>OY728138.1:36901924-41701924 GCA_963277665.1 Viscum album
TCCAATTCGGAGCAAACGTGCTCCGAACGACCTGAAACCGCATGAGAACGATAGAAATATTATTCCTGAGATGCAGGAGGAGACAACACGTCCATCGGACGTGCGGTGCACACAACACGTCCGAATGTGTCGTTTTCAGCAGCGCGATGCGCAATGAAATGCCGCGTTGGGTGGTCAAAACCACCCGAACGACCTAAGAATGCCACACAACCATACGACAACAGCCGGTGTGTGAATTGTGAAATGGTCGGCTAGACGGAATGTCATTTGGAGGTGTCGTTTGACCGCGGCGGCCAGAAACGCGTTTCCGGCGCCATAAAACACCAAAACGGCGTGCGGTGGTCCAATTCGGAGAAAACGTGCTCCGAACGACCTGAAACCGCACGAGAACGATAGAAATATTATTCCTGAGATGCAGGAGGAGGCGACACGTCCATTAGACGTGCGGTGCGCGCGGCACGTCCGAATGTGTCATTTTCAGCAGCGCGGCGCGTGCTGAAATGCCGCGTTGGGTGGTCAAAACCACCTGAACGACCTCCGAATGCCACAAAACCGTACGAAAACAGCCGTTGCGTGAATTGTAAAATGTTCGGCCAGACGGAATGTCATTCGGAGGTGCCGTTTGACCGCGGAGGCCGGAAACGCGTTTCCAGCGCCATAAAACACCAAAACGGCGTGCGGCGGTCCAATTCAGAGAAAACAAACTCCGAACAACCTGAAACCGCACGAGAACGATAGAAATATTATTCCTGAGATGCAGGAGGAGGAGGCACGTCCATCGGACGTGTAGTGCGCGCGACACGACCGAATGTATCGTTTTCAGCAGCGCGGCACGCGCTGAAATGGCGCGTTGGGGGGTCAAAACCACCCGAACGACCTCCGAATGCCACGAAACCGTACGACAACAGCCAGTGCGTGAATTGTGAAATGGTCGGCCATACGGCACGTCATTCAGAGGTGTCGTTTGACCGCGGAGGCCAGAAACGCGTTTCCGGTGCCATAAAACACCAAAACGGCTTGCGGCGGTCCAATTCGGAGAAAACATGCTCCGAACGACCTGAAACTACATGATAACGATAGAAATATTATTCCTAAGATGCAGGAGGAGGCGGCATGACCGAATGTGTCGTTTTCAGCAGCGCGGCGCGCGCTGAAATGGCGCATTGGGGGGGTCAAAACCACCGGAACGACCTCCGAATGCCACGAAACCGTACGACAACAGCCGGTGCGTGAATTGTGAAATGATCGGCTAGATGGCATGTCATTCGGAGGTTCCGTTTGAAAGCGGCGGCTGAAAACGCGTTTCCGGCGCCACAAAACACCAAAACGGCGTGCGGCTGTCCAATTCAGAGCAAACGTGCTCCGAACAACCTGAAACCGCACGAGAACGATAGAAATATTATTCCTGAGATGCAGGAGGAGGCGGCACGTCAATCGGACGTGCGGTGCGCGTGGCACGACCGAATGTGTCGTTTTCAGCAGCGCGACGCGCGCTGAAATGCCGCGTTGGGTGGTCAAAACCACTCGAACGACGTCCGAATGCCATGAAACCGTACGAAAACAGCCGGTGCGTAAATTGTGAAATAGTTGGAGAGACAGCACGTCATTCGGAGGTTCCGTTTGACCGTGGTGGCCGGAAACGCGTTTTCGGCGCCACAAAACACCAAAACGGCGTGCGACGGTCCAATTCGGAGCAAACGTGATCCGAACGACCCGAAACCGCACGAGAACGATAGAAATATTATTCCTGAGATGTAGGAGGAGGTGTCACGTCCATCGGACATGCGGTGCGCACGACACGACCGAATGTGTCATTTTCAGCAGCGCGGTGCGCGCTGAAATTGCGCGTTGGGGGGTCAAAACCACCCGACTGACCTCCGAATGCCACGAAACCGTACGACAACAGCCGGTGCGTGAATTGTGAAATGGTCGGCCAGATGGCACGTCATTCGGAGGTGCCGTTTGACCGCGGCGGCCGGAAACGCGTTTCTGGCGCCACAAAACACCAAAACGGCGTGCGGCGGTCCACTTCGGAGCAAACGTGCTCTGAATGATCTGAAACCGCATGATAATGATAGAAATATTATTCCTGAGATGCAGGAGGAGGCGGCACGTCCATCGGATGTGCGGTGCGCGCGGCACGACCGAATATGTCGTTTTCAGCAGCACGGCGCGCGCTGAAATGCCGCGTTGGGTGGTCAAAACCACCCGAACGACCTATGAATGCCACGAAACCGTACGAAAACAGCCGGTGTGTGAATTGTGAAATGGTCAGCTAGACGGCACGTCATTAAGAGGTGTCGTTTGACCGCGGCGGCCGGATACGCATTTCTGGCGCCATAAAACACTAAAACGGCGTGCGGCGGTCCAATTCGGAGCAAACGTGCTCTGAACGACCTAACAAAGCACGAGAATGATAGAAATATTATTCCAGAGATGCAGGAGGAGGCGGCATGTCCATCGGACGTGCGGTACGCGCGGCACGATCGAATGTGTCGTTTTCAGCAGCGCGGCGCGCGCTAAAATGCTGCGTTGGGTGGTCAAAACCACCCGAACGACGTCCGAATGCCACGAAACCGTACGACAACAGCCGGTGCGTGAATTCTGAAATGGTCGGCTAGACGGCACGTCATTTGGAGGTTCCTTTTGACCGCGGCGGCCGAAAACGCATTTCTGGCGCCCCAAAACACCAAAACGGCGTGCGACAATCCAATTCGGAGCAAACGTGCTCCGAACGACCTGCAACCACACGAGAACGATAGAAATATTATTCCTGAGATGCAAGGGGAGGCGGCACGTCCATCAGATGTGCGGTGCACGCGGCACGACCGAATGTGTCGTTTTCAGCTGCACGGCACGCGCTGAAATAGCGCGTTGGGGGGTCAAAACCACTCGAACGGCCTCCGAATGCCACGAAACCGTACGAAAAC
Organism: Viscum album; assembly: GCA_963277665.1. Lineage (NCBI taxonomy): Eukaryota > Viridiplantae > Streptophyta > Magnoliopsida > Santalales > Viscaceae > Viscum > Viscum album. The sequence goes on from OY728138.1 coordinate 36,904,855, forward strand.
AGCCGGTTCCTGAATTGTGAAATGGTAGGCCAGAAGGCACGTCATTCAGAGTTTCCGTTTGACCGCGGCGGTCGGAAACGCGTTTCGGGCGCCATAAAATACCAAAACGGCATGCGGCGGTCCAATTCGGAGCAAACATGCTCCGAACGACCTGAAACCGCACGAGAACGATAGAAATATTATTTCTGAGATGTAGGGGGAGGGGGAACGTCCATCAGACGTGCGGTGCGCGCGTCACGACTGAATGTGTCGTTTTCAGCAGCGCGGCGCGCGCTGAAATGCCGCGTTGGGTAGTCAAAACCACCCGAACGACCTTCGAATGCCACGAAACCGTACGACAACAGCCAGTGCATGAATTGTGAAATGGTCGGCTAGACGACACGTCATTCGGAGGTGTTGTTTGACCGCGGTGGCCGGATATGCTTTTCCGGCACCATAAAATACCAAAACGGCGTACGACGGTCCAATTCGGAGCAAACGTGCTCTGAACGACCTCAAACCGCACGAGAATAATAGAAATATTATTCCTGAGATGTAGGAGGAGGCGACACGTCCATCAGTCGTGTGGTGCGTGCGACACGGCCGAATGTGTCGTTTTCAGCAGCACGACGCGCGCTGAAATACCGCGTTGGGTGGTCAAAACCACCCGAACGACGTCCGAATGCCATGAAACCATACGAAAACAGCCGGTGTGTGAATTCTGAAATGGTCGGCCAGACGGCACGTCATTTGGAGGTGCCGTTTGACCGAGGCGGCCGGAAACGCGTTTCCGGCGCCATAAAACACCAAAACGGCGTGCGGCGGTCCAATTCGGAGAAAACATGCTCCGAACGACCTGAAACCGCACAAGAACGATAGAAATATTATTCCTTAGATGCAGGGGGAGGTGGCACATCCATCGGACGTGCGGTGCGCGCAGCACGTCCGAATGTGTCGTTTTCAGCAGCTCTGCGCGCGCTGAAATGGCGCGTTGGGGGGTCAAAACCACCCGAACAATCTTCGAATGTCACGAAACCACACGACAACATCCGTTGCGTGAATTGTGAAATGTTTAGGTAGACGGCACATCAATCGGAGGTTCCGTTTGACCGCGGCGGCCGAAAACGCGTTTCCGGAGTCATAAAACACCAAAACGGCGTGCGGCGGACGAATTCGGAGCAAACGTGCTCTGAACGACCTGAAACCGCACGAGAACGATAAGAATATTATTCCTGAGATGCAGGAGGAGGCGGCACATCAATCAGACATGCGGTGCGCGCTGCACGACCGAATGCGTCGTTTTTAGCAGCTCGACGAGCGCTGAAATGGCGCGTTGGGTGGTCAAAACCACCCGAACGACCTCTGAATGCCACGAAACCACACGATAACATCTGTTGCGTGAATTGTGAAATGGTCGGGTAGACGGAACGTCAATCAGAGGTGCCGTTTGACCGCGGCGGCCAGAAACGCGTTTCCGGAGTCACAAAACACCAAAACGGCGTGCGACGGTCGAATTCAGAGAAAACGTGCTCTGAACGACCTGAAACCGCACGAGAATGATAAGAATATTATTCCTGAGATGTAGGAGAAGGAAGCACATCCATCGGACGTGCGGTGCACGCGGCACGACCGAATGCGTCGTTTTCAGCAGCTCGGCGCGCGCTGAAATGGCGCGTTGGGGGGTCAAAACCACCCGAATGACCTCCGAATGCCACGAAACCGCACGACAACATCCGTTGCGTGAATTGTGAAATGGACGGGTAGACGACACGTCAATCGAAGGTGCCGTTTGACCGTGGCGGCCGGAAACGCGTTTCCGGAGCCATAAAACACCAAAACGGCGTGCGGCGGTCCAATTCAGAGTAAACATCATCCGAAAAACCTGAAACCGCACGAGAACGATAGGAATATTATTCCTGAGATGCAGGAGGAGGCGGCACATCCATCGGACGTGCGGTGCACGCGGCACGACCGAATGCATCGTTTTCAGCAGCTCAGCGCGCGCTGAAATGGCGCGTTGGGGGGTCAAAACCAATCGAACGACCTCTGAATGCCACTAAACCGCACGAAAACATCCGTTGCATGAATTGTGAAATATTTGGACAGACAGCACGTCAATCGGAGGTGTCGTTTGACCGCGGCGGCCGGAAACGCGTTTCCAGAGTCATAAAACACAAAAACGGCGTGCGACGGTAGAATTTGGAGCAAACGTGCTTCGAACAACTTGAAACCACACGAGAACGATAGAAATATTATTCCTGAGATGCAGGAGGAGGCGGCACGTCCATCGGACGTGCGGTGCGTGCGGCACGACCGAATGCGTCATTTTCAGCAGCTCGGCGCGCGCTGAAATGGCACGTTGGGGGGTCAAAACCACCTGAACGACCTCCAAATGCCATGAAACCTCACGAAAACATCCGTTGCATGAATTGTAAAATTGTCAGATAGACGACATGTCAATTGGAGGCTCCCTTTGACCGCAGCGGCTGGAAACGCGTTTCCGGAGTCATAAAACACCAAAACGGCGTGCAGCTGTCGAATTCGGAGCAAACGTGCTCTGAAAAACCTGAAACCACACGAGAATGATAGGAATATTATTATTGAGATGCAGGAGGAGGAGGCACATCCATCGGACGTGCGGTGCGCGCGGCACGACCGAATGCGTCGTTTTCAGCAGCTCGGCGCGCGCTGAAATGGCGCGTTGGGGGGGTCCAAACCACCCAAATGTCCTCTGAATGCCACGAAACCATACGACAACATCCTTTGCGTGAATTGTGAAATAGTCGGAGAGACGGAACGTCAATTGGAGGTGCCGTTTGACCGCGGCGGCCAGAAATGCGTTTCCGGAGTCATAAAACACCAAAACGGCGTGCGACGGTCGAATTCGGAGGAAACGTGCTCTGAAAAACCTAAAATGATAGCATTTCTTAAATCGGGGGTTTTAAATTATTATAGCACAATGATTCGATATTATACATATATTTAATATTATATATATTAAAACATTTAAAATATATTATATATATATATTTAAAATATTGTATTTAATAGTATATATGTGAATATTTTTTTTAATATATATATATATATATATATATATATTTCAGTGGACATTTTTTTTTAAATTTCACTATAGAGACCGCCATTGGCGGTTGCTAATGGTCGTTTTTTTAGTAGTGTCATTCCCATATAGATCTTTTATTATTAAAGATATATCCATACAATGTAATCTTATGCATTTATTGGTTGCATTTAATATGTGTTGTTATTGAATACTTTGGGAGGATATTCATGTTCTTAGATTTGGATGGCCAACATGTGGTTTTTGTTGGTGAGTAGGGTTTAGGTGGGAAGTCGGCATGTGGATGATATTATTTCATTTATGGCTAATTTGTTAGTGGTATTAGTAGACACTGGGATAGTGGGGATCCCTAGGGTTGTTAGGGAGTTTCTAGATGTTTTCACTAAGGAGGTTGTGAAGCTACGCCCTCGACATGATGGTAATTTCAAGATAGACTTGCAGCTTCATCCTTCTATAATTTTGATGGATCATTATCGAGAGACAACTTATGAGTTGCGAGAGTTGAGGATTCAAATAGATGATATGATGGAGAAGGGTTTTATCCAGCCCGGTTTGTCACTGTTGGGCGCTCTAGTTTTGTTCTCCAATAAGATAGATGGTAGTTTGAGGTTTTTTATAGACTTTAAATGGTTGAATCAGGTTATAGTAAAGAACCTTTAGCCTCTTCTGAGAATAGATTATCTTTTTGACCAGTTGAGATGGGAAATTTGGTTTTACAATATTGGTTTTTAGTCGTTATATCACTAGTTGAGGGTGATTGAGGGTGATATCTTGTAGACTAACTTAATTTGAAGGTATATGAACTTTGAGTTTTTATTTCTTCTGTTCAGTGTCACAAACACACTAGCTCTATTCACAAGACTCATGAACTCTATGTTCCTTGAATTCCTAGACTATTTCATAATCATGTTCATCGAAGACATCTTGATGTACTTGAAGTCATGGAGGAGCATGACAATCATCTAAAAGCTATATTTTAGGTTCTTCGATGCCACCAACTCTATGGAATGTTTTTCAAGTGTATGTTTGGATCATGAGAAGTGAATTTCCTTGGGCATGTGGTATCTCATTATGGTAAGATAGTAGACCCATTGAAGGTCAATGTGGTTATTTATTAGGAGGAACCAAAGAATGTGTAAGAGTTTCATAGCTTCCTTAGTCTCTCAGGTTATTACTGGAGGTTTGCTCCCAATTTCTCTTGAGTTGAACCCCCATTGAAAACATTTACCATGTTTTTGTGTGGATTGACCAATGCCAAGTAGCATTTTGTTTCTTGAAGGGGAAGTTGGTTGGTGCTCCAGTGCTTCAGTTTCTTGAGGAGGTTATGATATTTGAGGTTTTTGTGATGCTCTCTATCTGGGATTAAGATTCATATTGATGTACCAGAGGGAATATATCTCTTATGTGTCTAGGTAGTTATGTCCCCATGAGTGTAACAATGCCACCCATGATTTGGAGCTAGCAGCAGGTGTGTTTGAACTGAAGTTGTGGCGATATTACCTTATTGGGGAGTGATTTTCAGTTTTCATATATCACAAGAGTTTGAGGTATATCCTTTCTTATCTTGATTTGAATTTGAGGAAAAAGGTAGATAAAGTTTCTTTAGGATTATGATTTTGATATCTTCTACACCTTGGGAAGAGGAAATGTTTTAGCCAATTCTTTGTGTTAGAAAATATGGAATAATGTTTTTTAGGAGTCTAGGGATGTTTAGAATGGAATAGAGGAGTTTATAGAATTAAACATAGATGCAAGGGTGGTTGATGGTAGAGGTTACTCTTTATAGATTATTGTGAATCCTTATTTGATTTAGTAGGTGGAGGAGTCATAGTATGGAGGGTCAAAGGAAGAGGTGATGCATGATCGTTTTGTCCATGGTGATGCTCTAGGAAGATAGTCAAAGGATAGTTTGAATCATATGATGTTTTATGGGAGAATATTTGATCTGAAGCTGATGCATGAGGGATTAATTCATGAGTTTTATAACTCACCTTTAGTGGTACACCTGGGGATATCCAAGATGTATTGTGGATTAATGATGTAGTTTTAGTGGCTTAGTAAGAAATTGTTAGTGGTGAAGTTTTTGGTAAAGTGTTTGGTTTTCTAATAGGTAAAGGATAAGCATCATATTCCTAATGGTTTTTCATAGCCTTTAGATATTCTCAAGTGGAAATGGGATGAAATATCAATGTATTTCATAATAGGGTTAACCCATACTCTAGGAGGTTGTGATGCCATCTGTGTTATCATGGATCAGTTGAAAAAATCAACCCACTTCTTAGCGATCAAGGATTTAGACATAGTGGATGCTTTGTCTAAGAGGTATGTGGATGAGGTGGTGCAGTTGTATGGATTTATGAGGTCCCTTATCTCAGATCAGGATACAAATTTTACCTCACAAGTCTGGAGGGTATTTTATAATTCTTTTGTCACTCAGTTACAACTCAACACTGTTTTCCACTTTTAGAAAAATTGGAATATGGATCGGACCATCTAGATGTCAAAGTATAAGTTATGGGTATGCATCCTTGAAATCAGTAGATAATGGTAACAACAATTTCGATTTATTTAGTTTTCATATAATAAAATATATCACTCATCCATTGGCATGGACCCATTTGAGTCTTTTTATAGATGACCGTGTCATTATCCATTGTGTTGGATGGAGGTTGGGGAGGTAGCAATTCTTGGTCCCAATGTGGTGCAAAGCACGACAGAGAAGGTTTGAATTGTTTGTGAGAGGATAACATTAGCACAAGATTAGTATAAGTCTTATTCTGATCATAAGAGTATTCCATTGAATTTTAAGGCTGGGGACCACATGTTCCTTAAGTTTCCCCTCCATGTGGGCGATAGATGTTTAATAGTGTAAGTAAGCTTTCTCCCAGGTTTGTTGGGCCCTTTAAGGTGCTGGGGTGAGTTAGAAATGTAGCGTATCAATTGTAATTACCAAAAATGTCATATAGGATCCATGATGTCTTCCAAATCTATCGTCTTAATCTATATCTTCTTGATGAATTTCATATCATTGAATGGGGGGAGTTGGATGTTGAGGAAAATGTGAAATTCGTGGAGTGGCCAATAAAGATCCAAGATTTTCAATAGAAGGCACTCTATGGATATACTATTCCATTAGTTCACATGTTGTGGAGACATGGTGGCTAGAGGAGAGTACTTTGGAGTAATATATGAATATGTGTTCCTAGTACCCAAATATAGTTTTTTTCCTTCCTTTTTTTCCTTATGATGTGATGTTTGGATCTTGTTTTGTTATGAGATTTGTTATTTTCTTGATGTATGATGTGTGATAATGTTATGAAATATGAAAATAGGATTATCTAATTTTTAATTGAGACACATTTTAAATATGATTTGATTAAACTGGTTTGGGTGAGTTAGCACCACATAGATCAGATAATATCTTAACATGGAGAATGGAATTCCCGGATTCATGTGTTTGGGGATGTGTAATTTGTTCGTTGTAGTGGTTGTTAGTTTTGGATGCATGAGTTTAATATGTTTTTGAAGTTGTTGTGTGGTGGTGTGGTTGTGTGAAATGATTTCATTTGTGGATATGCGTAATTATGGGTATTTCAGTTTGATTTTTTGGATGGTGGTAGCATTGAGGAGTAAAGAGATCATTAAGAGGTGTCTCGTGGAGTGGGTTTTTAGAACCATTTAATTTTTGGCTTGGTTTTGGATTCTCAAGGGTGAGAATAATTTGATAGGTATCTAATTTAATGGAATATTCCTTTATGTCCTATTACTTTGTCATTTTTGGATGTTATAGGTGTTTCAGAGGAGGGTTGTGGAGGTTCCTTATTGGTTGGAGGTGAAATAGAGATACAATTGAAAATTCCCCTAGTGAAAGGGATACACGATGTGAATTGGTGGTTCATTGATGGTGTATTCATCTAGTTTCATGGTTTTATGCAGTTTATGAGGGACTCATGAAAAAAATTCATGTTGTGAAAGTAATTCATGATTTGTAATTAAATAAAGGATGAGGTGATGTGAATTTTTTTGGAAGTTGGAAATCTGGCAATTTATATCACAAATGGGTTACATGAAATAAAATCATAGGGATATAGGTTGAAAAAAGGGTTGATGAAACAAATCTTTTTCATTCATTTTTATCCCCATCTCTCTCATTTTAGAGGAACCCTAGGTTCCTTCGAAGTATATTCCGTCACTGGTCCTCCTACTTTGATTCATTGGTTCTGGTGGATCCCCATTAGTGATATGTGGCGAGTTCTACTCTATTTTTCATGGGTTTCTCTTGTTCTTATCTTCTAGATCCAATACTATGGTGAAATTTTGGTTTGGGTTGTGATTATGTGCTTCATTTTGAAAATACTTTGATGTAGTGTAGGTTAATTAGTGATCTTATGGTGTAGTTGTGGTTTCCAAGCATTTCTTATTTACCCTGCAGTGTGAAATGAGATGTGAAAGCTTCATTGAGGTAGGTAGTCTCCTATTTCTCACATTTAGGTATCATGTGTGATGGTTTTAATCTTTTTTATCTATGAGGGATGCTTTTTTCTGGACTAATCAAGATAAATTAATAAATTAATTGAAATTGATTGGAAGAGGGAATGATTCACATGCTTTTACAGCGTTGGTATTATTTTAATGTTATGTTTGTATGAGCTAAATTACCTACTGAAAATCATGTCTATTGGGAGACATTACTTGCATTGTAGTTGTTGTGATATGGAAACCTTGTTGCATGTTATTGTGATATTACCCCAAAATGGAAATGAGATAACTACTTATATTTTTATAATGAAATAGTTGTCCTTGGATTCATGGTTTGACTAATAATGCCTCTAAAACAAGGTGACATGTGATAAAATCTCCTTTGTTAAATTTTTGAAATAGTATTTGATATGTTTTGATGTGCGACCATGCTTTTGGGGTGATGATGTGTGGTTGAGAAGTGGTGTGGGCTGATGTATGGTTGTTTTTCCTATTATTTTAGGGCGGTAAGGTGATGATTTATTTGTACATTCTTTTGGGGTGGGGAGGTTATGGTTTATTTGGTCATGATTTTTGGGCAGTGAGGTGATGGATTGTTTGGCTGTGATTTTGGGGCATCTAAGTGGTGGTTTTTTAGCTGTGCTTTTCTTGTGTGAGGTGATGATTCGATGGGGGGGATGATGAGATTCTTGTGAGAATGATTTCTTTGTGCTAGAATCCCGGGTAGAGATGAAATAATTGACTAATAATGTTTAAAATGGATGGGGTATGGTTTGGTTAATGGTATGGAAATTTTTACTGAACAAATAAATGATGGGCTATGCAGTTAAATTCTGTTATTGGTAAATAATGAAACAAATGGGTTAGATAAGATAATTGGTTGGTGGTGTGAGATGTAGCCTGTGGTTTGTGTGGTGTTATTAATTTAGAGGTGGCAGCGAAAGTCGGGATGTTGTGATTTTTTTTGTGTTTATTTGTAAACCCATAGGTTGGGATTGTGTGTGGATAGATGTATATACTTGAATATTCATTGTTATTTTTATAGGCACCCCACCCACATCAAACGCTATGTGACGACACCAATATTTTCATATGAAGTGTGTTTTCTCCAACATCCTGGTGATGATGATTGATGGATGGATACCCACTCTTCCCTGCTCTCTCTTCTAGGTGAGTATATATGAATAGGATGCGATGGATGAAGGTCTGTTAGTTCACTAGGTGATGGATTGAGTGTCTTCAGGTGGTATGTGATACAATCGTGTTGTGGGGAGGTGGCCTAGACACCTTTGGGAGAGATGTGATATCACTATTATGTGGGGTGCCTTATGGTGGGGGTCACGCATGGAATGAGGTGTTCTTGAGGTTGATTTACTTCAGTTTCATGATTCCTTACTGCTTTATATATGGTGGTGGTTATGATGTGATGGACCAGGTGTCTTCGGGTGAGATGAGATGCGACCATGTTGTGGGGTGGTGGCCTAGGTATCTGTGGGTGTGATGTGATATGACTATGCTATGATGAGGTGATATATGTTATTTATAAGAGATGAGAGTTCCATGATGTATGAATTTGTGGTGTTAAAGTGGAAAAAATAGTGGGAATGAGGTTTTGGGTACCCTTTTTTATATTCTTTTTATTACGTTATTATACGTGGCTTGTGTTATTTGGTTGGTGTGACTTAGTGAGGTTGGGATGGATAATTGACTTATTTAAGTGCTATTGAATTTGTCATTTTCTCATGGGATCATTTGTTTTATTCTTTTATATGTTCATGAGATACTGTGGTTTTCCTACTGAGTATACTTTTATTCTTACCCAATGTATATAAATTAATTTTCAGGTTTCCTAGAGGATTACATGCATCGTGCTAGATAGTACTAGCTCAGACCTTTTTAGATAGTTCTTTTTTTTCATTTCTTTAACTTTACTTTTGAGTATTCAATTTTGGATAATTTTATCTATATTAGTTTTATTTATGCATGAATTATGAGATGGTTTTAGTTTTTTTATATTACTTCAAGGAGTTTTTTTGTGGACAATTCATCTTGTCACCCGATCCTATATTATTATAGACAAAAATGCCTCTCATTTCATGAAATTTTTATACCCTTGGTGCTAGTCACCAACCCAGGGCCTATTAGTGATAGGAATAGGGGGTCATTATATCTCTCCCTTCATTGTGGTATCACTGGAAGAAGGGGGTCATGCCAATATTAATGGATAAAGTAATGTTTTTGAATTAATTCCATCCCTTGGCGATAAGAAAATTTGTAGCTATATTAAGATAAAATCCCCCTCACTTTGATGTTCTATATTTTTTAAAACACACTTTTTTCACCCACCCCCATTTTTTATTACTCCCATTTTAGGATAACCATAGCTTCAAATTCATTAAATAAAGAATTTTAAAAGATTATTACAAAGTTGTTATTTTCTCTCCCCCTTTGTCAATATAATCTAAATCATGGTGGGGGACTTACCTGGAAATTTTAGTAAGTCAGAGGTGGAGGATGAACATGAAGTTATATCCTAAAATATAAATATCATTATTTTAGCATATATTTGGTAAATATATCATAAATTTGATACTTCATTGAAATATATTTTATTAAAACATCTCCACTATCAATTTTATCTTTTATGAGGTGAAAATTAATATCAAGTTTCTTTGATCATGTGTGTTGAATATATTTTAATAGAAATATCCATTGCACTCTGATTATCAAAAAATATTTTCAATGGTAGAAACTTTCACTTTTAAATCCGTTATATGAACTTTCATCCAAAACATTTGAGTACAATCCTTGGTAGCTGTAACATATTATGATTCTTCTATGCTCAAAGTTACTTAACTCTGTTTTTTTCTATACCAACTCATACAATATTCTCCCAAGTAAAATGTTCCTCCATAAGTTGTTTTTATAACATTTAAATCTCCAGTCCAGTTTTCATTAGTATAACCATGAAAGTTCACATCACAACTTCTTTTGTATAATTAACCATGTGAAGTTGTTCCTTTAACATGTCTTAGAATTCTATTTACTTCTAACATGTCAGATTATTTTAGATCACACTGATATCCATCACATAAATTCACAACATAAACAATATCAGTTCTTAAGGCCCTAAGTAAAACAAAAATTCCAATAATATTATGAAAATCTTTTTGATTTACACCTTTTCTAGCTTCACCTTTAGTAAAATATTTGATCATTGAAAGTAGAGTTGAAACTTATTTAGAATATTCAATGCCAATCTTTTATAACAACTATCTAGTTTAATTTTATTATGATAGGAAGATGAATTTTTCCTTTTATTTAATTAGTAAACCCAAGAAGAAAGTTAATTCCCCTAACATCTACATATTAAAATTTTTATTCTTTTCTTCAGAAAGTTATTTAGAAATTTTTTTTTCTATCCCCCAAAAAATATATATCATCTACATAAACAATTATAATCATGGTTCATGAATCCACTTCTTTTATTGTAGAGACCTGAAGCTTAACGTACATGGACATTACTTTACTTTTTTTGAATACTTAGTACATTACAAAAACACACACACAAGGACCGTAATAGTTTAGTGTCTTTGGAAACTCAGAATATAATCTTCTAATCGTGGTGAAAGATATTCAACATCTCCCATAAAGATCTTCCCTTTTTTTCTTACCTAAAACCTTTCTTTATATCCTGGGGAAAAGAAAACATAAAAGGGTGAGCTCAAATGCTCAGTAAGGGTAAACAAAAGAAATATCAATCACATCATATTCATAAGAACATAACATTTTGGAAATCTTAACCTGCAAAAGAGATCATAATATCATAACATGGGATAAATCATAGTAGTGAAATGTAATCCCAATAGTCATAACTTAAAACATGAAACTTTGTGGTATACACACATAATCATAGATAATCATTTCTTATTAGTCAAGACTCATTGCCAAGACTATCTTAGTGGACAAAGTCCATTTCTGAACCAAGTTCACTCCTCGTTTCAGTCCTGTTTCACTAAACCGGTTTAACCTGCCGTTCCAGCCATGTCTATCTCATGAGATATAAAATCTTTACCCAATGCATTGGAGGGAGATATAGGTCCCACCCATCTCATAATGATACCATTCTTATGTGTTCCACAAAATCATAATCCATACATCATAGCATAACCCATGTAATAAAAATGGGAATCTTAAACATCGTGACATAATAAAACAATTCATATAAGATAAATAAATTCATAAAAATAATTCCATCACAACATAATAAAATTAATGTAATAATAGGGATAGAAACAGAACCCTTTATTATCTTATATGGAAAATAATTTTGATAAAACGCTTGAACTCCATTCTTGAGGAAAATATCCTTTTTTTCTTCAAAAACACTTTTCCTTTCTTGATATGTCATACAATTCTAAACTAAAGGAAGTTGATTAAAAATAGACTTGAAAACTTGTAAATGAATCTTCTTGGAAATAATGTTTAAAAAATCCATTCATACGGTATAAGTTAAAAAAACATTCTTCTCGTACTTTTGTCAGAAAAGTCAAAAAGTACCTTGTATGAAAAACGATAAAAGATTCCTTTCATATATTTTACTAAAAACTCACCGAAGGGTAAAATTTGATTTAAACAATTTTAGGGGTATGTAAATAAAATTACATATTGAGAAAACATGGATGTGGATGATAAAATACACCCCAGTAAATACAAAAGTATAAACAATCTCGTATAAAAATGAGATTGTGATATTTTCCTTACCTTGGGTCCGATTTGCTTCGTAAGTGTCCGAACCTCATGTATAATGATTTAAATAATGTCATTGAATTATTTCAGAATCATACTCATTGTTATGATATCATATATGGTTCACTTATGACTTTATTTTACTCGTTCTTTTGTAAATTCCATGTTAAAGAGCGTTTTGGGTAAAATCATTTCATTTGTCGTCCGTGTTTTGACTTGTAATTATTCATATGATTACTTAGACCATGATTACATAATTACAGAATATAAAACATGATTTATATATAATATATATTCAGAATATACATATATATAATAGATCAGTAAATGGAAAGAAATACACCGTTCATGGAGACAGTAGGCCGTACGTACGCATGAACGCTGTTTTCGTTTCCTTATTGAGTTGAATGGAATTAAGTAGATGGCATACATATATATACACATAAATCCAGTATAATTATTATTTCATATATTTCATTATTAATTATTATATATACTTTATAATCATTCATGAATGGTTAACGTGGAGAATGAATCTCATCGCGTCGTGGAGACAGTAGTCCGTACGTACGCACGAGCGATGATATCATTCTCATGATTGTGGAATTGTATTGGAGTGTATGTATACTATTTCAGAATAAATATCACTTTACAATAATCATATATAGTTATTATGTACACCATTATACCCATCCAAGTAAGGTGGTGGTGGAAAATAGATTACACCACGGCGTGGAGACGGTATTCCGTACGTACGCATGCACGGTGATTTCGTTTTCCGTAGGATGGATAGATGGTAAAATAGGGTTGTTTCATACTTATAAAAACATATCAGTATATGAGTTATACTTATGTTATTACTTAATAATGAAACAACCTAAGAATAAGAAGTGGAAGAAGAAATAAAGTTGAAAGAATCGGTAACGGACATTACCTCTTCTTTGAAGCGCCTCTTTGAGATCTCCTTTTAGGGAACTAAAATTGGTCTTTGAGGAAGACCAAAACATCTAGGATGTTTATAGGGAAGTTGATAAGAGAATTGGGCAGGGGTTGGCCGATCTTGAAGGCTCAACGTGGTTTGAGGAAGAGAGGGAGGAGGTGCCCTTTTATAAGGGAGGAGAGGGGCACATTTGGAATAACAAAAAATATTATTTTATTATAAAGCCAAATTCGGTTTTAAATAGCTCAAATTTGATTTATTTTTAAGCTAATGTGGGGATGGATAGAAATACTCTCATCCAATAGAATTTAGACAAGTTTAGGCTCCTATTTTAACCTTATCATTTAGATTTAACATTAAGTTAAATAATTTTGCTTTTACTGTGTATTCTTCTGTTCTTATACTATAATGTTAATAAACTTACTATAAGCAGCCAAATGAACCCCAAGTTGTTTATTATTAATATATATAACCGTATCTAAGTCATTTGGCCGAACCTTAGATTTTTAGGAATAAAATAACAATTAATAATATAATATTTTTTTTAAAACTATTTTATGTCAATTTTGACACTATTTATTAATTGATTTTTTTGAAACTCATAATAGAATGATTAGTTCAAAAAAAGTTAATTAAATCAATAATAACGTATCATATTAACCTATAAAATTAGTGGAAGTCATAAAAAGTCTCAAATTACATTTATTTGGGTATTTATGACATCAATTATGTCAATATTTCATTAATAAGATAATTACTGCATCATCTTTGTGTCATAAATAAATTAAACTATTTAATATCTAAAAATTACAACTAAATTACCATTATGTATCAAATATTTTTATATTTCTTATGAATATTTATAGTCTAATTTATCTTATGTATAACCCTATATTAAAAATGATTTACTTATTAAACATTGATTTTAACTATTTTAACCCTTCTTTAAATAAATTAATAATAAATGTCCTAATCTAATCCAAGTGGGCCTAAATGGTAATATTTTATTCCTAAGGTTGTTTTTGGTCGAATCACACTTATCAAATAGAATCAGGACATGTTTTGGGGTAATAATAATATCATTTTTACCCTTAATTACCCTATTTACTTTTAACTGTGGTAAAAAAAGTAAAAAGTTACTATTCACCAAAAATTATTTTCATCTCATTGAACCACATTTTACTTACTGACATCAACCGTGTCTCTAGGATTTTTGAAATTCTACTCACAGAATTGGTAAAATTAAGTTTTATGAAAAATTCATTTTTTTTAACTACCACTTAGTGGTTTCACTATTCATCAAAAAATGAAAGTTTCCAGAAAAATACAAAAAATTAGGCCTAAGCTATATTTGATATTATGAACTCAAAAATGATGTCTATTTTACCAAATTCGAAACATATCAGTTGCATTAATTAATTTAAAAATCAATTCCCGTGGTCAAAACAAATAGCGTGTTCTTAAGAGATAATAACTATCAAAAGATTGACACTTGTTTATGTCTGGTTTAAATGTGAAATTACATCTAATGACCAACATTGTATTAAATTGTAAAAATAAATTCTAAATATACTTTAAAACCACTCAAATTAATAATTTATCACTATAAATTATTTCGATTAAAAAAATTGTTTTTAATTAAAATTTAGTAATTCTCATTATTCATCAAAAAATGAAAGTTATCTGAAAAGTACCAAAATTTTACTCTAAGCTAATTTCGATATTCCGAATCCAGAAATGAAGTACATTTTGAAAAATAAAATTTACAAAATTTAAAAAAGTGGTTATTACTATTCATAACGGCTAGTTTTAATAATATTTTAATAGCATATTGTTGTTTAGTGAAAATCGTTATTGCGTACTACACACGCTACCGAGGAAGGTTGCGATTGCGTGTAATGCAAGGCAAGTCAAGGATGCGTGTTGTGCAAGCTCCTTTTGGTGTAGCGTATAACACAAGACATTAATGAAATTAAAAAGAATATTTTTCATAAAATCTCGGGGTGTTACATCTATATACAAGTTTCTATCAACGTTTCCTTTAGAAAAAATCAACTTTCTCAGAAAACTATCAAGTTCAGAGTACCAGGTACATGGAGATTTTTTAACCCATAAAAGTATTTATTCAATTTACAAGCATTTATTTCATATTTATCAAGTAGAAAACCACAAGGTTTCTCAATGTACATTTCTTCCTCAATCTCTCCATTTATGAAATATGACTTTACATCCATTTGATAAATTTTATAACATCGATATACAAACAATTCCAAGAACATTATTATGTTTTTAATCTTGAAAATGGTTAAAAGGTATCTTAGAAATCCAAACCTTTCACCTATACATAACCTTGATAAATAAAGCTTTCTTTATTTCATGAACCTTCACCATGCTCATTCAGATTTTTTCTATACACCCATTTTATTCTAATAAATTGTTTATCTGTTGGATGTGGAAAAAGTTCCCATGTTTCATTTTTCTCAATTTTATCTAATTTTTTATTCATTTAATTCACCCATTCTCTAAGTTTTACTACTTCTAAAATTGACTTTGGTTGAATATATGAAATGAGTGATTCTTGTTTTTCTAATATCAAACTTCTTCTAGTTTGAATAAAACCTTTCTAATTTCCAAGTATATTTTCAATTTCAACCTATTCCTATAGGGTAGGAAATTTCAAATTTTTTCTTCTAGCATTACTTTCCTCATCAAATGATTCCTCAGAGTCTTAATATATCTATTTTGGTTCACTTTCACTTTTATTAGAAATATTTAGTCTTTCTTCCTCAATATTTTCAACATCATTTGTTAAATAATTTGTATTTTTAATGACTTTAACATCATAGGAATAGAAAAACTTTTTTAAATATATGTTCGAACATTTTTAAATTCTTCCATTGGGTGAATATCCCATGAATGTTTGTTTCTCATATTTTTCATCAAATTTCCCAAGATCCTAAATATTGAATTCGAGTAAACTGGGATATCAAAAAACCTTGGAATATTTCACTAAATGATTTTTATTATACCACATTTCATATAAATTCTTCTTTGATTTTGGCCTTAATAAAATTATGTTTTTCACATGTACAACAATGCTAAGGGATTCGCTCTAATAGAACATTGAATGTTTATACACTAACAACATGCTTCTTCCCATTTCCACCCATATTCTACAATTACATTTTACTAATCCATTTTATTGAGGGGTTCGTGGAGTACTATATTGATTTTTGAATCTATACTTATTTAGATAAGATTCAAAAAAAATTCATGTTAATTGTTTTCCATTATCAGTTCTCAAAATTTTTATATAACCCCCCATTTCTCTCTCAATATTTCTTCTGAATGATCTGAACATTTATAAACCATATTATTTTTGTCTCATAAACATGATATTTTTCATTTGAGTGAAATCATTAATAAAAGTTATAAATAAAAAATATCCATTTGTTGATTGATGTATCATTGGTACACAAATATATGACTGAATTAGCTCAATAGGTCTAGTAAATTGAATTTCTAATTTCTTGTGACTTTTTATAATCATATTTGATTTCTGAAAAGTTAAAAATACATCATCTTCTTATCTTCTCAATGTTTTAATATTCTATACAAAATTAAATTATGAAATTTTGTTCATAATTTTTTTTTCCAATTATTCCCAAATCTACAATGCCACTACTTGTTCTAATCTTCAACACTCAAGTAACATGAGTTAACAAATTCCCCAATTTGAAAAATATTTCTATTGGTTATTTCTCCTGATGTAACAATTTTTATATATTCCACACTTTTTATGATGAAATAATTTTTTTAATATCTATTATTTTCCATCATCACAGATTTGAATCACGCTAAGAAAGTTTTTATTGATCCCATCAATAAATAGAACTTTCTTAGATTTTATTTTTTGAGGTTCTATCTTAGTGGTTCCTATTCCTCTAATTTTTAAGGAACTATCATTTATAAAATTAACTGATTCTCCATCATTTTTTAATATCTTTTAATATTTTTATATCTCCAATCATGTGTGAGGAACAACCACTATCAATAATACATGGTTTTTATTTTTTGGTTTATTTTCGATCTATCTCAATAAAAAAACATTTTTATTAAACTTTTTTCTTTTTATCCACCAATTATTTTCTATCATATTAACTTTTACTTATAAGTGTAGTCATAAATTCTTTTGTAAAGTAACTCAGTTGATCACAATTTTCACAAACTTCCTCTAGATAGTGAAATATATTTTTCATTTAATATTTTCTAACATCTTGAGATTTTACTTTTCTTACATCCAATGACTTATCAAAGTTACCCATTCTACTACCACTATTGCTTCCACTCTATTCAAAACTCTTTATTAGAAGTGATATGTTATTAAAAATATTTTTATGCTCTATGGACATAAATTCCACAGCACTAGCAAATAACATAAAATCTTGGTTTTCTATAGAAGTATTATTTCCCACAATAGAAATTTTATTAATGTTCATAACATCTTTCTATTTTTAAATTATATAAATATAGGACATCTTTCCAATGGATGGAATTTTCAACTCCCATGGATGTGATATGTTTCTCAAATCCCTTATCAACCAAAGTTTTCCCAATAATTTTATTAAAGCGTTAAATATTAGAAAAATCCGATTAACTTTTACATTTAGTGGGTGAATATTTTTCCCAATTCATTTTGTGAGTTTTTTTTCTCTATCTTTGGATTATTCAGATTTTACTTTCAAATCCTTCCTGAAATTTTCATCCAACATTCTCAAGGTAATTTCAGGCTAAAGGATTTTTCATTTAGTTTTGTTAACTTCATATTTATTAGTTTCCAACTTCTTCGTAATGAATTATACCATATTTCTCTTTTCAGAAATTATATGTTGTTAGATTAATACTTCCTAGATATAACCTTCTTCTTACTTAACTACATATTTTCTTCTTTCAACAACTTTTTAACTATGTTTCTTAATCATTCTAATTTCTTTCTTTAGATATTTGTTTTTATCAAGACATGATATAAGTTCTGATTTTATGTTATACTCTCTGTAAGATTCTTTACCTCCTCATTATTGACTATTTTATAATCTTACTTTTCTCTCTCAATATTTTCAAATATGTTTCTAATACTTTCTAAAAATTAATCTTATGATGAATCAATCTCATATAAGTCAGATTTTACTTTCTTACTCAATATGATTCTTCTATTTCCATTGAGATTTTTCTTTCCACCAATGTACTTTTTTTCTTCCTTTGATGTTTTCTTCAGCTTCTTTTATCGATTATTTTCTTTAGGATAATATTCAAATTCACTATCTTTATTCGCAGGAAAATTCATAGCAATGTTCCAAATTACACCACACTCAAAACCTTTTATAGTAAGTTTTCTTCCATAATTTACTCTTCCAATTTGATAACTATTGGAGGTAGGAGACATTATTTTTTTCATTCAACTCAACATCCTCCTTATCATCTGAATCACAAGGATAAAAATCTTTAACATATTTAATTTTCATCTTTCTCATAGATTCAAAAGCAATTTCATCTTTTATCTTTTTTTTCAATGTTGGAGATTTTATCATTTCATAGGAAATAAGAATGTTATTAAATTTATCAAGTGATAAATCTTATTTATCTTCTAAAGTAGTGATTTTAGAATCAAACCTATCCAGAAATTTTATCCTAAGTTTCTTAAAAATTGTACAATCATCCAAGATATCTCTAAAACATATGATATTTTATACAACTTAATTAACTATGGAGAAGTAATCATCAATTCTTTCTTTATCTCTCATTCTTATGTCTTCAAACTTGATATGAAACATTTGTATATTCACTTCATTCACTTTATTATTTCATTTGAAAAATACTTTTGAGCTTGTCTCGAATTATCTTTGTTGTTTTGAGATCCATCACCTTCATGTAAACATTTTCTGACAGAGGCATAAGAATAATATTTCCAGCCTTCCATAAACTCCAATGTTTCTCTTGTCAACAAAATTCATGGGAGCATATTTCTCAATGGGTTAAAATCCAATAGCTTTTTTATATACAACCTCAAATCCAGGATATAAACTATAGGGTATTATTCTATTTTTCTAGAAATGATAATGTTTTCCATCAAATGTAGGAATTAGTATACTATCTGTGGAATTGCGATTTTCCAAGATAAGGATTTGATATGTAAAACTTACTATGATACCAATTTTAGTTCCTAAGGATCATTTAACTACTAGGGGGGGGGTTGAATCACTATTTTTTTTACAAATTTATAACTTTATGAAGTTTAAACCATGTAACTTGTTAGAGTTATTTCCTTATCACCTTTAATAAACTAACATATATGAAAACGTAGGGAAGTAAGAAAAGTGTAACATCCCATTACCTTATTTTAGGTATTTCATTTATCTCTTTTTTAGGTGCACTTTGGTATTCTCGAGGGTAAAGAACATTGTAGATAGTTTGGTATTTTGTACAGAATCTAGAATATTAAATATCTGATATAAATTTTCACATCTTTAATGATTTACACATAGTGAATTGGTTGGTATGAAGATATCATGAGTTTGGATTAGAGTGTAAAAATATTACATGCCATGAAAAGTTTACACATCATGAAATGGTTAGGATCTATATTTTAATTCTAGGATATTCATTTTTTGGTAGGACTTTTTAATCGATAATTTACACAACATGAAGGGTTTTCATACCATGTATTGATCAAGATAAGTGAGTTTTAAAGTGACACATGGATAATTTTATGTCTTATTCAACTACAACCTCTTGTATCTAAACCTATGAGCTATCCTATGATATTTTGGAAACCTCCTCTCCTTTTGAATCACTTTTTTTAGTGATTGATCATTAGAGTTTTTTCACTATGTCTCTCCAAATAAGTGATCTATATGTTTCTTCATTTACCTTGATCACAATATCACCATTATGTTATGTTTTAATTACTATTAATTTTTTGGCGTTGTTAATTCTAGATCCGCTCTGTGATCTTCTTTTGGGGGTTGATCCTTTATTGGTTGCAGTGTAGTAGGTGTGTGTTCTTTTGAGATTTTTCATGATCTACCCTTTCCTCAATATTCTTTGTTTGTGGTATGTCATTCTAAGAGATGTGAATTAACCTCAAGGCCTCCATTGTTGACCATGTTTTCTATTCTGGTTAGTGGATCTAGTTTCAAGTGCGTGCGACATGAATTTTAGATAGGTGGTTCCATCTATATAATACACTAGATGATTTTTTTTACCTTTGTTTTATAAATTGTTTTATAAATTATTTGGAATGATTTATTTGTTTGTGTATAAATGGGTTTTTGAGAAAATATGGGTTCCCCCTTGTTTTGGTAAAATAAAAGGTATTTCTAACATATTGTTAAATGTATTTCTGAAATAGTTTTCAAATCATGATTTTTATGATTTTTTTGGAAAATAGAGAACATGGAAATACTTAGGTACTTAGTTGGAAGGTGTAGTAATAGGCCTTTTCCATTGATACTGTAATGGCCCAGACCTCTCCAGTCCATTACTTTGTGAAAATGTGCTGTTGGAGGTGTTCCCAAAGGTCAAGGTGACTTATCCCCAACACTTTGACAAATTTCCAGTTCTATGAACAGTGTTTCCAGAATGGTAACCTTCTAACGGTAACCTTCTAACAGTAGACTTGAACAGTGGTTCCAGAACGGTAACCTTCTAACGGTGACCTTATAACGGTAGACTTGAACAGTGTTTCCAAAACGGTAAACTTCTAACGGTGACCTTATAAAGGTACAATTGAACAGTGTTTCTAGAATGGTAACCTTTTAACGGTGACCTTATAACAGTAGACTTGAACAGTGTTTCCAGAATGGTGAGGTCTAACTGTGACCTTTTCTTTCCTTTGCCAAATTTTGAGTATGTGAACATTGTTTCAAGCTTCCTACAGTTTCACCCCTTTGATGTTTCCTTGTCATAAAATACATTTAAAGCCTTGTTTTAAGAACTATTAAGGCCTATTCAAATGGAATAAATCCTATATTAATTATTCCTAAGGCTGGGATGTATTTACTTGGTCAAACTGCGTGGGTTAATGTGATTCCTTTTTAATGTAGAATTAACAGGATCTTAAACCGTCGCCTCGTTAAATCTTCAAAAAGGAACCGGATATCATTCTCCCTTGTTCTTCCTCCTTGTTCTCGGCTAAGAGACGCTAGAACCTTTCAATCATTCCCGTAGGAGTTTCACAATAAAACCATAATCCTATGATTGGTTCTGCTCTATTTTGGATGCAACTGAGCTGTATCGATTAATCTTTGATATAAGGTATGTTATATCATTGTTCTTTTGGGGATCATCTTCTCTTGTTTCTCCCTTTTTTATTATACCACGTAATTTCCAAGATTCTAATGGGTTTTTCTTGGGGTTGGTTGGTACTGTCGTACAGTGGCATTCTCTGTTGGATGCAGTTGTCGTAAGAGGAGGATTGTGACCCGTTGTGTGGATAAAGGATGTCAAGAACTCTTCGAGGTAGGGGATTCATGGATTCTCTAATTGTATATGTGCAATCGTAGAATTATCATGATTTATTCATTTGGATCACAATGAAATTGACCTAATTAAATACTTGAAACAGATTAAAAGAATTGGTTGATCGCATGTTGTTGCTTTGTATCATGATATCGGTTTGCCTCATGTTTTTCTAGATAGAGTGATATCTATGTTTTCTTTGATTAGTTGTTTGTTCTTGATGGAAATTGATAATGAATGTAAAGCCGGAATTAATTGTTAATTGATTGGCTAAAGATAAAGAGGCATGTAAATGAATCTGGTCGTTTCCATTGTTGTAGTTGTTCTAATTTTAGGTTAATAAAATTAGGGAAGTAAGCATGGTTATTTAATTGGGATAGGTTACTGATTAGATATCCCATAATTAGAACCTATGAATAACAAATATGCCAATTCAATATGTATTAAAGAACAGATTGTGTGAGAATTTCTTAAAGGGGTTCTGAGTTACCCTCTTGATTGTTAAAGGGCCAAGAGCCCATTGATGTGATTGTTGTTTTCCTGCTACTTGTGTTGTGACGTGACCCTGGAGGGGTGTTGTGATATGTGGAGGCATAGAGGCCTTGTGGTTGTGGCAGCGAATGACACCTAGGGTCGCGAGATGCATCAACTTATGCATGTGGGTGTTAGGGAGGACACAAAGTATGATGGTATGGGATGAATGTGATGGCTGGATGTTGGTGGTTTTCTTTGAATGTTTATTTTATTTGCTTTTCACCACTACTCAAGGCAGCTGTTCTTCCTTACCCTTCTTCCGAAGGAGGTGAAGAAGCATGGGGTATGCCACGTGCTTTAGGTGTTTATCCTCTTGAGGGAGAATGAGTCTATGCTCTTTATATAGGCGAAAAAGACTCGACAGGTAGTATATCTACTCACCGTGTTGAGCCTACTTTGTGTTTAGTAGCATAAGATGCTTTTCTAGAATGCCTGGGAGTATGGGAATGTAATTCTGTAATGAAAGTTTGATTAAATGGTGAAAATACACAAGGATGGAGATACTGGAATTTAAAGGTGATGTGAATCTTAAAGGGAGTGGTTAATTTTGAATGTGATGCCATTTCAGTTTAATGTGGAATTGTTCATGGTTAGTTAATGTTTAAATAATTAATTAACGTACAATGGAACTGATAAAATGAGAATGGAGTAATCTAATAAAGCTCTCCAAATGTTTGTGTGCTCATAGGATACCTAGTCTTAGAAGTAGCAGCCTAGAGTCTGAGAGATGTTAGCTGTAGTTGTATCTAAGACTAGGTAATGCCCATTGTGTGGATGTGAGTTATACATATATTCTGTACTTTTTGTGTTTCTATATGCTACTCCACCCTTTCGGTAAGGGAAACTGACACCCCGGGGATTCTGAGCCCTGGGGGGGGGGGGTGTTTTCCACAACATTCTGATGGGAGGTCGAATGGCTGACTACCCCCTTTGGCCCCACTCTCTTCTCTTAGTAGATACATGTGCCAACAGGCACAACAGTTAGTTTCCCCATATATGTGTGTAGAGGGTAGTAATGGCTTGTGTTTATTTTACACACATATATTCTGGATATAGTATCCTATGGACTACTATAGGTGTAACATGTATAGGCTTTGATGTCTTGAGGATCCCTACTCGGGGTATGGGCTATAATGGCTTGAGGTATAATACCCGATGTATGATACACGTTATACGGGCTGTGGTGGCTCCCGGAACATACCTGGTTACTTTTGGTTGGTAGGATGGTGAGGTGCTTCGCCTAGGTGTCTGCAGGCAAGCCTTTATGGTGCACAAGGTGCAGATTGTGGAGCTTAGCCCAGGTGTCTGCGGGCAAGCCTTTGGAGAGAGATGCACAGGACGTAGGTTGTTGGGGAAAAGCGGAAAACTAGTGTGAAGTAGTAGTGGGGTGCCCTTGATATTCTTTACTATATGATATATTCTTGTTTGCGTTACTTGGTGAGAGTAGACATGGTGAGGTTGGGAACTTCGTATAGCTGACGAGTTAGTTTCACTTGTTGTTCACTGGGCATTAGCATGCTTTCTTTACTTTTGCACGAGAGGCTTGGGGAGGATCCTACTAAGTATACTGTTATACTCACCCTATGTATATATAAACTATTTTTCAGGTCACTTGGAGAATGTTATAGATCAAGCTGGTTACTACTAGATTGTGGTTGGAGGATGAGCTGTTCGGGCTTGTGGTCGCTGCCGTTTTACTTTATTTTGGGTACTTTTAGTTTCCCCTTTCAGTTTTAGTACTTTTTCATGACATTTCATATATGTACTTGGATTTCTTTTATATTGCAGTTCTGAGTTGGAGTTGATTGTAGTCTATTCTATCTCTATCTTCTGCATGTGTTCTCTTAGAGGGTAATGCCTCCCATCTGTGTGTTTATTATACCCTCGGTGCTAGTCGCCAACCCGGGGCCTATTGGAGGCGGGACTCGGGGGTCATTATCTCTCTTCTCACATTGCTGGCCCAGGAGGGGTACACTTTGTGGAGAGGGGGTCATGACAGAGTGGTATTAGAGGTCTGGTTGAGGGATATGATGGAGTTGGGAGTTAGGAACAAGTGAGGATGCATGGGATGGTTGGGCAATGGTGTCATTCATGTTTAGCAAGTGGGGTAAACACTGGAGATCGACAGAGACATAGGCGTTTAGGGCCCCTATGATCTATTGCACAGACCTTTAAGTTTACGATGTCTACTAAACAAAGTGATACTGGTTGTAGGGTAGAGACCTAGGAAAGGATCATGCATCATTCTTCTTTGCGCTTATGTTTGAATGGGTAGACCTTAAGATAGGTTAACCTTAAATTAATAAAATAAAACCATTAATTTATTAATGTTAAGTCTTCCATATTCCAGGCTTAGGAGCTCTAACATTTGTTATTTTATAGGTATGGCTCCAGGTCGACGTCCTCGTCAGGTTTGCGCAGAAGATGTCTAGCAGGCTATTCCAGCAGATCGCCGCCAGGTAGAGGTTGACGATGATGACACTTGGAGGAAGAAACTCTGAGAGTTACAGCACCAGAGTCTACAGAAGTACGAGGGCTCCGTTTCAGATGCAGTCACAGAATACTGGTTGGAGGAGGTCGAGATAGGCTTCAGTTTGATTTGTGCTTAGAAGGAACACTAGGTGTCATTGGTTGTGACGATGCTGCGTGGAGCAGCAAGGAAGTGGTGGTTCTTGTTCCTCGGGGATCGTGAGGAGTCAGCGATTTCATGGGAGGAGTTTCGAGACAGGTTTAGAGTCGAGTTTCTTTCTTCGACTGTGAAGGCATCCAGTCACTAGGAGCTTCTTACCCTTCAAAAGGGGAGCTCCAGTGTTCGAGAGTTTGGAATCCATTTCAGGAACCTTTTACGATATGCTTCAGACCTGTTACCAGATGAGGAGGCCAGGGCGAGGCATTTTGAGGAGGCTTTGCGTTTAGAGATCCAGCGCCAGGTCATCCCATTTATGCGGAAGACATATCTTGAGGTGCTGGCGAGGGAAGAGGTTGTTGAGAAGACTTTGGCCAGGACCAGATCGTCACGAGAGGGGAATCGTCATGATTCCTCCCGAAGAAAAGCTGTGGTACGGGGATCCCGGTTTTCAGGGCAGAAGAGTTTCTGTTCACCTGGGGGTAGGTCCCAGCCCTTCCCATCTCGTTTCTCCGGAGGCAGCAACTCTCAGGCCTATGCTAAGGGATCAGGTGCTTGTTTTTCTTTCGGTGGTCATGGTCATCAGCAGCGGGAGTGACCGAATTTTCAGAGCATTCATCGTGCACCAGGCGCTCCTCTCCAGGTTCCTCTGTTGAGGCAGTTTCAGCCGAGGCAGCATCAATAGGTTGCACCAGCTTTAGATCACCAGATGGTAGATGGAGCAGGCAGAGGACAGCCCCATGCCGCTCCCCGTCCTCAGAGAGTAGAGTGCAGCCGTGGTGGTGGTCGTCATCAGGGTCAGAGAGGCCGTGGAGGAGGTCATGGTCATGTTCATGCTCTAGCATTTCCAGCCCCAGGTGAGCCAGATGTCGTTTGAGGTACCCTTTTCTTGTTTTCTACCTTGGTGTATGCCTTGTTTGATTCAGGATCAACACACTCCTTCATATCACCTACTCTTGTCCATGCTCTGGGACTTGAGGTAGAGAGGCTTCCAGTGCCCTTGGCATTGACTACACCAGTTAGAGGTCGATCCGACTTGTTTGAAGTATGTAGAGACTGTGGCTAGTGTTGGGGAAACACCGCTCTTGGGGAGATTTCCTATGTTTATGAATACAACCATATGATTTCATCCTCGTCATTGATTGGTTGTCTTTGGTGTAGGCTATTGTGGATTGATACAGGAAGAATGTCATTTTATTTGATGCAGATGGAGAGAAAGTGGTGTTTGTGGGTGAGCGAGATCCTCAGATGAGTCATAGACGAGTTCAATCCTTATCATCCATGATGGCTGAGACGATGCTGAGTTCTTAAGAGGTTCAGCAGTTGGCACTTCCTAGGGTCATAGAGGAGTACCCTAATGTATTTCCAGAAGAGGTTGTAGCGTTACCCCCTTGACGAGAGATCAAGTTTAGGATCGAGCTATAGCCAGGAGAGTCTCCTATCTCTATGTCTCCGTATAGGATGGACCCTTCTGAGTTACGAGATCTACGTATACAACTTGATGATCTGTTGCAGTGTAGTTTTGTTCAGCCAAGTGTGTCACTGTGGGGTGCACCAGTTTTGTTTGTGAAAAAGGCTGACGAAAGTTTGTGGTTGTGCATCAATTAACTTCGATTAAATAAAGTGACAATAAAGAACCACTATCCTCTCCCACAGATTGATAACTTATTCGATCAACTGAAGGGTGGAAGTTGGTTTTCAAAGATCGACTTGCGGTCAGGATATCATCAGATGCATGTAAAGGATGAGGATATCCCAAAGACTGCCTTCCGTTGTCGTCATGGGAATTATGAGTTTGTTGTAATGCCATTCAGTGTGATGAATGCTCCAGCTGTTTTCATGGGGTTGATGAATGCTGTGTTCCGTGAATTCTTGGACAAGTTTGTTGTGGTTTTCATCGACGACATCCTTGTGTACTCCACATCTGAAGAGGAGCCTGCAGAGCATCTACAAGCTGTTTTAGGAGTTCTTCGCCAACATCAGTTGTTTGGGAAGTTTCTGAAGTGTGAGTTTTGGACTCAAGAAGTTCGTTTATTGGGGCATGTTGTGTCCCAACAGGGAGTAGCTATGGATCCGTCAAAGATAGAAGCAGTGGTGTCTTGGGCAGTCCCCAAGACAGTGTTAGAGGTAAAAAGTTTCCTTGGTCTCGCAGGCTATTATAATAGGTTTGTAGCCAATTTTTTTTGAGTTGTGACTCCTCTGAAAGATTTGACCAGGAAGGATCAAGAGTTAATATGGACTGATCAATGTCAAACAGCTTTCGAGTATCTAAAGAAGAAGTTGGTAAGTGCTCCAGTCCTTTGTCTTCCAGCGGAGGGAGTTCAGTTTGATGTTTTCTATGATGCTTCACATATGGGGCTAGGCTGTATTCTCAGGCAGCAGAGGTCAGTTGTTTCTTATGCGTCTCATCAATGGTGTCCCCATGAACGCAACTATGACACCCATGATCTTGAGTTGTCATCCATGGTGTTTGCTATGAAGTTGTGGAGACATTACCTCATTGGTGAGCACTTTGTGGTTTTCACCGATCATAAGAGTTTGAGGTATGTTTTCTCCCAACGTGACTTGAACTTGAGGCAGTGTTGATAGATGGAGTTCTTGTAGGAATACGACTTTGAAATATCGTATAAACCTGGAAAAGGGAATGTTGTAGCTGATGCACTGAGCCGAAAGTCACGTAATGATGTTTTACATGAATTTGGTGATTCCTGGAGAGTGATGGAAGAGCTATCAGCTTTGCATCTTCATATGGGAGAAGTTGGGAGAAGAGGTTGTCTTTTCCAGATGATGGTGCAGTCATCCCTGATGCATAAGGTGGAAGATTCTCAGTTGGGTGATCTAGAGGTGGAAGTTTGGAGAGACAGAGTTGTTTGTGGTGAGTCCCCTGATGGTTGGTCGGAGGATGAACAACACCGAGTGTTGTATCATGACAGTCTTTTTGTTCCCTTGGTAATGCATGAGTCGGTTCTACAAGAGTCCCATATTTCACCCTTGGTAGTACATCTTGGTGTGACAAAGATGTACCGATCCTTCAGGAGTCAGTTTTGGTGGCTGGGGATGAAGCGTGCTGTTGCAGAGTGTGGTTCTCGATGTTTAGTCTACTAGAAGGTGAAGGCTAAACACCGTGTTCCTGGTGGTCTTCTCCAGTAATTAGAGATTCCTCAGTGGAATTGGGAGGACATCTCAATGGACTTTGTTACAATTTTACCTTGAGCTCTGGGAGGACATGATGCTATATGGGTGGTAGTGGTTCGTTTAACAAAATCGGCCCACTTCATAGCAATCAAGGAGTCGAGATCAGTGGAAGTTTTGTCAAGGCAGTATCTAGAGGAGGTGGTGAGACTTCATGGAGTACCTAGGACGATAATTTCTGATCGAGATCCTCTTTTTACCTCCAGGGTGTGGAGAAGTCTCCAGCACAATTTTTGCTTTAAACTGTTCCTTAGCACTGCTTTTTATCCTCAAACGGATGGTCAGACAGAGCAAACCATCCAGAATCTTGAAGACATGTTGCGCTCCTGTGTTCTTGATTTTAGAGGTTCATGGATGAAGCACTTACCCTTGGTAGAGTTCGCTACAATAATAGTTTTCACTCTACCATCGGTATGGCACCGTTTTAAGCCTTGTATGATCAGCCATGCCGTTCTCCGTTGTGCTGGACTGGGGTCGGAGAGTCAGCAATTCTCAGACCAGAACTAGTGCAGAATACAACAGAGATGGTTCAGGTGATTCATGAGAGGATGAAGACAGCACAATATCATCAGAAATAATATGCTAATCAAAGGAGACCCTTAGAGTTTAATGTTGGGGACCATGTGTTTCTGAAGGTGACTCCCCGTCATGGGCAGCGAAGGTTTGGTCGTGGAAGTAAGATTTCTCCCCGGTTTGTTGGGCCTTTAGAGGTGTTATCTCGTGTTGGAGCTGTGGCGTATCGAGTAGCACTTCCCCCTCAGATGAGTCGGATAAATGATGTTTTCCATGTATCACAGCTCCGTCATTATCTTCATGATGAATCTCATGTTATCGATTGGGGAGATATCGATATTGATGATGATGAAACCTTCGAGGATCGACCTGTGGAGATCCAAGACCGCAAGGAGAAGGTGTTGTATAGGCGTTCTATCCCCTTAGTTCATGTCTTGTGGCGACACGGTGGCATGGAGGAGAGTACCTGGGAGCGTGAGTCATAGATACGTGCTCAGTACGCATAGTTGTTTAATGTTTAACTCCTTTCATGTAATGATGTTTCCTTTGTGGTTATACCTTTCATGTTTTATTTATATACCTTTGATGTGATGTTATGATTGAATTGTTTGGATATGGATTGTTTGTTCCCATACTCTCATATGTCGTAGTTTTGTTCTAGGTTTCGAAAAAATCAGGGTGGTTTTCCACTGAGAGGTATCTTATGGGGTGGTTGTTCGGACCCCTCTTTTCTTCTGGGTTGTTTTTTAATTCTCGAGGATGAGACTATTTTGAGAGGAATCTAATGTAATGTCCCGGACCTCTCTGGTCCATTACTTTGTGAAAATGTGGTGTTGGAGGTGTTCCCAAAGGTCAAGGTGACTTATCCCCAACACTTTTCCAAATTTACAGTTCTGTGAACAGTGTTTCCAGAATGGTAACCTTCTAACGGTGACCTTCTAACGGTAGACTTGAACAGTGTTTCCAGAATGGTAACATTCTAACAGTGACCTTATAACGGTAGACTTGAATAGTGTTTCCAAAATGGTAACCTTCTAATGGTGAACTTCTAACGGTAGAATTAAATAGTGTTTCCAGAATGGTAACCTTTTAACGGTGTCCTTATAACGGTAGACTTGAATAGTGTTTCCAGAATGGTGAGGTCTAACGGTGACCTTTTCTTTCCTTTGCCAAATTTTGAGTGTGTGAACAGTGTTTCCAGCTTCCTACAGTTTCGCCCCTTTGACGTTTCCTTTGATGAAAAATACATTTAAAGCCTTGTTTTAAGGACTCTTAAGGCCGATTAAAATGGCATAAATCCTATATTAATTATTCCCAAGGCCGGGATGTATTTACTTGGTCAAACCGCGTGGGTTAATGTGATCCATTTTTAATGGAGAATTAATCGGATCTTAAACCGTCGCCTCGTTAAATCTTCAAAAAGGAACCAAATATCATTCTCCCTTGTTCTTCCTCCTTGTTCTCAGCTAAGAGACGCTAGAACCTTTCAATCATTCCCATAGGAGTTTCACAATAAAACCATAATCCTCCAATTGGTTCTGCTCTATTTTGGATGCTACCGAGCTGTATAGATC
This sequence comes from Viscum album, assembly GCA_963277665.1. NCBI lineage: Eukaryota > Viridiplantae > Streptophyta > Magnoliopsida > Santalales > Viscaceae > Viscum > Viscum album. The sequence continues at coordinate 36,935,040 of OY728138.1, forward strand.
AATATTTGATATAAGGTATGTTGTATCATCATTCTTTTGGGGATCATCTTCTCTTGTTTCTCCCTTCCTTATTATACTAAGTAATTTCCAAGATTCTAATGGGTTTTTCTTGGGGTTGGTTGGTACTGTCGTACTGTGGCATCCTCTGGTGGATTCAGTTGTCGTGAGAGGAGGATTGTGACCCGTTGTGTGGATAAAGGACGTCAAGAACTCTTCGAGGTAGGGGATTCATGGCTTATCTAATTATATATGTGAAATCATATAATTAGCATGATTTATCCCTTTAGATCACAATAAAATTGACCTAATTAAATACTTGAACCGGATTAAAAGAATTGGTTGATCGCATGTTGTTGCTTTGTACCGTGATAACTGTTTTCCTCATTTTTTGCTAGATAGAGGGATATATATGTTTTCTTTGATTAGTTGTTCGTTCTTGATGGAAATTTATAATGAACGTAAAGCCAGAATTAATTTTTAATTAATTGGCTAAAGATAAAGAGGCATGTAAATGAATCTGGTCATTACCGTTGTTGTAGTTGTTCTAATTTGAGGTTAATCAAATTAGGGAAGTAAGCATGGTTATTTAATTGTGATAGATTACTAATTAGATATCCCATAATTGGAACTTACGAATAACAAATCTTCTAATTCAATATGGATTAAAGAATAGATTATGTGAGAATTTCTTAAAGGGGTTCTGATTTACCCTCTTGATTGTTAAAGGGCCAAGAGCCCATTTATGTGATTGTTGTTTTCCTGCTGTTTGTGCTGTGATGTGACCCTGGAGGGGTGTTGTGATATGTGGAGGCATGGAGGCCTTGTGGTTGTGGCAGCGGATGACGCCTAGGGTGGCGAGATGCATCATATTATGCATGTGGGTGTTGGGGAGGACACAAAGGATGATGTTATGGGATGAATGTGATGGATGGATGTTGGTGGGTTTCTTTGAATGTTTATCTGCTTTTCTTTTCCCCACTGCTCAAGGCAGCTGGTCTTTCTTACCCTTCTTCCGAAGGAGGCGATGACGCGCGGGGTATGCAACATGCTTTCTGTGTTTAGCCTCTCAAGGGAGAACGGGTCTATGCTCTTTCTATAGGCGTCAAAGACTTGACGGGTAGTATATCTACTCACCGTGTTGAGCCTCCTTTGTGTTTAGTAGCATAGGATGCTTTTCTAGAATGCTTGGGAGTATGGGAAAGTAATTCTGTAATGAAAGTTTGATTAAATGGTGAAAATCCACGGGGATGGAGTTACTGGAATTTAAAGGTGATGCAAATCTTAAAGGGAGCAGTTAATTTTGAATGTGATGCCATTTCAGTTTAATGTGGAATTGTTCATGGTTAATTAATTGTTAATGAATTAATTAACGTACAGTGGAACTGATAAAATGAGAATGGAGTAATCTAATAAAGCTCTCCAAATGTTTCTGTGCTTATAGGATACCTAGTCTTAGAAGTAGTAGCCTGGAGTCTGAGAGATGTTAGCTACAGTTGTATCTAAGACTAGGTAATGACCATAGTGTGGATGTGAGTTATACATATATTCTGTACTTTTTGTGTTTCTATACGCTACTCCACCCTGTCCGTAAGGGCAACTGACACCCCAGGGATTCTGAGCCCTGGGGGGGGGGGGTGTTTTACCCAACATTCTGATGGGAGGTCGAATGGATGACTACCCCCTTTAGCCCCGCTCTCTTCTCTTGGTAGATACATGTTCCAACAGGCACAACCGTTAGTTTTCCCATATATGTGTGTAGAGGGCTGTAATGGCTTGTGGTTATTTCACACACATATATTCGGGATATAATATCTTATGGACTACTATAGGTGTAACCTGTATAGGTTGTGATGGCTTTAGGATCCCTACTCGGGGTATGGGATATAATGGCTTGAGGTATAATACCTGATGTATGATACACGTTATGTGGGTTGTGGTGGCTACCAGAACTTACCTGGTGACTTTTGGTTAGTAGGATGGTGTGGTGCTTCACCCAGGTGTCTGCGGGCAAGCCTTTGTGGTGCACGAGGTGCAAATTATGGAGCTTAGCCTAGGTGTCTGCGGGTAAGCCTTTGGAGAGAGATGCACCAGAAATATTTCATTGGGGCAAAGCGGCAAACCAGTGGGGAAGTAGTAGCGGGGTACCCTTGATATTCTTTACTATATGCTATATTCTTGTATGCGTTACTTGGTGAGAGTATCCATGGTGAGGTTGGGAACTTAGTATACCTGACGAGTTAGTTTCACTTGTTGTTCACTGGGCTTTAGCATGATTTCTTTACTTTTGCACGAGAGGCTTGTGGAGGATCCTACTGAGTATACTGTTATACTCACCCTATGTATATATAAACTATTTTTTAGGTCACTTGGAGCAAGTTGGAGATCAAGCTGGTTACTACTAGCTTGTGGTTGGAGGAGGAGCTGTTCGGGCTTGTGGTCACTGCCGTTTTTCTTTCTTTTGGGTACTTTTAGTTTCCCCTTTCAGTTGTAGTACTTTTACATGACATTTCATATATGTACTTGGATTTATTTTATATTTTAGTTCTGAGTTGGAGTTGATTTTTTTCTATTCTATCTCTCTCTTCTGCATGTGTTCTATTATAGGGTAATGCCTCCCATTTGTGTGTTTATTATACCCTCAGTGCTAGTTGCCAACCCAAGGCCTACTAGAGGCGGGACTCGGGGGTCATTATCTCTCTTCTCACATTACCGGCCCAGGAGGGGTACACATTGTGGGGAGGGGGTCGTGACAGATACTATCAAGGGTTTACTCATGAGGTGTTCCTTTTTTCTGTAGTACTGTGTTCTAGGGTCTTGATAAATATGTGGGGGGGGGGGGTTCAATTGTTTGGTTATTCCTATTCTCTCTAGAGTCAATGCATATATCTTGAGTCTTGATGTGTGTGATTTTCTATGTTTGGGTAAATGTGTCCTAGCTAGTATGATATGTAGTGATCCTTGGTGTGATGTTACCTATGCTCTATCTTATACTACTTTAGCTTATACTTCCATAGATTTGATATGATATGTGATAAATTATTTTATTTTATTTAAATACATGGATATAGGTGATATGATTTGAACAATTTTACCTTGATTATTTTAATAATTTGGAAAAGAGAAAATTAAATGTTTTACTATTCTTTTGATATAAAAAATATTTATCCATTTATCATGCCTTGTTTTATTTAAAGTTGAGAATTTAGGATTATTGTATAAATACTTAATATGGAACACCCTGGTGGTATCCTACTGATCCTATTTAGATCACACCCTAGGAACCCCTTTAGTGGACCAGAGACCTTTTTATGCATTTTGATTCGGGGAAAGGAAAGGTTCCATAGTGAGGTGTTAAGTTTTATACCAGTTGAGTTTGGGTAGCTTATGGAGAGATGGTGGGAGTTTCCAACACAATCACATGGATATGCTATTTTGGTTTTAGTTTTCCTTTGTGGTTTTACTTCTCTTTTAGATATTGTTTAGCTAATTTTGAGTTTTATTTCTTCTTATGTTTCCCTTTTGATATAACATATATTTCTTGTTTACTTTTTTTTATTTCATCCAATCATGTATACTTATATATGTAATGGTTTCTACTTTAGGTTGGGTGAATTAATTCCATATATTTTTTTGATGCCCAAGTTCTAGTTGAAAGCCCATGGGGATTGAGAATGCCCTTCGAGTATGTGATGGTTCGAGTTAGGTACTAGTTTGATTGGGTATCTGTGCCAAGTTCCTCATAGCTTGGTATCATAGGATCAATTTTTTTTCATTTTTGGGACGTTATTAGAATAAAGATAGGATTTTTGGGAATTTATATATAGGTTGTGGTTAGTGCATTTTCAATTCTTTCCATGAAGAGACTCAATTTACCATGGGATGTTGGTATGTGTATCTCACGTTTGGAGTTCTTGATCTTAATCTCAATTTTTTCTTATAGTTTTCTGGTTTGAACTAATATTATCTTTTTGTATAGTCATTTATTTAATTTTAGTGTGTAATGTTATGCCTCCAAAATGACTTCCATGGGTTCCTCATAGGGTGTAGTAGATTCCCCTCAAGTGAATCCGCCTATAGATCATAATCTTATTGAGGTTATCATGTGAGAAATTTGTGGTCTCGATCAAAATATACCACAAGTCCATAATTTAATTGTTGAGGTACATCGAGGAGCTATAGGGAAAATAGATTTATTATATATTTTCTTGGACAATAATCATTCATACTTTAAGGGTGTGAATGAATCTCAAGAGGTAGGGGATTGACTTGAAAAGATTGATTAGATCTTTGACTTCGTGGATACATATAATTGTATCTAGGTAAAGTGTGTGGTGTTCAGACTTTAGGGTCCCAACATGTGATGTTGGGATTCCATGCTATAGGTATATAGACACGTGGGATTTGACTGGAATGGTTTCAAGACTCTCTTCTTCTAGTTGTTTTTTTCTAGAGTCACTGATAATGGTAAAATATATGGAATTTCTCACTTTGTAGTAGGGAGAGTGTTCAATGTCAGCATACACCAATAGATTTGCAGAGCTGGTTCATTTTTATTCTAGAGGTAGTAAATAATAACCAGCTAAAGGGTTATAATTACCCAAAAGGTTTGTTACCAGATATCATTTAATGAATATTTATGATGAATCTTTTGACTTATGCGGATATGGTAGACATGAAGAGGATGGAAGAGATGAATATGGAAGGAAAGTTTGGTTATTCTAACCCTTCTCTTTCACCTAATGGAATCTTCAGTAACATGAAGGGGAAAAATATGAAGTGGTGGGATCTTTATAGGAGTGGTGGAGGTGGTTCTCAATGGCATGCATCCTTTGAACCTCCAGTTACAACTACTAGTGTTCCCATGACTTGCTACCAGTGTGGAAAGGTTGGGAACACCTAACATTCTTGTTATACACCTGTGAAGATGTGTAAATGTTGTGAGAACTATGTCCATCTTCACTTTTTTTATCAGTCTATATCTATATGTCATTATGTTCAAGAATCATTGTCTCAAAAGGATACTATATTGTTGTCAGATTCTATAAAGACTATCAGTCTCTAGCCATATGCCTCAAGAGTGAAGCACCTTCATGAAGTAGATGAGTTTATAATGGAGGTAGACACAAGTTCCATGATAGTGAGAGGTATTATATTTATTTAATCATCAACAAAGACTACATTATTTGATATTGGTGACTACCACTTATTTGTATCTATCTATTTTCTTGATATTCTTAAACTTTTAATAGTGATCATGTAATTTGTTATGGAGTTAGTGACCCCTCATGGGAATAAGAGAGATACATTGTTTCAATTTTCTCGTACACTATCGATAGAATATGCATAGATAGTATGAGATTTCCTCATTATTTATGTATCTCTATTTGATTTCATCATCGAGATGGATCAGTTTGTTTCTCATCATTCTTAGGTTTATTTTTATCATCAATATGTCTCATTTATTAGGGATAATCGGAGATTTAATGTGTTTCAGGGTGAGTGGGATCTAAGGTTTGGATGTGTAATACATTATCACCCAAATATCAATAGTTTGTTGTATACTATAGTGGTTGACCCCAATGATGCTTCTTCAATTATTGATCTTCCCGATGTTGTTTTGGGTTTTCCAAATGTTTTCCCAAAATATTTCTTTGGTCTTTTTCCATAGATAGAGGTAGAGTATACAATTGACCTAGTGCCAAGTATGTAGCTGATTTCAGTACCCTATTATTTTATAGAGCCAACAGATTTGAAAGAGATCAATATTAAATTATATGACCTAATGGAATTCTTTTTTATACTCTCTAGCGTTTCATTTGGGGAAGCCCCTGTCCTCTTATCCAAGAAAATTGATGGTTCACTCTGATTGTGTGTGGACTATCAGAAGTTGAACCGGGTAACGATTAAGAACAAGTATTATTGCCTCATGTAGATGATTTGTTTGATTAGTTAAATGGGGGAAAGTTATTTTCAAAGATTGATCTTTGATTGGGTTATCATCATCTTAGAATTCAGAAGTCTAATATACCAAATATGACTTTTATGAGCATCCATGGTCATTATGAATATCTAGTGATGCCTTTTGGTCTGACTAACACTCTTTTAATAATTATGAATTTTATGAATTGTATATTACATAAGTATCTTGAAACTTTTTTGGTAGTTTTCATAGATGATATATTGGTTTATACAATATCCAATCATGATCAAGAGCACCATTTGAGTTTAGTTTTAGAAATCTTGAGGAGCCACCATTTGTATGGAAAGATTTAGAGATTCAATTTCTAGATCAAATAAGTGAATTTATTGGGGAATATGATTTCTAATCATGAATTTTCATCTGATCCTAAGAAGGTAAAGGCTATTTTTTCTTTGTAAGAGCTGTGAAACATATTTTAGATTCAGAGATCCCTTGGTCTTACTGGATATTATCAATGGTTCATCAAGAATTTATCAAAGTATAAATGACCTTTCACTACTCTTAATATGAAATGGATGAAATTCATATGGGATGAAACGTGTAAATCATCTTTTGATGAGCTAAAATAACTTTTGACATCAGAAAATATTTTGATCATAACTGAGATCGATAAGGGATATATGGTTTTTTGTGATGATTTGAGTGCTGGTTCAGATTTCTTGCTTATATAGGATGATCATGTGGTGTCTTATAACTCTCATATACTTCAAACACATTATAATAATTACCCCACTCATGATTTAGAGCTTTCTACTATTATTTATGTGCTTAAGTGTTGGAGGCACTATCTTTTTATGGATATGTTCATAGTATTATCTTACCATATGACTCCAAGATATTTATTTTCTCAGAAAGAATTGAATCTCTAGTAGAAGAGGTGGGTGGAATACCATCATACATTTGAGTTTGACATCATATAAACCCTGAGGAAGGGGAATGTTGATGTATATTCTCTCATTAAGAAAATTCCATCATGGGATGTTTTGAAATCGAAGGAAGAGTGGAACCTAATAGTTTTCTTCACCTTGTTTCACCTGGATGCTCAGGAGGATGTTTTTGGAATAGTTTTATACAATTTAGTTTTCATAATATCTCCTAGAGTATATTTTATAGATTCAGCAGTTGGCTGATGAGTTCATGGGAATTCAAGAAACCCTATATATTGGGGAGACTATTTCAAGTTGGTCTATATTTTCATATCATATTCTCCATTTTGAAAATCTTTTTGTTATCTCAGAATCTGTGAGGAGATCTATTTTTTTAGAATTATAGTTCTTCAAGGGATATTCATCCATGAACTATAAAGATGTATTATGACATGATATGGGGATTGTGGTGGTTCTTTATGATGTTTGAAATTGAAAACCATGTTCCCCATTGTTACACAAACTAATAGATAAAGGAAGATCATATGAAGCATTCTAATTTGATTCAATATCTCTTGATTATGGTTTGAAAATGGTATGAGGTGTACATGGACTTTATTATTTTATTACCATGGACTCCTTGAGGTAAGAATTATATCTAGGTTATGATTAATTGGTTAACAATGTCGGTTCACAGTATTTCGATCAGGGTTACCACAAAAGTTAAAGACCTAGGTAAGATACATGTTCCAGAGGTTGTGAGGTTATATGGGGTTACCTCTGTCATTGTTTCAGACAAGGATCCTAGTTTTAGATCACGGTTCTAGAAGAGTCTCTAAGAGGAGATGATGATTTAGTTTAGGTTGGGCATATCTTATCATACATAGATATATGACTAGATAGAGAGTTCTATTAAGATCCTAGAGGATATTATCTATTCCTACATCTTAGAGTTTAGTGGATCATGGGATAACCATTGGGAACTAGTTAAGTTTTCTTATAACAATAGTTATCAGTCATCGATCAGAATGGATGATTTTGAGGATTTGTATAGTCACCCATGAAGATAATCTATTTGTTGGGAAGAGGTGGGAGAAACCTCTCTTGTGGGGCCAAGTCTCATTTAAGAGAAGTTAGTGAAGATTTTGGATATACTTTTCCATTTGGTTACAAATTAGAGTTGATAAAAATTGTAAGCAGATCTTCATTGTCGTCCTTTGTAGTTTTCCATTAGTGATAGTGTTTTCTTTAAATAATTTCCTTTCTTGGATCACCATATACTTTAAAAATAAGTAATTTTTTTTATGAGATATTTTGGACTATTTGAGGTCACTAAGATTCTTGGGTAAGTTTGTTATTAGTTATAATTTCTGATTAAGTTGATAGGTATTCATGTTGTTTTCCACATATCATAGCTCATGAAATACTATCTTGATCCCTCCCTTGTTCTGGGTTGGGAAGAGATTGAGTTGGAGCCTGTAATTTCTTTTGTGGAGCAGCCATTGGAGATCATTAAATATCAAGTGAAGTCCTATGTGGGAGGTTGATTACATATATTAGAGTGTTATGGAGACATTGACCAGATTATCATGAGACTTAGGAGTGCGAGTAATTGATGAGGGAGGAATGGACTTATATCTTTCCTAAAATCATTCTTCCACATGGATTTATATGGATGGATATTATTATGGGGGGGGGGGGAGTTTATAATATCATATTACCTTCTTTCAAGTATTTCTCTTCTCTATTTTCATTTCCCTCCTTTTTTGGGTGTTCTTTGGGAGTCCTGTGGGTAGAGAACACCAGAGATGGTTTGGGATTTTGTTAATAATTTAGACTCTTCATTGTCCTCTAGACATTTTCACATCATTTATTAGTTATTGGGAATATTTTATGGGGTTGGTTTAGAGCATTAAAATATTACATGATGTGAAAAGTTTAAATTCTATGAAATGGTCAAGATTGATATTTTAATCCTAGGTGAAAAGTTTTTGGGTGGGATTTTTTAATCCAAAATTTAGATGATGTGAAGTATTTAATGGCATGTATTGATCATGGAAGGAGATTTTAAGGTGTTTAATAGATGATTTTATTATTTATTTGGTTTTATATTCTTCTCTATTGACCTAGAATCTCTCCCAAGTAATTTTGAGGACCTATGATTCTTCTAGATCACTTCGTTCAGCGATTGATCATCAGGGTTATCACACTACATCTCTCTAGGTAAGTGATCTTCCTTTTTCTTTATTTTCCTTGATCTTAGTAGCATTGTTGCACCATGTTTTCAGATCCGTTGATATTATGGGGTTGTTTATTCTATATTTATTGTGTGATATTACTCTAGGTCTAATCCTTTGTTGGTTTTGGTGTGACAGGCGCATGTTATTTGAGGTTTGTCATGATGTAACCTTTCCACTATATGATTTGTTTTTCAGATGTAATTATAATTCATTGGAGTTAATCTCAAGGACTTCATTGTTGACCTTATGTTCCTTTCTGGTCGGTGGATCCCCTTAAGGGTGTGTACAATCATAATTTGAGGTATGCTGTTATATCTCTATCCTATGTTAGATGAATGTTTTTTCTCTGGTATTATAAATTGTTTTCTAAATGAATCAGAATGATTGATTTGTGTGTGTGGAAATGGGTTTTTGAGAAATATGATTTCTCTATTCTTTTAGTAAAAGAAAATTTATTTTCAAATCATTGTGAAATGGGTTTTTTAAATGGGTTTCAAAGCATGATTTTGACGAAAATGTTTGGAAAGTAGAACACATGGGAATACTTGGGTACTTAGGTGGAAGGTGTAGTGATATGACTCTTCCAATGATATTGTTGGGGGGGTGGGGGGGGTTCACTCATGGGGTGTTACTATTCTTCCTATAACCATTATTTTAGGGAATTGATAGAATTTTTGGTGGGAAGGGTGGGGGGGGGGTTCACCTATTGGGGATTTCCTCTTATCTATAGATTCAATGCATATATCTAGATACTTGATGTGCGTGATTGTCTATGTTCAGGTATGACTATCCTAGATCGCCTAACCTATAGTGATCCTTGGTGTGATGTTACCTATGCTTTGGCTTATACTATTTTAGCTTGTACTACCATGGATTTGATATGATGTGCTACATATGATTTTATTTGATTTTACTACATTAATATATGTGATATTTTTTAAACTGTTTTAGCTTGATTATTTTTGAAATGTGGAAAAAGGGAAAATTAAATGGTTTACCATGACTTTGATATAAAAAGAGTTTAACTATTTATCAAGCCTTTTTTTGATAATGTTTAGATTATGGTATAGATACTTTATATAAAAGACCTAGGTGGGATCCTAGTGAGCCTATTTAGTTCACACCCTATGCACCCCTTTGAAGGTACATAGACCTTTGTATTTCTTTCGATGTAGGGAAAGGAAAGGAGCCATAGTAAAATGGAAATTTTTTTGTTAGAAGAATCTAGGTAAGTAGTGGTGTTATGGTGAGAGTTTCCCATGAGATCACATGGAGTAGCTATTTTGGTTTTAGTTTTCCTTTGCTATTAGAATTGTCTTTTGGATATTTTTTAGCTACATTTGAGTTGTATCACTTCTTCTATTTCCATTTTGATATGTCATATATTTTTTTTTACTTTTCTATTGTTTAATCCCATTATGTATATATATATTTCATGTTTTATACTTCAAGTTCAGTGAAATCGTTCCCTCTGTTTGTTGTTGACTCTCGAGTGCTATCCCCAGCCTATGGGGATCGGGAATTCCCTTCGGGTATGTGATGGTTCGGGTTCTGTACCGGTTTGAGAGGTTATCCAGGTTGGGTTTTTCACAAAAATCATACAAGATTTAAATGTTTAGGCCTTAGTGTGATGATCCACATCATTTCCATCACCACTCCTGTGGGTCCATAGAAATTCACTATTAGAAATAAGTGAATGCAACTTTTGAGCCAACTCCCATTGGTCACCTTCTATCTCCTGATAGATATGATTATACGAACTCTTATCAGTTTAAAAATGTTTCTTAAAAAATATGATCCAAAACAAAAATATGAAGTCTTGTAAAATACAATCCAATAAAGGTCTATTTGGAAAATCTATTTTATAATACCTTTATTTATTTCCTATATCTGATAATCTCCATCTAGTGTGCTTGTGTCTAGTGGTTTCTATCTGATGCACCATTACAAGAACAACACTTGTTATAAGATGAATTATGCTCAATTGAAAAAACTCTATGCCTTTTAAAACCTCTACTCAGTCACTCAATTCAATATTCCTTAGATTTATACTCTTTTTATAGAATTATAAACATACACTCTATATAATACTCTGATAAAAAAACATTCTTCTATCCATAACTTTTTTTCAACATAAAAACTCACTACAGTTGAAAACTCAACTCTGACAAAATTATTCCAACATATCAGTTTTTTGTTAGTGAACAGTCTCTCATAAGAACAATTTTACTTTACACCTCTATTTATTGGTTCTCCCAGAATAACAAATACAGGAAACCAAGTTTTATTTCTCGCTCATTGAAATTCATAAATATGAATTTCACAGTCATTTAAATATTGTTGAGATGTTTCTTAACTATTATAGAGTTTTCTTGATTCTTTTCAATAAATCCTAAATTCCTCATAGATTAAAACTTTCCCAAATTTCTTCATTTTTAGAACTTTAAAAAGTTATTTAAGAGTTCTTTCCAGAAATTTCTTTTCCATTACTTCTTTGTTTGCAAGAATCTGTCCAAGAGTTTATTCTCCTAGTCAATACTCTTGAACTAATTAAAAAACAAGAGAATTGTCTTCGTTAGTAAAAGAATGAAAATCCACTTGATTGAATATTGTTCTGTCCCTTTATTTAATACAACTAAATATAGTTAACTACATTGTTGTAACTTCTAAAGACACCAGTTTCCTACAATGACTATCCAGTAGAAACTTCAACATTTATAACATTTGTATTTTTTCAGATACTTTTCTCATTCTACTATGTACATTCTTTTATGTCTAGAAAACTATTTTCGATCACAATCTTGAACTTTACTTGATTATTTTTACTTCTCCACCTTAACATACTCAACCTGTTCATGAATCTTCAAACTTATTTTGAAATCTATATTCAAAAGTGTTCTTCTAAAACTCTGTGTCTGAAACCATAGATGATCTCTCCATTTATTTTCTCAGAACTCATTTTCAATCTTTATCAGTTAAAACCTCTTACCTTTTCATCCTGACTGAAAACCAACATATTTATTTTCTCATGTGTTGCAAAAACTCTGGGACTTGTCAAAACTCAGACTTTACAAAAAAATATTCATCATATCTATCTTTTTGAAAGGTTGTGTCTATTCAATGAGGTTCCACTTTATAAAACTTCAGTAAGTTATCACTTACAACTTTCTTTGAGTTTATATTTCTAAATAAATGTGTCCAAAAATCTAATTCTGGAAGCATATGATTTTAAAAAAACTCTATCTGAAGTTATTCTGTCTGGTAATCTATGTCCAAAGATCTATATCTACCATGCTTCTTCCAGAGGTCTACATTTAGAGCTACCTTTAAATATCTATTTCTATAAATTTGTATCTAGATCTATCTAATGATATTCCTTTGATTCCTTTGTACAAAAGTTCTTTCATAAAAACTCAATGTTTCTAATTGAAGATTTGACCGATGGTTTATCTGATGGATCATTTGATCCACAACACTACAATAATTTTAACTTCGGTAAATTCATACTTCCATTTTATAACAAATTATATATTTGGTGCTTCTCTATATGATAATCTATATTTAGAAAACATCAACTTCACAATTTTTTTTTATCAAAAGTCTATATCACAATATTTTTCATGACTTAATGAAATTTAAGATCAGCATATCATCATCCAACTTAAGGTTTTAAAGTCAAGAACATTCTAAATTTTGGCTTAACTCAATTTCTTCTTCATCAGTAACTTTGCACAAAAATTTCTTTCCAAATTTTCAATAACTTAACCTATTTTACAAAAAACTAATTTAATTAAAGTAAGTTATCGAAAAATAAAAAACATTTTTAGAAAAATATCAGAAAGGATCTTTAGATATATCTATTCATATACTAGTTAAAGAGAGGATGATCGAAAAGTAATGGTTTGATAAGCACATTTTGCAGCTAAATAATGTTATTATTTTCCAAGATTGAGAATCTTTGTGTGTTGAGAAAGAATAATTTTACCATAACTATCTGAAGATTGTAAGGATTTTTTGTTCATATATTTATTTTTTGGATGAAAATTGATTAAAAGTTGTAACTTTTGAGCTGTTTGGTAATAAGTACATATTAAATATCAATAACATAGTTGAGTTAATGGAAATTTATTTAGACAACGAAGCAAACTTAGTTACAGATAAGTTTCCTAACATGTTAGGAACTTTTGAGAAGGATAAGGTTAAATATTATCTATATCCTTCAATGAAATTTTTTTGAAGGTATTTCATCCCAGTTCAGAAAATAAAATTGTAGAAATTTGGATTAATAATATCTTGATCGCTAGGAAAGGTGATAGGGAAACCTTGAATGTCCAAGATATATATATTTATTATATTTACTTTATAGTATAAGAAATTTTAATCTGGTGAAGTATGTTTTGAATATGATTGATTCTATGAAGACAATTTCATTAATAGTGAAGTTGATTTTGTATCCAATGTTAAACAATAATATGTTTTTAAAATGTATGATTATTTTAAAAATTAACAATGTTAAAAATATTGTAAGAGATAAGATATATCTTATTGGTGAAGAGACATTTTCAAAGATAAAGTTAATTAATGATTCTACTAATAAAAAGTTTTTTGAAAATCCAATAAGAGTTTCTTCAGAAGAAAGGATAGAACTTATTAAAGTTAAGATTAATAAAAGTAATGAAGTTAATAAGTCTCTTAAAATTATAGGAAGGAAACCTAAGTAGATGTCAGATTAACTTTTCATAGATTTTATGAAAAATAAAGAGGATAAGGATCCTGAAGAAGAAAATTTTGGGTTGGATAAATCCATGTCTTTAGTGTTGAAGGAAAATACATATCAAAATATGAGATAAGAATAAAATAAGAATAAGAAATACTAAAAATAGAAGAAAGATAAGATCTATAGAGTTTTCTTTAAACAAAGAGATGATACTCATGAAAGGGTAGAGGCTATTATGAAAGGTAAAGAATTTTATTATGAATTTATGAAAGGTCATTATTCTTATATTCAAAAAGAAAAATATAAAAATTTAATAATTCTACCTTTTTCTATGGATAAATATAATGTAGTTGATATAGTTTTTCTCATGATCATGCTTAGAAACCTAGATGGACTTCTCTGAATAAATTTTCAATAAAGTAGAGGTAAAGAATGAAATAAAAAATTTCTTAATAATTGAAAGAGAGATTAAACCATGATAATTTTTTAGTATCTTAATCAGTTTACTTATATGTGAATTCAATGAATAGTGTTTCATTGAATATTCCGGAAAAACAAGGATTTTCAAAAATTGAACAATATTCTAGAGTAAAAATTTTGGACAAAGAAGGGGTTGATAATGTTGATACTGATGTTGGAAAATATGGTGATGATGTTGAACATCATAATGAAGGTGGTAATTCTGATTATAAATAGGAAAGAGATGTGTTGGAACTTTATGATAATGGAAGTAACTAAGTGGTTTCTAAGAAAGTTGAATCTTCTCAACCATGAAGGTATTAAATTTCAATAGCTTTATCTGATTATGGGAATTATACTCCTTCTAACATGTTTCGTAAAATGGAAATGAAATTAACTATCTCAGTGAAGTTATTCATAGTTTAGATGATATTAGGTATGTTTTTTTCATAAATTCAGGAAATGTGAAATTATTTTTAATGTAAGTTTGATATTTTCAAAAATTTGATTTTAGTGAAAAATATTATATAATTGGTTATCTGAAATAAAGATGAGTTAAAATAAATCTAAGGAATATTTCATTTTGAAATAAGGAATTTTAAAGAATTCATTATATGAATGTTAGGATATGAAAATGCTATAAAAGATTATGATGATATACTTGATAAAGTTCAAGGATCAACAAAAATAGCTTCCAATGATTTAAGAACTATTCATGGAGAAGTCTCTAATAAACAATGATCCATTGATAGTCAGAACTTTGTGGTTATGAATCTAGATAAAGAGTTTATAAAGTTATCAAATATTTTTTATGTTTTATCAGAAGAAGTTGGAAATATGGGAAATAAATTAGAATTAATGAGTTGGATAAGTTGAAAGTTGTAAACATCAAAATTTAGAAGAATAATATGAAGATTTAAAGAAATCAATTTGAATCCTTCAAGAGTAGCTTGCTGAAAGTTCAAAGGCACTAGATTTAGAGGAGGAGATTTTAGCTTTGAATGATTAAAACAATAAGTTCAATGTTCTTTAAGATGATTTTTGAAGCATTAAATCAGATTTAGCGGAGTCATAGAAGTATTAGCAGGATATTAAAAAAGATAAATATTACCATCAAAGATATTATGAAGAAATGATGATATATATTTTCTATAAACTCTTGGAATTTTTTTAGTAACACAAACTAATTTTAAATGGATATATATATATTTGTGAATGGGTATTCTTTTCAATTAATTTTGAAGGATTTCTCTAATTTTATTGGTCATATCTTTCCATTGTTATTTTTGAATGAATAGATATTTTGTAGTATAATTTTTTGTTTCATGTATTAATTTCTTTACCTAACTTTTCAGGTACACATTATAAGTTCTATAAAAACCTTATTTTCAAAAATTACAGAGGGGTATTAAGTTTTTCAACTTTTTTTGAAGAGAAAGTAATTGATTTTTTTAAGGAAAATAAGGAAGTTATAAATTCTAAAATAAAAGAGGATAAATTATAAAGGAATAAAGGGAAGTTATATAACACAAAGGGAGTTGGATATTATCTTTAAATAAAACTTTTTAAAATTTATGTTTTTGGATTTTCAAAAAAGGGGATATTATTGATTAAAAATGTATTTCAGGACATTTTAATTTTTTTTTTGAAAATCACATTACATTTTCTTAAAGTAAATGTTTTTCTAAATTTTATTCACCCCTAGTTTTAAGAATGTTTTTAAGAAATATATTTTTCTAAACAACATAATATAAATTTATCTAATAGAATAAAACACTGTATTCAGATGAATTTTTTCTAATGTTTCAACAAACCATTACATATATTTCCTGAAAAATATTTATAAAATCACTAAAGTTAAAATATAACTAATTCTAAATTGATGATTCTATATTAAGACTTTAAAAAAAAGAAATAAATTGGATGAGAGAAGACATGGTTTCCTAAGGAAATTTTCCTTAAATATGTGAGATAGAGATATACATTTTTTCTTGATGAAACAATTCATTCCACCATATGAAATATATTTACACTATGATAGTGCATAATATTATAAGAATCAGATAAACATGATGAAATTTCAAGAATAAGTTTTTATGAGGCCACTGAAACCACCTATGAGATTCAAAAATATAAATTTGGTGATTTTCTTATAAATAGGGGTAATGATCCAGGAGGAAGAAAATTTTTCATCACCGACTATCAAGAGTTTCTATATTGTGTTTGTGATATATTTTTACATTGAGAGTGGTTTAATATAATCTATTGTGATTATTTTTCATAAGGTATCCCTAAGAGGGTTATTTATAAATTCTTTAAGATCTTTTTTGTTTGTAATAATACGTATGATTGGGTTTTATCAAGGGATTATAGGGTTAGGAAGAAAAAATCTTGTCCAATCATACTGATCAAATGTTCCCATGCTTAGGGAAATATAGTTTTTTCTATCTTTGTATCAATAGTTTCCTTTCTTAAAGAAAACAAAACAGTATAGTTTGGTTAAAACTATGGATACCTAAATTCAGAGTTATAGACTTCCTTAACATTGAAGATTAAAAAGTATAATAATATTTTTAACGTTTAGTAAGGTTTTCTTTTTAAATTTATAAATTCTTTCTTTAATTTTTTACAAGTTATATTTTCCACTGTAAAATTATATAGAATTTTTTTGGTTACTCTAAAATTTTCTAAACTTTGATATCCAGACAAAATATCTGTTTGATTTATAATCTAAAGTTTGGATAAACTATCTGTTTGATTTAAAATCTAATGTTTGAACAAAATTTCGGTACGATAATTTTACTTAAAAAATTTAATGAATTTCTGAATTTTTATTTTAAACACTACAATTCAACACATCTTGTGTCTATTTTATTAAACTTAGATCCAATAATAAGAAAAAATGATAGCATAAATTATTTAGAAAATGAGAGTTGAGTCTTCAGGCTCCATAGAGGTTGACACACCCCACTAGTTATGCATGGAAAATAGAGTGGATATTGGATGAGAAAAAGGGAAAATATCTTATAGAAGAATTGAGGGATGTATTTTAGAGGACTCTAAGAAGTTATATAATTTATTTATGTGATATAAGTTAAATGAAATATTTATATATTTCTATTAACTACTGATTTTTTTGAATATTCTATTGAGTAAAAGAGAACATTGGAGACATTCATAGAAAAGTGTAGGAAAAATATTTTAGCAACTATATTGGAAAATGTCGCACACCTGGGTCAGGTACAAGGATATACAATAGGTGTATCAGTAAAAAAGATTTTGGTCATTCTGAGGATTCTTCAGAGAAGGATGCATATAAAAAAAATAAAATCTTTAGAATCTGAATTTTAGGATATGAGTGAGATGATGGATGATAGGATCATAACTTCAGAATAGTCGATTTTTAGAGACATGAAAATATAGTTTTGGGTTGAAAATCCCTCTCCTACACCTCTTCCTATAGATCCCACTCCTCTACATCGTCCTACTTATCTAACTCCTACACCTCCTTATCCACAAAATCCCATTTATTGTGAGTTATATATTGAGAATCTCCACTATCATATTGTTTCATATGTTATTATATATTATATTGAGGATACCTTTCATCATTAAAAGAATGTGATAGAGAAGCTTAGTGTCACTATATATGATATTATAGATAGATCAAAAAGAATACAATTTTCTACAGATGAGGTCACTATAGGTAAAAAAAGTATCGACTATTTTTTTGTTTGGCCATCTAGACTTGTCCAAAAAATTACCATTGAGGTATGTGTAGATTATATTATTTATATCATATTGGTGTAAATTTTTTTATCATTTTAAAATTTAAATATTTTCTATAGGAATAATTTAAAGGTAAATACATACTATATAGATAAGAATAATTATGAGATATCATTAATTCATATTAAACATCTTATATTATCAACATATTCATCTTGGTTGTTGAATGTTTATGACCATACAATTGAAACTAACATTTGTGGGTTTGCAATGAATGTGATGATTTTAATGAAAGATATCATGGATCTTGTAACTAGAGATTAGTTGGGAATCCACACAATGAATTAATTTTCCATGTAAGTCAATTATCATATATCTTTCAATTATTTTATTTTATTGAAACTTAATACATATGTTTTTTTGTATTAGGTATTTTTATATAGTTTGTATTCAGTATAATAAAACATCAATATATGGATTTATGGGCCCAAAATTTATTTTACCTATAGCATTGACAATTGGTGATGTAGAAAGAACAATTTATATTTTTCAAATATTTCAAAATAATAAAATTTAGTGTTGTATGGTTAATTATATTCTAGAGTATGAAACATATAATTCATAAAGTGTTATATATCTTAACTGAATAACAAATCACATAATATTTTTTTGTATATTAATGGACATTAGATGTTTTGTGTTTATTTCAAGAGAGAAGACAACTTATTGGATATGTTCTATATATGATGATATGTGAGATGGTTTTAAGAATATATTAAACACATAATTTTGAATATTTGAATACTTTTATATATTATAATGACATTTAAATTTATTTAGTACATATTATTTACAAATATGGAATTAGATTATTTTATAGATTCAATAGAAAAGAAGACAAAAACGATCAAATATATAAAAGAAAAGGTGAAATATCATTTATAATTACTACATTTTTCTGTGAGTACATAAAATGTAATTTTGAATTGAAAAAATATTTTAAACCAAATTTTCATCTTAAAGGAATAAATAAATGAGAACACTATGTTATATGATTTATATTTGAAATGATTTCAACCAATATAGTTAAATTTTTTAGAAGGTTAGATTTGGTTACAATATTTTTTTTAAATTTTCATTCATTATACTCAAAATAAATGGGAAATGATTTATTTTTAATTTTTAACCTTTTGATGATCCTAGGCCTTATACTAGAAAAGTGCTAAGACACTTAGAAAGATAATTAGTGGATTATTTAACCAGTATAATTGGGTTTTATTTTATTTTTAATATAAATTATAATGTTTAAAATTTTATTTGTAAAGTTAGAAATCATTAATTTTTTTTATGTTCTTTTCCAATTTTTCTACTATTGTTTTTTTATTTCTAGTTTTATGTTTTACTTTTTGGGATGGGTGACAATGTATAATTGATGCAAATTTTTTTTGAAAAGTGTATTTTCATGTTAGTTATGTAAACACTGATGTGATATGGTATTTATCAAATTAGTTTTATGAAAAAACCAATGTGATAAATGGATTTTTCAAGTCAGTTATATAAAAACTGATGTGAAAACCCACTCTAATACCAAATTAATAAATTATTTATCTCATCATATTATAAATGGGTTTTCACTATAGTTTTGATATAACAGACATGAAACACCCATCCAAATATATAGTTTTATGCCAGTTTCTATGGAATCTTTTAGAAAACCAATGTTAAAAAACATTCATGATGTCATTTTTATTAACTAATGTGAAAAAATTATTTATAATGTCACCTGTAATAACATTTCAAGGTATCAAATGTTAAAAAAAACTAACATGAATTTTTCCCACTAATGACATCATCATTCTGACCATATCACGTAAGGACCAATTCATCCTTTTACTAACACCATTCCACTGAGGTGTATAAGGAGGATTGATTTGGGAAATTATCACACAATCCTTTAAAATATTGATGAAATCTTGGTTAAGATATTCTCCCCCACAGTTTGAGTAGAGTTTCTTAATCTTCTATCCAAGTTTATTCTCCATGTCATTATGATATTCATTAAACATGATAAAAGAATCTGACTTATACCTCACTAAGTGAATATATACTTATCTACTATAGTCATCAGTAAAATTAATGAAGTAAGAAAAATAACCCCTTGACTATAATAGAAATGGACCACATACATCAGTATGAACCAATTACAATGGTACTTTATCTCTTTCTCCTTTACTACTAAAAGGTTCTTTTGTCATTTTACCATGTAAACAAGAATGACATACATCCAAGGGTTTTAACTCAATAAAGTCAAATTACTCTTCTTGATGTAGTTTTATTAAATGTTTCTCATTTTTATGACCTAGCCCGAAGTTCCATAGATGGGTATGATATGAGTTATTGTTACTGTATTTTTCATTAATTTTCAATAGTAGATTTTATAATTCAAGTATATAAAACCCATTTTTAAGATGTTCCATACCAAAACATATGTTACCATTATAAATAAGAAAACATTTTTTTCAAACTTGAAATAAAATACAATAGTGTATAAACTCAACACTGATATTATGTTTTAGATAATAGATGATACATAATAACAATTATTTAGTACAAGAACCATTCCAATAGAAAAATTTAGATGATAATATCCTACTTCTAATGATAGTAGTCTCACACCTTTTTCTGGTCAGAGATAAACCCGATATTTTTGCAATTATCTTGAATCTAGTTAGTTCCTATATTTGAATATTATTTTTTGAGCCACATGTAATATCCAATACCAAAATTTAAAATAGAAATATTTTATTCAATGAAAAATATACATGAAGTAGAAGAATGAATATGATTCTTATTCTTAGCTATTCAATTATTATTTTAGTGGTCTTTCTTACCACATAAAAATCAGATTTCCTCCTACTCATTTCTATCCCTCTATAACTTGGGATTACTTTAATGTTTGTTCTTTAGTGTCTTTGACTTAGACACATCCCTTGACACTTTAGCCTTGCATTTACTCATCTTGTTCACCATAAGTACTTAATAATTAGAATTATTAATATCATTTTCAAATTGCTGAATAAATGCTAAAAACTTTGAGAGTGAACTTTTAATGTTATGCATATTATAATTAATAATTAAAGTTAATAATATATGTGTTAAATAAGTAAGAAAGAGATCATTTTTTATTTATTAGTTCTATTTGAACCCAAGGGACTCAAACCTCTCAATGTACTCAATCACATTGAGTACATGAGTTCCTTCTTGATTCTCTTATTCTATCTTGCATCTATATAGAGAATTGGATATCTCATATATTTCTTTATGAGCGCTCTCTTGGTTTAACTCCTGGAGATAAGAAATAATTTGGAAAACATCTTTATCATAATGATTGTTTTACAGCTGACTAGACATTGATAAAAACATGAAACGCTAAACATCTAGTGTATCATCCATATACATATTGTATTTTTATTTATCCATAATTATCACTCCTTGTGGGGATCAACTAGAATCGAGGATTCTATAATACAAATATTCCTCTCTTGGAGTAGTATCATGAACAATTTCCTATAATACTCTTGGAAGTTAAGTCTGGTCATGATATTCTCTTTATCCAATATTGATTTTTGTGAAATTGAATTGGTGGTGGTTTCTAATTAATATACAAAACATAAATATATAATAATATTACTTTATCTAGATTACTATTATAAATTTTCAAATAATTAATTTTAAATGTATCCCAATATTTCATCAAATCCTAGTATCCCTCAACTACTTGATTTAGAACAACTAAATGATTGATTATTCTAGTGGAAAGGATCCTTAAACCTCTCTTCATATCCAAATCTATTATAGGGAAACTACTTCAAGAGAGTAAGGAAAATTTTTGACTATCCAACCACGTTAACTCATGGTTTCTTAATTTATTGAGTGGATTCTCATCTCTTGAAAAGAATTACATTTCACTACTCAACACTTTTACTCAAATGTTTCAAAAAGCAAGATATGTCTACTCCTTTAATGAAAAATTTAGTTAAGTCAAACCAAATCTCTCATAAGAACTATCTAGTAGTATGATAAACCCTCAACTATGTTTAATGATCAACCCAAATAATCGATTGTGACCAAATTCAAGCAATGAAATAAATTTAATAAATTAAAATTTTCTTTGAGTGGTTTATTAATTTATCTTAGTGAATGAAATTATTTTACATTTAACATGTTTGTTCTATGATATCAAACTCACAACTTAACCATGATTTTACATAGCGAAAATTCATTGTACATGTTCATTTTATCTATGCATTTCTATTTATCATTATATTATGTTTTCATGCATAAGAAATACACATTAAAAAAAATTAAAAACCATGCATATGATAAAATAAATAAATAATGAGATGATCATGAGACATTAACTATTTTTTATCCATTGAGTGAATAATGGATTAACTAAGACCTTATGGTAATTCTTTAAGTGAATAACTAACTCAAATTACAGTGCGCAAAAAATCCTATGCACTTGTTTGTTTTACACCAAATTTCAAAATGAACTATGTTGCCACAAACTCTTTTGATATTTAAAAAACATTCCCATGTAGTTGAGGTGAAATTAGAGTGAAAATTTACATTTTATAACTTAAATATAGACATACAGGTCCCTATACAAATCAAATACAAAGGAATGATATGCATATCTACAAAATAAAAGAATTATTAAATTTGAAAAATTAAATCAAATAATTAAGTTAAATAAATAATAAACCAAAAATGCATGAGTCTATCTCAGATCAAGATCAGTCAACATGAAATTATATTTCATAATAAAAATTAAAAATTTTAAAATCCAATTTGATTTTATTTTTTAATGCTTTAACTTTTAGTAAAATAATTTTAATTAACTACCGATACATGCCATAACACCCAAATTAATTTCATTAAATATAATACAATTACATTTAGTTTTTGAAATTTATTCATAAATTTCTAAATCCATTTGGATCTAAAAAAGATCCCTGAATGTTAATTTGGGTTTTGTGATGAAGTTGATGGGTTGGGTATATAGGATTCAGACTAACCCGATCTGATCCAATTCTAATTAGGGCATCCATTTAAGGGAATATATATAAACAATATATACAAGCACATATATAATATTATAATATATATTTTATATAATATATATATATATAATATAATATAATATAACCGATCAAACACATCAACCTCCCCATAAATGGAGAGGGAAGTAATTCCACACCCAAAATAATGGGGCATGAAAACCTTTTGCATGTTTCTTATTTTTAAAATTTGTCCTCATCCTTCCAATTAGGTTGATATATATATATATATTTATTTTGGAAAAAAATTTAGATCTCACATCAATATTCTATTCTAAATGGACTAACCCAATATTTTTTCAGTATCTTCAGATAACACAAAACGTACTCGTGGCATACTCTGACTAAAAATTCGTGACACGAGTATCCATTAAAGTGAAGAAAAAATTAAACTTAAATGTCCATCAAAATTTATATAAAATACCCATAAATCTTCTATAGACCATATCATGGTGATGAAAACTCAGATCAATGAACCTTAAATTGTATTGAGAGTTTATTAAAATCCTATTTCTTAATTATAGCCAATTTGATAATTCTTTTAAGTTTTCAAATTAAATAATTAGAAGTCCCCTTTGATGCTAATTGAAGGAACTCGAGGAATAGAGAAAGAGTGAAAAATACATAGCTTAATATTTGAGGTTTGAATTCAAGTTAAAATCACTAAATCCAAAAAATACCTTTCCAATATTTCTCTAAGGATCATGTATATTCAATTGAAGTAAGAAAAATAAAATCAAATGAAACCATAAATGGTAACTTATTCATTTTAAATCGTTGATTTTATTTTCTCACCATCCATATATCATAGCTTAATCGTTTGAAGTTAAGAATCCTCTAGATTTTATACATGTTAGCCAAAGTTCCTATACTATTGATTTTTTATTTGAGAGTGCTATAATGAGAAATTAAAAATAATTACGATGTCCCTTAAATTTTGAAAATAATTCAAACTTGATCGATAAAGAAGGATCAATACGACATTGTTCTTTATTCGGAATATTTATCTAATATCTTGATAGGAGATTAGAGGAGAGATCATCTCTATAAATTCATCAAAATTGTGTATATCACAATTCAATAGGATAAAATGAGCCTTTATAACTATGTCATACTTTCCAAAATTTCACCTTGGTCCCTAGAAAATAATAACCTTCATTTTTGACACTTGTACACACTATGAGTTAATTAAACTTATCATAAATTTCAAGGATATTTTATCAATAACTTGTAAAACATTAACATGTTATGTGATAAAATAAGAACCAATAACTCAACCCATAATCTCCCCAAATAATTTTACTAACCTTGAAAGTGTTGGGTTTATTTGAAAAATTATATTTTCTCATATTCACTTTATGATAAAAATACTTGTAAATAATTTGAGAAATAAATTCAATCACAATATTCTAAACATGAATAATATAATTTAATTAATTTACTTATAATTTATCACATTCGGATGTTCAATGGCCCCCGCACATGGGGACCACTTCATCCTAAACTTCTATTCATCTGAATAGGTTGAACTTATAGACACACTTTGTGTATGAACTTGTAGGTCCTTATATTTATAGTAGTGAGTCCAAACCACAAACCAAGAGTGGAGTCTAACAACCCATCATAGACCTCAAGAATATAAAGAATGTCATAGCTATGACTACCTCCTACAAAAAATGCTATGTTTAATATAGTCTAAGGGTGTCCATGGGTCGGGTTGGGTCAGGTTGGAGGCGTTTTTGGACCTGACCCATGAAAAAGAGGTCGTGTTGGGCCACACATATTTTTTAGTTCAAACCCGACCTGACCCAACCCGTATGAGATAGCTTCGGGTTGGGTCAGGTCTATCAATTTATTGGGAAAAATATACTTCTTCCTATATTCTACTCAATATCTAATTAACCCACTCCGGTTCGTCATCCTCTCCACACTAGGGAACACCCCCTCCCCATATGGTATGTTGAAAGTGAAGTCTTGTTTTTTTCAATATAGGGTTTGAGTGGAGGGGTGGACGGATTCTATCTCTCTCTAGCAAGCTTCAACATGACATCACCAGCACATGTTGACATTATAGGGCTTTGCGACGATGAAAGATATTAATTACAATGGTGACTTTTAAAACACAGAATCTCTGGAAGGATCTATCTAAAATCAATCTATGCTTGCTCAAATGCTCGACAAAAATTGGTTCAGCTGATTGGGGCCATCTCTTTCACTTTCCATGGATATTGCTAGGATTCATCGTTAGTTGGAGGAGATAGGCTGTTTTTCAGCCTTCTTCCTCCTTGACGGGTACAAAATCATTGAAGCTTCTTCTACATATGACCAACTTCGATGGAGATTCATCGGGGTGGAATTCATGAGTCTTGTCTTATCCTAAAATGGCGGTACGGTGTATGACATCTTTATCTATGGTGGGAAATTTCATCAACAAAAAGCTTCACAAAACATTGGGGGGGATGCAGTATAGAAATTCAACTAAAAGACTAAGTCCTTGTTTGATGGAATTTCATGGCCTAGTAGATGGGTTCTTCAATGGCGGGTACCAGGAATCATATCCCTCTAGAGAGTGTAAGTTTATTCAATAGTCTTCTGAGTTATTCTTCTAGGATTTTTCTACAGTCTTCACTAGATATAGGGACACAATCATAGCATAGACAGAGGTAGTGGTGTAGGTTTAGGGGTATA
This sequence comes from Viscum album, assembly GCA_963277665.1. Lineage (NCBI taxonomy): Eukaryota > Viridiplantae > Streptophyta > Magnoliopsida > Santalales > Viscaceae > Viscum > Viscum album. The sequence continues at coordinate 36,960,842 of OY728138.1, forward strand.
TATAGGTGTGGTGTAGTGGAGGTAGTGTAGGAGAAAGATGGGCGGCGAGAAGGTGAGGGAGAGAGCCTTGGGTGACTTGGGATATGAGGTTGGTGGAGGGTGTAGGGGGGAACATTGGTGCAGCAGGGGGTCATCAGATTAGTTGGGTAATTTTTTTCCCAACCTGTAACCCAACCCAACCTGACCACGAGTCATCCTGAAGTAACCCGATATGGGCGTATAGTTTTTTGAACTCGACCCCACTCGGTCGGGTCGAGTCAGGTTAGTCAGATTGGGTTAGGTTTGTACACCCCTAATATAATCTATTTGTGTTGTGATATCTCATAAAACCAGATGCACACCTGCTTGTTCATATTTTTGATGATTTATATATTTCATTTCCTTACAAGGTTTACTTACCTAATTATACTGTAACCATGGATTTGATGAAGGTATTGTTGTCCTAATCAACTTGATCCCATGAGACATCTCTTCCCCAACTCATAAGTGAAAAATTATATCTTGATCATTCAACCAATACCATACCTCCAATGAATCACCCAATACAAGCTACCTCTTCATGACTTCAATGTCATTGGTTTTTACTTGAATCAAAGTACATGATCGAATGGTAAAAATCAATAATGGTATAAAGTTCAAAGGCCAATACCTATGTTCATATATTGGAATAACCAATGACATATGAAACATGTTGTGTTCCTCTTATAGGATATGTCCTCATGATCTCATGTTCTCAAGATCGCTATATTTGAACTTCATGAAAAGAAGTCTTAATGTTTTGATCCCCCAAAAATAGATATTGAGAAACAATCTGTATTCCATCAGTATTATGTATGGAGACCATGTGATATATATTTAATATTATAATCATAATATATCAAGGTTCAAATTATATATGGGAACTGCTATAAACTTTCAATATGTCACATAACCTAAGGATATTACCATGTAAAAAGTGGATGAATATGTACCAACACTATTATGTTATGAATAAAAACAAACATATATCAAATTATATAAATGTAATGGTAAAAAAAGTACATTAAAGAGTTGGGTATAAGTCACCCACTCACAATAGTGTAGTGGTGTAGTGTTTGAATGGAAGGAAAATCTCATGGTGGACATGTCAATGTCATGGTTTTGGTATCTTTAAAAAAATATTCAATTAAAATATTTTTTATTTTCATGATATTTTTAGATATTTATCTTCTCAGAGAGTAGTGAAAACCCATGTGGAATTTTATGGTTATTTTTGAAAGGGTTTGAATGGATATTGAAGATGAAGACAATGAAGATAAAATGAGAGACTTTATGCCTATAAATTTAGTGCAATGATTCATGAGGGGATCTACCATAGTGGAATTAGACCTGGGTGTGAAGTGTTGCTATTTCAGATTCCTCAACCAAGATACTGATGTCATTTTATAGGTTTTTTATTTTCTTATCTATCCCACCATCTTATAACTAGCATGAAAAAGTGATTTCTTCATGAAAAACAATATAAGGTTGATTACATCTACCACTGCATAACATAATGCCAAAAAATAAATTATAGAAAAAATGCAGGCTCGGGGACTTGACCCCAAGACCCGTACCTCACCCTCCCAAACCCAAACCACCCCAACACCAACGCTGGGGCTTATGCCATGAATTAAAGGATAATTGTACATATTTAATTGTGGTTTTATATTTATTTCAAATTGTAATTTCAAATTAAATTTTTATGTTTTTTCTCTAATTTTTCATGAATGACCATTGATAGAGTATTATTTAATGCGATTACTATAATTCAACCTTCTCTATGACTATTGGGTATGAATGAGTTTTATTTTTAAAAGTGGTTTTGAGTTAACATTCTCACTAATGAACTGAATTACTTGATCATAATAAAATTAGAATTTATGAGAAAAAGAGTAATCACCCAGACTATGGGGATTAATATGACCCAATTTTTATGAAAATAATATTAAATCATTACCCTTAATACTATTAGTGCATAACCCTAGAAATTATATTTTTGGTGTATGGTTTTTTTCTTATCTATATCTTCAAAAATCATAATCTAAGTAGATTTATCTTACTTCATCTTACTTTTTTTAAGTATTAATTATTTAATTAAATCCATATCTAACCCTTACATATGTGGGTTCAACCTCCAACTTGAAATTCCTATACTACTTAGTAGTTTTAGTCTTTTTTAATTCGTGTATTTAAATTTCTGAACTAGTTTGAGGCCATAGGAAGTTATGAATCCCATGGATCAACCCAGTTTTAAGAAACGTATCTAGGGACTTGGGTTATAAAATACATAAATTTAATAGTTTGGGCAAAGCCTTCCCCCACTCTTTCTATTTACTGATTTTAAATTAGGTTTTCTTTCTTTATGTATTATTTTTATGAACTTAGGTGTTTTTTGGGATTGTAGGATAAATAATAAATAAATACCCAAATTTTCATGAAAATCCAAATAGAAAATATATCACAATAGATTGATATACTCAAAAAGAAGACCAAAATCCACATATGGGTAAGGAAAATTAAAACATGGGTTCCAAAAACACACCTAAGTCTTGACAAGAACCTCCTCTATAGCATGTATTTAGAGTATAGAGATGGGTTTTAACTCTTAAAGACTATGTAAAAATAGGCCGAGGAATCAAAGGAAGTGAACAAGGAGGAATATCACTTTAAAGAACTTGAATAAATATATGAAAGAGTTACTGAGCATAAAGTTGAATCATTAGTAATGTTTCATTCCAATTCTAGAGCGAAAGATGGAACTAAAACTGATTTCTCAAGGGAATAAACCCTCATATATACTATGCTGGGACTGTAAAGAGAATAAGAAGACTCATATGAAGAGGAAGAAAAATAGGAGAAGACATTTACTATAATAATAAAATTTACGATTGAAAATCTATAAGAGCATCTAGAAAAGGAAGTCAAAGTTAGTTTTATCAAATCAATACATCCCAAGAACCAATCCTTTAAATTATAACAGTATCCAAATTATGTTGTGATCAATAAAAAATAATATATAAATAATGTATAATAGGAGAAGACAAACCTCATATGCACTATAATATTAGTCATGGATCAATCCATATCGGGTAACTGTATTGCATAATCATATTTCATGATCAAATGTGGTAATTTTGAGCTAAAAAACCTTAAAGAAAATCACTTTTTTTAGAGAAAATATGATTTTTTTAATTCTTACTAGGACCTTAGAAATTATCTTTTAGAATTTATATTAGGATTTAGATTCAATGAACCTTTGCACGTTTTGATTTTAAATGGTTAAAATTTTCACTTTCAATTTGTTTTATTCATAGGCCTATAATGAAAAATTCACAAAAGGAAAAGAAAAAGATAAAAGATCTTCATGTGTAAAGGGGAGTATGAGTTTAAGGATTTTATTTATTATTACTCCCTAACAATTTTTCAACTCTAGTTTTCATTCATAAAAAGAAAATTACATGCCACACTTAGATTTTTTATACTTTTGATATATGATACAAAAGTGATTTAGGAATCCCATGATTCAATGTTTTATACTTCATTATTAATGGTATAGAATGATAAAAATAGGGGATGCATTATTATAGAAAAACATAAAGGTATTTATTTGATGAATCTTGATTTATTGCAATTATTTGATTTATATAAATGAGATTACTCTCATTGGTTCCATGCCTTTATTTATTGAAATTAATAACAATTGGTTTGTTATTTTAATGTATGTTATGAGTGGTTGAATCTTTATTATATGTTTTATATTCCTAAGAGGATTTTAGACCAAATTATTCCCATTCATTATTATATATTTCTTAAGAAACTTGGTCAATGTAAATTTACTAGAACTTTCATTTCATCTTGTTAAAACTATGACTATACAACATCACCTTTAAAATTATTGAGTCATTTTTATTATTGATAGATTATCCTTGAGTCTCACCTTAAAATTTTCATCATTATTTTAAACCTGTAGAATTCATGAATGACCTTGTTATGAAGAGTCATATTACATTCCTATAATTTACTTCACACACCTTAATTTTGATATGTTTTGAATTATATTCAATGATTCAGGTGAAAGGGATAAGTTATTTGTCTTAGAATAAGTTATTATTCATTGAGGAGAAGATGTGGGTTGTTTCTTGAGGTTTGGGGAGGTTCATGACGTATTTTTCATTATATTTCATTCATACCCCTCTTGAAAAAATTGAAAAAAAAAAGAAATTAAAAATTGAAGAAATGGGTTGTGTATTGACCAAATAAAAAATCACCTTTGTTGAAACTATTGCCTTGTTATTAATATTACAGTTAGTGTCATGAAGAGATCAAATATGGGTTGGGTGACATATAATAGATTTTGAAAAAAATATTGATGAAAAAATAGTGTGTTATCTTTCATTATATTCATTATCATGAGTTATGAGCCTCATTGAGGTTGGGAAGTGTAGGAAGATATCATTTCTGAAGAGGAGTCTATTATGGAGCATGATTATTATTGTTATGCAAATGAATTTAGATATAAAACACATTTTTTGAGCCTTAATTTTTTTTCATGCCAATTACCTACCCACCACAATCCTTAGATTCAAATAAATCTTAATGTGAATTTATCCTGATTAATTTTTATTTTTGACTTTATGTGGTGGATATTTGAGATTCTATATAATATTATGGTAATTTAGAGATAAACCTCCATTTATTCTTAACACCTCTATTATTAATATCTTAGCGAGGTAGTCAAGAGAGAAATATTCCTTTATAATAATGAAATGTTCATACATTTTAAGGCATTTGACTACTATCCAGATGTTTTTATTTCCTTAGATGTCATGGGGAGTCTAAGGATGAAATCCATGATTCTATTTTACATTTCCATATTCTTATGGATAATGGTTACATTATAATATTATAATTCCATCATTTATCCTTGACTTATTAGCATGCCAATAATCAAGATACAAATTCTGAAATCTTCCTCTCCATGTTATTCCACCATATATTTTGATTCAGATATCTATGCATCTTAGTTATTATTGGATGAATAGAAAATGACGAGCTATGTGCATAATATAGATGTTCCCTCTTTAATTATGGTTTTAATGGGATACATATCCTGGTTCCAAAACTTATAACTCTATCTTCAGCAAAGTTGAACTATAGAATATTCTTTACCTTTCTTGGTAACACCTAATCATCATTTTAGTCCTCGTTGATTCTCTCAAGAAAGGACGCTTGAGAAGTTATTTTAGAAAGGTGAGATGAATTTCTCTTTATTATTCCCATGTCCATCATTTTCATGTCTAAGAAAATTTGTTCCCTTACAATCCTCATCATCTATATAATTTTAGGAACTTTTCTACTCAGAGAATATGCTACATTGTTCTCTTTCCTAGGATGATAATGTATTGATTAATCATAATTCTTGATCAGCTTTAACCACATTCATTGGTGTATATTGATCTCATTTTGTGTGAATATATACTTATTTATTTTATGATCAATGTATATTTTACACTTCTCCCTATATAGGTAATGTTTCTAAATCCGTAATGTGAAGATCACCACATCCAATTATAGATCATGTGTTGGGTAGTTATACCCATGAATCTTTAATTCATGGGAGGCATAGGCTATCAATTTTTTATCTTTCATGAGTACACAACCCAATCCCTTTTTATATGCATTGATATAGGTCACAAATACTTTCCCATTAGTTGGTAATTAAATTACATATGTTTTGATTATATTATTATTTAAATATTTAAATATATATTTTTATTCAGTAGTCTAGAAAAACTTGACACCCTTCCAAGTTATCATAGTTGGTTGGCTTAAAAATTGTGAGAAGTTTCTTTGAAATCGATGATAGTACCCAACTAATCAAAGAAAACTATATATTTTATCCATAAATTTTGGTTTCGTCCATACTTCAATTTACTATTTTTTGAAGAACCCATAGATATCCCTTGAAAAGTGATAACATTCCCCATGAATTTTACTTTCTCTATCTATAACTCCCATTTATTATACTTTACATATAACTTTTCCTTTTTTCATGGTTTTTAGTACAGAATTCAAATGATCCTCATGTTTCTATTTAATTTTAGAGTATATAAGAATATCATCTATAAACAATACCAAAAATATATCCAGGTAGTCACTAGAGACTCTATTCATCAAGTAATTGCAGATTTTTGGAGTAATAGTGAATCTGAATTGTGTTAATATGAACTCATAGTGCCTGTAATTTGTATGAAAAAGATTATTGGGGATATCATCCTTCTTCACCTTTACGTGATAATATCTTGACTCAATATCTACCTTAGAGGAGTACTGGACTCCACATAACTAATAAAACAAGTCATCAATTTGTGGTAGAGGATACTTGATCTTTATCAAGATCTTGTTCAGATCACAATAGTCAATACAAAGGCACTTTGATCCATCCTTCCTCTTAATAAAAAAGACTAGTTCACCCCATGGTGAATCACTTGGGTGTATAAAACCCTTATCCATATTATCCTATATTTCTTTCATTAGCTCCTAAAGTTAAAAAATGGCCATTATATATTTATTTTTGGATATTATCAGAGATCCAAGAAAAATTATGATTGATTACTTAACCTATAGGTTAGGAGAAATCCTATAACATTCTCCAAGAAATCCGTCAGTATATTCCCTTATAATGGGAATGTCATCAAGAATGATCTTTTACCCATTCTTAATCATTTGAGATAGGTATTATTATTGAAAATTAAATAATATTCAATCTTGAGATGATGATACAAAAGGAAATTCATCTTCCTTATTAGACTTGTATATAATTAGAGTGTGATTCACAATATGGACAGCGATTTACTTCTCTTGGAAATTTATTATGGATATATATAAGCAAAGCCAATACATACCCATAATTGTATCAAATTATGATAAAGGGAGTATTATAATATTATTTGGGAAGTTCAGCCCAAAATTATGGACATGGGAGTAATTATGTACTTAGGATGTAATAATTCCCCCATTTTTTTTATTTTCACCAATAACTCAACTTCCATGTTTTGTGGTGGTGTTTGAATAGTTTTTTATAAAATTGAGTGATATGAAAAAATTAATTGAACTAGAATCAAATAATATGTTTTCTATATTTGAATTAATAACTAGCATACTAGTCACCACTTAATTATCTCGATCCAACTTAGTGGTTGTGATAGTATAAGATTGACATTGAAATCTAGGCCTTGGAGGTTGTTTTCATTGGTTATCATTGACAACCCTTGTATTAGTTCCCTAATTCTCATAATATACTTGTTCTTTATAGTTGAGTCATTATATAATAGGATGATGTTTTGATGGAGTATTCATTTCTCCCATCACATTGGTGGGTTTCTCCCATAAAAAAAATTACTAGTTAGGTGCCCTCCCTTCTAGCACCTAATGAATTTCCATGTCCCCTTTAGGAAATTTCTGGGATTCTTCTTCCAACAATTTTAACAAGTGGGGTGTTGTAATTTATTTTCCCCCATGATATTTCTCAATCATAAATCTATAATTAAAATCCATTCTCAACTTCTTATCTCTAGACCCAAGAGACCTATGAGATTCTGTGATATCTATATCGACTTTTAAGGTATATTGAACAATTTTTTCGTAACTATCAAAGTATTTAGTTGATAAATAGTTTTATAGAAACAAATATATCCCACCAAAGAATCATTCAAAGTTACTTTTCGGTGATATGACACAACTACAAAATTAGCCTATTTCCACAGTTTAAAACTGTGTAAATAGGCACAAAAACCATGGCCAAAGCCTAAGGCCATAGTTTACTTGAACCATGGACTCTATAGACATTGAAATATGGTATGGACTATAACAATATATTAAAATAAATAAATAGGTGGTTATAGCCATGGTTTAGGCCATGGCCTTAGATTAATATAGCCACTATTTAAACCATGTCCTTATGTAGATATTAGCATGGGTTAAACCATGGAATTAGGTGGATATAGCCATAGTTTAAACCATGGACTTAAGTGGGTATGGACATGGTTTGAAACCATGTCCTTAGGTGTCTATGTACATGGTTTCAAACAATATAAGTATCCTTAAAAAAATATAGTTGGTGAGGTTTTATCCTCCGAACTCTTCTATAATATTTCCTAGACTCTACCACTACACCAAAATCTAGTATATTTGTATATATTTGTATATATAATTTTATATAATTATAATTATTAATCATTTTAAAAAAAAAACTAAATCCATGGTTTAAAACCATGGAAATAGGTGGCTATACCCATGGTTTAATATCGTGGCCTTAGGTGGCTATAACCCCTGTTTAAACCATGGCCTTAGGTACCTATAGCCATGGATTAAACCATGGATTTAGGTTGTTATATCCATGGTTTAAACCAATCCCTTAGGTGGATATGACTTCGGTTTAAAACATACCCTTAGGTGGCTATTTCTATAGTTTAATAAACCATAGAAGTAGCCCTTTCCTGCAAATTTCCCATTTTAGAGTTTCCTATACAACCTGCTACCATGTATTCATATAACCATGGATATATGTTGGCATATATCCATAGTTTCTAAACAATATGGATATAGGATTCCAATGGACCCAATTTTTCAAACTATGGTGATAGAATGTGGCCAAAGGGTAATTTCCTAGTTGTGTGAGAAAGCTGGAGTTATATCATGCAAGTCTTATGATTTTTTATTATATGCCCTAATGGATTCATATTATTTTTCTTCAAGGAAAAGTAATAGCCTTTACATTTTAAGTCTTAGAGTGTAAGGAAAATATATTTTTTAATTTTTTTTTTCATAATTCCTTATACTCCATCACTTATATTTCCTCTTAGGGAATCATATTTTGGACCAATGACCACTATTAGACAAATTCTCCTTCCTTATGATAAACATATATCATGGTGTTTTCTTTATTAGATAATTTAAAGAAATAGAATATCCTTTCAATAGAGTTTGTCCATTGTTCTACAATTAATGTACTGTATGATGAAATGAATGTTGGATCCTTTTTTACTTAAATTTCTTAATTTAAACTTTCTATTTCTTGGGGAGATTAATACATTACTCATGATTCATGTTTTGGTTAAAAATTTATTTTAATTTAGAAATTATTATTTCAAAGTTCCTAATTAATTTTCCCATCTGGTTGGGTATCTCATTTAGACAATCACCACATTTCCCATCACATTGGTTATTGACTCAATTTCTCATATTTCCATCCACTAACTAAAAATAAAGGGAATAGTAGGGGTGATAATTTTAAAACTACTAAACACTTAAAATATAAAGTAAAAAATTTAATGGGTAACTCATAAATGTTATATATTCTTTTACCTATGAATTTTTAGGTTTCAATCTAAGTTATCCATGATCTATTTAATAACATAAAATCTTTTGATAATTTTGGTTACCTTAATAGTTGTTTGTTAGTAGATTGTGAAATTACCAAAAAATATCCTACATGAGTGTCAAAAAAAGGGTACAATAAGGCCCATTTTTGTACACTAGGTAATGATCAAGTTAAATACCATTTTACTCTTTTTTATAGTTATTACACCTAAGTACATCTATGAAAGATCCACATCCAATTGTAGTATCCAGACAGAGATTCCTTTTCATAGGAACCAATTATCCTATAATTACAAAAATTTAGGGAAGTTTTATTATGTTTATTCTCATCACTAATGATTTCTCTAGGGTTTTCTAATCATAATCCAAAAAATAACTAGACTTTCATTTTATACCAACTATGAAAACCCAAATTTTAATACACCATATTTCACAATTTATTATATAAAAACACACTTAATAAAATCCAAAAAAATAATTATACCTTGTATATTTTGGAAATTAGGTAAATAACATAATAATTTGAAACAATAATACAATTATATTATTTAAAATCTCCATAAAATTCCATTAAAATTAATTTTCTCTTCTAAAATTGCAAGATATATCCTAGGTACGTACATAAGAAAAAGGTGAGCTATAAAGCATAGTAAATAAGTAATAAATGTATGAAATGATGAAAGTAATATATGTGAGTCAAGAGGAATCTAAATATGACATAAAATGGTTGAGAATAATAATATTGAATAATGAGGCATTATATACGAGGATAAAATCCATAAAACATAAGAATCTGTCAATAATATAAAACATGACATCATAAACATAAATCAAAGATAAATTCCAAGAAACCATAACATAGTTTTATTATGATATCATATCATTAACCATACATAGTATCTCATGATATAAAATCATTACCCAATGCATTGGAGGATTATATAATTTTAGGCCCACCTGTCTCATTCATATCATGCACATGCATATGTGTGCCACATAGATCATATAACATAAGGATGTATTTAATAACATTTAATCCCAAGATTTAGGATTTTGGGATAAATAAATGCAAGTAATAAATAAATTAAGGGTAGTTATATATAGGTGAATACACTTTAGTGGAAATGAATATGGGAATTCACTACACAAATGTTTGGCATGAAAAATCACATGATATTTTTGGCAGCATAACGGGGGTACATAATGATTCATGAAATGGTTTAATGAGAGTGAAATGGATATATAATAACATGGAAATAATAATTATAGTAATTTGGATGTGTAAAAACATATATTTACAAGAAAAATTGGAATTTGAAAGTCATAATATAAATAAGGTGCTTGGATAAAGAGGAGAAAGAGATAATCCCTCAGTTCGACATTGTAACAGTTTAAGTACAGGTTATAACGAGAGGGGATAAATGAAATCCCATTATTAGAAAATCAATTTTTTGTAAATTTATATTTATAAATACATGGAAAAATAATCAACTGAGATTCAAAAGGCTAAATACAAAGAAGATGGTTGAATGGAAAAGAAGAGAGGGAGAGATCCCTTACCTTGATATGGTGTTTCTAAAAGTTTGGGAGAAGATTTTTAACATCTTAGGGATAAATTATAAGGGATATATAGAAGTAAAGATAGATAAAATTCATACTTCAAGGGTTTTTACTTTATAGGAAATGGAGGTTTGGTGAGTTTTTATAGAAAAAAGAGGGTAATTATTTATTAATTTGCAAACATAGGTTTTGGAATCTATATGATAAAGCAAACAAAAAACCCTTACCATGTTTTTTACCCATGGTTTTATAAAATAGGATTTGATTTCTCTATTTTATAAGTATAATAACCTAAATTATTAAAATAATACCCATGGTGACGTGGAAGTGAGTAAAGTCCTTAAAGAATTAGTTTTAAAAAATTAAAATATAATATAGGTTTTAGAAGATTCATTATGGGTTTATAAAATTAATCAAATAACTTTAAAAAATTATTTTGAAGGTGAAACATAATTTGGTATATGGATACTCTTTATAAAATATATTACATCACTTTTTGGACTTTATGATATCATAATACACACTATATATTAATACCATATTTATTTTTTACCCAACAATTTGAATTTCTCTGAAAATTATGAAAAATTAACTTTTGGATAATTTAGACATGATGATTTAAAAAATAATAATAATTTTATCAATATAAGTATATAAAAAAAATAAATTTTACTTTTAAATTAAAATCCCCATTTATTGAAAAATATTGGATTTTGTAATGATAACTGTTTTCTGACCCTTGTAAAAATTACATTTGATTTCATACAACTATATTATAATTTTTATTTAATTAGATATTATTTAATAATAAAATTTTATTAAAATAATATTTTTTTTTCAGAAATTATTAAATTCCTTAAAAAGAGTGTCTTGTTTGGAACCATATATTTCCCAAAAATAAAACTTAAATTTAATCATATTAAAATCTCATTACCAGACTCATTAGTTGATCATTAATTAACTATTAATAACAAGGGATAAATATAATAATTATTTTATTAAAAAATAAATTTAAAAATTCATACTATTAGGGTCTAGATACGTAACCCCTTATTAAACCAGTGTATTCCCTTAGGGTAAGGTGTGCAATGATGAAACATTCTTGGGGTGTTTTGGTGAACATTATTTAGACTTTGATCACAATAAACTTGACTTTATCTTATAAAAAATTTAACTCATGGTTTAGTTATTGAAACTTGATTGGGGTTTGGTCAAGGGAAAATCCCAGTGATTCCATCTCCCTCAAAAGCTCTAATAAATGGGATTCATAGGGTACGATCCTAATGGTCAATACCATCACTTCTTTCATCTTAGTAAATTGGATTATATCATAACCCTTAATATATAATACTCATAATGGTCACTATAAAATGACTATATTATCAATAGATATGATTCTTAATGGTATTTTAAATCCAACATGATATAAATTGTAACAATCCAAAATAAAAAAAGTAGTGCATGTATTTATTATAATTACTTAATAAGGAATATAAAATAAAAATTTAATTTATAAAAGTTTGGGTCGTTAAAATACATAAATTTAATAGTTAGGATAGAGTCTCCCCATCTTTTAAATTACTTATTTTAAAGTAAGTTTTCTTTATTTTTATATTATTTTTTACATTCTTTAGTGTTTTTAATTGTGAGCGTAAGAAAAAGAAAAAATAATGTAACGTACCAGGTAAAATAAGAATAAGTTAATTTTATATTTATTAATATTTTTGAATTAAATATTTATTTTACTGTAAAAGGGTTGCAATGTTCGATAGCGTACCCGATACGCAACAACGAGTTTCTTTGAAATATTACGTTGCACATTAATAATATAATATTATTATTTTAAATGGTAGTTAACTCTTAGCCTTTGTATTGGTGGGAATGAAAAAAACTAACTACAATATGATTATACACATTTGTTAAATGTATTTACATTTATCCAAAAAAGGTTAGAGGATTAAAATGTGAATGAATCTAATTTTAAGCATAATTTACATTAAAAGGTCGATTTACTACCTTTTAATGGAGAAACCTCTTTAAATTTAGTTTTGTTCACTTTAATACATTCTATTCAACCAAATAAAATCTTTATTTGGAATGTGGACATCAAAATTTACCTAATGTAAATTTTTGGAATTTTTCCAATAATGTTCAATTTTTAATGAATAGTGAAAATATTGTATTTTAATTCAAAAATGTGTTTTAATATAATTTATTTATATATTTAGATTATCTTTTTAATTAGTTTTAAAGTTTAATTAGAATATTTTTTTACCATTTAATCCAATGTTGGTCATTATAATTAATTTTACTTTGAAATTGGACATAAACAAGTGTCAATCTTTTGATAGTTATTGTTTCTTAAAAATACACTATTTGTTTTAACAACGAGAATTAATTTTAAAATTAATTAATTCCACTTTTATGTTTTGAATTTGGAAAAATAAAAATCATTTTTGAATTCTTAATATCAAATATATCTTAGGATGGATTTTTGGTATTTTTCTAAAAACATCGATTTTTGATGAAAAGTGAAACCACTTAGTAGTAGTTAAAAAAACCGACTTTTTAATTTAAATGGAATTTTACCACTTCTGTGAATTGAATTTCTAAAATAAAAAATACATGGTTTTTATTATTATGTAAAATGTGATTCAATAAGATGAAAATAATTTTTGGTGAATTGTAAAGTTTGACTTTTATTTACCGCGATTAAAGGTAAATAGGGAAATTCAAGGTAAAAGGAATATTATAATAATTCAAAATAACTTAACAGCTGTCCTAAAATTATTAGATGAGTAATGGGTGACCATGTTCATCCTTGGGTAGATTTTGGGACCCCATGGATCCACTTATGAATGATAACGACACTTTAGATTAATTAATTTAAAGTAAAGGAAAAAATGACAAAAACAAAAATCTTTTAGTAAATTAATTTTTATATGGTGTTATATAAGTAATATTTTTGACTATAAGTATTCATTAGAAAGATAAAAAGATTTCTTACATCATGGTATTTTTTTATAATTTTTAGACATCTAATAAATTTAATTATTTATGACACAACAATGATGCAGTATTTACCTCAGTAACCAATGATTTTAATAAATAAGATTATAATGATTAAAATATTATATAAAACCTGTAAAATTCCAATTTAATGATATTATTTCGACCATGATCCATCTTATCTTCGACTCTGCTGATTTTTGGACCTTTAAAACCAAATATCATTATATAATAAAATAATATTTTCACACTTTCCTAAAGAGCCCCTCCCCTCCCCTATAAAAAAAGACCACTTCTAACCAATTACACACAACACTCAAGCCTTTATGCTCATCCAAAATCTGCCCAATTAAGCTCCCTGCATCCATCGCTTCCACCTAGAAGCCTTACCTTATGCAAAAGGAACTTCAACAAACCATTTTGGTTCAAACCAAATGACGTTATCGAAATTAAAGGTAATGGTTTCTCTTAACTTCTTTTCTTTTATTTTACTTCTCCAACCCCTAAACTCTTTTTATTCTTTTCTTTTATAGTAAAACCAGTACCCTAAATATACTAGGATGTTTTTATGAGAATTATTTGAACTAAATTTACACACACCTCCATCTAATGGGTGAAGAACATAATTTTTCTATGGATTGCAAACTAACGCCTCACAAAACGATGATTGTTCGATTATCTCCTACTATCTCTCATGGTGGCCATTATGATGGAAATATATTTATATATGATATAGATTTTGTTTATGTTTTCTTTATTCTTATGTATTTTCCATTTATATCGTACCTTTATGGTTTCCATTATGGGTAAATGCGATAATTTCATTTGAGGAAGTGCGGACTACCGCCCCCTGAAAGTGATATGACTCGTTAATGACATATGTGGGACATATAAAGGATGTAGTTAATGATATTATATATGATATTATACTGGAATTATAATATACTGACGTATCAATATGCTTTAATTCCATTAAAATAAGAAATATAAATGAAAGTAGCGTTCATGCGTACAAATAGATTACCATCTCCATGAACAGTGCATTTCATTTCTTACCTCCAAATGTTATGTACCATTATAAATACATTTATATACTAGATATATATGATATCTAAATCATGAATACCATTCTGGATATAATGGACTATTGACCACATGGAAAACTTGTAAATATAAGGTGTTCATTTTTGACTCAAGTACCAAATATCGACAAAATGACCATTATTAACTCGAATGATTGCATAATGTTTATAACATGGTAATAAGTGATATAAAAAGAATAATAAACTTGAAAACGGTTCTTAATCAAGTATAAATTAACTTTAGTTTATTATTTAAAATATTTAAGAATGATCAAGTCAAGTTCGACACGAGGTAAGGGACTTCGTCTCAATCTCCTTTCATTGAGGCATATTTCAATAATATATATACCTTTTTCTTTTACACGGTGTATTGTAAAACCCTTTGACTTTTACTTTCATCCAAAGGGAATATTTTTCTACAAATCATTTTACTAAATGACTTACGGAATGTTTTTAATGTTTGCGGCAGCAATGACCTCTCCACCACTATAATCATTATTTGGATTCCTCTATAATCCATAATGTTTTCTAAAATGAAAAGGAAATCACTTATTCTGTTTTTGGGTGTTTTGTTATTGAAAATGGTTTTTTTAAATGGATTTATTATTTCAATATCTTGAAATTATTTCTTGTGATTTCAAATTAAATGTTATTTGTGAAATGGTTATATTTTCAATATTTTATGTGTTATGATTTTATAATGGTACTTGGAGATTTGACAGGTGGTTACGTGATAAACCAAGTGACGGGTGGTGCCGTGATAAACTAGGATGGGTGGTTACGTTATAACCTCCAATTCACTGGGTATGGAAGTTGGCCGTATGGCTATTCCATTTAGTGATATGTGTAGAATTCGAATGTATGGTTATTCTATTTAAGTATGTTTATGTACCAAGTTACCTTTATATGTTATGTGTTCTTTATATGGGTAATATTTTGGTTACAAAAGGGTAAGTAGTGATCTTTTATTCAGTGAAGAGTATTTACTACTTCATACAGGTGAAAAGTATTACTTATGTTAAAGTATTCATGGTTTACTTGTTGTTTTAAAAAACTAACAGTTTTCCTTCTTTGTGTATCCATTACTGAGATTTTTATGCCCATCCCAAGTTTTTGAAATGTTTTTCAGAGGACATAATGTGGAATAGTGTCAAGGATGGGATCAAGGAGAACTCATGCTGTCTTAAACATGGAACTATACATGACTCTTTTTTTCAAGAGTTTTTGTTTTGTGAAAAAATAGAAACTGAGTAGAAGTGTCTACTTTTTATTAAAAATGAAATAAAATATTAATGGCCTAATTCTCTAAAACTGTAAACATGAAAATATATTCAATGTGAATTATTTTTTTAATTCAATATTATGTAATGTTTTAAGGCCAGGTCCTTATAGTTGGTATTAGAGGTCGGTTTAGAAAACTTTAAGAGTTAGGGTATTGTTAAATTAATGTCCCTAAATTAATTTATGGTAATATTGAAATGATATAGCATTTACAGATTACCATGTTGGGTTGCCTAAGATATTTCTGTGTTTATAATGGTTTTCTGCAGAGGAAACATGACAGTTATTTTGGGAAAACATTAGGAGGAAGACAACCTTCCAAATCTGCAACCTGAGATGGTCACAATCAGAACTGAATAGTTTGTTGTAGTGATGGCATAGTTGACTGAAGCTATAAATGGTGGTGGTATCCATGCATGAGATTATCCAGATCAACTGCAGAGGAACATGTTAGTAGTGGTGCAATTCATGAGGCAACATCCCACATCATTTAGAGGATCATTTGACCCGGTGCTAGAAAAAGTGTGGATTAAAGCACTGGAAATGATTTTCAATGTCATGGGTTGTTCAGAACATCAAAAGGTTAGTCTCGCTGTTTACTGTTTTGAAGGTGAAGCTGATCAGTGGTGGTCAATGGTGAAAAATATTAGGGATAGTGAGGAGATTTATGCTCTCTATTGGGATGAATTAAAAGGTATGTTTCTTGAGAAATTTTTTCCTAAGGTGGTTCATCTTAGGATGGAAAAACAATTCCTAGAATTGAGGTAGGAGGATAACTCAGTGGCTGCTTATAAAGAAAAATTCACTCAATAGGCAAGGTATGATCCAAATTTCATCATAGATCTTAATAGTATGATAAATCAATTTTACTCAGGACTGAAGCCATGATATCGAATAGAATTAGCCTATCGTGAGTTCAAAAGTTATGAAAACTTGTTTGATGTGTAGAGAATGTGGAAAAGGAGTTTTCCGATGATCATGTGATCATTGAAAAACAACCGAATAAGAGGTCCAGTTAGCAGGAAAAGGGAAAGAATTCATCAAAGAAGCCTAGAGGTAAGAAAATTAATTATCCAACTTGTGAGAAGTGTGGTAAAAATAATCCTAGAGAATTTTTATCAAAGTCTGGAAAGTGCTTCCAGTCTGGTAAATCTGGTCATTTGCTCGTAACTGTAAAGAAGATGATCAAGCAAGCAATGAAAATCCATCAGTAAGATGTTTTAAGTGTAATGAAATTGGTCATTATGAAAATGAGTGTCCAGAAAAGAACTCAACCGAGGGAAAGCAACCATACTACAAACAGAAAGGGCTGGTGAAATACTTTTCAACTACTTCAACAGATGTTGGGCCATCAAACTAGGTAGTATCATGTACACTGTTTGTTTGTTCAGATTATGCCAATGTTTTGTTTGATTTAGGGTCTACACACTCTTTCATTTCTGATAAGTCTTCTAATAAATTTGGAATTCAATCTTATGATATGAATAATTTTTTTTGGAAAAAAACACCTGTAAAAAATGTTGAGATAATAAGAAAACATAAGAACCTTCTTTTCATTGTGTGCGGGAAGAATCTAACTAAAAACATTATTGTTTTGCCTCTAGTAGAGTTTGATGTTATTTTGGGCACGGATTGAATGTCAATTTATCATTCTAATATTGACTGTAGAGCTAAAGAGGTTTCATTTCAGAAATATTTATAGTTTATGTACAAGAATTAACCCTTGATTTTGATAACATATCAGGAAGATGAGAAACTAGTAAAAGATGGAAATTAATGTTACTTTGCTCATATTGTTGAAAATAATGAAGGTGTTGAGATTAATGATGTTCTAGTGGTAAATGAGTACCTTGATGTTTTTCCTGATGAATTTCCTAGTATAATACATGATCAGGAAGTTGAATTTACTGTTAACTTAGTTCCTGATGCTATGCCAATTTCAAAACCCCCTTATCGAATGGCTCAAATTGAACTTTTAGAGTTAAAGAAGCAATTTCAGGAGTTATTAGATAAAGGTTTCATTCGACCTAGAACATCAACATGGGGCGATCCTATCATGTTTTTTAAAAAGAAATATGGTTTGATGAGACATAACATTGATTATAGAGCATTGAATAACATCACTATTAAGAAAAATTATCCTTTACCTCATATCGATGATTTGTTTGATCAGCTCTAGGGAGCTCAGTATTTTTCAAAGATTGACTTGAGATCAGGGTACCGTCAGTTGAAAGTAAATGAAACAAGTATTCTGTAGACCACATTTCGTACTAGATATGGCCATTATGAATTTGTAGTTATGCCTTTTAGGTTAACTAATGAACCTGCTGTATTCATGGATCTTATGAATATAATTTTTTGTGAGTTTTTGGATAAGTTTGTGGTTGTGTTCATTGATGATATTTTGGTTTATTATAAAAGTAAATAGGATCTTGAAATTAATTCAAGGGTTGTATTGCAAACCATAAAAGAAAAGAAATTGTTTGAGAAATTCAGTAATTGGGAGTTTTGGTTACAAAAAATTTCATTCCTTGGCCAAATTGTTTCAAAAAATTGCATAAATGTTGATCCTGCTAAAACAAAAGTTGTTGAAGAATATACAAGACCCACAAATATAACCGAGATCCGTAGTTTTCTTGGTTTGGAAGGTTATTACTGGTGGTTTATTGAGAATTTTTCATGGTTATCTAGCCCAATGACTAAGTTAACTTGGAAAGGTGTTAAGTTCATTTGGACAAAAGAATGTGATGATTGTTTTCAGGAATTGAAAAGAAGATTGGTGAATGATCCAGTTTTGGCACTGCCTTCCAGAAATGGTGAGTTTGTTATTTACAATGATGCTTTATTGAAAGGACTTGGATGTGTCCTTATGCAGAATGATCACTTAATTACTTATGCTTTACATTAGTTGAAACCTCCTGAGTTAAATTACCCTACACATGATTTAGAATTAGATGTTGTTGTTTTTTCTTTAAAAATTTGGAGGCATCCTTTGTATAGAGTAAAATGTAAAATATATACTGACCAAAAAAGTTTAAAGTATATATTCACTCATAAATAATTGAACATGAGACAGATGAGATGGATGGAATTAATCAAGGATTATGATTGTACAATCCATTACCATCTGGGAAAATCAAATAAAGTGACTAATGCTTTGAGTCAAAAAGTAATGTCTCATTAACCATGCTATGTTTGTAATGAGATCCTTTGGTTTTTGATTTGATGAACTTTGGCATAGAAGTTTTTGGTGCAGGGAAATATTCTGTTTTGTTTCAGGTGTCAGTGAAATCACCTCTATCAGACAGAATAAAGAAATCATAGAAAGAAGATAGTGAGTTGTAGAAAAAGGTAGAGTTGGTTCAGATGGGTAAGTCTCCTGATTTTAACATTGATAATGATTGTGTTTTAAGGTTTGCGAAGAGATTATGTGTGCCTTGTGATTCAAAGTTAAAGAATGAGTTGTTATGTGAAGCTCATAGTTATTCATTTTTAGTTCATCCTGGTAGTACTAAGATGTACAGAGATCTTTGGGAGTATTACTGGTGGGATAGAATGAAAAGAGAGATTGCTTATTTTATTGTGAAGTGTTTGACTTGTCATCAGGTTAATGTAGAGTGGTAGTTACCGAAAGGGATTCTTCAGTCTTTACTGGTTCTAGAGTGGAAATGAGAAAATATATCCATGGACATTGTTGTGGGATTACCAAAGACATCTCGAGGTAATAATGCATTCTTGGTTATAGTTGATCGATTGACTAAATCTGCTCATTTTCTTCCTATTCGAGATACTTTGTCTCTAGATAACTTGCTCGATTGTATGTTAAAGAGATAGTCAGGTTGTATGGTGTTCCCATCTTCATTGTATCTGATCATGATCCCAGGTTTACTTCTAACTTTTGGAAAGGCCTTCAGAAGTTGTTGTGTACTGAATTAAATTTCAGTACAACTTTTCATCATCAATTTGATGGATAGTCAGAATGAACAATTCAGACCTTGGAGGATATTCTAGGTTCATGTTCACTAGATTCCCATGGAATTTGGGACCAATATATTTCTTTGGTTGAATTTTCTTATAATAACAGTTTTCATTCCACTATATAGATGGCTCCATTTGAGGCATTATATGGAAAGAGTTGCCAAACTTCAGCTTTTGGGGATGAAGTAGGTGAAAGGAAGTTGATGGGACCATAATTGGAAGAAGAAATTGTAGAGAAAATTAAGATGATTCAGAAGCACATGAGAACTGCTCAGAGTAGACAGAAAATTTATGCGGATAACTGTAAGAAGGATATTTCTTTTGAGGTAGGTGATCATGTCTTTCTCAAAGATTCTCTATGGAAAAGTGTGATGCATTTTGGTATGAAGGGAAAGTTGAGTATAAGGTTCATTGGACCATATAAAATCTCAGAGAAAGTTGGATTAGTTGTGTACAGAGTATATTTTCCTCCAAGTTTATCCCAGGTACATAGTGTTTTTCATGTTTCGAAGCTGAGAAAGTATATGCCAGATCCATCTCATGTTATGAGTACAGAGGTAGTTTAGTTGAAAGAGAATCTCTCTTGTGAAGAAAAGCCTGTCCAGATTCTTGACTGTAGAGAGAAAGTGTTGCAGAATATGGTAATTAATCAGGTAAAGGTTTTGTGGAAAAACCATATGGTTGAAGAGGCAACGTGGAAATATGAAAATGCTATGAGGGATAAATACCCCCACTTATTTTGAAATGTGAATAAAAAATGCGAGGATGAAATTTACAAAACAGGGGAAGGATGTAACATCCCAAGTAAATGAAGAATAAGAGATTTTCATATTTATTAATATTTCCAAATTAAATAATGATTTTACTTTAAAAGGGTTGCGATATTCGATAGCATACCCGATACGCAACAACGTGTTTCTTTGAAGTCTTACGTTGCACACTAATAATATAATATTATTATTTTAAATGGTAGTTAACTCCTAGCCATTGTATTGGTGGTAATAAAAAAAAATAACTACAATATGATTATACATGTTTGTTAAATGTATTTACATTTATCCAATAAAATTTAGAGGCTTAAAATGTGAATGAATCTAATTTTAAGCATAATTTACAATAAAAGGTCGATTTACTGCCTTTTAATGGAGAACCCTATTTAAATATAGTTTTTTTTCATTTTAATAAATTATATTTGACTAAATAAAATCCTTATTTATAATGGGTACATCAAAATTTACCTTGTGTAATTTTTTAGAATTTTTTCGATAAAGTTCATTTTTTAATGAATAATGAAAATATTGTATTTTAATTCAAAACTAAATTTTAATCTAATTAATTTATATAGTTATATTATTATTTTAATTGATTTTAATGTGTAATTATAATATATTTTTACCATTTAATCCAATTTTTGTAATTGTAATTAATTTCACTTCGACATTGGACAAAACAAGTGTCAATCTTTTGATAGTTATTGTTTCTTAAAAACACACTATTTGTTTTAACAAAGAGAATTTATTTTAAAATTAATTAGTTCCACTTTTATGTTTTTAATTTGGAAAAATAAACATAATTTTTGAAATCAGAATATCAAATATATCTTAGCATAAATTTTTGATATTTTTCTGAAAAACTTCAATTTTTGATGAATAGTGAAACCACTTAGTAGTAGTTAAAAAAACTGACTTTTTAATTTAAATAAAAATTTAACACTTCTATGAATTGAATTTCAAAAATCCTACATACATGGTTGTTATTGGTAAGTAAAATATGGTTCAATGAGATGAAAATAATTATTGGTGAATAGAAACTTTTGACTTTTATTTGCCGCAGTTAAAGGTAAATATGGTAATTCAAGGTAAAAATAATATTATAATAATTTAAAATTATCTTAACACTTGTCCTAACCTTATTGGATGAGTAATGGCCGACCATGGGAATCCTTGGGTCTATTTTGGGACCCCATGGAGCCACTTATGAATGATAATGACACTTTAGATTAATTAATTTAAAATAAAGAAAAAATGACAAAAACAAATATCTTTTAGTAAATTAATTTTTATACAGTGTTATATAAGTAATATTTTTTATTGTAAATATTCATTGGAAAGATAAAATGATTTACAACATCATGGTATTTTTAATTATAATTTTTAGAAATCGAATAAATTAAATTATTTATGACACAATAATGATGCACTATTTACCTCATTAATAAATGATTTAAATAAATAAGATTATAATGATTAAAATATTATCCAAAACCTATACAATTTCCATTGGATGATATTATTTCTACCATGAGTCATCTTATCTTCAACTCTAATGATTTTTGGACCTTTAGAAACTGAATATCATTATATAATAAAATAATATTTTCACACTTTCCTAAAGAGCCCTCCTCTCTCTTATAAAAAGAGACCACTTATAACCAATTCCACACACCACTCAAGCCTTTAGGATCATCTAAACTCTACCCAATTAAGCTCCCTAAATCCCTCTATTCCACCTAGAAACATTACTTTAGGCAGAAGGCACTTCAACAAACCATTTTGGTTCAAACCAAAAGAAGTTACCCAAATTAAAGGTAATGGTTTCTCTTAACTTCTTTTCTTTTATTTTACTTCTACAACCCCTAAACTCTTTTTATTCCATTCTTAAACAGTATCCTCAAAATACTAGGATGTTTTTATGAGAATTATTTGAACTAAACTTACACACACCTCCAACTAATGAGTGAAGAACATAATGTTTCTGTGGATGGAAAACTAACGCCTCACGAAATGATGATTGTTCGATTATCTCCTACTGCCTCTCATGGTGGCCATTATGATGGAACTATATTTATATATGATATATATTATGATTATTTTTTCTTTATGCTTCTGTATTTTTCCATTTATATCATACCATTATGGTTTCCATTATGGGTAAACGCGATAATTTCATTTGAGGAAGTGCAGACTACCGCCCCCTCAAAGTGATATGACCTGTTAATGCCATATGTGGGACATATAAAGGATGGAGTTAATTATATTATATTTGATATTATACAGGAATTATAATATAACTATGTATTATTATGTTTTAATTCCATTAAAATAATAAATATATATGAAAGTAGCATTCATGCATACGTACGACTTACCATCTCCATGAATGGTGCATTTCATTTCTTACCTTAAAATGTTATGTACCATTATAAATACATGTATATATTGGATATACATGATATATATGATATCTAAATCATGAATATCATTTTGGATATAATGTACTATTGACCACATGGACAACTTGTAAATATAAGGTGTTCATTTTTGACTCAAGTACCAAATATCGACAAAACGACCATTATTAACTTGAATGGTTCCATAATGTTTATAACATGGTAATAAGTGATATAAAATGAATAATAAACTTGAAAATGGTTCTTAGGAAAGTATAAATTAACTTTAGTTTATTATTCAGGAGATTAAAGAAGGATCGAGTCAAGTCGGACACGAGGTAAGGGACTTCATCTCAATCTCCTTTCATTGAGGAATATTTCGATAATATATATAAATTTTTCTCTTAAATAGTGTATAGTAAAAACCTTTGACATTTACTTTCATTCAAATGGAATATTTTTCTACAAATTGTTTTACTAAATGAAAAACGAAATGTTTTTAACTTTTGCGGCGACAATGACCTCTCTTCCATCGTAATCATTATTTGGCTTCCTCTATAATCCATAATATTTTCTAAAATGAAATGGAAATCCCTTATTCTGTTTTGGGGTGTTTCAGTATTGAAAATGGTTTTTTGAAATGGATTGATTATTTAAATATCTCGAAATTATTCCTTGTGATTGAAAATGAAATTTTATTAGTGAAATGTTTATATTTTCATTATTTTATGTGTTGTGATTTTATAATGGTAATTGGACATTTGATGAGTGGTTACGTGATAAACGAAATGACAGGTGGTGCCGTGATAAACCAGGACAGGTGGTTACATTATAACCTCCAATGCATTGGGTATCGAAGTTGGCTCTATGGCTATTCCATTTAGTGATATGCGTGGAAGTCGACCGTATGGTTATTCCATTTAAGTATGTTTATGTACCAAGTAACCTTTATATGGTATGTGTTCTTTATATGGATAATATTTTGGTTACAAAAGGGTATGTAGTGATCTTTCATTCAGTAAAGAGTATTTACTACTTCATAAAGGTGAAAAGTATTACTTATGTTAATGTATTCATGGTTTACTTGTTGTCTGGAAAAATTAACAGTTTTCCTTCCTTATGTATCCCTTGTTGAGATTTTTATGCTCATCCCAAATTTTTGAAATGCTTTTCACAGGACATAATGCAGAATAGGGTCAAGGATTGGATCAAGGAAAATTCATGCTTTCTTCAACATGGAACTAGACAGGACTCTTTTTTTCAAGAGTTCTTGTTTTGTGAAAAAAATGGAAACTGAGTAGAAGTATCTACTTTGTATTTGAAATGAAATGTAATAGTTATTGAATAATTCTCTATAACTCTAAACCTGAAAATATCCTCAAGGTGAATTATTCATTTAATTAAATATTATGTAATGTTTTAAGGCAGGGTCCTTATAAATAAATACCCAAATTCGTATGAAATTCCAAATGGGAAATAAGTTACAACAAATTGATATACTCAAATAGAAGATCCAAAGACACAAATATGAAAAAAAGATTGAAAAATTGGTTCTACAAACTCACCAAAGTATGATCGAGAAAATACTTTATATCATGGAAGAAGAATTAAAATATGTCCTATAACTCCTAGAGTTAAAGAAAAATGGGGACAAGGAATAAAAGGTAATGCCTAGATAAGAAGCTCACTTTGAATAACATGAAGAAATATCCAAAATATTTGTTGAGGTTGAAGTTGAATCCAAGGTAACCTTTCATTCAAAATTTGAAGTTGAAATTGAACCTAGTTTTTCCATATAAGACACCCTCACATCTGCTAAATCTGAATAAGAAAAAGAATAAGAGGCCTCAAAAGAATAAGAAAATGAGAGGAGAGTAAAAATTATAGAATAAAGAAAGGGATTGTTGAAAAATGTAATAGTAACCAAAAAAGGAAGTCAAAGAGTAGTTTAATCAGTTATAGAAATCCTAATAACTACTCCTTTAAATTCTAGAAATATCCAGATTTTGGTGTTCTCCTAAATAATAAATGAAAATTTTAATGAAGGACAATATAATTGGAACCGAAGATTCACTAAAATATCAGTCATAGAACAATTCATACCAAGGAACTAAATTCAATACTCCTATCACACGATTAAACGAGTTAATGCCAAGCTTAAAGACCTTAAAGAAAAACACTTTGGGGGTGAAAAATTGATTTTTTAATTCTCAGTAGGACCTTAGGAATTATATTTTAGGATTTATCTTAAGAATATATTAGAATGTAGATTGAATTACCCTTTACCATTTTTGAGCTCAAATGGCATAGAACTTGTGATAACAGTTGTTTTTTTCCATAGATCCATGATTATAAAGGAGAAAAAGGAAAATATAGTGAAGATTCATGTGGAAAGGGGAGTATGGGTTTAAAATTTTTATTTATTGTTACCCCCAACATTTCTTTGAATATAATCTTGAGTCCTAAAAATAAAATTTCATTCAACACTTAGGGTTTTTTTACCTTTTGATCATTGATATAAAAGTCATTTATGAATCCTGTGATTCAGTGTTTGAGATTTCATTGTTAATGGGATTGAATGAGTAAATTGTGGGATAAATGATTAGATAAAAAATGAGGCTATTAATTTTATAAATCATGATTTATCGGAATTATTTGATTTATGTAAATGAAATTCCTCACTTGTTTCATACTTCAATTTTCTAAAATTCATGTTGATTGGTTTCTTATTACTATGTATGAAATGAGTGGTTAAAACATTAAATGTTTCACATTATCAATATTCTTAGAGAACAAATTCTTCTCATTATTTATGATATATTTCTTGAAAAACTTGAGTTATGTAAACTGATAATAACTTGGATTGCATTATGTCCAAGTTATGATTATGAAAAGTCACATTTAAAATTAATGAGACATTTTTATTATAAAGCCCTTATTTTTTATACCCAATTAAAATTTTTATTTTTATTTTAAACCCATATAATCCATGATTTAACTTGTTTGTAAAATCCATATTACAAACCTATTATTTTCTTCCCACCATTGTTCTTAATAATTTTTTCCTGATATTTAATCATTAAAGTTTCATGGAGAAGTATTTTATGGTGTAAAAGGATGTAATTCATTAATGAGAATATGTGGGGTGTTTCATACGATGTTGGGAGGTTTTTGATGAATTTTTCATTATATTTCATTGTTACCCCTCTTGAAAAAATTGGAAAAAATAAAAAATAAAAATGGGAAAAAGGGTTGTTTATTGGGTGGGTAAAATATTATTGATTCTCAACCTATGATTTTTTATATCTATTACAATTAGTTTTGTGAGGAGATGAAATAATAGTTGAGTGATGGATGAGAGAATTTTCACAATAGAAACTTTATAAAGAAAGAGAATTTTTTTAAAAAAATAGAGGGTTATCTTTTAGTGTATCCATTTAATGAATTATGAGCCTTTAATTTGAGTTTGATAAGTGTGGAAAGTTATAATTTTTTAATAAGAATCCTTAATTTAGTTTATTGGTTTGTTATAATTTAAGGTACTTTAGAGATAAAATTAATTTTTTGAGCCTTAAATGTTTTTCACATCAATTACCTTCCTATCATAATCTTTAAAGTCATTTGAACATTAATGCGTAGTCATTAGGATTTATTGTGATTTATTATCTTTATAAAGTAAATATTTGAGATTATTTTTAAGATTTAAGAGCATTGATTAATTTTATTGGCATAAATCTATTTAATTTTTTTTACTTTGATTTATGATTGAAAGAAATTTAAAGTGAGTTAGATCATAATTAACATGAAAATTAATGATAAATTAAAGAAAATATAAATAAAGGTTAGGAGAAGCATTGTGTTTTTAAAGGGGGAAAAGTAAAATACATAATTATATTGGTTTATCTAAATAATGATGAATTAAAAAGATATTGTTTTGTGATGCTTGAAATTTTATCTCCTTATTGATTATTGTTTGATTTTTATTGGTTTTTGAGATTTAAATATTGGAAGAATCTATTTTCCTTTGAGATGAAGTTGAGATTCCATGCTTGAGGGAAAATAAGATTCTAAGTGTAGGGGATTTTATATGTCTATTTCTCAATCATATTTTTTTAAAAAATTAATTTCATTAATTTTATCATTAAATTGATTATTCTTGAAAATTATTCATTGATATATTCATTTTGGAGAAATTGATATTTAAATTTTAATATTAGAAAAGAGGAAATATATCTATATTTTTGAAGAGGGATTTTAATAAAGTTAAAATTGATGTTTTTATAGGTGAAAAAGGTGGATTTACAATTGAAATCTAAGGAGAACACAAGCAGTAGAAAGCGAGGGGCTTTGCACGGGTCAGTACCAGGCAAGATCATCAAGTAGTAAAAGAGTGCTGACATGTATCAGTGTTGGGAAAGAGGAACCAATGGATATAATTCCTTGGAAAACCACTAAATATCTCTAGGGTGATTAATGTGACCCCTACTTCACTAAAAAATGGCATGGGATACAAAAAAATCAAATCAGTTTATTTTTTTATATGTTTTCTATTTTTTTTAAAAATGTCTAGGTCAAAAATATTTTTAAAAATATTTATGAAATGTGGCAGGGGGCATGCCGACTTTGAGACCAAAAAAATATTTTATTTTTATTTTTATTTTTTTTCTTATATATATATATATTAGTAATTCAAAAAAAATTAGTAGAATTTATCTACTATTTAAATTCCAGTATTACTGCCATTACAATAGTCTGAACTTCTCACATAAACCCTCACCGAGGGCTTTCATTTATAAGAGAGCTTGTTCCAAAAATAATTCTAGATTTTTATTGTGGGATTCAAGTTCTCCCTTTCTATATAATGGGATTTATTCCCATTGTACCTTCAGGCTATGTACTGAATTAATATGGCTTGATGGGTGAGTTATCCCATGAGGGGGCCTGTGGCCTACCTTTCCAGCCTGTGTGTATGGTGTGTGTGTGTGTTTAATGCAATTGTACCCCCAAATACTGAATATACATAATAGGTTTTAATTAACTATGTAACGCCCCGACCCCAGTTACCCAGATTCGGTGCATTATTACATAACATTGGCATGATCACAAGAATGATCAAATCTCGAAAGACCGATTGGTTTAGTAGCCTTGGAAACACTAGATATATTCATAAAGTTTTACATTACATCATAAAGTGAAAAAATACTACAAAAACATAGTCTCCATATTCCACACTCATATCCCCACATAAAATCCCTACAGGTCTTTCATAACTTATTTCTTCACATCCTGGGAAAAATAAAACATAGAAAAGGGGTGAGCTCAAATGCCAAGTAAGGATAACAATATAGCAAAAACTTTCAAAAATAAGCATAAACATTTAAGGCAATGTATAACTAAAACAAAAGCCTTTTAAACTTGAACTTCAACATAGTATGGAAAAAGTAAAATGAAATAATTCCATTTACTTATTCACATTGATATTCTACTAATCGAATGATCACATGAAATATCAATAACCACTTTCATAATGATGGAATGCATAATGCCAGACTATCATAACCCCATATCCAAGGCCTTCTGCCAAGACTACAAATAAGATTTTTCCAAGGCCTTGTGCCAAGACACTAGTTTGTCTCATGAGACCTACCGATGCATCAAGGAGCTATAGCGGGGTCCACCCGTCACATATTAAGTCCAATGCATTCCCATATGAAAAGGTTTAAACATAACATAAACATTCGTATTAAAACTAGCATATGAAATGTCAATACTTTCACCATAAACTATGAATGGTATAAAAATAGCACATCCATAGTCAAGCATATCACAAAAACTTCAATAAAATATAGAAGTTTTGTATCATGATAAATCAACATCAAATAAGCATAAAATCGATCAAAGGATGTTGACATAAATGAAATCAAAACTCTTTTTAGAGAAATATCTCTTTATATTTTGAAATCATTTAAGAGTCTTATATTTATGAAATAAAACATTTTCTTTGAAAATATTCTTATAAGCTTGTAAGGGAATCTGCGACGATGTTATAACGGCGGAAAATAACCTCACCCGCCATATAAGTTAAAAAAAACATTCTTACCTTAATTCTATCGAAAAGGTTAAAAAGCACCTTGTTTGGAAAACAATAGAAAGATTCCTTTATAAAACTCTTATAAAAACTCAAAAAAGGGTATAAATGACCTTAACCCATATTATTTTAAATAGTAAAAATGTTTTGAAATACATTTTTAAGAAACATGGATGTGGATGATAAAGAGATCCCAATAGATTATTACGAATAAACAACCTCGGATAATGAAGAGATTGTGAAATAACCCTTACCTTGTACTTTTACTTGGTTGGGGTAGGTTAAACTCTTTTATAATAGTGAAATAATTGTTATTAAATTATACAAGTATCATATGCATTCATATGATATCATATATGATCTTTTAACATTGCTTTGTTAATAATATCTTAGTATTATCGTTGTTTCGGGTGTTAACTTACTCGTTTTCTTTTATATGTTTTGTTATGTAAGCCATGTTTTTAATGGAGAGGTTGTATATTATTCATATCCAAAATGATATCAAGTCCTTAAACATCATTTTTAAATCAGAAAATGATAATTATACTTGAATGGATACGATGGAGAATGAATCTCATCGCGTTTGTGGAGACGGTCGTCCGTACGTACGCACGCGTGACAATATCATTCTTTTGATATTAAAATATTATATAATTTGATAGTATATCATATATAAAGAATCATTATAATGTTATATTTATTATTTACATGAGTTACACATCATTATTATACCCATCCAAATAATAATATATTGAATAACAATTACACCACGACGTGGAGACGGTAAGCCGTACGTACGCACGTATGGTGACATGTTATTCAAAGGGTGGATAGAATACTGAATATGGTTGTACCATATTTATAATAACATCACAGTATATATAAGATACTGTAGTTATTATTTTAGAATGGTAATAAAAAATAAATAAGAAGTGGAAGAAGAAAGAAACTTGGAAAAGGGTGGTGAAATCATTACCTCTTCTTCGAGTTCTTCCTTCTGATTTGATCAAAAGAGCTCCTTAGGTTGGATTTCTGATCAAACTAAGGCCTCTAGGCTGTAGTTAGGGAAGTTGGGAGAGTATTTGGGCAGAGTTTGGCTGAACCAAAAGGCTTTGAAGGTGTGAAGAAATGAGAAGGAGGAGTGCCTTTTTATAAGAGGGGTGAGGGGAACCTTTGGAAAAGCTAGAAATATTAATTTATAATAAATTTATATTCAATTTATAATGGCTCCAAAGTTGATTATTCAAATTTTGAGGTGAGGATAAGTCGCAAACCATTCAACCAATATAATTTAGACAGGTTTGGGTTACTATATTTACCTTATCTTTAAGTATTAACTCTAAGTTAATTAGTTTCACTTTTACAATGTCTCTTTGTATTTTTATATTATATGGTTAATAAACTTACCATATACATCCAAGAGAACCCCAAGTGGTCCATTAATGATGAACCTATCATGATATAAGTCTCTTTGCTGATCCTTATATTTTTAGGAATTTAATATCAATTAATAATATAATACTTGTTTTAAAAACTCTTTTATGTCAATTTTGAAACTATTCAATAGTTGATTTTTGTGAAACTCATAACAGAATTATTACTTCAAAAAAATTTAATTAAATCAATAACAATATGTCATATTATCCTAGAAAATTATTTTAATTCATTAAAAGTCTCAAATTATATTTATTTGGGTATTTATAATATCAATTATTTTAAATTTTCACTATTATGGTAATTACTGGATCATCATTGTGTCATAAATAAATTAAATTATTTAATATCTAAAAATTATAAATAAAATCCCATCATGTAGAAAATCTTTTTATCTTTCTAATGAATATTTATAGTCTAAAATACAACATATATAACCCTATGTAAATTTTTTTTTTCTAAAAGATATATGCTTGTGTCATTTTTGTATTCATTTTAACTTAATTAAAATTAAGTGTCCCTATCACCTACAAGTGGCTCCATGGGGCCCGAAAATCGACCCAAAGATGCCTATGGTCGAACAAGCATCATCCAATAAGGTTAGAACACGTTTTAGGGTAATTTAGTATTATTATAATATTATTGTTTAACCCTTATTTACCGGATTTACCCTTAACCATGGTAAATAAAATATTTACTGCAGTAATTATTCAAAATGTCTAAAAATAAAAGTTACCTATTTACAAATTTGAAAATCCTGATTCTAAATATGGAAAATTTTTTAAGATAATAAGAAAACATAAGAACCTTCTTTTCATTGTGTGTGGGAAGAATCTAACTAAAAACATTATTGTTTTGCCTCTAGTAGAGTTTGATGTTATTTTGGGCATGGATTGAATGTCAATTTATCATTCTAATATTGACTGTAGAGCTAAAGAGTTTTCATTTCAGAAAGATTTATAGTTTGTGTACAAGAATTAACCCTTGATTTTGATAACATATTAGGAATATGAGAAACTAGTAAAAGATGGAAATTAATGTTACTTTGCTCATATTGTTGAAAATAATGAAGGTGTTGAGATTAATGATGTTCTAGTGGTAAATGAGTACCTTGATGTTTTTCCTGATGAGTTTCCTAGTATAATACATGATCAGGAAGTTGAATTTACTGTTAACTTAGTTCCTGATGCTAAGACAATTTCAAAACCCCCTTATCGAATGGCTCAAATTGAACATTTAGAGTTAAAGAAGCAATTTTAGGAGTTATTAGATAAAGGTTTCATTCGACCTAGCACATCACCATGGGGTGATCCTGTCTTGTTTTTTAAAAAGAAATATGGTTTGATGATACTTAGCATTGATTATAGAGCATTGAATAACATCACTATTAAGAAAAATTATCCTTTACCTCATATCGATGATTTGTTTGATCAGCTCTAGGGAGATCAATATTTTTCAAAGATTGACTTGAGATCAGGGTACCGTCAGTTGAAAGTAAATGAAACAAGTATTCTGTAGACCACATTTCATACTAGATATGGCCTCTATGAACTTGTAGTTATGCCTTTTAGGTTAACTAATGAACCTGCTGTATTCATGGATCTTATGAATATATTTTTTTTGTGAGTTTTTGGATAAGTTTGTGGTTGTGTTCATTGATGATATTTTGGTTTATTATAAAAGTAAAGAGGATCTTGAAATTAATTCAAGGGTTGTATTTAAAACCATAAAAGAAAAGAAATTGTTTGAGAAATTTAGTAATTGGGTGTTTTGGTTACAACAAATTTCATTCCTTGGGCACATTGTTTCAAAATATTGCATAAATGTTGATCCTGCTAAAACAAAAATTGTTGAAGAATATACAAGACCCACAAATATAACCGAGATCCATAGTTTTCTTGGTTTGGAAGGTTATTACTGGAGGTTTATTGAGAATTTTTCATGGTTATCTAGTCCAATGACTAAGTTAACTTGGAAAGGTGTTATGTTCATTTGGACAAAAGAATGTGATGATTGTTTTCAAGAATTGAAAAGAAGATTTGTGAATGCTCCAGTTTTGGCACTGCCTTACAGAAATGGTGGGTTTGTTATTTACAATGATGCTTTATTGAAAGGACTTGGATGTGTCCTTATGCAGAATGATCAGTTAATTACTTATGCATCACATTAGTTGAAAACTCATGAGTTAAATTACCCTAAACATGATTTAGAATTAGATGCTATTGTTTTTTCTTTAAAAATTTGGATGCATCCTTTGTATAGAGTAAAATGTGAAATATATACTGACCAAAAAAGTTTAAAGTATATATTCACTCATAAATAATTGAACATGAGACAGAGGAGATGGATGGAATTAATCAAGGATTATTATTGTACAATCCATTACCATCTGGGAAAATCAAATAAAGTGGCTAATGCTTTGAGTCAAAAAGTAATGTCTCATTAACCATGCTATGTTTGTAACGAGATCCTTTGGTTTTTGATTTGATGAACTTTGGCATAGAAGTTTTTGGTGCAGGGAAATATTCTGTTTTGTTTCAGGTGTCAGTGAAATCATCTCTATCAGACAGAATAAAGAAAGCATAGAAAGAAGATAGTGAGTTGCAGAAAAAGGTAGAGTTGGTTCAGATGGGTAAGTTTCATGTTTTAACATTGATAATGATTGTGTTTTAAGGTTTGCGAAGAGATTATGTGTGCCTTGTGATTCACAGTTGAAGAATGAGTTGTTATGTGAAGCTCATAGTTCTCCATTTTTAGTTCATCCTGGTAGTAATAAGATGTACAGAGATCTTTGGGAGTATTACTGGTGGGATAGAATGAAAAGAGATATTGCTGATTTTACTGTGCAGTGTTTGACTTGTCATCAGGTTAATGTAGAGTGGTAGTTACCGAAAAGGATTCTTCAGTCTTTACTGGTTCCAGAGTGGAAATGAGAAAATATATCCATGGACATTGTTGTGGGATTACCAAAGACATCTCGAGGTAATAATGCATTCTTGGTTATAGTTGATCGATTGACTAAATCTGCTCATTTCCTTCCTATTCGAGATACTTTGTCTCTAGATAACTTGCTCGGTTGTATGTTAAATAGATAGTCAGGTTGTATGGTGTTCCCATCTTCATTGTATCTGATCATGATCCCAGGTTTACTTCTAACTTTTGGAAAGGCCTTCAGAAGTCGTTGTGTACTGAATTAAATTTCAGTACAACTTTCCATCATCAATTAGATGGACAATCAGAATGAACAATTCAGACCTTGGAGGATATGCTAGGTTCATGTTCACTATATTCCCATGGAATTTGGGACCAATATATTTCTTTGGTTGAATTTTCTTATAATAACAGTTTTCATTCCACTATATAGATGGCTCCATTTGAGGCATTATATGGAAAGAGTTGCCAAACTTCAGCTTTTGGGGATGAAGTAGGTGAAAGGAAGTTGATGGGACCAGATTTGGAAGAAGAAATTGTAGAGAAAATTAAGTTGATTCAGAAGCACATGAGAACTGCTCAGAGTAGACAGAAAATTTATGTGGATAACTGTAGGAAGGATATTTCTTTTGAGGTAGGTGATCATGTCTTTTTCAAAGTTTCTCTATGGAAAAGTGTGATGCATTTTGGTAAGAAGGGAAAGTTGAGTTTGAAGTTCATTGGACCATATAAAATCTTGGAGAAAGTTGGATTAGTTGTGTACAGTGTAGATTTTCCTCCATGTTTATCCCAGGTACACAGTGTTTTTCATGTTTCAAAGCTGAGAAAGTATATGCCAGATCCATCTCATGTTATGAGTACAGAGGTAGTTTAGTTGAAAGAGAATCTCTCTTGTGAAGAAAAACCTGTCCAGATTATTGAATGTAGAGAGCAAGTGTTGCAGAATATGGTAATTCATCAGGTAAAGGTTTTGTGGAAAAACCATATGGTTGATGAGGCAACGTGGAAATTTGAAACTGCTATGAGGGATAAATACCCCCACTTATTTTGAAATGTGAATAAAAATGCAAGGATAAAATTTACAAAATGGGGGAAGGATGTAAAATCCCAAGTAAATGAAGAATAAGATATTTTTATATTTATTAATATTTCCAAATTAAATATTGATTTTACTTTAAAAGGGTTGTGATATTCGATAGCGTACCCGATACACAACAACGTGTTTCTTTGAAATCTTACGTTGCACACTAATAATATAAAATTATTATTTTAAATGGTAGTTAAATCCTAGCCATTGTATTGGTGGTAATGAACAAAAATAACTACAATATGATTATACATGTTTGTTAAATGTATTTACATTTATCCAATAAAATTTAGATGCTTAAAATGTGAATGAATCTAATTTTAAGCATAATTTACAATAAAAGGTCAATTTACCGCCTTTTAATGGAGAACCCTATTTAAATATAGTTTTTTTCATTTTAATAAATTATATTTGACTAAATAAAATCCTTATTTATAATGGGGACATCAAAATTTACCTTGTGTAATTTTTTAGAATTTTTCCGATAAAGTTCATTTTTTAATGAATAATGAAAATATTGTATTTTAATTCAAAAATAAATTTTAATCTAATTTATTTATATAGTTATATTATTATTTTAATTGATTTTAATGTGTAATTATAATATATTTTTACCATTTAATCCAAATTTGGTAATTGGAATTAATTTCACTTCGACATTGGACAAAACAAGTGTCAATCTTTTGATAGTTATTGTTTCTTAAAAACACACTATTTGTTTTAACAAAGAGAATTTATTTTAAAATTAATTAGTGCCACTTTTATGTTTTTAATTTGGAAAAATAAACATCATTTTTGAAATCAGAATATCAAATATATCTTAGGATGAATTTTCGATATTTTTCTGAAAAACTTCAATTTTTGATGAATAGTGAAACCACTTAGTAGTAGTTAAAAAAACTGAATTTTTAATTTAAATGAAAATTTAACACTTCTATGAATTGAATTTCAAAAATCCTACATACATGGTTGTTATTGGTAAGTAAAATATGGTTCAATAAGATGAAAATAATTATTGGTGAATAGTAACTTTTGACTTTTATTTACCGCAGTTAAAGGTAAATATGTTAATTCAAGGTAAAAATAATATTATAATAATTTAAAATTACCTTAACACTTTTCCTAACCTTATTGGATGAGTAATGGCCGACCATGGGATTCCTTGGGTCGATTTTGGGACCCCATGGAGCCACTGATGAATGATAATAACACTTTAGATTAATTAATTTAAAATAAAGGAAAAAATGACAGAAACAAATATCTTTTAGTAAATTAATTTTTATACAGTGTTATATAAGTAATATTTTTGATTGTAAATATTCATTGGAAATATAAAACTATTTCCAACATCATGGTATTTTTTATTATAATTTTTAGAAATCGAATAAATTAAATTATTTATGACACAACAATGATGCAGTATTTACCTCATTAATAAATGATTTAAATAAATAAGATTATAATGATTAAAATATTATCCAAAACCTATCCAATTCCCATTTTATGATATTATTTCTACCATGAGTCATCTTATCTTCAACTCTAATGATTTTTGGACCTTTATAAACTGAATATCATTATATAATAAAATAATATTTTCACACTTTCCTAAAGAGCCCTCCTCTCTCTTATAAAAAGAGACCACTTCTAACCAATTCCACACACCACTCAAGCCTTTAGGCTCATCTAAACTCTACCCAATTAAGCTCCCTACATCCCTCTATTCCACCTAGAAACATTACTTTAGGCAGAAGGCACTTCAATAAACCATTTTGGTTCAAACCAAAAGAAGTTACCCAAATTAAAGGTAATGGTTTCTCTTAACTTCTTTTCTTTTATTTTACTTCTACAACCCCTAAACTCTTTTTATTACTTTCTTAAACAGTATCCTCAAAATACTAGGATGTTTTTATGATAATTATTTGAACTAAACTTACACACACCTCCAACTAATGAGTGAAGAACATAATGTTTCTGTGGATGGAAAACTAACGCCTCACGAAACGATGATTGTTTGATTATCTCCTACCGCCTCTCATGGTGGCCATTATGATGGAAATCTATTTATATATGATATATATTATGTTTATTTTTTCTTTATGCTTCTGTATTTTTGCATTTATATCATACCATTATGGTTTCCATTATGGGTAAACGCGATAATTTCATTTGAGGAAGTGCGGACTACCGCCCCCTCAAAGTGATATGACTTGTTAATGCCATATGTGGGACATATAAAGGATGGAGTTAATGATATTATATTTGATATTATACAGGAATTATAATATAACTATGTATTATTATGTTTTAATTCCATTAAAATAATAAATATAAATGAAAGTAGCATTCTTCCATACGTACGACTTGCCATCTCCATGAATGGTGTATTTCATTTCTTACCTTAAAATGTTATGTACCATTATAAATACATGTATATATTGGATATACATGATATATATGATATCTAAATCATGAATATCATTTTGGATATAATGGACTATTGACCACATGGACAACTTGTAAATATAAGGTGTTCATTTTTGACTCAAGTACCAAATATCGACAAAACGACCATTATTAACTTGAATGATTACATAATGTTTATAACATGGTAATAAGTGATATAAAAGGAATAATAAACTTGAAAATGGTTCTTAAGAAAGTATAAATTAACTTTAGTTTATTATTCAGGAGATTAAAGAAGGATCGAGTCAAGTCGGACACGAGGTAAGGGACTTCTTCTCAATATCCTTTCATTGAGGAATATTTTGATAATATATATAAATGTTTCTCTTAAATAGTGTATAGTAAAAACCTTTGACATTTACTTTCATTCAAATGGAATATTTTTCTACAAATAGTTTTACTAAATGACAAACGAAATGTTTTTAACTTTTGCGGCGACAATGAACTCTCTGCCATCGTAATCATTATTTGGCTTCCTCTATAAGCCATAATATTTTCTAAAATGAAAAGGAAATCCCTTATTCCATTTTGGGCTGTTTCAGTATTGAAAATGGTTTTTTGAAATGGATTGATTATTTAAATATCTTGAAAGTATTCCTTGTGATTGAAAATTAAATTTTATTTGTGAAATGTTTATATTTTCATTATTTTATGTGTTGTGATTTTATAATGGTAATTGGACATTTGACGAGTGGTTACGTGATAAACCAAATGACAGGTGGTGCTGTGATAAACCAGGCAGGTGGTTACGTTATAACCTCCAATGCATTGGGTATCGAAGTTGGCTCTATGGCTATTCCATTTAGTGATATGCGTGGAAGTCGACCGTATGGTTATTCCATTTAAGTATGTTTATGTACCAAGTTACCTTTATATGTTATGTGTACTTTATATGGCTAATATTTTGGTTACAAAAGGGTAAGTAGTGATCTTTCATTCAGTAAAGAGTATTTACTATTTCATAAAGGTGAAAAGTATTACTTATGTTAATGTATTCATGGTTTACTTGTTGTTTGGAAAAATTAACAGTTTTCCTTCTGTATGTATCCCTTGTTGAGATTTTTATGCTCATCCCAAATTTTGGAAATTCTTTTCACAGGACATAATGCAGAATAGGGTCAAGGATTGGATCAAGGAAAAGTCATGCTTTCTTCAACATGGAACTAGACATGACTCTTTTTTTCAAGAGTTCTTGTTTTGTGAAAAAAATGGAAACTGAGTAGAAGTATCTACTTTGTATTTGAAATGAAATGTAATAGTTATTGAATAATTATCTATAACTCTAAACCTGAAAATATCCTCAAGGTGAATTATTCGTTTAATTAAATATTATGTAATGTTTTAAGGCAGGGTCCTTATAAATAAATACCCACATTCGTATGAAATTCCAAATGGGAAATAAGTTACAACAAATTGATATACTCAAATAGAAGATCCAAAGCAACAAATATGAACAAAAGATTGAAACACTGATTCTACAAACTCACCAAAGTATGATCGAGAAAATACTTTATATCATGGAAGAAGAATTAAAATATGACCTATAACTCCTAGAGTTCAAGAAAAATGGGGACAAGGAATAAAAGGTAATGCCTAGATAAGAAGCTCACTTTGAATAACTAGAAGAAATATCTAAAATATTTGTTGAGGTTGAAGTTGAATCCAAGGTAACCTTTCATTCAAATTTTGAAGTTGAAATTGAAGCTAGTTTTTCCATATAAGACACCCTCACATCTGCTAAATCTGAATAAGAAAAAGAATAAGAGTCCTTAAATGAATAAGAAAATGAGAGGAGAGTAAAAATTATAGAATAAAGAAAGGGATTGTTGAAAAATGTAATAGTAACCAAAAAAGGAAGTCAAAGAGTAGTTTAATCAGTTATAGAAATCCTAATAACTACTCCTTTAAATTCTAGAAATATCCAGATTTTGGTGTTCTCCTAAATAATAAATGAAAATTTTAATGAAGGACAATATAATTGGAACCGAAGATTTACTAAAATATCAGTCATGGAACAATTCTTACCAAGGAACTAAATTCAATACTCCTATAACATGATTAAACGAGTTAATGCCAAGCTTAAAGACCTTAAAGAAAAACACTTTGTGGGTGAAAATTTGATTTTTTAATTCTCAGTAGGACCTTAGGAATTATATTTTAGGATTTATCTTAAGAATATATTAGAATCTAGATTCAATTACCCTTTACCATTTTTGAGCTCAAATGGCATAGAACTTGTGCTAACAGTTGTTTGTTTTTCCATAGATCCATGATTATAAAGGAGAAAAAGGAAAATATAGTGAAGATTCATGCGGAAAGTGGAGTATGGGTTTAACATTTTTATTTATTGTTACCCCCAACATTTCTTTGAATATAATCTTGAGTCCTAAAAATAAAATTTCATTCAACACTTGGGGTTTTTTTACCTTTTGATCAATGATATAAAAGTCATTTATGAATCCTGTGATTCAGTGTTTGATATTTCATTGTTAATGTGGTTGAATGAGTAAATTGTGGTATAAATGATTAGATAAAAAATGAGGCTATTAATTTTATAAATCATGATTTATCGGAATTATTTGATTTATGTAAATGAAATTCCTCACTTGTTTCATACTTTAATTTTCTAAAATTCATGTTGATTGGTTTCTTATTACTATGTATGAAATGAGTGGTTAACACATTAAATGTTTCACATTATCAATATTCTTAGAGAACAAATTCTTCTCATTATTTATGATATATTTCTTGAAAAACTTGAGTTATGTAAACTGATTATAACTTAGATTGAATTATGTCCAAGTTATGATTATGAAAAGTCACATTTAAAATTAAGGAGACATTTTTATTATAAATCCCTTATTTTTTATACCCAAATAAAATTTTTATTTTTATTTTAAACCCATATAATCCATGATTTAACTTGTTTGGAAAATCCATATTACACACCTATTATTTTCTTCCCACCATTGTTCTTAATAATTGTTTCCTGATATTTAATCATTAAAGTTTCATGGAGAAGTTTTTTATGGTGTAAAAGGATGTAATTCATTAATGAGAATATGTGGGGTGTTTCATACAATGTTGGGAGGTTACTGATGCATTTTTCATTATATTTCATTGTTACCCCTCTTGAAAAAATTGGAAAAAATAAAAAATAAAAATGGGAAAAAAGGGTTGTTTATTGGGTGGGTAAAAAATTATTGATTCTCAACCTATGATTTTTTATATCTATTACAATTAGTTTTGTGAGGAGATGAAATAATTGTTGAGTGATGGATGAGAGAATTTTCACAATAGAAACTTTATAAAGAAAGAGATTTTTTTTTTAAAAATAGAGGGTTATCTTTTAGTGTATCCATTTAATGAATTATGAGCCTTTAATTTGAGTTTGATAAGTGTGGAAAGTTATAATTTTGTAATAAGAATCCTTAATTGAGTTTATTGGTTTGTTATAATTTAAGGTACTTTAGAGATAAAATTAATTTTTTGAGCCTTAAATGTTTTTCACATCAATTATCTTCCTATCATAATCTTTAAAGTCATTTGAACATTAATGCGTAGTCATCAGGATTTATTGTGATTTATTATATTTAAAAAGTAAATATTTGAGATTATTTTTAAGATTTAAGAGCATGGATTTATTGTATTGGCATAAATCTATTTAATATTTTTTACTTTGATTTATGATTGAAAGAAATTTAAAGTGGGTTAGATCATAATTAACAGGAAAATTAATGATAAATTAAAGAAAATATAAATAAAGGTTAGGAGAAGCATTGTGTTTTTACAGGGGGAAAAGTAAAATACATAATTATATTGGTTTATCTAAATAATGATGAATTAAAAAGATATTCTTTTTTGATGCTTGAAATTTTATCTCCTTATTGATTATTGTTTGATTTTTATTGGTTTTTGAGATTTAAATATTGGAAGAATCTATTTTCCTTTGAGATAAATTTTAGATTCCATGCTTGAGGGAAAATAAGATTCTTAGTGTAGGGGATTTTATATGTCTATTTCTCAGTCATATTTTGTTAAAAATTAATTTCATTAATTTTATCATTAAATTGATTATTCTTGGAAATTATTCATCGATGTATTCATTTTGGAGAAATTGATATTTAAATTTTAATATTAGAAAAGATGAAATATATCTATATTTTTGAAGAGGGATTTTAATGAAGGGAAAATTGATTTTTTTATAGGTGAAAAAGGTGTATTTACAATTGAAATCTAAGGAGCACCCAAGCAGTAGAAAGTGAGGGTCTTTGCACGAGTCAGTACTAGGCAAGAGCATCAAGTAGTAAAAGAGTGCTGACATGTATCAGTGTTGGGAAAGAGGAACCAATGGATATAATTCCTTGGAAAACCACTAACTGTCTCTAGGGTGATTAATGTGACCCCTACTTCACTAAAAAATGGCATGGGATACAAAAAAATCAAATCAGTTTATTTTTTTATGTGTTATCTAATTTTTTTAAAAATTTCTAGGTCAAAAATATTTTTAAAAATATGTATGAAATGTGGCAGGGGGCATACCGACTTTGAGACCAAAAAATCTTTTATTTTTATTTTTATTTTGTTTTTTTCTTATATATATATATATTAATAATACAAAAAATTTTAGTAGAATTTATCTGCTATTTAAATTCCAGTATTACTGCAATTACAATAGTCTGAACTTCTCACATAAACCCTCACCGAGGGCTTTCATTTATAAGAGAGCTTGTTCCAGATATCATTCTCCATTTTTAATGTGGGATTCAGGTTCTCCCTTTCTATATATAGGGATTTATGCCCATTGGACCTTCAGGCTATGTACTGAATTAATATGGCTTGATGGGTGAGTTATCCCATGGGGGGGCCTATGGCCTGCGTTTCTAGCCTGTGTGTATGGTGTGTGTGTGTGTTTAATGCAATTGTACCCCCAAATACCGAATATACATAATAGGTTTTAATTAACTATGTAACGCCCTGACCCAGTTACCCAGATTCAGTGCATTATTACATAACATTGGCATGATCACAAGAATGATCAAATCTCAAAAGACCGATTGTTTTGTAGCCTTGGAAACACTAGATATATTCATAAAGTTTTACATTACATCATAAAGTGAAAAACTACTACAAAAACATAGTCTCCATATTCCACACTCATATCCCCACATAAAATCCCTGCAGGTCATTCATAACTTACTTCTTCACATCCTGGGAAAAATAAAACATAGAAAAGGGGTGAGCTCAAATGCCCAGTAAGGATAACAATATAGCAGAAACTTTCAAAAATAAGCATAAACATTTAAGGCAATGTATAACTAAAAAAAAGCCTTTTAAAATTGAACTTCAACATAGTATGGAAAAAGTAAAATGAAATAATTCCATTACTTATTCACATGGATATTCTACTAATCGAATGATCACATGCAATATCAATAACCACTTTTATAATGATGGAATGCATAATGCCAGACTATCATAACCACATAGCCAAGGCCTTGTGCCATGACTACAAATAAGATTCTTCCAAGGCCTTGTGCCAAGACACTAGTTTGTCTCATGAGACCTACCGATGCATCGAGGAGCTATAGCGGGCTCCACCCGTCAAATATTAAGTCCAATGCATTCCCATATGAAAAGGTTTAAACATAACATAAACATTTGTATTAAAACTAGAATATGAAATGTCAATACTTTCACCATAAACTTTGAATGGTATAAAAATAACACATCCACAGTCAAACATATCACAAAACCTTCAATACAATATAGATGTTTTGTATCATGATAAATCAACTTCAAATAAGCGTAAAATCCATCAAAGGATGTTGACATAGATGAAATCAAAACTCTTTTTAGATAAATATATCTTTCTATTTTGAAATCATTTAAGAGTCTTATATTTATGAAATAAAACATTTTCTTTGAAAATATTCTTATAAGATTGTAAGGGAAGCTTCGACGATTTTATAATGGCGGAAAATAACCTCACCCGCCGTATAAGTTAAAAAAACATTCTTACCTTAATTCTGTCGAAAAGGTTAAAAAGCACCTTGTTTGGAAAACGACGGAAATATTCCTTTATAAAACTCTTATAAAAACTCAAAAAAGGGTATAAATGACCTTAACCCATATTCTTTTAAATAGTAAAAATGTTTTGAAATACATTTTTAAGAAACATGGATGTGGATGATAAAGAGATCCCAGTAGATTATTACGAATAAACAACCTCGGATAATGAAGAGATTGTGAAATAACCCTTACCTTGTACTTTTCCTTGGTTGGGGTAGGCTAAAATCCTGTATAATAGTGAAATAATTGTAATTAAATTATACAAGAATCATATGCATTCATATGATATCATATATGATCTTTTAACATTGCTTTGTTAATAATATCTTAGTATTATCGTTGTTTCGGGTGTTAACTTACTCGTTTTGTTTTATATGTTTTGTTACGTAAGCCGTGTTTGTAATGGAGAGGTTGTATATTATTCATATCCAGAATGATATCAAGTCCTTAAACATCATTTTTAAATCAAAAAATGATAATTATACTTGAATGGATACGATGGAGAATGAATCTCATCGCATTCGTGGAGACGGTAGTCCGTACGTACACACGAGCGACAATATCATTCTTTTGATATTAAAATAATATAAAATTTGATAGTATATCATATATACAGAATCGTTATCATGTTATATTTATTATTTACATGAGTTACACATCATTATTATACCCATCCAAATAATAATATATTGAATAACAATTACACCACGACGTGGAGACGGTAAGCCGTACGTACGCACGTATGGTGACATGTTATTCAAAGGGTGGATAGAATACTGAATATGGTTGTACCATATTTATAATAACATCACAGTATATATAAGATACTGTAGTTATTATTTTAGAATGGTAATAACAAATAAAGAAGAAGTGGAAGAAGAAAGGAACTTGGAAAATGGTGGTGAAATCATTACCTCTTCTTCGAGTTCTTCCTTTTGATTTGATCAAAAGGGCTCCTTAGGTTGGATTTCTGATCAAACTATGGCCTCTAGGTTGTAGTGAGGGAAGTTGGGAGAGTATTTTGGCAGAGTTTGGCCGAACCAAGGAGGAGTGCCTTTTTATAAGAGGGGTGAGGGGAACCTTTGGAAAAGCTAGAAATATTAATTTATAATAAATTCATATTCAGTTTCTAATGGCTCCAAAGTTGATTATTCAAAGGTTAAGGTGAGTATAGGTCGAAAACCATTCAACCAATATAATTTAGACAGGTTTGGGTTACTATATTAACATTATCTTTAAGTATTAACTCTAAGTTAATTTGTTTCACTTTTACAATGTCTCTTTGTATTTTTATATGATATGGTTAATAAACTTACCATATACATCCAAGAGACCCTCAAGTGGTCCATTAAGGATGAAACTATCATGATATAAGTCTTTTGGCCAAACC
Organism: Viscum album; assembly: GCA_963277665.1. NCBI lineage: Eukaryota > Viridiplantae > Streptophyta > Magnoliopsida > Santalales > Viscaceae > Viscum > Viscum album. The sequence goes on from OY728138.1 coordinate 37,005,791, forward strand.
TTAGAGTTTTAGGAATTTAATATCAATTAATAATATAATACTTGTTTTAAAAACTCTTTTATGTCAATTTTGACACTATTCAATAGTTGATTTTTGTGAAACACATAAAAGAATTATTACTTGGAAAAAAGTTAATTAAATCAATCCTAATATGTCATATTATCCTAGAAAATTATTTTAATTCATTAAAAGTCTCAAATTATATTTATTTGGGTATTTATAATATCAATTATTTTAAATTTTCACTATTATGGTAATTTCTGCATCGTCATTGTGTCATAAATAAATTAAATTATTTAATCTCTAAAAATTATAAATAAAATCTCATAATGTATAAAATCTTTTTATCTTTATAATTAATATTTATAGTCGAAAATACAACATATATAACCCTATGTAAAAATTGTTTTTCTAAAAGATATATGCTTGTGTCATTTTTGTATTCACTTTAACTTAATTAATATTAAGTGTCCCTATCACCTACAAGTGGATTCATGGGGTCCCAAAATCGACCCAAAGATGCCTATGGTCGAACATGTATCAACAAATAAGTCTAGGACACGTTTTAGGGTAATTTAGTATTATTATAATATTATTGTTTAACCCTTATTTACCGGATTTATCCTTAACCATGGTAAATAAAATATTTACCGCAGTAATTATTCAAAATGTCTAAAAATAAAAGTTACCTATTTAAAAAATTTGAACATCCTGATTCTAAATATGGAATCCATTTTTCCAAATTCAAAACACAGAAGTGGCAGAAATTAATTTATAATTAATTCTCGTTGTTAAAACAAAAAGCGTGTTTTTAAGAGATAATAACTATCAAAATATTGACACTTGTTTATGTCTGGTTTAATTTTAGAATTATGTCCAATGACCAAAATTGTATTAAATGGTAAAAATATATTCTAAATATACTTTAAAACCACTCAAATTCATAATTTATCACTATTAATTATTTTGATTAAAAAAGTTGTTTTTAATTAAAATTTAGTAATTTTCACTATTCATCAAAATATTAAAGTTATCCGAAAAGTACCAAAATATCACCTTAGGATAAATTCGATATTCAAAATCCAAAAATGAAGTCCATTTTTAAATATAAAATATATATAATTTCAAAAAGTAGGTATTACTATTCATAACGGCTAGTTTGATTGGTTATGGTGTGTTAGAACTCGGTGTTGCGTACAACACACGCTATCATATTATTCAAAGAGAAGCGTAATGTAGAATATTGGGGTGTTAAATTTTAAATTTTTCATGTCCCCATTTAGTCAAAAAGGTTAAAATATTGTATTTAAAAAGGGTTCACTATTAAAAGTTGGTAAAAGTGCAATACTGAAAATGAATTTGTTCTTACATTATGTCTAAGAAACTGATAATATGGATTCTAAAATTATAAGGATTATATAAAGTTTAAAATTTAGTTAGTACTATTCATAACCTCTTTTGGACGGCTTGTTTGGTAAGTCATGGTGCTCTTGAACTCGGTGTTGTGCGTAGTGCAAGTTATTGAATTATTTTGAAGAAATAACACACTATGAAATCTTGGGGTGTTACATTCTCCCCTCCTTCAATAAATTGCGCCCTCGCAATTTGAAATTGTTCTTCAAAAATAAAAGGTTGAAAATAGAAAATATCTTTGTGGGAAAACCCACATCGAAAATTAGGTTACTAAAATTTAGTCTTAATATGAGGAAAAGAGAAATGAGAGGGTCACCACCAAATTATGATCTCGATTAGGAGAACATTGGTGGAAATTAGAGACATATAATTGGAGGAAAAACATAAATATTTATAGGTAGTTATTGAGGTCATCAATCACAAAAAAATGTAAAATTGAGTTCCTTAAATTCATCAATCTATGATGATTTGAAATACCATCGGTTCAAAAAAACATAGGGTATTAGGATAACACATTTTTGGTTTCAGGATTCCTTAAATAAAGTATAAGAATTAATTTCTTCATAGAATAAGAGAAGAATAAAAATATATTCTTGACAAGTAGAGTTCCATCCTTTAACTAAATTCTACCACAACTCATCTTTCACTGTAAAAAAAATATTCTATTTATCCTATTCGTATAGGGTTCCAAAAAAACGAATTTATAATTCATCTACCAGATCTTTTAAAAAAACTACATTATTTAATCTCGGACATCATGTGGGTCAGTGGTAGGTGATACACCTTTGTTGCCCTTCGGTTGTGGGTTCATGTCTCGCGGCCTTGCCGGACGCGATGGGTTGCCGCCCGACCTCCGGGTTGTCCTTTTATGGAAATCCAAAATAATCCAAACTAGAACTATCCAAAATAATTCAGTCCAAAATTTTTAAGGAAGGTAAACACAATAAAGATCCTTTTTTCCGCGTAATAGCATGTGAAAATCTTCATCATGTATTCTTTTAAAACACTACAACATCCTGAATTACCATAAAACCTTATTGATTACATTCATGATCCCTTATTCCTTAAAGAATAATAGATATACTCCTTCAATCCAAAAATGTTGTAAACCCCAACAATGATGGAATATACAAATAATTAATCAGTTTCAAGGTAGTTAAGAATATCCAATATAATTTATCCAAAACAATCTTGTATTATTCTAAAATCACTAAATCTGTATCAGAACCATATTATGGTTTATCTTTCTCTCAACCATATATTTTCCAAAAATTTAACCTGCTATTGAGTCACTTTTCTTTGTTCCACACAATGTCAAGTCCATAATGAAATAGTACTACAGTACAATCCTTATATACTCCATAATTATTATAACAAGTACATTGTTGATACAACACTCAAATGACATAATCAACATAAGAACTCTAATCATTTCTCTTCATCTGTGGTAGTATCATAACTTGATTATTGTCCAATAGAATCATTTGTGGCATAGTCTGATGACTGAGACATAGGTTCGCGTAGTGTCCAAAATCCTTGCAAATGAAGCATTTTACATTTGAAACCATTTTCTTACCCTTGCAGTCACATACTTTGTGCCCTTTTCCTCCACACTTATAACAAACTCCAATTCCTTTCAGGCAAGTTCCAGGGTGTTTCTTTCCACAGTTATCACATATGGGAAAATTCTTCTTTTCCCTCTTCCCTTTATCCATCTTTCTCTCTTACATCCTTTTCTTCTCTTGCTTCCCTTCAAATCCATAGGACTCATTAAACTCTTTACTTCTCTTATCAACACATGATATTATATCTTCATATGATGATAACACATGAGAGACTATTTCTCTTATAAATTCTGGCTTAAGACCATGAAATATATGATCCTTCTTTCTCTTTGTATCATGTACATTGCTGGAGTTCTCATTCCTTCTACTAGGCGCCATTTCTAAACAATGGAATACACTAGATTAGTTTATGAATAACAATACCTAATCCCAAACTTGTAGAACACATAAAATAAATTAAATAGTTTATGGATAGAATCCATAATCATAAAAATGTCTCCTTTGAAGAATTATATACTCATAAACCCTTCATAATGGTTTGTAAAGAAGATTAGAATTATCCTAAGCATATCCCCCGGGAGTGTCCTAACCAAGAGTGCAGCAAGGCCCGTTGTCGTGCACCAGTTCCTGTTCGAGTCTAGCTCAAAGCGGTGTTTTCGGGTTTTACCCCTAGGTACATCTGTGCCAGAGCCGCCACTACCTGCTCGTATCCAGATAGGGATGTATTGCTTGGAAAACTCACAAAATCTCTATAATACCAATATTCTAGGAAGTTCTTCTATACTAATCCTCAAAGTCCATATTAAATCTATGTGCTCTAATCAGAGTTCATCTAAATCTTGCATCCAAGTTTTGTACTAAAATTCCTATGATACCAACTATAACGCCCCGACCCCAGTTACCCAGAGTCGGTGCATTATTACATAACATTGGCATGATCACAAGAATGATCAAATCTCGAAAGACCGATTGGTTTAGTAGCCTTGGAAACACTAGATATATTCATAAAGTTTTACATTACATCATAAAGTGAAAAACTACTACAACAACATAGTCTCCATATTCCACACTCATAACCCTGCATAAAATCCCTACAGGTCATTCATAACTTACTTCTTCACATCCTGGAAAAAATAAAACATAGAAAAGGGGTGAGCTCAAATGCCCAGTAAGGATAACAATGTAGCGGAAACTTTCAAAAATAAAAATAAACATTTAAGGCAATGTATAACTAAAACAAAAGCCTTTTAAACTTGAACTTCAACATAGTATGTCAAAAGTAAAATGAAATAATTCCATTTACTTATTCACATGGATATTCTACTAATAGAATGATCACATGTAATATCAATAACCACTTTCATAATGATGGAATGCATAATGCCAGACTATCATAACCACATACCCAAGGCCTCGTGCCAAGACTACAAATAAGATTTTGCCAAGGCCTTGTGCCAAGACACTAGTTTGTCTCATGAGACCTACCGATGCATCGAGGAGCTATAGCAGGCTCCACCCGTCACTTATTAAGTCCAATGCATTCCCATATGAAAAGGTTTAAACATAACATAAACATTCGTATTAAAACTAGCATATGAAATGTCAATACTTTCACCATAAACTATGAATGGTATAAAAATAGCACATCCATAGTCAAACATATCACAAAACCTTCAATACAATATAGAAGTTTTGTATCATGATAAATCAACTTCAAATAAGTGTAAAATCCATCAAAGGATGTTGACATAGATGAAATCAAAACTCTTTTTAGAGAAATATCTCTTTCTATTTTGAAATAATTTAAGAGTCTTATATTTATGAAATAAAACACTTTCTTTGAAAATATTATTATAAGCTTGTAAGTGAAGCTTCGAAGATTTTATAATGGCGGAAAATAACTGCACTCGCCGTATAAGTTAAAAAAACATTCTTACCTTAATTCTGTCGAAAAGGTTAAAAAGCACCTTGTTTGGAAAACGACGGAAAGATTCCTTTATAAAACTCTTATAAAAAGTCGAAAAAGGGTATAAATGACCTTAAACCATATTATTTTAAATAGTAAAAATGTTTTGAAATACATTTTTAAGAAACATGTATGTGGATGATAAAGAGATCCCAGTAGATTATTACGAATAAACAACCTCAGATAATGAAGGGATTGTGAAATAACCCTTACCTTGTACTTTGCCTTGGTTGGGGAAGGTTAACCTCCTGTATAATAGTGAAATAATTGTTATTAAATTATACAGGAATCATATGCATTCATATGATATCATATATGATCTTTTAACATTGCTTTGTTAATAATATCTTAGTATTATCGTTGTTTTGGTTGTTAACTTACTCGTTTTCTTTTATATGTTTTGTTACGTAAGCCATGTTTATAATTGAGAGGTTGTATATTATTATTATCCAGAATGATATCAAGTCCTTAAAAATCATTTTTAAATCAGAAAATGATAATTATACTTGAATGGATACGATGGAGAATGAATCTCATCGCGTCTGTGGAGACGGTAGTCCGTACGTACGCACGAGTGAAAATATCATTTTTTTGGTATTAAAATAATATATAATTTGATAGTATATCATATATACAGAATAATTATCATGTTATATTTATTATTTACATGAGTTACACATCATTATTATACCCATCCAAATAATAATATATTGAATAACAATTACACCACGACGTGGAGACGGTAAGCCGTACGTACGCACGTATGGTGACATGTTATTCAAAGGGTGGATAGAATACTGAATATGGTTGTACCATATTTATAATAAAATCACAGTATATATAAGATACTGGAGTTATTATTTTATAATGGTAATAAAAAATAAAGAAGAAGTGGAAGAAGAAAGGAACTTGGAAAAGGGTGGTGAAATCATTACCTCTTCTTCGAGTTCTTCCTTTTGATTTGATCAAAAAGGCTCCTTAGGTTGGATTTCTAATCAAAATAAGGACTCTAGGTTGTAGCGAGTGAATTTCGCAGAGTATTTGGGTAGATTTTGGCCGAACCAAAAGGGTTTGAAGGTGTTAAAAAATGATAAGGAGGAGTGCCTTTTTATAAGAGGGGTGAGGGGCACCTTTGGAAAAGCTAGAAATATTAATTTATAATAAAGTAATATTCGGTTTCTAATTTCTCCAAAGTTGATTATTCAAAGGTTAAGGTGAGGATAGGTTGAAAACCATTCAACCCATAGAATTTAGACAGGTTTGGGTTACTATATTAACTTTATCTTTAAGTATTAACTCTAAGTTAATTAGTTTCACTTTTACAATGTCTCTTTGTATTTTTATATTATATGGTTAATAAACATACCATATACACTCAAGATACCCCCAAGTGGTCCATTAATGATGAACCTATCATGATATAATACTCTTGGCCGAACCTTATATTTTTAGGAATTTAATATCAATTAATAATATAATACTTGTTTTAAAAACTCTTTTATGTCAATTTTGACACTATTCAAGAGTTGATTTTTGTGAAACTCATAACAGAATTATTACTTCGAACAAAGTTAATTAAATCAATCCTAATATGTCATATTATCCTAGAAAATTATTTTAATTCATTAAAAGTCTCATATAATATTTATTTGGGTATTTATAATATCAATTATTTTAAAGTTTCACTATTATGGTAATTACTGCATCATCATTGTGTCATAAATAAATTAAGTTATTTAATCCCTAAAAATTATAAATTAAATATAATCATGTAGGAAATCGTTTTATCTTTCTAAGGAATATTTATAGTTGAAAATAAAACATATATAACCCTATTTAAAAATTGTTTTTCTAATAGATATATGCTTGTGTCATTTTTGTATTCATTTTAACTTAATTAAAATTAAGTGTCCCTATCACCTACAAGTGGCTCCATGGGGTCCCCAAATCGACCTAAATATGCCTATGGTCGAACATGTATCAGCCAATAAGGCTAGGACACGTTTTAGGGTAATTATTATTATTATAATATTATTTTTTAACCCTTATTTACCGGATTTACCCTTAACCATGGTAAATAAAATATTTACCGCAGTAATTATTCAAAATGTCTAAAAATAAAAGTTAACTATTTACACAATTTGAACATCCTGATTCCAAATATGGAATCCATTTTTCCAAATTCAAAACACAGAAGTGGAAGAAATTAATTTAAAATTAATTCCCGTTGTTAAAACAAAAAGCGTGTTTTTAAGAGATAATAACTATCAAAAGATTGACAGTTGTTTATGTCTGGTTTAATTGTAAAATTATGTCCAATGAACAAAATTGTATTAAATGGTAAAATTATATTCTAAATATACTTTAAAACCACTCAAATTCATAATTTATCACTATTAATTATTTTCATTAAAAAATTTGTTTTTAATTAAAATTTAGTAATTTTCACTATTCATCAAAATATTAAAGTTATCCGAAAAGTACCAAAATATCACCTTAGGATAAATTCGTTATTCCAAATCCAAAAATGAAGTCCATTTTGAAATATTAAATATATATAATTTCAAAAAGTAGGTATTACTATTTATAATGGCTAGTTTGATTGGTTATGGTGTGTTAAAACTCGGTGTTGTGTACAACACATGCTATCACATTATTCAAATAGATGGGTACCATAGAAGTTTGGGGTGTTACATTTTAAATTTTTGATGTCCCCATTTAGTCAAAATGTTTAAAATATTTTATTTAAAAAGGGTTCACTATTAAAATTTGGTAAAAGTGCAATATTGAAAATGAATTTGTTCTTACATTATGTCTAAGAAACTGATAATATGGATTCTAAAATTATAAGGATTATATAAAGTTTAAAATTTAGTTAATACTATTCATAACCTCTTTTGAACGGCTTGTTTGGTAAGTCATGGTGCGCTTGAACCTGGTGTTGCGTGTAGTGCAAGTTATTGAATTATTTTGAAGAAATAACACACTATGAAATCTTGGGGTGTTACAAAATAGAATTAAATATTATATAAATAATAAAAAATAATCTCAACAATGACTAAATAATAAATAATAAATATATAATGTATAATTATTAATAAATAATAATATATTTATTATTTATTAATTAATTAGTAATTAAGAAATATTTAATTACTTGTTAAATTAATTTGTTAATTAGTAATATAATTATTACTTATAGTTATTAATTATTAATTACATAATAATTAAATAGTTAATTAGTAATAAAATTATAAATTATATAATAATTAATTAGTTAATTATTAATATAATTATTAAATATATAATAATTTATTAGTAATATAATTATTAATTAGATAATTATTAATTTTATAATTATTAATTTGTTAATTAATAATATATTTATCAATTATATAATTATTAATTAGTTATTAACTAATATAATTATTAATAATTAATTATTATTTATTAATTATTAATAATTAATTATTATTTATTAATTATATAATAATTAATTAGTTATTAATATAATTTTCAATTATATAATAATTAATTATTTAATTAGTAATATAATTAGTAATTATAATTATTAATTTATAATTATATAATAATTAATTTGTAAATTAGTAATATAATTATTAATTAATTTTTAAATTAGTAATATATTTATTAGTTATATAATAATTAATTAGTAACATAATTATTTATTTTATAATTATTAATTATATAATAATTAATTAGTTAATTAGTAATATATTTAATAAATATATTATAATTAATAATTATATTATAATTAATTTTTAATATAATTATTTATTATAAAATAAGTAATTAGTTGATTAGTAATAAAATTATTAATTATTAATTATATAATAATTAATTAGTAATATAATTTGTAATAATTGTTATTAGTTATTAGTTATTTAGTAATTAATTAGTTAATTAATAATATAATTATTAATTATATAATAATAAATGAGTAATATAATTATATTATTAAATAGTAATTAATAATATTAATTAATTGTTTAAAACTTAATAATAATAATATATTTGTAATTCTACACAGGAAAGGGAGAACCTGAATCCACATCGAAAATATTGAATGATTTCTAGAGTTAACCCTCTTATAAAAGGAAGCCTAGGATGAGGGAATTAGTGAAAGTTCCAAGCTAATGCAATGAAAATAATGACGTATATTAAATAGTAGATAATTTTTTATAAAAATTTCTTATATATATATATAAATAAAAATAAAATAAAACTAAAAATTTTAAATATACAATTGTATGTAAAATATGATTTTTTTGGCTAAAAGGCAACAGGGATCTTGCCTCTTTTTATACATATTTTTAATTTTTTTTTAACATACACATATTTATAAAAAAAATCAGAAAACATATAAAAAATCTCTACTAAAGTGATCTTGCTAAATTTATGACTCATCGCTATTTTTATTTTCCTCCCACTTGAGAGATGGAACTATACCTTGCTTCACCATGCCACACTTATGTCGATTGAAATCTATTGTTACTGCTAGAGGGAAGCTCCATGGAAGCTTGAAGGAGCATAGGTTTGAGCTGATGTATCCCTTCCATGATGCAATCCTTTATGGAAACACCATGGATCAATGTCGCCCTAAGGATTAAGAAGACATGGCTTAAACTACATGAATGAAGTAACCAACCACTAAAAGGATCCAAATTTAATGGTGTAAGTACATAGGGGTCCTTAAAGAATGAATATAGATGATTTGTACATGGAAAATGTTGTGGTGGAGATTTGAGGACAAAGTAGTGGTTGTTTCATGCAAAGCTATAAAAACACTCAATCTTTTGGTGTATCCTTCATTATGGAGGTGCATGTGCAAAGAAGTGAGAATTATGTACACAAAATTACCTAAAGAATTTCTCATAGTGAGGGGAACATGTCATTTTGAGGGAGTATCACACAAGTTTGAGGATGGCTACATCATGGAGATAAAGTTCTTCAATGTAGTGTAGTGGTTGTAGTACCCCTGGTTTCTGGTACATAACCCATTCATTGTGTTTTTGATAGATATAAAGTATATGGGGGAATGTTTGGAGAGTTTTGCGATCTTTCAATATGTTTTGGGGGCTAATGGAGAGGCAGATAGGTTGCACATGGTTTAACCAAACGATGCCGAAATCATAGGAGAAACCGTGCACAATAGTAGGTTTGAGGAAGAGAGCTTCATCACGATGTGCATACAGCTAAGGAGACCATGTGGGGAGGTTATACAAGGGTCTGTCTAGATAGTAAATGATTCATTATTAGCACGCGGTTTGTCTAACCGTGTGAAATAACCGTGCATGTGGTTAAATTGAGATCCAACAAAGTAGATCTCACACGTTTTTGCCTCTAAGTTGCTCGTTTTTTCTCTTAAGTGAACCTAACTCAGGATTTTTTTCCTTGAAGATATGATAACCTCCCCCATGCGTTTTGGAGTCAATATTAGGGCTTCCATTGGTGATTTGATGCAGGATTCTTGAGGTATGTGACTGTTCTTCTTCGTTCTTGATCATTTTCTTAGATCTACTTAGATGTACAGCTCCTCTACTATTGGTTTCTCAGATATACACCCTTTATGGGTAGATCTATGAGTTTTTTATGAAAAATAAGTTGAGATTTGGCCTTTATCTTTCTAGGAGAAGAGATCTATGGAGGTTCTGTGAAGAATCGACTTGGTTATCTTGAGCATTCTTTGTCCGTTGTCAGGTTTCGTCAAAAACTTTGAGGTAGGTGGCTTTACTCTCATCTCCTATTACTATAATTGATTTGATTAGTTTTAAATTGAGTAAATTAGATAATATTTATTGTGAAATCTTGGATTGATACATGGAATAAATCTCTTTAGTGATGATTTATCATTTTGGTAGATTTGGGAAATATTGACAAATTGTTGTGAAAATTGTTTTTTGTTTCTTGAATTTAAAATGGTAATTTAAAATGGTGCATTTTATGGATCTTATAAATGGTTTTATTTGGTAGGGGGTTTTAATAAAAATATATTTTATTGAAATGTGTTGGCACTGTAATGCTTTTAATAAAAAACAGTTTTCAATAAAATGTTGATTTTATTGAAAAGATTCTTTTTGACTGATCTTTGGGTATATATGGTGTGTGTGTTCATGTTTCATATATGGGGATTCATTGAAATATGTCCTTGTCCTCAATGGAAAAGGGTTAATAGAACATGGAATACAACTACCTTGTGGAAAATTGGTAGATCAATGAGAAACTACTCATGAGTATGGAACTGTCATCGTGTAACATGCATGGTTGGTTGGGTTGATTTATTGAATGGATTGGGTATGCCAAAGAAGTATTTAGAAATGGTTTTAAATAATTTTTTAGTTATTTTCTGGAAAAATAAATTTCCAGATTATTGGTTTCAATTGCACTTGTATGCCTTTGCTTAATAACGGTTTGGGAAATTAGTTGGTATTTAGTGATAAACTATTTTGAAAAATTGTTTTATTTGAGCTATTTTATGTAAATGTTTCTAACTATTCTATCCTAGTGGAATGAGTAGGTAAGTCATTGGGGAAAACCTAATGAGTGTTATACTCACCCCTTATTTTTCACTTTTTTGCGTTTTCATATGCTATCTTTCAAGATGGGAAAAGGGAAATTATCACATGTTTTTAGCACCACCTCATGATACATTGGTTGTTCAGTGATTGTAGGGCTTGGAGATTGTGGATCATGAAGTCTTGTGGTATTACAAGAGTCTTTATTTTTTATCAACTGTTTTCTTTGTTACTTCCTTGGTCTTCCACTATTGCACACTTTGGAGTGGGTTTGATATAAATAAAGTATTTGTGTTGCCTTTCACTTGTTCATGCATCATATAGTGAGCTATTTGGTCAATGGTTTTATTCATAAAGGGTAAATCATCCCCACTTGTTTTTAAAATCCATCGGCATTTATTTATAGTCTTTGGCATATTGAGGATGTTGTTTAAGGCCAAGTAATAACTCATTGTACTCTCAAGCCAATGATAATTAGCGGGTCATTACAAATGGCATCATCTTTTTCGATCCTTGCCTAAAAAGTAGTTTTCAATTTCTTGGTCTTAGAGTTGATTCATCCTTGTCTATTACTTGGGTTGTGATATTAGAATGTATTAGTATTGTTGGGACTTTAAACATATAACATAAAAGAATGTAGCTAAATCGTTTATGCTGAACATCAAGTTACCAGGGTGTTGGGTACATAAGTGTTTTGGAGACACTTATAGGATACAAAAATCTCATTGTCATGGGTTTAGCCAATGAGGCGAGCATGTAATTCATTAGAGGATTGACTTCCCACTTGGATTTCATATTTCTTTTGAATTAATGATTTATGATCTTTTTAAAAGGTGTAAAATCTTGAAAAATGTATAATTTGTATTCAAATGAAAGATTTTGAAAATAGGATACTTAGATTAATTCAAAAATAGTTTTACATTCATAAATAAGAGTGGGTTTTTCAAAAATGGATGAACATGTAAAAGTTTGTTTTTGGAAAAAAATGTTCTGATAGTTGATGTGATATAATTTGAAATGCTAAGCCATAAATTTATAGGGAGTGAGACTTAATGAGTTTGTTTTTTTTATAAAATGGAACCTGATAGGCATTGTAGAAACCAACCAGAAAAAGATACAGAGAATGTGGTTTCCCATGATCCACAGGTGAACCAACAGCTGGTTCAGAGCTTCGTCCGGGCATTTTAGGTTGTGAACATAGAGAACTAGAGGGATGATCCAAGGCATGTGGACCATTACATCCAGTTCATGAAGCAAAATCCGCACATATTTTGGGGTGATTCTAAACCTGAGAAGGAAGAGGTGTAGATTAGTTGGATGAATCATATCTTTGAGTCCATTGACACAGCAGTGGAGCTAAAGGTCAAGATGGTGATGTATATGCTTGAGGATCTTGCATTCTAGTGGGGGGAACTAGTATTGCATGCTATAGTAGATTAAGGCCTTATATGGTAGGATTTTGAAGACTTGTTTATTAAACAAATATATCCTCACACATTCAAGATCTAGAGAAAGATATAATTAGTTATCTTGAAGCAGGAAAATCTTTATGTCACAAAGAATGCAACTAAATTCATTAATTTAATATGCTTTGCACCAGAAGTTGCAGTGAGTGAATCCTGAAGGCATGCATATTCAAATTAGGGATAATAAAGGAAATTCGATCAAATATTGTGGTACTTTGTATTAATAAATATACATAGATGATGAACAGAGTAGAGATGGTCGAGTGAGACATATCAGGAGCTGTGGGAAGAAGAGATATGATGATCCATACTGGAAATGGTGGAAGCTCTAATGCTGAGGGCAACCGAAAGAGAGATACCTATTTCCAAGGTGGGATTGGGAATTGGAATCCAACAGATGGATCAGTAAATCTTCTTCTAGACCAAAGAGCCTAGAAAAATACTACCAATATGGTTCCTTTGACCACATAAAGAAATAGTGTACAACACCACTAATAGCATGCCATAATTTCAACAAGATGAGACACCTTAAGCACTTTTGTCTCAATGCTCTGAGGTTTGGTGCTTGAGAAACTTCTCAGGAATTACAAGCATCGTATGCTTTAATAGGATGTCCTCTAGTAGAATTAGTCTCATCAGCAGAACAAATCTAGCCATTCTGATTCTCGAAATATGATGACTCCTCATCAAGGGAAATATCAGCAAGGAAACAAATAGTATAGTTAAATGATGAAGCAACTATATGGATCTGAGTAGATGATTGCGGATGATAATGCTAGACCATCTATGACAAGAGGTATGATTATTTTGAATTCTACCTTCGTTCAAGTATTGTTTGATACCATTGCATCACATTCCTTCATTACTTCTCATTTTGTTGACCTGCTATGTTTAAAACTTTAAATGATTCCCTCTATGTTAAAACTCCAAACTCCTTTCGGTGATAGAGAATTTCAAGCCTTCATGTGTATAACTAGTACTATAAATGTTGAGGGAGCTTAGCTAAATTGGGACTTCTTGTTGTTGGAGATGTATGTATATGATGTAATTCTAGGTATTGATTGGATGAAAATGTTCAAGGATCACATTAAATGTTATAAGAGGTTAGTTATTTTCATGACTGAGGATGAAATTGAACATCTCTTCAAAGGAGAGAAGGTTGTGAAGAAGGGTGCATCTAGATTCTTGGAACTAGAAGTGGGAACAATCTATTACTAGTTGGTGGTGTTGACTTTGGCATCAATAGAAGAGATCCAGGATGTTAGTTTTCTAGTAGTGGTGGATCAATTTCTAGATTATATTCTCAAAAACTTCTTTGGGTTTCCACCTAGAGGGGGAGTAGATTTTACGACTGATCTCCTTCTAGGGACCCATCCTATTTTTCTTCAGTCTTATAGTATGGAACCAAAAAATTTAACAGAATTGAAAGTGCAGTTGGAGGAGCTAGAAAGCAAGGGTTTTATTCAACCAAGTACATCTCTATGGGTATCCATGGTTTTGTTCATGATGAAAGCTGATGAAACTCTTTGGATGTGTGTTGATTATCGTAAGTTGAAACAAGTTACGGTAAAGAATCATGATCCAATTCCATGCATTAATGATATATTTGATCAATTGAGGGTAGGTCAGTGGTTATATAAAATTTTCTTGCAATTAGGATATCATCAATTGTGAATTCAGAAGGAAGAAATTCTAAATTCATCTTTCAAAAGAAGATATGTCCACTACGAATATATATTCTTGCATTTTGGTCTCACAAATTCACCACCAGTCTTCATGGATTTGATGAATCAGATATTTTAGAAATATCTAGACTATTTGTTGTGTTGTTTTTAGAATACATCTTGGTTTATTGAATAACAAGGACAAAACATGAGGAACATATGGAGACAGTGTTACAAATCTTGAGAGATCATCGTTTGTATGCCAAACTATCTAAATGTGATTTTTTGATAGAGGAGGTATGCTTTCCTGTCCATGTGATTTATGAAAATGTATTTCAGTGGATCCTGAAATGATTGAAGATGTGAGCTCATGGAAACCACCGAATAATGTCTATACGATGTTTTCTTGGTCTATCTAGTTATTACTGATTATTTATGTGGGACTTCTCATAGATATCCTCGCCAATGACAGTATTGAAAAAGATGAATGATCAATTCCAATGGATAGAGGAATGCTAGAAGTATTCCCAAGAGATGAAAGTTATTCTTACTTCAGCACCTATCTTGTTTTTTCCAAAATCAGGATGGGGATACGTGGTATACTATGATGCGTTTGGATCAGGGTTGGGAAATATTCTTATGCAAGGAGACCATGTTGTGGCTTATGGTTTACGACAGTTGAGAGTGCATGAGAAGAATTTCCCAACACATGACTTGGAATTAGAAGCATTCGTTCATGCCTTGAAGACTTGGCATCATTATCTCTTTGTTGAGAAATATTTTTTGTTCACTAACCACAAAATCTTGAAACACATTTTCTCATATTGATAATTGTGTAAGAACCTGGATCTTCATTTTAGGTATGGATCTTTGTTTTGGGTTATTTTTGATGAAAAAGGAAGAAAGGGGAAATTTTATAAGTACATACTGTGTAATTTTGAGTACACACTGTGTACCCGGTTTCCACATGTAGCCATATACTGGCCATGTAACGGGCGAGCACATAGCTATGTAGGTGACCTGGAAGACTGCCTAAAGCAGGGGCCAGTTGAGGCTAGTACACGCCGTTTACATTAAATGAACATGCCATGTAATTTTCTTTTTAATTGATGATTTGTAGAAGGGTCGCATCTCATCTCCAATAAATACTTCTTCTCCCCTTGGTTTGTATAATAGAGCAATGAACGACTGAAGAACATTGAGCTCCTCCCGTTTCTCCATCCGAGCTCCAATTGTGATTATTCCAGGTGCGTTGGATTCCCACTAGTGATTTCTCTCTTTCCCTAGATCCTCTCATCATGATTCCTCCTCTCTCATGAGTTATTGAGGGCTGATGGTTTTTACCCTTTATATAGATCTACATTGTTCTAGGCCGATTCAAGGGATGACGTTAAAGAGTGTTCGTAATACAACATCAAGGTAGGTGGTTTGCGCCTTTCATCGATTGTCTTGGGATTTTATATGATTAAAGTTCTGAATACCCATGTTTGGGGTATTGAATATTTTGAAATTTGACCATGTTTAATACCTTATATGGTTTGGTTGTTTGAAAAAGGGTGATTTCTTATGCATAATGTATTATACCTTGTTATGAGACACCCTATGGGTGTATTCCCCTATTTGACTATTTATGGCTATTTAGCCTATGTTGCCTAAGAGGCATACCTTGTTTCCATGCATTGAATTGTTTAGGATGAAGTTGATTGATTATATGAATTGAATGTATTATTCTTGAGAATGTTATCCACGTAGTAGATGTAGATTACATGTGCTACCTTGTTATGTTATGTGCACTGATCTTCCAATAAACCATGAGATCCTTGGACCAAGAAAACTGTGGGGGTTTCCATATTTATTACACATGACCGTGGGAGCCGTGGTATAGACTTTGACCCAAGGGGTATTGACCATCATAGCTACCCAGAGGTCGTTTATGATTATTTATGCTATGTGGACCCAAGGGGTATTGAACGCGAGAGCTACACATAGTTCCTTAATAATTTATTTATGCTATGTGGACCCATGGGTTATTGATTGTGAGAGCTACCCGGAGGTCATTTATGTTTTATTGATGACATACTGACCTAGGGGTATTGACCATGAGATATAACTAGGTGGGAATTTGTATTTTATTAGTGCTTTGTTAAACCAAAGGGGTTAGACCATGAGAGATTTCCCAGAGGTATGTTGTGAATGATTGAATGATTTTGGTGAGTCACCAAGCCAAAGAACAATCATGGAATCAGTCTTACATGGTTGTTTATATTGTCTTATGAGATGTCTATTGTTACTATTACAAAGAGGGATACAAAGCTTAGGCTAGATCCTGGGATTCATTATTCAACAATTTGAATAATTAATAAATGTAAAATAATGTAATTGAAAACTGTTGGATTGTTCACTTTTGAGTACTCCTTAGTTTATTGCATCATTTATGCATATTACCTGCTATATATATTCACTAAAAGTTAGGCACCAATATTTTGGTGGTTGCCTAATAGGATTCAAATCACACCCTATTTGGGACAGGATTTTGGGCCCAGACAAAATATATAATTGTAGGTATAGATATGGGAAAGCTCACTTCTCTATCAGGTACTTGATTGCTATTGGATCTGGAGAGCATGATACCAAGATGAGGCTTGCGATGCTATTGGAGTTTACTGCTTTTCTGTACTTTGGTTTAGTATTGAATTCTATCATTCTGACTTGTTTGGCTGATTTTCTAGACATATGTGACATGAATTATTTATATATGTTCTCCAATTGTTTTATTGCTATCATTATTCCATTGCTTACTTCTGCTGTATGGTATTACTGCTTCCCCTACTGTTTATTATTTGTTTTAAACTATGTATAATTTCCCAATGAGGGCATAGTTTTCCCATTATCAGTCCTTGTCCCTCACTACTATTTGGAAACCTCTTTCATTAGGGGAAATGTTCTTGGGGTCATGTGACTAACCAGGTTTAGGGCACCTTGGGGCGACACCCGGAACTATGATGTTACAAAGTGGGGCACCTTAGGGTGGCAATCAGAACCGAGATGTTACAAAGTAATATAATAGGAGTTTTTTCTACTTTGTCTTACTATCTAGATCCTATAGATACGGATTGGAAGGAATAGTTAGTTGGTAATAAGCTCTGCCCAGGAGTAGCTAACAAGTGTATAGGGAAAATCCAAGTTACCTTGAATATTTCAATTTTATTTGGTTTGAAATTTTTATAGATGATTTTATTTCATCTTTGGGTGCTTCACTTGTTTTTTTCTATTATAATTGATATTATTGTGGTTCTATTTATATTTCAACACGATGAGATGAGGGTATGCCATCTCATGCATCATATATGCACTTCATAGAGATAAGATGTCATGCATTCTGGTCATGTCATTTAGGATGTATTACTGATTACATGTTGTTGTGGTATATATTGTGCTAGATATGCATGTCGTTGTGATAGATTCGGTGATGAAATACCTACTATTTTGATAGGGTATTGGAATATGAAAAAATTCATTTGGATGGACTCGAAAATTTATCCCCTGAGGTGTTATGGGACCTCTTGGATCATAATTTGGTGGATCATGTTTGAAATTTAATTGAATTTTGTCAAGTTATGATGTGAAAAAGGATGAAAAACTTTGATTCACAGGGATTATGGGCTCCCATGGGTTGGAATTGTTCATGTCTTGAAAACAATTTTATGTTTTGATGGTTTCTAGAGGAGTTTTAGAGGCCTAATGTCTAGAAACCCAGACAACACGTCATGTGGTGTTATGAACACATTCCATGTGTTCTTCTATTCTGTAAGAAAAACTTTTCTTATGCACATGACGTGTACTAGGAGTACACTCCATGTAGTTCTTGACCGTGTGAATGACTGTGTGATCAGATACACGGGGTATAGAAACTATTTGTAGAATATTCCATGTCTCAATTGGAACACACAGTGTGTAGGGGTGTTACACGACTAGGTTTAGAAGAGGTACACACCCATGTTAAGGCTCAAGTGATCATGCTGTGTAGTGGTTATACAAACTGTGTAATCTTATTTTGAAAACTTGAATTATTTTATTCTCTTATTTCATTCTTTCACTTCTTAGTTGATGTCCTTGATAATCTTAAACTGAGGTGCGTGCTTGACCTTGCATAGTCATGCCACCGAGATGTCCTCCAGTTTTATGCTAGGTAGAAGGCAATGATCAGACACCAAAAAGGGTAGATCAAGGAATACCATAAGATTATCACATCATGATCATCTTGGAACCATATATTATAATGGTCATAGGTGCTGATTCACAGTTCTGTGAAGACTTTATGATAATGATGTAAACTTTTCAGGGAGTACCTCATCCTTCCCCAACTACGAAAGAATTGATGAGGGTGTTCTAGTAGTAGTATCCTACCACTTTTTTATGGTATCGAGGACCAAAAGTTGTAGAGCCAGGGTTAGAGGCCATGCTTTCTATCTTCGGGCATTTGGAGACGCCTCTAGAGAGGATGGTGAAGCTTGAAACATACATGCTATGTGATTCCTCCAATAGATGTTGGTATGTTGTCTCACAAGCAGGACATCATCAATATATGGCCAGGGAAGAGGGTTAGAGGACCTTCTATGATTACCTATACCTTGAGATGTTGAGGGCCGACCGAGCCAAGGTGTTCATGCATTTAAAGTAGGTCACTCTTTCAGTGATGGATTACTAATCTTGTTTTAAAGAGATTCAGTGTTTTGCACCTATTATGGGAGGTGACGAGTTGTCCTTGGCTAGGTGATTTTATGATGGTCTCAGGTATGACATATGATCATAGGTGAATGTTTTTAGGATGACTTTAGTGATGGATATGGTGAACTACGCCCTGATTACTGAGCACAATATGAGAGATTTAGGTGTTGTGAGACTAGGAAGCTTGGCATCTAGGGCTAGTACTCTTTCATTTGATAGCAGGAAGCGCCATATGGATCCTTCATTTGGTGATTCCAGTAGTAGGGAGGTATCTACAGGTATCCAGGTGAGGTGATACTAGTGCGATAAGAGTGGGAACATGAGACCGTAGTGCTCAAGAGAAAAAATTTATTGCTGATCTTGTGGAAAGATTGGTCATTTTCAGCGTTTTTTCCTTTTTTTCTCACCAAAAGCTAGTGAGAGGGGATCAGTAATTAATCCATGTTCAGGAGACGGACCATTGGTTTCTCCTCAATCAGGGAAAAAGAGTTCATTAGGATAATTTGGCTGAAGATGTGGTTATGGTTGTGGTATCCAGATGACAGGTTTTTATCGACAATAAGGTGGATCAGCTCAGGGTAGTCAGGAATGGTTGTAGGGCTACAATACAGGTCAGAATTTTGCAGTGGAGAAAACCTAGCAGGAGAAGGATCACAGACCCTCTACAGTTAGTGGTAAAATTCTAGTTTCCAGCTTCTTCTCTATTTGATATATGGTCTTCTCATAGTTTTATATCTATTTCTATTATGGAGAGCGTTGGGAAGTGAATCTTTACTTATGAGGAAGTTATAATGCAAGACACTTCATTGGGTATTAGGACATCTAGTGTACGTCAATTCAAGGAGTTCCCTCTTGAGGTTGGGGGGTGTCACTTCTTATAGGACCTCTATGTCTTAGAGATGACAAGATTTGAGGTCAATCTCAGGATGGAATGACTGGTATCTTTCTCGGACTTTGTTTACTTCTATCACCATAGGGTGAGTTTCAAATCACTAGAGGGTAGGTTTTTTCTACACAAGGGTGAATGGGATGTCAAGGTGAGTAGAGATGGACACAAACATCATGTGTTAGGAGTAATTACAACCCATATTTCTAGTTTATATCCCAATGACCAAGGGACTTCATAGATGGACTTTACTCTAATAATGGATAGTTTCAAGGATGTCTTTCCAAATGAATTTTCAGGTCTACCTCTGGAGCGAGAGGTAGATTTCTCTATTAATCTTGTACCAGGAGTGGAACTAGTGTTTATTACTCCTTATAGGATGGCTACACCAAAGTTACATGAGATCAAAAAGCAGTTTGAGGAGTTACATGCAAAGGATTCTATTCGACCTAGTACTTCTCCTTGGGGTTTACTTGTCCTTTTTTCAAAGATGGTGGATGATACCCTTATACTTTTTTGTGGATTTTTGGAAGCTGAACCAGTTGATGGTCAAGAACCAAAATCCCTTTCCAAGGATCGATGATCTCTTTGATTTTCATTGAGGAGAACGGGTGTTATCGAAGATTTAATTATGATCCAATTATCATCAGTTTCACATTAGCCCATTAGAGATACCTCTAATAGCCTTTTGGAGTTTGTATGGTCTATACAAGTATTTGGTTATTTCATTCGGTCTCAAAAAAACACTGGCAGTTTTCATGGAACTAATGAACCGAGTGTTCTATCCATACTTGGATTTTTTTATGTTAGTGTTCATAGAAAATATCTTGGTGTACTCTCAAACTCGACAAAACCATGCCACCCACCATGAGATTGTATTTAGTACACTAAGATAGCATCCGTTATATGCTAAGATATCAAAAGTACACTTTTGGATGGATCAAAATCACTTCTTGGGTTAAATTATCATAGAGAAAAGAGTATTAGTAGACTTAGATAAAGTGATAGCAGTAGTATTCTGGGAGTATCTGAAGAACGTATTAGAGGTACATTGTTTTCTAGGGATGGATAGTTACTACATGAGCTTTATAAAATACTTTTCATGCTTAGAAGTGCCACTGAAATTCCTAACTAAGAAGGGTGAAAAGTACTTATGGACATATTTCTTCAATTCATCCTTTCATGAGATGAAAAGGAGATTGAATTCAGCATCGATAATAGTTTCTCCAGAGCTGAGAAAGAGTTATATTGTTTATTATGATGCATCAGGTGTTGGGTTGGGAGTAGTGATTATGTAGGGGGAGGAGTCATTATGTATGGGTCTCGATAGTTGAGGCCACATGAGAGGAATTACCTGACGCACGATCTCGAGTTAGCTGGAGTTGTGCATATATTATGCTGTTGGAGACATTATCTTTTGGGAGATCACTTTTTGGTATTCACTGACCATAAAACGATCAAGTATATCTTTACTCAGTGTCATATGAATTTGAGACAATGATGGTGGGTTGAGTACCTTCAGTATTTAGAAATTTATCTTTCCTACATGCTTGGTAATGGCAATGTGGTGGCTGATGTGTTGAGGAGAAGGACTCAGATGTAGGTAGTTCAAGAGGCCAGTAGTGAGTGGAAGCTTATGACTCTATTCTCTGAGATGCATTTGGAGGTGCATGACAGAAAGTGGAAGATGTTTCTTTCTTCTATATCTATTACCTCTAATCTACTGGATCGAGTGTGAAGGAGGAAACTATTAGATTCTGAAGGCCTAGTCCTACGAGAGAGTGTGTTAGGTGAGAAAACTACTCCTAGGTGGACCATTGACAATGATGAGATCCTGCATTTTCCTAGAATCATATGGGTGTCAGTGGACATATGTGAGGATTATATGTGATATTTTCATTCCTCAGTTTGAGAAGTTAATCATGGTCTCACCAAGATGTATCAAGATCAATACCATCAATATTAGTGGCCAGATATGAATAAGGATATAGCTGATTTTTTATGAGATGTTCCACCTATCAGCATGTGAAGGTGAAGCATCAACGATCAGTAGATATTTTACCGTAGTTACCCATTCCTGAGTGGATGTGGAATAATGGTGCAATGAATTATCTGATAGGTTTACTGAGGTCGCCTCAAGGGAATGATGCAGCTTGGGTTGTGGTTGATAGACTCACGAAGATTGCACACTTTTTATTGATCAAGGAAACCTTCAATGTTTATGATATTGGAAGGTTATACATTCAAGATATTATACATTTTCATGGGGATACATATTCTATCATTCCATACTGGGATGACCATTTTACTTCTCATGTTTGGTAGGGACTACAAAGGGATTTGGGTACACAGGTACTTCTGAGTACAACTTACCATCCCCAGATAGATGGCTAGTCCAAGCGTATGATTTAGGTTTTGGAGGACATTATTTGAGAATGAATCCCATATTTTGGGGGCTCTTGGGAGAGACACATGCCCCTGGTAGAGTTTTCCTACAATAAAAATTTTCATGAAATGATTCAGATGGAACCTTATGAGGATTTATACATTAGGCCATGCAGATCACCCATATGTTATATGGAGAGAGGAGAGGTAGCTATGCTGAGACCTCGTCTTTTCTAGAAGACCACTAAGCAGGTGGAGTTGATTCAGAAGTGGATGGATACTACACTGTCTAAGAAGAATTCTTATACTAATCGATGGAGATGCCCTATGGAGTTCGGGGTTGAAAATTAGGTTTTCTTACTTGTCACAATGAGGTTGGGACATTGGAGGATTATGAGATAGGGTAAGATTTCCCTGAGACATGTCAGTCCATTTGAGGTTTTAGAGAGATTCAGGCCATTTTCCTATCGTTTGTAGTTACCTCATAGGTACCGATCTATGCATGAAATCTTTCATTTTTCTTAGCTAGGATGTTACTTTTCAGACACATATCATGTTTTCCAACCCAAAGAGGTTGAGATGGAGGTGGATGAATCCTTTGAGGAGAACCCTATTCGAATTGTGGATCTCAACATTAAGGTTCTACAAGGACGATCTATTCCTCTAGTACAGGTGCTATAGTAGCATAAGTGAGTATAGGACGAAGCTTGGGAGAGGGAAGCCGACGTATGATCACAGTGGAAAATTTGTTTGATGTTTCTTCTTTTCCACCTTTGGAAGGAAAATTTAGGGATGGATTTCTTTAAAGGGGGAAGTTTTTAAGAACCTAGATCTTCATTTCAGGTATGGATATTTGTTTCGAGTTGTTTATGAGGGGAAAGAAAGAAAGGGAAAATTTTCTATATACACACCATGTAATTTTGAGTACACAACATGTACCAGGCTGCTGCATGTATTTGTGTACTAGCCATGTAATGGCTAAGCACATGGGCATGTAGGTGACTTTGTAGACCACCTAAAGCGGGGGCTGGTTGAGGCTAGTACACAACGTTTACATTAAAAAGAACCACTTAATTTTATTTTTAATTTATGATTCAGAGTGGGGTCGCATCTCATCTCCAAAAAATAGTTCTTCTCCTCTCAATTCATATAGGAGAGTGAAAAAGTATTGAAGAATTTTGATCTCCTCCCAGTTCTCCATCCGAGCTCCAATTGAGATTCTACCAGGTGCGTTGAATTCCCACAAGTGAGTTATATCTTTCCCTATATCCTATATTCCTAATTCATCCTCTCTCGTGAGTTATCAAGGGTTGATAGTTTTAACCATTTTCATAGACGTACATTATTCTAGGATGATTCCAGGGCTGAATTTCAAGAGTGTTCATCGTACAACATTAAGGTATGTGGTTTGTTCCTTTTGTCGATTTTCTTTGGAATATATATGATTAAAGTTTCGAATACCCATGTTTTGGGTATTGCGTATCTTGAAATTTGACCCTATTTAATACCTACTATAGTTTTTTTGTTTGATAAAGGGTGATTTCTTATGAATAAGGTTTATACCTTGTTATGAACATACTTTATGTGCGTCCCCTATTTGACTGTTTATGAACGTTTGGCCTAGGTTGCCTATGAGTAAAACCTTCTTTCCATGCATTGAATTGTTCAGGATGGACTTGATTGATTATATGAATTGTATGAATTATGATTGATAGTGTTATCCATGCAGTATATATATATTATATGTGTTTTCTTATTATGATATGCACACTGATTTTCCAATGGATTGTGAGAGACTTGGACCAGAAAAACTGTGGGGGTTTCCATATTTATTACATAAAACTGTGAGATCTAGGGTGTTGACAATGATCTAGGGGTATTGACCCTGAGATATACTTGGAGTTCATTTATGATTATTTATTCTATGTGGACCAATGGGTTATTGACTGTGAGAGAAACTTGAAGGTTGTTTATAATTTATTTATGCTATGTGGAACTAGGGTATATTGACCGTGAGAGATACTCGGAGGTCTTTTATGTTTTATTGATGCCATGTTGACCTAGGGGTATTGAATATGAGAGATTCCCAAGTGTTCATTTTTATTTGATCAGTGATATGTCAAACCAAAGTGATTAGACCGTGAGAGATTTCTTAGAGGGTTTTCTGAATGATTGAATGATTATGGCGAGTCTCCAAGACAAATCACAAGCGTGGACACAGTCTTACCTAGTTATTTAGATGGTCTTATGAGACGTCTATTGTTACTATTAAACAGAGGGATATAGAGCTTAGGCTAGATCCCAGAATTCATTATTCAATAGTTTGAATAATTAATAAATGTAAATGAATGTAATTGAAAACTGTAGGATTGTTTACTTTTGATTACTCCTTAGTTTATTGTTTCATTTATACATATTACTTTCTATATATATTCACTAAAAGTTAGACACATATATTTATGTGGTTGCCTATTGTGATTCCTCTCAGACCCTAATTAGTTCATGATTTTGGGCCCAAATAGATTATATAGTTAAAGGAATAGATAAGGGAAAGCTCCCTTATTCATCAGGTACTTGATTTATGTTGGAGTTAGAGAGCATGCGACCATGCTATGGTTTTAAATGGTATTGTAGTTTACTACTTTTATATACTTTGGTTTTGTATTTTGTTGTTGCATTGAGACATGTTTTGCTACTTCCCTAGACATATGTGACATGCATCATTTATATATGTGCTCCAGTTGTCTTATTACTATCAGTCATCCGCTGTTTACTTCTATTGTATAGTATTACTGATGCCTCTACTATTTACTATTTGTTTTATGATATGTACAATTTTCCAATGAGGGAATAGTTTTCCCATTATCAAACCTTGGCCCTTGATACTAGTTAGAAGCCTCTGGCATTTGGGGAAATGTGCTTGAGTTTATGTGACCAACCATATTCGGGGTACCTTTGGGCGGATCCCAGACCTGAGATGTTACAATTTGAATCTGTGGCAAAAAAGATAGATGAAATATCTAAAAATGTTTGACGTTGACTTAATGTATACACCGAGAAAATGGAATTCGGTGGCAGATGCATTGAGCCAAATGTCATATACTTAGTTAGCCAAAGAAGTTTCAAATGAATGTCAGTTGATGTCGGTCCTAGCCGACATGCATGTGGAATGTGAAGACCAATGTGATATTGTGATTTTATTTCAAGCTATGTTTGTTCCTGATTTGGTAAATATATTCAATGAGGCACAAACATCTGATGCAGAATGCCTGGTTATGTGTACAAAACTCAATGGTAGGGAGACCATTGAGGCTTGGAAACTTAATGGGAGATCAATTTTGTGTTTTATAGATCGAATGGTTGTACCTATGGCTTTTCATGAACACCTCCTTCAGGATTAGAACAATTCAAGATGGTTTGTTCATCTAGACACACACAAAAAGTATAAGGTGTTAAAGGTGCAGTTTTGGAGGAGAGGCATGAAAAGGAAGGTGGTTGAGTTCATCTCACGATTCTTAAATAGTCAGTATGTTAAAGAAGATAATCAGAGGCAAGCATGTATGTTGTAGTATTTACCTATCCCAGTACGGAAATGAGAGTATATAGTGATGGATTTTGTTATAGGTCTCCCAAAAATAGTTCAGAAACACAATGTCATATGGGTGATAGTGAATCAACTTTTCAAGTTGGCTCATTTCATTCCAATATGTTGGAGTATTTATCCAAAATATATATCTAAGATGTGGTAAAGAGATATGGGGTACCAGTGTTAGTAGGATCAAATAGATATTTGAGGTTCACGTCTCATTTCTATGAATACTTATAGAAATCCCTTAGAACTCTATTGAATATGAGAATGACATATCATCCTTAGATGTATGGGAAATCCGAACGGATGATACAAACGTTGGAAGACATGCTGTAGGCTTGTGTAATAGATTTTGGTGGCTCATCAGAGGACCACTTACCCTTAGTGTAATTATCAAATAATAAAAAATATTATGACTTTATACATATGGCTCTATTTGAAGCCTTGTATGGGCATCCGGGTCGTTCTCCACCTTGTTGGGTGGAAACAGGTGAAATGTCACAAGTCGGGTTGAGACTTGTCCAAGAAACAACATAGAAGATCCAGTTGATCATAAAGAGGATGTAGATGACTCAGAGTCATCTAAAATCTTATGCAGATCATCATCGATAGCTATTGTCATTTTTTGTGAGTGGTTAGGTGTTCTTGAGGATATTTTCAAGTCTTGGACATTATCATTTTGGGAGGAAGGGAAAGTTATCTCCTCGATACATAGGCTCATTTTAGATACTAGAATGGGTTGGAGAGGTGGCATACTATTTAGAACTACCACTACTGTTCAGTGGGATGCATAATGTGTTCCATATATCTCAGTTGAAAAAGTACCAACCTGATCCTGACCATGTGATCATATGTGTCATGTTGACCTAGAACTGGATGCTTCATTGGTACATATACTAGTGCAGATTGTGGATAGAAAAGAGAAAGTATTACATAAAAAAACACCAGTTTAGTGGCGGATTTATGTCAACATGATCATATTCAAGAAGAGACTTTGGAATATGAGAAGGAAATGAAAGACCAATGTCTAAAAATCTTTCAGGGCAGTGATGGTTTTATAATTTCAGGGGATGGAAAGACAGATAGTGGGGATAATTTAGTACCCCGAGTTTTTGGTACATAACATTTTATTTTTTAATGGATATAAAGTATAATAGAGAAATTTGGGAGAGTTTGGTGATCTTTTAATATGTTTTAGGGGCTAATGGAGATGCACATGGGTTGCACATGGATTATCCAAACCGTGCAAAAATCCAAGGAGAAACCATGTGCAATAGTATGTTTTAGGTAGAGAGATTCAACAAAATTTGCACATGGTTAAGGAGATCATGTGGGGAGGCCAAGTGAGGGCCTGTCTAGATAGTATATAATGCGCAGTTATCACACGGTTTGTCTAACCATGCGAACTAACTGTGCACGTGGTTAAATTGAGATCATAAAAAAGTGGATCTCACACATTTTTTCTTCTAAGTTACTATTTTTTTTCTCCTAAGTGGCCCTAACTTGGGATTTATCTTCCTTGAAGATAGGATAACCTCTCACAAGGGTTTTGGAGTCAATCCAAAGGCATCCTTGGGTGATTCGAAGTTGGATTCTTGGGGTATCACTACTAGAAAATGGGGCATTGAAGCCCCCCAGAATCAGGCGACCCCCATTGGCGGTCGCTGGCCTTGATAAAAAAACCCGAGGGTTTTTGCAACCCCCCCCCCCCCCCCCCGCGCCCCCTCTAGATCGAACCCAGCTCCCCCCCACCGTCGCCCCCCCCCCCCCCGTCCCCCCCCCCCCCCCCCCGACGCCGCCCGCCGCCCGGCCTCCCCCGCTCCCCCCCGTCGCCCCCCCCCCCCCCCCCCCCGACGATGCCCTCCCCCTCGCCTCCCGGCCTGCCCCGCCGCCCGACCCCCCCGTCGCCCCCCCCGACACCCCCCCCCCCCGACGCCGCCCTTCCCCCCCACCCCATCTCGGCCTCCCCCGCCGCCCGGCCTCCCCCGCCGCACACCCTCCGCCCTCCGGCCTCCGCCATCCGCCCTCCGCCCTCTGCCCTCCGACCTCCGCCCCCTCAGCTCTCCCCCCACCCCAGACGGCTCCGGCACCCCGGACAACCCCCCCCCCCCCCCCCCCCCCCCGCACCTCGGACCGCTCCCCGCACCCCGGACGCCCCCCCCCCCCACACCTCAAACAGCCCCCCCCCCCCTCGCTGCCCGTCCCCCGTCCCCTCACCGCCTCCTCTCCTCCAGCTCCCCACCGCTTCCGCCGCCCATCCCCTCCCTTGCTGCACCGCCTTTGGCTCCGGCTCCCCTTCGCTGCCTCCTCTCTCTCGCTGCACCGCCTTCGGCTCCCCTCCCTTTCAGGTTTGTAGCTCAATCAGGTAACATGGGATTTTAGTTACATTATTATTTTATCAATGGTTCATAAACAAATGATTAATATTTATTTTAAATATAGTTGATTTGAAAAATGTAAATGTAATAAGTATTGTGTAAATGTTTGTTATACAGATATAATTATGGATAAGAGTTGGATTGATCTTCCAAATCGAACGTCTAGAGAATATTTCAATGGAATTATACAGTTTATTGACTTCACGAGAGGATTTGAAAGTGACTATATTAGTTGTCCATGTAGAAAATGTGCTAACAGATATCAATTCACACGAGATACTGCGAGGGAGAACCTTTTCTTTAATGGATTTCTGAAAAATTATAAGAGTTGGACTCGTCATGGAGAAGAATCTGTTCGTTGTCAAAATACAGATGCAACTCAGATGGATGTTGATGCAAGGATGACTGATCCAATGCATGAAATGCTTACTGAAATGGTACGTGGGTTTGATCCTGAAGGCATTGACATCCAGAATCTTGAGACTGGTGAGATAAATCTTCGCTCTGGTGCAGATCGTGATTCGAGGAGGTTTTATGAAGCACTTGATGATGCGAAAACAGAATTATATCTTGGTTGTACTTCTTAAAATAAACTGTCGTTTATCATGGAGTTATTGCATTTGAAGACTTTGAATAATTGGTCAGACACATCATTCGACATGCTTTTGGTTTTATTGAAAAAAGTTCTTCCTATCAACGCTAAGATTCCGGAGTCGTATTACTATGGTCGTAAGTTGACAGAGAACTTAAGTTTTACATATGAGACCATAGATGCATGTGCAAACAACTGTATGTTTTTTAGAAAAGAAACTGCCCATTTGGATATTTGTATGGTTTGTGGTGCTTCCAGGTGGAAAGAGAATAGGGGAAATAATACTCATCAAAGTCAGATTGCGATACAGGGGAAACCGATTGCCGTAAAGAAAATGCGTTACTTTCCCCTTAAACCGAGGTTGAAAAGATTTTTTATGTCATCTAAAGTTTCTAATTTAATGAGATGGAATGCAGAAAGAGTTCATGAAAGTGATATGTTAACCCACCTGGCAGAATCTCATGCATGGAAGGATTTTGATAAGAGACATCCTGACTTTGCTAAAGATGTTCGTAATGTCTGATTGGGATTGGCAGCATATGGTTTCAATCCATTCAAGTCTATTGTTGGTGCAACTCATAGGACATGGCCCGTGGTGTTGGTTCCATATAATCTTCCTCCATGTCTTTGTATGAAGCAACAATTTATATTACTTTCCACTCTTATTGATGGACCTAAAAGTCCAGGGGATATGATTGAAGTTTACCTTCATCCATTGATTGATGAGTTGAATGAATTTTGGGGCGATGGTGTGATGACTTATGATTGCGAAACAGATGAAATGTTCAAACTGCATGCTGCTTTATTGTGGACAATCAATGACTTCCCAGCTTATGAAAATTTATCAGGCTGGAGTACGAAAGGAAAATTTGCTTGCCCTTTTTGCAATAAAAGTAAAAAATCTGTATGGCTTAAATATTCCAAAAAATGGGCATACATGGGTCACATGCGTTTTCTCCCTCCTCAGCAAAGATTCAGAAAGGACAGAGTGACATTTGATGGTTCTAGAGAGTTTAGCCTAGCACCAAAGATCATGACAGGAGTCGAAATGTTATCACAGATTGAGGAAGAAAACATCCACAGTATATGAAATTCAGGATTTGGTGGCTCCTCCAGTACGTAATATTCGTGCTGTGGGTAGCCAGCGCAGTCACAATTGGAAAAAGAAAAGTATTTTTTATAGTCTTCCGTATTGGAAAACTAACATGTTGAGGCATAATTTGGATGTCATGCACATTGAAAAAAATGTTTGTGATAACATATTGTGGACCATTTTAGGTGTCAGTGGAAAATCAAAGGATCATGTTAATGCACGCCATGATTTGGAAGAAATGGGTGTAAGGAAACAGTTGCATTTACAGTTAGCTGAGGGAAACAAGGCATATATTCCTGCTGCACAGTATACGATGACTACAGAGGAGAAAGAGACATTTATTTCCATTTTGAAGATGGTCAAGGTGCCTGATGGTTATTCTTCTAATATTTCAAAGTGTGTGAATCTGACGAGCAAGACATTGCAAGGGTTGAAAAGTCATGACAATCACATATTACTTCAGCAGCTGATTCCAATCGCAATTTGTGATTGTTTATCCCCTAATATTGTTCAGCCCTTGATTGAGATGAGTAATGTTTTAGACAGTTTTGTTTAAGAAATCAACGAATGAGTGATTTAAAAAGTTTGCAGGAATGAATTGTACTTACTCTTTGTCACTTTGAGAAACTCCCCCCCCCCCTCATTTTTTGATGTTATGGTACACTTGACAGTGCACCTAACTGATGAAGTAATGGCTGCTGGTCCAGTGCAATTCAGGTGGATGTATCCTATTGAACGGTATTTGAGTACATTGAAAAGATTTGTGCGCAACAGAGCTCGTCCAGAGGCATCAATAACCAAAGGTTATTTGATGGATGAGTGTACTACCTTTTGTGAAGAATATCTTACAGATGTTGAAACAAAATTAGATAAGCCCTCTCAGATTCATGATGGTTCAGTTGGAGAAGGAACCACATTTGATATGGACAACATCGAGTGGATACAAGCACATCGATATATTTTGTTCAATACTCCATCAGTTGCACCATTAATGCAGTAAGTATCTTATCAATGTGCTTGTATAACTTTTACATGTTTTGTTTGAATAATATGTTCTTTTAAACATCGCGTTATCATTTGCAGGAAACACATTAATGAGATAAAAGAAGAGATGCATCGTGCGATTGAGTTGCAAATTTAACAATCTCATTATGTGTCATTTCATGATTGGTTCAAGGATTATGTATGTATAAATTGATTTTCATTATGAGTGAAGTATTATACTAATTCTTTCTACATATATCAGTATTGATTTTTATAAATTATGTAGGTTTGTAAGCTGAGAGAGTTAGGGGACCCCACGCTACCTGAAGTATTTATCCAACTGGATGAGGGTCCATCTATAATGGCTCGTCGTTATAAAGCTACTGATGCTAATGGTTTTCGATTTCGCATTAAAGATGTTGATGACAAACGAGAAACAGAAAACAGTGGCATCGGTTGTCCCTTTGTCGATTCTGGTTATTACTATGGTCAATTGATAGACATCATTGAAGTTGAATACACACACGGTTTGAAGTATGTATTGTTAAAGTGTAATTGGGTTGATCTAGTGCATGGATGTAAAGTCGATCAATATCAGTTTTCATTGTTGAATTTTAACTATATGTTATACAGAAATAATGAATGAGTTGAGAATGAACCTTTCATTTTGACATCACAAGTGGAACAAGTATTATTCGTTACTTTACCTTCGGATCCAAGTTGGAAAGTTGTAGTCAAAATGTCTCGGCGAGGAGTGTTTTTATTTGAAGAAGATGAACCCGAGACTGTTCCGTTTGTTTACCAACAACTTGATCAACATACCATAGTTCAACGTGAAGAAGATATTTATTGGGTCAGAGCAGCTGTTGAAGGAGAAATGGTCGATTTGAATGCTTAATGAAAGGTATAATTGTTTTCCCGCTATTCAGTAGAATGTCCTAGGATATCATAAATTTTCTAATCATTTTATAAATATTTATAAGTTTTAATCCTCACTTTTGTAAGTTAATTCAATATTAAATATTTAGGTTGTTTTTACTCTTGATTTATTGATGTTATGGTCAGTGTATCATCCCTTTGAGGTATTCTTCATCTGATTCATGTGCTACTTGAATTTTTATTAGTTCTATCTGAAATTTGGCTATGCATTGACTAGTTTTGTACATAATTTGTATATCTGTTTTGTTAACTTTCTAATTTTTTAAAATTCATTCACAACTAATTATTCAATCCATTTTTTTTGATTAACAGTTGTACAAGTTTTATTTTTTAAGAAAAATCCAATTTATCTTTTAAACACTTTGGACTCATTACTGATGTTTTCTATGACTGCAGACATGTCAGGGGAAGAGGCAGAAGATCCACATCATCCATATGAGGCATCTACGTCTCAGGGTCGAGGTATGTTTGAATGTCATTGTCTATATTTTTTATGTAATTGACATATATATATATATATATATATATATAACATTTGT
Organism: Viscum album; assembly: GCA_963277665.1. Lineage (NCBI taxonomy): Eukaryota > Viridiplantae > Streptophyta > Magnoliopsida > Santalales > Viscaceae > Viscum > Viscum album. The sequence goes on from OY728138.1 coordinate 37,038,514, forward strand.
CAATTTATATATATAATTGTTTTCAACAGGATTAGACTTGGCTGCTTCTTCCTCTCGCAGGAGAGGCCCTGGTCGTGGCATATTATCATGGAATTCCGACACGATGATAGATGTTTCATTTGATGAGGTTTTTCATCCCGTGGGACCGAATGCCCCGACATTTATTCGTCAGCTGGGTCATATCATACGTGACCCACATTGATTTCCATTGACCACGCGTGACTGGGCTTCTATCCCTCAGGACACATTAGATCGTCTATGGAGGGAGGTTCAGGTAAGAAAATCATTTTACTTTATTTTCTATGTATAAAGAATACTAATATGTTTGATTATTTTCTTTATAGAAAAATTTGAAAGTATGACCTGAAGAGTTTCGGCCCGTGTGTATGAGAAAATGCCGTAAGATGTGGAAAGATTATAAAGGCAAAGTGAAGAGGGACCATTGGGTACCAAATGTGGGTGCCCTAGACATTTTGGAAAAAGTCCCGAGAGGTGTCCTCCTGGCTCAGTGGCGTGACTTGGTTGCATATTGGTCTACTGAGGGTGTTGCAGTTTGTATATTAATTATTTTGGTGTATATATATTTTCAAGAATATGTGATTTGTTTGAAATTTGAATGAATTGAATGTAGGAGGTGTCAACACGCCATTCTGAGAATCGAGCGTTGCAGGGACCACCTCACAGGCTCGGGACTCGTCACGTGTCTCAGATCCGACATGATGTATATATTATTCATCTTTTAATTTATTAATTAATATGGTTTTGGGTTTATATTCTTTTAATATACAGTTGCGAGAGCAAGGTGCAGCAACTGATAAAATGTCGGTGTGGATAAGGACTCGTGATCGCAATGATCCAGAGGTTGCAGCATTGATAGTAAGTGTCTGTACTTACCAATAATTACATAAATCTATATATTAACATATATATATTTATATATATTTAAATATTTCACAGGCTCAATTTGAAGCTGAGTTAGAACATCTGCCAGAGGACCAGCGACAGCTTCCCATGCGACGGGATGAGATCATTCATCGCATTATCGATCGGGATGGGCATGACTATAGTTTGACCTATGGAGCATGGATTCCTCGTTTTGTAGTGTCACGCGCAGCGGTTGTCGGTCCTGTTGTTGCTAATATGACACAACAGATGTCAGATTTTGAGGCACAGCTGCGTGCTTCCGAGGAGGCAAATGCGCAATTGACAGCTGAGGTTAGAGCACTACGGGAATATGTGCGTCAAGCTGATGGTGCAGGGGATCATACGACGTAGGTATATACTGTATTTATTTATTTAATTTAAATTATTTTTGTTATTAAAATATTTATAATGTTTATTTGTTGTAGGCCCCTGGCCCACCAGAAGGAGGTAGCAGTGATGACAACACGTGACGCATCATATATTCACGAGATATGTTTTTTGTTTTTACTGGTGGGGTTGACATTGATGTACTGTATTTATTAATTTAATTTAAATTAGAAGGTTGTGTACTTATAATTTCTTTCTTTTCTTGTTTATTATATGATAACTAATATTATCTAAGGCGTGCATTTAAAAACTCTAACCCCCCGCACCCCCGTACAGCCCCCCCACACCACCGAACAGCCCCCACACAACCGTACAACCCCCCCCCCCCCCCCCGTACAGCACCCCCCCCCCCCCCCCCCGCACCCCCGTACAGCCCCCCCGCACCCCCGTACAGCCCCGCGCACCCCCGTACAGCCCCCACCGGCACCCCCGTACAGCCCCCCGCACCCCCGTACAGCCCCCCCCCCCCCCCCCCCCCGCACCCCCGTACAGCCCCCCCGCACCCCCGTACAGCCCCCCGCACCCCCGGAAAACCCCCCCGCACCCCCGTACAGCCCCCCCCCCCCCCCCCGCACCCCCGAACAGCTCCCCGCACCCCCGTACACCCCCCGCCCCCCCGAACAGATCACCACACGAGAACGATAGGAATATTATTCCTGAGATGCAGGAGGAGGCGGAAGGTCCATCGGACGTGCGGTGCGCGCGACACGACCGGATGTGTCATTTTCAGCAGCGCGGCGCGCGCTGAAATGACGCGTTGGGGGGGGGGGGGGGGGTCAAAACCACCCAAACGACCTCCGAATACCACAAAACCGTACGAAAACAGCCGGTGCATGAATTGTGAAATGGTCGGCCAGATGGCACGTCATTCAAAGGTGTCGTTTGACCGCGGCGGCCGGATACGCGTTTCCGGCGCCCTAAAACACCAAAACGGCGTGCGGCGGTCCAATTCAGAGCAAACGTGCTCCGAACGACCTGAAACCGCATGATAACGATAGAAATATTATTCCTGAGATGCAGGGGGAGGCAGCACGTCCATCGGACGTGCGGTGTGCGCCGCACGACCGAATGTGTCGTTTTCAGCAGCTCGGCGCGCACTGAAATGGCGCGTTGGGGGGTCAAAACCACCCGAACGACCTCTGAATGCCACGAAATCGTACGAAAACAGCCGGTGCATGAATTGTGAAATGGTCAGCCAGACGGCACATCATTCGGAGGTGCCGTTTGACCGCGGGGGCCGGATACGCGTTTCCGGCGCCCTAAAATACCAAAACGGCGTGCGGAGGTCCAATTCGGAGCAAACGTGTTCCGAACGACCTGAAACCGCACGAGAACGATAGATATATTATTCCTGAGATGCAGGGGTAGGCGCCACGTCCATCGGACGTCCGGTGTGCGCCACACGACCGAATGTGTCGTTTTCAGCAGCTCGGCGCGTGCTGAAATGGCGCGTTGGGGGGTTAAAACCACCAGAATGACCTCCGAATGCCACAAAACCGTACGACAACATCCGGTGCATGAATTGGAAAATGTTCGGCCAGATGGCACATCATTCGGAGGTTCCGTTTGACCGCGGTGGCCGGAAACGCGTTTCCGGCGCCATAAAACACCAAAACGGCGTGCGGTGGTCCAATTCGGAGCAAACGTGCTCCGAACGACTTGAAACCGCACGAGAATAATAGAAATATTATTCCTGAGATGAAGGAGGAGGCGGCACATCCATCGGACGTGCGGTGCATGCGGCACGACCGAATGTGTCATTTTCAGCAGCGCGACGCGCGCTGAAATGGCGCGTTGGGGGGTCAAAACCACCCGAACGACCTCCGAATGCCACGAAACCGTATGAAAACAGCCGTTGCATGAATTTTGAAATGGTTGGCCAGACGACATGTCATTCAGATGTGCCATTTGACCGCGGCGGCTGGATACGCGTTTCCGGCGCCCTAAAACACCAAAACGGCGTGCGGCGGTCCAATTCAGAGCAAACGTGCTCCGAACGACCTGAAATTGCACGAGAACGATAGAAATATTATTCCTGAGATGCAGGAGGATGCGGCACGTCCATCGGACGTGCGGTGCGTGCGACACGACTGAATGTGTCATTTTCAGCAGCGCGGCGCGTGCTGAAATGGCGCGTTGGGGGGTCAAAACCACCCGAACGACCTCTGAATGCCACGAAACCGTACGACAACAGCCGGTGTGTGAATTTTGAAATGGTCGGCTAGACGGAACATCATTCGGAGGTGCCGTTTGACCGTGGCGGCTGGATACGCGTTTCCGGCGCCATAAAACACCAATACGGCGTACGGCGGTCCAATTCGGAGCAAACATGCTCCGAACGACCTGAAACCGCACGAGAACGATATAAATATTATTTTTGAGATGCAGGAGGAGCCAGCACGTCCATCGGATGTGTGGTGCGCACGGTACGACTGAATGTGTCGTTTTCAGTAGCGCGACGCGTGCTGAAATGCCGTGTTGGGGGGTCAAAACCACCCGAACGACCTTCGAATGCCACAAAACCGCACGATAACAGCCGGTGCGTGAATTATGAAATGGTTGGCCAGACGGCACATCATTCGTAGGTTCCATTTGACCACGGCGGCCGGAAACGCGTTTCCGGCACCCTAAAACGGCAAAACGGCGTGCGACGGTCGAATTCGGAGCAAACGTGCTCCGAATGTAACAGCCCAAGATTTTATAAAAAAATATTCTTTATAATTTTATTAATGTCTTGTGTTGTATGCTACACCAAAAGGAGCCTGCACAACACACATCCTTGACTTGACTTGCATTACACTCAATCGCGACCTTCCTCGATAGCGTGTGTAGTACGCAATACCGAGTTTCACTAAACAACGATATGCTATAAAAATATTATTAAAACTAGCCGTTATGAATAGTAATAACCACTTTTTGAAATCCAGTAAATCTTATTTTTCAAAATGAACTTTATTTTTGGATTCGGAGTATCGAATTTAGCCTAAGGTGAAATTTTGGTACTTTTCGGATAACTTTCATATTCTGATGAATAGTGAAAATTACTAAATTATAATTAAAAACAACTTTTTTAATCGAAATAATTAATAGTGATAAATCATTAATTTGAGTGGTTTTAAAGTATATTTAGAATATATTTTTACAATTTAATACAATGTTGGTCATTGGATGTAGTTTCACATTTAAACTAGACATAAACAAGTGTCAATCTTTTGATAGATATTGTTTCTTAAAAACACGCTATTTGTTTTAACAGCGGGATTTAATTATAAAATTAATTAATGCAACTTTTATGTTATGAATTTGGTAAAATAGACTTCATTTTAGAATTCGGAATATGAAATATAGCTTGGGATGAAATTTTGGCATTGTTCTGAAAAACATCAATTTTTGATGAATAGTGAAACTACTAAGTGGTAGGTTAAAAACTGAATTTTGCATAAAACATAATTTTACCGCTTCTGTGAATGGAATTTCGAAAATCCAAGAGACACAGTTAATATCAAGGACTAAAATGTGGTTCAATGAGATGAAAATAATTTTTTGGTGAATAGTAACTTTTTACTTTTTTTTACCACGGTTAATAGTAAATAAGGTAACTAAGGGTAAATATGATATTAATATTACCCTAACACATGTCCTAATTCTATTGGACAAGTGTAATTCGACCAAAAACAAACTTAGAAATAAAATATGACCATTTAGGCCCACTTGGATTAGATTAGGACATTTATTATTAATTTATTTAAAGAAGGGTTAAAATAGTTAAAATCAATGTTTAATAAGTAAATCATTTTTAATATAGGGTTATACATAAGATAAATTCGATTGTAAATATTCATTAGAAAGCTAAAACGATTTCCTACATGATGGTATTTTATTTGTAATTTTTAGACATCAAATAATTTAATTTATTTATGACACAAAGATGATGCAGTAATTATCTTATTAATGAAATATTGACAAAATGGATAATATAAATACCAAAATAAATGTAATTTGAGACTTTTTATGAATTCCACTAATTTTCTAGGTTACTATGATATATTAGTATTGATTTAATCAACTTGTTTCGAACATATAATTCTGTTATGACTTTCACAAAAATCATATATCAAATAGTGTCAAAATTGACACAAAATAGTTTTTAAATCAAATATTATATTATTAATTGTTATTTTATTCTTAAAAATCTAAGGTTCGGCAAAATGACTTAGATAAGGATATATATATATTAATAATAAACAATTTGGGGTTCGTTTGGCATGTTATAGTAAGTGTATTAACCATATAGTGAAAGAAAACAAAAAGACACGGTAAAAGTTAAATTAATTAACTTAGAGTTAAATCTAATTGATAAGGTTAAAATAATACCCTAAACTTGTCTAAATCCTATTGGTTGATAGGATTTCGACCCATCCCCACTTTAGCTTCGAAATAAGACCCTTTGGAACCATTATAAACCGATTTTGACTTTAATATAAAATAATATTTTGAGATATTCCTAAGGTGCCCCTCTCCTCCCTTATAAAAGGGCACCTCCTCCCCCTCCTCCTCACACCAATTTGAGCACTCAAGCTCGGCCAACCCCTGCCATTTTCCCTTCTCCACTTCCCTAGAATAATCCTAGAGGTCCTGGTCTTCTCCAAAGACCAATCTTAGTTCCTTAAGTGGAGGATTCAAAAAGGCGTTCCAAAGAAGAGGTAATATCCATTACCGATCTTTTCAATTTCTTTCTTCTTCAACTTCTTCTTCTTTAGTTGTTTCATGATAAATTAATAACATCAGTATTACTTACATACTGATATGTTATTATAAATATGAAACAACCCTAATTTACCTTCTATCCATCCTACGGAAAAATGAAATCACCGCGCGTGCGTACGTACGGAATATCGTCTCCACGCCGTGGTGTAATCTATTTTCCACCATCACCTTACAAGGATGGGTATAATGGTGTAATCAGTAACTATATATGATTATTATTAAGTAATATTGATACTGAAATAATATATATATATACTCCAATACAATTCCACGATCATAGGAACGATATCATCACTCGTGCGTACGTACGGAATACCGTCTCCACGATGTGATGCGACTCGTTCTACATGATCTTCATTTCATAATGATTATATAAATGAATTGAATGAATGAATATGGTATATACTACACTAATACCATTCTGGAAATGAATTATCTATAACCTAAAGATAAAAATAAGAATTTATTCGACAAAACACGCATAAGAACAAAAAGTTATAAAGACCCGAGTAACAAGTAACAATGAAATATTACTAACAAGAAGCTAATAATATGACCATATATGATCTCATATCAATATGTATGATTCTGGAATAAGTCAATAACATTATTTAAACCATTATACAGGAGCTTCGGACACGAACAAAGCAAATCGGACCTAAGGTAAGGGAAATATCACAATCTCATTTTTATCCGAGATTGTTTATTCGTAAGTATTTACTGGGGTGTATTTTATCATCCACATCCATGTTCCCTCAATATGTAATATTTTTTCCATCCACTTACAATGGTTTAAATCCTATTTTACCCTTCGGTGAGTTTTTAGTAAAATATATGAAAGGAATCTTTTGTCGTTTTTCGTACGAGGTACTTTTTGACTTTTCCGACAAAAGTACGAAGAATGTTTTTTTTTAACTTATACGGCATGAATGGATTTTTAAAACATTGTTTCCAAGAAGCTTCCTTTACAAGTTTTCAAGTTTATTTTTAATCAACTTCTTTTATTTTAAAGTTGTATGACATGTTATGAAAGGAAAAATGTTTTTGAAGAAGAAAAGATATTTTCCTCAAGAATGGAGTTCAAGTGTTTTATCAAAATTATTTTTCATCTAAGATAATAAAGGGTTCTGTTTTTATCCCTATTATTAAATTGATTTGTTCATGTTGTGATGGAATTATTTTTATGAATTCCTTTATCTTATATGAATTGATTTATGATGTCATGATGTTTCAAGAATCCCATTTTTGTTACATGTGTTTTGCGGTGATGTATGTTTTATGATTATGTGGCACACATAAGAAAGGATTAATTATAAGATGGGTGGGACCTATATCTCCCTCCAATGCATTGGGTAAAGATTTTATATCTCATGAGATAGACATGGCTGGAATGGTAGGTTATACCGGTTCAGTGAAACAGGACTGAAACGAGGATTACTCGATTCAGAAAGGGACTTTGTCCACTAAGATAGTCTTGGCAATGAGTCTTGACTAACAATGAATGATTCTCTATGATTATGTGTGTATGCCACAATGAGTAATGTTTTAAGTAAGGGTTTCATTTTCACTACTATGATTTATCCCATGTTATGAAATTATGCTCTCTTTTGCAGGTTAAGATTTCCAAAAATGTTATGTTCTTATGAAAATTATGTGATTGATATTTCTTTTGTTTACCCTTACTGAGCATTTGAGCTCACCCTTTTATGTTTTATTTTCCCCAGGATATAAAGAAAGGTTTTAGGTAAAAAAAAAGTAAGATCTTTGTGGGAGATTTTGAAGATCTTTCACCAGGATTAGAAGATTACGTTCCGAGTTTCCAAAGACACTAAACTATTACGATCCTTGTGTGTATATTTTTGTTATGTATTAAGTATTCCGCAAAAGTAATGTAATGTTCATGTACGTTAGGCTTCGGGTCTCTACAGTTGGTATCAGAGGAAAGGTTTAGTCAACCTTTGGAAACTAGGATGCGAAAACGTTAGTGAGATCCCTAGAGATATTTCTAAGGTATGTCTAGGGATGTCCCTAGGGATAAGTATACGTATAGGTTATAGTAATAGAATTACGCTAACGGTCATAGAATTAAACCTAAGATGTTAGATATTGAAGGTACTGCCCCTTTATTATGTTGTTTTCCCTAGCATGATTTTTGCCTCTCACACTATTCTTTTTGGGTTTTAGACGATGGCTGGAACCCGAAGGAACCGTGTTGATCAATGCAATGGACAATGCAATGATTTCCCTCCTGAACAAACAAATGTTATAGGAGATGGAGTGCAAAATCTTATTGCTATACTTACACAAGCTTTGAATCATTCTGGACTTCCAAATGAGCATAGAAGGGAACAATATTCTATTGAGTCCTTCATGAGGAAACGTCCACCTTCTTTCAGTGGGTCTTCTGATCCACTTGTGGCTGAACAATGGATCAGTACTACTGAAAAGATATTTTCAGTTCTTCAATGTTCTGAACATGATAAAGTCATCTTAGCAGTATATCGTTTGGAAGGTGAAGCTGATCAATGGTGGAATCTTATCAAGAATACGAGGCCAAGAGATGAAATTGAGTCCATGGAATGGGACGAGTTCAAGAACTTGTTTTTCAGTAAGTACTTCCCTCGTATTCTTCGAACAAAGATGGAGAAAGATTTTCTTGAACTGAAGCAAAGGGACGATGAATCTGTTGGTACCTATGAGGCAAATTTTACAAGACTTGCAAGGTATGCTTCTGGAATTATCATCCAACCTGAAAGTAAAGTTGATCGATTTTTCTGTGGCTTAAAACCAAGTCTTCGAAGGGCATTAGCTATAAGAGACTTCAGTAGCTATGAAGAAATTGTGCGTTGTGCTATCAAGGTAGAAATGGAAGTTGGTGTTATATATCAATCTCATGGTTTTGACAAGAAACGAAAGATGGAGTTCAAGGATAAATCTCAGAATAATGGTGAAAAGAAGATGAATGTTTCCTTATGCACAAAGTGTGGAAAGAAGCATGGTGGAGATTGTCTAAAAGGGACTAGAAAATGTTTTAAGTGTGGAAAAGAAGGTCATCGAACAGCTGAGTGTCGAAGTAATGGAAAAAGGGTTTCTAATGATGTGAATAAAGCAAACACTGCAGAGAACGCACCGCCAACACTTAAATGCTTCAAGTGCAAGGAAATGGGGCATTATGCTAATAATTGCCCTAATCCAAGGGTTAGTGATGATCAACATGAGCAACCACTGAAGGCAAAGGAAAAAGGGAAATCACATGCGATCACTATTGGAAATGTTGAATATGACAATGATGTGGTGGAATGATTAAGTGTTTATGTAATGGGATTCCAAAATAATGTTGTATCATGGAGTATTGAAATATTTATTGATGTGGTATTCAAAGTGATTGAGATATTTTTTTGGAAATAAGATGATATGCGCATAATGAAGACGAGAAAATGAAATGTTTAATAGTATTCATGAGCTCATGATTGATATAAGGACTAAGTGATATCATGGTTTGAGTATATAGAATTTTGAGGATTTTGGTATGTGGAAAGTGTTAACTTTTAACTGCACTCATGTTTTCACTAAGGTATTCAAGAGAATACACGATTAAGGACTTTGAATGTTTGGAATGTGACCAACAAGACATATCTTATGATATGTGGGGATCAATGACAGTATTAAATCTCTGGTAATCGTTGTCACTATATTATGAGAGTGGACTGCAGTATTATAAGCCTAAAGATTAGACTGGATTATGTTGGACATAAGTTAGTATTGTTTAAGGATAGAAGATTTTCGATATTATTGATGGGATGTTATAGTAACGTAGTTTTAGAAAAAGGGACAACCTGCAGGACGGGCGACAACCCATCGCTTCGGACAAGGCTGTAGGAATCGAACCCACAACCGAAGTGCGACTGGCCTTTATCACCTACCACTGACCTACAGGAAGTCCCTGTTTAGTAGAAACTAGTTTTATTATATTAAGCAGCATGATATATGAAGTATAAGTCCATTTTAGGAACCATATATGATTAATCTCACTATAGAATGACTTATGTATATTTAATAACTTTTGCTAACCTTTTGTTTGAGACAGATGGAATGAACAGTCATTCTATCACATGATCTGCTAACACTTCACGAATAACAAATTCAACTTCATTTATTTAAGAGATGAAGTGGAAATTGTTCAAGGCACAAACAACAGTGATATTGTATCAAAATAAAGTAAGTATTTATTCTAATTCAAATTTTCAACTTTAGGGAAATGATCTTGAAAACCAAAAATGTTGTCCTAGTGATCTTATACCTGATGAATCAAATGGTACCTTAGATCGTCACAAATTTATGGATTTTTGATTACTGGATTTTCCATAGCCATGTTCTCTACCACTCTCCATTAGAACATGATGGTTAGATTTCTCTTCCATATCCATATTTTCACCTATATGGAAACCCAGTGATTAGTTTATTTGGGTAATCGTTACATTTCATACTTTAGTTTTTAAAGCCAAGTTTTGGTATTCCCTTTTACGATGTGGGTTTCTATTAAAGAAACTTTCAAATAGTAAACCATTTATAACCCCGACGAATTTCGAGGGCGAAATTCATTTTAAGGGGGGTAGAATATAACAGCCCAAGATTTTATAAAAAAATATTCTTTTTAATTTTATTAATGTCTTGTGTTGTACGCTACACCAAAAGGAGCTTGCACAACACACATCCTTGACTTGACTTGCATTACACGCAATCGCGACCTTCCTCGATAGCGTGTGTAGTACGCAATACCGAGTTTCACTAAACAACGATATGCTATAAAAATATTATTAAAACTAGCCGTTATGAATAGTAATAACCACTTTTTGAAATCCAGTAAATCTTATTTTTCAAAATGAACTTTATTTTTGGATTCGGAGTATCGAATTTAGCCTAAGGTGAAATTTTGGTACTTTTCGGATAACTTTCATATTCTGATGAATAGTGAAAATTACTAAATTATAATTAAAAACAACTTTTTTAATCGAAATAATTAATAGTGATAAATCATTAATTTGAGTGGTTTTAAATTATATTTAGAATATATTTTTACAATTTAATACAATGTTGGTCATTGGATGTAGTTTCACATTTAAACTAGACATAAACAAGTGTCAATCTTTTGGTAGATATTGTTTCTTAAAAACACGCTATTTGTTTTAACAGCGGGATTTAATTATAAAATTAATTAATGCAACTTTTATGTTATGAATTTGGTAAAATAGACTTCATTTTTGAATTCGGAATATGAAATATAGCTTGGGATGAAATTTTGGCATTGTTCTGAAAAACATCAATTTTTGATGAATAGTGAAACTACTAAGTGGTAGGTTAAAAACTGAATTTTGCATAAAACTTAATTTTACCGCTTCTGTGAATGGAATTTCGAAAATCCGAGAGACACGGTTAATATCAAGGACTAAAATGTGGTTCAATGAGATGAAAATAATTTTTTGGTGAATAGTAACTTTTTACTTTTTTTTACCACGGTTAATAGTAAATAAGGTAACTAAGGGTAAATATGATATTAATATTACCCTAACACATGTCCTAATTCTATTGGACAAGTGTAATTCGACCAAAAACAAACTTAGAAATAAAATATGACCATTTAGGCCCACTTGGATTAGATTAGGACATTTATTATTAATTTATTTAAAGAAGGGTTAAAATAGTTAAAATCAAAGTTTAATAAGTAAATCATTTTTAATATAGGGTTATACATAAGATAAATTCGATTGTAAATATTCATTATAAAGCTAAAAAGATTTCATACATGATGATATTTTATTTGTAATTTTTAGACATCAAATAATTTAATTTATTTATGACACAAAGATGATGCAGTAATTATCTTATTAATGAAATATTGACAAAATTGATAATATAAATACCAAAATAAATGTAATTTGAGACTTTTTATGAATTCCACTAATTTTCTAGGTTACTATGATATATTAGTATTGATTTAATCAACTTGGTTCGAACATATAATTCTGTTATGACTTTCACAAAAATCATATATCAAATAGTGTCAAAATTGACACAAAATAGTTTTTAAATCAAATATTATATTATTAATTGTTATTTTATTCCTAAAAATCTAAGGTTCGGCCAAATGACTTAGATAAGGATATATATATTAATAATAAACAATTTGGGGTTCGTTTGGCATGTTATAGTAAGTGTATTAACCATATAGTGAAAGAAAACAAAAAGACACGGTAAAAGTTAAATTAATTAACTTAGAGTTAAATCTAATTGATAAGGTTAAAATAATACCCTAAACTTGTCTAAATACTATTGGTTGATAGGATTTCGACCCATCCCCACTTTAGCTTCGAAATAAGACCCTTTGGAACCATTATAAACCGATTTTGACTTTAATATAAAATAATATTTTGAGATATTCCTAAGGTGCCCCTCTCCTCCCTTATAAAAGGGCACCTCCTCCCCCTCCTCACACCAATTTGAGCACTCAAGCTCGGCCAACCCCTGCCATTTTCCCTTCTCCACTTCCCTAGAATAATCCTAGAGGTCCTGGTCTTCTCCAAAGACCAATCTTAGTTCCTTAAGTGGAGGATTCAAAAAGGCGTTCCAAAGAAGAGGTAATATCCATTACCGATCTTTTCAATTTCTTTCTTCTTCAACTTCTTCTTCTTTAGTTGTTTCATGATAAAGTAATAACATCAGTATTACTTACATACTGATATGTTATTATAAATATGAAACAACCCTAATTCACCTTCTATCCATCCTACGGAAAAATGAAATCACCGCGCGTGCGTACGTACGGAATACCGTCTCCACGCCGTGGTGTAATCTATTTTCCACCATCACCTTACAAGGATGGGTATAATGGTGTAATCAGTAACTATATATGATTATTATTAAGTAATATTGATACTGAAATAATATATATATAAACTCCAATACAATTCCACGATCATAGGAACGATATCATCACTCGTGCGTACGTATGGAATACCGTCTCCACGATGTGATGCGACTCGTTCTACATGATCTTCATTTCATAATGATTATATAAATGAATTGAATTAATGAATATGGTATATAATACACTAATACCATTCTGGAAATGAATTATCTATAACCTAAAGATAAGAATAAGAATTTATTCGACAAAACACGCATAAGAACAAAAAGTTATAAAGACCCGAGTAACAAGTAACAATGAAATATTACTAACAAGAAGCTAATAATATGACCATATATGATCTCATATCAATATGTATGATTCTGGAATAAGTCAATAACATTATTTAAACCATTATACAGGAGCTTCGGACACGAACAAAGCAAATCGGACCTAAGGTAAGGGAAATATCACAATCTCATTTTTATCCGAGATTGTTTATTCGTAAGTATTTACTGGGGTGTATTTTATCATCCACATCCATGTTCCCTCAATATGTAATATTGTTTCCATCCACTTACAATGGTTTAAATCCTATTTTACCCTTCGGTGAGTTTTTAGTAAAATATATGAAAGGAATCTTTTGTCGTTTTTCGTACGAGGTACTTTTTGACTTTTCCGACAAAAGTACGAAGAATGTTTTTTTTAACTTATACGGCATGAATGGATTTTTAAAACATTGTTTCCAAGAAGCTTCCTTTACAAGTTTTCAAGTTTATTTTTAATCAAATTCTTTTATTTTAAAGTTGTATGACATGTTATGAAAGGAAAAATGTTTTTGAAGAAGAAAGGATATTTTCCTCAAGAATGGAGTTCAAGTGTTTTATCAAAATTATTTTTCATCTAAGATAATAAAGGGTTCTGTTTTTATCCCTATTATTAAATTGATTTGTTCATGTTGTGATGGAATTATTTTTATGAATTCCTTTATCTTATATGAATTGATTTATGATGTCATGATGTTTCAAGAATCCCATTTTTGTTACATGTGTTATGCGATGATGTATGTTTTATGATTATGTGGCACACATAAGAAAGGATTCATTATAAGATGGGTGGGACCTATATCTCCCTCCAATGCATTGGGTAAATATTTTATATCTCATGAGATAGACATGGCTGGAATGGTAGGTTATACCGGTTCAGTGAAACAGGACTGAAACGAGGATTACTCGATTCAGAAAGGGACTTTGTCCACTAAGATAGTCTTGGCAATGAGTCTTGACTAACAAGGAATGATTCTCTATGATTATGTGTGTATTCCACAATGAGTAATGTTTTAAGTAAGGGTTTCATTTTCACTACTATGATTTATCCCATGTTATGAAATTATGCTCTCTTTTGCAGGTTAAGATTTCCAAAAATGTTATGTTCTTATGAAAATTATGTGATTGATATTTCTTTTGTTTACCCTTACTGAGCATTTGAGCTCACCCTTTTATGTTTTCTTTTCCCCAGGATATAAAGAAAGGTTTTAGGTAAAAAAAAAAGGAAGATCTTTGTGGGAGATTTTGAAGATCTTTCACCAGGATTAGAAGATTACGTTCCGAGTTTCCAAAGACACTAAACTATTACGATCCTTGTGTGTATATTTTTGTTATGTATTAAGTATTCCGCAAAAGTAATGTAATGTTCATGTACGTTAGGCTTCGGGTCTCTACACCGAACGACCTGAAACCACATGAGAATGATAGGAATATTATTCTTGAGATGCAGGAAAAGGCGGCACGTCCATCGGACGTGCGGTGCGCGCGACACGACCGAATGGGTCGTTTTCAGCAGCGCAACGCGCGCTGAAATGACGCGTTGGGGGGTCAAAACCACCCGAACGACCTCCGAATGCCACGAAACCGCACGACAAAATCCGTTGCATGAATTGTGAAATGGACGGGCAGACGGCATGTCCTTCGGAGGTGCCGTTTGACCGCGGCGGCCGGATACGCGTTTCCGGCGCCACAAAACACCAAAACGGCGTGCTGCGGTCCAATTCGGAGCAAACGTGCTCCGAACGACCTGAAACCACACGAGAACGATAGAAATAATATTCCTGAGATGCAGGAGGAGGCGGCACGTCCATCAGACGTGCGGTGCGTGCGGCACGACCGAATGTGTCGTTTTCAGCAGCGCGGCGCGCGCTGAAATGCCGCGTTGGGGGGTCAAAACCACCCAAACGACCTCCGAATGCCACGTAACCGCACGAAAATAGCCGGTGCAGGAATTCCAAAATGGTCGGCCAGACGGAACACCATTCGGAGGTGCCTTTTGACCGCGGTGGCCAGAAATACGTTTCCGGCGCCATAAAACACCAAAACGGCATGCGTCGGTCCAATTCGGAGCAAAAGTGCTCCAAATGACCTGAAACCGCCCAAGAACGATAGAAATATTATTCCTAAGATGAAGAGGGAGCCATAACGTCCATCGGATGTGCGGTGTGCACGGCACGACCGAATGTGTCATTTTCAGCAGCTCGGCGCACGCTGAAATGCCGCATTGGGGGGTCAAAACCACCCGAACGACCTCCGAATGCCACGAAACTGCACGAAAACAACAGATGCGTGAATTCTGAAATTTATGGCCTGATGACACGTTATTCGGAGGTTCCGTTTGACCGCGGCGGCCAGAAACGCGTTTCCGGTGCCATGAAACACCAAAACGGCATGCGGTGCGCGCGACACGACCGAATGTGTCGTTTTCAGCAGCTCGGCACGCGCTGAAATGCCATGTTGGGGGGTCAAAAGCACCCGAATAACCTCCGAATTCCACGAAACCGCACGACAACATCCGTTGCGTGAATTGAGAAATGGTCGGAGAGACAGCATGTCAATCGGAGGTGCCGTTTGACCGCGGCAGCCGGAAACGCGTTTCTGGAGTCATAAAACACCAAAACGGCGTCCGACGGTCAAATTTGGAGAAAACATGCTCCGAACGACCTGAAACCGCATGATAATGATAGGAATATTATTCATGAGATGCAGGAGGAGGCGTCATGTCCATCGGACGTGCGGTGCGCGCGGCACGACCGAATGCGTCATTTTCAGCAGCTCGGCGCGCGCTGAAATGACGCGTTGGGGGGTCAAAAACACCCGAACGACCTCTGAATGCCACAAAACCGCACGAAAACATCCGTTGCGTGAGTTGTGAAATGGTCGGGCAGACGGCATGTTAACCAGAGGTGCCGTTTGACTGCAGCAGCCGGAAACGCGTTTCCGGAGTCATAAAATACCAAAACGGCGTGCGGCGGTCGAATTCGGAGCAAACGTGCTCCGAAAGACCTAAAACTACACGAGAACGATAGGAATATTATTCTTGAGATGTAGGAGGAGACGGAACATCTATAGGACCTGCAGTGCGTGTGGCACGACCGAATGCGTCGTTTTCAGCAGCTCGGCGCATGCTGAAATGGCGCGTTGGGGGGTCAAAACCACCCGAACGACCTCCGAATGCCACGAAACCGCACGACAACATCCGTTACGTGAATTGTGAAATGGAAGGGTAGACAGAACGTCAATCGGTGGTGCCGTTTGACCGCGGCGGCCGGAAACGCGTTTCCAGAGTCCTAAAACACCAAAACGGCGTGCGACGGTCGAATTCAGAGCAAACGTGATCCGAAAAACCTGAAACGGCACGAGAACTATAGGAATATTATTCCTGAGATGCAGGAGGAGGCGGCACATCCATCGGACGTGCGGTGCACGCGCACGACCGAATGCGTCGTTTTCAGCAGCTCAGCGCACGCTGAAATGGCGCGTTGGGGGGTCAAAACCACCCGAACGACCTCTGAATGCCACGAAACCGCACGACAACATCTGTTACATGAATTTTGAAATGGTCAGACAGACTGCACATCAATCGGAGGTGTCGTTTGACCGCGGTGGCCGGAAACATGTTTCCAGAGTCATAAAACATTAAAACGGCGTTCGGTGGTCGAATTCGAAGCAAACGTGTTCTGAACGACCTAAAACTGCACGAGAATGATAGGAATATTATTCTTGAGATGCAGGAGGAGGCGGCATGTCCATCGGACGTGCGGTACGCACGACACGACCGAAGGCGTCATTTTCAGCAGCTCGGCGCGCGCTGAAATGACGCGTTGGGGGGTCAAAACCACCCGAACAACCTCCGAATGCCACAAAACCGCACGACAACATCCGTTGCGTGAATTGTGAAATGGTCGGAGAGACGGCACGTCAATCGGAGGTGTCGTTTGACTGCGGCAGCCGGAAATGCGTTTCCGGAGTCATAAAACACCAAAACGGCGTGCGTCGGTCGAATTCGAAGCAAACGTACTGTGAAAAACCTGAAACCGCACGATAATGATAGGAATATTATTCCTGAGATGCAGGAGGAGGCAGCACGTCCATAGGACGTGCGGTGCGCGTGACACGACCGAATGCGTCGTTTTCAGCAGCTCGACGCGCGCTGAAATGGCGCGTTGGGGGGTCAAAACCACCCGAATGACCTCCGAATGCCACAAAACTGTACGACAACATCTGTTGCATGAATTGTGAAATGGACGGGCAGACCACACGTCAATTTGAGGTGCCGTTTGACCGCGGCGGACAGAAACGCGTTTCCGGAGTCATAAAACACCAAAACGACGTGCGGCGGTCGAATTCCGAGCAAACGTGCTCCGAAAAACCTGAAACCACACGAGAACGATAGGAATATTATTCCTGAGATTCATGAGGAGGCGGCACGTCCATCGGACATGCGGTACGCACGACACGACCGAATGCATCGTTTTCAGCAGCTCAACGCACGCTGAAATGACGCGTTGGGGGGTCAAAACCACCTGAACGACCTCTGAATTCCACAAAACCGCACGAAAAAATCCGCTGCATGAATTGTGAAATGGTCGGATAGACGACACGTCAATCGGAGGTGTCGTTTGACCGCGGCGGCCGGAAACGCGTTTCCGAAGTCATAAAACACCAAAACGGCGTGCGGCGGTCGAATTCGGAGCAAACATGCTCCGAACGACCTGAAACCGCACGAGAATGATAGGAATATTATTCTTGAGATGCAAGAGGAGGAATAATGTCCATCGGACGTACGGTGCGCGCGGCACGACCGAATGTGTCGTTTTTAGCAGCTCGACGCGCGCTGAAATGGCGCGTTGGGGGGTCAAAACCACCCGAACGACCTCCGAATGCCACGAAACCGCACAAAAACATCCGTTGCGTTAATTGTGAAATGTTCGGAGAGAAGAAACATCAATCAGAGGTGCCGTTTGACTGCGGCGGCCGGAAACGTGTTTCCGGAGTTATAAAACACCAAAACGGCGTGCGGCGGTTGAATTCGGAGTAAACGTGCTTCGAAAAACATGAAACCACACGAGAATGATAGGAATATTATTCCTGAGATGCAGGAGGAGGCAGCACGTCCATCGGATGTGCGGTGCGCGCGACACGACCGAATGCTTCATTTTTATCAGCTCGGTGCGTGCTGAAACGGCACGTTGGGGGGTCAAAACCACCCGAACGACCTCCGAATGCCACGAAATCGCACGATAACATCCGTTGCGTGAATTGTGAAATGGTCGGAGAGACGGAACGTCAATAGAAGGTGTCGTTTGACTGCGGCGGTTGGAAACGCGTTTCCGGAGTCATAAAACACCAAAACGGCGTGCGGCGATCGAATTCGGAGCAAACGTGCTCCGAAAAACCTGAAATGATAGCATTTCTTAAATCGGGGGTTTTAAATTATTATAGCACAATGATTCGATATTATACATATATTTAATATAATATATATTAAAACATTTAAAATATATTATATATATATATATTTAAAATATTGTATTTAATAGTATATATGTGAATATTTTTTTTAATATATATATATATATTTATTTATTTTAGTGGACATTTTTAAAAAAGAAAAAAATTCACTATAGAGACCGCCATTGGCGGTCGCTATAGGCCTCTAGCGACGAGGCTAAAGCGACCGCCAATGGCGGCCGCTGGGCGGCCGCTAGAGCCCTATAGCGACCGCCATTGGCGGTCGCTAATGGTGGTTTTTTTAGTAGTGTATGTGGTCGTTCTTCTTTGTTCTTGATCGGTTTCTTAGATCTACTTCGATATACTCCTCCTATCATGTTGGTTTCTCAAATCTAAAATCGTTATGGGTAGATATATGAGTGTTTATTCAAAATAAGTTGAGATTTGGTATTGATCTTGCTAGGCGAAGAGATCTAAGGAGGTTCTGTGAAGAATCGACCCAGTTTTCTGGAACGATCTTCTTCCGTTGTCATGTTTCGTCCAAACCATTGAGGTAGATGGATTAAATCTCATATACTATTTCTAGAATTGATTATATTAGTTTTAAATTGAGTAAATTGGATATTTTTTTTTGAAATTGTGGTTTTATTCCTGGAATAAATTGCTTTAGTGATGATTTATCATTTTTGTAGATTTGGGAAATCTTAATAAATTGTTGCACAAAGTGTTTTAGTTTCTTGAATTTGAAATGGTGATTTAAAATGGTGTATTTTATGGAACTTATAAACGGTCGGATAGGGAAGGAATTTTTAGTAAAATAACGTTTTATTGAAATGAGTTGGCATTGTAATGGTTTTAATGAAAACAATTTTCAAGAAAAAGGTGATTTTATTAAAAGGATTATTTTGGCATGATATTTGGAAATATGTGGTGTATGTGTTCATGTTTTATATATGAGGCTTGGTTGAAATATGAACTTGTGATCGGTACCAAAGTTTTAATGGAACATGGGATATAAATACCTTGTGAGGACTTGGTAGAACGATAAGAAACTGCTCATGAGTATGGAACTGTCATCGGGTAACATGCATGGTTGGTTGTGTGGATGCTTGGAATGGATTGGGTATTCCAAAGTAATATTGAGAAATGGTTTTAATGCTTTGTTTAATTTTTTTCTGGTAAAATAAATTTCTAGAAAATTGGTTGGAATTGTACTTGTATTATTTCGGTTAATAATGGTTTTAGAAACTAGTTGGTGTTTATTTATAAACTATTCTGAGAAATTGTTTCATATAAAATGTTTTATGTAAATGTTGGTAACTCTTCTATCCTAGTGGCATGAGTAGAGAAGTCACTGGGGGAAAACCTTCCGGATTTTATAATCACCCCTGATTTGGAACTCTAGTGCATTTTTAGATGCTATCTTCCAGGACATGGTGAAAGGGAATGTATCATGTGATTTTAGAACCACTTTGTGATACTTGGGCTATTCAGTGATTTTGGAACTTGGAGCTTGTAAATCATGGAGTCTTGTGGTCTTTCGAGAGTCTTTATTTATTATCCATTATTTACTTTTATACTTGTCTGGTCTTCATCTATTGCACACTTTGGAGTGTCTTTGATATAAATAATGTAGTTGTGTTGTCTTTCACTTGTTCATGCATCATATAGTGAGCTATTTGGTTAATGGTTTTATTATTAAAGGGTAAATCATCCCCCACATGTATTTGAAACCCTTTGGTAATTATTTCCAGCCTTTGGCATCTTGGGGATATCCTTTAAGGACAAGTAATGACTTTTTTACTCTCAATACAATAAGAATTAGTGGTTCATTATAGTGGCGCACTAAGTGAACTGAAGTAAAGTTCTCATGGTAGACATGCCTATTCTATGGTTACGGTGTCTACAAAAAAATATTCAATTATAATATTTTTTATCCTCTTGGTATTTTTTATAGATTTATCATCTGGGAGAGAGTTGATAACCCACATGAGATTTTATAGATATTTTTAAAATGGTTTGAATGGAGATTAAAGGTTAATAATGGAGATTAAAAGGAGAATTGATGCTTATAAATTGTAGGAAGTTCTTCCCAAGGAGATCAATAAACACTACTAATTAAATTCCCTTTAACAATGTGCAAAAAGGATTTTAATAGTTATAAAAAACTACTTTTAATATCAACGATGTTAAAGTGGGTCCCCTTTATCAATGCTATTTCTAGTGGTCATAAAGGTCTCACTTTATAAATTCTAGAAATAGAACTGATAAAGGCCCCAATCGGTTCATTGTAATATTTTTATAACAACACACTTCAGTAACCTTCTATGCAGAAAAAAGCACGCTACAACCTCTTGTACACAAAATATATAATTTAATTGAAATATATTTTTTATCAGGGGTATAAAAAAACTGCTATATACATTTCAAACAATGTTTTTGTAATACTACATTTATAATTACTATACACAAACAATTTAAAACATTAATGTTTATCTTTTCCACCCATGATCCCCTCTAAAAAAGGTCATCCCATAGTATCTGTTGTCGAAAAAATCACAGTAATTGAAGAAAAAAAATCCATCCATAGAGGAAAAATAATCTTATGTTAGTAATATTATAAGGAAATAAATTAAACATTAATATGAACCGAATACATTAAAAAAATGTAAAATTTAAATAAAAAGATACACTTGGATTTATAACAGTCACACCATGAATTGTATCAAGGGGTAGTTTATTCCAACATGTTACAAATTTATTATGGATATTTTTCCTAAAGTATCCAAAAAATTCAAATTAGTTTGATTAGTTTTGAGTATGTCACTTGTTCTTTTTAATGAATTAATGTAAATTTTAAATAAAGACACATTTGGAGTTATACTAGTCACACCATGCATGGGATTGAGGTTGGGATAATTCTTATATGTTACAAATTACTTAAGGATAATTTTCATAAAGTATCATAACAATTAGAATATGTTTTCTTAGTTTCGAATATGTCACATGTGTTTTATACTAAAATGTTATTTCAAACTGGAAACATGCACTTTGAGTTATATGAGTCACATCATGTGTTGGTTTGACATTATACTATTTCATATATCTCAAAAATTATTTATGAATTTCTATCCTAAATTATCAAGACAATCAGAGCATATTTTCATGGTTTTTAGTGAGTGACACATGTTTTGAACTGAAATGTCAATTTTAAACTGATAAAAGACACTTTGAGCCATACTGATCACATCATGTTACTGATTGAGGTGTGGGTGATTCTTAAACATCAAAAATGACTCATGTAATGTTTCCTTAAATTAGAAAAACAATCCTAATGTGTTTTCTTGGTTTTCATTACATCACTTGTTCCTTTTTCTAAAATATGTCAATTTAAAATAAAAAATGAACTTGGAGTCAAAATGATCACACCATTTTATATATTGAGATTCATATAACTCCTAAATCTTCCAAATGACTCATGGATCATTGAACTAATGTATCAAAACAATACGAATTAATTTTCTTAGTTTTTAGTTGGTCAATTGTTCATTTTTCTAAAATTGATGTTAATTTTAAATAAAAAGACACACTTAGAATCATAACCATCACACCATGCATTTTATTGAGGTGTAACTAATTAATAAACATCTCAAATGACTCATGGATAATTTTCCTGAAGTATCAAAATAATAAAAATTCATTTTCTCAATCTTTAGTAGTTTAGTTGTCCTTTTCACTAAAATTGATGTTAATTTTAAATAAAATAGACACACATGGAGTTATACCGGTCACATTGTGTCTCAGATTGTGGTTAGAATAATTTATACACATTGAAAATGACTCATGAATCTTTTACCTAAAATATCAAAACAATTTGAAGGTGTTTTCTTAGTTTTTATTACGCCACTTGTTCCTTTTTTCTAAAATTGATGTCAATTTTAAATAAAAAGATACACTTAGAGTCATATAGGTCACATCGTGTGTCAGATTGAGGTAAGGATGATTCCTAAACATCCAAAATGACTCATGTATCCTTTTTACATATTAATAAATATTATTAAAGTGTTTTCTTTGTTTTCAGTATGTCACTTGTTCCTTTTTACTAAAATTTAGGTCAATTTTAAATAAAAAGACTCACTTTGAGTCATACTGGTCACACTGTGCATCATATTTAGGTGAAAACAATTACTACATGTCCAAAATGACTCATAAATTATTATTATAAAGTATAAAAAATAAGAAAAATTTAGTTTCTTAGTTTTTAGTTTTCCACTTTTCCCTTTTTTTTTGTAAAACTGATGTCAATTTTAAATAAAGACACAGTTGGAGTCATACCGGCCACACTTTGTGTCGGATTAAGTTACTAATGATTCCTACACGTCCAAAGTGACTTATGGATCATTTTTCTAATGTATAAATACCATTGGAATGTATTTAGTTAGTTTTTGAGTAGTTCAGTTCTTTCTTTTACTAAACTCATTTTAAATATTAAATAAAAAAGATGTACTTGAAGTCATATCGGTCACACCATGCTT
The DNA here is from genome assembly GCA_963277665.1 of Viscum album. Taxonomy (NCBI): domain Eukaryota; kingdom Viridiplantae; phylum Streptophyta; class Magnoliopsida; order Santalales; family Viscaceae; genus Viscum; species Viscum album. Next base: position 37,061,811 of record OY728138.1, read on the forward strand.
CATATTGAGGAGAATCTTATTACTACATGTCTGAAATGACTCATGTATTTTTCTATAAAGTTTAAAAATAATGAAAATGTGTTTGCTCATTTTATAGTAAATCACATGTTCATTTTTAATAAAATTGACATCAGATTTAAATAAAAAGAGGTACTTGGAGTCATAACGATCACAACGTGCTTCAAATTTAAGTGCAACAGATTTATACACGTCCCAAATAACTCATGGATTGTTTTCCTAAAGTATCAAAACAATATGAATACATTTTCTTAGTTTTTAGTAAGCCACTTTTCTTTTTTACTGAAATTTCATTTTAAATTAGAAACACATACTTTGACTCATATCAGTCATATCATGTTTTAGTTTGACATGAGACTAATTCATACATGTCAAAAATGGTTTTTGAATTGATGTAAAAAATTCCAAGACAATCCAAGTGCATTTTAGTTTTCAGTGAGCAAAACATTTTGAAGTAAAATATCAATTTTAAAATAATAATGGACACTTTGAGTCATACTGGTCACACTATGTGTTGGATTTAGGTCAGAATGATTCATACACATCTTAAATGACATTTGGATAATTTTCCTAAAGTATCAAAATAATTTGAATGCATTTGTTACGTTTTGAGTATGTCAGTTGTATATTTTACTAAAATTAATGTCAATTTTAAATTCAAATATGCACCAAGAGTCATACCAGTCACACCATGTATTGAACTGAGGTTCCATTTATTCCTAAAAAGCAGAAAATATAAAAAAAATTCTAACTTCCAATTCTATTATAAGTACTTGTTTATTTATTGGTCAAATATCCTACACTTCATATTGATTCGATTAAGAGTTTTCAGATAATAAAATAAAATCAATACAGAGTGTTGGAAGTTTTACATAGAAAGTAGTGGAACATATAGTAACATTGGAAGAAAGGAACATGTAATCTCTTCCCAAAATATATTTTAAAACAAGTAAATAAGTATTAGATAAGTATGACAGGTAAAATAACTTACAATTAATAGATAAAATGTTGAAAAAATAAATTAAATAACTAGTAGGAATTAACCTTTCCATGATGGTTTTATACATTATTGACCCACAAATATTAAAGGAATCCACATGTATAAGAAATCTACAATTTTTTAGAAACACAATCTTTGATGAATGTTTCTAACTAATTGAATGTGTATGTTGTTAGAAAACGAGACACCTTTGAGTTCCTTTAATGCTATATCCTATAAAATTTCTATAACCTGGGAAGTTATTTATCATCCCATACAAAAAGGATATCATTATGAAATGTTTATTTTTGTAAGCATCATATAACATGAAACTTGAATCCCATAATAATTTCAAATCCTCAAGAAATGGATAAAAAAACATCAATATCATTACCCAATTGTTTTGGTCATGATATAAGAATACATAACATGATGTATTTTTCATTTCATACATAACCACAGTAGAATGTTATAATTTACCAAAATATTTGGTCATGTAATATGAAAACTACTTTAAAAACCAAAATGATTAACTCCATATGTAGATAATGCAAGATGAAGGTTTCTCATCTCATTTCCAAATTTAGGAAACTCATGATCAATTGTCTTCCACCGAGGAGAGTCGTCTAGGAGAAATAGTTTCCCATATTTATTTCTTATATCTATGGGCCAAGTCAATTGACTTATAGTATCATCATTTACACATAGGAACCTAAACATTTGAATGATTGGAAAGTACCATAAAACTTTCATAGGACCGAATTCATCTTTCTTTTATCAAGAAACACCACACTTTTGGAATTCTATATGTTATTTTTGGTCCTTACAAAGCAATATAAATTCATTTGGGTAGGAGTGTATTATTTTAGAGATCATACCCATAGAGAATATCATTATCATCATATATTCAGATAGGGATATATTTATCTTCTGGGAGTATATCATTCTAGATAGAAAGTAGTTCTGTAAAACTGGCATCACATCATCTGTTTCCTGCTTTCAAATTATACTTTTCAGAATAGATGAAAATGATGTATATTTAGTGTAACCGATATACAATGATATATTTGCACAACTATTTAACTTCTCAAACAAATTTGGAAAATCATGAAGTTCATCTTCAACTATGCTTATCATTTCCTCAATATGATATTCATCACCATTAACATCTGTAATCACATCCTTAATACAATCTTCTTCATTGTACACACTTGAAATCATATCAGATGATCCTTAAAACTCAATGTTATCCCAACCACTAGCTATATTTTTGTTTTCCTCATGTTTATACCAATATTTATAACTTTGATCTATTATGTAATAGATCAAGTGTTCTTCCAACTCCTTATGACTAATTAGTCTTGAATAAAAATAGTGTTAACACATACAAATGAATTGAGAAGGGTCATATGCATGATCTTTTCAAAACATGATGAACTATTTCACTCCATCTTCATACTCTTTTATCATATGATTGGTATCCATCCATTATTTGTTCATATCCATCAAATTTTATTTGGTAATATTAATATTTAACAAAACAAATTCCCAAAATATGTTCAACTAGGGTCACCATCCAACCATATATCCCTCTCAAAAGATCCAAATGAAGCGAAACAAGCCAAAAAACCTGATCCTATAAAATATAGGCTTGATCTAAAAGTACAATAGGTCACCACAAACTAAAAAATATAATAGATCAATTTATTATTACATCCTAAAAAATCTAGTTTGAAATACATTTGAAAAATATACATTTTCCATAATGTTTTACCAAATAATTAGTAACACATAAAATCGTGTTAATACTCTTTTTATAATATTTTCATTAAAATGAAAATAATCACTTGGAAAACATTTTTTCTTAGCCAATACCTCTTATTCAAATCACCTTTTTAAAATCTGACTATAAACTATTTTATAAACACCAATTTTTGAAATACACATTTCAAATCTCAAAGGGATTTTAAACTATCATATTGTTTAGTAAATCATGTTTAAAAACAAAGAATTTCCATAAAACTAGGCATGGTGGCCTAAAACCCCATTTTCAAAACTCAATCACTCTTAGAGTTTCAAGTGCAATAAATTATAAGTTTTATCATTTAATAAAACTTTTCAAACTCATTAATAAAATAGTTTTAAAACACTTCAAAATCATGCCTTCTTTTTTCCCTTCTTGAAAAACCTTCCACAATCCCCTTTGAAAAATCTAAAAAGAAAACCACATAAATAATAAAGGAAAAATAAAATCAATAACCACTATGTCATCTATCACAAAAATGGGGTATATGAAAAGATAATATGTTCCAAATAATAATATAAGTAGTAGGGTATACAGTAGAATCATAGAGATAAACCCCCTAAAAGATCCTAAAAATTATTCTAGTGTCATGGGGATGATCAATAGGCTGTATTAATAAAAGAACTCGAACTGTAGATAAGGAAACTAGGTCATCACTATTAAACCTATCAACACCCCCATAAGTTCCATTAAACTAGGTAATCAATAATAAAAATCCCCACATGGGATCACAAGCTACAATGGTCATAAAAGAATCGAAGGGGCTTAAGGGGGTATCACAACATTTATGAAAACTCATTTTAAAAAAAATTTAAAACATGAATTATCATTTCAAAACATTATTGGAAGGAAAATCCATTTTATAATTTATAAAATCCATTGCAATATACTATTCATACCAATTTTATCAAAACACATTTGAAACAAAAATGGGAATTCCCACTACCCTTTAAATGGCTATTGAAAAACATTCAAAGACACAATATGTTTCAAAGTACAATCCACATGAAAAAACACACCCTTATAAAATAATCCATCTTTTGTAGAAATATTAAAAGTTTTAAACACCCCAAAACATTGATATAAGAATTAAAAAAGTCTAAAAAATTGGGTTTTAATATAAATCACAAGGTTTAACTCACCACATTAAAAATAAATCAACAATGTCAAAATTTTTAACACATTAAAATCACACAAAATCTTTTTTTTAAATCCAATTAACAAAAGGGGTGTTCTCACATTTTAGTAAGATAGTTTCATGAATTCTATGAATATGAATTTTGGAAATGCATAAATCCAAACAAGAATTTTAAAATCCGAAAATTATTAATTTAAAAAATATGAATTTAATAGGAAGAATATCATTTCACACCCCTATTTCTCTATAATCCTTAGTGAATCTCATCATTCTGACCACCCCTTCCATCCCCCTCATCTTAACTTTAATCTTAGTGATTATTTATTAAAACTCAAGGTAAACATTAACTAAGTTTTCCTTATCTCTTCTTTCCACCTTATCTATCCCTCGTTCTCTAATATATTTCTCTCCTATAGTCATGGTATACATGTGTTCAAAATTGAATGGGATTTACATGGGTATTATTTTTTCAAGGGAATATTGTAAATCGCAAGGAATATTTCCTATTCTTTTTTGGTATTTTAACAACCACTGAAAACAAATTCAATGATTACTAGTAGGTGTCCCTAAGTTAATCATTTATCCTTATAAACCAATAAAGTACATGATTCATGAATTTTTTCTTAGTTCACACAAATTAAGCTACATCTAATGAGTATGTATAAGTGATTTATTGAGGTATTAAAATACACCAAGTTAACCAATTGTATAAAGTTTACAATAGAATAATTATCCCTTTTTATTTACAACTACACCTAAAGATAAATATTTACTTATTTATTATAAAAAAAGACTCACTACCTCTCAATTGTATGAGTTTAATCCTTACTAATAAAAAAACACTCTATTGGTACATATTTTTATGACATATTTATAAAATTTAATGAACTCATTCTTATTCCTTCTATTCTTTAGAATTATTGATCAATAATAACCAAACCATCACTAAATTTATATAATATTTATTGTTATTTTCCTCTATCAATTATTTATAATTCCACACACTTCATCAAATAATATCCAAACTCTTTACCCGCACTTCATAAGAATTTATCAATGGTCACGATCTATCAATGTTTTCCATATCCACCATGATTATGATACTTTTCCATCCACCATATTATATTTCAAAGACAACCAATAGGTTGAAACTATATATATCCTATTATCACTTTAAAACCTCAATGTTTGAAGGATTATTAATTCTTTATGTTCAATAGAAATAACCTTTATTATGGTGTAACATAGAGAAATACAATAAAATCCATTAAAAATTTATTCTCCTCTAAAAAACACAACATAATCCATCAATTTAACTCTAAATTGTATAGAATGACAAAATATAAATTTATATCTATAAAAATATTTATATCCTAATGAATAATATCAAAATATAGTTCACTGTTAATGACCTACATTTATAGTGTAATATATAATCGAAAATGCATAGTCTTAAATACTTTTTTTAATCAAAGTATTATTTAAAAAAACAAAGGGTTACTACATCTTTAGATTTATATTCATAATGAATTAAATGAATCCAAAATCGTTCTCCCTAATCCCAAATGATACAAGCATTTTAATAACTTAACAATCAATTAATTATGGGATAATACCATTCGAGGAACTCTTTTGGGGAGCGAGTGTCAGCGAAGGTGAGGGAAGCCAAGGTAGTGGTGTGGTGGGGGGGGGGGGGGGTTGAATTGGTGGTGGTGGGGCTCTGGTTCCAGTGAAACCTTAATGTGAGTAGAAGATAAGGCATAAAATATTGATACGAGTAGTGATTAAGGTGATAAATGATGAAAGTTGAGGTGAAGGCAGAGGCAAAGGCGAAGGCAGAGGTGAAGGAGAAGGATAAGGCGAGAGGTGGCAATAACACTATAGTTCTATGAAGGATTAAAGGTAAGAGGAAGATGATGATCTGTTTGGATTTTGTATAATAAAACATAAAGTTTTTATGAGAGGTTTTATAGAAATCACTGATAAAAAATCATTTTATCGGCACTATAATTATAGAATTGATAAATAATAGAATTATCAGAAGTTTTTTTATCACTAAAAAATAATAATGTTAAATATATTGAAAATGTATAATAATAATTATAAAAAATATATTTAAAAGGAATTTAAATATAAATAAAAATTTATAATTATAAATATAATAAATATATTTATTATTTAAATACATTAATTAAAATTTAATAAATATTTATGAGAACATAATACTCTCATGGGTATTAACATGAATGAATCATGTGAGTGGAAATTTATAAAGGAACATTCATAATGATGAATACATATATAACATAATCTTGGACATCATCATAATATAGGTAATCTTAACATTTAGAATATAACTCACAATCACATAGACCAATAAAATTTATGATCATATATCATCCATTATAATTATGCATAAATGTATTAAATATATTTAATATTTAAAAAATTATTATAATTTTATAATGATTTTAATACATATATATGTATTTATAATCTTATATATTATTTTTTAAACATTATATATATAAATATGAATTCTTAAAAATATATATATTATAATGCATCAAATTTATATTAATTGTAAATAGGAATTTTTTAATTAATGTATATAAATAAATATTTTTTTGAATATAAATATAATAATTTTAAATATATTAACAAAAATTTTTATTAAAAAATTTTATCAGTGCTAAGGATATCATTGATAAATATATCCTTTAGCAGTACAAAAAAAGAACTGATAAAAGATAAACCTTTATCAACTCTTATTTTTGTGCTGATAAAATTGAACTTTATTAGTGATTTTAGCTAGCACTAATAATGGTGTGGTTTTCATCAATTATTTTTTCTTAGCGCTAATAAAAGTTGGAGCATCCCTTTCTAAGATCTATGGTAGTGCGAGGAAGGACTAGACTTGGGTGGGAAGTCATACTACTGTGGAGTCTTCAGCTTGGATATTTTTGCCATTATATTGGTCTTTTATTTCCTTATTTTCTCACACTCTCCTAATTAGCATGAGAGGGTGATTGTTTTGTTCCAAAGTATGGATTGAAGGAGAATTTAACTAGTGTAAGTGTGGTTTTATATTTAATTCACGTTTATTTTTCACATTCAAATTATCTTCCTTCTCCTCCTTGTTTTTCATACATAACCATGGCATGTTAAGTGAGAGAGTGCTCTTTAATGCGATTAATAGAGTAAAATCATTTCTATGACCATTGTGTGAGAATGTTTTCTATGTTCAAAAATGGTTTTAAGTCACCTTTATCACTAATGCACTGAAGTAATTTATCATAAGAAAAGGTAAATTTATAAGAAAGGGAGTAATCACTCGGGAAAATAATATTGATTAGACCTAATTCTAATGACAATAAGAATAAATTATAAGCCTTCATAATACTAGTTCATGAACCTAGAAATTCTATTCCTCATATGTTTTTATTTTCTCCTAATACTCCTCAAAAAACACAGTCTAAGTAGATTTACCTAACTTCATTGTAGTTTTTAGGTCTTAATTATTGAATTAAAGTCATCTCTTCCCCTCATCTACGGGGGTTCAACCTTAGACTTGAAATTACTTTATAATAACTAGTATTTTTAGTGTTTTTTAGTTCATGTTTTTATATTTATAAACAAATATGAGGCTATAGGATGTAATGTAACTTACGATCTGACCATTGTTTTTAAATTTTGTTAAGGGGAGCTAGGGATATGAGGTTACATAAAAGAAACCATGGAAAAGTGGACCCATAAATAATTGGGGATGATTCATATATAATCATTTTAATATAACAATAATTATCAAAACAATTCATAAAATAATAATTATATTAAAATAAACCCAACACATGGATAGGTTTGTGAATATCATCATCTTCTACACATGCAGTGATTGTACATTAAAAACTACTTAATAATCATTTAAATTAATTCTTTATTAATATATAATCATTGAATTAATAAATTAATTATCTTACCTTGAACATACGAGATCTGATCGTAATTGGACCCAAAAATTTATTAAAAAAAGTAAGATAAAGACAACAAAACCCAAATGTGGAACAAATGCCACCCAACATTAGTTGACAGCCCAACACCGCCCACAATACAAATTAAGAAAAAACAACATGCACACCACAAGAGTGGGCCCTCCAAACCATCCAGCAGAACAAGCCTGTATCCAAAGCTATCACCCAGAGTCTATATCCCGAGTAAATCATTCCTCAATATTAAGCCATCCAATTACCACTAGCCTGTTCTACCCAAGCCGCAGTCCACCTCGCCAGCAAAGTATTCACCCAAACCTCACTAAATTATTACTCTACTTTTTAAAAAATCACACCGGTAACCCATGGGCATTGCCGCAATGCCATAGATGAGAACATGCAGTTGAAATCTTGTTAATAACACATAATACGGGACAGAAATATGCATTCTGAATTCGTCTAAAGACACTTGTGAACCACATCACAAGGTGTCTTCCCCCATCCCGCGATATCCCAGCCGACAACCCACTTTCCTTGACATCGTAGCTGTCGCACATCCTGTCACGACCCGATGTCAACCCGCTAATCATGTCTTTTGTGGAAATGAGGTCATCCCCATCTTTCACCTGCTCACTACAGCCCTGTCATGGTCACCCTCCACACACCACTCCGACTACACCCCATCATTCAAGACATGAACCTAAGATACCAACAATATCCTAATAATGATCCATAATCACCAGAACATGATTTTCACCAATATATTTAGTCTTAAATTATGTCTGGAATTTAATATGACATGTAATAGAGGCAACACAATATGAAGCCTTTTTCCTTACAGGGTGTGTATTTCCACTCACATGGCATGTCACTATACTCTATATTGTCATTGTTGTGTTTTGTGTACTTAAAATACATTTATCATACACAACATGTCATGATATTACTAGATTCATAATTCCACGAGTCAAGTCATGTAGCAAGCATGATGTTTATGACTACACAAAACACCATTAATACACGCGGCATGTATAATCGACAATTCCTATGATGTACATGATGTGTAAAATGACCATACACGCCATTTAGTTCCTAGATAATGAGAAAAATAATTAATTTTATCATTTAATTCAACAAAAACTGTGGAAAATTATTTGGATATGTAAATAATTAGAAAACCTTGTCATAAAATTTACACCAGCTACATGCAGATCACTTCAATTTTAATGATATAATTAATATTTATTGCACATCAAAAATTTCAATTGGAACCCTTTGAGTTGGTGTTGGATTTTTTGACAATATAACTGGAAGATAGGCTAAGGTTCTTTTTTGAATATACATGTTTGAGATGATTAAATTAGTATTTGAAGGTTTATATGTTAAATGATATTATGAAGGAGATATATAGTGCGTAAGTATTAGATTATGGTGTGTATTTGGATTCATGGTGGTGCATGAAGTATTGTTATGAATCCATCAAGTAGCTCGACATCATGATGTAAGGGTTATCTGGCAATTTTACATCTTTCGTAAATCCAATCAGATGATGTGTAAAGGTAATTCAAAGTTTTCACCTTCAATATAAAGGTAAAATTGTAAACTAAGAGGTCATGTAAATGTAATGAAATGTTACATAAGTGTAATTAAAAATTTCCACATTTTATATAAATTTATCATTGAAAACCAAGAGGCTACCTAAAGGTATCTTTATAGATAAACCTTGATTTTCATAAGGGTATAATAGAAGACCCATGAGTTGTGTAAAGGTAATCCATGATGATATGTAAAGGTAACTCTAGTGAAATTTATCATGTGTAAAGGTAACATATAAATCCAAGAGGCTATTTAAAGCTTATGGTGATTGATAAATAATCATGAAGATATTACCACATTGTATAATGAGTTGTGTTATCCTCATAAAACCACATGTTCTACTTGAAACTATAGCAATGATTCATGGTTAGCAATGAAGTGTTGATAGCCACATTGTTAGGATAGGCTCTACGTCATGTGTCCAGGAGTTGATACTCCATTAAGGTAAAGAGTTTTCTCATGTAAGGGTAATTTAGTGAGGATTTTTAAGGGTTTTCACCATAGATAGAATAATGTGTCAAGGTAAATAGAGATACCAAAATGGGAAACATGTATGTTATATTCCATAGAACTCATCATTTCAACTTAGAAATTTACCCATGTAAAATGAGATTCTAACCATGAGTGTTTCATGAATATGGTGGATTATTTTATGGATAATCAAGGAATGATGTATGGGGTATTTTATATAGTGGTTTCAGGTACCGGGGCTTTGCAATGAGCAAGGTGAGAATCTAGTTTTCAAGGAGGAATCCAAAAAAAAATAGTCATGTTAGCTTCTATTTTGAAGGTCTTTCAAACATTGAAGAAGTGTTCCATAATGGTGGATAATGTATCATGTTTTGGAATCTCAAATGTGAATCCCAAAACATATTTGGTAAACCAAGACTATTCCATAGTGTTTGAAAACTGACACTTTTTGAGCATCTTTTCAAGGATTTGTGCTTCTATAATGATTTGGTGTTTATGGTTCTAGGTTAAACAACATAATTAAAATTCAATAGTGTAGATCAACAGGAATATGAATCAATGGTAATATTAGATTTATAATAATTTTAGAGAAGAATTTAGATTTTAATTTCAAAACTAAAATTAAAATGGAAATTTGAGTTATAGAGATACGCATTGAAGAATTAAAAATAGGTTGAATAGAGATCATAAAGAGAGATCCAATTTTTATAATAGTATCATTTATATTAGAGGGAATGTAAATAAGAGGTAAAGGATTATGGCACTCATTGAAAATTGTACCAAATAAGAGGAGTGATACAAGTAAAAAAATTGAAAAATGGAATTCCATGACTGCTCATGGAATGATGCTATTTGAGGTGAATCTCACAAGAGTATGATGAAGATCCAACTTGGATATGAAAGAGAACTGAATTACACTAATTATTAAATATGGTTATATATTTCTTGGACTATGATCCAAATTGTAATCCTTTATATAGTAGTGATCATTAGAGATGAATTTCAATAGAAGGGATCCTAGGGATATCGTGCATCTGCCCTAAACTTTTGTAAGGGAATTGTTGTGAGGTAGAAGTGACATAGCCTTAACCCATCAGTGATTCTGGTACATAGGGACATTTCCATGCATAATTGTTAAATTATCCTATAGTAGTGAACCAAATAAAATCTATGTGTCTTATGTAATTTATTTCTTATGTTATACAAATCATAACATGGGTAGATGGGGTTAAGAAATCATTAAGAAATCTGGTAATGGGTTTCTCAAGTAAAGTCACAATTGGATAAACATAAAAATGAGGTAAAATGTATTGAACCTTACAATTTAAGAGTTTAAGATCCATCAGGGCATTGAGAATATAAAGGAAAAGTGACAATTTAGATTATAATTTACTCCAAGACTCACCTTATCTCTCTTAGCATACATCATCTAATCCCCCTTGAGCCTAACAATAAGGATCCATTATATTCTAGTGTCTTTATACTATAATTAAATTTATTTTTTCAATGATATTTAGGTTTTTAATTTTAGATAATGGGGTCATAATTCATATATAATAAAATAATATTTTACAATATGGAAACTTTAGACCAGTATCCATTTTTTACACAATATAAGACTTTTAAAAATAAAAATGTTTTATTTTCAGGAATATTTTTCATGAATTTAAACATGATTTCTTCTTTGTTTTTACCCATACTTGACCTCTTTGAAAAACATTTTAAAATTTAGGATGCACGCAAAAATCACAGTAAGGGATATAAAAAGAATAAATAACAGTTCTTTAGAGAACATAATCATTACCTAATGCATTGAAAATCTATATTGGGGATCAACCATCGTATAAGATATATCAATATCACCCATTTTATATGATATATAATGGGTCTCAACCCTTAGTATAAGATACATAGAGCTTACCCATGAACTATAATGGGGTTTAACCTGTCGTATAAGTTGTATCAAGACCACCTATTTTATATATTACTCAAGTACCACATCATGAATAAATGTTTTTAATGATAAATTCTTTTCATCATAAAACCCTTTTAAAAAACATTTAAACCCGTCTGAAAAATTATTTCGGATATAGAAATACCCTTTTCTTCTAATAACCCATTTTCAAAACCAAAATTCCAATAAAAAAGATAAAGAGAGTTTATATTTGAATAAATCATTAAAGATTGTAAAGGAATCCAAAAATAAAATAATGGTTATGGTGGTGGGGATTTTTTTGTCTCTATAAATGTTAATATAGAACATTTGATTTTTCTTTTGTAAAGAAAGTCAAACATTCCATAAAAGGATTCATTTTTTTCATTTTTTTGAAATAATGTATAAAGAGGATTAAAAAGGCCTTTAAAATCCATTTATCTTCCTAAAAAAACAATAAAACAATTTTATTATTATAGAAAAATAAGTCAAATATTTAGGAAATAAATATTCTAAAAATTTAAAATGAGGTTTTTAGTCAAAGAGTCCTTTACCTTGTGTCCGACTCATTACATATGCTCTTTGTCTTCCTAAACAGTAAAATTATGTTAATTATATAACTTCTTAAGAAATGTTTTCAAATTTATTATTACATTTATTTTATCTTTTACAATTCTTTACACAATTAGTTATTCCTTTAAGTTAACTTCAAAATTTTGATAGTATTCAACCTATGTGTAAAAAATGACTTTGGTAAGTTGACTATGGTCAAAGTGGTCATTATTACATCATATCCAGAATAATAATAATAAAAAAATAATTATCATTTTTATACCTAATTTATAATTTTAAAACCAATAATAAAATATGGTTATATCATAATGATAAATATTTCATTAATTTAATATTATATATATATAACATATATTCATTAAATTTATCCTTTTTACCTTCCTTGTAAATCATTAGTAAAAGATGAATAACATCGCTTCATGAGGCGGTAGTCCACCATACACATCGGAAACATTATCGTATCCACCACAGAATGGAAAGTAATAAGGTATATGTGAAATAATAATTTAATAAGTATAATTATTTTAAAAATACCATATATATAATTAAAATCAATAATTATAGCCAACTTTAGGATGAGGTGGTTGAAAACAAATCACATCAGTCCGCAAGGAGGTAGTCTGCCATACACATGAATGAATTTTTTTTATAACTTGAAGGAAGAGGATATAGATATAGGTTATTAAATTAATATAATAATATATTAGTATATTATAGATAATTATTTTATTATTTAATAATGGTTGAATAATATTTTAAGGAGTCTGAATATGGAATAAAACAGAAATGCTTGGCTAAGAATGATACCTCTAATTCAGACAACCTCTTATGGTTCGCACCAAAAGCTTTACTAGAATGGTTTTAGGACCAAAAAGGACACTATGGTTTGGGGAGGGAGGTAATTAAGGGATTTGTTTTGGGATTTACTGAACCAAAATCCTCAAGAAGTTTTAGTACAAGAGGAGAAGGGGTGGCCTTTTATAATTAAGGTGGAGGGACATTTTTGTAAATACCTAAACTATTCAGTAATGGGAAGTCACTATCAAGACATATTACTAAAAAATTGATAAATAAGGGAGTTTAGGGATGATATGGTCGATCCAAAACTTCACCACAATAAAATAGCTTTGTTTTAAAAACTTTATTCCCTTAGCCTATAAGTTTCCTCACTTTAACCATTTTAGTTTTCACCACGGTAAGTAGTGTCTTTTTCATTTACCATGGTAATTTTTAATTTAAGTATAAAATTAAAATTAGGATTATTATATAATTTTAACCCAATTATTATAAATAATGAATCTAATTTATCAAATAAAAATCTTATTTACATTGGAAAATAATTGTAACACATGCACATGTAACACACAAAACAACATTTTAACACAAATCACGATAATTAATTTTAACAATTTTCACTATTCGTTATAGAAAAAATTATTTTAAAGTTATTATATATTATAAATTATGATGATAAAAAATATTTAATCCATTTTTAAAAATTAAATTCAAATAATTAGAAGGCATTAATTTAATATAAAACTCAAAGACACGATGAAAAAGTGGTTTTTCCAAAAATGAATATTTTCAAGTCTAAGATGATTTTATATTAAATCTATAAATATTAATAATATTTTTATAAATTTAAATTAATATTTATTGATATATAATCTATATATTTAATTTAAATAATTTCTCATTAGGGGTTATTTTAGTTAATTAAAATGGAGAAACATTATACACTTTGAAATAGTTTTTAGAAAAATGTGTTTTGAAACCAAAAAATAAAACTATAATAAAATTATAAATAAAGATGTTTAAAATGTAATTAATGTTATTAAATAAATATAAATAATATTTACATTAATTTAAATTTAATTAAGATAATAATGGTACTTTTTAATTATATAATTTATTAAAAATAAATGGAAGTTTTACACAAATGGTATTTTTCACTATTAACTAAATAATCAATATTTTAAAAAAAATACAAAAAATTAACTCTATATTATTTTTTATATTATTATTTTAAAATTAATGTTTATTTTATAATAAATATTTTCTTAAATTTCTATAAATAAATTATAATATTTTCTAATTAAAAGTTATAAAAATCATTTTTGAAGAAAATATATTTTGGATGAATAAAATGACATTAATAAATAATAAGTGATTATTTACTAAGAATTTATCAATAAATTTATATTTAGTTTCATATATATATATACATTTCATAAATTAATTAATTTAATTAATACCTCGAATTTAACGACTTTGTTATAATAATCATATATTTCGTGGTTCATTTATTCCTGGTAATGCATGTCATATACATTATCGAACATGATATTATTCTTTAAAAAACATGGGACTGTTATAATATCCACCCATTTAATAAATTTCATCCATGAAATTTTAACTTGAACTTGGTAAACAAGGGTTTTGAATTTCAAATTACCCCTATTGAAAACATTAATTGGAATCAAATATGTGTTCTTTAAAGGCATTTTTAATGCATAAATAATGATGGAGAGTGACTGAGATCATTGATCACAAGATGGTGAATGATGAAGAGAAAGTCAATATCTACAAAACTATAAATCAAAGAGATGTGAAAAAGATCGTCAACGTTTTAAAAAAAATTATGGTAATAGGATATCATTTTTTTCAAGATACATTTCCAAGAGTTGAGGAATTAATTTACCATATAGACTAAGAACATAATGAAATATAATTACTTGATGACTAAAATTTCATCTATTAATAAATTTCCACCACAATATCATTATTTTCTCAAAATGATGAGTATTAAAGATGAAATTTTCAGGCATAAAGTACTAAAATAAACTTTTAACATATCATATATACGTAAAAGGATAATAATCTATTCCTCCAATCTTTAAAAATTAACCTAAACCAAATTGGTTTCACAAGATCTGATAATTCCCTAAAAAAACCTTCTAATGAATAAATACAACATTATTCTCCAAAAAAAAAAGTCAAATTTGATCATTTGAGAAATAACCAACTTCAAATTCCTCAAAATATTCCGAACCATGTTTGAAACTGAAAAATCAAAAGGACTTGATCAAATATTATTAAATAATTAAATTAACATTTTTCTCCAATCACATTAAAAACTCATAAATTCATACATCCCAAAAATGAATCTTCTTTTATCATATAATCTTCAAAATATATTTATCATTTACATGAATAACCCATGTCACTAAAATGCATATTAAAAATATAATATGCTTCCAAATGATAATTCAACCATTATTCCTCAAATAAAATCCCACACTGTTTGGTCTAACTTAATCATATAAGGTTCCCAAAATATTGTATTTCTTAAGAAATAACATTAATATACTAATCACAAAATAAATTTTCAATCCCATGGATATCCATACAATAAAATATATAATATAGAAATCAACTTAATAATTATCTTTTAAACCATAAAAAATGATTTCAAGCTAACAGGGATATCACATAGGCAAGTAGTAGGTGATACCCCTTTTCATTCTTCAGTTATGGGTTTAAGCCCCATGACCTTTCTGGATATGATGGTTTGTCACCATGACCATGGGTTATAAATTTTATAAAACTATATAATTCTAATAAATTTATCAAAAATATGATGAAAATCCTCAAAAATAATATTAGCCTTCAAAGATCATATAAGCCCAAAAGGTTATCATTACCTTCAAACATAGTCCCACAAGATGAAAATACCACTCTTCATCAAATAAAATTTTCACATGTTAAACTTTGGGATTCATATACATTGAAAATTTATCAAAACTCAATAAATTTATAAAAAATTAATCATATCACATATAAAATCAAAATATTATTATTGCATTTAAGCTTATAATCATCCTTAAATACACCATGAATTTATAACTCTTAAACAACTATATGTAGACACATTGACCACTCAATGTTCTTCATAATCCATTAACCAAGATACTCCATATTATTTATTAATACTTCCATCCTATAAACAAAAATATGAATCATGTATTAAGATTCATAATTTTTAAAAAAGAATCTAAGATATAATCCATACCTTTAATATTTAATTTTTAGTTTCCTCATCTATATTAGGCATTCCTAGAAATGTATCTTCACATTATTTCTAATACCATTATTTAGATTTACCCTCAATACATATATTTTCATAATTACCATACTACCCATATTTAAACATTCAATTTATGCCTTGTTAAAAACTTTATTCATCTTCATAGTGTTAACTAAATGCTTCTTTTTTCCTTGGTAGATATTTTCTTCCTCCTTTACCAAATACAAAACTTATTCCTATTATTTTAATACATTTTACTAGGTGATTTTCCCACATTATTGACACATATGTATTTGAATAGTTTTACCTTTATGAACTTTATAAACTGAACTACCAGGGATCTTCATTTCCCTCTTATTAGATGAGTTGGGAAACTCAACTAGGTTTAAGTTATTAATCATAAATTGTGATAGATGGTCAATAATAACCACATGTGTTTTCATTATAGCTTTTATTTAGTTTGGTTTCCCATTTAGAGAACCGCCATATTTTCCTTCACACCCATTATTGATTTTCTTTCTAATAGATCCATCTATTTACTAAAATAATAATAGTTATTATGAGTATATCAAATAAACCATAATGAACCATATTATTTGGAGGATAATTACCAAGATATCCTTAATCATACCTTCCCCTATTCAAATATTTATATATATAAAAGAAAACTATAATTACCTATCAAAATTGTGGTTATATAGTATTTTTAACTCAATTTGAAATAATATCATAACCTTTAAAGTTATCTAAATTGAGCTCTAACACCAACTATGAGCACCCGACCATAAATATTTAATATTAAACTAACTTTAAACTATAATAAACTTTATTTTTCTAAAAATTTCTTATATTTATAGTTTTATAGAATTGGGTTATAAATCATACATAACAAAACCATATTTTACAAAGTGTACACCTCTAATCAGTATCCATTTTCTACCCAAAAGAATGTTTTAAAAAGAAACACATTTTCTATTCAGGAAAAATATTAATGAAATTTAACATGAATTTTTCTTTATTTTTACCGATCCTTAAGCGCAATGAAAAACATTTTAAAACATGGTATGATTATAAAAATCTCAGTAAGGGATATCAAAAAGATGAAATTTGTTAGTCCATTAAAAAATATGAAAACCAATGTAATATTTAGTATTATATTCAATATTATTTGAGCATATGGAATAAAAAAGTTCCATATGAAAAATACACACACTTTATTCTCAATTAAAACCCATAACAAGAAAATAAAATCCCTTTTTGGTGACTTAGAGAATCATATTCATAAACCCTTTCAAAACCCTTGAAATTAGAATAAAAATACAGATGAATTCCAATATAATTTTCTAGAGAACATAATCATTATGAAATAAATTGAAGATATATATTGGGGATCACCCTTCATATAATTTTTATCAAAATAAACCATTTTTCACTAGCTATAATGGGGATTAAACCTTCATATAAGCTATATCGAGCTTACCGGTGAGCTATAAAGGGGATCAACCCATCGTATATGCTATATTGAGCTCACCCATTTCTTATATAATTCTCAAGTACTATATCATTAATATAGTTTATTATGATTTCATCCTTTTATCATAAATCCCTTTTGAAAAAAACTTTTGAACCCAATTAAATACACTTTTGTATATTGAAATAACCTTTTATTTTAAAAGTCCATTTTCAATACCAAAATACTTAGAAAAAAGGGAAATTAGGATTTTATTTGAATAAATCATGAAATATTATAAAGGAATAAAATAATAAAATAATATTTATGGTATCAGGGAAATTCATTATCACTGTATGTGTTAAAATAGAACATTTATTTTTCCCTTTTGTAAATAAATTGAAACATTTCGCAAAAATATTCCTTATTTGAAAACCTTTGTTATAAATTAAAAATAAGATTCAAATTTCATTTAAAATAAATTAATCTCCATATAAAAAAATATTTAAAACAATTTTAATATTATTTACATAGAAGAGAAATATTTATAAAAAAATCGTTAAAACATTTAAAACGAGGGTTTTAGTCAGAGTCATTTACCTTGAGTTTGATTCATTATGTATGTTTTGTATGTTCCTAAAAAATAAACTTTTGTTAATTATTTAATTAATTACAAAAAATTTACAATTTTTTTATTCCTTTTATTTAATCTATTACCATAATATACAAAATTTCTTAATCATTTAAGTTCATTTTAGTAGTTTTGATGGTATTTATCTTATGTATCAAAAATGACTTTGATAGGTTGACTATAGTCAAAGAGGTCATTATTCAATTATCTATATAATAATAATAGTGTAATAATTATGTTTTTTATACATAATTTATAATTTTAAAAACAATCAAGAATGATGGTTATGAAAAATGAACTACATTATAATTTGGATATGGTAGGTCGTATGCAAGTACAAGTAACATTTATATTTTTTCAACGATCATTATGAAAAGAAGGTAAGTATTATTTTAACCATAAAAATGATAATGATATCATAAATACCATATTATTTATTTAAATATTCTTACATATATCATCTATGTGATCTGGTGATGAAAAAATTATCACATAACTTTTTAGAGGTGGTAGTCTACATATACACACGAACGACGTTATCATTTTTAGTGAGTGGGATGGTAAGAAATAAAATGATATATTATATTTTCAGGATAATAAATATTCCATGAATATCATAAGTATTTCATATATATCAGATATATTAAAAAAAAATTATTCTTATAACCTTTTATGTAAATCATTAGTAAAAAATGAATCACACAGCTTAATGAGGCGGTAGTCTGCCGTTCACACAAGCAACGTTATCATATCCCCAACGTAACAAAAATTAAGAAGGTACATGTGATATAATAATTAAATAATTATAATAATGTTATAAATTTCATATATATACTTTAAATCCTTATTTATAACCTACTATAAGAGGAGGTTATGGAAAATGAATTACATAGATTCGTGAGGCAGTAGTCCGCCATAAATAAAAACTACAGTTTAATTTCCTAATTGATGGAAGTGGATATGGATATTGGTTATTAAATTAATATAATAACATAATATTATATGGTAGATATTTGTGTTATTATATCATCATGTTTTCAGAAAATTTAATTTATGCTGAAGAAGAAAAAAAATAGAAATGCTCGGTTAAGAACAAAACTTCTTTATCAGACAACCTATTAATGTTTAAAAAAAATATTTCATAAATTTGTTTTATGATAAAAACATGGACTAATTATGCAGGTATGGATATAAGGTACTTTTTTTATTTCTTTTATAAACCAAAATTCTTTTTATCTATGACGAGGAGAAGAGATGGTGTGGCCTTTTATAATTGAGTTGGGTGACATTTTTGTAAATACCCAAACTATCTAATAATGAGAAATCAACCTCATTACATGTTCATCCAAAATAGATAAATAATGTTTTGTTGGTATTATATAGATGTTAAAAAATTCAAAAATAAAAAATACCCAAGTAATAAAAATGTTATTACCTTATCCTCTATGTTTCCTCACTTTTACCATTTTAATTTTCACCACGATAACTGATATCTTTTTATTTACATAGATAATTTATAATTTAAGTATATAGTTAAATTGAGACTTGATATATAATTTGGACCCAATGATTTAAAATATAAAATCCAATTTATAAATAAAAATTCTCTATGTTTGGAAATTTAATTTTAAAACAAGCTCATGTAACGTGAAAACCCCAATTTTAACCTTAATCGCGGTAATTGATTGTAACTGTTTTTAATATTAATTATGAAAAAAGTTAAATTGAACTTATTATATAATATAAATTTTACCAATTAAAAATATTTAATCCATTTTATCAAATTAATTTCAAACAAGTGTAATAATTGAATTTAAAATAAAACCCACAGAAGCAATCAAAAAATGAGTTTTTTTTCAGGAAGTGCATTTTTTCAAACATAAAATGATTTTATATTAATTATATTACTAGTAATAATAATTAAGTTAATTTAAATTAATATTTATAGATATATAATATATAAATTTCATTCAAATTATTTCTCATTAGGGGTTATTTTAATTAATTGAAATGGAAAAATATTATACACTCAGTTTTCAGAAAAATACGTTTTAAACATAAAAACAAACTTATACTAAAATTTAGTATAAAGATGATTAAAATGTAATTAGTTGGATTAAATATAACTAAATAATAATTTTTTTTATTTAAATATAATTCAAAAACCTTATGGTGCTTTTAAATTACATAATTTATTGAAAAACAAAGACAATTTTACCAAAATTGGTATTTTTCACTATTCACTAAAAAATCAATATTTTCCTAAAAAATCCTAAAATTTCACCCAATACTAATTTTTATATTATGAATTAAAAAATTAAGTTTATTTTATAAAATAAATTTTCTATATGATCTAGAAATTAAGTATAATATTTTCTCAATAAAATCAATAAAAAGCATTTTTCAAGAAAACATATTTTTGATGAATAAAATGAAATTATTAAAAACTGAGTGATTATATAATAAAAAATTATCAATAAATTTATATTGAGTAGGAAATTATATATATATATATATTTATATATCATAAAGAAGTTAATACTATTCATACACACCAATTTAACAGCTTGGTTATAATGATCATATATTTCACAGGTAATTTAAGGTCGGTGTTAAATGTCATATATGCTATCGAAGATAACATAATTATTTTAAAAATACTATATTGTTACACTAATATAAATGTATAATTTTAGTTTCTATTGGAATTTTTCTCTATCTTAATCCAATCTGTTTTTTGTGTGGAATTTTTTTGTAAATAAAGAGTTAATGAGGATGCCTCCATTTTTAAAATGTACTAAATTCCATCACTGGAAAGTGGATTTCATGGTATACATGGAATAATATATTATAGTTTCTGAAGAAGTTGTTCAAGAAAGTATTTTTCTATTGAGATGACATAAAGTTGTCTTTTAAATGGATTAAAGAAACCTAGAGATTGATGCATCTGTCAAGAAGGCATTAAAGGATGTTCTAAAAGAAGATACACTCCAAAAGTTTTATCATTGTAATTTATTTAAAGATATATAGATGGAATAGGATGTAATATAGTAAAAATAAGTAATAAATACTGGTAAAGAGGTTAAACTAGTAAGTGGAAATTTTCTTATGTTTGGAGGCACAAATAACATATATAATAAGAATTATTCCTAGAGGATGATCTCTCTAATTGATGAAATTTTTGAATATATTAATATATCCAATTTTAACCCTAGTTTCAGAAAATATGTGTTTGTAAAATTTTATTCCCTCATAGATCTGAAAATAATATGTAATTTTGAAGAAGAAGTTGTAAAAAAAACATATTCTAGACCTAAGGAATGTCCATCCATCCACCAAGAAAAGATCCAATTATTACAAGAAGAGGTGGATCAATAAGGATTCATACATGAAGTTTATCTTGACTATGTATAGTATTTCTACATGTAAAAAAAATTCTAAAGTTATAATGGATGGCCTTGAAGTTTTAAATGAAGAAAATTATATCTGCAATGAAATAAAAAAGTAATTTTCATGAATAAATATCACAAGAAATCATAAAGAAAATGGCCACTTAAAAAAATTGAAGGTAAGAATCACCCTTCTCACACTCAACTAGAAAAGAGGAGATGTTGTAGTAAGTAAACTCCTCAAAAAAGAAATAAATAAATGGAAAATTGAATAAAAAGGATGTAGAAATCAAGGAGACTAAGAAATATATGAAACCCATAAATGAAGTAATGAAATACCATTATATGGAATTCTCATCATGTATAGTAAGAAGCAATAAATATATGAAATATTGATACAAAAGGATAAATCCAAATATGGAATATGTAATATAAGCTCTATGAAAAATCCAAAAAAAAGATCCAAAAAATATGGTACCTTTAAAATTCTATTTTTGTAGAATAATTAACCATATTATGATCATGCACATCAAATACAAAAAGGTCAAAATTTGAAATAAAAAATTCAATGTCAATACCTCAATAAATAAGATACCACATGATGTATGATTACTATGATATATGTTTTATTTTTTATAACCCTGATTATATGTATTGTCATTGTAGTTGAAGGGATTAATGTAAAGAAAAACATTCCATAAGGAGGTATTCCACTTCTATGGCATACAAGGATCTAGTTTATCTGAAAATTAATCTTGTTAAGATGGAAAATAGGTTTACATCCTTGGAAGAAAAAGATAAATCACAAAAAAATGTGCATAAATCAACAAATTTTGGTTACTCACAATAACCCTCTTGGAAGAAAGTAAGGAATATATATAAACAAATACATGGAGATTCTTTAGCTATGAGAAAGATGGAAAACACAGGGGGAAGAATCTTCTAAGGAAGGATAATTCTAAGATATAACTCATGGCCTTGAAAGAGTAGGCATGCATAAGTGTTATAAAGAACCACTCTATAACAAGAAATGAAGATTGGTGTAAGTGTTATCTAATGTATAAGGAAGCTAAAAGAAAGATCCAATAGTGTTTCACCACAAAAGGAGGTGTGCACAAGTTTAATATTCTCCATAGGTGTGGAAAATCCCAATCCAAGGATAAGATTTATCCCATTTAAGAAGAAATATATGCAAGTGTTTTCTCATAAATAAAATTAATGGAAAATGGGTTGAAGAATATGGATGAAAAATATGTTCAAGAGGAATAAGTGATTAAAATGGACATGAAATCCCTTTCCATAAATTTTAAAAGTTTATAAATAATGGTGGAATATGAATGGTTGATCTAATCTAACCATCCATACTCCTTTTTTTAGAAATTTCATGAAACCCCACTCCCAATATACTTTAAATGATTTAAATATGTTTAAAATAGTATATAATTTAGGGGTTACACAATCTATGATATAGACATGCGTACAAAATAAAATTTTTATGAGATGAAGGAAGATCTGTTCTGAAGATATAAAATACATGAAACAAGAGGTGTTTGAAGTATTTCATGTCATGACTAGTATCATTCCTAGAGGTTCATTATTTCATGATGTTTTAATGATAAAAAATACATGATAGAGGGATTGGATAATGGAAGAAACAATGTCATACTATTCCTAAAATAATGAATCATATTTTGATAATTCAGGTAAATATAACAGTTGGTATTAGGATAAAAAATGTTCTTACCAAGTGATATCAAACATGGACTTGTTGGAAAAAACCATTAAATTTGGGGATTATTTATAAGAAACTATATGTACAAACATCATGCCTGTCACGACCCGTCCTCGGGGCCCGTGCCGTGAGTACCCCAGGCCCGCCTTCCATAGGCCAGGGGCTGGCAACTAGCACCAAGGCGTAAATCCCGGTAAAGGGAAGGCACTGCCTTTGTAAAGTAAACAAGCACCATAGAGTAAGCAAGCGGAAAAAGTAAACACTAAGTAAAAACTAGTACAATAGTAAGTGCGGAAAGTAAGTGGGCCAGAATATAAACCCAAACTGAGAGTAAAGTATAACTCGAAATGGGAAAACAACAAATGAAAAGTAAAGTCGCACCGTCGAGCCGTCCACTGGAAGTCCCACCTGAAGGGTGGGTATAGAAAGCCTCCACTGCTCCTCGGGTCCAGCCGACTGCTCCGAGTACGTCCTGCCCAGTGGTCCACCTCCAGGTACCTTCCTGCTCTGCAAGCCTCTACCACGATCAGCGATGTCCATCGTCTACAACCGACACAATGTAGTGCGGGCATATCCCGTGCAGGGGTGAGTATAAGCTACTCAGTAGGGACCCCGAGACCCCCGAAGGTCTCCCAAAATCCACAAAGGATAAACCACAAAGGAAAGATACAATCACGAAGTAACATCCGACACAACTTAGGTATATGCCCATACGTATGCCTAAGTCATCAATTCTCACTCGGATCCAACATCCGAGCTCAAGTACAACCCAGTCCACACAAGAAAGCAAAACCTAAATCCACACAGGATAGCACAAAACAATCCACATAGGAAAGAAAATCTTAATCCACATAGGATAGCACAACACAATCCACAAAGGAGAGTACACAGGATTCAGCTCACACAGGTATACTTCTTCGAATGACGATAGAGATGATCACTAATCCATCTAAGTCGTCGGACCCACAAAGGATCAAAAGGTACTAACCCCCGCAATGACCCAAATAGGATCGGACCCACACAGGATCGATAGGTAACTAACCCCCGCAAAGACCCACACAAGATCAGGCCCACACAGGACCTGTTGGCGCTGGCCCACACAGGACCGCTGAGCACTGACCGACACAGGATCGGACCCACATAGGATCAGTAGCACTGACCCACAAAGGATCGCTGAGTGCTGTAGTCGTCGCCGTCAAATCCACTGAGGATCTCTGTACAGTCGTCGTCGTCACAGTAGCAGTCGCAGCCAGCTCTAGGGTTCCCGCACACAGCAAGCTCGTTCGGGAGGGTCCGCTCCACGAGCCGAGAGGCTGATACATCAACTAACACATAGTCCAGAGTTGATGTATCCAAAAGTTCTGTATCGTTAACCGGAACTCAACGTCGCAGACGGCGCGTCAATCGGACGCCCGGTCTGAGAGTTATTAGCTTTTTTGTCCCAGGGGCCCGGTTGGTTTTTAAGGAAAAACCAAACTGACTGTACTCCACCTGCATCCAAACCTTGGGCAGAGTAAGCCAAAAGATTCATCTCACTTAGAGGAATTCAACAAAGTCGACGGCACGTCAATCAGACGTCCAAACCTCAAGATATGAGCGTTTCCGCTCCGAGGGCTCGGTTGGTTTCGTGTACGAACCAACTCGGCCGAACCCAAAGTATTTTGAAACCTTGAGTTTGATATACCTAAACGACCGTCTCAATCCAAGGATCGCATCACCGCTGACCACGCATCGTTCGGAGGCTTGTAGCTCAAGTTATGAGCAAAATACCGAAAAGGTCCGGAAACGGGGGGTCTGGGCCCGGACCGACCCGGCCCAACCCCCCTGGGTCGGCCCGAACCGGGTCGACCAGACCCAGTTTGGCGCGACCCGTCCCGGCCTGGGCATGACCCGACCGGTGGGTCGGCTCGGCTCGGCTCGGCTCAGCTCGGCCGAGCGGCTGAGCAAAGGAAGCCGTGGGGGGCGTGTTGCCCCCGCGTGAAATGAAGCCGCGGTCCCGCGTGGGGCTGCTCGGTGTCACCGGACGCGGTCAGGGCACCACATCCCTGCCTTCGGTTCTGCGCGGCCACGAAACCGCCTCCCACCGCCGCGGATTCAGCCGCGGTGGCCCCGTCCGGCGGCGCACCGGGGTGCCGCCGCCTCCGGCCGCCGGCACCGCTGGTGGAGTCCGCGGGCCACCGGAGTTGCTCCGGTGGTCCGATTCCATTTCTGTCTGCACCGTAGCTCCTCCCGGGTCCCGTTCTTCACTGCGGAATCAAGAAATCATCTCTGTGACCCGTTTTGTCATAGTCCTCCATTCCACACATCAACGAAGAACTGCGGGGGTTGTTGGGCCGTGTTTGTTTGGCCCGCACCCTCTGCGTTAGGTGATAACAATCGAGAAATAATGATCAACACATGAAAACATAACAAGATACAATTTTAATAAATTAAAATTGCACTTTGATCCCGGGCTCTTTGTTTTAGAAGAAACAACTACGGGAATAAAATATTATTTTCAAATAAAATCTCTACCTCGCCGTAGTCGTCGAGCGTGCGTTCTTCGCAGAATTGATCGTCACGGAAGAAGAGGATTGTCACGTCGTGGAAGGGCATCGCGTCGTCGCGGTATATGGTGTCACGTCGATAATCTCCGAGGGGTAATGAAAACACACGAATTTAATTTACACGAATTAAATCCATGTCAAGCATAAAATCTACAAATTAATTTAAAAAATTCGTAAACTCTTACCTCAAACGGATGTTCGAATATTTGTCGCGGAAGAAGCGTCGCGGAGGGAGAATCGTCGGCGTCACGTCATCGATCTTCGGGGGGGGGGGGGGCCTGGAATTCTTCGTCGCCTTCATCGGAGGTCGGCGTTCTTCGTGTTCTTCGTGTTCTTCGCGTTCTTCACGTTCTTCACGTTCTTCGCGATGGAGAAGGAAGATCTTAGAGATTTTCCAAAGGTTTAACACAACATTCAAGAAGAAGGTGTGTTGGCCTTATTTTATTAACATGCCAACAGATTGAAAACGTGTTAAGAAACGAACAAAATTAATTCATAGAATTAATTTCTACGAATAAACCTCCCAATTAAAAGGAGCGTTTAATAGTTTAAGAAATGCCCCAGTTGACTTTCATTAAAAAGGGTTTTCGCAGGTGCGTTACTTAGCGGAAAAGAAACGATGGGGCTCGTGCGGGCCCCACCTCACAAATATCCTACCAAGAGGGTAGGATATTTTGGGTTCCACCCTATCTGCTTCAACTCATCTTAATCATCTTAAAGTGGCTTTTAAGCGGCTTTAAGTGAAATAAAACAAAGTTTGTCGTACCACATTATTTTATTTCTTAACTTAAAGCCCAAAAATTAAAAACCACACCCGCGAAAATGCAACTCCAGAAGAGGCGTTTCTAAGCAAATACCGGTGCTGCGATTCCATCGGTGCCCTCATAATTAGATTCCGAGCACCGATTCAAAAGTTAGAAAAACCCGCTCGTTCGTTCACTGAACGTACCCGAGCCAAACTTCGGAAAATGATTCCGGGCACACCGGGCCTCAGAATCACGTGCTGTCAGAAACTGCGCTCTTGTAAAATTCCAAAGAAAATTAAGAAAAAAATTTCCTTGAAATTTATGGGTCTTTACAAGTAATATTTTACTCCATCTTCTACTTCTACTCTGTGATCCATGTACTCTTCTGGATTACTCACTTTCCGTGCTTTGTCGAAGCCACCATAGTCAATCTGGTGACTTTAATCCATGCTCTCATGAACCTCCATGTATCAATTCCTTGTAACTCTAGCTCTTTATCCTATATATATCAATGTATGAATCTCCTTTCTCACCTCTTGGTCTTGCCAATGTCTTCTTTCATCGCGAAGTATAATATGATCTCTATCTTCACCATTTATCTTCTCATGATGGATTGTCAATGCATAACATGTGGTTGAAAACAAATCCAATAAGAACTAATCCGTTGGTAACAAAATCACCCCTTCACAAATTTCATCCAAACCATGAAACATATTTTTCAACTCTTTTTTTTTCATTTTTTTGTGACCCCACTTTCAATGCTTGTTACGGTGGTGTCTCCCTTGATTTGGGACCTCTAGCTTGCACCATAGATGGTATATTATACCAACATACCATTGCTTTATGCCCGAACACACTACAGAACTAACAATAACCATAAAAACAAAAATCTTCTCACATAACGCAAGTTCTATCTAGAATTTTTGTTTTCAGACATTTTGAGGCCGTTCTGTCAAGAATTTTTGTTTTCAGACATTTTGAGGCCTCCATTGCACTTCGTTTTTCAAAATACAATTACTAAAGACTCTTATTTTTCCTCTGCATGGCAATATTTTTTAATAAACTACAATCATTTGTTCAGCTTTTTGATTAATTAATTGTACATTTTTGTTTTCTGAAAGGTCAATGGCTTCTCCTCAAATAAAGCCAAGACCTTGCTTGCCAAATGAGTGAGGTTTTTGATGATCAAGGAATTCAACAAGTTGTTGAAGCCTTTTTTCTATACTCAATGGGTTAAGGGAATCAACAACTACAACCATAGACTTCTCAAAGTCATATTTGAACTTCTATAAGTAAATTATTGATTCCAACAATTTTACTTGATGTTCTTCAACCTCATTTCTCTTGGATCAGAGATTAGAGAAAACATCTCCTTTTACATTAACTTCCTCTGCCAATTGAACATTTAAATCTTCAAGCCCCTTTAACAAATCAGTCTTCTTTTTCACACAAATTGCATGATCACCATTTTGAGTATGTGATAACTTCTTTATGTTTTTAACCTCCTCCAATTATGTTTTTTTTCAAAGGCAAACCTTCAATTCTTCTATTAGTATATATTTCATAAGTTGTCCCTCTTTTTATCACTTTTTTTCATCTTCACTTAAATAATAGCCTTTTCCGTCAACTTTGGCAATGAAAGTCATTTCACTTTCATGGCTTGAATTTTTCGCATCTTCATCGCTAACTTTGTTCTTGTCAACATCTTCTTTGGATAAGAAATATCCCCTCTTATTCCTTAAGGATTTTTTCTTCTTTTCCCTTGAATTAATTGACTTTTTTGTACTTGCCACCCATGCTTAAAAAAAATTCAAGAACTAAATTGTCATTATTCTACTTGGCTATCATCAACTTTTGTCTTCAGACAGTTTACTACAGTGTAATTTATGTCTTCACAGTTGAATCACTTCAATAGAATTTCCCCCTAATATTTACTTTTTCCTTGTGTTTTTTGAAATAAAAAACATGATTTTATTGAATTTAGCTTCAGGATCCTCCGCTTAAAAATCTGTTGAAGGATATTCATTTTTCTCTTTAATATTCAAGTTTTCTATAGCCTTAAAAGGCTATTTCCTCATCACCTTTTGTATTCTTCAAGGGTCCACCCACATGCCTGAATGGGTCATCTGACTAATGATAGTTCCCACAGGCCAACACATGTCTACGGGGAAACTGGTGGTACCTGGTGGGCCAGGACCCGACAACCATGTTAAGGCGGGGTGGCTGTGCTATCACTGGGGCCCAGTTGTCACAATGCCTATATATGATGTTTTCAAATAACTGATATTAGCTAATTATGTTTTATAACATAATAAAATCTTCTATTCATGAAATGTTATTGTTGATATGTGATATCCCTTGGCTAGAAAATTTCTTTAATATTAGTTTCAATAGTTGATGATATAAATTAAGAGAGGTTATGATGAATTTATCAATGTTTGTTTGTCCTCATAATTTAATTAAAAAACTCATGAATGTTTTAATGATAATAAAGTCAAGTGAAACTTCTACTTTGGTATTTATAAATGGTATCCATTGATGCTTTAAGTGGTATGCCTCTAAAAATTTCTGGCTTATTAAATATCTACCAAGGGTTTGTGTGAAAATGTGATGAGATTAAATGCTTTATTTTTATTAGTAAAGTAGAAAGATGAATCTTATTTAGTATTATTAATATAAACGAGTTACATATATAGCTTTCTGGAGGTTAGCATAAACTCTTGTATTCTATACTGACGTGAAAATCAGTAGGATTAGAGGATCTTTTGACACCACAATTGATAAGTGGTATTTTTAGTCACTATATTTCTATGAATTATTATAGATATTGTAGGGAAATTTTTCTTATCATGTAAGGAGGTGGTTTCTGGATGTGGACAATCCTGCTAAAATGTTTTATAATTGATATCGATATGTAGTGAAAGGAATATATTATCAAAAGAAACGTGTGCACTTAGGTAAAGTGAAGATTTCTTCCTATAGAACTCAAAAATTTAGAGGGTGAAAAGTTAAAGTTAAATGAAGTTTACCCTTTGGTTTTAATTTTCAAATAGAGAGGTGGAAATGATTATATTCTCCACAAATTCTGAATAGAGTTATTTTTGGAACCCTTTGAGTTGGCATTTGATTTTTTAACAATATAATATGAAGACATGACGAGGTTATTTTTTTACTATAAATGTTTGAGATGGAAAATTTAGTGTTTTAAGGTATATGTTATGAATTAATTTATAAAGGAAATATATGGTGGGTAAGTATTGGTTTATAGTGTGTAATAATTGGATTCATTATGTTTCTTGGAGGATTGTTATGAATTGATCAAGTAGTTCAGTATCATAAAGGAGGATTTATCTGGAAGTTGTATTGTGTGTGTAAAGTTAATCATATTCCATGTAAGGGTTATTAAAATTTTCTACCTTCTATGCGAAGGTTACATTGTAAAACTAGAGGTTCCATAAAAGAATTTTCATAAGGAAATCTTGAGTTGTGTAAGGGTATAAGGGAAGAACCTTGAATTGTATAAATGAAATCTTTGATGCTACATAAAGGTAACTATAGTGATATAAATCATGTAAAATTGTAACCTATATATACAAGATTCCATATAAAGGTATTAGTGATTGAGAAATACTTGTGAAGATGTAACCATGCTATAGATTGAGCTTTGGTGTCCTAAAAAACCCATAGGTTATACTCAATGTCACATGGATGAGGTAGGTTTAGTCTGAATGTGTCGATATCCATTTTACAAAGATTATTGTTGGGATATGTGTTCTTTAGTTATTGATCTATGAAGGTGAAGAATTTAATCATCTAAGGGTAACTGGGTGAGGCCTCATAAGGGTTATCACCATAGACTCGATGATTTATAAAGGTAAATAGAGATTCCAAAATAGGGAACACGCTTGTTCTACACCATGGATCTCAACATTAAACTTGTAAATTTACCTATGTAAAATGAGATATCAACCATTTTCATTTCAGTGGATATGGTGGATCCATGTAAAGATAACGAAAGACATTCAAGAGATCTCCTGCACCCTGGTGTCAATCACCAGGGCATTTCACTAACCATGGCGAGAATCAAATTTTCTATGAAGAATCCAAAAATAGGCTAGTGGATATGTTAATAGAATTTCTAAAAGATGTTCTAACCTGGATAAAGTTTTTTATTATGGTGGTTGATGTATCATGTTGCGGTCTCTCAAATGTGAAGCCCAAAACATACATGGTAAAAAGAGACTATATCGTGCTGTTTTGAAACTGATATTTATGAATGGGTTTTCATGGATTTGAGCTTCAATAACCATTGGGTGGTAATGGTTAGTGTAAAATCCCACAACTTCTCATTGGATTGAGAAGAGTCATTGGTTAAAATTGTCTTTAAGTGAAATCCCCAAGACACCAAAGGCTTTAAATTAATGCCAAGAGCCTCAAGAACATATGGGGGATAATTTTCCCTTTTTAAAGATAAAAATCCCAAAAACATACACAATAAACATTCAATCCACTATATGATTCATAAAAAAATATAACCAAGGACAAACCAATAATAAATAACCATATTAGAGTTATAATGGAAATGAAAGATGAAAATTGAAAATATAACTAGACTTAGGACACTAGGACAACAACCCCCCAAACTGCTCCAAGATCAAACTCCACATGCCAAACCCACGGTATCAAGAAACATCACTAAAGAATTGATATACCTTAACTTTACCCATGTATCGATACATAACACCGAAAACACACAAAATTAATTAATTATGGGGTGATTATAAACTCCAAAGGATATCCATAAGGACTTCCCAAATCACACCACTAGGACAATATTTGTTAGCATAATTAATATAAAACAATTTAAAATAATTTGAATAGTTTATTTAAAAAGCAAAGTAAAGATACATGGAAAAATAATCAAAACCATAAAAATAACTCAACAATGGTTTGGAAGGCCTATTCCATGCTTCCAAGAACACAAATCCATGTATAGTTTACATTTTCATGCTGATGAGTGGTATCACATTGATCCACCAAGTCGCCGTAAGGAGACCAAGACCAAGTTCCCCAATGGAACACACCCCTTCCATTGGGCCACCTATATGAATGCACTCACACTAACTAGGTAATACAAAATCCATGAAAAACCATTCTATATAACACTTTTATTTCTTTAAATAATTTCAATAAATAATTTTTCTTTCATAAAAAAATCATAATTTTAAAATCATAATTTTAAAATTATTATCAAAGAGGATTTTCAAAGAAACCACACAATTTACCAAATTTCAAAGTGATAACCCAAATGCGGTTTCTGTCAATAATCACACACATATTTCATAAAAATTTCAAGAAACAAATTTAATAAAAACTAAGCCTCCATGTTGTAGCAAAATCAGAGATGAGAGTGACGCCACCCACCTCTCAATGGTTGGTGAAAATGAAGAATGAAACAAAAATTCTCTAGATTTAATCACAACCCACATTCCCTTCTTGAGAGTTAAATTTTTTTATCCATATTAACATACCACAATATAGATCTATCAATAAATGGCTATATATATGATTTTGAGAGAGTAAATAAGAAAATATCTAAGAAGACTGATAATGAATAATGACTTACCAACGAATCTAGACCTCCATCATGCATTGATTTTCTTAATAATCACTTTTGGATTGAAGGGGGTCATCTATCAAGCCTAGGGGAAAAGGAAATTGAGATTTAGAGGGATTAAAAAATTATGTTGGGTCTTAGGAGTTAATTTGGATTAGATACACCAATTTTGGGGTTCCATCAGTATGGAACATAGTTAGGTTTCATAATTTGGAAAACCATGTGCTAACTTTGTAGTGATGCTACCTTAAGGCCAACCTCACATGGTTCACTCATATGGTTTTATAAATCATGCACCAACAATTATTTTCACTCTATTTCAAGTTTTATGTTTTCCCTTGGGTACTTTCATGGTTTAACCAAACTATGTGCCGAACTTCTAACTACCCAGTAACTTCCAAAACATGTTGCACTATTTTCTTGATGTGGTTCATGGTTTTTACTAACTAGGAACCTCTATAAAAACTTCCAAAACTTGTATAAATGTCCTATAAAATCATCAAAATTAACCCAAGTATTTTATAAGATCAAATTTTATAAATAAAGGGTCATGTACATGAAACCATGGGTGCTACATTCTCCCCACCATTAGTCCTTCCGTATATAAAAAGTTGAAAAAAAGCTGTCCTTAAACATTTTAGTATACTTTTCTAACATTTCCTTTTCATGCTCCCACATTTCTTTATAAATATGACCATGTTTTCCATAAAAACATTTCTAGAATGGTTCTTTTCCAATAAAAGATATTCTATTTCCTATCTATAATCTATACCAGCACATAAATCATCATTTCTTTAAAAAATATGTAAACGTGATCCTATGGAATAACATGGTCAAGATTAGGTTGGTTCTTCTTCAACCAAGGTACATGAAACACATTATTTTCTAAAATGAAACTTGGTGAAAAACATGATTGATATTGCACCCCACCAACTCATTAGAGTACCTAAAAAGGGCCTATGTATCCTGGGGAAGATTTCATTTCTTACCAAAACAATGATTTCCAAGTCTCACAAATATTCTAAAGAAGACATGATTACCCACCTCAAATGAAAATGGTTTCCGATGATGATCCACATATGATTTATTAGGAATATAATCCGTCTCCCTCTTCTTTCTGGCAAACTAAATATATTTTATTTTATCTTGAATAAGGATGGATTTAATCAGTGAATTATCACCTATTTCCACCCAAACAATTGGAGAATGAAAATGATGAACATAAAATGCTTCAAAAGGAGCTATATATATTGATGATTGATAGTTGTTATTTTATATGAACTCTACTAAAGTTATATGCACCTACCACAATCCTAAAAAATTCATCACACAATAACTAAGCATTTACTCTAATGTTTGGATCATCCTTTCATATTTTCTATCTATTTTAGGATAATAAGCTATGAGCATAGTCAACTGCATTCCATGGGATTTCTTCAAGGACTTCCCAAAATGAGATGTAAAATTGGGGTCTCAGTTAGATATAAATGATATTGGAATACTATACACCATTAAAATTTCCTAAATGTAGATTTTATAAAAGTATTACACCATATTGGTTTGATGAATATTGATTAAGTGAGCCAACTTTGTGAGTCGATCCACAATCACCTATATGGAATCATGTTTCCTAAAATTTCTTTATATAAATGTTACAAAATCCATAGATATTATTCCCCATTTCCACATGGGAATTAGTAAAGACTATAACATACCAGTTATTTGTTGATGATCTACCTTGAACTAATGACATGTGAGGAATATCAAGTAATACTCTACTATCACTCTTTTCATACCCATCCATCAAAACATTGATATCAACTTTTTTACTTCTTCTGAAATATAGGGTGTACAATATATCTCGAAGTGTGGTAAACAATAATAACTCATTCTTAATAAATGTACCATGATATGATTTCTAAACCATAAAAGTGAAATCCCATCTATATTCTATCCATAAATGGTATCCCCACCATTGAGTTTCAACCTCATTACTAGACATTTAGGATTTGAAGTTTGAGAAACTATAACTAGATCAACCGAATTCAAAATAAGAGAAACTGAAAATAAAATTGCAACATTACCTTGTTTTCTATAATCTATATGCATATCAACTATTTCTAATATAATCTTCCATTGATCTGATTCATCTATAGTCAATAGAGTGTATGAATTCCTTCTCAAGTCATGTGCTATAGAATTTCTATTTCCCAATGTATACAATAGGTTGAAGTCAAACATTTGTAGATATTTTATTCATCTTCATTATCTCATATTCAAAAATCATTGTTAGAAAATGTATTTTATGCTCTTATGATCCATAAACATCATAAATTTCTCCCCAAAAATGATAATGTGTCCAAGAATTCAAATCACAGAATACTTTAGATAAATCCAAAACACATATTGGGTAGTTCTTATTATGCATTTGTAAATTCCATGATCCATAAGAAATAACATGATCTCCCTATATGAGAACACATCCCAACCCATATCTTGATACATCACAATAAACTAAATATCCTTTTCTAGAGTTTAGAAATTTGAGGATAGGTGCTAATATATGTATAATATTATGTTATTGAAATGATTTATGACATTCATCATTCCATTGGAAAGGAACACCTCCCCCATCAAATCTATCATCGGTGATGCCAAATGTGAAAAATAATGAACAAATCATCTATAATATCTTGATAATCCAAGTAAGATGAATATCTCAATAACATCATTCAGTGATTTATAAGTGATAAAAACTTATATATTTTAGGGATCTACAGAAACACTTTTTTTTGAAATGACATGGATAAGAAAACTCACCTCTTGTATCCATATATAAGCATTTGATAACTTCACCTATAGACGATGCTCTTGTAAGATACCAAAAACTATATACATGTGTTGAAAATGATCTTATTGTTTCTTAGAATACATTAGATTATCATAAAAAACCACCAAAAAGGAATACAAATACCTATAAAATATTTTATTCGTAAATTCTATAAATATGGATGGTGAATTTGTAAGACCAAAAGGAATAATGACATATTCATAATGTCTATACCTACTTCCAAAATTTATCTTCAAAATATCATCCTTTTGACCTCATATTTTGTGATATCTTATATGTAATTCAATTCTAGAAAACTACTAGGATCCCCGCAATTGATCAAATAGATCATCGATTTGAGGAAGATAATACTGGTTATTTATTGAAGCTTAGTTAAGATTAAAATAATAAACACAAATACAAGGAGTTAATTTTACATTTTTAATAAAAAAACTCATGATTCCCATAGATACATTCTTAGTCAAATGAACCCTTTACTTTCCAACTCTTCCAACTAAGCTTTCAAATCATTTATTTTTATTGGTTCCATACAATAAGATAAAAGTGAAAAAGGACTAGTCCCCAGTAGGAGATCAACCATAACCACAAAATCTATTTTCAATGGGAACCCTAATAAATGTTTAGGAAAATAGAAAATAATTGTTTAGCAATAGTTGGAAAATATGTATTCCTTATCTCATCCATATATTCCAAAGTAAGCACTCCTAACTGATTAGAGATGGTTCCAAAAACTAGTTTCAGAAGTCTGGTACTACATTCTTTTATTTCCCAATACCATTTAAAGAGATGCTTGATGCCATCCAGAGATGTGAAACTAACATTTTGAGCATAAAAATAATTGTGGGGATTTAAAGATTCCAACCAATAGATACCTAAAATCAGTTTATAGAAATACATCTCAATAATAGAGAAATACCAAACCAACTAATCCACATCAATGGTTATAGAACAAGATTTATACATAAAGTATTGAAACTATATCTAGCCAAGAGGAGTTTGAAGATTCAATGTAGAAGTCATCATCTCAACATCCAAACCCATTTGATCAACAACATGATAAGAAATAAATGAGTGGGATGTTCCCACATCAAACAAATATTTTGTAAGGTTAGAATTAAAAATAATAATACCTATTTTAATCAAAGGACTATATTGATCATTCATGATCACATGATCAGATATATACATTTTATTAGTCATTTTACTTTTATCTTTTTTACCCTATTGAGGATGTAAAGGATGACGATTCATGGTGTTACTAGAATTGCCTTGGATCTCTTGATTTTGATGATGAGAATTATTGTTCTACAGTCATCCAATCACAACATAATATGTCTGAGAAACATGAGATGTGTCACTGGCATCTGAACTTCGAGCACCTAAAATATTGCACTTGAGATGTCCCATCTGGTTACAATTATGAAATTATCTTAGTGGTTGCTCATAATCTCTCTTCACATGCTTAAAAAAACCACATTGAAAATATATCGGTTTAGAGTTTATTTGAGGAGGATTTTTTTCCATTCTCATTGTCAAATTTGTGGTGTCCCACCACTCTAGAAGAAGGCACATCTCTTCTTTTTATTACCAATATTAGAATTTACACCTATTCCCATAAGAATAAATATGATCCCACCAAAAATATTCCTAGTGATATCCATTTTATCCAGGGTCACTCTATTAACCATTTCTATATTGTCCGTAATAAAAATAATGGAAATATTTTGACTAAATTTATAGTATCAATCCAAACAAAAAAATGTGTGCCTGCAAGGATGAAATTATAGGAAATTTTAGGTAAAAGTTGAATATATTCATAAATTTATCCAAATACTCTATCATCGAGAGGTTTTATTGTTTTAGGCCAAATAAATATTTAATTTTTGGGAAATATAAAATGTATGAGGATAGAATTTCTAGTTAAACAATTCATCAAAATCCTCCCATGTCATTCCTTTGTTAAATTTATCTTAAAAAACTAAATCCCATCATTGGTGTGCTAGATCCTCCAGTATATAAATTTCCAACATGAGTTTTAACTCATGAGGTGTTCCTAAAAAATTAAAAAATTGGTTCATCCTATTCAACCAAATTTCTACTTTATATAGCTTAGAATCCTCCCAACATATGGGTGGATTTTTCTTTTGGAATTAAAATAAAGGTCCGATTTATGAGGCCCTTCATTATTATTTCCTCTATACACAAACTAAAATCCCGGAAAATACTATTTTTTGGTTCACCTGTGGATCAAGTGAAACCAAATTTCTAGCAGCCTCTTTCCATTGATTCCTATAATGTATACCTAGTGAAATTCACTATAAATAGAAAAAACTTCATTGATTCTCACTCAATAACAATTCATGGTATAAAATTCCAAATTTCCATATCAAAAATACAAAAACCATTCCTTTAAAAATAAAACCAATTATCTATTTTAAATAATAACCACATTTTCTCCATTTCATATACCATTAAACTTAGAATTAACAATATAGTCCAAGTGGTATGTCTTACTATCAATTCATGGAATGAAATTCTCATCATCTAAACACACAAAGATGAGATGTAAATTCACTTAGAAGTGTCTTAAAATAATTATATACCCAAATACCAAGGTAATTTGAAGTTTATCATAAAAAGGATAGATATGAATTTTTAAGCTATACATTTCATGTTCTGATGATCCTATCTCCTTGATACCATAAAAAAGATAGAATGATTCCATTTACACCTCAAAGGTTAAACAATATGTTACCATTTGTCATAAATTGAAAGGCATGCATGCCAATAAAAATTATATTTGTCTTCAAAATATAGATGGGACAACAAATACTAATACTATTTGTTGACTACCATGCCTCCTTATTGTCTTGAGAAGAGGAAGTGGTGACACTAGTCATTAGGTGATATTCCTAAGGAACCAAAATAGGTAAATTAATGGAAATGGAATCAAGAATATTTTAGAGATTATTTTCCCATTTTAAAGATAAAACACCCAGAAAAAATATATAATAAACATTCAATCCTCTATATGATGCATGAAAGAATAAAACCAAGGAATACTAAACAATAAAAATCCATATCAAATATACAATAGAAATTGAAGATAAAAATTAAAAAGACAACAATATTCAAGACATCATGGAAACCAACTCCAAAATATCTCTAAGATCTAACTCCATGTGTCATGCCCATATTATCAAGAGGAATCACTAAATAACCATGATAACTTTCCTTTAATTGTGTCTCAATAGACAATATTTGAAAGAAGACAAAAGTTCCCAAGTAGGGGGTGATTAAATAATCAGCAGGATATTCCCAATGAATTCCTAATTCATGCCGTATAGAAAAAACCTATTAGTACAATTTAATTAAAAAAAATTAAAAAATTAAATTTTTTTATATCAAATCCAAAAGAAATTTCCATGGAACGAAATAACCAAAAACATTAAAATCATTTCACATTGATTTTGGAATAACCATTCTATGATTCCACACACACACATGAATTCCTTTGTGATAGTTCCATACTCATGAGTGGTCTCTCTTAAATCCACCAAGTCATCAAAAAGAGACCAATACCTAGTGCCCCAATAGAACATGGAAATTCCATAGGGTCACATCAATGAATTCACTCACACAATTCCATGAAAAACATTTCCTATGACACATTTCATTCATTATTAAATTAAACAAATAATTTTCTACACATCAAAATAAAACAAAAATTTTAAAATCATCATTTTAAAATTATCATCAATGCTTATTTTCCAAAAAACCATCCAATTTCTACAATTTCAAAAACCATAAACCAAATTAGTTTTTTTATCAATAATCAGAAATGTATTTCACAAAAAATTTAAGCAATAAAATTAATAAAAACTAAAAAACATGTTCCAAAAAAATTATACATGAGATAGAAGCCACCTACCTCTCAATGGCTACTGAAAACAAAGAATAAGACATAAATTATCTAGATTCGATCACAACCCACATTACCTTGTTGATATTCAACAAGGTATTATCAATATTTAAATCCCAAAACATAGATATATCCATTAAGGATTAGATATATGGTTTTGAGAGAGAGAGAAGAAGAAAACATCTAAGAAGAATGATGAATAATAATGACTTATCGATGAATCAGAACCTACAACAAACTTTTATTTACCTAATTATTTCTTTTACATCGAATGAGATTATCTATCATGCTAGGTATAAAAATGAATTTGAGTTTTTGAGGGATAAATTAATTAAAGAGGGTATTGGGAGTTCATTCAGATTATATCCACATATTTGGGGGTTCCATTTGTACACCAAACAATCAAGCCACACGGTTTGGAAAATAGTGAAACAACCATGTGGTGCTACCTCCTTAAGGACACCCCTCACATGTTTATCTCACATAGTTTGAAAAACCCTGCACCAAATGCATTATTCACATAGTTTAAAATTTCAATGTTTTCCCTAGCTAGTCACATAGTTTGACCAAACCATGAACCAACCTTGAACATTCATATTTATTCCCAAATGTTACTTTTCTAAAGGTGGTTTCATGGTTTCTACTAACTGTGCATAAATTATGTGCCTCCAAAAACACTTCAAAAACATATATAAACATCCCAGAAACTCCCCAATCATAACCCACATATTTTATAAGATCAATGCACACAAATAAAGGTAATTTTAACTAAAACCTAGGGTGATATAGTTATATGATAAACAACCTGATTCAAATTCAATGGTGAAAAGAAATATGAAGATGAATCAATGGTTGGATTAGATAGAGAATAAGTTGGAAGTTAAATTTAAATTTAAATTAAACATATTAAGTTAAATGGAACTCAAGATATAGAGAGATCATTCTTGTAGGATTAAAAATTGTTCAAATAAAGAGCATAAAGAGTGAAATGATTTTTAGAAGAGGATCATTTACCTAAATGGGGTTGGAAAGAAAAAATGAAGGAGGTTGGAACTCAATTAAAATTCTTAAAAATAAGAGGATTGTTTTAATTATAACAAAATAATAAGGGAATTTTAATACTTGTTATGGAATGATACTGTTTGAATGGATTTTCACAACATTCTTGTGAAGGATCATCCTAGAGATGAAATATAACCAACTTATACTTGTTAAAATCAACAAACAAGGTGATATTTTTCTTGTATTATGGGAAAACTATTGATCCTTTATAGAGTATTGAGAATTAGTGAGGAATTGTGAGGGAAGTTATCATGGTGAGATAGTGTATATACCCTAATTTTTTACGGGAAGTGACACCAAAGAGGATTGAACTGATCATATCCCATTAGTGATTGCGATGCATAAGAAAATTTCTATTTATGCTCATTATATTAGCTCATAGTTGTGCACTAATTAAAAAACTTGGTTCTTTTGTAATTTTTTATTTACATTCTACATATAAAAAATTGATGAGATTATGTAATGAAATAATTTATAAATATGGTAAAGGGATGGTGAAGTAATGTATTAATTGGATTAGCTTAAAAAAGATACCAAAAGTACATACCCTTTCAAATTAAGAGGTTAAGATCCATTATGGTAGTGAGAATTTAAATTAAAAGTGGAAATTTTATTACAATTATTACCCTAATTTGCCCCCTATTAGAGTATCTCCCTCCCAATCGCCTTGGTATTAATAATTTCATGTAGTAAAGTCTCTATCGATGTGTACTCTACATGAAATGGTATGAGTTACATGACATATAAAACCTACTACACACCATGTACACCATTCTCCAGCCACCATAAAAAAATTACCAAGGACTCAAAATTTATACCATATGATTATTAAGGTGTTACATAATGTGTATTCTAGCTACATGTTATGTAATCACAACTAGCCTATATTGCTCAATTTGTTCTCTATATATTAAATACATGTTGTGTAATTTCACTACAAGACATCTATGATTCCCATAGGGAAAACCATATGGGGTTACAGAATGTATACTCCTAATACATGCTTATAACCCTATCAAATAGTGTGGAGAATACCTACTGAATACAATATTTTTAATGATGATGTGTAGTATTCCACCATACAATGTGTTGTGATATGCATGGATTATATATGTTTGGTTGACTTTGGGAACATGAAATGTACATTTATATTACACTCTATGTATTTTTGTCATCTAGAAAAAATCTATGACACCATTAGATTAGATTTTTGAATGTTCTTTATATGTTATTTCCTTATTCATGGTTATATAAAACCTAAAAATCATGTTATCTCAAATATTGGATTATGAATGAGAAAATAGAAATGAAAATCTGAAAAGACAAATTCATAATTAGATAAAATAATAATAATTGTTTTTAAATTACTATGTGTCTGATCTGATACCATTTTCAAGTTTCAGGGTGTAGCAGAAGTGGTTAACCCTGTGCCCAATAATGAGTTTTTATTGAATTATTTAGATAAATACCCAGAAAAAGATGAATGCAATATATAAGATTCCAAAGAGGATGTTTTCATATTTAATTTTTAATTAAATTATATAGATAATAATTACCTTTTCTTGTAAGACATTCTTTATTGTCAAATTAGTTCACTTCTCTTGTCATGTCATTGTATAGATGACATATCCATGAGTATAATCCATCTAGTGTTATCCATACATGATTCAGAAACCCCATAAAATCATAATTGGAACTACGAGTCCTTGAAAAAAGAACCAAATCACATGTGTTATTTGTCATTGATTGTAATAAGAATAAATTTTAGTATTAAAGGATTCTATATAGTTTTATTTGTCTTGAGAGGGAGGAGGAGGACAAATGAAATTCATTTTTTAGAGTGTTATAGAAAAAATTCACATTAAACAGAATTCTCTAGAGAGATATATTGTGTAAAATAAATTTTTAATCCTACAAGTGAAATAAACCAGATTATATACTTTGGTTAAGAATTAATTATTACACAAAGGAATTTAACCAATATTTCAATATCAAGTTAACCCCTCCTATAATAATATTAATAATAATATTAATAATAACAATAATAATAATTCTTTAATGGTCACTAATCTCATAGATATTTAAAAATCATTTATTAAATAAATAAATTTATATTCATTTAAATGATATTAAATAAATATATCATTTCTCTCAGAACCTTATCTCGACCAATAAATCCCTCTCAGTATTTATCAAAAATCAAATAATAATTTTTTGTTGAAATAAATAAATAATATTATATCATTCAATAAATAAATAAATAAATATCATATTAACTAACTAGAGACATACAAATTTTGGTATGTAGGTATGCACTTGTGTGTATTTTTCTACATGTGTGTGTGTGGGTGTGTGCATACATGAGTGTGATTGTGGGCGTGAATGTGGGAATTTTCTTGTGTTTGTGTGCATGATATGGGAATGTATGCATGCACATAAATGTATCCATGTCAGTTTCAGTGTTAGTGTCTCTCTCTGTGTGTGTGTATTTGTCTTTGTGTCTCTATGTCTCTACGCTGGTATGCCTGGGTGCTTATATGCCTTTGTGCCTCTGTGTCTCTGTCTATGTGTCTGTGAGTCTGTGTGTCTTTGGTTTTATATGTGTTTGTGTCCATGTCTGTGTCCATGTACATGTCAATTTTGAGTGGGTTTCCACCATTTTGGCTCTATATCTCGACAAATTATCTTACTTTCAAACACCATCCCAACAATGTATACTGGTGCAGATCTTGAAGAAAAGGGAATACCCCTTTCTATTAAGTTGATCATTAGGTTATACTAGAGGGAATGAGTAAGATAAAATAAAAAAAGGGGACATGGTACCCAATTGATCCAAGGATGAAGGAGATTCCTCCAGTAAAAAATTCACAAATAACAGGGTGTTTATGTTTGTGTACCTATCCTTGTATGTATGTCCATGTGCATGTGTCTGTGTCCATGTTTCCATGTTTGTGTGTTTGTGTCCATTGCTGTGCTTGTGTCTATGATTTCCCCTATGTATCACTCTATATATATGTCCACTTATATATATATATATGTGTGTGTGTGTGTGTGTGTGTGTCTTTCTCTCTCTCTCCCCCTCCCCCCTCTCTCACTCTCTCTCTGTTGATCACTTGCTCTCTCTCTCTCTCTATTGTTCTCTCTTTCACTCTCTATATTCCTCTCTCTATTTCTCTCTCCTACACACTCTCACACACACACACACACACTCTATCTTTCTCTCAATCTAACTCTCACTTTCCCCCAGTCTCCCTCACACTCTCCCTCTCTCTCTTTCACTCTCAATCTCACAATATCTCTCCCCTCTTTATCTCATTCACGCCCTCTCCATATCCATCTAACTCTCTATATTTATCTCTTTAATTCACACACACACACAAACTCTATCTATATATATACTATGATCTCTCTCACTATCTCTATGTGTGTGCATGTGTGTGTTTGTCTCTGCCTCTATCATTATCTCTATGACCGTGCCTATGTCTATTTCTATGTATATCTATCTCTATATTTATTTATGTATATGAATCTATGTGTTTGTGTCTATATATCTATCTCCATATCTATCTCTATATGTGTCTATTTTTTATGTGTCTTTTTGTCTATGCGTGTGTTTGTGCACATCTCTATGTTGATTTTTCTGTGTTCTTATGTGTAATTATAAGGAAAAGAATTTGAAACATTTTATAATCTTGAATTTTAAATCAATTATTAATTTTCATGCACTATAAAGGACCTTTTGAGGTTTATTTTTTTAATAGAATAAGGTCTTAAATATTACATAATAAACTCATACAATACAAAGTGAACACTTCTACTCAGTATCCATTCTTACACAATATAATAATTTTAAAAGGAAACATGTTTTTTTCATTAAAATATTCACAATTTTCAACTTAACTTCATCATTATTTCTATTCGTCCTTAAAACCGCATAAAAAAATTTTAAAACATGGTATGATCACAAAAATCTCAGTAAGAGGCATAAAAAAAATAATAAAGTAAATTCTTTAGTCCAATTAAAAACCACAATATAATATAAAATATTTTTTATTTAAAATAAAAAATTTTAGCTAAAATAATTATTTATTTACACCTGAAATATTTATTACTTCCCAAAGGTTTTTATATAAAAATATATTTAAAAATATAAAATATTATAATCATGAGGGTTTCTTATAAAACATGAGAACCCATGAAAAACATTTTCTAAAAAACATACCTTTTTACCCATAAAAGGAATAATAATTTATTTAAACAAAATATCATTAACTTCAACTTATGAAATACAAATATTTCCATAAAAAACTCAATATCAAGAATATAAAATTCATGTTAGTTCCTTATGAAATAATCTTCATAGAAACCTTATAAGAACCCTTATAAATGAAAAAACCTAATCAATTAATTG
The DNA here is from genome assembly GCA_963277665.1 of Viscum album. Taxonomy (NCBI): domain Eukaryota; kingdom Viridiplantae; phylum Streptophyta; class Magnoliopsida; order Santalales; family Viscaceae; genus Viscum; species Viscum album. Next base: position 37,106,756 of record OY728138.1, read on the forward strand.
CAACCTAATTATTTAGAGAACATAATCATTTTACATTTCATTAGAGAGAGATATCAAGATCACCTATAATCATAAACAATGTCAAAATATCATAAAATACATGAAACATGTAGAATCTTACATTTCTATCATCAAAATAATAAAAATATACATTTGAAACCATATGTAAAACATTTTCACATATTGATATATCCCTTTCCTTTAAAACAACATTTTTTAAAAAAATGCCAAAAAATGGAATTCATGTTTTTCATTGAGGAAAACATGAAATATTAAAAAAAGAAAATATAAAATAACAGTTTATACAGCGGAAAAAATATTTAACATAATATATGTTAAAAACATCGCTTTTGTACTTTGTAAATAAAGTCAAACATTCTACATGGAATGCACAAAATGATTCCTTTACAATACCTTTATAATAATGTCAAAATAGTGGTAAAATGAAAATTTTAATTAATTTTTTTAAATATTTAACTTTCCATCAAACAATATGTACTTTAAGGAAAAATATTAGAAATTATTCTTCAAACCATTTTAAAACAACGTTTTTAAGATTAAATATACCCTACATTGAGTATGAATTGTGACATAAATTTTTTATCTTCCTCAATAATAAACTTGTATTAACTATTTATTTTCTTAATAATCTTTTTCTATTTTATTATTACTTTTATTTCACTTATTATTATTTCATATTTAATCACTTAATTGATTAAGTTTACTTCAGATGTTTTGCGGATATTTGGTTCATAAGTCCAAAATGAATTTGGTAGGTTGACTAAGGTAAAATAGATCATGATTATATAATTTAAATAATATTAATAATGTTATAATTATTATTTATATACATTAATTATAATCTTATAATCATCTATTAATAGGGTTATGAGAAATGAATCACATTACAATCATAGAGATGATAGAATGTACATACGCATGAGTAACATTTCCATTTTTCACTGAGCATGATGGAAAAATGTAAATATTATTTATCTTTATAGAATTATAATTATATCATAAATATAATATTATTTACTTAAAACCACTTATATATTCCAAAAATTTGAGGCGGTGATGAAAAATAAAATACATCGGTTTGTGAGGCGGTAGTCTGCACATGCACACATGAGCAGAATTTCTTATTTTTCATTTACTTATAAAGAAATAATTAGAATATTTATTTACCATTATAAAATGAAATTTATATAATATAATATATATTAATTAATTTTTATCCCTAATTATTACTTAACATAATATTTGGTGATAAAAAATGAAATAAATCAACTCTCGAGGTGGTAGTCCACACGTACATGTGAGAAATGTTTTTATTTTTCATTAGATAGTTATGTAGATGAAATAAGCATATAACATAAAAATAATAATCTTTAATTATATGGGAGATAATTATGTTATTATATGACAATGTTTAAGAGATTTTTTAAGGATGAAAAATAATTAATAAAAAGAAAACTCTCTTAAGAACTATACAACTTCATTAGACAACCTCTTTAAGATTATAACATAATACTTAAAAGGATGATATTATGATCTAAATATGATTTATAAGACATGAAGAGATATGTTAGTAAGTAATTTGGGTAGGTATTTCTCAATATAAGAGGCTCTTTGAGTGTCAATAAGAGAGGAGAGGGGGTGTTATTTTCAAAGGGAGATGACACACTTGGATTTTTTCAAAAGATTAAAATATGTTATTGTATTAATTAAGGGAAATTGATCTAAAATGGACCTTTTTTAAATAAATGCTAATATATGGTATAAATTTTACTATATAATTGTATTTACACAAGGTTTTAATTCATTTTAACCCATATCTTTTTAGTTTCAACCATTTTAATCCATTTTAACTCGTATCGTGGTAACTGACTTTTTGCCAAAGTTACTATTCATAATTACCATAAATTAAAGTTTCCTTATTACTAAATTTAGAAATTAATATTCCAAATATGAATTTAATTTCACAAATTCAATTTTCATAAGTGGTATAAATTAATGTTAAAAAACCCACTCAAAATGCGATGAAATATTTTTTTCCATAAAAATGTCTTTTTATGTATAAAAATGTTTTTATACAAAATTCAAGAAAAATATTGATTATAATAAAATTTATTAGGTTATTTTTAAACTGAATGGACTAATGAAATTTTAAAACTATTTCAAAATATAATTTTAGTTTTTAAATACTTGAAAAGAAACGACAATTTTATTAAAAATCAGTATTTCCACTATTCATCCAAAAATAATTTTTTTATTAAATTACTAAAAATTAACTGTAAGAAATTTTTTTATTTTTTATTTAAAAAATAAAGTTTAATATTTAAAATTCAATTTATTTAATTTATAAATTTATCTTTTTAAATAAAACCATGAAATACATGTAAAAAGTTTTGCACAAAAAAATTATTCCCTTTTTTTGGAAAATTACTTAATATTATTTTTTGTTAATATATATATATATATAAAATATTATTCACAAATATTAATAATGAATAATATTGATCTATTATCAACATTACTTAGGTTTTTACAGTTTGTGTCTATCTCTGCATCTTTGTGTGTGTTTGTGTCTCTATTCTGAGATTTTAAAATATATCTCTCTTTAATAAATAAATGTGTTCGATAGCTTATGAATAAAAAACCATAAAATAATGTGAGTAATTAAAATACTCTATAAAAATAAGAATATTATTTTTTATTTAAATTAAATACATTTTTTGAAAATAATTTTTAATTCACTAGGTAAATACCATTGATCCTAAAGAACTGTTTTAAAATATTTTGTTTATAAGAATTGTTTTTATGATATATGATTTATTTAAAAATTAATTCTGAATATTAAATATTTGTAAAATTATTGTTTAAAAATTTATAAAATTAATTCAATGGTTATCAATTGGTTATAAATGAAAATAAAATCATTTAAATGTAAAATTTTTTTTTTCTAGAAACTTTCTTTTATGCATTTAATGTGTTTTTATCTAAATAAATTTAATTTATAACGATTTTTAATGAAATATGTAGATAATATATTCAATAAAATTTTTTAACATTTAATTAGTTTTTTTACTATGCTAGTAATGATAATAATTTTTTTTTTACGCATAATAATGAATTTCTCTAAAATAGGTTTTCTTGCGTTTTGCACGCTTATCTTATAATTAATTTTTCCACTAATAAAAATTTATTCGATTAAATTATTTCCATATTTGGATTAAGTGTGTCTAAATTTTTTAATGATGATATTTTTATTTTGTTCATAATGAATATTAACTATGGTAAAAAATTATACCTCCATTGAAATGAAAATTATTTACAAAAGGGTTAAACTAACAAATAATGTTTAAATTATCTCATTTTTTTTAAAATTTGACTATTTTAAGAGATTTAGACCTTAAATTATATTAAATTTGAGCCTTTGTCCAATTTATTCATCTTTAACTAGAAAATTAATTTATCACATTTCAATATTTTAAGCATTTAAAAGAGTTCCACCGATAGCCCTACATGCATCGTTAATTCCCGCAGGGTTACCAAATTTAGAAATTTAATAACACAAAACAAACAGACCACTAAACTACAGGGTAGTATGGGATATGCAAGTATAGGGTTAAACCCATAAAGACAGAGCTAGAGAAAATATTAATTGAAGAAGATAGAACTAAACTATTTTTTTATTTTTAGAAATTCAATCTAAGCTAATGAGCATTGGATTGTTGAAGAATTTTGGAGAATAAAATATAAAATGGGTGCCACATAGAAATGATTCTATGTTTATGAATGAAGAGGTATGAAATAATTAATCATAAATATTGTAGTCATCAGAATCGGGTCCTAGATAATTCAATGGTCATGATAAATGAAATCCATCCCAAACTCAACTTTTTTCATGGTTAGGTGCTTCAAATGACAAAGGATGTGGAGTCCGAAACCTTATTTAAACAAAGGGAATAGAAAAACCTAATGATCATGATGTAATTCTACACCTTAGACCGCATATCAAAGAATATCATTCAATCAACTCAAGAAATGGTCATGCTCAAAGATATAAATAAATTAAACCATTTTCCTAACCTCACTCATAACGTTCATGAAAGAAGAAATAAGGAAAGAGATAAAATTGAAGAGAATATATGATATACCAACATAAATTGCATTAAAAAATAAAATACCTCATAAAATAAATTCCCCTTCATCACGCACACATCAACACTAAGAAATCACCCACTCATTATAAACATGATTGGGTGTAGAAAATAAATATATAAAAATCCTATATAATGTATCGAAGTAGGACTCTGAGGTTGTGTGCGTCCCAGGATGTGGATCTTTATTGAGCTCCAAAATGCTCCAAATGGTGTGTCTAGGGGCTCTATTTATAGGCATTAAGTTTTATATACTTGACCCAAGTCACGACGTGTATTGAGCGTACATGTTGAATAATCATGATCCACATTACCTCCACATCCGTGTGAATTTTGTATGTATCACATTCATTAATTTTATGTTTTATTGATGTAACATCGTGTACTAGGGACTCACAACATGTAAGTTCTTGATCATCAATCATCAATGATCTCACCAAAATCATCTCTGAAAATATGTCCCAAAAGATGTCACATTGTGAAATGAGAATTCACCATGTATAATTATAATTCAAGGTGTGTTTTGATTTCATGAATTTTCATGTTTTGAACTACCTCCATTGTTGAATCCACAACATGTACTCATGTTACACATTGTGTAATGGTTCTGCTCCAGTTTTCCAAATTCAATCTTCCTCAAAATTCTGGTGTCATACTGACCAATTTTCATTAATATTTTTTAATATTCATCATTTCCTACCATAAAACATAAAACAACTTAATTCACTACAAATTTGGTAAGGTTATTCAAATTAATTAAAAATTAATAAATTATAACATTCTAAAATATATGCTTGAAATACACTTATCAAATACCCCCACACTTGAATCTAGAATTGCCCTCGGGTATAGAATATCCACATACTACAAAGTATGTTCACTATACCATGCTTAAAATTTTATTTCAATAAAAGAAATTGTTTAAATGGAAAATTAAATGTTTAAGCATCACATAGTAAAATTTATCAACTTTACATTTTTCAAAGAAACTTGTCAATCATGTATTTTACATTTTCCACTTTGAATCAACCAAGCCTCGTCAATCATCCATTTTCATTTTTAAATTCATTATTAGTGTGCAAGACACTTGAAATCTACCTTACATTAATTTTTCATCTCATCATTAGAGTACAAATAAATAGAATTCTCCACATATGACAAAACATGTAAATTACTAAATTCTTGCAAGGAATCTGGCATTTCTACTACATAAAGAAAAAATCACATTAAATCATGAGGGCTTCACAATTAAGGGTCAAATGACTCTAAGGCATTAGGGTAGGTAGGTAAATGATATAAAAAGTAAATCTCAAAAATTATGTTTGACTCTAAATCAACATTCATTATATTCAAAAAAAAATTAATAAACATCTCCCTTTAAAACATTCATGTCTCTCTTCCCCCAAAAACTCAAAGTGGGCCCAGGATACATGTAATAACAATTAATGAAACAACCAATCGTTCCCTTTTTATTCATTTTCAATTTTTTTTAAAAGTTATTCTTAGGAAAAATCTCACATCCATCACCTAACCACATACGATCCAAAAATTTTTGGTCTGAAAAAAGGTGATTTTTTATCCTCACAAAACACAACCCAATTTTTCATTTTTTAACAAAAGAGGTGAATAATAAAATACAACAATATATTAATGTCCAATCCCCATATCATCATCAAGAATCCCCCCAAAAAATATCCACAATGAAGTATATCCCAATACACCCAAAAATGTTACCCCCCCACACATATTCTCTTAAATATCATCATAAAATTTTAGAGGAAGGTAGGAATGGATAAGATATTCTTGTAACATAGACCATTTCTTAACTATCATGTTCATGGATTATACATGATTAAAAATGATTAATGAAAGGTGGGTCTTAGGAGAAGGGTTAAATAAATGATTGCCTCAATCATTTTAAAAGTGATTCTATTCAGTCATAAAATCTATAAGATTCAAATAAATTTCTAGAATAAAGCATGCAAGGGTTTATCAAGAAATATACTATAGAAGGAATGGAAAATAATAGGCTCAGTGGATGTCTTGATAATGAGATGAAGGGTTGTTTCAATCAATCATGGAAATGCACATGAATAATTAAGTCAATTAATGAAAACATAAACAATTCAAAACATGGACCAATCTCAGAAAAATTTCATTTAAAATGATCAACATACTCCTCGAAATCATGATTTTTCAATTCCTAATCCACATGATTATATATACTAATTATTTTCCCCATTTTCTCATACAAATTTATTGAAAAATAAATTTAAAATCATGAAATTTTAATTTTCCTAAGTAATTTCATGTCTCTTAGTTTAGTTGATTAAAAAATGAATCAAATGAGGGCATGAAATTTAAATTAAATATCTAATAATTTAAAATGTGGGGAATATAATAGAATTTTTTTGAATTGAATTGCTTACTTCTATTTCAATTGATGCTTCAAACATGGTTGCATAGGTTCTACATACAACTACTTTACACTAACTACTTGTGCCTTTTATGGATCTGAAAAATAATATAAACAAGTGAATGTACATTCCCTTGAAATAACATTAATAAATATTAGTGTAATTGAAATTAAATACTAATATAAAATTAAATCCCTAGAAAGAAATAATTCTAAATTCCTAGAAAGAGGCAAAAAACTCGGGTTGCCTCATTGAATATGCTCTTTTTTAACGGTCATTTAGCTCAACCATACTTGGGTTAGCTAATTGGAGGGTTGTATAAAGCTAGCCATCTTTTGTTCACCCAATATTATATTTGTAATCCTCCCAGCTCAGATTGACTTATCCTCATTCAAATTTACGTGGATATCAGAGGTGGTGAATAGATTCTGAGTAGTAAGAGTATGACTAACAAGATCTCTAGGTCTGTCCAGACTTGGTAAAAATCATCTTCTTCTTTTTCTGCTGTCTGTGTGTGTTGAATTTCTTCAATGAATATTTCATTTTCAGCTTCCATCTCTTTAAATTATTCTTATTTTACTACTTATTTTGGGTACTCTATGGAGTTATCATAGGTAACAACTAGTTCTTCTTCCACTTTTTCATCTTTTTCATCATCTCCATATTTGTCCTCTTGTTTCTGTATGCTGATGTGTGATTCAACCCATTGAAGTTCTACAACAAGGTCACTCTCTTCATCATCATCCAAGCCTACAAAATCAAGGGAATCACAATTAGTATAAAAATAAGCATCAGAAGTGGTACATACCACTGCTTCATTTTTGTGACACTCTATGTATAATTATTTCTGTAGGCTATGGGGTGTTGTGTGTTCAGTGCACAGGTACAATTACAAATAGTCATAGGTTTGAACTTTAATTTCTCTAACATTGATGAGTAGTTGCATCATATCCTCCAACAGGAAGGAAAAACTCTCTTTAGTATTAATTTCACTATGTATCCCTTACATCTCAACTCAAAATACCCTCTATAATAAAATGTAATAAAAATAAAAAAATCGAAATCCTATGTTAAAATCAGAAAGCTGAAAAGATGAGAAAAGAATTTGTCTAAATTGTTTAATAAATAAATTCTCTACTCCTACCCCTGGTAAAAATGCCAAAAATTGATATCCCTATGGGTGTTGTTAATTCCCACCAGGTTACCAAATTTATAAAGTAAAAAACACAAAACAAACAGACCACTAAACTACAGGGTAGTATTAAATATACATGTCTGGGGTTGAACCAACTGAGATAGGGTTGAATAAAATATTAATTAAATAAGATAAACCTAAACTAATTTCTATTTTAAAAAATTAAACCTAATATATTGATCATTGGATTCTTAAAGAATTTGGGTGAAGAAAATATAAAATGGGTGTCCCGCAGTAATGATTCTAGGTTTATGAATGGCGAGGTATGAAATAATTAATCAGCAATCATACAGTCTTCGAAATCGAGTCCTAATAAATTCAAGGGTCATGGTAAATGTACTCCATCCCAAAATCTCCCATTTTCATGGTTAGGTACTTCAGATCACAAAGGATGGGGATCCTAAATACTTATTTAAACATGGGGAAGTGGCAAACCCAATGGTGACGGCGGAGGTCTACACCCTATATTGTATATAAAACAATGGAGTTCATTCAACTTAGGTAATGGTCATGCTCAATGATAAAATGAAATTAAACCATATTTCTAACCCCGCTCACAATGTTCATGAAATAGTAAATCAGGATAGGGATAGAATTGAATAGAAGATCTGAAATCCCAACATAAATTGAATTAAAATATAAAATAACTCATATAATCAATTCCCCTTCATCACGCACGCACCGACACAAATAAATAACCCACTCATTCTAACCACGAGCGGGCGTAGAAAATAAATAAATAAAAATAATAAAAAAAGTAAAAAATTAGGTCTTTTTGGTGGTAGTGGGCGTACCAGGCAGTGGATCCTTGTTAAGCTCCGGAATGATCCAAATGGTGCATCCAAGGGATCTATTTATAGGTGTTAAGTTGGATCTACCCAAACCAAGTCATGACATGTACTAAGAGTACACATCGTGTAATCCCAATCCATATTTCCTCTGAATCCACATGAATTTTGTCCATATCAATTTCATTAATTTGAGTTATTATTGATGTATCGTCATGTACTGCAGAAAACAACATGAAAGTGCTCGGTCTTCAGTCATCATATATCCTGCTGAGATCTTCTCTGAAAATGTGTCCCAAAAGATGTAACATCATGAAATATTAATTTAGAACATGTAATTTTCATTCACGGTGTATTTTGATCTCATGACTTGTACAGTGTGGCACTACTTTCATTGATGAAGTCATTATGTTTAATCATGTTACACGTAATGTAATGGTTTTGTTCCTATTTTCGAGCTTCAATCTTCCTCAAAATTCTGATGTCACACTGACCTCTTTTCATTACTTTTTCAAATATGCATAATTTCCTGCCATAAAACCTAAATCAACTAAATTCAATCCAAATTTGGAAATAATATTCAATTAAATTAAAAATAAATACATTAAAACATTCTAAAATATATGTGTGAAATACACTTATTAGCTACCTTTCTCACTTATAAAAGGAAACATGCTCTCTTTACTTATTCACACACATTTATCCATATAGTTCATCCAATAAATACTTTAATATTTTCTTTAAACCCCTCCTCATATCTGAGATATTTTTTTTTTCAAAAAGACCAACCTTTGAAGGCATAAGGTGTAATACAAATGAGGTTTCCCAAAAAAGAGGTAATTGTATTTACCGATATATTTAAATTTTGTTTATTCCATCTATAAATATTCTATAATCATATCAACAATATTAAATTAACATTATTACTATACTAAAATGATTTTATGGTAATGGTCCAACCATTTTTGATCTCCTTTACATCCTATGAAAAATGATAACTTCGTTCATGCATACGTATGGACAATCGTCTCCATGAAGTTGTGCAATTTTTTACCACCACCTTATATGAATGGGTATAAGAGTGAATATCATGAATTAATAAGATACTTCTAATATTATGAGTATTTTTAAAAAAATGAAACCATGAACATGGTTCAAGTACCGAGACCATCAATCTAAAACGTGAATTGAAACCTGACTAGTTTTCACCTAAATGTTAATTTTAATGAAGAATTGTTAATAAATGAGTGATTAGAAATTATAAAAGAGTTTATATCAAAATATAAGTATGAATATGATCCAGATTCATATTTTTAATGATATTAAATTTATTATAAAATAAATTAGAGGAATATATGGAGAAATTTAAGACATGAGATAAGGAATTATACTGTAATCTCATATTTTTCTCAGATTGTTTATGCTTGACTCTCATTTGGGGGAATTATATTTTCTTTATCTGTAAATCCATATCCATTTTTTAATCTATTCATTTTTTTGAATTTTCATATTTTCACTTCATTCTCCTCTATTTGGTACTTAAAACTTTCAAAAAAATGTATTTAATATAAGTTGACTTAATTTCCTATTTTGTTGATGAAGTTTTTCTTCCTTATACTTTTTATTTTAGATGTTCAAAAACATTTATGATTTATAATTAATAGGATGTTAAATTTATTTTCCCTCTATATTTTTACTTTCTTTATAAATGTTCAAAATTAATGTTCTTAATGTTTTTCACATGGGTAAACATGGGTAACTTTTGACTCTTTTTTCCAAAGTTTAATAGAATGTTTTTAATGTATACGACATGAAATTGTTTTCTAACCATAATGTAATTTAGTTTTTTATTAATATTATAAAATAATTTGTCATTGTTTTAAAAAGTAAATTCAATTTATCATTTTAATGTTTTTTTGTTTTAAATATTTCAATAGAAATGGACATTTCTCTGTATTTTTATAAGAAAATAGAAATTGATTTTTCTTATGTGATCAAATGAGTTTTTCATGGATTTTATGATAAAAAGTGAAAGCTTATAAATGGTTTCATCATGATACAATATTTTGGAATTATAGAAGATGATGGGTGAGACTGATATATATTTCCAATGAATTATCTAATAATTACTCTTTTAAAGTGAAAAATGAGGGAGATAACCATATAGTTTACTCATAAAGAATTAACTGTGTATTAGTTATTCCAATATAAGTTTAACATGAGTGAAAATGAGTTATGAAAATGATGATCCCAAATAATTATTTTATTCATAGAAAATGTTTTTACAGAAATCTGTTGATTTTCTAAGGCGAGGAATGTTTTTGACCTTTTAATGATGAAAGGTTTGTTTTTCAAAGAAATGTTTTAGAACGTTTCACTAGTTTTCCAATGCTTTATAATGGTTTTCTAGGGTTTTCTTTGAGTAAAGTTTGATATTATTATATAGATATGTTTTATTTATGTTCTCATAGTTTTATTGTGAAAAAGATAAACATTATCAATAGGTTTTATATCTTTTAATAGAATAAGGAGATTCATTTATTTTTATATCCCTTACTCATCATAGTTTTTCTCATCAAAAATATTCAAATGTTTTTGACAGGATCTAAGGGAATGCGAGAACTTTTAAAAGGTAAATCATGACACTATGTTGATTCTTATTTAAAGAAAAATAAATGTTTTGAAGGAAACGTGAGTTTAAATTTAAGAATCCTATTTTTGTTGAAAAAATAGACATTGATTGGAAGTTTCCACTTTGTATTATAAGATGTTGATATGTGATAATTTTTCCAAATTCTCTAAAAATCTAAATATAAAATATCCTTGAAATGTAAGAAAGTTAAACCCTTGTGATAAATCATGTAATTATGAGTTTTTTATATTACATGATGTTATAGTGTGTGTGTGTGTGTGTGCATCTATTTGTCTACGTGTCTATGTGTATTTGTGTCTATCAGTTTGTCTGCTTGTTTTCTTGCCTACTTGCCAATCAGTTTGTCTGTCAGTTTGTGTTAATGTTTATATACACACATAAAATTTATAATTTGTAATATTATTATTCATATATATATATATTAGTTTATAGATATGTGTGTGTATAATCTTTTTAAAAATAAATATATTATTATATATAACTATCACGACCCGTCCCCCGAGGCCCATACCGTGACTACCCAAAGCCTACCTTCCATAGGCCTAGGGCTAGCGACTAGCACCAAAGGAGTAATTCCCAAAAACCGAGAAGGCATTGTCTTTATAACCTGTAAACACACACACAAGAAAGCACAAAAATGGATATGAAACACCAAGTAAACTGTATAACAAAAGAGTGTTGAAAGAAAAAGGGGCTGAAATGCAAGCCCAACAGTAAAGTACAAGAAACTGAATGTACAACTATAACTGAAGAAAAAGGAAAACAACAACTGGGTCATCCTCCGAGGATCCTACCTGAAGTGTAGGTATAGATTGCCTCCTCAGCACTCCTTATCCTTCTGTCTACTCCATGTACCGACACGTCGTAAGGTCCACCTCTAGGTACCGTCCATTCCTAGTGCTCTCAACCTTAGTCAGCGCTGTCCATCATCTGCATCCAACACAACAAGGTGCAGGCATAGCCCGTGCAGGGGTGAGTAAAATGATACTTAGTAGGGACCCCGAGACACTTAATGTCTCATAATATACAACAATGATAAAGCACAAAGTATTAAATCAACAGATAACCCTACTTAGGTATATGCCCATACATATACCTAAGTTATTTTGTAATCCATCACAATCATGAGGAGAACATAAAAGTACTGACTTAGCTCAATCGGGATTTTATTTTAGGGGTAAAATCTTGTAACATCCACAGTCACATTATCGAAACCATGGCTGTTGGAGGACCCATTCTCAATTGAGTATAGTGGGCCTGCCATGACACCAAGCGCACTTCCCACTGACCTTAGACTACTGAGGTACTCCTCCTGTCGAGTACTGTGGGTCTGTTGTGTCACAAAGAGGTGCTCCCCACCGTGGGTCTACGGTATCACCAAGCACGCTCCCCCTCGTAGCCTACTAAGGTACTCATCCGGATGAGTACCATGGGTCTGCCACGTCACCAAGAACGCTCCTCCACTATGGGTCTGCTGCGACACCAAATCTCTCCCCACTGGGCTAGTAGAGTCACTCCGAGTCAGACGATCAACAGTCATCAGGTCTTTTCCAACTACTTGGTCTCCACACTACGCTCTCTCATCTCTGGGAGGATCTGCACCATGATCTAATAGTTGATACTCTAACTATCACGAAGTCCCATGAAGAAGTATCTCAAAGGTCCACCACATCACAGGGGTCTCAATGCAACAGACGACGCATCAATTGTACGCCTGGTCTGTGAGTTATTATCCTTTTAGTCCCGGGGTCCTGGTTGGATTCGTGCATGATCCAACCTAATCGTATCTCAATTATACCCCAAACTCCAGTGGGGTATACTAGAAAGAACTGTCATGCTCCAAGATTACCAGTGCCACTAACGGATTGTCAAACGAACATTCAGTGCCAAATATATAGCCAAAAGAAAGTAAAGGGGTCATAGTGGGATCGGGTCTGGTCCAATCTGGTTGGACTGACCCGACCAAACCCAGTCTGGGCCGACCCGGATCGGGTCGACCCTGCCTGACCCGTTTGGTCTGGCTCGGCCCGCAGGGACAAGCCCAGCCGGCCGCGAGGTTCCACAGAGGGCCGAGAGGGCGCAGACCGTTTGAGATAGAACAGACCGTCTGCGGGTTAGTGTGAGGGTGATTCAGCCCGGAGGGCGCCGCATGGGTGGCTCATCTTGGAGGGCACTGCAAGGGTGGATTGGCCTAGGGCGCGGGGCTGGTTCGACCGGGGCGCAGTGAGGGCGCAGGACGGTTCAGTCGGGGCACCGTGAGGGTGAGAGCCGGTTTGGCTGGGGCACTGCGTGGGTCCGGTGGGCTTGCGCAGCCGTGGAGGCTCGGGAGGACAGCGGCTGGCACAACTAGGGCAGCTCAGGAGGTCGGCGGGCGGCGCGGGCTGATAGGAGGCGCAACCAGTGGGCGGCGCGTTTCGGCCCGGGCCAGCGGAGCCTATTCGGCCAGGGTGCCAGTGCATCATGGGGGTACCAGAGCATCACGAGGGCGGCGTGGGTCGCGGAGGCTGAGGGTGGCGCATCTATTTCCTTCGTCTTCTTCAACGCCGTTTTCACATTCCTCCATTTCTAAGAACACCACATAGAAGAATGGCGGGGGTCTGACCATGTTTGTTTGCCCCACACCCTCCACGTTTAGAGTAGTAGTAGGCTGTTTATCAAGAAAATAAACAAATAACGAGCATGGAAGATATTTTAAAACATTAATTCCCATAATCCCTTGATAATTTCTATTCCCAGCCCCGCAAAGGAAAAAGAGGGGATAACATGGGATGTTTTAATCAAATAATGAATAAACCCCTACAAATTCCCGCAACAATTTATTCCCAACCCGCAAGGAAAAAAATCGTGGATCAACTTGATAATAAGTTGATCCGAATTCTTTGTTTTTAGAAGGAAAGGATCAAGGGAATAAAATCATACTTAATTAAAAACCCTACCTTGTTCGATGTTGGTTAACGTTGGCGTGAGAAGGCAGACGTTGATTCATTGTAGACGAACAGATCCTACATCGAAGGAAGTTCCGAGGAAGAAGGTCGAAGTCGTTGACGTTCTTTGTGGAGGAAGCATACTTTATTGGAGAAGATTTCTCCCAACAGCTCCTCCTCTCCCCAATTCCACCAAATAAAGGAGATAACCAATAATAAAAAGTGTTTCCCCAATTTGATCGTAGGAACAATTCAAATTGGATTAAATTAAATTGGCTCAATTAAGTGGTGCATTGGCAAGATTAATGGTATGTGTGTTGGCCCAATTAAGGTGGTGGATGTCAAGAGGCTCTCCCTCATTAATTTTGGGAGTTGAAGGTTTCTCCCAATTAAAGTGGGGGTTTCAATCTTTTGTAGTCCCCACCACCATAAACTCTCATGGGAGGTTATGGTTCGGGTGGTCTCCCCCACCTTAACCTCTCATGGTAGGTTAAGGCCTGGTGGTCCCCACTTACAACATCCATATAAAGGTTTAGCTCTAGTGGACCCCACCTGAAATATCCACATGGAAGCTCAAAATAATAAAAATAAGTTAATTTTATTTTATTATTTCCAAAAAAACCCAAATACTAACTTTCACCCTCATCCATCTGCCATCGAGGCGAAAGTCTCCTTAAGAAAATACTGGCACTGCGAGTTCAATGGTGCCCTTGGATTTCAATTCCGAGCACCGGTTAAAAAATTATAAGAATCCACTCACACATTTACTGAACGTACCTGAAAAAAAGTTTAGAAATTCATTCTGGGCTTTCCGGGCCTTGGAATCACGCATCGTCAATTTTTACAGACTCATAAAATTCCCATTTCTTTAAAACAAATAATGGAAATTCTAGGACTTTACAATAACTATATGTATATAAATATATTAATTTATATATAAATGTATGGTACATGAACAAACTCTTGTTCACACGAATGTACACACACCACATATGATAATATTGTATTTATACACGCACTCAATCACACACATATATATATATGATTGGTAATTTTTAAATGCACATTACATGTGCACACACACACATATTATTTAATGTAAATTTTTAATTAAAATTTAAAGTCATTATGATTTTACATATAATAAAATATATATAATATATATGTGTCAATTTTTATAATATGATAAATAATAAGACACAAATACACCCATACATATATAAAAATATATATTAAATAATGTACTTTTAATAGATATATTTTTAAGTTAGCCACATTTAAAAACATGGTTCAAATAAAAATTATCTATTTTTTTAAAATGAGGCTAAAGAAACAAATTTAAATATAAGTTATTCGCATTTTTGAACATGGTAAAATTATCCATGTGTTAAAAAATACATTTAAATTAAAAAATATCTACGTTTTAAGAAAACACATCTAATTGTCTATTTTTTTAGTCTTGTATACTTGGAATCCTCCAAGAAGAGTCTAAAGAGGTTATTATTGAAATATATCTGACTTGGAGATTTGATTGGGAACTAATAATATCACTATAAATTCATTATATCTACCAAATCATGCTTCTCAAATCTATGCAAGGCCTCTTAAAGACATGTACCATCTAAACTTATCAAATCTAAAAGAAAATGTTAGGAAATATTCATGATTTTATTTAGTGTGAATTTTCTAAAAGTATACACTTTATTCCCCAATACATCTTGAATAAAATAGTGATTTAATCTAATGTGATTTTTACTGGAATGAAAATATGGTTTCGTTAAAATATTCACGTCACTATAACTATCCTAAAACAATGAAATATTCTATTTACTATTCCCAAGATCCTCTATCCACCATCTCATCCAAATTTCATCTTTAAAAGATTTAATAGACACCATATATTATAACTTAGTCTTAGAAAGGGAAATATTTTAATGTAACATTAAAATATAGCTCACAGCTTGTACATTAAGAGTAAACACATAACCGTTAGAGGATTTCCTTATGTCAAAATCTCTTGTAAAAAATGAATCAATATAGACTTGGTTAGTAAACTATGAACCTCTATAATATAATGAAACGTAAAGTTATCCATGATGTATCTTAGCAGCCTCTACATTGTGTTCTAATGCTCTTATCCTAGATTCATCATGTGCCAACTAATTATTTCCATTGTATGTTCTATGTCTAGTCTACTAACAACTAGTATGAATATCAGAATCCTCACTAGTGATTCATATGGTACTCAATACATATTCATATTATGCTTCACTTCTATGACTCATCATTGAGGAAAACTTGTAATTAATGGGTTGTATTGTGGTGATTAACATAAAATATTTCATGTTGAATAATTTCATGGATTTCCTCAAGTAAATTTTCTATAATATAAAAAAATTCTTATTATTTATATCTTAGAAAATATAAATTCCCAAAATCTTTTTTGTTGGTCCCATGTTCTTCATATCAAACCTATTAGCCAACTGTACATACAACTTTTGGATCTAATAATTTTTATGTATTTAAAAAAACATGTCATTCACATACAATTTAATAATGATAAAATCATTTCCAACTAATCCTATGAATTATACACAAGGATTTTAATAAGGCTTATCATATCCAAGGATCATGATATAGGAATCAAATATCTCAAACCAAACACCATGGTTACTTCTTGATATTATACCAAGATTTTCTCAACTTTCAAACCAAGTTGAATTTTCCTTCTTATGTAAAACCATTTGGTTATAGAATATATATTTATTGATCAAGATAACTATGGAGAAATTTTTTCTTCATCTATAGATACTCTATATATAAATTTTATGTTGAAAATATTACCAGAACTACCTAAAAATTTTTATTCTAAAAAAAGAGAAAATTTCATTAAAATCAATACATTCATTTTGAGAGTAGTATTTCATGATATATTTTCACTTATTCCTTCCCCATTATTGATTAAAAAGACCCATTTTTATCAAAAACAATTTTTTTCTATAAGGTAATAAAATAATATCAAAAGACTTATTCTTTATGAGGGATTCAAATTCCTCCTGTATCACCTCTCTTTATGAGGATACATCTGGACTCTAGGTCACCACCATAAAAGAAAATAATCACCATCTCTCATATTTTTATATCCATTAGAACATATTATCTCTCCACATTTTTATTCTTATGTAAAATATATTATAAAATGTTCTATTGAATCAAATAAAGCCATTATAATTTTTTTCCAGTTTATATAAAATTAAAACATCATCTTATAGAAGTCTACTATGTGAATCATAGTATATTGTTACCATAAAAATGTCTCAAAAAATATATGATATTTCTGTTAGTTCATCCCAAATAAAATAATTAAACAAACCTCTAAATTCAATTGGTAGAAGTATTTCCAATATAACATGAGAATCATGACCTATTAATATGGTAATATGATTGTTTCTAAAACATTTATCCATATTGAAAACACAACCATCCAGTGGCCTCAAATCCAAAATCCACAAAAATAATAATAAATTAATTTCTTTGGAAAGTGTATAAGCTGATTTTGGATTCACTGAATTCTATGATATTTCATTTTCAAACAACTCATGTTTTTATCACCAATAAATATGGGAAACATATAATCATGACTTTAAATTATACTTGGTCTTAACATATGTGTCCAAAACTATATAAAATATATTATTAGAATAGTTCATCAAAATTTGTATGACATCTAAAACATGGAGGATGAACAAATCAAATCAATATGGGAGATCCTAAAAAATACTTCATTGAATCCAACTGTGATCTTTCCCAAATCCATCTATTTTTTATTAGTTTATAGTTAGTCCAAAGGTAATGGGAGAAAATAAAGAGAAAATAAATTTTAAATAAAAACTCTAGATATCAATTGTATGTCCATAAATTTCAATTATACATTTTAAAAATGATTTATATTCCTTCAAACAGGATGATTAAAAAGAATAAATCTATGAGGACAATTGAAAACACCAAGTTTTCTCCCATTGATGAGCATAAAAACTTTTCTATCACTTATAAAGTATGGATATGATTTTGAACCATGTGTACTCTATCTAGATAATATTCCATGTGTTAGTAAGTCACTAATTATCCACATTAATGCATCTTTTAATAGGAAATTCTGTTTTGAAACAATATCATATGTAATAACACCAATACTCCAAAATAAATTTAAACCATTAATTAAGGGTTTCAAATAAAAATAAATATTATTTTTTGGATATATTTTAATTAATAATGTTAGAAATATATATGGATCATTCATAAATATCCACAAAGGTATGTTGTATGGAGTTATAAAGACATGCCAACAAGAATATTGACTACTATATGAACCAACTGGACATAAACCATTAGTAGAGAGATACAATCGTATGATATGGGATGATAATGAAAAAGAAGGATGTTTATGGTAAAAATGGTTCCATGAATCAATATCACAAGGTTTATTTAAAACTTTAAAAGGTAAAATTTTGGATTTGTGCCATGAAATCAATGATTCTATGTTCTGAGGTATAAATAAACACTACAATAATGGTGTAATAGGGAAATACCTCAATTATTTAATGAGATCTAATCCAGAATTCCCTTATTGGGAATCCTTGTAACATGATTTTACACATGTATGATAAGTAACTAATGAATTGTTTTTACCACAATATAATATGAAATGATTCAAACACACCTAAATCTTATGAAAACTATGATCCAAATTACAAAGCATCCTTTTTCTATCGTTCAAATTGGTAGGAAACACATTTCCTTCAGGTAACAATGATTTAACCAAAGATATTATCTGATCAAAACATCTAAATGACATTCCATTATTTAATTTAATATCTATAAATTTTGAAACCGTTTTAAATTTTCTTTTCTTGAATCCAGGATATAAAGAATATTAAAAAGACATCAACAACTTATAAAATCAAGATGGTTCTAACTCCAGAGTTAATACAATACAATTCTGATTTTCTATTTATTTAAAATACATATCAACAACCACTTATACAATATTCTGAATGTATGATGGATTTGGAACCAAATTATTAGTATCTTCTCTATAATTACATACAACATTTTGATACAAAAAACAAAATATTTCGGAAAAACAAAATGCAATAGATGAACCAAAATATTATCAAATGTTTCAAATCTCCTCAGATAACATTTATTAAATGTATATATAATTTTATTTTCTGAAAAAAATTCTATTTTAGATTATGAGAATGATAAAAAAAATTCAACACACTAAATATATACCAGATTTATGACAGAACCATTTGGATTCTGTGACGATATATCAAATTACCTTCTTTTAATAAAAATTGTTTTCTATTTCTTTATTACAAAATTTTCTAAAAAATAGAAAATAAAAATATTTCTTATGATTAATCTTATATTGGGAAGATAATATTCAAAAAAATTATATAATTAAAAAATTATAAATTAATTATAAATATTATTAATTCCATCTTATTACTGCTAATTTTTTCTAATAAATATTATTTACCATTAAACGAAATATAATTCTAACTTAGGCATGTGAGGGAAGCATGGAGTGGAGGAGATAAAGGTGATGATAGAGTAAAAGAATTCCAATGCCCCTATATTCAGACCATTTAAAGGAGAGGTAGTCATAGATAAACCTATGACTTTACCCATGACTAACTCTACACCAATTGGTATAAATATATGGGAAATGGAATTCTTTCACTCCATTGAATTTATCCCCTCCACTCCATGCTTCCCTTGAGAGAATTAGGGAGAATAGGGGATTAAAGAGACAACATAGGGAAATAATTTTAGCACCACTATGTTCAGACTGATTGGCGAAGATACATTCTTGGATAAATCTATGAGTGATGGAAAATGAAGAATATATAATATATAAAAATGACACTCTTAGTGGATTATTTCTCTTTTTCAGTTAAATATATCGTCATGAAAAAACAATGTTTTAATAATAATCGTGTATTTACATTACAATTATCTGTCAAACATTATATTCTCATGGAAAGAGATTGAACTAAAAATGGAAAAAACTCACTAATCATGTCATTGTTATCTCCCACATATGTTTCATGTTTTAGAACTTTCATCTTTACTCATGACCATCTATCCTCCAAACATTCCAAACTCTAGGCCCTAAGAAATATTTCACTATATCATCACATGTATCCTCTTTTCTCCATGCTTTAGTCATGTCCCATGGTCATCCTTCTATTACTAATTGTATTTAATTTTGGTTAGCTATGGTAATTATTGCTAATTGTGGTTAATTGGGGTAATTAACACTCATTATTGGTAATTTTTACTAATTAGTTCTCATTACCACCCTTTTTTACTAATAACTGTTTATTATTGGAAATATTTTCTTATTACTTCTAATTAGTGGTATTTTTTTACTAATTACCACTCATTAATGGTATTCTTTAATAATTACTACTCGATAGTGCTAATTTTTACTAAATAATAATTAATATTGCAATGTTTTTCTGATTACCACTGGATACAAGTATTTTTCCCTAATTAAAACTTGATACTAGTATTTTTTTTACTAATTACCTCTCATTACTGATATTTTTGACTAATTAATTCTCATTACTGGTATTTTTTTAATAATCACTACTCATTAACAATATTTTTCCCTAATTACCACTCATTTCCATAATTTTTTACTAATTACCACTTATTACAATTATTTTTTTACTATTACCACTCCTTACTAGTACGTTTTACTAGTTACTACCCATTATTAGTATTTTTTTAATAATCACTGCTAAATAGTGGTAATTTTTTCTAATTACCACTAATTACCGGTAATTTTTACTAATTACCACTCATTACCGCTAATTTTTATTAATTAATGCTCATTATCACTAATTTTTACTACACACCACTCAATAAGAGTATTTTATACTTCTAACTACTCAACACCAATATTTTTTTTAATAATTACTACTCATTAATGATAATTTCTACAAATTACCTCTCATTACCAGTTTTTTACTAATTACTGCACTTTATTAGTATTTGTTTTACTAATTTCCCCTCATTACCGGTAATTTTTACTAATTAACACTCATTACTAGTAATTTAAATTATTCCTCACTCATTATTGGTATTTTTTAAAAATACCCATTCATTACATGATTGTTTACTAATTTCCACTCATTACCTGTTTTTTTACTAATTACTGGTCATTAATGGTATTTTTTACAAATTAACACTCATTACATGTATTTATTTACTAATTACCACTCATTTTGAGTATTTTTTACCAATTACAAAACATTAATGGTGTTTTATTACTAATTACTACTAATTTATACTAATTACTGATCATTACCACTATTTTTTACTAATTACCATTCATTACTACTAATTTTTACTAATTACTATCCATTATTGGTATTTTTTATTAATTATTATTCATTATCGTCATTTTTTTATAATTACGACTTATTATCGATAATTTTTAATAATTATCTCTCATTACTGGTAATATTTACTTAGTACCACTAATTACCACTAATTTTAACTAATTACCAATCATTATTGATATTTTTTACTAATTGCCCCTAATTTATGCTAATTTTTATTAATTCTCAATCATTTCTACTAATTTTTACTAACTATATCTAATTTATGCTATTTTTTACTAACTAGCACAAATTTATGATAGTTTTAACTAACTACCACTTGTTATCAATAATTATTACAAACTACCACTCATTACCAATAACTTTTACAAACTTTCGATCATTACCGTTAATTTTTCCTAACACTCATTATCACTAATATTTACTAACTACAACACATTTTAGCTAATTTTAATTTACTACAATTCATTTCCACTAATTTTAACTAGTTAACTCTCATTTATGCTAATTTTAACTAATTAATGACCATTTCCACAAATTGTTACTAATTGTAGCTCGTTTCTGCTAATATTTACTAATTGCTACTTGTTTCTGCTAATCTTTACCAATTCAAGCTAATTTCTGCTACTTTTTTATGATTCCCACTCATTTATACTAATTTTTATTAATAAAATATCATTACCACTAATTTCTACTAATTACTACTATTTTATACTAATTACCAATCAAATCTAATAATTATCGCTAATTTCTAATAATTACAATTAATTTTTACTCATTACCACGAATTTATACTGATTACCACTAATTTTTACAAATTGTTGTTTAATTATTAATGTTTACCATTAATTACTAACTATTAGTGTTAATTACTACTAATTAATAATTACTGTTAATTAATACAATTTACTATAAAATATTACTAATTATTACAAAGATCTATGAATTATTACTAAGTTCTATTAACTAGTACTATTTATCTATCAATTTTATGTAGTTACTACTAATCAAAAATATTTACTGATAATTAAAACTAATTATTACTAATTAAAATTAATTACTTCTAATTAAAAGTAATTAATGATAATAAAAACTAAATATGTAATGCCCTGACCCTAGTTACCCAGAGTCGGTGCGTTATTACATAACATTGGCATGATCACGAAAGATCATGTCTCGAAAGACCTATTAGTTTAGAAGCCTTGAAAATGATAGATACATTCATTAGTTTTTCATTACATTATAGAATAAAAAACTACAACAACATAGTCTCTATAAGCCACACTCATATCCCTTAGACTATCCCTACAGGTTTGTCATAACATACTTCTTCACATCCTGAGAAAAATAAAACATAGAAAGGGTTGAGCTCAGATTCCTAGTAAGGATAACAATATAGAGGAAACTTTCATAAATAAGCATAAACATTTAAGGCAATGTTAGACTAGAACACAATCCTTTTAACCTTGAACTTTTTAATAATATGGAAAAGATAAAATCAAATAATTCCTTTTACTTATTCACAAGGATATTATACTAGTCAAATAATCACATGCAATATCAATAGCCACTTTCATAATGATAGAATTCATAATGCTAGACTTCATAACCACATAGTCAAGGCCTTGTTCCAAGATTACAAATATGATTTTGTCAAGGCCTTATGCAAGACACTTGTTTGTCTCATGAGACCTACTGATGCATCGAGGAGCTATAGTGGGCTCCACCTATCACTTACTATTTTCAATGCATTCCTCATTTGAAAAGGTTCAAACATAAAATTAAAATTCATATTAAAACTAGCATACGAAATGTCAATAATTTCTCCATAAACAATGAATGGTGTGAAAATAACACATCCACAGTCAAACATATCACAAAACCTTCAATGCAATGTGGAAGTTTTGTATCATAATAAATCAATTTCAATTAAGCTTAAAATCCATCAAAGGATGTTGACATAGATGAAATCAAAATATTTTTTAGAGAAATATCTCTTTTCTATTTTTAAATCATTTGAAAGTTGAATAATTATAATAGAAAACATTTATTTTGAAAATATTCTTATAATCTTGTAAGGGAAGCTTTGACGATGTTATAACGACAGAAAATAACTGCACCCACTGTATAAATTAAGAAAAACATTCTTACCTTAATTTTGTCGAAAATGTCATAAGGTAACTTGTTTGGAAAATGATAGAAAGATTCCATTCAAACCATTTTATAAAAAGTCAAAAAAGGGTATAAATGACTTTAGACCACATTCTAGTAAATATTAAAAATGTTTTGGAATACATTTTTAAGAAACATGGATGTGGATGATAAATAGGTCCCAGTAGATACTTATGAAATAACAACCTCAGATAATAAAGAGATTGTGAAATTATCCATTACCTTGTAATTTTCTTTTTTATAGGGTAGGTTAACCACTTTTATAATAGTGAAATCATTCTTATTAAATTATACAAGAACCATATACATAAATATGATATCATATATTATCTTCTAATATTGCTTTGTTAATGATATTTCAGTGGTATCATCATTTCAGGTGTTAACTCATTCATTTCCATTTATTTGCTTTGTAACATTAGTAATGTTTGTTATGGATAGGATGCAACAAATTACTTTTCATAATGATATTAAGTCTTTAAACATTATTTTTAATCATCAAATGAAAATTAGTCTTGAATGGATATGATGGGAAATGAATCTCATCGAGTTCGTGGAGATGGTAATCCGTACGTATGCACACGTGACAATATCATTATTTTGATATTAAAATCATATATAATTGGATGGTATATCATATATACAGAATAATTATCATATTATATTTATTATTTACATCATTTATACTCATTATTATACCCATCCAAATGATAAAGTGTATGAATAACAAACTACACCGCGACGTGGAGACAGTAATCCGTACGTATGCAAGTATGGTGACTTTGTTATTTATAGGATGGATAGAATAATGTATACGGTTTTACCATTTTTATAATAACATCACAATATATATAAGATACTAGAGTTATTATTTTAGAATGGAAACAACAAATAAAGAGGAAGTAGAAGAAGAAAGCCACTTGAAAGAGGTGATGAAATATTTCCCTTTTCTTTGGTTTCTTCATTTTGATTTGATCAAAAGGGCTCCTTAGGTTGGTTTTATGACTAAAGGAAGGCCTCTAGGATTAAGTGAGGATAGTTGGAATTATATTTTGGTAGGGGTTGGTAGTTCCAAATGGCTTTGAAGGTGTGAATTTGAGAGAATGGGAAGTTCCCTTTTATAAGAGGGGTGAGGGGCACCTTAGGAAAAGATAGAAATATTATTTAAAAATAAATTAAATTTCGGTTTCTAATGGCTCAAAAATGATTTATTTTGAGTCTAAGGTGGGTATGGGTCACAAAACTATCAACAAATATGTTATATACAGGTTTTAGTTTCTATATTAACCTTATCTTTTAGATTTAACTATTATTTTAATAGATTGACATTTACCATGTCTATTTGTATTTTTATATTATATGGTCAATAAACTTACTATAAACTTATTAGATAACCCCGAGTGATTCATTAATGATACACCTATCATTATATTAGTCTTTTGGCCGAACATTATATTTTTATGATATTATATCAACCAATAATATTGTATTTGTTTTAAAAAACTCATTTATGTCAATTTTGACATTATTTAATAATTGATTTTTTTATAATGTCCTAAAAACTTTATTACTTCGAAATAAATACATTTAATAAACCCTAACATGTCATATTAGCCTATAGAATTATATTAATTCTTTAAAAGTCTCAAATTAGATTTATTTGGTTATTTATAATATCAATTATTTTAATCTTTCATTAATATGACAATTACTGCATCATCATTGTGTCATAAATAAATTTAATTATTTTATGTCAAAAAATTATAAATAAAATACCATTATGTAAGAAATATTTTTATATTTACAATAAATATTTATAGACATATTTATATTGTGTGTATCCAAATATTAAAAATGGTTTAGTTATTAAAGTTTGAATTTAACTCTTTTAACTCTTCTTTAAATAAAATAATAATAAATGTCCTAATCTAATCCAAGTGGACTAAAGAGGTTCATATTTTATTGATAAGGTTGTTTTTGTTCGAATTATACTTATCCAATAGAATTAGGACATGTGTTAGGGTAATAATAATATCATTTTACCCTTAATTACCCTATTTACTCTTAACTGTGGCAAATAAAAGTAAAAACATTACTATTCATAAAAAAATTATTTTCATCTTATTAAACCACAATTTACTTATTGATATAAACCATATCTCTCAGATTTTTGAAATTCAACTCACAGAAGCGGTAAAATTAAGTTTCATAAAATTTGTAAATTCTCATAGGAGGTGGGTAAAAGACAGTAAAACGTTCGATAAAATTTTATATATCCAAAAACATTATAAAATGACTCCAATGAATTAAATTGAACTTATATAGGTATTACATATCTAGTTTGAACTAAAAAAAATTTAAATAAAATAAATAATTATTTAAATAAAAAGTCGATTTTAATCAACAACTTAATGTTTTCACTATTCATCAAAAATTGAATGTTTTCAGAAAAATACCTAAAATTCACCCAAAGATAATTTCGATATTCTGAATCCAAAAATGAAGTCCATTTTGAAATATAAATTTATAAAATTTCATAAAGTGTGTATTACTATTCATAACGACTAGTTTTATTGGTCACGATGTGTTAGAATCTCGATGTTGCATACAATGCAAGCTATTGCATTATTCAAAGGGAAACGTACCATAGAAGCTTGGGGTGTTACATTCTTCCCTCCTTCAAATAATTTCATCCTTGAAATTTATAGAATCTTACTAAATAAAATGATTCGGGCGGCTCTTCATCATAAGTTCCTCGGGTTCCCACGTTGCCTCTTTCATCTTATGGTTTATCCATAGAACTTTTACTAGACGAGTCGTCCGGTTTCTCAGCACTTGTTCTCTGATATAAGGAATTCTGACAGGCTCTTCACAATAAGACAGATCAGGTTCCAGTTCAATTTCCTCATAGGTGATTACATGCATTGGGTCATTCATTTATTTTCTCAACAGTGATACGTGTAACAGATCATGAACTTTGTAGATACTTGGCGGCATTTCCAACCGATAAGCTACATCCCCAATTCGTTCAAGAATTTTGAAAGGTCCAATGTACCTGGGACTTAGTTTACCCTTCTTACCGAATCGTATAACTCCCTTCCAGGGAGATACCTTCAATAAAACATGGTCTCCTACCTAAAATTCCAAATCCTTCCTTCCGTTATCAGCATAGCTCTTCTTCCCATTTTGTGCTATTTTGATGTGGGTTTGGATAACCTTCACCTTTTCCATCATTTCCTCAACAAGTTCTGGGCCTACAAGTTTTCTTTCTCCAACATCATCCCAAAAAGTTGGTGTGCGAAATCTCTTGCCATATAACGCTTCATATGGTGCCATCTGAATAATTGAATGGAACCTATTGTTATAGGAAAATTATACCAAAGGTAAATATTGATCCCACATACCTCGAAAGTCAAGTGAGAAAGATCTCAACATGTCTTATATGGTTTGAATAGTCTGTTCTGATTGTCCATCAGTTTGAGGGTTGTAGGCAGTGCTCTAACAAAGTTCAGTATCTATGGATTTCTGAATAATTTTCCAAAATCTTGATTTAAAATGGGGTCACGATCAGAAACAACCCATAGGGGTACACCCTGGAGTATTAAAACTTCATTAATATATAGTATTTCTAAACGTTCAAGTGGTAAATCTTCTCTTATAGCAAGAAAATGTACTGACTTGGAAAGATGATCAATAATGACCCATATTGTATCATTCCTTATAGGTGTCTTTAGTATCCCCAGGACAAATTTTATAGTAATATTATTTCATTTCCACTCAAGAATGGGAAGAGGTTCCATGAATCCTTTAGGCTATTGCCTTCGAGCTTTCACTTGTTGACAAACCATACATCGTGTCACAAAATCAGCAATCTCCCTCTTCATGTTGTCCCAACAAAAATATTGCTTCAAATCTTTATACATCTTAGTTCTACCTGGGTGTATAGAGAAATTGGAGCTATGAGCATCATCCAACAATTCCCTTTTTAGATCAGGTGTGTTAGGAACACAAAGCCTCTTTCTAAATTTCAAAATTCCATCTTCGTATATGAAGTCACTCAATCTCCCATCGTTTACAACATTAATTTTCTTTTGAAACTCCTCATTATCAGCCCGAGAACTTTTTATCATTTATTGTAAAGATGGTTTGGAAACCATTTGAAAAAGTTTTTATGTTTCACCTTCCATGATTATTCCCATGTCCAATTTCATTAGATCCATGAAAATAGGATCCCTTTCATTTCTCATCTTGTTCAAAACTCCCTGATCCTTTTTGATCAAAGTATATTCCATGTTATTTTCCTTCTATAGGTGGTAGTGTATTGTGAAATCATAATCTTTGAGTAGTTCAAGACATCTCATTTTCCTCATGTTGAGTTATTTTGGTGAGAAAATATACTTCAAACTCTTCTAATTGGTATATATCTCAAATTTTTCACCATAGAGATAATGTCTCCATATCTTCAAAGAAAAGATTACAGCTGCTAAATCAAGATCATGTGTAGGATAATTTTTCTCATGAATTTTTAGCTACAGTGATGCATAGACAATAACTCTATCATTATACATAAGGACACTACCAATTACTTTCATTAAATCATCACTATAAATAATTAACTCATCATTCCCTGATGGTAGAGTCAAGATAGTAGAATTGAATAATCTTATCTTCAGTTCTTCAAAACATTTTTCACAATCTTTTGTCCAAAAAAATTTAACCTCTTTATGTGTGAGCTTTGTTAATGGGTTAGCCAATGGGGAAAAATTCTAGATGAAACGTCGAAAATAACCTGCTAAACCATCAAAACTGCATACCTCAGTTATACTCATTGGTGTTGGCCAATCTTGGATTGAATTGGTCTTTGAAGGATCAATAGAGATTCCATTCTTAGAGAAAATATGGTCAAAAAAAGAAATCTCCTGAATCCAGAATTCACTCATGCCAAATTTCCCATATAATTCATTTCTTCTAAGAGTCTTTAGAATAATGCACAAGTGATTTTCATGATCTTCATTGCTTTTGGAGTATACCAATACATCATCAATGAATACAACTACGAAGTCATAATGATATTCCTTGAAAACTCTATTAATTAGATCCATGAAGAAAGATGGTGCATTAGTCATTCAAAAAGGCATTATTGTAAACTCGTAATGCCTGTACCTAGTTCAAAATGTTGTTTTCGGAATGTCTTCCTTTTTCACACACAAATGATGATATCCAGATCGAAGGTCAGTCTTTGAAAAATATTGAGCACCATGAATTTGGTCAAATAAATCATAAATGTGAGGTAAGGGCTACTTTTTCTTTATTGTTATATCATTGATATTCCTATAGTTAATGCACAACCTCATAGATATATTTTTATTCTTAACTAAAAGAACATAGGCTCCCTATGGAGAAACACTAGGGAGAATAAATCCATTATTACTCAATTCCTCTAGTTTTTTATTTAGTTCCACTAATTCCATTGTTTCCATTCTATAAGGTGTCTTCGATATGGGCCTTGAACCAGTAATTAAATCAATGGAAAACTCAATTTCTCATTTTGGAGGATGTCCAGGTAAATATTCTGGAATCACACAAACATATTCATGCACAATAATTACATCCTCTATTCAGACATTCTTTTCCTCACCCATAGTTATTTCATTCTCTTCTTCCCCAATAATTGAATTTAGAAGAGCTACTGAGGGTGGATCTATATAAGAATTAGGTGGTGATATTTCTGCTCTAAATATAAGTTACTCCTTATCATCATCAAAAATGATTACCTCCTTCTTACAATAAATTTTCACATCATGGTTTAAAAGCCAATCCATTCCAAGGATTATATCTAATTCAATCATGGGTTTGATGATGAGATCTGTAGATAGAGAACATTTATATACTATAATGGGAACATATTCAGAAAACTTTGTTGCGATGATACTTCCTTTAGGTGTTTTTACTTACAACTCCCTTATTAATTCAAATTGAAAATATCTAATTTTATTAGAAAACTGGGAAGATATGAAACAATGCGATGATCTGGAATCCAATAAAGCATTGGCTAAACTTAATGAAACCATTAAATTACCCGCCACTACATCTCCTAGAGCTTCAAACTCAGCAGTAGTGATCACATAATCTTGGTCTTGCTCCCCCATCCTTTTATGAGGAAAGTTTACTTAGAACTTAGGAAATTCATTTTCATAATTCCCCCTTACTCTACAATTGTAGCCTTCAACTTTGACGACCTCTTTCTTCCCCTTGCAATCACGAGTTTAGTGGCCTTTTTCACCACACTGGTAACAGACTCCCATTCCTTTCAGGCAAGTACCAGGGTGTTTCTTCCCACATTTACTGCATTATGGATATTCAACTTTTCTTTTATTCCCCTTATTTCTATTTCTAGATTTTTTAACATATTTCTTCTTCTCTTACATTGCTTTAAAGTCGTAAGACTTAGAGAAATAATTTTATGTATTGATAACACATGAGACAATATCTTCATATGAAAAGAAGGATTGTGAGACTAATGATCTCTAAAGAAATAGTTTTAACCCATAAAAAAGTGATCAATATTACTCTTTGTGTTACGTATATAATTTGCTTCATGCCTTTCTAACCTTGTAAAGTTAGCCTCATACTTTGCGACATTCTCATCTTCTTTTGCCTCAGTCTTAGAAATTTCCTTTCCATATCCGCTCGATGATCATGAGGAAAGTATTTTTCTAATAAAATCTCTTTAAACTCCCTTCATTCCATATTTGATACTTCATCATCTTTTTTTGTGTTTTGAATCAATGACCACCATTGATCTGCATCTCCCGGGAGGCGATAAACTGCCATGAAAACTTTTTCCCTTTCACTACTCCCCAAAGCGTGAAATATTTTCTCTATGGAATTTATACATTGCTCAGATACTAATGTATTTGTACTCTAATTGAATGTTCCTGGTTGTTTCCTCATGAAGCGGTCTAACATTGATCCTCCACATTGTGGATCAGGGTGCTCTATACGGGTCAGGTTATTATTCATAATCTAAGTGAGTTGTCCCAGTATGGTGATAAGCAGATCAACACCAGTTTCTTCACTAGCTCCCCAATAATTATCTTTAGTAGGAGGTAAATCCATACATGGATTACATTCAATGATATAGTTTCCATTCCTTCCACTGGGCACCATTTCTAAACAATAGCATACACTAGATTAGTTTATGAATCGCAATACATAATTCAAAACTTGTAAAACAGTTAACATAAATTGAAAAGTTTAGGGATATAATCCATAATCATAAAAATGTTTTCTTTGAGGAAGTATATACTCATAAACCCTTTATAATGGTTTTTAAAGAAAATGAGAATTATCTTAAGCATATCCTCCAGGAGTGTCATAACCAAGAGTGCAGCAAGGCCTGTTATCGTGCACTAGTTCCCATTCGAGTCTAGCTCAAAGCGGTGATTTCGTGTTTTACCCCTGGGTACATCTTCACCAGAGCCGCCTCTACCTTCTGGTATCTATACATTAATATATTTCATGGAAAACACACAAAATCCCTACAATACCAAAATTCCAGGAAGTTCTTCAATACTAATTCTCAAAGTCTATCTTAGGATAATGTGCTATAATCAGAGTTTTTCTAAATCTAGCTTCCAAGGTTTGTACTAATCCTCACTCTGATACCAACTATAATGCCCCAGCCCTAGTTACCAATATTCGAAGCATTATTACATAACATTGGCATGATAAAAAAAGATCAAGTCTCAAAAGACTGATTAGTTTAGTAGCCTTGGAAATACTAGATACATTCATCATTTTTAAATGACATTATAAAATAAAAAACAACAACAACATAGTATCTATAGGCCTAAATCATATCCCTTATTCTATACCTATAGTTCAGTCATAATATACTTCTTTTCATCCTGGGAAAAATAAAACATAGAAAGGGGTGAGCTCAGATGCTCAGTAAGGATAACAATACAACAGAAACTTTCATAAATAAGCCTAAAAATTTAAGGCAATATAAGAATAGAACAAAAGCCTTTTAAACTTGAACATTAGAATAATATGGAAAAGATTAAATCAAATAATTCCATTTCCTTATACACATGGATATTCTACTAGTCGAATAATCACATGCAATATCAATAGCCACTTTTATAATGATGGAATGCATAATGCCAGACTTTATAACGACATAGTCAAGGCCTTGTGCCAAGACTACAAATAATATTTTTTCAAGTACTTATGCCAAGACACTATTTTGTCTCAAGAGACTTACCAATGCATAGAGGAGCTATATAGGGCTTCACCCGCCACTTACTAAGTCTAATGCATTTCTCATATGAAAAGGTTCAAACATAACATAAACATTTGTTTTAATCTTGGCATACGAAATGTCAATAATTTCTCCATAAACCATGAAAGGTGTGAAAATAACACATCAACAGTCAAACATATCACTAAAACTTAAATAGAATATGAAATTTTTGTATCATAATAAATCAACTTTAGTTAAGCTTAAAACCCATCAAAGGATGTTGTCATAGCTGAAATCAAAACATTTTTTAGAGAAATATCTCTTTCTATTTTGATATAATTTAAAAGTAATATATTTATAAAAGAATTTTTTTTGAAAATATTCTTATAATATTGTAAGGTAATCTTTTATGATGTTATAATAACAGAAAATAGTAGCACCCATCGTATAGGTTTTAAAAAACATTCTTACCTTAATTTTTTCGAAAAGGTCATAAGGTACTTTGTTTAAAAAATGACAGAAAGATTCCTTTCAAAACATTTTATAAAAATTAAAACAAGGGTATAAATGACTTTAACCCATATTCTAGTAAATAGTAAAAAAAATTTAGAATACATTTTTAAGAAACATGGATGTGGATGATAAAGAGGTCCTGGTAGATACTTACGTAAAAACAACATCGGATAATAAAGAGATTGTGAAATTAACACTTACCTTGTACTTTTCCTTGGTTAAGGGTAGGTTACCCTCCTATATAATGGTGAAATAATTGTTATTAAATTATACAAGAACCATATACATAAATATGATATCATATATGATCTTCTAATATTGCTTTGTTAATGATATTTCAGTAGTATCATCATTTTGGTTGTTAACTGATTTGTTTTCCTTTATATAATTTGTTATGTAAGTAATGTTTATTATTAATAGGATGTATCTTATTAATATTCATAATGATATTAAGTCTTTAAATTTTTTTAATCATCTAATGAAAATTATTCTTGAATGTATATGATGAGAAATGAATCTCATCGCATTCGTGGAGACGGTAATCCATACGTACGCATGAGCGAAAATATCATTATTTTGATATTAAAATCATATATAATTGGATGATATATCTTTTATACAGAATAATTATAATATTATATTTATTATCTACATCATTTATACTCATTATTATACCCATCCAAATGATAAAGTGTTTGAATAACAAACTAGACCACGACGTGGAGACGGTAATCCGTATGTACCCACATATGGTGACCTTGTCATTTATAGGATGGATAGAATAAGGAATATGGTTGAACCATTTTTATAATAAAACCAAAGTTTATATAAGATAATGGAGTTATTATTTTAGAATTAAAACTACAATTAAAGAGGAAGTGGAAGAAGAAAATAACTTGAAAGAGGTGATGAAATATTTATCTCTTCTTCCGGTTCTTCCTTTTGATTTGATCAAAATTGCTCCGTAGGTAGTTATTATGAATAAAAGAAGGCCTACAGGATTAAGGGAGGACAGATGGGAGGATATTTAGGCATGGTATGGTCGATCCAAATGGCTTTGAAGGTGTGAATTTGAGAGAAGGGGATGTGCCATTTTATAAGAAGGGTGAGGGGCACCTTATGAAAAAATTGAAATATTATTTTATAATAAACTCATTTTCGGTTCTAATGTCTCTAAAATGATTTATTGTTAGGATAATGTGGGTATGCCTCTAAAACCTCTCAACCAATAGGTTTTAGAAAAGTTTGGGTCACTATATTTACCTTATCATTTATATTAAACTCTTAGTTAAATAGATTGACATTTACCACGTCTCTTTGTATTTTTATATTATACGGTTAATAAAATTACTATAAAATTCCAAGAGAACCCCAAGTGGTTAATTAATAATACACCTATCATTATATAAGTCTTTTGTCCGATCCTTATATTTCTAGGATTATTATATCAACCAATAATATTGTATTTGTTTTAAAAAACTCATTTATGTCAATTTTGATATTATTTAAAAATTGATTTTTGTTAAAGTCATAGAAACTTTATAACTTTAACATAAATACATTTAATCAACCCTAACATGTTGCATTTACCTATAAAATTATTTTAATATCTTAAAAGTTTAAAATTAGATTTATTTTGATATTTATAATATCAATTATTTTAATCTTTCGTTAATATGGTAATTACTAAATCATCATTGTGTCCTAAATAAATTTAATTATTTAATGTCTAAAAATTATAAATAATATAACATTATGTAGGAAATATTTTCATATTTCTAATGAATATTTATTGTTGAATTTATATTTTTTGTAACCCTATATTAAAAATGTTTTAGTTATTAAACTTTAAATTTAACTCTTTTAACTATTCTTTAAATAAAATAATAATAAACATCGTAATCTAATCCAAGTAGACCAAAGAGGTTAATATTTTATTCCTAAGGTTTTTTTGGTTGAATTATACTTATCCAATAGAATTAGGACATGTTTTATGGTAATAATAATATAATATTTACCCTTAGTTACCTTATTTACTTTTAACCGTGGTAAATAAAAGTAAAACGTTACTATTCACCAAAAATTATTTTCATAGTATTGAACCACATTTTACATATAGTTATCAACCATGTCTCTCAGATTTTTGAAATTCAACTCATAGATGTGGTAAAATTATGTTTTATACAAATTTGGAAATGCTCTTAGGAGGTGGGTAAAAGACGGTAAAAAGTTTGATAAAATTTTATATATCTAAACTCGTTATAAAATGACTCCAATGAATTAAATTAAACTTATATAGGTATTATGTATCTATTTTTACCTAAAATAAATTTAAATAACATAAATAAATATTTAAATAACAAATTGGTTTTAAACAATAACTCAGTGTTTTTCACTATTCATCAAGAATTGAAAGTCTTCAAAAAAATACCAAAAATTACCCCAAAGATAATTTCGATATTCCGAATCCAAAATGTAGTTCATTTTGAATGATAAAATTTATAAAATTTCAAAAATGTGTATTACTATTCATAACAGCTAGTTTGAATGGTCACGGTGTGTTAGAATCTTGAAGTTGCGTATAATGCAAGCTATTGCCTTATTCAAAGGAAAACATACCGTGGAAGCTTGGGGTATTATAAAATACTTATAATTTAAAATAATTACTGATACTTAAAACTAATTATTGCTAATTAAAATTAATTACATCTAATAAAAACTAATTACTGATAATTAATAACACTAATTTTTAATATAAAATAAAATAAAATAAAGAAAAATTAAAAAAATTAAACAAATACCTAAAAACCAAGATTTTATCAGATGATAATATGAAAGTTTTCTTCCCTATAAAAATTGAAACTTTTGAAAGAATAAATTTAGAGGTTAGGATAAAAGAGGATAGGAGTATATACGAGATCTCAGAAGAGGAATAATAGGAGGAAAATTGGGAGGGGCATATATATAGGTTGGATTATTAGCAACATGACTATTTGCAATGGGAGTCCCTCTAAAAATAGTAGTATTTATGATATGGCCCATTGTAAAAAGTTCCCACTATAAATGAAAGATTCAGTGATAAAAAATCCATTTTTGATGGAACCAATCAGAAATACTATTTTATCGACTAATTATTTGTGATAGGTTATAAATTCACATCACATTTAATTATTTATTTAGGGTTTTATGCGATGGGAAAATAATCCCATCACAAATAGTCTCATCATAAGAACTATTTGCGATGAGTGTTGGGGCCATTGCAAATAGCCCATCACAAATACCCATTTTTTCCATAGTGTGTGGGTTGTGGAAGTATGAACCTTGTGTTTGTTGGGTCATGGGTGTGATAAGACTAGTAACTAGATTAGGATACCATGGAGGTGGAACTAGGATGCCAGTGTGTAAATGAATCTAGTTTTATTTGGTTCAGTGTTGAATACAATATTTTAGGATTAGATGTGATATTATACAGATTTTGTGCATTGGTTATAGACACAGGATGTCTATGATGTGATATGAGTGTCAATTGGATCAATGGTACCCCGATGTTCGAGGTGATATCATGATAACTACCTTGTATGGTTGAGGATCTAACCATAAAATTGCACCGAGAGTCATATTTGTTTTTTAGTATGGGTGTTTAGACGATCACATGATCCCTTTGTGAGATAAGGCATTGAGATATGGTAATATGATTTCTTGTCGATGGGATCAGTTGAGTATTTTTAGGAATTTTTAGCCAAGGGAGGCTTGAACCATTTTTTTATGTGAGATTGGGTATAATGATTTGAAAATTTCTTTGAGTGGGTTTGTAGACCATAAGTGATGTGTGCCTATAAAATATTGCAATGGCAGGGAGCATCATGACTCCAAATCAGTCTTTAAAAGATAAGTCTAATGGTGTGAAGAAACATGAAATTTTGAATGAGTTGGTTGATGATACCATGGTATTTGAGGATAAATGGGTGTGGGTAAGATCCATATCATAGTTTTAGTGTTGCTAATGAGTGGTGGATCAATTTTTTATGAACAGTGTGCCTCATGTTTGGAGTTGCACCTTAGAAGATCATTGGGGGTTCTAGATAGAACACAATGAGTTTTTTGAGAGTTGATGATCAGAATAGGTCAAAATTAATGTTTGGAAGACTATTTTCGATTCTCAAGGATGGAAAATTCTAGGATTAGAAAAGTTTAAAACCCCATTCTTTCTCTATGTTATGAATTTTAGAGGGAATTTTAATTTTTTACCTTGATGTAGGAGTCGTTTTGAAAATTGGGATTCATATTGGAATTTATAGATTCATAACATTCCAAGTGAATGTGTTTGGATCTGGATCAAGGCCTAAGAGGTGACTCCGATTTCATGGGTGATTCTTGGGAGGTTTGGGTCAATGATCAGAAATTTTTGTGTGGTTTTACCCTTATGCATGGTTGTTGAATAGTTATGAAAAATTATGCAGGTAACCTATACAGGTTGGTTTTCTCTTAGGGCTTAGTTAATATATTGTGAACCATTATAGTTAAACTATGAAAAACCTATAGTTTGGTTTTATGGGAGATTTTCATGTTTAGCCTGTGGTTTTGAAAACCATGTGACTAAAACATGTGAGGGGTATGGATTACAATAATTAAAACTATACAGTTGGTTTATAGTTTAGAAAACAGTGTGGATAAACTATGAAAATTGTTAGATTTGTTAAAAAGGTGAAAATTTCCCTTTTTACCACTATTTATTTTAAAACCTTTCTCCCTCCTTTCTTCTTGATGTGCATGTTTGAGCTAACCTCCCTCCATCTATCTCTCCTTCACCCCTTTGTTTGGGGCAATTTTAGATATGATTCTTTAGGATTTTGAGGTCATATCTCATATTTATTCTTCCTTGTTCCTCCTATTTCTTACTAATTTTGATTTCGGTGATTTGGATTAGTGATTGATAATGATTTCCATAATCACATAGTAGAAATCATTTGATATGTTAGGTATTATCATCTATTTGTCTAGGGAATGTTTTGATATTACAAATAGATTCCATGGAACACCGTTTTGAGGAAGGCACATTTATGGATGAATTTTATTATGATTTTTCCTAAATTGGATGATTTTTTTATTTTGATTAGGTAATATAATGAGGTATTTTGTGTGGGTTAAGTTTAGACATGTGTCGGTAGTAGATCACAACCTGTTTCTCATAGTTTTAGCAAGTGAATAATGCCCGGTGAGATTTTTTTAGTTATTCCAATTTAATTAAAATAGATTAATTAATTTTAAATTGTCATAATTTATTAATTTAAATGTTGTGTCTTCAGATATGGAATTGTGATGATGAAATATAGTTTATTGGTCTTGGAAGATCTTGGGAGAGAGTTTCTTAGATAAATTAAAAGGAATGAATCCATGAATAAGGTTGGTGGTCCATTGAACATCTTCCATAATGTTTATTCATTTGATATGACATTTGATATGTGGTCTCACTACTATGGGGGATTAAATTTTTACCTAAATAAATTATTTTATCTAAAATTTAATGCCTCTAAATAGAATAAACAATGGGCTAAGGGCCACGATGGGCCCTTTAACATTGGCTTTATGCCTTGTCTGCTGATAGTAGGGTAATTGATTAATATTATATTACTTGATATATAAGAAACCTAGAGGGGTTTAACTTATTATATAAGCATATCATCTTTTAGTGTAAGTGATTTAGTGACTTCTGAGTAGTGGTATGTCATTGTTTTGTAGTGATCCTCCCTAGTTTTAATTTATGTAACATTACTATTCCTTATAGCTCAATGTCTAGTTGAGATGGCCATGTGTAAATTATTTTTCCCCCACTAGAACATGAGAAATAAGTGGGTGTGCCTTGGGTATATTGTGGATAGGTTGGGAGCATGGGGAACATACTAAGATGGTGGGAGGTGAGATAATTTTTATGCCACCTTCTTTGTATATATTTTCCTATTTGTTCAATGAGGTTGTGAAGTGATCATGGTGACATTGAGTGATGACATTCTCTTTGAATGAACGTCTTGGATTATAGTTGAGTTTGAGATTGAGGAACTGATGTAGGGTATCCACACAATAGTGTGACCTATGGGAACCTATAAGGTTACTTGTTTTATGTTAACACTTGAAAGGGTTAGTGTGGGTATGGATAGTTATGATCTCAGGTGTCACCTTAGTACTTAGATCAATGATATGTGGCTAATATGGATATAGGGTTGAGGATAGGTCATGCACTTGAGAGGTCTATATTGATAATGTGAAATGAGTTCGGTTGGATGGGAAATCCTTAAAGTATGTGTTATATAAGATATCATAGGAGGGAAAATATTACATGAAGTATTTATGAATGAATTTATAAGATACATCATAATATTCACCTATTATACCTATCTGTTTAGAATTCCTTGAGAAATACCCTTAGATTCAGCTGTTACCCCAATCTATTTATAATTCCTTGGAAAATCCACTAGATTTAGTTTTATGATTATTTGGAATACTTGAGATACCACATGTGATACAAAATTACACCTATTTATGAGGTGGATGCAATTCCCCTAAAAGAGATTACTAGGCGGGGAGATATTCCCATTGACATATGATGGAATTCATGGGTTGTTTTCCCAATAATTATCCATTGATCCTAGTACTA
Source organism: Viscum album (assembly GCA_963277665.1). Classification (NCBI taxonomy): domain Eukaryota; kingdom Viridiplantae; phylum Streptophyta; class Magnoliopsida; order Santalales; family Viscaceae; genus Viscum; species Viscum album. The sequence continues at coordinate 37,145,902 of OY728138.1, forward strand.
TTTGGAATGACTATACCATGTGATTTTGGAAACTTGATCACTAGACAATGCAAGTATAGTCAATCCTAGGTGTCATGTTATAAACTAATAATCATCAATGGTTATTTATGCTTCCATAGGTAACTTATTTATTTAAATCATATAACTTGTGCATACATTGTATTTAATAGTTTTGTATGGGACCTCATTGGTGGTTCCCTAATGAGTTATACTCACCTTGATCAGGTGGTCATGGAACATGGTTATGTGAGTAGACTTCATTTATCATAGGTTCAAGTATGGAATATGCCCAATGTTGTATGATTGTACTTGATATCTCATATGATACTTGAATATCAATATGTGATGATGCTCAAGGATGGTATTAAATACCCCTTTTATTTCATTTTTTATTTATATTGTGTTCATAATCATCCAAGTTGGTGATCAGTTGATACATGCTGGTATGATTGTGTGGCTATATGAATTTATGCTTCTAGAATACATCAGATATTGAATATTATTATTTATTTCATCCATATACAATCGAATTATTTTTAAGGGATGTTGTTTGGTTATTTTTCATTATGTATTTGTCTCATATTAGATAATTGTATCCCTACAATAATATCCTACACCCTAACTTAAAGTCAGAATCCCATGGAATATGGGGAGGCATGCTTGTGGTCATGTGGTGACTGTTGATCTTGGAACTAGTTGAGTGGTCTTCAAATGAGGTACATTTCACAATTAATATCATCAAATTGTACCAAATTCAATATGTTATTCTTCAAGAACTTCACATTTCTTACTCCTTTGATACTTTGAAAAATACCATTGTGCATCATCAATTTAATGGTACCGAATCCAATTATCATCAAGGTGTAATCATTTCTTAGGTATATAAGTCCTTTTAGGATACATTATTAATGGTAGAAAAATTACATTCAATACATAATGTTCCATGTTTATCATGATTCAATTATCTATGCATCGTTGAGGTGTTTCCTTCATCAAACATTTTTCATCACTTCAATGACTAGTATGTCTCCATTGTTATAAGTTCTCACCACATTTTATTAAGAGTTATTTCCAACATTCTTCTTATTCTAAAAATCCTTCTTTACATGCCCCTTCTTTATATAATTATAACTTGTGATGTTCTTTTTTCTCTCTCCTTATTTTAGATATTAAGTGATTTTTAATCCCATTGGAACAATGGTTTATTGTCCTTCCTCTCACCATTGAAGGGGCCTCTAATTAGTGTGAAGTTTTTATATATAGTCATTGTTTTTCACCATATTTTTTCTTTAAGAAATTAAACTACAACATTATTGATGACCAAAATATCTGTTAGAATATTATTAGTGAGTTTTATGATTATCAAATCATATGAATATGAAAAAACCTTGAGTAGAATCCTTACACATTTGTTATCCCCTATTATAAATCCCAACATCATAACCAGGGAAAAAATAGTATTAATGGTGTTAATAATTTGTATCATATATGATAAGTTTTCCATTTATTGAGTATAATTTTCTCTTTAGAAAATATTATTTTGCAGTGGATTTTACTCTTACTGCTTCCTTAGAGTATTTAACTATCACGACCCGTCCCCCGTGGCCCATACCGTGACTACCCCAAGCCTGCCTTCCATAGGCCTAGGGCTAGCGACTAGCACCAAAGGAGTAATTGCCAAAAACCGAGAAGGCATTGTCTTTATAACCTGTAAACACACACACAAGAAAGCACACAACTGGATATGAAACACCAAGTAAATTGTATAACAAAAGAGTGTTGAAAGAAAAAGGGGCTAAAATGCAAGCCCAACAGTAAAGTACAAGAAACTGAAAGTACAAGTATAACTGAAGAAAAATGAAAACAAAAACTGGGTCATCCTCCGAGGTTCCTACCTGAAGTATAGGTATAGATCCCCTCCTCAGCACTCCTCATCCGTCTGTCTCCTCTATGTACCAACACATCGTAAGGTCCAACTCCGGGTACCGTCCATTCATAGTGCTCTCAGCCTCAGTCAGCGCTGTCCGTCGTCTGCATCCAACACAACAAGGTGCATGCATAACCCGTGCAGGGGTGAGTACAACGATACTTAGTAGGGACCCCAAGACCATTAATGTATCATAATATACAACAAGGATAAATTACAAAGTATGAAATCAACAGATAACCCTACATAGGTATATACCCATACATATACCTAAGTTATTAGGTAATCCATCTCAATCATGAGTAGAACACAAAAGTACTGACTTAGCTCAACCCAAATTTTATTTTAGGGGTAATATCTTGTAACATCCCCAGTCACATTATCGAAACCATGGCTGTTGGATAACTCACTCTCAATTGAGTAAAATGGGCCTGCCGCGACACCAAGCGTGCTTCCCACTGACCTTAGACTACTGAGGTACTCCTCCTGTCGAGTACTGTGGGTCTGTTGTGTCACAGAGAGGTGCTCCCCACCATGGGTCTGCCGTATCACCAAGCACACTCCCCCTCGTAGCCTGCTGAGGTACTCCTCCTGATGAGTACCGTGGGTCTTCCACGTCACCAAGAACGCTCCTCCACTGTGGGTCTGCTGCGACACCAAAGCTCTCCCCACTGGGCTAGTAGAGTCACTCCGAGTCAAACGATCAATAATCACCAGGTCTTTTCCAACTACTTTGTCTCCACACTACACTCTCTCATCTCTGGGAGGATCTGCTCCATGATCTAATAGTTGATACTCTAACTATCACTAAGTCCCATGAAGAAGTATCTCAAAGGTCCACCACGTCATAGGGGTCTCAACACAACAGACGACGTGTCAATCGTACGCCTGGTCTGTGAGATTTTATCCTTTTAGTCCCGAGGGCCTAGTTGGATTCATGCATGATCCAACCTAATCGTATCTCAATTATACCCCCAGTGGGGTATACTCGAAAGAACTGTCATGCTCCAAGATTACCAGCGCCACTAACGGATTGTCAAACGAACATTCGGTGCCAAATATATGGCCAAAAGAATGTAAAGGGGTCATAGTGGGCTCGGGTCTGGTCCGATCTGGTTGGACTGACCCGACCAAACCCAGTCTGGGCTGACCCGGATCAGGTTGACCCTGCCTGACCCGTTGGGTCTGGCCCGGCCCGCTGGGACCAGCCCAGCCGGCCGCGAGGTTCCATGGAGGGCCGAGAGGGCGCGGACCGTCCGAGATGGAACAGACCAACCACGGGTTAGCGTGAGGGAGATTCGGACCGAAGGGAACCACATGGGTGTCTCATCTCGGAGGGCACTGCAAGGGTGTCTTGGCCTGGGGCGCGGGGCCAGTTTGGCCGGGGCGCAGTGAGGGCGCATGACATTTCAGTCGAGGCACCGCGAGGGTGCGAGCTGGTTTGGCTGGGGCACTGCGAGGGGCCGGTAGGCTTGTGCGGCCGTGGAGGCTCGGGAGGCCGGCGACTGGAACAACTAGGGCAGCTCAAGAGGTCGGCGGGTGGCGCGGGCTGACAGGAGGCGCGGCCAGCAGGCGGCGCATTTCGGCACGGGTCGGGAGAGCCTATTTGGCCGGGGCGCCGGTGCATCGTGGGGGCGCCAGAGCGTCGCGAGGGCGGCGTGGGTCGCGGAGGCCACGAGTTTCGCATCTGTTTCCTTCATTGTCTTCGACACCGTTGTCGCATTACTCCATTTCTAAGAACACCACAAAGAAGAATGGCAGGGTTCTGACCATGTTTGTTTGCCCCACACCCTCCACGTTTAGAGTTGTAGTAGGCAGTTCATCAAGAACATAAACAAATAACGAGTATGGAAGATATTTTAAAACATAAATTCCCATAATCCCTTGATAATTTATATTCCCATCCCCACAAATGAAAAAGAGGGGATAACATGGGAAGTGTTAATCAAATAATGAATACACCCCTAAAACGTCCCACAACAATTTATTCCCAACCCACAAAGAAAACATTCGTGGATCAACCTGATAATAAGTTGATCCTCATTATTTTTTTTTAGAAGGAAAGGATCAAGGGAATAAAATCATACTTAATTAAAAACCCTACCTTGTTCGATGTTGGTTAACGTTGGCATGAGAAGGCAAACGTTGATTCGTTGTAGACGAACAGATCCTACATCGAAGGATGTCCCAAGGAAGAAGGTCGAAGTCGTTGATGTTCTTTGTGGAGGAAGCATTCTTTATTGGAGAAAATTTCTCCCAAGAGCTCCTCCTCTCCCCAATTCCACCAAATAAAGGAGATAACCAATAATAAAAAGTGTTTCCCCAATTTTATCGTAGGAACAATTCAAATTGGATTAAATTAAATTGGCTCAATTAAGTGGTGCGTTGTCAAGATTAATGGTATGTGTGTTGGCCCAATTAAGGTAGAGGAGGTCAAGAGGCTCTCCCTCATTAATTGTGGGAGTTGAGGGTTTCTCCCAATTAAAGGGGAGGGGGGGTTTCAAGGGGGTTCAATCTTGTATAGTCCCCACCACCATAAACTCTCATGGGAGGTTATGGTTCGGGTGGTCTCCCCCACCTTAACCTCTCATGGGAGGTTAAGGCCTAGTGGTCCCCACTTCCAACATCCATATAGAGGTTTAGTTCCAGTGGAACCCACCTGAAATATCCACACGGAAGCTCAAAATAAAAAAAAGAAGTTTATTTTATTTTATTATTTCCAAAAAAACCCAAATACTAACTTTCACCCTCATCCATATTCCATCGAGGCGAAAGTCTCCTTAAGCAAATACCGGCGTTGTGAGTTCAACGGTGCCCTTGGATTTCAATTCTGAGCACCGGTTAAAAAATTAGAAGAATCCACTCGCACATTTATTGAACGTACCTGAAAAAAAGTTTAGAAATTCATTCCAGGCATTCTGGTCCTTGGAATCACGCACCGTCAATTTTTGCAGACTCATAAAAATCCCATTTCTTTAAAACAAATAATGGAAATTCTAGGACTTTACAATAACTATATGTATATAAATATATTAATTTATATATAAATGTATGGTACATGAAAAAACTCTTGTTCACACACATGTACACACACCACATATGATAATATTGTATTTATACACACACACAATCACACACACACATATATATGATTGGTAATTTTTAAATGCACATTACATGTGCACACACACATATATTATTTAACGTAAATTTTTAATAAAAATTTAAATTCATTATGATTTTACATATAATAAAATATATATAATATGTATGTGTCAATTTTTATAATATGATAAATAATAAGTCACAAACACACCCATACATATATAAAAATATATATTAAATAAAGTAATTTTAATATATATATTTTTAAGTTAGCAACATTTAAAAACATGGTTGAAAAAAAAATTATCTATTTTTTTAAAATGAGGCTAAAGAAACAAATTTAAATATAAGTTATTCGCATTTTTGAACATGGTAAAATTATCCATGTGTTAAAAAATACATTTAAATTAAAAAATAGCTATGTTTTAAGAAAACACATCTAATTGTGTATTTTTTTTGTCTCGCATACTTGGAATCCTCCAAGAAGAGTCTAAAAAGGTTATTATTGAAATATATCTGACTTGGAGATTTGATTGGGAACTTATAATGTCACTATAAATTCATTATATCTACCAAATCATCCTTCTCATATCTATGCAAGGCCTCTTAAAGACATATACAATATAAACTTATCAAATCTAAAAGAAAATGTTAGGAAATATTCATGATTTTATTTAGTGTTAATTTTCTAAAAGTATACACTTTATTCCCCCAATACATCTTGAATAAAATAATGATTTAATCCAATGCGATTTTTACTAGAATGAAAATATGGTTTCGTTGAAATATTCACGTCACTCTAACTATTATAAAACAATGAAATATTCTATTTACTATTCCCAAGATCCTCTATCAACCATATCATCCAAATTTCATCTTTAAAATATTTAGTAGACACCATATATTCTAACTTAGTCTTAGAAAGGGAAATAATTTAATGTAACATTAAAATATAGCTCACAGCTTGTACATTAAGATTAAACACATAACCGTTAGAGGATTTACTTATGTCAAAATCTCTTGTAAAAAATGAATCAACATATCCTTGGTTAGTAAACTATGAACCTATATAATATAATGAAATGTAAAAGGTATCCATGATGTATCTTAACACCCTCTTCATTGTGTTCTAATGCTCTTATCCTAGATTCATCATGTGCCAACTAACTATTTCCATTGTATGTTCTATGTCTAGTCGACTAAAAACTAGTATGAATATCAGAATCCTCACTAGTGATTCATATGGTACTCAATACATATTCATATTATGCTTCACTTCTATGACTCATCATTGAGGAAAACTTGTAAATAATGGGAAGTAGGCTGGTTATTAACATAAAATATTTCATGTTGAATAATTTCATGGATTTCCTCAAGTAATATTTCTATAATATAAAAAAATTCTTATTATTTCTATCTTAGAAAATATACATCCCAATAATCTTTTTTGTTGGTCCCATGTTCTTCATATCAAACCTATTAGCCAACTGTACATTCAACTTTTGGATCTAATCATTTTTATGGATTTCAAAAAACATGTCATTCACATACAATTTAATAATGATAAAATCATTTCCAGCTAATCCTATGAATTATACACAAGGATTTTAATAAGGCTTATCATATCCAAGGATCATGATATAGGAATAAAATATCTCAAACCAAACACCATGGTTACTTCTTGAGATTATACCAAGATTTTCTTAACTTTCAAACCAAGTTGAATTTTCCTTCTTATGTAAAACAAATTGGTTATAGAATATATATTTATTGATCAAGATAACTATGGATAATTTTTTTCTTCATCTATAGATACTATATATATAAATTGTATGTTGGAAATATTTCCAGAACTACCTAAAAAATTTTTATTCTAAAAAAAAGAGAAAATTTCATTAAAATCAAATCATTCCTTTTGAGAGTAGTATTTCATGATATATTTTCACTTATTCCTTTCCCATTATTGATTAAAAAACCCATTTGTATCAAAATTTTTTATCTATAAGGTAATAAAATAATATCAAAAGTCTTATTCTTTATCAGGGATTCAAATTCCTCCTTTATCACCTCTATTTATGAGGATACATCTGGACTCTAGGTCACCACCATAAAAGAAAATAATCACCATCTCTCATATGTTTATATCCATTAGAACATATTATCTCTCCACATTTTTATACTTATGTAAAATATATTATAAAATGTTCTACTGAATCAAATAAAGCCGTTATAATTTATTTCCAGTTTATATAAAATTAAAACATAATCTTATAGAAGTCTATTATGTGAATCATAGTCTATTGTTACCATAAAAATGTCTCAAAAAATATATGATATTTCTGTTAGTTCATCCCAAATAAAAGAATTAAACAAACCTCTAAATCCAATTGGTAGAAGTATTTCCAATATAACATGAGAATCATGACCTATTAATCTGGTAATATGATTGTTTCTAAAACATTTATCCATATTGAAAACACAACCATCTAGTAGCCTCAAATCCAAAATCCAAAAACATAATAATAAATTAATTTCTTTGGAAAGTGTATAAGCTGATTTTGGATTCATTGAATTCTATGATATTTCATTTTCTAACAACTCATGTTTTTATCACCAATAAATATGGGAAACATATAATCATGACTTTAAATTTTACTTAGTCTTAACATATGTGTCCAAAACTATATAAAATATATTATTAGACTAGTTCATCTCAATATGTATGACATCCAAAATATGGAGGATGAACAAATCAAATCAATATGGGTGATCCCAAAAAATACTTCATTGAATCCAACAGTGATCTTTCCCAAATCCATCTATTTTTTATTAGTTTATAGTTAGTCCAAAGGTAATGAGAGAAAATAAAGAGAAAATAAATTTTAAATAAACACTTTACATATCAATTGTTTGTCCATAAATTTCAATTATACATTTCAAAAATGATTTCTATTCCTTCAAAAAGGATGATTAAAAAGAATAAATCTACGAGGACAATTGAAAACACCAAGTTTTCTCCCATTGATGAGCCTAAAAACTTTTTTATCACTTATAAAGTATGGATATGATTTTAAACCATGTGTACTCTATCTAGATATCATTACATGTGTTAGCAAGTCACTAATTGTCCACATTAATGTATCTTTTAATAGGAAATTCTATTTTGCAACAATATCATATGTAATAACACCAATACTCCAAAATAAATTTAAACCATTAATTAAGGGTTTCAAATAAAAATACATATTATTTTTCGGATATATTTTAATTAATAATGTTAGAAATATCTATGGATTATTCATCAATATACACAAAGGTATGTTGTATGGAGTTATAAAGACAGGACAACAAGAATATTGACAACTATATGAACCAACTGGACAGAAACCATTAGTAGAAAGATACAATCATATGATATGGGATGATAATGAAAGAGAAGGATGTTTATGGTAAAAATGGTTCCATGAATCACTATCACAAGGTTTATTTAAAACATTAAAAGTTAAAATTTTGGATTTGTGCCATGAAATCAATGATTCTATGTTCTGAGGTATAAATAAACACTACAATGTTGGTGTAATAGGTAAATACCTCAATTATTTAATGAGATCTAATCCAGAATTCCCTTATTGGGAATCCTTGTAACATGATTTTACACATGTAGGATAAGTAACTAATGAATTATTTTTACCACAATATAATATGAAATGATTCGAACATGCCTAAATTTTATGAAAACTAAGACCCAAATTACAAAGCATCCTTTTTCTGTCATTCAAATTGGTAGGAAAGACATTTCCTTCAGGTAAAAGTGATTTAACCAAAGATAATATCTGATCAAAACATCTAAATGAAATTCCATTATTTAATTTAATATCTATAAATTTTGAAACCATTTTAAATTTTCTTTTCTTGAAACAAGGATATAAGTAATATTAAAAAGACATCAACAACTTATAAAATCAATATGGTTCAAAATCCAGAGTTAATGCAATATAATTATGATTTTCTATTTATTTAAAATACATATCAACAACCACTTATAAAATATTCTAAATGTATGATGGATTTGGAACCAAATTGTTAGTATCTTCTCTAGAATTACATTAAACATTTTCATATAAAAAACAAAATATTTTGGAAAAACAAAATGCAATAGATGAACCCAAATATTATCAAATGTTTCAAATCTCCTCAGATCACATTTATTACATGTATACTTAATTGTATTTTCTGAAAAAAAAAATTCTATTATAGATTATGAGAATGATAAAAAAAAATTCAACACCCTTAATATATACCAGATTTATAAGAGAACCATTTGGATTCTGTGATGATTTATCAAATTCCCTTCTTTTAATAAAAATAGTTTCCTATTTCCTTATTACAAAATTTTCTAAAAAATAGAAAATAAAAATATTTCTTATGATTAATCTTATATTGGGAAGATAATATGTAAAAAAAATTATATAATTAAAAAATTATAAATTACTTATAAATATTATTAATTCCATCTTATTACTACTAATTTTTTCTAATTAATATTATTTACCATTAAAGGAAATATAATTCTAACTTAGGCATGTGAGGGAAGCATGGAGTGGAGGAGATAAAGGTGATAATAGAGTAAAAGAATTCCAATGCCCCTATATTCAGACTATTTAGAGGAGAGGTAGTCATAGATAAACCTTTGAATTTACCCATGACTACCTCTCCACCAATTGGTATAAATATACGGGAAATGGAATTATTTCACTCCATTGAATTTATCCCCTCCACTCCATCCCTCCCTTGAGAGAATTATGGAGAATAAGGGATGAAAGAGACAATATAGGGAAATAAGTTCAGCACCACTATGTTCAAACTGATTGGCGAAGATACATGCTTGGATAAACCTATGAGTGATGGAAAATGAAGAATATATAATATATAAAAATGACACTCTTAGTGGATTATTTATCTTTTTCAGTTAAATATATCGTCATGAAAAAACAATGTTTTAACAATAATCGTGTATTTATATTACAACTATCTGTCAAACATTATATTCTCATGGAAAGAGATTGAACTAAAAATTGAAAAAAACTCACTAATCATTTCATTGTTATCTACCACATATGTTTCATGTTTTATAACTTTCATCTTTACTCATGACCATCTATCCTCCAAACATTCCAAACTCTAGGCCACAATAAATATTTCACTGTATCATCACATGTATCCTCTTTTCTCCATGGTTTAGTCATGTCCCATGGTCATCCTTCTATTACTAATTGTATTTAATTTTTGTTAGCTATGGTAATTATTGCTAATTGTGGTTAATTGGGGTAATTACCACTCATTATTGGTAATTTTTAATAATTACATCTCATTACCACCCTTTTTTACTAATAACTGTTTATTATTGGAAATATTTTCTTATTACTTTATTTAGTGGTATTTTTTACTAATTACCACTCATTAATGGTATTCTTTAATAATTACAACTCGATACTGCTAATTTTTACTAAATAATAATTAATATCACAATGTTTTTCTGATTACCACTGGATACAAGTATTTTTCCCTAATTAAAACTTGATACTAGTATTTGTTTTTACTAATTACCTCTCATTACTGATATTTTTTTACTAATTAATTCTCATTACTGGTATTTTTTTAATAATCACTACTCATTTAAAGTATTTTTCTTTAATTACCACTCATTTCCAGAATTGTTTACTAACTACCACTTATTACAATTATTTTTTTTACTATTACCACTCCTTGCTAGTATGTTTTACTAATTACTACTCATTATTAGTATTTTTTTACTAATCACTGCTAAATAGTGGTAATATTTTCTAATTACCAGTAATTACCGGTAATTTTTACTAATTACCACTCATTACCGCTAATTTTTATTAATTAATGCTCATTATCACTAATTTTTACGACTTACCACTCAATAACAGTATTTTATACTGCTCACTACTCAACACCAGTATTTTTTTTAATAATTACCACTCTTTAATGATAATTTCTAAAAATTACCTCTCATTACAAGTTTTTTTACTAATTACTGCTCTTTATTAGTATTTTTTACTAATTAACACTCATTACTAGTAATTTAAACTATTCCTCGCTCATTATTGGTTTTTTTAAAAATCACCATTCATTACCTGATTGTTTACTAATTACCACTCATTACCTGTTTTTTACTAATTACTGGTCATTAATGGTATTTTTTACAAATTAACAATCATTACATGTATTTTTTTTACTAATTACCACTCATTTTGAGTATTTTTTTACCAATTAAAAAATATGAATGATGTTTTCTTAATAATTACTACTAATTTATACTAATTACTGATCATTACCACTATTGTTTACTAATTACCATTCATTACTACTAATTTTTACTAATTACTATCCATTATTGGTAATTTTTAATAATAATTATTCACTATCGTCAATTTTTTATAATTACGACTCATTATCGATAATTTTTAATAATTCTCTCTCATTACTGGTAATATTAACTTAGTACCACTAATTAACACTAATTTTAACTAATTACCAATCATTATTGATATTTTTTACTAATTCCCACCAATTTATGCTAATTTTTATTAATTCTCAATAATTTCTACTAATTTTTACTAACTATATCTAATTTATGCTAATTTTTACTAACTAGCACACATTTATAATAATTTTTACTAACTACCACTTGTTATCAATAATTCTTACAAACTACCACTCATTACAAATTACTTTTACAAACTTCTGATCATTACCGTTAATTTTTCCTAACACTCATTATCACTAATATTTACTAACTACAACACATTTTAGCTAATTTTAATTTACTACAATTCATTTCCACTAATTTTAACTAGTTAACTCTCATTTATGCTAATTTTAACTAATTAATGACCATTTCCACAAATTGTTACTAATTGTAGCTCGTTTCTGCTAATATTTACTAATTGCTACTTGTTTCTGCTAATCTTTACCAATTCAAGCTAATTTCTGCTAATTTTTTATGATTCCCACTCATTTCCACTAATTTTTATTAATAAAATATCATTACCACTAATTTATACTAATTACTTCTATTTTCTACTAATTACCAATCAAATCTAATAATTATCGCTAATTTCTAATAATTACAATTAATTTGTACTCATTACCACGAATTTATACTGATTACCACTAATTTTTACAAATTGTTTTTAAATTATTAATGTTTACCATTAATTACTAACTATTAGTGTTAATTACTACTAATTACTAATTACTGTTAATTAATACAAATTACTATAAAATATTACTAATTATTACAAAGATCTATGAATTATTACTATGTTCTATTAAATAGAACTATTTATCTATCAATTTTAAGTAGTTACTACTAATCACAAATATTTACTGATAATTAAAACTAATTACTACCAATTAAAAGTAATTACTTCTAATTAAAAGTAATTAATGATAATAAAAACTAAACATGTAATGCCCTGACCCCAGTTACCTAGAGTCGGTGCATTATTACATAACATTAGCATGATCACGAAAGATCATGTCTCGAAAGACCTATTAGTTTAGAAGCCTTGGAAAAGTTAGATACATTCATTAGTTTTTCATTACATTATATAATAAAAAAATACAACAACATAGTCTCCATAAGCCACACTCATATCCCTTAGACTATCCCTACAGGTCAGTCATAATATACTTCTTCACATCCTGAGAAAAATAAAACATAGAAAGGGTTGGGCTCAGATTCCTAGTAAGGATAACAATATAGAGGAAACTTTCATAAATAAGTATAAAAATTTAAGGTAATATTAGACTAGAACACAATCCTTTTAACCTTATCCTTTAGAATAATATGGAAAAGATAAAATCAAATAATTCTATTTACTTATTCAGAAGGATATTATACTAGTCAAACAATCACATGAAATATCAATAGCCACTTTCATAATGATACAATTCATAATGCCAGACTTCATAACCACATAGTCAAGGACTTGTTCCAAGATTACAAATATGATTTTGTCAAGGCCTTATGCAAGACACTTTTTTGTCTCATGAGACCTACTGATGCATCGAGGAGCTATAGTGGGCTCCACCTGTCACTTACTATGTCCAATGCATTCCTCATTTGAAAAGGTTCAAACATAAAATAAAAATTCATATTAAAACTAGCATACGAAATGTCAATAATTTCTCCATAAACAATGAATGGTGTGAAAATAACACATCCAAAGTCAAACATATCATAAAACCTTCAATGAAATGTGGAAGTTTTGTATCATAATAAATCAACTTCAATTAAGCTTAAAATCCATCAAAGGATGTTGACATAGATGAAATCAAAACATTTTTTTAGAGAAATATCTCTTTTTTATTTTTAAATCATTTAAAAGTTGAATAATTATAATAGAAAACATTTATTTTGAAAATATTCTTATAATCTTGTAAGGGAAGCTTTGACGATGTTATAACGACAGAAAATAGCTTCACCCATTTTATAAATTAAAAAAAACATTCTTACCTTAATTTTGTCAAAAAGGTAATAAGGTACCTTGTTTGAAAAATGATGGAAAGATTCCATTCAAACCATTTTATAAAAAGTCAAAAAAGGGTATAAATGACTTTAGACCATAGTCTAGTAAATATTAGAAATATTTTGGAATACATTTTTAAGAAACATGGATGTGGATGATAAAGAGGTCCCTATAGATACTTATATAAAAACAACCTCAGATAATAAAGAGATTGTGAAATTAACCATTACCTTGTAATTTTCTTTTGTCTATGGTAGTTTAACCACTTGTATAATAGTGAAATTATTTTTATTAAATTATACAAGAACCATATACATAAATATGATATCATATATTATCTTCTAATATTTCCTTGTTAATGATATTTCAGTGGTATCATCATTTCAGGTGTTAAATCTTTCATTTCCCTATATTTTCTTTATAACATTAGTAATGTTTGTTATGGATAGGATGTAACATATTAATTTTCATAATGATATTAAGTCTTTAAACATTATTTTTAATCATCAAATGAAAATTAGTCTTGAATGGATATGATGGGAAATGAATCTCATCGCGTTCGTGGAGATGGTAATTCGTACGTATGCACACGTGACAATATCATTATTTTGATATTAAAATCATATATAATTGGATGGTATATCATATATACAGAATAATTATCGTATTATATTTATTATTTACATCATTTATACTCATTATTATACCCATCCAAATGATGAAGTGTATGAATAACAAACTACACCGCGGCGTGGAGATAGTAATCCGTACGTATGCAAGTATGGTGACTTTGTTATTTATTGGATGGATAGAATAATGTAAATGGTTTTACCATTTTGTAATAACATCACAGTATATATAAGATACTGGAGTTATTAATTTAGAATGGAAACAACAAAGAAAGAGGAAGTAGAAGAAGAAAGGAACTTGAAAGAGGTGATGAAATATTTACCTTTTCTTCGGTTTCTTCATTTTGATTTGATCAAAAGGGCTCCTTAGGTTTGTTTTATGACTAAAATAAGGCCTCTAGGATTAAATTAGGATAGTTGGAATTATATTTTGGCAGGGGTTGGTAGATCCAAATGGCTTTGAAGGTGTGAATTTGAGAGAATGGGAAGTTCCCTTTAATAAGAGGGGTGGGGGGCACCTTTGGAAAAGATAGAAATATTATTTAAAAATAAATTCATTTTCGGTTTCTAATGGCTCCAAAATGATTTATTTTGAGGCTAAGGTGGGTATGGATAACAAAACTATCAACACATATGTTGTATACATGTTTTAGTGTCTATATTAACCTTATCTTTCAGATTTAACTATTATTTTAATAAATTGACATTTACGATGTCTATTTGTATTTTTATATTATGTGGTTAATAAACTAACAATAAACTTCCTAGATAACCCCGAGTGGTTCATTAATGATACAAATATCATTATATTATTCTTTTGGCCGAACATTATATTTTTATGATATTATATCAACCAATAATATTGTATTTGTTTTAAAAAATTCATTTATGTCAATTTTGACATTATTTAATAATTGATTTTTTATAAATTCCTAACAAATTTATTACTTCGAAATAAATACATTTAATAAACCCTAACATGTCATATTAACCTATAAAATTAGATTAATTCATTAAAAGTCTCAAATTATATTTATTTGGTTATTTATAATATCAATTATTTTAATATTTCATTAATATGGAAATTACTGCATCATCATTGTGTCATAAATAAATTTAATTATTTTATGTCAAAAATTATAAATAAAATACCATTATGTAGGAAATATTTTTATCTTTCCAATGAATATTTATAGTTATATTTATATTGTGTGTAACCATATATTAAAAATGGTTTAGTTATTAAAGTTTGAATTTAACTCTTTTAACTCTTCTTTAAATAAAATAATAATAAATGTCCTAATCTAATCCAAGTGGACCAAAGAGGTTCATATTTTATTGATCATGTTGTTTTCGTTCGAATTATATTTATCCAATATAATTAGGACATGTGTTAGGGTAATAATAATATCATTTTACCCTTAATTACCCTATTTACTTTTAACTTTGGTAAATAAAAGTAAAAAAGTTACTATTCATAAAAATTATTTTCATCTTATTAAACCACAATTTACTTACTGATATAAACCGTATCTCTTAGATTTTTGAAATTCAACTCACAGAAGCGGTAAAATTAAGTTTCATACAAATTTGTAAATGCTCCTAGGAGGTGGGTAAAAGATAGTAAAACGTTCGATAAAATTTTATATATCTAAAAATATTATAAAACGACTCCAATGAATTAAATTGAACTTATATAGGTATTACATATCTAGTTTGAACTAAATTTTTTTTAAATAAACTAAATAATTATTTAAATAAAAAATTCGGTTTTAATCAACAACTCAGTGTTTTCACTATTCATCAAAAATTGAATGTTTTCATAAAAATACCTAAAATTCACCCTAAGATAATTTAAATATTCTAAATCCAAAAATAGAGTCCATTTTGAAATAGAAATTTATAAAAGTTCATAAAGTGTGTATTACTATTCATAACGACTAGTTTGATTGGTCACAGTGTGTTAGAATCTCGATGTTGCATACAATGCAAGCTATTGCATTATTCAAGGGGAAACGTACCATGGAAGCATAGGGTGTTACATTCTTCCCTCCTTCAAATAATTCCATCCTTGAAATTTATAGAATCTTACTAAATAAAAAGATTCAGGTGGCTCTTCATCATATGTTCCTTGTGTTACCACATTGCCTCTTTCATCTTATGGTTTCTCCATAGAACTTTTACCACATGAGTCGTCTGGTTTCTCAGCACTTGTTCTCTGATATAAAGAATTCTGACAGGCTCTTCACAATAAGAAAGATCAGGTTCCAGTTCAATTTCCTCATAGGTGAGTACATGCGTTGGGTCAGTCATGTATTTTCTCAATAGTGATACGCGGAACAGATCGTGAACTTTGGAGAGACTTGGCGGCATTACCAACCGATAAGATACATCCCCAATTTGTTCAAGAATTTCAAAAGGTCCGATATTCCTAGGACTTAGTTTACCCTTCTTACCGAATCATATAACTCCCTTCCATGGAGATACCTTGAATAAAACATGGTCTCCTACCTGAAATTCCAAATCCTTCCTTCCGTTATCAGCATAGCTCTTCTGCTTATTTTGTGCTATTTTGATGTGGGTTTGGATAACCTTCACCTTTTCCATCATTTCCTCAACAAGTTCTGGGCCTATAAGTTTTCTTTCTCCAACATCATCCCAAAAAGTTGGTGTGCGACATCTCTTTCCATATAACGCTTCATATGGTGCCATCTGAATAATTTAATGGAAGCTATTGTTATAGGAAAATTATACCAAAGGTAAATATTGATCCCACATACCTTGAAAGTCAAGTGAGAAATATCTCAAGATGTCTTATATGGTTTAAATAGTCTGTTCTGATTGTCCATCAGTTTGAGGGTTGTAGGCAGTGCTCTAACAAAGTTCATTATCTATGGATTTCTGAATACTTTTCCAAAATATTGATGTAAAATGGGGTCACGATCAGAAACAACCCATATGGGTACACCATGTAGAATTAAAACTTCATTAATATATAGTATTTTTAAACGTTCAAGTGGAAAATCTTCTCTTATAGCAAGAAAATGTGATGACTTTGAAAGATGATCAATAATGTCCCATATTGTATCATTCCTTATAGGTGTCTTTAGTAGCCCCCAGACAAATTTTATCGTAATATTTTTTCATTTCCACTCAAGAATGGGAAGAGGTTCCATGAATCCCTTTGGCTGTTGCCTTTGAGCTTTCACTTGTTGACAAACCATACATCGTTACACAAAATCAGCAATCTCCCTCTTCATGTTGTCCCACCAAAAATATTCCTTCAAATATCTATACATCTTAGTGCTACCAGGGTGTATAGAGAAATTGGAGCTATGAGCATCATCCAACAATTCCCTTTTTAGATCAGGTGTGTTAGGAACATAAAGCCTCTTCCTAAATTTCAAAATTCCATCTTCGTATATGAAGTCACTCAATCTCCCATCGTTTACAACATTAATTTTCTTTTGAAACTTCTCATTATCATCCTAAGAACATTTTATCATTTATTGTAAAGATGGTTTGGAAACCATTTGAAAAAGTGTTAATGTTTCACCTTCAATGATTATTCCCATTTCCATTTTCATTAGATCCATGAAAATATGATCCCTTTCAATTCTCATATTGTTCAAAAATCCTTGATCCTTTTTGCTCAAAGTATATTCCACGTTATTTTCCTTCCCTAGGTGGTAGTGTATTGTGAAATCATAATATTTGAGTAGTTCAAGACATCTCATTTTCCTCATGTTGAGTTATTTTGGTGAGAAAATATACTTCAAACTCTTCTGATTGGTATATATCTCAAATTTTTCACCATAGAGATAATGTCTCCATATATTCAAAGAAAAGATTACAGCTGCTAAATCAAGATCATGTGTAGGATAGTTTTTCTCATGAATTTTTAGCTACAGTGATGCATAGACAATTACTCTATCATTATATATAAGGACACTACCAATTCATTTCATTAAATCATCACTACAAATAACAAACTCATCATTCCCTGATGGTAGAGTCAAGATAGGAGAATTGAATAATCTTCTCTTCAGTTCTTCAAAACATTTTTCACACTCTTTTGTCCAAACAAATTTAACCCCTTTATGTGTGAGCTTTGTTAATGGGTTAGCCAATGGGGAAAAATTCTAGATGAAATGTCGAAAATAACCTGCTAAACCAACAAAACTGCATACCTCAGTTATACTCATCGGTGTTGGCCATTCTTGGATTGAATTGGTCTTTGAAGGATCAATAGAGATTCCATTCATAGAGAAAATATAGTTAAAAAAAGAAATCTCCTGAAGCCAGAATTCACTCATGCTAAATTTAACATATAATTCATTTCTTCTAAGAGTCTTTAGAATAATGCACAAGTGATTTTCATGATCTTCATTGCTTTTGGAGTATACCAATACATCATCAATGAATACAACTACAAAGTCATAATTATATTCCTTGAAAACTCTATTAATTAGATCCATGAAGAAAGAGGGTGCATTAGTCATTCAAAAAGGCATTACTGTAAACTCGTAATGCCTGTACCTAGTTCAAAATTTTGTTTTTGGAATGTCTTCCTTTTTCACACACAGCTGATGATATCCATATCGAAGGTCAGTCTTTGAAAAATATTGAGCACCGTGAATTTGGTTGAATAAATCATAAATGCGAGGTAAGGTTTACTTTCTCTTTATTGTTATAGCATTGATATTACTATAGTTAATGCACAACCTCATAGATATATGTTTCTTCTTAACTAAAAGAACATAGGCTCCCCATGGAGAAACACTAGGGAGAATAAATCCATTATTACTCAATTCCACTAGTTTTTTATTTAGTTCCACTAATTCCATTGTTTCCATTCTATAAGGGGTCTTCAATATGGGCCTTGAACCAGTAATTAAATCAATGGAAAACTCAATTTCTCATTTTGGAGGATGTCTAGGTAAATCTTCTGGAATCACACAAACATATTCATGAACAATAGTTACATCCTCTATTCAAACATTCTTTTCCTCACCCATAGTTATTTTATTCTCTTCTTCCCCAATAATTGAATTTAGTAGAGCTACTGAGGGTGGATCTAGATAAGAATCAGGTGGTGATATTTCTTCTCTAAACATAAGGTACTCCTTATCATCATAATTTTCTTTACCTCCTTCTTATTACAATAAATCTTCACATCATGGTTTAAAATCCAATCCATTCCAAGGATTATATCTAATTCAATCATGGGTTTGATGAAGAGATCTGCAGATAAAGAACATTTATATGCTATAATGGGAACATATTCACAAATTTTTTTTGCGATGATACATCCTTTAGGTTTTTTGACTTACAAATCCCTTATTAATTCAAATTGAAAATATCTAATTTTCTTAGAAAACTGGGAAGATATGAAACAATCCGATGATCTGGAATCCAATATAGTATTGGCTAAACATAAGGAAACCATTAAATTACCCGCCACTACGTCTCCCAGAGCTTCAACCTTAGCAGTAGTGATCACATAATCTTGGACTTTCTTCCCCATCCTTTTATGAGGTAAGTTTACTTGGCACTTAGGAAATTAATTTTCATAATTACCCCTTACTCTACAATTGTAGCATTCAACTTTTACGACCTCTTTCTTCCCCTTGCAATCACGAGTTTAGTGGCCTTTTTCACCACACCGGTAACAGACTCCCATTCCTTTCAGGCAGGTACCAGGGTGTTTCTTCCAACATTTTCTACATTATGGATATTTAACTTTTTCCTTTATTCCTCTTATTTCAATTTCTAGATTGTTCAACATATCTCTTCTTCTCTTACATTGCTTTAAAGTCGTAAGACTTAGAGAAATCATTTTCTATCTTGATAACACATGAGACAATATCTTCATATGAAAAGAAGGATTGTGAGACTAATGATCTCTAGAGAAATAGTTTTAACCCATCAAAAAAGCGATCAATATTACTCTTTGGGTTACGTATATAATTTTCTTCATGCATTTCTAACCTTGTAAAGTTAGCCTCATACTTTGCGACATTCTCATCCTCCTTTTGCCTCAGTCTTAGAAATTTATTTTCCATATCCGCTCGATGGTCATGAGGAAAGTATTTTTATAATAAAAGCTCTTTAAACTCCCTTAATTCTATATTTGATACTTCATCATCTTCCTTTGTGTTTTGAATCAATGACCACCATTGATCTGCATCTCCCAGGAGTCGATATACTGCCATGAAAACTTTTTCCCTTTCACTAATCCCCAAAGAGTGACATATTTTCTCTAAGGAATTTATACATTGCTCAGATAATAATGGATTTGTACTCTCATTGAATGTTCCTGGTTGTTGCCTCATGAAGTGGTCTACCATTGATCCTCCACATTGTGGATCAGGGTGCTCTATAAGGGTAAGGTTTTTATTCATAATCTAAGTGAGTTTTCCCAGTATGGTGATAAGTAGATCAGAACCAGTTGCTTCACTAGCTCCCTAATAATTATCTGGAGTAGGAGGGAAATCCATACATGGATTACATTCATTGATATAGTTTCCATTCCTTCCACTACGCACCATTTCTTAACACTGGAATACACTAGATTAGTTTATAAATCACAATACCTAATTCCAAACTTGTAAAACAGTTAACATAAATTGAACAGTTTATGGATATAATCCATAATCATAAAAATGTTTTCTTTTAGGAATTATATACTCATAAACCCTTTATAATGGTTTTTAAAGAAAATGAGAATTATCTTAAGCATATCCTCCAAGAGTGTCATAACCAAGAGTGCAGCACGGCCTGTTATCGTGCACTAGTTACCATTCGAGTCTAGCTCAAAGCGGTGATTTCAGGTTTTACCCCTGGGTACATCTTCACCAGAGCCGCCTCTACCTGCTCGTATCTATACATTAATATATTTCTTGGAAAACACACAAAATCCCTAAAATACCAAAATTCTAGGAAGTTCTTCTATACTAATTCTCAAAGTCTATCTTAGGATAATGTGCTATAATCAGAGTTTTTCTAAATCTAGCTTCCAAGGTTTGTACTAAACCTCAATTTGATACCAACTATAATTCTCCAACCCTAATTACCAATATTCGAATCATTATTACATAACATTGGCATGATAATAAAAGATCAAGCCTCAAAAGAATGATTAGTTTAGTAGCCTTGGAAATACTAGATACATTCATCAGTTTTAAATGACATTGTAAAATAAAAAACTACAACAACATAGTCTTTATAGGCCTAAATCATATCCCTTATGCTATAAATGTAGTTCAGTAATAATATACTTCTTTTCATCCTGGGAAAAATAAAACATAGAAAGGGGTGATCTCAGATGCTCAGTAAGGATAACAATACAACAGAAACTTTCATAAATAAGAATAAAAATTTAAGGAAATATAAGAATAGAACAAAAGCCTTTTAAACTTGAACATTAGAATAATATGGAAAAGATTAAATCAAATAATTCCATTTACTTATACACATGGATATTCTACTAGTCGAATAATCACATGCAATATCAATAGCCACTTTTATAATGATGAAATGCATAATGCCAGACTTTATAACCACATAGTCAAGGCTTTGTGCCAAGACTACAAATAAGATTTTTTCAAGGCCTTATGCCAAGACACTAGTTTGTCTCAAGAGACGTACCAATGCATAAAGGAGATATATAGGGCTTCACCCGCCACTTACTAAGTCTAATTAATTTCTCATATGAAAAGGTTCAAACATAACATAAACATTTGTATTAAAATTGGCATACAAAATGTCAATAATTTCTCCATAAACCATGAAAGGTGTGAAAATAAGACATCAACAGTAAAACATATCACAAAACCTTAAATAGATTATGGAAGTTTTGTATCATAATAAATCAACTTTAGTTAAGCTTAAAACACATAAAATGATGTTGACATAGATGAAATCAAAACATTTTTTAGAGAAATATCTCTTTCTATTTTGATATAATTTAAAAGTCATATATTAATAAAAGGATTTTTTTTGAAAATATTCTTATAAGATTTTAAGGGAATATTTGATGATTTTATAACAGCATAAAATATCCACACCCGTCTTATAAGTTTTAAAAAACATTCTTACATTAATTTTTTCGAAAAGGTCATAAGGTACATTGTTTGGAAAACGACAGAAAGATTCCTTTCAAAACATTTTATAAAAATTCAAACAAAGGTATAAATGACTTTAACCCATAGTCTAGTAAATATTAATAATTTTTTAGAATACATTTTTAAGAAACATGGATGTGGATGATGAAGAGGTCCTAGTAGATACTTACGTAAAAACAACATCGGATAATAAAGAGATTGTGAAATTAACACTTACCTTGTAATTTTCCTTGGTTGGGGGTATATTACCCTCTTGTATAATGGTGAAATAATTGTTATTAAATTATACAAGAACCATATACATAAATATGATATCATATATGATCTTCTAATATTGCTTTGTTAATGATATTTCAGTAGTATCATCATTTTGGTTGTTAACTGATTTGTTTTCCTTTATATAATTTGTAATGTAAGAAATGTTTATTATTGAGAGGATGCATCTTATTCATATTAATAATGATATTAAGTCTTTAAAAATTATTTTTATTCATCTAATGAAAATTATTCTTGAATGGATATGATGAGAAATGAATCTCATCGCATTCGTGGAGACGGTAATCCATACGTACGCATGAGAGAAAATATCATTATTGTGATATTAAAATCATATATAATTGGATGGTATATCTTTTATACAGAATAATTATCATATTATATTTATTATTTACATCATTTATACTCATTATTATACCCATCCAAATGATGAAGTGTTTGAATAACAAACTACACCACGACGTGGAGACGGTAATCCGTATGTACCCACGTATGGTGACCTTGTCATTTATAGGATGGATAGAATAAGGAATATGGTTGAACCATTTTTATAATAAAACCAAAATTTATATAAGATATTGGAGTTATTATTTTAGAATGAAAACTACAATTAATGAGGAAGTGGAAGAAGAAAAGAACTTGAAAGAGGTGATGAAATATTTATCTCTTCTTCTGGTTCTTCCTTTTGATTTGATCAAAATGGCTCCGTAGGTTGTATTTATGAATAAAAGAAGGCCTGTAAGATTAAGGGAGGACAGATGGGAGGATATTTAGGCATGGTTTGGTCAATCCAAATGGCTTTGAAGGTGTGAATTTGAGTGAAGGGAAAGTGCCCTTTTATAAGAAGGGTGAGGGGCACCTTATGAAAAAATTGAAATATTATTTTATAATAAACTCATTTTCGGTTTTTAATGGCTCAAAAATGATTTATTGTGAGGATAAGGTGGGTATGCGTCTAAAACCTCTCAACAAATAGGTTTTAGACAAGTTTGGGTCACTATATTTACCTTATCATTTATATTTAACTCTTAGTTAAATAGATTGACATTTACCATGTCTCTTTGTATTTTTATATTATACGGTTAATAAACTTACTATAAAATTCCAAGAGAACCCCAAGTGGTTAATTAATAATACACATATCATTATATAAGTATTTTTTCCGATCATTATATTTCTAGGATTATTATATCAACCAATAATATTGTATTTGTTTTAAAAAACTCAATTATGTCAATTTTGAAATTATTTAAAAATTAATTTTTGTTAAAGTCATAGAAACTTCATTACTTTAACTTGAATACATTTAATCAACCCTAACATGTTATATTTACCTATAAAATTAGTTTAATTCATTAAAAGTTTGAAATTAGATTTATTTTGATATTTATAATATCAATTATTTTAATCTTGCATTAATATGGTAATTACTAAATCCTCATTGTGTCGTAAATAAATTTAATTATTTAATGTCTAAAAATTATAAATAATATACCATTATGTAGGAAATATTTTCATATTTCTAATTAATATTTATTGTTGAATTTATATTTTGTGTAACCCTATATTAAAAATGTTTTAGTTATTAAACTTTAAATTTAACTCTTTTAACTATTCATTAAATAAAATAATAATAAATGTCCTAATCTAATCCAAGTGGACCAAAGAGGTTAATATTTTATTCCTAAGGTTTTTTTGGTTGAATTATACTTATCCAATAGAATTAGGACATGTGTTATGGTAATAATAATATAATTTTTACCATTAGTTACCCTATTTACTTTTAACCGCGGTAAATAAAAGAAAAAAGTTACTATTCACCAAAAAATATTTTCATAGTATTGAACCACATTTTACATATAGTTATCAACCATGATTCTCAGATTTTTTAAATTCAACTCATAGAAGTGGTAAAATTATGTTTTATACAAATTTGGAAATGCTATTAGGAGGTGGGTAAAAGACGGTAAAAAGTTTGATAAAATTTTATATATCTAAACTCATTATAAAATGACTCCAATGAATTAAATTAAATATATATAGATATTATGTATCTAATTTTACCTAAAATAAATTTAAATAACATAAATAATTATTTAAATAAAAAATTGTTTTTAAACAATAACTCAGTGTTTTTCACTATTCATCAAAAATTGAAAGTCTTCAGAAAAATTCCAAAAATTCCCCCAAAGCTAATTTCGATATTCTTAATCCCAAAATGTAGTTCATTTTGAATGATAAAATTTATAAAATTTCAAAAATGTGTATTACTATTCATAACAGCTAGTTTGAATGGTCGCGGTGTGTTAGAATCTCGAAGTTGTTTATAATGCAAGCTATTGTCTTATTCAAAGGAAAACATACCATGGAAGCTTGGGGTGTTATAAAATACTTATAATTTAAAATAATTACTGATAATTAAAACTAATTATATCTAATTAAAATTAATTACATCTAATAAAAACTAATTACTGATAATTAATAACACTAATTTTTAAAATAAAATAAAATAAAATAAAGAAAAATTAAACAAATTAAACAAATACCTCAAAACCAAGATTTTATCAGATGATAATATGAAAGTTTTCTTCCCTATAAAAATTAAAATTTTGAAAGAATAAATTTAGAGGTTAGGATAAAAGAGGATAGGAGAATATACGAGATCTCAGAAGAGGAATAAGAGGAGGAAAATTGGGAGGGGCATATATATAGGTTGGATTATTAGCGACATGACTATTTGCAATGGGAGTCCCTCTAAAAATAGTAGTATTTATGATATGTCCCATTGTAAATAGTTCCCACTATAAATGAAAGATTCAGTGATAAAAAAGTCATTTGTGATGGAACCCATCAGAAATACTATTTTATCTACTAATTATTTGTAACAGGTTATAAATTCACATGACATTTAATTATTTATTTAGTGTTTTATGAGATGGGAAAATAATCCCATCACAAATAGTCTCATCATAAGAACTATTTGCGATGAGTGTTGGGCCCATTTCAAATAGCTCGTCATAAATACCCATTTTTTCCATAGTGTGTGGGTTGTGGAAGTATGATCCTTGTGTTTGTAGGTTCATGGGTGTGATAAGACTAGTAACTAGATTAGGATACCAGGGAGGTGGAACTAGGATGCTGGTGTGTAGATGAATATAGTATTATTTGATTCAGTGTTGAATACAATATTTTAGGATTAGATGTGATATTGGACAGATTTTGTGCATTGGTTATAGACACAGAATGTCTATGATGTGATATGAGTGTGAATTGGATCAATGGTGCCCCGATGTTTGAGGTGATATCCTGATAACTACCTCGTATGGTTGAGGATCTAACCATAAAATTACACCGAGAGTCATATTTGGTTTTTAGTATGGGTGTTTAGACGATCACATGATCCCTTTGTGAGTTAAGGCATTGAGATATGGTAACATGATTGCTTGTCGATGGGATCAGTTGAGTATTTTTATGAATTTTTAGCCAAGGGAGGCTTGGACCATTTTTATATGTGAGATTGGGTATAATGATTTGAAAATTTCTTTGAGTGGGTTTTTAGACCATTAGGGATGTGTGCCTATAGAATATTGCAATGGCAGGGAGTATCATGACACCAAATCAGTTTTTGAAAGACAAGTCTAATGATGTGAAGAAACCTGAAATTGTGAATGAGTTGGTTGATGATACCATAGTATTTGAGGATAAATGGGTGTGGGTAAGATCCATATCATATTTTTAGTGTTGCTAATGAGTGGTGGATCAATTTTTATGGACAGTGTGCCTCATGTTTGGAGTTGCACCTTAGAAGATCATTGGGGGTTCTAGATAGAACATAATGAGTTTTTTGAGAGTTGATGATCAAAATAGGTGAAACTTAATGTTTGGAAGACTATTTTGGATTCTCAAGGAAGGAAAATTCTGGGATTAGAAAAGTTTAAAACCCCATTCTTTCTCTATATTATGAATTTTAGAGGGAATTTTAATTTTTTAGTTTGATGTAGGAGTCATTTTGAAAATTGGGATTCATATTGGAATTTATAGAGTCATAACATTCCAAGTGAATGTGTTTGTATGTGGATCAAGGCCTAAGATGTGACTCCGATTTCATGGGTGATTCTTGGGAGGTTTGGGTCAATGATCAGAAATTTTTGTATGGTTTTACCCTTATGCATGCTTGTTGAATAGTTTTGAAAAATTATGCAGGTAACCTATACAAGTTGGTTTTCTCTTAAGTCTTAGTTAATAGATTGTGAACCATTACAGTTAAACTATGAAAAACCTATAGTTTGGTTTTGTGGGATATTTTCATGTTTAGCCTATGGTTTTGTAAACCATGTGACTAAAACATGTGAGGGGTATGGATTATAATAATTAAAACTATACAGTTGGTTTATAGTTTAGAAAACAGTGTGGATAAAATATGAAAATTTTAGATTTGTTAAAAATGTGAAAATTTCCCTTTTTACCACTATTTATTTTAAAACCTTTCTCCCTCCTTTCTTCTGGATGTGCATGTTTGAGCTAACCTCCCTCCATCTATCTCTCCTTCACCCCTTTGTTTGGGGCAATTTTAGATATGATTCTTTAGGATTTTGAGGTCATATCTCATATTTCTTCTTCCTTGTGCCTCCTATTTTTTACTAATTTTGATTTGGGTGATTTGGATTAGTGATTGATAATGATTTCAAAAATCAAATAGTGGAAATCATTTGATATGTTAGGTATTATCATCTATTTTTCTAGGGAATGTTTTGATATTTCAAATAGATTCCATGGAACACCGTTTTGAGGAAAGCACATTTATGGATGAATTTTATTATGATTTTTCCTAAATTGGATGATTTTTTTATTTTAATTAGGTAATATAATGAGGGATTTTTGTGGGTTAGGTTTAGACATGTGTCGGGAGTAGATCACAACTTGTTTCTCACAGTTTTAGCAAGTGAATAATGCCCGATGAGATTTTTTTAGTTACTCCCATTTAATTAAAATTGATTAATTAATTTTAAATGGTCATAATTTATTAATTTAAATGTTGTGTCTTCAGATACGGAATTGTGATGATGGAATATAGTTTATTGGTCTTGTAAGGTCTTGGGAGAGAGTTTCTTAGATAAATTAAAAGGAATGAATCCATGAATAAGGTTGGTGGTCCATTGAACATTTTCCATAATGTTTATTTATTTGATATGACATTTGATATGTGGTCTCACTACTATGGGTGATTAAATTTTTACCTAAATAAATTATTTTATCTAAAATTTAATGCCTATAAATAGAATAAACAATGTGATAAGGGTCACTATGGGCCCTTTAACATTGTCTTGATGCCTTGTCCGCTGATAGTAGGGTAATTGATTAATATTATATTACTTGAGATATAAGAAACCTAGAGGGGTTTAAATTATTATATAAGCATATCATCTCTTAGTGTATGTGATTTAGTGACTTCTGAGTAGTGTTATGTCATTATTTTGTAGTGATCCTCCCTAGTTTTAATTTATGTAACATTGCTATTCCTTATAGCTCAATGGCTAGTTGAGATGGCCATGTGTAAATTATTTTTCCCCACTAGTACATGAGAAATAAGTGGGTGTGCCCTGGGTATATTGTGGATAGGTTGGGAGCATGGGGAACATACTAAGATGGTGGGAGGTGAGATAATTGTTATGCCACCTTCTTTGTATATATTTTCCTATTTGTTTAATGATGTCGTGAAGTGATCATGGTGACATTGAGTGATGACATTCTCTTTGAATGAATGTCTTGGATTATAGTTGAGTTTGAGATTGAGGAACCCATGTAGGGTATCCACACAATAGTGTGACCTATGGGAACCTAGAAGGTTACTTGTTTTATGTTAAAACTTGAAAGGGTTAGTGTGGGTATGGATAGTTATGATCTCAGGTGTCACCTTAGTACTTAGATCAATGATATGTGGCTAATATGGATACAGGGTTGAGGATAGGTCATGCACTTGAGCAGTCTATCTTGATAGTGTGAAATGTGTTCGGTTGGATGGGAAATCCTTACAGTATGTGTTATATAAGATATCATAGGAGGGAAAATATTACATGAAGTATTTATGAATGAATTTATAAGATACATCATAATATTCACCTATTATACCTATCTGTTTAGAATTTCTTGAGAAATACCCTTAGATTCAGCTATTACCCCAATCTATTTATAATTCCTTGGAAAATCCACTGGATTCAGTTTTATGATTATTTGGAATACTTGAGATACCATATGTGATACAAAATTAGACCTATTTATGAGGTGGATGCAATTCCCCTAAAAGTGATTACTAGGTGGGGATCTATTCCCATTGACATATGATGGAATTCATGGGTTGTTTTCCCAATAATTATCCATTGATCCTAGTACTATTTGGAATGACTATACCATGTGATTTTGGAAACTTGATCACTAGACAATGCAAGTATATTCAATCCTAGGTGTCATGTTATAAACTAAGAATCATTAATGGTTATTTATGCTTCCATAGATAATTTATTTATTTAAATCATATAACTTGTGCATACATTGTATTTAATAGTTTTGTATGGGACCTCATTGGTGGTTCCCTAATGAGTTATACTCACCCTGATCAGGTGGTCATGGCACATGGTTATGTGAGTAGACTTCATTTATCATAGTTTTAAGTATGGAATATTCCCAGTTTTGTATGATTGTACTTGATATCTCATATGATACTTGAATATCAAGATGTGATGGTGCTCAAGGATGGTAGTAAATACCCATTTTATTTCATTTTTTATTTATATTGTGTCATGATCATCCAAGTTGGTGATCAGTTGATACATTCTGGTATGATTGTGTGGTTATATGAATTTATGCTTCTAGAATATATCAGATATTGAATGTTATTATTTATTTCTTCCATATACAATCGAATTATTTTTAAGGGATGTTGTTTGGTTATTTTTCATTATGTATTACTCTCATTTGGGATAATTGTATCCCTACAATAATATCCTACACCCTAACTTAAAGTCAGAATCCCATGGAATATGGGGAGGCATGCTTGTGGTCATGTGGTGACTGTTGATCTTGGAACCAGTTGAGTGGTCTTCAAATGAGGTACATTTCACACTTAATATCATCAAAGTGTACCAAATGCAATATGTTATTCTTTAAGAACTTCACATGTCTTACTCCTTTGATACTTTGAAAAATACCATTGTGCATCATAAATTTAATGTTACCAAATCCAATTATCATCAAGGTGTAATCATTTCTTATGTATATAAGTCATTTTAGGATACATTATTAATGGTAGAAAAATTACATTCAATACATAATGTTCCATGTTTATCATGATTCAATTACCCATGCATCGTTGAGGTGTTTCCTTCATCAAACATTTTTCATCACTTCAATGACTAGTATGTCTCCATTGTTATAAGTTCTCACCACATCTTATTAAGAGTTATTTCCAACATTCTTCTTATTCTAAAAATCCTTATTTACATGCCCCTTATTTATATAATTATAAATTGTGATGTTCTTTTTTTCTCCTTATTTTAGATATTAAGTGATTTTTAATCTCATTGGAACAA
Organism: Viscum album; assembly: GCA_963277665.1. Taxonomy (NCBI): domain Eukaryota; kingdom Viridiplantae; phylum Streptophyta; class Magnoliopsida; order Santalales; family Viscaceae; genus Viscum; species Viscum album. Next base: position 37,176,112 of record OY728138.1, read on the forward strand.
TGTTTTATTTTCCTTCCTCTCACCATTGAAGGGGCCTCTAATTAGTGTGAAGTTTTTATATATAGTCCTTGTTTTTCACCATATTTTTTCTTTAAGAAATTAAAATACAACATTATTGATGTCCAAAATATCTGTTAGAATATTATTAGTGAGTTTTATGATGATAAAATCATATGAATATGAAAAACCCTTGAGTAGAATCCTTACACATTTGTTATCCCCTATTATAAATCCCAACATCATAACCAGGGAAAACATAGTATTAATGGTGTTAATAATTTTCATCATATATGATAAGTTTTCCATTTATTGAGTATACTTTTCTCTTTAGAAAATATTATTTAGCAGTGGATTTTACTCTTACTACTTCCTTAGAGTATTTAAAATTTCATTTTTTCCTTTTATCAATAATGATTGGTAGTAACCTATTAGATAAATCCAAATATATGCTGATAAGGTCATTCTCATCAATGTCATTCCATTTTTCATCTCTCACACTTTACAATATTTTACCAATTTCTAGTAGACAATTATCCTTTCATTGAACTACTCACATATTTATTTTATATAATAAAAAATTATTACCATTAAATTTTTTATCTAAAGTGTCACTAAAATCATGAAATTTCATCAATATAAAGCCAAAACTATTTGATAATAGCTTATTTAATAATATCAAAAAATATTTCTAAAGAGAAAGATCTACATGAGTCATAATCATAGAGTTTAATAAATTTTTGAGAATTATTTGTTCCCAATAAATGTGAACATATAAGGGTTAGAACCTCACGATGATACGATTTTTGTGATTGAAAATAAATAGCCTTTTGGTGCAGTAATAATATTAAGATAAAATAATGTGAAAAATGATGAAAAAATGGCACTATATGTAATGTGGAAACCCCTCAAAATTATAGGGGTAACAAGTCAAAGGAAAAATATAATGATCATTTTGTGTATAAGTGAGTATACATACTCTCATTATTAGAAGGAGAAAAAATCTCATAAAAACCTATCTTTAATAAAGGGAGAAAACATCTCACACATGGATTGAAAACTGATAGGAAACTAATGTTTGGCGGTGATAATAAACCATTATATCATATTACCTTTTTATAGGTAGGACCCCTAACCCCCTACTGCCTCCACTATATATTGGTTGGTGGTGCTATAAACCTACCTATATACCCCATACACCTTTGAAAAATAGGGGGTGGGGTTGCTGCATTCCGAACAATGAAGACAAGAATCTGGAATCCACCAAAAAGTGGAAAAAAGGATGTTGTCAACAACCTTGGGTTTTCATAAAACATTTTATGTCCTAATTGATTGACCTAATATTTAATGATATTCATACATTTATTTTTTGGTATGTATCTTTGGTATTGTTCTAGAATTCAAGTTTTCTTGAGATTTCCATTTTACATGACACCTTAAAATTACTAATCTTTTCAAACACATTTGTTTATCCTAGCCCAACTACCTAAGTTTTCGGAGATGACCAAATATGATCTAATATCATTGGTTTTTCTCATATATATATATATGATTTTTTCATAAGAATATTAAATTATAATTAAAATATAAATCAAGTAATTTTGGAAAGATAGGGTTAGGTCATATCATATATTTCTTAGCTTGGATATACAATAAAACAATGGTTAGATATCAAGGATTTACTTGGAAAACTAGTTTAGTTTTCCCTAATTATTTACTATAAGGGTTTAATTTTTTCTTAAGAATAATAAAAACTATTCATATAATATTTTTTTAATTTTTTTATTCATAAAAAATGTTTAAAATTTCTTGCTCGAAAAACTATTAAACATCAATTCATCAATAATTCTTTTATATATTCAAAAAAAAACAATGATCCCAAAAGATATTTTCAAATAAGTTGAAAAGGATTATTTGGAACTATTTATTTTATTTTATTTTATTTAAAATAATTATATTAAATATTGTTTATAAAAAATATTTTTGATGATAAATATAGAAAATGATATTTATAAAAATAAAATAATTTTAAAAAAAGATCTTAATACAATATTTCATAATATTTTATGTTCAAGATAAATACTAAGGTTTATAAAATAAATATTTGGGTCGATAGTGTTTTATCAAATAACTAATGTTTTTGGTTCAACCCATCAAAAGGTGAAAACTCTATTTTTTATATCAATCTACGTAAGTCTGGTAACTATAGTTTTTGGAACTTCCAAAGTACAAAAAGATTCATGTTAGTCTGGAAACATGCATCTTTCTTCCCCCATTTTAGTTAATTATGTTTTGAAAGTAGAACAAATAGGTATAATAGTTCAAATGTTTAGATAGTATAAATCCAATTACATAAAAAATTATTTTGAGTGAGCCAGGTATAGTTATTTTATTGATAAATTAAACTATATTTATTCCAACAATATGTGTTTTTTGGTTAGTTGAGACTATTTTAATATCATGAAATTTTAGGCAATCTAGGCCTTATATGAAAACACTTCATTTCGATCCAAATGATGAAGGTCTAAGGGTATGGTATTTTAAGTGAACTAGACTTGATATGATGACTTGGGTAGTTTGTTTTATTATATATATATAATAACATATATAATTTATTACATATTGTACTAGGAGGTAATATAATATAATGAAATTAGTAATTTATATAGTACACACCTAGAAAAGTTAGTTTAGGTTTTTCAAACTGATGTTAGGCCCGATCATAAAAGGTTGGCCCATCCTTTGGGTTATGTTAAAACTAGTGGTTCATTTACACATCATTTATTACAACCCTAGACATATTTATTTTCCAAAAATAATAATTAAAATAAATATAATTTTTTTTTATAGAAACTCAAACACTCTGTTATAAGATTTTAGGCTTCCAATTATGAAGATATCCCTTTAAAGAGATAATCCCTCAATTTCACCAATTTTCCGATGGTTGATTAGGTAAAATTTTCCCAAAATATGGTCTCTATTAGATTGGAAGGTAAGTTTAAAAATGGTTTAATTATTATCCATTTGGACTAAAAGTGGGAATAAAACCCCCAACGTTAAGAGGAAAATAAAGAGACCTCATCCACTTAGCCACCTACCATATGGGTTATATATGTTCTTTTTTACAAAAATATTTTTACATATTTAATTTAAAAAATAACAATTTATTTTTTTAGAATAAAAATGTTCTCAGATTTGACCTTTAATAATCCCATAAAGAGTAATTGTTCATGTTTCAATTTAAAATAATATAAATATATTAAATTAAGAATTATACACTTGAATGGGTCATGAATTGCATGAATATTGTTTACTCAAAAGTTATACATGGACTTTGTGAAAAATATTCACACAAGCTTGTTAGTATTAATAAATCATATGAGAAACACATTCAAGCAATATATATATATTTAAAATTTTATTTTATTTATTTATTTTGTTTGTGTATGTGTATATATATTATTTTATTATATATATTATTTTTTATTTTTTATTTTTATTTTTTAATAATTACTTAATAGTTTTACAAAAATTTTATATATTTCTACAAAAATTTTATTTTGTTTTACAAGAAAACTATATAAATTATCAAATATTTTAATGCTATGTGGTTTATTTAAACTAGGTATAATTATAAAAAACACATTGAATACCATTTAAATTCTCATTTATATTTTTTGGTTTGTTTAATTTATGAAACCAACACACACATAGACACACATTAATATGATTGATGAATATGAAAAGTAATAAAAATATAAATAAATATCTAGAAATTTTTTAAAATTTCCCAAATATTAAAAATAGTTGAAAATTATCCACCAAAATATGTTAAGGATGTTTAAATTTTTAGTGGTAATTTAAGAATCAATAAATAATTCAATTAATTATTTTAGATATGATATCTTATACAATATAAATCATAGAAAATATAAAAAAATTGCCTTATTTTAAGGGATTATATATTTTAATTCAAAGGGATATTACTTTTTCAAAATATAATGTAAACTTTTTACAGATTAAATTTTAATATTTTGATTGATAAAAGAATTCAAATGTGATAAATAAAAAAACATAATATAAAATGGTTGTTTCTTACATTATTATATTATATTTCATTAATAATTTCAATATTGATGTTTATGAGGCTCTTTTACATAATGATATATATTAATAATTAATAAAAATCTACTCTAATAGGGTTGATGCAGTGATTTAAGAAATGTAAAGCTAAGTCCTTTTTAATAAAATATATCCATGACATGTTATTGATGTGTCACTTACTCTAATTCCTTTTATGATACTAACATATAATCTATAATCATATATCCAGAACCTTCTCCCACATCTAAATAAGATAACCGCTAGAATGGACCTTAACCCAGATGGAAAGAAAATGCCTATTGGGAGATAGGTATCTAACTACCCTATTCAGTAAAAATAAATGATGACTGAAATAAATTTTATTCAATATACCTAGTTAATGTTGTTACATATTCTATAGAAGGAAAAATTGTTCCAAAAAATAAATAGCATAATCAATAGGAGTCTTAGTAACCTTTGGTTTTCTTAAGCTGATAAAACTATAATCTTTGTAGGTTAAACCTATTGCATAGCATAATGGATCCTAAAGCGCGTACATCTCTATTGAGGATTACCTAAATTAGTAACTAAAGAAAAAGAAAAATAATTTTAATCAATATTCCATTATTGTGGAACATTATAAAAAATTCTATGATATATCAATTGGATTGGTGTAGCTCAATCCTTAGATAATGTTGGGAAAACATTTTGTGGCCCATACTACACACTAGGCCACAACTCCCACTATAGTTGAATTGACCATCAATATAGGTAGGGAACTGTACCAGTGCATACTGTTTCAATAGGGAACTATAGAAGTTTGGACGGGTGATGATGGTTTTATAGATTTGCAGACTTCTTTCCACTATTTACTATAGTATACTGGACTTACTGTGAAGTTAGTGGTATAGTTTTATCATTAGCATTTTGAACTCATTTGAGTTAAGGTTTATTTGTGTGTTGGATTCTCTTAAATCACCTTGTAATTATTCTCCTAAAATAGTGATATTATTCTACATATTTATGGATGTAGGGATTATTCCTAAACCACATAAATCACTGTTTCCTATGATATTTTTCTCATGCTTTCATTTTTACCCTTTACCCTTATTCTATGAATCATTTTTTAATTTTTTTATCATGAAAATTCCACAACAATATGTCATCAATGTTATATCATTGATCCACTATTTATGTGTGTAAAATTGATTATTCAAATACCAATCGTTATTTAGGATCAATGATGTTTATGAAGAATGTAAAAAATCAGTTTATAAATAAAATAAACTAAAATAAAATAAAATTAAAAAATATATTTATATAGTTGAAAAATATTTAATAATAAAGTCATGAAGGTTTCTGTAATGTCACATAAGATATAATAGTGATTTCATTTTATTCTATCATTTATATCCAACTGATCTAATAAATGTAAGTGCATCATGGGTTCCCCTATAAAATGGGACTTTTGATGTCTATTCCACATCTCAATGTATGATGCATGGAGTTTTTTTAAATCCATATCACATTTCTCTGACATTCAAGGGTGATAATTTGATCTGTTTGGTTACCTAAACCCATTTTTTGAAACCATTTTAATTTAGATGATTTTTTAGAATAACTAAATAGACCACACGGATGATCATACTCAATGTATCGAACCACTATAAAAAATAGATTATACCGACTAAACCAAACAATAGATCATGACATAACTTACCATGGTTACTTCTAGGATCCATAACAAATAGTGAGGATGATGAAAAAGGAATTGATTATTCCATAGATGATTATGATGAAAATGATATCATAAATTGAGTGATTATTATCGATATTAAGTCACAAAGAATAAGTGACATTTAGAGTGGGTTCAAAGAACAATGATTTAATGATGATAAATGTATTCTAGGTATGAACTCATGAGATGATGCAAGAGGGATCACAACCCTTGGTGTAGATGATGGGATGTGGAGTTATGCTATCACCACTCCAGATCTAGAGATATATGGAGATAAACCATGTCAGTGTCAACATCATTGACTTATGGGAGAGGTGATTGATGCTTATTTATATAGGGATCTGAATGAGAAGGGAATTTTTTTGTTAGAGGATGAGAGGGTAAAAAAGGAAAAAAGGGGTTTTTAGGGGAGGTCTACTTGCATGCATGTATGAAAATAAGGGCAAGGTTCGCCTGTTAGACAATACTATATTTTTTAAAATAATCATGAGTTCTTTTCTCAGGTGGGGGGGGGGTATGTATAATATGATCCGTAGGGGATTGTGTTTTGATAAGGTAATCAGTTAAATTAGATATTTTGGAACTAGTTCCAAAACCGGACTCCAAATGATTTAACCAATAGAACCATTTATAAAACCAAAATATCTTAATTATCTAAAACCTAAATACTAAATTATGTGAATACATTTAATTTTTTCAGTTAATTTGGTTTATTCAAGTTAATGCTCACCTATATTGATATATTCAGGGAATAAAGTAGTAGAATATGTTTTTAATTAGTTTAAATGTAACAACACGAACCTGAACAACCACCCGAACAATGATAAATGAGTTGAGTGTTACAAACATAGGCGCACCTCTCCGAATGACAAAGGCTGTCGACTAGTAGTGAGGGTCTTATAGGTATAGTGGAGAGGCTATACCCTCTCAGAGGATAATAATGGTACTGATCTGAGTGTAATAATAAATATGTAGTGGAATAAATAACTCAGTAGACTCAAACCAGACCCATAGAGTAGAAGCACATTCAGTATTGATAAACAACAGATGAAATAAATATAAACAACTACTGCGGAATGTAACACAACAACATGAAGAACCACTAGTAAAAACTACAAAATAACCAAGAATGCATCTATATAAAGTCAATATATAAAAGGTTCCAATGGATAACCAACTATAGATACAATAACAAGTAAGAATGCTGATATAAGAAAGAATGAAAAACAAAGTAGACTTCTGCTAGGCAAGACCTGAAGCTCTATAACAACTACGTGAAATAACTAATGCCATTCAGCTCCTAAAGCTAACATCTTTCCTAAACTTATTTCCACAAAGTTTTTACACATCCTGAAGGGCCCGTGCAGGGTGTGAGATGAATCTTAGTAGGATACCACCCAACGGTGTGTACCTAATATATGTGTTTAAGCAGGCATGCATTTATAAGTAAAACAATAAATAGTACGATGAAAACAGCCAAACACAAAAACCACTGGTGCTCAGTATCCTCCATGGAGTGTCACCTGCTTCGGACAACCCTGAAATATCTACCATGTAACACAACATCATGTGGCCCCTGACATTGCATCTCTAAAGTACTAACATCCTGATGTCACACCCAAGAAATAGTAGCTCAGAGGAATAGTGATGCATATCCTATAATAGTAATCAGAGGGACAATGATGTTTTCCCTCAAATAAAGTAACCATAGGGATAGCGATGTATTCCCCCAAATGATATAATCGGAGGGAAAATAATGTCCGCCCTCAAATAATGTAACAGGAGGGACATTAATGTCTTCCCTAAAACAATGGTGAGCCTCTACACCCAACCCGATAGCCTCAGCGATATCCCCTTAAGGCTCCTCACCTTTTACATGGTTTCCTATAATAATCACCCCCAAACCACAAGTACCTAAACCGCATCTAACAAGGTTACTTACCCACACGAGTGCTCAAAAGAAACTCATCACAGAGTCTCTCTGTGTGCACACTAGTCAAACTTCTGGGTGAGTGGTAATCACAAAAAATAGTACCGAAGCCACAAAACCTATGGCACCTCGTGTCCCTACGACCATGCCACTCAAGTACAACGACCTCGCCATCCAAGTATACCACCCCATGCCCAAACTGACAGTCACCCTGCGTCAAACCGACGTCCATGATGCCCAATCCTGTGGTCATAACCACCCAATGTTACCTAGGTCAAACCCAACCTGTGATCAACATCACTCAACAAATATCTGATCCATTCCCAACACAACCCAAAGGGTTCTAGAATATGAAGTGACATGTATCACATATATAATCAAATGAAATAAAAAAATAGGCAAGACAAATTAAACAGTTGAATTTCACTAGAAAGGTGTTGTCCCATACCAGCACTAAGATCTTAAAAGCCTCTAAAAATTCATATCAAGGTTTAATAAACTAAACTGAACAATCTTAACACAAAAAAAATAAATTATAACAATTTTGGTATCCCCCGACCAAAATTACCTGATGAGAAACAACAACTCACCCGACCCCGATCAAGGAAAAAAGGTAACAGGGCATACCCAAAGGCATCCCATAGGTCAAATATCAATTAAACATGAAATAATAGGTAAAACATGGTCATGCTCAAAATACTTAAAAATGCATCAAAGGCCACACCACATAAAAGTCTTTAAAAACATAAAAATAGGTATGCACCACATATCTAAGACTCATAAATTTAGGCACGTATGATATTGAGCTCCAATTCGAAGCCGATATTCATAGATCTACGTTTTCATCAAATCCCGAAAATTACACTCAGATAGAAACTACGATGTGTAAGGAAAAGAAAATGGAACGAAACAGGGTGTGCAGGTTTAGCCTCGCTGTTGCAATCCCACAACCACTGAAGGATTGAAGAATGGAATTTGGTTTAATATTATAAAGCAAGGTATATCATTCAGGTTTTTGGGATGGTACTATTCTAACATTAGGGAAGAAGAAGAGGATTTCCAAAATAAGATGCAACACTCTTTAATTTAAGAGAATAAAAATAAAAGTACATGTCATGTATTAAGAACTACATGACTTGTAGTGGCCTTGTACATACTATAATTTAAGAGGAGGTAACCACATTGCTTGGATATGCCAGACGGGTTGACACAAGACTAGAACTCAGCCAGTACACAAAAAGCAGGACACACGGCGTGTCGAACAACACTACACACCGTGTAGTAGAAATTATTACATGGTCATCACATGACATGTACTCAGTGAGCACATGGTCGGTACTTGCCTAACCCATACACATCATGTAGTTTGGAAATTTCTAAATCTTCCTAGATTTTCCTAGTTTTCTCAGAAACATGTCAAAAATTCAAACAGGTTTGGGATTTTAACAGATTCTAAAAATTCAGGTTCTTACAATCTCCCCACCTTAGTATAGCTCATCCCTGAGCTATCAAGAAAATGCTGGAGATGGAACCAAATGTACCACCCCGATCAAAGTAATCAAGAATCCCTTAGTCTCAAGGGTTCTAGCTAAATTCTTTAAGGTGAATCCCCACTTTAGAAATTTCCTAACTCAGTCTCAACCTTACAAAACTAAACAATGCAAGGGTTCACTAACCTATTTTCTAGACTCATGGTCCCCTCATGTTGCATTGTCACCCCCTCTCCAAATTTGTGCTATAGTATCATTTCCAACACCCTATGTATCTCGCACCGCATCAGTTTCCGCCTCTATGAGGACCATCATCTCATGGATGCTAAAAAAAAACTTACTGCCTAGCACCTCAAGTAACCAGCATCCTCAATGCCCTGATGCCATGAAATATCACATAACCCGCATCCTTGATGCCCCGATGCCCATGTAACTTCAAGTAACTCTCATCCTCGATGCCCCGATACCACACATTGCATACATATATATAAATATATATCATGCACCCAATATGTCACCAATACCACTGACCAACATATATTCAGTCCACATAAATCCTGTGCACCTCATGCACTCAAAACAGACATGCATCAATAGGGCATGCCAATGAAAACAAGAAAGGCATGACCACACTGACAATGTACCTATATCCTTTGTCGTCTCACTAGCCTAGTCAACCCCTAAACACTCCACAACATGCACCTATCTTGAATTTTGGCTACCTGATGCCTGACCTCTCTACGGTGCTGCTCTTGTCACCAGCCACTGACCCCTCAGTTGGGTCCCACTGTCTCTGTCACGTCCTCTACATGCAGCTGAAACTCGACTACCCTCTCCTAGTACCGAACCTGAATCAACTCTAGATGCCACATTCTGTCCTTGACCCTACTTACTGACTGTCTCAGTAGGCTGTCTATAGAACCTCTCTAGATGCCTGACCTATCCACATGCTTGACACTCCTTTGGAGGCCTATCAAACTGAGTCCAAACATGTCTTGGATTTCAAAAGTGAAAGAAATCCACCTCAGAACTGCAATGAGGTGGTCTAGCTGAGTCTTTGGCCTGACTACCCTGCTGAAACTCATCCCATCACCACTTCATGCTATCTGAAGCATCACCTAAATCCATCACCTGAACAACCTAGGGTCTATCCCTATAGTTTCCCTCTACTATGAGCACCAAATTCTTAACCTTTGAGAATGAACCCATCATGAATATATTTACCTGGATCTGAATGGCGTGTCATAAGTCATCCTCGAAGATCATCACCCTTGCCGAGTTATCACTAACCATACCAGGTGCAATGCGAGACAACTCAGTGAAAGTAACTGCATAGTCCATGATAGACATGACTCCCTGCTAAATGTTCAAAAACTCCGGCCCTATCTCAGCCCTCAGTGTCTCGAGGTAAAAGTGCTTGAAAAACCTATCCTCAATGTCTTTCCATGCTAGTCCCTTGTACCTGCAATCCTGAACCTGCACATCCCACTAGTGATTTGCTGGTCCTCGCAACATGTACGTCGCAAGCTAGATCCTCCACCTTGGAGGTGTCTTAAGCTGCTCAAAGATCATATGCATGCTCTATATCCGGTTCTCACCTGCCTGTGGACCACCGACACCCTGAAAAAGAAGCGGGTGCTACGTCAGGAACTCCCACATTAGATATTCCATATATGGCTCTGTACCCTACGCACATATATCAATCCCATGCAAGACATAGACCCGGCTAGGTCAGAGCTACTAGTTGAGCCATGGTCCAAATACTGCCAAACATTTCTATTCTCCTGCCTGTACTTGATCCTGGTCTTATTCCTATCCCTAAGCCTATACTGGTGGATCATACTCTGCATGTACCGAATCCTGAACGAGACCCTGCTCTTATGGAACTATAAAATCTCCCACATGACGCTCCATCTGAGTCGACTAAAAGGAACTCACTGATAACTTCAAATGGGAAGACAACCCATATATGTATATAAAAATATATATTCAACGCTGATAAGGAAAGATGTAAAGAGGATGTATAAAACAACTACCCTTACTCTTCCCTATCGCAACCCATGCCCATAGCATCCTAACCTCATGGCCTCCTTACCCGCCCTCAATAGAGCCAAGTATCAAAAGTACCTCGGGCCACACCCATCTTGACATCCAATATTGCCTCAAACCGTTGACCGAGCTACCTAATCCTAGTAATCAAAATCTCCTTAACCAATGTACCTTCCTACTCGTACAAGATCCAAGCCCAAATACCCTTCCACATGAAATTCTATAAATATATAACGTATGGAATAACACATTCCAATCAACAAGAAATTCTATTAGGAATTTTACTTATTCACATTTCAAATAATACAAATCATGGAAATTTGATATTATTCATAAGGAATTATCATTTCAGAAATCATAAGTGGAGTAATGAAATTGAAATACTCTTAAAATGTGCCTATCAAAAGCCAAAAAAACAGCATTTCCATATCAGTCTAAGGTCAAATTTTCCCTTACTGCACCGGGTCAAGGGTCACATATCACAATTAATAACATTAAACGCCAAGTGAGTAATCGAGGTGGAAATCATATAAACTGTAATCTAAGAAATAGAAACCATCAATTCCCACCGATGGAAACTTGGTCCAACCCTCGTACCTGGGGCTGCAGGCACCCATGAAAAGATAGAAACCCAGTTCTAGTAACAGGCTATCTCTACCCTACCGTATCCCAAATAATAAAACCATTAGAAATAAAAGAGAATCCTCAATTTCATTAGTAGCCATCAAAACGCTAATACTAAATCCCTACCAATAACTCCTCTGATATGAATTTGTAATGACCTAGACCTAAACAACCACCAGAATTGTGCTAAATGGGTTAGGTGTTACTCCCTTAAGCGCACCTCCCCAAATGCCAAAGGATACTGACTAACAGTGAGGGTCTTATAGCTATAGTGGGGTGGCTATACCCCCTCAGAGGATAATAATGGTATTGGTATGAGTTTAATGATAAATATGAAGCATAATAAACAACTCAGTAGGCTCGAACTAGGCCCGTAGAGTGGAATCACATTCAGTATCAATAAACAATGGAAAAAAATAAATATAAACAACAGGAGTGGAAAGTAACACAACAACATGCTGATCCACTAGTAACAACTACAAAATGACCAAGAATGCATCTATAGAAAGTCAATATACAAAAGGCACCAATGGCTTACCAACTGTAGCAACAATAACAAGTAATCATTCTGATATAGGAAAGAAACAAAAAAATTAAAATCTTTCTAGGAAAGACCTCAAGCTCCATATAATCTCCATGCAATAACTAATATAGTCCAGATCTTGCAGCTGACCTCTTTCCTGCACGTAAGTCCATAAAGTCTACATGCATCCCGAAGGGCCTTTGCAAGGTGTGAGAAAAATCTCAGCAGGATAACACCCAACGGTGCATAACTAATATAAGAGTTTAAGTAGGCATGCATTTATAAGAAAAAAAATAAATAATACGATGCACACAACCAAACACCAACTCCACCGGTATTCAACAACCACCATGGTGTGTCACCTGCTTTTTCCAATGCAGGAATATCTGTCATGTAACCTAGCACCATGTGCCCCCTGACACTGTGTGTCTCAAGTACCAATGTCCCAAAGGCACGCCTGAGAAATAGTTGCTTAGACGAATAGTGATGCATGTCCTCAAATAGTAATAGGAGGGACAACGATGTCTGCCCTAAAATAAAGTAACCAGAGGGACAACTATGTCTACCATCACATAAAGTAACTAGAGGGGCAATGATGCCTACCCTCAAATAATGTAACTAAACGAACAATGATGTTTGCCCTCAAATAATGACGAGCTTCTACCCCAACCCGATAGCCTCAACGCTATCCCTTGAAGGCTCTTTATTTTTCACGTCGCTTCCAACGGAAGGCACCCCCAAACCACATGTACCTTAACCAAAACTAATGTGGGACTCTACCCACACAAGTTTTCAAAACCACCTCATCACAGAGTCTCTCTGTGTTCACACTACTCAAAGTTCTGGGTGAGAGGTAATCAAAAAAATAATACCCAAGCCACAACACCTCTGACACCTCGTGTCCCTATGACCATGCTTCTCAAGTCCGATGTCCTCTCCATCCAAGTAAACCGGGCCATGCCCAACCTGACAGTCACCCTACCTAAAGATGACATCCATGATGCCCAATCCCAAGTTCAGAACCACCCAATGTAACCTAGGTCAAACACAACCTCTGATCATCATCACTGAACAAATATTCGAGCCATGCCCAACACAACCCAAAGGGATCTAGTATATGCAATGACACATATTACATATATAATAAAATGAAATACTAAAATAGGAAATACAAACTAAAAAATTGAATTTCACTAGCTAGGTGATGTCCCATACCAGCACTAATATCTTGAAAGCCTTTAACAAGTCTTATCAAATTTTAATAAACTAAACTTAATAGTATTAACAAAAACAAATCAATTATAACCATTTTGGTATCCCACCGACCAATATGCCTCGATGAGAAACAACCACTTGCCCGACCCCACTCAAGAAAAATTGGTAATAGGGCATACCCAAAGTCATCCTATAGGTCAAATAACAATTAAACAGGCAATAATAGGTAAAATATGGTCATTCTCTAAATACATGAAAATGCGTCAAAGGCCGTGCCACCCAAAAGTCTGAAAAAACACAGAAATAGGTATGCACCACCTACCTAAGACTCATAGACATAGGAACATCTAATATCGAGCTCTAATTCTAAGCTGATCTTCATAGATCCATGTTTCTTTCAAATCCCAGCAATTACACTCGGATGGAAACTGTGATGCATGAGGCAAAGAAACAAGAATGTAACAGGGTGTGTGTGTTTGGCCTTGCTGTTGCAATCTTGTAGACAATGATTGATTGATGAATAGAATCTGGTTAAAGATTCTAGGGCAAGGTATATAATTCGGGTTTTTGGGATGGAACTGTTCCGAAGTTGTGGAAGAAGAAGAGGATTTCATAAATAAGATGAAACACTCTTTCATTTATGCGAATAAAAATAAAAGTAAACACCGTGTATTAAGGACTACACACCATGTAGTGGCCTTCTCCATACTCTAACTTAAGCGGAGGTAAGCACATGGCTTGGAAATTCCACACGAGTTGACATGTTTCTAGAACTCATCCTATACATAGAAATCAGGATACATGACATGTCAAGGAACACTACACGCCGTGTAGTAGGATTTATTACACGGTCATCACACAACATGTACTCGACAAGAACACGACTGATAATTTCCTAACCCATACACAGAGTGTACTTTAGAGTACATGGTGTGTAGTCTATAAATTTTTAGAACATCCCAAATTTTACTAGTTTTCTCAGAAACAAGTAAAAAATTCAAACAGGGTTGGGATTTTGACCAGTTCTAAAAACCCAGGTTCTTATAAGAAATGTATTTCATGTGATTGAATTACCTAATGAAATGGTATATGTGGTGGAACTCAATGGCATGATAATAAATGAGGAACCAAACATGAGGTGACATAAATCAACTCCATGTAGTATCTTAGAGAACTCATAAAAACTAGTGGAACTTGAGAATGATATAATCATTTTAACCAATATTTTAAAAACATTTGGTCAGATATTGTGTCAAAACACAAAATTTTTTATACCAATGTTTGTTATGTTTTAAGGGGAGTTAACAGAAATATTTGAACTATTGAAATCAATTAAGGAACCAAATAAAGGATAAAAAAATTGTAGAAAGATGAAAGCATTCATACTAGAAATGATGAAAATATAAATATATATACCTTACACCATTGCTATTGATGAATCATTATTTACCCATGATTTATGAGTATAATTGTAGTGGAAGCAATAATATTTCCCACCTCTTATGGAATCCATGTTATGATAAGGATCACTTATCATATGAGTGGGATACTCCACCCTCGATGGCATGATAGTGCCTCATCATTTTAATGAGGTAAAAGAAAAAGGGATTTAGGCTTAAGGAATTCTTATCCAACTCAAGAAAGTATGAATACACCCACCATCACATGGTGGTAGTTTTTATAAATACATAATGAACTATACATAAAAGAAATTCATTTACACTTGTGTTATAATATAGGATTAAATTTCTCAACCAATTCATGAGTATCTTGAAGTAATGCATCTCTCATACATTACCTATTATGTAATATCTCTTTAAAGACAGTTGATGTGGAAGAATCACTCAAATTTTAACTCTTAGAATTCAACCACCATTTCAATAATTGATAATTAAATTATATAAATTACAATTTCATATGATTTTGGGAGTCATAACCTATTACATTCCAATGAAATGTCAAAAGATTTACATCAATTATACTTTGTGATTGAAATAGGCAGTGACATGTTTTTCATTCTTTATAATATCCCATTAGTAAAAAAATACAACATAGCCAAATTTCATAATATATAAAGTAGATTTAGGGAATACCACCATTAATATCCCACTTACTCTAAAGCCCCATAGACTCTTTGTCAATTCTCATTACATTTTATTACGTATAATAACTAGTAAAACCATATAAAAAATCTTTTAAATATCTTCCAAAACACTTTTGGAAGGATATAATTTAATTCAACATGTATCACATCATATATAATAATTTTTGAATACCCAACTAATACATTTTTTATTAACTCTAAAACACTTTTTAGACAAGCTCTCTAAGTATAAACAACACATTATTCAGTCAACCAAAAATTGAAACCCCATGATTCTTTACAGCGTTGACATCAAACATAAATATTAATATCCATAGAAAATAATGATATCTAGAAAATAATCAATTCTACTCAATTTAAAAAGGGATCCAATGTTATGTCCATAAAGCACATGTATCTCTATACCTATATCCACCTATCAAATCACATATTAGAATGCATTCTCAAAAATTCCATTTGTCTAAGACATCAAGTGACCTTGTGACATAGAGTATGTCAATATCATATATCTAACTCATACATTCCATAATATCTAATTATAGTCTGACTAAGTTTATTAATACATCAAATTTTATTCACCTTTATAGATAATCACATCACATGTCCCTCCCTCAAATAGATAAACACATCAAATATACTACCTCGGTGTTATTTAACACTCCTTAGTCTATCTCAATTTAGGGCCTAGATTCCATACACATCGTATGATAGGATAAATCCCATTTTTATTGAGCTCCAACCATTGATATGAAGTGATATTCACTTGTTTTTTTACTTGAACGATCCTTTAAAAAAATAGTGATATTCACTTTTCATGGTAACTAAGTGAAACAATTTACATTTATATATACTATTACATATCCTAAACTATTTAGGATATTAAGTGTAAATAAATGAGTATATATATTTCTCTAAGACCTTTCTTTTTTAGGGTGTTCAATGGTTTGGGAGTGGTTTCATAAATTATAGATGTTGTTTTAAAATTAATTTTTTAATTTTAAAGTATTTTTAAAAAGGTTTTGAAAATTATAGAAGAAATTTTAAAGTATTAAATGTTTATTTGAAAATTAATTTAGATTTTTTAATTAATATTTTAGTGTTTTGGAATTTTTTGAAATGATAATTAACCCTTTTCATAATTTTTTATAATTTAGTTTAATTGAAAATTTGATATTTTCAAGGAAATATTTACCCTTATGCATTTAATTGAGGTTTCTTAAGGGTAAGTTATATTTTCATTTAGTTTTGTAAGGGTAGGTTTTGATTTATTTTAGTTTTGTAAAGGTAACCATAAGATTCCATACCATGCATAAAGGTAAGAGGGTGTTCCTATGTGCTCCATAAAGGTCCGTCCCAACATGTGTAAGGGTAAAGGCTATTTTATAAAATCTAGGTAAGGGTAAGATCAACATACCCATACATGAGCCTCAAAATAGAATTGTGTAAGGGTAAAAAGAGTTACCATTATGTATACCACATACCATGCATAAGGGTAAGGTGGAATTTTTAAACCATGTGTAAGGGTAAGTGGGTTCTACCCTTATATGAGCCCTTTTATAGCACCATGTAAAGGTAAATAAAGTTACCCTTACATAGAAACCTACCTTGAATAAGGGTAACATGGAATGATCAAAGTGTGTGTAAGGGTAATATGGAGATACGCTTACACAAACCCCCTAACCTATATAAATGTAATGTTTTTACATTGTTATTTTCTCAGTTTTCTTCTTCCTCTTCAACTTGTAACCATATAGACCCCTTTAAATGTTATTAAAAATCCATAAATCAAGAGAGTAATTTATTTTGACTCAATTAATAATTTAGAGCTATTTTTTTGGAAGATTCAGTTCGATCCGCAATTAAGTTCCCACGTCTAAACTAAAAGGCTGTGAAAATTAAATGAGGTGTTTCAATACTACTCTTTCTAAATATGAATTGTGGATATTTTAAAATATTTGAAACTTTTTATCTAAAATTTCCTTCAATTTAATCTCATCTGTTAGACCCCAATACCCTCTATTCAGGTTGAAGATATTCAACAATTGTGATAACTCTTCCATTGGAAGGATGTGTAATTGACCATAATAAATAATAAATTGTAATAATGAATAAATGGTTTATAGATGCAGTGATCACATGTGTTTTCCCACCATGATAATTATTTGAATATATTTTACAATAGAGTGTGTTTACTATGTTTATAATTTCTTTATACAGTTTTTATTCTTAAGTTAACATGTTAATTTGATGAAAGTGGTCAAATAATGTAAACTGGTAATTATTGGTTGACTAAAGAAATAATGAGGAATGTTTTTTAATAAACCATTATGCGTATAATTTTATGGAAATGAAATTTATTCTTAATACTTTTTAATGATTTTTTCCCATTTTTAATGGAATTGGATAAAGAGAACAAAGTTAAAAATGATTTTTGTAAATAATAAAAAAGAGGAAAGTTAATGGAATTGTTATTTTTTATGTGTTGGTGGATATAAATTATTCTAGAAAGAAAGTTAAAATAATGATTAGATTTTATAGCTAAGACCATAGTTTACCCATGGTTTTAACCTTTAATAAATGAATTAGTTAATCCAATAGGGTAATAGAAATAGTTTTTTGATAAAGATAAATGTTTTGAGGACAAGTTCAATCAGTTTATTGCAAAGGTTGGACACCCTATTTTTAGGGCCTATATCTTCATTGAATCTGTTTTTTATTTTATACATTTTTTTCATTTCTTAGGATGCGACACTAGGATGAATATTGGATTACAATATATGGGAATGAAGTCCTTGATTTTTGGCAGTAGTTGATGCCTATGATAATAGGATTCATCATTACATGCATGATGGTGACAATGATGACACCAAGATTAATGGAATGGGATAAAGATGGGATACCCATTCTTCTATTAGAGGCTAGGATTATTACCTTCTTAATAAACTTTTTAAAGGATGGATGGTTGGTATACTTGTTTCTACATTCCTTTCTATACCAATTGAGAATATTGGTTATGCTTTTTTATGCATATATTTCATGGAAGCTTAGAAAGTTTCCTATCAAACTTGAAATTATAGAATGATAATGATTAATAAATGTTATAATATATAGGTTTTATGTTTTTTTGTAATATTGAAAAGTTGATAATCTTGAAGAATCATGCAATCTATTGGATTATGTCTGGTGGGCATAGACTTCAATTTATGGTAAAAAAATGTGAAATAGTTAATGTTAATTAATGGATAATGAATTAATTAATGTAAAGATAAATATTTAAATAAAATAAATTAATTAATTTAAGTCTTCTTAAATTATTGCGTGTTTATAGGATATATCGTTCTTAACAGTGAAAGATGTGCATCTATGTGATGATAGATGCAATTGTCCCCAAGACTAGGTTAATTCCCATAGTTTCTTTGTGAGATATATTATATCTTATACATTTTATAATTTCATCTGCTACCCCAAACATGCTGGTAGGGATATAAAACCATGTGTACTATTGGAGGGTGTTTTCCCCAACATCAAGGTTGGTGAGAAATGAATGGATGACTACCCACTCTTACCCCACTCTCTTATCCAGATAGTATTATGATTCGGTTTGCATAGGATTTATTTTTACTTTTATATTTTTGTAGGGGGATGTAATGGCCTGCAGTTATTTCACAAACATATATCCCTAGATATTATATCATAATGTTTATAATAGGTATGTTGTGTATAGACTATGATTGATTGAGGCATAATTCATGATTTTCAGGCTATGGTGGAACCCAAAACACTCGATTAGTATTTAGAGATATGGTATGAGATGATGAGATGATGTGATGCCTGAGATGTATGTTTGATTACATAGACCACCTGACATTAGGTAGGATTCAATTAGAGATACATGGATTAGAATGTGTGATATTGGGGTAGAATAAAAAACCAGTAGGGATATGGTAGTGGGGTACCCACTTTTAATTATTGTATTATATGATCTCTTGTATGAGACACATGGTAAGAGATAGTGATGGTGATACAAGGAACATAGCATACATGTTTAGGTAATGAGTTAGCTTCACTTGTTATTCACTAAGATTTAACATGATTTATTTATATTTTTCATGAGAGTCCCAATGTAGGATCCTACTGAGTATACATTTTATTCTCACACTATGTATATAAAATATTTTTTAGGTCAGTAGAATAAGAATGGTGATCATGCTAGACATTACTAGCTCATGTTATCTTGGATTTTGTTTGGGATTCATGGTCACTATCTAGTTTTTTATTTTATACTTGTAGTTTTATTTTATAGTTATTTGACATTGTTTACATGTATTTGGGATATCTTACTTTTATCTTGAGAAAGATTTATTTCTTGGGTTCTATATCATCTCTCTAATTTATCACATATTAGAGGATAATGTTTCCCATTTGTGTGTATGTTATACCATTTATGCATGTCACTGACTCAAGGATTATCAGAGGTGGGATTTAGGCATAATTATCTATTTTATATTTATCAGCTTATGAGGGGTACCTTTGGGGGGAGGTGGTTATGAAAGAGTTATATCAAAGGCTCATGTTTGAGGATATGATGGAATGTGAAGTTATTAATAGGTGAGGAATACATGGGATGGTATGAAAATGAAGGAATCTAAGTTTAGTTGGAGATTTAAACAAGGGAGGCTAGTTGAGACACAAGTATTTAAGCCCGTATATAATCTGATGCATAGACCTTTAATTTCACTAAACCTACTAGGATAAGAGTTCTATTCGTGGGCTAGAAACAAAGGAAATGATCGTGCATTATTATTTACTGTGATTATATTGGGAATGGGAAGACCATATTATTAGTCCAAAAATTGAATAATTAAACAATTAAATAATTTAAATTATACACTTTTTGAGTTTAGGATTATGTAATTTATTTTATTTTCTAGGTATGGCTTCCTATCGATGTCCCCATTAGGTTCATGCTGGGGATGTTTAACAGGAGAATACAGCAGGTTGCTGAAGTGTAGAGGTTGAAGATGATGAAACTTATAGGAGGAAACACTAAGAGTTTTAGCAAAAAATTATACAAAAGTATGAGTAATCTATTTTTGAATTAGTGGAAAAAGACCAGTTGTAGGAGTTGTATATATCCTTAAATTTGATCAATGCTCAAAAGATGTATTGGGATTAATTGGTGGTTATGGTGTTGTGTGGAGTAGTAAGGATTTTTGAATTTTTTTTACATAGGGATCATGAGTTGTTGAAAATATTATGTAAGATGTTATGAAACCATTTTGAACATAGATTATTTCTTTTCTCTTGAAGGAAACCATTCTCTAGGAGATTCTTTCCCTACGATTAGGGTGATTTAGTGTGCTAGGGTTTGGGTTCCATTTTAGGATCCTTCTTCATTATACATTGGACATGTTTTTAGATGGGGAGGATAGGGAGAGGCTTTTAAAGGAGGCTTTCCATCTAGAGATCTAGAGATAGGTCACCTGGTTTATATTACTGATGTATCTTGTGGAATTATTGAGAGAATAGGTTTTTCAAAGGATACTGGATAGAATTGGATTATCACAATAAGGGAGTCATCGAGATTCCTCATATAGAAGATATTTAGACTAGGGTTTCTAGTTTCCTGGGCAGAAGAGATATCAGATAGCTCGGGGTAGGTCCTAGCCCACATCCTCTCATTTATTCAGGGCTGGAATCACTTAGGCCCAAATAAATGGAAAAAATATATGTTTTCTTGTGCAATCCATGGTTATGAACAAAAATAGTTCCCAAAATATCTAAGCAGATAGCGTGCACTAGATGTTCCCCTTCTGATTCCTCCATTGAGATAGTTTTAGCTATGGCAACAATAGAGTTATCCATATAGGGATCAGTAGAGAAGAGATGGGGTAAGGCTAGGATAACCCTAAGATTATCCTTATCCTCAGAGAGTAGAGCGTGATCAGGGTGGTGGTCAAAATTAGGGTAAGAGAGGTCATGAAGAAGGTTCATGGCTAGCTGCTTTCCCTATTATTGCCGATGCTGGGTGATCTAGACATTGTTTGAGGTACCATTTTCTTGTTTTCAACTTGGGTTCATTCTTTGTTTGATTTATGAGAAATAAAATCCTGTATATCCCTTAAATCAATCCATGTTTTAGTACTTGAGTTAGAGAGGCTTCAAATTACCTTGAAATTGACTATACTAGTTAGAGTTCAAACATATATTTATGATGTTTTTATAGATTATGAGATTGCGATAGGGAAATAAAACTATTGTGGAGACTTCTAATGTTTATGACTGTATCCTTATGACATAATCCTCATCATGGACTGGCTATTTTTAGTGTAGTTCATTTGGTATTTCTTTATGATACATATTGTGTTCTATGATTTTGATGAAGGTTCTTCTGTGTTGATTGGCATGCGAGATCCTGGTATGGGTTAGAGACATGTTCCATCCCCATATTTCTTAATGGATGAGTTAATGATGAGTTTATCAAAGGTTAAAATGATAGTATTTCCTAGGGTTGTGGGAGATTACCCTTATGTATACCCTGAGGATTTTTTAGCATTTCCCCCATGATGGGAGATCGAGTTTAGAATAAAGTTTTATCTGAGGAATTATTTAATATAAATGTATCCATATAGGATGTATCCTTATGAGATTAATGATATGTAGATATAGCTCAATTAACTAATATAGTGAGGCTTTGTTCAGAGTGTGTCACCTTAGTGTGCACCAGTTCTATCCATGAAGAAGGCTGATGGAAGTATTTGTCTTTATATTGATTATCACCACATTAATCAGGTGATAGTGAAGAAGTTATATCATATTTTATGGATTTATGATTTATTTGATTTACTTAAAGGATCTATTTTGTTCTCTAACATCGATCTATGGTTTGGATATCATTAAATGTAGGTAAAAATGAGGATATTTCAAAGACCACCATATAATGCTTTCATGGTAAATTCATGTTATTTTTTAGATTATAATATGTGATGAATGATCCATCCATGTTCATGGGTTTGATGAAATTTGTGTTCAGATAGTTCCTAGATTAGTTCATGGTGGTTTTTATCAATTATATCCTTGTGTACTTCGCATTTAAGGAGGAGAAGGTTGAACATTTTCATGCAATTTTGTAGTTATTATTCATCAAATTTTTTTAAGAAGCTACCAAGTGTGATTGATAGGATCATAATTTTCATTTATTAGGTCTTTTAAAATCCCAAAGTGGTGTAGTTATGGATCCTTCAATGATCAAGCAAGCCATTTCTTAGGAATCCCCCAATACTGTTTCAGAGGTGTGGAGTTTCCTAAGCCTTACGAGATATTATGGGAAGTTTGTACTTAATTTATATTATATTGAAACTATTTTTACATCCTTAAATAAAAATTATTAAGTTTTATTATAGAATTAATAGTGTCATAAAACTATTGAGTATCTAGAGGAGAATCTATTCAACTCATCCACTCATTTTTTTCAAGAAGAGGGTGTTTAGTTTGAGGTTTTCCATGAGGATTCACATCTTGGTTTCATCTATGTTCTGATGTAATAGGGATTATTTTTTATTATGGGTCTTATTAGTTAATCTACAAGAGAATAAATATACTACCCATGATCTTGATTTTTTAGAATTTGTGTTTTCTTGAGGTTGTGGGGAAATTACCTCATCTGTGTGCATTCTGTGGTCTTCATCGATCATTGGAGACTAAGGTATGTATTCTACCAATGTAATTTAAACTTGTAAAAATGATGGTGGTTGGAATTATTAAAGGATAATGACTTCAATATTTCATATACATTGGGAAATAGTAATACGATAGATAATATACTGAGAAGAAATTCACACAGTGATGTTGTGTGATAATCTAGAGAACCCTGGAGGGTGATGAAAGAACTCTCAGTGATGTATCTTGATATGGGAGAGGATAGAATCATATGTTTCCTTTTTCAGATGATAGTGAAATATTATTTAGTGTAATAGGTAGAGGATTCCTAATCCGGGCATTTGAAGGTGGAGTTTTGGAAAGATTGATTTGTCTGTAGTGACTCCACTGACAGATTGTCTGAGGATGGACACCATTGGGAGTTGTTCCATTGGAGTATTTTCTTGCCTTTTTAAATGACTAAGGTTGTTTTTTATGAGTTCATATCTAAACATTTTTGAAACATCTTGAAATAAAAAAGATGTACTGTGATCTAATTAGTCTGTTTTGGTGACCTTTGTAAAAGCATTTATTTTAAAAAGAAATGTCTTGATGTTTGGTCAGTCTGAAAGAAAAGGCTGAGAGTCATGTTCATGAGTGTTTTTTTCCAGCCATTGGATGTTCCAATGTGGAGGTAGGAGGACAGATTAACAGAATTATTTACTAGTTTACCTCAATATCATGGAGGTTATGATTTCATGTGGGTTATAGTAGACCATTTTATGAAAATGTCTCACTTAATAGAAATTAGTGATTCAAACTGATTAGAGGTTTTACCAAACTAGTACCTAGAAGAGGTTTTAAGACTCCATGAAGTCCTGAAAATTATTATCCTTGATCATAACGCTATTTTTACATATAGGGTGTGTAGAGGGCTCCAAAATTATTTTTTCACTCAGTTATACCTTAGCGTGGCATTTTATCCATAGATGAATGGGTAGTCAGAGTAGACTATCCAGAATCATGAAGATATGTCATGTTATTAAGTCCTATATTTTGGAGGTTTATGGATGAGGCACCTAACCTTGGTTGAGTTTTCTTAAATTAATAGTTTTCACTCAACTATTGGTATTCCACCATTTGAATATTTATATGACTGACATTTTCATTATCCATTATGATGGAATGGGGTTAGATAGTTAGAAATTTTTGGGTTTAAACTAGTACATAGCATGATATATATGGTTTAGGGGATTTGTGAGAGGATGAAGGAAGTACAGAATAGTCATAATTCCTATACTGATTATAGGAGGAGACCTATGAAGTTATATATTATAGATAATGTGTTCTTAATGAAGACTCTTATTCATGTGTAGTAATGGTTCAATCGTGGCAGAATGCTTACTTCTAGGGGTTTTGTTACTTTTATGGTTTCAGATAATATTTGATCTATAAAATATTAAATAGTATTTTCCCCATTTATAATCTATATACATGATTTATTCCATGTTTCATAGCTTAAAAATTATATTCATGATGAATCTCATGTCATTTACTGTTGCATGATCGACATTAAAGATGATATGACCATTGAGGAGTGTCTTGTCGAGATGAAGGACTGCTAGGAGAAGGTTTTACATTGGTGTTCAATTCCTTTAGTTCGTGTCCTTTGGAAACATGGTAACATGGATGAGTATAATTGGGAATGAGAGATATATGTACACACTCAATATCATGATCTATTGGATGTTTAGATCTTAGCTTTTTGTGATGTTTGTTTTTTTATTGTTGAACCATATCTGGTTTATGAGATAGTTTTATTTTCCTTGATGATTTGTTTTTGGACTTTTTCTTGTTTGAAAGGTAACTCCCCTGAGTGATTTTTTGGAAATTTTTTGTTAATTATGCCAAGTTTTGTGATATTTTTTCCATTTTAGGTGGATGAGATCATATAATGATGAGATTCTGGTGAGGTATCTCATGAAGCTGTTATTGGGATGACATTTTCCCTTTCATTCTCTCCATGTTTGGTTTTAATTATTAAGGATGAGAATTTTTTGAGAGGTATATAATGTCTGGTTTTAGATATTATTGAGCCCTTCATTTTTTATATTTGGGGTTTCTAGTATTTTGGGAGTGGTTTTATAATGTCTAAAAGTCATTTTAGATTGATTTTGTAATTTATATTGTAGTTTTAAAATGTTTTTTCAATTTATGGAATAAATTTCAAAGTATTTAATGTTTTTTTGAAAATAAATTTAGAATTTTTAAAATTATTTAGTTAATATTGAAAATGTTTTTTATTTTTTGGAAATGAGAATAAACATTTTCTATAGTTATTTATAATATAGTTTAACTAAAAATCTAATATTTTCAATGAAATATTTACCCTTAAACTTTTAATTGGGATTGTTTTAGGGTAAGATATGTTATTATTTAATTATGTAAGACTGAATATTGATTTATTTGAGTTTATTAAAGGTTTACATAATATTTATTACTATACATATGGGTATGTGTGTGTTCCCATGCATTGTGTTATAGTCCTTCCTAGAATGCATAAGGGTAAAGGCTGTTTTATAAGGGTTTTATAATGGTCAGATCAAGATACCCTTACAAAAGCCTTGAAATAGTTCTTCATAATGGTAAAACAAGTTACCCATCCAAAGAACACTTACCTTTAAAAATTGAAAGATATAATTTTTGAAAATTACATAAGGGTAAGCTGGAGTTACCCTTATATAAGCCTTTCAATAGCTCTACGTAAGGGTAAAGAATGTTAACCTTATATAGACAGAGAACCTTGCATAGGGGTAGGTAGGAATTATCAAAGTATGCATAAGGGTAAGTTATAGATACCCTTATGTAAGAAGTTCCATATCATTGTGTAAGGGTAAAGAAATTTACCCTTATGTAGACCCACTAACCAATGTAAAAGTAGTTTTTTTACCTTTTTTTCATTTTTATTATTCCTATTCAACCTATAACCCTCTGAAGCCATTTTAAACATCTTTAAACCCTAAAAATAATGTAAATAATTTATTTCAACTCATTTAATATTTAATAACTATTTTTTGGAACATTTGGTTCAATACTTAATTACATTCCAACTTGTAAACCAAATCTATAAGAAAATTAAATGAGGATTTTCAATGATGCGTTTTCCAGATATATATTGTGGATATTTTGAAATATCTGAACCTTTGTACCTTTCTTTTTTTCCTTCATTTTCCTCTCATATGGATGATCTTAGGATTCTCTCTTCATGTTTAAAAGCTTCAATAGTTGTGGGAAATCTTGTTTTTTTTTATTTTTTAGTGAGGTAGAACATTCTCTCCTCTATTCAATGGATATCGAATTCTCCCTAGGGAACAAACTAGGCATGATAATTTTTACTTCTCCCATTATTTTATTTGAAATAAAAAACTAACTATACTTTAATCCTTTGAATACCTATGAAATTAACCATAATAAATATTAACCCAAAATAATGAAGAAATGGTTTGTGCATGTAATGATTGAATGTTTTTTTTCCACCGTGATAATGGTTTGACCCTATTTTACAAGATTTTGTACTGTCTATGTCTATTATTTATTTACAATGATCATTATTCTTAGGTTAAAATGTTAATTTGATGAAAATGGTTAAAGAAAATAAAGCTAGTAATTATTTTCTGAATAAATATTTAAAGATTCATATTTTTATAATATGTTTTATTTATAATTTGATGGAAATAAAATTGATTCTCAATACATGTTTATTTAATTTTTTATTCTATATGATAATAAAATTGGATAATGGTAACAAACCAAGAAATTCTTGTTGTGAATAATAATAAATGGGACAATTAATGAAAATTTTCTTTGTTATGTTTGGTAGATGAGAAATTATTCTACAAATCATGTTTAAATAATTAATATATTTTCATAGCTAATTATATAGTTTACTCATGGTTCTAACATATAATACATTAATTAGTTCATCTAAGAGGGTAAAACAATTGGTTGTTTAATAAAGATAAATTTTTGAGGAATAATGAACCCATTTGCCTGTAAATGTAGAATGACTTGTTTGAGGGATTATATGTCATATTGACTCTATTTGTTATTTGTTCCCTTTTTGCGATTACCTTATATGTGATCCAAGGAATAACATTGGTTAATGAGATATGGGAGGGGAGGCTTAGATTTATGGTAGTAGTTGATTCCTATGATGGTAGAATTTATAGTGACATTCATGATGGTGTCGAGGAAGGAACTAGGATAGAAGGAATATGTTGTAGCTAGGATTTCTATTTTTTTATGTTGGAATATGGTATTCTTAACTTTTTATAAATCTTATTAATAGTTGGATCACAAAGTTTCTTATTTCTTCATTTATTTATCCACTTCTCAAGGTAGTTGGTTATACGTGGTTATTCATATCTTACATGATAGATTTGTAAATTTCTTAAAATAACCCAAAATTTTGGAATGATAATGATTAATATATTTTTTAACCCTTGGGGATGGTGTTTTTTGGAATGTTGAAAAGATAATATTTTTTAGAAATTGTGAACTCGATTGAATTAAGTTTAGTGGTCATGGAATTCACTTTTTGGTTAATGAAATGTGAATTGAATAATTTTAATTAATGAATAATGAATTAATTAATGTAAAATGAAATGTTAAAAGGAAAGAAAGAAATTAATGAAAATATTTTTAAATGGTTGTGTGCTTATAAGATATGTAGTTCTTAATGGTGGCAATTGGGTGTCTAAGAGATGATAATTTCTATTAAGCCTAATACTTGGTTAATTACCATAGTTGGGTTGTGATATATATTATATCCTAAATGTTTTATGATTTTATATGATACCACACCAATGCCGGCATGGTGACTAACACCCAATGGACTATGGGAGGGTATCTTTCCTCAGCATCTAGGTTAGCGGGGAATTGATGGATGATTACCCCCTATAACCTCATTCTCTTATCTTGGTAGTATTATGTGCTGGTATTCACGGTGGTTATGATTCCCTCTATATGTGTGTAGAGTTATGTTGTGGATTATAATTATTTTATACACTTATATCCCCAAATATAGTGTTCTAATGGTTATTATAGGTACATCGTGTATGAGATGTGTTGGATTGAGGCATAATACATGACTTATGATCTATGATGGATCCCAAAAACCACATAGTTATTATATAGATATGTGGCATTGGATTATGAGATGATGCGATGTACGATATTCATATTTGATACCTTATCCCATGTGTCTTTAGGATTTATTCTTTTAGAGAGAGTTGGACCAAGATGCAAAACAATGGGGAAAAGTAGAAAACAAGTGGGTAAGTGGTAGTGGAATACCCTTTTTTGGATATTATATTATATTATATCTAGTATGTGATACTTCGTGAGAGTTAACCATGGTGAGGTTAAGAACATAATGTTCTAATTTAGGTAATTAGTTAGCTTTACATGTTATTCACTGGGGTTTAACATTCCCTCTATCATTTTACTGAGAGGATTTAGGGAGGATCCTATAGATTAAACATGATATGATCACCATACATATATACAAACTATTTTCATTAATATTAGGATTAGGTTTGTGATCGATCCAGACATTACTACCTTGTGTCTTTTCAATAGTTTTTGGGCTTTTTGGTCGCTTATGAGTTTCACCTTTGGTACTTGTAGTTTATTTTTGTATTTTTTAGTTATATGACATTACATCCTTGTATTTGGGATATTTGATTTATATCTTTAGATTTTTTTGTTTCTATCTTATCTCTAAAATTACTTAGATATTAGTGGGTAATGTGTACCTTATTTGTGTATGATATTCCCCTGATGCTTGTGGCTAAACTATATCCTACTGGAGGAAGTATTCGAGAATAATTATATACCTTATAAATTTTCTATCCTAGGAGGGGTATATTTGGGGGGAGTGGGTCATGGAAAAATCACGTTGATTTTTGGTTGATATAATATTTTATTCATTAACTTTTAACTTCTCAAAGTTCAGACATACTCCCACTAGACTCTTAGATATTATATTCTCTTTAGAATATCTTTTTAATATAAAAAAACTAATTTTTAATTAGGAAAAAAATATTATTTACTTTTAATATGAATAATTAAAAAATAAACTATTATTTTTATATCATATATGGCATTGTATGTGTTTGGAAATATTTCCTCTGAAAAGAAGACTTTATTCTTTAAAATAAACCACTGATTGGTAGTAGGAATATTGTTCCTCTTTTTTTAACAAACATATGGAATTTTTTTTTATCTTTGCCTTATTTTAAAAATCTTATACATAATTAAATGAATCATTAACTATGTTTATTGTCTCCAATCTTTAAAAAAACACTATATCATGAAACCATTATTTTCTTATAAGAAAAATTATATAACTATACACATTATTTATTTATATTCATATAATTTTGATATATTCATTTACATTCAAATAATTAATGTAATAATTTTTTGGTTCATCACTTGAATTCAAACAATAACCTCTGTTAATTCCTCCCTTATTTTTTAATTCTTGTATATTTCAAATATTTTTGATTTATAAATTTGGTATCACATAAAAATAAAAACAAGTGGATCAATTTCTGTAAAACCATTACATAAAATTGACTTTCCATAGAGTTTAAAAAACTCTTTTAGATATCCCAAATAATTTCATCCCATAGAGTCAATTATCCACCCTTTCTGATTTCACTAGGTTTTAATAACATCAAATGGATAATTGAAGACAATATTATTGGACTCCCAAACAATCTTTTATTCTTGTGGTTTTCTATTTTACTCTCTTGTACTATAAACAAAATATTATAACCTAGACATTACATGCCTAGTACATTTATTCCATACACTTTTGAATATCACTTAAATGTTTCTTAAATTAATTAATATTTTCAAAGAATTTCCATAGATAACATCATAATGAATTCCTTTACCATAATAAGCCTCATAATAAATCCTACGTCTCCCAAATTAATTATAATACTCAATCATATTGAGTATCATTGAAATTTCCAATCATATTGATTATATGATACTAAAATTCTGCATGTCATTTTACACCAAATGCCTTTGAAAAATTAAATGAATCATTCTATTATTATTATAAGAATATATATTCACCCATTGAACAAATTCTTCACTTGATTACTTAGAAAGATGTTTCTCTAACACATAATATTTATACATACATAATAACTATTATTAAGTTAGTATACTCATCTAAGAAGTTTCTGACATTAATATTATATTTCTTATATGATTGATCTTAATGCTAATAATGATGATGATGATATTATTTACTATTATAAAAGCTATTATCAGATGAGTATCATGTTGTACAAACATTTTATAAGGTATTTATTAAATGAGATCCTCATAAAATGATGACCCATTTCAAAATACATTGTATCCATTAGAGTGTCAAGATCCATATTTAATTATGATTTACATTGTCAAGTCACATAAATCATCCATGACTATATCTAGCAGAAAACTATTTTCAATCCTATCATATGCGATTCTTGTATATTTGGGTGGATAACTCTTTAACAAAGTCCATTTTGTGGATTAACTCAACTATATTTCTTTGGTATCCTAACCATTAGGGTTTCCTAGATAAGTGTTAATCAAATAAAATTACAATAATGAGGCACCAAACCATTATATTCACTTTTTACTCAATTAACATATACAATATTATCTATGCGAATTTAATTTTTAAGGCCACCCATATTTAATCATCAAGGTTTTGAAAATTTATTTTTTAGAAAGAATATTACATTTATTATTTTGAAATAATTAACCACACTATCTTATCTCATGTTATTACCTCTATGTTTTCATACATCTAAATATTTAGTTTGGAATCTAATTCTCTCCACCAAATCAATATGTTCAAACCATATTGATGTGTGACTATCAAAAAAACTCATAGTTTATGTTATTTATCCAAAACAATAAGCCAAATATATTTACACATATCCCAATGCATAACATGCATAAGTTACATGAACTGTTCATTTAATGGTTTATAATCATATGAAATTGGAAATCACCATATGAGTAAGAAAAGAGACACATATATCAAACCGCAAAATTTTTATAATATGGTATAAGACTCTAAGATAGTGGGAAGTTTGATCCAAGGTCTCTCTACCTAAGGACACTCTACTCAAGAGAAATTACAATTCAACAAAACTATAACACATATTATGAATTAACTATATTTAATAACTAAATTAAAGTTGGTAACTTAAATTATAAACTGAAGTCATGGTAAATGGAAAACTAATACCAATATCATACCTAGCATATAACACCTTAAATTAATGTATGATAATATCTATAAGCCTTTTATCATCTTTAAACTAAAAAATACACATATTCACAATATAAATAATTTATTTATATGGATAAAAAATAAGGGAATAACTATTAATGAACAATTCATAAATTTAATCACGTGAAACCATTTATGTACAATTCATAAATAAAATCTAATTATAAACAATTTATAATTTATCTATTCATTATAGACATTCCATAATATCTAATATAAACTCTTTAAAATAATTTCATGATATTAACTCCTTCATTATCTTCATTATATGACTTTTACACTTTAAATATATACTATATATTGAAATATAAATGTTTTATATTTATATTTATATTTTTTAAACTAATTATATTATCTAAATATCAAAATAATTAACCTTATTTAAATCACAATTAAATAAATCAACAAAACTTGTTTTATTTGGTCTAAATAATATCCCAAATAAGACATTTAAATTTGAATAATTTAAATTAACCAATTATAAAAAATTCATAATTAAATATAAAAACTTGTATATGTTGGATTTATTTTTTAATTTATAAAAACCTTATAAAATACCCCTATGTATTCTAAATAAAAAATTCATTTCTAATTAATAAAGAATAATATATAATTTAAAATGTATTTTTAGGATTAAAATTTAATATTATGTAATGATTATTAATAAATGCTTCATAAAAAATGAATTAAGTAATTATAAATTATTTATAATTAATCAATTTCTGAACATATTATAAATTACTAAATACCCAAAAAAACATTTAATTTTTATTTATAAAAAATATATAAATAATATAATATAAATCATATTTGGATTTAATGAAAAATAATTTATCTTTGTCAAATGTATTTTTTTACATAAATAGAAAAGTAGGATAAAATATTGATCATTTTTAATAATTTAATTCAAATAAACAACTTTGATTTATAGGGTAACTATAAGGAGCCGACCTTAAACCTTACTTAATCTTGAGTTATTTCAAGAATACACATTGAGGATCTTTTCCGGTTTAGAGTTTTAGAGAATTAGATTATAAATCATGCATTACATTACACATTTAAACAAAGTGGTTACATAAAAGATAGTATTCATTTTTTTACCATCAACGGAAACATATTTAAAATAAAACATGGATTCTTTCTTGACACTTCCTTGACACTATCATCATATCATGTTCCTTTCCCTTGACCTGCGTAAAACATTTCAAAGACTTGGGATGAGTATAAAAAGCTTAGTAAGGTATATAAAAATTTGGAAAGGAAACATTAGTTCAAGTATACATATGAATAAATGAAATTATACTTTTGTCATTACACATAAGCACGTTAACATACCTCATGAAATCATAAGATTTATGAATAACTCATAGAAATCATAAGACCTAAAGGTAAATTTTGGCATTCATAACATTCTTACGTAGGGAGTAACCTTCATGGTTACGCTTGGAATACCCATCATAGTATACTCCCTAAATCTCTTCGGAGAAACCTTAACGTTTAATTACCCAATGCATTGGAGAGCTATATCGGGCTCTCTTGCCCATAGTTTATCACTGAACCACCTGTCTTCATAAACAATGCCCAAGAACCATAACATAATCATAGCACATAACTTAAGCATAAAGGAATGATAACATTTCAACGTTGCAATAACAATATAACATTTTAAGATATAAAAAAAATGAATCCATTCTATAAACCATTTTTAAAACCATTTAAAACATTTAATAAAGAGATTTTTGAATCAAAGTGTCCCATATAACTTTGAATATTTTAAGATTTTAAACCATTAGTATCCATATAAATAAATCCTTAAAACCATTTTTAAAACATGGATATTAATGAGAAATATTTATAAGAATAAATCATTAAAACATTTAAAATGATATTTTAGTTAAAGGGTTTTTAACAAAATCAGAGACACATGAATACAATAATTGAGGAATAAAATTTAATCATAAAATTATAATATCATGAGAATAAATGGATTCATGATATAATATTCAAAAGGATAGTATATACACCATATAATATTGAATTGGTGCATAACAACAATGAAGTCTCAATAGAAATGTAAAATGAGATGAAATCCCTTATAAAGAAGGTATCCTTAAATTAAAGATAAATCAATCTCATAATTATGTGTGAAAAATATAAATACACCCAATATAAGTGGATATTAAGTGTAAAAAAATCAAAGGTTATTCACACATATTCAGAGGATGACATATTCAATAACTACCAGTTGAACCCAAAGAAATCGAAATTGGGTTAAAAAGTTCCCTTGGTAAAATTCGACAGCCTAACAGCGTCACATTAAAATTCATAAAATTAGTTGATGAGAGAGAAAATGTTATCTCATAACTTGGATATAAAATTTCCATAAATAGAGACAAATAATAACATATCCCAACATAAAAATATGTAAATTAAAAGACATAACAAAATAAGTCTTTTAAAACGAAGAGCGTGAAAGGTTCCCTTACCGATTTGGGTAACTTTCGAAACGTACACCCCATGAAAGAAGAGTCATAAAATAAAGATGTAAATACACATAAATGAGAGTATATTATACAAATGGTATAATAATTTTCAGTACATACACCACAAAAAGTAAATAGTGTCAAATGTAGCATGAATCTCACGGGAATAAAAAGTGAGATGAAAATCCCCTTATGAAAATTCAGCAGCTTAACGGCGCCACATAAAACTTCCAAAAATGGATTGTTGAGATAAAATAGGGTCTCTCATCATATTAACATAAAATTTACAGAAATATTAATATAAAAGAACATCCCCCAACATAAGAAAGAGGAGTTTAAAGTAAGTTACATAAAAAATAATACTTAAAAAGAAAGAGAGAGGTAGGATCCCTTACCTCAAGTTTAACGTGTCTTGTTTGTTTCTTTATATTCAAAAATAATAAAATTTGGTCAATTGATAATTGTTTAAGTTCCTCATTTAAATATTATTATTCAGTTCATATCACATATTATAATGTTATAATAATTGGTTAATAATGTGAGTTCATATCAGACGTTTTTGTCGATGTTTGGTACATGAGTCAAAAATGAACTTGTTTGAAAATGATTGTCCATGTAGTTATAAGTAAATCATCTAAAGAATAGTATTAATGATTTAAATATCATATATATCCAGTAAATATTCATTTTATACTATTCCATAACATTTGGAGATAAAAAGAAATGAAATGCACTGTTCATGGAGACGGTAGGCCGTACGTACACATGAACGCTACTTTAATTTCTTTGTCATATTAATGGAATTAAAAATAATTGAGATATATATATATTATAATTACAGTATTATATATATGTTTTATAGGTCACATATGTTCATTAATTTCATTCTTTATACATTCCATGCATTGCATGAACGAGTCACATCACTTGAGGAGGTGGTAGTCCACACTTCCTCGTATGAAATTATCACAATTGGACAACATGGAAAGCATAAAGGTATGTTTTAGATATAAAATAAAGAAGACTATGGGAAACATAAATACAATATATATCATATATATAATACAGTGACCTCATAATGTCCACCATGAAAGGTGTTAAGAGAATATTGAACAATCATCGTTTCGTGAGGCAGTAATTCGCTATCCACAGAAACAATATGTTCTTTAACCATTAGACGGAGGTGTGTGTAAGTGTAGCTAGAATAAATTACATAAAAACATACCAGTATATTTAATATAATTTTGTTGTTACAAATGAAAGGAATAAAAAGAGTTTAGGGGTTTGGAGAAGCAAAATAATACAAAAGAACACAAGTGAAGACATTACCTTTAAATCTGGTAACTCCTCTTGGTTTGAACCAAAAGGGTTTCTTAAAGAGCATTCTACCAAATGTGAGGCTTAAATGATGAAGATAGGGATGTGTAGAGATGAAAGGGGTAGGTTTTGGCTGAGGAAAAGTCTTGAGAGTTGTGGCTAAGGTGGTAGAGGTGGGGGCCTTTTATAAGAGAAGAGGATGGGCGCTCTAGGAAATTTATAAACTATTACTTTAATATAAAATGCTTTTCAGATTTAAAAGGTCCCAAAAGGACATATTTCGAGGATAAGGTGATAAGGTTTATAAATAAACCCATCCAATAGGTTTGTGACAAGTGTATGAATTATATTTCACCCTATCTTCTCATTTTATTTAAATCGTTAATTTATGAGGTAATCACGGCATCATCACGGTGTCATATAAAAATTTATTTATTTAATGTCTAAAAATTATAAAAAAACCATCATGATGCAGGGAATCTTTTTATATTTATAATGAATATATATATTCTAAAATATTACTTTTATAACCCCATGTAAAAATTGTTTTAGTAAAATAATACATGTTTGTGACATTTTAATTTTAACTTTAAATAAGAAGTTATTAATGTCATTTTCCAACCAAAGTGGCTCCATGGGGTCCCAAAGTTGACCCATGTATTTTATTGGTCGACCATGACTCATAAAATAAGGTTAGGACATTTTTTAAGGTCATTTCATATTATTATAACATTATCTTTTTCTTAAATTACACTAATAACCATTAATCGCGATTAATAAAACTTAAAAGTTACTATTCACAAAAAATTATTTTAATCACATTGAACCACATTTTACTTCCTAATGAAAACCATGTATATTGGATTTTTAAAAATCAAAGCACATAATTGGTAAATCCTCATTTAAATGAAAAATCAGTTTCTTTAACTACCACTTAGTTGTTTCACTATTCATCAAAAATTGAAGTTTTTCAGAAAAATACCAAAAATTCACCCTAAGATATATTTGATATTCCAAATTCCAAAATTATGCCAATTTTAAAAAATTAAAAATATATAAGTTTCATTAATTAATTTAATAATTTATTCCCGCTGTCAAAACAAATAGCGTGTTTTTAAGTAACAATATCTATTAAAATATTGACACTAGTTTAAGTCCAATTTCAAAGTGAAATTAATTACAATGACCACCATTGGATTAAATGGTAAAAATATATTCTAATTACACTTTAAAACCAATTAAAAATATAACCTAACCATATATTTAAATTATAAGAAAAAATAGTTTTGATGTAAAATGCAGCATTTTTTCACTATTCCTTAAAAAATGAACAATGTCAGAAACATACAAAAAATTTAACCAAAGTAAATTTCAATG
This sequence comes from Viscum album, assembly GCA_963277665.1. Classification (NCBI taxonomy): domain Eukaryota; kingdom Viridiplantae; phylum Streptophyta; class Magnoliopsida; order Santalales; family Viscaceae; genus Viscum; species Viscum album. Next base: position 37,213,051 of record OY728138.1, read on the forward strand.
TCCCAATCTTAAAGAATAAGTATATTTTGAAAAATAGAGCTTATAAAATTTTCAAATGTAGATTTAAAAAAGGTTCACCATCAAAAGGCGGTAAAACAATCTTTTAAAAAATATTAGAGTATTTATTCTTAAAATTGGATTCATTTGGATTTTAAGCCTCTAAAATTTATTGGATAATTGTAAAAACATTTAACAAACATATGTAATAATTTTGTAGTTATTTTTGTTCATTCTCACCATTACAACGGTTAGGTGTTAATTATTATAATATTATTATATTATTAGAGTGCAACGTAAGATTTCAAAGAAACTCGTTGTTGCGTATTGGGTACGCCATCGAGCATAGCATTCCATTTAAAGTAATATTAACATTTTATTCACAAATATTGATAAAAATTAGAATGTATTATTATTTATTTACCTGGGATGTTACATCCGTCTCCCCTTTTGGGAATTGCGTCCTTGCAATTTCAAAATTGGGCTTGGAAACTTCATTGAAAGTCCCACATCGGAACAAGAGTCAGTAAAACTATCACTTTAAAAGAAAGGGAGAGAAGTACAAAGGTCACCTGAGTTAACCCATACTAGGATTCCATGTATGAAAATATGGATATATAGGAGAAAATAAAGGGTCATCTTTTGATGGAGAGTGATAGTAACCATGTCTAGAAGAAAGTTAACCACAAGAAAATCACAAACTTGTGATGGGTTAAACGGTATTCGATTCCCCAGTAGGAAACTTTAATAGACAAATTATTTGTTTTAAGTTACTCTTCATTGAGGAATTTATTTTTGAGCTTAACTAAATCATAATGAAACATACTTACTTGTCACGTATACTTTCAACTTTTACCAGATTCCTTAATCAAACTCATATTTTATCCAAAAGACGAGTATTTAGGAAGACTTGTTTGCATTAAGAGAACTATAATCAACTTATTGAGAATCAACTAATCCAAAAAGGAGAACTATATATTTCCCATTTCTTTAGATCTCATCCAAAACTAAACCAAAAAGTTTAGTACGATATCAAATAATACCCAAAAATGATATTTTTTTACAAAAAGAAAAAACTACTCCTAATCTCCAAAATTTATCAAACAAAATCCAAATTTCAACAAAGACCATTTAATAAAAAATTTGTCCATAAAATTATTCAAGGTAAACCTAACAAATATTTAAACCCAAATATTTGAAGGATTTAATCACATAGTCTCCCAAGGTACAAATTAACATTTATATCCAAATAACATCAGTTTCTGTTAAAGTCTCATATTGAAAAGTAATTAACCAAATCACATATACTCCATGATAGGTTAATAATTTACATAGATAACCAAAAATCAACTTACTCTTGATTTATAAAATCATCTAACTAAAAAAAATTAGTCAAACTAACCAGGGACTTCACGTAGTCCAGTGGTATGCGATAAATACCAATCACACTTTGGTTGTGGGTTCGATTCCCACAGCTTTGTCTGACGCGATGGGTTGTCACACGGTCTGCGTGTTTTCCTTTTTAAAAAACTATATAATTCTTAAAACATTCCCCAATAAGAGATAAAATCTTCAAAGGTAACCATAACATAATTTTACCTCAATTTTACCTCATGACATTCATCTTACATCATAATATATAGTAACCCATAATTACCTCAAAAGTAAGGATCATGTAAACCCTAATGTTTACCTTTTATAATTATCACATGAACTTCCACATTGAGTTGGTTCTCTCATACAAGAGGTATTAGAGAACTCACCAAGGTTCAAGTGGTTGATCATGAATCCTGATAGTTGGTTTAGAATAACCACGAGATTTCTCACTGCATCCCCTATTTCATACAGTCTCTTAATCAGAGAGCACCATAGTTTCTTCAACCCCATTGTCACGTTGGTGCCTACTAGATCCATCCATTTACTAAAACCAAAAATGTCAGTGTGAGTATATCAAAAAAATCATCATGTACTAAAGAGGAATATAAACAATAATATATACTTATCCAAGTTATATCAAACTCATTCCAACCTTCAAAAATAACAATGAATCTATCTAATATAATAACTATTATGGTTATACACAACTTTTCACTTATGCTTAAACAACACTCTAACCTCTAAAGTTATCTAAACCGACCTTTCATACCAACTATAAGGACATGGACTTAAACCTTACTTAATCTTGAGTTATTTCAAGAATAAACATTGAGTATCTTTTCAGGTTTAGAGTTTTAGAGAATTAGATCATAAATCATGCATTACATTCCACATTTATACAAAGTGGTTACATAAAATATAGTATTAATTTTTCCCATCAACGGAAACGTATTTAAAATAAAACATGGATTCTTTCTTGACACTTCCTTGCCACTATCATCATATCATGTACCATTCCCTTGACCTGTGTAAAACATTTCAAAAACATGGGATGAGCATAAAAAGCTCAGTAAGGGATATAAAAATTCAGAAAGGAAACATTAGTACATGTATACATAAGAATCAATGAAATCATAATTTACTCATAACACATAAGCACGTTAACATACCTCATGAAATCATAATATTTATGAATAACTAATAGAAATCATAATACATAAAGGTAACTTGAGGCATTAATAACATTATTACGTAGGGAGTAACCCTCATGGTTACGTTTGGAATACCCATCATAGTATATTCCCTAAATATCTTCAGAGAAACCTTAACGTTTAACTCCTTCACATTACCCAATGCATTGGAGAGCTATATCGGGCTCACCCGCCCATAGTTTATCACGGAACCAACCATCTTCATAAAAAATGACCAAGAGCCATAACATAATCATAGCACATACCTTAAGAATAAATGAAAGATAACATTCCAACATTGAAATAACAATATAACATTTTGGGATATTTAAATAATGAATCCATTCTAAAAACCATTTTCAAAACCATTTAAAACATTTAATAAAAATATTTTTGAATCAAAGTGTCCCATACAAATTTGAAGCTTTTAAAATTTTAAACCATTAATATACATATAAATAAATCCTTAAAAACATTTTGAAAACATGGATATTAATGAGAAATATTTATAAGAATAAATCATTAAATCATTTAAAATTATATTTTAGTTAAAGGGTTTTTAACAAAACGAGAGACACTTGAATACAATAATTGAGGAATAACATTTAATCAGAACATTATAATATATTGAGAATAAATGGATTCATGATATAATATTCCAAAGGACAGTATATACACTATATAAGAGTGAATTGGTGCATAACAACAATTAAGTCTCAATAGCAATGTAAAATGAGATTAAATCCCTTATAAAGAAGGTATCCTTAAATTAAGGATAAATCAATATCACAATTATGAGTGAAAAATATAAATACACCCAATATAAGTGGATATTATGTGTAAAAAAATAAAATTTCATTCACACATATTCAGAGGATGACATATTGAATAAATACCAGTTGAACCCAAAGAAATCAAAATTGGGTTAAAAAGTTCCCTTGGTAAAATTCCACAGCCTAACGACGTCACTTTAAAATTCATAAAATTAGTTGATGAGAAAGAAAATGTTATCTCATCACTTGGAAATAAAATTCACATCAATAAGGACATAGAATAACGTATCCCAACTTAAAAATAAGTAAATTAAAAGACATAACAAAATAAGTCTGTTAAAAAGAGGAGGGTGAAAGGTTCCCCTACCGATTTGGGTAAATTTCGAAACGTACACCCCATGAAAGAAGGGTCATAAAATGAAGATGTAAATACACATAAATGAGATTATATTATACAAATGGTAAAATAATGGGAGTAAATACACCACACAAAAGTAAATAGTGGAAAATGTAGCATGAATCTCACGGGAATAAAAAGTGAGATGAAAATCCCCTTATGAAAATTCTGCAGCCTAACGACACCACATAAAACTTCCAAAAATGGATTGTTGAGATAAAATAGGGTATCTCATAATATTAACATAAAAATTACAGAAAGAGGAATATAAAATAACATCCCCCAACATAAGAAAGAGGAGCTTAAAGTAAGTTACATAAAAATGAATACTTAAAAAGAAAGAGAGAGGTAGGATCCCTTACCTCAAGTTCGACTTGTCTTGTTCATTTATTTATATTCATGAATAATAAACTTTGGTAAATTTATAATTGATTAAGGTACTAATTTAAAGATTTTTATTCAGTTCATATAACATATTATAATGTTATAATAATTGGTTAATAATGTGAGTTCATATTAGACGTTTTTGTCGATGTTTGGTACACGAGTCAAAAATGAACTTGTTTGAAAATGATTGTCCATGTAGTTTTAAGTAAATCATCTCCAGAATAGTTTTAATGATTTAAATATCTTATATATCCAGTAAATATTCATTTTATACTATTCCATAACATTTGGAGATAAAAAAAATGAAATGCACCATTCATGGAGACGGTAGGCCGTACGTATGCATGAACGCTACTTTCATTTCTTTGCCATATTAATGGAATTAAAAATAATTGAGATATATATATATATATATATATATATTATAATTAATGTATAATATATATGTTTTATATTTCAAATAAGTTCATTAATTTAATTCTTTAGACATTTCATTTATTTCATGAACGAGTCACATCACTTGAGGGGGCAGTAGTCCACACTTCCTCGTATGAAATTATCGCAATTGCACAACATGCAAAGCATAAAGTTTTGTTTTAAATATAAAATACATAAGAATATGGGAAACATAAATACCAAATATATCATAAATAAAATAATGTGACATCATAATGTCCACCATGAAAGGGGTTAAGAGAAGATTGAACAATCATCGTTTCGTGAGGCAGTAATTCCCCATCCACAGAAATAGTATGTTCTTTAACAATTAGACGGAGGTGTGTGTATGTGTAGCTAGAATACATAACATAACAACATCCTAGTATATTTAAGATTCTTGTGTTGTTACAAAATAAAGTATTAAAAAGAGTTTAGAGGTTTGGAGAAGAAAAATAATACAAAAGAACACAAGTGAAGACATTACCTTTAAATCAGGTAACTCCTCAAGGTTAGAACCGAAAGTGTTTCTTGAAGAGAATTATACCAAAGGTGAGGCTAAAATTATGAATATAAGGATGTGGAGGGATGAAATGGGTAGGGTTTGGCTGAGCCAAAGGCATGAGAGGTGTGGCTAAGGTGGTAGAGGTGGGGGCCTTTTATAAGAGAAGAGGAGGGGTACTCTTGAAAAGTTATAAACTATTACTTTATTTTAAAATGATTTTCTAATTTAAAAGGTCCCAAAAGAACATATTTCGAGGATAAGGTGATAAGGTTTCAAAATCCACCCATCCAATAGGTTTTTGACAAGTTTAAGACTTAGATTTAACCCTATCTTCTCATTTTATTTAAATCATTCATTTATGAGGTAACCACTACATCATCACGGTGTCATAAATAAATTAATTTATTTAATGTCTAAAAATTATGAAAAAAATATCATGATGTAGGAAATTGTTTTAGATTTATAATGAATATTTATAGTCAAAAATATGACTTGTATAACGTCATGTAAAAATTGTTTTAGTAAAACAATACATGTTTGTGAAATTTTAATTTTAACTTTAAATAAAAAGTTATTAATGTCATTTTCCAACCAATGTGGATCCATGGGGTCCCCAAGTTGAACCATGGATTGTATTGGTCGTCCATGACTCATCCAATAAGGTTAGGATATGTTTCAAGGTCATTTCATATTATTATAATATTATCTTTACCTTAAATTACACTAATTACCTTTAATCGCGATTAATAAAACATAAAAGTTACTGTTCACCAAAAAATTATTTTAATCTCATTGAACCAAATTTTAATTCCTAATTAAAATCATGTATGTTGGATTTTTGAAAATAAAAACACAGAAGTGGTAAAGTCTCATTTAAACGAAAAATCAGTTTCTTTAACTACCACTTAGTTATTTCACTATTCATCAAAAATTGATGTTTTTCAGAAAAATACCAAAGATTCACCCTAAGATATATTTGATATTCAGAATTCAAAAATGATTTCTATTTTAAAAAATTTAAAATATATAAGTTGAATTAATTAATTTAATAATTCATTCCCGCTGTCAAAACAAATAGCATGTTTTTAAGAAACAATATCTATTAAAAGATTGACACTAGTTTAAGTCCAATTTCATAGTGAAATTAATTCCAATGACCACCATTGGATTAAATGGTAAAAATATATTCCAGTTACACTTTAAAACCAATTAAAAATATAATTTAACCATATATTTAAATTAGATGAAAAAATAGTTTTGATGTAAAATGCAGTATTTTTTAACTATTCATTAAAAAAATGAACAATGTCAGAAACATACCAAAAATTTAACCAAATTAAATTTCAATGTCCCAATCATAATGAATAAGTTTATTTTGACAAATAGAGCTTATAAAATTGTCAAGAGTTATATTTAAAAAAGGTTTTCCATCAAAAGGCGGTAAAACAATCTTTTAAAAAATATTAGAGTATTTATTCTTAGAATTGGATTCATTTGGATTTTAAGCCTCTAACGTTTATTGGATAATTGTAAAAAAATTTAACAAACATATGTAATCATTTTTTAGTTATTTCTATTCATTCCCGCCATTACAACGTCTAGGTGTAACTATTATAATATTATTTTATTATTAGAGTGCAACGTAAGATTTCAAGGAAAATCGTTGTTGCATATTGGGTATGCCATCGATCAGAGCATTCCCTTTAAAGTAATATTAACATTTTATTCACAAATATTGATAAACATTAGAATTTAATATTATTTATTATCCTGGGATGCTACAACAACAATTATCACTATCAATCTAATTTTATGACTAATAACCCTATTATTACATAAAATATCAGATAACAAACTTTATGATTGGATGAGATATCAAAAAGGTGATACGATAATCTGTTTTTTCAAAAAAAAATATAGTGTTATTATAGGATGCGACATCTAGGAGTTATAAGAAATGACCTTTTAAAAAAATAGGGTTTTTATAAGTCACTACTTACAATATCCCATATCATAAGCTACGATATAGTCGGGTAGAATAAAATACTGAATTTTATTTTATGATAGCAAATATGATATGCAATAAAATAAAAAATTACTTTATTTATAGCTTGATTTAATGAATATTACTCACATGGAATGGAATTGATACCATTATTGTGTTATTAAGGGATCTAACAACACTTGTTAAACTATTGGAAGCAATATAGAAACCAAATATATGTTCAGAACTAGATAGAAAGATAAAACTTCATCCATGCTTGATGTAGATCTCTATAGTGGAAGCCAAAAAACATCCATATCAGAAGGTATCCATGGGTCAAGTAGAATTTATCATCATAAGAGTGGAATCCTCTAACCTCTAGGATAAACTAGTTCCTCATATTGTAAAGGATGTTAGAGAAAGAGAGCTTTGAGATTTATACATCTCAAGTAAGTATTCATACACCCACCATCATATGGTGGTAGGATTTATAAATCACTTGAGGATTCTCCTCAACTATACATGAATTTACTCACACATTATAACACAAGATTAAATCATTTAACCATTTCATGCAACACTTTCTTTGATTCATTTCCACTACATTACATCTTATGTAATATATATTTATTGTTAACTGATGTGAAATAATCAAACTATCATTAAATATTATTGTTTAGACAACATTTCAGTAATAATCAGCAACATTGTATCAAATACAATGTATAATGATATATTTATCCATTCCCTATGATTTACATGGGAAATTTAGTATGATATTCATTGATTGTAACCTATGATATAAATATGAAGTAATGTTTTTTTCATGATTTTTGATATCCCCCCTAGTTGAAAATTTTAACAGAAAAATTTATTCACATACAGATAAGATTTAGGGAATATCTTTTTCAGTGTTTGAATGTATCTAGGAATTCTGAATATTTTATTTACATATAAATAACAAAATTGAAATGGTAAAAATGATACCCTTGTTGTATGATTTTATCCAAACATGATTTTCTAATATCCAGATTATAATAGCTTAAAGGACGAAAACTAGTATCTCTCTATATTTTCTACACATGCATCACAACTCTTGGTTCATTATTATATGATCTTTGTGTACTAGTATGGAAGAATCAAGAGCTTTATAATTCTCCTTTGATCCACAAAAGATCGCACCCTCAGTATATAAATTTGGACCATTCCACTCTTGATCATACATTTAGTCTCACTCTCTATAACTTTATAGAATGAGAGAAAGGATGTGAAATTTGTTCAAGGGTTTTCACATCATGTTTTTGGGACTAATATGAACTTATATACCTTAGTTAAATTTTTATAAATTTTATTTTTGGTCTATTTTAATTTTAAACTAGAAAAAACATTAAAAATTTCCACCAACAACCTATTTAATTTTCTAGGAATGTCACAAATATTTTAACACTATATTATGAAACGTTAATAAGTTCTATAATGGTATACACACCATTAACATGTCCCATTCTCCCATATACATTTAACAAATTTTAATATTATATATTTTTTTGAAAAACAATTTTCTCATATTCAGTTATTTAAACATAAATAACTTGTGAATAACTTTTGATATAAATTCAATTGACATTATTCTAAACCTCAATAACTTAATTTAATTTATTAACTAATGATCATTTACAATGGATGTTCAGTACCCAAATATGTGGGAACCATTTCATTCTAAACTCCAATTTACTTGAATTATTGAAATTTATGAATACTATTTGTGTGAGATCATCTAGGCCCTTATATCGATAGTAGTGAGTCATACTCACAGGCAAGAAGAAACATCTAGTAACATATCATGACTCCTATAGAGATATTGATAATTTATAACTTTGATTACCTGATACAAACAGTTTCTATGTAATATAAACTCTTTTTCTCATAATACATTATAAAGAAGGATATATACTTTATGTCATCATCCTTTAATGATTTATTTATCTTTATTTGATAGTATTAAATAGATATTACTTAAACTAAAATGAATATTGATTTAGGAAATTAATTACCATCCTAATAATCTGGATAAAGATATATTTTTACTACATATGAAAGTGAAAAATCCTATCTTGTCATTTAATTGATGTCATACAACCAATGAAACACCAGACATAAGATGCCCCACTGTAAACATAAAATGTCATAGTTTTTTTATACATCAAATTATATGATCAAATGATTCACATTGATAATTATCTCAAGCTAAGATACCAATGTACATGCTTATAGATAAGAACATCTAATAACACCCAAAACATATGGTGTTACTATTAGTGATCCAGTCACCATTATCTCTATAATTGAGATCACTAATTAAAAACTTCATGATAAGAAGTATCCATGATTATAAGATATCATCAAATAATATTCAGACATAATTTATGTTATGTTAGTATGATCTATATAGGACATATGACATATGTTTAAGATTTATATCATAATTTCACAAGGTTCTTATTATAGATGATATTTACTATAATATTTTTATATAACATGTAATCAAAGTAAATTAATATTTATATAGTGCACAAATATGTTATAACACTATTATTTTAGAAAAAAATCATGCATAACTCTATGTACACATAGTATTATACATTAAACGTATTACTAAATTTGGGTCTAGAGAACTCACATTCACAACACTCCTAAGTACAATAAAACTAACTTTATAACTATTATTATGTTAGATGTCGCATGGTGTACATGATTATAATAATGTATTAATAGAGACACAGTGACATCGATATATGACTTTATGGATACTATGCTTTTTATGACCACATATCTGTTAAATTGATGAAATTTTCAAGAAAATACTTCGTACCCTCCGATTGACTAGTCTCTTTGGTTCCTGTACGACCAATATAATATTAATGATATACTAATTATTTTGTTAATAAAACACTTTCTTGGTATAACTATAAGATATAAACAAAATTTAGAATTTATAAAACTTCATTATCTACATAAAAAGATGTTACATGATTGGATATTGTATATTTGGATACCACTATACATAATGAGTTTCTATTTTACATTTATATTTCTTACCTATGATACCAAATCAATTTGATCTATTTTATAAGTCCCCTTGAAAATTATTTCACCTTCTTCTCCACATACAAGGAACTTAACCTCGTACTTTCTCATGTAATATTGGATAGATTTTCCCATTTAATTTTGTAGTTCTTCTGGATTCATTTGATATTTTACCAAAATTATTTATTCAAAAGAAATATCAAATCTAGTACATATAATGAAATATGTGATAGATCCCTTGTTTAAGTGTATGAAGTTCTACTCATCATCTTAATCTACTCCCATATCATAAACAAATCATCATATATAGATTTAAACAATGAAAAAAAATTCCCTATTGAATTGTTTCATATTGTATTTTTTTGATACCTTATCAATTTTTATACTTTGACTTTTTCTTATCAATCTTATAGATAAATATCAATAGATATTGGTATAAAAAACTTGGGTTTCTACTAAAATTTATCCCTTGGAGAGATAATTTTAACTATGTATTAACTAATTATAATACTGATAACTCCTTTCTATATGTTATTAATATATATTACATAGAATACTATGACACTCACCCCAACCACTTGTAGAAATATATAAAAATAATCATATAATGATTTAATATCTTCTTTTCATATATAAATTTATCCTTTCATTTTTAGTTTAATAATCACGGTATTCCAGTATTCCATTTATAATTCAAATGAATTTAAATATCTTTATTTTTAAAAATGTTCCACTATTGTCAATTTCATGACTTATTTTAAACATTTAACAATAAATCTTGATTTATTATTATTATATTTACTATACATGACCATATATTTGTTGAATACCAATTTATACTTGGTGGGTTTTATATCATTTAGAGATACCATCAATATATAAAATTGATTTTGGTATATGGAATCCATTTTTTTAAATTCATATTCACCTGTTATTTTAGCTTAATTTTAATTTAATACTTCTTTATAGGATAAAAATTCATTATTATCAATGAAAAAAGTATCACCTACCTCTATAATTATAGAAACTTTTATCTTTGGATTTGTATTTCTTATACAACATATGTCTCTCATATACCCCTTTACATGAGGTCTTGTGGAACTTGTTCCTATGTGGAACTTGTTCTTATGACAAATACCTTGTGATTATCGATCTAAAACTTTGTCAAAGTATATATTTATTCCATTAACTCAAATATATATTTACACCCAATCATTGAAATATAAAAATTTATTTAACTATATTTTTTCAACATCAAGGATTAATTTAACATTATTTATACTATTAGGATAATAAATTGATATGCACTTTATGTTTTTATACATGTTTTTTTCTAAAATCAAGGCAAACAATATCTTCAAATCCCAACACATGAATTTTTTATATAGTGGATTTATTTCATATTATGATTCATATGAAATCTCATTTATCATTTTAGGGCATATGGTTAAGTGTCTATGTCTCTATCTACAAATCATGTCCCAAAAGGTGTAAGGGACCTATACTTTTAGACATATTTTTACAATATTTTAAGAATAATTAACCAGGAAATACAAACAAGGGATCACAAAGTCTAGTGTCTTTGGAATTCGAAGTACATAATTAGAAATCAATGAAACTAAAATAAAAATGTCTTTTATTTTATCTCTATAAAGATCTACTAAAATCTTTTTATCTATTATAAATGCAGAGGATAACCTGTGGAATACATGAACAAAAGAGATGAGCTAAAAGGGTTAGTAAGGGAATAAACATAGTAAAAAAGCATAAAACATGGGTTGGAAGGTATAACAAGATGACATAAAAATTCTTGGGACATGAATAAACACAAGTAAGAATAGTATTTAAAATGTGAGATAATGTAATAATGGCATCAAAGGAATATTGAAACAATATACAATATGACATAAGTCTGAGTTAAGGCTAACTACCAAGACTATTGCACATGGCAAACAATGTCCCATAAATGAGTCAGGTCAAATAATTATACCAATAGGATGTATCATGAGACTAAACATTACCTAATGAATTGAAGCACTATCTAGGTACACCCATGAAAACATTTTCATGCATATGTCAGACACATTAAGAAACAAGCATAAGGGTTACCTATGGAATGAAATTGGTATCATAATCATGTCATAAGGCATAAAAAATGTAATATCATGATGGTGACCATTAAAGAAAGCATTTAAATAATAATTATATATTAATAAGGGAAACTATTATTATATCATGATATGTTATGTCCAAATTAAGAAGAAACATGTAAACATAGTGTTAAAGAAACATTAAAAATGAGACACTTTAGTGCAGTTTAAGGAAAATATTAAAGATAATTTAATGTGGAAAAGGCATAATATTTTATATAAAACAAGAAATAAACCAAGATATATTTTTATGATAAAATTATATATTTTATAAAAATAATGGGGGATTAAAACAAATTATTCATAGTACTTGAAAATGGGTAAGGAATTGGGAAGTTCTCTTTAATCATGCTTTCTTATCAAGAGGAATTGAGAATAGAACAATATAAAAACAACTATTTACCATTAAAATACAGAATAATTGAGATAGGAAAATATGATTATAACATAAAAATAGAATTTAGGAAGACTAATTAAGAATAATTAATAATTACATTGGGGGTAAAGAGAGAGAAATCATAACTCGAAGGAAAAATGGAGGTTTAGAGATAATCTATACCCTATGTTCGAAAGTGTTATGGAATTATACATAACATCTTGGATAGTAAAAGTAAATCAATTAATCAATTAATTAAAAAACTATTCTACATTTTTTTTGTTTTTTTTATATTTTTTTATTTTTTTTAATGTCTATTATGATGAGTTAGAGAGTTCAATTATGTCATTCCATGAGTGTTCGTTTTCTTGGATTTCAGGATCAGTTCCCTTGTATACAAGTATAAAAGTTCATGTAAAATAAGAATAATTCTCCAGAACTGAAATTATATGTTATTAATGAAATTATATAAGTTTAAATGGTATTATGTGTCATTTTTTAATATGGTATGAGGATGGTTCATTAGATAAAACATTAATGAAAAATGCCTTAATTTATTTTGGTAGTTTTTATGACCATCAGGAACTTATATCATTTTGTTAGTATCATGTATATAAGTTGGTTTTAGAACATTATATTACTTATAATATGTATAATAAAATCATATTTAACCACAATTATGGTTTAATTAACAGACATGAAGGTGTTAATTGAAAATTAGAAGGCCTCATCCATGATAATGGTAAATCGATGCATCACGGAAATGTTTTAATTTTTTTAATAAACAGGATAGGAGTAGAGGTTTGATGAAGTATCATCCAATAAAATAATAGAATTATACTATATATACAATACTGAAGATATCATGTAATTTTTATAATGTTAGTTTAGGAGAGGATGAGAAAATAAATGAAAAAGCAAATAAAATAAATGAAAAATAAAGAGGATTTTACCATTTGAATTCATTATTCTTGAGAACCTCTTTGAGGCACTTGGGTTTGTTATTTTATATAGAATAAAAGCTCCTGGATTTGATGAAGAGGCTTGGTAAGTGGACTGGGAAGAATTTTTACAAGATTCTCGGCTTGGAAGGTTTGATGAGAAGAGGTGGTTAGTGGCGGTATTTATAGTGGGAGGAGAGGGGTATTTTTGATTATTTCATTCATTTTTTCATTATTTTGGATCAAGAATATTAATAGTATTGATTATTGTGAATAAGTACAGTAAATAGTGCTTCTATGTTCAAACCAGTAGGTGTATACCACATCCATACATCATACATGACTCAATAATCATGTATTTGTTAAATACCGAATTTCTCTATTCAAGCAAAAATTATCTATTTTAGATAAATCCAAAAAATTCACCCAACTGTTTTTCAATATATAGAATTCAATAATGGAATAAATTTTATGATAATAATTATCTAAATATGAGAAATTTAATTTTTAATTTAAATCATTTTTTATTCAAAAGATACTGATTTTAAAATTATAACTGATTTTATGAAAGTTTGAAAAATTAATTAAGGTATTATAAAATTATATTATAATCATAAGAAAAAAAATATTAATTAATTAATATATTTATGAAACTAATTTTTTTAAAATAATTATATTAGTTATAAAATTTATATAAAGAATTATGTTTTATAAAAATACTAACACTTAATTTATCATTTTTAAAATAATTATTTACTTATGTCAAGATATAAATATATCATATTTTCATTTATAAGATACCTAAATTTTATTTATAATTTCATAGGTGAGTTTTCTATTCTATTGGATATATTACTAATCGTAGTGGTCATTTTACTATTCCAATAGTTAAGTTACCATTCCATCGGTATATGATTATGATTTTCTAGAAGCACCACTTATTTCAATTGTTATTCATTTATAAAATTTGTATTGTGTTCTCGATGTGATTTTATCTGATTCATATAATATGAAATAATTATAAGAAGAAAATTTCTTTGATAAAATTATGGTTCATTATATTCTTACCCCTTATGAAATATCTCCCTTAAAATTATATTTAACATACTATAATGAAAATAGGAGAGGGTAATTATCATTCATCACTTCCACCAGTTCCCATATTTACTTTTTGTACTAATGGTTCCACTATAGTATTTTTAACAAGTGGGAATTATTTTTTCATAAAGCATTATCTCAATGGTCCAAGATATTCACTATCTTATCTTCATTTAAGAGGTCATTCTCTAGTTGTACCACCTTCAGATTCAGTACATGTGAGGGATCTCATATTTACTTCCCCAAGAGGGATATTTGGAATACATTTTGTAATTGATACATGGTAGTTTGAAGTTATAGTTTATATTCCATATCTTTAAAAAGATCAAGAATCTCAAAGGGACTGATGTACATGGGACTCAACTTTCCCATTATCACAAATCACATGATCCTATTCCATGAAGATATACAAAGGAATAAAATATATCTATCCTTAAAATAAAGGTATCATTAATGATTATCCACATAGATCTTCTGTTGAATTTTGACTTCCTTGATGAACTTTTGAATATTTTTCACCTTTTCTACCATTTATTCACCGTTTTCAGGTTCTAGTAGCTTATGTTCACTGACTTTTTCCCAGTATTCTTGTGTTCTGTATCTTTTCCAATTAAGTGATTCATATGGAACCATTTGGATCCATGAGTGAAAACTATTGTTTTATTAGAAATACAATTGAGGTATATGTTGGTCCCATCCTCCTTTGAAGTCCATAGAATATTCTCACAACATCAATTATAGTGTCTGAATAATCTAATCAGACTGGACATCACTTTGAGAATGATAGGTTGTACTGAAGTTCAGCTCAATGTTTAGAGCATGTGAGATAATTTTCCAAAACATGGAGGTAAATCTTAAAGCTAGGCCAGATATAATTGATAGTGGTACTCCATGTTTACTCACCACTTCTTTTATATATATCCATTCAAATTGATCGAGTGAGAAGTCCTATCAAAGTGTTATAAAGTGATATGTCTTTGTAAGAAAATCCAAAACAACCCACATATAATTGTTTCCTCTAGATGTATTTTGATATCCAGTGACAAAGTACATGGTGATGTTTTCCCATAAAAAATTCATATGGGTAATGGTTTCAACGTCCCCTTATAGTTTTTTCTTTTTTCCTTCACTTTCTTACATAATAATAACTTTGATATATATTTTGAACTCACTTTCCTTATATTGTCCCACCAATATGTTTTCTCAGATATTTGATACATATTGGTGATCCATGGGTGAATAGAGAGAGCTATCTATGTTCATCATTAAGAAGTTATATCTTTATCTATTAATTGTATGGTACACATATTTATGACTCGAATCTTATGAATCTGACCTCCAAAATTCTTATGTCAGATGATTTCCATTTTAGGATAGCTTCCAACTTTTTCTGAATTTCCACATAATTTATTTTAGAATATTTTATTTTTTCTATGAGATATGGCTGAGAAATCATTTGAAAAAGGATTGATGATGTTCCACCCTTAATGATTTCCATTTCAATTCTTCAAAAATCTAAGAATATTTGACCCTTCTCAATTATCATCATTTATAATGTTGTAGTATCCTTTTTTACTTAGAGCATATCCCCATTTATTTTCCTTACTAGGATGGTAGTGGATTGATTAGTAATAATACTTGATGAGATCTTACCATCTTTGTCGGTGCATGTTCAGGTCATTCTTTGTGAATATATATTTGAGGCTCTTATGATCAATATATTTTTCACACATCTCCCCATAGAGATAATTCTCCTAGATTTTCAACATAAATATGATAACTGCCAACTCCAAATAATTCATTGGATGGTTTTTATCAGTAATTTTTAACTTCATTGAGGCTTAAGCAGTAAATTTACCATTTTACATTAGTACACATCCTAATACCTTCATTAAAGCATCATTTTATACCATAAATAGTTCCCCATTTGTTGGATGTGTCATTACTGGTGGAGTGATAAGCTTAATTTTCAACCCTTGGAAGCAGTATTCATATTCACTGGTCCTGATAAACTTTAATCCCTTTTAAGTCATCTTGTTTTCTACATTTGAAAATCATTATATGTTCTTAAAAAATTATCAGTAATAATCTTCTAGACCGAGGAAACTATGGATCTTCATTATAGATGTTGTTATGGGACACTCTTCGATTGTATTTATCTTGGAAGGGTCCAAAAATATTCTTTTGTGGGTGATAGAATTCCCTAATCATGATACGTCCTCCATTTAGAACTCACATTTACTATAATTTTTATAGATTTTCTCCGTTGAAAAATAATTTATCACAATTTTGAAATTCTCCTCTTGATCCTCTTTTATTTTTGAGTATATCAGAATGTCATCGATAAATATTACCTCATATTTGATGAGGTAACCTCTAAATAAACTAGTCCTTAAGTCCATGATTTTTTTGAGAATTGGTGATCTTGAATGGAATCACTATGAACTCTTAGTGTTTATACCTCATTAAAAATTTAGTCTTGGGAATGTCTTCCTTCTTCACCTATAATTGGAAATAACCCGACCAAAGGTCCACCTTGAAGAAATACTTGGACCCATATATTTTATCAAACAAATAATCTATCCATGGTAGTGGATACTTGTTCTTTATCCTGATTTTGTTGAGATCACAATAATCAATACATTGGAACATTGATCCATCCTTCTTCTTGATGAATAGGACTGGTGCACTTCATGGGGAATAAATCAGGCATATAAAACAATTACATAGATTCTATTGTATCTTGTTATTCAATTCCTCCAAATAAAAGGTGTCCATTCTATAAGGTTTCTTCTGTATAGTAAGAGATACAAGAATAAGTTCAATTGAGAACTCAACCACTTAGTTAGAAGGAATTCTAGGAAATTCTTCTGGGAACTCATCGGTGTAATCCATAATAATGGGCATATCTTTGAGCATGAATCTCCCCTTTGTCTTAGTGATTTGAGCTAGATATGCTTGGTCATGGGAAATAATATCCACACTTGAGATAATGATTCTAAAGGAGATCCATCATCATTCTTACGCTTATACGCAATTATAGGATTCCTAATGTTGTGAAGAGTGATTTATCTTTCCCAACATTTGATTTTTTATTTTTATAAATATAGCCAATCCATGCCCAAAATAGAATTAAACTCTACCAAATAATGTATTAAAATATTTTCTAGGAGGTTTAGTCAACAAAAATTAACTTTATAATGTTATATACGATGAATTCAATAATTGAAACAATTTTTATTTTCATAAATAATTTAACATTCATATTTTTAGTTGGTGTTTGAATAGTGTTACTAAACTTGAATGAAATGAAAGAAAGCGTAGAACCATAATCAAATAGTATGTTCTCTATTCTGGAATGAATAACCAGCATACCTTTCATCACATCATTTTTAAGTTCATCCTTATTAGTAGTGATAGAATATTCCATTCCATTTTTCCTTGGAGGCTTTTAATGGTGACTGAATCTAAAAACCATTTCATTAGGGAATTGGCTCACAAAATTCCCATGTTCCATGTAGTTTAAACACTACACTATAGGCTGAGTGTACCTCTATATTTGTGATATTATTCATATCCCTTTAGAAATTATTAGCCAGATTACCCTCTCTTCCACATTTTAAGAATCTCTGGGTTCCCTTTAGGTAGTTTCTATGATGTTTTTTCCAAAAATTGTAAAACAATGGATGTTGGGTTTTCTTTTCATTATGGGATTTATCTATTGATCATCCCATATTCAAATCCATTTTCCAATTTTTATCTCCAGGACGTTATGACCATTAGGAGCCTCTGATATACATTTCAACATTAAGAGAACAATATAAAATCTATTCATATCTATCAAAGTCACATATTAATAAGGATTTTTGTAGACTTGTATTTATTCCACTAAATAAGTGATGCTCTTTTCATTCGGTTTTCATGAAAAATATGGAGGTGTATTGTGAAAGCCTTGTATTGTTTTCCTCATATTCCCATATAGAACCATATTAATCGTACTTCAGTATCAGAAACTACCTTTCCATATTAAGATGGACAGTTAAAGGAAAATATTAATTGAAAAATATTTTCTTGAAATCTTCCCATTCCATAGAATCATTTTCCTCCATATACTTTGTGTTTTTGATCAGTTTCAACCACTGATTAGATTTCCCAAAAAAAAGATAGTTCTCTAATATGAATTTAAATTCTTCTAGGTATCTAAGTAAAAATAATATGTTCCTAATGTAATTAATACATTTTCCATGATGATGGGGTTAAAATACCCACTAAAAATGAGTGGCCATTGTCCCATAAAGGATTCAACCACAACCTTCTCTTTCTTAGAAGAAGGAGGGTGTTCTACATGATTCATGTTATTATTAGTAACTCGATCAAGATGAGAAAGTACTATAATGATGTTTTGAGTTCCTGTTACCATCGTATTTTTTAGTTCCCCGACCCCAGGTATCCTAAAGTCGGTGTCTAGTACAAATTATATTAGCATGATTACATGGAATCATGATCAAAAGGACCGATCAATTTAGTAGTCTTAGTAAATTAGATACATACATGAGTATTTTATTACAAATTAATACACTAATTACAACGTTTTTTTATCTTATTTACAATTAAAAAACTTCTCGGATAACTCTAATCCATCTAGTAAATCCATACATATCTTTCATAGCACGCTTCTTGGATTCCCGGGGAAAGAAACATAATAAAGTTGAGATCAATTGCTCAGTACAGGTAGAAAAGAAGAATTAATAATTAATCAATACAAATAAATAATATTTTATGGTAAAATAAATGAAAACAAATTCCATTCAAATAACTAGATAAGGAAATATCAATATGGAAAGTTAATAAGATAAAAACACATTCCATTAAATCAATGATCTGAAAATAGAATACAACTATAGATATGTAGAAAAAAAATATCGTAGATAAATAATAAATTAATTCTCAATAAAAGAAATTCTTATCTATTAGATTTAATGTTTGCTAGGAACATTATCCCTTTACCATCAGGAAACAATTTAAACTATTTGGCCAACTAATTCACCTCAAGAGATTACCAATGAATCAAGGGGATTTCATTAACCAGTCCCCAACCCATGAATTAAATGTACTAAGAATTCATCATATATCAAATAAATAATGTGCCTCAACAAATTTTTATATTGAATAATGAATATGTACTTATCAATAATACTTCATAGGAGGATAAGTAACAATAATGTTTGCTGACATTAAAACAGTATTGATGGAAAATAACATTCAAACATTGCAATATGTTTCATACCACATTGAAATGTTTAAATCATAACTTCCAATGAATTAAATGGAACTTAAAATATCATGAGAAAAGTATATTCATGATATTTTAAATAAAATGGTAGAATATACAACAAATAAATGTGAATTAGGGCATAAAAAAATAAGTCTCAATGGAATTTAAATTGAGATGAAATCCCTTACCTTAACATTTATTTTGTTGTATGGTATTTATTCTATTATATAGTGGTTTAAAATATGTTAATAAATTATAAAATAACTATAATATTGTTAATAATATCATATATTAACTTCTTAAAATATTCTATTACCTATTTGTTATCACTCACTTATTATTTTAACTATTTTCGATGTTAATTGCCTACTTTTCTCTAGTATGTTTTGAACTGTGATTTATTATTCCTATTAATTAGATCACGAGTTAATAATATAAATAATGTAAAACATGAATAAATTGTCTTATCTATTCATTAAATATATCTTTATAATAGTTTAAAATATTCTGAGATTAGAAATGAAATGCACTGTTCATAGAGACAGTAGGTCGTACGTATGCAAGAACACAACTTTCATTTCATTTTTGTTTTAAAAGAATGAAATCTAAATGATAAAAATATATATTTTAATTATATAATATATATATATATGTTATATATGTTATATAGGTTTATTAAAGACATATTTTATATGTCTCATGTATATCATGAACAAGCCATATCGCTTTGAGGGGGCGGTAGTCCACACTTCCAGAAACGAAATTATTGTATTTACACAACCTGAAAAGAATAAAGGTATGTTATAAATAAAAATTAAAGAAGAATAAATTCATTATAAATAACATTTTTATCATAAATAAATATATTTTCCATCATAATATCTACCACGAGAGTTGGTACGGGAAAATTGAACAATCATCGTTTCGTGAGGCATTAGTTCACTTTACAAAGAAACAATATGTTCATTACCCATTAGATGGAGGTGTATGTAACTATAGGTCAAAATGTTGACATATAAAATCCTAGTATTTTGAGTATTCTGTTTTTATGTAATAATTGAATATGAAAATTATCGGCAATATAGAATGGGAATGAAACTAAAATTCTTTAGAGGAGACATTACTTATTAATTGAGTAATTCCTTTTGGTTTGAACCAAAAGGATTTTGTCAGTGGAATCCCAAAAAAAGGGAGGATTATATGTAGAGGGGAGGGATTTTGGGAGACTAATTGGTTAGATATTTTCCTATCCTATGTTGTTTGAGAGGTGTGGGTAGTGGGGATATGTGGTGGCATTTTATAAAGAAAGAAAATGAATCATTTGGAATTTTTGTAAAGAAGTTAGGTGTACACATGTTCTTACCTAAAAAAGTCATAAAAAATCAAAAAAACTCAATATTGGAAGTTTTATAGATGATATATGTCTAGAAAATAGGCATTGAAAAAAGTGAATAGGATATTTGGGCTATTAAGTTAAAGGATTAGTCCTTTATTAATTTTAATTTTTCCATAATAATTGCAATTAATTTTAATTAAATTCACTAATATTGTTGGTAAAGAATTAATTTGGTTTTATTATACATTGTAAAATGTTCAGATTACAGAAATGGATCCATTTTTAAAAATTCAAATCACATATGTGGCAGAAATTAATATAAAAGTCAACCCACAGGAGGGATAACAGAGCGGGTTTTAAAGTAAGAACATTCAGAAGTTTTCTTTGTTTTATAATCATTTTAAATGTAAAATTGATCCAAATATCTTAAATTTTATTAATTGAAAAAATATAAAATAATTAAAATTTAAAACAAATAAAAATTATAACTTAACTTTATAAATGAATTAGATGAAAAAGATGTTTTGAATTAAATTTCATTATTTTTCTCTATTCATTAAAAAATTAATCTTCACCAAAAAATACCCAAAATTCACACTAAACTAATTTTTATGTTTCTATTTCAAATAAAAATTTTGTTTTGATATATTAAATATATTAATGTTTCGAAATTCAGACGTAAAATGGGATCGCCATTAAAAGGCATTAAAATTGCCTTTATAAAAAAGTTTTTTATGTGTAAAATAGCGGGTTTTTCTTTTCTTATGAATATCAAACCTAATAGATGAATATAAAATATAATTTATTGAATATATAACATATATATTTCATTAAAACCATTCATTAATTATAACTAATTCTGTTTATTATGATAAAAAGCATTTGAAAGCAGAAATATAATATTATTTCTTTTTATATCTAATTGGTTCTTAATTTCATTTCTTGTTAAATGGTAACCCATGAATTAATTTTTTATTTATTTAAACCATATATTTTTATATGTTATTTAATACTATTCAATATTTCTAGTTTATATCATATTACATAAAATAATAATATTTTAACAATACATTGTTATTTGGTGAAACTCGGTCTTGCGTTTAACAAAAGCCATCGAAGAAGTTCTCTCCTGTGTGTAACGCATTCTAACTCAGTGTTATGTGTAAGAACAAGCTATATAATGTATTAATATATTTTAAATTTTAAATATATAGTAGAGCATTAGGATATTATATTTCTTTACACGCTTAGTGATGCATGACATATACGCAATCGAATACAAGGTTGTACTTTAGAATTTGGGGTGTTACATTCACCCCACCTTAATTAAATTGCATCCTCATAATTTAAACATGATTTAATTAATCTAGGGATTTAAAATAAATTATATTTTAATGTCTCACATCATAAAACGAGTTAATATCACATCTTCTATATAGAGAAAGGAATGTAAAACTGTCACATAACTAGGTTCTTTAATAAGAGAAATAAGTGGGAAATGGAAACATGGATATAGAAGAAAAAGTAAAAAAAATTAAGTTTTGATAGTTATTGTTGGAGAAAATTTTTAAAATAAATTTTTTGACCAAAAAACTATAAACTATATGGGTGAGTAATATTCATTGATAACATTAAAAATTATGATATTAGGACAACATTTTTGTTTCAAAACTACTTGTTTTATATAGGTAAGTAATTCTTTCACTTTATATGAATATAAGTAAACAAATATTTCTATAAAAATAATATATTTTTTTGATTACACCTAGAACTATTTCTACTTCATCTCTTTAAACATGATGATTCACATGGTGAAGTAATATATTAACCACTAAAATTTATCTGATGATCATCTTAAACCATTTTAAAAATGATTAACTTTTCGAAATGATTATGATCCAATACATTGGAAGGATGTGCACTGAATTTACAAGATGAACATATTATCAGTCTCTAATCTACAAGGAGCAACTCCAAATTTTTACATTCCAAACATGCCAATAGCTTCAATATGTATCTTATTGAAATATGGTAATAACTCAAATCACTATAAAAATTATTGGGAAAATAAATTATTCCATATTCTTTATCTATACATGTTATTTGATATATTACTTAAATATAAAAGAGTTTTAAAATCCATTAATGACAACATAGTCCAATTATTGGAAAGCTGTTAATTAGTTATAAAGATGTTAGTACTTATCTAAATAAGTCATTTCTTCATCCTTATCTTAACATAAAGAAAATATTAGGGTTGTCTTTCCCTCAATAATTTTTTTACTAAATGTTTATCTTTCTACTGATGAAATTTTATTAGTACCATTCAACAAATGATCTCAAATCCTTAATGAAAAAGTACTATAGTACAATACATATATATACCAAAATTTCTATAATCAGAACATTACTTATAAAATATTCAAATGAAATAATTCTGGAATAGGCATATTAATCATTCCTCTTCATCTGTGGTAGTAGAATAACTTGATAATTATCTAATTAAATCACTTGGTCTATATTCTTTATAAGTTTGGGACATTGATTCCCATAACATCCCATCTCCTTGAATTTGAAACAATATATATTGGAAACATTCTTCATACTGTTGAAATCATGAACCTGGTGTCCTTTTCTCTATATATATAAAAAACTACCATTCCCTTCATGTATTTACCAACGTGATTATTTCCATAGTTATCAAATGTAGGAAAATATTTCATTCCCTTCTTCAATTTATCTATCTTTTTCTATGCCATCATGATCTTATTTTTCTTCCTCTCAATTCCATAGGACCTATATAATTCCCTATGTATCTTGTTAACACATAATACTATTTACTCATATGATGGAAATACTTAGGATACTATTTACCTTCAAAATGATGGCTTAAGACCATGAAATATATGATTCTTATTACTCTTTGGATCACGTGAATTGATGGAGTTCTCATTTATTATTATAGGCACCATTTCTAAACAATGTAATATTACAGATTATCTCATAAAATCATAATTCATAATTCCATTTTTTTCACATAAATATATTCATCCTAAATCCTTGAACCATAATCTTTAGTTACATCATAGAAAAAATTACTACTAAAACTTTCATAATGGTAGGGAAATAGAATATGAATTATCCTAAGTGTATCCCCATAGATCGTCAAACCAGGTGCATAGTAAGGCCTATTGTCATGTACAAAGTTACCCTGAGTCTGGCTCGGAAAACCTTGTCAGAGTTGTTACTCCTAGGTATATTTGTACCAGAACCACTTCCACTTGTAGTATCTATATAGGGTTATATTTCAAGGAATACCCACATAATAAATAATTACCAAAATTATTGGATGTCATTATATAGTAATACTCAATTTATATCTTAGGGTTTTTCCCCTTAATCTATGTTTTCTAAATCTAGATTCCTTGGTTTCTGTTAAACCACCCATTGATACCAATTTTAGTACCTTGACTCCAGATATCCTGAAGCTATTGTATTCTACAAACTACATTTCAAGATTATATGGAATCAATTACCAAAGGACCGATCAGTTTAGTAGTCTTGGTAAATGAGAGACATAAGTAACACTTTTATTATAAATGAGTACATGAATTAAAACATATTTTTTTAACTAAACAAATAAAGAACTTTGAGGATAATTCTAATCCTTCAAGTAAATCCCTACATATATTTTATAGTAAACTTTTTACATTCCAGGGAAAAGAAACATAATTAGGGTGAGATGAAATTATTAGTAAGGGTAAGTAAAGAAGAATAAATAATTAGTTAATATGAATAAATTAACATGGAAAGGTAAATAATTGATTATGTTTTCCATTCAAATAACTAGATAAGGAAATATCAATATTTCAAGGTAATAAGATGACAAAACATTCTATTAAATCAATACACTGAAAATGAAATGAAACCATTGATATATCATCACAAAATCTCATGGAATAATAATAAGTGAATTCTAAATAAATTAAATTCTTATCTATTAGAAGTCATGTTTCCCATGAACTTGATACCTTTTCATTCAAGAGATAGTTTAAACTATTTGGAAAACAAATTTTCATCAGGAGACTACCAATGCATTTGTGGGATTTCATTAAAAGGTCCCCAAAACATGTATTTCATGTCCTAATCATTCCTCATCTATCAAATAAATAGTGTTCCTTATAAAATATCCCTATTGAATAAATAATATAAAATTTTCAATAGTACCTCATTTGAGGATATGTATCATGAAGGGTTGTTTACATTAAAACATTCTAGGGGAAAGATAATATTTAAACATTCCAATGTGTCACATAACACCTAGAAACATTTAAATCATAATTAAGCCTGAATGAAATGAAATTTATAATATCATGAGAACATTTTATTCATGATATATCATATCAAAGGGTATCATGTACACCAAATAAGTGTTAATTGGTTCATAATAAAAATAAGTCTTAATGGAATGTAAATTGAGATGAAATGCCTTACCTTTAACTTATTATTCTTGTGTGGTAATTGTCATCCTGTATAGTGACATAAAATATGTCACTAACTTATAGAATTAATATAATCATGTTAATAATATATTATAGTAACTTCTTACAATATTTTATTACTTTTTTGTTAACACTACTTTATTATTCTTACTATTTCAGGTGTCAATTGCCTAGTTTTCTCAAGTATGTTTTGAATTGTGATTTGTTGTTCCTATTTATTAAATCATGATTTCATCATCTCTAGAATGTAAAAAATAAAAAATTATCTTATTTATTCAGTACATATGTATTTATAATATTCTATAATATTTGAAGATTATAAATGAAGTGCACCATTCATGGAGACACTAAGTTGTACGTACGCATGAATGCTACTTTCGTTTCACTATAGTATTAAAAGAATGAAAACTAAATGATACATATGTATATTATAATTTCAGAATAATTTCTTTTTATATTTGTTACATAGGTTTATTAACACAATCCTTTATACATTCCATGTATGGCATGAATGAGTCATATCACTTTGATGGGGAAATAGTCCACAATTAATCAAACGAATTTATCAAATTTACACAACTTAGAAATCATAAAGGTATGTTCTAAATAAAAATTATAGAGGAATAAATAAATTATAAATAAAATTTATATCATAAATATAAATATATTACATCATAATGGCCATGAAGAGATTTGGTAGGTTAAATTGAACAATAATCATTTAATGAGGCAGTAGTTCACCGTACATAGAAACAATATGTTTGTTACCCATTAGATGGAGGTGTGGGTAAGTATAGGTTAATATATTAACATAAAAAATCCTAATATATTAAGGATACTGGTGTGGTTATGTAGTCATATAAAAAGAATATTATAAGGAGTTAATAATGGGAATGAAACTAAAAAACATGAGAGGAGATGTTAACTCTTAGTTAGGTAACTTCTTTTGGTTTGAACCAAAATGATTATTAAGGTGTCTTACATACCAAAGGAAGGTTTTTTGTTCTAGGGGAGGTATTTTGGGATACTAATTTTTAATATCTTATCTTAACTAAAGAGTTTTGAGAGGTGTGAAGAATGAGGATATGTGGTGGCCTTTTATAGGGAAGAAAAAAAGGCTCACTTGGAAATCTTGATAACATGTTAGGTATACACATGTTATTACAAAAAAAAGACATAGAAAACCAAAAATAATAATTAATGGAATGTTTATGGATGAGATATTTCCAGAAAAAATGTGTTGGAAAATTTTCTATTTCATTTGGGCCCTTAACATAAAGGTTTAGTCCTTCATTAAGAGGAAATTTTCTTTAATAATTGTAATTAATTTTAAATACTTTCACAAATATTTTTGGTGAAATAATATGTTTAATATATTAAAAATTATTTAATTTTAGGATTATAAATATAAAATACATTTTTACATATATAAATAATATAAGTGGTAGAAATTAATTTAAAATGCACCCCGTAGGTGGGATGACAATGCAAGTTTTAATGTAAAAACATCCAAAAGTTTGCTATGTTTTTATAGTAATTTTCAAAGTGAAATTGATAACGATAACTTAAATTTTATTAATTGAAAAAAATATAATATAATTATAATTAAAAAATAATAAAAATTATAATTAACCTTATAAATAAATCAGATGATAAAGCAATTTCAAATTGAATTTCAGTATTTATCTATATTAAATAAAAAATGCATCTTCACCGAAAAATACCAAAAATTCACCATAACCTAAATTTTATTTTTATATTTCATATAATAAGTTTTTTAATATATTAAATCAATTAAAGTTTAAAAATTCAGATCCAAAATTTGGTTTCCATTAAAAGGTGGTAACATTACCTTTATTAAAAGAGGTTACTATGTGTAAAATAAGTTTTTTTCTTATCTTATGCCTGTAAAACTTAATGAATCAATAAAAAATATTTTATTTATTATATAAAATATATATTTCATTAAAACCACTAATTAATTGTATTTAATTGTGTTTATTAAGATAAAACTCATTTGGGGGCATAAAAATAAAAATATTTCTTTTTTATATCCAATTAGATCTTATTTGCATTTAACATTAATTAGAAACCTATGAATTCCTTTTATAGTTGTATAAAAAATATAATTTCATCATATATTTAATACTATTTAGAATATTTTTTTATAACATATTATATTAAATAATATTATTTTATTAATACATTGTTATTTGGTGAAACTCAGTGTTGCGGGTAACCCAAGCCATCCAAAAAGGTTGTTCCTGTGTGTAACACATGATAACTCAGTGTTAAATGTATTAAAAGACATATAATGTATTTAATATATTTAAAATAGTAAATATATAGTATAGTCTTGGGATATTATATTCCCTTATGTTCTTGGTGATTCGTTTTTGACATGTTATCGAATACAAAGTTGTACTTTAGAATTTCTGGGTGTTACAGATTTGGAATTCCATTAGGGAAATATTGAAATTTAATATCACATTGATTATTAGAATGGGTTCCCATATTTATAGATATTGGCTAAGAAAATTAAATTATAATTATGGAGTATTTAATATTCATCTAATAAAAATATAAAAAATAAACATCGAACAAGGAAGGGTAAAATTATAAATGAAAATTATATCATAACATGTGACTCCCTAAGTTTGAATCTTGGTTATCCATGGTGATAGAATTATACCTAGGGTACCTAATAATGATTGGGAATCCTAATCTCCAAAAATAAATAGACCATTCTCTAAAACCAAATATAACTTCCCTACTATTTTACACGTATTTTTATTTGATTTTAAGAATAATTAACCATAAAATACAAACCAAGGATCATAACGTCTAGTGTATTTGGAAGATTTAGTTCATAATTAAAAATCATGAAACCAAAAAAAACATATTTTATTTAATATCTATAAAGATATCCTAACATAATTTTATCTCTTACATCCTCATAAGATATCCTGGGGAATACATGAACAAAAGGGATGAGCTAAATAGACTAGTAAGGGAATAAACATAGGAATAAAGCGTAAAACGCATGTTAGAAGGCATAACCATATGAAATAAAAATGAATGGAAAATGAATAAAAATAGGGAATCAAATAATTTAAAACATTGGATCACATAATCATGTAATTATTGGAATGTGGAAACAACATAAATCATAAAATAATCATGTGTCAAGGGTAACTGCCAAGACTATTTCACATGGCTGATAAAGTACCATAAAGGAATCGTGAACACTCCATGTCCCATCATGAAGAATCATGAGACTAAAAATTACCCAATTAATTAGATAACTATATGGTTGAACCCATCATAACATATTCATGCATATGTGTTCTAAATTTATAATCACACATTAGGGTTTCCCATGGAATGATTTGTGGAATCACAATCATGTCATATGGAATAAAAAAATGGAATATAATAATGATGTCCATAGAATAATGGATTTAAATCATACTTTTACATTAATAATGGAAAATAGGAATATGTAATGTCAATATATGTTAAAATTAAGTGGAAACATGTAAATAAAGTGTTTACAAAACCATAGAAATGATCCATTTTAGTATAGTTTAAGGAAAATATTAAAATTCATTTAAATAAGAAAAGACAAAATATTTTATATAAAACTAGAAATTAAACAAGATATATTTTCTGGATAAAATTATTGATTTTCAAAGAATAATTAGGTCTTAAAATAGAATATAGATGGTAATTGAAAATTTTTAAGAAATTGTGAAGTTCCCTTTAATTAGGATTTCTTATCAAAAGGCATCGAGAAGGGAACCTTATAAAAACATGTATTTCCCATATCAAAGAATGAAGAATTGAGATATGAATAGATTATTAGAACATGAAAAAAAAGCTTTGAGTACTACAGAATAAGGATTAATAATAAATTTTGGGTGAATAGAGAGAACGCGTAACCCAAAAGAAAAAATGGAGGTTTAGAGAGAATCCTTACCTTATGAACGAATGTGTTATGCACTTATACTTAATGGTCAGTATAATCAAATTAAATCCATTAATTAATTAATATCCTATTATTCATTTATTTTTTTATTATAAATTTATTAATTTTTTTAGGGATATAATTATTTGTCATAGAGTTCAATTCCATCGTTCTGAGAGTGTTTTTTTTCTTACTTTTCATGATCGGTTCGTTTGTTTACAAGTATAGAAGTTCATGTGAAATGATAATAATTATACATAATGGAATTTATAGGTTGTTAATAAAATTATATAATTTTAAATGGTCTTATATATAATTTTTATATTGTATGAGGATGATTCATTAGATAAAATGTTAATGCAGAATGATTTAATTTATTTTGGTGGGTTTTATGACCATCACGAACTTGTATTATTTTATTTTCTATCATGTTTATATATTTGTTACAAAACATTATGTTACTTATAATATGCATAATAAAATATTATTTAACCATAATTATGGTTTTATTACTAGTATTGACTGTGATAATGGAAAAGGAAATCATATCATCCACAATGATGGTAAATCGACACATCATGGATGTTGTTTTCAATTTTAGAATAAAAGGGAGAGGAGAATAGGTTTGATAATAAAGATTAAATTAAAAGGAAAAAATAACATTATATATAATATACTGGAGTTTTCATTTCATTTGGTTAATGTTGGATGATGAGAGGATAATAAAATAAAATAAAATGAAAAGAAAAAAAATGAAACTGAAAGAGGATTTTACCTCTAGAATTCCTTCTCCTTGAGAACCTCTTTAAGAAACCTGGGATTGGAATTTTATTGGGAAAACAAGATCCTATACTTGGGTAAGAGGATTTTGAAGAGTGTTTGGAATAATTTGGACAAGATTCAAGGTTTAAAAGATGTGAGGATAAGTGGTGGTGAGGGGTGGTAGTTATAGTGGGATGAGTGGTATTTTTGATTATTTTCTTCATTTTTTTATTATTTTGGATCAATAGTATTAATAGTGTTTATTATTTTGAATAATTATTGTAAATAATTCTTGTGATTTAGAACTAATGGGTTCTTACCACATCCATACAACATTCATTACTCAATAATTCAAGTATTTATTGAATACCGTAAATTAACGTATTTTACTATTAACTAAAAATTCCACTATTTTAGAAAAATACCTATAATTCACCCCAATTTTTTTGAAATTTATATTTCAAAAATGTACTCAATTTTATAAAAAAAATTCTAAATTTTATAAACTTAATTTTTAATTAAAAATTTAATTTATACCAAAAATATCATTTTTAAAATTATAACTGATTTTACAACACTTTGAAAAATTAATTAAGGTCTCATAAAATTGTCTTATTATCATAAGACAAAAAAATATTAATTTATGAATATATTTATGAGAGTAAAGTTTTTTTAAATCATTATATTAATAATAAAATTGTATATGAAGATTTATGTTTAATAAAAATTCAAACACTTAATTTATCATTTTAAAACATTATTTAATTATGCCAAGATATAAATGTATAATATTTTCATTTACAAGATACCTAAATTTTATTTCTAATTTCATAGGGGAGGTTAATATATTTTTGTGTGGATCACTATTCTTAAAGGTCATATTACTATTTCAATGGTCATGTTTCTATTTCATTGGTATAGGTTTATTAATTTGTAAAAGTAACTCTTATTTAATTAATTCTTCATTTATAAAATCTATATTGTGTTATAAATGTGATTTTATGTCATTTATATTATATGAAATAATTACATGAAATTAATTTTCATTGATAAAGATTTCTATTGTTATAGTTGGATTTGGTATTTGTCCCAAGATAAGGGATTCCAATGTATCCCTATAAGGGGAATTAGAAACTAATGTAGTTTAGTTCCTCTTAATGGGACATGTTTTACCTTTTATTGTTGGGTGAAAAGGACTGATGTGGTTCCTTTTAAGGTCATAAATCCATCACCAATTTCAGTTCCTTTAATTGAAGTGCATATATGACCAAATAAAGTTCCTTTTAATGTTATGTGTCTCAGGCCAAATGAAGTGAATATTGAGGTCATGTGTTTAGGAACATGATTTATTATAGTTTAAAGTCACATAACTAGGAAAAAATACAATAATTTTAAAGTAATGGGGAATAGACTAGAAGGTAAAAGTGAATTAACAATGGTTTTCATTAGATTTAGACATGATTGGACCTTTTTAATTCATCATTTCCATTTGAAATTGAATATAAAGATGTATGGTTAGGGATTACATTATTTAATAGGAACATATAGTTTATATATTATGGATTAGATTGAAAAGACTAATAGTGGGATTAAACATGTTATTCTTGAACATGGTGTGGGTCCTGGATGAGCTGAGAGGTTTGGGCCATATAATCTTTTACCTATCCTCCAAAATAGAACTTCCTCTTTCTAAAGGGAATAGTTAAAAATTTTTATCTCAGGGATTGTATCATATTGGGAAGAAAACTAGGGGATATCTACTATAAGTTACCCAATTTCCATTATTAAAGGAATAAATGATCTAAAGGGGGACCTCTGATGTGTGTAACCTGATAATGTATCTTAGAAGGAGGGATATATAACATCCAAAGATTTTGTGAAATATGTTTTTTCAAATTAATTTATTCTTTCTGATATTTTTCATTTCACGCAACACTAAAAATAGTTTTTTATATTAAAGAACTATGTTTGTATTGATTTATATTCAAAACCATGTTAATCGGGCACTATATGAAACATAAAGTTTATCTTACTCTATATAGAACATCAAGGTTAGCTTACGTTAGCCGCAAGACCAACTTTCCCCGATGGCTTGCGTAACACGCAACACCAGGTTTTATCAAAAAATATTATATTATTAATATTATTATTATTTAATATAATAAGATATAGAATATCCATTAATATGTAATTTATGAATACGATTAAATAACTTATTAAAATACATTTTTGAATTCATTAGTATAAAATTAATTTTAAATGAATATAAGAACCAATTGAATATAAAGGGAATGTTTTTATAAAAATACTTTTATTCCCACAAAGGAATTTTATCACAATAAAATAAATTAATTACTATAAATGAATGATATTAATAAAATATATATTTTAGATATTCAATAATATTTTTTACATTCATCTAATATATTTTATAGTCATTAGATAGGAAAAGACCCAATATTACACATAAAAACACATATTTTTATAAAAGCAATGTTACCAAATTTTAATGGAAAACCTATTTGAAATATAAATATTAGAAATTTTAGAAATTCTATAATTAAAAATAAATTTAACTTTTAAAAGGGAAATATAAAAATAAGTTTAGGTAGAATTTGTGGTATTTCTCTGTGAAGTTTCATTTTTTGATGAATAGTTAAAAATAGGGAATTTAATTTAAAACTGCTTTTTCATATAATTTATTTATAAGGATAAATTATATTTATAATTGGGTTTAAAGTATAATTATGTAAATTATAAATAAATTTACATAATTTTGTTCATTGTTATCAATTTCAATTTGAAATTTGATAAAAGAACCTAGCATGATTTTGAACTATTTTACTTCAAAAACTCGCATTATTATCTGACCTACAAGATAAATTTTAAATTAATTTATGTGATTGGAATTTTAAAAAACAGATTCCATATTTGGAATAATAATAATTTATTATTATTCATAATTCTAAATTTTTTTTGGAAAAAATATTATTGATTGTAATTAAAATTAATTACTACGATTAAGTAGAAAATTTGACTAACAGGTGACAAAACCTTAATTTTAATGTCCCAAATGACCTAGAAACTTGTCCAAAATACCTTTTATGGAAATATTTAGACCCTAAAATACATTATATCTAAAAAAGAACATTATGGGATCCAATTTTCATTAGAAAAATAGCTGTGGAATTTTCTTTTAAAAATTTTACAAGAATTCCACTCCTGCTCCCCTATAAAAAAGAACTCATCCATCCCACTTATCAACAACTCTCAAGTCCTTTTTATTTACCAAAATATTATCAAATAAAATCCAAAAACTCCTCCCTACCATTTTTATTCCTTCCATTGGGATAAAAGATAACTAAGGAATCTCATTTGTGAAAAGAAAAAGGAGTTACCCAAAGAAGAGGTAACATCCTTCCCCAAGCTCCTTTCTTTTATTTATTTCTCCACCACATATATTATTCTTATTAAATTATTATATAATATTTTATGTATCCTAAATATTATTATATGTGGTTATTATATTGGTTTTTACTTCACTTACACAAACTTCCATACAATTTGTAACAAACTTATCATTTTTATGTACAACAAACTACCTCCTCAAAAAACGATGTTGTACGTTTTTTCCTTTACCAAATATTATTGTTGGGAATTATTATATAAAATATATTTTTGTATTATATAATATATATTTATGATTTATTTATTGTTTTTGAATTATTTTATAAAACATACCTTCATTCTTTCCATTTTATATAAATATGATAACTTTATTTATGGAGGCGTAGACTACTGCCTCCACAAATCAATGTGATTCATTAAAATTTCACATGGAATGTGTTAAGGATAAATTCATTGAAAATATATTATATATATTAAATAATAATTCTATTTTTTTGATATTATATATATACATATATTTAATTTAATTTATTTCTTTAAATATATTGATTAAATGAAAACATCATTTATGCATATGTATGGCCTACCATCTCCATGAATGATGTATTTAATTTCATACTTATATATTCTATAAATTATTATAATACAAATATAATGAATATAAATTACATTTATATCATGTTTTTCATTATTTAAATCATGATATAAGTATAATGAAAAAAATGTAACTAAATATGGCACAAGTGAAAAACAAAGAAGATGTTTCCCGAAACAAAACCTTAACATGGAAGTTGTAATGATAGGGTAATATAGAGGCATATATTATGTTAGATATAATAGTATGGTTATGTTTTGGATGTATAATAAACTTATATATATTATACATGTGGTTTAAATGAGTACAAAGAGATTCAATACCTAAGGTACATGAATTTCGTCAAACCTTATTTTCATGAGAAACATTCCATATTCACCACTCAATTATTTTGGGTGGTTTATATACTTCTATATGAAATGTTATATTTATAATTTACTTTATTTAATGATATAATAATATATAATTTATTTTATTATTTCATGGGTATCATGATTCTAAATGTACTCAAGTAGTAATAGGATTTCTAATCTCACTTTTATTTCTGTGAGATTATACATTACCCCCCCAATCATTTCTTATAGGTAGTGTGCATAATACTCATGGAGTTATTCTATGATTATTATACATACGTTTATAGGTATTTAAATACCCACATTATGATAAGTATTTCATGTTGTTTTATGATTGAATGTTACTAAGTGTTAAGAGTTTATTGAAAAAATCTCACAGTTTATCAAGATTGTTTGTGATTATACTTCTATTGACGAAATTTTATGATACATATCTCATGAAAACTCATGAATTCTATTATACTATATTTATTCAAATAATAATCATGTATTAGAACCATTTCCCACTATTTGGTACTTAGGACAATTAAGAAAAATGTTTTCAATAAAATCTGACCTTGGGTTAGAAATATGTTTTATTCAAAAAACCATATTTTCAAAATGTTTTTAAAAATGTTTTTAAAATGATATTTTAAGAAAATTTTAAAGAAATAAGAATTTTAAAATTGTTTTATTATATTAAAATATTCCTTTATATATTTTTGAAATCATATTTTCAAAGAGAATAATTTCAATGTTTGTTGTCTTTTTATAGGTTTTCAACTAATTTTCCATGAAAGGGATTTCAAAAATGTTTTCAAGATTATTATATAAATTTTCAAGGAAAAATGTTTTCAAACTTTTTTCAATCCTTCATTATATGTTTGAAAAGTATTTTCAAAGAAATTATTTTTAAAAATTTATCTATTTTATTTTATAAGTTTTCTATAAAAATGGTTTTTAAAAAATTTTCAAGAATAAGTTAAAGGTTTTCAAGGAAAATGGTTTTCAAAACGTTTAAAATATTCTTATAAATTTTTTGAAGAAAAATGGATTTAAAAAAAATTCATGATTTATTTATATGTTTTAAAAGAAAAAAGTTTTAAAATATTGTTAAATCTTCCTTTATAAGTTTTCACGTTTATTTTTATGGAAATGATTTTCGAACTATTTTATGTATTTAAAAATTATTTTTCAACGAATAAAGGATAATTTACTCATGAAATGTTTTTAAAAGATCTTCCAAAATTTTTGCCCATATAAGATGACATTCGTTGGTGTTACTCATGCCTTTATAGGGAATTTATGTAAAAGTTCTATTCATATTTTTTCCGTGAATGGTTTATGTATTGTTGACATGATTTTTATGAAACCCATTTTTTTCATGGGTTATATGTTTATGAAACATGTTTCTCTCTCACATGTTATATGTTTATGAAAAATATTTCCATTTCATGGGATACATGATTATGAAAAATTCTTTTTTAACGGGTTATGATTTTATTAAATGATTATGAAATGTGAATTTTTCCAAAAGTTATGATTAGATTACCTCATTACGAAACCCATTTAATTTCCTTGATTATGATATGATTATTTTTGATTTTTTGTCACATGTTTTTAGGATTTAATTATGATATTGGTGGGACCTATATCTCCCACAAATATATTGAGTAATGATTCATATCTCATTAGATAATAATGGGATTATTGTTGACAGACATGATCCACTATAGAATATGGGGAAACCCAATCCACTATTGGAATATGGTGAAACATTATCCACTATGTGAGGATGGGGAAACCTGATCCACTATGGGAAGATGTGGTAACCTGATCCACTATGGGAATATGGGGAAACTCGATCCAATATTGAATGATGGGGAAACCTGATCCCTTACAAAGAAGGGACTGTGTTTAGGGACTGTGGTGTGTCTTTCCCAATAGGTGTTGTCCCCATGAAGTTCCCTAATAAGTTATAGCAATGAATCTTGACTTATAAGGATTTATATTAAATTTTTATGTGTATGAAAAAATTCTATGTCTTACTCCTATTTTATTCTTTCATAGTTTATTATTTTTACATCCATATGATTCACAACTTATGAACTACTATCCTTTATGCCATGATTCATGTTTATGATCGTTGATATGCATGGTATGATCTTCTAATGTTATGATCACATTCTAATAAACTTATTCTCATGTTTATTCTTACATATCTCCCTTTTTTAAACTTAATGAGCATCAGAGGTAAACCCTTTTATATTTAATTTCCTAGGTTATAAAGATATATTTTATGTAAGATATTTTTAATAGGGGTGTTAGTCTTGGAGAACCTTGTGGGAGATAATGTAGTTCACTCATGTAATAGTGTTTATGTTTCCATGTCTCCAAAGGAAATAAAATAATACGGTCTTTAAGAATATGTTTGTGTAATTTTTAATATATTACGAAAAAATTATTTAATGTCTATATACATTAATATTGGGTTACTATTTTTGGTATTAGAGAAAAATTTATTCATATTTTAGAAAATAGGATGATAAAACTTTATTGAGATCCGTAAGAATATTTCAAAGGATATACCTAGCGATGTCTCTAAGGATAAGATTAAGGATGATAAAAAGTATAGAAAAATGTTTTGGATTTTATTGAAAGGTTAGAATGAGTGGTTTCAGAGAAATAAATACATTTATAGGTACTACAAGTGGATGTGCCTCTAGAATATATGTATCTAGGGGTAAAAACTCTGACAAGGTACATTGGACCAGACTCGAGTGTTACCTGGTACATGAAAATGAGCCTTGAAGAACGCCTAGTTTGACTCTCCCAGAGGATATGCTTCATAAATCCACAAACTCATCATAAACCATCATGAATCATTTTAATAAAGGTTGTCTACGAATAACCTAGGATAAATATAAGGTGTCATAGATCAGATAAGGTATCCTAATTTAGACATCCTATAAGGTATTTTCATGACTATGTGGTTTTCCATAATGATAAGTGATGGTCACACTATACTTTCTGGTTTTAGTGAATGGAGGGAACCATAAGGAAATGGATTGACATTGAATGTGATGGAAAATTTTCTAATGTTCAATTAAATCGGATGATCACTGGAGTGAAAGATGTTGTGAACATTCCTAATTGGTTTTCACAAAAAACGATTAAAAAGATGTACCTTAACAAACACTTGGACTCACAGAAGATATGATATAAAGAGTTCACTGAGAGTCCAAGTAATGTTAACTATGGAAAAAGGAATATTCGGTTTCATTTGTGTCAAGAATGTGGAAAGAATCACCTTAGGGAATGTATTAGAGGAACAAGAATATGTTTTTACTGTGAAAAAGAAGGACACAATGAAAGTAACTATAGAGGAAAATGAATGGTTTAGTTAAAAAAATGGATGGGAATATGGGACTCCCTAAAACATCAACAAATGTTAAATTATTTAATTTTAGAATAAATGGTCATTGTGAAAATAGGTGTCATGTGTGGAAAGATCCCGAAGTGAATCCACAAGGTGGTTTGAGTAATAGTTATATTGCTGATGATGATGAGATTATAAATGAAATTTTAAAGGAAAGAGGTTTTAAGTAAAAGGATGAGGTATACTTATGATGGATTATGGTTATATTGTAACAATAAATGTTTTTATGTATTTAGATTCAATAATTATGTTATATGAATAGTGAAATATATAAGGATTGTTCAATATCTATTTTTTCTCTAAGGATTTACAAGAACTCCTTTAATAGTTCCAATGTACTAGAAAAGTGTTTTAATGGAAAAGTGACATCCATGGAAAACACATGATAAAGGAAATGATAACCCTTAATATTTTCCTTATGTTAAGATAATGTGGTTTGGACAAATATGTGTTCAATATGAATAAGTAAATGCGATGGAACTTTTTACCACATAAATGATAATGGATTTGTTGAAAAAGTAGTTATGATATCATGGATGGATTTTAAAAACATTTTTGAATTTTTGTAATATATCCTATAAACATTGGAATAAGGAATAATTCATGTTTTCTAAAAGGATTTATGGTAATTCAGGTTATTACCATGTTTGAAAAGAATACATGATGAAGGTATTGAGATATTTGGCATGTGATGAATAAGAGATACTCTATGATATATGTGGATCAATATTAATCAAGTTTCATGAAATTATTTTTGATGTTTTGTGTTTTTATCTTTGAAAAGGGTTATAATGTTAAAAATTTATAGCAATTTTAATTTAAACTTAAGAAGAAGTTTGCGAGATTAATATATTATCTCACCTGAGCATTTATGAATTTTTGATAACCTATTATAAAAATCTTTGTTGGTGGAATATGATGATGGATGAATTTATTACCATAGATCTCACGATCTATTAGTGCTATAGGAATGAAGAATTCACCTTCTTTTTTAGAGAAATAGGTGAGGTGGAAATCGATATAGACACAACAAAGTGTTAGATTGTACTGAATGAATTAAGTATATCTTATCACTTAAAATTATTCAACATTTTGAAAAAGGATCTTGAAACCAAAATTTTTATCCTAGTACCTTCATTTTTTATGAATAAAATATTCCCTTAGATCATCACATATTTATTTCTTTGTGATTGTTAACTTTCTTCCGACCATGTTATCTAATACGCTATATTTAAACTTGATAGTTAGATTTCTCTTCCTTGCCTATGTTTTCACTACACTCCCATTTTCTCATATGTGGAAATCTTTCTATATGTTACTTTAGGTAACCATTATGTTTCCATCATTCCCTTTTTATAGGAAGTTTTATTATTCATTTTTATGATGTGGGTTTCTATGAAATGAACTTTCAAATATTAAACCATTGAAAACCTAGAAAAATTTCAATGAGAAAATTAATTTCAATAATGGTAGAATATAACACCCCAAGATTATTTGAAATGTATTTTTTCAAATTAATTTAATTTTTTGATATTTTTCATTTCACATAACACTGAGAATAGTTTTTTTATATTAAATTACTAATATTATCTTGTGTTATATGAAAAATCAAATTAATCATACACTAAATTCTACATATTGTTTATATTAATCTACACATAACTCAAAGGGTAGCTTATTTTACACACAACAATGTCTTTCTTC
Source organism: Viscum album (assembly GCA_963277665.1). Lineage (NCBI taxonomy): Eukaryota > Viridiplantae > Streptophyta > Magnoliopsida > Santalales > Viscaceae > Viscum > Viscum album. Next base: position 37,253,068 of record OY728138.1, read on the forward strand.
AATGGTTTTCATAATAACATAAGATTGAGTTTTACTAAACAATAATATATTATTAAAAATAATATTACTTAATATAATAAGATATAACATGGCCATTAAGTTGGTGGTTATTTATAGGATTAAATAACTTACGAGCACACTTGGTTTAAGTCATTGGTTAAATTTTTTTTAGAAATTAATATAACAACCAATTGAATATAAAGGGAACGTTTTTTTTAAATCTACTTTTATGCTAACAAAATAATTTTATCCTAATAAATTAAGTTAATTAATATTGGTGAATTATAATAATAAAATAATTTTTTTATATTTTTTATATATTCAATAAAATAATTTTTACATTCATTAAATATATTTTATTATCATATAATAGGATTAAACGTAATATTAAACATAAAAACCTTTATTTTTATAAAATAAGTATTACCACATTTTATTGGAGAAGGTATTTTAAATCTAAATTTTTGTAAATTTTATTAATTTTATATGTCAAAGTATACTTCTTTTTTGAAATAGGAATATGAAAAATAGGCCAGGGTAAAATTTTGTATTTTTCTGTGAAGTTTCATTTTTTGATGAATAAGGAAAAATACAAAATTTTAATTCAAAAATACTTCTTATTTTAATTTATTATTATGGTTAAATTATATATATAATATGATTTAATTTATAATTATAGAAAATATAAATCAATTAATACAATTTAGTTCACTGGGATAAATTTCACATCGAAAGTATACATAAAAACTTATCAAACTTTTGAACTTCTTACTCTAAAAACACACATTATGATCCTGCCTATAAGATTAATTTTAAATTAATTTATTCCACTTATTTGATTATAATGGTAAAAATGGATTATTCCTTTTTAATCAAGATAATTTATAATTTATTATAATTTCAATCTTATTTTTTCCCAAAAATACTCTTGAAGGTAATTAAAATTAATTACAATGATTAAGTGGAAAATTAGATTAAGAAGGGACTAAAACTTAAAATTATCGCCCCAAATGACATATAAAGTAGTCCAAAAGACATTTCATGTCTATATTTATACCCTCCATTTAATATAATTTTTACCATTATTGGATCTACTTTTCATAGGAAAAATATTATTGTAATTCCCTTTTCATAAATTTTAAAAAATGTCACTCCTCCCCCCACTATAAAAAGGAACTCATCCATCCCACTTATTAACATCTCTCAATCCTTTTAGATTGCCCAAAATCTGCTAAAATAATCTCCCAAAATATCTCCATAAATTATTTAATCCTCCCTTTGTGAATAAATCCAACCAAAGAATCCATTTTGCGCAATAAAAAAGGAGTTACCCAAAGAAGAGGAAACATCCATTCACAAGCTCGTTTCTTTTATTTATTATCTACACCAAATAAATTATAATTATTAAATTATTATATAATAACCATAGAATCATCAATATAATTATATTTTTTATTTCATAGGTTTGACATTCACATACACAACCTACCATATAATGGGTAATGAACATACATTTTTTCAGTACGGTGACCTACCGCCTCACAAAATGATAATGTTTGTTTTTTTACTTTACCACCTATCATGGGGGGTTATTAAGATAGAAAAAATGTTTTTATGTTATATATTTTATATTTAGGATTTATTTATTCTTCTTTAATTATAATATAAATCATATCTTTGTGCTTTCCATTTGTGTAAATATGATAACTTAGTTTGTGGAAGTATGGACTACCACCTTCTCAAAGCGATGGGTTTCGTTCACACTTTACATAGAATGTGATAAGGATTTTTTAGTGAAATTATATGTTATATATGAAATAATAAGTATACTATAATAATATTACATATATATAGTTCATTTACTTTATTATTTTTCAATATGCTAATAAAATGGAAACAACGTTCATGTGTACGTATGACCTACCGTCTCCATGAAAATTTTATTAAATTTTAAAATTAGTTATTATTTAGATTATTATAATACACATATAATTAATATAAATTATATTTATAAAATGGTTTTAATCTTGGAAGTCATGAGATATGTATAATGACAACAAAATGCAATAAATTAAGGCACATGTGAAAAACAAGGTGGATATTTCCCGAAACATAACCTTAAAAAGGAAGTGGTAATAAGAGGGTAATATAAATCCAAATATATTATTAAATATAAGAATATTTTTATTTTTTATATTTATAAGAAACTAATATTTATTATATATAAATTTTTAACAAGTATAAAGATATTCATGACATAAGGTAAGGTAATTTCATCTCACTTTTTAATTCAATGAGATACATGCCAGATTCACTACTGGATTATTTTGTGTGGTGTATATACTTCCCTATGAAATTTTAAATAATTAATTTAATTCATTTAATGATATTAATATCATAAATTTATGTTATTATTTCATGGGGATCATGATTATAAATTTACTCAAGTAGTATGAGGATTTATATTCTCACTTTTATTTCTATACAACTTATACGTTATTCACCATTTATTTATTTTATAGGGTATATATACTTCCCAAGGATTCATTCTATGATTATAATAATTAAGTTTACTAGTATTTAAATAATCATTTTACGATCTCTATTTCATGGGGTTTTATGAATCAAATTTACCAAGTGGAAAGAGTTTTTTGAAATAATTTAATCTTTTATCATGATTGTTTATGATTGTGATTCCATTGATGAAATATTATGATCCATATCTCAAGAATAGTCAGGAATTTTATTCTTATTTTTTATTAAATTTATCTTCATGTATTATTATCATTTTCCCATCTTTGGTACAAAATATATCCAATACAATGTTTTTAATAAAATTTTAAATTTGGTCAGAAATATCTTTTATTCAAAAAACTAGGTTTTAAAAAAGTTATCCAAAATGTTTTTAAAATTGTATTTTAAGACAATTTTCATTGAAAATGGATTTTAAAAATCTTTTATGGTTTTCAAATATTCATGTATATGTTTTTAAAAGGTTATTTTAAAAGAGAATAATTTGAATGTTTTTAATCCATTTCATAAATTTTCAAATTATTTTAAATGAAAATGTTTTCAAAAAGGTTTTCAAGATTCTCTTATAAAATTTATAGGAAAATGGTTTTAAAAAAGTTTTCAAGCCTTATTTATATGTTTTCAAAGTATTTTCAAAAAAAATTTTAAAAACATTTTCAAGAAAATTTTATATATTTAAGAGGATTTTTAACAAGTTTTTAGGCTTCATTTATATTTTTTAAAGGAAAATGGTTTTCAAAACATTTTCAAGATTATTTTATATATTTTCAAGTAATATTATTTCAAAATAATTTGAAGCTTTATTTATAATTTTTCAAGAAAAAATGATTTAAAAATGTTTTCAAAGGTTTGTTTATAATTTTTCACATTTATTTTCAAGGAAATGGTTTTCAAATGTTTTCATATTTTTTAAAATAATTTCTAAAAAAAGAAAGGACAATATACTCATGAAATGTTTTTATATATATTTACAAATTATTTCCCTATATAAGATGAAATCTATTGGTGTTACTCATGTCTTTTTATTGAAAATAACTAAAGGTTCCATTCATATTTCTTTGAATGGTTTATGTTTTGATGGAATGATGTTTACGAATCCAATTTCTCTTCTAAGATTTATATTTTTATGAGACTTGTTTCTATTTAATGGGTTATATATTTATGAAACTATTTTCCATTTCATATGATATATTCTTATATAATATGCTTCATTTATTGGTTATTATTTGATGAAATGATTATGAAACCTATCTTTTTCAAGAGGTTAAGATATGATTACAATTTTATGACACCGTTTAATATTTTGGGTTATGATATGATTGGTTATGAATTTATAGAAAATATATGTATGATTTAATTATGAGATTTTTGGGACCAATATCTCCCACCAATGAATTAGGTAAAGATTTATATCTAATGTGATAATTATGAGATTCATGTTGATGGGAATGATCTAATATGGAATATGGGGAAACCCAATCCACTATGGGAAGAAAGAGAAATTTGATAAACTATTTTAAGATGTGGAAACTTGACCTACTATGGGAAGGTGGGGAAACTCTATCCAATATGGGAAGCTGGGGAAACCCGATCCACTATGGGATGATTGGAAAACGCAATATACTATTAGAATATGGAGATACATGATCCCTTACATGTAAAGGACTATGACTATGGTTGGTTGTGTGTGCCTCTTAGAAGTTGTAGTCCCCATGAAGTACACTAATAAGTTCTAGCAATGAGTCTTGATTTTTAGGTAATAATATTAAATTTTTATGTTAATGACACAATTCCATGTCTTACCCATATGTTATTCTTTTATGGATTATGATCTTGATTTATTTATGATTCATTCCTTATGGACTGCTAACCATTATTACATGATTCATTTTTATGATCTTTAACATGTAGGGTATAATATTAAAATGTTATGATCACATTATCATACCATTGCGCTCATTTTTATTCTTACATATCTCCCTTGTTTACCTTTACTGATCATCTGAGCTCACAAATTTTTATTTTTCATTACCCATGTTATGAAGATATATTTAAATTATGATATGTATAAGAAGGGAGATAGTCTAGGATAACCTAGTGGAAAATAATGTATATCAATCATGCACAGGTGTTCACGTTTCCATATTTCCAAAGGTACTAAATTATTACGGTGTTTGGGTGTCTGTTTGTATAATGTTTTAATTATTCCAAAACAATTTTGTTTTATCTATGTTTGTTAAGACTGTGTTGTTATAGACTAGGTAGATGAGTCTCAATAATTGGTTGGTTTGGGATAAATAGTGTCAAACAAAACTTTTAGTTATTTAATTTAGACTAAGTAGAGGACCTGAGTAAACATGTATTCTAGGTGGATTTCATGCTTGGTAATAATTAGGAACTAGGCATAGCCCTTGGTGGAGGACCTAGGTGAAGGGGAGCCCATTTGGGGGGACTGGCTGGATATGCACCCAGTTAGAAGAACATTGCACGAATCCAATAGTGAATACTTGGGAACTAAGTGGATGAGGGATATAAGTGTGAACACTATTTTGAATTTGATACTTTAGAGAAAGGTCACTTAGCTGGGTGTCCTCTAAGAATTTGGCATGATTATTTTGTTGATATACATAGGGAAACCCTATAGAGAAAAATTGGGCACCATAATTTCATTTTTAGTCTCATGGAATTACCTCTAGAAATTGTTCTTTAAATATAGTACTTATATTCACCTATGATAAGTGATATCTTGCATTATTTGGAATCCTTAAAGGATGTAAATACACTTTATTTCTTTTTCCAAACTTAGTATGGATTTTAAAATCACCAAATAGGAAACTAGAAAGTCCCAGGAATGTGGATCATGTATTTATATATTTCTAATATTTCTCCTATGAATTGGAGGTTGCGGGTTATTATATAGGAAATAGAAGAAGCGAACACAAATAACCATCAAAAACCATATTAAGCACCATGTTCTCTTCAACATGGAACATAACTAATGCATGAAGAATACATGTAGAGTGGAATGAGTAAGAAATGGAGAAAATAATGTTGTAGTTGAACATGGCCTCTGATATAGTGTTTAAATATGGCATGCAATGTGGTGGTTAAACAAGGAATGTGACATGACAATTTAATAAGTCATGTAAAATGCATATAAAACTAGGCACGATATATGAGTTCCCAATTATTTTCCATTCCTTTGAAAATTCACTAATAATGTGAATAAATGGTAGAAATCATCAAATTATTAAATTCATGTTAAAAATGGTCACCCTATCGTAATTTTATTTGATCAAAATATAGAGGATCAAATAATAAGTAAGATTGTACATGGGAATAAGCTTTGTGAGATTCAATGATCATATTAAAGAAGTTGTTATAGTAAAAATGGATTTGTAGTATACACCCTGTTTAATGAATAGATTCTGATGTGGGATGATGGATCTAGGTAGTACAGTCCTATAAGTTAGAGGGAATTACCTCATTAATGCACACTTACAACCTAGAAGAATCTTGTAGATGAGGTTTTCTCTTTTCAACTAAGTCTATCACAAAAAATTCATATGTCTGGGAACCGTTTGACTTTAGAACTTGGTGCATGTGAAAAAGAATAGAGGTTGGGAATGAGTAGTATACATTTGATTAATGGTAATGGAATTCCAGTTCTAGTGAGATATGAATTGTTGATTATGAATGATATCCTAGTACACCATGATTGGGTGTGAGTTTCTTTTCCCCATGACATAAGAACTGCGACCTGACCCAGATTAACTAGATTTTTTTTACACTTAGTGAAATATTTTCCATGTCATTATCATGAATTTTCCCATACCCTAATCCTCACATTCCATTTTTATGTCACTAATATATTATAATTGTTAATAAAGCTTTGCTGAATTTTATTTTGTAGGGAATTTTTGAGTCTAAAAATAAAGACTTTGATGAAGTGGGGCCTATTTTTGTTGATTAAATGATCAAAATAATAATGTCATTGGAGGTTAGAATGTGTAATATATAAATTTTATCCCTTTTATAATCTCTAATTAAGTAGTATCAAGAATTCTAGATATTGAGCTTCCTTTATTTGTGCAGTTATGGTTGTTCGGTGATTTTTCCATTCCTTATCAAGATAAAAACTTGTTGAAATAATTTATTACCACAAATCAGTATTTGAATCAGTGAACATATCCTTTACTAAAATATTAATTAGAGAGTATTCTACTAAACCAACATAAATCACATGGTACATAGAAGTCATACATGACAATAAAAAACCCAAACGTTGCCCCAAACACACAGCTATTCAACGATCTATCATCATGTGGATAATGGTCAATTATAGAGATGGTATAAGGGTATATACCGTGATACTAGAGGTGTATTCATTCCTATGTAGACATGAAAAAATTATTTTCTTTAAAAATGTGCTGATTATGAGCATCAACTCCGAGCTGTAAAAATTAACGAGGTTGTTTTGGTTTAACATACATATGTTTACAAGAATTCATAAATTTTTCAATAACTTCTTAATTGGTGGATTACTCATTCCAACACCTTTCATATCAACTATATATAAGTAAGAATCAACTTTTGGGATGTTAAAAAGATTTTTAGGGGACCAATCCTCAAGGAGATGCATGATTAGTCTGTCTCACACAAGGATCCTTGGGAGGATACTAGAAGACCCCACCACTGGAACTTGCTCAATTGAATGTGTTAAAGATATCCAATAAGAAAGAGTCACACTAATGAACTGATATCAGTTTCAATAGATTAATGAATAACTTTTCAATCCATCCTGATGATGGACTAACTTCAAAAAGTCTAATAGTTTCTTACACTATGTAGAACAGGGGAACCCCTGGTACTTACTGGATTGAACAAGAGAAAGGGTAATATGAGTAATGGGAAAAGATGATCAATTTATATATATATATATCCTTAGGTTCATCTAGCTAGCTTCCTGGAATATGGATTAGTAGATATTTGATAGTAGTCTGTGATCAACACACGTTTGTGAGACTGAGTACATTAGTAATGGTTACATGACATCATGATGAAAAGTTGAAGACTATTAATCTGGAGGTACTAATTTTGAAAAAGATATATATATTTCTATAGAATTTATATTTATGGAAGTCTATAATTTATATTTCTAGACCATTCCAGGTGCTGTATAGTTGAAAAAATACACACATCAATATTTATGAGTTCCATATCCTACTCAATATTCAAAGTAATATATTTAAGCCCTTCATTCAGGCTGTCTCAAGTATCATGGTATCTATAATGGATGATTTATTTTTAATTTATCAATTTATATTTAGCTATAATAACTACATCAATTTTTTGTTGCCTTATATGATTCTACATATACACTCAAGGCTATCAACTACCAGTGAGGGTTTAAGGTGATACTGTGTGAAGACTACACACATATTAAAGAAGGGAAAAATTATAGAAATAAAATACAACCAATAATTACAACATATTACTAAATAAACAAACATTATAGCCATTTCTAACAAAAAATATATAAACTAATAAATCTATAAAAAATGAATTATTCAAAAATCCTACATGAATTAGAAAAATGATACAACGATCTCCTATGGGTAGATCATATACAACTCAAATAAAATTATAAAAAATAGGAAAAAATAACCATAACTTGGTTCCAAGTCCAGAACTTGTTGAATTTACTAACTCTATCCAAGCCATCTAGCTAAACCGACCAACACTGTTCCACTACCCTACCCATATATATGATTATGAGGTCTTTTTAGCTACCAATGTTATATAGACACCTAAGAAGTGTGTGAGTATAACTCAATAGGACACAACCAAATATGTCCCTAATATAAATATTATATATAATGTATATACACTATGATTTTCTCAGGATAACAAACTACTGATTAAAAATAATATATATATAACATCTTATCCTAATATTATAAAGTGATGCTCTGGGCCAACAATTCCTACTTAGGATAATACTGTATGTTTCAGAGCATGTCACGTCACTATCTTAGAGAAACAATATTCCAATACAAAATCTTTATGAAAATATCATCATCCAAGGGAACAATATCCCACCCCAAAACCATATCACAATACAATACCCAGGGGGAAATGGCGTAATGTCCCAAAACATCTCATCATATCACACCCATGGGTGAATGATTCCCATCACTAGAATTTATCACAATATAACACCCTTGGATAATGTTGGCTCACTCTGGAACATCTCATTATCAAAAAACCTAGGGAAATATATCCCCTAAAACATCATATAACATTAGACAGTTAGGAGCATAATCCTTCCCTAAAACCTTATATATCATACAGATAGGGGAATGATCTCTCTCTATAACCTCATATAACATAAACCCTAGGTCATTTTCCTTACATAGAGCTTCATATGTCATACACCTAGGGGTATCATCTCTCCCAAAATCCTCATATAGCATAAAACCAAGTGCACCATCCCTCCATGAAACCTTATATAGCATACATCATAATCAAGGGTTTGTAAAATCATCAAAACTCATCATAAAATTTCAAGGATGTCATAAAAATTATATAATCCATTTACATCATTGAATTCATACTAGACTATAACTATACTTGCCTCATTTATTAAACAAATTATAGGAAAACACAAATAGGGACACCCAGTATGGACGCCTAGGTCAAATAAAAGTCTTGAAACACCATAAGAATTCCCTTATCTCATTCAAACCTATAGGGTTAACACTGGTCACTATAAGTAAACAATATATTCAATATGGACAAACATTAATCAGGTCCTAATGGGTTACATAGAGAACACCATATAAAAAACACAAGAGAGTAGCGTAACACCCACCTACCATCCCAGTAGAGCTAGGTTTGACCCATAAAAACCTACATATCAATCCCTAATGTAGTATTCCAATTTGGATACACACTCACATCAGTGGAGGATGAACACACACCCATCACAATAGCTGACTCTCCAAGAGGCTCTAAGGCATCTCAAGATCCCATGTGGCCTATCACTAAGTTAACCATTATCAATTCATAAATAGTCCCATACCTAGAGAGAATTAAGGAGCTAATAAAATAGTCCAATAGGTGTAAATTATTCCATCTAGACCACCTTATAGTTTTTATATATTATCACACAAATATATAGTTAATTCCATAACCATCAGTGACTAGAACATCAAGATAGTGTTCAAGGGTCTAGCATGGCACTTGAAACATTTTTTATTTTCCTAGGTATTTAAAAATTCTAATTAAATTGTAATTTGAGGCTGAGTCCTCAAAAGTGTCGAGACTATATATCACATGCTACATCATAAAAAGCATAAACCTTAGGGAGATATTTAAGGACCATATAACTCATTTTAAGTTATTCACTATTTTGTAAGATTTAACACCACTATTTAATCTCAACCAAGCCCAACTGACCATAACCAATTAAAAAGGGGCCCTAAATCCATCTATAATAACCCCAATCAAATTATAAATCAATTAATCATTTAACATATATTAATACATTAATTTATTCTTTGTAAAAATCATTGAACAACTCATTGAGTGACCTCTCATGACCAAATCCTTAAGAAAAAGGGTGAGCACCAACCTTGGCATCTACTTGAACTATAAGCACACCAAATCATCAAGTTCACATGTTAAATAATCCATATATTTAACCAAAATCAATGAAAATTCATAAAAATATTTTAATGATCCAGAATCCCCATGTAATTTTTTTTAAAATAAATGAAAATTTTATGAGTCCGTGAAAATTTACGAAGTGTGATTCTGACGCCCAGAGTGCCCGAAATGAATTTATGAACATTATTTCGAGAAATTTTAGTAAACATGCGAGCAGGTTTTTCTAAATTTTAAACCAGTGTGTGTAATTGAAATCTGAGGGCACTGTTGAACTCATAGCGTCAGTATTCTCTTAAAAAGAATTTCACCTCAACGATAGTTGGTTGAGGTTGAGAGTTATTTTTTGGGTTTTTTGTGAAAAGAAGAAAATAAAATAAAGTGTGTAACATTTTATTTTATTTTGTTTTGAAACTCCCATGTGGAAGTTTCACAGGTGGGGAACACCTGAATTAATCTCCCATGAAGGTTATGGTGGTGGGGACTACCCAAGCCTAACCTCCCATGAGAGGTTATGGTGGTGGGGACCCCCCAAGGCTTATACCTCTTGAACTCCCCTCTTAATGAGGGAGAAACCTTTCAACTTCCTCTTTAATCTAGAGGAACCTCTTGATCTTCCTCCACATTAATAGTGCTAATGCAATACATTAATTTTTTTTCAACATGTGTGTGTGTGTGTGCAAATATAATTTTTTTCTTAAGTTAAATTATTTTGGAACCTCTTTGTTTTTGGTGGGAAAAGGAGAAGGAGAGAACTCTTTGGAGAATTGTGGAGAATCCCATCTTCCAATGAAGAATGCACTCACCGAAGAAGAACAACTTTGACTATGAAGAACTGACGAACGATCCCAGGATCCGAGGCATGTGGCGAGCATGACGAACGCTGATATCTTCAACTTCCTCCAATGTGGTACGTCTTCATCTACGATGAAACTACGTCCATACATCCTTCTCATGACAACATCAACGAACAATAAAATGTTGGGGGTTGTTATGAAATTCTTGAATTCTCCCATTTAATTTCATTGTACTTGGAAAACATAGTGAACGTGGATCAACCCAAACATGTTGATCCATGATTCATCCTGAATTGAAGATTTTGTCGTTCTTGACTCCTGTTTTTGTTGAGCCTCTTGCTACCACTCTAACGCGGCGGGTGCATGCCAATCAAACATGGCCTGACCCCTCCACCATTATCCCTTATTGAGTTCTTCATGATGGATGAAAGTTTCTTACACCATGACAATGAACGAAGAGAGAGGCTGGATAAACCGGCCGCCGACAAAGGCACGACACCCCACCATCCACGACCGAGTTGCCGCCTGAGCCGTTGCCGCCATCCACGGTCGAGACACCGCCAGAGCCACCGCCTCTATCCACAACCGCATCACTTCCTGAGCCACCGCTATCATCCGCAGCTGAGATACCGCGTGAGCTGCCATCGTAGTCCATGGCTGAGCTGCCACCCGAGCCGCCTCCATTATCCGTAGCCGAGCTGCCGCCCGCGGCCTCACCGCTCTCACCGCCGTTGCCATCTGCTGCCCCGCCACACCATCTATGGCCTCACTGAGCCACCTTCGTGTCACCCCATGGACAATCTGCCCTCATGGCACCCCCAGGCTGAGCCGCCCTCATGGAACCCCCAGGCCGAGCCGCCCTCGTGGCACCCTCTACGGTTGAACCGCCCCGGGGCTGAGCCACAGTCGCAGCACCCCCCCCCCCCCCCCCCCCCGCGGCCCTCCGCAACCCCTCGTGGCCTACCAGAACATCCAGTGGGCCAGGCCTCCCATCACGGGCTGGGCCCAGCGGGTCGGGCCAGGTTGACCCCGACCGGGTCAAGCCGGGTCGATCGACCGGGTCGGACATGACTCAGACCCACTACGACCCATTTACGCTCTTTTGGACATAAATTTGGCACCAGACATCCATTTTCCGAACCATCAATGGCGCTAGAAAAACTGGAGTGAGATGGTCCCTTGGGTATACCCTACTAGAGTTTTGGATAATTTTTGGGAACAATCGGGTAGGATCAAGCACGAATCCAATCGGGCCCTCGGGACTAAAAGGCTAATAACTCATAGACCGGGCGTCCGATTGACACACTATCTACTGTAGTGAGACCCCTATAACATGGAAAACCATTGAGATACTTCTTCATGGGACATTTTAGCAGTCAGAGAATCGACCAGTGGTTTGGGTTACGGACTCTCCTGGAGACGAGCAAACCTAGTACAGAAACCCAATAGGTAGCTTGGGTGAGAAGATTACTCCTAGAAAGCATGTGCGTGTCAGCTCTAAATGATCCTATACCGGTGAGATCCTAGAGATCCTGTGTGAGTCAGATCCTAGAGATACTATTTGGGTCATCTCCTAGCGATCCTATGTGGGTCATCTCCTAGTGATACTGTGTGGGTCAGCTCCTAGCGATCATGTGTGGCTCATCTCCTAGCGATCCTCTGTGGGTTAGATCCTAGAAATCCTGTGTGCGCTAACTCCTAGAAATCCTGTGTGGGTTAGTTCCTAGGGATTTTGTGTGGGTTAGCTCCTAGTGATCCCGTTCAAGACAAAAACAGAGCCCTTTAATGGAGTATGATGATTTAGTAGCTATAACTAATCATCTCTACAACCATACCTAAGTTATACATGGTGTGAGCTGAGTTTTTACCTTTGTGGTTATCCTTCCTTTGTGGAACAGTTGAGATTTTGGCTTTTGGGTTCGACCCTGTGTTTCCTCATTATTGAGATGGGTATAATTGATTACTTAGGTATATGTATGGGAATATTTCTAAGTAGGGTTGATAGTTGAATTCATGCTTTGAGTTATATCCTTTGTGGATTTTGTGATATCTTTAGGGTATCGGGGTCCCTACTGAGTATCATTATACTCACCCATGCACGGGCTATGCCCACACCATGTTGTGTTGGATGCAGACGACGGACAAAGCTGACTGAGGATGAGGGTACCAGAACTAGAGGTAGCTCAGAGGTGGACCTAGACGAGGCGTATTGCAGAGACGACCGATCGAGAGCTTTACCTACCATTCAGGTAGGATCCTTGGTGGGTGATCATAGGAGTTGTTCCAGTTTACTTCTACCTTTATCTATCGTGTACTTTTCAGTTTCTTGTACTTTCCAGTTGGGCTTGTATTCTATCCCCTTTTACTTACTATACTCATTCTTTTTACTATTCAGTTTACTTGAATTTGTATCTTGCTGAGTGCTTGGTTACGAGTACTTACAGGTTATAAAGGCAATGTCTTCCCAGTTTTAGGGATTACACCTTTTGGTGCTAGTCTCCATCCCTTGGCCTATGAAAGGTGGGCTTAGGGTAGTCACGACACGGGCCCCAGGGGACGATTCGTGAAAAATTGATATAAGAGGAGTTGGTTCTACCGCAGAACATAGGACTCTGATATTTCTTTTTAACAGCAATAGTGTTAAGTGTAGTGAGTGTGGTTAGAAGTTTAGGGAATCTAGTGTTGGTGTGGCGGCCGACGTATCCATACACTAGGATCCTGACTTTTGATTTCCAACTAAGTGAACAAAAACACTGATTTCATGTGTGTTTTGAAGAGTTGCCTTTTTGATCTCTTCTGTCAGCTCACCAGGTATAACTTATTGAATGTTGTGCACCTGTATCCTTTCAGAATACCTCCACGAATACTACCATCTAGGGATCCGAGAGTAGTATGCACTGATAGCCCATCGAGTGATGAGGCCCCGATGTAGGGATCCTTTCTAGTAGAGGCCCCAGCAGAGGCCACAGTTGTACCATTACCCATAGGGCCACCGATGCCACTATCCCTAGTAGTAGAGGGTGCACGCCGTTTGAGCACGTTGCATGAGTTTCATCAACAGAGGCCACCTAGGTTCATGGGAGAGACAAACCCAAAGGCAGCTGATTATTAGTTTGAGTCTATGGTGAGAGTCTTTCGACTGGTAGGGACACTAGCTGATCTCATGGTGATCCTTGCCGCCAGCCTTCAATAGGCAGCAGCAGGCCGATGGTGGATATTGATGCTCTAGGTTCACGATGAGGTGATACTTCTCTAGCCAGACTTCGAGATCCTATTTTATGGAGTTTTTGTCCAAGAGACTCTTCACACAGTGCGCATACTTGAGAATTTTGATATGCAGTAGGGAAACAAGATTTTAGATCAATACTCAACGAGGTTCACTAACCTCTCACGCTACTCCACTGATATGGTGCAGGACCCTTTGTTTAGGGATCAAACATTCAATCAGGGACTCAGGTGGGAGATCAGGGTTTTGATGATCTCACTCAGCATCCCGACACAGGCGGGGGTGTTAGGGAGAGCCCTCTTAGTGGAGAGTTTTCTTACTATGTAGTCAACAACAGTGAGACCCACCACCAGTCATTTTGTAGAAAAGTCTTCTGTAGCTGGCAGCTAACAAATGTCACAGAGGTCCAAGAGGACCATACCTATAGGTGGAAGACTACATAACTCATGATCGGTTGTGAAGGGCACCCGAGGCGGAGCCTGTCATAGCAGGAGTGGGCAGTGGTACACATGCGGCGGGTAGGGTCACATGGCTCGTGACTGTCCGACCATCTATACGGATGATCATCAGACAGTCGAAGGACCAACCGTGCAGAGATAGAGTTTCAACTGAGGTTGTCCACAAGGAGCAGGAAGATGTAGAAGAGGAGCTGTTCGTGCAGCTAGCAGTGGGTGATGATTCGATATGTTACCACCACCACCAGCACCACCAGGAGGTCCACCACGACCGCAGGGAGAAGGTGGACTGGGGCGAGCTTAGCTCTAGGAAGCTGAGGCCTATGATCATGGAACTCCAGAGATGATTCTCAGGTATGAGATATGTCTACTCCACCATAGCTACAGTACTTATAGAAATAGGTTCCAATCATTCTTTTATTACCGCTACTCTCATTCGGAGCTCAGATATTTCAATGGAGCCGTTGTCTCAATCCTTACAGCTATAGACTCTTACAGGAGTGGATTCGACTATTATGTATTGGTGTCGGTAGTGCGAGCTTCCTATAGGATGTGAGAGCTTCGGCAGGGATCTCTTAGTAGCAGTGTTGAGGCCTTACGATGTCATCTTGGGTACGGAATTGTTATCTATAGTCCATGCTTAGATAGACTGTATTAGGTGCAATGTGCGGTGTGTCCGCACAGATGGGACCAGTTTTACCTTCACCGGTGAAAAGGGAGCCTTTGCAGCACAGGATGGAATAACCCGGAGGAGGGTGCAGCCGATTACAAATTAGTTGGATAACCATACCCTCAGAGCGGTTGATGTGGAGATTCTGAGTTATCCTGTAGTGGTGGACCAATACACGAATGTTTTCCCTGATGATGTTTTGGGTCTACCTCATCATAGAGAGGTGGAGTTTTACCTTGAATTGTACCTCGGGATGACACCCATATCTACACCAGTATTTCAGATGGATCCCACAGAGCTTCGTGTGCTGTGGGTGCAGCTAGAGGACTTCAAGGGGAAGGGATTCATTCAGCCTAATGTTTATCCTTCGGTAGCCCCGATTTTGTTCTCTAAGAAAGAGGATGGGATTTTGAGACTTTGTGTCGACTATCAGCACTTGAACCAAGTGACCGTGAAGAAAAAATACCCACTCCCAAGGATTGACAGCCTCTTTGATCAGCTGAAGTGTGAATAGTGGTTCTCAAAGATAGACCTCTGATCAGGCTATCAACACCTCAGAGTATGAGACAAGGATGTGTAGAAGACAGATTTCAGATGTTGGTATGACCATTACGAGTTCTTGGTTATACCATTCAATGTAACCAACACTCCAACAATGTTCATGGGACTCATAAACATGATCTTTTTTCCATACCTTGATCGCATTGTAGTAGTTTTCATCAACGACATTATGATCTACTCAGCTACTAAGGAGGAGCATGCCTAACATTTATAGGTTGTACTGGACACACTCTGAGAGAACCAAATTTATGGTAATCTATCTATGTTACAGTTTGGATTAGAGAAGATTACTTTCTAGGACATGTCATCTCGGAGGTCGGAGTTGCATTGGATCCAGTGAAGTTTGAGGCATTACTTGCTTGGGAGCCACCCAAGAGTGTGATTGAGGTACAGAGTTTCCTGGGTTTGGCAGGATACTATCAGAGGTTTGTTCCAGACTTCTCCAGAGTTGCAGAACCACTATCAGCACTGACGAAGGAGGGGAAACCCATCGTTTGGTCAGAGAAATTCAAGTAGATTTTTCAGGAGCTGAGGAAGAGGCTGACTACTGCCCCCATCATGAGGCCTCCAGAGGAGGGCGTAGGGTACGTAGTCTACTGCGATGCATTGGGGACTGGACTCGGATATGTCTTGATGCACTAGAAAGCAGTTATCGCATATGGTTCTTGATAGCTAAGACAACATGAGCATAACTATGCTACCCATGACATAGAGTTTGTAGCAGGGTTATTATCCTTGAAGACGAGGCTTCACAATTTGATGGGGGAATGTTTTACAGTGTACTCTGATCACAAGAGTCTGAGTTATATCTTCTCTCTGAAGGACCTAAACCTGAGATAGTGATGTTGGCTTGAGTTCCTCCAGGACTATGACTTCAAGATAGTATATAATCCATGGAAGGGGAACATTGTTGCAGATACACTCAGCAGGAGGTCTGGTATACATCTGCTAGGTGTGGTGATAGAGTAGTTGACTGCTTTGTAGATATCCTTTGTGAACCGTGATAGTTCATTTTTCCTTCGGTCTCTTATAGTCACTCCCCCACATATTTAGTGAGTAAGGGATGTGTAGTGTGGGGATGCTGACTGCGAGGCATGGCATGCTCAGATATCCACTGGAAAAGCACATGATGGATTTTATGAAGGTGGGGTGCACGTCATCCTATTAAGAGGATGTAACATGGTACCAGTGTCACTTTAGGAGGAAGTGTTGAGGGAGTTCCACACATCCCCTTTAGCGGTACATCCAGGAGTGGCGAAGATGTATCAGGATCTAGGACAAAAACAAGGGTGGCCGAGAATGAAGAAATCAGTAGTAGAGTTTGTCTCTCGATGCCTCACTTGTTTGCAAGTGAAGGCAGAGCATCAGGTACCGGCAGGCTTGGTTCAACATTTAGAGGTACTAGAGTGGAAGTGGGATGAGATATCCATGGACTTCATGATAGGACATCCACGTACATCAAGGGGTCATGACTCAATCTGGGTGATCGTCAACCGACTCACCAAGTTGGTCCACTTCCAACCAATCAGAGAGATGGGTTTAGAAGAGAGCTTGGGACACCTCTATGTGCATGAGATTGTGCATCTACATGGAGTACCCTTGATGATTGTCTCTGATCATAATGCACGTTTTACATCCTGGCTATGGAATGGGTTGTAAGAGGCTTTCGGGATGCAACTTCGTTTGAGCACCACCTTCCATCGTCAAACGGATGGTCAGACTGAGTGGACCATTCAGATCCTCGAGGATATGTTGCGTTCTTGTGTCCTCAACATTGGTCCCAGCTGGGAGGACCACTTTCTTATGGTGGAGTTTGCGTACAATAATAGATATCAATCCACCTTTGGGATGGCACCTTTTGAGGCATTGTACGGGCGACCTTGCGGATCACCCTTGTGTAGGACTGACCCATGGGAGTCAGCACTAGTGGGACCAAAGATGATACAAACTACCACGAAGAAAGTGCATATCATCTAGGAGGAGATGAATAATACACAGAGCAGGCATAATTCTTATGCCGACAGGAGACAGAGACCTCTGGAGTTCGAGGATGGAGACCACGTCTTTCTATGGGTCTCACCTCGACGAGGTTTATAGAGATTTGGCCGAGGCGGAAAGTTATCTCTGAGGTTCATTAGACCTTTTCAGGTCCTCAGCAGAGTTGGCAAGGTGGATTACCGCTTAGCTCTTCCACCTCACTTGCACCAGGTGCATGATGTCTTCCACATATCCCAGCTGAGGAGATACATGCATGAACCTTATCACATCATCAACTATGGAGAGATGGATATCAGTGATGGGGTGACTTTTACGGAGGTTCTAGTAGATATTTAGGATCGGCAAGAGTGGGTATTTCATGGACGGTCGATACGTCTAGTGCATGTTCACTGGAAACACAAGAACCTCCAAGAGAGAACATGGGATCGGGAGGCTCAGATGTGTGCTCAGTACCCCTACTTGTTTACCTAGCAATGAGTTGTGGTTTACAGGGATGTAAATCCCTAAGGTGGGGAGAATGTAAAGACCCAAAATTTCTATGATTTTTTTTAAATAAATGGGAATATTACGAGTTTCTGAAAATTTACGACGTGTGATTCTGAGGACCAGAGTTCCCTGAATGAATTTCTGAACTTTATTCCGGGTTTGTTCAGTAAATGTGTGAGCTAGTTTTTCTAAATTCTAAACCGGTGCTCAGAATTGAAATCTGAGGGCACCATTGAACACACAATGCCAGTATTCTCTTAAGAGGACTTTCACCTCGATGACAGTTGGTCGAGGGTGAAAGTTATTTTTTGGGTTTTTCGTGAAAAGAATAAAAAATAAATAAAGTGTGCAACATTTTATTTTATTTTTTTTTCAAACTCCCATTTGGAAGTTTCACAGGTGGGGACCACCTGAATTAACCTCCCATGAGAGTTTATGGTGGTGGGGACCACCCGAGCCTAACCACCCATGAGAGGTTATGGTGGTGGGGACCACCTGAGGTTTAAACCGTTTGAACTCCCCTCTTAATGAGGGAGAAACCTCTCAAATCCTTCTTTAATGTGAAGGATCCTCTTGAGCTTCCTCCACATTAATTTTTCCATCATCATACAATAATATTTTTCTAACATTTGTGTGTGTGTGTGCCAACATAATTTTTTTCTTAAGATAAATTATATCAGCACCTCTTTCATTTGGTGGTAATGGGAGTAGGAGATAAATCTTTTGAGAATCGTGGAGAATCCCATCCTCCAACGAAGAATGAACTTGCCAAAAAAGAATGCATTTGCCTACGAAGAAAAAATGAACGAGCCCAGGATCAAAGGTGTTTGGTGGGTGCGATGAAAGACTATATCTTCGACTTCCTCCAACTTGGGACGTCTTCATCTACGGCGAATCTACATCCGTAATTCCTTCTCGTGCCAACTTCAATGAAACATCCAAGGTAGTGGGTTATTATTACATTCTTGAATTATCTCATTTAATTTCTTCATTCATGGTAAGCATGGTGAACATGGATCAACCAAAATGAGTTGATCCATTATTCGTATTGAATTGAAGAGTTTGTCATTCTTGACTCCTGTTTTTGTTGAGCCACTTGCTACCGCTCTAACACGGATGGTGCGAGCCAAACAAACATGGCCCTAACCCTCCACCTGTTCTTCCTTATTGTGTTCTTCACAATGGAAGAATGTGTATTACACCACGATGACAGAAGAAGAGAGAGGCTATCTAAATCGACTGCCGGTGAAGGCACGACACCCCACCGCCCATGGCCGAGCTGTCTCCCGAGCCGCCGCCGCCATCCATGGAAGATCCGCCGTCTAAGCCCCCATCCGAGCCACCACTATCATTTGCAGCCGGGGCACCACATGAAGCCTCGCCACCCGAGCCTCTGCCGCCATCCCCAGCCGAGTCGCTCCCTGAGCCGCAGCTGCCATCTGCCGCCGCACCGCCACCTGCGGCCTCAACACCTGAGCTATCGCCGCCATCCGTATCCCCACCTTGCTACCTGTGGCCTCATCAAGCCACCCTTGCGGAACCCCTAGGATGAGCGTCCCTCATGGAACCCCTGGGCTGAGCCGGCCTCGCGGCACCCTCTGCGGCCGAACCGCCCTATGGACGAGCCACCCTCACGGTACCCCCAATGTCCCTCTGTGGCCCCTTGCGGCCTGCCAGACCATCCAGCAGGCCGGGCCACCCAACACGGGCTAGGCCAGAACTAGCGGGTCCGGTTGGCCAGACCAGGTCGGACCGGACCCTAACCCACTACGACCTTTTTACGCTCTTTTGGCCATAACTGTGGCGTCAGACATCTATTTGACGAACCATCAACAGCACAGGAAACCGAAGAGAGAGATGACCCCTTTGATATAAATAACTGGTGTTTTGGATAAAATTGGGGAATAGTAGGGTTGGATCGAGCATGAATCCAACCGGACATACATGATTAAAAGGATAATAACTCACAGACCGGGCATCTGATTGACGCACCGTCTATTGCGTTGAGACCCCTATGCCGTTGCAAATATTTGAGATATTTCATTGTGGGACATAGTTGAAAATGGATAATCGACTAGTGTCTTGGGAAGTGGACTATCCCAGAGATGAGAAAGACTAGTGTAGTAATCTAATAGCTGTTTGTGATGAGATGAGTGCTCTTAGCGATCCAGTGTAGGTCAGCTCCGAGCGATCTAGTGTAGGTCAGCTCCTAGTGATCCTCTGTGGATCAGATCCTTGAGATCCTCTGTGGGAAGATCCTAATGATTCTGTGTGGGTCAGCTCCTAGCGATCCTGTGTGGGTCATCTCCTAGCGATACTGTGTGGGTTAGCTCAGAGCGATCCTATGTGGGTCAGCTCCTAGAGATCTTTTGTGGGTCATCTCCGAGCGATCCTGTGTGGGTGAGCTCCTACCGATCCACTTTGGGTCAAATCCTAGTGATCCTATGGGGGTAAGCTCCTAGAGATCCGGTGTGGGTCATCTCCTAGCGATCCTATGTGGGTCAGCTCCAAGCGATCCTGTGTGTGTCAGCTCCTAGAGATCCCATGCAAGTCATCATCAGAGCCTCTTAACAGAGTAAAATGATTTAGTATCTGTATCTAATCATCTATATTACCATACCTATGTTATACCTGGTGTGATCTGAGTTCGTACCTTTGTGGTTTTCCTTCCTTTGTGGAACAGTTGATCATTGGGATTTTGGGTTGGACCTTGGGTTTCCTCAGGATTGAGATGGGAATACATGATTACTTAGGTATATGTATGGGAATATTTCTAAGTAGGGTTGATAGTTGACTTCATGCTTTGAGGTTTACCCTTTGTGGATTTTGTGATACCTTTAATGTCTCAGGGTCCCTACTGCGTATCATTATTCTCACACCTATATGGGCTATGCCCGCACCCTGTTGTGTTGGATGCAGACAACAGACAACGCTGACTAAGGATGAGGGTACCAAGATTGGAGGTAGCTCGAAGGTGGACCAAGATGAGGCATATCGCAGAGACGACCGACCAAGAGTTGTACCTAAACTTACGGTAGGATCCTTGGAAGTTGATCCCAATTGTTATTCTAGTTTACTTATACTTTCAGCTATCCTAAACTTTTTAGTTTCTTGTACTTTCTAATTGGTCTTGTATTCTATCCCCTTTTACTTACTGTACTCACTCTATTTACTATTCAGTTTACTTGAGTTCGTATCTTGCTGAGTACTTGGTTGGGTGTGCTTACAGGTTATAAAGGAAATGGCTTCCAAGTTTTAGGGATTACGCATTTCGGTGCTAGTCCCTAGCCATTGGCCTATGGAAGGCGGGCTTAGGGTAGTCACGACAGGGGCCTCGGGGGATGGGGCTTTACAAAAAAATAAAATGATGACATACCTTAGTGGAATTGAATGAAACTTATTAAATTCATCCTATTGGAATCCCCCCTAGATAAGAGGATGAAATTCACATAATATCAACCCTATTACACAACTATTTAATGGAATCAATATCAAACATTAATTTAAACTACAAAAAAATAAGTGACAAGGTAAGTGGAAGATGAACTAAGGAAGGAGGAGAAAATATTACATTAATTAGAAGGATAAAAAACTTACAATCACCACTTAATAATGAGTCTAAATGAAATAAAAGGTAGGGAAAGTATTTAGGCCTCATCCTTATTCACAAGTCTTAAAATGAGGAAATTAGAATAGGTTACTAATTTAGAAGAAAAAATACTATATTGACCTTTCTTTTTAAAAAACTTGAAGGAGATACAATCATGGAATGGTCCCTTTGTCAAGGAATTGTTTAAGTCTCCCAAATAGAACCATATTCCATAACGTTTCCCACTCTATAGTGTAAGATGACACCCCATAACATAGCCTTACACTATATGGGAAATCACCATGGCATGACCAATTCAGTCACAATACAATGCAGCTCCCTTGGCCAGAAACCAAATTATTTTATCTTACCCTTCATGGTGTGATTTCATCTTAATGATATAGAATCCTAATTTAAAAAAACCTAAAATTTCAGATATATGAATTCATGGTGTAGACTTTACCTTCAGCACATAACCCCCTTATACATTGTGAACCCTTATAAAATGACTCAATACATCATAAAAAACCATTATTATCATTTTTCAGAAACCACTAAGACACCTGCATATAGACCTTTACATATGGGGGACCCTTATGATCACCCTAGAGGGACTATATGAATCTTACATAAAAACTCATAAATTCTAAGACCCTTACTTATGGGATGCCATTTACACATCATATTCCATACATTTTATAGGCTATCCCCAACAATTTACAATTTTTTTCATTTACATATCAAATTTTTCTTACCTAATAGGTAATAAATCTTTCAAAATATAAGGAACACTTATGTTACCCTTACATATCACCCATAAAAATTCACAACAATGGGACCCTTATGTATATGGGAATTACAAATTTTATTTACTATGGAGTTACCTTTACATATATTGGGTTACTACTACATATCACAAAATTATTCAAACACTTAGAAAATTTCTCATCACACTGTGACCCTTTTTTAGCAAAACGTTACTCTTAAATATTGGCTTCACCAAAGAGTTACTATTATTTATCTCATAGGTTACCATTATGTATGATACTTGGACATTTTATGAACCTTTTATAGGATTAAATATATATAAATACCATTAAATATTATAGATTGTATTTCACTTTTGAAAGTTATGTTTCTAGAATTAATGTTTCTGAGAAGGCCCTGATTCTTATATACCAACACTTCCGATTTTCAACAAAACTACTACTCTAGAATTTACCCGTAGCCTATGAAATCCCCTAGTAGTATCATAACACTAAATAATTTTTTTTTTCAGAAACAATATAATTTATTTCAATATTTCCAAATTCATTTTTAATTAATCTCAACTACTCTAAATAAATCTCAAAAAACATTATTTTATTTAAATATATTTTTAGTTTGTTTAAATTTGATCCCAAACACTTATTAAAAAAAATTCCAAAAAATAACACATATTGATTGTGGTGTAACCTTCCACCAATAGGCCATATCCCAACCATTAGACTATGCTGTCCCATATAATGGTGTGACCTTGATTATCCCATTTTAGAACCATTATTTGTTGCTTTATGGTGTAGAAATTTTCTTATTGCAAAAATTCATAGAAATGAAACCCAACCACTACTCCAATAAACATCTAAGCACCCAAAATACCTCTTAGGAATATGAATAAATCCATAAACACTTTCTTGGGATTTTCTTAATCCCTAGAATTGGGATCTGAATCCCTATTCTCGAAACACCCCTATCTTTGAGAATAAAAATTAAAATTTCCATTGATTTTCACTGACAAATAAAATGGGGATCATTATAAAATTCCCAGTATAATTATTCCCATCCATAATATGTATCCACATAATTTTTTTAAACCATCTTGGTGACAAAACCATCATGTATGAACCAATCCTATGTCTCTTTCTGAATAAGGTCCTACTAACATCACACCTAGATAGTTACATTTCACAAAATCCAGAAGAACGTGCATTATAGTGACAATTATTTATAAAAATTATAGAACAATTCCCCACCCCTATTGGAATTCATAAATTTTATATTTGATGGTGTGAATCACCATTTTTTGGCATCACTATTCTATATTAGTTCATCCCTATCCTGATTTCCCACCCGAGCATCACCCAACCATTCTCATCAGAATGCATAATATCACTCCCAAGACTCTATCCAAAAAATAAGACACCGCCTCATTATTCATTTCAATGTGATACCCATGATAACCAATATTCCACCATCCAAATCACTCTAAAGACCTATTTATAAAAACACACCCATTCATACCCCCTGAAAATCAACCCCTATTTAGTGGATATTATTTATGACATGTATTTACTTTTACCAATCCCCATCGACTGATACCCACATCTAGGTTTTTCTATTTACCACACATAACCTGGATTCATACATTTATGCACCATAAAAAACCCACATACACCTTCAGTTGAGTCCACTAATACATCACTCTTGACATTTATAGAAAAATACTCAAAATGAGCATTATATGAAAATATTTTCTTTGGTGTACTCATCATCATGAGAATTTACCTATCACTAATCCATGGGAACGATCTTCCTGATATCCAATATCAACCAAACATCAATGTTCATGTCCCTAATTGCATTTCTGGATTAGATCCACGTCATGATCCTTGTTATAGAGTCCAATGATATAATACACCTGCATTTAGTTGTGATATTTTATTAGCATTGATTCTTAACCATACTCTCATTCAAAATATATTTAACTAAAGATCCATAGACATCCTAAATACTATGAAACTCTTACAACCCTTCCAACTATGGTACCTACCTAACCCTACAAGTATTTCATAATCACATTGATTTCCAAATCATCACAGTTAATGAACCCCTCTGATCTCTTATCCATTTCACAATGCCACTTGGACCCTCAATGATTCACATAACGCAACAATAATTCCACATATTTCCACCTTCCAAAAAATCATATATCAACACTCAAATTAGTTGATTATATCGATATATCTTCATTATCATAATCTTATGGTCAATACATTATTGTACCATAAGATATTATCTCACACACTGACTATATCCTAAAGCATCAATTCATCTAGTCAAATGAACACCTAAAAACTCTTAGAGAATACCTTTACATAACCACCACACATCATAACATCGATGGAAAATAACCATTTTTTCCCAATTCTTAATGATATTGTGGTATCTTATACCTTTAACTATCATCCCATATCTGATCACCATTCATGTCTGAGCATCCATTTATCCTATCAATGTCCCACAATGTGACTCCATATTGTTGGGGAACTTAATAATTCTTGGATTCCATCACAACACACTCTTATGTAACAACATGAAACAATAATGTATTTCCATTTATAATCGTGAACTCGACCCAAGAGTCACATGAGTTACACAACTTAATATATTTATCACATAATATTTCCCTAAATCAATTAATCAATGTATCAACATGTCTTCTAATTATAACCATTCTAACTCATATAGTTTACTTTATCTTCCATTCATACCAGACCTTTCACAATATAGAATTTTCACATTCATTTTTATATATAATACCAAAGGAATATTTATGCCTATAACACATACCCAATAAAAACACTATTTATTGAATGTCAACCACTAGGAATCAATCCATGATTTTAATATCTGAGGAAATTCATATTCCTAGGATAAATCCACTCTTATGTTACCTCTATACATCACAACACATCTCAAACAATACCATTAAAATCCCCACCACTCAACTACAACACTCAACTCACCAATATTATGAGTCACATATCAATGTAACTAGGCTCCCCCACCTAGCCCATAAGAATACACCACATTAGTCATAGCTCATAAAGTGACATATACACACCTATTTCTGGTACCACAAGTTAAATTACATGCCAAAAAAATCACTCTAGTGTTATCATATGCATACATATTTGGCATCATATACTCAATAAAACTATCCAATATTAGGTAAAAACATAACTGGGAATCTGTACACAAAACTACCCCATCTAGTACTGAGATCACATACACGTTCATATATAATAACATCGATATATGATGATATATAATACGAAATACCATATCCATATGGTTTAGCTCAGTATAATTCCACCAATAAGTAATTTGGGAAAACTCTAAATAATTAATTGTTAGCACTTTAAATAATCAAAACATATATTTCATTTTCTTTTTCCAGAATTAGTTACACATTTTATTTGGTTATGTAGAGTTTCATCAATAAATTCTTTAGGAAAACCATAAATATGTTATTAGTGATAATTTAAGAAACCATATCCAATTTCATTTTTTTGCAGAACACAACTCATAATGACACAAAAGCATGCACCTGTCATGTCAACCTATGTGCATTATATAATGCATGGACACCATCTCTATTTTCATCCTAGTACATGATAAGAGCACACAATAACATTAAGAACCTATTTTTTCTATAATCAACTAAACAATATAAGTGAGAACCAACAAAAACAATAAAAAATCCTTAGAAACTTAGACTTCAGCTTCTGAAGGTGTTAAAAAAACTCACAACATACCATTTATCTAAATTTTTAGTAATACTACATCTTGTTTTCACATCCCAAATAATAAAATAAGGAAAATATACTTCTCTAATACCACTATATAAAAACATAGACCATCTCAATCTACAATAATTAGACTAGTTAATTATGTGACCTCATATGTACCTCCCAATATGCTATCTACAACTAAATTGTGAGGATTTAAGATGATACCATGGGGAGAATTTAACTTTATATTAGTGTAAAGAAAAAAATAATATATAATTCGTCATCAAATTATATAATTGAAAAAAAAAACATCACAAAAAATGTTGATAAAAAATAAATAACCTACTCATGAAAAAACAAAAATGAAATTTCCAAAATTTTAAAAAAGTCAGGAAGACACTATTAAGATATCCTTTTGGTAGATCATATACATTTGAAACCAAATTATAAAAAATAAGAAGAAATAATCATATATTGGTCATAATTCTAAACTTGGTACCAAATTTTTTCTATGTCTAAGATATTTATCTAAACCATCAAACACTGAGACTGAACCCAACCTCTATCTATGATCGGGAATTGTTATTAGGTGCTAATATTCTAGGGTTTCCCAAGTAGGGTGTTAGTAAAACTCACCTAGACACCACCAATGGCCTCCCGAACATAAAAAGTAAATATTGTGCATCTACATTGTGATATGATTAGGATAAATAAATAAATAAATTATTTAATTCAATTTGTAAATAACCATATATAAATGGGATCTAAGGTGACACTCGAGGTCAAACTTACCTACGTTGACCAGTGTAGAATATCTCTAAGAAAACCAATTACTACCTAGAGGAAAAAACATTACAACCTAGAACATTTATCAAAATATCATCACTGTGGGGAACAACATCCCACCTAGAACTATATCATAATATCAAACCCCAGGGTGAAATGGTTCCCTACCCCAGAATATCCCACAATATCACACCCAAGGGGGAATGGATTCCCACCACAAAACATCACATAATATAACACATATGGTTAATGGAGTACTAACCAAATACATATCATAACCATAAACCTATGGACATCTATCCCTGAAACCATCATATAAAACTATACACCCTGAGGGCATCCCTCCCTTTAAGAGAATTATCACTCCTTGTATCCTCATATAACATACACATAATGGAATTATCAATCCCTAGAACCAAATATTTAATACATTATAATTAAGGGGTTATAAATTCACCTGAACTCCATATAAAATTACTAGACTAAAAATACATATTAGTATCAACATATTCATAAAATGATTAAACAATAGTAGCCTCCATGATTAACCCTCTTTTGTGATAACACAAGACCAGTTCACCCTCTATGCCCCATAGGTCACATCACCGTCTAGAAAACCCAGACTTTCATTATTTTATATTTAACCTCTAGGATTCAAAAACATTAGTTTAGGGAATTAATTTCTGGAATATAGACAAACCTGACTCCTGGATTAGTCAACCAAATTATAAATTACATATAAACCATACTAAATAGAGTGGAATAACATCCACCTCTCATACTATTCAATCTTGGTCAGTCAACTCATAGAACCTATAAATAAATCCGTACTATATTATCCACTCTCCTATAAACAGTCATACTAATAGAGGAGGATCACTCACCCCTCAAACTAGCCCTTAATACAAGAGTCTATATGGAATGCCAAGATTCCTTGGGGCCTATCCCTAATCTAAAAAATAATAATCCATCACATTTCCCTACCTAGAGGGAACTAAGGCACCAATCATATCGTCCACTATATTTCAATTATTACATTAAAACCCTTATAGGGTATTTATATCTCATCACACATAACTATTTTTATGTACAAGGATAACAACCATTGGGTCATCAAGATAATTTTCAAGGGACCATCATGGAATTTGACACTTACATTATATTCATGGGGATTTAGGAAAGGGAATTCATTTTTAATTAGAGTTCCATCACACAGAAGTGGTGAAACCAAGTATCAAATGTCCTATCACACACAACATAAATCCGAGGAAGATTTTCAGGGACCACCTGCCTCATTTATAGATATTATAATATTTTTAAGTATGGCTACCACCACCTAGGATCATCTAAGGACAAACGACTATCAGCCATCAATATGAGGACCCAATTCCTTTCAAAATCATAACAATCCATTAGAAATCATTTATAATTAATTTAATAATATAAATAATATTATTTATATAATTTATTTCTTGTAATAATTAATGAAAAATTTATCCTGTTATCAGCCTTGACCAAATAATTAAGAAAAGGCCCAATGTATACCTGAATTTTAAACACAAAAAATCATCAAGTTTACATATAAACTCATACGTAACTTTCATCCAAATTAATGGAAATTCATATATATATATATATATATAAATTGTTGAATTACCTTAGTGAAATCACAGTAAACCTACTTCATTCATCATATCAAGATCCCCACTATCGAATCCAAAAAAAAACGGATCCTTTCAACTATACTCCACTATGTTATGATGGAATCAACATCAAAACCTATCACAAACTTAAAAAAATTTGTTATAACTCAAGATTAGGAAGAACTGAGGAAGGAGGAAAAAATATTATCATAAACAGTGATGAAACCCAATTATAATCCCTCTATACAAATGAGATATAAAGGAAGAATAATAAGGGAATATAGTTTTGACTCCATAGTGTATGCCTGCCTAAAAATGAGGAAATTTGAAGGGGTTTCCAATTTAAAATATGCAAAGGAATATTTAAACCTTTATATTTTAAAATCAAACAGGAGATCGCATCACAAGGTGGACCCTTGTTCATAGCATGACACAAATATGTTGGAGTTGGTGGTCTAGAACCAACTACTTTGTACTTTATTTATTAAATAAAAGCCTTATCACATCTTGATTGTTCTTCTGCGTGACATGTCATGTGATAATGTCCTAAGGATATCTGTTGCATTAAAGGGTCGTAGTGGATCCCTGCTATGATGAGAACCCGGAAGTGCCCTAACACTGTTCTTGAATGTATGTTCTATGGACGGATGATATTATTTGAGGGACACAAATAATACAGGTCATTAGGGGTGAGGACTCATAAAACATTGAGGCACCTTCTCATGGTGTGAGCCCTTGGTAATATCCAGGAGGATATTATGAGAACGAGACCCGCCAGTATGAAATCCACAATTCATAGTGTCATTGGATGTTCCTATCTACAGACGTGTGTATTGATCCTTAGACTTTAAGATTATTATTAATGGGTATTACAGCTCGTGCACTTAGATGTATTGACGAAAATTGTGACAACACACTGTTCGCAGTGAGGTAGGATTCATTGGGTGTGGCATGAGTAATACCGCATTAATAGATAATGCGAGAAAGGATTTGTCCCTTCCGTTCCATAACGGAAGTAGATATGTCAGGCCCTTTGATGGAATTGATATAGCCTAAATAAATCCATGGCCATGGTAAGGTATGGGAAAGTTCAATTCCGGGAAGTCAAAAAAAGAATAATCAAGCACATGGGTTGATGGCACTAGCATGCAACCCGCTTGATTAGAGATATCGAGACAAAGGGATTATATTACACGGTAAGCATTCATAGGAGGTAACACGTCATTGCGGCGTTAACTTCTTTCTCTGTGGGTGCCTTGGCGTGTTGCTAGATGCTAACCTTGGACTTTAGGCAGGCTTAGCCTAATGCCACTAAAAAAGAGGCCTAGAGGGTCACACACTAAGTGTTTCCATGTATCTCAGTTAAATATTAATTTAACATGTTAAATAAATATTATTCCCGACTGTGGATTAATAATTATTTAAGGATGTCTGATCGCATTTATTTTGACACTAGTTATTCGAGAGAATATATTGTGGATGAAATAATATATTTATTAGCGAGTAATTCAGTTAAATTTATTTAAGAAATAAATAGTCATTACTCAAGGTCTAATAAATATGGTGGAGAAAAATGGAAAATAAAAGTACACGCCGTGTATATTAAATATACACGTTGTGTAGTTTTATGGAAAAAAAGTACACGCCGTGTAGTTTTTCCAGTTGGGATTTTTAGGATTTAATATTATTTTATTAAATGATATTTATTATAATCAGTGTGGGCGTATGTCAAGGAATTAATAATTCGACATGGGGGGGTTTTCAATAAGAGTTAATGATATAAATAAAACGCGTAACGCGTTTATTTATTGTCATAACTCTATTAACCTCAAACATGATTATAAATATCCTCACAACCCCAACATTTTGTAGAGCCATTGGTTGTGCACAACGGATTTGGAAATACTCTCAAGCCAAGAGAGAATTCCCTTTCCACCAAGAACGCCCTCAAGTTACGAGAGCAAGATCATCCACCAGATCAAGGCGGTCAAAGGCGGATATCGCAAGCGAAGGTTCTTCCACGCTAGCACTCGGAGATCCCTTCGGCGACGTCCGGAGATACGTGACACACGTGTGGATCACCGCTAGAGGAATCCTACACTTGGATTCTACGACACAACGACGGATCACCAAATCGTGACCGGACACATCAACGAAGAAAGAATTCCAACGGGGTAATTTTTATGCATTAATTAAATTAATTATAATCAACATATGATGATCCTACTCAAGGGTTCTGGGACGCTTCTTTTTTTTTGTTCTTCGTTCTATTCTGATGATTTGGCATTTTATATCGTGACGGATCGCGGAATGAACGCTGTTTAAAGTTAAAATTAAAGTTGGGAAAACCCACTAACGCACTTCCGCTGGGCCCGGAACCTACAAGTGGTATCAGAGCGGTCATATAGTTGGTTATAATTATTTAGTTTTTTGTTGGTGATTTACGCATTTAATAATTTAGTTATTTCAATTCATGTTTAATCATTCTGAAAATCTGAATCTCGAGATCTGTTCTTCCTCCCTCGTTTCTCGTTCACCTCACAGAAATGGATTTTTCTTTTAATTTTGATTAAAATAAAATAGAGGAACTCATCCGGATGAGCCAAACGTTTCTGGCCGTATAACACCAGAATACACGGTGTGTATTCGGAAGTACATGTCGTGTAGTCTAGGTTCAATGCATTGACTGATCCGCCAAATCAGGCCGTGTATTGGATTCTTTCTAAAAATTTAAGACACCGTGTGTTGACCAGAAACAGGTGGCACACGGTTTCCGGAATACACGCCGTGTGGTCCAATGAACACGGTGTGTAGTCCCTTCAGGTTAGGGTTGGGTCGTGTACTCCGTACACGGCCTGCCCGGTTGGAAACCGTGTAACACGGAATCTACATGGCGTGTGTCCCACTGTACACGCCATGTACTCCGAAAATTTCCGAAGTACATTAACACGCTTTATCCCCGGGCGTGTACTTCGGATGGACTGTGAAGAAAAGTACACGCCGTGTAGTCAGAACTACAGGCCGTGTACTCACCCAAATTACGCAGATTTATTAAAATTTATTATTATATTATACAAACCCTTGAGACGTGTACCATGGTGCAGGCGTAAATCTGAGGCACAACACGTGATAGGTGTTTTATATATATGTGTTTAATTTAACATCTGCGTAATAAATGGGAATTCACTGGGTTGCCTCCAAGGTACAAGTTACGTACAAGAATAATTTTAAATGAATTTATTTGTTTAAAATTATGATGGATGAGAATCTCAAGGAAATTCAGAAAATTGATTTAAGATAAAAGGATTGATTAATTAAAGATAATTAATTGATTCGAGCATGATTTATCTTAAACAATAACGATTAAATAATTGAATGCTAGTTTTATTTATACGTAAATATCGTTGCATGTATGGATGATCATGAGCTGGACCGAGACCTTTGTATGAGAATGGTATCTTTTAATTTATTTATTTAAATTAAATTTGTTGGCCTGCGAGCCATCTCCTCATTAATTTGTAGGGCCTGCGCACCCAAGGATTATTTTATGTAAAAACCCCTTTTTACCCCTCTCCTGCGTGTGAGATAAATGCATATGTAATGGATGGAGCTCCCAAGCTAGTGGAGGTGGCTCAAGTCAGGAGCCAAGGTGAAACCAATCAATGGAGATACAAAGGTGGACAAGTGGAAAGCTATAGACACGAACCCGAAAGGTTCTAGGTGTTTCTCCCCTAGGTCTTGGGTTAGTTAATCAGCCGCTAGATAAACTAACCAATAGAAAAGTTCATGATCATACCATTTATTTTATTTCTATCAGTTTCATGGTTTATTTATTTTGGGTGTGTTGTCACGATCACACAATTAATGAATTAAACGAGCATGCAAGATGGAACTAAAATAAAATTGGCTTATACGTAAATATTATCTTAGACATGGTTAATCACTTAAGTATATCCCACTTAATATTAACAAGCATGTAATCAAAGATAATAAAATGGAAATTTACATATAAGGATAAAATCCCTCAAGATAAATATTAAGTCGGCATAGCCTTCTATAATCTTGGTTAGAATCGAACCATAGTTCAAAGTGCTTGACCAACCCTAGTTGGGGTGCTTTCAATTATCGGGGAATTCTAATTCAAGGTTTTGGGTTGACTTGACTTGGTTCGCATCAAGGGTTGACTGCCACAGCAGGACTTGGTGTGACCAAGAGGCAAAGGTTGAGGAAATCCAAAAGGATTCCAGGATTGGGGAGTCCACTCAGCAGATCAAGGAACTGCGAGTTAATGCTGTTGGCATTTGGAATGCCTACCTAAAACCCTTCATGTTTCTTGACCAACCCTAGTTGGGGTAATGCGAAGGGAAATATGGATCCTTGCCACTAGAATATTCACGCAACAGAATATTCCGAAGTCAATGGTGAGGGCTATTGGATTTCGATAAAATAGTGGGAGACTAATAAGTATTAATTTATTTGTCTCAATTTTATAATAAAGTACTAAACCTTTGCTCATCTTAATTTGTAGAAATGGAAAGAAAATGACTTCAAACATATCATTGCGCACCATACTCGAGAAAACAAACCTTCTCACCGGCACCAATTTCCAAGAGTGGCAGAGGCGTTTACGCGTCGTCCTTCGCCACGAAAGGAAATTATATGTGCTGGAAGAGCCTGTTCCAGTTGCGCTTGGGAAAGAGGCTAGTGATGAGGAATTATCTCTCTACATTAAACACATGGATGATGCCACAGATGTCTAGTGTTTCATGCTATCGGCCATGTCTAATGAGATCTTGAAGCAACATGAAAACATGGATGCGTATAGCATGATGTCTCACCTTAAATATCTCTACCAAGAGAAGGCGAGACAGGAGAGGTATGAGATCTACAATGCTTTGTTTACCACGAATCTTGGAGAGTCTGCGCCAGCTGGGCCTCATGTAGTCAAGCTTATTGGCTACATTGAACGCTTGGACATCTTAAGGATTAAATTCCTGGATGAGTTGCGTACAGATCTCATCCTATCATCACTTCCCAAGACCTTCTCTAGCTTCATTGTTAACTATAACATGAGCGGCAATGAGAAGAGTATATCGGAGCTTCTGACCTTGATTCACTAGGTAGATAAGGACATGGGGCGTGACAAACCCGCGGTCCTTATGGTGAACAAGAAAAGGAAGGACAAGGCAAAGGGGCCAAAGACTTATAAACGGTCTGAAGCCCCCGAGCATCGTCCCTCCAAGAAGGGGAAGATCCAGAGGTAGGGCAAGGAATGGGAGGCAGTGTTTTTTGCATGTGGCTAGCAGGGCCATTGGAAGAGGAATTGCACCCAGAAGTGTGGGGACGCTAGAGGTACGTTTTTTATCGAGTATAATCTTTCTATTTCTACACATTGGGTATTAGATACAGCTTTTGGGGCTCACATCTGTATTCAAATGTAGAAACCAAGTAGATATAGAAAGATCGCCAGAGGAGAGGTGGATCTTCGAGCTGCCAATGGCGCAAGGCTATCTACATTGGCTATTAGAGACTATCACCTCTCATTGCCAACTGGCATGATTTTGGTTTTACAAAACTGTTATTTTGTGCCTAGTGTTACCAAGAACATAATTTATGTATCTTTTTTGGATATGGATGGATTTATTTTTAAGTTTGGAAATAAGGGTTGTCTCTTTTATAAGAACAACGTATGTTATGGTATGGCACATTTGAATAATGGTTTGTATGTATTAAATTACGAAAACCAAGTGTTGGCAATTGATAACGAAACAAACTCACATGACTCATACATCACCCAGTTATGGTATCACCGCCTTGGTCATGTGAACGAGAAGCGCTTGACAAAGCTCTGCCAAGATGACTATTTAGACTCTACTAAGCTAAAACCACTTGATAGATGTCACACTTGTTTACAAGGAAAAATGACCAAGCCGCCTTTTGGTGGACAAGGTGAAAGGGCCACAAAGCTTCTAGGATTGGTACACACAGATGTGTGTGGACCATTTCCAGTAGAAGATAGAGGTGGATATTCTTACTTTATTACTTTTACTGATGATTTGAGTAGATATGGCTATGTCAACTTAATGAGGTATAAGTCAGAGTCCTTAGAGAAATTTAAGGAATTCAAGAATGAAGTAGAGAATCAACTTGGTAAGAAGATAAAGAAGCTTCGATCGGATCGAGGTGGGGAATATCTGAACCAAGAGTTCATCGATCTTCTACGGGAGTCTGGGATTCTATCTTAGCTCACTTCTCCTTATACACCACAGTGGAATGGTGTTAGTGAAAGGAGGAACCACACCTTGTTGGACATGGTGAGGTCGATGATGAGTCATGCGGATCTTCCGTTATCCTTTTGGGGATATTCATTACAAACTGCATCATACACATTAAACCGAGTACCAACTAAGGCGGAAAATGGAATTCCATCCGAGTTATGGAATGGAAGGAAACCCACTTTGTCACACACACGTGTATGGTGATGCGAGGCGTTTGTTAAGGCCTTCGCAGGAAACAAACTAGCACCCCGGGGCATGAAGTGTATGTAACACCTGAGACATTTATGTTATATAAATCATCAAAGGAATCTTTTTCTACACAACACTTGCTTGGCTTGCTTTACACGAAATCACGACCTTCCTCGATAACTTGCGTCATACGCAATACCGTGTTTCACTAAACAACGATATGCTATTAAAATATTATTAAAACTAGCCGTTATGAATAGTAATAACCACTTTTTGAAATTTTATAAATTTTATTTTTCAAAAGGGACTTCATTTTTGGATTCAGAATATCGAAATTAGCCTAGGGTGAAATTTTGGTATTTTTCTGAAAACTTTCAATTTTTGATGAATAGTGAAACCACTAAGTGGTAGTTAAAAAACTGAATTTTTTTCATAAAACATATTTTTATTGCTTATGTGAGTGGAATTTTAAAAATCCGAGAGACACGGTTGATGTCAGTAAGTAAAATGTGGTTCAATGAGATGAAAATATTTTTTTGGTGAATAGTAACTTTTTACTTTTTATTACCACGGTAAAAAGTAAATAGGGTAATTAAGGGTAAAGATGATATTATTATTACTCTAACACATGTCCTAATTCTATTGAAAAAGTGTAATTCGACCAAAAACAAACTTAGGAATAAAATATGACCATTTAGGCCCACTTGGATTAGATTAGGACATTTATTATTAATTTATTTAAAGAAGGGTTAAAATAGTTAAAATCAAAGTTTAATAAGTAAATAATTTTTAATATGGGGTTATACATAAGATAATTTCGACTATAAATATTAATTAGAAATCTAAATATATTTCCTACATAATGGTATTTTATTTGTAATTTTTAGACATTAAATAATTTAATTTATTTATGACACAATGATTATGCAGTAATTATCTTATTAATGAAATATTGACATAATTGATGTTATAAACACCAAAATAAATGTAATTTGAGACTTTTTATGAATCCCACTAATTTTATACGTTAATATGACATGTTAGTATTGATTTAATTAACTTGTTTAGAACTAATAATTCTGTTATGATTTTCACAAAAATCAATTACTAAATAGTGTCAAAATTGACATAAAATAGTTTTTAAAACTAATATTATATTGGTAATTGTTATTTTATTCCTAAAAATCAAAGGTTCGGGAAACTGACTTAGATAAGGTTATATATATTAATAATAAACAACTTGGGGTTTGTTTGGCTGCTTATAGTAAGTTTATTAACCTTATAGTATAAGAACACAAGAAGACATGGTAAAAGTAAAATTATTTAACTTAATGTTAAATCTAAATGATAAGGTTAAAATAGGAACCTAAACTTGTCTAAATTCTATTGGATGAGAGGATTTCGACCCATCCCCACGTTAGCTTCGAAATATATCAATTTGGAGCTATCTAAAACTGAACATGACTTTATAATAAAATAATAGTTTTAGTTATTCCAAAGGTGCCCCTCTCCTCCCTTATAAAAGGACACCTCCTCCCCCTCTTCCTCACACCACTTGGAGGCTTCAAGCTCGGACAACCCCGGCCACTTTCTCATCTCCACTTCTCTAGAGACATCCTAGAGGTTCTGGTCTTCTTCAAAGTCCAAATTTAGTGCCCTAAAAGAAGGTCGCAAAGAAGCACTTCAAAGAAGAGGTAATGTCCGTTACCGATTCTTTCATCTTTATTTCTTCTTCCACTTCTTCTTATTTAGTTTTTTCATTATGAATTAATATCATAAGTATCACTCATATATTGATATGTTATTATAAGTATGAAACAACCCAATTTCACCATCTATCCATCCTACGGAAAAAGAAATCACCGCGCGTGCATACGTACGAAATACCGTCTCCACGCTGTGGTGTAATCTATTTTCCACCACCACCTTACTTGGATGGGTATAATGGTGTAAATAATGACCCTATATGACTATTATAAAGTGATATTGATTCTAAAATAATATACATATACTCCAATACAATTCCACGATCATAGGAACGATATCATCACTCGTGCGTACGTACGGAATACCATCTCCACGATGTGATGCGACTCGTTCTACATGATCTTCATTTCATAATGATTATATAAATGAATTGAATGAATTAATATGATATATATTACACTAAAACCATTCTGGAAATGAGGTATCTATAACCTAATGAGAAGAATAAGAATTTATTCGACAAAACACGCATAAGAACAAAAAGTTGTAAACACCCAAATAACAAGTAGCAATGAAATATTACTATTAAGAAGCTAAGAATATGACCATATATGATATCATAAAAATAAGTATTATTCTGTAATAAGTCAATAACAGTATTTAAATCATTATACAGGAGGTTCGGACACTTACAAATCAATTCGGAGCTAAGGTAAGGGAAATATCACAATCTCAATTTTATCCGAGATTGTTTATACTTTAGTATTTACTGTGGTGTATTTTATTATCCACATCCATGTTTCCTCAGTATGTAATATTATTTCCATCCACCTACAATTGTTTAAATCCAATTTTACCCTTCGGTGAGTTTTTAGTAAAAGATATGAAATGAATCTTTTGTCGTTTTTTGTACGAGGTACTTTTTGACTTTTCCGACAAAAGTATGAAGAATGTTTTTTTAAACTTATACGGAATGAATGGATTTTTAATAAATTATTTCCAAAAAGATTCCTTTACAAGTTTTCATGTTTATTTTTAATCAACTTCTTTTAGTTTAAAATTGTATGACTTGTTATGAAAGGAAAAGTGTTTTCAAATTAGAAAGGAAATTTTCCTCAAGAATGGAGTTCAAGTGTTTTATCAAAATTATTTTCCATCTAAGATAATAAAGGGTTCTGTTTCTATCCCTATTATTACATGGATTTGATTA
Organism: Viscum album; assembly: GCA_963277665.1. NCBI lineage: Eukaryota > Viridiplantae > Streptophyta > Magnoliopsida > Santalales > Viscaceae > Viscum > Viscum album. The sequence continues at coordinate 37,291,416 of OY728138.1, forward strand.
TGTTGTGATGGAAATATTTTTTATGAATTCCTTTATCTTATATGAATTGTTTTATGATGTCATGATGTTTAAGAATCCCATTTTTATTACATGGGTTATGATATGATGTATGGTTTATGATTTTGTGGCACACATAAGAATGGTATCATTATGAGATGGGTGGGACCTATATATCCCTCCAATGAATTGGGTAAAGATTTTATATCTCATGAGATAGACATGGCTGGAACGGTAGGTTATACCGGTTCAGTGAAACAGGACTGAAACGAGGGTGACTCGGTTCAGAAAGGGACTTTGTCCACTAGGATAGTCTTGGCAATGAGTCTTGACTAACAAGAAATGATTCTCTATGATTATGTGTGTATGTCACAAAGTTTCATGTTTTAAGTTATTATTATTGTGATTATATTTCACTGTCATGATTTATCCCATGTTATGAAATTATGATCTCTTTTGCAGGTTATGATTTCTAAAAGTTATGTGCTTATGATGTGATTGATATTTCTTTTGTTTACCCTTACTGAGCATTTGAGCTAACCCCTTTTGTATGTTTTCTTTCCCCAGGTCAGGAAGAAGGTTATTAAGTAAGATATGCCAAAAAGGGACTATAGATATGATGAAATAAATGGGAGATAGTGTAGACGCTTTATGAACCAGTTGTTTATGTTTCCCAGTTTCTAAAGACACTATACCTATACGGTCCTTTCGTGGTTTTGTTAAATGTTGTAATAAGTATGCTTAAATTTTGAAGTATTAACAATGTATGTAAAGTATGGGTCATTATAGTGTATCTTTATAGGATATCCCAATGAAACGAAAGGATATTACCTATATAACCCCCAATACAAGAAAGTGACTGTCGCCAGACAAGCCGTCTTTCTTGAGAGGGAGCACATCCTCAAGAAGGATAGTGGGAGCAAGATTGACTTCGACGAAGTTGATGCTCATGATACACATGAGTTGGTACAGGAACAAGTTTCATAGGTCCCTGTGGAAGAGGTTCCAGAAACACAAGTACTGCGTAGGAGCTCAAGAGAGGTAAGGGAACTAGAGAGATTTGGTTTCCTAGTCACTGAGGATGGTGAATCATTATTGTTGGACAATGATGAACCTCTCTCCTAAAAGGAAGCAGTAGAAAGCTCAGAAGCTGCAAGATGGCTAGAAGCTATGAATTCTGAGATGGATTCCATGTATCAGAACCAAGTTTGGGTTCGGGTCGATGAGCCAGTTGATGTAAAGCATGTTGGATGCAAATGGGTATTCAAAAGAAAGCTGGACATGGAAGGTCAAGTTAGCACCTATAAAGCAAGGCTAGTGGCTAAAGGATTCAGACAATGTCAAGGAATTTACTATGATGAAACCTTCTCGCCAGTTTCCATGTTTAAATCCATATGAATCATACTTGCCATAGCAGCTTACCATGACTATGAGATTTGGCAGATGGATGTCAAAACAACATTCCTTAACGGGAACCTTCAGGAAGATGTCTATATGACACAACCAGAAGGGTTTGTGACACCAGGTGAAGCCAAACGGGTTTGCAAGTTGCAGAAATCCATTTATGGATTGAAGAAAGCATCCAGGTCATGGAACATTCGATTTGGTGAAGCCATAAAGGAATTTGGTTTCATTAAGAATGAATGTGAGCCATGTGTTTATAAGCGGTTTAATGGGAATGAGGTCGTCATCCATGTGGTATATGTTGATGACATATTGCTTATTGGAAATGATGTACCAGCCTTATTTTCAGTTAAGGACTGGTTGAACAAGTGTTTCTCCATGAACGACTTAGGAGAAGCAGCCTACATTCTAGGGATCAAGATCATTCGTGATAGATCCAAAAGGCTGTTTGGACTAAGTCAGAGTACATACATTGACCAGATACTAAAGAGATTTAGTATGGAAAAATCCAAGAGGGGATTGGTTCCAGTGTCACATGGCTTACATCTTTCTAAGAAAATGTGTCCCTAGACACAACAGGAGAAGATAGGATGATCAAGATCCCATACGCTTCAGCTATAGGATCCATCATGTATGCCATGTTATATACCAGGCTTGATGTTTCCTATGCACTGATCATGGTAGGCAGATATCAAGAAGATCCAGGAGAACAGCATTGGACTACTGTTAAGACTATCCTTAAGCATCTAAGAAGAACCAAGGATATGTTCCTGGTATATGGAGGAGACGAGGAGCTTGTCATCAGAGGGTATGCTGATGCTAGTTGTCAAACAGATCAGAGTTATCTGAAGTCGCAATCTGGATATGTTTTCTGTCTCAATGGAGGAGCTGTGAGCTGGAAGAGTTCAAAGCAGCCAGTTGTCGCTGATTCTACAGCGGAGTCTGAGTATATAGCGGCGTCTGATGCAGCCAAAGAAGCCGTTTGGATTCGGAACTTTTTCCAGGAGCTTGATGTGGTGCCTAGCAGTAAATATCCCATTACATTGTATTGTGATAATACTGCAGTGGTGGCTCTAGCAAAAGAACCAAGGTCACATCAACGGACAAAGAAAATACTCCATAAGTATCACCTCTTGAGGGATTTCTATCAAAGGGGTGAAGTTGCAGTGAGCAGATTATCCACGGAAGAGAACGTGGTGGACCCCATGACTAAAGGCCTATCTCAGCAGAAGCATGAATATCATGTGAGAGCTAGCGGGTTAAAGGTTGTTAGCAGTTGGCTCTAGTCCAAGTGGGAGTATGTTGGAGTTGGTGGTCTAGAACCAAATAATTTGTACTTTATTCATTTAATAAAAGCCTTATCACATCTTGATTGTTCTTCTGCGTGACATGTCATGTGATAATGTCCTAAGGACAGCTGTTGCATTAAAGGGTCGTAGCGGATCCCTTCAATGATGAGAACCCATAAGTGCCATAACACTGTTCTTGAATGTGTGTTCTATGGCCGGATGATATTATTTGAGGGACACAAAAAATACAGGTCATTAGGGGTGAGGACTCATAAAACTTTGAGGCACCTTCTCATGGTGTGCGCCCTTGGTAATATCCAGGAGGATATTATGAGAATGAGACCCGCCAGTAGGATATCCACATTTCATAGTGTCATTGGATGTTCCTATCTACGGACGTGTGTATTGATCCTTAGACTTTAAGATTATTATTAATGGGTATTACAACTCGTGCACTTAGATGTATTGACGAAAACTGTGACGACACACTGTTCGCAGTGAGGTAGGATACGTTGGGTGCGTCACGAGTAATACCACATTAATAGATAATGCGAGAAAGGATTTGTCCCTTCCATTCCATAATGGAAGTAGATATCTTAGGCCCTTTGATGGAATTGATATAGCCTAAATAAATCCATGGCCATGGTAAGGTATGGACAAGTTCAATTCCGGGAAGTCAAAGAAAGAATAATCAAGCACATCGGTTGATGGCACTAGCATGCAACCCGCTTGATTTGAGATATCTAGACAAAGGGATTATATTACACGGTAAGCGTTCATAGGAGGTAACACGTCATTGTGGCGTTAACTTCTTTCTCTATGGGTGCCTTGGCGTGTTGCTAGACGCTAACCTTGGACTTTAGGCAGGCTTAGCCTAATGCCACTGAGAAAGAGGCCTAGAGGGTCACACACTAAGTGTGTCCATGTATCTCAGTTAAATATTAATTTAACAAGTTAAATAAATATTATTCCCGACAGTGGTTTAATAATTATTTAAGGATGTCTGATCGCATTTATTTTGACACTAGTTATTCAAGAGAATATATTGTGGACGAAATAATATATTTATTAGCGAGTAATGCAGTTAAATTTATTAAAAAATAAATAGTCATTACTCAAGGTCTAATAAATATGGTGGAGAAAAATGGAAAATAAAAGTACACACCACGTATATTAAATATACACGCCATGTAGTTTTATGGAAAAAAATTACACGCCGTGTATTAATTATTACACGCCGTGTAGTTTTTCCAGTTGGGATTTTGAGGATTTAATATTATTTTATTAAATGATATTTATTATAATCAGTGTGGGCGCATGTCAAGGAATTAATAATTCGACATGGGGGGGGGGGTTTCAATAAGAGTTAATGAAATAAATAAAATGCATAACGCGTTTATTTATTGTCATAACTCTATTAACCTCAAACATGATTATAAATATCCTCACAACCCCAACATTTTGTAGAGCCATTGGTTGTGCACAACGGATTTTCAAATACTCTCAATCCAAGAGAAAATTCCCTTTCCACCAAGAATTCCCTCAAGTTACGAGAGCAAGATCCTCCACCGGATCAAGGCGGTCAAAGGCGGATATCGCAAGCGAAGGTTCTTCCGCGCTAGCACTTAGAGATCCCTTCGACGACGTCTGGAGATACGTGACACACGTGTGGATCACCGCTAGAGGAATCCTACACTTGGATTCTACGACGCAACGACGGATCACCGAATTGTGACCGGACACATCAACGAAGAAAGAATTCCAACAAGGTAATTCTTATGCATTAATTAAATTAATTATAATCAACATATGATGATCCTAATCAAGGGTTCCAGGACTCTTCTTTTTTTCGTTCTTCGTTCTATTCCGAAGATTCGGCGTTTTATATCGTGACGGATCTCGGATTGAACGTTGTTTAACGTTAAAATTAAAGTTGTGCAAACCCACTAACACGCTCCCGCTGTGCCCGGAACCTACAAAATACACCATCCATAACCATAGTCCATGTAGATACCCCTTCTATAATTAAATCCAACTACCCATATTTTGGTCTTCCTCTTCAAGGAGACTCATGAAGCTGTGACCCAACTAGTCCTGATGTGATGCAAGTCATGTGGTCAGAAATACAATTCTAGAGGCCTAACCTCCACAAAATTGATTTATTAATCACATTATGGCACCACACATTAGGTTAAAACTAAAAAATCATTTCCTTTCCTTCATAATATTCCCTAAAACTCTATATAAAAAAACCCCATACACCTCAAAAAATCATCAAGGCAAGACTTGAGGTTCCCCAACATGACATATCATAATTCTCAATTTTGGAGGACTTTGGGACCCTTGTTTATAAACCTCTATGTATGGATGAACCTTAAATATCACCTTATAGGACCCTTATGAATCATCCTTCAAATCTCACAACATTTTGTATCCTTATGTACGGGATGAAGTTTTTATACCATATACCTTATGTATTGTATGTTATCCCTAATACTTTACAATTTTATAACAATTACATATCAAATGAATCTTATGTACCAATGAAAATTCCTTATATATCATAGGGAACACTTTGGATACCCTTATTTATCACCAATAAAAATTCATTAACACAAATACCCATACCTATGTGACCTTATGTAATGTCTTTGTATAAATTTACCTTTATTAATATGAGGTTACTCTTATTTATTACCGGGGATTCAAAAAATTAAAAGGTTTCTCATCATTAAGTGACCATAACATATCCAAAATTTACATTTACAAATTTTATTTTAAATGGGGTAACTTTTACATATCACTTAGGCTACCATTATACGCGACGTTTGGCTATTTTTCTAACCCTTCAAAAGGTGAATATTATGTATGAATACACATATGTATTACAAGGTTTCCCACACTTATAGTAGTTATTTTTCTATAATTTAAAAGTGTTAGTAGGGGATATAACTAAAATACCTATAATTATACAATTTTATTGAAAAAAACTACTCCCAAATTCATTTTACCCAATGAAATCTCTTTGTTGTATCCTATGACTCAGTGATATGCATTTTTCTAAAACTTGTATAATTAATTTAAAACCTTCCCAATTCATTTTTAATAAACATAATCTACAAAAAATATATAAAAACTGAGTTTTTCTAAATGAATCTATGTTAAATGGTGAATTTTATACATGACACCAAGATTTAACAACTCACAAAGCATATTTATTTAAATATATTCTAGTATACACAACCCAGAGTATAAATGAACTGTAATATAGTGTAAAATTATAACCTGGATATTAAATTCGATGGTATTAATAACAATAAATAAATTATGAAAATATATGGTATACACATGAATAAAATAAATTCAACAATTATATATTGATTAGAAAATAAAATAAGAGTTATTGAAAGAAAAATAAAAGTCTTCTGAAAAAACTGTATTATTCTAAAATGTGGTTTCATCACGCTTTGTACACATTCAATAATATTTAGTTTTACCACTTTTAGAAAAATTATTTTATAAAATTCACTTAGTTTTTTATTAAAAATATCAAAATTATATTAGGTTTAGATTTCATTATTTTTCAAAGAATATTTATTTTTCAGTGAATAGTGCAAAATACCAATTTCTGGAAAATTGTCATTTCATTTCAATAAATTAAGTATTTTTAAAGTCTTATTATTATTTGAATATGATTTAAAGTAACATGGGTATTAGTTATTTATATTCAATACAATTAATTACTTCTTTTTTAACTTTATACTGGATTTTAGTATAAGTTAATTTTTGGGATTAAAAATGATATTTTTATGAAAACTATTTTAAAGGGCATATGGTTTGTCCATTTTAATTAATTAAAACAACCCCTAATAAGGAATGATTTAAATGAAATGTAATAAATACATATATATATATATATAAATTTATAGAATTTTTATTACTATTCATAGAGTTAATATAAAATTATATTTTTTATTGAAAAATACACTTCTTGAAAACCTGTAATCATGTATCATAACTGAGTTCAAAACTAGGTGAGATTGAATTTCTGCTGTTAATTTATCACTATAGTAGTGCGAGTACTGCATCGTGGTTCTATAGTAGTAGTATTATTAATCCTGAATAGTATTTCGGGAAAAAATGGGCTATGGCCTATAGGGCCTTTAGTCCATCCATGGATTTTGGGACATAGGTCCTCTTGGCTATAAAGAGTATTCATTCTGGCCATAGGTCCATTGGACAATGAAGCATTTTGGTAAAAAAACATGAGGGAAATACCTATAAGAGGAATCCGAGTAGGAAGAAGACACTAGAAGAGCTCATCAGATTAGAATAATGAGAGGGTATGATAGATGCAATTGGTACCATACACCATATATCATTTCACATGGAAATCCTTGCCGATCAATCATGCGAGATAGGGCACTATGCCATCAATGAATCCGATTATTGTAAGGGGAAGTTCCAGTGTGTTAGGTTATTTTTGATTTTGATCCATGTATTGTATGTTTTTCCTTTGGGAATAAATTCCAAGTAATGCTTTCCTTCTATCCTTGTTAAAAATGGGATAATCCAAATATAAATTAAAATCTAAAGGCCTTTGGGCTTTGGAGTAAAACCCAATTCTTCATCGCATCGATGAGTTCAGTTATAAATTATATTCTTTCACTTATATTAATTGAATTTGGTATAGTGAATTAATATTTTAGGGTCATGATAATTTATATTATCTAATAAGGTTAACTTATTTTTTTCCATAATGAATATTGAAAATAATAAAAATATTTTACCATGGTTAAGGTAAAAATGGATTTATAGGGAGTTAAAATTAAATTATTGGGGTTAAAATGACCATAGAATTGGTATAAAATATAACTGATGAACATATTTAGACCTTATCATGTCTAATTATTGATAATGGTCTATTTTTTTAACCTTTTAGATTATAAAAAACCTAGGAATCACTTTTTCATTCAAAAAAATTAGAAGTGTGCTACTCACCTCACTTATAAAAGAAAATCCATTTTCCTCTCCACTTCACACCTTCAAAACATTTTGGATCAGAAAATACCTACCAAAATACCTTACATAATTTCATATATAAATATTAGAATTCATAGTTTGATTAGAAATACATCCTAAGAAGGATTTTGGTGCTAACTTAATGAGGTTGTCTAAAGAAGAGCTATTGGGATTATCTTAGTGTTTTTATTTTATTTATTTTCCACCTCTAGAAAATATTCATCAATTTTGATGATATAATAACACTAATGTATCCAATATAATGATATTTTATTATGTTATTGTAATAACCTAAATCCATCTAGTCTTCTATGAAATAGAAAATAGAACCATCACCTGTGTATACTATGGACTACCACTTCACGACCCGATGTGATTTTTTTTCATGATCACATATTAGGGATTATTATAATGATTGATTTAAAGTATATATATAAATTATATTATAAAAAAATTATAATAATTTATTTATTATATCACATATACCTTTTTACTTTCCATTCCATGGGTGTTACGATATCGTCCTGCATGTGTACGACAGACTACCACCTCATGGAGCGATGTGATTCATTTTTCCATGATTCTTTACATGTAATGTGAGAAGGATAATGTCAATGAATATATATTATTTAAATTAAATAACTTTTATATTCATGATATATTTTTTATTCAAAAATTATAATATATCATTTTTTATTAAATTGATAAATGATAACGTTGTTCATGCGTACGTGTGGATTACTGCTTCTACGGAGTGATCCAATTATTTTCATCATCACCAAATATTAGGGATGATATTTATATGTGTATTTAGTGAAATAATATGATATTTATTATATTTTTAAAATTTTTATGATAAAACTATACTTAAATTTTTTCGACAATGATTGTTGAAAAAATGGGAGTGTCACTCATGCGTATTTATAGCCTACAGTCTCCATGATTGTAACATGGTTCATTTTTCATTACCATAATTAATAGTTTGTTTAAACAGTATAATTTATGTATAAAAATCATAATTATTTAATTATTCATATTCTATATATGATGGAATGATGACCGCTTTGACATCAATCAACATACCAAAGTTGTTTGGAAACAATGAATCAAACGTCCTCAAAACACATAATGTGGACATAATCGATTAAGTATTTAAATATGTCATTAAAAATAAATAAAATTAATGATTTAATTATAATTAATAAAATAAAAAAAGGTTCATATTAAAGATATAATTTAACTTTAAAGGATTTAAGTTATGTACATGGAAAGTATGGTCTAGAGGTAAGGGTATTCATCTCAAATTCCTTAAATTGAGACATATTTTAATGTCATTCACATAATTTCTTTAATGTGGTGTATATATGTGGCCAAATTTCTATTTAAAATCATCAATCCTTGTTAGTTTCTGGTATTATAATTTTTAATTGTAATTATTTCATCCAATGGGATTTGAATGGAATGTTACTGAGTATTAAAGGGTTTCTTACCTCATTTCCTTTTGTTGGGTTATACCACTTATTTATTTGCTATGTTATTACAAGATTATGTATGAATTTATCTCAAAAATATTTTATTCTATATTTAATTTTTTTTTATTTTAATTTCATACAAATAATTTTTCCATTGATCAACTCTCAATTAAATGATTTAATATTTATAAGGGTTTTTATTTCTAATTTCATTTATTTGGGACATATGTTTATAGGACATGAAACTATATTATTTTATGAGGTGTAAATACTACCCTTTAACATGTTATATCCTAAAAATAAATATTTTAATTATATTTAATGTATCTTATGATGTTATTCTTTCATGGTTCTTATCATTTAAGAGTTACCAAGGTGGAAAAAGCATTATGTTACAGGTCATTTCATTTAGGATTTTTTATGTTCAAGGTTCTTTTAGAGGAAATCATATGCTCATATTTTTTGAACATACTAAATTTATTCTCAAATGGTTTTGAATTTGGTTGATATTTTTTTATTTCATTTCCTCTCTTATTTATTTAATAAATTTCAAGAAAGTCATTTGTAAGTGATACAAGACTTTTGTTTTCTTTTAGACAAGTTGTATTTCTCTTCCAAATCCATGTTTCCTATAATTTTTTTAAAAAATGTTCTGTCTAAAATTAAATGATTTACTAAATCTATTTTACATGGTCTTTGAACATATTTTAAAATGTTTTAAAAAGAAATTTGTTAACATTTTCTAAATGGGTCACTTTGACTCCCTTTAAAAAAATGTTTGAAAAAAGTGTTTATTTTTAACATTTACTACATGAATGGATTTTCCAATTGTAATGGCCACCCAATGTTTTAAACATTAATTTATAGTTTTACAAGGCTATTTTCAAATAAATATATTTTCACTATTTTTTGTGATTTTTTAATGGTAATTTCAAAATGAAAATCATATTTTCATTTGAAAATTTTAATTTCCTTTTAATGGTATTTCCATTCATTAACGATAAAAACCTTGATGTTAATTTCAGTTCATTGGGGATATGTGGTATTAATACCATCCTTATAATTTATTTTAATGGATTATGTGATTATTATGGAACCCATTTATATTCCATGATTCAATCGAGATATGAAAGAACATTGATTGTTGTTATGAGTCAAAAGTGATTGATTCTAATGGCTTTGTTTATGAATGGTAAATGGAATTTATTTTAATGAATGCGTTATCTAGATACAACGTATACAAAGGGTTGATACCCATTATATCTCATAGGTGATACTAATAAAGCTTATATAAGGGGTGATCCCAAACATTTCCAGGTGAGCCCAATATAGCTTATATGATGTGTGTTCCTAAATAGCATTGGGTGAGCCCACTGTATCTTATATTATTAGTATACCCTTATATAAATGGTTGATCCCAATATATCATAACTTTTTGAGAACACATAAAGAGCTCGAATGCATTGGTTAATGTTCCTTGTCTTTTGAGGTAAGAAGGACAATGTTTATAGTGGTATTCTCTCATGGATTTAACATGAATCGAGTTATTTATGAAAATAATTTATAATGGGTTATGATGATGATTTTATAAGATAAAAAAATATTAATTCTTTTTATTGGATTTTTTAAGATTCTTATGATTAATATTGAAATAAATTTCTCATGATTATTTATTCTTATAACTCTTTTCTTTGGTAAATATTTTTTACATGTTTTTTCATTGCTGATCTAGCTATTAATGGGTATAGATATTATTATGGATTGATCATGCACCATTATTTGGAAAATATAACCTCAGGATATTATAATTCTCACTGATGATATTCAATTTTTAATACTTTTGCTTACTATTACTAAGCATTTGAGTTTACCCTTCTTATTTTTCTTCTTCCCAAAGTTATCTATAATAATTTTAAATAAATTATTTCTATAGGGATTACATATGGATGATGATGATTACTTACTGTGAAATAAAAAACACTGGGTATATTTGGAAATATATTCTATTAATGTAACGATTATTTTTTATCTATGAGTTTCCATTAGTTATATAAAACTCTAAACCTAAAATTATTTGCATTTTAAGTTATAAAATATTTCATTTCGATTTTATATGTTTTGGATGGTTAAAAATGGGTCACCTTTATCTATGTAAAATATTGAAATGTGAAGGTTATGATTTTGGCATTGGATCTAGGAGTAAATGTTCTTGGATATTATAAAATCCATATCAGACAACTAAATTTAATTATAATAACTTCATAATTCATTTAAATTTGATATCAACCACATCTTAAAAAAATATTCTATGCTAAAAAACATACTAGTTGTGGAATGGTCATCTACTTACTTCCCATATCCTTATATTCACATTGTGGTACCCTTTAGCATTGTGTAACCTTGATTATTCGCTCACCATGTTGTCATTACCTATATCATAGTGTGAAATTATTCCAACTAAATAAATTCATAGAAAGACCACCTGAACACTACTCTAATACTCTTAATCACCAAAACGCCTCCCATACATTTGATCACTTCAAAAAACACATTTTGAGGGTGTTTCAAATCCTTTTAATTACAATATGAATCTAATTTCTCAAATCATTCCCCTCTCTCGGATAAAAATTCAAATTTCCCATTATTTTCACCAACCCATACAATGTGGTTCATTAAAGTAATAATTTTCTGAGAATCCGAGGATACAGTTAGATTTCAATTTATTTCTATATAGTGAAGTCTCAATAAGAAAATATGAGGGTAATAGATGGTAAAAAATGGTAATATATAATGGATATATGTGACGTGTTTTGTTGGAAGGGATTAATTATGACATCGTTGATGAATGATATCATGGGAACTCAGAAATGATTAGTTTGTTTTTTATTAAGTTCAACATAGTGGTTAAACAATGAAATGATCTTGAGAAGGTATAAAATTAAACAACACTCATAGGAGTGAATAAAATTAAGTAATAAATATAAATGAATGAGTAATATAAATTATGGGGATTTTTTAATTTATTTGAGATATGAAAATATGTGAAAATAAATGAAAAGTTGGAGATGATTTAAAATAAATTATAATATAAATAATAGTTATTTTTTTTTTTAAAAATACAATTAATAAATCATAACCAGTCAAACCCACCACTTCAATTAATAATTTATCATTATATAAAATATTGAAATTAGTTAAATTATAATCCCCTAATCATTTCCTTCCATAAACCCTATGTAAATTAACACATCCATAAAAATTGATGCGTTTGAAACTTTAGTTAACTTTGGAACATCAAATCATAACATCATATATTTATAATCCTACCAGAGTCATCTTAAGGATAATGGACAATGAGAAAAACATTTAAATTCAATAATTTTTAATAAATTGATACTTTATATTAGATTTGAACCCAAACAATTATATCCCTATTTTATTATATTCAACAATTTATGTTTCGATCTCATGATTCTAAAAAACTTGACCTCATGTGTTAAATATTAATAGATTGAGATACTTAATTTTTTGAGAATTTATTAATTGATTATATTTTTATGAATTTAATCAGGTTCGTAGATTCCAAAAAATTTATTGAATATAGTGGAAATTTGATTTATTTATAAATATTTAAACTTCTATGAGCGGATTAATCATTGAAGATATGTTTTTTATAATGAAAATATTTGATGGGTAAGACCAAATATTATATCTAATATTATATAAAAACCAATCAATTAAATGAAAATAAAATTATTTTTGGATAGTAATATTTTTTTTATAAAAAAAATAAAATATTACACTTGTAAAAACAAAACAATGAAATTTAGAAAAAGGATGTAAAATCCCCTCAGAAGAGATCCCTATGAGAAACTTAATCTTATCCCAATTACTTAAAAAGTAAAATGGAATCTATCTCTTCAAATAAAAAATTTTAAACACATGAATCATCCTTCCTAAAATTTGAAAAAATCAAATAAATAGATTGCGGTGGGGGATAGGCTTTAAGAGGTCAATGATTTTACAATAGATATTGTATCTTAAGTACATTATGTATTCCATGTATCACACTTAAGGAACTGCATACTTATCCCATCACATGTACTCAATCTAGAGGTGGTACCATTGGAGAATAACCTCTCATATAAAGAGAACCTAGTGAAGATCATAGATCCAAGGGAAAAATTTCTATGATATAAGATAATTTCCCTCATCATGGTGTTATAGAGAAACAAAAATTTTGAAGAAGATACATGGGAATTAGAGGAAGTGATGAAGCAGAGTTACCCACATCTCTTTTAGTGGGGGAAATAAATTTTTGAGGGTGAAATTTCTTAAGGGGGGGGATTGTAATGACCCAATCATCTATTTATGAAAATTATTCTTGATATAAATAAATTTCATATTAATAATAATGGTTAAATAACATATAAACTTCCTTAGTTTTATGTTTTTGGATTTTAAAATACCATTAAGAATTGTGACCATTGCTAATATAGCCGTTGAACATTGATCACATGATTAGTATTAATATAGGGCTTTAACAAATCCTATTTACTCAGATAAAAGGAAGTGATAGCATCATCAAGTAGAATTTCTTCGTACGAAGTCCATTTTTCAGGGTTTAGAAAGGAGGTGGCGTCATTGGGCTTCACTCTTTACCAAGCCTAAGCCTAGCTTCCACACATTAATCTCAATCAAAACTGCTTACAAGAAAAGAGGAAGTTGATAGAGATTACCACTCGAGCGATGTTATTTGAGCCACCCCAAGAGTCTGTCAGCTTCGCACACCTTACCCTTAGGTCATATGTGGGTGTTATAAGGGATTATTTAACAAGACCCTATCACTATTACCATGTGAATTATTTTTTTATAGAATATATAATATAGATTTTTTTTATTATTTTTATTTTGTAAATAGTTTATAAATCACAAATAGTATTTTTAGCTAATATTCATAAATATACTTTTGATCTATTAATGTATTTTTGAATAAAATTATATTTTAATAAAATATTATTAATAAAATAATTTTTATTAAATATAATTTATTTTATAATTATTATGAATACAATTTTAAATTTTATTATGGTTTGAAAGATGTTTTTTATTATAACCCATGAATTTTCTATAAATGTTGGTTTTTTTATTTTAAAAGTAACATTTCACATATTTAGACAATTATTTAGATAAAATGTATTTTGTTTTTTGAATCAGGTCATCAAAATTATCCAATAGTGAATTTTTTATAATTTTTTTAGATAGTCAAATTTTTGGTTAAAAATTATATATCGTTTAAATATATAGTGTGTTTTATTAAATAATAATGACCCAATAATGATGTAATAAAATAATTTAAATGGTATTTTCAGATAATATATGATTTACCATTAAAATAATGTGATTTTAGGTTTGTTTTATTTATTTTACAAAGCTATAGTGGAACCTCCAGGACATATAAAATATTTTAACTTTTTAAAATGATTTCCTTGAGGGTGTGACTCACCTCCACATAAGAAAGCCTATTATTTTAATAATTTATTCCATTTTACATTTAAAATAATGTTTCCTACTCACCTTTTTCAAAAACCATTGGAAAACACCATGGTTTGGTATGTGGATTTGATTAGTTTAATGTGTGGTGTCCAAAACCAAAACGATAAAGAATTCCCTATCTTTTCCTATATAAACCCACCCATGATCCCACTTCTCTTCCCTGAAATTTCATGGAAAACATCCCTAACATGCCCCATCTCTCTAAAATCCTCCAAAGGAACCAAAATAATTTAATAATCCTCTCTCAAGCCGCTCCGAAGCCTTTGGGATCACACTCCCAAGTAAGGAATTTATTCCTCTCTCTTTTTTGTCCAAGTTTCTGTGTGATTTAATACCCTTGTATTTTCAATTTTAATGCTGGGGTATGTTTTATAACCTCTTCAATACTTCCATATATTTTTTTTTTAAATTATGATAGACCTTTTTATCTCTCATTAATTCCTCCCATATACACCATTTAGCATGCCGAAATTCCGTAAGGAATTTCTCTCTCCTCATTTACATTCAAGCAATTATTTTTTATTAGGAATCTAAATTACATTACATATGTTGGGACATGTATCTATATGATCCTATTATTGTAAATTTTATGTACATATGATGAGACACCACTTTCTCTCTCATCAACCATTTTTTATGAATTCTTATGTCATGTCGTTATACTGCCAAAATTGCGCCGTGATTTTCCAAATCAAAGTCATTGGGTAGTGAATACCATTCCCATTTCTCTATCAAGGGTATTAACCTTTATGCACATTTAATTATTTATTGTAGAGTTCATGTATGAATTCCACATTTCTTAATTGTGTACTAAATTATGTGTTTAATGAATCCATGCAATATGATCCATGTGGCACAGAAATGCATATAATGAGATGATTAAGAAGGGTACGCCCTAATAGCACTCTAATGCATTGGGTAAAGATTAGTATTATGATACGTCAATTTCTAAGAGGTTATATTCATTTTAATTCAAGTGAAATGATTGTTTACTCATGATCTTTGTGCAATGAGCCTTGGATCATGCAAAGATCATGTTAAATGTTCATGCCACATTTCCATGTTATGATAATCATGCTATATCATGACTATATGTTCATGTTTCTATTATTATCCATTGATATTCCTATTGAATAACATGTATTGTATTCTTCATGTTATTCCTTGTTTACTCCCTTACTGGGCTTTAAAGCTCACCCTTTTTTATGCATGTCCTCAGGTTATCCCATTCAATGCCAAGTATGAAGGTATGTGTGTGGTCTTGTAAAATAAGTTTTCAATAAAGATGTTTATTTCATTTTTTATGTTTTTATGTAATTTTATTAAGCCCCAAATATACTATACCTATTGATCTTCTATTTTGTATCAAGTGAAGAGTTTATGAAATCAATCATGTTTATGTGCGTAATGAAGATCAGGGTAATTATAACTAGGGTTGGTCTTTTTGGAAGACCTAAAAATTTATCATGTGTATAAGAGATTTTTACAATTTTTTAGGGTTTGGTAAATCAATGTGGCTAAATGTTTTGTAAGGAAATTAAATGAGGTGTTTTACTATATATGTGATGGAAAAGACAATCTAGGATTTGTTTTAAAAGATTAAAATATAATAATGTAATTCTATTTAATAATACTTCCAAATGGAAATTTATTTTGAATATAAAATAGTATGGGGTTGAAATACCATAAAAAATTGACATGTTTAAGGGGTGTTTTTAAAATTTTATTTTGGTTTGACACCTTAGTTCACCAATTTTAACCTTAACTGCGGTAACATGTTTTTACTTCTTAAAGGGTTATAATTTTACTTATAAAAAAATTGGAACATAAATGGAAGAGTTATGAAATTATAGGCCATATATTAGCTAAATTATCACATTTAAATGTTTTTATTATTTTTAAATACTTTAATAATATATTATTTTCAAAAAAAATAATATTTATATGATTTTTGACACTAATTTTTTAATTTGAATTTAAAAACACCAAGACAAAAATATAATTAAAATATAATCCCTTAAAATATATATATAATATGACACATTTATCTAAAAAATTCATGTGACTATTTAATTAATCTATAAAATATTATTTTATGATTTTTAAAAAATTTATTACTTGATTTTTCTACTACTTTCACAAGCACTAAGACATGAGTGCGTAAGCATTTATGACAATTATTTCATCACTAAAAATAAAAAATAAATTAATATAATAATAAATAAAAAAATTAAGTTAAATATAATATTTTATATTTGTTCTTTATGTATTTATAACCACATCAATGTTTGGGAATCTTATTAAATATACTATTTTGACTTTTTATCACATACATAAGAATTGTATAAGACACCAGTTACATAACTCAGAAATTCGTATATAACCATAAAAATAATTTATAATAATTAATATTTAATATCTACATTGATCATGGAATTATTAATTATCAAATTTTTTCTTAGGATACCAAAGTTGACTTTTTTAAAGCTACACAAGCATTATGACGACACTAAAAACGATTTTCATATTTATCATGGAATTAATTAAAATTTATATTTTTAAAAAAAATCTCATTATATATTTATTATTTTCTCATAATTTATTAATTCCATAAGTTTCATAAACATTTATATTATTTTTATGTCTTGGAGATATAATGAAAGATACTGTATTTCATAAACAATTTTTTATTTATTTTTCATTAAAAACATTTCTTTTTCAAAAAAAAGAAAATTTTAATACTAGGAAATATTTTATTTCATGAATCCATAAATAAAATAAAATAAATTAAATTAAATTCTTATATGTGTCTAAAATTAATTTTAATATAAATGTATACAATTTAATGGTAAAGAGTTTTTTTAAAAAAATGTGTTTTAAGCATAAAAAAAACTTATAAAAAACCAAATTTATTGATGGTTACTATATAATTAATTATATTATTTATAATTGAAATATACCTATTTTAAATTTATTTAAAATTAAAATCAAAATGGGTCATTTAAATGAATATAACTGGCAATTTTACAAAAAAATGGTATTTTAACTATTCATTGAAATGTTTATCTTTTCAAAAAAATACAAGAAATTTCAGCCTATTATCAATATGGATGATTATATAAAAATTGAAATTAATTTTATTAATTTTTTTTTTAACGTTCCATAAAATAATTGCAACCTTTTCCCACAAACATCAATAAGATTCATTTTTTATGAAAACATATATTTGAAAAACAAATTGAATTTACTAAAAATTGAGTGATTATTCCATAAGGATTGAACAATAAATATAATATATATATTTATTTCATATTGTGGTTAATCTTATTTATGCCATAAAATTTTAAAGCTAGGTTTCACTATAACATTTAAATAATAATATTTCATGGTTTGTTTAATCTTGGTGTTGCAACATCTATATTCTATTAAACATAGTATTCTTATTTTAGAATCTCATAATTTTATATTTTACTCCTTCAATAAATTACCTCCTTTAAATTTGAAATTTCACTCAGAAATCATGGGTTTAACCATTGAAGATTAGTATTCAGAAAACCCATAATTCAAAAAGATTTAATAAAACTTCCTCTAGAAAATTTGGATATGAAAATATAAAGTTCATCTAAAATAATACATTATTTAGAGTCAGATTCAGAAAACATTAGTTGAAAGTGAGAATATAGATATGGAAGAGAATACTATCTCCAAATTATTAATAGAGGGTTATATAGGGAATGGTCATGAGAATGTTAACCACCATAAATCCATAAATTTTTGTGGGTTAAACAACCATTGATTCATCATAAATGAAATTAAATGGATAACGTTTTTATTTCAATGTCCTTTTCCTAATGTTGAGGGATTACTTTACTATCAAGCTAAAGCACACATGAAAATATACTTACTTTATTTATTTCCATTTTATAATAATAATTCTATCATTTTGTTTCAATATGATCAGTTACACTTCTATCTCATATCTTACCCAAATAAATGGATATTCAACAACAATTTTTCATTCCCCAAGTACTAAAATTAACTATTAATGAATCATAAGATCCATATGTGATTCTTTAAACCACTAAATATTAACCAAAAACCAAAATATTAAGAAAATGTTATCCAATAACATCTGAAGTTCAACTTAATACATTCTAAAAATAATTAACATTAAGGATCCTCTAAAATACATCAAACCAAATTTGAATCCCAAATATTGGAATTATTTGATTTCATATCCTCTGTGATCAATTTAATAATAATTTTAATTACTCAAAGAGCCTCATATTGAAATGTATATACCATATTTCCCAAAAATAAAGTCCCAATAAAACCATATATGCTTCCAAAAGATAATTCACCTTTTAGTCCTTAAATAAGCTCCTATATTAGAAAAAAAGATTTTATTGGAATTTTAGCTTCATCCTTCACCATTATATGATCATAATTTGATCTATAATATCAAATGTGATTTTTATATTCTAAAATCCATGAAAGGACTTCTAATAAATTCCCCTAATCCCTTCAATTTTAATTAAAGTATTGACAATAATATTTTTTAGGACTCATTCATATAAACTCCAACATGAAATTCCTAACTCCGATGTGGAGGATAGGTGTGCCCTAATTATCATTGTTAACATTAGTTGTTGGATTGCATAAGATTTCCATTTGAAATTTTTCTCCAAAGTCTATTGTGGATTATTATCCTCATTATCCTTTAGATTAGGTAATTATTTAACATAATTCCCAAACTTCTTTCATCTATAGAATTGATGTGTGGGTGGTGTATTATATTTAAGCCTCTATTTATTCATTTCATTGACTAGATTCATCACAATAATTTGATAGTATTTTGTTGGATGACTAGGTTTCCCAAAAATTTAAGGTATTCCCATTCCTTTTAGTAATTAAAATTATCATTCCTTCCCACATTTT
This sequence comes from Viscum album, assembly GCA_963277665.1. Classification (NCBI taxonomy): domain Eukaryota; kingdom Viridiplantae; phylum Streptophyta; class Magnoliopsida; order Santalales; family Viscaceae; genus Viscum; species Viscum album. Next base: position 37,311,094 of record OY728138.1, read on the forward strand.
TATAAATTATGAGGTTGAAACATTTTATTCTTTCCATGTGATCATCTACTTTAACATCAATGAAAATAAATCTTCCTTTTCTTATCACAAAAATCATGAGCATTTCCAAATTCCATTTCAAATTTGAGTACACATCACATAATTTCTTCATATATTTTAATGTCTCTTATGGATAGTGGATTTCAATAACATGGTTTCAAACCACTAAATAATCAATCGATTTTTTCTTTTAGGTCTCATGGTTAAACCATAACCATACATTTATAGTATTGTAAAATTATCCTAATATGTAACAGTGGATTCATCATCAATATACAAAAGACCACAAAATTCCTTCTCTAGTTTTGTATATAAAACTTTATGAACGTATTTACTAAGAAATATCCTCTTAAACACATCCCATTAAAAATATTAAATTTCATACTCTTAACTCATATTCCAAATAAGATTTTTCTATTGATTTGATTCACCTTCTAAATAATAAATGTCTATGAAAACTTTTTCTGGGATTAATCATTGAAAAAAGGAAAATATATTTTCCATTGAATTTATACATTTTATAGAAACTGGTAGATTTGAATTCCCTAGAAGGAGGGTGGATGTTGTCACATAAAAGATTCAATGGCATGTTTTCCCCCTTTCGTAAATTTAGAAGTTCAACTAGACCCATGTTTCCACTCATACATTGTGATAATTCTATGAGAATAGTTACAAAATATTTCATTCCAACTTTAAATACATTTGGTTTCTTATAAGGCTAGTCATTGTATTGGATATAAAATTCGTTTCTAACATGATTCCTTTATAATCCAACCATTTACTAAAACTAAAATATTTAGTGTGAGCAATAATAGTCATAGTGAGAAATAATATGGTAACGAAAATTATTCATATGATGCCAAAATATTGACACTTAATTTACTATGGATGGAAAATTAGGTTTAACATAATCGATCATTAGTTCTAATCTATTGAAATTATTCATAATAATTTGTAATGAAAATTTGAGGTAACACAATCATATCCATCAGGAGTGTGAAAGACAATGCAGAGTAAGAACACATTAACCATGCACTGAAATGATGGATGAGATATACACAACAAACTCTTTTTAAGGATATTTACCCTAGATGAAGCTATTCCAAAACCACTTTGACTTATATTATCTAGAAAGGAATGTATTTACAAAAAATCACATAATAACTATCCTACCAATACTTTTGGCTGTTATCTTATACTTAGGCTTATCCCTTTGGGTTTTACAAAATTTATCTAATTCTAATATCTAAGTATTGTTTAAACCTATACTCTGATACTAGCTATAGTGACCTTAAATTTTCATATTTATATATTTTATCATTTTAGAAGAATATTAAATATATTTTACAAATACTCTCCTAATTAATATAATTTATAATCTCTTAGGAGACTAGATAATCAAAAAACTAGTTTATAATATATATATATATATATATATATATATATATATATCATCTCCCAGACAATTATTCATATCTATCACCATTTATAGTCACATCATATTAAAGCATTTCTTCATATCATGGTAAAAATAAATATAAGAAAGGGTAAGATCAGATGCTCAGTAAGGTTAAACAAGGGATATATCAATATAACATGAGTATAATGGTATGAGAACATGATATTGACATTTTATAATCAATATGATACAAATCATAAATTAAAATATGAATCGTTGAAAAAATCATGGAAATTTATAAGACATGAATCATAAAGGAATTAAATAACATGTTCCATTAGAGTATAACATAGACATAAGTATATGAAAAAAATAATCTTATAGCTTTGTGAAAACGTTTAAATAAAAACATGTTCACCCATTAATATGTGGATAAGAAATCAAGCCCTCACATTATCTTATAGATATAAAAATAGGTCTATACATAATCTTATGGACAAAAAAGTTACGTCTATGCATAAAATTATGGTTATGAAAACTAGGCCTATATGTAATCTTATTGATACAAAATCCAGGTCCACACATAACATTTTGATCTTGAAATTTGGGCCACACATAACATATTTAACTTCAGAGATCCATAATTAACCCATGGGAAAGAAATAGGTTTCATAGAATCATTCATAAATCTTCATCATAATCCATATTTGAAATAAATTGTATGGTATCATTTCATCGTATCCCCAAATAAAATATTAGTAACATCAAGTAGTTTATCATGGATTGAACATGGATTTAGAATTTCATTTTAACATTTATCGAGGAAAATATCCATTCCAATTTTATTCACTTATTTAAAATATTAAATTTTCATAAATATAAATGAAAAAATTTCTTTGAAAAGAATCTTGAAAAACTTTAAATGAAGCATAAAATAATTCAGCATTCATGATGTTATAAAATACCGTTCATTCCATTTATATTAAAAGAAAACATTCCATTCACATTGCTTTTGTAAAAAGCTAAAAATCATAGTGTTTAGAAAATGAAAAAAAAATATTTGTTTTAAATCATTTTATAAAAATTAATTTATGGGTAAAAATGAATATATAGAATAATAGGAAAATATTATTAATTTTTAGTAATTTTTTTAGAAAACATATATATGGAAGGAAAAAAATTTCTAACCAAATAGAGAAATAAAGTCAAATTTACAAAAAAACCCATATTTTAATTTATTGAGTACTGAAAGTGAGAAAAATTAAAGGAAAAAAATGTATTATACATAAATGAAAATATTAGAACAAAATTTAATAAATTTTATTAGATAATTATCATATAATTTCCTCAATGGAAATTAATTCATAAACAATCTAGATTAAAATTGGATTAAAAATAAATCTCTTACCACTTTGGTTACTTTTGATTAAAAATACCAAAGAAATATATAATATTATATTGATATGTATATCACCAAAATTTTATAAATAATAATTATAAAATAAAATTTTGGAAATTATATAGACCCAAAAAAAGAAACAAGTCGATAACAAGGCATGTGTATCATAGAAAAATGTGAAGCAAACAATCCCTTAACTAGAGCTTGACTTCCTTCAAAATCTCTCTAGTATCTTGTGTAAGAAATTTAAATTTATTAGAATTATGTAATATAATAATTTAAACAAATATAATATAATATATTATCTTATTATAACATTTTAATACCTATTTGTTATTATCATTTTATTAGAATCATCATTTCAAGGTGTTAACTATTTTATTTTTCTTGATTACTCTAGTTTAGTAGTCCTGATATTTATATGTTTATCATGGTTAAATTATGTAAATAATGTTTATAATGATATAAATATAATAAATATTAATTAAATATATATTTATAATTATTTATAAAAGTTATAGATAGAAAAATAAATTACCCCATTCAAGGAGAAGGTAGGAAATACGTACACATGAATGGTGTTTTCACTTTTTATTGGAAGGAAATAAAGAAAGATAAATAATAAATAATAAATAGATAATAATTATTATATCATAAAAATAATATATATATTAATAAAATACATATTTATTAACATGCATCTGATTTTTAGAGAAAAAATGAATAAAATCTCTTCATGGAGGTGCTAGTTCACACCTACACACGAGCGACACTATAATTTTTTTAATGGTTTTGAAGGTAATAATTTAGATATGATATTATCACTAAAGAAGCATAATTATTTCAAAATAATCATATATAAAATTTAAACTCATCATAATAACCATCCAATAAAGATGGCGATGATAAATGTAATTGTATCACAATGTGGAGACAGTATATCACATGTACTCACATGTTATACTTTCAATTTTCATTTGATTGAAAGTGATTTAAAAATGATTTAATAATCATAATAATATTTAATTTTATTTATTATAATTAATTTATTATTTAATGAATAATATAATATATTCATAAGAGTTAAAATAAGAAATAAAAAATGAAGTGATCGGTTAAGGAGACTCTTCTTTGAAATAACATCATTAGATATCCTATTAATGACCCCAGGGTTAGTCATTTGGGAAGAGTAAAATCATTAGAATGTGTCTAGTTGGGGTTTTTAATAGGATAAGATATGTTTTGATTGATATATATGGATCAGTGTTTTGTAAATAATAGAAAGGAGTTTTATTTTATAATTGAGGGGAGGGGTAATCTTGGAATTTTTTAAAAGATTAAAATATAATAAATTAATTCTATAGAAAAATACTTTCAAATGGATAGGTTTTAGAATATAAAGTTGGATGAGTCTTAGATACAATAGAATAATAAAATTTTGATGGGTTAATATGGGTTCTTACACCTTATCTTTTGGTTTAACCCCTTAGTTAACCTACTATAACCATAACCACCATAAAGCCTTTTTCACTATTAAAGGGTTATAATTTTACATATATTGTAAAAATAGGATAATAAATGGACAATTGATGAAATTTTATGCCATATATTATCTAAATTAAAATATTTCAATATTTTTATGAATTTTAAATAATTAAATAATGTTTATTTTTCCATAAAATATTATTAGTTTCATTTTTGTCACCATTCCTTTAATTTGACATTAAATACACATTTAAAAAAAATAAGAATTAAAATATAATATATCAACATATCCATAATAAGTAATATTTATGTAATAAATTTATGGTTAACATCAATTAATCCATAAAATATTATTTATATTGTTTTTATAAATAAATTATTTGATTTTTATACTTGTTGTAGAAGCACTACATCAACATTGTGTAAACATTTTGGGTAATTATTTCACATCTAAAAATTAAAAATAAATTAACTAATATAAATAAATAAATTAAGTACCATAAATTTTTTTATATTTGTTCAATATGTGTTTTTTACTCACATTTATTTCAGGAGTACTTATTTAATATGCTATTGTGACTTTTTCGGCCTTACAGAGGCATTGCAAAGGAATTTTGATAATCCACATTTTATATAACTATAAAATTATTATATAAATATAAAAATGTTTTAAAATACAAAATATTTAATAAAAAATTCTATTATGTATTTATTAATTATCAAATAGTATTTTTAGGATACCAAATTGGACTTTTCTAGTGTTGTGCAAGCACTGCATCGACACTAGAAATAGTTATCATATTTATCATTGAATAAATTATAATTAATATTTTTAAGATTATTTTTGTATAATATTTGTACAATATTATAAAATTTTTTACATTTAATAAATTTCATAAATAAATAAATATATATATATATATATATATATATTATTTTTATGTCTTGAAGATATCATAAAAGATACCATATTTCAAAAAAATGTAGTTTTTTACTATTCTCAAAAACATGTAAATTACTCAAAAAAATATAAAAAAATCATACTTTGAAAACATTATTAATGATGAATAAAAAATAAATACTATTTAATAATATTAAATTCCTATAAATGAAAAAAATTATTTTAATATAAATCCAAAAAACATAAAAAAATAATTTAGAAAAAAATGATTTTTAAGGAGAACAATTGACTTATACTAAAAACATGTATATTTCTGATCCCTAATTAAATAATTATATTATTTTATAATAAATGATACATATTTAAATTTTATATAAAATTAAAAAAATAATGCCTTATTTTAATGAAAATGGATTACAGTATTACAAAATATAAAAAATATGATATTTTCATTATTCACTGAAAAATCACCCTTTTTAGAAAAAATAAAACAATTACCCATAATATAATTTTGATATGATGCTTTAAAAAATAAAATTTATTTCATAAAATGCATTTTATTAATTTTCCTAAAAATATTTATAATATTTTCACAGAGAAATCTATAAAATCATTTTTGATGAAAACATAATTATCATGAAAAAATTTAATTTACTAAAAATTGTCTGCTTATTCTCATAGAATTTATCAATACCTATATATATATAAACATATACATAAAATTTTTAATCCTATTTTTACCCACTACTTTAAAAGCTAGTTTATAACTATGACATTTAAAAACTAATATTTTATTGTTCGTTTATACATGGTGTTGTGTGTCATATATAACATCAAACAAAATATTCCTATATTAAAATAATGGGGTTTTATTAAAAACATAATGGGTCTAAAAGAGTTTTAAATTCACATTTGGAAAAAAAATTGGAAGTGACATGTGTCATCATCTTTTACGTCAATGTTAAAAATGTTTTCAAAAATATCATTTATGTTGTCTTTACGATTTCCCATTTCATATTCAAAATGATTTACCCTAACTGGGGTTGTATTTAACAATTTATATTCAAATATATATTGATAATTTGGGGGAAAAACTCATGATACTAAACAACCAACTTCCTGATTCCTTTTTGGGAGTTATCATTCTTTAATCCCTTTTTGGTATTGTTTTTCATCTTTGTAAACATCCTTCATGGTTTCCAATATTACACTAGGTATATTCCATTTCGAAACTGTTAGGTCCACAAGGTAAAATAACCTAAGAGGGAGGTGTTAATTATGGTATGATAGATTAAAAATACTACCCATTCAGATATTATTTCATCATTAAACAAAACACACTTCTCTCTTTATATTTCTGTAATATATGAACAAAAATGAAATCATGCACATGACACAACAACATTACTTGGTTCACCTTCATTGGGATATGTCCAAGGAGCATACAACAATAATGTTCTGATGAACCAAATTCACTAAAGCTCACTAAAAATTACAAGATTAGGGATATATCACTTTTATGCCTAGGCTTACTACCTTTTCTATATTTAGGGTCTCCTCACTGCTTTCCCAAGAGTCACTCCCTATTTCTCTTTCTATGGCTCACTGCTGGTGGAATAGATCACCATCTTCTATTTCCTTTGCTCAATTGTCTTAGATGGGGTCCACTCATAGTTTATATACTTGCATGTCCCTTCATTTTAATGAATATATACATCCTCAATTATAGGTAGATGCTCTTTGAAGTCCCTTTTTCACTCATAGATGAAATCCACTTTTCCGAGTACTTCTAGTTAGCTGAAATTACTTTTGAAAACTATTTTAGACCCTTCGTAAACTACCTTATTATTCATCAAACCACACATCACATTTGTTTCGTGGACCACCTCTTCTGAGAACTGCCTCCACTTCCACTACCACATACCACCTCTGTGTACCATCTCCACAATGCACTTTTACGTACCTATTCTGCATACCAGACTTACTTCCTACGTGAACTGCCTCTTTTGTAGACCACTTTTCCTTCATGAACCACTTCTCCTATATGTACCATTTTTCTTTTCAAGCCATAGTGCCCCAAAAAACTTCTTTGTGAACTATTTGCATGAACTTCATATCCATTCAGGGAATCCTCCTCACAAACTACTTCACCCTTCATGAAATTATCCCTCATAAACCAGTCTTTTACTTCACCGAATTCCCAAAGAAAAATATTTTTCTTATGAAAATTTCTCACATATAATTAGCGGATTCATACTCCTAAAATAGGGAAATAGAGCATAAAAAATCCACTAATCCTAGATTCACCGAAATCATTACTGCGTACCATTTCTTCTAAAAACTATTCTCCTATGTGGACCACATAATATCATTATTCCTTCACGGCAGCCCAAATCTCTATTTCATTTTTTACAAATGATTCCCTTCATGGATTATCAAATCACTACTTCATTTCCATGAATGAAAATCCATACCATATTCTGTAATCCTTCCATGCACCATCTTTCTCTTATGAATCACATGACTTCCCATGAATCACTTCCACATACGGTATGTGTATCATACTCCATGGTCCGCATACCATGCTTTGTGGTCCATGTAATGTCCTTCACAGTACATGCACTATTACTGTACGGAAAACCTAACTTTTCCAATTTTACCCAGCCATTCGACAAGCCCCTATATGGGAAAACATTCCTTTTTCATAAACCAAACTCCCAATTTTGAGACCAGAAATTCTGCAAGCACTAAGAAATTGCGCCACCTTAAACACCTCCTTATTAAAACACCAAAAATACTAATTCATGGTTATCTAGATTTTTGAACAAACAAAATAACTCCAAAAACATACTGATATGACAACTTGAGGGATTTTTTCCCAACAAAAACCATCCAAATTCGTTCTCTTGATGTATTATGATCACGTTATTACATTATTTACATGGTCAAGTACTCATTGATCTATATAGTGTTAACATCATGTTTTTCACAATTTAGATTAGATGATGTTCACCTTGAAGGAATGTCATTATATTGAAAATTGGAAAAGTATTGGTGTTTTACATAAAGTTATTATGACACAGATAATTATTAGAAATTTTACAATGTATTTTTTGAACATAAACCTTTTTTATATGGATATGTTATGATCATGATATCTTATTCATTAACATGGGTAAATGTATTGACATTCTTAATTTTTATTAACTATGCACATATGTTGATTATGTATTTTTAATTATATGGATAACCATGTATTTATTTAGCTAAATGTTACTGAGTGAATTGTATGGAATATATTTTTGAATAGTATGAGGAATTCATTGGACATAAAAAGGTCACAAGTGAGGTTCGTCATTATATAGCCCCTCAATGCATAGACATGTCTCATGACATGAAATATTTTTGATTTTGGTGTGTAAATCTCCTCATATCTATATAGTGTCAAACAAAAAGGTCTTGACCACATGTTTTTATGTCAAAAATTAAAGATCCCTTTTTTTAGAGGTAAATATTATTTATATCGATGTTCTAATTTATTATCATTGATATAGAATGATCTTAGTTTCTGTTGACTATATCATTATTCAAATTATTAATCCCTAAAATATTATGTATATCATGCTAATGTTTTAAATAGATTCAGTTTTATGTTTCCCATAACGAGTGTTTGATATCCCTCTTTTCATATGTTTATATTCCCTAGGTTAGTAATTTTTTTTTTCAAAAATGAATGTTTTTGAAAAATAAAACATGTGAAATAATTAGTGGGATATGTTAATGGCTCATTATGGATTAATTAGTTTCATATATAGTGGAAAAAATTACTTCTAGTTGAGAAAGGAGTGAGATTTAGTAGTTAATTTTTTGTGTAAATTCATTAAACACAAAATCATAAATGGTCTTGCTAATGTTTGTAATGAAATATTTTAATTATGCTCTATAATTATGCTAAGTTATTTCTAGTAATATACAATTGGTATTGAAAAAAATATATAAAATATGTGTTTATGGAACTTGACTTAGGTGTGTGGCTCTATGGTATCACACATAGTCCAGATAACTTATCATACCTCATCTTGAACCAATGTAGTTCCATTGTATTAGCTGAAATTATTTACATTGATAAAATAATTTTCACATAAAAGTTATCCTTTTCTTTTTTTTTGTAAAATAATCTCATAGTTATTTTATCATAGGATCTTCTTTCATAGAGATAGATCCTTATGAGGAATGTCTGGATGATGAGGAAATGGAATGGGTTCTATTAGGTAATTAACCACTCCTTATTAAACAAGATCAATGATCCCAATTAACTTATTTTCTATATTTTTTTTGAAATTTATATTATTAAACCATTTTATTTTTTTATAATTAGTGGCTGAAGCCTCATTTTATTATTAAATAATATAAATTCCCTCTTTTTGACTGGGTAGAGGGAGACCCATTATATATCCCGCAGTCCCAGTGGCATAAAAGCCAATTTTTTGGTCAAATGGACCCTTTAGTGATTATTACTTCTACAATACCCGATACAGTACATCCACCAATACAGTCCCTGTGGTATTACAACTCCTTGTAAAGCTGGTGTTGATGCCTCAAAAAGAAATAGGATATTCCTCATAGCTTGAGTTAAGATATCTTCTATAATTGAAAAATTTCAAGCGATTAATGTAGAGCATTTAACTATGGTGTAGAGGCAATCATGAATCACTTTTCTACGCACCTCTAATGAATGGGAGTTTGTTTTCCTTTGCACATCATCAAAATACATATATTGAGAATAATGTGATAAATCTATCCATTCTATGGTAATTAGTCTTGAGGGATTCTCATGGAAAATGGATATTGATGATAACATGATAGATCTTCTATGGATGATCATTAAATACAATTTGGCACCCCTTTGTAAATTTGTAGGAGCATTATCTGAGAACCTTGGGGTAGTTTTCCCCAATGGAGTATCATTAATAACTATAACTGATTAAATGATGGTAGATATGGTGATCATATCCCTTTTTTAAATTGGAACAATGACTAGATAAAATGGGATGAAAATAGAGGGAATTCTGGTTAGTCCATTTAGTGGAACAAGAGTATTCAGGGAAAGTGATTCCTCTAGGGGAAGAGGTAAATAATAACAATTCCTATCTTTTAATTTTAAACTTATTTTATAATGTATGTATCTTCTATTTTTATCTGCAATAATACCACATATGGTAGTAGTTAATCAAACATAAAAGGCTACTGCTCATATTTACTCTTCATTAAAAACATTAGAGAGAGTCAAAAGCATTGAGGTAATTTTAATATTAATAAACATAGTAAAATCTAGTATTCCAGTATCCCCGGTGGGTTCTAATTAAATCCCATTTTCTCTTTCTCTCTAGTGGTCTATGAAACAACTGGTGTAATACCACATCTTTTAGTTTATTTGTGAATACCCTATGAGGGAATTATTCTAAAAAATTACCAATATATAAATCATGTTCTATACTTTAGTTAATGATTTATTTGACTATAAATACATCTACACCACTATAAATAAATTTTTTAATGAGTGTAAGAAATATGAGGTACTTTGAGTGGAATTTAAAAGGGATGATACTGATGTATTCAATATAGAGATTAGGAATATAACACATTGAGAGAAAGTTAAACACATTGATATGTAGTTTCATTGGAAAAAAATAATTAGAATGATGGTATCCTATGAAAAAAAATCTAAAAATAGCAATATGAGGTCTGTGATATGGAAAGATAATAAGAAATCCATGTGGATAAACTTGTGAAAGTGAGAGAGAATGCTTCCACTAGCCCCCCATGAACTGTTTTTAATGGACAATATTCTTCAAAGTTATTTGAAAATCATTGATATATTGATGTTTCATAGTGATCATTGATTTAAGTTTAATAATTGATAGAATTATTGTTATATTATACATTTAATATTTTAATCCCCTATATATAATTTTATTGTCAATAAGAAAGAGACCCCAAGTTATGGATTCTCCTTTCCTTTCCTTAATGAATGATAAATATTTCTTATCTCAAAATTTTATAAATTTTTGTTTCTTTGACCCTAAATTCATGATTATCTATTAAGCTCACTAAGATAAATATTATACTAATTGAATCCATATAAATAGTTTATGAAAATTATTTAGGTAAATCATAGCTTCAAAACTATTGAGTTAATGATGAAATTTCCAGATCAATAAATTATCTTTAAGGAATGTTCCATAAAACATATATTGGTGATATATATACAAAAAAATATACCCACAACATAATATGGGGCATGATTTTAATATAAAAGACTACAAAGTTTTTATTTTCTAGTGAAATTTTTATGGAAGGATGTTGAAATTTTTGGTATGATATATATTTTTTGTTACCATAAGCCAAGGTTCTTTTATTTAGATGTGGAGAGAAGAAGAATATAATATAATATAAAATATTAAGGGGATTGTTTTGATATAATCAATGATAAAAAGGGTCCAAATATCTAGGAATGAAATATTTATGCATTATTCATAGATCACATGAACTAGTATACTAGGAACATTAGTGTTATCTAATTTTTTCATAGATAAATAGACTATGTGAGTATACCATTTCAAGGATAAATGGTGGTCCTTATATGTTTTTTTTATTTTCCCTTTAAACCTAATTTTTAACTATGAGATGAGAGGGAGTGCCCCAGTGGGCCTAAAATTGGATTTCTATAGGACCTCAATTTGAGTGTTTCTAACTTGAATATATTTATTTAGTTTCTTGATTGCTATAAAATTTGTCTAGGCAATGCAAGGTGTTGGTTTAGTGAGTTGAGAGTCAAATTTTTCTTAGGATTAAATTTGTGGGATTTCAACCTGGTGAGTATCATGTAACATTCCATCTAGAATTTATGTTAGTTAAATTTAGACCAATGTGGGATAATATTTATTATTGTATAACCTTGACTAAAAGTTACCGGGTCTTAAGGTCATACCACATAGACTGAAAGAGGAGTGAGGTCATATGTCTAAAATATAGGTAAAACCAGCATCTCATGAATTTATGCGACTCATGTTTATAACAAACCATACTTTACATTAATTGATATTACATGAAATCTTATGTATATTCATTACCTCATATAATAAATCCATGATATGACTGTATAGGTATAGTGTTTTTCGAAACTAGGACGCATAAAAAACTAGTTCATAAAACAACAATATTGTCTCCCCATATCTCATCATAACTAGACTTCATTTGGACATATCTTCCTTAATAACCTTATTCATGACTAGGGGAAAAGAAACAAAAGAAAGGGTGATCTAAAATTCTCATTAAAGGTAAACAAAGGAAACATCAATCATATCATAATCATAAGACATAAGAACATAACATTTGGAATCCTTATCCTGCGTATGAATGATCGTGATATCATGTCAGGGGAGAAAATTTCATAATAAATAATGGAAATATTCTCAAAAGTCAAAACATAATACCTGAAGTTTTGCGGCATACACATAAGCATAAAAAATCATTTCATATTAGTCAAGGATCATTGTCAAGACCATTATAGCAGACCAAGTCCATTATTGAACCTGGTTGACTAGTTTTTCTAGCCATGTATTACAGAACCAGAATTACTTACGGTTCCAATATTGTCCATATCTTGAGATATAAATCTCTACCCAATGCATTAGAGGTAGATATAGGTCCCACCAATCTCGTAATGAAATCATTATTACATATGCAACAAAAACATAAATCATTCCTCATAGCATAACCCAAGGAATAAAATGGGTTTCGTAAACATCATTCCATCATAACATAATCCATGTAAAAAAATGGATTTCATAATTATAATTCCATCATAAAAAAATCAAATCATAGAAATAATAGGGATATAAACATAACCTTATTTAAATAATGTCATCTTAGATGGAAAATAGTTGTTATATAACACATGAAATTTATTCATGAGGAAAATATCCATTCTACTTCAAAAACGTATTATTTTCTCAAAAAACCATCAAATTTTAAAAGAAAATTATTAATTTGAATATAACCTTGTATAACATTAATGAAATATTCCAAGAAATAAGGCATTATGAATGTGTTCAAATCCATTCATGCCATATAATATAGAAAAGACATTTTTCTTGTACATTTTCCTTAAAATTCAAAAGGTACCTCATACCAAAAAACGAAAAATGATTCATTTCATACCATTTAATAAAACTTTCCCAATTGGAGAAAATAAATAGAAAAAATTATAGAAAAATATAAATAATATTAGATATTTAGGGAACATGTAGTAGATGATAAATATACCCTAGTAAATACTTACGAATAAACAATCTCAGATAACAATGAGATTGAAAAAATATCCTTTACCTTAGGTCCTATATCCTTTATATGTATCTAAACCTCTTTTTTAATGATTTAATAAAAGCTATTGACTCATTCTAGAATCATAATAATTTTTATAATATCATATATGATTATATTGTCATCTGTTTTTAATAACATTTCATTGTCACTCGTTATTCGGAAAGTAACTGTGTTAGGTTCTTAAGAATGTTTTGTTGGATATGTTCATGTTCCATTTTATGGGTTATAGTTATATCATTTAAATAATTAAAATTGTATTAAAAATATCATATTTATTCATTCTATTCATGTATATAATCATGGTTTACTGAAGATCATGTAGAATGAATCACATCACATCGTGGACATGGTGGGTCATACGTACGCACGAGTAACGATAACATTCAATTAATTGTTAAATGGTATGGAATTTTATGGTATATTAATTATACAGAATAATTATAATTTTATATTAATTATTAATATCCATTATAATAATCATTATACCCATAAAAATAAAGTATTTTTGAATAAAAAATTATACCATGTCGTGGAAATGGTAAGCCATACGTATGCACACATGGTGATATTGCTACTCATAGGATGGATAAAAGGAGGTATAAGGTTGTATCATAATAATAATAATTTCTGAGAATGTAGAGGATACAAGATTTATTACTTTAGTATGGATACAACATAAGAATAGGAAGTATGAAAAGAAAAGAATTTTGAATGATGTGATAAAACAATTACCTCTTTTTCAAATATCTAATTTTAATTTTTACAAAAGGTATCTTTATGATTGATTTCTTCCCAAATTGTGGCCTCTAAGAACAATTGAGGGTATTTGGGAGAGGAAATGGGTAGGGGTTGGATGATAAAAATGGATTTAGAGGTGTGATTAAAAGAGAAGGATATGTTCTCTTTTATAAGAGAGGGAAGGGGAATATTTGGATATACAAAAAATATTAAATTAATATAAATTATTTTTTAAATTAAAATGGATCCAATGTTATTAGAGTATAATATTTTTATGGGTCTAAATCCTCCCAACCCTTAGGTTTTATACAAGTTTAGGTCAAAAATTTAACCAAATATTTTGTCATTAACCCTTAGTTAAATAAATTAACTCTTACCATGTCTTCCTAAATTTTTACAATATATAGTTAACAGCCCGAATGGACCCATGGACTTATTTTTATTTTATTATGGATATTACCCCTTTTAAGGGTTTAAGAAGAACCTGTACATGTCCCATAGGCCCTAGTCACAAGGCCTGACTGGCCCGCAATACATGACCCGAAGGCCCATAGGTATACCATGCCCATTACCTGACAAGTAGGCCCAACCCACTAGAACTGCCCCTCCCTAGCTTTTGCATCAATGATCACCTAGCTCCCCACCATGCATTGCTGATTGGCTAGAATTTCCTCGTACCAAGCTGCACGGTGCCTAGTCCCAATGGCGGCTTCCATACCCTCTCATTCATCCAATCTGGTTAGCTCTACTTCTGGTGGATTCTATTCTTATTGCTGAAATCCTATTCTAGGGAATTTTCTGTGTGTACTGGGATACTCCATGGTCTCTGTGGCCCGAAGGACCTATGGCCTAAATGCCTTTGATGACATGAAGGCCCTTGAGACCCGTAGGCCCAAACCGGTTGCCCGAAGGCCCAAATCGGGTGAATAGTTCTAGTTGCTATAATACCGAATAGTAACTGCTACAGTGACTACTACAGTACCCCTAGAAATTTGTCTCCACCCAAATTTTAACCTAGCTCTCTTGGATGCCAAGTAAGAGCCCTTTCCACT
This sequence comes from Viscum album, assembly GCA_963277665.1. NCBI lineage: Eukaryota > Viridiplantae > Streptophyta > Magnoliopsida > Santalales > Viscaceae > Viscum > Viscum album. The sequence goes on from OY728138.1 coordinate 37,326,495, forward strand.
TGGGTATGGGTTCATCAGCCAATATATATATATATATATTATATAGATAATATAGTTACTATAAAATGAAAATATAACCTCAAGTGTATCATTAATTAAAATTTTATTATGAGTAGTTGAATGAATATTATTATTTGATGACTATTATATCATTTAATAGTATACTATTTTTTAAAACTCATTTTTGTCAATTCAGACTCTATTTAGTAATTGATTTTTGTTAAAGTCATAACAACTTGATTCATTCAAAAAATTACATTAACTAAAAGATAAAATTCATAATAATACATACAAGTAGTTTACGGTATAAATTTTTTGAAATTACAGTTATTTTAGTATTTATAATATCATTTATTGAAATATTTCATTAATAAGGTATCCACTGCATCATCACTGTGTCATAAATAAATTTATTTATTTAATGTCAAAAAATTGTAAATAAATTACCATGATTTAAGAATTTTATTTGGAATCAAATGACTACTTATAGTAAAATAGATAAGTTATATAACCCTATATTAAAATTTTTTATTAAAAAGATACATGTTTATGTTATATTTATATTTACTTTAATGTAATTATTAAAACATTTCATTATCACAACCACGTGGGTTCCAAAGGCCAAAAGTTTGGCCTAACGAATTTTTTGGTCTCTCATGACTCATCCAATACGATTAGGATATGTGTTAGGGTAGTTTTATATTATTATAATATTATTTTTAAACTTATTTACTTAATTTACCCTTTAACCAAGGAAAATAATAATAATTACTATAGTTACTATTCATAATATCCAAAACCTAAAGGTACCTGTTTAGATAATTTGTAACTTTTGATTCCAAATATGGATTCCATTTTTTGAAATTCAATATATATAAGTTTCATTAATTAATTTAAAATTAATTCCTTTTGTCAAAATTAGAAAGCGGGTTTTTCAGAAGTAAAAAACGATAAAAAGATTGACATGTTTTTATGTCCTATTTAAATGTAAAATTACTTACAATGACAAAATAAGGATTAAATGATTAAAGATTAATCCAATTACACTTTAAAACCAATTAAATGTAAAATCTAGCTATATGAATAAAGTAGATGAAAATCCAGTATTGTAGTATTTTCACTATTCATTAAAATATGAATTTTATCAGAATAATTCCATAATTTCAACCAATGTAAATTTTGATGTCCTGCATCTAATGAAGAAGTTTATTATGTCAAATATAACTTATAAATTTTTCAACAACATAATTTAAAAAGGTTTGACCATCAAAAGGTGGTAAAACTACATTTTAAAAATATTAGAGTATTTAATGCTTAAAATGGGATTTATTCTCATTTTAAGCCTCTAAAATTTATTAGATAAATGTAAAAACATTTAACAAACATATTTAACTGTATTATAGTTAGTTATTCACATTCCCTCCAAAAAATAGTTAGGAGTAAAATACTATTTAAAATAATAATATTATTGTTTAATTATTTTTCGGTATAAATCACTGTTGTGTGCAATGCAAGCTACTAAAGAATTAAAATTATTTAAAGAAAATATTTAATAAAAACAATTTGGTGTTACACTCTGGCCCCATAAAACTGAATTTCTCCATCAAAATTCTTTACTTGTAAATAAATAGATGAGGATACCTCTCCCTCATTATATCCTAAATTTCCCACATAGCTTCTTCTAATTGGTGGTTCCACCATAAAACTATAACCAAGATAGTGGTATTGTTACGTAGAACTTTGTATCTATAATCCAAAATCTCTATTGTTTGTTCTTCATAAAAAATATATTACTCTAGTGGTATGAATTTTTAGTTTAGAACATGTGAATGATTAGGTATGTACTTTCTTTGGAGAGATAAATGGAACACATCATAAACTTGAGAGAGATTTGGGGGAAGCACCAGTCAGTAAGATACATTCCCAAGGTCATCTAGAATTTCACAAAAATCTATATACCTAGGGTCAACTTTCCATTCATTCCAAATCTCATTACTCCTTTCTAGGGAGATATTCATAGAAACACCTTATCCCCCAATTCAAACTGTAGGTCTTTTCTTTGGTTGTCATAATAAATTTATTTGTCAACTCTGAGCTGCTTTTATTTGTTCTTGAATAGATTTGACATTTTCTTCCATTTCAACAACAAGATCAGGTCCTAATAGATTTCTTTGCCCAATTTCTTTTGAGAAATCAATAATTTTTCAAATATTTCCATAAAGGGATTAATAAGGTCCCATATGAATACTGGAGAGAGAGCTATTGAATTAAGGAAATTCCACCAAATGTAGGTGTTGATCCCACCCACCTTTGAAATTCATAGAGAATAATCTCAACATGTCTTTCAAAGTTTGAATTTTCTTCTCAGACCGACCATATGTCTGAGGATGATATGTTGTCATAAAACAAAACTCTATATCTAAAGAATGATGAAGACTTCTCCAAAACATTGAGGAAAACCTTGGATCCCAATCAGATATAATGGAAAGTGGTACTCCATACAATCTTATCACTTCCTTAACATATCTCCTAGAAATATGATCAATGCACTACTAAAATTATGGCTTATAATAGCGCAAAAAACGGCCTTTAACAACGCTAAAAAAGCACTGTTAATATCGGCGACGATAAAGGGGGGGGGGTCCCCTTTATTAGTGCTAAAAATAGTGCTGATAAAGGGGGAATTTAATCAGCGCTCAAAAAAAGCGCTGATAAAAGTGCCCCTTTATCAGCACTAAGAAAGCATTGATGAAGGTAGTATTTATCAGCGCTATTTTCAGCGCTGATAAATGTATAATATATCAGTGCTATTTTGAGCACTGATAAAAACTACCTTTATCAGTCCTCAAAATAGTGATCATATATTATCCCTTCATCAGCTCTTAACTAATGCTGATAAAGGTCAAAGATCATGTGCAAAACCAGAACCTGCAGAGAACCTGCCAGCACCTGCACACATTACAACACCTGCACAGAGCACAAACAACACCTGCACATAGCACAAACAACACCCACACACAAAGCACATAAGAACAAAAATGATACATACATTTACTTGAAATCATCAATACAAAACAACACACTTCTATATACATTTCAAATAATTATTAATTTGGTTAAAATTACATTTATCCAATAAAAAGTTAAAAAAAATGATGTTCCATCCTTTTTGCATCTATCCACTCTAAAAAATTGTCGTATATAGTGGCTGTTTCTGAACAAAGCAGGAAAAATATTTCACCTACATAATAAAAAAATATTATGTTAGTAATACAATAATGAAATAAAGAATGGGGTTGCTAAATGGAATTATACTAGTGAGGCACAAAACATAAAATAACCAATTAACTAAATTGGATCATGGTTAGGGAAAATCATCTATAATAATCTAATGGCACAATTTTTAGTAGAACATGGTCTATTTAATGATTCGAGGGGGAATAGATAAACCTACAGTTTGGTTCTATGGTTATGATGGTCTCACATTGATGGTTAATAGTTTGTCAAATAATGTGATGAACTTGTGTAAGGTAGGGGTTTTTGGGGAAGTATCTCTATATGGTTGAATAATGGATTTTAAGCCACTCAATGAAACTATACAGATTAGAAGTGTGTGTATATTGATTCCCACGTGGTTGGAAAATGATTTATTTTTCCCTTAGGCCTAATAATTCACCTAATTAATGAGTGCAATTAACAAATTTTCACTATCAACCATTAAAGTGGGTTACCCTCGTATATCCCTCATTCCACTCAACAAAATCCTTTACACGCACTCTCCTCCTTCTCCCTTCCCCAATGGGATATCTCCCATAATTTTGAGATAAGTCAAATATTATCAGTTACATTAAAAGTGTGGTGGAATAAATTCAACCCTATTATCCTCCTCTATATTCTTTTCCTTCTTCCCCTAACTTTGGTTTCAACTATTAGGGATTTTGGTCTCAATTCCACAACATCATGATGCTATTGGATACCAATTATGGGCCTTTTTCAATGACATTAAACCTTGTCTATATAACTATAGGAATGGTTTAATACCATGTCTATATGTCCCCCCATTCCATAAAAAAGAAGCACCCCTGCCCCCTTCCCTAGCACACCCCCTACACACTGCCCACCCACGAGCACACCCCCTACCCCTGCACACTCCCTGCCCCCTGAACACCCCTTGCCCCATTCCCCAGCACAACCCTGCCCACTGCACTTTCCCCTTACCATTGCACACCCCCTACAAATTTCAAAAGAACCCAACACTCCCCCTACACCTTCCCCTACCACTTTCCCCTTCCCCCTCCCCCAGAAAACCACCCCTTCCCTCTAAACCTATCCCCTACACATCATAAAGAAAATACTTTGTATGTAAATTGTGCTCAATTTACATTATATGCATCATATATATCAACACATTCTCATGTACTTTCATTCAATGTAAATACACATATATAGACTCTCTACATATCATAAGAAAACCCTCTTTAAAATTCACAAACACATTAAATCCATTTGAAAACACCCATCACACCACTTTCTCATTTCTTCAAACACATTTAAAGGACTTAAGCATAAAAATCAATAAGAAATACAACCACATTCATTTAAAAAATAACTTTCAAGTCTATACACACCCCAAATTCCTTTGATAACACATTTTTAACCACACAAACATTTCATATAGTACACTTAGCAAGAAAATACAGCATAATAAAATAATAATATAATTTAAAAGCATTGAATCACCTACATAAATCTTGGAATCTTCTGAAATCTGCTGGAAAACACAAAACCACACCTCCACAATACCTTAATAATGACTGATTAAACATTAATATTGAATATATTAATTGAAACCCATGTTTAACTTGTGGTATTCCATGAGTTTAACATACCACAAGGATAGAGGGTCATGATTTAATGTCTTACAGCGATGTAAAACCTGGGTGGATCAATACACTTAAAAAGGTGAATCAGGTAGGTACATCTCTTGGAGGGAGCACCTGGAATGTTTACCTGATAGATGGATCAAAACGCCCAATGAGGTCTGACCCAAGTGTGGTGCATCCCATAAAGGTAATGTTTCTCATTTTGAAGACTTATTCAGACACCACTAAGGGAAATACAGGAGGGAAAATAAGATAAGGTGTACCCTAGTGAGGGGGTCACCATGGTTTACCATTGGTTGGGATTTAATCTCATGGAGGCTTCCTACGTACCCTATTCAGAATACAAGGATCAAGACCCATATATTTAAAAGAAGTATGTTGTGGGTATTACCTATGGTTAGCTTCCCTTCACACTATGAATACTCTTGGTTGGATGAGAATGGATTTTTGTGGGGCTTATGCATTGTAAGATTCTCAGGTTCTTCTAAGAGTAGTAATGAGATGAATGGGACATACGTGCTAAGATGGTCCATGTGAATGGCGTGATCCTCGTAAAGAGGCATGAGGCAGAAAAAACATGTGGAGCTATTTGTAAACATTATTTATAGTGGCCATGTGGCTCATTAGACTTCCCATACCTTCCATAAACACCTCAAAACATCACAAGGACCAGATTCTACATGATGGTGCATCACATTTTTGATTCTTTTGATGATGTACTGGTCATTTGAGCTGGGATTTCATCATAACTAGCCTTTCCCTTTCTTGAATTATCCTGGGAAACATATTTTGGTTCCAAAAAATTCCTCAATGATACAGATTATCTCCGGCATCTACCTAGAAATAATTGTGTAAGTCAAACAACAACACATGTGATCAGATACAAGTTCAAACAAATGAGATACAAAAAATGGATTTTGTTGATCCTCAATGTTTTCATTGTTCACCCCATATGAACTGCACACCATCATGCCTTACTTCAATATTGATTTGTTCAAAGATCAATAATATGAATCCGGGGATAGAAAACATTGAGTAATAAATTAAGATTTCAATACATCGGAGCATTCACAATTCACCAAAGAAGGTTGGACGACAATCAATGATCATATATAGATAACATAAGTATTAGGAATTCACCTTCATCCTATTTGTGTACAATCTTCCATCAGGTATGTTGCCCATTCATTTCTAAACACATGTATATCATCTTCTGAATATGTGTTTTTGCGACAGGCATGGTAGTACTTCAAAAATATAAATACACAAAGGATTAAAAAATATTTTAAATTAACTCATAATTATTTTCGAAAATACCTCATTAGGGATGCTAGTTTGTTGATGAAATATGATCTCTTTCATAAATTTACAAACATAATAACCACAGTCCTTTCCGTTTGTTTATTTTGGACACTACAAAAACATTGACCACAATAAGTAATTTGTTTTGATATGTGTTTGGATAGTGAAATGTTATTATATATACCTGGATAATTTTCTAGTTATATATCTTGTAGGTGTGATCATGCTTATGCCCTAGATTCATTCCATGCATTAGATGATATTGATGCACCGCCCTATCATAAAATAATCCTCATTAAAAGATAACGTAAATTATATAACTAGATGTTTAGTTTTAAAATGTTGGATCTAGTGTATTACAAATTAACAAACACCATCATGCGTGGTCGTTTTGTTGGATATCCATGTGTTGAATCCAAAAAATAAATCTTTGTAGTATCCATATTGACTGCAATCAGTATCCAATGCTCCCTAAAAATAAAAAAAAGGAATAAGTAAAGAAAGAAATGAAAATATAGTTGATATGATTAAATTGTAGAGTTTTACCCCTGCATTGGTGGTATTAAAAAGAGTCTGTCATCCGTAATTTTGTTTTCAAACGATTTGAGAAGGGATGACATTATTGCATCCTCTTTATTAGAATCTATTTCGTCTTTTGAAGAGGTGGTGTGAGGACTAACAAGTCCAAATTTTTGTTCATGTGGAAATGCCTTCAATTTTTTTTCATATATAGGTCTGTTACAAATATAAAATGTATTCAGTCAAAATTATTAGAGTATATCAGATTTTGTAAAATCAAATCATGAAAACTTACCTCATGTATACATTTACAACTGAGGCGCCTATCCATTCATACATGAGGTGTTCATTTACATTTTCATCACTAATGAAATATAATATTTTCTCTCCATACATATCTTTTTCGAAATCAACAATGTGAGTACTTTCATCTTTCAACTTTGTATACACATGAGCCTGTAATGATATTAACAGTGGATATAGAATGGGCGGGGTGAAGGTGCTCTCAGTAGACCGTTTCAATCAGTTGGTTGATCTTTGAGATAGTTTTGAGCTGATATTTCATTTCACCCGATAGTCTTTTTCATTCTGTAATAAAATTCATTGGTTCAGACATTTTTTCATTAAATGTTAAAGGTCCAGCTTGAAAAATAAATTGGAAAGGAATACCTTTTTGTTGACATGTTTGTTTTACAAGAACTGTCGGCCAAGCGATGAATGTTCCAACAACTTGTTCAACCGTATGAATGTTGTAATCATCATTTGGAATAGGTAGCTCGGCACTCGGCTCGTTAGCTACGTTAATTAACACTCTAAGATGATCTTTTGGAAGCTGTCTGTTGTGTAGCATGTCATTTTGTGTATTGAACACTGTAGCCCTCGCTACAAGGCGATAAGTGGGAGTTGATAAATATAAATCATAGTCATTTACACCCTACGGAATATTAGTATAGGAAAGGTATAAATGTCTATGTAAATAACATTTCACAGAAAAAATTATTAAAACTTTTATTACCTCATCTAAGTCAGATTTTTTAGGGGAATGGCTTGCCTCAAAGCTGGTGGGGGTGGGGCGAGATCGTCACACACAAGTTGTTGTTGAGTTGATTCTTCTGTTCTCCTCTCCCGCATCAATTTTTCTATCATCTCTCTCTGGTATTGTAATTCTTCTTGAAAAATAGATAATTGTTCTTGTAGCTTTTCCATTTTTTCATTTATCTCGACCGCTTGTTTTTGTTTTTGAAAATATGTTCGGGGTGTCACCCCAAAACCCGCACCTCTGACACGGCCATACTTTTCTGGCTGCTTCAAGGCTGTTGAAAGTATTTCTGCATCTGGTGTTGTTGTTGTTGTTGATTCTTGTGACTATTTCTAATATAAACTATAGAAAAATAAGTAGTTATTGTAATGTAATAGAAATTTAAAGACAATCAAATTTATATTATGTCATACTTACACATGTTTCCCACACTTTTTGTGTGTATTCATCTATCAATATCCACTCTTTATTTACACGATCCTTCTTCCATAGCACATGGCATGGGATGGATATGGCTTTCGATTTCAATTCATCAATCTGCATATAAACAGAGAAACATTGTTGTGGTGTTGTTTTATGTCACATACTAGTAGTAGGGTAGATTTAAAAGACTTACCAATTTTTTCTCAAGTTCAGCATACCCCATCCTTGCTTTACGGTAAGAGTACGCTGGTTCTGTTGTGCGTTTTTTATTTTCAGCACTCAGTAGCTGTTTCATAAATAAATAACTATCAATCAGAGTGATGAATACAAGAAAACGTCAAATAACGCATTACCCCACACAATGTACCTGAAAAGTATTCTCCCCACAACGGTTGCTAAACGCATCCCACGCTCCTTGGGATATCAAGTGTGTGTAAAGAGGAGGTGGGTGCAGCTTGATTTCCCCTTCTGCATCTTTAAGATGATATTTTGTAAAAATTGTGCAAAAACCTCTATGAATCTTTCCTACAACTCTTAATATATATTCCTTGTGCGTGGCATCTACTATAAATGAACTCTGTAATGGATGATGAAGAGTATGTCAATTTTTTGGTATTTTATTTTATTTTAATAAGTTAAAAAAATGATATCATAATGTTACCATAATATCTTCCCACATTAGTGTCTTCAGCCCGATGACAACATGGTCCCATGACTGTACATCAATCGGAATGCGTTGCCGAGTGACGATTCCAATGTAGCTACAAAAGATGGATCTATCGGGGTTAACATGTTGGCCTCACTTATTCCATCCCAACTCAAATTTGATACCTTTTTCTTTTTCCTTAAGGATTTTGGCTAACACTGTCAAACTACGACGCTCTTGTTTTTTTTGATTTCAGGGTTTCATTTCCTACCATTTCCTTAAAAGTTGCATCAATATCTTCCCCCGGAGTGCTAGCATCGCCAATGGGACCAGCAGAAACAGGTTGAGAAACCTGTTGTACCTCAGCACTGGGACCAGAACAACAGGTTGAAAAACCTGTTGTTGCTCTGCACTGGGACCACCAGCATCTGGTTGAGAAACCTGTTGTTGCTCTGTAGTGGGACCACCAACTACTGGTTGAGAAACATTTTGTGCCTTGGGATTGGGTGCATCAGTAGGTGCAGAAGTCATTATCTGCAGAAGTGGTTTAATATTTAATTTAGATTGCATAAAAACAGAAGAGAACAGATAATAACATAACGTAACACAATGTATGTTACAATAGACAAATAACCTGATTATTGTACTCTCTTTTTTTCTTTAAAGGTTGAAGATATTTGACTCCTATATCAACTATGTAAATTATTATATTGTGGTCTCCTCTGACGTACAAAACACCGTCTACATTGGGACCGCTACGAAATGATTGTGAAGTCCATATAAAAGGGTCAACCTCAGTTGAACTTTCATTTGACCCTTCAGTTGTTTTGGTTGATAACAGAACAATTGACCAATTTCGGTTCGTGGGGTCTAGAACATAAAATACATGTACTGCCTGTGATTCCATTATAAATGGTTCATCTTTCTCCCCTTACTGAAATTAATTTTCACAAATCCTAATTCATATATTTTAACATCACTCCTGTTATCAACCCACCTGCATTAAAAAATCGGCACTTTGAATTTCGTATAATCCAACTCCCATATTTGTTTGATGATGCCAAAGTATGACATATTCACATAAACTGGATTTTTTTCCTTAGCACCGGAAACATGCATCGCCTCAGCCACAAGTGTAACCCCACTATTCTGCATGGTACTATCTTCATCATGTTCATTAGTATAGAATGTATAACCGTTAACTGCATAAGCATTGTAAGATAATACGTACAAACTTCCTCCTCCTACCAGCCATCAATGTCGTTCTGAAATTGATTCTGGATTTTCATATAACTGCTTAAAAATATTGTCTCAAAACCATCCTATAAAATATCGATTATGTGTATCTAATATCCATTTTTCAGCCCTAGAAGAATTCAAACGCCTAAGAATTTCTTTGTGGGTTTGAACATATGGGTCAATGTCAAAACTGTTATGCAAAACGTAAAGGTGGGCCTGCTCCCGATCTGTAATATTGATTGTGACAACCTCTCTTCTAGAAATTCCTTCACCCTCAAGACACTCAGTGTGACGAGATTTCAGTAGGCTAATGATTTCCACACCAGACAGGTATTTGGTACAAAATTCAATATCTTCCTCAACAATATATTGCTCTACAATACAAACCTCTAGTCGACTTCGGTTTTTGACATACTCTTTCAAAATCTTCATATACCTTTCAATGGGGTACATCCATCTATAATATATAGGACCACATAGTCAAATATCTCTCACCAAATAAACCATCAAATGAACCATCATATCAAAAAATGTCGGCGGGAAGAACATTTCCAATTCACATAATATGTCAGCAATTTATTTTTCCGTAGTTGGAAATTTCACCGGGTCTATAACTTTGCTTCATATAGCTTTGAAGAAGAAACATAGCTATGTTAATGTATGACGGAGATTCTTGGGACAAATGTAACATAAAGCTATAGGAATTAGATCTTGCATCAAAACATGGCATTCATGTGATTTCAGACCCTTTAATTTTAAATCACCCATTGACACGATGTTCTTGATATTTGATGAATACCCCTATGAAACCTTTACGTCATTCAAGAAGATTCAAAACTGATATCTCTCCTGCCTGGAAAGAGTGTAAGCAGCAGGAGGAAGAAATGTTTGTTTTTCACCCTTCACTGGTGCCAACTCTTCTCATATTCCCATCTCAACCATGTCCAATCTAGCCTTAATTACATCCTTTGTTTTACCGGGTGCATTTAGAAATGTGCCGATGAAACTATCACATATATTTTTTTCAACATGCATAACATCAAGAAAATGTATGACATACCGAAATTCCAGTATGGTAATTCAAAAAACAACTGATCTGTTTTTCCAACCAGTTTTCTTATGGTTTTTTGAAAATGGTTTACTAAAAGTATTGTCCAAATCTTTTACTTTCTCAAACAATTGATCACTTGTTAGTGGAGATGGTGCCGTACGTTCCTTCGAACTTCCGTCGAATGATGTCGTCCATGATCAGTACTTATGTCATCGGTGTAGAAATCTACGATGTCCTAGAAACATGGTTTTCAATGAATGTTTCAACCTAATTGACTGTATACCTTGTTCGCAAATGGGACACCCCTGAGTTCCTTTAATTATATATCCTGAAAAATTTACATAAGCAGGAAAGTCATTTATCGTCCCGAACAACATGGCTTTCAAAGTGAGTTGATCATTTTTGTAAGCATCATACAACGTAACACCTGAATCCCACAATATTTTCAAATCCTTGATCAATGGGTCCAAATAAACATCAATATCATTACCTGGTTGTTTTGGCCCTGATATAAGCAAAGATAACATGATGTATTTTCGTCTCATGCATAACCACGGTTGTAAGTTATAATTTACAAACATAACTAGCCATGTACTGTGACTGCAACTCTAAAAACCAAAAGGATTTACCCCATCTATAGATAATGCCAGACGAAGGTTTCTCGGCACATTCCCAAATTTAGGATACTCGTGATCAATTCTCTTCCACTGAGGAGATTCTTCCGGGTGACATAGTTTTCAATATTTAATTCTTGTATCTGCATGCCATGTCAATTTTCCTGCAGTCTCCTCACTTCCATATAGGTGTCTAAACCTAGGAATGATTGGAATGTACCACAAATCTTTCGTAGGACTAGAATCATCTTTCTTGTATCGGGAAGCACCACAGTTTTGGCATTCTTTAAGTGATTTGTAGTCCTTGAGAATCAATATACAGTAATTCGGGAAAGCATGTATTCTTTCAGAGATCATACCCGTTGATCGTAGCATTCGTTTGGCATCGTATGTTTGTCTTGGGAGTTCATTATCTTCTGGGATCATGTCATTCAGAAGAGCATGTAGTCCCGTAAAACTGGCGTCACTCCACTTGTTGCCTGATTTCAAATTATATATCTTCAATACGGATGACAATGCTGTATATTTAGTGCAACCAGCATACAATGGCGTTTTTGCACAACTCTTTAACTTCTCAAACAATTTTATGCAATCACGAAGTTCATCATCAACTGTCCTTGTCATTTCCTTATTACGATCTTCATCATCATTCACATCCATAATCACACCCTCCATACGATCGTCTTCACTGTTCACGCATCTAATCATATCAGTTGATATATAAAATGTCCTGTTCTCTGAGTCACTACCTATATTGGTTTATCCACATGTTTATTCAAACATGTATATCTTCAATCTATTATGTGACAGATCAGGTGTTCTTCCAACTCCTCTGGACTAATTTTTCATGAATAACAATAGCATAAACACAGACCAAGGATTTGAGAAGGGTCACATGCATGATCTTCTTCAATCTTGATAAACTCTTTTATGCCATCTGTATACTCTTTTGTCAACCGATTGGCATTCATCCATTCATTATTCATATTCATCATCTTTATGGGTTCGAGCTCGAGAACTTTCCTAATATTATGTTTTAATTAATCAGGTAGCATTGTTTGGGTTTTATAAAAACAAATCATAGTACAAATTCCTTTAAACACATTTGAAATCCATATACATGGTGTGTCCAGTAGGGTGAACATCGTGTATGTATAAGATACCTGATTTAATCTGACATATATCAAATTTATTCCAAGTTAGTCTTATAAAGACTGAATTATGCCTTTGAAAATACATGACATTTAGACCAACTTGAGCTAAAGGCGTGTACTTTAGATACAGATTGAGTCACCTCACCATCTATGCATCACATTTTTGTGGAATACATAGTGTGTAGTCCTTACATGACCACTAGGGGTGTATAGTCTATACACATCAACTCTCTATGGTATCTATACATGGTGTGAGTGAAGTAAAACACATATCATCCTAGGGTGTTCATTCATAAGTCAAGTATATGTATATTACCAATTTATATATTCCAATGTTCAACAAGAACCAACCAACATTCAATCCATTTAGTGCGCAAACAAGGACCACCAACAACAACGATTTTCAGTGGGGCATTTAGCCCGTACATTTCACATTATAACCATCAATATCAAATAGTAATAACAGGCGAACAAGAGGAAACCAATGAGTAATAGGAGAAAACCGTAATAAATATGATGCTATTTCAATTTACTCAAGGTGATGATAAGATGTTGGTCAAGATCAACTATGGGTTGGGAGTACACTAATATTTAATTGAAAAAAACTACTAAAAACTGATCCAGAAAAGGATGAAATATCTTATTCATCAAGTCCATTAATACAACAAATGCATTATTTAAACCAAATATCATCACTAAAAATTCATACAGGACATAACTACTCCTAAAATCATACCATGGTTGGTCCATTGATGTCCAACTCATCTAATGGTATCCTAATGTCAAATCTATCATGGAGAAGATCATAGAACCTCATAGATGATCAATTTGACTATCAATGCGTTGATGAGGATACATATTCATGACTCTCATCCGGTTCAATCTACAATAGTCCAACAAAAGAATAAATACCAATCAACTGTCTATTTTAGAGAACTATAAAACCCCATGGTAAAGTACTATGCCATATGAAACCGTTATATTCTATATCATCCAATTGTAATTCAAACAACTGATGCTCTTTCAGTGTTATTTTATAAATTGTGATAGAAACTAAATTTTCTCCCAAAACTAACTAGATTATAAAGTTTATCTCTTTATTAAGAAGAAAATTTTATACCTCATCAGTGAAAACATCCTAAAAATGTACTACCATTGGGGAAAAAGAATCCTACAACATTCTAGCAACATCTATAATATTCCTGACTATTTGAGCCATGAGAAAATACAATATAGATTGAATTGGTTCTACATGACCAGATCGAAGGTTCCTCTCATCCATGTGAAAATAACTCTGTCTATTTTGGAGATAAAAAGGCAACTCTCATCTGGGAACAAATGATTTTGGATTTTTATAAAACAAACTAATCCATAACAAAACTAAAATAAAATATTATCATATAAAGCATGGGTGGTTCACAAAATAAATGATAACCACCAATATCTAGAGATCATTCCTTGCAACATGTTATATTCTTGGACTATAATACCAATAGTGTTTCGAGGGTGATAACACTATCCAAGCTTTACACCTCCAAGCCTAAAACATTTACAAAAAGTGTGAAAAAAGGAATGTTATTCTCTTTTATAAAAAATAAAATAAAGGGTAGATGATATAGGAATTGTACCATTGACAGTAGATGATCAAGAATCAACAATATCTATAGTAGACTACATAACATGCATATGACCAGCCCCTAAACCCTAGGCTGGAGCCTGACTCCATATGTTATATACACTTCCTTATACTGTCATCCCGACATGGTGGTACAACATCCCCTCTCTTGACCAAAACATCCAATGGGACTCTAGCTACCTATTATCAGAGGAGTGTTTGCGTCCTTCCCAATCTCTGGTTCCATTCATGTTCCCCTACAAATGCTTTATTGTTGCATGCCCCTAGAAAACCACATTTGTTGGAAGAATCTTTTATAATCAGGAAACCTCAATCGCAACACCAAACAAACCAAACAATCAAAATTTTAGATTTTATGAAGCATCCATTATTAATTTTTTTTTTCTAATTCAGGGGTTATCACAGAAGTTTTATCATACTTGGGTGTTCATTCATAATTCAAGTATATGTATATTACCAATTTATATATTCCAATTTTCAATAAGAACAAACCAAAATTCAATTCATTTAGTGCACAAACAAGGACCACCAACGACCACGATTTTCAATGGGGAATTTAGCCAATAAATTTCACATTATAACCATCAATATCAAACAGTAATAACATGCGAACAAGAGGAAACCAATGAGTAACAGGAGAAAACTCACCGCGAAGGTGCCGTTAAGCACACGTCAGAGGTGCGTACGTGGTATAGGAGAGGCGCACAGTAGAGGATATTTCCAACTGAAAAGAAAACATTAAATAGGGGAAACCCATGAGAATAAAATAATCTAAAATGAGTACACCATTTACCACATCCAACAAACCCAAAAAGACAATGCATGCAAATAAATTTAAATTTATTGATAGAAATCACTATCTTATCACTAATTTTTATTCAAACCATAGGTGAAAACAAATCCAAATAGGAATCAGAAGGATCACATACCTCGAGAAAAGAAATCCAACCAAAATAGTGATCAAGCATAGAACAATGTGAACTAGATTGAACTCACGATGGGGAGTAAGCCATCATGTAATAACTCTAAGAAATTGGTGTGGTGAAAAAATCCCAACATCCTATTAGTATTTGTGTTGCAATATGTTATACTCAACACCCGATGTAAGGGAGTGTGATTTTCCTATATTCTCAACAATTACCTTACCATCTTATGTTATCCTCTATAAAGGTGTATTTTAATTTCAACTATAATTGGGAATTACATCCCATCCATCAATTCAATTAGGACCATTTGTATAAGTAAGGCCTTATTCACATTAATATTTATATTACAAAACATGAAGAAAAACATCTCATATGTCCCATTATCCATGTACAATTTCATTCAAAAAAATGAAATACACAATTATCATTCTATATAACATGCAGTAGATGGTATTCCCTTTCAACCCATTATAGATCATTTCAATTCATTTAATTAATTCATTAAATTAAATTAAATCCATCATGAAAAATTCAATCCTCATTATTATTACACATTCAATTTTACGAAGAATGGAAAATTCACTAATAAGGCTCAAAGGGTCATCAAAATGGGCCATAATCAACATGGAAATTTCCTACATGGTAAATTCCATTAAGAATCTAGGACAAACACCTATAATGTGTCTTCAATTCCATTAATATACAATTGTATCATTGGAAAAATCATTTAAAAGCTTTGACATAAGCTAAATAGGTGTTCAGGGCAATTAATAATTTGATATTAAAGGGATAATTTTAATTGGCACACTCAAGGGGTGTCCATAGAAGAGTTCAAGAACATCTAACCCATGAAACAAGATTCAATAGGTGTTTATTGAGGTGCAAGGATTAAATAAAGAACTCAATAATATCAATAATCCATTGAATCATTCAATAACACCTTAAATCATGATTTCACATGTTCAATTAAAGCGATAGAAAAACAATTTACCTGAAAATGAATATCAATAATGGTAGCGGTGGAGACAGAGGAAACACCAGAGGCAGAGGCGGTGGTGGCGGCAGAGGAGGAGGTGACGGCTGCGGCGGTCGCGACAGCGGGGGTGGAGGCGGCAGAGGCAGCAGTGGTCGCGGTAGCAGGGGCAGGGGCGGAGGCGGCGACGACAGCGGAGAAGGTGGAGGACGAGGAGGAGGAAGAAGGAGGATGAGGAAGACGAGGAGGATGAGGGCGCGACAGTGAGGGGCCTGGTTCAGCTTCCGCAAGAGCTTGACCACGTGCAAGCGAGGATGCCCTATTAGGGTTATTAAATAAAAAATGAAGTAACCTTTATCAGCGCTCATTAAAAGTGATGATAATGGTATTTTTTATCAGCGCTAAAATAAAATCACTACTAAAACATTCATTTATCAGAACTTTTTTAGCGCTGATGAAGGGAAACCTTTATCAGCGCTAAAAATAGTTCTGAAAAATGTAACATTTCTCAGTGTTTTATATAGCGCTGATAAAGGCATACCCCTTTATCAGCTCTTTCTATTTAGCGTTGATAAAGGGTAGTGCTTCCCTTGGCCTGTTTTTTGGTAGTGATGTAGAAATCGTCTCTAATAACAATGAGGTGTGCTGACTTTGTAAGGTGGTCAAATATAACCCAGATAGCATTACTACCTTTAGATTTTAGGAGAAGTTCGACAAAAAAGTCCCTAGTGATGTATTCCCATTTCCATTCTGGTATGTGTAATGGTTGTAATATCCCCTTAGAATTATATCTCTCAGCCTTAACATCCTAAAAAACTAAGAATTGAGAGACATATTCGGAAACATATCTTTTCAGGCCATCCCACCATAAATACTTTTCCAGGTCCCTATACATCTTTGGGCTTCCAGGGTGAATAAAAAATGAAGATATATGAGCCTCATCCAATAGTTCCTTCTTTAATTTTGGTATGGGAGGAATACAATACCAATTCTTAAACCTTACTATTTCATCATAATTGAGGTTGAATTTAGAAACATCTCTCACCATATTTTGTAGCTCCACATATTTCTTCAACGCATCTTAAATATTCACTTGTATAGACAATTGAAAATTCATTTGAGAAAGATAAGATTTCGCTCCTTCCTTTAGAATTTCATGATCCATCCTTTAAAAATCTATAAAGATTAGATATTTTGTTATCCTCATCACAGATAGGCTAGCATGGTCTAGTTGACTCAAAGTATTTGACACCTTGTTCTCTTTCATAAGGTGGTAATGTATTGAGTATTCATAATATTTAATCAACTCCAACCATCTTCTTTGGCACATATTAATCTCCTTCTGTGTGAAAATATACATTAAAATTTTATGATCAGTATAAATATAACACCTTCACTGGTAGAATAAAGTGTTCTAACAACTACCAAAAGCCATCGCTAAAGGTCAATATCGGCTGCCTAGCGTCCGCCAAACAGCGGACGCTTTAGGGCTCTCGGTCTTCATAAAAGAATATACCATTTGGTAGATGATGTAGCTGAGACGGACAAGGCCTATAGTGACGGCCCAATGGAGGTCATTATAGCATAATACAACTTTAGCTTGAGAGACCGCCATTTGGAAATCACTATAGGTTCCACCAAAATTGTCTTTAGTGACTACCGAATGATATTCATTATAATATTTTTCATTTTATTTTTTAAAAAAAGCCAACAATACAATAAAAGACTTTATATTAATAAATCACAAATAAACATTTCCAAAATATATAAACTCATATGTATGTAAATCTTGTCATCTCGTCATCTTCCAAGATCCACATCCATCATTGAATATAACTGCCAGAAAAAAATTTAATTAAAAAATTAGTATTGAAAAAAACAACCAAACTAATAATTAAAACGCAATAACAGATTCCAATTCAAGCGTAGTGTAATGGATAGAAAGTATTTGATTTTGAAAATATATTAATAATTTTTGAATAACTTTTTAAAAATTTAAAATTGATAATTCTATGGTTCTAATCAGAACTCATTTCTAATTGATGTTTCATATGCTCACACATGTCTCAAATTATAATAAGTTAGTGGTATAGTGATTTCAAGTCATTTTGATGTTGTTGGCTATGCATTTGACTATTAAACCCATGTTTTGGTATTTTATGACATGAGAAGTGCGTTTTCGGTTACCGTGGTCACATGACACCTTCGACTGATGTGTCGTCTACCTGACCATTTCACAATTTATTAATCGGTTGTTGCCATCTAATTTCATGGCATTCCGAGGCTGTTTGACTAGTTTTGACCACCCCACACACGTTTTTCAAGCGCACAATACACTTAAAAACACATATTCAGTCGTACCGTGAAAACCACATGTTTGATTAACTTCTCCTCTCCGCATACACATCACAAAAACAATTGGATTGTATTTTCGGATTTCAAGTGATTTCGAAGTCGTTTGCAATGAATTTGACTATTATACCCATGATTTGGTCTTTTTTGACATGAGAAGTGTGTATTTAGTCACTGCGGTCACACGACACCTTCGATTGATGTTCTATCTACCCGAATATTTAAAAATTAACTCACTAATTGTTCTTGTCTGATTTCATGGAATTCTGAGGGTTTTCAGCCAATTTTGACCACCCCATGCTCATTTTTCAAGAGCGCCAAACACATAAAAAAATACATATTCTACCATTCCTCACAAAACGCAAGTCCTATTCACATGACCTCTCCTAAAAAAATAATAAATAATAAATAGATTGTTTTAGTTTGATTTCATGTCCCTACGAGCATGTTCGCTATGAATTGGACCATTAAACACTCGTTTTGGTCTTTTATGGCACCATATTTGCGTTTTCAGTCACCATGGTCACACGAACACTTTGATTGACATTTTGTCTGCACGACTATCTCACAATTCACTGAATAGTTGTTTTTATCTTATTTCATGGAATTATGAGGTCGTTCAGTGGGTTTTGACAACCTACACACATTTTTCAAGCACATTAAACACTTAAAAAACACATATTCATCCATACTATGAAAAACACATGTCTGATTGATGTTCTATATCCTCGTACATGGAAAGAAAAAAATAGATTGTTTTCCTATGATTTAAAGTCATTTTTAGAATGTTCTTTATGAATTTGACCATTAAACACTCGTTTTGGTGTTTCGTGGCCCTAGATTTCCGTTTTCGGTCACTGCGGTCCCACGAAACCTCCAATTGATGTGACTTTTTCCCAACCATTTTAAAATTCATTCACCAGTTATTGTCATCTGATTTCATGAAATTACGAGGTTTGTCGACTAGTTTTGCCCACCCCAAGCAAGTTTTTCATGTGCATCATGCACTTAAAAAATACATATTCAGCCTTACCATGCATACTACATATCCAATTGATGTGTCGCCTCCTCATACATGTCACGAATAATAATTAGATTTTTTTCATCTGATTTGAGGTAATTCCAATGTCGTTCACTATGGATTTGATAGTTAAATGAATGTTTTGGTCTTTTGTGACACGAGAATTGTGTGTTCAGTCACTGTAGTCACACGACAACTCCGATTGATGTACAGTCTACCTGACCATTTCAAAATTCACTCACCGGTTGTTGTTATCTGAGTTCATGGAATTCTGAGGCTGTTCGGCTAGTTTTGACCACCACACACACGTTTTTCAAGCTTGCCAAACACTCAAAACAAATATTCACATGTTCCGCAAAAACTACACTTCCCATTGATGTTCCATAACCTCGTACATTTCACAAATAATAATTAGATTTTTTCATGTGATTTAAAGTCATTCTAAGCACAGTCTCTATGCATTTGAACATTAAACACTCATTTTTGTTTTTTATGGAACCAGATTTTCATTTTCAGTCACCACAGTCTCATGAAACCTCCGATTGATATGCTGTCTCTCTCAACATTTAAAAATTAATTCACTCATTGTTGTATTCTAATTTCATGTCATTATGAGGTTGTTCGACTGATTTTGACCACCCTTGCATGTTTTTAAATTGTGAAAAGCACTTAAAAAACACATATTCAGTCATACTGCACAAACCACATGTTCAATTGACATGCTGCCTGCTCGTGCACATCAAGGATAATAATTAGATTATTGTTGTCTGGTATCAAGTCATTCTGTAGTTTTTCTCTATGTATTTGATAGTTAAACACATGTAATGATATTTTATGACACGAGAAGTGCATTTTCGATCATCCTGGTCACACAACACCTCTGATTGATGTGTCATGTACCAGATTATTTCAAAATTCACTCCTAGATTATTGGAATTTGATTTCATGTCATTTCAAGGTTGTTGGGCCAGTTTTGACCACCCACACACATTTTTCAAGAATGATAAACACTTAAAAAAACAAATATTCACCTATACTATGCAAACCACATGTTCGATTGATGTTCCATCTCCTCATAAACATCATGAATAATAATTAGATTTTTTTCCGGTGATTTCATGTCATTCAGATAAAGTTTTATATGAATTTGACCATTAAATGCTCGTTTTATTGTTTTATAGAATCAGATTTTCATTTTCGGTCACCGCCGTCACACGACACCTCCGATTAATGTGTTTTCCACTTGACCATTTCAAAATTCATTCCTTGGTGGTTTTATTCTGATTTCATGAAATTTTGATGTCGTTCTTCTTATTTTGATAACCTCATGTATGTTTTTTAATTATGCCAAACACTTAGAGAACACATATTCATCAGTACTGCACAAACCACATGTCCGATTGACATTTCATCTACTCGTACAAGTCACAATTTATAATTCGATTTTTTTCCCTTTGATTTCAAGTTATTCTGAGCACGTTCAATATACATTTGACCGTTAAATGATCGTTTTGGTTTTTATTGCACTGGATTTGAGTTTTCAGTCATCGCGATCACATGACACCTACGATTGACTTTCCGTCTACTCGACCATTTCAAAATTCATTCCCTAGTTTTTGTCGTCTGATTTCATGGAATTCCAAGGTCGTTCGTCTGGTTTTGACAACCCTATACACGTTTTTCAAGCATGCCAAACACTTAAAAACAAGTATTCAACTATACCATGCAAACCAAATGTATGATTGACGTGTATTCTCCTCATACATGTCATGAATAATAATTATATTGTTTTCATCTAAGATCAAGTCATTATGAGGTCTTTCTCGATGCATTTGACTATTAAACGTATGTTTTGGTCTTTTATGTCACGAGAAGTTTGTTTTCATTCATCGCGGTAACATGACACCTCCGATTATGGTTTCTTTTAGCCAAATATTTTAAAATTCACTCATCGGTTGTTGTTGTCTAATTTCATGGAATTCTGAGGTCGTGCTAATAGTTTTGACCAACCCACACACATTTTTTGAGCGTGCCAAACACTAAAAAAACACATATTCTTCTGTACTATGTAATCCACAGATATAATGGATGTGTTCTCTCCTTTTACACATCATGAATAATAATTATATTGTTTTCCTGTGATTTAAAGTCATTAAAATCATGTTAGTGATGCATTTGATCATTAAATGCTCATTTTGATCTTTTATGGCACCAGATCTACGTTTTCGGCCACTGTGGTCACCCGACACCTCCAATCGACGTTTCATCTACTCGAAAATTTAACACGTCACTCACCTATTGTTTTCATCCAATTTCATGGAATTCCAATGTCGTTCATTCATTTTTGACCACCCCATGAACGTTTTTCAAGCGTGCGAAACACTTAAAAAATTATTTAGTTGTACCGCACACAACTCAAGCCCGATTGATGTGTTATATCCTCTTACACATCGCGAATAATAATTAGATTGTTTTCATATGATTTCAAGTCATTCTGATGTCATTTTATATGAATTTGATCGTTAAATGACGATTTTGATGTTTTATGAAACCATATTTGTGTTTTTCATCACCGAGGTCACATGACACCTTCTATTATTGTGACATATACCCGACCATTTCACAATTCATTCACCTATTGTTTTCGTCTGAATTCATGGAATTCTGAGGTCGTTTGGCTGGTTTTAACCACCAGATGCCCCTTTTTAAAGGGCATTAAACCCTTAAAAACACATATTTAGTTGTAATGCACACTCCAAATGTTTGATTGACATACCATCTCCTCACACATGTCGGGAATAACAATTTGATAGTTTACTATGATTTCAACTCATTACATTGTCGTTTGAAATAGATCTGACCATTAAACGTTTGTTTTGGTGTTTTGTGACACTGAAATTTTTTTTCCATCAATGTGGTCAAAAGACACATCCAATTGATGTACCGTCTACCTGAACATTTCAAAATTCACTCTATGGTTGTTTTATTCTGATTTCATGGAATTCTGAAGTCGTTCAGCTGTTTTTGACCACCGTTGCACCTTTTTAAAGGGCTTCAAACACTTAAAAACACATATGCAGTTGTATTGTGCACACCACCCATCTGATTGACGCGATGTCTCCTCACACATGTCAAGAATTATAATTAGATAGTTTTCCTAGGATTTCAACTCATTATGAGGTAATTTTCTATGGATCTGATAGTAAAATGTATTTTTTAGTGTTTTATGAAACCAGAATTGCATTTTGTATCACCACAGTAAAACCACACTTATGATTGAATTACCATCTACCAAACCATTTCAAAATTCACTCCACAGTTTTCGTCTGATTTTAGGGCATTTTGAGGTTGTTTGG
The DNA here is from genome assembly GCA_963277665.1 of Viscum album. Taxonomy (NCBI): domain Eukaryota; kingdom Viridiplantae; phylum Streptophyta; class Magnoliopsida; order Santalales; family Viscaceae; genus Viscum; species Viscum album. The sequence goes on from OY728138.1 coordinate 37,349,629, forward strand.
CTAATTTTGACCACCCGACACACCTTTTTAAAAGGCGTATAATCTTTAATGACAACATATTCAGTCGTACCGCACAGAATGAATATACGATTAAAGTTTTATATCCTCATAAACTTTAAAAATAATTATAATATGATTTTCTAGTGATTTAATGTCATTCTAATGTTTTTTTCTATATACGTGATCATGAAACACATGTTTTAATGTTTTATAACACTAAATGTGCATTTTCCGTCATCCCAGAAAAACAACAACTCTGATTGACGTACTATTTTCTCTATCATTTCCAAAATCACTCTAAGATTATTTTAATTTGATTTCACCACATTCGGTGATCGTTCGGTTGGTTTTGACCCCTGCATGCATTTAAAGGCCATTAATCCTTTAAAAACCGCATATTCGGTCGTTCTAGGAACACGGCATGTCCGATTGACAATCCATCTACTCGTAAACAAAATGATTAATAATAAGATGGTATTACTATTTAATTAGGTCATTTTAATGGAATTTAATATTTAATTTATCGTTAAAATCATTTTTTGGTGTTTTATGACCTTAAAAGTGCCTTTTCGATCTTCTCAGGCAGACAACATCTCAAATTGATGTTCCATGTGCTTGACCATTTCACAATTATCTTTAGGAAAGATATATGCCTAAAAAAATTCCATACTAATCCTAGATTTTGCCTTAGTGTTATTTGACTAAAAGAAAAGTGCATCAAGATCATAGGGATAACAATTTTCTAGTCAACGCGGTATGGGTATATGGTGCTTAGACTTCCACATGCGAGGTGGTATATATAAAATTATATAGGAATGAATCGACATCAGAAATACTTAATTGGATAGATTAGTGTGTCTAGTTATATCAATGAATGGGAGTTAAATATGTGTTTTCATGTTTCATGGATTCATTTTGCTACGTTGGCTACTATAATCAGTTATGAAACTTGGGAACAAATAATCAAGATAAATAGTGAAGAAAAAATTATATTATCACACCATACCAATTTCTACTTTAAATCTGAGAAAACTTGGTCTAATAACTTCACCTTTTAAATCATATAAGGAACCTACAATCTGTGAAAAAAATGAGAAACCTATAAATCAGGAAATGTAATGCATACTTGATGTAATCAAAAGTAAAATATAGTAACTACAAATTATACTGAGTCAATTTTCAAAAATTGAAGTACCTTCTCTATATGACCGTCGTCAATTTCTCTACCAATCAGGACATGTCGATTCCTTTGGATGAAAAATATATCCACCTGAATTATAAGATGAAATAAATATTACAAGATTCATGTTTGAAAGATTTCCTAAAAAGGGTCTCGAATATTATAAAGAAATCAACCATGTAAGAAACGAAACTACGGATTTATGATAGACTATACATGAGACAAGAATGACACATGTTACTCAACTATAGCATGATAATTATAATCAATGAAAGAAAAAAAGTTTTATGTTGTCATATACACTTGGTGGGTTACATCTACCACCACAGAACATAACACAAGGAAGATAACTAACTAATGATGATAATAACATATCATTCAAAGTATCTTTGTAACACCTGAGATTTTTATGAGTAATATTTTGTTTTTATGTTATCAAAGTAATCTTTCACTACACACTAGCTTGGTTTACTTTACACGCAATTGCGACCTTCCTCGATAGCTTGCGTTGTACGCAATACTGAGTTTCACTAAACGACGATATGCTATTAAAATATTATTAAAACTAGCCATTATGAATAGTAATAACCACTTTTTGAAATTTTAGAAATTTTATTTTTCAAAATGGACTTCATTTTTGGATTCGGAATACCGAAATTAGCCTAGGGTGAAATTTTGGTATTTTTCTGAAAACTTTCAATTTTTGATGAATAGTGAAACCACTAAGTGGTAGGTTAAAAACTAAATTTTGCATAAAAATTAATTTTACCGCTTCTGTGAATGGAATTTCAAAAATCCGACAGACATGGTTGATATCAGTAAGTAAAATGTGGTTCAATGAGATAAAAATAAATTTTTGGTGAGTAGTAACTTTTTACTCTTTTTACTGCGGTTAATAGTAAATAGGGTAACTAAGGGTAAATATGATATTACTATTACCCTAACACATGTCCTAATTCTATTGGATAAGTTTAATTCGACCAAAAACAAACTTAGGAATAAAATATGACCATTTAGGCCCACTTGGATTAGATTAGGACATTTATTATTAATTTATTTAAAGAAGGGTTAAAATAGTTAAAATCAAAGTTTAATAAGTAACTCATTTTTAATATGTGGTTATACATAAGATAAATTCAACTATAAATATTCATTAGAAATATAAAAAGATTTCCTACATAATGGTATTTTATTTATAATTTTTAGACATTAACTAATTTAATTTATTTATGACACAATGATGATGCAGTAATTATCTTATTAATGAAATATTGACATAATTGATGTTATAAACACCTAAATAAATGTAATTTGAGACTTTTTATGAATACCACTAATTTTCTTGGTTACTATGATATATTAGTGTTGATTTAATCAACTTTTTTTGAACATATAATTCTTTTTTGACTTTCACAAAAATCATATATCAAATAGTGTAAAAATTGACACAAAATAGTTTTTAAATCAAATATTATATTATTAATTGTTATTTTATTCCTAAAAATCTAAGGTTCGGCCAAATGACTTAGATAAGTATATATATATTAAATATAAACAATTTGGGGTTCGTTTGGCATGTTATAGTAAGTGTATTAACCATATAGTGTAAGAAAACAAAAAGACACGGTAAAAGTTAAATTATTTAACTTAGAGTTAAATTTAATTGATAAGGTTAAAATAATAACCTAAACTTGTCTAAATCCTATTGGTTGATAGGATTTCGACCCATCCCCACTTTAGCTTTGAAATAAGACCCTTTGGAACCATTATAAACTGATTTTTACTTTAATATAAAATAATATTTTGAGATATTCCTAAGGTGCCCCTCTCCTCTCTTATAAAAGGGCACCTCCTCCCCCTCACCCTCGCACCAATTTGAGCACTCAAGCTCTGACAACCCCTAACAAAATCTCTTCTCCACTTCCCTTGAATAATCTTAGAGGTACTGGTCTTCTTCAAAGACCAATATTAGTTCCCTAAGTGGAGGATTCAAAGAGGCGTTCCAAAGAAGAGGTAATATCCCTTACCGATCTTTTCGATTTCATTCTTCTTCAACTTCTTCTTATTTAGTTGTTTCATGATAAAGTAATAACATAAGTATTACTTTCATACTGATATGTTATTATAAATATTAAACAACCCTAATTCACCTTCTATCCATCCTACGGAAAAATGAAATCACTGTGCGTGCGTACGTACGGAATACCGTCTCCACGCCGTGGTGTAATCTATTTTCCACCATAACCTTACAAGGATGGGTATAATGGTGTAATGAGTAACTATTTATTATTATTATAAAGTAATATTGATACTGAAATAATATATATATACTCCAATACAATTCCACGATCATAGGAACGATATCATCACTCGTGCGTAGGTACGGAATACCGTCTCCATGATGTGATGCGACTCGTTCTACATGATCTTCATTTCATAATGATTATATAAATGAATTGAATGAATGAATATGATATATAATACAATAATACCATTCTGGAAATGAGGTATATATAACCTAAATATAAGAATAAGAATTTATTCGATAAAACACGCATAAGAACAAAAAGTTATAAACACCCGAATAACAAGTTGCAATGAAATATTACTACTAAGAAGCTAAGAATATGACCATATATGATATAATAAAAATAAGTATTATTCTGGAATAAGTCAATAACATTATTTAAATAATTATACAGGAGGTTCAGACACTTACAAAGCAAGTCGGACCTAAGGTACGAGAAATATCACAATCTCATTTTTTTCCGAGATTGCTTATACGTTGGAATTTACTGGGGTGTATTTTATCATCCACATCCATGTTCCCTTAATATGTAATATTAATTCCATCCACCTACAATTTTTTAAAACCTATTTTACCCTTTGGTGAGTTTTTAGTAAATGATATGAAAGGAATCATTTGTCGTTTTTCGTACGAGGTACTTTTTGAATTTTTCCAACAAAAGTATGAAGAATGTTTTTTTAACTTATACGACATGAATGGATTTTTAAAACATTATTTCCAAGAAGCTTCCTTTACAAGTTTTCAAGTTTATTTTTAATTAACTTCATTTAGTTTAGAATTTTATGACATTTTAATAAAGAAAAACTGTTTTTGAAGTAGAAAGTATATTTTCCTCAAGAATGGAGTTCAAATGTTTTATCAAAATTATTTTCCATCTAAGATAATATAGGGTTCTGTTTTTATCCCTATTATTACATTGATTTGATTATATTGTGAGGGAATTATTTTTATGAAGTCATTTACCTTATATGGTTTGTTTTATGATGTCATGATGTTTCAAGAATCCCATTTTTGTTACATGTGTTATGCGATGATGTATGATTTATGATTATGTGGCACACATAAGAAAGGATTCATTATAAGATGGGTGGGACCTATATCTCCCTCCAATGAATTGGGTAAAGATTTATATCTCATGAGATAGACATGGCTGGAACAGAAGGTTATTTCGGTTCAGTGATACAGGACTGAAACGAGGAGTGAACTCGGTTCAGAAATGGACTTTGTCCGCTAAGATAGTCTTGGCAATGAGTCATGACTAACAAGAAATGATTTTCCATGGTTATGTGTGCATTCCACAAGGTTTTATGTTTTATGTTATGATTATGGGGATCTCATTTTCACTTCTATGATTTATTCCATGTTAAGATATTATGATCTCTTTTTCAGGTTATTATTTTCAAAAAGATATGATATGATTTTTATTTCCTTTATTTGCCCTTGTTGAGCATTTGAGCTCACCCTTTTATGTTTTCTTTTCCCCAGGTCAGGAAGATGGATATTAAGTAGAATATTCTAAAAGGGACCCTAGATATGATGAAATAAATTGGAGACATTGTAGAAGATTTATGAACCAGTTTTTTATGTTTCCCAGTTTCTAAAGACACTATACCTATACGGTCCTTTGTGGTTTTGTCATATGTTGTAATAAGTGTGCTTCAATTTTGAAGTATTAACAAGGTATGTAAAGTATGGGTTGTTATAGTTGGTATCAGAGGAAAGGTATAATCAACCTTTGGAAACTAGGATGTGAAAGCCTTAGTAAGAACCCTAAGGATAAGTCTAAGCATAGAACACAATCTTAGTGTTTTAGAAATGGCCATGAATAACCTAGGATAAGACCTTAAGCATGAAAATGTTATTCTTGAATTATGTGGTTTTCCTATTATAATTAGTGTTGCTCACACTATTCTTCTTGGTTCTAGTCAATGGCTGGAACCCGAAGGAACCGTGTTAATGCGGAATGCGATGGGCAATGCAATGATTGTCCCCCTGAGCAACCAAATGATATGGGAGCTGGAATGAAAAATCTTGTAGCCATGCTCACACAACTTTCTCAAGATATGAATCATGTAGGACTTCCAAACGAGCAAAGGAAGGAGCAACATTCTGTTGAATCCTTCATGAGGCAGCGTCCACCTTCTTTCAGCGGGTCTACTGATCCATTAGTTGCTGAACAATGGATTAGTACTACTGAAAAGATATTTTCAGTTCTTCAATCTTCTGAACATGATAAAGTCATCGTAGCAGTGTATCATTTTGAAGGAGATGCTGATCAATGGTGGAATCTTATTAAGAATACGAGGCAAAGGGATGAAATTGAGTCCATGGAATGGGATGAGTTCAAGAACTTATTTTTCAATAAGTACTTCCCTCGTATTCTCCGAACAAAGATGGAGAAAGAGTTTCTTGAACTGAAGCAAAGGGATGATGAATCTGTTGGTACCTATGAAGCAAATTTTACAAGACATGCAACGTACGCTTCTGGTATTATTATCCAACCTGAGAGTAAGATCGATCGATTCTTTAGTGGCTTAAAACCAAGTCTTCGAAGGGCGTTAGCCATAAGGGACTTCAATAACTATGAGGAAATCGTTCGATGTGCTCTTAAAGTCGAGATAGAGATTGGAGTAACCCATCAGTCATATGGGTTTTATAAGAAGAGGAAAATGGAATTCAAAGGAAATTCTAAAGAGCACACTGAAAAGAAGATGAGCTTTCACTTATGCTCAAAGTGTGGAAAGAAACATGGAGGGAGTTGTCTTAAAGGGACAAGTAAATGTTTCAAATGTGGAAAGGAAGGTCATCGAGCATTTGAATGCCGCGATAATGGGAAGAAGATGTCTAATGATGCAAACAAAGGAAGGGATACACAGAATGAACCTACTACACTTCAATGTTTCAAGTTCAAGGAGATGGGGCATTATGCCAATCAATGCCCAAATCCAAGGGTTGATGATGATGGTCGACATCAATAAAATCTTAAGGCTAAAGACAAAGGAAAGTCACATGCAATTTCTATCAGTGATGTGGAGTACGATAACGAAGTGGTGAAAGGTACACTTACCATCCACTCTAAAGTAGCAAATGTTTTATTTGATTCTGGATCCACCCACTCTATTATTTCTAATGAATTTTCTAATGGTATCACCGTATTACCTCATGAATTAGATGTTGAGTTAGCTGTGACAACACCTAATGGCACAATAGTCGCATCAAAAGTTTATAATTCTTCTCCGATCGAAGTTTGTGGGAAAGTGCTTCCTGCAAATCTGGTGATCCTTCCTATAGTGGAATTTGATGTGATTCTTGGCATGGATTGGATTTCTTTATAACGAGCTCATATCAATTGCCAAAGAAGGGAAGTCACATTTCATATTCCAGATCAATCTATGATCGTCTATCAATGCAAGGATGGACATAACCTTCTAGTGGAAATTTCTTCCATTTTATGGGTATTGATTCCACTAAATGAAGGTTATTTATCTCAAATGGTTGGTGAGAAACTCACGATTAAGAATATTCCCATCGTACGGGAGTTTGATGATGTCTTTTCGGAGGAATTACTGGGTCTTCCACCAAATCGCGAAGTTGAGTTTTCAATAGAACTCGTACCGGGTGCTTTGCCTATTTCAAAGACACCTTATAGAATGACCCCAATTGAGTTGTAGGAATTGAAGAAGCAACTCCAAGAGAATCTTGATAAGGGATTCATACGCCCTAGTGCGTTACCTTGGAGAGCACCTGTTCTATTTGTTAAGAAGAAAGATGGATCAATGAGACTCTGCATTGATTATCTAGAACTTAACAAGATCACTATCAAGAACAAATATCCTCTCCCACACATTGATGACTTATTTGACCAACTACGCGGAGCTCAATACTTTTCCAAGATTGATCTTCATTCAGGGTATCATCAATTAAGGGTCAAAAGGGAGGATATACCAATGACGGCTTTCCATACAAGGTATGGACACTATGAATTTATAGTGATGCCATTTGGTCTTACTAATGCCCCTGCTATCTTCATGGATCTAATGAATAGAGTCTTTAGAGACTATCTTGATCAATTTGTGGTAGTCTTTATAGACGATATTCTTGTCTATTCAAAGAGCAAGGAAGAGAATGAAGATCACTTGAGAATTATATTGAAGTCCCTGAGAAAGGAGAAGCTTTATGCCAAACTTACCAAGTGTGAATTTTGGCTTCAAAAAGTTGCATTTTTGGGTCACATAATCTCAAAAGAGGGGATATCTGTGGATCCAGCAAAAACAGAGGTTATCGAAAGATGGTTGAGACCAACAACAGTAACTGAGATCCGAAGTTTTCTTCGTTTGGCTGGATATTATCGACGTTTTTTAAAAGATTTTTCACGATTATCTAATCCACTCACCAAGTTGACTCGGAAAGGAGTTAAGTTTGTTTGGATAGAGGAATGTGAAGAGAATTTCAAGGAGTTGAAAAGAAGGTTATCCAGTGCACCTATGCTCACACTGCCTTGTAGTGGAGAAAGGTTTGTGATCTACAGTGATGCATACAAGAAGGGATTGGGGTGTGTTCTTATGCAAAATGATATGGTGATAGCTTATGTCTCACGACAGTTGAAAATCCATGAGCAAAATTACCCAACACATGATTTGGAGTTGGCTGTGGTAATCTTTGCATTAAATATTTGGAGGCATTACCTTTATGGAGAAAGGTGTGATATTTATAATGATCATAAAAGTTTAAAGTATATTTTCACACAAATGAGCTGAATATGTGTCAAAGAAGATGGTTGGAGCTGATTAAGGATTATGACTGCTCAATCCATTACCACCCTGGGAAAGCAAACAAGGTGGCAGATGCACTAAGTCGACATGACCATGCTAGTTTATCCATGATGAGGATCACAAAAGATCCAATATTTATGGATTTACAAAGGATGGATCTTGGAATTATAATGGAAGGGGAAAAATCTTATCTTTCTCAAATGAATGTTCAACCATCTATACATGTGAAGATTAAAGAGGCACAGAAAGAAGATTTCGAGTTACAAAAGAAGGTGAGAAATGTTCCTGAATTCAACCTTGATTGTGATGGGATAATAAAGTTCAGGAATCGGGTTTGTGTTCCTCCCATCCCTTAATTAAAGAAGGAGCTGCTGGATGAGGCTCATAGTTCATCATTCTCTATTCATCCTGGAAGCACGAAGATGTATAGGGACCTGAAAGAGTACTTCTGGTGGGATGGCATGAAAAGAGATGTTGCTGAATATGTCTCTCGATGCTCGGTTTGTCAACAAGTTAAAGCTAAGAGACAGAAGTCTAAGGGGATGTTACAACCACTACCCATACCCGAATGGAAATGGGAAAACATCACTATGGACTTTGTCACATGACTTCCTAAACCATCCAAAGGCAATAATGCTATATGGGTCATAGTTGATTGTCTTACAAAGTCTGCACACTTCATTGCTATTAGAGAGGATTTCTCTCTAGATCAGCTTGCCAGGATATATGTAAAGGAAGTGGTAATATTGCATGGAGGACCACTTTCTATTATATCTGATCGGGATCCGAGATTTACCTCGAAGTTCTGGCGAAGTCTTCAGCATACTCTGGATACAGAGTTGAGTTTCAGCACTGCTTATCATCCCCAGACAGACGGTCAGTCTGATAGAACAATTCAAACCCAAGAAGATATGTTGAGAGCTTGCTCTATGGAATCCAAAAGAGGTTGGGATCAACACCTACCTTTGGTGGAATTTTCTTATAATAATATCTTTCACTCCAGTATTCAGATGGCTCCTTATGAAGATCTCTATGGAATGAAATGCAGGACTCCAACTTGCTGGGATGATGTTGGGGAAAGAAAGCTATTAGGACCTGATCTCGTTGATGAAATGGCAGAAAAGGTCAAATCTATTCAACAACACATAAGAGCAGCTCAGAGTCGACAGAAAAGTTATGCCGACAACCGAAGAAAAGACCTAGAGTTTGAAGTGGGTGATAATGTGTTCTTACGAATATCTCCCTGGAAGAGGGTTATGAGATTTGGAAAGAAGGGGAAGTTGAGCCATAGATATATCGGTCCTTTCGAAATACTGGATCGTGTTGGAAAGGTAGCTTACCGATTGGTGCTTCCACCGAATCTCTCTCAAGTTCACGATGTGTTCCATGTATCTCTCCTGAGAAAGTACATACCTGATCCTTCACATGTACTCAGCTCAGAAGTTGTACCGCTGGAGCAAGAACTTTCTTATGAAGAACAACCGATAGAGATTCTGGATCATAGCGAAAAAGTCCTACGAAACAAGACCACTCGATTGGTGAAAGTTTTATGGAAGAACCACCAACTTGAAGAAGCTACATGGGAGCTTGAGGATATGATGAGGGAAAAGTATCATCATCTGTTTGTTACAAAGTGACGAATTTCGAGGGTGAAATTCATTTTAAGGGGGGTAGAATGTAACACCCGAGATTTTTATGAGTAATATTTTGTCTTTATGTATCAATGAAATCTTTCACTACACACTAGCTTGGCTTACTTTACACGCAATCACGACCTTCCTCGATAGCTTGCGTCGTACGCAATACTGAGTTTCACTAAACAACGATATACTATTAAAATATTATTAAAACTAGCCGTTATGAATAGTAATAACCGCTTTTTGAAATTTTATAACTTTTATTTTTCAAAATGGACTTCATTTTTGGATTCAAAATACCGAAATTAGCCTAGGGTGAAATTTTGGTATTTTTCTGAAAACTTTCAATTTTTGATGAATAGTGAAACCACTAAGTGGTAGGTTAAAAACTGAATTTTGCATAAAACTTAATTTTACCGCTTCTGTGAATGGAATTTCGAAAATTCGACAGACATGGTTGATATCAGTAAGTAAAATGTGGTTCAATGAGATAAAAATAAATTTTTGGTGAATAGTAACTTTTTACTTTTTTTACTGCGGTTAATAGTAAATAGGGTAACTAAGGGTAAATATTATATTACTATTACCCTAACACATGTCCTAATTCTATTGGATAAGTTTAATTTGACCAAAAAAAAACTTAGGAATAAAATATGACCATTTAGGTCCACCTGAAATAGATTAGGACATTTATTATTAATTTATTTAAAGAAGGGTTAAAATAGTTAAAATAAAAGTTTAATATGTAAATAATTTTTAATATGGTGTTATACATAAGATAAATTCAAATATAAATATTCATTAGAAATATAGAAATATTTCCTACATAATGGTATTTTATTTATAAATTTTAGACGTTAAATAATTTAATTTATTTATGACACAATGATGATGTGGTAATTATCTTATTAATGAAATATTGACATAATTGATGTTATAAACACCAAAATAAATGTAATTTGAGACTTTTTATGAATCCCACTAATTTTATAGGTTACTATGATATATTAGTGTTGATTTAATAAACTTGGATCGAACATATAATTCTGTTATGACTTTCACAAAAATCATATATCATATAGTGTCAAAATTGACACAAAATAGTTTTTAAATCAATTATTATATTATTAATTGTTATTTTATTCCTAAAAATCTAAGGTTCGGCCAAATGACTTAGATAAGGATATATATATTAATAATAAACAATTTGGGGTTCGTTTGGAATGTTATAGTAAGTGTATTAACCATATAGTGTAAGAAAACAAAAAGACACGGTAAAAGTTAAATTATTTAACTTAGAGTTAAATCTAATTGATAAGGTTAAAATAATAACCTAAAATTGTCTAAATCCTATTGGTTGATAGGATTTCGACCCATCCCCACTTTGGCTTCGAAATAAGACCCTTTGGAACCATTATAAACCGATTTTGACTTTAATATCAAATAATATTTTGAGATATTCCTAAGGTGCCCCTCTCCTCTCCTATAAAAGGGCACCTCCTCCCCCTCCTCCTCACACCAATTTGAGCACTCAAGTTCGGCCAAACCCTGCCAAAATCCCTTCTCCACTTCCCTAGAATAGTCCTAGATGTCCTGGTTTTCTTCAAAGACCAATCTTAGTTCCCTAAGTGGAGGATTCAAAGAGGCGTTCCAAAGAAGAGGTAATATCCATTACCGATCTTTTCAATTTCTTTCTTCTTCAACTTCTTCTTCTTTAGTTTTTTCATGATAAAGTAATAACATCAGTATTACTTACATACGTATATGTTATTATAAATATGAGACAACCCTAATTCACCTTCTATCCATCCTACGGAAAAATTAAATCACCGCGCGTGCGTACGTACGGAATACCGTCTCCTCGCCGTGGTGTAATCTATTTTCCACCATCACCTTACAAGGATGGGTATAATAGTGTAATGAGTAACTATTTATGATTATTATAAAGTAATATTGACACTGAAATAATATATATATACTCCAATACAATTCCACGATCATAGGAACGATATCATCACTCGTGCGTACGTACGGAATACCGTCTCCATGATGTGATGCGACTCGTTCTACATGATCATCATTTCATAATGATTATATAAATGAATTGAATGAATGAATATGATATATAATACACTAATACCATTATGTAAATGAGGTATCTATAACCTAAAGATAAGAATAAGAATTTATTCGACAAAACACGCATAAGAACAAAAAGTTATAAACACCCGAATAACAAGTAGCAATGAAATATTACTACTAAGAAGCTAAGAATATGACCATATATGATATCATAAAAATAAGTATGATTCTGGAATAAGTCAATAACATTATTTAAATCATTATACAGGAGGTTCAGCCACTTACAAATCAAGTCGGACCTAAGGTAAGGGAAATATCACAATCTCATTTTTTTCCGAGATTGCTTATACGTTGGTATTTATTGGGGTGTATTTTATCATCCACATCCAAGTTCCCTTAATATGTAATATTATTTCCATCCACCTACAATTGTTTAAAACCTATTTTACCCTTTGGTGAGTTTTTAGTAAATGATATGAAAGGAATCTTTTGTCGTTTTTCATACGAGGTACTTTTTGAATTTTTCCGACAAAAGTACGAAGAATGTTTTTTTAACATATAGGGCATGAATGGATTTTTAAAACATTATTTCCAAGAAGCTTCCTTTACAATTTTTGAAGATTATTTTTAATCAACTTCTTTTATTTTATAATTTTATGATATTTTAATAAAGGAAAAGTGTTTTTGAAGTAGAAAGGATATTTTCCTCAAGAATGGAGTTCAAATGTTTTATCAAAATTATTTTCCATCTAAGATAATATAGGGTTCTGTTTTTATCCCTATTATTTCATTGATTTGATTATGTTGTGAGGAAATTATTTTTATGAAGTCATTTACCTTATATGGTTTGTTTTATGATGTCATGATGTTTCAAGAATCCAATTTTTGTTATATGTGTTATGCGATGATGTATGATTTATGATTATGTGGAACACATAAGAAAGGATTCATTATAAGATGGGTGGGACCTATATCTCCCTCCAATGCATTGGGTAATGATTTATATCTCATGAGATAGACATGGCTGGAACGGAAGGTTATTTCGGTTCAGTGATACAGGACTGAAACGAGGAGTGAACTCGGTTCAGAAATGGACTTTGTCCGCTAAGATAGTCTTGGAAATGAGTCATGACTAACAAGAAATGATTTTCCATGGTTATGTGTGCATGCCACAAGGTTTCAAGTTTTATTTTATGATTATGGGGATCTCATTTTCACTTCTATGATTTATTCCATGTTAAGATATTATGATCTCTTTTGCAGGTTATGATTTTCAAAAAGATATGATATGATTTTTATTTCCTTTATTTGCCATTGCTGAGCATTTGAGATCACCCTTTTATGTTTTCTTTTCCCCAGGTCAGGAAGATGGATATTAAGTAGAATATGCTAAAAGGGACCCTAGATATGATGAAATAAATGGGAGACACTGTAAAATATTTATGAACCATTTGTTTATGTTTCCCAGTTTCTAAAGACACTATACCTATATGGTCCTTTGTGGTTTTGTCATATGTTGTAATAAGTGTGCTTCAATTTTGAAGTATTAACAAGGTATGTAAAGTATGGGTCGTTATAATCTTTCCAACCAAAATCATGCCAATGTGGTCATAAATTGCATTTCCAATGGAATTGACAACAACCAATGACATGGAAACAATAAAAATTCCAGTAAATGCATCCCCATCCTACACAAGTGAGACCAATACTACAATAAAATAGAGAAATCAATATTGTGAGACAAACTATAAAAAATTTCAATTTATTCAACTATTAAAAATATGATCATCAAAATGGAAGGATGAGATACAATATGCCTACCATAAATAATTAATCAATAAATCCCTACATTATAATGATAAGAAATAATGAACAACATGAATTTTTTTCAGTAAATGAACTGATGTTCAGGGGGACTAGAAGAAGAAGGAAATGAGAGAAGATACATGAGAGGCACTGATGCCCTTACCAAAGCCACAATAGAGTTCCAAGCCAAAGGAAGAGAAGGGATGGATCTTCTCTTAAGGATCCCTAGAAGTATTCCGAATAAGGGGATACACAAATAGGATACTTTAATAAAAATAATGTAAGAGAAACATGGGAATTCTTAACTCATGGTGAAAAAATCCTTTAAACAATTTAAAGAAGACAAATTTTTTAATTATGAGAATTCCTCTTTAATTTAAATGAACTATATCTACAGTTTTCATTTAATTAATAACATGCCATTACTAGTTTATTGACATGAATAATACATTAAGCAAAAACTAATCATGACATGATTAACTAAGAATATTCTAAAAAATAATAATCACAGACAAACTTCATCATTAGTGGAATCATACTTCCTTGTGAAGCAATTTATCAGCTTCTTCAAGTATAAGAACATTCACGCCCTTCAACCAAGCTCTAAATCCATCAGTTCTTGCAAGATGATAATTAAGTATTATAGGGGTGGCTATAAGAATATGTGAATCATAGAAATAATAAAAGATAAATAAAACTACTAAAGATGAAAAAAGAACCAAAAAAATGAGAATACTATGTTTAACAATGTAAATGGAATGAAATGTTGGTAAATTTATTTTATATCATTATTTCAACATGAAATTAAAAAGAATAAAAATCCAAGATCATAAAAGTAAGCAATAATAAATCATTTTATATTCATTTATCTTTTATAAATTGCTGAATGGATGAATAATTTTATGTATAGGTAGTGACATAGTTAGATCAGATGGCAATGAGTCATTAATTAATTATGAATAGCATAAATTTGATAGCTATAACTAGAGAGTGAAGCATTTTGATTAGACATGAATATATCCATGGGAAAAAATGAATTTAATTCAACCAAATTGATGTGAAACAACCTGACGTAACCCAAAAAAAATAAAACTAACCAAACCTTAATTGAACAATATAAAAAACCAAACTGAAACAAAATAAACCCAACCTAAACCAAAAAAATCTAATCTAATAGAGTAAAACCTTATCCAATCAAAATGAATTGAATTAAATAAATAAACTTTTCCTGATTCGATCTCATCAAAACTGACCTGATCTCAACCAAATCCCACTAAATGAAATCAAACAATATTGAATTAATAAACATTGTCCAGATTTAAATCTAGTCGACATAAACAAAATTGAACCATAAAAAAACCAAATCAAATTTTTTAACACCAGTTTGAATGGAAGTAAAGCAAACTAAAATAACACAAATTGAATCATACCACACCAAACTAATCTAACTATATCTAACTTAACCAGGACTATACTAAAGCAAATTACATCAAACGAAAACAAAATGTTCTGAACCAAAATAAGTGAAATTAAGAAAAATAAACTAAGAAATTCCTAATCGAATTGAACAAAAACACAGATAATAACACCAAACTGAAAGAAACAAATAGATAAACCAGAATTACTTGAGTCAAATAGTAACAAATTGAACCAAACAAAATATAGTCAAACCCTCTAGAATTCTACAACACCAATCCAAATAATCCAAAACTAATATGAACTAACTAAGATTAAAATGTCTTTAAATTAATACCACTAACATGGATTGAATTTAATCAATATTATATAAAAAATACCTGAATAAAAATTATCATGGAAAAGACAAGATACCGCTAAACCAAAAATAATTGAAGATGATTGTACCAATTTGAATTGTACCAAATAATAAAAAAATCATATCTAAGAAAAATAATCTAAATAAGATTGTATATAATTTAACCACATTTAATAGTGTTAGACTTAATAAGACCCCACTATATTTTTTGCTAGGTGCTCTGAATGCTAGGAGAGAAGAGGGGGCCTACAACGCTAGTGGAGAAAAGGGGGTGGGTGGTGTGATGCAGTGCTGATAGAGCAGAGGTCGTGTGAGGAAGCACTGAAAGAGCTAATGGGGGTAGGTCGGGGAAGGTAGCACTAATAGAGTAGAGGTAAGGAATATAGAAACCCTAGACATGATGGGGGGTCAATGGCTTGGGGAGGCGGTATGGCGCAATTAGGGGATTGATGAGAGATGATAGAGAGGGAGAGGGAACCAGTCTCAGTGAGTGGGGGTGACTGAGGATGGCAGTGAAGGGGAGGGTAGTCGGCACAATGCCCCACGATTAGGGGAGATGGAAAATGGCAGCATTAGTGCTCAATGAGTGGGGGCGATGACGAACAATAGTGAGGGGGAGGGGAGTGGGTGCGGTGGGTGGGGGTGATAGAAGATGGGAGAGATGGGGTGGGGAGTGAGCTCGGTGGCACTGTGAGTGGGAGAGAGCATGACGAGGACCAGGGGTTTGCACCTGACGCAAGTGGGGTGGGATATAGGAGGGGATTAAAAAACTAGAAAACCACCATTTGGAGGTCGCTAGTAGTATCAATAGAAACTTCCAAATAATGGTCACTCTATTCTCCCCCTCTACCAAAGATTATATTATCTAGTAGTGCTTTCACCATAAAGATAATTAATCTGTATCTATAATACAAATTTTAATGAAGATAAATACAAATCTTGAGTTGAGTAATTTTTCTCATGGATTTTCAACTACTGTGATGCATAATCTGTCACCATATCATTTTACATGAGAACACATCCCAACCCCTTCTAGGATGCATCACTATAGATCACAAACCTTTCTCCACTACAAGGCAACATCATTACAGGTGAACTGGTTAACCTTATTTGTATACCTTTGAAATTCAATTCATATTCCTCTATCCATACCAAAATTACTCCTTTCTGAGTCAACTTGGGGGATGTATTAGATAATAATAAAAAATATTTCATAAAACATTGATAATATCCATCCAAACCAAGAAAACATCAGATCTCAGTTACAGTTTTTGGTCTCATCCAACTTTTAACTACTTTTGTGTTTGATGGATCTACAAATATCCCTTCTCTTGAGATTATGTGACCCAAAAATGAAGCATTCTGAAGCTAAAATTCACACTTGGTAATTTTTTCATAAATATTCTCTTTCACCAGGGTCTTCAGTACAATCCTTAAGTGGTCTTCATGTTCTTCCTTTCCCTTTGAATAGACAATAATGTCATTTATACATACTACCACAAACTGATCAAGATATTATTTAAAGTCTATATTCATTAGATCCATAAAGATAGTGGGGTAATTAGTAAGACCAAAAGGCATCATTAAAAATTCATTGTGTCTATACCTTGTATAGAATACCGTATTTGTTATATCCTCCTTGAATTTTAATTATTGATATCCAGAATGAAGATTAATCTAGGAAATGTATTGAGCTTCAATAATTTGGTCAAATAAGTCATCAATGCGGGGAAGTGGATATTTTTTCTTGATTTTGATCTTGTTAAGTTCTTAATAATCAATGTAGAGTCTCATTGATCAAACTTTTTTCTTAACAAATAGCACAGGTTCTCCCCATGATGATGCACTAGGGTGTTAAAATCACTTATAAATATTATCTTGGAGTTTGTTCTTCAATTATTCCAACTCAATTGGGGCTGTTCTATAAGGTGTATTTGAAATAGGCATATTAGTCGGTATGTGTTCTATTGAAATTTAAACTTCATAATTTACTATAAGACCTAGAAATTCCTTCAGAAAGACATCATCAAACTCCCATACAATGGGTTTATTCTTAATAGTTAGTCTCTCCCCAACCATTTTGGATAAATAATCTTCATTAAAATGAATAAAAATCCATAAGATGGAAAAAATTTCTATTAGAAGGTTATATTCATCCTTGCATTGATAGATAACCATAGATTGATCTAGAATATGAAACGCGACTTCCATCCCTTGGGAAATCATATGATATCCATATAGAGAAATCCATTCCATGCTAAGAATCACATCGAATTCCACTATAAGAAGGATCACAAGATTTGCAGAAATAACTTTACCACAAACTTCAAACAGATATGAATTATAAACTTTTTGTGTGACCATTGTTCCAATAAAAGTTGTCACAGCTAAAACAAAATCTAATTGTTGAGGTAATATGGTGTTACCCTTATAAAATTATTCAGAAATAAAAGTGTGGCTGGATTAGAAATAAAATAAAATAAAATAGTACTTTAGAATGGATGGTAAGTGAACCTTTCACCAATTCATTATCATACTCCACATCACCGATGGTGATTTCATGTGACTTTCCTTTGTCTCTAGCCTTATGATTTTTCTGGCATTGATCATCATCAATAACCGTTTGATTAGGTAATTTATTGGAATAGTTCCCCATTTCCTTGAACATGTATCATTCAATTGTAGGGGGTGCATTCTGTGTAGTCTTTTCATTTTTTGAACCGTTAGACATATTTTTTCAATTACATTATCCTTAAACTACCTAATGACCTTATTTTCCCTAGTTAAAACATTTACTAATCCCTTTAATATAATTTCCAAAATGTTTCTTTCCACACATTGAGCATAAGGGGAAACTACTCTTTTTTTCATTATGGTCTTTAGATTTTTGTTTGAATTATATTTTTCTCTTCTTATCAAATACATAGGGTTGATGGGTTACTCAAATATCCATCTCAACCTTGAGATCAGATCGAAAAAATTCTTTATAGTTATTAATGTCTCTTATGGATAATTTCATTTTGAGACTTGGTTTTAAGACACTAAATAATTGATCAATTTTACTCTTAGTTTGAATTATAATTCCCGAAGCGTACCTTGAAGGTCTTGTAAAATTGGCTTTGTAGGCACCAAAAAACTCATCATCCTTTTTCATAAGTTCAAGGAACTATTTCTCCATCTTTGGATGAGGAATACGAGGAAAGTACTTACTGAAAAAAAAGTTCTTGAAATCATCCCATTCCCTGAACTAAATTTCATCTCTTTGACTCATATTATTGATATGATTACACCATTGATAAGCTTCACCTTCCAAACGATATTCTTGTAACATGATTTTATCATGTCCAGAACATTGTATAACTCAAAATATCTTTTTCAGTGGTACTGATAAATTGTTTAGCCTCTAATGGATGAGAAGACCCACTAAAAAAATGTGGATGATGCCTCATGAAGGACTCAACTTAATGTTTCTCCCAATATTTCTTGTGTGGAAGTCCTTAATTATTCATAGATTAAGAAATTTGTGCGATGATAACTATAAGACTTTTCATTTGAGCTCCATTAGTATTTGGATTCCTTCGAGGACAATCATTACATTACCCATCACATTCAAAATTTAAATGGTTCCTTTGGGATCCAACCATTGACTAATACCAAGAAGAATAGTGTGAGAAATATTAATAATAACAATAAAATCACATAATCAAGAATAAAATTTCAATTTAGTACACCATAGGTTTTATCCTAGGTTATTAAGGGTCATTTCCAAAATACTAATATTTTAATCTACACATAGACACCTCCTTAGAGTTTGTACTATGACATTCTCATCCTAGTTTACATTCCTTAACTATACTTTTCTATTGATACCAACTATAATGAAACATACATTACATACAATTATATTACATAAAAATTATATTATATTCATTGTAACATATAATAAATCCATGACAGGACCATAAAGGTATAGTGTCTTTAGAAACTGGGAAAAATTAACAACTGGTTCATCAATAATCTACTTGTCTCCTTCTTATTTATTAATAACTAGACTCCTTTTATACATATCTTCCTTAATACCCTTATTCATGACCTTTGTAAAATAAACATATGATAGGGTGAGCTTAAATTCTCAGTAAGTGTAAAAAATGGAAATTTTAATCATATCTTTATCATAAGACATAAGAACATAACATTAGGAAGTCTTATCCTTCATATTAAAGATTGTGATATGATGTCATGGGATAAAAGTTGATAATTATTAATGGAAAAAAAATACCAAAAGTCAAAACATAAGACATAAAGTTATGTGGAGTATACATAAGCATAAGAAAATCATTTCATTTTACTCAAGGCTCATTTCCAATATAATCATCATAGACAAAGTCCATTACTGAACCAGATGTACTTGTCGTTCAATCCATATATTATTGAACCCGGTTTACATTCCATTATAGTAATGTCTATCTAATGAGATATAAATAATTACCCAATGAATTGGAAGGATATATAGGTCACATCCATATCATAATGAAATAATTCATACATGTTCCATAATAATAGAAATAATTCACCATATCATAACTCGAGGAATAAAATGGGTTTCTTAAACATAATTCCATCATAACATAATCCATGTAAAACAAAAGTATTTCATAATTATCATTCCATCATAAAAAAATAAAATAAAATTAATAAAATGGATATAAACATAACTCTATTTAAATAATTTCATCTTAAATGGAAAATTGTTTTCATATAACAAAAGAAATTAATTCTTGAGTAATGTATCCTTTCTTCCTCAAAAACGATTTATTTTCTCTAAATTACATGAAATTTTAAAAGAAAATAATTTCACAAAAGATAACCTTAAATAAATTTAAGTTAAATTCATGTATATATGGTATTATGAATGTGTGAAAATATATTCATGTCGTATGAGTTAAAAAAACATTCTTCTCATACTTTTGCTGGTAATGTCAAAAGGCACCTCATACCAAAAATGACAAAAGATTAATTTAGTACCATTAAATAAAAATTAACCAATGGGTAAAATTGACCTTAATAAATTCAATAATAATATAAATAATATTAAAAATTTGGCTAACATGGATGTGGATGATAAATATACCACAGTAAATACATACAAATAACAAAATCTCAGATAATAATGAGATTGCACAATTATCCCTTACCTTAGATCCGATATGATTTGTATGTTTCAAAACCTCATGTATAATTATTAAGATGATTTTATTGACTTAGTAAAAAATAATAATAATTTTTATGATATCATATATTATTATTTTATAATCTATTTGTTAATAACATTTCATTGTCACTCAATATTGAAATATTAATTACTTTATGTTCTTATGCATGTTTTCTAAGAAAATTTCATGTAAAAATTCTTTGGTTATAGTTATATAATTTATATAATGATATTAGTATAATATATATCATATTTATTCATTTAATTCATTTATATAATCATTGTTTAATGAAGATCACATAGAATTAATCACATTGCCTTGTGGAGACGGTAGCTTGTACGTACGCACAAGAAACAATATCATTCACTTAATAGTTAAATGGTATAGAATTGGATGGTATATTAATTATACCTAAATATTATCATGTTATATTCATAATTTAAATCCATTATACTTATCTTTATGCCCATCCAAATAAAGGATTGTTGAAATAAAATCACACCACGGTGTGGAGATGGTAAGCCGTACGCACGCACACATGGTGATATTATTATTCAAAGGATAAATTAAACGAGGTATAAAGTTGTAACATAATTAAAATAATATATATTAATTTATAGGATACTTTATTTATTACTTTAGTATGAAAAAACATTATATGAATTACAATAATAAAATAATTTTTAAAGAGGTGACAAAACAATTACCTCCTTTTCGGGTATCTCGTTTTGATTTTCATAAAAGGTCTCCATAGGATGGATTTATGCCAAAATGTGTGTCCTCTAGGATGAATTTATAGATTTTGGGAGAGTAAATGGGTTGTATTTTTCCTTGAAAAAGAGATCTAGAGGTGTGATTAAAAGACAAGGAGATGCACCCTTTTATAAGAGAGAGAAGGGGAACCATTGAAAATACCAAAACGATTAAATTAATATAAATTATTTATAAAATTAAAATGGCTCCAAAGTGATATATTTCTAGGATAAGGTGATTTTGGTTCTAAATCCTCTCAACCAATAGGTTTTATACATGTTTAGGGCACATATTTAACCTTGTCTTTTATCTTTAAGTCTTAGTTCAATAAATTTACTCTTACCATGTCTTCTTGTATTTTTACACTATATGGTTTATATAGTTACAATAAAATGGGAAAATAAACTCCGGTGGATCATTAATGAAATTTGAAACATTATCTAAGCCATTAGTCTGAATATTATATTTTTATGATTATTATATGATTTAATAATATAGTTTTTTAAAAACTCATTTATGTTAAATTTGACACTATTTAGTAATTGATTTTTGTTAAAGACATAAAAACATTATTCCTTAAAAAATACTACATTAAATAAACGATAAATGTTTATAATCTTACATAAAATTCATGGATGGTATCAAAGTTTTCAATTTACTTTTTTTAATACTTATAATATTATTTATTTGAATCTTTTATTAATAAGGTAATCACGACATCATCATTGTGTCGTAAATAAATGTATTTATTTAATGTCTAAAAACTATAAATAAAACTCTATGACCTTGGAAAATTTTCTATATTTATAATGACTATTTATGTTCAAAAAGATTAGTTATATAACCGTATATTAATTTTTTTGTAAAAAGAAACATGTTTATGTTATATTTCTCTTCACATTAAAGTAATTATTATAACATGTCATTATCACTCCAAGTGGCTTCCAAATGAAAATGGTTTGGCCTAGATATTTTTTTGGTCACCCATGACTCAGACAATAGGATTTAGATACATGTTAGGGTAGTTTTATATTATTATAATATTATTATTACCCTTATTTACCTAAAACACCCTTTAATCGTGGTAAATAAAAATAATTACTAAATTTCATATTCATCATTTCTAAAAGTAAAAGGTACCTATTTAAATAATTTGGTTCTTATAATTTCTAAATATGTAATCATTTTTTCTAAATTCAAAACACATATGTTTCATTAATTAATTTAAAATTATTTCTCTTTGTAAAAAATTTAGAAAGCATGTTTTTAAGAAGTAAAAACTATCAAAAGATTGACATGTGTTTATGTCCAATTTAAATATGAAATTACTTGCAATGAAAAACATTGGATTAAATGACAAAAAAACTAATTCAATTAAATTTTTAAAAAATTTAAAAGTATAAACTAATTATATAAATAAATTTGATGAAAAAGCAGTTTTGCAGTATTATTCACAATTCATTAAAATTTGAATTTTTTCAGAAAAATAAAAAAACTTCAGATAATGTAAATTTGGTTGTCCTTATTATAAAGTAGATGTTTATTATTTTAAATATAACTTATAATTTTTTCAAAAAATTCATTTAAAACGGGTTTTCTATCCAAAGGTGGTAAAACTAAAATTTAAAAATATTTGAGTATTTAAAGCTTAAAATTGGATTTATTCTCATTTTTGGCCAATAAAATTTATTGGGAAAATGTTAAAACATTTAGAAAACATGAATAATAATTTTATAGTTAGTTTTTTTTTCATTCTTACCAATAAAAAAACTAGGCGTTAACTACCATTTGAAATAATAATATTTTTGTTGTATTATTTTTTGGTGTAACTTCGTGTTGTGTATAATGAAGGATAATGATGAATTCAAATTATTTAAAGAAACAACTTCATAAAAACATATGGGGGTTACATTCTACCCCCCTTAAACTTAATTTATCCCTCGAAAACTTTTTTTCGTCACTTGGAAACAAAAAGATGAGGATACCTCTCCCTCATAATATGATAAATTTCCAATGTAGCTTTATCAAATTGGTGGTTCTGTCATAAAACATTAAACAATAAAGTGGCATTGTTTCATAGAACTTTTTCTCTATGATCCGGAATCTCTATTGGTTGTTCATAATAAGAAATATCATTCTCATGCAGTGTGACATTTGAGTTTAGTAAATGTAAAGGATCAGGTATGTACTTTCTATTGATATATACGTGGAAAACATTATGAACTTGGGAGAGATTAGGTGGAAGCACCAGTCATTAAGCTAACATCCCAAAATCATCTAGAATTTCAAAAGGATGGATATATACATGCCTCATCTTTATCTTATTTCCAAATATCATTACTCTCTTCTAGGGAGATATTCATAGAAACAACTTATCTTCCACTTAAGGCTCTAGGTCTTTTCTTCATTTGTCAGTATAACTTTTTTGTTGACTCTGATATTCTCTTATGTGTTGTTGAATAAATATGTCCTTTTATACAATTTCATCAATAGGATCAGGTACAAATAGCTTTCTTTACCCTGCTACATTCTAACAAGTTGGAGTTATACAATTACTTCCATAGTGGGATTCATAAGGAGCCATCTGAATTCTAGAGTGAAAGCTATTATTGTAAAAAAATTACACCAATGGTAGGTGTTGATACCAAACACCTTTGAATTTAATAGAGAATGATCTCCAAATGTCTTCTAGATTTTGATTTTTCCTCTCAGACTGACCATCTATATGAGGATGATATGTTATGATGAAACTAAACTCTGTATCTAGAGCATGCTGAAGACTTCACCAGAACGTCAAGAAAAACCTCGGATCCCGATCAGATATAATGGAAAGTTGCACTCCATGAAATCTTACCACTTCCTTTACATATATCATGGAAATCCGATCAAGGGAGAAATCCTCTCTAATAATAATGAAGTGTGATGACTTCTTAAGGCTATCAAATATATGTTAGATAGCATTATTTACTTTGAATGTTTTTTGGAAGTCCAACTGCAATGTCCATAGTGATTTTTTCCGATTTACATTTTGGCATGGGAAATGGTTTTCACATCCACTTATAATAATGTCTATCAACCTTAACTTTCTAACAAACTAATAATCGAGAGACATATTATGCAACATCACTTTTCAGGCCATCCCACCAGAAATAATCTTTTTGGTCCCTGTACATATTTTTGCTTACTGGATGAATATAGAATAATGAATTATAAGACTTATCAAATAGTTTTTTAATTATGGTAGGGGAGAAATACAAACTTGATTCCTAAAACTTATTAGTTCATCATAATCATGGTTGAATTCAGGAACATTTCCCACCTTATTTTTTATATCTACATCATTCATCAATGCTTCCTTAATATTAACTTATATATATGGTGGAACATTAATTTGATAAAGTTAAGATTTATCCCCTTCCATTAAAATCTAAAGATACATCTTTTGAAAATCCATAAATATTGGATATTTTATGATCCTCATCATGTATAATTATCAACTCAAAGCATCTGCCACCTTATTCTCTTTTCCAGGGAGGTAATGTATAGCGTAGTTTTAATATTTAATCAACTACATACATCTTAATTGGTGCATATTCATATTCTTTTGTGTGAAAATATACATTAAAATTTTATGATCAGTATAAATTTCACACCTTTCACCATAAAGATAATTCCTCCATATCTATAATGCAAAGATTACCTCATCTAACTCCATATAACGAGTTGGGTAATTTTTATTATGGGTTTTAAATTTCCATGAGGTATAAGCTATCACCATAAAATTTTACATGAGAACTCATTCCAACCCATTCATGGATGCTTCACTATAGATCACAAACCTTTATACACTATAAAGAAGCCTGAACATAGGTGTACTGGGTAACCTTATTTTTAGATCACTGAAATTTTATTTTCATTCCTTTAACCATACAAACTTTACTCTATTTCAAGTCAACTTGGTGAGTGGAGTAGATAATCATGATAAATATTTCATAAAACATCAATAATATCCAGCCAAACCAAGAAAACTTTGGATATCAGTTAACATTTTTGGTATTGGCCAACATTCAGCAAATTAGGTTTTTGATAGATCTACAAATATCACTTCTATTGATATTATGTGACCTAGAAACGAAACTTTCTGAAGCCAAGATTCACACTTTGGTAAATTTTCATAAAGCTTCTCCTTTCTCAAGGTCTTCAGTGAAATTCTAATGTTGTCTTCCAGTTCTTCCTTTCCAATTAAAGAGACAAGAATATAATCAATAAATACTACCACAAACTGATCATGATAGTCTTTAAATAATATATTCATCCGATCAATAAATATATCATGGGAATTATTAAGACCAAAAGGTAAAACTATAAATTCATAGAATCCATAACTTTTATGGAATTCCTTCTTTGTTATATCCCCCTTATCAACCCTTAATTGAAGATATCCTGAATGAAGATAAATCTCAGTAAAGTATTGATCTCTATGTAGTTGGTCGAATATGTATTCAATGTGGGGAAGTGGATATTTGTTCTTGATAGTGATCTTGTTAAGTTCTCGATAATCACGGCAGAGACTCATTGATCCACCTTTCTTCTTAACAAAAACAACAGGTGTTCCCCAAGGTGATGCACTAGGGGCATAACAAGACTCTTTGGGATTTTATATTTCAATTACTAGGACTCAATTGGGCCATTCTATATGTTTTCTTTGAAATAGTCATAGTACCCAATATGAGTTCTTTTGAAAACTCAACTTCATGATTTGCAGGAAGACCTTGAAATTACTCCTGAAAGACATAATCAAACTCATGTATAATGGGTGTATTCTTAATTGACAGTTTCTACCCAACCATTTGAGATAAATAAATATTATTCATAGGAATCAAGACCGATAAGATGTAAGAAATTTCTATTAGAAAGTTATATTCATCCTTTAATCGATAGATGATCATAGATTGATCTGGAATATGAAATGTGACTTCTGTTCCTTGAATGTTGATATAATCTCCATATAGAGAAATCCAATCCATCCCAATAATCACATCAAATTCCACTATAGCTAGGATAACATGATTTGAAAGAAGAACTTTACCTCAATCTTCAACTAGAGAAGAATTATAAATTTTTGACGCGACTATTGATCCCTTATGAGTAGTCACAGCTAACTCCGCATCTAATTGTTGAGCTAATACGGTGATTCCCATAGAAATATATTTAGAAACAAAAGAGTGTGTCGATACAGAATAAAATAAAACATTTTATACTTTAGAGTGGATGATAAGTGTACCTTTCACCACATAATTATCATACTCCACATTACCGACAGTCATTTCAAGTGACTTTTCTTTTTCATTGGCCTTAAGAGTTTTCTAACGTCAATCATCATCAATGAACCTTGTATTAGGGAATTGATAGGAATAAATACCCATTTCATTATACTTTTATCATTGAAGTATAGTAGGTGCATTGATTGTAGTCTTTTCAGTGCTCGCATCATTAGAAATCATTTTCCCATCACATCATAATTCAACTACCTGATGACATTTTTTCCGCACATAAAACATTTAATAGTCCCTTTAAGTCAATTTACTCTATGTTTATTTCTACACTTTTAGAATAAGGGAAAACTAATCTTCTTTTTAGTGTGGTCTTTATAATTTCTATTGAATTAAATTTTTCTCTTATTATGAAATCCATAGGACTACTGGGTTACTCAAATATCAATCCCAACCTTGGGAGCACATCAAATTATTTGCTCATAGATATTAAACTCCCTTAAGGCTAATACCCTTTTGTGACATGATTTGATGACACTAAATAATTGATCAATTTTAATCTCATGTTGGATAATAATCCCAGAAGCGTACATTGAATGTCTTGTAAAATTGGCTTTGCAGGCACCAAAAGAGTAATCATCATTCTTCTTAAGTTCAAGGAAATCCTTCTCCATATTTTGTTGAAGAATAAAAGGAAATTTCTTACAGAAAAATATGTTCTTGAACTCATCCCATTCCATGGAATAAATTTCATCTCTTTTCCTCATATTAATTATATGATTACAACATTGATAAGATTCACCTTACAAATGATAGAATGATATAATGACTTTATAATGTTCAGAACATTGTAGAACTCAAAATATCTTTTTAGTGGTACTAATCCAATGATCAGCCACTAATAGATCATAAGACCCATTGAAATAAGGTGGATGCTACCTAATGAAGAAATCAATAACAATGTTTCTCCCCCTTTTATCCTTTAGATGTTTTTCATGATTCATGGCTTGAGAAAGTTGTGTGATCATAACTAAAATATTTTCCATTCTAGCTCCCATAACATTGGGTTTCTCAGGAGGAAAATCATTTCTTTTCCCATCAAATTTAGTATTAACACATCTCCTTCAGGTTCATGACATTAACTAAAACTAATAAGAATATTGGGAGAAATAATAATCATGGTGATAAAATCACATAATAAAGAATAAAAATTAAATTTAGGACACTTATGGTTTTATGCAACATGGTCATTTATAAAACACTAATATTGTAACCTATACTTAGACACTTCCTTAGGGTTCTTACTATGGTTTTCTCATCCTAGTTTCATAATATTATCTATACCATTCCTTTGATTACTACTATAATGAACAATACATTACATTGATATTACTTAAAAATTGAAATATATGCATTACAACATATAATAAATCCATGATAGGACCATATATGTATATTGTCTTTAGAAACTGGGAAACATAAACAACTGGTTCAAAAAACATCTACTTTGTCTCCTATTTATCTCATCATAACCAGACTCCTTTTAGACATATCTTACTTAATACCCTTTTTTATTACCTCAGGAAAAGAAAAAAAATGAAATGGGGAGCTCAAATTCTCAGTTAGAGTAAAGAAGGGAAATATTAATCATATCATAATCATATAACATAAGAACATAACATTTGGAAGTCTTATGCTGTAAATGAAAGACCGTGATATGATCTCATGGGATTGAAGTTCATAAGTATTAATAGAAAAAACCAAAAAAGTCATAAAATATAACATTATGTGTTTTGGAATACACATAATCATATAAAATCATTTCATATTAGTCATGGCTCATTTTCAAGACAATCATAGCAGACAAAGATCACTATAGAACTGAGTTTACCTGTCGTTCTGAACCTGTATTACAAGACCCAATTTCTTTATTGTTCTAGTAATGTATATCCCATGAGATATAAATATTTACCCAATTAATTGGAGGAATATATAGGTCCCCCAAATATTATAAATAAATCATTCTTACATGTTCCACAAAAACACAAAAAAAAATCATTATAGAATAACCCAAGGAATAAAAAGGGTCTCTTAAACATTATTCCATCAAAACATAATCCATGTAAAACAAATGTATTTAATAATTATCATTCCCTCAAAAAATATCAATAATAAAGATATAAACATAACACTATTTAAATAATTTCATCTTAAATGGAAAATAGTTTTCATATAACACATGAAATTAATTCTTGAGGAAAATATCCCTTTTTCTTCAAAAACGTTTTCTTTTCTTAAAATACCATGAAATTTTAAAAGAAAATAATTTCATTTAAAATAATCATGGAATATATTAAGGTATTATTCAAGGAAATATGTCATTTTGAAATCATAAAAATCCATTCATTCCATATAAGTTGAAAAATCATTCTTCTTTTACTTTTACCGGTGAAGACAAAAATGTACCTCGTACCAAAAATGACAAAAGATTAATTTCATATAGTTTAATAAAAACTATAAAATATGTAAAATTGACCTTAACAATTTGTAGAATAATATAAATAATATTACATATTTAGGGATCATGGAAATGGATGATAAAATATTCCCCAGAAAATACTTACGAATAAACAATCTCAAATAATAATCAGATTGTAAAATTATCACTTACCTTAGGTCTGATATTCTTATTATGTATTTGAACCTCCTGTATAATGATTTATATAATGTTATTGAATTATTCCATAATAATTATAATTTTTATGATATCATATATGATTATATTATCATCCATTTGTTAATAACATTTCATTGTCACTCGTTATTCCGATATTAACTGATTTATGTTCTAATGCAAGTTTAGTTAGATAAGTTCATGTTACAGATCTTATGATATAGCTATATAATATATATAATTATATTATTATAATATATATCATATTTATTTATTCCATTCATGTATATAATTTGGGTTTAATCAATATCATGTAGAATGAATCACATCGCATCATGGAGAGGGTAGGCTGCATGTACGCACGAGCGATGATATCATTAAAATAATGGTTAAATGGTATATAATTAGATGTTATATTAATTATAAAAAATAATTATAATAATTTATTCATTATTTACATCAATTATAAACATAATTATACCCCTCCAAATAATGTATTGTTGAATAAAATATTACACCAGGGCATGGATACGGTAAGCCGTACACACACACACATGGTGATATTGTTATTCATAGGATTGATAAAAAGAGGTATAAGGTTGTACCATAATTATAATAAGATATTAAAATATATAAGATACGTGATTTATTAATTTATTATGGAATCAACAATATAATTGGAAGTATTAGAAGAAATGAATTTTGAAAGAGGTGATAAAACAATTACCTCTTTTTCGACCATCTCTTTTTGATTTGCATAAAAGGTCTCTTTATGATGTATTTTAGCCCAAAGTGTGACCTATATGATGAATATACATAATTTGGGAGAGTAAATTGGTAGTCATGGTCTGAGAAAATGGTCTTTAGAGGTGTGATTAAAAGAGAAAGAGAGGTGTTTGTTTATAAGAAAGGGAAGAGGAAACTTCAGAAATAATAAAACTATTAAATTAATAAAAATTAATTTTTAAATTAAAATGGACCTAAAGTGATATATTTATAATATAATATGAAAATGGGTATAAATAATCTCAACCCATAGGTTTTATAAACGTCTAGGATAGAAATGTAACCTTATATTTTGGATTTAATCCTTTGTAAAATAAATTAACTCTTACCATGTATTCTTGTATTTTTACACTATATGGTTAATATAGTTACTATAAAATGAAAATATAACCACATGGGGATCATTAATGACATTTTTTTCATTATCGAAGCCATTTGTAGGTATATTATATTTTTATGATTATTATATCATTCAATAAAAAAGTTTTAAAAAACTCATTTATGTTAATTTTGACACTATTTAGTAATTGATTTTTTATGAATTCATAAAAACATGATTCATTAGAAAAAAATAAATAAAATAAAATAAAAAATTTCATAATCATCCCTAAAAGTATTTTATGGAATAAATATTTTTAAATTACATTTATTTTAATATTTAAAATATTATTTATTTGAATCATTCATTAATAAGGTAATCACTACATCATCATTATGTTATAAATAAATTTATTTATATAATATTTAAAAATTATAAATAAAAAACCATGATTTAAGAAATATTTTTTGGCTTCTCTAATGGCTATTTAGAGTTAGAGAGACCAGTTATATAACCCTATATTAAAATTGTTTAGGAAAAAAGATACCTGTTTGTGTTATATTTCACTTTACATTATATTAATTGTTATAAAATATCATTATAACACCCAAGTGGCTCCCAAATATGAAAATATCAGCATAAGGATTTTTTTGGTCACCCATGACTCATATAATATTATTAGTACCCATGTTAGGGTATTTTTATATTATTATAATATTGTTTATCCTTATTTTCCTAATTTACCATCAAACCATGGTAAATAAAAATAATTACTGAAGATACTATTCATAATGGAAAAAAATAAAAGGCTACTATTTCTGTAAATTGGACTCTCTGATTCCATATATGGAATCCATTTTTCTAAATTAAAAACATATAATTTTCATTAATTAATTTAAAATTAATTCCAATTGTCAAATCGGAAAGCAGGTTTTTAAGAAGTAAAAATTATCAAAAGATTGACACGTGTTTATATGTAATTTAAACATGAAATTACTTATATTGAAAAACATTAGATTAAATGATAAAAAATAATCCTATTTCACTTTAAAACCAACTAAATGGATAATATAACTAAAAAAATAAATTAGGCAAAAGGAAGTTTGGTAGTATTTTTGACTATTTATTAAAATGTGATATTTTTTAGAAAAATTCCAAAATTTCATCAAAAGTAAATTTTTATGTCCTTATGCTAAATAATAATTTTATTATGTCAAATATAACTTATTAATTTTTAAAAAACTTTATTGAAAAAGGGTTCTCTATTAAGAGTTATAGAAATTACATTTTAAATATATTAGAGTATTTAATGCTAAAAATTAGATTTATTCACATTTTAAACCTCTAAGGTTTATTGGATAAATGTAAAAACATTTATCAAACATGTTTAATAATATTATTGTTTGTTATTTTCAATCCTTCCAAAAAATGGTAAGGTGTTAATTAGCATTGAAATTAATAATATTATTGTTGTATTATTTTTTAGTATAACTCAGTGTTGTGTGCAATGAAAGGTACTCAATAATTAAAATTATTTAAAACAATATTTAAGAAAACATCCAAGTGTTACAATTTTGGTACAAGTAACCCTTTTAATGAGAATATGAAATTAGTTTACATTCTAATTTACCATAATAATACATTTCTTTTTTTAGGACACACAACTTTGATAAACAATTAGTCGAGGCTGTTTTTTGGGAATAAGGGAAAGGTGACAACCTGACCTGAATTAGTGAGGGATCATATCAGTATCTGAATATTTAGGTGAAATGTACACAAAATTAATTTTCATTGTTCATAGACTTATGAAAGGGATGTTACAACCCATGAGGAATGGGAGCTAAGATCTCTTTGACATCTCTAAATAGGGAGATAGAATAGTGTAAATCATATATAGGTTTACTTGATTGAGGAAGTGATAAAATGAAATAGGCATGTTAAGAATAAGCTTGGATTATATTCAAATGAAGTGTTATACCACATTACTATTATGTATATACAAGGTTAGTGTATCCTCTGATTAGGATGAGGGAATTCATCTAGTTGATTGTAAGCGGTCTTAATATGCATTGTATATAATGTTTACAAATATATTGGTAATATTTATAATTAGATTCACTAATTAACTATAACCATGAATGCTTTTAGACAATTTATATATATGAGATTAGAAGTTTTTATGTGGGAATAAGATATTCAGATGTCATTTGGAATATTCTAGTTAAAATTGACAAAATTCAGACTATTATGGGACATCCTGGGAAGAGTGGATGTGGATGAGTATTTTCATTTGGGCTTGGGATAAATGGTTCAATTTTTTTTATATATATCATGATAATAAGAATCATTCCACACATATTTATTAAAATATATCTGAATATATCTGGATCAAGTTTGGTTAAAATGATGATGAAATTTATGAGTATCTTGGTGAGAGAAGAAAGGAAACTCAACATTAATGAGTTCTCCCCACCAAGATAAGGTGAAATGTTTCTATTATAGTACATGGCCATTAGTAAACCTTATATGAATTCTAAAACCTCATAAACTAGGATATAGATGTAAGTGGATTGATAAGACTTGTGGATATACCTGGGTTTATGTTTTTGTGTACCACTATATATTTTTATAAGAGAAAGAAAAATATACATATAGTTATCAAAAGGGGAGTTTTCATTCTAGTATTATATCAAGGATATAGGTATGCCTTGTAATTATATATAGGATAAAAGTGTAAGGTATCATTATATGATGTCTCAATGTGTAAATAATATTAGAAAAACAATTGTAATTGGAAATAGATGACACACTGAGGGTTATAGTTGATGATATTTATTGTTAGACATGAAATATGAAATTTTAGTTTCCCAAGATAATAGGAATAAATCCACTAGTAGTTCTTAGAAGGTCTCTATATAAATATAGATCATGTGTAGGTGGTATGTTTAATAATTCTAACCTAATGCTGATCTAGGGGGAAGCACATAGTGAATCATGGGATTACGAACCGTGACATAGTTTCTTAAAATGAGTGAATTTTTCTCTTAGGGAATGTTTCTATATAGGGAACAATACACTGGTAACTCTTACATTGGTGAAACTCACATGTAAGGAAATTAGGTTGTATACATTAACCAATCTATGAAATTTAGGCGATATGTTGGGTAGACCATATCCCATGAAGGTAAAAATATTTTTACAAGGTATTGGGTGCCTTGGAGTTTACGGTTGTACAGTGAGGATATATGTTAATAGGTATTTTCACAGCGCTAGATTTTACACATGGTAAAATGAGAGAAAATGAAAATTTATCATTTTTGTGTCAATTCACTTGAGAAAACATGTTGTGAACTGATGTTATCTCAGACACTGGGATTAATTGGGATTTTTATAGGAATGATATTTAAAGGTGGGTTTAAGATAATTGATTTTGATATCCCTAAATATATTGGGATACCATGAATCCAACCACATGTTGTTCTTAAAAGAGGGGAAAATTTTAGATCTAGTTTGTGTCCATGGATAAGGTATCATAACATAAGAACTCTTTCATGGATATAGATCTCATGAATGTAACAAATATTATAAATATATATCTCCATGTTTTTTAACTACCCTATAGGGTAGACCATATGTCATAATGTTTAACATCAGGTTACAAGGACTCAAGGTTCCTTATAATTTAATTTAGTGTGATAAGGATCATTTCTAAGAAGTTTAGAGTCAAGTGGAATGTAATATCACGAACATATTGTGATTTTATACAATGTATTTATTATTAATCCTTACATTAGTGCTCGGTATTATATGCTTACTAATATAGAGTAATATATGTTGGAGTATACCCTGTGAATAACATAGATCCTTTACCATTTTCCCCAAGATTATAGGGCATCTTCTTGGGTATCATTGGAGTTCTTAGAGACAACAAAAATTCCCCTTGAATGAATGAGGGGAGGAAATCCTTATTATTTAATTCTTGTGCAACAAGATTTTTATGAAATGTCAGTGTTGTTTAGTGTGCACAACCTTTTCTCATTAAGTTACTATAATTCATTAAGATGGATCTGAGACTACTCTTATTATTATAGTTGATCATAGATAGAAATGTGAAGTGAGGGAAACTAATCATCAATGGAAATGTATATTCTCTCCCATATATTTGTGAGTACATGGTTTCTAATCTGGCAGCATGAGTCTTTTTGCAATAATCTGACAAATCATTCAAATTTCTATAAAACCAAAACTTCTTGTATTTTTTCACTATTTTCTAAATAATATTTAGTAATGTTTTATTAAAATCATCTTTATATATGCTCACCACATCATGATAGTGGGATGAGTGGTTGGATGGAATGTTGTACACATGATATTGCTTCTTCAGATTGAAGGCATAAATATTAGTATTATTATTTATCATTATTATATAATAGATTTGAAAGCTGGTGAGAATATTTGTCATCATAATGTTAACACCAACCATTTTCATGATCATGAGGGGTACAACTTTAACCAATTTCAAAAAGAAGTAAGTCATGGTAAGAAGGAACTTGAGCCTCCTAATTGTGGTTAGAGGGTATGGATCCATGAAATATATGACCAATAATGATAATCGATATAAATGCATAGTAGTTTCATCAACATAAAGGGTCGATGAATAATATTAGAATTAATTTAACATTCATAAAGTTTATTTATGAATTCAATTAAATCCTACATCATTAAGGTACAATAGTATTGATGTCATCTAATTTGGCGAGAAAACTTGGTTCGTGAGAGTTGATCACCCTAGGCTCTAACATAGACTTGTATCATGATGACAAACCTCAATCATCCATTAATGAACCAGACGAGGACACCATAAAATGTTTGTTTATAGAGTAATTCTGGAGAAATTAGTATTTCATAATGGATGAACTTTTTTATCCAATAATACATCTATTCAATCCTAGATCGATCCTATAGGAAAACTCTATTTTAGAGATAACTCATCAGATGAGACATATAACCAGCTATGAAATCAGTAAATTTTGGTAAAGTATTATATTGCTATAATTTTGAATTAACCTCATTATTTTTCTCTATATCATTTCATATGATTGGATATACCACCTTACGTTGGGTGATAAAAATAACTATTTGTACTTGATCTGAGTCTCCTAAAGATTTGGATGAATTGGCTACTACATTAATTAGGGAATTTTGTGAATGTTTATTGTGTCTCAATGTCATCTCAAATTGGAATATAGGTATTAACCCAAATATAAAATCTGGTAAGGGAACTGAATATTTCTTCTTAATGACATAGTCAAGACTAATCTTTTTGAACATCATATCTGAATTGCCTTTGATGTATTATTGGGAAACCGACATCTATTGAGATAATTTTAGGTCCCTTATGAGGGTATTTTATTCTTCATATTTTTTTATTATATCCTCTATATAGTAATAAATAATAGGGTTGTGCTACCTTTGTTTGAGATATAAAAAATCCCCAATGCATTGGAGAGCTATTTCAAGCTCACCCAACGTATAAGCTATTTTGGGCTCACCCATCATATTGATCTATAATTTCCACTACAACCATCATCCATAATTTAAAAGTATTTTTAATTAATATTCACATGTAATATTTCATTTTAATCAAATAACAATATCTATTTTTTTATATCTTGGTTTACCCATGGAAATGAAAATGATTTTCATGACAATCTCTTTAAAATAATCACCATAATGTATAAAGAGAAAGAATATGAATGGTATGATAAGATCATATTATCAATGAATCATATGATTCATTAATTTATTTTTATATATATGAAAATATATTTAAAATAACATTTAAACATTTCTTTGAAAACATTGGAAAATACCCATTTCTTTTGGTACCTCTAAAAACTAATACTTCTCCAAATATAAATAAAAGGGTTTCAATTGAAAATAAAAAAGTAATACTATAAAGTATTATTAAAATGAAGTGATATTTATCATATTGGGCAAATTCATTATTTTTTATAAATATAGAAAGGAAATATTATTTTCCATGTTTTGTAAAGAGAGTTAAAAGTGACCCGTGTAGAAAATAGTAAGAAATTTTTATTCAAAACCTTTTAATAGAAGATAAAATATCATTTAAAATAACATTAAGAAAAATTTTAATTTTATAATATATAACTCTTTATATATGATAAATAACATGGAAGAGGAGTTTAGATAACAGTATTTAAAACCATTAATGAAACATTTTTAATGAAAATCCTTTTACAATATTCTAAAATAGAAAACCCAAAAATGATACATAAAATATTGTGAGTATAAAAAGAGTCATCATATTATATTTCAATATTCAGTATATACACTATATAAATTAATATAGGCTCATCGATTAAAATATCCATTGAAGAAGGAAGTTTTAGACAACAAACCCTTGTAACATAAGTAATGATCGAATAAAAAATTCATTGAATGAAGGAAATTAATATTATTCCATATAACCAATATTTTTAATGAAATAAGAAGAAAAAAATGTTAATTGGATAGTAATTATACCATATAAATAAATAATGGTTCACGATATGAACCACATTAGAAGAAAATGAGACTGGGATAAAAAAACTCTTGAAAAGATCATTACATTTGAAGTGATAATTAATCCATGAAGTGATTATATGAACCTATGTAAATCTGCATAAAAATAATAAATAATAAATATAATAATTTAAAAATTAATTTAATCATAATAATGGAATAACTAAGTGAATGAAGAAGTGTTATAACCTAATGAATGAAAATTGAGTAAAGAAACCCCTTACCTTGAGTCGCTACTTGAATTGTATAACCTTTAACTCATATATAATAATATTATTTTTATAATTTATATTTTTAGGAACATTTTATATGTTTATTAAATTATAATTAAATAAATTATTTCTATTATTTCAATGATATATTTAAATACATAATCAGTTAAGTTCACGTACGGTGTTTTGAAGACGTTCAATTCATAATGAAAAAATGACTTTTGTAGGATGATCATGGTAAAGGGGGTCTTTATTTTATTATACCAAGTATAATAATAATTAAATAATAATAATTTCTTATAAATTAAATACATTTTTACCACTATCCACGAAATGCATTCAAGAAAAACTAATCACATCGCTTTATGAAGGTGGTAATCCACATCTATGCATGAACGATATTATCATTATCCAAAATATTGAAGTGTAAGAAAATATATGATATATTATCATTATAGAATTATAATTACTCTATTAAAATCATATATATACATTAAATACATCATTATAAATATCCATGATAGGCTGTGGTGGAAAATGAAACAAAACGCTTTGTGGTGGTGGTTGTCCACACGTATTCACAAAAGATGTTTTCATTCACTGGTTGATGGGAAAATGAGATGAATAAGGTTATTACATAAATATAATGACATGTAATTTTATTTTAGATACTTATTTTTATATATTAAAAAATTTAGGATGAAATATAAGGATGTATTATAGTAAAATGAAAATGCTCAGTTAAGACGATTACCTAATCTTTGAAGAACCTCATTTGTATATCTCCTTAAGGACCCTAGAAATTGTAATTTAAGAAGAATATAAAAACTATATTGTAAATAAAGAAGTTCAGAAGTGTTTTGGTAGGTTATGTTAAGAAATATGGCTCAAAAAGTGTGATTAATAGAGGATGACTGGTGTCCTTATACAAGAAAGGAGAGGGACAACCTTGGAATTACATAAATTAATAAAATAATATAAATAATTCATCATATTAAATTAGAAAGAAATATATATTAAGAATATATAATGTGAATAAGTTTAATCTTTTAATATTGTAAACTTTATACATGATTAGGTGATATTTTAACCATTATCTCTTATTTTTAACCCTCCCATAACACTTTTAATGATTATCACAATATCAATGTTTTATACTATTTAGGGGTTAATAAAGTTACTATAAATTAGAAAGTGACCCATAAGTAGAAAATAGTTGATATTCATGACAATATCTAATTTAATTGGCCAATGATAATATTTTTATAATTTTTATATCATTAAATAAAATATTATTTAACATAAAATTCCATTAAAATAACATTAGAGACTATTCAAATAATTTGGCTTTTAAAAAAATATAACGATTATAGTGTTAGTTGAATATAAAATACATGCATCAATATTATATTACATTTATATAAAAAAATCATAGAAACCATAACACACCAAAAAATATATTATTTTTAATTATTTTACAATCATTTACATCATTTTTCTATTACTTTCACTTGTACTGTGCCTGCGTTGTATAAGCATTTAATTGAATTATTTTAATACTAAAAATTAAATATAAATTACAATCATAAAAAAATTTCCATATTCAAAATAATATTTTATAACCATTCATAACATTTTATTATCAA
This sequence comes from Viscum album, assembly GCA_963277665.1. NCBI lineage: Eukaryota > Viridiplantae > Streptophyta > Magnoliopsida > Santalales > Viscaceae > Viscum > Viscum album. Next base: position 37,388,652 of record OY728138.1, read on the forward strand.
TTTGAAAACATATTATATATATTAAAATTAAAAAGGTGTCATTTTGGAATTATTCATTACATAAACTAATATAAATGACTTTATCAAAGAAAAAAGGCTTAGAAATTCCATATTTTAAACTTTTTGACGGATTTTTTAGAACTAGACTCATAAAATAGATTAAATACTGGTTTTAAGGTGAATTAAAATCATTTTCACATTATTTTTAACCCTAGTTGACCTAATTTACCCTTTATTATGGTGATAAATTTTACTGTGGTTATTATTCATTATGAACAAAAATAAAGTTGAAATATTTTAAGAATTTAGAAATTATCATTCAAAATATGAAATCCTTTTTTTCAAATTCAATTTATATAATGTTCATCCATTACCATTAATATAAACCCACAAAACACGGTGAAAAATGGTTTCCTAGAAAAATTCCTTTTATGTATAATTTTATTTATTGTAATATTAAGGATAATATTGATTATAATGAAGTTAATTGGATTATTTTTTAATTAAAAGTAACTAATTAAATTTCAAAATTAATTCAAAACAAAATTTGACTTCTTAAATTCATAATGGAAAATATAATTTTCAATAAAATTGGTATCTTTCACTATTCATTGAAAACTCAATCTTTTGAAAAATATATGTAAATTTCTACTTAATGTTTTTTGATATGATAATATAAAAAATCATATTATTTTTTTTAAAATAAAAGTTACATTTTTATAATTTTATTACAATATTCACTAACATAAAAAATAAAAACCATTTTTTAAAGAAAACCTATTTTTGAAGCAAAAAATCACTAATAGAAATTGAGTTCTTATTTTATAGTAATTTATTAATAAATTATTTTCTATTAAGAATATATATATATATATACATATATTTCATAATGATGTTATTACTATTAACATTCTTAAATTTAACAACTTGGATATAATAGTCATGTTTAAATGATAATATTTTGGTCATTAAAGTTCGGTTTCACGAGTCATTTACATTATTGAACAAAATGATATTTTAGAATCTTGGTGTATTACAGAATCTCCGTATTTTATATATTAAATATTTTTTTTAAAAAAAAATTTGGTGGGTTGATTATTTATAAATTTTACCCATTAATTGATTTAAATATATATGTGTATATATATCATTTAGAATTTTTGTATGATTTATTTTATAGAATAATTTATTTTTTATTATAAATTATTTTTTAATATGATATAATTTGTTTTTGATTGGAATTTTTTGTATTTATAATAGTTTATATTTATATTTTTTTCATTATAATTTTTTTCTAGATAAACTTATAGAAATTTTTACAATAAAGGATATATATCTTGAGAATTAGTTAGATGTTTTGATATTAGGGATTAGTAGATAATAATCATAGGTATGATCATTTTTTACCAATCCTTGGACTTATATAAACTCATCTTACAAAGGGGTATTTAAACATTTATTCATATGGTTTATGATATCATTTGTTTATTTTTTATACTATTATATAAATAATGATATTATTTTAATTTATTTTATGAATTGATGCTTTATTGTTCATTGATAATTCATTGATTAATAACTGATCATGGATTTAAATGGTGTGTGACCATTATTAATTTTATTTATAAAGAGTACATATTAAGAAATCAAATTTAATTTTGGGGTTTATTAGATGAAAATGAAATATTTTCATGATTTGATTGATTTTAAATAAAACTCATTGGTTATTTGTATTTTAGATAAATATTAGTTTAATTATCTAATTTTTTTTGAATAAAATGATTTTCTGATATATATATATATATCCTGGAATTTAATTTTGTTTATAATGGAATTTAACTGAACATGATTTAATTAATCATGCATGAAAAAGTTTCAGAGTATTTTGGGGATATCATATTTTATATATTTAATAAACACTAATGTGTATACCATGGTGTTCATGGAAATTTTTTTTTCATAGTAACAGTAAAATAAGGGATTCCTTATTCATTATTAGTTTTCCATTGTTAGTTAGGTAGAGTTATCAAGGAGTTGATGGTGGATAGTGGAAGTTTCATGTTTGTTTATTTCGGCACTTTTAGGATTATTAATTCATATTATTTTAAATCATATATTGGAACGATTTATTATGTTTTTTTATTTTTTTATTTAAAACCATATTTATATTTTGTAAAGATAATGATTTTATTTTACTCTAACCCATCACCCATAGGGTATTTATATTGTTTTTTTATTTTCTATAATTGTATATTTTGATTGAATATGTATTAATAAATGGTAATTTATTTTTTTGATTATATCATTAAATGTATTAAATTTATTTGTTTATATATATGTTTAAATGTTTAAATGTATTATATATTCACTTATTATATTGTGATCATAGGAATTTAATGGATTTTAATTGGGGAAATGTACAAAAAACCAGTGATTAAAATGAAAAAGGATTTAATGAATTTGTGGAATTTTTAAAAAAAATATAGAAAAAAAGTTATGAATGTATGGCCATCCCTGTATTGTTTGAATATGAGAATGTTAAGTTCCAGATAAATAAAATAAAATTTTATTTTATATTTTATAGTCATAATTATAGATTTTTGATAGGGGATGGTGATATAATGTCATCTTATTTATTTAATGGATTGTATTTGGATAAATATACAAAGAACCGGTGATGAATATGGAAATGGAATTGAATAATTATTGGAATATTAATCGAAATATTGAAAAAAGATATGATTTTTTATTGAGGCCTGAAATGTTCGAATATGAGAAAGTTAATTTCCAATGAAATAAAATAAAATTTTATTTTCTATGGTTTTAATCATAATTATAAATGTTGGATATTCTATGGTGAAATAAAAGAAAAGTCAAGATCAATTGTTGATGATGATATTCAACATGAGGCAGAGGATCATCTTGATGAATTAATTCCAGATATAGGCATCATAAAATTTAAATAAAAACAATTGTTGATTGATTTTATGATAATTATGATCAACCAATATTTTTTAGGATTCACAAAATTTAAAATGTTATTAGCAGTTATGAGGTTTTTTACCATGAAATCTTGAAATTGGTGGAGTGGAAAAAGTTTCACAAGATATTTTAAAATTTTAAAAGTTATAATTCAAGAATGAAATGGGATTATAGTTTACAATTATGATACAAAAAAATCATGACTAATGGGATTGGGGTGTAAAAAGTTTTATTTCTCACCTCAATACCTATATGTTGTATAGGAAGGAATATGTTTGTTTAACATAATGTCCAAAATGTTGGAAATCACGATATAAAGGGGATGTAAATTTCTGCTCTGATTCTTTCTCAAGAATAGGAACCAAACCTCCCACTATTTTTTTCTATATTATAGTAATTACTCATTTAAATAGTGTATTTTTGAATTCAAATTCTGAAAAAGCTGAGATGGCATATAGTTGAGCGCAACTATAAGTGAGGATTTTTTTCCACCATATTCAACTTTTCTTATTCTAAATTAAGTCTCCAGCATCTGAAATAAAATTATTAACACATGAATCCTTTATATATAAAATTTATTTAACATAAATATTCATAAATTTGGAAAATTGAAAACATAAGAATGGTGATCTCAAACACTCAATAAGGGAAAATAAAAGAATTAATAATTGAATGTCATTAGTGAGAATAAGTTGAGTATATGGTTATGATGACATACTCAAAGTGCTTGAGAATAACATAATATAATTTATACCCATTGAAACATGGATCATAAATCATGAGACTTGAAATAAATATATAACATAAGACAATAGTCATATAAGTCAACCATTGTTGGAAATCTAAAAATATTCCTTAGGAAAAGGATCCACTACCACCCAAAAAGTCCAAAGGAATTTTTATTAATTCTTGATAATACCCTTTTAAAGGGATGAAGGGGAGCCCTTAAAATTCCCATAGGCTAAGAGATTACATGAAACATATGTCATAGAGGAAATATCCAGGCTATATCTACTTGGAACTATTCCTCCCCAACATATACGTCATGATGTTAGCTCTCCACCTTTTCATGGATATTCAGCTAGGCTTCCCATGAATGGACAGGCTGGTCTTGAAGACAATACCATACCCTCTCTTTCTTCCAAATCCTTTTATCTTTTCCTTCAGGTGAAAGCACCTTATTTGAATCCTCTTCTAGAGTCAGCACCTTGTAGAGTCATCCTGGTCTATTAAGAACAATCTCAGGTGGCCCAAAAGCATTGAGGTGTCCTGAAGTCCTTGAGCTAGTCCGAAGGCCTAGAGGTGGCCTAAAAGCCTTACTGGCTCCAAGGCCTTCGGTGGCCCGAAGGCCTTGAAGGACTCGAGGACCAAACCGGTGGCCCGAAACCCAAAACAAATGTATAGTTTTGGATACTACAGTATCAAAATGTGCTTGATATAGTTCCTACTATAATACTTCTAGTGTACCCAGAAATTATGTGTCTACTCAGATTTGAATTTGGGTCTCTTGGATGGGCTTGTCGAGAACTCATAGAATGTATTGAAAATTTGTGTAGGTATCTTCAAACATAAGAAATTCATTATGGAATCACATAACCATATAATTCCTATACGTATTAGGAGTGGACTAAAAATATTAAAATCTATCATCTCTTAGGAGTAAAATAAATTCATTATTCTTTAAAAGTAACATCCATCCAAAGGATCTGGATGTAGCGGAAGCCTGGAAGTGGTTAGGGCCCAACATGGATTTTTCTTTAATCGATGGTCAATCCAGGATCAATAAGACGATGAATACCAGTATATATATATCGAAATTATTGATTTAGAAAAAGAGAATAAAATCGTTTGATATGAGAAATAGGATCTTGCACATCATGTTTATAATTAATTTAATAATTTCTGAATAAATTAAATACCTGGGTTATCATTACTTTCTTCATAGATGATCATTGATCATCTTGAATGATCCTTTCAGATTTTTTTTTCATTCCTATTATGAGGATCCAAAGTAGAATCCATCTAGCAGTGATCCACATGTCCTCCAAAGGTCTGCAGTCAACGCCTCCCATTCTTCGAGTGTTAGTGCGACAGAATGAATATCTTGCGTCGATCTCTCTTGATCACTCGTTCTTCGATCTTGAAGAACTTCTCACATTCTTAAGAAGAAGATATGAGTGGAGTTAAGATAGAAAATGTTTGGCTCAAAAAATCTCAATTCACCAAGGTTTGGCACAATAGACATACCTACCTATTAATTAACACGGGGTTTAAGTTATCATATTTAATTACTAAGCAAGAATTAAATGCAATTATAACTTTTATAGAAAACCAATGCCACATAATAAAAAAACATAACCATCATTAGTTGTGTGCCAACTTGTTAAAAAAAATGATAAATGAAATCCCATTCCACATAATGATAATAATATTATCATTATTTATTGTGACAATTGTATAAATAGTATTTACCGACTCGTAAATAATTAATTTATTAAATGACACAGTCATGGTCTGTTCAAACCCCTCTCTCATTTATTTAACAATCAAATAAAATATTTTTTCCCTTAAATAAATATTTTTATTTACAAACTAGGAAATAAATATTTATTAAATGTTCAATAAAATAAAAAAGTAAATTTTATTCACAATTTGGTGAATAAATATATATTTAATTTATATGATCATTTTAACATGAATAAAATTATTCTGCGGTATTGAGAATAATATTTAATCTATTAATTAAATTCATATAGAATTTAATCGAGACTACAAAAAACACTTATTGTGTGACCCTCTAGGATTCTTTCATTTTGGCATTAAATGGTATTTCCTATTTTGCATGATTACTGTCAAGGAATGGGTCCGAGCACCCAAGAAAAAGAACATAAAAGTCACATTGATTAAATCCACCAATAAATTCTCACTTTGTAATATTATCCCTTTGTCACAATATCTCATCAAAAAGGTTTCATGATAGTGTCGTCACCTATATACTTGATTCATAATTCTTTGAATACCTAAAATAAACTAATCGTTACACTATGGACATGGAATTTAGGGTGACAGTTCTATTTCACTAAAAAGGTGAGATATTAAGTTCAATAAATGGAAGGGAAAAATACTTCCATGACTTATCCATTAATAACATGTCATTCGTGACACACCCAACATACCCCACGTCCCACCAATATATGGTGCGACCGTTTTTGTTTAAAAATCAATGTATGCGAGTCATGACTCCTATGAATGATAATTTTAATGTCTAAGGAAAATTACACAAGATCGTAGATAGGAATATCCGATGACACCAAAACATGCTGAATTTCTACTAGAAGGTGTGTTTTCATAATCTCCCATCATGGAGATTACCAAGTTAGAAATTCATGAGAATAAGTTTCATTTACTTACGAGTACTAGCACCTGAAAATCTAAATACTATATGTCCCATAATAGTATGTCATATAAACACAAAACCATATTTATGAATAGTGTCATAGTATATCAATATTCTCATTATAACAAGGAACTCATATGACCTTATTAATGCGAAAAATGATCTTTTACATTATTACATTGTTTTAAGAAAAATGATCAATTGGTAATAAGACGTTTAACATTTAAATATATTGAATATTCATATAATCAATGTAAAAAACAATTGGTTTTAGGACACTAACACCAAAAAACTCTGACTTGGACTAGAGCGAACTGACTATAACATTCTATCCACTCGACATCACCTGATGATCATGCTTTTACTGAGTCAAGGCTTTATTCAAGGGTTTTTCCACATTGTCTTCCGTAGAAATATTTCTCACTAAAAATTTACCTCACTGAGAAAAATTCCTCAAGAGATGATACTTTTATAGTATGTTCTTAATCCACTTATATGACCTTGGCTCTTTTGCGAGAGCTACCACTGTATTATTGTCAAAATAATTAATGATGAGATCTTTACTGAAAAATACAACATCCATCTCTTGGAAAAATCTCTAAAACCAATATGTTTCTGTAGCTACCTCAGATGGTATGATATACTCAGACTCGACATTAAAATCTACAACCATACCTTTCTTTGATCTCTTCCTTCTCACAACACCTCTATTCAATGTGATGATGTATCATGTTTGTGACATATTATCATCTTGATCAGTCTGGAAACCAGTGTCTACATATCCTTTAATGAATAGTTCTTTATCCCCTCCATAAACTAGCAACATTTATCTATTACACCTTACAAACTTAAGGATAGTCTATTCTTCCATCTAATGGTGGTCACCTGGATCATCTTGATATCTTCTTACTACACTCAATGCATAGGCGAAATCTAACCTAGTACATAGAATAACATACATAAATGACTCAATATTTGATGCGTATGGAATCCTTTCCATTATTTTTCTTCCCTAATGTGTTCATGGACACATTTTCATAGAATGATGAATGCCATATGATGCAGGAAACAATCCTCTCTTGGATTGTTTGATACTAAATCGCTTTAGTATATTGTCAATGTATGTACTATGATATAGGCCCATTATCCTATTGAATATATCAGGATGGATCTTAATCCCATGAATACATGCTGACTCGCCTTATTCCTTCTAAGAGATGCATTTATTCAACCATGCCTTAAGAGACTACAAGACTAATATTTCATTTTCAATAAGTAATATATCATTAACATATACTATTAAGAAAATGAATGTACTCCCACTAAACTATTTCTAGAAACAAGTCTCACATTAATTCTTTATAAAACCAAATTCTATTATGTATTCATCAAAATGAATGTTCCATGACCTAGATTCTTGATTTAATCCAAATTTTTTTCAACTTTTATATCTTATTAGTAACATTTGGAGTCACAAAACCTTTAGGTTGTTTCATATAGAAATATTCCCAAAGGTCCCCATTAAAGAAGGTTGTTTTTAAATACATTTTCCAAATCTAATAGTCCTGGTAAGAGGAAATGTACAATATAATTCCAATAGATTTCATAATTTCAACTAGTGAAAAGGTTTCAACACATTCAATGTCTTGACGCTATTTAAACCCTTTTGAAACTAGTTGTGATTTATATGTACTGACTTTTCCTTTCATGTCCAGTATCTTCTTGAATCCCCATTTGCAACCAACAAGTTATACATAGATTACAGGATCTACCAAAATCAAGACATGGATTTGGTGCACAGAATCTATTTTAGAATTCATATTTTCTTTCGACTTTTCCTCGTTCATGCCACATATTGAATCCTTGTAGGTTAGAGGATTATTATTATCAACTAATAATGAGTCACCATCCTTAGTAACTAGAAAACCATACCATTTCAGTTATCTAACCTCTCTTGTACTCTTACACATTACTTGTTTCTCTGGATAAGATCTTTTGTCCATTGTAATTTGTGGTATCTACTCATATACCAACTCTTGTGTACCTTGAGCCTCAAATTCATCGAAGACTATGTCTCTATAATGAACTCTTTTAGATATGTTCTCCCTATCAAAGAATATGGCTTGTCTTAGCAATATATTTTTTTGTTCGAGGGCTCATATCAGTAGTACCACCTTGTTTCCATTGGCTATCCTTTAAAGGTAAATTTTGTGCCTTGGGATGCATGTTTTTTACCTGAAGAGGCATTAAAAAACACTATGCTTCACCACACTTGAAAATTCGATAACATGAATTTTCATCCACCCCAAAGCTCATATGGAATACAATTTATTGATTTAGTTGGTACTCTGTTTACCATGTGTGCTTCTGTTTGTAATGCATATCCCCAAAAGTATAATGGAAGACTAGCATAGCTCATCATTGATCTCACCATATCCAACAAGGTGTATTTCCTCTTTTCTCTTACACCATTCCACTGATGTGTGCGAGGAGGAGTGGGTTGGGACATGATCCCAAACTCCCGTAAGTAATCAATGAAGTATTTATGAAGATATTATTTACCTAGGTCTAAGTGGAGTTTCTTAATTTTCTTACTAGGATGGTTCTCAACATCGTTATTGTATTCCATGAACATATCAAAAGAATCTGACATAAACATGATTAAGTATATATATACATATCTACAAAAATCATTAATAAATGTTATAAAGTAGTAGTACCCGCCCAATTCTCCAATTGAAAATTGCCGACACACATTGGTACGAACCAATTTAAGAATCCATTTGGCTCTTTAACCATTCCCACTAAATGGGGATTTTTCCATTTTTCATTGTAAACATGCGTGACATACACTAAGTAGTTTTATTTCGAAAGAATCTAAATATCCATTTTGATGTAACTTTGTCAACCGTTTCTCATTTACATGGCCTAGTTAGTGATGCCAATGTTGGGTGTGGTATGAGTCATGTGAAGTAGTTTCATTATTTATTTCCATTACTAGGTTTGGGTGATCCCACACGTAAATAACATTATATAAATGTTCCTTAAAAATATCTCTATAAAAGAAGAAACATTCATTTTTAACATGAAAATAAATCTATCTATATTTAGTATAGATACATAAATAATGTTTTTGGTTATTGAAGGAACATAATAATAACCTTTTATTACCAATATCATCCCAGTCAGCAACGTGAGGTGGTAGTCCTAAATAGTTACAAAAACATGCCTAACTCTATTTGATGCTCAGTGATCTACCTCCCCTCAATAAATTTTATTTAATCTAACTAGTTTCTCTATTAGGATAAATATATGAGAACTGAATTCTATGTCTAATACCCAATTTTTATAAATAGATAAATTTCACTTGACAACAAATTCACATAAATCTTCCCCTTCCTTTAGATGGGTACATTTTTTCTTCAAGAAGCCCTTCTTGCTTCATGTGAAACATTCAAATTTTTGTTCCCTTACACCCCCTTGATATTTCTTTCCTTGGAAGGGTATAAATAATTTTGGGCATAAATATATTCACTTTCCCTTTACTTGTATTCATGATAAGGAGAAAAGGATTTTCACATTTCATATCTTTTTCCACTTGGAAAAGGAGGATAAGAAGATCCAGTAGAGACTTCTCAATGTTGTTCATATTGACATTCACAAAAAAACAAGAGAATATATGAGAGAGTGATGCAAGAATTAGATTGGTACCTAGTTATTTGGAAAGTTTAAACCCTAGAACCTCTAGACACTCAATGTAGTGAATGAGCATGACTACGTTAGGCCGATCTAGGGAACACTCTCCATGATTACACTAAATGAGTGCCTTGGAGATCTCAAACTAATCTAGTATTTATATCTACTGGTAACGACCACAAAGGTTCTCAAGCATGATATAGGTATATATGTTTTCATGAGAAATAATGAGTTCACTAGACATTGATGATAACATCACACATTGAACGTTAACCACACCAGTCATATGTTTTTGTAGATTAGAAAATCTTCATCACTCGCCTCTTGGGAATGAGGGTAAGGTAATGATAACTCAAGAACATAATATTTTCGTTCATGGAATCGAATGACCTGAAGGAATCTAAACTATTCCTAGAATTTACTTCTGGTGATGATTTTTTCTTTATCTAGTATTGATCATAGGGATATTGTGATTGACAAGTTTTTCATTTTTATTCTACAATTAAATAAGCAGACAATTAATACAATCTTGATTACATTTAATAATAGATAATAAAATAATTTTATTAAGTCTCACACTATTTTATCAAGTCCCAATGGCCCTCACCAATGAACTTGAACTACATAGTTGATTGGACATTCTTGTGGCAAGGATCCATATTCCCCTTCGCATAATCCCAATAAGGATTGTTCAAGATATTTGATGGTATTTAGGTAGGCAGGTCATTCCCAAATACTGGATTTCAGCTCCTTGATCCATTGAGTGGACTCCATAATACGAAAATCTTGACATTTATTTCTTAATCACATGCCTCCAACAATACACAATGTCTTTCAAGGGCTACACCTCTTGATGGAAAATAGTTATGTAAAACCAAAACTTTCATAAGAGATTCCTTTATAAAAGTAAGTGTCCCAAGAAGGGTTGGTCAAACACAAAGTTTTATTGATTCATGCCCTTAATAATGTAATGGAAGTCTTAGTCCAAAAAAATATTTTAGTGAGGTATTTTTATCTCTTATATGTAAATTGACTTATTATCTTTATCACATGTTCGTTAATACTAAGTGGAACAAACTTATGAGATTAACCATATTTTGATAATATATATGTATAATCCATGTTTATTTTGTTCCATCTTGTATGATTATTAATTACTTAATTATGTAGTTGTGATAACACATCCATATTGAAAAATCATGCAATTGACAGAAATAAAATAAATTATAGGGAATGATCATGAACTCTTTTATTGGTTAGTTTATCTAGTGGTTGACAAACTAACCACTGATTTAGGGGAGAAACACCAAGAACTATTTATGATTCATATCTACAACTTTCTGACTTTCTACATTTGTATCTCCTTGGATTGGTTTCACCTTAGCTCTTTACTTGAACCTCATCCACAATCTTGGGATCTCCATCCATTTCATATGATTTTTAACTTACATGTAGGTGAGGGGAAGGTGGGGGGAGTTCACATAAAATAATCCATGGGCACTAATGCCAAAAATTTTAATGAGGAGATATGGCACACATACCAACAATTTAATATAAATAAATTTGAAGGAAACCAATGAAATACAAAGGTCTAGTCAAGCTCATGATTATCCACATACATAAATCAAATTAAAAATTTAATAAAACTATCATTCAATTCATTAATAATTATTATTAAGATAAATAATGATGGAATAAATTAATCATTATCTATAACTAATAAATCATTTTATCTTAATCGTTTTATGAATTTCCCTAAGACTCTCATCCATAACTATGGAGGTAACACGGTGAACACCAATTTGAATCTTTATGATATGTAATTCTAAACATTACACAAACATTAAAGTTTTAATTATATGTAGTATAATAATGTACCCAGTGTGTAGTATCTACTACATGGCATGTACTTCCTTCACCATCTTCTTTGAAGTACGCACCTAGGGACTCGACATGTGAGCTGTACTTCAGAAATCGTGGAGTACACGTAGTGTCTAGTGGGGCCCATTTTTTTGTCTTTTGGTTACAAGATTATCAGTTGGATTATCCATGTAAAAGTTTCATAGTCTTTCCATTGAACTGAAGGGACTACACACCATGTACAGTGGGACACACAATTTGTAATTTGGCTGACCGTGCACCGGTCTATCTTGGTCAATATGTGGTGTAATAATAAATGACACCACATTTCATTATTACACAATACTTGATTAATTTATAAATTAAACTCAATGCAATAAACACAAATAAATGGTGTGTTATCAGGATTACATGTCATATATGGAAGATTACATGGCATGTAACTTGGAATACACGATGTGTACTATCGTGTCACCTGGCATGAATCGTCGGCGCCTCCTAATTATATCCCTGATTTAATTTTAATCAAAAAAAAAATTCATTTCTGTTAGATATTCAAGAAAAGAAAATAAGAAGAACAAATATCCAAATTTAGATTAAAAAACTGATTAAACATGAATTGAAAAAAAAAATTATTAAATCGTAAATCATCAATAAATTATTTAAATATTTATAAACAATGATGAGCCCACCATAATACCACTTGAAGGATCCAGACATATTAGAAGCATGGCAGTTCAGATGCCCCAACATTGATTTTTCTATAATTGATGACCAATATAGAACCCAAATGCCAATGAACACCAGTATCCCCAAATTGAAATCAATGATTTAGAAAAAGTGAAGAAAAGATAAGGCTCTTAGAAAAAGGATCTTCCATATCATCTTTATAATTAAATTTATAATTTCTAATGAAATTAAAAACATATTTCTTTTATATGATCATCGTTGACGAACGTTGATCATCCGTAATGACCATTCTAGATTTAATTTGTTTCCCTTATGAGGATCCAAAGTAGAATCCCTCTAGTAGTGATCCACATGCTCTATACTGGTGTCAGATCCACACCACTTGTTCTCTGGCTGCTAGGGAGGCAGAACAAATTTCCTACATCAATCATTCTTGATCGCTCATTCCTTAGTCTTGAAGAACTTATCTTGTTCTTGAGAGGGAGAGATGGGAGGAATAGATGAAGAAAATGTTTTGATAAACAATTCCCAATTGACCGGTGTTTGGAATAATAGACGTGCCTTCCAATTAATCACATGGGGTTTTAATAAAAATATTTAATTGAGAAACAAAAATTAAATAACTTTATAATTATTATAGAAAACCCATGCCATATAAGAACAATAACATCACCATTCTATGTGGTTCACCAACATGCAAAAAACGAATCCTTAAAGGAAATCCCATCCCACATAAGAATAATAGTGTTATTATTATTTCTAGCACCAACTGGATAATCATTTTTTAACGACTTGTAAATAATTAATTTATCAAAAGAAACAATCTTGGTCTTTTCTAACTCATATTCCATTGATTGAACACCCAAATAAAATATTTCATTCTCTTAAATAAAATTTTTTGTTTAAAACTAGTAAATAAATATTTATTAAAATTTAAATATAACAAATAAATATATTTTATTCACAATCCAGTGAATAAGTTTTTATTTAATTTATAAGGACATTTTTACTTGAATAAAACTATTCATAGGTCTTGAGAATAATATTTATTCCATTAATTAAATTGAAATAAATTCTTTTCGAGACCACTATAAACATTTAGTGTTTGACCCTCTAGGATTCTTTCTTATTGGAATTAAGCAGGATTGCCTAAAGTCCAATATTACGGTCTAGAAATGGGTCAAGGCACCCTAGATAATGAACTTAATGTCTCAATGAAAATATCCACGTAAGAATTCTTACTGTGTAATATAATCCCTTTGTCCTAATATCTCATTAAGAAAGTTTCATTATACTTTCCTCAACCTATATGCTTGATACGTCATTCCTTGAATACCTAAAATAAACACATCATTACACCATGGCCTTGGAATTTAAGGAGACAATTCTATTTCAATCAAAGGGATGAGATATCAACCTCCATAAATAGAAGAGACAAATCCTTCTTTTACTTATCCATTAATAACATTTCATTCAAGATGTACCCAACATACTCTACTTCCCGCCAACATATGGTGTGATACTTTTCATTAGAAAATCTAAGTGCACAAGTCAGGAAATATATGAATGATAATTCTAAAGTCTAAGGAACATTACACATGTTCATATATAGGAATATCTGATGACACCAAAACATACAAAAATCCTATTGGTGATTTTGTTCTCTAAATATCATGTATTGGAGATTACTATTTGCGAACATCAAAAGAAAAAATCTCATATGATTCTGAGTACTCACACCAGACAGTCTATATAATATGTGTCAAATTATAGTATTTATTCCAACCATAGAAATATATTTAAGAATATTTTTATAGCACTTCAAGGTTCTCATCATTGTGGGGAACTGATATGACATTATTAGTGCGACAAATACTATATGAAATTATTATATTCCAATCATGTAGAACAATGAAAAATATTTAATAATATTTTTAATATTTAAATACATTATATATTCATGTAATGAATAATTAAATAGTTTTATCTAGGACACTAACTCCAACACCATCCTGTTACTCTGTCTTAGTACCCAATGCATTGCAGGGTGATAACAGACCAACCCATACTTATTTTACAAAGTAAATTCTCATACATTGTTTATTAGAGAAACAATGATCCTTATATTTAATAAAAAGACCCTAAATTTAAATTTTCAATATAATAAAAACCATTGTTATTTCTTGGCTTGATTTACCAATGAAAAAGAAATGGGTTCCATGAAAATATATTTTATATAATCATAATCCAATTTGAGAAAAAATGATGGTATCAATAAAAAATATCCTTAGTGTAAAATAATTATAATCAAGGGTTTAAATTGTTGATGTATAGAAATACCATTGCAATATCATTAAAAACAAACTTGAAGAAAATACACTTTCCTCTTTGAAAATAACTATTATAAACTAAATTTTTAGCAAATATTTTAAAAATACTTTTCTATAAAAATATACATAGAAACCTATGAAGTAATATTAAAATAAAATAATTTAAAGATATAAGTAAAATCCATTCATTTTGTAAAGGTTAAAAAAAATTTATTAAAAAAAAGAGTTTAAGGTGACCATGGTGGAAAACACTATTAAATTTTATTGTAAGAACCATTTTTAAGGAAGTTCAAATATAACAGAAATTATAATTAGGAAATAATTTACATTTATAAAATTTAATTCTTGAAATATGATAAAAAAATGGAGGAAGGGCCTAGTTTAAATTTTTTAAAAACTTTAAAACAATGTTTTCAATGAAAAATAATTTATAGCCTTTTAAAAACCAAATGTCATATAAAAGGATAGGCATAAGGAGGAACATAAAATACAATGATTATTATAATATTAATGATATTATACATCAAGTGTCATTATATACACTATATGAGTGATTATAGGTTCATCAATTAAAACTTGTCTTAAAGAAGGATGTTTGAGACGAGAAACCCTTGTAATGTTGGTAATTCTTGAATAAAAAATCTATTAAATTATGTAATATAACATGATTATTTAAAACCCATAATTTCTATTAAAGAATATGTAAAAATAAATTCATGGGGTATTAATAATACTATATAAAGTAAAACATGGTGTATAACATGAATTATATCTTAAATAATAAAAATTGAGACCATGAAAACACTTACCACTTTTAAAACATTTGAGTCAATATTTCCTGAAAGTGAGAATATAAAAGGAACTTTAAGTAACATTATAAAAGAGTCATTAATGATATAATATCTCAATAAGTATAATTTATTTCTTATAAAAGGATGTATGTTATTATTAAACAACATTTCTCAAAGAAACAATGTTGAAATTATTAATCATATACAAAGATCATATCAATGAAAATTAAAATCAATCAATGAATTGAATATTTGTAACAATTGTAAAATCAAATGAGAAAAGTGGAAATAAATAAAATAAAATTATAGATCATTTCATACATAATATATTCATTATATAGTGCATGATGTATAAGTATTAACCAATGAATATAAAATATATTAAGATATCCCTTACCTTGATTCATGAATCGCTACGTATGTTCATTAAGTCCAATAAAAGAAAATTATATTAATTGTTTAATTGTTTAAGAACATTTTAAAATAGTTTTAATTAAAATTAAACCATTTAATTCAGTTATTTAAATAAAATATTTAATTAATTATTTAAGTCCACGTTGGGTGTTTTTAGGATGTTTAGTTCATATTTTCAAAATGACTTCGGAATGTTGATTGTGATCGAAAAGTTAATTTTTCCAATATCTCAACAATAATAATCATGGAAAAATTATAATTTTTATACCTTAAATACAATTATATAATCATCCATGGAAGTAATTCATAAAAATTTAATTATATAGCTTTGTGTTGGTGGTAATCAACACGTTCACATGAATGAAATTATCATTTTCTAAAGGAAGGAATGGTAAAAAAAAATGATTTGATATATTTATATAATAATAATTAGTTCATGAATATAATATATTTACATTAAATCCATAATTATAAACATCCATGATATATGGTCATGGAATATTAAACTCATCCCTTCATGGAGGTTGTAGTACACATATACAAATGAATGTTTTACATTCCCCATTTGATGGAAGTGAAGATGAAAAGGGTTATACCATAATCAAAAAAATATTTAAGAATATAATTGATAATTATATTATTATATCATTATTTTTAAATATTATTTTAATGAGGTCTATGAATAATTAAAATGAAAACAATGAATGAAGAGTTATACCTATAGATTAGAAAACCACCTTTGGCTTACCGATTAAGACTTCTAAGATGGTAATTTGATGAGAAAAAATTCTATTGGTTATGAAAAAGAATTTTGGGATGGTATTTGGGAAGGGATTGTTTAATATAAAATTTTAAAAATTAGTTGGTAATATAGTAGAGGTGGTTACTTTTTATATGTGAGGGAGGGATACTCCTGAAATTTTTTAAAATATTAAAATATTATAAAGTCATATTCCTGGAAAAGTGGTTCATAGTTTGATATTTTCTAATTTAATATTAGAAAAGATATAAATAAATTAATTCAATAGGATTTAAACTAATTTTAAGTTATTTTGAAACCTATATTTCTAGTTTACTCCCATTAACCCAGTTTATCCTTAACTGTGTTAACACATTTGTCTATCATTGAGGGTTATAAATTTACGTATAATTTAACAACTTGTTCCAAAATGGTCCCTAGATTACATTTTAGCTTTTAAAAATCCAATTTTATTATTTTAATATTTTATATGATTTTTTAAAAAATTTATTAAAACATTATTAATCCTAACATACCATTATAGTCATTTTCAGGAAGATTCTTATTATTTGACTTTACTGACCTGAAGATAACAATGAAATTAGAATCTAAAATTTAACACATCACTAATATGTTATTTTAATCTCAAACATTCATTGGAGTATAAAAAAAATCAAAATAATTGATTGAAATTTTGAAAAAAAAAACTTTTCAAATAAATTATCTAAAAGAGTTAATGATATTTTTAGGCCATATAACAATGTTTCAACCCTATTTTACCCATTTTGACCTTACCAAGGTGAAACAAATTAACCACTATTACTATTAATAATTAATAAAGATAAATGTAAACTATTTAAAAAATTCTAACCATCTAATTAAGACAATTTAATACATTTATCAACATTCAATTTTTAGAAGTTGGAGAAATCAATTTTATTATAAATGCGTAAAACATAAAGAATTGTTTTATGAAAAATATGTTTTTATTTTTAAAAATGAACAGATTTCATAATAAAGAATAATTTTTAGTCCAACATAATCAAATATATTATATATAATTAATGTATTTATATGTTACTATAATATTATATTTAAAATACAATGTTTATTTTAATGAAAATAACTGTAAATTTTATAAAAAATTGTATTTATGATATTTATTAAAAAATAATATTTTTACAATAATCAAAAATTTAACCCTAAGAAAATTTTGATATGGTATTTAAAAAAATTATAACCTTTATATAAAATAGAATTTCTAAACATTATAGAAATTAATTTTAATATTCAATCACCAAAAAAATATTTTTTTTCGCAGAAAACATATTTTTAAAGCATAAAATGACTTTATAAAAAAGTTGAGTGATTCTTTACTATGAATTTATCAATATATTTTTGTGTATTAGTTGATTTACACACACACACACACATATATATATATATATATTTCACAATATAGTTACTCTTATTCAGACCTTCCAATTCAAGGACTAGGTTATGTCCATCATAATATTTCATGGTTTGTTTAAGATCTATGTTTCTTGTCATATATGATATTGGAATGTTTTATTTTAAAATAGTAGGGTGTTATATAATAAATTATGTTCAACCATGTATATAATATCATATTAAAATATTTAAGGTATGATATATAGAATGAAATTAAATGTGGTTTATGATTAAATAAAAAAATAAATTTGTTTAATGGTTAAAAGATAAACTCAACAATAATTTTTCTATATCAAAAAAATTAAAAGGGTTAGTAGTGGGTCCTTTTTTTTGTTACATATTGTTATAATAATAATATTAATTTTTATTTATTTTACAAAAAAATCAGGATGAAAAGAGTAATGTTCAAAATAGTGGAATAATTTTCATCGTGGGAGAACTTAATTATTTCAGTGAAAAAAATAAAAACTCTATTTTTAGATCAACATAATATTTCGATGTTGATAAAGATATTTCAGAAATTTTTTATACCAAATTTAAAGTAATTTTATTTAAGTGTAACTGATTAGATAGTAACACTTATTTGTAATTTGATGATTATGGATTTACTCTCATTAATTTGATAAATATTAGTTGAAAAGAGGAACCATTTTTCATGATGATATAAGTGAAGCATATATTTTTTTTTACTCACCCATAGAATTATTATTGGTCCATATTTTTTAAAAGGGATGATAATTTAATTTCGTGATGATAATAATGATGATGTTGTAGATTTATTTAAGGTTTCTATATGTATTACATGATTACCTCATTATAAAAATAACTACAATATTGACATAATACATTATATAACAAAACAATAACCTTGAATAAATATAGGAATAAAACTATTTTATTATCTTAATTTTTTAGGTAAATATCAATTTTTTATTATTTTTTATGAAACTTACAATTGTAAAAACTATTTATATATTTTTATAATTGGATATTTAAATCTATAAATATTGATCATTTCTTTTATTCTTGTCATAAATTTTATATTCATCAGTTCCATTGCAACATTTTTGGATTGATAATCTTGGTATAATTATTATTTTATTGGTGAAATTCCCACTTATAAAAACATTTTTTATTTAGGATATTGAAATATATAAATGATGATAATTTCTAATATTTTTTGAATTATATTTTATATTAATTAAAATTATTTTTATTTTTTTGTTAATAAACATTCCATTATTTATTATGAAACAAGAATAAGTAATGACACAATTTTTTATTATATATGTTTAATTCATTTTATTATATATTCATTTTTAATAAATTAGTTTATTTATCATAACAGATATAAATTTCATTCTATTATTAAAAATCAATTTATTTTCATATAACAATCATATATTTCTAATAATATCCATGTACAGAAAATATCATTATATAAATCTATTAAAATTATAGATATAGTTTCAAAGAAAAATTTATCGAGGAATATATATAATTATCATTTTAAATATTATTCTATAATTAAATTATTTATTTAATTAAACTTTTATCTTTTAAAATTATTTACAACACTAATAGTGAGCCTCTTATGATGAAGTCCACCACCTCTTTCTCTTTTTAGAAGACGATTCTTTGAGTTTTTATACATGATATTACACATTTTCTAATTGTATCAATTACTCTCGTGGAGTGGAGGATATATATTTAATTTTATGAGAATAATAACTTAGATAGACCAAATTGAAAAAGGTTAGGAGTTATTTGGGTAGGCCGAGACATTGAAGGATTAATATTTCATATCCTGAATGGAGTTCTATTCATTGGATAATTAATGAGTAGCTTTGGATTTGAATAATATTATAATATCTCAACTTATTTTTTATCCAATTCTTCAAATATTAAATATTTCGCATGACTTGTATTTAACATATTTAATTAAAAATTAAATTCAATTATCAAGAAATTAAAAAATAAAGGAAAAATTTCAATTTTTTTGGACAATAGATAAATATATTTTAAATAAAAATAATAAAAAATAATGTTTTTGGGAAGTTACAAAATAAAAATCCATTCTTTGAGTATGTGTTTTTAGATACAGAGACTCAAGATAAAATTTTCACGATATGAAATGATAAATAATTTATAGTATGATAACTATTATATATAATTTGAATTTGTATATATTTTTATTATTACCTGATGATTTTTTCCTTTATTTTTATATAATAAACCCCATGAGATCATAAATAGATATCAATTCGTAGAATTTATATCGTTATACTTGAACACACGAAGGGTATCAATTACTGGAGGAGTAAATAATTACAGGAAGTTTTGATGCATTAAGAGATAAATCTAGTACTATTTAAAAATAGGTCTAGTTCAGGATTCTACCCCCCCACTCACCACAAAAAATGGATAAGGGAGATAATTAAAAAAAATGGGTAGTTTTTATGGATACATTTAAAATGTATCTCACAAATTTTTGGAAAATAATTTTTTTTCTTGAATATGTTTTTTAATTAATGGAAGTAATATAAATTTTTAATATAACATTTTGGGATGATATTTAGGATCTAGATATGGAGGGGTATTTTATACTTGAGTGTCAGATGGATTTTTTAGATACTATTTTTTAGAAATCTAGAACAATCAAGCTGTATAAGAGGATATAAAGCTGGTGTTAGTTTTAGGGATTTTTTTTCCTAATTTAAATTAGAGGGATAAAAAACTGGTTGATTTAATTAAATATGTTTTTCAATCTATATTTGATGAAATTTTGGGACATTCATAGCTCGCACAACCTATATACCCAGATACTCTGCCACCTCGTTATGATTTTACCCTATATTTCAAGTTGTATATTGGAGATACCCATATAAATATTACATCATATAAAGTATTAAATAATTTGATAGATTATATAAATCATCATACCACGACACTAGTTTAGGTAAGAGTAATGTTATATTATTTTATCGACCAAAATTCTCAAGTGTTTTTTATAGAGGATATTTCTAGAGTTGGCGATAATATGGTTCATTTTTTTACTCGGCACAACTTTCCTTCTTCATCACATGACATATGAGGGTTTCATTTAATTTTTATTTAATTTTATTGTCAAATTAATTTTAATGGGTTTTTATGTTTGACATATATAAGAATATTTAAAATTAAATAAATAATAAAATAGCACAATTGTTTTAAGAATGAAAACATTTGTGTTTATCTGAGGTACTTGATGGTATAAAAATATTTTCCAAGATTCATTCTATACTAGAGGCATATTATGAGTTTTTAATGTCTTAATATATACGTGTGAGATACTATGAATTAATAATACTTAAAGAAGATATGATCGATTTTATTAGTTCTGATCAGCTCACCATACTTGTGTTATAATTGTTTTCCCTATAATTAAATTTCAATTTCAGTTTCTATTTATTTAGATTATGTAACACCTCATTCTTTTGAAAATAAATATTGAATTTATTTTATAATATATCCATTAAATATAAATTTTCCTCTAATATGTTTTGAATTTCAAAAAACAATCATCTAGAGTTGTGATATGTAAGTCCTTTTGATTCTAATAGAACAAACATCATTTTTGGTGAATAGAAACATACCATTATGAATAGTAATATTAATAGTAAGATAATCTTTATAAATAGTTTATAATGATATTATTTTATTTTATTCAGGTAATAAGTTAATGAGATCATAAATAATTTTTCGATGTGATATAAAACAAATTATACATTTAAAATTAATATTTTTGAATTAACTATGATTTTATTTAAAAATTAAATTAATAACATTTAGAAAATTATTTTTAAAAAAAGGAGTTAATTTTTTAATTCTACATGTTTAAAAATGATAGGAGTTATGTTTTGAGATATTTATAAAATTCTTTAATTTTTGATGAATCGTGAAATACTATAAAATACCGTATATTAAAATTATCTATTAAATACACTATTTATGACATCCTAAGTGATGTAATTCCATGCGGTTATAACTCACATACAGTTATTACTATTAGGGTTAACATGAAAAAACACTATTTTTTTTCTTAATGGAAATAATAAAACAATGAATAAAATATTAAAAATTTACCCATCTCCTCCACTAACCCACCCACCCCCCCTCACTCCTTCTTTTCTTTCATTTATTCTTTGAATCTCCTCAAATATCTGTCCAATTACTCTTACATAGTCACTCTCCACTTCCAATAAGCTCTTGGTCTTTCCAAAATACAAAAACCCATTTCTTTTAAGGAGGTTCTCAAGGAGGTTATTTCAAGAGGTAAAGTACCCTTATTTTTCATTTAGTTTCATTTTAATTTATCTTCTTTTGTTATCCTCTCCTCACCTCCTATATTCAAATTACCATGATAACTACATTATAATCTATATACTAGAATTATATCATGTTAATGGAAGAACCATACTCAATATTCTTAATCCCTCTCTTTTATTTTTATAAATGAAATCAACGTCCATGAGGATCCAATTTATTACCTTTGTGAACAACGAAGTTTTGTTCTTCAATTTATCCTTCATTACTAGTCATGATACCATTTTAATGGTTTAAAAATACTATAATATATGTATTATTACATGATTAATATTCATGAACCAGTATATGCACATATTATTAATTTTTATGGAAAAACTAGTTCATAATAATCCAAATACCGCCAAATAATCGAAGTGGTTGTCATCTAAGGATCCATACGCATTCCATTTATCCAAATAATTTAAATGACCATTAAAATATCTATATGTTCATAAATAATATTTAATATAAATTATAGATATTTTCAACCATTCCACATGAACTCTATTACATAAAAACAAGTGAACGGATTATGAAAATCAAGAAAATGAACACTCCCCAATGACAGAATTTGATATTTTAACTTATCAATAAAGACATAAATTAACTAAAAGTAGTTATGATAATCTAAATAAATCTCTAATTATATCCTAATTGAGTTATTAATATGTATAATTTCATATTCCCAGACCATAATTTCAATAGGGGAACACATTCGGACTTAAAGTAAGGGTTTTCTAACCCGAACCTCAATTTTCATTCGGGTAGCTTTTATTATCAAATTACCTCAATGAAATTATTTTATATTGTTATGTAATCCTCATAAAATATGTTTGAGTGTTCTATATATGTTTATAAACCAGAACCCTTCCTTATTATATGGATAGTTACATGCTTGAAATTGAACATTCAGAATTGTTTCCAAAATAAAATCCCGATTCAAAGGAATTTCTCAAATTCTTAACTATTTTCAAGGGAAATATATAATTTTTTTTCTCATGGAAATCTTCATATTTATATAATCATTCATTTAGTTATGAAAATACTATCTTACTTCAATTCTGGTTTTATACAAAGATTTTTCCAAAAGAACTCATCTTTTTAAAATAATAGAGTATTTATCTCAAGAGTTGCTGAATGATTTTATAAGAGTGTTTTTGTCTGATTCAAAAATCTTGTTGATACATATTTATTATTGGGTTTAATCATTTATGAGGTCATCTACAATATTTGATTTAATGGTTTAAGACTAATTTTCTTTTGGACGATCTTTCCTAAAACCATTCACTACGTTACTCGAAATGGTCGGTGTTTTTTATTTTATGATTGGGGAAAGTTAATTACATATCATATGTTAGTTTCAATATGAATTCATATGTTATTTAAGTTTATCCCCACTCATATGATGATTTCATATAAAATATAATGTGATTGTTGGGGCCCAAAATATCCACTCGATATAACATTAGGTATTATGAGAAAATTAGTCGTGGAATTGGATGAGGCCTTTCTCTATTTGATATATGGTTTTGGTTGAGCCCTCAATAATTTTAGAAGTCTTGGACGAGGCCTTGATCACATGATTCAGAATGTCCAACATATGCACTTCCATCATTATGAATCTAATAATTGAATTTTTATGTAGTTATTTGACTGGTATAGTACCTGTTATTATGTTTTATTATGGCATTATTTACCCAGCTCATATTTCTACTATAATGTGTTAATGTTTATTATTTAGAAAGGCATGTGTTTTAAATTATTCATCTTGCCTAATGTTTGTGTTTATGTTATCTTCTACTGTATTTCTTACTCTTACTGAGCATTTGTATTCACCCCTTTCTTCTGTTTTATTTTCCCATGATATGAATAAGTTTATTATGAGTGACATGCAAGCATAATCTAAGAGGCTTGGATATTTCTTATTGAATAAATTAGTGTTATATTTCCCTTCATGATGTAATTCTAAAAATATATATGTATTTTGTTTCTAAAATCTATAAAACCTTTTGGTCCTTTGGGATATTTATTTTGTGTTTATATGCCAATGTAATAATATAAGGCACCGAATCTAGGCAATTAGGGTCGGTTCCTTATGGTTGGTATATGAGGAAGTTTAGAAGAAAAACTGGAAACTAGATTTAGAAAATTTAGATTAGGGAATGAATCCTTAAGTTAGTCATTAAGGATAATCATTGAAGAACATCCTATTATTTTGTTCAGGAATAGTTTATGTGAATATTTCTAGAAAATTAATTCATGTCTGGATAGAAATAAGTAGAGGTATCTCTGGCACAGATGTACCTAGGAGTGAAAGCTCCAACATGGAGTTTTGGGCTTGGATTGGGGTGTCCTGGTACACAAAAATGGGCCTTGCTGCACTATTGGTATTGACACCCCAATGGGATATGCTTAGAATAATTCAAATTTCCATTAAAAGCCATTATGATGGACTGAAATGTAAATTATTCCTAAATGAAACCATTTTTATAATTACGGGATTAACCATGTGTAAAATCTCAATTTATGCTAAGTATTTTTTTAAGTTAAGATTATACATTATGATTTATAACTAAATCTAGTGTAAGATGTCATCTAAAAATGGTGCCTAGTGGAAGGAATGGAAATCACATGAACACACGTGTCCAAGGTAGGGACTTATCCCTGATGTAGGATAATGATGTTGGGTCTAGTGTTGAGCAACTTATAACTATTCTAGGACATCGTACTCAGATTACGAATAATAAACATACTCATATGGGGAATCCAAATCATCCATATGGAGGAGCTTTATTAAATCTTTTTGTAAGACAACGACCACCATCATTCAATGTGACAACAAACCCATTTTTAGTTGAAAAGTGGATAAGTTCTGTATAGAAGATATTTCTTGCTTTGGGATGTAATGAAAGAGAGAAGGTCGTCATGTCAGTTTATCATCTATCAGGAGATACAGATTAGTGGTGGTCATTAATTTAAAACACAACAGAGGAAGAAGAGATAGAAGAGATGGAATGGAGGAAATATAAGGAAATCTTCTTAGAGAAATACTTTCCTTGTAAAAATTGAGTGGTTATGGAAAGGCAGTTTCTGAATTTGACGAAAATAGAATATGATAATTTTACAAATTATGAATCTAACTTCACAAGGTAATCAAGGAATGTTGTGGACTACATATGAAATTCGTGGAGAAAGATTGATCTACTCTTTGGTGGACAAAATCCATTCCTCTAGCGTTCT
Organism: Viscum album; assembly: GCA_963277665.1. Lineage (NCBI taxonomy): Eukaryota > Viridiplantae > Streptophyta > Magnoliopsida > Santalales > Viscaceae > Viscum > Viscum album. The sequence continues at coordinate 37,414,590 of OY728138.1, forward strand.
CTGGTCTTCCAGAGTTTCTCATCACATGAATATATAGTTTCATGTACTATCAAGGCATAAAACAAATTACCTAAGTCTTATGGATTTAATATAATGAAATATTAAGAGAGGGATATTGAAAATGTAGAGAACAGAAATAAAGAAATAGTCAATAATGGAGGATTTGAGTTTCCACCCTATGATAATTGTGGAAGGAAACACCCATGCACGTTCTTATAGGGAAAATGAATATGCTACAAATGTTGTAAAAAAGGCATATTTTTGGTGATTAAAATTGGAAGATAGAAGCTATTAATGCTCAATACTATAATTTTTAGGAGTTGGGGCACTATCTTAATGATTGTCCAAAGCATCAAAGAAACATACAACAGAAAAGGCCAAGGGATAAAGGTCAAGCTTATGTGATCACAACTACAAAGTTTGAAGTTCTGAATGACGTGGTGGAAGGAACTTTAATCATTTTCTCAATAATAGCCAATATTTTTTTATTCTTTATCATCACATTCTTTCATATCAACCTAGTTTTCCATGAAAATTGATATTTAAAATTTTACTTATTAAGGAAGTTGTGAATCAAAACACCAAATGAAAGTATCATTGCAACAATGTTTTGTGAATTAGTTACCATTATGGAATATAAACGTGATTTATCTACTGATATTATTGTCAAACCCATGATTTAATTTGATATAATCCTTGGTATGGATTGTCTTTTAGATCATGATGTGAAAATTTATTGTAAGAAGGATGTTACAATTTTTGATGATGATAAGGAATTTATTATCATTAGAGGAGAATCGTCACCATCTTGTTCTTATCTAGATCCACCCCTAATAGCTCTTCTAAATTCAACTATTGAGGTGTTTGGGAGTGAAATAAAAATGGATAAGGAAAGAAATGTACAAATAGAGGATGTACCTATTATTCAAGAATATGTTGATGTGTTTCTATAGAATTTACTTATACATCCTCCAGAGTAGAAAATTGAGTTTTCTATTGACTTAATTCTTGGTTCAAGGCACATATCGAAGACCCCGTATTGAATGGAGATCGTGGAATTAGTGGAACTAAAGAAACAACTAGAGGAATTGAGTAATAAATGAATTATTAACCTTAGTGTTTCTCTATGGGGAGCCCCTATTGTTTTAGTTTAGAAGAAATATGGATCTATGAGGTTGTGCATTGACTACAGAGAGATCGATGATATAATAATAAAGAAAAAGTATCCCCTACCTTGCATTGATGATTTATTTGATCAACATCATAGATCCCAATAATATTCAAAGATTGATCTTCTATATGGTTATCATCAGTATCTTTTGAGGAAGTGATACATTTCAAAAATAACATTCCGTACCGGGTACAAACATTACAGGTTCACAGTAATTCCTTTTAAACCAACTAATGCACCATATTTTTCCTGGATCTAATGGATAGAGTTTTCAAGGAATATCTTGAATACTTTTTGGTGGTGTTTAATATTGATATCTTTATATACACGAAAATCTAAGAAGATCATAAAAATCACCTTCACACTATTCTAAATACTCTTAGAAGAAATGAATTATATGGGATGTTTATCAATTGTGATTTTAGAATCAATCAGTTTTGTTTCTAGGCCACATTTTCACTAAGGATGAAATATATCTAGATCCAGCAAATACAAAGGCTATTAAAGAATAACCTACTCTAATGAGCATAACTGAGGTACACCATTTTATTGGATTATCAGGTTATTATCAGTGTTTCATTCAGAACATCACCCATTTAGCCAACCCAATGTCCAGACTTACACGAAAATGGGTTAAGTTTGAATGGACAAAGAAAGGAGAAGAATTTTATATAGAATTGAAGATAATACTAGTGAATTATTCAATATTGACTCTACCATCAGTGAATGATGGCCTTGTAATATTTAGTGATGCATCAATGAAAGGACATGGATGTGTCCTTATACAAAATGATAGAGTGATTTCCTATTCATCTAGGTAGCTAAAAATTCATGAAAAAAACAATCTAACTCATGATATTTATTTAGCAGAGGTAATCTTTACTTTGAATATTTAGAGACATTACCTCTATGAAGAAAAATGTGAGATATATACAGATCATAAGAGTTTGAAATAAATATTCTCATTGAAAGAACTCAACATGATATAAAGGAGCTAAATTGAGCTACTCAAGGATTACAATTTCACAATACACAACCACCCTGGGATAGAAAATCAGGTGGTAGATAATTTGAGAAGAAATGACCATGGAATTATGAACAATATGAGAGTTGAAAGGGGTCCTTTATTCATGGATCTAGTAAATATGGATATGGGAATTATCAAGTAGGGTAACACATCCACACTTTTTTTAATGGTTTCCAAACATTCTTTACTGAAAAGGATAAACAGTTCTCTAGATAATAATGAGAATTTTAAAAATAAAATTAAATCTATAAATGATGGGAAGTTGATTGAATTCGTATATGAAGGTGGCATTTTGAAATTCAAATAGTGGCTTTGTGTTCTCTCTATTCCCGAGCTAAAGAGGTAACTATTGGGAAATTATCATAGATCTAATTTCTCTATACACCATAGTAGGACAATGATGTATATAGATCTAATGAAATATTTTTGTTGGGAAAATATGAAGAGGGAGATTGCTGATTATGGGTTGAGGTGTTTGGTTTGTCAATAGATGAAGGCGGGAAGACCATATTCTAGAAGAGTCACGTAACCATTTCGTATTCCTATGTGGAAATGGGATGATGTCACTATTGACTTTTTCATGTGGCTTCCAAAAGACTCCAAGAAAGAATGATGTGATATGGTCATTGTTGACCGCCTTACAAAATCAGCACATTTTCTTTCTATATGAGAATATTTACCACTTGAACGTTTAGAAATACTATATATCAATGAATTTTTAAGTCTTCATGGTGTACCCTAATCAATTGTTTCTGATCATGATCCCTATTTTACATCATAATTTAGGAAAATTATTCAGAAGGCCCAAGATAATGATCTTCGTTTAAACACTTCCTACCACCCAAAAATTGATGGGAAATCAGATCAGACTATTGGAAATTTGGAATACATGATGAGGTCTTGTCCACATTACTTTCAAGGTATGAGTGACCAATATTTTCCTCTCATATAATTTTCCTATAAGAATAGCTTACATTCAAGTATTCAGACATAACCATATGAAGTATTATAGAGAAAGAGATGTTGTACACTAACTTGTTTGGATGATATTGGTGAAAGAAAGAACGTAGGACTAGAACTTGTTGAGGAAATAGTTGAAAAGGTAAAGATTATCCAAACCCACATCAAAACAGATCAATGTAGACAAAAGAGCTATGTTGATAACCGAAGGAGTGATTTGGAATTTCAATATGGGGAACATGATTTTTTAAAGGTATCTACATGGAATGGTATAATATGATTTGGTAAGAAGGGAAAATTAAGTCCCAGGTACATCAGACCTTTTGAAATTATGGACTGAATTAGATCCGTATATTACCATTAGGAAATTCCGCCATGTCTCTCCAAAGTTCAAAATGTGTTCCACATGTCAATGTTAAAGAAGTACATACCATACACAACACATGTATGCACCTACAAAGAAATAGAATATGAGCCCAATCTATCTTATTCTAAAGATCCTATAAAGATTATTAATACTAGAGATTAATTCTTAAGAAATCAGACGACTCGCCTAGTAATGGTTCTTGGGAGGACCCATAAGACGGAGGAAGCAATATGGGAGCCTAAGGATGTTATGTTGAAGACATACCTGAATCTATTTAGGTAACATTTTTGTGAATTTTGAGGATGAATGTTTTGTAAGGAGGTAAGAATGTAACACCACAAGGTTTTGAAAATACAAATTGAATTCATTTTATAATCTATCCATTAAACACAACTTTGTCTCTACAATGTTTTGAATTGCAAAAAATGGTCATCTAGTGTAGTGATCAATAATTCATTTAGGGTTTGATAGAACAAAGTTGATTTTGGGTGAATAGTAACACACCGTTATGAATAGTAATACGAATAGTAATATGAAACTTATGAATATAAAATAAAGATATTATATTATTTTCTTATGGTAATATGATATTGAGATCTTAATTAATTTTAAATGTGATATAAAACTCATTTTAACTTATGAATTGCAAATTTTTGAAATAGATATGATTTTATTTAAAAATTAAATTATTAATATTTAATTTTTTTTATGAAAAATCAAGTTTGTTTTTGAATCCTAGATGTCAAAAAATAGTAGGGGTGAATTTTTTCGGTTTTTTCTAAAATTCCTAAATTTTTTATAAATAGTAAAATATGGTAAAATACCGTATATTCAAATTATCAGTTAAATACACAATTTATGATATCATAAGTTATGTAAGGACACATGGCCTGAAATCACATTCACTTATTTCTATTAGGGGTCCCATGAAAAAATACCATTGATTATCTTGATGGAGATAATAAAATAATGAATAAAATATTCAAAATTTACCCCTCTCCTCCACTATAAACCCCCCTCACTCCCTCTTCTCTTCACTCCGCTAATCCTTGAAGCTCCTCAATTATCCAAAAAATTACCCTTACCTAGTCACTCCCCACCTCCAAGAAGATCTTGGTATTTCCAAAATATCGAATCCCCTTCCCTTAAGGAGGTTCTCAAGGAGGTTATTTCAAGAGGTAAAGCACCATTCTTTTTCATTTAGTTTCATTTAAATTTATCTTCTTTTGTTATCCTGTCCTCTCCTCCTATATCCAAATGTCCATGATAACATATGTATAATCTATATATTGGGATTATATCATGTGAATGGAATAACCATCATCAATATTCTTACTCCCTCCATTTTATTTCTATAAACTAAATCAACGTCCATGAGGATCCAATTTATAACCTTCGTGGACGATGAAGTTTCATTCTTCAATTTATCCCTCATTACGGGTCATGAAAACATTTTTATGGTTTAAACAGACCATAATATATGTATTATAACCTAATTGATATCCAGGAACTAGTATATTTACATATTATTAATTTATATGAAAACACTATTTCATAATAATCCAAATATCGCCAAATAATTGAAGTGGTTGTCATCTAATAATTCATTATTATTCCATGTAACCAAATGATAGAAAAGACCATTAAAATTAGTTATGTTCATAAATACTATTTAATTTCAATTCTAGATATTTACAACCATTACATAAGAACCCCATTAATTTAAAACATGTGAACCGATTATGAAAATCATGAAAATGAACACTCCAAAACAAAGAAATTCGATATTATAACTTATCATTTAACACATAAATGTACAAAAAATAATTAAGATAAACTAAAAACATGTCTAATAGGTTATTAATTATGTTATTAATAAGTTTAATTTCATATTCCAGGTCCTTAAGTTCAATAGGGGAACTCATTTTCACTTAAGGTATGAGTTTTCTCTCCAAAACTTCTATTTTCATTCGCGAAACTCTTATTGTCTAATTACCTCAATGTGATTCTTGAATATTATCATGTAATCCTCATAAAATACGTGTGAGTGTTCTATATATGTTTACCAACCATAAAACTTCCTTATTTTATGGGTAGTTACACGTTTTTAAAGGAACATTCAAAATTGCCTCCAAAATAAAAGCCCGATTCAAGGACATTTCTCAAATTCTTACCCATTTTCACTGGCCCTCATTAATCTGTTTTTATTATTGTAAACTATTATATTTATAAAATCACTCATTTTATTATGAAAATACTATCTTACTACACTTCTGGTTTTATACAAATATTTTTCCAAAATAACTCTTCTTTTCAAAATAAAAGAGTATTTTTCTCAAGAATTGCTTAATGATTGTATAAGAGTATTTTAATCTAATTCAACACTCTTGTTAAATATTATGTATTATCGGATTTAATCATTTTTGACATCATCTACCATATTTTATTTAACGGTTTATGACTAATTTTATTTGTGGATGATCTATCTTGAATCCATTCCACATATTACTCAGAAAGGTTAGTGTTTTATGACTAATGATTGGGGAAAGTTAGTAATATTTTATCTGATAGTATCAATATGAATGTATATGTTGTTTAAGTTTATCTCTACCCATAAAAGGAATTCATTGGACTTATTATGTGATGGTTGGGTCCCACTATAGCCCTTCGATGCATTGGTTGATCTCATGAGACAAATTTATGGGGAATTGACCGAGGCCTTTCCCAATTTGATGTATAGTTTTGGTCGAAGCCTTATTCATTTTAAGAAGTCTATCCCGAGGCATTGAAATTTTTTTCAGAATGTCTGGAATATGCACTTCCCTTATTATGAAGCAAGTAATTGAAATTTCATGTGGTTATTTGACTAGTAGAATACCCATGCTTATGGTTTATTATGTAATTATTAACATAACTACTATTCCTGCTATAACGTGTTCATGTTTATTATTTATAAAGGCGTGTGGTTTCAATTATTAATCTTGCCTAATGTTTATTTTAATGTTTTCTTATACTGTAATTCTTACGCTTACTAAGCATTTTATCTCACCCTTTCTTATGTTATATTTTCCCTGGATATGAAGAACTTAGTTATGAGTGACTTGCAGGCATGATATCGGAGGCTTGAATATTTCTAATGGAATAAATTTTCATTGTATTTCCCTTCATGATGTAATGTTAAACTTATATATGTATCTTTATTCCAAAATATACTATACTAATTGTTCCTTCAGGACACATATTACTTGTTTATATGACAATGTAATAAAATAAGGCACTGGCTCTGGGCAAATAGTATCGGGTCCTTATAGATTAGTATGAATTATAATGACTTTTTTTATTACTTATCAAATCAGTTATCTCATCAAAGATTTTATTAAAAATAATATCACTACTATTTATGGTTTTAGGGATGAAAAATAAATTTCAATATATTTTTTATATATAATTTTCGATGCTAGAATTAATTATATCTGTAAAAGATTAGAAAATAATGATATTGGGTGTTGGTTTCTTCCATTCCATGATAGGTAAGAATAGTAATATAATTGAAAAAATATATATATTATAATTTAATTAATGGAAATTATTTATATTTTAGTGGTCATTGGATGTCAGAGTTATTCTTCCCACATAAATGTTCAATATATTGGTTTTCCAGTTTACTAGGTGGAGTTCATAATATTTTCAGTAAATTGATAATAAAATAATTTTGTATTATATTTTATATATATTTTAATATTAAATTTTTCTGTTATATAGATTTATATAGTAGATATATGTAAATATATATCATGGGAATAATTTAATGATGATTGCATTACGATAAATGAACCAAATAAAATTAAACATCTAAAAGTATTTGTAATTAAATTTTATATTACATAATACATTTCATGATATATATATATAAATACATATATATATATATATTAGTTCTTACTTTAATTGTAAGGTTTCATAACCATTGTGTCATTGTAAAAAAGTAAATGTGGAATGTTTTTATTATATTTTATGATTAATGTTTCTTCTTTTCACAAATGGAAAGATGAAATTTTTTCATAGGATTCATTATATTTCAATTTATAGTTTTTATTCAAAATGTTATATTTATTTTATAACATTCATTATTTTTATAAGGTTTAAATGATGTTTCATTGTATATGGATGAATACATTACCCAACTTATAAATTTTTTGGAAACTATTTTTTAAGTATGACTAATTTTTAAGTTATATCTATGTCTGTTGTTTTCATATAATTAATGTTTAAACATTGATTTTTCTTGGTTTCGGCACATTTTTTATAATATTTTTTTTCTTTTATGTAAATAATAAAAATGTTTTTGGTAATGAATTTATAATATATTTAAAAAAACAATTATATTCTTTCAAAATTTCTTTTCTCTAAACCCCAAATTCAAATTCCTAAAAAATTCTTAAAATTCAATTATTAGTTAACTATAATAATCGATCTTGAATTATATTTTAACAATATTTTCAAATAACTAGAATTAAAAAATAAAATTTTAATGTCATTATTAATTATTTCATTTTTAAATAATCATAAATAAAAAAAACCCATTTATAATAGGAAATTTCTTGTAATAAAGGCATAAAACCAAGTAGAAAATAGGAAAATAATACCTCAGGAGACATGTGGATCACTCAGTGTTGTAAACCATAAGACACACATCTTAAAATGACCTACCCCATAACCAATATATCCATGATTATGGCCACCTATATGGTCACACTCTTATAAATATCCTTGAATATGGATTGAATCATTAGGTTATCCTCTTCTGTTCCCATCCCCTATCTACTGATCCAATGTCACAACAACCTGCTACTACTGCTACCCCACATGATATTTCTATAACAGTTTATCATGAAGATGTCCACTAGGTGAATGTTGACTACTGTGGAAGGTCAAACACTCTATCTTATAATTTTTATAACATCAACATGCACAAAAACCAATCTTGATCTACTTGTATAGGTCCTAGAATTTCTATATTTTGAAAAATGAAGTAAAGAAGGTAGAAAATTACTCACTATTATTTTAAACCTCTTCATCTAGATTATAAAATAAGAACTTAATTTTAAAACCATTATCGATAGAAATTGCTTTTGAATCCTCTCTTGAGATGATGTATTTATAGATAATATCATCTTAATAAACTCTAACAATGAAAACACTTCAATATAAGTCTTTATCCAAAATAGCATTACTCGACACTAGACCTATTGATGCAATGAATTTTGAAAAGGCCTCCCCTTGGACTCTTCATCTGGAAGAAGGTCTTATGAATTAAAAAGGTTCTTATAGTAGACACTAAACTAGAACACATTGGAACTCCCTTTATGAAGGGTTGGAAAATCTTATTGATAGGACACCTTCATGTTTTAAGAAAGTAACTCATCCTGAAATTGATCATAGAACCTCACAAACATAACAGTTGACTCCCTCAGATATTCTAGGAGTTTGGACCACTATAATCAAGATTACCTAGAAAACATCATCAAAAATAATAAAACCGAATATTTACTCCTAGAATGAATCTATCTGAAGGAAATATCTACATCCTCAAACCAAGCCCCAACCCATTGACCCCAAAATATCCCATATACTTCATTAGACCTTATAATTGAATCTATCGGAGTGTCCTCATCTACAAATGATCTTTAACAACCCATACATTGTAGTGATTTTCTTAAATATATTTCTAGACATCCTTGAAAAACATGATGGATACATATATCTGGATCAATAATTGTAAAATAAATATTTTTAAGGACGACTTAACCTAAAATTTAGAATATTTAATGTTAATTAATAACTAAATTAAAACTAACATAATACCCATTTTCTACCCTATTCAAAAATATCAGCATATAAAAACAATAGTTATAATCATTACCTAGGTCTCTACCTTATATATACAATTAGTGTTACCTCTCTTCCACTACCCTATTGTTGTGTCACTCTCACACACCAATAGCCCATCTCATATTCAAATCCCTCCCCTAATTCATTATACCTTAACCTAAGATATCATATCATGACCATTATCTAGTGCAGGATATTGATTTTTCATCATGTATCACATAATGAAGTAGATATCGGGAAGCCACTACAACCCATGCATGTGTACCCATGAGAAACTGTAGTCACTGCATCTAGATAATAATATGTGTTATACCCTTATTTTGTTTAATCCTGAATATAAATTTATATTAAACTATGATCCATCACCCCCCATTTATGTTTGTAGCCTATACGTTAATCCACCACAACCCGGGTTTTCCCACATAATATACTATAGTTGAAAGGAGAGTTTTGAGGTAAGGGGAGGGAATAGTCATCCATATATTCCCTAACCAACCTAGATAATGATTATATTAATTTGAGAGTAATTTATCATAATAATAATGATTAATAAATTGAGTGCTAGTTTTATTAAAAGGATAATTTGTTACATTTATTTGTATGATCATGAGCTAGACCATTCCTTTGTATGTGATTGGTTCCCCTTTTAATTGATTTAATAAATTTAAATTGTTGGAATGTGTACCGTATCCTCTTTAATATGTACGCCGTGTATGGACCTGGTTTATTTTAAGTAAACCCCATTTTACCTATCACCTACATGTGAGTTAAAAGAATATGTACTAGATGGAGATCCCAAACTCGTATAGGAAGTTCATGTTAGGATTTGAGGCAAAACCAATCCAAAGAGATATAAAAGTGTACATGTTGAATGATGTAAACATGAACCTTAAATAGTTAAAGGTGTTTCTCCACTAGGTTGGGGTTAGTATATCAGAATCTAGATAAACAAAACAATAGTAAAGCTCATGATCATACCCATTATTTTTTTCATTTAATTGTATGGTAATTCATTACAAATGTTATATGTGATCACTTTACATGATCACTTTGAAATAAGAAAGGTTTATGCGTAAATATTATCTATACATGGTTAACCTTTTTAGTATATCCCACAAAAAATAAAAAATAATTTGAAAAGATAATAAATGGAAATTTATACATGAAGGATAAAATCCCTCCATTAAATATTAAGTTGGCATATACTTCCACTACTTTAGTTATAATTGAACCATATTTCAAAGTGCTTAACCAACCCCAGTTGGGGTTGTTGAAATAGTGGGTCCCATATACCCAACTATGTGGTAATTTTGATTATTGTATAATTTATAGAGTTAGAAATTCATTTTTATATCTTACTATTATAATTAAGATATTTCCACAACCACTATGATAATGGTAATGTCCAAAGGTTAATTGTCATGTCGAGAGGTTATAGCCGATCCCATGATATAATGACAACCTCAAGATAAAATGACATTGATCTTAAATATATGTTCTATAGTCTAGATACACCTTATTGATGGACATAGTAGATGTATGACTATCAGGTGCTGGGGGATCATAAGCATTGCGACTTATTCTTATGAAGTTCGCACTTGGTGATCTCTAGTAGTGAGATCATGAGGACATACCCGCCAATAGGAACACCACTTGTTTTGGGTGTCATTGGTTGTTCATATTTATAGAAATTTGTATTGGTCTCCTGACTTGAGACTATTACCAATGTATATCATTTGATTACGTGATTTGATGCTAGGTGAAAACCATGGTTGTAATGTCATGGTGAGGTAGTTGTGTGATGGGTGTGTCGTTGGTGGTATGATGTTGGTTGAATGGTCAAGAACGGATTTGTCGCTTCCAAGTTTAGGATGTCGTATATCGCGGGACTGGTTGATCAGGATGGTTCCGCCTTCATAAGACTTTGGATAAATTAGTAGAAAGGAAAATCCATCCAGATAGATCAACAAATAATAAATCAAGATTAGGACGATGAAAAAAGAGTGTGTCCTACTTTATGAGATATTTAATGACAAATAGATTATAGTTCACCGTCAGTGTTCGTAGGTTGGTAGTCGTTGCAATGACTATCCTTTTCTCTTTAGGGGCCATGAAGGGTTTCTAGACCCTGCTATTGGTCTGTAAATTTTATTCACTACTATTGAGATAAGGGCCTAGAGGGTCACACACAATTGCATATTCAAGAATCCTCCCTATTCAGTTTAATAAGTATATACACATAGTGGGGCCTACCATGGGGTCCGAGCATTGTCCATGTTGTGGATCACCAAAAGAATTAAATAAATTCATCGATATTCAAGTTACAAATATTTGGGATAGAATTTATTTAATGTATTTACGAGTTTAGTAAATACGTTAAAATATTAAACGAAATAATATTATTTTAATATTCCATGTTTGCTTAATATTAAACAGGACAACGAGTTCAGTTTAATGGGTCAGATTGAATCAAAAGTATGTGATAAAATAAATAAATAATATTGGAACAGTTTTAAGTCATCATAGTTATTTATTTAGTGGACGTGGAATTAACGAGGGCCAAAGAACCCAAACAGGTAATTTCCATAATCCGCTATAAATAAAGGAGGGGGGCTCAAGAGCAAGAACTATTCCTGTCATTTTGGGCAGAGCTCCTCTCTCCTCCCGCTCTCTAGAGAGAGAAGCTATCGATCTGTGCTTGGATTGAGTTTCTTCTCATGAATCATAAGATCGATGATGTGGTGATCGTTGAGAAATCGAATATATCATCGAATCGCCGCACTAGCACATGGAGTTCAACGATCGGTATTCTAGTGGATTCTGAAGCATGTGTAGACGATCTAGAGGGATCCTGCTATGGATCCTTCATGCAACGATCGCCGGTGACAAGTTACAGTCGACAACGGCTTCAGATCTGAAATGGGACAATTTTCTGTTTATGTTTGTGCTCCTTAAAAATTATACGAGATCCTCAGACCTCTCCAGGGATCAGATCGTTGACGACAACAAGTCTCGTCATCCCGCCGACGATTTTTTTAAAATCCCCGGCCCACCAGCTTCCGCTGCGGGGCCCAGAATCCTAATAGTGGTATCAGAAGGATCACGTAGATTTTTTGAGCCTCAAAAATCATAATTACATTAATTTTAAGTAGAGCGTTAAAAATTGGTCTCATCGGTTCAAACCACATGCTGATCCGATCTCGAATGACAAAGTTAGGGCCAATTTAATTTTTCAGATTGGATCGAAGGTGAGGTTTGATCTCAGGTTCTAATTTTATTTCATCTTGTTGAAACGATTAAAATTCAATTAGTTCAATAGAAATAACATTAATTGTGGAAATTATATTTTATAAATAATATATTTTGAACAATAATTTTATTATTATAATAATAATTTTTTATTATTATAATAATGTAATAATAATAAATAATTATTTCATTATAATAATTATATTATTATTTAATTTAAAATTCTGTCTTTATCCTTTAAAACTAATAATGGAGGACTTTTGACCTTGATATAAAATAAAAGGGGAAAAGACTTTAAAGCTAAGCCTTAATGTTTTATAAAAAAGGGTGGCTTTTGCAGGTTAAGAAAACCAAAGAAGAAAGGGGGGGGGGGTGGCGCGTGGAAACAGCAAACCAAAAACAATGGAAAACTAGAGGCCGGTGGACCCCTGGTTACTCTCCCTCAAGAAACCGCACAAGAGGGCCCCCCCCCCCCCATGCAGGTACTGTCGGTTCTTCCCGCGCGGCGCACAATAGTAACACTGGGATGCCGCACAGGCGCCGCCTACTCCCGCAACACACAGCATGGCCGCCACAGCCGAACCCCTCCGCCTCTGCCCTCAGTAAGTAGGAGCCATGGAGGACTTCCATGCACGCCACCGCCTACGGTTTCCACATTCCACACCTCACCGTAGCTCCCCGTAGGCCTTCGTCACCCCTCTCCCTACGGACCCACACCGCGCACCCCTGTTGAGGCCCCTGCCCAGGCTGACATCCCACCTCCTTTGAGGCCGCCGCTTGATCCTGTCCTGGATAACGCCTGCCCCATATAGATCCTGCTCACCCACCACCCTTCCCACACCCCGGTGGGTTTCTTCCAAACTGCAGCATCCTCCTACATAGCCAGGCGTCGCCTCCGCCGCTTGCGCCAGCTCTGTCTAGACCCGCGCAGCAACCGGTCAGCCTCCACAGCTCCGGGTGCTGCCCCACCACGTGCCACCCTACTCCGGCCCAGTGCGTTCTCCCCTCAATTCTCTATGGCACAAACTAGGGCCCACGAGTAGCTCCAAAAGCCACCTCGGCTACCCAACCAAGCCTTGGCCAAACCCTCCCACCGGAGACCAAAGTGGCCGGAAGCCACCCAGGTACCTCGTGCTGCGAGACCCCGCAACACCTCCATTAAAGCTTGGCTGCCACAGGTGTCCCCACCTTTTGTCGCCACCAGGTCTTCTTAGCGGCCAGGTAACCCCTAACTCGGGTTAAGTTAAATCAATTAATATAATCAATTAATTAAAATAAATAAAATTTATTAATATGTTAATTGTGATGAAAATAAATTTTAATACCCGAGGTTAAAATTAATTTAATCTTGAAATTAATTAATTAATTAATTAATTTAATTCAATGTATTAAAATTAAATTAATTAATGGACCTGTAATTAATTAAATTATTTTAATTTTTAATTCATCTAATTTAATTAAATAACCCTCATACTTTCTTTAATGAATTTTAATAATTATCACGCTTTATTTTACCCGTCGTCTGGTCTTGAGCATCGATCCATGTATGTCTACATTTAATTATTTATTTAATTAAGTAATGAATTGTGTGCAATTTCTGTAAATTAATTTGAAACAGATGGTCTGTGTGTCATATATTTTTTTGTTTAAAATGTATAAGGACCTACGTATCCAATTTATTTGATGTACATTTATACCCCAGTTACCCTCACATGCACGTGATCATTCATGTACCACAGACGGAGATGATGCAAAGATGTGATGTGGACACCGCCAAGATGAGGCGGTAACCCATGACGTAACGTGGACTCCTCCAAGACGAGGTGATGGTCCAGATGAGAAGCAGTCATAGAACAAGGTTTGAGGCATCTAGTGTCATGTTTCGACACAGGTATGATTCCCCTTAGGTCGTTTAGATGCTCAAGACTAGTCGGGTAGTAGTGTGGCCTCTATGCATTTATTTATTATTTTATGCATTCTAGAACAACTGTAAAATACATAAAATGATAAATAATAAAATACATAAATAAGCGACGTTTGATTTATATTGATGTTCAGTTGTGAGCGCGGCGATGTAGATGAAAAAGATTAATAGAAATATATTACATTCATCGAGAGGGAAAACGAACTAAACTCTCAAAGAAAATATTAAGTCACAAAAAGCCTTCCATCATTTAAGTTTTAAAAAAACATTCTATTCAAGGTGTCGGTTCATGCCTCAGCTGAGGGTGCCTCTTACTACCTAGGAGTTCTTATTCGTGTGGTGGGTCGACTTAAGTAAAATTGCAGAAATGGAATAGCCTTAGCTCGCTTGTTTTAACTTTAGAGTCAAGCATTGAGTAAATCATTAAATGATTTCTGAAGCTGGGACTTCACTCAACAGATCAAGGAACAACTAGTTAATGCGGTTGGCCAGCTAAAATCCTACCTTGGACCCTTTTAATAGTGGTGTAGCCATATCTTGTAGACTATGAGGGAGGTTTGGAGATCCTTTCCACTAGAATACTCATGAGTATTCCAATTCTAGTACCGAGGGTTCCTAGAATTTGAAAAATTAGTGAGAGACATTTAATGAAAAAATAAATCAATTTTTTCTAAAATGGTAATCACATAAAAGTACAATACACTAAAGTATATTGGTTGATAATGGAAAAAAATACCACAATTAAACTGTGATAATTATTAGACAATGTAAATGTACATACAAGCATGATATTCCAAGTGTAGTATAGGCGCTTGCGCACATTACTACTATATCGTAAATTCAAGGTGCTTGTGTCCCAACCTATTAAGCCACCTCAAGAAGCGAGGGTGTAAAACTGCTTATATGAGACTCATGAATCTAGAATATGATGATTTAGTCAAAATTCTATCATCAATGTCTGATGTTAGTTGCAGTCGTTACATTATGACTTGGACGATGATCACGTATAGTCCCATCTCCAAGATCCTTTCATGGAGAATGTGAAGCAAGATTTGAATGCGATGGTCGCACTCTGTTTGTGTAAAGTGAAATATAGTGGACAATATTTCATTCCATCCAATTCTTCATAACTTTTACACCTAATTACTCTAGATCCATTTAAAGGTACAAATGAACCGTATAGAGTATGTGCTTCATTACCGTTAAGGTAACATTCGCCAAGTAATAATAATATTAAAGTTAACGCCATCTTTTATTCTTATGGAAAATATATTGAATGACAAGGAAAAAAGTATTATGGCATGTTATTCCAAAGAAACCTTCATCATGTCCTTTAATGAAAAGTGTTTGGTTATTTAATAGGAGGTTATTTGCATCACATAATGAAATGAATTCATGGAAGTTTAAAAAATGAAATACTAGTAGCAAGTACCCGCTTCTTGTTCAGTTAATATTCATCAAATTAAAGTATTCATATCTCACATACTTCTTGGGTATTAAAATATAATATCATTTTCACATATATTTATTAAAATACAATAACCAAGTATGTAGAGAGATATTACTAGAATTAAAGTGTCTTCTCCATGCAGCTATGAAAGGTTGATTCCTAAGTCAACGATAAGAAACACATAACTTATAATTGCCAAGTAATTGACTCAAATTGAACAAGTTGTGGAGTATAACAAAAAAATTTTTATCTCATGTGCCCATTTGGATATGATGAGACATTATTCCATGTTTTGGAACTTATGTTGTTTGTGGTAACAAACTCAACAAATAGTTCACTGCTGTTTGAATCAATGGGAATACATGATGAATATAAAATGTAAGACCTACCCAGTTGTGACAATGTGATTCTTTGTCAAGTAAAACTAAAAGAAGACGTCATCTATATACCCAATATGGTATTTTGGCTCGGAACAACTAAGCACATATGTTATTATTGACACCCTTAGTTTAGACAAAGAAACCTTTAGAAATAAAGGTATACCACAAAGCTTTCTGAGGATATTTGAACAGGACAGTGTGAAATATTCCAAAGAAAGAAAGCGGTAAAGATACTTCATAAGATTCCTCTAAGTAATTCTGGAATAGGTAAAGTATATGTTTAGTAAGAAGATATGAGTTGCTTAGGAACAATAGGCCGAAGAATATCTTGACAAAGCAATCATCGATCATGATAATGTAGCATGGAGTAATTAGTAAATGCATGTTACCTTATCTACATAACCGTGTTGACGTTCTTAAGGAGGACCAATGATAAATTCTTAAATATTAACATTTTCAACAAACATGTAGTGTTGAGAAATTCTTAAATGCATATGTTACACATCAAAGTTATAATATAAGTTGTATCAATGTTGAACCTTGCAGAAACTTCCATCATATTCTAATATCTGATTTGCAAATAACAGCATAGACCCATAACCAATATGAAATCTAATATGACAAATGGATATCATACGAGTCATAGTATGATGGAAAATACATTATTTCATAGGATGTGTTTAGATGCAAAGTGTTTTTTTGGATTTAAACAAACCTGCATCAAGTTAAACACGTTGTGCATCTAAGTTAATTATCCTAACAGTTTCTTACGATATTACATAGATCCCTAATATTGAAAAGATGTATTTGAGTATTAAACTAAATTTCTATACAAGGGTGCACATCTCTATTAGAGATAGTGGGAGCTGAATTGACTTGGACTTAGTCAATGCTTGAGATGCACAATTGGTCGGCATAGGGAACAAGTTCCACAAGTACATGTGGAATAAGAATGTTCCAGAGACAAATACTGCGTAGGAATTATGAAACCATGGTTATGGTTTTATATTAATCGTTGTTGGTGATATATTATTCATTGAGAATAATAAATCCTACATGTAAGCGGTATATGGAAACAATCTAAGATTGACAAGATCAACTAAAATTCGATAATGGATTCCATGTATCAAATTTCAAAGGGGCTTATAAATTGAATACTGTGGTGGGTATTTCAATGGAATGATACATGGATGCTACAAGTATGATACCAACAAGGCCTGATTGGTTATACCAAGTCAGTACACCTAAATCTATTAGAATTTTAGTTGTTATAGCTGAACTTCTATAATAATTTCATTGG
Source organism: Viscum album (assembly GCA_963277665.1). Classification (NCBI taxonomy): domain Eukaryota; kingdom Viridiplantae; phylum Streptophyta; class Magnoliopsida; order Santalales; family Viscaceae; genus Viscum; species Viscum album. Next base: position 37,432,310 of record OY728138.1, read on the forward strand.
TCATTGGATGTCAAGATCATCTTTCGTGGACGGTGTCTATACGACGCAACCTGAAAAAGATGATGACATCAAATAATTCCAATAAGGGTTAAAAGTTACTGAAATCCAAATCTGGATTAAATTAAGAAACTAGATATTATAACATTCATTATAAATGAATCTTTTCCTTGTGCCTACCAATGGTTAGTGGGAGAGCCAATGTTTTCAAAGTGAAATATGTTCGACAACATATGGAAAATAGATTTTGATCTTACATTTTGATAAGATCACGTTAAAAGAAATTCTCTAGTGATTTTCTTCAAGTAGCAAGCTAAATTCTAAGGAATAGGATCCACAAAGGTAGATCCAATGGTTTCCTGGTCATAGTCAATCGTACATAGAGTGACATTGTATTGAAAAAATACAAGTTGAAACAATTGAAGTTCAGAATTGTTTCCAATGTCACATGTCTTAATCTCTTCAAGTTAATATGTTTGGAACATAGGAAGAGATTAATGATGTGAATTGATACCATATTCTTTAGTGATGGATCAATCACATATGCCATAACATGTACAATAATTGATACCGCTAGGATATAATTTATTATCGGTAGATATCAATTATTTCCAGGAGCACTACAAGTGATGCAGTCAGAACTATCATCTTGTACTTCGGTAAGTACAAATGATATGTACCTGGAATATGAAGATTAAGGTATACTAGTTATGGTGGGACACATACTAGTAGTCCTTATATCAATTTGATCTATTATCATAGTTAGGAAAAGGAGATGAGTGAGTCAAGCTCATAAAAGCTAGTGGTATCCATACCTACAATTACCGAGTACGTTACAGCTTCTAAGGCAGCTAAGAAGCAGTTATAAATTGCAATGATTGGTTCTAATTCTTGGATTCTCACCTAGTGAGAAAAGTATTATCATAATGAGAATTATGATATTCTTACTAACCATGTTTTCAAGTTATGAAAATGAACAAAGTGATATACTCGAGGATACCTTATCTTGAGAATTTCTACTCAAGCATATTAGTTCACATATAGCAGATATGCCATGCGGCAAAAATGTGGCAGGCCCAGCAGTTAAAGCCATTACTCAACAGAATCATGGTATTTATCATGTGAGTAGCTAAAAGGTTTAGTTACAAAGCTGGATCTAGTGAAAGTGGGAGTGTTTAAATAGTGGGTGCCCTAGACCCAACTATGTAGTACTTTTGATTATTGTATCATGTGTACAGTTAGATATGCATGATTATATATTACCATTATAGGGCCGAATGTTCCGCATCCACTATGATAATGGTAATGCCCAAAGGTTAATTGTCATGTCAAGAGGTTATAACAGATCCTAGGATATAATGAGAACCTCAAGATACAATGACATTGATCTTAAATATATGTTATATAGTCTAGATACACTTTATAGACTGGAAACAGTAGATGTTTGACAATCAGGTGCTGGGGGCTCATAAGCATTGAGACTTCTTATCATGAAGTTTCAACTTGGTGATCTCTAGTAGTGAGATCATGAGGACTGACCTGCCAATAGGAACACCACATGTTTTGGGTGTCAATGGTTGTTCCAATCTATAAACATTTTTATTGGGATCCAGATATGACACTATTACCAATGTATATCATTTGATTAAGTACTTTGATGCAAGGTGAAAACCATGGAAGTAATGTCATGGCACAGTAGTTTGTTTTGGGTGCATCATTGGTGGTATGACGTTGGTTGAATGGTCAAGAAATGATTTGTAGTTTCCATGTATAAGAAGTTGTATATCTCAGGCATAGTTGATCAGGATGGTACTACCTTCATATGTCTTTGGCCAAAGCAGTAGAAAGGAAAAGCCATCCGGATAGATCAACAAATAAAAAAGTAAGATGAGGATGATGAAACCAGAGTGTGTCCAGGTTTATGAGATATTTAATGAAAAAGATATTATAATACACAGTCAGTGTTTGTAAGTTGGTAGTCATAGCAATGACTATCCTTATCTATTTTGGGGCCATGATGGGTTGTTGGACCCCACTCTTGGTCTATGAAGTTTATTCACTACTATTGAGATAAGGGCCTAGAGGGTCACACACAATAGCGTATTCATGAATCTTCCCTCTTTAGTTGAATAAGTATATGGACACAGTGGGCCCTACCATGGGGTCTGAGCATTGTCCATGTTGTCGATCACAGAAAGAATTAAATAAATTAAATAATATTCAAGTTATGAATATTTGGGATTGAATTTATTTAATGTATATATGAGTTTATTAAATACAATAAAATATTAACCGAAGGAATGCTATTTTAATATTCCAAGTTCTCTTAATATTAAGCGGGACAACAAGTCGAGTTTAATGGATCAGATTTTATCATAAGTATGTGATAAAATAAATAAATAATATTGATGCAGTTTTAAGTTTTCATAGTTATTTATTTAGTGAATGTGAAATTAACAGGGACCGGGGAACCCAACCAGGTAATTTCCACAATCCTATATAAATAGAGGAGAGGGCCTCAAGCACAAGAACTATTCAAGTCATTTTGGCGTGAGGTCTTCTCTCCTCCCACTCTCTAGAGAGAGAAGTTCTCGATCCATGCTTGGTCCGAGTTTCTTCCCATGCATCGTAAGATTGACAATGTAGTGATCATCGAGACATCGAATATATCGTCGGATCATCGTGCTAGCACCCGGAGTTCGATGATCGGTGTTCTAGCATATTTCTGAAGCGTGTGTGGATGATCTAGAGGGATCCTGCTATGGATCCTTCGTGCAACGATCGCCGGTGACAAGTTGTAGTCGAGAACAGATTCAGATATGAAATGAGTAATTTTTCTTTTTATTTTTGTGCTCCTTACAATTTATGCGAGATCCTCAGACCTATTCGGGGCTCGGATTGTCGGCGATGACAAGTTTCATCATCCCGTCGATGATATTTTTTTAAAATCCTCAGCCCACTAGTTTCCACTGTGAGCCTCAAAAACCTAACAGGGGTGCTTTCAATTATTGGGGAAATATAATTATATGTTTTGGGTTGACATAACATTTTTTACACCAAAGGATTACTACCCTAACAGGACATGGTGAAACTAAGAGTCAATGGTTAAGGAAATACAAAATTAAGGATTTTAGGAATAGGGAGTTTACTCAACAAATAATGGTGCTATGAGATAATGGAGTTGGAATTAGGAATTGCAACATAAAACCATTCTTGTTATTAACCAACCCTATTTGGGAAAATGTGAAGGGAAATACGGATCCTTCAAGCTAGAAAGTCCAAGAAACAGGATATTCTGAAGCCAATGGAGATGTTTATTGGGTTTTGTCAAAATAGTGGGATACTAATAGATATTAATTTATTTATTTGTCTGCATTTATCAGAATAAAGTACTAAAACTATTTTCATCTTAATTTATAGAAACAACAATAAATATGACATAAAACCTATAATTTTGATCCAAACTCAAGAAGGAAAACATTATCATCGATACTAATTTCCAAGACTGAAAATTTCGCCTTCAGTTTATCATTCTCATTCAGAGGAAACATTATGTTCAAGATGAACCATTACTAGTTTCACCTAGAAATGAGGCAAGTGATGAGGAACTATCGGTGTATAAGAAACACCTGAATGACACCATGGATTTTCAGTGCCTCATGATATCATCCATAACCAATGATATTTTAAACTAACATGATGAAATGGACACTTTTAACATGATGTCCCACCTTCAGGATCTCTATCAAGAGAAGGAAAGACAAGAGAGGTATGGGATCTACAACACTTTCTTCACTACTATGCTTTGAGATTCTAACCCAACTAGACCACATATAGTCATGATTATTGGCTACATTGAGAATATGGGAATATTAGGGATTAAATTATGAGATGAGTTTAATACAGATATCATACTATCATCGCTTTCTAATACCTTATCTAGTTTTATTGTGAATTATAGAACGAGAAATAATGAGAAGAGTCTAGCACAACTTCTTACCCCGATTCTTCATGTTGATAAAGACATGGGGAATGAAAACCCTATAGTCATTATGGTGAATAGGAATAGGAAGGATAAGGAAAAGGGGACTAATATTTATAAATAATCAAAATCCTTTGAGCACCATCCGACCATTATGATGAATATCCAGAGGTAGGGTAAGGGAAATAAGGTAGTATGCTTTGCATTTTTCAAGTCAGACCACTAGAAGATGAATTAAACCTAGAGTCAAAGGGAAGACAAATGTGTGTTTTGTATCAAGTGAAATCATTCCATTTCTACAAATTAGGTATTATGTATATCTTTCAGGGCTCACATCAATATTTAAATGCAGGGGAATAGTAGATTATAGAAAATTTCTAGAGAGGTGGATCTGGAAGCTATTAATGTTTGGAGGATGGTTTCTCTTACAAATGGTGACTACCACCTCAAATTGCTTACATTAATGATTGTGGTTTTACTTGGATGTTATTATCTACCTAGTGTTACCAAAAATATAATTTCAATATTTCGTTTCGATATAGATGATTTTATTCTCATGTTCTGATATAAATGTTGTCACAATTATAAGGATAACAAATGTTATGTTATGGAACATTTAGATAATGGTTTGTATATGTTAAATTACGAGAAACAACTGTTTGAAATTGATAATGAACCATGTTCACATGACTCATACAACACCTAGTTGTGGCATCACCTCTATGGTCATGTATACAAGAAGCGCATGACGAGGCTCTGTCAATATGGTTATTTAGACTCTTATGAGATAAAACCTCTTGATATATGTCACACTTGTTTATAAGGGAAAGTTCCAAACCACCATTTGGTGGACAAGGTGAAAGGAAAATAGAGCACATAGGATAGGTACACACTAATGTGTGTGGACCATTTCCAGTAGAATCTAGTGGTGGATACTCATACTTCATTACTTTTACTGATAAATTTAGTAGATATGAAAATTTCTACTTAAAGAGGTATAAGTCTGATTCCTTTGAGAAATTCAAGGAGTTCAAGAATAAAGTATAAAATTAGCTTGGTACAAAGATAAAGAACAATTGATTAGATCAAGGTTCAGAATATATTAACTAAGAGTTCATCGAACATTTATAGGAGTCTAGGATTCTATCTAAACTCACTCTAGTTTATACACCACAGTGGAATGGTATTAGTGAATGTTGTAACCCTGCCTCATTGGACATGGTAAGGTTGATGATGATTCATTCCAAACTTCTATAATCTTTTTGGAGATATGAATTGCAAACTTTGGCATACACACTAAACCAAGTACGATGTAAGGTGGAAAATAAAATCCCCTTTGAGTTCTGGAGTGAAATGAAACCCACATTGTTGCATAAATATGTATGGGGATGCGAGGAATTTGTTAAGGCTTTCCCAGTAAACAAACTAGCTCTTCAAGTCATGATGTGTATCTTAATAAGGTATCCCAAGGGAACAAAGGGATACTACTTATAAAATTCCTTAGACCAGAAAGTGATTATTTCCAAACAGGATGTATTTCTTTTGATTGGGAACATCCTCAAAAAGGATTATGGTAGAATTATTTAATTTGATGATGTTGAAACTCAATATATATATGAGTTGGTATATGAAAAAGATCCAGAGGTCCCAATAGAAGAGTTAGTTCCTAAAACACAAGCACTGCATCGGAGCACAAGAGAGGTAAGGGAACCAGAGAGACTTGTTTTCCTTGTCACTGAAGAAGTTGACTCATTATATCTAGAAAATGATGAACCTATATCATACAAGGAAGTAATATAGAGCTCAAAAGATAAAATATGGCTAGAATCTATGAGTTCTCAGATGGATTTCATGTATTATAACTAAGCATTGGTTCTGGTCAATGTGCCATTTGATGTAAAGCCTATTTGGTGTAAATGGGTATTCAAAAAAAAACCGGGCATGGAAGGTCATGTTAGTACCAATAAAGAAAGTCTAGTGGATAAAGGTTATAAACTACATGAAAGAATTGAATATGATGAAATATTTTCACTATTTTCAATGTTTATATGAATAAAAATCATAAATTCCATATAAAATTTCCATGACTATGAGATTTGGAAGATGGATGTCAAAATTGCATTACTTATTAGGAACCTTCAAGAATATGTCTATATGACACAACCAGAAGGTTTTGTGACACCAGGTGATGCTAGAAGGGTATGAATGATTAAGAGATCCATTTATGGATTAAATCATGCATCTAGAGCATGGAACAATGTATTCGATGAAGGTGTAGAAAAATTTGGTTTCATTAAGAATGAATGTGGGTCATGTGTTTACAAGAGGTTTAAGGGGAATACGATCATTATCCTAATAGTGTATGTTTACAACATATTGCTTATTGGAAATGAAATACCAGTCTTGTAGTTAGTCATGGAATGGTTGAACAAGTACTTCTCCATAAAGGACTTAAGCGAAACAACCTACATTCTAGGGTTCAAGATCATTTGTGATAGATCCAAGAGGCTTCTTGGACTATGTCAATGTACACACATTGACTGTATACTAAAGAGATTTATTATGGGAAAATAAAAGAGGTGATTGGTTCTAGAGTTACATGGTATAAATCATTCCAAGAGAACATGTCCCTAGACATAACATGAGAAATATAAGTTGAGTCAAATTCCATACACTTCAGCAATAAGATCTATCAATGTTATGTACCATACTTGTTGTTTCCTATGCACTGATCATGATATAAAAATATCAAAAAGATCTATGAGAACAACATTATACTGATTTAAAGACTATCCATATGTATCCGAGAAGAAGTAATGAAGTTTTCCTTGTGTATGGAGGAGATGAGGAGTTTTTCATCAGAGGGTATGATAATGATGGTTTTAAGAATGATCAGAATTATCTAAATTCACCACCCAAATATGTTTTCTGTCTCAATAGAGGTGTAGTGAGCATGAAGAGTTCATAGTGGAAAATTATTTCGGATTCTACAATTGAGTCTTAATATATAGAGGCTCTTAATGTATCAAAGGATTTTTTCTACAATAAAAACATTATATAGGAGCTTGTTGTAGTACCTAGTATTAAATATCCCAATACATTGTACTCTGATAATACTATAGTGGTAGCTCATGCAAAATGGCCAAGGTCACATCAACATAAAAAGAACATACTATAAAAGTATCACATCTAGAGGTATTTTTATCGATGGGGTGGAGTTACAGTGAGTAAAGTAGTCATAGAAAAAACATGGAGAAGCCCTTGACTAAAAGACTATCATAGTAGAAGCATGACTATAATGTGGGAGCTAGCTAATGGAAGGTTGTCAACAATTGTCTCTAGTGAAAGTGGGAGTCTATTCGATTTGGTGCTCTAGAAACCAACATCTTTGTATGTTTTTTGAAAACTATATTCATTGTATGAATATTAATAAACTACTTGTTATATCATGACTATTCTTTGGTGTACCAAAATATGTCATAATGTCTTAAGAATAGCTGTGGAATTAATAGGTCAGAGCAAGTCCCTGCTCTACTTAGAACTCAGGAGTGCCATAAAATGATTATTTAATATATGTTATATGGATGACTGATATCGTTTGAAGGGACAAATGATATAGGTTATCAGGGTTGTGGACTCATGAAAACTTGAGGCACCTTCTCTTAGTGTGCGCCCATGGTAATATCTAGGAGGATATTATTACATCTAGTACCTCTAGTAGAAAATCGACATGCATAAATGTCATTGGATGTTTCAATATGAGGATGTGTGTATTGGAACTTAAAATTTATGATTATTATTAATGGGTATTATGAATCTCCCTCTTAGATGTATTGGAAAAAAGCGTGATGACAGATGTTCATGGGGAGGTAGGACGTGATGGGTGCATCATGAATAATACAGCATTAATGAATAATGAAAGAATGGATTTGACTCTTCATAAAAAGTATATATATTAGGCCCATTGGTGGAAAAGATATAACCTTACTAAATCCATGGTTGCAGTTTTTTTAGGAAAGCTCAATTTCGGGGAGTCAAAGAATGGGAAATTGAGCACATGGGATGATGTCACATGCATGAAACCTACTTGGTTGGAGATATCGGGACAAAGTGATTATATTACATGGTAAGTGTTCATATTTGGTGACATATATTTGCAACATAAACTTATTTCTCTTGGGTTCCTAGATCTATTTCTAGATTGTAACATTGGACTTTAGGCAAGACTACCTAATTACAATGAGAAAAAGGCCTAGAGGTTCACACCCAAAGTGTATCCGACATCCCAGTTGAAACATTTATTTATTTAACAAGTTGAATAAAGATTATTCATGGTTGTAGTTTAATAATTATTCATGTATACCTAATCATATTTATTTCATTTTAAAGTTATTCAAGAGAATATATTGCGGATGGAATATTTATTTATCAGTAAACAATAAAGTAATATTTAATAAATAAATAAATAATCATTATTCAAGCATTGATAAATATTTATGAGTATTAGAGGACCAAGTTATGGGTCATGTGGGAAATAATATTAAATATTATTTGGATAAATATTATTTAAATATAAAGTGCAAGTTAAACACATGTCATGTAAATAAAAACATTAAAATTATTATTTGACATGGGGTTTCAAAGGGAATAATAAATTATGTAACAACACATGTGAAAATTATTTATTATTTCCTCATGAATTGAATTCGTAGTTATGTAATTGTTATCTATATTCACCAAGGGGTCATTCGACCAGCTAACACAATCATTGTGTGAAAACCATCTTAGAAGAAAATATCTTGAGCCTAGAGAACCCTTCCCTCTCCAAGAATGCTCTAATGAACGAGATAGATCCTCCCCCACTAGATCAAGGAGAATTCATTGGAAGTAATTCTCAATGAGATCGAAGGAAAACATCACAAGGGAGAGGATCTTCTACGTTATCACCCAGAGACTCCTTCGGCGATGTCTGGGGATACGTGGAGAACATGTGAATCACCGCTAGAGGATTCATATTCTTGTATTATACATCACAGCGAAGCTGCACCTTAGTCATGTGGTTGGAATAATCAAATAATAATGAATTACCTTGGAGGTAATTCTCTAATGTAATTAAATTAATTATAAAAATATATGTTGAGCCCCTCTTCATAGCTCCGAGTTCTCTCAAATTTATTTTATCTTTGATTTCATTATTAGGATAATATATATCATAATCGTATTGAAACCATATTAATAATAAATTATGACAATTTAAAATGTTGGGAACATGCCCATCTTGCACTTTTAATGTTCCCTGAACCTACAGACTCATCATTTATAAATCATTAACATGATTTTCCTCAACATTAGCCTCAAAAATTACACCACAATATCTATGAATAATTCTTTTATTACTATTTTAGATATATCAACCCATTAATTTCATAATAAATCCCAAATATATGGACAACACCACATTTATGAATAATGACCAATAAAATATGTAGTTTAATTCTTATAAAAATTGTTAAATGTGTTTAATGAATAATTATTATGTTGAGGTGTTTTTATGTATTTTATTTTTTTATTAATAAAATTTGAAATTATTTATCATGTATGTTACAATGTGATCATTTTATAAAAAAATTACAATGAATATACAAAAATATATAATTTCAAATTTATTCACTTTATTAATGCATGCTCATTAACAATTCTGTGTTATTATATATCATTAACACATTACCAAATAATTAACACTAAAAGGGAAAATAAATTTTAGAAACACAAGATAATGACTTATTCACTACCTTTTGACCAACCAAGATGATTATGGATCAATTGAGTTTATAAGGGATTTACTTGAGTCGTATAACAAGTCATATTACAACACTCGTCATCTCCTATGAGTTTCCACTTTTTCTGAACATTTTATCTAATATCATATCATATAATCATAAATACATCCATTATTTACATCATATTCTCACACATAGGTGATATAATCTTAGGATTAATGTTTTACATTTTATAGCACAAATGTGGACTTGTTGTCCCTTACACTGAAGCACAATTTTTTTGTAAATGATAGATATTAAATTTTTTAATTTCGATGGTTGGATCGTTAAAAGAATGTGAAATAGAAAATTTATCCTATTGTATGGCAGTGTAAAACTATATGAAGGATTAGTTAGATGCATAATTTAGTATTTACCCTTGAATTTAATGTTGGTAAAATTTTAATCTAGTTCTATTTTTTTGGGATATTTAATATTTATCCCTTGAGAAACAATTATTAAAATAATATAAATGGAATCTTGACCAAAATTTTAACATCAAAATTTTGTCTATAATGAGGGTTTTGGGAAAGGTATGGTATAAATTATTTGGTTTGACATCGGGCCAAAAAGTGTTATTATTTCGGGTAAAATAAAAAACTGTAAATGATCAGATATTGATAATTTTGTTAGTGAATAATGATGTGGAATTTACATTCCATAATGGTACTGATGTGTCTTGGGGTGTTCTAGAAGTAAAGTATAAGGGAGTTATTACAAATAATTAATGGTGGTTTTATATTGCGTGTTTTTGAATGAAATAATTTCCTCATTCAAATTTATTATTCTATCCTTATTAGAAATATTCCCACCCTATACTTATTATAATTCATGAAAAAAACCTTTTAGAGAATTTTTCTCTTCATCCCTACACTATAAAAGAATGATTAATAATTTTCTTTGAATCCTTCATGGTGAAGATGATGCCGAATACAGGTCAAGACAGAATTTTGGAAGATATGATATTGATGATATTGGGTAGATTTTTTTTTAAACCTCACACATTTTTACAGTTTTTGATTAAATTCAATCTTTTAAATGATCATATCACAAAAACTATTTATGATGTTGTAATAAATGAAATTATGAAATATTTAAAATATGATTAACTTCTAAATATTTGATGGTAGATTAATAAATAATTATTTTTAAGAAAAAAATAGGAGGATTTAAAAAGGGTATAAAATTTATTTAATGGTTTTGTACTTTGAAAAATATTTTGTAATGGTAATCAATGAAAATTATTAATCGTTTGAAATTATTTATTATCAAATGATGTTTTCCAATATAAAACTTGATTAATTATTGAAATGTAATATAGATTTAATTATTTAAGAGAAAAATGTTGAAAAATATTTTTTTATTCTTTAAAATGAGTTTCACCTCATCTAGGAAAAATAATTAAATTAATTATGTATTTCAATTTTTATTATGGGAGAAATAATTTTATACACACTATTATGAATAGGTCGTGGTTCCCTAGTGAAATTTCATCCAATTGAAATTAATTTTTTTTATCTAGTGGTTCTAGAACAATGCACTGCCTACAGACATTGTGGTCAAATAGAGAGGTATTATTTTAGATTATAGTTGTTCTTGTTACCAAAATAATAAGATATATTCCACGTCCAATATCTTCCCCCATATTGAATGGGCTTTGATGATATAGATATTTTTCAGTGTGTTCTATTGTTTTGTCTCTATGAAATCATCCTCTGAGGAATTTCCTCAAAAATGTTTTAGCGACTTCAATAATGACCAACATGAGGAGAGGGCATGTTCTATCATCCTCATGTTGGGATGATAGATCTTATTGGGGGAAAGGAATCAGTGCAAGAAGACCCCCCTGAATTTGATTTTGTGGTAAGAACCAGGTCCATAGATTTGGATCTTGCTGGGCCTACGGACCAGTGGGAGAAAGCATCCTCACTTAGGTGAATTATGTCCAAATATATCTGGCCATCTATTTCCAAACCATTACTAGTGGGTCAATGTTTATTGTGGATCCTCCACCCCACTGTTATAAATTAAATATTTATGAATCTTTTTCTCAAGGTATCATTCGGGGAGGTTGTGTCTTTCTTAACTCAAGGGGGTCCTTTTTACTCACCTTTATCTCCTTCTATGGGATTGGTGACTCTCTCAGGGAAAAGGCATAAGACATTCTTAATTGTATTGACTTGATCCATTATAATAGAATTTTATTAGATTTTATAGAGATAGATTCAATGATTATTTGGAGTTCTATAAAAGGTTTATTCTACTCCTTGGAAAATCACATACTAGATTTGCAAATGCACATCCCTCAATCCATCTGGCATCATAATTTCCGACACACAAGGAGAAGGGAACCACTTGGCTAACTATCTAGCTTCTAAATCCTCCATTGATGTCCCCTACATGGTGTTTAACATCGTAGGCTCTTTTCTCAATGAGGGTACTGATATTTTCATCTAGGATGCTCCAGGTCTGCACTACTATAGGTCCCTGTGATGTTCTTGTACTCTTAATCTCTATATTTTTCACAAAATCAATGATATTTATGGTGGAAATATTGAATACTTATAAAGAGAATATTTGATTGAAATATTAAATTGATAAATTTTTTATCAAAATAAAAGTAATTTTAAACATAAATAATAATTCTTTCTTATTCATATGATTTTTAATAAATTATAAAGAATTATTTTTAGAAAGATATTAACATGGGGATGAAGCCTACATGTCTATCAATGATTTTTTGAGAATTTTTCATGGATTATTTTTTTGGAAATTATTGTTTATATTTTAGGGTAACTATAATTTATTAATACATTAATTTATGATAAATTTAATTATTATCATTGATCTCCAATGAACATGTACTCAATTACTAAAGAAAATATTTCTTTCACTTCATGAATTTTCTATTCTTTGTTGGATAGGTTCTTGAATCTGTTTATGGGGGTTAGATATTACACAAATCACTATTCTCAATAGTGAATTTAATTTTCCTTTTTTATTTATTCAATCATTTTTTGGGGTGATAAAATGATCAACAATTGATTTTAATGGTTTATATGAGGTTATAGAGGATGCGGTTTCAACCATAAGTGGGGAATTAATTAGAGGTAGAGACACTGAAGACATTTTCATTGTGGAATCAAAGATTATAATGTTTTATAGATTAGTTTAACTATAAATAATATAATCCAATAACTCACACTATGTTTTTAACTATTTAAAATTTATGAATTTCCAATTAATCCAAAAAACATGTATATTTATGGTACATAAATGGAATGTCGAAAATCACAATTTCATGGTTTTTATTGATAACAAATATCATAAATCATGTCAATATCTGGCATGAACCATGTGTCAAATGAATGGTTTTCTTATCATGTATCAACACACACACACAGACAAGGATATCGTACTATATCCACATGTTTTGTTTCATATAACCGACCCCATTTTACTGAATGAATCACCTCAACATGTACATGTTGTACACACCATCTAGCTTCATAGTCACAAACATCATGTTCTTTTCCAAGTTGGTGTGGTGTCTCATTGTGTGTGTAAAATAAATATCATCCATCTTGAGTTCCCATATATTTTTTCTACCATATTAGAAACATTATTTATATTCAATTTACATGAAATGGGTGGTGAAAATACATGACTATCCTACCCACATTTTCAACACAATGTGTATCTAATAATGACATGTCTTGTAAATGGTAGATTTCACCATTCTTCATATCTCTCCAATTGAGTTTGAGTTTTTGGGGTATGAGTAGTCTATTCTGATAATTTTACCACATTGTTTATAACCATAAAATCAATTTTCCACGAAAGGAAATATATGAAATTATTGGGATTCTTGAGTATCATAACTTTATAAAGATGCCGAAAAGGTTTTGGTAAGGATTTTGGTGCTTGATTTGTTTCCCTAGAAGTAAATTCTATATACCAAAAGATTATATGTATTCATTATCTTGAATATTAATAATTATTCTTAAAACATCATGATTGTTTCTTTGCATGGTATATTATGTAATAATGCCAAAAGGATACATTCTGCATTGAAAGTATATAGAAGTTACCTGCAATAATGAGATAATTTATATTCTATGATATTATTCCTTAAACCCAAGTTCTTTGGCTAGGTGATATTGTCTAAGGATACACATATAATATAAGCTATCACAGGTATGAGGCCCCTAAGAAATTGAGACACCTTCTAATGGTGTTTTCCTTGGTAATCACGAAGAAGAGAGGTTTTGAGAATGGACCCATGAGTAAGAAATCTATATTCTATGTGTCCTTATAGTTGAATATCAATTATCATGTGTTTTGATCCTCAGACATTATTATTATTATCATTAATGAATATCGTGAGCCACATTCTTCAATGCATTGATGAAAATCATGATGACATATACTTGGGGTGATATTGGATACATTGGGTGCATCACAAGTGATGTTATATTAGTGGATAATTTGAGAAAAATATTTATCCCATATTCCTATTAATAGAAATTGATATCTCATTCCCTTTTATAGAAATGAAACTACACAGAAAAATCGATGGATATAATGATTTATTTGAATATACATTTACAAAAATTCAAAGAATGAGGCAGCAATAATATTGGTTAATAAAACCAATACAAAAATTGGATGATTAGAGATATCATGATAAAGGGTTTATATTACATAGTAGGTGTTTGTAGGAGGTCATATTTCATTAATACATAATTCATTCTGTACAAGTGCATTTAAATATCACTAGATTATAACCTTTAACTTTAGGAATATCTTCTTATTACCACTGGGAAATACTTCTAAATTGTCACACACCATGTGTATATGAAATCATACTTATATTAAATGATCATTTTATTAAGTTAGAATAAATAGTTTTATTTCTTTTTTATTTAATATGTTTTCAATTTTGGATGTTTTTTAATTTTTAATCACATGTTATTCTAAAGAAAATTTGAGTTAAATAATAACAATAAATATTTATTTTTATGTATTAGAAAATATATTATTTATTATATATATATATTGATGGATAATGAGGGGATATCTATTTTTTTTAAATAAATAATAATTCTTCAAGTTTCAGTAAATGTTATAGAAGATATGGAGACTCATCTTAATAGTCTAGTTAGAAATGATGTAAAATATATATATTTATATATTATTAAGTGGTTCATGTATATAGTAATTAATATTATTAATAATAATAATATTATTACTATTATTATTATAGATTTTTCTAACTAAGAATTATAGAATTCACAGTAAAGTTATGTGAATGTTTAAAAACCTAAACATGCCATAATAAATTTATATTTATATCACTTTCAATTTGGAAACTCATTATGAAAATTAAATAGAGAGACATTATATCAAACACTAGAGATAGTTCAAGAGATCTAGAGTGTTTTATCTTCTCATCTCCTATCAATCAATCGAGATAACATTAAGAATTTTTCCCCCAATGAGGATTCTATTTTCATCAACCACAAATGAAAAAAGATATTCAAATCCACCATTCTAACACTCAACAATTCTATGATGATGTTTATTATTGTGTTCAATGTGTGGATAGTCCCTAAATATATTTTTGACTTGTATCCTGTATTCTAATGATGGTATAATGAGATCAATTCAATCGGATCATCAAAAAAAAGAATTTAAATTTTATATAATTCTAGGTTTGCTTATATGTTAACTATAAATTACATGTGATGATCCTTATCTTCTGGATCTGATGTTTATGTCATTTAAAATATTTTTCAAATTTTTTGTTCATGAATTCATTCATGATGTACAATATAGATCACTTTCTAATTAAGACCAAAATCTATGTTGGTCTAGACAGACATGTGCTTATTTTATGCTTAGAACCAATAAGTGGTATCAAAGGGAGGGAACATGTTTAAATTATAAATATTTTTTAATTTTTGACATATTGGTAACTATTCTCAAATTATTTTACTATATATCTAATCATTATTGAAATAAAATCATCTTTTTATTTTCCACTTTTTCATTCAAACTCACATAACCATTACATGGGTGAAGCTAAAATGAAGAGACATCCAAAAAAACAATCTAGAGATTCCTAAGGTTCAATATAGATAAAAATAGTATATAGTATGTTCCCCAATATAAATTGTTTAAAATCATGTATCTCGCTGTATTTCATGATGATATCATATTGGCATGATACAATTTGATTAGTTTTTTGATAAAATTAAATCAATACAAAAAACTAGATATGTTGTCACATGGTTTTAAGAACCACATACCACAAAAATTTCATACATGGTGTGTAGTCCTATTACCATTGTAATGGAGAGCAAGGAGGACTAAGCATGTCACTTATCTATTACCAGAAATGGGGACTGAAACACTATGAATCTTTAAGGCTGCAAGTCATCTATGAAGGTGACATAGCATTCATGTCATATATATCAATGGAAGGAAACATATATAGTCCCAATATGAGTGTCTTGTAAAACAGTGGAATATATTTTATGTCTAGTAATCCAGTTTATATTTTCTAGTCTTCTATAAATAGTGTGCTTAATTTTATGTATTGAGAAGAATTAATTTAATAAATTATTTTATTCACATGTGTTTCATGTTCCATTTATTTTATTATAGTCACCATGTCATATTATTTTTAATTATATATTGAATTAATTTTTGTGATAAATTCTAAATCTATATGTTGCGTATGGCCTTTTCATATAGCGTTCTCTATGGACACCAAGAGAATCACATGAGGTATAATTTAAATATGTTCCATATCTAATTAGTTTGATACTATGAACCATATAATCAGATATTATAAAATATTAATTGGATGAAATTGTCATGACCCATCCTCGGGTCCTGTGCGGGGACTACCCCAAGCCCGCCTTCCATAGGCCAGGGGCCAGTGACTAGCACCAAAGGCATAAATCCCCATAAAAAGGGAAGGCATTGCCTTTATAAAAGTAAACAACACAACAGAGTACAAGAGGAAGCAAACACTAAGTACAAAATAAAGTGCTGAAAAGTAAATGGGCCAGAATAGAAACCCACCTGAAAAGTACAACTACAACTGAACAAAAGTACAACAGAAAAGACAAGCATGTAAAAGAATAGAAGTAGCTCATGGGTCGTCCACCATGAATCCTACCTGAAGGGTAGGTACATATATCCTTCTCAATGCTCTCGTCCGTCAACCTCCTCCAAGTACTGTCTCGTCGTGAAGTCCACCTCCAGATACTGACCCGTCGAGAGGTCCACCTCCGGGTACCGTCCAGTCCTCGAACACTCGGCCTTTGTCTGCAATGTCCATCGTCTGTATCCAACACAACGAGGTGCGGGCATAGCCCGTGCTGGGGTGAGCATACGATACTCAGTAAGGACCCTGAGACCCTCAAGGTCTCACTAAATCCAACAAGGATAATCACAAATAAAGTTCTCAAAAGATAACCCTTCTTAGGTATAATCCCATACTTATACCTAAGTTATCAAGTAACCCATTTCAGCCATGAGGTATCACATAGATATGAAGTCAAATGATAACCACTACTTAGGTATTTGCCCATACATATACCTAAGTTATCAAGTAACCCTTCTCAATCATGAGGATAACACAAAGTTCAACGACTCTGCTCAAACCAGGATTGTATTCAGGATGTCGAAACCACACCTGCTGGAGAACTCCTCCTCTGTCGAGTACAATGGGCATGTCGCTACAACAAAGCACTTCCCACTAACCTTGGACTGCTGAAGTAATCCACCTGTCGAGTACTTTGGGCCTGCTGCTACAACCAAGCACTTCCCACCATGGGTTTGCTGCTACAACCAAGCGCACCCCTCATAGCCTACAGAGGTACTCCTTCTATCGAGTACCATGGGTCTGCTGCTGCAACCAAGTGCTCCTCCACTGTGGGTCTGCCGCTACAACCAAGCACTCCCCACTGGGCTATCTGAATCACTCTGAGTCGATCGATCAGCAGTCATCAAGTCTCTTGAAGCTACTAGGTCTCTGCACTCCGCTCGCTCGTCACCGAGAGGGATCCCTCCATGAGCTACTAGTTGATACTACATATATCGCAAAGTACCACAAAGAATTATCCCAAGGGTTTTCCACATCATAAGAATCTCAACACAACAGACAACGCATCAATCGGACGCCCGGTCTGTGTGTTATTAGCCTTTTCATCCAGGGGCCCGGTTGATTTCGTATACGAACCAACCCAACCGTATTTCAAATGTACCCAAACTCTCATAGGGTATACTCATAGGGACCATTTCTAAACATGATTATCAACGCCGCTGACGGTTCATCAAACGGACCTCCAGTCTGAAAGTTATCGGCTTTTCCATTCCAGGGGCCCGGTTGGATTTCGGGTACAATCCAACCTGGACTTACTCTAACTACATCCAAACATCAGGTGAAGTATTCCATAAGAACCGTCTCACTAAGAGGAATCCATCAAAGTTGACGGCACGTCAATTAGACATTCGGAGCTCAAGTTATAAGTGTTTCTGCTTTGAGGGCCCGGTTGGTTTCGTGTTCAAACCAACCTAGCCATACCTGATGTTCTTTGAAACCTTGAGTGCAATATAACGAAATGAGCGTCTCGGTCCAATTATCCCAACACAACTGATGGTACATCGATCGGAGGTTTGTAGCCAATGTTATGGGTGTAAGAACAGATCTGTCTGAAGATAGGGGGTTTGGGCCTGATCCGACCCGGCCCAATACCCCCACCCCGGGTCGGCCCGAACTGGGTCGACCAGACCCCGGTCTGGGTTTGACCCCGTTGGGCACGTCCCGAACGAGCCGGTGCAGCCCGGCCCGTCACGGGGGTCCGGCCGGTGCGGGCGGCCCAACCCAGCACGGGCGGCCCGGCCTGTTGCGGGCGGTCTGGCCCAGCGCGGGTGGTCCGACCCAACACGGGCGGTCTGACCCAGTGCGGGTGGCCAACCCAGTGTGGGAGGACAAGGAAAGGGGGGGGGGGGGGGGCGCCGCCATTCGGATTTTCGAAACGGAAGACCCCTGTGGGGTCCGCCCTAGCTGACTCCCGGGGGTTTCAAACCCCCGGTCTTCTTGGTAACGACCGATGAGATGCCGCGGGACCCCCTCAGGTCCCACCACCTGACGCACCGGCGGCTGGTGGAATCCGGCCGCCCCCTTGCTGAACCGCCGCGGCTCTTGCCCATCCGGCGCGGCGCGACGACACCGTGCCCCTCTGCCGCAGACCTCCTTGGTGCTCTGGCACGACACAACGGCGCCGCACCCCTCCCTCACGGCCCGCTCTTGGCCACGGCCTTCTTCGACTTCACCGGCGCGGCGTGAATGCGCTGCGCTCCTTCACCACGGCCCGCTCGGGTCGCGGTTCTCTCGTTCCCGTGCAGTGCAACGACATCACGTCGTCTCCATTCCAAACCACAACGAAGATCAAAAAAAAGGGGAGGAGGGTTAGCCATGTTTGTGTGGTCTGACCTCCTCCGATTTTATTGATAAAAAGCATCCAAAAATAATGACGAACATCAAAATATTACTTGAACGATGAAACAACCCCTAACTCAACAACGATGACAAAAGTCGACATCGAGGTAGACGACATTGGCATACGTCCAAGGAGGGAATGATGTCTCACACCGACTACAGAGTGGAGAATAACGACACGTCGATCACTCCTTGGGGTGATGGCATTCTTCATTGAGTTCTTGACGTTCTTCAACAAAGATGATAGAGTTCTCCAAGACTTAGAGAATTATCACCAAATATCCTCACAGAACTAAAATACCCCAAATAAAATAAGGCCTTACTTATTTTATTAACACATTCCATGATTTTATAATTTAAAAAAGTTTAACTCACTTAATTAATCTTGAGTTGTCAAAATTAATGGTGAGTTATGTTGGAAACATTAATAATGTGGAAGAGGAGGAGCAACATCATGAAAAACAACAAAGGAGGATTAGAAGAAGTTTAAGGGGAATTTGAAGGGGTGGGGATCATGTGGGCTCAACCTTAGTAATATCCTATCAATAGGAGTTTAGGATCAAGTGGGTCCCACCCCAACTCCCACACATGGGATTAAACCACTTAGAAGTGAAATAAAATTGTAACACAATTATATTTCACTTTACACTTAATCCTCATTTTTTAACCAAATCTTCTCGTGAAAACGCAACTCTAGAAGAAGTATTCTTAAGCAAATACTGGTGCTGCGGTTTCATCGGTGCCCTCAGATTTTGATTCCGAGCACCGGTTCAAAAGTTAGAAAAACCAGCTCGTTCGTTCACTGAACTTACTCGAGCTAAACTTTGGAAACTGAATCCAGGCACACCGGGCCTCAGAATCAGGTGCCGTAAAAAACTGCGTACTTGTAAAATCCAAAATAATTTATGAAAAACATTTCCTTGAAATTTACGGGTCTTTACATTACTCCCACCTCAGGGATTTCGTAAAGATACATCACAAACTAGGGAAACAAAAGGAGGTATTGAGCACGCAACTGAGCCTCCCGCTTCCATGTTCTCTCCTAGAGGTTCCCGTGATGCCATTGAAAGCGCACAAGAGGAATCAACCATCTTCGTAGGACACACTCCTGTCAATCCTCATTCCCCACCAGGACCTCCGCAAATGTAGCCCCGTCATCGATGTTCAGCTCCATGTGATCTATGATATGGGTCGGGTCGTGCATGTATCTCCTCAGCTGAGATACGTGGAAGGCATCATGCACCTGGTGCAACTGAGGTGGATGAGTCAAACGGTAAACCACCACACCTATCATGTTGAGGACCTAGAAGGGTCCGATGAACCTCATAGATAACTTGCCACCCAGGACAAATCTCTTTAATCCATGTCGAGTTGAGACCCATAAGAAAATGTGGTCGCCATCCTCAAACTCTAGTGGTCTATTTCTCCTATCAGCTTAGAACTTCTATCTGTACTGTGTAGTCTTCATCCACTACTGAACAAACTGAACTTTCTCCGTCGTAGTCTAAATCATCTCGGGTCCTACAAGAGCTTCTAAGACTTTTTGTCTTCTGATAAGAGAAATCTGGTCTCATCCCCTTGACAAACCACTTTCTTTGCCTAATTCAGTCAATCTTGATATTAATGATACTAATCCATGCCATGGATGACGTCGTAAGGCCTCGAAACTACTACCAAGATATCCAACCGTTACTCTCGCCTCCAAGGGTTGAGTCACACTGTCGGCATCAGAGTGTGGTCACTGGGTCTCCTCCAGTAGGAATCTCAAAAGTTAGGGTCAAGTCAATAGTTTAAACTGGAACCTCTTAGTACACAAAAAGGAAGGAAGAAAACGTCACAAGGAAATGTTTCTTTTATTACTGCAGATCAATTACAAAGACACACCTCAACCAAAAAATACAACAATGACAACAAGGAAACTAGAAGCACCAATATCAAAGGTCTCATGCCTAGAACTAGTCCCGCTCTTGTCCGCAAGCTTCCAGAGCTCCATAGTCATATTGTTTTGCTGCTTGAAGCTGGGCTCTCCCATGTCCACCTGTTCCCTGTGGTCGGGGTGGACCTCCTGGTGGTGGTGGTGGCAACCCTTCGAAGCGTCGTCCACCTCCAGCTGCACGGCTAGCTCCCCTTCCTCGGTCTCCTCCTCCTTGCGGTCCTCCTCGATCGAACCTCTGCCTCTGCCTAAGAGGTCCTTAGTTTATCTTCGGATCATCTGTATGGCTGGTCGGACAGTCACGTGCCATGTGAGCAAACCCGCCGCTGGAGTAACACTGTCCACTCCTCGTAAGTCGTTATCCACCCCGGGTGCCCCGCACACACGATCATGTGTCATGTGGTCAACCACCTGTAGGTCTGGTCCTCTTGGACCTCTACGTCATCTCTCTACTACCCGCTACAGAAAATTCTACCGCATGCCGGCTAGTGGTGGGTCCTGCTGTTGAAGACTGTTCAGCAAGGAAACTCTCCACTAAGAGGGCTCGCTCCAACACCCCTATCTGCATCGGGATGCTGTGAGAAACAAATGAATCTCTAATCTATCACCTGAGCCCCTGCTCGAAGGTTTGGGCCCTGAAGAACAGGTCTCATACCATATCTATGGAGTAGCGCGAGTGATCAGTGAACATCGCTGAATACTACACCACCAACATGCTACCCTGCTGAAGATGAAGTAGCTCCTGTATACGCACCACTCGAATGGTGGATGGTACAAACTCTGCCCGAAATAGGCTCTGAAAGTCTACCCATAGAAGTGTCACCTTGTCATGCATCGGGAGCAATAGGCTGAACCATCTACCTGATGTTGCCTAAAAGAGACTGGCATCAAGGATCACCATGAAATATGCTCGCATCCTTACTTGCCTGAACACTCTCACCACAACCTCCAGACAATCCTCAGCCGCCTATGGGTCCATCTCTCCCATGAACCATGGTGGCCTCTGGCGCTGGAACTCGTGCAGTGCGCTCAATCGGCGTGCACTATCTGCTGCTAGGGCTGGTGGCATCGGTGGCCCAACGAGTGGTTGTACCGATGGTGCCTCCGCTGGCACCTCAACAGGAAGAGGGCTATGTAATAAGGCCACGTCGCTCGGCGGGCTGTCAGTATGTACAACTCTTGGGGATCCAGTTGGTCGTCCTCGGGGATGCATCCTGAAAGAAACAGATGTTCCATGGTCAAAGACTATACTTAGTGAGATGACCTAGTTTGAGTTGACTTTAAAACTTTTGGAAACACACATGCAATCAATGTTTTCGTACACTAAGTCGGAAATCAGGAGTCAGGGTCCTGGTGTATAGATACATTGGCACCGCACCAACACTGGACTCCCTGAACTGAAAACAACACTCTATATGCCTAACATTATTTATTTACAGAAAAGAAAATATCAGAGTCCTAAGTTCTATTGTAGAACCGACTCCTCTGATACGAATTTGTCATGACCCATCCTTGGGGCCAATGTCGTGACTACCCCAAGCCTGCCTTCCATAGGCCAGGGGCTGGCGACTAGCACCAAAGGCATAAATCCTAATAAAAAGGGAAGGCATTGCCTTTATAAAAGTAAACAACACAATAGAGTACAAGAAGAAGCAAACACTAAGTACAAAATAAAGTGCTGAAAATTAAATGGGCCAGAATACAAACCCAACTGAAAAGTACAGCTACAACTGAATGAAAGTACAACAGAAATGGCAAGCAGGTGGAAGAATAGATGTAGCTCCTGGGTCATCCACCTCGAATCCTACCTGAAGGGCAGGTACAGATAGCCCCCTCTATGCTCTCTCTCGTCAACCTCCTCCGCGTACCGTCTTGTCGTGAAGTCCACCTCCGAATACTGACCTGTCGTGAGGTCCACCTCCGGGTACTGTCCAGTCCTCAAACACTCGGCCTCCGTCTGCGCTGTCTGTCGTCTGCATCCAACACAACGAGGTGCAGGCATAGCCCATGCAGGGGTGAGTATACGTTACTCTTCAGGGACCCTAAGACCCTCAAGGTCTCACTAAATCCAACAAGGATAATCAGAAAAAAATTTCTCAATAGATAACCCTTCTTAAGTATAATCCCATACTTATACCTAAGTTATCAAATAGCCCATTTCAGCCACATGGTATCACCCAGATATGAAGTCAACGGATATCCACTACTTAGGTATAATCCCATACATATACCTAAGTTATCATGTAACCCATCGCAATCATGAGGAAAACACATAGGTCAACGACTGAACTCAAACCAGGATTTTATTCATGATGTCGAAACCACACATGCTAGAGAACTCCTCCTCGGTCGAGTACAGTGGGCCTGCCACTACAACCAATCCCTTCACACTAACCTTGGACTGCTGAATTATTCCACCTGTTTAGTACTGTGGGTCTGCAGCAACAACCAAGTGCTTCCCACCATGGGTCTGCCGCTACAACCAAGTGCACCCCCTCAAAGCCTACAGAGGTACTTCTTCTGTCGAGTACCGCGGGCCTGCCGCTACAACCAAGCGCTCCTCCATCGTGGGTCTTTCGCTATAACCATGCGATCCCCACTGGGCTATCCGAATCACTCCGAGTCGATCGATCAATAGTGGTCATGTCTCATCCAACTACTAGGTCTCTGCACTACACTCGCTCATCAACGGGAGGTTCCGCTACAGAAGCTACTAGTCTATACTCCAAGTATCACAAAGTCCCATGAAGAAGTATCCCAAGGGTTTTTCATGTCATAGGAATCTCAACACAATAGAAGACCCTTCAATCAGACACCCGGTCTGTGTGTTATTAGCATTTTTATCCCGGGGGCCCGGTTGGTTTCGTTTACGAACCAACCCAACCATATTTCAACTGTACCCCAAACTCTCATAGGGTATAGTCGTAGGGACCATTTCTCAACATGATTATCAACGCCACTAATGGTTCGTCAAATGGAAATTCGGTCTGAATGTTATCGGCTTTTCCGTTCTAGGGGCCTGGTTGGATTTTGTTTACAATCCAACCCGGCCAAACTCCAACTGCATCCAAACCTCAGGTGAAGTATTCCAAAAGAACTATCTCACTAATAGGAATCCAAAAAAGTCAACGACACGTCAATCGGACGTCCGAAGCTCATGTTATAAGCATTTCCACTCTGAGGGCCCGGTTGGTTTTGTGTTCAAACCATCCCGGCTGTACCCAAAGTTCACTAAAACATTGATTGTAATATACTGAAACGACCATCTCGATCCAAGGATCCCAACACAACTGACAGTGCATCGATTAGAGGTATATAGCCCACGTTATGGGTGTTAGAATGGATCTGTCCGAAGATGGGGGTTTGGGCCCGGTCTGACCCGGCCCAATACCCCCCGGGTCGGCCCGAACCAGGTTGACCAGACCGAGTTCCGGGTTCGGCCCCATAGTGCGCGGGCCGACCCGGCCAGCGCAGACCGGCCCAGCAGGCACAGCTTGGCCAAGCCGACGCGGCCCGGCCCAGCCGGCGCAACCCGACCCGTCGCGGGGGTCCAACCCAGCGCGTGCGGCCCGGCCCGGCACAGGCGGCCCGGCCCGGTGCGGGCGGCCCGGACCATCGCGGGCGGTTTGGCCCAGCGCGAGTGGTCCGACCCAGCGCGAGCGGTGTGACCCAGTATGGGCGGCCGACCCACCGTGGGCGGACGCGGAAGGGGGGGGGCACTCCCCTGATTTCCAAAACGGCGGACCCCTGTGGGGTCCGCCCTAGCTGCCCGCCGGGTGTTTCAAACCCCTAGTCTTCTTAGTAACGGCTAACCGTTTTGGCTGGCCGGTGAGCTGCCACCGAACCCCGGCGGGTCCCGCCTCCTGACGCACAGGCAGTCGGTGGAATCTGGCCGCCCCCTAGCTGAACCGGCGCGGCCCTCCTTGGTGCTCCGGTGCGGCGCAATGGCACCGCGGCCCACTCTTTGCCGCAGCCTTCTTCAGCTTCACTGGCGTGGTGCGGATTTGCCGCGCTCCTTCACTGCGGCCCTCTCCGGTCATGGTTCTCTCATTCCCATGCGGTGCAACGGCACCGCGTCGTCTATGTTCCAAACCACAACGAAGATCAACAAGAAAAGGGAGGAGGGTCAGCCGTGTTTGTGCGGTCGGACCTCCTCCTGTTATATTGATAACAAGCATCTAAAAATAATGAAGAATGTCAAAATAATACTTGAACGATGAACCAACCCCTACCTCAACAACGATAACAAAAGTCGACGTCGCGGTAGACATCATCAGCGTACGTCCAAGGAGGGAATGATGTCTCGCACCATGTAAAGAGAGGAGAAGAACGACACATCGATCACTCCTTGTAGTGACGACATTCTTCATCAAGGTCTTCACGTTATTGAACAAAGATTATGGAGTTCTGCAAGACTTATATAATTCTCTCCAAATATCCTCACAAAACTAAACAAACCCAAAGCAAATAAGGCCTTACTTATTTTATTAACACATGACAAGGTTTTCAAATTTACAAAAGTTTAATTCACTTAAATAATATTGAGTTGTCAAAAATAATGGTGAGTTATGTTGGCAACATTAATAATGTGGAAGAGGAGGAGCCACATCATTAAAAAGAACAAAGGAGGTTTAAAAGGAGTCTAAGAGGAATTTGAAGGGGTGGGGCTCATGTGGGACCCACCTCACTAAAATCATATCAATAAGAGTTTAGGATCAAGTGGGTCCCACCCTATAACACATGAGACTTTTATGTTATATAAATCATCAAAAGAATCTTTTTCTACACACAACACTTGCTTGGCTTGCTTTACACGAAATCACAACCTTCTTCGATAGCTTGCGTCGTACGCAATACCGAGTTTCACTAAACAAAGATATGCCAATAAAATATTATTAAAATTAGCCGTTATGAATAGTAATAACCACTTTTTGAAATTTTATAAATTTTATTTCTAAAAATGGACCTCATTTTTGGATTCAGAATATCGAAATTACACTAGGGTGAAATTTTGGTATTTTTCTGAAAACTTTCAATTTTTGATGAATAGTGAAACCACTAAGTGGTAGTTAAAAAAACTGAATTTTTCACAAAACATAATTGTACCGCTTCTGTGAGTGGAATTTCAAAAATCCGAGAGACACGGTTAATATCAAGGACTAAAATGTGGTTCAATGAGATGGAAATAATTTTTGGTGAATACTAACTTTTTACTTTTTTTTACCACGGTTAAAAGTAAATAGGGTAATTAAGGGTAAAAATGATATTATTATTATCCTAACACATGTCCTAATTCTATTGGATAAGTGTAGTTCGACCAAAAACAACCTTAGGAATAAAATATGACCATTTAGGCCCACTTGGATTAGATTAGGACATTTATTATTAATTTATTTAAAGAAGGGTTAAAATAGTTAAAATCAAAGTTTAATAAGTTAGGAATTTTTAATATGGGGATATACATAAGATAAATTCAACTATAAATATTCATTAGAAAGCTAAAAATATTTACTACATAATCGTATTTTATTTGTAATTTTTAGACATTAAATAATTTAATTTATTTATGATACAAAGATGATGCAGTAATTATCTTATTAATGAAATATTGATATAATTGATGTTATAAACACCAAAATAAATTTAATTTGAGACTTTTTAGGAAATAAACTAATTTTCTAGATTACTATGACATATTAGTATTGATTTAATTATCTTTTTTTATAACTAATCATTCTGTTATGATTTTCACAAAAATAAATTACTAAATAGTGTCAAAATTGACATAAAATAGTTTTAAAACAAATATTATATTATTAATTGTTATTTTGTTTCTAAAAATATAAGGTTCGGCCAAATGACTTATATAAGGTTATATATATTAATAATAAACAACTTGGGGTTTGTTTGGCTTCTTATAGTAAGTTTATTAACCCTATAGTATAAGAACACAAGAAGACACAGTAAAAGTAAAATTATTTTACTTAATGTTAAATCTAAATGATAAGGTTAAAATAGGAACCTAAACTTTTCTATATTCTATTTTATGAGATTATTTCGACCCATCCCCACCTTAGATTCGAAATAAATCAATTTTTAGCTATTTAAAAAAGAACATGACTTTATAATAAAATAATATTTTTAGTTTTTCCAAAGGAGCCCCTCTCCTCCCTTATAAAAGGGCACCTCCTCCCCCTCTTCCTCACACCACTTCGAGCCTTCAAGCTTGGAAAACCCCTGACGATTTCTTCTCTCCACTTCCCTAGAAACATCCTAGAGGTTCTGGTCTTCTTCAAAGACCTATTTTAGTTCCCTAAAAGGAGGTCTCAAAGAAGCACTTCAAAGAAGAGGTAATGTCCGTTACCGATTCATTCATCTTTATTTCTTCTTCCACTTCTTCCTATTTAGTTGTTTAATTATAAAGTAATAACATCAGTATCACTCATATACTGATATGTTATTATAATTATGAAACAACCCTATTTCACCATCTATCCATCCTACGAAAAAAGAAATCACCGCGCGTGCGTACGTACGGAATACCGTCTCCACGCCGTGGTGTAATCTATTTTCCACCACCACCTTACTTGGATGGGTATAAAGGTGTAAATAAAGAATATATATGACTATTATAAAGTGATACTGATTTTGAAATAGTATACATACACTCCAATACAATTCCACGATCATAGGAACGATATCATCACTCGTGCGTACGTACGGAATACCGTCTCCACGATGTGATGTGACTCGTTCTACATGATCTTCATTTCATAATGATTATATAAATGAATTGAATGAATGAATATGAAATATATTACACTAATACCATTCTGGAAATGAGGTAACTATAACCTAAATAGAATAATAAAAATTTATTCGACAAAACACGCATAAGAACAAAAAGTTATAAACACCCGAATAACAAGCAGCAATGAAATATTACTACTAAGAAGCTAAGAATATGACCATATATGATATCATAAAAACAAGTATGATTCTGTAATAAGTAAATAACACTATTTAAATCATTATACAAGACGTTCAGACACGTACAATTCATATCAGACCTAAGGTAAGGGAAATATCACAATCTCATTTTTATCCGAGATTGTTTATACTTTGGTATTTTCTGGGGTGTATTTTATCGTCCACATCCATTTTTCCTCAATATGTAATATTATTTCCATCCACATACAATTGTTTAAATCCAATTTTACCCTTCGGTGAGTTTTTTGTAAAGGATATGAAAGGAATCTTTTGTCGTTTTTCGTACGAGGTACTTTTTGACTTTTCTGGAAAAAGTACGAAGAAGGTTTTTTTTAACTTGTACGGCATGAGTGGATTTCTAAAACATTATTTCCAAGAAGCTTCCTTTACAATTTTTCAAGTTTATTTTTAATCAACTTCTTTTAGTTTATAATTATATGACATGTTAAGAAAGGAAAAGTGTTTTTGAAGCCGAAATGATATTTTCCTCAAGAATGGAGATCAAGTGTTTTATCAAAATTATTTTCCATATAAGATAATAAAGGGTTTCATTTTTATCCCTAGTATTACATTGATTTGATTATGTTGTGAAGGAATTATTTTTATGAATTCTTTTGTCTTATATGAATTGTTTTATGATGTCACGATGTTTAAGATTCCCATTTTTATTACATGGGTTATGCAATGATGTATGATTTATGATTTTTTGGTACACATAAGAATGGTATCATTATGAGATGGGTGGGACCTATATCTCCCTTCAATACATTAGGTAATGATTTTATATCTCATGAGATAGACATGGCTGGATTGGTAGTTTATACCAGTTCAGTGAAACAGGACTAAAACGAGGAGTGAACTCGGTTCAGAAATGGACATTTTCCACTAAGATATTCTTGGAAATGAGTCTTGACTAATAAGAAATGATTCTCTATGATTATGTGTGTATTCCACAAAGTTTCATGTTTTAAGTTTTGATTATTGGGATTACATTTCACTACTATGATTTATCCCATGTTATGAAATTATGATCTCTTTTGCAGGTTATGATTTCCAAAAGTTATGTGCTTATGTATATGATGTGATTGATATTTCTTTTATTTACCCTTAATGAGCATTTGAGATCACCCTTTTGTATGTTTTATTTCCCTAGGTCAGGAAGAAGTTTATCAAGTAGAATATGCCAAAAAGGTACTCTGAATATGATGAAATAAATGGGAGGCAAAGTAGATGCTTTATGAACCAGTTGTTTATGTTTCCCAGTTTCTAAAGACACTATACCTATACGGTCCTTTCTTGATTTTGTTATATGTTGTAATAAGTGTGCTTCAATTCTGAAGTAATAACAATTTATGTAAAGTATGGGTGATTATAGTTTGTATCAGAGGAATGGTATAGTCATCCTTTGGAAACTAGGATGTGAAAGCCTTAGTAAGAACCCTAAGGATAAGTCTAAGCATAGAACACAATCATAGTGTTTTAGAAATGGCCATGACTAACCTAGGATAAGACCTTAAGTGTGAAATTTTATTCTTGATTATGAGGTTTTCCTATTATAATTAGTGTTGCTAACACTATTCTTCTTGGTTTTAGTCAATGGATGGAACCCGAAGGAACCGTGTTAATGCGGAATGCGACGAGCAATGCAATGATTGTCCCCCTGAGAAACCAAACGTTATGGGAGCTGGAATGAAAAATCTTGTAGCCATGCTCACACAACTTTCTCAAGCTATGAATCATGCAGGACTTCCAAATGAGCAAAGGAAGGAGCAACATTCTGTTGAATCCTTCATGAGACAACGTCCACCTTCATTAAGAGGGTCTAATGATCCATTAGTTTCTGAAAAATGGATTAGTACTACTGAAAAGATATTTTTAGTTCTTCAATGTTCTGAGCATGATAAAGTCATCTTAGCAGTGTATCGTTTGGAAGGTGATACTGATCAATGGTGGAATCTTATTAAGAATACCAGGCAAAGGGATGAAATTGAGTCCATGGAATGGGATGAGTTCAAGAAATTATTTTTCAATAAGTACTTCCCTCTTATTCTCCAAACAAAGATGGATAAAGAGTTTCTTGAACTGAAGCAAAAGGACGATGAATCTGTTGGTACCCGTGAAGAAAATTATACAAGACTTTCAAGGTATGCTTCTGGTATTATTATCCAACCTGAGAGTAAGATCAATCGATTCTTTAGTGGCTTAAAACCAAGTCTTCGAAGGACCTTAGCCATAAGGAACTTCAATAGCTATGAGGAAATCATTTGATGTGATCTCAAAGTTGAGATGGAGATTGGAGTAACCCATCAGTCATATGGGTTTGATAAGAAGAGGAAAATGGAGTTCAAAGGAAAATCTAAAGAGCACACTGAAAAGAAGATGAGATTTACCTTATGCTCAAAGTGTGTAAAGAAACATGGAGGGAGTTGTCTTAAAGGGACAAGTAAATGTCTCAAATGTGGAAAGGAAGGTCATCGGGCATTTGAATGTCGCGATGATGGGAAGAAGATGTCTAATGATGCAAACAAAGGAAGGGATACACAGAATGAACCTACTACACTTCAATGTTTCAACTGCAAGGAGATGGGACATTATACCAATAAATGTCCTAATCCAAGGGTTGATGATGATGGTCGACGTCAACAAACTCTCAAGGCTAAATACAAAAGAAAGTCACATGCAATTTCTATCAGCGATGTGGAGTATGATAACGATGTGGTGAAAGGTACACTTAATATCCACTCTAAAGTAGAAAATGTTTTATTTGATTCTGGATCCACCCACTCTTTTATTTCTGAAGAATTTTCTAAGGGTATCACCGTATTACCTCAACAATTAGATGTTGAGTTAGCTGTGACAACACCTAATGGCACAACAGTCGCATCAAAAGTTTATAATTCTTCTCCGATTGAATTTTGTCGGAAAGTGCTTCCTGCAAATCTTGTGATCCTTCCTATAGTGGAATTTGATGTGATTCTTGGCATGGATCAGCTTTCTCTACAAAGATCTCATATCAATTGCCAAAGAAGGGAAGTCACATTTCATATTCCAGATCAATCTATGATCGTCTATCAATGCAAGGATGAACATAACCTTCCAGTGGAAATTCCTTCTACCTTATGGGTCTTGATTCCACTAAATGAAGGTTATTTATCTCAAATGTTTGGTGAGAAACTCATGATTAAAAATATGCCCATTGTACGGGAGTTTGATGATGTCTTTCTGGAGAAATTACCAGGTCTTCCACCAAATCGCGAGGTTGAGTTTTAAATAGAACTTGTACTGGGTGCTTTGCCTATTTCAAAGACACCTTATAGAATGGCCCCAATTGAGTTACATGAATTGAAGAAGAAACTCCAAGAGAATCTTGATAAGGGGTTTATATGCCCTAGTGCGTCACCTTGGGGGGAACCTGTTCTGTTTGTTAAGAAGAAAGATGGATCAATGAGACTCTGCATTGATTATCGAGAACTTAACAAGATCACTATCAAGAACAAATATCCTCTCCCGTGCATTGATGACCTATTTGACCAACTATGCGTAGCTCAATAATTTTCCAAGATTGATCTTCGTTCAGGGTATCATCAATTAAGGGTCAAAAGGGAGGATATACCAAAGATGGCTTTCAGTACAAGTTATGGACACTATGGATTTATAGTGATGCCATTTGGTCTTACTAATGCCCCTGCTATCTTCGTGGATCTAATGAATAGAGTCTTTAGAGACTATCTTGATCAGTTTGTGGTAGTCTTTATAGATGATATTCTTGTCTATTCAAAGAGAAAGGAAGAACATGAAGATCACTTGAGAATTATATTGAAGACCCTGAGAAAGGAGAAGCTTTATGCCAAATTTACCAACTGTAAATTTTGGCTTAAAAAAGTTGCATTTTTGGCTCACATAATCTCAAAAGAGGGGATATCTGTGGATACAACAAAAACAGAGGTTATCGAAAGATGGTCGATACCAACAACAGTAACTGAGATCCGAAGTTTTCTTGGTTTGGATGGATATTATCGATGTTTTGAGAAAGATTTTTCACGATTATCTAATCCACTCACCAAGTTGACTCGGAAAGGAGTTAAGTTTGTTTGGATGGAGGAATGTGAAGAGAATTTCAAGGAGTTGAAAAGAATGTTATCCAGTGCACCTGTGCTCACACTGCCTTATAGTGGATAAAGGTTTGTGATCTATAGTGATGCATCCAAGAAGGGATTGGGGTGTGTTCTTATGAAAAATGATATGGTGATAGCTTATGCCTCACGATAGCTGAAAATACATGAGAAAAATTACCCAACTCATGATTTGGAGTTAGCTTCGGTAATCATTGCATTAAAGATTTGAAGGCATTACCTTTATGGTGAAAGGTGTGATATTTATACCGATCATAAAAGTTTAAAGTATATTTTCACACAAAAGGAGCTGAATATGTGCCAAAGAAGATGGTTGGAGCTGATTAAGGATTTTGACTGCTCAATCCATTACCACCCTGGGAAAGCAAACAAGGTGGTAGATGAATTAATTCGACAAGACCATGCTAGTTTATCCATGATGAGGATCACAAAAGATCCAATATTTATCGATTTACAAGGGATGGATCTTGGAATTATAATGGAAAGGGAAAAATCTTATCTTTCGCAAATGAATGTTCAACCATCTATACATGTGAAGATTAAAGAGGCACAAAAAGAAGATGTCGAGTTACAAATGAAGATGAGAAATGTTCCTGAATTCAACCTTGATTGTGATGGGATAATAAAGTTCATGAATCAGGTTTGTGTTCCTCCCATCCCCGAATTAAAGAAGGAGCTGCTGGATGAGGCTCATAGTTCTTCATTCTCTATTCATCCCGGAAGCACAAAAATGTATAGGGACCTGAAAGAGTACTTTTGCTGGGATGGCATGAAAAGAGATGTTACTGAATATGTCTCTCGATGCTTGGTTTGTCAACAAGTTAAAGCTGAGAGACAGAAGTCTAAGGGGATGTTACAACCATTACCCATACCCGAATTGAAATGGGAAAACATCACTATGGACTTTGTCACAGGACTTCCTAAAACATCCAAAGGAAATAATGCTATCTGGGTCATAGTTGATCATCTTACAAAGTCTGCGCACTTCATTTCTATTAGAGAGGATTTATCGCTGGATCAGCTTGCCAGGATATATGAAAAGGAAGTGGTAAGATTGCATGGAGTACCACTTTCTATTATATCTGATCGGGATCCGAGGATTACCTCAAAGTTCTGGCGAAGTCTTCCACATACTCTGGATACAGAGTTGAGTTTCAGCACTGCTTATCATCCTCAGATAGATGGTCAGTCTGAGTGAACAATTCAAACTCTAGAAGATATGTTGAGAGCTTGCTCTATGGATTTCAAAGGTGGTTGGGATCAACACCTACCTTTGGTGGAATTTTCTTATAATAATAGCTTTCACTCCAGTATTTAGATGGATCCTTATGAAGCTCTATATGGAAAGAAATGCAGTTCTCCAACTTGCTGGGATGAAGTTGGGGAAAGAAAGCTATTAGGACCTGATCTCGTTGATGAAATGGCAGAAATGGTCAGATCTATTCAACAACACATAAGAGCATCTCAGAGTTGACAGAAAAGTTATGCCGATAACCGAAGAAAAGACCTAGAGTTTGAAGTGGGTGATAAAGAGTTCTTACGAATATCTCCCTGGAAGAGGGTTATGAGATTTGGAAAGAAGGGGAAGTTGAGCCCTAGATATATCGGTCGTTTCAAAATACTAGATCGTGTAGGGAAGGTAGCTTGCCGATTGGCACTTCCACCGAATCTCTCTCAAGTTCACGATGTGTTCCATGTATCTCTCCTGAGAAAGTACATACCTGATCCTTCACATGTACTCAGCTCAGAAGTAGTACCACTGGAGCAAGATATTTCTTATGAAGAACAACCGATAGAGATTTTGGATCATAGCGAAAAAGACCTACGAAATAAGACCACTCGATTGGTGAAAGTTTTACAGAGGAACCACCAATTAGAAGAAGCTACATGGGAGCTTGAGGATATGATGAGGGAGAGGTATCCTCATCTGTTTGTTATAAAGTGACGAATTTTGAGGGAGAAATTCATTTAAGGGGGGTAGAATGTAACACCTGAGACTTTTATGTTATATAAATCATCAAAGGAATCCTTTTCTACACACAACACTTGCTTGGCTTTCTTTACATGTAATCGCAACCTTCCTCAATAGCTTGCATCGTACGCAATACCGAGTTTCACTAAACAATGATATGCTAATAAAATATTATTAAAACTGGCTGTTATGAATAGTAATAACCAATTTTTGAAATTTTATAAATTTTATTTCTCAAAATGGACTTCATTTTTGGATTCGGAATATCGAAATTATCCTAGGGTGAAATTTTGGTATTTTTCTAAAAATTTTCAATTTTTGATGAATAGTGAAACCCCTAAGTGGTAGTTAAAAAAACTGAATTTTTCATAAAACTTAATTTTACCACTTCTGTAAGTGGAATTTCAAAAATCTGAGAGACACAGTTAATATCAAGGACTAAAATCTGGTTCAATGAGATGAAAATAATTTTTGGTGAATATTAATTTTTTACTTTTTTTTACCACGGTTAAAAGTAAATATGGTAATTAAGGGTGAAAATGATATTATTATTACCCTAACACATGTCCTAATTCTATTGTATAAGTGTAATTCGACCAAAAGAATCCTTAGGAATATAATATGACCATTTAGTCCCACTTGGATTAGATTAGGACATTTATTATTAATTTATTTAAAGAATGGTAAAAATAGTTAAAATCAATGTTTAATAAGTAAAGCATTTTTAATATGGGGTTATACAAAAGATAAATTCGACTATAAATATTCATCAAAAATATAAAAAGATTTTCTACATAATGGTATTTTATTTTTAATATTTAGACATTATATAAGTTACTTTATTTATGACACAAAGATGATGGAGTCATTATCTTATTAATGAAATATTGACATAATTGATGTTATAACCACCAAAATAAATGTAATTTGAGACTTTTTATGAATTAAACTAATTTTATAGATTAATATGACATGTTAGTATTTATTTAATTAACATTGTTCGAACTAATCATTCTTTTATGATTTTCACAAAAATCAATTACTAAATAGTGTCAAAATTGACATAAAATAGTTTTTAAAACAAATATTATATTATTAATTGTTATTTATTCCTAAAAAACTAAGGTTCGGACAAATGACTTATATAAGGTTATAAATATTAATAATAAACAACTTGGGGTTTGTATAACTGCTTATAGTAAGCTTATTAACCTTATAGTATAAGAACACAAGAAGACACGGTAAAAGTAAAATTATTTAACTTAATGTTAAAACTAAATGACAAGGTTTAAATAGGAACCTAAACTTGTCTATATTCTATTGGATGAGAGGATTTCGACCCATCCCCACCTTAGCTTTGAAATAAATCAATTTGGAGCTATTTAAAACCGAACTTGACTTTATAATAAAATAACATTTTTAGTTTTTCTAAAGGATCCCCTCTCCTCCCTTATAAAAGGGCATCTCCTCCCACTCTTCCTCACACCAATTTGTGCCTTCAAGCTTGGCCAACCCCTGCCAATTTCTTCTCTCCACTTCCCTAGAAACATCTTAGAGGTTTTGGTATTCTTCAAAGACCTATTTTAGTGCCCTAAAATGAGGTCTCAAAGAAGCACTTCAAAGAAGAGGTAATGTCCGTTACCGATTCTTTCATCATTATTTCTTCTTCCACTTATTCTTCATTAGTTGTTTCATTATGAAGTAATAACATCAGTATCACTGATACACTGATATTTTATTATAAGTATGAAACAACCCTATTTCACCATCTATCCATCCTACGAAAAAAGAAATCACTGCGCGTGCGTACGTACGGAATACCGTCTCCTCGCCGTGGTGTAATCTATTTTCCACCACCACCTTACTTGGATGGGTATAATGGTGTCAATAAAGACTATATATGAATGTAATAAAGTGATACTGATTCCGAAATAGTATAAATACACTCCAATACAATTCCATGATCATAGGAACGATATCATCACTCGTGCGTACGTACGGAATACCGTCTCCACGATGTGATGCGACTCGTTCTACATGATCTTCATTTCATAATGATTATATAAATGAATTGAATGAATGAATATGATATATATTAAACTAATACCATTCTGGAAATGGGGTATCTATAACCTAAAGAGAAGAATAAGAATTTATTCGACAAAACACGCATAATAACAAAAAGTTATAAACACCCGAATAACAAGTAGCAATGAAATATTACTACTAAGAAGCTAAGAATATGACCATATATGATATCATAAAAATAAGTATGATTATGTAATAAGTCAATAAAACTATTTAAATCGTTATACAGGAGGTTCAGACATGCACAAAGCATATCAGACCTAAGTTAAGGGAAATATCATAATCTCATTTTTATCTGAGATTGTTTATACTGTGGTATTTACTGGGGTGTATTTTATCATCCACATCCAGGTTTCCTCAATATGTAATATTATTTCCATCCACCTACAGTTGTTTAAATCCAATTTTACCCTTCGTTTAGTTTTTATTAAAGGATATGAAAGGAATCTTTTGTTGTTTTTCGTACGAGGTACTTTTTGACTTTTCTGACAAAAGTACGAAGAATGTTTTTTTTAACTTATACGGCATGAATGGATTTTTGAAACACTATTTCCAAGAAGATTCCTTTAAAAGTTTTCAAGTTTATTTTTAATCAACTTATTTTAGTTTATAATTGTACGACATGTTAAGAAAGGAAAAGTGTTTTTGAAGCAGAAAGGATATTTTCCTCAAGAATGGAGTTCAAGTGTTTTATCAAAATTATTTTCCATATAAGATAATAAAGGGTTCAATTTTTATCCCTATTATTACATTGATTTGATTATGTTGTGATGGAATTATTTTTAAGAATTCTTTTGTCTTATATGAATTTTTTTATGATGTCACGATGTTTAAGATTCCCATTTTTATTACATGGGTTATGAAATGATGTATGATTTATGATTTTGTGGAACACATAAGAATGGTATCATTATGAGATGGGTGGGACCAATATCTCCCTCCAATGAATTGAGTAAAGATTTTATATCTCATGAGATAGACATGGCTGGAACGGTAGGTTATACCGGTTTAGTGAAACTGAACTGAAACGAGGAGTGAACTCGGTTCAGAAATGGACTTTGTCCACTAAGATAGTCTTGGCAATGAGTCTTGACTAATAAGAAATGATTCTCAATGATTATGTGTGTATGCCACAATGTTTCATGTTTTAAGTTATGATTATGGGGATTAAATTTCACTACTATGATTTATCCCATGTTATGAAATTATGATCTCTTTTGCAGGTTAAGATTTCCAAAAGTTATGTGATTATGTATATGATTTGATTGATATTTCTTTTGTTTACACCTCCTGAGCATTTGAGCTCACCCTTTTGTAAGTTTTATTTACCTAGGTCAGAAAGAAGGTTATTAAGTAGAATATGCCAAAAATGGACTCTAGATATGATGAAATAAATGGGAGGCAAAGTAGATGCTTTATGAACTAGTTGTTTATGTTTCCCAGTTTCTAAAGACACTATACCTATATGGTCCTTTCATGGTTTTGTTATATGTTGTAATAAGTGTGATTTAATTCTGATGTAATAACAATGTATGTAAAGTATGGGTCGTTATACACCCCAACTCCCACACATGGGATTTAAACCACTTAGAAGTGAAATAAGATTGTAACACAATTATATTTCACTTTACACTTAATCCTCATTTTTTTAAAAATCTCTTCTCGTGGAAATGCAACTCCAGAAATAGTCTTCGTAAGTAAATACCAGCGCTGCAGTTTCATCGATGCCCTCAGATTTCGATTCTGAGCACCGGTTCAAAAGTTAGAAAACCCCGCTCATTCGTTCATTGAACGTACCCGAGCTAAACTTCAGAAATTGATTTCGGGCACACCGGCCCTCAGAATTTGGGGCCGTCAGAAACTGCGTACTCGTAAAATCCTAAAAAAAATTTGAAAAAATTTTCCTTGAAATTTACGGGTCATTACAGAAATGGTAATAGATATGTAAATGGATCTTTTTTATATAGATTTCATGAGTATATTTCGTTGACTTTATGTACACTTTTATACAATATATATTTTAAATAAATGTTATTTGGTTTAAAATTACGGATGATAATAATTAAAGGATTACTTGATTGAGTTAGGATAAATTGAATTAATTGGATTAATTTTGCATGTTTCATCTTAATTAAACAATGTATAGAACTAATTTATAACTGTAATGATAATATATATTTGTAAAATTTATTATGGAAAATCATTTTGTTAGAAAAAACTTTTTATAAGTGATTTTATTCCTATTAATTTATTATTCCTATTATATTAAAATTATGGAATTTGTGGCATCCAATTATTTTAATTATGTAATGGCTTATGTGCCTTTGTTTGACAATATTAAAACCCCATTATCTTATCCATTTGATCCTCTCAGCTATGTGTATTTAAACGATTCTGTAAGCTCCTAGATTAGAAAAGGAGGTCTGAGTAATGGAGTCAAGGTGAAACAAATAGAAGTGATACACAGGAGGAAATGTGGAATGTTTTAACCCAAACTAGACTGAGGTTTGTTGTATTTTCCATTAGGTTCAAGGGTTTCATTATCATCAAATTGATAAACTAACCATTAGAGAATATCATGATCCTAACACTTATATATTTTTAATTACATGGTTAATTATTAATGCTTATGGATGCATCATAGTCACTTAATAAATGAATTAATAATCATGTATTATAGAATAAAATAAACTTGTACTATTCAAAATAACTATTTGATATGATTAGTTACTTATGTAAAATTAGTTAAATATTAACATGGAATGTTATAATATAAAGATATGATTTTATGCATAAGGAAAAAATACAAAAACTAAAATATAAGTTTGGTTTATCCTTCTTTTACTTAATTTAGCATTGAACCCATAATTCAATGTTCTTTACTTGACCATGTTGAGGGTATTTATTTTATTGATGAACTTTTATCATGATGATTTTGGTTGACATGACTTTGTTCCAATAATGGGTTAACTGACCAAGAAGGAATTTAAGTAACTAATTGTCAATGATTGAAGAAATATTAATCAAATATTTCAGGATGGGGGAGTCCACTCAACAGATCAAGGAATGATATGTTAATACAGTTGTAATGATAAACCTACATAAAACCCAGCAAATCACTTTTCAGGCCCAAGTCTGAGTTATGAGAAGGGTAATATGGGTCCTTTCCACTAGAATACCTATGCAATAAGATATTCGAAAATAAATGGTATGTTATATAATGGTTTTTAAAAAATATTTGGAGATTAATTAATTTTAAATTTATGAATCAATTATGGTAATAAATGTTGTTCTGATAATCAAATCTTAAATTCTTTAGAATTGGAATACTATATAAAATATAAAATTGCCCTAATTTCTACACTATAAATGGATAAAATTATATCTGGATTGAATTTACTGGAATGATTTATGTTCTTACACATTATAAAATTTCATGAATTGAAATTAGGTTTTCTAGAAACCTCACTTCATTAGTTTCTTTGGAAAGAGGGTAGTGAGAAAGAAGTGTCACTCTACTTGAAACATGCAGACAATACAATAGATGTCTAATGTTACATGATACACTCTATGTATGGTGATATTCTAAAGAAATATGTAAATATGGATGTGTATAAAATAATTTCTCACCATCATGATATTTATCCATATAAAAAGTGACAAGATAGTTGTGAGATCTCAAATTCACTATTGACATATAATCTTGGAGATTAGATGATAACTAGCCCTCATTTAGTCAGGATGTTAAGCCATATAGGCTACTGAGATATCTTGGGATTTATTCTACCTAATGAGTTTCAAATTTATCTCATTAAATTTTATCTACCTAATATCTACTCCATTTTTTTTATGAATTATAATATGCTTAATACACCGAAGACA
Source organism: Viscum album (assembly GCA_963277665.1). Lineage (NCBI taxonomy): Eukaryota > Viridiplantae > Streptophyta > Magnoliopsida > Santalales > Viscaceae > Viscum > Viscum album. The sequence continues at coordinate 37,472,623 of OY728138.1, forward strand.
CATTTGATACTTTTTACTATTATTTGTCAAGTTAATAAAGTCATTTGTCTTGAAAAATTCTTGATACTTATGGTGAATAAAAAATAAGAAAAATAAAAAGGATATAATTATTATTCCATGTCTAGAGATCCGTTGAACCATCCTTATAAGAAGAATAAAATCTAGAGATGAGAAAATAAAGAGAATGATTTTTTTTTCGTTTATAAAGATATGCTCCTGAAATAAGAACTCCCATATACTAAGAATAATGGGAAAATATCAGGTGATCTTGTAAATGAGAACAAAATACCCATATATACAATATGGGTGTTATATTAATTTTTTGGTGCTCAAATTTTTATCCAAAGACATGAGCGAAGTAGATATCTAAAGGATTCCAAAGGTGAGGTGGATCTACGAGCTACCAATTGGGGGAGACCAGCTGATCTAGCCATTAGAGACTACCACCTCCCATTTCCAACATGAAATATTTTTATTTTAAAAATATATTTTTATGCCCCTCATTTTACCAAGAACATTATCATTGTCTATTTTTTAGATTTGGATGGATTCATTTCTAGTTTTGGATATAAGAGTAGCTAATTTTGTAATGATATAATATGTTATGGTACGAAAAAAATAAATAATAGTATTTATGTATTAAATTTTGAAAAAATATTATAAATTTGTAATAAATCAAATTCACATGAATCATTAAACACCATGATGATGCAACACTACCATGGTTTTGTAACTGAGAAAAAATTGATGAATCTCTCTCAAGATTGTCAGTTAGAATCTTTTGGGATTAAACCACTTGAAATATTTCATTATTTTTTATAGGTCAATATGACCTGAAAACCATTTAGTGGTCAAGGTGAAATGGCTATAGAGTTTCAAGAAGTATTTCATACAAAACATGATTAAAATATATGAATTTGATGATATAGGTTGATTCTCATGATTTTATAAATTTTTCCGATGACTTGAATAGGTATTGATACCTCTACTTGATTATGTATAAGTCTAAATCCTTTTAGAAGTTAAAATATTTAAAAAAAATTATAATTAAACAAAAAAGAATATAAAGAAAAATTGATCAGACTAAGGTGGTGAATATGTAAACAATGATTTTATAAAATTTCTATAGGAGTATGGGATTTCATATCATCTCACTCAACCCTATACACCACAACCAAATTAATTTATTGAAATGAGTAATTGTAACTTTATGGACATGATAAGGTCTATGATGAGTAACTTAAGAATAAAACTATCCTTTTGGATATATTTATTACACAAGGAATTATACATACTGAAATGAATACCAGTAAAAATGTAAAAAAAATAACTTTGAGTTATATAGTGGAAAATATTTGTTTTTTCACATAGTCCTTCATGGGGGGGGGGGGGGTTGTGAAGGATAGATCAAGAAAAAAAATATCACACTAGGTAAAAAATCATATCTTTATATGATAAACCAAAGAAATGAAGGTATAATACCTATAAGATCCCTCAAATAAAAGGGTGAAATTTTCAAAAAAATCTATATTACTTGAGAGGGTACACATCCTCAAGAAGGAATGAGGGTGAGATATTGATCTCAATTAATTTGATGCTTAATATAAATAATAATTTCAATAGTAATAGCTTCCATAGGTCCCAAAGGAAGAATTTATTTCAGAAACACAAGTACTACATTTTAGATCTAAAGAGATTATATAATCCGATTGATGTGGTTTATGAGTTACAAAAGATAGTGCGTCATTATTGGTCGATAATAATGACCCACTATCAAATGAAGTGAAATTATATATTGTAAAATCTATAAAATGATAGTAATCCATTAATTATGAAATAGAATCAATGTACTGATACTTTTCATGGGTTTTGGTCAATCCACTAACAGATGTAAATACCATTTGGTGAAAATGGGCATTTAATAAATATGTGGACATGAATGGTCATGATAATACATATAAAGTATAGCTTCAAGAAAAATGGTTCAAATATCATCTGGTAATTATCTATAATGAAACCTTTTCTAAAGTTTCCATGTTTAAATGCATCAAAATCCTTATTTTAAATCCATATTTCCATGAAAATAGAATAGAAAAATGGATTCGAAAATATATTTTAATTAATGTGAATATGTTGGAGGATGCATATATGATCCAACCAGAAGGTTCTATGTATTTAATGGATTCTAAACAGGATTGGATGTTGCAGATATCCATTTATAGATTTATGTAAATATCATGGTTATGGAAAACATAGTTCAGTGAAGTTATAAAAGAATTTGGATTCATTACTAATGAATATGAGTCATGTATTTACTTGAGGTTTTGTGTGATTTTACTCATTTTTATAGTAGTATATGTTGATGAATTATTATTAATTAGAAATGATATACCAACCAAAAAATATGTTAATTCATGGTTGGTATATCAATACAAGTAGGTATTTCCTTAGAAACAATAAGAATGAGAGAGAACGAGTAAGATACATATGCTTATTTGATATGATTTATCATATATTCCATGTTATATTAAAGGATTCAGGTTTTATATGCTTTACTCATGGTAGGTAGACAAAAATCATATCTATGTTAACAAAATTAGACTATTATCAATTTTATCATAAATTATCTTAGGAGAACTAAAGATATGTTCCTAGTGAATGGATGAAAAAAATGATAAAATACTTAAGGATTATATACATTTTAGATTTTCAACATATCACATATATTTTATGTCACATCAAGATAATATAATCTTCTTAAAAGGAGTTGTGAGTTGGAAGAGGTCAAACAAACCAATTACCTGAAATTATACAGTGGATTCCATGTTTATTTAAGATTTTAATGCAGGTAAGGAATCATTTTGGATTTAAAACATTATCCAAGAACTTGAAATAGTTACTAAAAGTAAATATTATTTCCTTGATTAAAATGAAAACATTGTAGTGGTGTATTTTTTTAAATAATCAAGGTCTCAGAAAAAGAAAAATAATTTACATTCTAATTTTAATCTCTGGTTGGTTTTTTATCAATAAGGTGAAGTTGTAGTGGGTAGAGTATCCATGGAGTAAAATATGGTAAAACCCATAATTAAGTCTATATATTCTTAGAGTAATGAGTATCATGTGATCAATAGTGAAAAAAACGTTGTTAATAACTATATCTAGTGAATCTTGGAGTTTATTGGTGTTGGTTCCCTATAATGAACTTCTATATAATTGATGATTGCATGTATTTATTTTGATGAATATTAATAAATCTTCGTATCACATTATTATTATTCCTCTACATGAAAAATTATATGATAATGAAATAGGGATATATCTCACATCAAAAGTAGATAGTAGTTCCACGATATGATGAGACAAATTAAATGCTATGAAAATATTGATTAAATTCATTTTCCAAGTATGATGATATTGTATGAAGGGACATAGATGATGAATTCTATTTATAGTATGATTATTATAAGAAAACTATACACATTCATATGTTGTTCTCCATTGGTAATATCCAATGAGAAAGGTTATGAGTACATACCCTCTATTATGATATCCAAATTCTATGATTCATTGTATGTTCCTATTTATGAACATGTGTATTAGTCATTAGAATTTAATATTTTCATTAATGAATATTATGAGTTTTGTGATATAATATATTTTCTGAAATGTTGAGGATATATGCTCATGGAGAAGTAGGATATTATGGGTGTGTCACAAGTGATGACATATCTCATGACTTGTTATAAAAATAGAACTTCCTTGATAAATCTATGTCTATAGTGTTCTATGGGTTAGTTTATTTTCATAAAGTCAAAGAAATACACATCAACATCACTTTTGATGACACTATTATGAAACCAACCTGATTATAGATATCAGGATAAATTTATTATATTACATAATATGTTTTCAATGTTTTTTTATTCCATTGCAACAAAAACTTATTTCTTGATGAGCACCTTAACATTTTTATAGATTATAACCTTTAAATTTACTAATATTCGCCTCTTTGTATTAAAAAAGGTTCTTATATGGTCACACACTAAGATCATCCAAAATCTAAGTTAAATTCAATTTTGAATTTATGAATTTATAATAAATATTAATCCAAATTTTGGTTTCAAAATTATTTGGGTTTTTTTGATCACCAATACTTAAAAACAAGTTTTTTGAAAGAATGCGTGATTTGAAAAGTAAAAACAATTATTTGGTGAAAATAATATTTATTAATTTTATTGAAGAATAATATAGTGATATTTATATGTTAAATAAATATGAATTATTCAGGGTTTCGTAAATGATGAGGAGGATAGCCAGGCTGAGCCTAATAGTCCAGTTGGAAATGATTTAAATGGTATTTAATTATATATTCTTATATGTTGCATATGTGATGTGATTAATTTTAACACCCTAAGATTTTAAAATTTAAACATATTTTTTATAGCTTATATGATAGGATACAGCATGTTTATAAGAGAATGTAACACACCAATAATTTATGTTATATTTATTTTAAATAAATTTAATATATTCTATTACATGAAATGCATGAAATTTCTAGTTTAAACGAAACATTGTATTCTATTTAAATATTATTATTTAAATAGGACCATTAAAACCTATCTATTTTGTTATAGAGTGTGAATATGACTAACTAAATTGTGAAATTTATATGATTGAATTTTTTTAAATAAATTCAATGTTAATTTAATGATAAAAAATAAAATAATAATTGTTTGAAAGAAAAATAAATATATTTTGAAAGAACATATTTTTGTAAAAGGAAATTTAGTATTGCTTCATGCACATAATTTAAAATTTATTTCTTTCCTATGTTAGAAAAAAAATTTAAAAAAGAAACTTATTTTTTAATCTAAATGTGAAAATTATATTTGGGATAATTTTTTATAAAATTCTACATAGATTTATTTTTTGATGAATAATGTAAAATACTGATCTTTATTGAAAACCACATTTCCTTTAAATTATTTAGAAAGAGAAATTATATTCCAAATTATCTTTTTAGAAAATTTAGTTAAATTATATTTAAATTTAGTTAATTTTGTTCATACCAATAAACTTAATATTGAATTTTGATATAAAAAGTTTTTAATCTTTTGAAATATTTAGTTTTGAAAAAATATTTTTTTTGATGTGTCTGTTGGTTTAATTTTAAATGGAATAATAAAAAATATGTTAATTCAATTTGAAATAATTTATTGAATATTTTTAATGAGAAAAATTTATATTATATAATATGTTTAAATTAATTTTTATCCACTACTAATATTAAAACTAGTAAAAATTCATTACAGTAGTTAAAGTGAAATAGGTTTACCATTGGGTTAATCTAAGAAGATAAGACTTAAAATTTTCAAATATTTTTCCAAACCCAATTTAATGGAAATATTTTGACCTTATATCCAATAATCCTAAAAAATCCTCATTTTAGATTGTTGTTTCATATGAAAAACATGGGTCCACATAATTCTTTTCCAAAAAACTATATGTGTCTTTACCCCCAATTATAGAAGTCCACATCCTATCCTATCATATTCATAGTTAAAAAACCCTTTGTATAATCCAATACATACCCATAAATTAAATAATTACCTCCCACATCAAAGTGGAATTATAGTTAATTGGAATCACTCCTAAAAAGGGTTTATGTATAACCCTATAGAGACTCTCTGAAGAGAAGATAAAATTATTAAATATATATATTGGTTTTATTTATTTATCCAAATTATTCAAATAAAAATAATATATGATAATATAAATAATTTATCCCCTATATAATGATATTTTATTAAGTTAATTTCATAACCTATGTCAAAATATAATCCCAACAATTCAGAAACAAAACCATCAATTGTGCGTACATCAAACTACCACCATGCGAACTGATGTAATTCATTTTTCCTAACCACCTATCAAGGATGATATTAATGATGTATTTTATAAATTTATATGATATTTATGAAATAATTATACTTATTTAATTTATTTATTATGTATATATTCTTAGATTCTATTCTGTGGGGGATATGATAATGTCACCCATGTGTATGATGGACTACCAACTTGTGAAGTGATGTGATTCCTTTTTTATTATGATTTAAATGGAAGGTAGTAAGGATTAAAATAATGAATATGGGTGATATTTATAACCAAAAACCACTTGTTAACATAATATCAAATATAAATTTTTACCATCAAATATGAAAAAAATCATGTTTCTTGTGCATACGTGTGGACTACGACCTCTACGTAGGGATGCGAAATGTTTTTTACATAGATGATAAAGAAGTTATATTTAATCAACATAAATGATATATATGAAATAATTATTATTAATTAATGGTTACATAATATTTATTTTCATTCAACTCTATATTTCAAGAAAAATGTAAATATGGTTCTTGCATATATATGGGCTACCCTCTCTATGAATGGTGTGATAGATTTTTTATCTCTATATTTTATTGATTAATATAAATGAATATATAATGAATATATATGATATTCATTGCATTTTTATGATTTATGATAATATTTAATGAATATCAATATAAAATTAAGGATATTAATAAACCAAAAAATATATGAAAATGGAGCATTTATCAAATGAAATAATGATTTTAAAAAATAATTGTCAATAAATTGGTAATAATTGACTATATGTAAATAATATTTGTCACAAAATGTATGATTATGGTTACATATATATTTTTACAATATATATGAATTTGGTATATTGGAGGTTTGAACATGTATTAATGAAATATGACCAAATTTAATGGGTTCTTTCCTAATTTTTACTTCCATTACACATATTATATAATCACCAGTAAGTAATTTTTTGGGGTGTATATACAGAATATTTGATATCTTATATCATGAATCCATTTGTATTATTTGTTTCCAAAGATTAATTTGAATATATTTCATTCTTGGGGCCCATGATTCAAAAGTAACTAAAGTGTTAATGGTTTATTTTAATATATCATTATTTATAGAGAATGTTTATCCTTAAATTTAAGATAATGAAATCTTATGATATATCACCCATGAAACTCTTGAATATTCCTCTAATTTGGTTATTAGTTAAATTATAAATCATTGATATGATTTTGAACCCATTTTAACTTAAATTATTGAGAAATGTTTTTTAATAAAATTCTACTTTTATTCTCTCTTAAGTGGAAAATACTTTATTCCGGAACAATGTTTTCTTAAAATATTTTCTAGTAATGTTTTAACATTATACTATTGAATAATTATATAAAATTTTAACCATGTATGTATTATTTTATAAATTTTAATGATAGTAATATTCAATTCATTTTCCAAACAAAGCCCATTTGGGATTTTTTAAAATAGGGAATTGAATAATTGTTTTAACTTATATTACATATAAAAAATTTCACATTGTAATATCCATTATATATTTTAAATATTCTTTTATAATTATCAATGGTTTAAACAAATTATTTTCGAGATATTGTTTGAACATTTTGTTTTAAAATGTTCTTTTCAATGTGGAAAGGTAATTTTATTCAAGAATTGTTTTAATGATATCTTTAAGGATGTTTTATTAATTATTGAAAAAAAATTATTCAACTTATTACACACTAGGGATATGTTGTAATAATACTATACTAATTATTTACATGGATTTTTGATGATCAATTTGTATAGGGATTTAATAGTTTTGTACCATTTTAGAGATAAACTATATAGTGTATTTGGTAAAATCCTTACCCATTTATGTAAGATATCTTGGAATAAGACCTTGAATACATAGTTACGATATAAAAAATTATACATTCAATAATTATGATATTTTTAATTAATGTCTATGTTATTATTTGATTAGTTATAATATCAATGGAAAAGATTCTATCTCATGTGAGTATGTATATGGAATTATTTGATCCTTATTTACTCCATCTATATTATTCTCAATTTATTGATTAAATGATATGTGTTTATATTATTTCCCTCTCCATTTTTTGATTTATTTGTTCATAGATATTTCTATATACATACCCTTATTGAGAATTAAATCCCACTCATTTCTTCTATTTCATTTCCATAGTACTCAAGGAGGTGTCTTGTGAGTGATATGTAAGGATATTATAGAGGAGATATTAATGAAATAAGATAAAATACTAAGTTAAATTTTATGTTTTTCCATTGTAATATGATATTCAAGTATGTATCTTGTTTACTAAGAGTATTAAACTATTTGGGGCCTCAAGAAGTGATTCCTTGTGTATTATTTAAATGTATTAAATAAACCACTAACTCTAGGCTACCTGGGGCGGAGTTATTACAAATGGAACCATTGAAAGTTTAGAAGAAAACTTCGGATATAGATTTTGGAAAACATAAACTAGGGGAAATGACAATATGAATGAAATCAAGGATAATTATATGTATAAGATAATATCCTAAAGGGTTGTAATGTACATATTATATGGGTTTCCATGAAATCCATCATAATCTAGATACTAATTGTGGATGTGGTTATAGAATTGTTTTAACTTGGGGAAATAACCAGAAAAATGGTTTGTTGGGATTGAATCAAGAGTTACCTAGAAAAAATGGTCTTTACTACACACATGTTTTGAAAGTCCTGATGGATGTTATTTAGTATATTCAAATTTTATTTATGATTAATTATAAAGGATTTAAAAAGATAATGACCATGAATGATCTAGGATTATTCTATTGGATGAGTGTAGGTAATCGATTTACATAAATGGCTCCAATAATTTGAAAATTGGTGGAATATATCTTTTTTTCCTTTATAATAATTAAGAAAAAGATGAGAACAAAAATATCACTTTTAGCTTATAAAATGAATAATAATTTTTGATAGGGATAAAAAAACTTATATTCAATTATAACTATTAATTTGAAATTTTAATTATTAATTTTATCATGGTAATTTAATTATAACTTTTATTTATAATATAATTACCTCAAATTATTGAGAAAAGTTGAGAAACTATGATTTAGATAATATAAAAATAACATAAATGATCTTCAAAAGACTAAAAGTAATGTAATTTGAAACAATTATTGTTTTCCATGAATTTTTAAGACAGATATAACATTTTCTTGGTGTTTTAATTTATTATATTCTAATTATATTTTTTTATTTTTTCAAAGTCAAATTCAATGAAATGATTAATAAATGATATTAAAGATATTTTTAATAAATAATATATTATTAAATGAGTTAAAATTCATAAAAATCCCATGTTTAACCAAGTTATTTGGATGTGTATTAATATATCAACCATGTTCCATTTATTAACCAATTATCCTTTTATAATGACTATCCTGACCCAAAAGAGTAAAAAATTTATTATCATGGTTATTTTGAAAAGGGGTTAATGTATGTAAAAAACAAAGAGATAAGTGTGAAAATGAAATCTAAAATTCTCCAAATTTATTTGGATGGTTAGTTTGAGCCATTTTTCTACATGATATATTTTTTAATTTAATATTTTATGAAATTCAAAAATATCCCCTCCCCACACATATAAAAAAAACCCTCTCATCATTTTGTGAAACTTCATGAACTATTTAGTCTGGCTAATACAAAAGAATATACCTTCCATAAAAACCATAACACTTCATAGAGGCTTTTTTATTATAAAACCCTCTAACAAATGATTTTAGGCTTACCCTAATGTGGTTTTTTCAAAGAATATTTTTTCTTCCTAACTGAGGGTTTATGTTTTATTTTCTCTTCCACCTTCTTCAAATACAATTTTTAAATACCTAGACCCCAGTAACCTAGATTTGTGGGATACATTATAAATTTGGAATAATATATAAGGAATCACATCTTGAAGGATATAATAGTTTAGTAGTCTTGTTAAATAAGATATATACCTAAAATTTAATTTATATTTAAAACATAAAATATAAATAGTATTTTATAAGGGAATAACATTTTACCATATGTAGAACCCCCCATAATCAATCATAAAACACCTCACAGTATCATGGAAAAAATATGACTTAATAAAGGGATGACCTCAAATTCTTTATATGGGTAAGCGTATAGCCGAATCTATGAGTAAATAAAGTATAAATATTACAGAAAGGTAAATAAATGAAACACATTGCATTTAATTAATATTATGATAATAATATTACAATAATTATAGATGATCAAATAATTCAATATAAATAACCATATGAAAATGAAACTAAACCATGGATATTCTATGTAATCAAATGATAAAATGGAACATAAATAATTTTAATTTTTTATGATGGAATTATTAATATCAAACATATGAAACATATTGTCGAGGATTTATACCAGGAATCTAACACTATTAAGACTTCATTCTAACAATCTAAAAATATCTAGGACTTATACCAAGAATCTAAAAATGGGTAACGCCTCAGCCAAAACACTATCTAGTTTGCCTAATGAGATCTAATTATGCATCAAGGGGATATAAAAACACCTTTCATCAATTAATAAATCCAATTAATTCCTCAAATGAATGGATTGAAGCATAAAACATGTAAACATTCATATTTAAAACTATCATATTAAATGTCAATAATTTAACCATAAAACAAGAATGTTACCAAAATAGCACATCCATAGTCAAATTTATAGTAAAACATTAAATAAAATATTTTAGATGATATCAAGAGAGATAATCCATAAATAAATAGAATATTTCAACAAAGGGTGTTGAAATAGATGAAAAAAACTCTAATAAAAACATTGAAGATTATTTGAGTGAAATACCCTATTTTGAAATAATTTATTTAAATAGATAATCAATTATAAAAGTTTTTTTTTTCTGAATTAAACCTTGTAATATCATAGAGGAAGCTTCAATAAATTAATTCTTCATAATATAGGAAAAAGAGACTCATTCTGTATTAGTTATTAAAACATTCCTTCCTTATTTGTTTTCAATACAATCATAAAGTACCTTGTATGGAAAACAAAAAAAATTATTCATTTCAAACCATGTTATAAAATTTGAAAAGGGATAAAAAGATATTAAAATTCATATGAGAAAAGTGAAATAATTTTTAAAAATACATTTCTAAAACATGCACATGGACGAAAAGTCATTCCCAAGCAGAGACTTAAACCCAAACAATCCCGAACAATAATGAGATCGTGAAATAAAACATACAAAGATATCATAATTAGTAAAATTAATTTATCATGTTTGTATAATATAAATCAACATAAAATAGGTGAAAATAAAATAAAATATATTCAAAATTCATTTCACACGTATCTTAATCAAGGAAATAGAAGTGTAACCCAATGAATGAAAATTCACCTAAGAAATTCTTTATCTGACACTTAAATTTGGTTATAATTTTTTTAATCTCATGTATAATGGTTTAAATATTGTTATTAAATTATTAAAGAAGAAATTTTATATTTATTATATCTTATATGATTATTTTATATCATTTTATCACTCTCTTTTTAATAATATTTCATTATCACCCTTATTTATGGTGTTAATTACTTCTTTTTCCTATGCATGTTTTATCGTGTAAGTATTAGTTATTATGAATATGATATAGTTAAATAATATATATAATTATAATAAGGTTATAGTTATAATAATTATTTCATATTTAAATTTTTATTATCATTATTAAATGGTGAACATAGAAAATGGATCACATTGCGTCATGGAGATGGTTTGTCGTACATACACTCGGGTGATTGTACCACTCCCTTATTAGTGAAGGGGTAATGAAGTGGATTGCATTTTTATTTTTATTGAATTATTTTAATTCATTTATTATCATATATATATATATATATATTATTTTCATCATTATACCAAGAAAAATAAATTGGTGGTGAAAAATATATTACACCACGGTGTGGAGATGGTAAGTCGTACATACACGCACGTAGTGCATTCATTTATCCAAGGATGGATGAAAGGTGGAATATGGTTGTACCAATATAATTATAACATATCATAATATTGAATATACTACAGTTAATACTTTATTATGTAAACCGCATATTAAGAGTAAGTAGATGAAGAAATTAACCTAGCTGAGTTGGAAAAAATGATTACATATTCTTCGGTAGACTTCCTTTAGATCTATTATAAAGGGATCTGGGGTTGGTATTTTTAGAATACCAAAACCTGCGAAACAATTATAATGATTTTAACAAGATAAATTTTTAATTTTTGGTCAATCTAAGAGGCTTAAAGTGGTGTGAATAAGTGTGGTATGAAGTTCATTTTTATAATTGAGGCGAGAGACACTTTTGAAAACTCTCCCATTATTAAATTAATATAAAATAATTTTCATTTAAAAATCAGAAAAAAGTATATATATTAAATATAATATAAATATGGGTCTAAATAATCACATATAATAATTTTTTGACCAGTTTAGGTCACATTATTACCCTTTTCATTTGGTTTTAACCATTATTTAACCCCTTAAACTCTTATCGTGAAAACCTATATTTTTACTCATTGAGGTTAAATTTTGTTACAAAAAAAAACACAAATGAATCATGGAATAAATTTTTAACCATATATAAATCATTATTCCAAATTTTACGTTTTTATAAATATTATATCATTTAATTAAATATAATTTATTTTAAAATATCATTATTGTCAATTTTGACACTATTCATTACGTTGAATTTTAAAATATATATAAAAATATAACATCGAAAAAAATTTAATATATATATAATTTCTATAACATATATAATATTCATGTATGAAAATAGTTATCTAGAATTATATTTAATTTAATATTTCCATTATCATTTATTTGATATTTTTATTTATTGAACAGTTACAACATCATCATTGGGTAATCATTAAGGTAATTATATATCTCCAAAAACATAAATATATAATAATAGTATGAATATAAATATTTTATGTATAAAATTATTAATTTTAATCAAAAATATTTTTTGAATAATCACATATTGAAAATGTAATACTTATTAAATACATGAGTATGACATATTTGACATTCCTTAAATTAAAATACCATGAATAGATTAAAGTAATCCAAGTGGATCCAAGAGGCCATAAAATAGTTTCAAGGATTATTTAGTTCAATAGATACTATTAAAACAAAATTGTTTGGGTAATTTTATAATATTTTTAACATTATTTTTTCCCTTAATTACCTAATTTACCATTTATCATGGAAATTAAAATTACTATGTTTTCTATTTTATATTAGGTAAAAAAATAAAAGGGGAATATATAATAAATTATTAAAATATTATAGAAAATATGGAATCTATTTTTATTAACACAATTCATATATGTTTAATAAATTAATTTAAATCAAATCCTACAGGTGAGATGAAACAAGCTTTTAATGTAAAAATGTTCAAAAGATTGAAATGTTTTTATATATAATTTCAATGTGAAATTGATTCCAATGACCCAAATTGGATTTATTGATTCATTATATGAGTATTTATACAATAATAGAAATTTAAAATATAATTTTACTATGTAAATAAATTAGACAAAAATGTAGTTTTCACTTAAAATACAGTATTTGTTTACTATTCATCCAAAAAAATAAACATATCAGAAAAATTTCATAATTAAATCAAATTAAAATTTCATATTTCTCTTTTAAAAATAAATTTATTTTTTCAAATATAATTTTAAAAAGACTCAAAATTTTGTTTTAAAACACGTGTGCCATTAAATGCCTATAATATTTTCTTTTGAAAAATATTTCTTTTCATACTAAAATTTGGTTTCATTCTAATATTATGCCTTCAATATCTATTAAATGAATGTAAAAACATTTAAATATATATAAAATTCATAATATGATTATTAATATAAATTCTCTCTAATTTAAGTCTAGGTTATAATAATCATTCATTATTCATTTATGTTGGGCTTTGCGTTCAATGTAAGCTTTTGAAAAGATTAAATTTTAAAAGAGACTTACCATAAAAAATTATGATGTTACATTCTACCATCCTTATATAAATTGAATCCTAAAAATGATAAATTTCACATAAATTTTTTTTTGCCTTTTTTTGGGAAATCCACATTGGTTATAGGGCTAATAAAACATCAACTTAATAAGAGGGAAAGGAAAATGTGATGGTCACCACATAATTTGACATATAAATTAAAGAACATTAGAAAAAAGTGAAAATAGTGAAATGAATGAGAAATCTTACTTTCAAGTTGGGATGGATAGTGATAGATAACATGTTATTTGGAAAGTTATCCCTTACAAAACCATAAATTTGTGATTGGCTAAAAACCTATTAATTTCTCAGAATGAAATGTAAATAGAAATTGTTTTTTTTCAAAAATAAATTTCCTAGAGTTGAGGGATTACTTTACCATAAAGATCAGGAAAACATAATTAATTTCATTTCATTTTTATTAAATTATCAATTGGTTGTTCATAGATCTATTTCCACATCATTTATTAAACCAAGATATGGATATTCAAGATGAATTTTTTTCCTAGGGAACCTTTATCAAAAGATCCATAATTCAGTCCTCCAACCATTAAATTTTATAAAAACCAAAATTTTTAGGACATGTTATATAATATGATAAATCATAATTTAACCTCGTATAATAATATTCAATGTTCAACATAATCCATTCCATAAGTAGTTACCTTAAGACTCATTTAAAATACATCTGTCCAAATTCAAAGACCAAAAATTTATATGGTTACCGAATTTTCAAAATGAAAATAACATTAGATTATCCAAACCACATAATCTAACTCTTATTATAACATACCATATATGTGAATACATTTTTCACATTAAAACTATAATTAAAATAAAAATTCTTACAAATTATTAATAAAATCCTTATATATCATATGATTCTTATAACTACAAATAATGCATTAATTATTCCACATTTACTATAGTAACAACCTCAAACCCTTATATTCTTCTGAGTTATATTTCCTTGACACTTGGGTCATTCTTTTGCACATTTTCCCATATCCTAACAGTGGAAACATTGTACATTAGAAAAATAATTCATTCCTTTACAACCACATGCATGGTGTAATTTTTCCCCACCCATGAATCGAGCTCCATTCCCTTTTAATCATATACCTCATTGTTTCCATCCCCAAGTATAACATTTTATAAAATCTGGATTTCCTTTCTTCCCATTATATAACTCTTGCTCCACCATTATATTCATATCCTACTTCCCCTTGAAGTCATAGGACATTAATAATTTTTCCTTTATCTAGATATAATAAGAGACTACATCCTCATAGAATGATAATGTTTGGTAGATTGGTGACCTTTAGAGGAATCGATTTGACCAATCCTATAAAAGATCAATCTCACTCCTTGGGTTACATATATTGTCTATATCATGGATTGATAATCTTGTAAAGTTTGACTCATACATAGAAACATTATCTCCATCCTTTTCTCTCGAACTCAAAAATTGTCTCTCTATATTAGCATACAGTTTTAAAGGGAAATATTTTTTAAAGAAATGTTCCTTAAAATTCATCCATTCCATATTTTCTATTTTCACATCCACCTTTGTGTTTAAATTCAATTTCCATCATTTATTGAAATCTCTAGGGATATGATAAACATCCATGAAAATATACTCCTTTTCATTACTTCCCAATGAATGAAATATCTTTTTTAGGGAACATATTATTTTAATCTACTACACATGGATTTTTATCCCCAATTAAGGATGGCAGTTGTTGTCTCAGAATTTAGTTTAATGTTGTTACACCATTTTTTTCACCGGGTTACTCCATATGGGTAAGGTTATTTCTCAAAATCTAAGTTAGTTGTCACAATATAGTTATAATTTGGTCATCTACAAATATAGCTCCAACATCATTATCCTCTTTAGGAGGACTATCCCTATATTTATTCATACAGTTTCCTATCCATTTTTTAGAAACCATTTCTATTGTATGTAATATACTAAATTAGACCATAACATTATGAAACATAATGTATAATCTCATAAATAGTAAATCAGATAAACTAAATTGAAAATATATATACAACTAATCTCTCAATCATAATATTGGTTTCTTTAAAAATATTTTAAAATTATATCATAGGGTTTAATTTTTTATTCTATATTTTCCTAAGTCTAGTTCCCAATATTTCTACAAAAAATTACTTAGATTCCAACAGTAAATACCATGAACCAAGTTTCCAGGTGTCGATAGTTACTTTATTACATTCGAATAAGATAGAAGGTATCACATTCGGAAGAAACAAATAGTTTATTATTCATGGAAAAATAGATATAGAGATGGGATTATAATTTTATTTCATCCATAAAATAGAGAAAATATTTTTTAGAGAAAAACATTACCCCTTATAACAACCCTATATAATCAGTAAAAACCCCATCATTGTATCCTGGGGAAAAATAAAACAAATGAAAGTGGTGATCTCAAATTCTCAGTAAGTTTATATGTATAATGAAATATATGAGTAAATAATTCATAAAAAATATGTAAATTTAAATAAATAAAATACATTCTATTTAATCAATAACTGGAGCATAATATGACTAGAATAAAAGATGACCAAATAATCCCATATAAATTAGAACAGAAAAATTAATCATAAACATGGATTTTATATCTATTCAAATAATCAAATGGAATATAAATAATTTCATTCATAATGATGGAATTTATTTTATCAGACATCTGAAACATACTACTGAGGATTTACGACAATAATCTAATATTATCAATGATTCTTTCCAAGGATCTAAAATTATCAATGCTTCATACCAAAAATCTTGTAAATGGGTAAGGCCTTGGAAAGAACCCATTATAGTTTGTCTCCTAAGACAATACAATGTATTGAGGGGCTATAACGGTCCCTTTCTATCACTTTCTCTATTCAATTATTTCCTTATATGAAAGGATTTAAATATAAACAACATTAACATTCATATTAAAAACATGAATATGAAATGTGAATAATTTAACCATAAAAAAGATTGGTATAAAAATAGGATATCCATAGTCAATAAAATCCTAAAACAACAATAAAGTATTTTATATGATATCATAAGAGATAATATTAAATTAAGAATAAGATTTCAAATAAGGGTGTTGACATTTATGAAAATACTCTAATAAAAGTATTAAGAAATATTTTAAGGAAATACCCCATTTTTTATTTTGAAATAATTTATTTAAAATGTTGTGAAATTATAAAACAAAAACTTTTCCTTGAAAATATCCTTGTAAACATGTAATGTAATATTCAATACCATAAAATATCATAATGGAAAAATATATTCTAATTTCATATGAGATAGAAAAACATTCCTTCCATATTTTTGTTAGAAAATTTTTAATGTACCCCATTTAAAAAACAATAAAATTATTCCATTGAAAATGTATTATAGAAATTAATACAAGGGTAAAGAAGTCGTTAATCATTTATAGTATAATTGTAAAATAATTTTTCATTAGTAGATACATAAACACATATTATCCTTGATAATACTGATATTGTGAAATAACCCTTAGAATGATCATATCGTTAATAAATTTTATAAAGTCTGTGTCTACTACAAGTCCACATAAAAAATTTTAAATATGAAAAATATATTTGAAATCAATTGCACGCATAACCTAATCAATGAAATAGATGTTTAACCCAATGGATGAAAATTGAGTAAAGATATCCATTACATCACACATTTTTTGGTTGTACATTCTTTAATGTCAAGTATAATGGTTTAAATAATTTTTTTAACTTATACTAGATCAATTTTCATATTAATTTTATGTTATATGATTCTATTATATAATTTTTGAAACTTTGTGTTAGTAATAATTCATTATTACCATTGTTTTGAGTGTCACTACTTCATTTTCATATGCATGTTTTGTCATGTAAGTCCCAGTTCTTATTCATAAGATGTAGTTGAGTCATCTCTTGAATGATATTACGGTTTTATTTAACGTATTTATTAATTATATAAATTATTATAGTTATTCTGGAATGGTGAAAATGTAAAATGAATCACATCACGTCAAGTATATTGTAGGTCATATATACGCATTAGCGATCGTATCAATCCCTTATTGGAGAAATGGAAAGGAAGTGGGTGGAATATTACCTTTTCTATAATCAATATCATATAATAATTATCACAACTTTATATATATATTTAGTAACTATACCCATAAAAATAATGTGTTGATGAGAAATAGATTAATGACGGAATGTAGATGGTAAACCTTACGTACTCTCACATAATGATTTTGTTTATCATAGGATAGATAAAAGGTGGAATATGGGTTAATAGAATAATAATAAAATCTCAGAATATGAAATATACTATAGTTATTAAATTATCATGAAAAAACCATATGAATCATACGTTTATGAATAAATAAACTAGGATGAATTAGTAAAAATGATTACCACTTCTTCAGAGAACATCAATTAGATATATTCTTAATGGATCTAGGGTTGGTATTTTTGGAAGATAAGAACCTCCAGAACATGGATAAGGATCATAATAAGATAAATATTCAGGGTTTGGTTGA
Source organism: Viscum album (assembly GCA_963277665.1). Taxonomy (NCBI): domain Eukaryota; kingdom Viridiplantae; phylum Streptophyta; class Magnoliopsida; order Santalales; family Viscaceae; genus Viscum; species Viscum album. The sequence goes on from OY728138.1 coordinate 37,491,229, forward strand.
GATAGAAGGCTCAATTTTGGCTGAAGAATATTGGTATTAGGTTCCCTTTTATAATTGAGTGGAGGGGAACTTTTTTAAACTCCATAAATATTAAATTATTATAAATTACTTTTCAGTTAAAAATGCATCGAAATTGCGTTATTTCTAAGATAAGATGTGTTTGGGTTGAAATAATCTAATCAAAAAACATTTATAAAATTTTATGTCACATTATCCCCCTTATCATTTTATTTAACCCTTATTTAACACCTTTAACTCTTTCTATGACATCTTGTATTTTTACTCATAGGTGGTCAATGTTGTAACTATAAAATGACAAAGTGAGTATGAATTAATCGTAGAAGAAAATTTAATCCTTATGAAAATCATTCGGATTATTTTTTTAAAATTTTTCTCAGTTAAGAAAATATTATATATTTATAAGAGGGTTAAAATTTAGTTTTAAAAAATGTATTCTATAAAAGGAGACACAATTTTCTTTAGAAAAATATTGTTTTTTATGAATAAAATTTGATTTTTTCTAATATAATTCCTATGAAATATATTTTATTCATTTAAAAACATTTTAATATTTTTAACTTTCCCAATTATGTTAATACTATTCATTTATGATAATTTAATTACTTGGTTGTAATAATATTTCATTGTTCTTTTAAGTTGGGTGTTGCATGTAATGTAAGATTTAGAAAAGATTACCATTAAAAAGAGACATTCCATGAAACATTGGGTTGTTACATTATTCAACCATTATAATAATATAACATAAATATCTCATATATATAGTTTTTTTTATGTTAATTTCATTTCTTATATCCACATCCTCTTCAACAGAATGGGAAAAAAAACTTTCATTCATATATATGATGACCTTGAACCCTGTGAATCGATGTAATTAATTTTCCATTACCACCATTCATGGATTTTTTTAACGATAGACATAATATATATACTTATATATATACATATTATCTCAATGGAAAAATTATCATCATGTAAAGATAGTATATCATATACTTTCTTACCCTTCTATTCATTAAAAAATTATAATATCATTTGGGAATATATGTTGATTACCACCTCCCTAAAGCGATGTGATTTTTTTAGTAAACATATCATATTAATTATATATATAATTTTAAAAGAATATAAAATATTACATTTATTTTATAATGATAATTAATTAAATATTAAACAATATTTACTATATTTCTATCGTGATTTCGTAAAAATAGAAACAATTCTCATCTATACATACAACTCGCTCTCCATTATTATAACATAGTTCATTATTCATAACCATTATTCCTTTAGGGTTTTAAAAGTATATTTGATTTGAAGAAATGATAATTATTTCAGGATTATTTTTCTTGATCTGATGAAACAATGACTACTTTTACCATAGTCAATCCACCAATGTCATTTTGAACATAAGACCCAAATATCAGTAAATCATCCATTATGAACGTAATTGATTATATAAATAAATATAGAATTGTTATAAATAAATAAATAAATAATAAAACTAAAAAATATTCTATTAATGTAAATAGATATAATTATTTCCTTATTTAGGATAATAAATAATGTAACTAAAATTTCAGAGCTGAGGTAAGATTTTTCTTCTTTATTATCCTTTATTGAGGCATGTTTTAATGTCATGCACCAAATTTATTTTACATGGTATATATTACAACATACCATGTAGTTATAGAATAATAATTTTTTATTTCAATTAATATTTATTAATTATATAGAAGTTAACAGATATAGTATATTCCACAGCTTATATGACAAATCTAGATTATGGTTCAAAACATTGTTTTTCTAAAAAACAGTTTTACCAACTTTTGTTGGAGAACCAGTTTTAAATATAATTTTTGATAATTTTATAAGATTTATTTCACTAAATTAACTTCTTATTAGGACGTGGGATATCAAAATTTACTTTGGTTGTTTTTTATTTGTTATGATAAAATTCATATATCACTCAATTGTGAAAAATTAACAGTTTTAATCAATTTTTTTCATTTGTTTTATTTTTATTATCAGAATATCCTTTTAATACATTTTACAGTATATTTATATTATTTTACTATCATTTAATAATTTTTTTCATTGGAATAAATTTCAAATTTAAATTAGATATAAAAATATTTCAATATTTTTAATGCTTCACTTTAAAAAGCTGCTTTTCATTATGACAATAGAATTAATTTTTTAAAAAATTATTATAATTAAGTTAATTGAGTTATATAAAATAGATTCAATATTTTTAGTCATATTTCCAAAAATATTTCTTATATTCTATTTCATTTTTAGGTATAAAAAAAGCTTCCATGTTAAAAAATTTATTTACCATGGTATATGTAATAAACGATAAATGTTAATGTAAAAAGGGTCAAAAATTAAAATAAGTAAAAAAAACATTTAAATGTTTTTAATGTGTGGATTTACCAAAAACAACCTATAACCATAATTTAAATTATAATTCATTGATATTAATTTAACATCAATGTGGTTATCTTTGAATATAATATTATCAATAATTTAATCAATTTAACCCACCACTCCTCATGTATAAATACTACCCCTCACCTCCCCATTTCGACCCAAAATTCATTGTAGCTCCTGAAACATATAACCAAACCCATCTTCATAAATATAATCAAATAAAAGTACTTATGGTCTCATATAAATACCCAATCCAAGGTCCTCTAGGCTTTTTTAAGGAGGGGATATTCAAGAGTTCATTTTTTGAAAGTGCATCTCTTAATTTATTTTTATTTTATACATTATCCACAACTCATTTAACACTCAATGAATGGTTAATCTAGAATCTTGTATACACTAGAGTGTTATTTATTTAATTGAATATCTCATATCTATTTCATTTTTCACCTCTTATTATACAAAAAAAATTATTTTCTATTTACTACCGGTTAATCACCTCTGTGAAAAATGTTTTAATTTTATTTCCATTCCCACGTTCATGTCTGGTCTTAAAAATATTCATCCAGTGAAATAATATTTTAATATTTATATTATATCATATTTAATATTTTTGAAATATGATATTAAAAAGTCCTTAATTCTTTCTATATTGTGTTTATACGATTACTTCGTTTGGGGACGTGTGGACTACCGCCTCCTCAAAATGACGTGATTCTTTTACACATCACATGGAATGTATTAAGGATTTTTAGTAAAAATCTATTAAATAAATGAAATTTTAATTCCACATTAGTGATATTATATATATATACATAAATATATACATTTCATTTAATTTTATTATTGTAATACACTAGGAAAAAACAAAAATAGCATTCTATCGTATGAACATCCAACCATCTCCAGGAACGATATTTTTAGTTTGTCTTTAATTATTATTATAAATAATTATATAATAAATATATAATATATTTAAAATATTTTTAATATACTAGAGATGACAGAATTATGACCACTTGGACGATTGATATCTTATAATGTTCATTTTCAACTCAATTACCGAATATCGACAAAGCATCAGAAACGAACATAACTAATTATTTAATTTATATAAAATAGTAATAAGTGATATAAAGGGAATAATTTTTTTTAAAGGGTTCCAATAATGTATAAATTATACCATATTTTTTATTCAGGAATATAAAAATTGTACATGAAGATTCAGACTCAAGGTAAGGGTGCTTCTTATCACAATTTCCACTCTTTGGGTTAAAAGTCTACATCTGGATTATGTCATGCTATAGTGATGTGTGAAATGAATTTTGAATTTATTATATTATATTTATAAATTTATAAATTATTTATATTTAGTTATATGTAATACAGATAATTTAACCTTCTAATTTACAAAATGATCTTTGTGAGGAACATTATCTCAATCTAATTTTATTGAGGCATATTTTAATATTATATGAAACTTTCTTTAATAAGGTGTATAATAAACCCCTTGAAATTTTAATATAATTATAAGGATTTTATATGGAATCTTTTTATATGAGGAATTTTACTAAATGATAAAAATAATGATTTTTAACGTAAATAGAGATAACTACTTTTCCACTACCATGACCATTTTTTGATATTTGGATTCCTTTAAAATCCATAATATTTTTAAAAGAAAAATAAATACAATTATTCATTATCAAGAATTATGGTATTGAAAATGGTTTCGGTAATTGATTGATTATATCAATATCATGAAATGATATTTTGTGATTCCCAAAATGAAAATGCTATAATACCTTATTTTTGTTTTTGTGTTATTATTATTTTATGGTTATGGTGAATATTTAATGTATATAGCTTGTTTAGTGATAAACCAAGGGTGGGTGAGCCCATGATAGCTCTCTAATGCAATGAGTAAAGAGTCTGTGTTAAAACATAGGGTTTCTTCTAAGAGATTTAGGGAATATAATCTAATTGTTATCCCAAATGTAACAAAAAATAATACCCCATAAGTACCTGTGAAAGCTATAATGTATGTATGATATAAATTTCCCAAGTTACCTTTATGATTTATTAATTCTATGATTGCAACTAGAGTCTTATGATTTCCTGTGGTAAGATAAAGGATTTGTATTTTTTTGGTGAAAAGTATGTTTTTTGTGAAATTGTTTTCATGATTTTAAAATATTCATGGAGTAATAGTTTAATTCATTAATTTATATCACTTATGGAGATTTCTGTGCTCATACTAGGTTTTGTAAATGTTTTCCATAGGGTATAATAATGGGAATGTTAATGAAACAAGTAAAGATGAATGTTATGAAAATTTTTATGAAGGAGAATAATTAATGTTTTATATTAAAATGTTTTAAACAATCATAAAATGGATAACGTGTCAACTTTTGTACATTGTAATATTTGAAATGTTATTTCATAGTTATGGACTAATTCTATTAAACACTAAACCTAAAAATATCATAAATTTGAATGAATGTAAATTATTTAATTAACAAAATATTATGTAACATTTAAGACTAGGGCCATATAGTTTGTATCAGAGGTCTGTTTAGATAACTTTAGGAGTTATGATATTATTATTAGAATATCGATAAATGATTTTTTCATTATGTTCAAATTGAAATGATATAGAATCTTTAGATTACCATCTTTCAAAATATTATACATGTCTAGTAGGAATGGTTTTCCACTGATAAAAAAATAGAAGCTATGATTAAGGGACAATTAGAGGATAAAAAGCATCCAAACCAGCAACCAGAGATGGTCAAAATCAGAACTGAATAGTTTGTTGTAGTGATGGAGTAGTTGACACAAGCAATAAATTTTGGTGGTATCCATGTATGAGATCAACCTAATCATCCATTGAGGCACATGTCAATAGTGGATCATTTTACAAGGAATGATCCTCCGTTATTCAAAGGACCATCTTACCTCATGTTAACCTAATGATGGATTAAATCTTTAGAAAACATATTCGAAACATGGGTTGTTCGAAGCATTATAAGGCTAGTCTTGTCATTTAAATTTTTGAATGGGAAGTCGATCATTGGGGGTAGATAGTTATGAATATCTGAAATAGTGAGAAGATTTATTCTCTTGAGTGGGATAAATTAAAAAATTGTGTAACATCCTGGTTTCAGAATCCTCCCAGAGGCACCCCGTACCCGGTTGTTCACATGGCCTCAAGTGCATTTCCCCAAAATCCAGAGGCTGCTGACTAGCAGTGAGGGCCTTGTCTATGATAGTGGGGAAACTATTCCCTCATTGGCAGAGTACATAGCGGAAGTACACAACACATGCAATAGCATAAGCAGTAAATATCCAATCAACAGTAAACAATAGATGACTAAAGTAATATAAAACTAGAGCACACAGATATATATATATATATATATATATGAAATGATGCATGATACATATGTCTAGGAAAACATCCAAACAAGTCATGATGTTGGATGTACAACAGTGCTAAACCAAAGTGCAGAAGAAAAATAGATAAGAAACTCCTCAACATCGCAAGCCTCATCTTGGCCCCGTGATCTCCTGCTCCAATTAAAATCAAGTACTTGATGTAGAATGGTGCTTTCCTTATCTATAACTGCAACAACATAATCTTTTTGGGGCTAAAATCATGACCCAAATAGAGTATGAGACTAAATCCCTATAGGCAACCAACTAAAGATCTATGACTAACTATCAGTGAGTATATTTCTGGTAAAGTACAGTAACAGTAAACAGTATGCAGTAAACAGTAATACATAGCAGTAAACAACCCACAGATCAAACAAGAAATAGTGAAGCAAACAACTATCCACAAAAAGGTAACCCTCTAGGAGTACTCACTGCCATCTCCTCTGGTACTACCTAAAAACTACCAACAACCCTCTAGCCAGTACACTTAGCCTAACCCCTCTAGTTTGGTCATATGAAATTATAGACTCTCTAAGGATGCACACTCATTAAATTCCCCATATAGTCTAGGGTAGTCACAGACTCCCTGAAGAAGATCATGTAGTGAATTCCCTTTATAGCCCCAAGGTCTAGAGAATCTATGAGGAATCTCACTCGGTCAATTCCTTCTATAGCCTCAGGTAGATCACAGACTCTCTGAGGAAACCCGCTCGGTCAATTCCTCCTATAGCCTGGAGTGGTTTAAGGAAATTCAAACAAAACGTAGACTCCCCGAGGAAGCTCACTCGGTATATCCTCCTATAGTCTACAATATCTCAAGAATCTATAATGAAGCTCACTCGGTATATCCTCTTATATTCTATAATTTCCAAGACTCTCTGAGAAGCTCACTCGGTTTATCCCCTATAGTCTATAATTTCTAAGACTCTCCGAGGAAGATCACATGATCTATCCCCTTATAGTCTCTGGCACCAGGCTCTCACGGCCTCATGCCAGTCAGTGCTGAATAATTCTGTATGGACAAAGTAAACCTAGAAAGTTACTTGAAAAACTAGTCTATATTATAACAAGCATGTCAGGGAACATCACTCCATCCTACGGTCACAAGGCATGGAGAAAAGTTAAAACAACCAAAAGGCTGAACAAGACCAAAAGGTAATAAAGAGAACAAGGCATGGGAATAACATCCAAGCATAGAAATCATTTTTATACATAACCAATTTACCTCTACACAAGCATACAAGAAAAGAAAGAAAAAGCAGGGGTAAAATGGTAAACACGCAATACCCCGTTCAAGGGTATTGGTGAAATTTTCACATAAAACTCAATGACATTGAATAGAAATGCACAACCACCAACCTTGATTCTAGGAGACCAATGTACTTGAACCAAGTGGAATGGATCTCCATAGAACACTGTAGATCTAAGAAAACCCACAAAATGTTCAACCCACGATAACATGAAAAAGTGGAGGAACTGGAAAACGATGATCTAGAAGAAGGAAGAGCTTACCGCTACGGTTCCAACGCAATCCATGATGGTCGATTCAAATAACAGATAGAGGTTAGAGGGCTCAGAAAAGTTCTTTGGCCGTATGACTTCTCTTGGTCCAACGAGACCATGAAGAAGATGATTCTGGAGGTTAGACGCAACCCCGGTGTGTTTAATGAAAAAACAAACTACACGACGTGTACTTTTGGAGTACATGGCGTGTACTATCCTTTTCTTTACTCAGCTTTATAAGTTCGCCACATCACCCCTACATGGTCGTGTGTGTGGCCCGGACACGACCATCATACGGCCTCACACGATAAGGGACTACACAGTGTGTATTCATAAAGTACTCGACGTGTACTCCAAAAATTTATAGAAACTCCTCATTTCCCAAAAACTCTCGAAAAAGGAAAAACATACCTGAAAAGAAGGTCTAGGTTCTTAAAAACTTCCCCCCTTAAAGAAATTTGTCCCCAAATTTCCCTAGCGAGACATAGAAGATGATACCCCAAACAGCTCCAGTCACTGCGATTGCACATCCGTCTCCCTATCCCAAGTCACATCCTGTAGTCACCTGTGCTTCCATATCACCCATACAAGAGGAACAGACTGGCCATGGTGAAGTTTTGTACTGCGATCAAAAATATGGATAGGATGCTCCTCAAATGATGCATTCGCTTCGAGGTCAACCTCCTCAGGATGAATTACCTGAGATTGGTCGGAAAAGTAATGTTATAGCTGAGAAACAAGGATGACATCATGCGTATCCTAGTACCTCTGAGGTAACTGAAACCGATAGGAAGCTAGCCCAACTCTCTCCAATACCTCAAACAAACCGACATACCTCAGTTAAATCATACACTATCTTTAAATCCACTTGTGTCCCAACGTCGGTGCAACACATACGAAAACCTTACCCCTGACCTCGAACTCCAGAGGGCGTCTCCTCTGATCATCATAAGACTTCTTTCGAGACTGTGTCGTATCCATCCTCTTCTGAATCAACTCTATCTGCAATGAGGTATCTTGAACAAGACTACGTCATAGCAAAGATGCCTCTCCTGCCTCCATCCAAAATAAAGGTAATCAGCATGGCCTACCTTACAAAGCCTTGTAAGGTCCCATCTGAATAGTTTCTTTAAAACTATTGTTGTAGGAAAAATCCACAAGAGTTATATGCTTCTCCCAAGAACCTCCAAAATCCAGAATGCATGCTCGAAGCATGTCCCCTAGATCCTGAATCGTACGCTCAGACTGGACATCAGTCTGGGGATGGTATGATGTACTCAAAAGTACATGTGTACCCAAAGCCTTATGAAGTCCCTATCAGAACCGAGATGTAAAATGTGCATCCCTTTCTAAACAAATGGAGTGCGGAACTCCAAGAATATGTACAATCTCTTGGATGTACAAACACCCCAACTCATCAACACTGATGGTCTCCTTGATTGGAAAGAAGTGAGAAACCTTCGTTAGTCTATCAATGACCACCCATACTACATCATTCCCTCGAGGAGAACTCATCAAACCAGTTACGAAGTCCATCACGACGTCATTCCACTTCCACTTGGGAATGTGTGACTGCTGTAAAATCCCTTCTGGTCGCTGATTCTCCACCTTCACCTACTGACAAGTGGACCATCTCATGATGAAACCAGCAACATCCCTCTTTAATCCTAGCCTTCAATACTCACGGTGTAGATCAAAGTACATCTTGGTGATTCCAGGATGAACTGTGAAAACTGAGGAATAAAAATCCATCATCAGCTCCTCGCGTATGTCTGCTGGAACCCATACACGTCCCTGGAAATGAAGAATCTCATCCTCTCTTATGGTCTACCCAGGAATAGGGTCCCATATTGACATGCTTTCACATAGGTCTAGGCCTTCAGAATCTGATAGATGACTCATTCGTACTTGATCAAGAAGAGTTAAGCTAACAACTATAGAAGAAAGAAACATCTTCCCCTGACTGTCATGCACCTCCAAATGCATCTAGATGAACAGAGACATAAGCTGCCACTCACTACTGGCCTCCTAAACTGCCTGTATCTAAGTCCTCCTGCTTAGTGCATCAGCCACAACATTGGGCATGCTCAAAGTCAAAAGACTGAAGGTACTCAACCAACCATCTCTATCTCAAATTCAGATCATGCTGAGTGAAGATGTAGTTGAGACTCTTGTGGTTGGTAAACACCAAAAATTGATCTCCTAGAAGATAATGTCTCCCAAAACATAGGGCATGATCAACAGCTGCCAACTCCAGATCATGCATCGGGTATTTTCTCTCATCTGCCCTTAACTGCCGAGACCCGTATGCAACGACTCTATCTTCCTACATAAGCACAAATCCCATATCGATACCTAAAGCTTCACCAAAAATGGTATAGATCTTACCCAACTCTGGAAAGACTAGTATCAGTGCTGATGTCAACCTCCCCTTCAGCTCCTAAAATACAAACTCACAAGAATCTGACCATAAGAACTATGCCCATTTCATGGTAAGACATGTCTGTTGTGCTGCTAGGCATGAAAAGTCTTGTATGAAATGTCTATAGTATCCATCCATCTCGAGAAAACTCCACACCTCAAATACGTTCTTTGGCAGCTCCCAGGAAACTACTCCACTCACATTCTATGGGTCTACTGATACTCCTTCCTCTTAGATAACATGACATAAGAAGTGATTTCGGTCCATCCAAAAGTGGCATTTTGAGAGATTAGAATTTAACTGAGGCTCCCTCTATGTACTCAAAACGATCTCAAGATGGTTAGAATGGTCATGTTGAGTTTGAGAGTACACCAAGATGTAATCCACAAAAACGACCATGAAGGAATCCATGTATGGATGGAACACTAAGTTCATTAGTGGCATGAAAACTACAGGTGCGTTCATGAGATTGAATGACATAACCATGTAATCGTATAGACCATAACTACTCCAAAAAGTTTTAAGAGGTATATCAGATGGTTTAACGCACAACTGATGATAAACAGATCTCAAATCAATATTTGAGAACACCTAGGCTCCTCAAATTTGATCAAAGAGATCATCGATCCTCAACAAGGGATACTGGTTCTTGACCATCAACTGGTTCAACTTCTGATAGTCCACACAAAGCGTGAGGGTACCATCTACCTTCCTAGCTAACAGGGCAGGCGAACCCCAAGTAGAAGTACTAGGTCAGATGAAACCCATTTCATGCAACTCTTCCAACTACTTCTTGAGCTCTTGCAACTCAGGTGTAGCCATCCTATAAGGAGGAAATGACATCAGTTCTGCTCCTGGAGAAAGCTAAATTGAAAATTCTACCTCACACTCTAGAGGAATTCCTAAAAAGTTCTCTTGAAAGACATCTCTATAATGATCTACCATTGAAAAAAAATCTAACTCTAAAGTCCCCTGATCTTCCATATAACGATTATAAATCTGGGCTGTAACACCTCACAACCCATGATGCTCTTGACTCATTCTGCTTGCCTAGACATCCCATTCACCTCTATGAAGAAAGGTTGCAATCTTTGATGATATGAAACTCACCCTAAGGTGATAACTATCGATGAATACCTAGAAGGGAAAAATCTAGTCCATTCCAAAAACTAAATCATAGCTCGTCATCTCTAAAACATAGAGTCCCCTTAAGAAGTGACACCCTACAACCTCAAGAGGACACTCTCTGCACTGACGTACACTAATTGCTCTAGTCCCCATCAGTGTATCAAGAGTCAAAGTATTGATAGAGGAAAAGATGTAGATCCCAAGGCTCTCCACAACAACAACAATTATAAAAATATGAATTTAACCAGAATAAAAAATATTTGAAGATAAAACTGAGGCTACTAAGATCATTCCATGAACTATAGAGGGGTCAGGATCCTGCTCTTGATGGGTCTGCTGCACTATAAAAGTCTGCCCCATGTCGCGGCCCTATGACCTTGCCTGACCACTCTGAGTTGATCCACTCTACTGTAGCTGGTAGCCTGGTGACTGACTACCATGGTCATGACCTTATCCTCAGCCCAAACGGCCATAAGAACTCTAGTTCCTAGACTGGTGAGAAACAGGCGATGCATCTCTTGAACACAGGGTCATAGAAGAAGCCCAACCACATATTGTGGGTGTGAAGATCCGATAGAATTGCTGATGATGGCTCTTATTTTCACAAGATTGGAACTCTATTGGTTCTCTCCAGTACAGAGGCCTAGTATGCCTACTCCCCCTTCATTAGTATCACACAACCTGGTTTCCTGATGATACATTTCTTCTACACTGATCTTCTTGATCAGACTCTCTGCAGCGGTTCCTGCTATCAGTAGGTGGAACACTGACTCTGGGTGTCGTACCGCCCTGGCTCACTGCTCGAGAATCCCTCAGATTGCACTCAGTGGTCAGTGCCTAGTTGACGATAGAGGATATGAATGTTTACCTGATGATTTTCACCTACGATCAGATGTCATGCCTCAGACCATCCTCGAACATCCTCACAAGGAACAACTCATCGCCTCCTGGAATAGGCATGAAACATTGTAGCTCGGTAAAGAGAGATGAGTAATCCATTACATAAAGAGTACCCTACTCCAGACTCATAAACTCCATGGATCGATCGGCCCTCATGGTCTCTGGGAAGAAGTAATAACAGAAGATGTGCTGAAACTAATCCTAAGTAACTCTCTACTGGCGTCCTGACTGTGAGATCACCTCCCACCACCTCATGGTGGTTTCTCAGAGAATATATGTAGAGAGATTCACCCTATTATCTAGAGGTATCTTCAGATGCTTGAAATTTGTTAGTGTGGCCTCTAACCATGAATCTGCTGCCTGGGGTCCTCCATCCCCTGAGAAAGTAAGAGGATGCTACTCCGAGAAAATCGTGCAAATTCTGCTATCTACGGGGTAGGAGGCGGTGCTCCCCGGAAGGTTTGCATCGTCCTCAGAAAAGCATCCCTAAACTATGAAACGACACCCACAACTGGTATAACTGCTGATGCCAAGGGTAGTACAATAGGAGGATTTGCCTAAGGTCCCTGATCAGCTGTATCCAGTGTCTGATCACCTTCTGGCAGCTGACGTACAACCAGAGGACGTCTTAGTGTCATAATTCTGAAACATTCATGTTTTACAAAACACAACTACACAACATGTATAATAACTACACAACGTGTTCTTTTAGGCCATTCACATGGCCATGTACTTCTGCCACAACTGGTCGTCTAACACCCCAACCACACGACATGTTGGTCCCAAGAACGACATGTACATAAACTCTATTCCCCTACCTGAGTCTCCTTACATGGATAACCCACACAATACTCTTAATTATAGACTACACAGTGATTATGACCACCACACGCCTTGTACTAGACAAGGTTTCAATGACCCGTGTGGTTTGTTACATGGATAGCTACATGGCTCACTCTACATGGTGTTCTCCATGGGAACACAGCGTGTACTTGAAGGCTTTCCCTGGCCCGTGTTGTTCGTGACATGGAAAGGTACAAGGTTCACTCTACATGGTGTTCTCCCTGTGCACATGACATGTACTTGAAGAATTTCCCTGGACCCGTGTTGTTTGTGACATGACCAGGTACTTGGGTTACAAGGCACAGTGTGTAACAACAGGACACCACATGTAATGTCAAGGTTTTATCCATGTATGTCATTAGTTACATGGGTAGACACACGGTCTCTAAAACACGACGTGTACTTACCATACACAGTGTGTTCCTGATGAATTTTCACGACCCCATGTTTCTGTCCACACAGTTAGTGAAACGGTTTAAAAATTACATAGTGTGTATTCATAAGTTTCATGTTTTGTATTATGTGTTATTCTAAGCAGTAGCTCAAAAACTACATTGAAGCCCAGAAAACACATAAAACAAGCCTGAAGGTGCCAAATTCTGATCCCCGAGGGACCATACTCCCCGCGAATCAAGGTTTGGAATATCTTACATATCATATACAAGGAAAAAAATAAATAATCCACCGTGTTCTGATTAATGTGGGCCCATAACACCTCAAGAATCAAAATTTGGCATTCATTTCAGTAAATTTCTACATAAACAATTCCCTATCAAAAAACAAGTATTTCTATTAAGGAAACTATCCCAACTAAGTGCATATTTTACACATAATCTATCACAAGAACATGCAATCACTAATTAATCCTAGAAGGCATGAAAAAATGCATGACATGTGATTTCTAGCATCTGCCTATATGATGAATAAGATGGAATACCATCCTCTCATCGGGTTGCAACAGAAATAGAACCTCAATAATATCAACAGTAACATCACAAATCATGTAAGTCACTCGAGGTGAAATAAAATCAACTGTAAAAATTGAAAAACCTGATGAAATTTAATTAAATGAGGTAGATTGGATTTTCCCTGTTCATAGGTTTTGCTACTCCCAGGCATAGCTTATTACCAAGTACCGATTCAGTCTTATCCCTGGCTATAGGATCGAAAAAGTAAATCAAGGGAAAAGAATTCCTCTGATACCACTTTGTAATGTCCTAGTTATGGAAGCCACCCAGAGGTGCCCCATACCAGGTTGGTCAAATGGCCTCAGGTGCATTTCCCCAATTTCTAGAGGCTGCAGACTAGCTGTGAGGGCATTGGGTGTGATAGTGGGGAAACTATGCCCTCATTGGGAGAGTACACAGCGGATGTAATCAAAACATGCAATAGTCGAAGCAGTAAATATTAAATCAACAGTAAAAAAATGGAATACTAAATCAATAAAAAACTAGAGCACACACATACACACATCTATATGAAATGATGCATGATAAATATTTATAGGAAAGCCTCCAAACAAGTCACGATGCTGGAAGTAGAAAAATGCTAAAACAAAGTGCAAAAGAAAAATAGATAAGAAACTCCTCAGCATCACAAGCCTTGACTTGGTCCCGTTCTCTCTAGCTCCAATGCAAGTCAAGTACCTAAAGTTGAAGGGTGATTGCCCTTATATATACCTACACCAACATGATCTATTTGGGACCGAAAGCATGACCAAACATGGTGTGAGACTAAATCCTAGAATGAAACCGCCAAAAGATCAGTTCCTAACAGTTAGTGAGTATATGGAAGGTAAAGTAAAGTAATAGTAAATAGAAAGTAGTAAATAGTAATACACATCAGTAAAAAACCCACAGATCAATCAAGAAAGAGTGAATCAAACAATTATCCAGAAACATGAATCCTTCTTGGAATACTCATGCCCATCCCCTCTTTTCGTACCTAAAAATTACCAATAACCCTCTGGGCAGTACACTCAGCCTAACCCCTCTGGTTTGGTCATATGATTATATAGAATCTATGCAGAATCACACTCAGTAAATTCCCCTTATATACTAGGGTAGTCAGAGACTCTCTATGGATGATCACACAGTCAATTCCCCTTATTGTCTCAAGGTCCAGAGACTCTCTTAGGAAGCTCACTCTGTCAATTCCTCTTATAGCCTGTAGTGGTTTATGGAAATTAAAAAAAAATGACTCTCTGAGGAAGCTCACTCGTTATATCCCCATTTAGTCTATAATAGCTCATGACTCTATCAGGAAGATCACATAGTCTATCCTCTTGTAGTATATAATGTCCAATACTCTATGGGAATCTCACTCAGTCTATCCCCTGTAGTCTATAATGTCCAAGACTCTCTGAGAAAGCTCACACAGTATATACCCTTATAGTCTATAACACCAGGTTCTCACGGCCCCCTGCCAGTCAGTGCATAATAATTCTATATGGACAAAGTAAACCTACAGTTCTACTTAGCTAACCAATCTATAGCATAACAAGCATGTCAGGGAATAACACTCCATCCTATGCTCATAAGGCATGGAAAACAGTTATAACGACCAATAGGCTGAACAAGACCAATAGGTCATAAACAGAACAAGGCATGGAAAAAACATCCAAGCATAGAAACCATCCTTATACATAACCAATTTCCTCTATAGAAGTATACAAGCAAGGACGGAAAAAATAGGGGTTAAATGGTAAACACGAAATACCCCATTCAAGGGTATTAGTGAAATTTTCAAATAAAACTCAACGAATTTTAATGGAAAGGCACAAAACACCTGCCTTGATGCTAGGAGATTGATATACTTGAACCACGAGTCTGGAATCTCCTTAGAACATCGTAGATCTACAAAAATGCACAAAACGTTCAACCCACAATAACTTGCAAACGAGTAGGAATTGGAAAATGATTCTCTATAAGAAGGAAGAGAATTCCACTGTGCTTCCAACGTAGTTGACAGTGGTTGATTTAGAGAAAAGATGGAGGATCAGGGGCTCAGAGAAGTTTTGCGGCCATACGGCTTCTCTCGGTCAAATGAGACGTAGAAGAAGATGATTCTGGAGGTCAGACAAGACCATGGTGTGTTTAATGAAAAAACTAATACAGGGCGTGTATTTTTTGAGTACACTGCGTGTACTAGCCTTTTATGTACTCTTATTTAAGCGGCTACCACATCACCCCTATATGGTCATGTGTTTGTCTTGGACACGTCCAGCACACAGCGTCACATGGTAGGGGAGTACACGACATGTACTCATAATGTACCCGGGGTGTACTTCAAAAATTACCCAAAACTCCTCTTTTCTTAAAAACTCTAAAAAAAGGAAAACATACCTGAAATGAAGGTCTGAGTTCATACGAATAGATTCTTGTGAAATGTTTTCCTAAGTAGGATCAACTTAGGATGAGAAACATGTTCTCGTAATTAACACTAAAGGATGACTTGTTGAATTGTTATGAAGAATAATTCACTCAGCTACCAAGGTATGCTTCAAGATTCATCTGATATCATAATTGTAAAATTAATTGTTTTTACTCAGGATTAAAAAAACTATCGAAGGGGATTGGTTTCTTGTGATTTTAAAAAGTTATGGAAAACTTATTTGATGTGCGGGGAATGTGGGAATTGAGTTTTTTGATGAACATGTGCTATTTTAAAAAATAATAGAAGAAGAGGTTGAGGAGGAAAATGAAATGGAATAACTCTTTAAAAAAGTATTATGGTGAGAAAATAATGTTTACTGTTTGCAAAAGTTGTGGAAAAAAACACACTAGAGAATTCCATTTGAATTTTGGTAAGTTCTTCTGATGGGGTAAAATGGGACATAAGGCTCAAAACTACACTGAAAAATATCAAAGCTATGGTAATAAAAATATCATGTATAATTTTGGTTCAATGAGATGGTTCATTATAAAAATGTGTGTCCAATGGAGAACTCAAGTAATGGGAAGCATCCTGAATATAACTAGAAAGGTGTTTTGAAGTCCTTTGTAACTACATCAACAAATATTGGGCCATCAAATGAAGTGGTATTAGGTTAATTTCTTATTATCTTATATTATTCCAATTTTCTTATTTCAGGGTCTACAATTTCATTCATTTCTATGAAATTATTTAGTGAATTGGAAATTCCACTTCCTGAAATGAATCCAGAAAATTTGGAAAAAATATACAAGGGAAACATTAAGGATTAATGAAATTTGAAGAATATTCTTCTCATTATCAGTGGAATGAATTTTCTATTAAACCTTGTTGTCTTACCTCTAATGGATTATGATGTTATTATGGGAATGGATTGGTTGTCAGTTTACCATTCAATGATTGACTGTAGAGCTAAAGAATTTCATTTTTAGAAATAGTTTTAGTTTTTGTATGTTAATGACCACATGACAATGATAACATATAATGAAGCTGAGAAATGGATAAAATATGGAAATGAATGTTATCAGGCACATATTGTTTAAAATATAGAAAATTTTTAGATAAATGAAGCACAAGTGGAAAATTAGTATCTTGATTTTTTTTCTTGATGATTTGTCAGGTATTATACCTGATAGAGGAGTTGAATTTACTATTGACTTAGTTCCTAAAGCTAAGCCAATTTCAAATCCTCTTTATTGAATAACCCAAATTGAAATTTTATAGTTGAAGAAGAAATTGAAATATTTATTATATAAGGGGTTAATATAACATAGCACATCATCATGGGGTGTTCATGTCTTGTTTGCTAAAAAAATATGGCTCCATGATACATTTCATTGATTATAGTGCCTTGAATGACATCACTATTAAGAACATGAATCCTTTTGCTCATATTAATAATTTATTTGATCATCTCCTGGGAGAGAAATATTATTCTAAGGTTTACTTGATGTCGAGGTACCATAAGCATAAATAATGGAAGTAGAAATTCCAAAGACTGTGTTTCATACTTGATATATCCATTATGAATTTTTAGTTATGTCTTGTGGGTTATGTAATGCTCTAATTGTATTCATGGATCTTATGAATAGAATATTACATGAGTTGTTTTATATGTTTTTGGTTGTGATTATTGATGAAATTTTTGTATATTCTAAAATTAAATAGGAGCATGAATGTCATTTATGTGTTTTATAAAAAAGCACAAAATAAAAGAAACTATATGGGAAACTAATAAAGTGTGAGTTTTGGTTACAAAAATTTCTTTCTCTGGTCACATTGATTCTAAATATGGAATAAATATTAATCCTCGTAATACAAAAGTTGCTAAAAAAAGAAAATTCCCAATAATATAAATGAGTTTTGTAGTTTGTTTGTTTTATTCTTATATTACCATAGTTTTGTTGAAACTTTTTTCATGGTTCTCTGGCCTACAGACTAAGTAACAAAAAAAGGGGTTATGTTCATATGGATTAAAGAATGTGATCCTTGTTTTCTAGAATTTAAAATTTGTTTGGTGAATGATACAGTTTTGGAATTACCATAAAAAAGTAAAATTTGTTATATAAAAAGATGTTTTGTTGGATTGAATCAGTTGTGTCCTTATATATAATGATGTATTAATTGCTTATACATCACATAAATTGAAAACTGATGAGTTAAATTACCCTAAACATGATGTGGAATTATCTATTATGGGTTTTTTAAAAAAATTTGGAGGCATCATCTGTATATAGTGAAATTTGAAATATATATTGAAGATTAAATTTTGAAGTATATATTCACTCAGATGTAATAGAAAATGATATAGTAAAGATGATTGGAACTAATCAAGGGTTATGGTTGCACTATTTATTACTATATAGGAAAATAAAATAATGTGGAAGATTATTTGACTTAGAAAAGTAATGAAACATTAAAAATGATTCATTTTGAACATGATCATTTTGTTGATGATTTTTTGAATTTTGGATTTGAATTTTTTGGCATAGAAGTTCTCTGTTTTGTTTTTGGTGTCAGTGCAATCATCTATAGAATGTAGAATAAAACAAGTGCAGAAGGAAGATAGAGAGTTGTAGAAAAATGTGTAATTGGTAAATAATGGTAAGTTACCTAAATTTAACATTCATAAAGATTATTTTTTGAAAAATGAAAAGAGGTTATGTATTCTAAGTGATACTTATTTGAAGAAATAATTGTTATGTGAAGCTCATAGTTCTCCATTTTTAGTTCATCCTGGTAGTAATAAGATGTGTAGAGATCTTTAGGAGTAATACTAGTGGGATTTGATGAAAATAGAAATTATAGATTTTATCTGGAAGTATTTAAATTTTACATAGGTTAATGATGAATAGTAGTTCTTAAAGGGGATGGTTCAAATATTTCTAGTTCAAGAGTAGAAATGTTAAAATATATCAATGGAATTCACAGTAGGATTACCGAAGACTTCTTGATCTAATAATGTAATCAAGGATATTGTTGAACGATTGAAAAAATAAACACATTTTCATCATATTCAAGATACAATGTATCTAGAAAAACATTATTCATTTTATCATAAGAAGATAGTCAATGTACATCGACTTCCTCTCTCTATTATATATGATCATGATCCTAGTTTCACTTATAACATTGGGAATGTAATTCAGAATTCTTTGGGAAATGAATTATTTTTTTTGTAAAACATTTCATCCTCAATCAGATGGGAAACCAAATCAAAAAATTCCAAACTTAGAGGATATTATATGAGATAGTTCAATGGATTATCTAGGATTTCAGGATCAAAAAAATTCATTGGAAGAGTTTTTTTATAATATATGATTTCATTCCCAAGTACAGATGGCCCCATTTGAGTCATTATATGTGATGGGGTGTCAAACTCCAGATTTTTTGGATGATGTTGCAGAATTGAAGTTGATTGGACCAGAGTTAGTATAATAAATAGAAGATAAAGTTCAGTTGATTTAGTGACACTAGAGAATATATCATAGTAGGAAGATAATAATGTGGATAATTGGGGTAAGGATCTTTCTTTTGAGGACGGTGATCAGGTCTTTCTAAAAGTTTCTCCATAGAAACATGTGATGCATTCTGGTAGGAAGTGAAAACTGAGTCCATGGTCCATTGGACGCTATAAAATCCTATAGTACGTTAAATAAATTTCCTTATGATTGGATTTGACTAATAGTTTATCCCAATTACATAATTTTTTTCATTTCCGATGTTAAGAAACTATATACCAGATCCATCTTATGTTTTGAGTCAATAAGTAGTTCAGATGGTAGAGTATATTTTATAAGGACTGACAAGTCCATATTCATGACTACTGAGAGAATGTGTTTTTTAATAAGATGAATCATCACATAAATTTTTTATGGATAACCCACTTGGTTGAAGAGGAAACATGTGAATCTGAAACTGCTTTGAGGGAGGAATACCCCCACTTATTTAATAAGTGAATAAAATTGAAAGGACAAAATTTTCAAAGTGGGGGATGGATGTAAAATCCTAGGTTCTTATATAAAAATACATTTTAATATCTATTAATAAATTTTAATTATATAAAATGTAAAAAGATACAATATGTTCAACAATATATATAATAAATCCAAATTTTGGTTAAAAACATTATTTTTCTAAAAAACAATTTTTCCACCTTTTGCTTGAGAACCCATTTTAAATCTTGTTTTGATAGTTTTATAAAATAATTTTTACAAAGAAAATCTATTTCATGGAACTGGAACATCAAAATTTACTTTTAATGATTTTTTGTATTTTTCTTACAAAATACTTATTTTATAAAATAATGAGAAATATTGTGTTTTCATTCCAAACTACATTTTCATCTAATTTATTTGTACTGATAGAATATAATTTGAATAGGTTTTAATGTATATTTAGATTATTTTATTAACATTTTGACCAATTTTATACATTGGAATAAATTTCAATTTGAAATTATATATAAAAACATTTCAAACATTTGAACAATTCACATTTAAAACCAGCTATTTGGTTTTGTCTATGGCATTAATTTGAAAACTATTACATCAAATTATGTTATTATAATTTAGTAAAATAGATTCCATATTTTGGATTAGAAGGTCCAAATTATTTTTTATATTCAATTTCATTTATTGATTTAAAAAATTACCATAGTAAAAAATTATTTACCAGTGTGTTGTTACAAAATGAAACATGTTAAAGATAAAAGGGTAAGGAATTATAATACCTAAAAACTAAAACATTAAATTTTTTTTGGTGTGTCTAAACCCTAAAAATAATAAAAAAGTTATTTAATTTCCAATTTAATTAAATTAATTCCACCTCAATGTATTTTCTTTAAATATAAAATAATCAATAATTTAATCACAAGAACCCGTCTCTACTCAAGTATAAATACGACACATTGCCTCCCGATTTGGACCCAAAATCCATGTTGCTCCTCAAATATATACCCAAACCTCTACTACCACTCTACCAACTTCTATGTGATTCTGGTCTCACCAAAACACCAAACCAAAGGTCCTCAAGGGTTTTTCAAGGAGGGGATATTCAAGAGTTAATTTTCTTAAAGTACCTCTGTTAATTTTTTTATCAACATTTTCTACACCACATTCATCCAAATGTGAATCATAAATACATAATCATGTATGTACTGGAGTTTTATGCTTTTTAATGGAATATATAATTTCCAATTAATTTATCACCTCCTATTATTCAAATAAACTAAATTATTGTCCATGTTATGCTGGTTAATCACCTCCGTGAACAATGGTTTTGTTCTTTTTTACATTACCACCTTAATTGCTGGTTAAAAAAATATTTTTGTTATAAAATAATATTTCGACATGTATTTATTAACATATTTAATATTCCCAAAATTTTATATTAAACATACCTTCATTCTTTCCATTGAGTGTTTATACGATAACTTCAATGGGGGACGTGTGGACTGTCACCTCCTCAAAACGATGTGATTTCTTCACACATAACATGGAATGTATTAAGGATTGTTTTAGTAAAAATATATGTTATAAATTAAATATTAATGCTACCATAATGACATTATATCTTTATATAAATAATTATATAAATTTTATTTAATTTGATTCTTTCTAAACGATTGAAAAAATGAAAATATCGTTCATTAGTACATACAACCTACCATGTCCATGAATAATGTTTTTAGTTTGTCTTAGAATATTATTATAAATACTTATATAAAAAATATATAAACATTTATAACAATATTTTTATTTTGTGGATGACGGAATTATGACCACATGGACTATTGACTTATTATGAAGTTCATTTTCAACTCATGTATGTATTATCGACAAAGCGTCCGACATGAACATAAATAATTATTTAATTCTTATTAAATGTTAGTAAGTGATATAAAAGGAACAATAAATTTTAAAATGGATTTAAGTAAATTAAAAATAAAGCTATTATTATTATTCAAGAATATAGATATTGTACGTGAAGTGTCAGGCTCTAGGTAAGGGATGTTTCTTACCCAATTTACATTATTTGTGATAAACTTATACTTCTTGATCATGTCAGCTATTGTTACGTTAGAGATTATTTTTTTATATCTTATCTTATATTTATACATTTTATTTGGGTTTATAGTGGATACACATTATCAATCTTTTTTATTAATAAAATTATTTTTGTACGTATCTTTATCTCAATCTCCTGTCATTGGGAAAAAATTTGATTGTACACAACAATTTATTTTATAAGATGTATAATCATCCCCTTTGAATTAAAATTTCATTCAATGGTTTTAAAAAGGAATATTTTTATTATAAATGTTTTAATAAATTAAAAAAAGAATGTTTTTAACGTATACAGTGACAATGGAATTTCCACAGTGGTGACCATTATTTGATATTTGGCTCGTCATACAAGACATAATATTTTGAAAATAAAAATAAATACCAATTTTTCCTTTTCAGATATTTTGGAATAGAAAATGATTTGGATAATGGATTGATCATATCCATATCATGAAATTATATTTTGTGATTGTAAAATTGAAATGGTAATTTTCCTTACGCTTATTTAGGTGTTATGATTCTATTATGGTTCTTAGGAATTGTTTATGTATACATGTAGTTCTGTGATAATCCATGGGTGAGTGAGACCGTGATATCTCTCATATGCATTTTGAAATGATAATGAGTTAAACAGTAGGGTTCCTAGAAAGATTTTTAAGGAATATACTATGATGGGTATTCATAATGTAACCATCATGGTTACTCCATATATAACTATGAAGGATACAATGTAATTATGATATGGATGACATAAGTTTCCTTTATGATTTATGATTTATATTTGTTTTATAGGAATCTTCTTATTTCATGAGGTAATCTAAATGGTTTATGTTTTATGGGTGAAGAGTATAATTTTTGTAAAAATACTTTATTAAGTTTAAAATATTCATGGACTAACAGTTTCATTCCTTATTTTATATCCCTTACTGATATTTTTGTGCTCATTCTATGTTTTTAAATTTTTTTCACAGGGTATTAAGATGGGTAATATAAAGGAATAATTCAAGATGAATGTTATGACAGTTTTTATCAAGGAAAACAATTCATGTTTTATTTTCAAATATATTAAATTATGAAAAAAATCGGTGGCATGTAGACTTGACTTCTTTGTAAGATTTTAAATATTATATAATTATAAAGGACTATTTCCCTAAAAAACTAAAACTAAAAAAATACTCAATGTGAATGATTATAAATTGTTTCCTTAACTCAATATTATGTCATGTTTTGGGCCCAATATTTATATATATTATTCTACCTTTAATTGTTATATCCTAAATCCTTAATAATTTATGTAATTCAATGTTTTAATAAAAATTATTTTATCAGAATGGGATATATCATGAATGTTACAAAGTTGTAAGTTGTTTCTTATATCAATTTCAATTCATTAGGTTATACATATACTTAATTTACATTATTGTTCGTATATTATGTGTGTAGTGACCTATGAATATTTTTTGTTTTATTTACACTTTTTATATATATATTTTTAATTGTTACATATAATAAATTTATTTATTAATTCTAACATCAATGATATAATCTTATTAGTGGTTGTTCATCTAATTTTTTTTATTGAGACATTTTAATTTACAAATCTATTCATATTTAAAAGGTATATTTAATGATCGTTTCAAATATTTTTTCATGATTCTACATTTTGATTTAATTTTAATTTTCATTACAAGTTATTCTTCTGTGGGGACTATGATTAAAAATTTACAAAAGTGGAAAGGTTTTATTTCAAAATCTCATCATTATACTAGATTGTTTGAGTTTGTTCATCCATTGGGAAAATTATATGATATTTCTATTGTCAATTTTTTTTTATCCTTCGATGGTAATTTTTTTTAAAAAATTTGAATATTAATTTCATTTTCTTCTTTTTTAATATTAAATATAATTAGATAATATTTTTAAGTAAAATCTACTTTTTATCTTATCTATATAGAATCATTTTATTCAATGTCCATATCTTCCATTAAATATTTTAAAGAACATTTTTTCTATTACACACTGATTTATTAATGAAATTTTTACCCATGATTTAATTTTAAAAAATATTTAAATTAATATAATTATCATTTTTTGATAGATTAAATTTTTTACATTATACCAATATTTTGGAATGAATTATTATTTTAATGTACTCCACATGAATTTTTTTTCCACTATCCTGACTAATAATTAATTTGAAGATTAATTAATTTTTTTAGATTTATTTAAAATAAAAATTTTCCTGATGTTATTGATTTTTTTAAATGCGGAATTTCAATGTGAAAGGGTTATTTTTTTCAAGAACGTTTTAATGAAGTTATTATGGTATTTCTATTTATCAATGACAATAACCCTTTATTTGAATTATAATACACTAGTGATAAGTTGTAATAATATGATCTTTGTCCCTAATTAGGACGGTTTATGACCATTTTTACCTTTTAATGCACTAGAATTTACTTTCTCGATTAATTTTTGTGGTCCATAAATTTCACTTAAAACATTTTATTTATTACGATATTCTTTAATTGGAAATTAAATTTATCTTAAATTTCATTATTATTTGTATAATGGATATTACTCATGTCTAAAATATATAGCATTTTTTTAAAATAGTTTTACAGTAAATGTTATTTGATTTAAGGGGGAAATATCGACATTCTATATTGTTTACATAATAAATATATTTGTTTATAGGAAATATTGTTCATGAATTAAATTGACAATTAAATATATAAATATTGAATTATAATTATTAAGTAATTGGTAGGTCCATGAATTATATAACCCCTAGATGCATTTGTAGGTTAAATGAGACAAATTAGTTTTGGTAATTGGCCAATCCCTTACACATTTATGTAAGATATCCTAGCATGAGGCTTTGATGATATGATTAAGATGTATGACAATATACATTCCATCATATTTTATTAGTAATTAATATCTATGTGATTAGTTAAATAGTTCTGATATCCATTGATAATTTTCAAAAAGATATTATTATTTATATTACATTATTTTATTTTTATTTATTCTTTCAATATTAACAATGGTGAATAATTTATTTGTTAAATGGAATGTGTTTTTAGTACTTTACCTCTCCATATTGATTATGCCTTACCTACTCAAAATAGATACTGATTTATGTTACCCAAAAAAAGTATATGATCTCACTATTTTTTTATATTCCTTATATTATGAATAATAAATATTTGAATGAGTTTCTAGGATAAAATGTATTTACTTTCACCATGTTTTATATTTTATGTTTTCAAATGTAATGTTATATTCTTGAATGTGTGTAATTTACCAATGAAAATAAAATATTTGGTCCTTAGAGATATTATTTGTTGTATCTGTTCACAATGTAATAAATTTTTTACAAGATATGGGTCACTAGATTTAAGGTCATCAAAATAGTATCCTTATAATATTATAAATGTAATGGTCACTCCCAAAAGTACCCTTTCATTCAATTGAAAAAGGGTAATGTATTTACCACTTAAAGACATACCTATAATTTCATTTTACCTATAACATATACCATTATAATATCCCTATAGCCCTATCCCAATGACATAATCCTATATTCTCTCAGAAATATTCCAAATCACTTTAAATTCCAGGACACTTCCATGGAAAATCAAATCCCTAGATGTAAGTATTATCAACTACTTAGTATTAATATTATGTATATTAATTAAAAACAATTTTATACAGAAAAGTATATTTCGAATAATATCAATTATATACTAAAATGTAACTATATTAAGGCCACTGAGATTATTAATTCATATACCCCATCTATTAAGAAAAACAAAATCGTTGTTTGGTATTGTGTGGAAAAACACCTCCATGAAACAACACATTTCATTTTACTTCAACACATTACAAGGGTATATATAATGATTATATTCAATAATAAATTTTATTTTTAGGATATAATTATTGTTCTATTATAAAAAATTTGACAACTTATTAATGATATGATGAAAAAACAATCATTGTTATTTTATTCTTTTAAAAATAAGTGTTCTAATATGAGAATCTTTTAATAAAATAATATATCACTTTCATATACATTAATTTTTCTTATAATTACTTCTAATAATGATTTATTAAACAAATATACACTATATAATATCATAATGATCATGTTATAATGATATTAATAACAATCCACCTTATAATCATTCATTAAATCAGAGAATATTCATGATTTGGTCACTTTAACCACATATTTCATCAATAATATGAATTTGTATCATGAATGACTATGGGAACATAATTAATAGTATAATATTTTAAAGCATTGTAACTATTTTTTTTGGTTCTAAATATGTTAAATCAATATATGAATCATTTATTTAATTAAACACGCTCTGATCATCAAGAATGACAGAAAAATGGGTATTATTATTTTAATCTTCCACGATAAGGAATAAAAAACAATGAAAGGGATTCTAGAAATCATAAATAAAAAAATTATTCATTAACCATTACTTTAATGTCTTAGTAATGAATTTTTTTTGAATAATAAAGAATATGAACATGACTATTTTGAAACTAGTTTAGCCAATCAAAACTACAAACACAATGTATTGAAAATATAGAAAATTCATGTATAAAATTACTATTTATGAAGAGTTTTAATGAAAATGTATATTACTGATTTTTTGAATTAGTTTACTAGGATATCTACGTTAATAATATAGGAGTTTCAAGTATGTATGTGGATGATAAGAAAAAAATATAAGGATTTTATTCTCAATTTCTCTCCATTGATACATGTATTGTATTTTTCAATATATTTTCATTTATTTGGAGAAATTATACATATTTGATATATAATATAATTATTTATATTTTATTAATAGTATTTTGAGTTTAATTATAATCCATATTTTTCAATGGGTTTTTATTTGTGAGTTACTCACGTAGAAAGGTATTCCTTGTTCTAAATTTTTATTATTCAAGACATAATACATTTTGTGTAGCATGTTTTATTTGATTTTTTTTTATTCCAGTAAATATATATATACTACGATCCTATTATTTCCCTGTATTTATTATCAAAATAATGTTTTTATGTGGCTATTGATTTAGTTTACTCCCTCTAAGTAAGGATATTTTAAATCTCGAATCCCCTTTAATGAGTGATAATGTTTGATCATCAATATTTATCTCCGATTTATGGGTTATCTGAACTAAATATTTAATTATACGTTATTTTATAATACTATTTTTTAAATTATTTTTTAATAAAATTATTTTTTATTACTATTTTCTCGTTATGGTTTTTCTCGAATGGAAATTTCAAGAATTAAAAAGATTCCTTTCATGATCAATTGTTTGGATCAACATATCCTACAGTATAATTTATTTCAAATTCAAGGCTTGATAATATAAGTCTATTTTAAAATAAATTATTTTGAAATAGTTTTCACTTCACATTTTTAAAAAAACTTTTGGAAGTTACGTGAAACTTCCTCATTTATTTTAGAAATAATATTTATGTTTTCACTTCCAACCCCCTTTTTATTTTCATAAATGTTATCTATAATTGGTTTTATTTTTCATGGTTCATCCTATAATATATATATATATAAACAAATTATAATTTATTTGAAATGAACTCCCTATACCAAAAATATCCAATTCATGAGCCATTCTTGGGTGGTATAGTTCAACTGTTCTTTTGTGAGCATATTTTTCATCTATGTGAACATCCTTATATGTTTCTGTTACTAAAATCGGGATATTTTATTTTAAAAACATACAACTCCTTCTCATGGATTGATTACAATCATATTTATTAGATATTTACTCATATGTATACATTTTTCTCTATACATTAAGAATATCTCATTTTAAATAATTTTGATCGAATAATGTTCCCCTAGAATGAATTTTATCCAATTTATTAATACGGAGAAAAGTAATTTAATTCCTTATGATGTTATTAAAATACAAAATATTAATTTAAATTTCACTATATGATGTTTAACCATTAAAATTCATCTAAAGGATGGGTTTTTATCATGTCACCCTTTTATTAGCATGGGGGAAAATATTAGAATTCTATATATTGTTATTTAAATATAGAATATTATTGGAATGTTGAAAATGTAATGGTTGACCATAAAAATTCATTCTATAGATGAGTTATGATCATGGTATCTATTTTATTAACATTGAGAAAACAACTAGTCTTCTTGATGATTATTGAATACTACAATAAGCCGATAGTATATATATATATATTATGTTTCCATTATTATATTTATAACATGGTTTATTAAGTAATAGGATCCTTGGGTAATGGTATAAAAGTTCTTGATGACTCTTATGGTGAATTCAGTAGGCTTAATTATGGGATGGGTGGGTCCATGAATTATATACTCCCTTGATTTATTGATAGATCACACAAGACAAAATGGTGTGGGTTTTGGAGTATGCCTCTCTCCATAATAAGAAAATGTCTCATCATAATGACTTGATAGTAGGGTGTCTTGACCATAATCTCCAAGATAAGTAATGCATCACAACACAAGGCCTTGATAGTAGGTTTTTAATTTGAGTAATTATTCATTCAATTTTTAAGAAATCATTATTATTAGTATCCATGATTTGGTTATTATCATTGATATATTGTGCTTTTAGTATCAATTTGATTATTGCTTCATGTTGTTTGAAAATTCTTACTATAATGTTTATTCCATTTTTCTTCCATGATAAATTCAGTTATATATTTTTTTATTGAATATTTGATCTCACACATTATTATTATTCCATTCCATAGGTTATGTATAAAAAGAGTATTTGAGAAATGTTTTGAATTATAACACAATTGATATAATTTTTGACAGTCATTAAATACTTTTCATAAATTTAGTTGTTTCTTATATATTGGAGAAATTATCCATTTAATATAAAAAAACATAGTATTTATCAATACACATTGATTTCTAATTCTACAAATCTATAAAACTCAGAATATCATTAATAAAAAATAAATTTAATAAGTTTTATTTATTAATTAAGGATAGTTATATCAATGATTTTATTTTTTGTATCAAATATATTATTTAAGGTATATTCCTTTGAGAACTAGATCTGGGAGTGCATATATGGTGCATCACTATTGGTATCAATGTAATGGATTAGATAACTTTTAATATAAGGGTGATTCATAAGTATTATTTATGGATGGATATGTTAGGCCCGATATAATATCAAAGGTATAGATAACTCTTTTCATAAGTATATGATTTAATTATTTGGTAATAATTATCTTTTTATTTAGGGATTAAGGTAAGGAAACTTCTGTTAAAAACCTTGAAATATTTATATGTGTTGGATAACATAATGATATTTTGGTAAAGTAGATATTATTTGGTTTTTACAATAAATAACCCTAGCATGGATATTGGAAATTGGATTTCGTTATAGAACATTTTCACCAGGCATAATCCCTTTAAAAAGGGTTGGTTGAGAATTGATTCAAGTGCCACTCTAATGCACGATTTGTGGACATATGAAGGCACACCTACTGAGAAAATATGAATTGATATTCCATTGTAAATATAATTTTATTTATGAACCATAATTAATGATTTAAAAATTATGTTAACTAATTAGTTTATAGAAACAAAAAGAAAAATGACCATGGATTACCAAGGATTGATCAAGGGAGTGATAGGGTAAACCAAATGTATCGTATATTAATAACAGAGGTGTTGTGAGGGAAAAATATTCAAATTTATATGTTTATATTCAAATTATGGATATTATCATTTCCATTTTTATTTTTGTATTTGGTTTAGAAAGGATCATGAAAATAAATCTGAGAAAGGTATGTTCTTAGAAATAATAATAACTCATAAATAAATAAGCGATATAAAAATTAAATGGTTATGTATATTATTATAAGCCATTAATGATGTAAAATTTGATTTTTATAATCTTAGCGATGATAGTGTGGTATATTTCATAATATAAATTAATTATTGACATTTTAGTTATTTTTATTAGTGAATTCATATTAATCGAAGTAATTTTAGTAAATTTTATATTGTATCAAGGATTTTTTGAAATGTTTAAGGATTATTCTTCTGTATTTGTTCATTAATGGTTTTCGGTACACATAAAATTAAATCCTTAACTTGTAGAAATGATTTTAGAGAAAGATTATATTTCCATGGAAATGTATTGAAACAATTTGATTGAGGTTTCAATAACTCTTATGTTTAATATACACTAGATAATGAGACAATAAAGTGTGGTTTAAATTTTAAGGCATAAGTTAGATTAAAATGGGAAAACAGTAGGTTGATAATTGATTGATGATATTTCTTGATAAGGTCATCAATTTTTTTTATTATTATATAAAATGACTAGTGTATGATATTATGAACTTGTGGTTAATACCATTTTAGGATTAACAATAGTGTTAATATTGAAGTAATATATAATCTCATTGTGGATTAATTTCATGGAATTTAAATAAGTTTTGGGGAATGTATGTTTTTAGAGTATAGTATTGTATTAATGAATAATGATGTTTGGGTAAAGAGAAGTCAATTTAAAAGCATACATTTCAATTATTATTGAGTTCATAAAATTTTAAGAAAGATAATGGTAAGTTGGGATCTTCATTTCAAGGATTGGGTTAAATAGTATCATAGAAACCAATATGGAGGAAGCTGGGTTTTACCAAGAATGATAAATGTTAAACTAATATTTATGTAGGTTGTTATAAAATAATTACATGGTAATGTGATAATAAGGGTACGAGGTTTTATAGTTGAATTCATTTTCTAGTTTAGATTACAAAAAACACCATATTTAAAATGTTTCATAACTCATGTAATCCATTTTGGTTTTAGTAAAGGATGTAACTAGAAGGAACCATGGGTGACAAGGAAAATATAAAGATTGACTAAAACCCATTTATAATTTTGGTTGGAGGGAGGAATTATATGATTATTGCAAACTATCTATCATAGAATATGATTAATAACGTAAACATAATAGATATACCAGACACACCAAATAAGGGAAATTTAGAGTCTCATGAGATATTAGGTGACAAAGTTCATTAGAATCGTAGGTGTAATTTAAATAGAGAAGATAAAAAATACGTTTCTACAATTATAAGAGTGTTGGGTATTATGAGACTTAATTTTCCAATCGAATGGATAATGAGAGGGATAGTCACCAACAACAAAAAGAATAATGATAATCCTATTTAAACTACAACTAATGAATCATTTAGTAATTTATTAATCTAAATTTATTGGAGTCCTATGTCATGCATGTTTTCACCAACTAATGGGTAATTTTTTATAAATAAAAAACACATCTTGGTTTGATCACTATATAAATTATTTTTAGGGTTTTTTGGAAGTTATTTCATTAGGATATTTATTTGTACCCCATTGTATACCTCTATGTTATATTATAAACGGGTTTGCTATATTTTTAAAGAACTTATAATAATTTTTTTATAGTTAAATTTAATTCTACATACTAAGTAAACATATGATCCCCTAGCTATGTATGACTATTAATGAGTTACCTTTAGAAATTACTCTAATCTTATGAGTCAAATTTCAAGGATGAAATTTATTTAAAGGGGGAGAATATGACACCGTAAAATTATTATATATGATTACCTTTAAATAAGTCTATGTGTTCGATAGCGTGTTGCACACACCACATGAAATATAAGTGAATCCATGATATATTTTGATAATGTATGAATACAACCATTAAAACCTATCAATAAAATTAGTGGGAATAAATAAGAATAACTAGTTTATAAAATATATTTATAAATAAAAAAATTATTTTAATATGAATGAAATTCAATTA
The DNA here is from genome assembly GCA_963277665.1 of Viscum album. Taxonomy (NCBI): domain Eukaryota; kingdom Viridiplantae; phylum Streptophyta; class Magnoliopsida; order Santalales; family Viscaceae; genus Viscum; species Viscum album. The sequence goes on from OY728138.1 coordinate 37,523,287, forward strand.
GTTTACCTATAATGACCAATATTATCATTTATTTCTTAGAAAAGTATTTTTATAATCTATAAATTTTATGTTATATGAATTTTTATTTTAAAAAAATATGAGAAATAATGAAAAAATATTTTTGATATTAATAATTTTTTAGTACCAATTTTGTTGGTAATAAGATTAATAATATTTAATATTTTCAAATGTCATTTTCTTAGAAAAGTTTTTTTCATCACATTTAATGATTTTATTCTTGTATTAAAATTATTAATTTTGGAATTTTAAATTACTAAAATTGACATTATTTTTTAATTGTTCATATTAAAATTGTCTAATTATTAATTTTTATCTTGTTCTAAAAAATGGTAGTTTTTAGTCAAAAAATACAGTATTTACAAAACACGTAATTTTTAGGACATTACAAATCTATAATAATGAAAGTGAAATTTATAAAAAAAATAATGTAATAAAATATTAATCTTATGAATAATATAACTCATTTTTAAAAAATTATTTTTACATATAACACTTATGAAAACTATTTTATAACTAATTAAAATTTTATTTTAATGTAATACTATTTTATTTCATTTCATTGAATCTAGAAGTTTTTGATTGAGATTTAAAAATTTCTTTCATTAAAACCCTTAAATACCTAATTTCTTTTATAAAAATTCAATTTATGTCATTATAAAAAGGAAATGTATCCATGATAATTGTATCTTATATAAATATATATTTAATTCTTAAAAACATTATTTCTATACAAAAATACTTGATTAAGTGTTATTAGTTTAAAATTATCTATTCAAACCATTATGAATTTTATTTAATAAAATTATTTACTAATTTAAAATTATAATTATCTATTTTATAAAAAAACTAATCTTAATATCTTCTATTAAAATTAATTACTAAGTATGAAAATTAATTACAAATGCAAAACTATGATTGAAAAAATGATGAAAAGTTAAAAATAAAAAAATTCACTAAAATTTTACTCAATATAAATTGTTTTAGGTGATATTAGATACAAAATAATTTTACTATCCTATTTTCTGAATTTTGTGTCCTTTCAAATTTTAATAGTAACCATATATTATTGAAATTATAATTGTTACTCCCAAAACTACTATTTCTTTCACTTATAAAAGGGTAACACATTCACCACTTCAAGAATCAATTACATTTTTATTTTCAAAAATAAACATAGTAATATTAATCTACCTATATCCTTATATAATTAACATAATACCCTAGTAAATGATAATTTGCATAATCCCCTCAATATTATGGACAATTGCAAGGAAAATCCAATTTCTTGACATACGTGTTGTCAACTACGAAATTTTACGATTAATTATATTTTCCTTAATTTATCATATCCACACTAATATAATGATATTATTTTTATTATTTAAATTAAATTTACTATATAATGGGTATTTCCATTATTTATTGACATACCCTATCCATTATGAAAAATATAACAATTGTTTGTGGGTTGTGCAGACTACTGCCTCCATGACGTAGCATGTTTCATTTTCATTCACATATTTATTGGGATTGTTATAAGGATTTTATTAAAGGATACATATTATTTTCATGAGATATTTAGAGTTTAAAAAAATGGAGAACCAATTAATGATATTATCAATAACCAATCACCTTCGGTTTAATATTTTAAAAAAGTAAACTAAGTAGATAATGTTTAATTAAAATCATATAGGAATTTCATATCATTTAATTCATCCTATAATTAATTATAATTAAAGTTTTCACATTAAAAATTAATAATAACATTATGGTACTAGTATAAAAATATTACAACAAAATCACCTCAGAATCATTCATCAAATCAAGGTTTGTTCATTTTTGGGTCAGTTTAAACACCCACTTGATCAATATGATTGATTCGTATCATGAATGACTATGGGAAAATAATTTCTAGTATAATGTCATATAAATTAGAAAATTGGGTTTTTGGGGGGTTTTAAGATGTTAAATTAATATTTAAATATTTTTTTAAAAAACACACTCCAATCATCAAGAATGAGTGAAACATGTTTATTATCAATTTAATTTTCAAGGTTATATGCTTAAAAGTCATTAATGGGATTTCATACATTATAAAATATGATAATACAAACCTAATATTCGCTACAGTTGAATATTAATGTTGATTTTGGTAATAATAAATAATATAAAACAAATTTTTCTGTAACTAGTACAAATTTTCAAAACTATGAACAACCAATGTAGAATATTGGGATAATTTAAGTAGTGAATTTCTATTAATGATGTGTATAAATGTAAATTTAAATGGTTAATGTAAATAATTTCTATATTAAGATAACAATTATTATTATATAGGTGTTTGATGTATGTCCGTGGAATTTAGGAACAAAAAGTATGGGTTTTGGTCTCAATATTTATTCATTGAGGAAGGTATAGTATTTATACATTTTTTTATTAATATTGATTATATAATAAATATTTGTGATATAATTTCCTGAATTATCTTTTAATATTTCTATTTAAATTTTAATTATAGGTCTTCAATTTTGATGGGTTTTTATTAAAGTGTTACTCAAGTCAATAGGGTTTTCAAGGTCTCAATTTTTATTCCTTGAAACAAAATAAGTTTTTTTCACCATGTTTTATTAGAATAGTGTACTAACTATACATATATATATTTATAACATAATCCTTTTGTTTCATTTGATTTACTTTCCAGAACATGTTGTCTAGTGGTGATTTATTCAGTTTCTTCCCAAATCGTAAGGATTTTTGGTAACTCAAATCCCATTCTTTCAGTTTTAAAGTTTTGTCTATAACATTATTCTCACATGATTGTTTTCTTAGAATATACTTTTTTATGTTATTTTGTAAAACTATTTTGTTAAATGATGTTTTTATTCAATGTTAATATTATTACAATTTATAAAATGTGGGTTTTCGACAAATATAAATTACAAAATTAAAATATATACCTTTCACAATGAAGTGTTTTGAATCTAATTTTCTACAAGATAACATTAATATATATTCAATTCTATATTATAGGATGATATTTCAAAATAAAAGGTTTCATATGAGTTTCACTTCTCTTTTTAAAAAATTATTTTTCACATGACCAATAACATCCAAATTTAGGTCGATATTGAAAATGCTGTTTAAAATATCTTTTATGTTTTCACATACAATTCCATTTTAAATTGAAAATGGGTTTACATAAATGTGTTGATGTTTCATGACATATTCTATAATATATATATATATATATATGTAATCCTATAATTCATAACCCCTTCTTTGGTGGTATATTATAGCATTATTTTGTTTTAGTTTTTTATTATCTATGTAAAAATTCTTATTAGTTTACATTATTATACTAGGGATATGTTCTACTAAAATAATAAACATCCATCCCATGGATAAATTATTTTCATATTTTTTAAATATTGTCTTTTAAATATAATTGATTTTTTATATGGTGTGAACGTCACATTTTTAATAATTCATAAGGGATAACATTCACTAATAAAAAATGTTATATATTTTATTGATATGGGGAAAAGTATTGAAATTATATACATTATTATTTCAATATGGATGATTATTGGATATTTAAATATGTAATTTGTAACCATCCACCATCTTCCATAGGATGGTTATTTATCACGTTCTTCAATTTGTTTACATGTGCAAAAGTATTGGGATTCCATATATTTTTTTTCTTATATAGAATATTTTTGGCATGTTGACATTAAAATAATTGATCATCTAACTTATTTGTCTATATGTTTTAGTATCATGTAATCCCATTCATTTATACAGAAAATATATTGTTATTCATGATGATTATTTATTTATAAGATATGTAGATCATGTATTGATATTGCGTATTATTTATTATACTAATAGATATGTTTAATTATGTAAGAGGTTACTTAGTGAATGGTATGAATAGTCTTGATGACTCTAATGGTGAATACATTGGACTTAATCTGGTGACTATTTGGGGTTATAATTATATAGCACCTCAATGTATCAACATGTCTCATATGACCAAAAAATTGCTACATGGTGTAAATCTCTACACATAAAAATATAACTTCTAAGTATAATACCTTAAAGGAAGTATTTCTAGAATGTATTATCAACCCCAAGTAAAATGTCTGGGAACAAGTCCTTACCAAAATTTCTTTTTATGTTTTTCATTATGTATTCAATCAGTATGAGAGTATTTTTATAGATATCCATGCTTTTATTTATTTTTATCGAAATATCATTATTTTAGTTTCAAGTTTATTATTGATTCATGTTGTTTACCTATTCTTATAATGATTTTTCTACCAAGATTATAATAGGATAGCATCAATTATATGTTTTCCCTACTAATAATTTGAGCTCACCCCTTATTAAGTTTATGTTCCATGGTTTATAGAGAAAATTTTTAAATGATACATGTTTAAAAGTATAACGTGTGTGAATGGATTTTTTGTAAATGCTTATGAGTAGCCAGGAATTATGTAGATTCATATATAGTGGGATATTTTTACCTTTGACACAATTAATATGGGATTTATCTTTTAATATTGTGTCATAATTCAATAAATCTATAAAAAAATTATTTAAATGTATGAGATGAAATAATCATTTTTATTTTGTAATTACGGTTAGTTTTATATAGTCATTTATAACTGGTATCAACAAAAGTAAATAAAGCATACCCCTATGAGAACTAGATATGGGAGTGTGATTATTGAGTGATACATTAATTTACAACTTAGTCTATAGAGAAGACCCATAAAATAATTGCATAAAATGAACCCAAAATGAAATTCCTTTATCTTCTTTTGACATGGTAATATTCCAACTATCAATTAATATTATCTTAATCATGAAACCCTTATTTCTAGTTTAATCACAGAAAATCCATTCTTGTATTTGTTTAACATTTCTGTATTTTAAAAATATTTGGTGATATTTATTCTAATATAGTTCACAAAATAATAATTCAAAAACAAATTAATTTGTGAATTATATAATTTTCATGTAGTGGTATCTAATTCATTCACCTATATCAGATTAGGTTTCACTCATCACCAGTCTACTCATAGATGGATAGAACTAATTATGGAAGATAAAAACCTAAAAAACATATCCAATTTCTAATTATAACACTCAATTACTCATGTTGAATAATAATACACTAATTTTCATGTGATTTATTAAATTAATATTAGCACAACATCTTCCTAATAGGCATTCTGAAATTCATTTATCCATGATCACCATTGATATTTTTCAAAAAAAAAATATTTGAAAATATCTAAAAAATTTGAGTAGTGTTTACCTTTTTAATTTCTCATAATAATCAACTTGAATAAAAATATTAGTTTTTATGTTTAATAAATTTGGGAAATGTTTGATCATAATTTGATTTTAGTTTCGGTCATAATTATCCATTTTCAAGATCTGGGAAAAAAACATTGTTCAGTTTTGTCACCTTATGATGTTGGATCTCACATTAAGTTACTCATATATAACTTTATAATTTCTCAAAAAAACATTCAACTTATGATGTTTTTTCCTTTATCTTTTTCCTACTCCTGCTTAAACCTGATGTAAATCTCAAGGATTTTCCATATTTCAGAATAATTTAAAAATTTAACATTTTGTTTTCAAATAATCATTATGTCTCTTGAATTCACTATAGAGCTACTTAATTTATAACAAAAAATATTAAACAACTCAAAAATATATTAGAAGATTATTAAATAATTTTATGAATGTTTAATAAAAAATAAAAACCTTCTATAATTCCATAGGGTTCTTTAATCTTCTCATTTGGATTTGTTTTCAATATCTTAATAATATTTTCATCTCAACTCAGTTCTTTATAGAATTCAAATTTCTCTTGAGAATAATAAAATAACATCCTTGTTTATATGATAAGTGTCTTGAAACCAAACTACTAGATAATGTGGTTTTTTAAGATAATTCCATTTCTTAGTGAAAATGAATTGTGGACATGTGACTTAGATGAGCTCCCCCAGATTTCAAACATTCCATTTTCTCCCAAATATAATAATAACCATAACTATTGATTAAAAAATAATATATGTGCACTACTTATACCTTTGAAAATGAAACATACATTATCCCTTATTTGATAAGGCACTTCACTCCTTCTGTCATTCATTATATAATCCATATCATTGGTGGGAACTTACATATATCCTTAACTGATAGGGGAGGGTTGAACTTGGATTTTTATCCTCAATTCATAAATCCACTCTCTTGTTATTAAATTTTTAAAAAAATATATAATTTGATCATTGGTGAAAACATATTAGATTAACATCATGTTTTGATATTTTTTAACTAATAATATGAAATATGATATCAATATGCTTTGATCTTCAGTATTGTACTTAAATTTTTGATAGATCAATAGCGCTATGATTATCATAATACATTTTTAGTGGTTTATTGACTTCAAATTTCAAATATTAAAACTACATATGTTTATAGGAATGTGAAGTTGCAATATACTCTTCCACAGTTATAATGAATACAACTAAACTCTATTTCTTTCTATGACATCTAACACAACACTCACAATTAAAGAATTCTCCACTAGATCTAGACTCTATATGGGTAAAATTAGGTAACAATCTAGCATCTATGTATATTTTCATGATCAAATCTAATGTGCTTCCATACATCATCCCATGGTCCAAAGTAACATTGTAATATATTAGTAATAATTTATACTAATTAATATAAGATTATTTTAGATAACTATAAAATCATTCATAAATATTTACAATATAAGAAATATATATCCTTGAGTTAGATAAATATAGTAGGCTTCCAATGAATCTTATAAAACATTTTTGATTGAAATTGAATCCCAATTTATCTTTTCTCATTTTATTACCAAATGTAATGGGTTTAGATATTTCCTCAAAATATTTCATTCCAATTTTTTTACAAATAATTGGAATATATATCTTTGGATAATTAAATAATCTCATTTTTTTGTAATCGGTAATGCAAGAAAGTAGTTCATCTCATCCAATGTAGATATCTTAATTTTATGCATTTTTTTTAAATTCATCATTTTTCAGTTTGTTTTCCTAGAAAATATAATTACATCTACATATATAATTATAATTAAATTACCAATGTATAACACCTTCACATATATGTTTTAATCAACCATTCCTTTTAAAAAATCTACATCTCCAAAAAAACTGTATAATTTTAATACCATGATCTAGGGGATTTTTTAGAGACATTAAAATCTTTGTTAACCTATAAACCATGATTCCATCACTATAAATAAATAAAGCATTATTTTCTGCAATTAAAACTTATTTAACTCTGAATTTAGGAAGGTAAATTTCACATCCATTTGAAAAACCTTGAAACGTCTATGTGTTTCCATGAACAAGAAAAGTATAATTTATTATTGACTTTTAATTGGTGTAATGGTTTTCTAAAATTATATCCCTTTTATTTGCGAGTATCACATTAATGCTAGTATAGGTTTTTTATATGACACACCACCTTTTGCATTCAATTAGATTCTGAAAAACATGTTTCTTACAATTATATTTTTATTTTATGCCTCAGTATAAGCTCAAAAATGTATTTCATCTAAATATAATTCTCTTATTAATTCATATTTTTGATCTATTCCCCATTATCAACTACCTATGAAATAGTTTTCAATTCATCTGAAGAAATAGTAGCAGTTTTGTTTTCATGACAATTTTTTTTCTAGTTTGAACTTGTGAATCGTCATTGCAGATAATTTTTTTAGAACCAACATGATAATTATGTATTTGATTAATTGTTCAATTATTTTGTAATATCTAATTTGTATCAATATATTTTCTAGATTCAATATCAATATATTTTTCCACCATTCCATATTCTTCATCAAACTATTTTGAAAAGTATACATGATGCCACCATCAAAATTTCATCAATTTCATCAATTGTCACATCTATATTGGAATGATTTTCACAAATACATACATAATATTTGTTAATACTTTTTTCCATTATTTTGTTACATTATTTATATCCTATTACATAGTAAAGGTATCCCATGAATATTTCATTAAAATTTTTACAAACATTCCTAAAATAGTTTTTTTGTTCATTATGTGGTAAGGGATATAAAAATAATAATTTCATTCAAATTTTATTTTATTTTGAACCAAATTTCATAAGAAGTTATGTGTGTATTAAGTCTCCTTAAACAATGTTTTTTGAATATGGAAAAATATAATGAATTTTTATCTCTAAACATTTTTTGAAAATATATACTCATTTAGCGCAGTTCTTCCCATATCAAAAAATAATTTTATTCTTCCTCTCTGATACTCCATTCTATTGGGTAGTGTAGTGTAAACTATATGGATTCTTCATACCATGATTTAAGATATATAAATATAAATAATTATATGTGTATTCCAAATAATTATTTTATCTCAACATTTTTATGCATACAACCATATATTTTTCATCTTTACTTATAATATTTGGGAATATATTAACAAAATAAAACTAATATTTCAATAACATGATATTATTAATTTTATTTTAATCATAAAATGAAATTAATTATGTAATGATAAAATTTATAATATTTATAACTTATAGGGAAAAATAAATATGAATTTATGAGTTTTGGGGTCCAAATAAATTAAATATTTACTATTTTTTGAGTTCCTTATATCGTCTTTCCCTTTTGAAATGTTTCAAAAAATAGAATCTATATCTTTATTATGAGTTGAGTAAGGTTAATAACCACATCATAATTTTATATTTTACTCAATTTTGATTGACCTAGGTTGAAAAGTAACTTGTTCAATAGTTTATTCGCATATTTGGTACTCGAGTAGCATAAATTGGTTTGATCACTAATTAAAAGAGAATTTAACCTTTTCATACCACCCATAAAGATTTAACACATATATTATTAATTCACAATGATTCATGGATTTAAATTGAACTTATAATCATTCCCTTCATCAATAAATGGGCTCAAACTTATAAGAGAGTGTTTATGCCCATCTTCACAGAGAATATATCTTCATTTGATGTTTTTTATTTCATCTCATCAATATTAACACCATTAATTCTCAGAGAACATTAATTCCAAAAATTTACTACCCCTAAATCTTGTTAATATATGTAATTGAATTTTTTTTATCACTATACATGTGTGAGGAATTACCACTTTTAGGGATCCATGGTTTTCTTTTCTTCTATGATTTTAATAGGATGTTTAGTATAAGAGATTTTTCTCTATAAATTTACTTTTTAACTACATGACCATTTCAAAAATAATATTTTTTTTAATATGTTTAATCATTCATTCCACGTAAAAATTGACTTTTCCTAAAATAATCCTTTTATTTTATCCAAATACTAAAATATATATTGGGTGGAAAAATTTCATTGTTTCGTTTTAAAAAATTCCCACTTTGTGAAATTTTTTTATCTTATTTGAAATAATCTCCCTTGTTTCAATCCTTATTCCTTGTAAAGAAATATTATACTAATTTGAATAGGCTTTGAGCCAAAAAGATTCCACAACAAGAGTAATATCCACTAAATATGGTTCTTCAATAATAATAGAAATTTATTCCAAATTTAATTTATTTTTGATGTATATATATATTTTTCTTATAATTATAAGAGATGATCTTTTAAGAACCAATTCCTACTATTGATGTGGAATAGTTTTTATAAATATTTTTTTATAACACATTTATCTAGATTTAGAATTTAAAATTACTGTTCTATTAAAAATATAATTACTTTATGACTTTTTAGGTGAATATTTAACTTACTTCATTGAGTTAATTTTATCATCCTCTTTTTATATCTCCAATATCATTTCCAATAATCTATTATAATCATCCATCATCTTATTCGATTATTTTTATACCTAGAGAAATATTGATTATGTTTGTTATGTTTATATAATTTTTTTATGAGTTTCTTTTCATGATCATTCACCACATTTCCGTACTCAGTTGATATAAGATTGATGTTTTAGAATTCCTTAATGTGATAATATTGATTCTATATAAGAAAATATTTAACAATAGTCTTATTTTATATTAATTCTTATAAAGTATGAATTATTTCTTGACATCAATATTCATCAAAAGATGAACATCTAGTTCTGATTTCACCATGTTCTCCATGTATGTTATCTCACCTTTTTCTTCATTACAACTTGAGGAAACTCCATGCTTCTACACCTGAGCAATGAAATATATATGTTTTTTTATCATCATTATCTTTAGATTTGATTTTTTGGGAGGTTTTCCTCTTCCTCATTACTCATTAAACTTATTCTTTCTATTCTTAAAAATTAATTTTTTGTAAATAAATTTTAAAGCATCTCTCAATCTCTTACCCCACTTCTAATTTTATGGACTCTCATTATGATTATTAAATGTATACTCTATTCAATTTTTTATTGGACATTTTATAAAAAAATGCCTTATTTCTTCAAATTGGTATCATTTTATTGGGTTATTACTATTTTTCCCCTTTACTTTACTGAGGTCCCTCAAGATAAGAATAATGATCATCTTGGGATCCTTATCTCTATATTATTCACCATTAGAATAAATATACTGGTTTACTATTTTATATTAGTTTTTACCTTCCCCATAAAATCTAATATCACCTCCTCTTTAATATTCTATTTAAAATTATGATTTTTTCATTCCTCATTTGAAATTGTAATATTATATATTTCATCAAGGGTAAAATCCACACTATCTTCGAATGATGATATTTCTTGATTAAACCTATCTATTAGATTTCTTGTCTATATATTTAAAATTGTAGAATATTTTATCATTTATTCATATCCTTTACTACTTTCATCAATTTGATTGACTCATATAAATAAGTCGTATATATATATATATATATATATATATTTATATCCATCTTGATGTCTTTAAATCTACTCATCTAAAATGAAAACTCATATTCCTTCCCATTTACATTTAATTCAACGATAAAATACCAATTATCCCATATTTCTTTATCATTTCATCAAATGGTGGAAAACATATCATTAATTTTATATGATAACATGTTATATATTATTTGTGCGAAGGGTCAACATCTATCGATCTCCAATAATTGAAACATGTTTTTCATAGGTTTTAATCCTATATAAAAAATATCTAAATATATAATTCCATTAAATTGTGGAAAAAATATTTTATGAATACTTTTAACAATTCCACCAAACCTCACCATCGATTAAAGAAAATACTATATATCATAATCACCATGAATATTTAATATTACTAAAATATATTGATTTTATTACATATTTGAATCAAAATATAAGTGACTATGAATCCTAATATTCACATATTCTACTGTTGTAAAGAAATCAAGATATAATTACTCTTTCAAATTATAGTTTATAACTAACAATATAATTGTTGTAAATTACTTCTACAATATAATATATTTATATATAACTAATTAATTATAGAATCATTATAATTATTTCGGTATTTCTGATTATTAAATGTAATGAGAGATAAAAAATAAATCTTACCCAATATATTATTATTTATATATTATGTTTTTTAATTATTATAGTATATATGATCAAATAACTAACTAACTAGCAATATAGTTCCTTGAGAAATGTGAGTTGATCAAGAGGATTGATAAATTGATTTTGATGGTCAAATTAAATTACTCATAAGGGGGTGAATGGAGTATATATGAAATTTTTTGTTAATATTGGTTCTTTGAAAATAGTCCCCCAATTAAAATTAAAATCCAAGTCAGTTTGCAGTGAATGTATAAGATTCTTGAATGTTCAATTAATTTCTCTAAATATTGAATTGTTCATAGTTAAATGAATCTAATGATTTATTTAAATTTTGAAAATAATGTATAGGTTCAAAAAATTTATAAAAATATGCTAAAATAACAATCAATGTCAAATTTAGTTTTATGAAAAATTTAATAAACACATTATAAAATTAAAATAAAAACATAGTGGATATAAAAAACAGGATCAGTCTAGAGCTGGGACTTAGTCCTCTCCAATTGGAGATCACCTACCACAAAGTAGTTAAATTCAATAAACAATTTGATCTTCTCCCTTGATCATGGTTCACAATATCACACAATGTTTTCCAGGTAACACTTCACATCTACCATAGTTATTCATGTGGAAAACAACAAATAGGTCACACTTGACATATTTCACTATTCTACTTGGGATACAAATGAAAAAATGAGAGAGAGTTGGAGGAAATCAAGTATCCTCCAGTTATGCTTAAGAGTTTTGTGTGTTACAAATAGATACACATAGTTCTAAAAAATGTATGTAAATAATCAAAACAGATCCGTAGATGTAGAGAAGGGTTTATAATGCTATGTGTGTTATTCAGTGATGCTATGGACTCTTTTAATGTAGTGGAAATGGTGTTTGTGTGATCTTCTAGAAATTGGATTCAAAACAAAGTATCGTAGTCTCTGTGCTCTAGCTTCCAAAAGTGTGAAGTGTTTAGCTTCTTGTTATTAGGATTCTCAGGTCAGCTCAGCATGTTTATATTGTCTTGCTGATCTCCCCATGTATTCTTCCTTTGAGTTATTTGGATTTTGATGTATGCTCAAGAGTTTCTGGAGTTCACAGTTCTTCTGGTCTTTCAACTTTTTAGTGTATTACGAATGATCCTACTTGAAATTCTTTTATACTTTGAGGTCCAGCAGACATGAACATCTCCCCATGTCCATGTACCACAAACTATCTACTGAATTTCCTGCAGTCAACATTAAATAATTACAGAAACATTAATGTGTCTAAATATGACCTTTAGAAATAAATTTGAATTAATAAATTATAGACAATTTTTTAATATTCGTAAGTCAAAAGTATCAGTGACTCATTTTCAACATTCTATCAACATCGCTCTGTCTGCATCGGTGAATCCATGTATTAATGAGTCCTTTTGATTGGTATTAGGGACTCAATGTATTAGTGAGTCATTTCCATTGGTATCGGTGACTCAATGTAACGACGAGTCCTTAAAATTGGTATAGGGGAGTCGTTTGTGATATCAGTCTATCAGGGCATCGATGAGTTATCATCGGTGACTCATTTCGAACTACAAGTGTGATTCCCGTTAGTGACTCATTCATCGTTGTGTCATCCACCAGTGAGCCATTCATTAGTGTGTCGCTTGAACTATCAGTGTGACCGACCATCAGTGACTTGTCCATTGATGTGTTGTTTATTCAACCAGTGTGACCAAACATCATTGACTAACCATCAGTGACTTGTCCATCAGTGTGTTCCTTGATCGGTGAGTCAACCATTAGGGAGTCGACCAATGGTGGCTCCTTTGGAACAACAAGTTCCATGGACTCTAAACAACATATAAACTATTTGTCTTACATATAACACAACCAAATTAAGTCATATTCATAAATATATGTAAATATAAACTTGTAACCATATTAAGGAATAAATATTCATAATTTTTTGACATATTTAATTGTATTATACAATGTCACATAATTATTTCACAAATAAATAACCATTGACCAGATTACCATGAGTTATAACTTAATATATTAATTAATAGAATTTGTAAATTTTCATGAATGGTGATTATGAAAAAATATGTTTCCCAAAGGGTATTTAAATAAACACATTTTTTATAATAACAAATCTGGGAATAAACATGATGTTAATGAATAATTATTTCTTGAATTTTTACATGAGCGTGAATGTAAATTCTCAACATGACTAAGGATTTTCTTTTGAGACCCCCCTTATATGTTGATTACATTCCACGTTTCCTTGAATTGATTTTTTCTCCCATAGATTAATAATTTATGCCTATAAATTTCTCCACATTTTTTATTATGAAATTTTTTTATAGAAAGGTAAAGAAAAAAAATACAAATAACAAAAAGAAAATTAGAAAAACATGGAAGGAAAAAGGATATTCAATAAAGTTCTAAAAGTTAAAATCTTCAAAATAAAAGTACAAATCCCTATCAAATAAAAAAATCAATGATAATGCATTGGGTTTATAGGTTATTTTCCATTTTCTAAAGGATTTAGAGTAGGTTTAGAAGGTCTCTGTGTGGCTGTAGGCATTGATGGTCGAATAAAAACTAACGGCAATGCAACACATATAAGAACATTTGTAGCAAGTCTGGGTATTCTCACTTATTGATCATGACAATGAGGTTTCTCTATAATCACTGGCCTAATCTAAGATTAGGCAAAAGACATTGTCATCTGAGTAGAAGGTAGAGAACCAAATTGTATGAAAGCAGCTGGTGGGACCACTATGGCACCAACTTACACATGTAGATATGGCTTTAGATGCTTGAGGAAATCATTAATGATTTCTAATCCATATTTCATATCCATTTCCAAATCTTCGTTTTTCTCTAAGATTTGTTTCCAAGATAGGAGTAAAATAATACAATTTTATCATGTTACTTTTGAAGGATAATTTCACTAGAGGGATCTTGAAATTTTCATCAAAATACTTGTAGTTATTGATCAAATCATGCGTGGTATAGATATTGGAGAAATATTTGTCCACTTTTTTCATATTTCCTTTTGAGAAGGAAAGGATTCATTGGTTTATTCTCTAACAATATTATAAAAAAGAGTATTATTTCGATGTACCTTGGCAAGATTTTCCTTATTAGAATCACTCTAAATACTCTTGAGTTCTTCTCTCATCATAGATATGAGAGACTTTATATCAGTAGCAGTAGCTCTGGTGCCTTTAGAACTAAATCGACCAGAGATAATATTGCTATGTTCCTCCATTAATTTCATAAAATATCTACTTAGTAGTTGAGTAACTATGTTTCTATGAGCCTCCATCACACCAAAAAAGTGGTCTTGAAATCAATGGTTAGAGAGTTCAACTAATTACTAATCCTCTTCACTTATTCTCTCAGAATATTATAGTTTTGAAGGATTGTCTCGAAAATAGTAATGAGATTAGGGTAATATCCCGAATCAATATCCTTTAAATTCTAGTAGCATATACTTATAAAATTCCCATAGATATAGGAGCATCACTTCTTCCTCCAACTGAGGCTCTCACAAACTCGCAGATATCAGCATTGAATTTTTCTAAATCATCCTTAGTAACATAGTCACTAGGCACTGGTTCTACAATTGTCTCTTCTATAGGAAGTTCTATTGTTGAAGAAGGTGCATTTATTTCTACTTCATATTGTTCATGTGGAGTAGGAGGATGAGAATCTACCATCTCCTCATTAGAGTCATAGTACAAACCAAACATAATGTAACTGGGATCTCTATTCCACTCACGAGTACATGTCTTTTCTCTTTGCACCGTTGTATCTATCCGAACTCTACCTCCCCGAGGCTTAGGTAAATTATCATTTTTATCATCATCTTCTTTTTCAACTCATGCCAAAACAGTATTTCTAGGAACTAGTACCTAACTAATCCTGAGCTTCTTCTTGCACTCCAGCCACATCAGCTACTCGAGGAACTTCCTCAAATTTATACATATGTTCAATCTGATCCCCAACCTCTTCTTCTTGGCCTCCATCCATAATTTTATTAATTTACTGAATGATTCCTTAGTCTTTATCAACATGATGGGAATTCATGTCCCCATATTCAGCATCTTCCACTCCAAGAGAAACAACACCTTGTTAAGCAGGACCAACATCCTCCTGTCTATCAGTCCCATCATCAACTCCAAGAACAAATTCCAAACTTATCCTATCTACAACTTTTTATCCTTGTTTTAATGATTCATTGAAATTCTCATAATTATCTTCCTTATTAGCATCATCATCATCCACATCATCATACTTACTCACATAACCTTCTACTCCATAGACCCTTATCTCTTCCTCTTCATCATCACCTAATATAGGCTATCAATTTGGCAACTCCAAAGGTGGACTAGTAAGTCTATAAGACATATACTTTGGGCTCTCATTAACATCAGGGTCACTCCTATCATCCATAGTATACCCTTCATCCCTCAACATCTTATCATTAACTTCCTCATCATAATAAACTGGCTCTTCACCTGGTTTAAGGCCTAGATCAGCTTGATCCATTGGTCTGGTAACATGGTCAACAAGATTGTAATTCTCTTATAATTTTTCCTCATCTCCTACCCAACATTTCTTCCAAGGGTTCTAGAATATATTCATCATCATGAATATTTCTTTGTGTAGACAGAAGCCACTACAAGTAGTGATTAATTCATTTCCATCCTCAACAAAATAGAGCTTCCTCTACATTTCTGAAATCATTCGAGGATAGTATAATCAAATTTCCTTTTTGGAAGATTTTATCAAGTCATAAATGTGAACCATCAGGTACCTACATAGGTTCACCTTTACCCCATTCTTTATTAGAAAATTCAAGAAGACATACTGATATTTCACAGCTGCAAAGTATCTCTTCCTATGGTATATTTGATGTTAAATAAAAATTAAAAATAATTTTTCTTATCTATCCAACACAATGGATGTATCTTTCCTTGATTATTAATTCCCAGTCATCTATTTCAAATAATACTCATAAAAATAAGTTTGAGGTTGGAGTAATTTTATATTGGTAATCAACATAGATCCCCTCATGTGGAATTTCTAAACATTTATCCCACTCTTTCAATGAAAATGTAATCTCTTTTCCAATCACAATATACTTCATTATTTCCTCATCATCTCCTTCGAGAGAAACATTTAAGTTGAGATATATTTCATGTACTAGCTAGGGATAAAACTGCCTATCTTTTTTTGAAAACCTTCTGATCCAAGCCTGAGATTCCCACACTCTCAGCTAGAGTAACTTTCTTGACCAAAGGCATTCAGTAGACATTTCATTCTCTTTAGTAACAATATGAATTCTCAATTCTAGCTTCCTAGAGCCTGTAGTACCACTATATTCTCCGTTCTGAAGCTTAGAAAATGTTGAATCATTGGGTCCTTCCACCATGTGATTCATTCTCACTATTACGATGTTTCGGGTTCGAAGGGAATTTAAAGGTCATGGTTAGAGAGGTAGAGAGTCATGAGGTAGAAGGTTCAAATGTAAAAAGGGAGGTGGATGGTCAAAGTGTGTATTGATTTTTTTATCATTTAGGGATTTTAATTCATAAAAACATAAAATTGAATATCAGTAATGTTAATAAAAAACTGTATCATTTTACTTAAAACAGATTGACATTCAAAATGGTCATTATAGACATCAGTTTTACATGATCAATGTCCAAAAATTGGATACATGTGATCGACTTCATCATATCGGTTTCTCACGATCTATTTTAGGTGAACAGTCTCACGTGATTGGTTTTTACTGATCAGTTTGACAGATTGGTTTCACCTGATCGGTTTGAAAAATCAGTATCACTAATAAACAGATTTTTATAAAGGGTAAAGGGTTGGATAGACTTTAGATATTTTTCATTCCCAATTCTTGTCTAATGTAGTTTATTATCACAATGTTTAAGGGTATGGTGAATATGATAGTATGTTGATACTTAGTCCCAATAAACACAAGTATTATATCTCCTTTTTTTATAGATTTCTCTCAAAATGTGATGTCTTTCAATAATATGTCTTTTTCTAGATGAGAAATTTTATTTTTAGAAATGTTTATAGCACATGTATTGTCATAGTTTATGGGGATATTTCTGAATTAAAATCCATAGTCTAATAAAGTTTGTTTCATTGAATTAATTTGTGCATAGAAACTACCAACAACAAAGTATTCTGCTTCAATATTTGGTAATGTAACTAAAATTATCATTTTATACACAAAGATATTAGAGAATTTCCCAAAAAGTGACATGTTCTAGAGGTACTATCTCTATCTAACATACATCCACCAAAGTTAATATCTCAATAACTAACCAAATAAAAATATTGTCCTATAAGGTAGGACAATCCTAAATTACTTGTATATTTTTGGTATTTGAAAACTCTTTTAACAGCATTTATATGTGACTCTTTTGGGTTTTCTTGAAATATTGCACACATATAAACACTAAACATGATATCTATCCTACTAGTAGATAAGGACAGTAAAATCCAAAACATTCCCCTATATGTTGTTTGATCAACAGATTTTCCATTTTCATCAATGTTTAACTTGCATGTAGAACACATATGTGTTTTACTACTCTTAATTCTATCATAGAAAAATCTTTTCAAAATATCTTTAGTAAATTTACTTCGATTTATAAGAATACCTTCTTTCTTTTGAAATAATTGAAATCCAAGAAAATATTTAGGTTCAACCATCAATCACATATAATATTCACTTTGCATCATTTTTGAAATATAATTACGTAAATAATTTTTAGAGGATCCAAAAAAATATCATCGACATATATTTGAGCTATAAATTATTATTATGAAATTAGTTTTTCAAACAAATATTTATATGAAACCCCTTTTGTAAATTCTTTAGAAATTAATAAATTATATAGACTTTCATACCAGCCTCTTGGAGCTTGTTTCAAACCATATAAAGCATTAGATAATTTGAAAACATGATTTAATAAATGAGGGATTGGGAAAACATGTGGTTGTTCAACCAAAACATCATCAACAATATATCCTTTTAGGAATCCACTATTACCATCTATTTGATACAGTTTGAAATTAATATGGGAAGCCTAGGAAAGCATGATTCAGATGGATTCAAGTCTAGAAATATGTTCAAATGGTTCTTCATAGTCAATGCCTTCCTCTTGACTATAACCTAATGAAAAAATAGTGATTTGTTTCTAACAATATTACCATATTCATGTAGTTAATTTCTAAAAACCCACTTAGTTCCTATGGTTAGGGTGTGTTTGGGTCTATCCAAAAGTTTCAAAATAATATTTTTTTAAAAATTATTAAGTTCTTCATGCATAGACATCACCCAAAATAAATCTTTAATTTCATCATTGATGATTTTAGGTTCAAGCTATGATAAGAACTCTTGATGTTAAACCTGATTTCTAAGAGAAGCTATAGTTTGTGTTCCTCTATCTAAGCCTCTATCTAAAAAATATTAGGGATGGTTTTAAGGGTCCTAGTTGGTTTAGAAAATGCATTACAAATTATTTCAGGTTCATCATTTTTTTATTTTTTTATTTTGACTAGATTCAAGAGAATTTCTAGAACTGGATGTTTTGGAGCTAATTTTACAGAATGATTTGAGTGTTTTTCATTATTGACCATATTGGACATATCCTCTTCATGATTCATTAGTGAGGTATTATGTTCATGTGGATGTGTTTAATCAAACATTACATGCATAGATTCTTCCACACATTTTTTCTTATTAACGACTCTATAGGTTTTTCTTAATTTATAATATCCAAGGAAAGTACCCTTACAACTTTTGTAGGAAAATTTATCTAAATTTCCTTTAGTGTTAAGAATATAAACTTTACATCCAAAAACTATAAAATAATTTACCTTGGTTTTCCTAGTATTCCACAAATAATAAGGATTTTTTGTAAGAATGGGTCTTATTAAGACTCTATTTATTATGTAACATGTTATATTAACAACATTAACTAAGAAATAAATCGGTAAGTCGTATACATTGAGCTTAGTTTAGGATAACTCTTATAAGGTTATATTTATTTTTTTACTACACCATTTTGTTGAGGTTTCCTAAGGTAAGAGTGGTTATGACTATATCCATTTTGTGGGAAAAAGGATTCAATGTCTTCATTTTCAAACTAACATCCATGTTCACTTCATAGAGATTTAATTTTAAGTCCACGATGATTTTCTACAGTCCAAGCATACTTGGTAAAATGTGAGCATGTTTTTATTTCTGAGTTAAGAAAAACGCCCAAGTATGCCTCGAAAAGTCCTCTACAAGAACATAAACATTGTTCTTCCCATTTATAATTGAAACTCTAGATGGTCAAAACAAATTCATTTGAACCAACTCAAGGGGTTGAGAATTAGTTACTTATTTCTTGGGATTGAAATTGATTTTATGTTGATTTCCTTTTTGACAACTATTTCACACATTATTGTATGGAAACTCTAGTTTGGGCTAGTCATTAATTAAAACTTTTCTAGTAAACTTCTAATGGGTGTTTATATAGTAATGTCCTATTCTCTGGTGCCAATGCCAAGACTCTTTGGGGAAGTCACATAGAGAATAAACTTTTCTTTCTAGTGTGTCTAAATTTATTCCATACACATTATCATTTCTTAGAGTATTAAATACTTTGTTATTCATGGCATAAAAAGCATGGAATAATTCATTTTTGAATTTTACATTGAATCCATAATCTCACAGTTGAGATATTAAAAGCATGTTATACATTAATCATTCAACATAAATTACTTTGGAAATTGAAATAGTGTTAGGGTTACCAATTTGGCATAGGATGATGATTTTTCCTTTACCATAGTCACTAAATGTGATAGGTCCTCTATCAATTTTGATATGAATTTTGAATCTTGAATAGTCCCCTATCAAGTGTCCTGAACTCCCACTATCTAAGTACCAAAAATATCTACAGGAAATCTTTTGACAGTTTACCTATAAAACAGTTAATCCAAGAAGCAATTTTGGATCCCATATTTGTCTCAGTCCACAAACATTAGAAATAAAAGCATTAGGAATCCACAATTGTCTTATGGGTTTCCTATATGCAGAATACTGTGTATTTGAGAAATAATATCTATTTGGTCAAAAAGAACTCAATTTAGTAAAAGAATTATTAGAAGTAAAACTTGTACTAAAATTTTGATTTTTGAATAAAGAAGTCGATTTTCATGTTTTTAGTATAAAACGTGTTTTTGAAAAATTCCTTTGTCTTGGTTGATATCCTATCCATAAAGTGTACCTAAGAGGTATCTGTTTGACAAGTAACTGAATAAAAGTGTCTTTACAATTGGTAAAAATTTCATAAACCATTTTTAATTTATCATTAGTCATTTTAAAGTCATTATTTTCCTTGAGTGATTGACCATTTTTGTCTTTTTATGTTGTAAGTTCATATTTCACAGTTACTGTAAGACCATGTTGTTTCATTAATGATTTATATTTATCTTTTAGCTCATTAAATGTTTCTTCCAGCATATTACAATATTCAAATAATTTATCCCATTTTATATTATCATACTCAAATTAAATATAAGAAAAATAATAATTGGGAATATGAGAGTCTAAGGTTACCTAAAATGTGTTTTTGATAAAACACATATTTTCCATATCTTCTTTTAAGACATGAGAATGAAAATATTCACTGGATTTGGCCTCAAAGGTTATCCAAGTGGTCTCCATGGATTTGTTATTCATTTTTTCTTCATTCTCATAATTTTTTTTGTATTTGAGCATGGGCCATTCGGCCTTTACATGTTCCATTTTCTCACATTCATAAAATATTATCTCATCAGACATGTCATTTATTTTCGAATCATTATTCCAACTCCAGTTTTGATAAAATATTCCTTTACAGTTGGTATTTCTAAAAAAAACTTCTTTATATAATGATTCTTGAATATTCTAGCTAGGTGGGACATTTCTTCATCACTATCTGATGTTGATTCATCAGTACTTGTGTTCTCAACATCATCTTGAACATTCTATTTTTCCATTCTCTTAGAAGTTGTAGTTTTTAAGGCTACAAATTTTCTTTTTGGTTCTTCTTCCTGTGGCTTTAATTTGAGTTCCTCTGCATACATCATTATATTTTCAAATCAATTACTTCAATGGATTCTTATCAATGTCACATGATTCTATTATGGATATAGATTTCTCTCACTATTTCATTGGTAAGCATTGCAGAATCCCCATGATTTTTTCCTTTTCTATGAAAACTATTCCTAATGAAATCTTGGTATTTACAATTTCATTGAACCTAAGATACATATTATAAATATATTCATCAGGATTCATTCTAAATTTGTCACATTTTATAGTATGTTTATTTATTTTCATCTCTTTTATACTTAATGTCCCCTCATTGAAAACAGACAAAGTGTCCCAAATCTCATGAGTATTTTTACAAGTAGAAATGACATTAAACTCATAATCTCCTATTATATATTATAAATAATGTGTTTCATTATAGTTATTGTTATAGGCAGTTTTGGTAGGTTCATACCATATGTTTCTTGTAGTTTCATGAATTCCATATTTACATTCACTAGCTATCCAGATTTTAAATGTCATGATTTCTAGATGTATTTTTATTTTATGCTTCCACTGAGCATGATTTGTTCAATTAAAAAAGATTTTATATTTGTAACATCTCATTCTAGTCAATTTCCCATAATATAAATTGTGAAATGATTTTATAGTGATAAAAATTTAAATCTAACTAAAATTTTAATATTGTTGAAATACAAATAAAATCAAATTTGAAAAAGTTCTAAAAAGTTTCGAAAACTATGAAATTCCTTTTACCACTGATACCAAATGTTGGTCAAAGTTGATTACTCAAGAGGTGGGTGAATTGATTATCAATAAAAGTTTTTGTTAAAATTGGTTCCTTGACAAATTTCCCACAATTAAAATTAGAATAAAAGATAGTTTATAGTAAATTTTTATGAGTCTTTTATGTTCCATTAATTTCCCAAAATATTGATTATTTCTCATTTATATGAATATAAGGATTTAAATAACTTTTGAATGTAATATACTAGGTCAAAATAGTTATAAATACTTGAAAATATATCTATCAAAGTTCAATTTATTTGTATGAAAAATGTAATAAACAGAGAGAAAAACAAAAAAGTAAAAACACATCGAATATAAAGAAGTGGTTCAGTATCATGTTTGTACATATTGGTCTCTTCATGTTGATCACATACCACCAAGTAGTATAATTTAGTAATGAGTTTTATACACACCTTGTATCAGGGTTCACAACAACACACAAGGCTTTCTAGGTCTCACATGACCTATACCACTATTATTTGTGGGAAAGACAAAAAATAGGTCACACTTAACCTATTCCACTATTTTAAGTGGGATACAAAGGATAAAATGAGAGTGGGTTGGACGATTTCAAGTATCCTCTAGTTATGCATAGGAGTCAGTGTGTGTGTTACAAACTGATACACATACTACTAAAAAATGTAGGTAAATAAAAACAACAGAGATAAGTATTTAGAGAAGGGTTTAGAAGGATATCCGTGTTATGAAGTGAATATTTGGACTCTTTTAATATAGTGGATATGATGTAGAGGTCCTCTTCTATAAATTTTCTTCAAAAATGAGTATCATAGCCTCTATGCTCTAACTTCTAGAAGTGTGAAGTGATAAACATCTTGTTGTTGGGATGCTTAGGTCAGATCGGCAGGTTTATATATATTTTTTGATCACCTCCTATATTCTTACATTGAATCCTTTGATTATTAGGTAAGCTCAAGAGTTTAATGAGTTCATAGTTCTTCTATTAATTCTAATTTTTAGCGTATATTGAATGATCCTGCATGTAATTCTTTTATACTTCAATGTCTAGTAGATATGACAATCTCCCCATAAGAATGTACCTCGTACTGTCTACTGAATGATATATAGAGAACATTAAATAATTTCATAATCATTAATTTGTCTAAATATTACCAATAAAAATATATTTGGATTTCTAAATTTAAGACAATATTTATTACTATTGGAGATTCATATATATCAGTGACTCATTTTCATCGGTCTGTCATCTTTGTTATGTCAGAATAGATGACCTCGTGTATTGGTGAGTCATTTCCTTCAATATTGGTGACTCGATGTATCAGTGAGTCCTTTCCATCAGTATTACTGAATTGATGTACCATTGAGTACATTCCATCGGTTTCAGTGAGTCGTTTATGCTATTAGTCTGTCTAGGCATCAGTGAGTCATCCTTGGTGACTCATTTTGAAATATTGTTATGTTTCCCCTCAGTAACTCATTTATCAGTGTGTTATCCATTTATGAGTCATTCGTCGTTGTTTCTCTTGATCAATCAGTGTGACCGACCATCGGTGACTTGTCCATAATTTTCTTGTTTGTTATATCAATGTGACTGACCATCAGTGACTTACCATTGGTGACTTTTCCATTAGTTTGTTCTTTGATCGGCGATTCTTCCATTAGTGAGTTAAACAATGGTGGATCCTTTTGAACTATCAATACTAGGTACACTTAAAAACTTATAAAGTGTTTGTCTTATAGAGAACACTACCAGATTAAGAGAAATTCATAAATACATGTAAATATATACTTTTAAACATATTGAAGGATAAATATTCATAATTTATTGACTTATTGATATGTATTATACAATTTCACATAATTTATTCTCTTATAAATATTCATTTAAAAGATTAACTTGAGTTATAACATAATATATGAATTTATAAATTTTTTAAATTGCCATGATTTTTTATTATGAAAACAACTATTTTCCAAAAGGTCCAACAGAATGTCTTATTAACAGGTGATAAACCAACTCAGAAGTAGAATAAATATTATTAGGTCGTTGTTTATTACTAATCAATGTGTCATGAGATGAAAAATAAATCTTACACAAAATAATAATGTAACGAACGAAACATTCATTAATGGAAATTCCTCTTAATCTAATTAAATATTTATTATGGTTATATAAAATATGAACATCATTGGTTTTCTGTTTTTGGATTTTAAAATACCATTATGAATTGTGACATATTAAAATATATCCCTTGAATAGTGATCACATGATTAGTATAAATATAGGGATTTAAAAAAAATCAAATTTACTCAGACAAAGGAAGCGATGACCACATCCAACAGTCTTGCCCCATACAAAGCCCATTTTTCGGAACTCAAAAAGAATGTGGCATTATTGGGATTCACTCTTGACCAATCCCAAGCTGATGTTGAACACATTATGCTCAGGGGAACCGACTACGAGAGAAGGGGAAGTTAATTGAGATTACCACACAAGCGATGTTATCTAAGCCACCCCAAGAGTCTGTGACCATCGCAAACCTTACCCTTCAGTCTTATGGATTTGTTATAAGGGTCTATATAACAAGACCCTAGCACTATGACTATATAGATTATTTTTTATAAATAATGTGCATTCATTTTATTATTATTACTTTGTAAATAGTTTTTAAAGCACAAAGAGTATTTTTATTTAATATTCAACTATGACATCTATTTGGATGAATTAACAGATTTTTAAATTAATTAATATTTTAATAAATTATTATTATAATTAAATTAATTTTTATTATATATAAATGATAATGTAATTTTATGAATGTAATTTTAATTTTTATTATACTTTGAAAGCTATTTTTGTCAAAACCCATGAATTTTCGACAAATGTCGGTTTTTATTTTAAAAGTAAAAATTCACATATTTATAAAATTATTTATATAAAATGAATATTATTTTAGGAATCTGGATCTTGAAATTATCCAACAGAAATATTTTATTAATTTTCTAAGACAAGCAAATTTTTGGGTAAAAATTAAATACTGTTTAAATATATAATGTGTTTTATGAAAAAATAATGGACCAGTAGTGATGTAATAAAATAATATAATTTTTTTGTCCAATAAATGTTTTACCATTGAAA
This sequence comes from Viscum album, assembly GCA_963277665.1. Classification (NCBI taxonomy): domain Eukaryota; kingdom Viridiplantae; phylum Streptophyta; class Magnoliopsida; order Santalales; family Viscaceae; genus Viscum; species Viscum album. Next base: position 37,548,921 of record OY728138.1, read on the forward strand.
TAATATGATTTTAGGTTTGTTTGATTTATTTTACAAAGCATTAGTGGACCCTTCAAGGCTTATAAAATATATTATCCTTTTAAATTGTTTTCCTTGAGAGTGTGACTCACCTGCACATAAGCAACCCAATTATATTAATGATTTTGGCCATTTTACTTATAAAATATTGTTCTTCACTCCCCGTTGGAAAATAACAAGGGAAAAAACCATGGGCTGGTTTCTGGTTTGGATTTGTTTAATATGAGGTGTCCCAAACCTAAATAATAAATAATTTCCTCTCTTTACTATATAAACCCACCCAAGTTCCTACTTTATCTTCACTCAATGCCTTTAGAGTTCAACCAACCCCTGCCCCCCCCCCCCCTCTCTAGAATCATTCCAAGGTGCCCCAAGCTCCCAGAAGCCTCTCTCAAGCCTCTCCCAAGCCTTTGGGATCACACTTCCAAGTAAAGGATTTCTTCATTTCTCATTTTGTCCAATTTTATTTAAGTTTTTATTCCCATTTGGGATCAATAAAAAATGTTGGGATATGATTTTGAACCTCCCCCATAATTTCCTCTTTATGTTTAGATAATGAATAACCCTTTATCTCTCATTAATGCCTCCCATGTACACCTGTTATCATGTCGAAATTCCTTGAGGGATTTCTCTCTCCTCTTTTACGTCCAAGTAATTATTTATTATTATGTATTAGGATTCCATTATGTTTATTGGTAAAGGTATCTATATGACCCCCTTACTATCTATATCATTTATATTTGATGAGACATTGTTTTTTCTATCATCTACCATTTTCAGGAATCCTTATTCCACGTTGTTATGCTGCCAAAATTACACAGTGTTTCTCCATGTCAAGATCATTTTGTAGTGAATACCATACCCATGTTTATATGAAGGGAATTCACCTTTATAAACATATACATAATGAATGGTAATTTCATGTATTTATTCCACATTACTAAATTATTGAATAACATATGATGTTGATTGATTCCATGATCCATGTGAAACACTTATGCATGAAATGAAATGTTTAAGAAGGGTGTGCCCTGTTAGAGATTCAATTCATTGGGTAAAGTATAGTATCATGATACGTTATGTTCAATGGGTGTTGACTCGAGCTAATTCAAGTGCAAAAAAGTTTTACTCGTGCTTCATGTTCAATGAGGGTTTTCTCATGCTTCATTTGCAATGATCCTTAGATCATGCTAATCCCATGTTAAGTGTTGGTGACATATTTCCATGTTATGATTATAATTAATTATCTTAACTTTATGTTCATGCTTCTCTTGTTCTCCATTTATGTGCCTATTTTATAACATGTATTGTATTCCTCATGTTATTCCATATTTATTCCATTACTAGGATTTATAGATCACCATTTTCTTATGAATGTCCTCAGGTTATTCCTTTCATTGCTAAGTTCGAGAAAATGAAATGGTCAGGTAAAGGAAGTTTTAAATAAAGATGTTGTGTGTTTTATGTACTAAGATATTATGTAATGTTCCTAAGCCCCAATGACACTAGACCTCTCGATATTTTATTTTGTATCAAGTGAATAGTTTATATAATAAATTGAATTTAAGTGTCTAATAAGAAACATGGTTTTTATAGTTGGTATTAGAGGATTGGGTGAGTTATTTTTGGATTAGGATTAGAAAACCCTAGTGAAGACATAGAGACAAGAATAAGTATAATAGAAACATGCCTATGTATCAGTGAGTGTTGAGTAAGTGGTTTTTAAAGAAAATACATCCTTTTATGGATACGAGTAGGTAGAGGCGACTCTTTCAAAGATGTATCCTAGGGGTAAAACCAGAAAACAATGCTTTGAGATAGACTCGAACGGGAAATGGTGCATGACAACTGGCCTAGATGCACTCTTGGTTATGATACTCATGGGGGATATGATTTGGTAAATTAACAAGCCTATAATGAACCATTATTAATGGAATTTAAAATAATATGCCACTATTAATACATGTTAGAAAGTATATTATGGATAACATAGATTGAATCTTATATATTCATATGTTATGAAAATAAGAGTAATTTTTAAGTCATAAGTATGTTTATTTGGATTACTCTTTATATGTTACCCCTAAATTTCCATTTATTATGTAATGATAAATTGTTATACTTCATGTAGTATAATATCACAATTTTATCATGTCTAGAGGGTAACTCAAAATTTGATATGATTCATCATCAGGATAAAGGATATTTTCGGGATGGAAGGGGAAGAAACTCATAACACACTCTTGTCCCATCTTGATGACCTACTAGCTATAATTATTGCGAAGTCAAGCTCGTGTACTATTGAAAACTTTTCCAATGTCTATCTTTCTTGCAAGATGATCTAAGACATATCAAACACCTCATCCATACCACTGAATCATCAAGGATAATGGATCACTTTTGATCAAATCTCAAGCTCCCAACTCTCTCACCTTTCTCGGCAAGGGATGTACTATCCGGGTATTTTCAAATACTTCACCCTGTCCATAGTATATGACGCACAATTTGATATTAGGATAGCTTCCGAAGAGGAAGACCTTCAAGCAGCCTATATGTATATAGTCTTGGCTTCTAGTCTTTTTGGAAACTTATTATATATATTAGAAGAACCATATTTTTAAAATTTAAATGCTGAGTCTATCAGACTATTTTACAAAAACCTGGTACAATGTGATTTTTTGAAACTGTATGTTAGAAATAGTTATTTTCAAAATGTGTATCATATTTTTCATCAGTACAATCCATGTTTCTTGGGCTGTGTCTGGACTAAGGAAGTGGAAGACTTTGAAAGTGCATTGAGGTTTCGTTCCACTATGTAGAGCCTTGCTCTCTGTGATCTACAAGATAATGAGGGTTGGGGAATTCTTAATGGTGGTGTGTATGCAACCCTCAAGTCATGTTTAAATTTCAGAGTTCTTTCTGTATGTAATCAAATTTCAAGGACACAATTTTATTTAAGGGAGAATATTGTAATGACCCAAACATTAATTAATAGAAATTCCTCTTGATATAATTAAATATTTATTATGGTTATATAAAAATTTAAATTCATTAGTTTTATGTTTCTAGATTTTAAAATACTATTATTAATTGTGACCATTTCTAATATAGTCATTGAATGGTGAAAACATGATTAGTATAAATATATGGCTTTAACAAATTTAATTTACTCAGAAAAAGGAAACGATGGCCTCATCCAATGGAATTTCCCCATAAGAATCCCATTTTTCAGAGCTCAGAAAGGAGATGGAATCATTGGGCATCACTCTTGACCAAGCCAAAGATGAGCATGAACATGTTCAGCTTGACAAGAACCGACTACGGGAGAAGTGGAAGTTGATAGAGATTACCACCCGAGCTATGTTATCTGAGCCAATAGAAAAGTCTGTCACCATCACACACCTTACCCTTCATTCTTAAGTGGGTATTATAATCGGTTATGTAACCATACCCTAGAACTATGACTATGTATATTATTTTTGTGTAATGAATTTGCATTCATTTTATTATTGTTACTTTGTAAATAATTTTCAAAGCAGAAATAGTATTTTTGGTTAATATTCAACTAAGAAATCAATTTTGATCAACTGATGGATTTTTGATTTAAATAATATTTTAATAAAATATTGTTATAATTAAATTATTTTTTATTAAATATAAACGATCATATAATTATATGAATGTAATTGTAAATTTTATTAAGGTTTGAAAGCTATTTTTTGTCATACCCCATGAATTTTCAGTAAATGTTGGTTTTTATTTTAAAAGTAAAAATTCACATATTTATAAAAAAATTTAGATAAAATGAATATTATTTTTGGAATTAGGACATCGAAATTATCTAATGGTGAGTTTTTTTATAATTTTCTGAGAGAGTTGATTTTTTGGGTAAAAATTAAATAGCATTTAAATATATAATGTGTTTTATGACATCATAATGACCGAATAGTGATGTAATAAAATAATATAAACATTATTTTCGTCCAATAAATGGTTTACCGTTAAAATAATTTGATTTTTAGTTTGTTTGATATATTTTACAAAGCTTTAGTGGACCCTTCAAGGCTTATAAAACATTTTGTCTTTTTAAATTGTTTTCCTTGATAGTGTGACTTACCTCCACATAAAACCCCATATTATGTTAAGTTGTTCGACTATTTTCCTTATAAAATATTGTTTACCACTATTATTTGGTAAAAAACATGGGAAAAACCATGGGCTGGTTTGTTTTTTTGATTAGTTTAATATGAGGTGTCCCAAACCTAAATGATAAAGAATTCTTTCTCCTTTCCTATATAAACCCATCAGAGCTCCCACTTCCTATTCACTCAAAGCCTTTGGATTTGACCAACCCCTTACCTCCTCTATCTAGAATCCTCCCAAGGTGCCCCATGCTCTGATGATGTTTCTCTCAAGCCTGTCACATGCCTTTTGGATCACACATCCAAGTAAGGGATTTCTTCCTTTCTAGTTTTTGTCTAATTTTCTTTAAGTTGTTATACCAGTTTGATTTCAATTAAAAATGTTGGGGGTATGATTTATCACCTCCCCATATAGTCCTATATATTTTTTTATAATGGGATAATCCTTTCTCTCTCATTAATTCCTCCCATGTACACCTGTTATCATATTGAAAATCCTTGAGGGATTTCTCTCTCATCTTTTACATCCAAGTAATTATTTTGTATTATGCATCTAAATTCCATTACATTTGTTGGTACATGTATCTATATTACCACTTACAATCCATTTCATGTATATGTAATGAGACACCCTTTTCACTCTCATCAAACATTTTCATGAATCTTTATGTCACTCCATTATGATGCTGAAATTGCATACTGTATTTCAAAGCCAAGATCATTATGTAGGGAATACCATACACAAGTCTCTATCAAGGGTATTCACCTTTATAAAAATATAAATTTTAAATGGTACTTTCATGTGTTTATTCCACATTACTTAATTGTGGATTAACTTATGATGTTGATTGATTCCATGATCCATGTGGCACACTTATGCAAGAAATGAAATGTTTAAGAAGGGTGCTCCTTGATAGCGCTCCAATGCTTTGGGTAAAGTATAGTATCATGATACATCATGTGAAATGGGTGTTGACTCTTGCTAATTCGTGTGAAACATAGTTTTACTCATGCTTAATGTGCTCTGATGGTTTACTCATTCTCCATGTGTAATGAGCATGGGCTCATGTTAATTCCATGTTAAGTGTTGTTGCCACATTTCCATGTTATAATTATCATGATTTATTATGGCTTCGTGTTAATGTTTCTCTTGTAGTCTATTTATATGCATATTGTGTAACATGTATTGAATTCCTTATGTTATTCCATGTTTATTCTCATACTGGACTTTATATCTCACCCTTTTCTTATGCATGTCCTCAGGTTTTCCCATGCAATGCTAAGTTCGAGGGAATGTAGTTTTCATGTAAAAAATGATTTCAATAAAGATGTTGTGTGTTTTATGTTATAATCTATTATGTAATTTTCTTAATCCAAAAATACATTGGACCTCTTGATCATTAATGTTTTATCAAGTGATGATTTTATGTAATAAATTATGTTTAATTGTGTAATAAAAAGTAGGGCTGTTATAAGTATAATTTTTAAATTTCAAAACACAATTTCTTGGCAGGAGTAATAATTTCCACCATTCTATATTGATTCATCTTGTGTGTATTTAATATAGTTATTGAATTTAATCTTCTCCCTTCTTGATTAATATCTATTTTTAATTTTTTTGAAAAATGTATGGGTGACAAGGGTATGGTGGTACATAAAATTAATTATGGAACACTAGTCCATAAATGATAAGACAGATAGATGATACATAGAAATTCAAAAAAAAATTAATATTTATTATTATAAATTAAAAATCTATACATTTATTATAGCTCAAAAAAATAAATCCAAAAATACATTGGCTGAATAACTGAAGATCCATCCCTATCTTATCATTTACCAATTTTAACTAAGATAATATAATTATTTTTATATATCTAATGTTATAAATTAATAACTAATCATTTATTGAAAAAATGCATGGGAACGAATTATTATCCAATAATTGATTTACTATACCTTGTAAAATCAACTTCAACCTAGAGGAAATTTTTCGAGCCTCACTTGAAACTACTTGAAACATATTCCATTCTCATTAGACTCGTCTATTCTGAATTAAGTTCAACATCAGTGCCGAATTATCTCACTTCTTGTGGAATATATAAGAGAGGGATATCAACAGTATTTTATAGAAACATAATCATATAAACACAGGTATGTACATCATAAAAGATATAAATAACACACAAATAATAAATCATTAATTTATAATATTTATTACAAAATGAATCCATCAAATAATTAAAATTAATTAAATTAAATATAGACATACATTGGCTGGTTAATTTTAGGAGCATTCACCTTCTAAGTACAGATAGATCATTCTACATTTATTATTATTATTCAAAACATTTATTTCTAAATTATTTTTTATCAAAAAGAAAACAAATACCCATAAAACATATTTCTTAATTGGCTCATAGGGATCATTTGAAATAACCAATTTTATAAAACTATATTTAATGAATTGTTTTATAAAATCTGTTTTGTAAAATAAATTAAACACATATTTCATTAATTTAAATAAAAAAAATTAAAATCTATATTTAAAAAACAATCATATAAAATCAAAATACTAATTACAAGATTAACTTATTTGAGAAATTAGTTTTTTGAGTTACCTGAAATTATAGAAATGCAATTTGTTTTTAAATAAATCAATCATATATGGTAGTTAAATTTTTTTCTCTACCATAAAACTATCTATATTTTTAGGTTTTTAAAAAAAATTAATTTATTTAGTTGGAATGTATTTTTGGTAATAACTGTGTTAGTTAAGTAACATGGTTTTTTAAGATCACCCATTGTTTAAGGACAAATTTAGTATCAATATATATATGGTTAATTATGAAATCCTAGTTTTTCAACTATCCTAAAATTGTTCAATAACCTTGATTTAGAGTTTACAAGGACCAATATTTATTTTTGAACATTTAAATTTGGTTCTATCCAATTTAATGACCTATGTTTGAGTTACAATATGGAAAAATTTTCTAGTGGATTTTACCCATCATGATGGTTCAAATAGTTTTATCAAACATGACCTAATACATTCAAAATATTTTTTATATTCTATTAACCTGATTCATCAATTAATTTTCTTCGGTTTCCTTGATCTAATATTACGGGGAACTAGTCTAATTATGTGGAAATTTATTTTTTGACATATTAAAATAGTTTAGTGTAAATGTGTTTTTGATTTTACAATATTGTGAAATAAGTATTTAAAGAGTCATAAAATAATTTGGAAACTCAATTTTTTATAGCACAATCATAATAAAACAAATCAGATTTTTTGGTCAATATGATCAAGTGATTTTAATTTTTATGAAAAATGTTTCCCTTGGTTTCAAACATGTTTATTTGACATAATTTTATGAATTGATTATTTTTAAATAACTTAATGAATCCAAACATATGTATTTAGATTATACACACTCATTCAATTTAGCATTGTTGTGTTCATATATAACATAAATTTTAATTTAACTATGTTAGATCATAAAATTGAGAATTATGTTTTTCAAGATCAGGAATTGCCTACTATTAAGACAATATTTAATATATTGGGTGTTTTTGGAGTTTAATGATTATTTCACATCATCTTACTTGTTTTTGTATTGTTGTATATGAAGAGGGATCCACAAACTCAAATCACATAGTGGAACAATATGACTAATTTAATTTATATGAAATCATTTAAGTGATAAAAAAAGATAAAATAAAGAAAATAAATAATGATATATGATGACAAATCACAATATTGATCTCAAATTGAAAAGAAAGGGAAAAAGGAGATAATGACCCAAAATAGGTGGATCAATGTAATCAATAACATAAATTTAACTGATGAAGGCAATTTATGGTTATCATAGTGGGTTTGGTAAGTACTTTTTCCTAATGTTAATAAGATGTCCCATAACCCATGATCAAATAATATTCACTTCAAATAAATGTTCCAAGCAGAATAAACCTATAAATCATGATGAAAATTCTAGTGTGTAAAATAGAATTCAGATTATTCATAACAATATAAATGAAATAATTTTTTTTCACTAAAATTTTTATAAAAGTTATATTTAAAATAAAATTATGATGAAAAAATAAAATAACTTATTCCAATATTTATTTCTAATACAATGTTTAGAGGAAAAATATAAAATATAAATATCTCACAAGGCATCATTTTTTCACTTTCATTTATTACCCCATGATTTATTGAATTAATTAAATGATTAATGGGATATTATTTCATAGCAAATTTAAACATTTTTCCTTCAGGAAGATAGAGAAGATTTATTTATCAATTTTCATGAGTTATAAAGGAGATTTAATGGAGAATTTAGTAATTTAAACCCCATAAATATGAAATATTCGATAAAAGTTGAAGAATTCATTTAGCTATAGCATCACCAATTAGGATCCCAATGGTGGTTCATACAAATCCTATTATGAAAAGTAATGGCAGTGAACTACTACAAGTATACCTGAGGCACTTGTGGTTGTAATAAGAGACTCTGATTTTTCAATATGATTCATATTGCTCCTACCATTAATATGGTGATTCCCAACAATAATAATTGGCCAAATTTTAATAATTCAAGTGTCGAATTTATCTCCCCTAATGTGGAACAACTCATGGGATGGCTAATTATCCATATCCCCTCCCCTATTATATTTTATAATCATTTTTTCATTTTATGAAAACCTTTAAAGGTGATTCTCAATTTAGTTTTGATGGAGGTACAATGCTTGATCCTTCCCTATCCAATTTTTCTTTTATGCTCTTCCAAATTCATATTGAATTATTACCTCATTTTATAAATTTGAGTTAGAGTTTCATCATACAATGAATAAACCCTTTAAAATTTAAGAATTTTGTTTAAAAATGATTTAGAATGGAGTTATGATCCTTTTTCACTTATTAATTAGATATTCTAATGTTCTAAGTTCTCTTCAATAACATCATAGTTATTAATTAGAATTAGGATTTTCAGTCAATTTTTTATCATAAAGTCATTTTTAATAAATTATTTTATTTATATTTGAAAAAATCACTATATTACACCCATCGGGTCATGACGATGATTTATTTTGAACATGGTATTTCTCTCATCATATTTGATAGGTTTTTAGGTGTCATAGGTAGACAATTTGTAAATTCTGAGAAAATAGTCCAGGCCCATAGTTTAGGTGCATAGATAGTACAAACAATTCATTAACCTTGTCAAACAAAAATGTTATTTATAGTGGGGTTCTTATAATTTTAGATTTGTATTGTACAACTGTTTTATTACTGATAAAAATAATAACATTTTCTAGGAGTTTTCTAGGTTTTTTCAAAAATATTTATTATGGTTGGTCAAATATGGAGACATTCCTTCAGAAGTCGGGTGCCTAGATTTTCAATGGGGGAATGACATGGATAAATAATGCTTTGTTAAACCCTAATAACAAACCATGCTCCAAAATCCAATGTTGTTAAAATTTTAATTTATCATACTACCCTTGATTTTATATGTATAAAAACATCATAGTAACTCTTGGTTTTGAACTAACTTTACCCAATTATCAACTGTCTTCTACCCTTATATACTTGGTGATCAATACTCATTTTTTGATATATCCAAGGTAAATTCAATTTTGTATCTGATCATATCTTCTTATACTAAATCTCTCCTTCATATAATTCATATTATCTCATTTTAAGCTTATTGTGATGTGATTACTGAATCTATAGGGTGACAAGGGTAATTGATATTTTTTCTTATAGATATAGGTTTGTGAAGGCTGAATCTAATCATTTCCAATACCTATTCTCAAAAGAGACTAGTTTTCCCCGATTGGGGAGGTAAGTGTTTCTATATAATGGTTCTAACAGATGAATAAATTTTTTTTTGCGTACATTCATTAGAGTTGGTTTGTGAAATTGATTCATTTAGTATCAAATATGTATTACTTAAGATATTAATATTTTATGTCATGGGAAAAGGCATTCTTTATATTAAAATAGTTTATGCCCCTTACGTGTTTTATTAAATGCTTTAAAGTTGATTTTAACACTAAAATTATTTTTCAAGCATGTGGGAAGTGTTTCTTTTCCCTGATGATTTTTTTATATAATTATAACGGTTAATTTAAATTTTTCAAAAAATGGCACATTGGGAACCTTAGGTGCATTGTGTTATGACATTTGAAAACCACAGGTAGGGTAGAACCACTGTTGGCTATTCTTGTAAAATCAATAGAATATGTTAAGACTCAATACTTGTAGGATTCATTGTATCTTTGGATTAGTATTCCTTCACATATTTGAGTACGTATTATCATAATATATATACCACGTTTTCTTGGTTATAAACATGATGACATTGTTTTTTTTATTTTTCAAATGTTTATTACATAGAATTCAATGGATAATTTTTTCTTGCTTTATACTATCTATAATGTATATATCATAATCTTTTTTTATATGAATATGAATGTAATTTTTGTAATGAAATTTTCCATATAATAAAATATGTTTTCATTTGAAATTTATTTACAGGCTAATATTGTTTTAAATATAGAGATAATGATATCATAGTGTTAGCCTTTGAATACATTCTTTAGGGATATTCTACCATGATTTAGTGATGAGACCCTAATTTTTTATCCTTTGGGAATTTATAGAGCTTGCTATCCATGACTCTAGTAAAGGGAATCGAATCATGTATATCATTAGATTCCCTTGGATGTCATCTTCATCTTCATAGTGTGTTGTGATGGTGGTGATGTGTGGTAACATTGAAATAGTATTTTATTCTATATTTTTTTATTTTAATGTTTATACATATGTATTGATGCTGAATGTCTCATGGATTTTTAAAATACTTAAGTATTGTAATTTTTTATCCATCTATTTAAAGCTACTCAGGAGAAAGTTTTTGGTTTATTTCATTCTCTTTTCCTTGGGTTGGGTTAACTGAGGTGTTGTTTCTTATTGACCATGGATATCTCATAAAAATGTAATCAAATATAATTATGAAATGGTAGGGTGATGAAACTTGTAGGGTTTAGTTCAATGTTTATGAAAATATGTGTTAAGACGGTTAGAGTTGGGGTAGTGAGTGCAGAAGGGTCCGTGAGAAGCTCATTTTTCTCTCTGAACATGTGTAATAATGGGGTTTAGGTATTTTAATCAATATTGATATTTATATTTGAGGTTATTTAAATAAACATGTTTTGGGATTTATTTATATGAACCTATTAATTTAAAAAAAATCCCCCTTTTACCGAATCCATGTTTTCGTTAAATTCATATTCTATAAAGGCTTTTATATGGATTAATTAATTCATATTCTGATTTAGAGACTTGATCACAAGCTAATTGGATGTTTTATATTGTGTTTACTGGAAAATTCCTTATATAAGGTTACTTGAGTATCTCGGAGTTGAATTTTAAATATGAGTTCAATTTCTGAATCCTTTTGTAGATCCCTCTTTGGTGGGCACTATTATCAACGCAATTCAAACTCATGGTCAAGAGGGTGTTGAACACTAGGGATGAGTAGTGGATCATGGCTCAAATTTTATAAAGAATAGACAATATACCTTATTTGTGATAAGGTACTACAATAATCTTAATATTAAATTTTTTTATTGATAGGATATTCCATTTCCTAAAAACACTAGAGGTATCCAAGATTGTTTTTTCCAATTACATGATTTGAGGATCGAGAAGAAAATGTAATAAATCTATCTTGAATGATATTTTATATTATGGTCTTACCTATAATTATTTCAAGAGAATATTCAACCAATATTTCTATCCTAAATAATTTTGGGTGGAAAAGACTCTAATTTTTTTGACTTTTTAAAAATCAAGAATTCAGTTATAAAATATGCCACTCGTTTCGATATGTTGGTCTACCTTTCACCCATTATTTTTTTCAATGAGAAACTTAAATATTAGGGGTACAATATGGGATTATGGGATGATATTCAATAGATACCAATTCTTTTATTCCTATTGAACTTTTTGTGGTGGTTGACAAGGAATTTATGGATGAGGCATGTATGTCTAGGAATCCCAGTTTAGGTGGAGCTTCAATTGTTGCATGAGATTACCATGATGTGTAATACGGATAGAAAAGAAAGTCTACGATTTATCAATTAGATAATGTCCTATTTTGGGGTTCTATAAGACAAAAATGGTTATTCATCTATTGGTATGGGAGGTATGGTCATAATAAGAAACTTTTCATTGAAAAACCTGGGACATGACATTTTGTAGGAAAAATAGTAATATTACGCTTTTATATTTAAGAATATCACAAGGTAGAAAGGATATATCCCTCTCTCACCAAGGACTATCTAGCTTGTTTTTATGTGGAAAGGGGTATTGTATCTCATTCTAATGTAATGTAATATTATCAAGAAATAAATAGAGCATATAGAGTACTTGATACTTGGCATCGTTATGTTATGATGTATGCACAATGAGAATTTGAGTTAGGTTTGACTAATGTGAGAGGTACACTTTTAATTTCATCCACTATATCTTTGTCCTGGTTCGATACAGGTGAAATTCAATATTTTATATGTTATATGTTTATTGATGTGTTGTTTTTAAAATTAGATCATAGGCAATTCATGTTGGATCGTTCCACACCCTTAGGAAAGATGAAAGAAAAATTTTAAAATGTCTAGAGTATTTGTTAAAGATTGTTGACTTTTATGTTTTGTGGTATTTATTAGTTGTTGATATTGATATCATAATGCTTTTTTAGAGTAGATTTTATGCTCAATGAAAATACCAAGACTTATTTTCATTATCATTGATTTTAGGTTCTATCTCCTGATGGATTCTCTCATGTCTTTTAGGGTGAGTTGAACTTTAGATCAGGGAGTGTGAGGAATGTTGTTCCTATTTTAAAATTGATCCCATGATAGTTTTTGAGATGTTTCATAACATATTTTATTATATTTTTATTATTCCACTTCATTCATTGGTGATTACATACCTCAAGTTCTTTACTAATAATTTTTTTGAGTCACTTCTGTAGAGACAGTGTGAGATCAATATTGACCTACTCCATGAGATCATGCCCCTTTCTATGACATCATGTCGTGTAAAATCTGATGATTTATAAGAGTGTAATTATTAGATTGTATATTTTTATTTATAGGGATTTATTTGTTATAATGTTTCAATTTTGGTTTCTCTGATTCTCTTTACAAAGAAGGAAGAAAAAATCCTCATATTTTTGTTAATTAATGAATGATTAATCAAGTGACCATTATGAACAAGTACCTATTTACTAGGATTGATGAAAACTTTTACAAACTCTGAGGATAATGATAGTTTTCAATGATTGAATTGTAGTCGTGGCACAATCAGTTGAGAGTTTGAGAATAAGATATACCCATGAAATCATTTTAGATCCATTATGGGTATTTTTAGTGTCTATTTATGCATTTGGTCTCACTAATGGTATTTCCGAATTATTTGAATGTATTAAACATATCATTCATAGATTCTTGGACTATTAATTTTTATATTTTTTGATGATATTTTGGACTAATCTAAATTAAAGGGGGAACACATGGATCATTTTGATATAATATTTCTAATTTTAAAGGAATATCATATGTATTGTAATATTTATAGAAGTGATTTTTTTATTCAATAAGTGACATTTATGGGCTATGTTATATCTAATAGAGACATATCAGTGTATTTAGAAGATATTCAAGCCAAAATATTTGTTGGAGAAACCCATAAATGTTTTTGAGACTTATAGCTTGTTGTATATAGTGGGTTTTAGCAGGCAGTTTTTTTCTCCAAAAATTCATTTTTAATGAAATATTATATATAAAGGTGTTATACTTGAGATTAATTACAAATATTATATAAATGTTGAGGAAATAAATATGATATTTACATCTTCTCCAAATATAATTCTTCTAGAACCATGATCAGGCTATAGTATTTCTGTGATGCCTCAGGTATGGGATTGGGATGTGTTCTAATGTTGGGAAAATATGTGGTGTCCAATATATCTCACCAATTATTCCCTCAAGAGAATAAATAAACTAAAAACAACCTAAAGTTAGCAGTTGGGATGCACACTCTTAGAAACAGGGCCTGATTATCTCTTTATGGAGAGTTTCACATTATATTCATATTATAAGAGTTTAAAGAATATTTCTACTCAAGGGGTATTAATGTGCGATAAATACTTTGGAATGAATAACTTTAGTCATAAAATTTTTATATTTTATATACTCATTGAAAATAGAATGTAGTTTTTGACTAATTGAGTAGGATGTTACCCACTCAACCCTTAAGGAAAATAGTGTGGGAGTGATCTCGGATGAGTATGTTCATTGAGATAAGGTTAGGAGTGAAAAAAACTAGCGTAAATATTTTCTTATAATTATTCATGTTTGGCTCATCATTTGATGATCAGGTCTAACATTGAAATGTACTAGATACCAATTACTACTTTTTAGTAAAAACCTTAATGGTGTATTTAGTTTCAGTTTTCTATTTGTGATTTGTGTTTCCATGATAGTTTTGTCATTACAATACCTATGAGGTGGTAATATATGTATAGTGGACACCATTTAGGTTTCTCAATTTCACTATTTGTGGTTCAGGATGAGGATTCCAATTACACAGATAGTTCTATGATGCATTACTTTCTAGAATATTATGATAAGAATCCATATGTCTTCTAGTTTGTTGCAACGTTTACCCATCCCTGGTTGGAAGTGGTATGATATGTCAATAGACTTCATCATCATTTTAATGCATACTGTGATGTGATTTTTATGGTCATTGATCTAATTTTGAAATTAGAACATTTCCTTCTAATTAAGGTGCTGATTAATGTGAAAAATAACAAAAATTTATACATTCAAGAATTCATGAGGCTTCATAAGTTTCCGTCCATAATTTTTTCAAAAATGGAAACACAATTAAAATCATGTTTTTAGAATGTTTTTCATGTGGATATTTGTACCAAAATAAATTTATGCATGGCATACCATCCTTATACATGTGTACATACTGATAAAGTAATTCAGATTCTAGAGGATATGGTGTGAGTCTGTGTGACTAATTTTCATGGTCCATGTGAATAGAATTTACAATTTTTAAAATGTTATTATAACAACATTTTATAGGCATCTATCAAAATTGAAACATTTTATGTATTTTATAGTTATCCTTATATATATCCCTTATGCTAGGTGGAGTTGGGAGAGTAATCCTTAGTTTAGTCGAACCTTATCCTAGATATGACAGAAAATGTGCAATTGATCCAAAATAGGTTAGTAATTCTCTATGTCATCAGAAATCCATTGAAAATATTCATCATTGAATATTTGAGTTTGAGGTTAGTGATCATGTATTTTTTAGAGTTTCACCTCACATAAAAAATCATAAAATAGGTAAACAGGGTAAGCTTTTACCGAGGGTTGTTTTCCCTTTTGGTATTTTTGAATGTCTTATTACGGTGGCCTATTGTTTGTAATTTTCATCTCTCTTAAAATCAATTTAAGAAATGTTTCAGGTTTCCCATGAAAGTATTTATCAACCAAACTCACCCTATTTGATTGAATGGGATGATTTTATCCTAATACCAACACCTCAATGTTTGATCACCCAATTCAGATTATGGATCACCATGATAAGGTTCTTCACTGCAAAAAAAAAACACTAATAGTTTATGTGTTTTGAAATTTAGGGTGGGATAGCCATGAGATTTGGTATCAAGAGTCACTAATGAGGGAGAAGTGATATTTTTTTGCGATTCTAGATATGTGATCTCTTTCTAGGTATAGAAAAATTTATGGTGGGGAGAGTTGTAAAGACCACTCTATCATATCCATATTGTATGGTGATCATTGAATTTCTATTTTGAAGTCCTATAGTCTTTTAAGAGTTAGAGGTCAAAAATTTAGAAATTTAAAGAAAATAGGACACCTGCACGATATAGGACCACAATTAGTTCAAACTATGTGGTAACCTTGTTATATGGCATTGTGAACTATAGTGGTATTTTCACATTTTGATAATTGGTTTACAAACTGTGTGAGTCCTCAAAAAAACCATTCATGTGTCTAGGATTTTTCTATGTGATGTAACATGGCTTGTGCATGGTTTTTCAAACCATGAGGCTCCCTCTATAAAACTATTTACCTTAATTTCTAAATGACATAGGACACAACAAAGTCACGAAATTATTTGTTAAATCATGCATCCTAACATTACATCTACGTAAAACCAGTTACAATTGGAATTAAAATTACCCCATGATAATTTTTATATATAAAAACATTATAATAATAGGTTTTCTTGAACTAATATTTCCCCAACACTCTGGAAAATTTACCCCTTGATTACATGGGAATCCATGGTCATTTTTTTTGATCTATTCAAGGTAAAATCTATTTTTTTATTTGAAACACAATCCTTCTTCATGATCTCTCCTTGAACTCTTTCCCTTTATCTAAATGGGATGGGATTCCGTTGTAATTTCTAGATCTGTAGTGGTTTATTGGGAATTAATTATGTTTTTTTATGGATCTAGCCTTAAGAGGATTGTATATACTTTTTTAAATTTTTATTCATGATGGTGACTAGTTTTACTTCACTTGTGAGGCATGTATCTCTATAAAATTGTTTTATCCCTTGAATTACATATTTTTCTTGTAAATTACTCAGTTTTGGTTTAAATACATGACCTCAGTTGCTCAGAGTTGGTAATTTATGTTATAACATTTAAACATTTAAAAGGAATATGAATCCCTAAAGACCAAATAGTTTAATAGTTTTAGAAAACTTGATAAATACATAAGTTGAACATTACCACTTGAAAACAAATACATCATAGAAATTCCCTTGAAATCATCCATAAATACTAGATTATCCCTAAAATTCATTCATAAAACCCTTCATCACCCAATGGGGAATAATAAAACATGATAAATAGGTGATATAAAATTCTCAGTAATGGTAAATAAAATAGCAGAATTAATCATAAACATAAATACTAGGCATGATGTATAACTAAAAACAATTTCCTTAAAAAAATTGAGAATAATGTGGGGGGACTAAAAACCAATAATTCCATAAATCATAAACATTGATAGTCTAATAGTTGAATAATAACATGGAATTTCAATATCCAGTTTTATAATGAGGGAATGGATTGTTCCAGAGATCTTAATAATTCTGTCAAGGCCTCATTACATGACCACACATAAACTGGTAAAAAAAACTGAAACTAGATTGTCTCATGAGACCTACCAATGCATCGAGGGATATCGTAGGCCACAACCATCACGCAATAAGTACGATTTATTCTTCATATGAATAGGGATAAAGATAAACAATATATACATTCATATTGGGACTAATATATGAAATGTAAATAACATTCACCAATCATTAAATATGAGAAGTGACCATTCGAAGTAATATGTTGAATAGTATCAAGATACCACATCCACAGTCAATCAAATCATAAACCAATCAATAAAATATGGTTGATGATAATATAAAATATTAATCCGAATTTAACATAAGAATTATCAAGACTGTCGAAATAGATGAAAATAATGGTATAAAATCATTGAGTATTTATTATAATAAATATTTATTTACATCGAAAATAATAATTATTTTGGAAAAATATTTACATACAAATAGAAGTGAATTAATTTAGTTTTTTCATATTATAATGAGTAATTTTAGAAAAATAATGTAAAGTGCTATGTTTTTTAACCGGGTTTAAATTACGATGGTTTTCAATTTTTTCCCATTTATCAATGGGTCATTTTTTTTAACTGAGCTATGGAAAATTATTCTGAGTATAAGAACACTAAAATATGATATTTTTACTTGGGTGAATACTCGATAATTTTCACAGGTTTCTTCATAAGTCTCAAGAGCACCGGATCTAGAAAAGTCCACATTAATGGATTCGTAGATGCTGTGCACAGTTACAGTCCAATCCGTGCATCTTACCCTGTTTAATATTTTATTTATTTTAATTATAAAATATTAAATGAGGGTTTGTGTTTTAATAGAATAATGTGTTAATAATAATAATTTTATTATTATTATTATTATGGTGTCATAAATTACTTGGATGTTAAAATATTTTAATTGCATGATTAATGAGGTGTAACAATTGTATGAAATTAATATTTCCATTGGGTATCTCAAAGAAAGGTTCTTTTAAATGAGGAGTTTCAAATTTAATGATTATGTGATTAATTAAATAATTATTTTTATAATTAATAAATAAGCCTTAATATTTAATATAGGTGTTGGGTTTTATCTGACTTTGAATAATAATAATAATGTAATTATTGTTATTATTGTTTTATTAGTATAATTATAACTATTAATTATGGTTTTTATTATTATTAGGATGAATAATAATAATGTATTTTTGGTTTTTTAATATAATCCAAGGAAAAGGGGGATTTAATTAATTGTTGTAAAATAGTGGTTTCATTTAATTAAATTGAGTTAAATAGAATTTAATTAAATGATGTGAAGTGAGGATTTTTGGGTTTAATCAAAGAATAATTTTATTTGATGATAATAATAATGATGTTTTTTTATTAATGATGTTTCATCTATTTAATTTGAGGTCTAAATGAATTTAACGAGTTTTTTAGGTTTTATTTAATTGAATTAAAGGTCAATAAAAATTTAATTTATTACTACGAAGTGGAGGTTTTATTTAATTAATTCTTGTTGATTGAATTAATTAAATAACTCTTATTTGGAGTTTTTAATTAAGAGAAATTATTTTCAGAGAATTTAATTAAATAACATGAAGTGGAGAATTTATTTAATTAAATTTTGGGAATTAATTTAATTAAAGAATGTGTTAATGATGATTTGGTGGTTATCAATGAAGGGCCATATTAAAAGACATGTAATCGAGGTGTTGGGTGTTATCGAAGAAGGGTAATATTAAATGGTAATATTAAATGAAGAATAAATATGGAGTTGGATTTAATTTAATTAAATTTAAGATAATGAGTAATTTATTTAATTAATTCGAAATGGAGGTTTTATTAAATAAATTTTTTGGTTATGTTGACTTTGAAATCTCTTTGGAACTGTTAGAAATATAGATATCGGGTTGTATAAGGTTAGTCAAATCGTTCGGGTTAGATGTCCGGTTATGTGGTTTTTAATATGGATTTTTATTTAAATAAAATTAAAGAATGATTTAATATTAATAATAATAATGATGTAATTACTATTAATGCATTAATTTAATTAAATAGATGTTCCAAGAATTTAATTGGATGATTAATGGGGGATTTTAGAATCAATTATGAAAAAATTATTTAAAGGTCAATTAATGATGAAACATTATACTAAATGAGAATAACAAATGTTATTATTATTATATTATATATATTATTTTAACAGGGTGTTAGCTAGTAGTTTGGGAGAGAATAACGGAAGATGTGCAATGTTGGAGCAGTGACACACAACAGGCCCCCACCCCCTATGAGGCACACTACACCCCCTTGCGGTCTCCTATGCATGCACTTGAATTCTCTCGGTGTATCCATGAATCAAGTCTTCCTTGTCTAGGAGAGCCCTTATACATATATTTCATGATTCACAGCGGCCGTTTGACTCCACTCTCTCTTTGTTTACATTAATGAAACCCTAAGATTAAGGTTTATTTGTGTTTCCTTTTTTCTCTAGTTCTAGGATAATGCAATGGGATCCTATTGACCCATTGGTCCATTTTCTGACTACCACCGCCAAGGGAGAAGCATTTTGGATCAGTTTTGGTTCATTGCTTCCATTTCTGAGTAAGGGGTTATACCCATTATTTGGTTTTTTCACACCATGATTTGGATGCTTATGATGTTTTATTCTTGTATTTAATATATTTGATGTGTGTTGGTCCCCACCACACTATTTGTGGGATCCAGTTAATGGTGTGTATATGTGACTGTGAGCCAAGTGGTTGGCACCAAGTAAATCAAAGGGGTACATTTTCAATCTAGTTTCACCCCGAGGTAGGGTCATATTTTCAATTCATAAATTTTATAAATGATTTAATAAATTTATTAGTACAATTTTTTTAGAAATTATATCTATGATTTGAATTATTTAATTTGAATGCATCTTAATGCAAATTTAAAATTTTTAATGATTCTAAATGATAAATGTCATATGTGATTTTTCTAATATGTGATATATTGTTGTTTTAAAAAACCCCACGATCAAGGTGCACTGCCTTCAAACCAAAATGTAGTGGTAGTGTTATATCATATTTTCTTTTGGTTTGAGTTTTCCATATAACTTTAGGTTTGTACTGATATATGACAGGTTGAAGCCATAAACTGAATATTTTATTGTTAAATTAATCACTTGATGATGAGGCTCTTGAATATTGTTAATTAATTGTTGAATTAATTAATTGATGTGGACATTGTCTAAAAATTTTAATTAATTTTTAATTAATTAAATGTAAATGATTTCATAAATCACATTTTTAAAAATTAATTAATTCAATGAGTCATTTTAGATAAATTAATGTAATTAGTGGTGAATTAAATATGTTCTTTTTTATTAATTCATTTAAATAATTAATAGTCAAAATTAATTTTGGAGATTTGAGATTTAGATTGAGATAATTAATTTTTTGAAAACATAATTATGGGATGTGATTTGTTTTGTAGATTAATTAAATGAAAAATTAATTAATGTTAATGTAAACATAGTTAATATTTTGGTTAAAATAATAGTTTTTTTATATTAAACTAATTGATTTGATTAGTAAGGTAATAAAAACAATTGATTGGTAAATTAATAATCATGTTTTCTGCTATGGAATCAAGATATTTAAATGTTGATTTAATTATCTGGTTGACATGATTGGGGTTAAGATTAAATAATTCTTAATTAATTATTTACTATTGAGATGTTGAATGGTTATTTAATTGTAGAATTATTTTTACGAGAGTTTTATGTTGTTAATTAGTTATTGAATTAATTTACTGATTTGATTAATTAATTTTATGAAATAATTAAAGGATGGTTTAGGGGTGTTAGACATGGAGTACTAAAAAAATAATAGGTATATATGTATGATTGATAAAAGGGATGTGAGATATGGACTGATGCTCCAAATACTCATGGGGCTCTAGAAATGGTGTTCTGCACCCATCTTTTAGGAAAATATAATTTTATGGGACATGGACTGATGCTCCTAATACCAATGGGTTGTGGGACAATGACTGATGATCCAAATACTCTTAAATGTGCTAGACATGATGTTCTTCACCCATTGATTGACATTGGATTGTTGGACCAATTGGTCACACATGAACTAAATTAAGTGGATAATGAAATCCAGTGTGGTGTAATGATTTTTTATGGAATATGGAAAATGGTTCAGACCCCAGCACAACAAAGGTTTCTATTGAGATACGGGTGTCCAGGAGAACCCATGGATTTTTGCAGTTAAATAAATAATATCAATTAATTCGGAATAAATAATTTCACAAAGCATGAATAATAGATAATTTAAGATGAATGTTTGATGAAAGTTGTGTATGCATGAAAAATCTATAATGCATGTTCGAACACCAGATGAGTGTAAAAATAGATACATGGGTATATAGTTAAAATATAATACTTACATTATTTATGAATACATTCATACTTGATTAATTATTTATTGATTGTCTGGATTTGGGGTAAATACTAGTTGTCCTGGACTATTGAGATTTATATCTCACACCACACTTGGTCCGCCATTGCAATGGGGTACCTGAGTTGATTGTATTTGGATGCAAGATTGGGTTGTTTTCATATAATTGGATGGTAGGAGTAGAAGACCGAGTGGTTTCTCAAGATACTCAAGAGATCACCATCAGGGCTAGATTCATAATTTATTTAATTCGTTATTGATAAGTAAACAGTGATCTATTTTTATTGTTTTTATAGTTGTACCATCATAACATGCATGCATGGTATAATAATGGCCTTGGCCATTTTGTTTTATACATGATTTATAAAATTATGTATTCTGCTGATTTATCGTTATTTACACTAATTAGTCTATTTTCTGTTATTTTACACTATTATTACTATAATAAGATGGTATTTTCTCCCCACTAACTATCCTTAGACCCCCGCTACAAGTCGTCAGCCTCTGGAATACAAGTAGATGCGCTTGAGGTAATGTGGAGACTGGTCCAGCCACCGGTGTAGGGGTGATCTGGGTCTGGACGTTACAATGTGGCATCATAAGGGATTTATTTTCTTTTGTCTTATTATTTTGGGGTTGGTAAAAAGGAGACAAGGAATGTGTCGATGCTTGGGTTAATAGCCCTACATGGGACTGATCACCCCATGTGTGGGAAATGACCATGTGTCTTGGGTTTGTATTGTTATAATTGTTGTTCATGGTCACATTTGGTATGGTTTCACATTGTGTGATTGGTGTATTTTTTGCGTCTAATTGACTATAAAAATTTTAAAAAATTTACCATTGAATTATATAGTAGGGAAGTTGGATACATGAATCATCTTAGGAACTTAGAGATTGACATTCCATCCATATAACGTTCCATGTAGTTGAATTTGTAGGATGCTTGTTAATTTGGATTGTGTACCATGGGTGCAATGCCATGTTTTGATTTTCTTTTTCGTGCCTCTGTAGATATAATGTTTTGGTGATAGATTTAACACGATTGAGGTATTATATACCATACCAACACTATTATTTTTATTTTTTGTTGTTGTTCCATGGTTCCGTGTTATAGCATATTATTGTGTCACTACTTATGATAACATGCAAGAGATGATTTGATGTGTGAAAGGGATGCTAAAGTTAAAATGATAAATGAATGTTGATTGAGATAAATGGGACCCAAATTCCAATGATAATATGTATGGGCGCCTTATCGATTGGTAGATGTCCGCCCATGTGTTTGGACTTATTTAACCATATTATGTTTCGTAAATGTTATAAAGCTTAAACTACTGAGTTATTATTTAAATTAATTATTGTTGTGTTTATTTTTGAAGAACCAGGATTTAATAAATGGGACCCTCGAAGGTCTCCATTATTTTCTAAAAGGAATTTTAGATTTAAAATTATCTGTATATATTTGGACAACACTATATGTGAAATATTTAAAGAGGATTTTTGTTATAGAATGTTTGTTATACCTATGTGACATTGATTGAAAACCATGTGACTTGTTTTGAAAAAATACTTCTGTGTTTTTTGAAAATCATGCAAATGTTAAAATGTTTAAATTAGTTAATTAAAATGGATAAAATAAAAAAAGGGGATTTTGAACCTCATGATTTCGATTTAGCACAGCCAAGAGAGAGGGTTGAAGTTTATGTTTTGTAAGTGGCTAACCCTTGGTAGGTAGTACCCTTTGATTGTTTTGGGAATTAAAAAACGTTCATCCCACTACTTGGGATGAATTTTTGGGACTGAACTATTTTGACACATTGATTGGTTTATGTTTCAACATTTATGATCAATGTTTTATGTGGTGATCATGGTTCATGGAATGTCGCATGCATTTGTTAAGGTGTTATGAAATAGCATGTTGGTGAGAGCCTGGTATTTTCTTGTGAAGACCTGGACAATCCTCTGGCGGGTAGTGACACAACAGTATGCTTTGAAATAACAAAAATATAGTTGATGATATAGGCATCAAGGTTTGGTTGATGTTGCATCAGCAGGAGAATCTGATCTTTTTTAGTAAGGTTTCAACTGGTGATAGAATGAATACTCTTTTCGAGATCTGGTTTTTTTCTCTTACTATGCTCTTTCGGATGAGAAGAGCATGTCCCATATATTGACCTCGTCAAGGAGAGACTAAGATAGTGTCGGTCTTATGCTGTGAAATTTTTTTAAATGTTTTTGGGCTCCGTGAGTGGTTTTTATCTAGGTTATACATGGGATGTGTGGTTTCTTCGGGCTATTCCTTCATTCATGTTGGGGCACATTATTATTTTTTAAATATCATTAAGATGGATAGACATGGTAATGTCACCAGAGGCCGGGTAAGGACTTCTTTGTACAAGTGTTTGGTGATGTACTAATATTAAAAGGCATGTCTTCTATTTAATGGTGAGTGTAGGTTTGGGGACCGTAATGTCATTCTAGGAAATCATGTGCAACTAGTTCATGTTTGTCAGTCAATATTAAAACACTGTCTTCATTGTGGTCCATGTAGTTACCTCATATATAAGCTATATTTTAGTGAGTTTTGGCTCGAGTTTTAATGAATTATGTTTTTGGACATTTATTTTGGTTAGTATAGAGTTTGGCATTTGGAAACATAATTTCATTTTTCAAATGAAACTTATCAACCTTGTTGGGTCGAAAGCTGTATTAGTAGTTCCCAATAAATTCTTGGTAATGATTTGTTTTTAAGGTGGGTAGATTGTAAGGTCATGTGTTTTGTAAAAGGTTTTAAAATACGAAGGTTTCCAATTTTTCCCTTTTATAGACAGGTCTTTTTTCAAACTGGGGATCAGATCATTATTATGAGTTTTGGAACATTTAACATAATTGTTTTTGGACTTGGGTGAATACTAAATAACTTCCATAGGTTCCCCTATATGTGTTGGGAGCATCAGATCTGGAAAATTCATCATTAATGGATTTTCATAGGATATGCATGATTATGGTACAATCCGTGCAACCTACCTAGTTTAATATTTTATATATTTTAATTAAATATTATTAAATGGATGATTGTGTTTAAATAGAATAATGTGTCAACAATATTAATTTTTATTATTATTATGGTGTCATAATTTTTTTGGATGCTAAATTATTGTGATTTCAGGATTAATGTGGTCTAACATTTGGATGAAATTAATGTGGCCTTTGGGTATCTCAAAGAAAGGTTTTTTTAATGAGGAGTTTCTTGTTTGATAATGAACTATTAATTTAAATAAAGAGTTTCATAATTAATAAAGAAGCTTTTTTATTTAATATAGGTGTTGGGGTTTATCTAATGATGAATAATAGTAATAATGTGATTAATATTCTTATGGTTTTATGAGTATTGTAATTATTATTAATTATGGTTGTTATTATTATTTTTAGGAATAATAATAAAGGATTTTGGGGTTTTAGATTAAATCCACAGAAAAGGGGGTTTTAATTTAGTGTTATGAAACATTGGTTTTTTTAATTGAATTGAGTTAAAAGGAATTTAATTAAATGATTTGTAGTGGGGTTTTTTGGTATTTATCAAAGAAGAATATTATTTTATGATAATAATAATGATGGTTATTATTATGGGGGTTTCATCAATTTAATTTGAGTTTGAAATGAATTTAATGAGTTTTAGGGATTTCATTTAATTAAATTGAAAGTGAATAAGAATTTAATTTATCACTACAAAACAGAGGTTTTATTTAATTAATTCATGTTGACAGAATTAATTAAATAACGATGACTTGGATTTTTGAATTTAGTTAAATTGTGTTGAGAGAATTTTTTTAAATAACAGAAAATGTGTAATTTATTTAATTAAATTTTTTGAAATAATTTAATTAAATAATATGTTAATTTGGAGGATGTGGTTATAAAAAAATTGTAATAATAAAAGGCACATAAATGAAGAGATGGGTGTAATCAATGAAGGGTAATATTAAATGGTAATATTAAATAAGGAATAAATGTCATGTTTGGTTTAATATAATTAAATTCATGGTAATGAGGAATTTAATTAATTTATGAAAAATGGAGGTTTTATTTTGTTAAATTCATTGTTATGTTGAATTTGAAATCGCTATGGGACTGTTTTAAATGTAGATATCGGGCTATACACTGTTAGTCAAATCGTGTGGGTTAGTTATGCAGTTACCCAGATTTTGAAATGTGTTTTTATTTAATTTAAAAAAAAGAGAGTTTTAATAATAATAATAATAATAAGGATACTATTATTATTATTGTATTTATTTAATTAAGTAAATTTTAACTGAATTTAATAGGATGATTAATGGGGGATTTCAGAATTGATTTTGAAACATTTATTTAATGGTTAGTTAATGTAGATGTGTAATATTAAACGAGGACACTAAATTTTGTCATTATAATATTATATCTATTAGTTTAATAGTGTGGCAACTAGTTGATTGATGGATAATAAAGGAGGAGGTGCAGTGGTGTGTAATCAGTGCTCTCGAGGGTTCTCCGGATGGAACCCTAGGTGCAGCGCTCAGCCCTTGGGTTGCGGTGATGGCTGCCCCGCCCTCCACTCGCCCCCTACCGGCCATCTCCCATTTCACATCCCTATCCTCCCTTCCGGATTTCCCTCATATCTGTTTCTCCCTTAAAATCCCTTCTCTCTTCCAGGATGCTCCTTCGCTCCCGATTTCTCTCCAGGAATTCTCAATGGCTTCATCTCTCCTCGAGTTGTCCCTCATCTCCCGATTTGGATGTCGAAGACAGTCCCTTGATAGTTTACATAGGTTTGTTAACATCATCGTGCCCCCTAAGTCCCACGTTGTGGTTGTGCTGTTGGATTCACATCACTTTCTTTTCCACTTTGATTATGTTTATGATTTTTCCTCCACATGGTCCCAATGTTTGTGCGATTGTACTAGTTCCCACTACATTCTGTTCAGATAGGGATACCAGTTCCACTAGAATCATGACCCACCGACTCCTGTGATCTGGGTTAGTTTCCTGAACATCGCTCTTCATTTCCAAAATCCAGCTATTCTGGTGATGTTGGGTAACCTTGTCGGGAGGTTCCTTGCTTTTGATGAATGTTATAGGTCCATCGACCACCCAATTTCTCCTCGGATCTGCGTAGAAGTTGATGTCTGAAAGGATCTCATGAAATCCTTCTGGATTGAGGTTGGTGTTGAGTTCAAGTACAAACAAACTGTGTTTTTTGAATGATGGACATACTTTTGTTGTTCCTGTTCTCATCTGGGGCACCATCATCATGTCTGTCATTCGACTTATTTTTCTCCTGAGGTTGGACATTCTACGGGTAGTGCTTCCTCCTGCAGTGGTGTTACTCTTCGTTTGGAGGCTCAGCCATATATCCCTGACTCAAAGGCGGATGGTATAGAGGCGAGAGAAGGGGGATCCATTATTCCCCCTACTATTACATCCACCATTTCGGAGAATGATCGAGTGCCTCATATGAATGGCCAAATCACGGATCCCCCCCCCCCCACTACAAAGACAAAGTCGGTTCACTCTGATATTAGGTAGTCTCAAGGGACCTCTGATCCACCGTCTTCCATACGTAGTAAGGGAAAGAGATGGAATGAAAATCCAAAGGTGGATGATGTGTTTGATCAGCTAAAAAAGAACCTGGGTTTACCGTTGAAGGAGCTGAGATCTAGTGAGGAACAACAGGCCCACACTGGTTCTGAGAAGACTTCTACTATGAGGTCTACAATGGAGATGAAGAAACCCCCTCAATGTGAGAATGAATGTGCTGTAATTGAGACTGGTAAGGAGGCCGAACCTTCTGGTAATTCAAAGGAGGTTCCCCTGTTGTATAATGAGGTGCCCTCTTCTGATAAAAGGAGGCCTGAATGAGGGTAGGGTGGCCGAGCCTCCTAGGATACATAAGGTGCCAAGGGTTGCTGATGCAATGCCTATTATACAGAGTCGGGAGGAGGGGAGTGTGTTAGTTCCCTTGGACCCAAACATTCTCCAACCCCCATCCTCTCTAAAGGATGCATCTGAGGGGGAAAAAAGTGGTTCACCACTGAGCTGAGTAAGTAGTTTGGGATGAAGGCCCCCACTGAAGCCCCGAGGGTTGAGATAAGGAACCGCTTTGATTATCGGGTGGATCAATATTAAGTAATGTTGCATGAGGATGATGATTTAGGTGCTGATAGATTTAGCCAAATATCAGCGGATAGCTGGGATCGTTTCCAAGGGAAAGGTCCGCACAGCCCTAGAAGGAAGAAGGGGCTCAATGGAAAGCGTGACTCTGAAAAATGCACTGTGATTTAGGGGAAAAAACCAAAGGGAAATAAAGACTATTCTTACCTACCGAAACCAATGGAAACCAGGTCATCCAATAAAGGTGGAAGCAAGGAAAGAAAGGCCCCACAAGACAGAGATAACGACGGTCTAAGTAGAGAACCAAAGAGAATAGAAGAAGAGGTAGGGGAATGCTTAAAGGTCATTTTTTACTCCAAGGAAGAAATTATTGAGAAATACATGAGGCCCAATGCCTCATTTGAGGAAATTGTTAGAATTTATGAAAGAAGGCTGCATGTTGAGGCAACTGAAGAGTAGGAAGCGTGGATCGATAAGAAAGATCGAATAATTGCTCGGGGTTTCAATCAAGGAAAAATATTTGTGGAATAATTCATTCAGACAATGGACACGATGATCTCACATCTCCATGAACATCTCAGGGAGGATCCAAAGACAAAGGATAACACTTTTCACTAGGAATTAGATAGAGTGGCTGATTCAAATAAACTTAGTCTATTGTTTAACATTTTAGTGAGCTGCTTTAGCACGTAGTGGTTTTGGTTTTCCGAATGATGGTTTCCCACTGAACCTTAATGTGGCTTTTTAATAAAAATTTATATTTGGATTTGGAAGGAGGAGGCGCACTACAAGGGCATGGACACATCCCAGGCCCTCACCCCCTATGAGGCGCGCTACACCCCCTTGCCTCCTCCTCTTCATGTGATCCAATCCTCTCTGTGTCTTTATAGAATTGTCATCCTCATTAAGGTGAGTTTGTCTTCATATGTTTCTTAATTTGCATTGGTCGTTTGACTCCTCTTTCTCCCTATTTGCATGAACAAAAACCTAAGTCTTTGGTATAAAATTTTTTTTCGTGTTTCTTCGGTTCTAGGATTGTGTAATGGGATCCTATTGAATAGTTGGTCCATTTCCTGAATACCACTGTTAAGGGCATTGTGTTTAGACTCAGTTTCGGTTCATCACACACATTTTTAGATAAGGGTTTAAACCATTTATTTGGGTTTTCAACCCATGATTTTGATGCTAATGGTATTTTTTGAGTTACAATTAATATTTTTGGTGTGTGTTGGTCCCCAACACAATATTTATGGGTTCTGATTCATGTTGTGTACATGCGACTATGTGCCAAGTTAAACTAGTTTTCGCCTAGTAAATCAATGGGAAGCGGTTTCAATCTGGTTCCACCCTGAGGTATGTTCTTTTTTCTAAGACATAGATTTTATAAATTCATTAATAATTTTCTTACTATTCTTTTATTATAAATTAAATCCATGCAGGGAAGTATTTATATTGAATGGATATTAATGTGAATTTCTAATTTTTAATGATTTAAAATGCTAAATGTCATAAGTGATCTGTGTGATAAGTAATATCATGTTTTTTATAATATCTCTCTATTGTGGTTCGATTCATTTAAACCAAAAATTAGTGGTAGTGTTATTTTGTGTTTTCTTTTGCATTTAGTTTTCCATATATCTTCCTATTAGTACTGATATACGATGGATTGATTCCATGGAATGAATATGAGATTGATAAATTAATTATGGGATGATGAGGCTCTTGAATAGTGTTAATTCATTGTTGAATTAGTTAATGGATGTTGAACTTTTTGAAACATGTTAATTAATTTTTAATTAAATGAATTAAAATGATGTGATAAATTAAAATTTTAAAAATTAATTACTGTGATAAGTCATTTTGGCTAAATTGATGTAATTAATGGTGAAATAAATATTTTTTTAGTAATTGATTTCAATAATTAATTGTGGAAATTAATTATGAAGAGTTGATATTTAGATTCAGATAATTATTTTTTTGTAAAATTAATTTTGAGATGTGATTTGTTTTTTGGATTAATTAATTGAAGTCTTAATTAATGGTAATGTGTACTTAGTTATGTGTTATGTTAACAAATTGTTTTGTTATATTTAACTAATCAGTTGTATTAATAAGGGAATATGGATAATTGATTGGTAAATTAATTGTTATGATTTTGTTTAAAGAATTGGGATAATTAAATTTTGAGTAAATTATATTTTTGAATTTCTTGTGTTTATGAATAATTAATTGGTAATTAATTATTAACCATTTGGATGTTGAATGTTAATTTAATTGTAGAATTTTTTTGACTAGAGTTTTATGTTGTTAATTAGTTGTTGAATTAATTAATGGATTTGATTAATTAATTTTATGATCTAATAAATGGATGGTTTATTAGTTTTTGAGAAGTCACTCTACACCAATTATAAATATATATGTATTATTTAAAAACATGTTGTGAGATGAGGATTGATGCTCCAAATACCCAATGGGGCTAGATATGGTCTTCTACACCAAACATGTATGAAAATATTCTTTTATGGGATATGTATTTATGCTCCAAGGATTGATGCTCCAAATACTCATGAGGGAGTCATAGATAGCATTCTGCACCAATTAATTGACATTGAAATTTGGGTCCAATTGGTCATACATGAACTAAATTAAATGTTTAATGAATGTTGCTGTGATGTAATGATTTTTTTATTGAATATGGAAAATAGTTAAGTCCCCGACATGAGCAATTTAGGTATTGAGATACAAGAGTCTAGGGGAACCCAATGATTTTTGCGGTTAAATAAAGAATATAAATTAATGAGGACTATATAACTTAATGAGGCATGAATGATTGATATTTTAAAATGATTGTGTGATGACTATTGTGTATTCATGAAAAATGTATAGGGTAGGTTCAGATTCCAGCTGAGGGATTAAGTAGGTATATGGGTATATAGTTAAATTGTACTTCTCACATTATTTATGCATGCCTTCACACTGTTTTAATTAATTATTGATTGTCTAGATTTTGGGTACACAACAGTGGTCCCAGCCTACTGATATTTATATAGCACACCCTACTCGGGCCACCATAGCAGTAGGGTAACCGAGTAGATACTATTTGGTTGTAGGATTGTGTTGTTCGCTTATACTTGGGAGATATGAGTAGAGGATCGAGAAGAAGCTGAGGATGTCCAAGGAGATCTCCCTTGCGGCTTGATTCATAATTAATTTATTTCATTATTAATATGTAAAGATAGATTTATTGTTTATCAATTTCATAGTTGTACCATCATAACATGAATACATTGTATAATTAATAAGCGCTCATTTAGTTTAATTGCAGGTAAATCTCGAATTCTCATTGCGATTCAAGAAGATGCTTCCATTCAAAAAGACTGTTGCACCAACTCGGTGGGTGATTTTGAGATCCTTCGTCACCTCCGTGTGCCCGGCGTCTTCCCTCGGACCAAACGATCTTTTGAAGTTTTCTGGCAAGCTCTGATGTCGGGATGGATCAAGGTAAATGTTGACGGTGCCTCCAAGGGTAACCCAGGTCCGGCTGGTTGTGGTGCTATTTTTCGCGACTCGGCTGGTCTTTGCCAGGGTTGCTTCTATGCTGGCTGTGGACACTCCTCCTCCCTGGAAGCGGAGATGATGGGTGTCATCCACGCCGTTGATTTTGCCCATCAAAGAGGCTGGAAAAAACTCTGGATTGAAAGTGACTCTACTACCATCATCCATGCCATCTGGAATGGTACCATTCATCTGGCTTGGTCTCTCACCACTCTTTGGATGAAATGTCTCAACTCTTTACAAGGGATTGACTACATAGCCACTCACGCCTATCGGGAAGAAAATGCTGTTGCTGATGCTCTTGCCACCAAAGGCATTCATCAGTCCCTGACTTGGCTGGCCTCCTTACCTACCGAGTTTTATTCTCTGTTTGACAGAGATTGTAAAAGAATTCCATCTTTTCGCCTCTTGTAACTTTTTGCTTATTAATAAAAAGCCTTTTACCTTTAAAAAAAAAAATTGAATACATTGTATAACAATGTCCTTGGAAATTTTGCTTTATACAAGATTTGTAAAATTATGCCTTCTGCTAAATTATCAATAACTACATTTCTTCCTCTATTTTCTTCTATTTTCCACTATTTTTACTTTTATTTGAGGGTATAATATCCCCACTGACTATCCTTAGACCCTAGCTACGAGTTGGAAACCTCTAGCGTATATAGAGACATGCTTGAGGTCATGTGGAAATTGTTTCGGCCATCATTTTAGTGGTGAACCAGGTATGGACATTATAAATAATGGTGAATAAAAATTTATTTATGGGTGAATTTTAAAATGGGTAGGAATTCAAGAATTTCCATTGAAACGGTCTTGTTTATAGGGAATAATTTTTAAAATAATCTTTAAAACATGTAAATCCCCATAAAAATAACTATTCTAATTATTAAATATATATAGAAAAATAATATTTAATTATTGAGTATTATATAAGAAAAATTAATAATTTCATTGAGGTTAGTAGAGAATAATCCATGCTAGAATGAAAATGGAGACTCAGGTAGAAACTCTTTACCTTATCTCCAAATGTGTTCCACAGTAGACCTTAACTTCATGGATTATAAAATTAAATTAATTAATTAATTAATTAAGAACCTACTATATATGTATTTGATTCATTATATTTTTATTAAGTTCATTCATGGCCTTATTAATATGTTATATAACTGAAGTCTGTCGTTATGGAGTGTTTGTTTCCTTGATTTCATGATCGGGTTGCTTGATTATAATTTATAGAGTTTATTTAAAAATCATATAAATCTATATAATTGAACTTTAGTGTTGTTAATGAGAATCTAGATATAAAAATGGTTATATATATCATTTTGATACAAGGATTAAGGATGATTTATTTGATAGAATATTATTGATAATCATTTCTATTATTTTGGTGATATTTCAACTGATACGACCTTGCTTTTTCATATGAGTTTGTATTATGTATATATAGTAGTTATAGAAAATTTAATAGCTTTTAATAAATTTATTATATTTTGGTTCAACAATAAAAATTGTTTAATGACTAGCTGTGAAGGATAAATTAAAGAATGAATGTTCGTCATCCATGAAGGTTGTAAATCGGCACATCTCAGACGATGATTTTGTTTTTAAAACAAGAGAGTGAGTGAGAGAGAGAGATAGTAGCTTGGGGAAGGATATTCCATTAAGGTGATAACATTAAATTATATATATTATACTAGAGTAATCAAGAACATTTGGATAGAGGATGTTAGGATATGATAAGAAAATGAAATAAATTGAAAATAAAATTAAATTAAAAAATAAGAGGGTTTACCTTTTGAAATATACTCCTTGAGAACCTCCTTAAGGGAAGAGGTTTTGGTCTTTTGGAAATACCATCACCTTCTAAATGTGGGGATAGACTAGGGAAATGTATTTTTCCAGAATGTTGAGAGGATTAGATTCTTAGAGGAGTGATGAGAAGAGGGAATATGGGTTTGGTTTTATAGTGGAGGAGAGGTGTGATTATTAAATATCTTATTCATTATGTTATTAATTTTCTCTAGACAACCAATAATGTTGATTATTGTGACCAAAAATAGTAATAAGTGCATGTGAGTTTGAACAATCTGTTATTACCTCAGCGATGAGTCAATGAAGAGTGTATTTATCTTATCATGTATTTATACAACAAATTAATGTAGTTTACTATTAACTAAAAACACATTTATTTGAGAAAAATCTAAAAACGTTACCCCTAACCATTTTTAAATATGTAAAAATATGAAATGGACTCCTTTTTATCAAATTTTCTTTCCAATTATTTGAATTTTTTTAAATAAAATCAATATTTTATTTAAAAATAAAGATTGAAATTTTCAATCTAATTTTATAATATTTTTAATAATTAATTATGGTATACTAAAATTATCATAAAATCATAGGAAAACAAAATATTTTTTTTATGAATACATTCTATGAAAATAAATAATATATTAAATCAATTTATTAATTTAAAATTAAAATTAAATATTTATTACTCACAAAAATACCTACACTAAAATGTTATTTTTTTAAATTTTCATCTCATTTTAAGGATCTAAGATTTTATTTATACATAAATGGATAAGGATATATTTCAAAAGGATGAATTACTATTCAAAAGAGTCATATTCATATTCCAAAAAAATGTATGTTGATCCTATCAAACATTAAATATATTACTGATCAAAATTATGTAAATAAATTTTTAAAAATTCAAAACATAGAGGCAACAAAATTATGGTTAATGGCTTGGTTATAATAATAAAGAATTGTTTCACAGAGATTCTATATTAAATTTATTTATAAAACCTTGGGGTGTTACATTATTCCCCCAAAACAAAAAATTCATCCTTGAAATTCACAAAATGTTACCTTATTAAAATATTTGGGTATGTATTCATCATAAGATTCTCAGGATCCTCCGTCGCCTATAAAATTGTATGATTTTTATAATATAAATTTACCTTCTGAGTTTTTGATTCAAAGTCACCTATTATCTAGTGTTGAGAATTTGAATAGGCTCTTCATAGTATTAATTA
This sequence comes from Viscum album, assembly GCA_963277665.1. Taxonomy (NCBI): domain Eukaryota; kingdom Viridiplantae; phylum Streptophyta; class Magnoliopsida; order Santalales; family Viscaceae; genus Viscum; species Viscum album. The sequence continues at coordinate 37,583,526 of OY728138.1, forward strand.
TCTTGTTCCACTTCTATAAACTCAAAATTGAGTACATGTGTTGGGTCTGGCATGTAATTTCTCAATAATGTGGCATGGAATGAATTATGTACCTTAGAAAGGCTAGGCGGCATTGCCAAATTATAATTCATGGATTCAATGCTCTCTATAATTTCAAAAGGACCAATCTACATGGGACCCTTTTTTTCTTCCTAAATCATATAACACCTTACCATGGAGTTAATTTTAAGAAAACACGATCTCCCACTTCAAATTCCAAATACATACTTTGATTATCAGCATAGCTCTTTTTACTACTTCAGTTGATTTGATATGTGTTTGAATAGTATATACCTTTGTTGTTGTTTCTCCCACAAGCTCTGGTCCTACAAGAATCGTTTAACCAATTTCATCCAAACATGTTGGTGTAAAACATATCATTCCATACATTGCTTCATATGGTTCCATTGGAATACATCAATAGAAACTATTATTGTAGGATAATTCTACCAAAGGTAAATACTTATCCAACAAATCATGAAAATCATGTGAGTATGATCTCAACAAGTATTCTAAAGTTTGGATCTTCTTTTTTGACAGCCTATCATTCTGAGGATGATAAGAAGTACTCAAATCAATATTAGTATCCAATTATTTTTAAAGAAACTTCAATAGTTTTGATGTGAATCATGGATTAGGATCAGACTGAGAGAAGTGGTCTATGAAGTCTCACAACTTCATTGATATAGAGTCACGCATGGATCTCCATTGTAAAATCCTACCATATAGCGAGGAAGTGATTTGATTTCACTAGTCAGTCAACGATTACCCACATTGCATCATTATTTCATAGGGTTTTGGATAATCTACTAATAAAATCATTGGTTATGTCAACCCATTTTTATGTAGGAATAGGTAGATGTTTGTGACTCCTCTCAGATGTTTCAGTTTAGCCTTCACTTGTTAACAGACTAAACATATTGATACATAATCAACAATTTCCCACATCATGTTGTCCCACCAGAAATGTTCCTTAATATCTCTATACACATTAGTGCTACTGAGGTGTATAGAAATATTCGATCTATGAGCATTATCCAATAGCTCCCTTTTCAACTTCGGTACAAAGGGAACACATTGCCTCTTCCCAAATTTTAGAATTCCATCCTCAAAAATGAAGTCTTCCAACTTCCCATCGTTCAAAACTCTAATTTTTTAAAGATTCTCATCATTTGACTGAGAAGTTTTAAGTATTTATAAGAAATATGTTTTTTCAACTGATTGAAAAAGTATTTATGTTTCACATTCTATAAAAATTCCTATATCCATATTTACTAGATCTATGAGTACATGTTCCATTTCAGAACCCATTTTTTTAAAATTATATTATCCATCCTTCTCAATTCATCAGCTACCTTATCTTCCTTTCCTGGGTGGTAGTGTATAGAATAATCATAATCCTAGAGAATCTCGAGCAATTTCCATTACCTCATATTGATTTCTGTCTATGATAATATATATTTCAATCTCTTGTGATACGTATATATCTAATATCATTTACCATAGAGATAATGTCACCATATCATCATTGAATATATTATGGAGTATACCTCAAGATCATTAGTTGGATAGTTCTTTTCATTAAATATTATCATCCTTGATGCATGGGAAATAAATTTATCAATCATCATGTTGAAACAACCATGTACTTTCTTTGATTCATCTTTATAGGTAAAAAAATCAACCATTTTCCTATGGTAGAGTTTGGATTGGAGCATTCATTAATATCCTATTCTATTATTAGAAACATTCTTCACATTATTTTGTCTATACAAACTTAACCCTTTTACGAGTAAGATTGATCAATGGGTTGGCTAAATTTGAGTTTACTTTAAACAAGCACCAATAGTAACCTGCTAAAATAATATAATTACATACCTCAGTTATGTTCGTTAGTATAGGAAATTCATGAAATGCCTTTTTCTTCATAGGATCCACTAAAATTCCACCCTTAGAGACACTATGACCCATAAATGAAACAACTTGAATCCATAATTCACACATTCAAAAAATATCATATAAATATTTTCTTATATGATTCCTAATAATAATGAAAATGTTATTCTCATGATCTTTATAGTTTCTAGAGTATACCAAGATGTCATCAAAAAACACCACAACAAAGTCATCAAGATATTACTTGAAAACCCTATTCATTAGATTCATGAAAAAAGAGGATTCATTAGTCATTCAAAAATTCATTATTATAAACTCATAATTCTCATACCTGGATCAAAATATGATTTTTAGAATATCATCCTTCCTCACATGAAACTGATGATATCCAAATCAATGATAAATCTTCAGAAAATATTGAGCTATATGAAGTTTATTAAAAAAATCATAAATGTAAGGAAGATGATATTTATTTTCTATATTAATAACATTGATCTACCCATAGTTAATGCAGAAACTCATATATCCATCAATATTCTTGATGAAATGAATAGGGGCTTCCTATGGGAAGATACTAGGTAAAATAAATACTTTATCACTAAATTGATATATATTTTTATTAAACTCTAATAAATCCACAGTTGAAATTCTATAAGGAGTCGTTGATATAAGTATTGAATAGAGAATTAAGTCAATATTGAACTCAACTTCCCACTCTGGAGGTTGATCAGGTAAATCCCTTTAAAATACATCTATGTATTCTTTCACAATAGGCACAACATCGATTTTAAAAGTAAATTCCTCGCTCATGGATATTGAGCTCATATCCTCCCCAATAATTTCATTGTGTAGAGATACTTGGGGGATCTAGATAAGAATCAGATGACAAATATTCTTCTCTAAATATAAGGGTTTCTATAACATTCTCAAAAATTGTAACTTTCTTATTCGTGAAAAATATTCCCGCAACGCAATTTGAAATCCAATTCATACCATGAATTATATCAAATTCAATAATTGGTATGATGATATGGTGAGAAACTGATTTATATTCTTTTGTCATAAGGGGGGTTTATTAGAACATCTTTATTGCAATGTAAATTCTCTTTGGAGTTTTTACTGGCAACTCCATTACTAAATAAAATTGGAAATGTCTAATTTTGATGGAAAACATGGAAGATATAAAATAATGTGATGATCCAGAATCAAATAAAGAATTGGCTATGTTTGAGGAAATGATTAATGTATCTTCCACCATATCATTAGGAACTTCATCCTCAGCCGTTGTGACAACATAAGCTTGGACTAGCTCCCTTGGCCTTATCTGGGGAATACTTCCTCAACGCTTAGGAAAATAGTTTTCATAATGTCCCATATATTTTAAATTGTATAATTGAACATTAATTTCTTCTTTATTTCCTACACACTCATGGGATTTGTTTCCTTTTCCTCCACACTTGTAAAAATCACTCATTCACTTCAGAAATATACTAGGGTATTTCTTCCCACAAATATCACCAGATGGAAAATCAATCACTCCCTTCTTTCATTATTAATTATTTCCATTTTTATAGTGTCCAAAAGTCTAATTATTCTTTTGAATCCCCTTAATGTCATATGATTCTATAATTATTTTTTTGTTATGCTATCACATGAGGTTATATCTTTATATGATGAGAAACTTTTGGAGACTAGTTCCATTTAGAGGAAATGTTTCAAACTATGAAATAATTGATTTGTCATTCTCCATGGATTATATATGTATTCTAAATCATGCCTTTGTATCCTTATTTTGTTATCTTCATACATTGCATCATTTTTATTTTTTCCTCAAATTCAGAAACTTACTTCCCACATCTTCTTTCATTTCACGAGGAAAGTATTTTTCTATTAATATTTGTTTAAAATCCATACATTACATATTTTCAATCAATTCATCCTCTTTTGTGTTTTGAATTAGTTACCACCACTGATCAGAATATCTTAATAAATGTTAAAATTTCATGACTACCTTATCCCTTTTATTACATCCCAATGTGGAAAATATATTCTCTAAGGAACCTATGCACTTCTCTTCTACGAATGAGTTTTTAGTCCCATTTAATGGTGGAGGTTGTTGTCGCATAATGTGGTCTAACATTGATTTTCCACATTTTGGTTTAGGGTGATCTATATGGCCACAATTAGTGTTCATAACCTAAGTCAGCTATCCCAGTATATTTATAAGTTTCTCATCACCAACAAAAACTCCAAAATAAACATAATTATCTTGAAAAGGGGATAAATACCTACATAGGATACACTCATTCATGATGAATCAATTCCTCCCTCTAGGCTCCATTTATAAATGATCGAATGCACTAGATTAGGGTATGAATCATATTTCATAAACTCAACTAGTAGAATACATAACATAAAATGACATCATATTAACAATTATTCCCATAATCAGAAACATGGTTTCTTTGAGGAAAAAATTACTTTTATTTCATAATAATGTCTTGTAAAGAATATGTGAATTATCCTAAAAATATCCCTTGGGAGTGTCAAACAAGGTGGATAGTAAGACCCATTTTCATGTACTGGGTTACCTAAGGTCGTGCTCGAAACACCATGATCAAGTTGTTACTCCTAGGTATATTAGTGTTAGATCCATGTCTAATTGTAGTATCCTAACATGGATTTATTTTCCTGGAAGATCCACATAGTCTCATCCTTATTAAAAGTATAAGATGTTATTGCATGTTGATCCTCAACTTCTTTCATAGGGGTTTTCCCTAACCTACATTTTCTAAATCTGGTTTCCACGTTTTATACAAAACATCCTTTGATACCAACTATAAAGACCTAATCCTAGTTTCCATGATTCGATGTATTATTATATTACATTGTAATACTAAAAATGACGACACATCATGAAGGACTAAATAGATTATTAGTTTTGGAAAACAAGATACTTATATAAGTTCAACATTATAACTCGATATGAAATACAACATATAAATTCCACTGTAATCATCCACAAATCCTAGATTATCCTTACAAGTCATTCAATGTACACTTCTCCACATCCTGATGAAAACTAAAAAAAATAATGAAGGGGTGAGCACAAATTCTATGTAAGGTAAAATAATACAATGAAAGTAATGAATAAAATAAACATTATCCATGATTAATAACTAAAAACATATGCATTTAAAATAAACATGAGTATAATATAGAATAAATAAATACTAATAATGAAATTAAACTTAAGCATGAATTGTTTACAAGATAAATAATCATATGGAATATCGATATCTAATTTCATAATGTGGGAATTCATAATTCTGGACATAATAATCATTTTATCAAGGAATTGTTCCAAGACTATAAGTGAATGGGTCAAAAGAACCCAAACATGTTGGTCTCATTAGACCCCTAGATGCATCAAGGCACTATAGTGGGCCCCACTCATAATGTAATAAGTCAAATTAACTACTCATATTAATGGGGATAAATACAAAAACAAATAAATTAATATTTAAACTACCATATTAAATGTAAATAACTTTCCGCAGTCATTAAACATGAACACTAACCATTCAGAGTAATGTAGTGAATGGAATTATGATAGCCCATCCTCAGTCAATATAATCATAAACCATTTAATAAGATATTTTAGATGATATTATAAAATATTAATCAAAATTAAACATAATAATCAAAAAGAGTGTTTAAATTGGTGAAAATACTTGTATAAAATCATCGAGTAAATCTTATGATAAATAATCATTTATGTTAAAAAAAGTGTTCTTTTGGAAGTATATTTTCATAAAAACATTTGTAAATTAATGTTTTTTTCACAATGAAATAAGGGATTTTAGAAAAATAAATGTGAATAAAAACATATTAAATAGTGCATTTTAATATAGGTAAGAATTCGAGAATTTCCTTTAAATGATCTTGTTTATCAAGACGAATTTTCGAATGATTAGTTAAAACATGTGGACCCCAATAAAAGAAATAAGTATTTTGATTGGTACATATATAGTAAAAATTCACAAATAAATAATGATGATTAAATAAGATAAATTAATATTTTGATTGAGTTAAGTAAATAATAAGAGTAATCCCAAATAAAATTGATGTTCAGGTGGAAAACACTTACATTATGTCTGAACATGTTCTGCACCTGACCATAACTTCATTGAAAATAATACAAAATCCATTAATTAGTTTATTCAAAACCTAATATACATTTATTTGATTCATTATAGTTTTATTAAGTTTATTTTTGTCCTTATTGAAAAGTTATATGATTGAATTCTATTGTTCTAGAGTGTTCATTTCCTTGATTTTATGATAATTTCACTTAATTATAAGTAATAGAGTTCATTAAAAATAGGTATAATTATTTAGAATTGGAATTTAATTTTGTTAATGGGAATAAAGAAGTGTAAATGGTTATATATATCATTTTTTACATGGTATGAGGATGAGTTATTAGACAAAATGTTAGTCGTAATCATTTAGATTATTTTAGAGATATTTTGATTGTTACAAACTAGTTTTGTCATATGAATTAATATTATGTATATATAATAATTATATGACATTAACTAGTAAATATATATATATTATAGTCTAGTTTAACCATAACAATTATTTCATGGAAAGGATTGAAGGATAAATAGATGAACGAACGTTCGTCATCCACAAAGTTTGAAAATCAGCATATCATAGATGACGATTTCGTTTTTAAAACAAAAGAGAGTGATAGTATTTTGAGGATGTATATTCCATTAAAATGATACCAATCTAGTATATTTATTAGACTGAAGTTATCATGATCATTCGGATAGAGGAGGTGGGGAGAAGGAAAAAAAGAAAATAAATTGAAAATGAAATTAAAAAAATAAAGAGGGTTTATCTCATGTAATATCCTCCTTGAGAGACTCTTTAATGGAAGGTGTTTTGGTACGTTGGAAAGACCAATAGTTCATAGCAATGGGGATAGACTAGGGAAGAGTATTTGCGAAGAATATTATGAAGCTTCAAGGAATAGATGAGTGAAGATAATAGAGAGTGTATTGTGGTTTTTATAGCGGAGAAGAGGGGTAAATTTTTAATATCTTATTCATTATTTTATTATTTTTCTCAAGTCCGAAAATAGTGTTGATTATTATGACCAAAAACATTAATAAGTGCATGTGTGTTCTAACCAAGTGTGATTATATTAATGATGACTCAAGGAATAGTGTATTAAACTTATTATTTATTTATATAATAAATTACAATATTATACTATTCACTAAAAATGAATGTATTTCATAAAAATCCAAAAAATTCACCCTATCCTTTTTTTTGTGTAGAATTAAAAAAACGCTATTTTATAAAATAATTTTCCACATATATGAAATTCAATTTTTAAATAAAATCATTATTCTCTAGAAAAATATAGATTTTAAATTTAAATTGATTTTATAAAACTCTCAATATTAATTGATGTCTCATAAAATTATAAATAAATCATAGTAAATAAATATTTATTTTGGAATACATTTTATGAAAATGAAATTTATTTTAATTTTATTAATTAATTTAAAATTATAATTAAATATTTATTACACACAAAAATTCCAACATTTAATTTTAAATTTATCAAAATTTCTATCTCATTTACAAGGTTCCTAGTTAATGTCTATAATTAATGGGTGAGGTTAGTATTCATACGCGTACATTACTATTCATAGGGTCACATTACTACTCACCAAAAATGTAAGTTGATCCTATAAGATGTTATATTTCTTCCTGATTATAATCATGTATATCCCATTTTTGGAAATTCAAAACACAAGGGTGACATAATTATGTTCAAAAATTTAGTTATAATAACAAACAGGTGTTTCGTAGATACTATATATTAGCTTTATTATTAAAACCAGGAGGTATTATAGTTGGATTCTGAAATTAATTGATTTGATATAAAATATGGATTTTTTATGAAATTCAAATTTGGTGGAATTGTGATAGGGGCTTTAATGTAGGGTTTATTTAAAAAACAATTTTTACATTTATGTATTTGGTGAAATTTCAGGAATTAAATAATTTATGGTGATGATTTTTGAATATATTTCTTTCTCTATAAAATTAACCGTATGTGCTGCATTGTTTTCAATTTTTTTCCCATTTCATCCCTGTACACCATGTTCCCACAGTTGGAGTTTTAGATTTTGGTGATTTATGGTCCTTCTTTGTTATAGCATCTATCTCACATACATTCAATCCATGCTATTCCATTGCCTGTAAGCCTAAACCAAAGCCTCGACTCCATTAAGGATGTTCTTTGTGGATCACTTCATTCTTCCATAGCTACATGATTCTCAATAGTCCCTAGGGAATATCTGGATAGCTTTTTGGGGGGTGGGTTCTAGAGTTCCTTGCTATGATGTTCAATGCGGCTGCTAACTGTTTTAGATTGTCTCTCATGGCATGGTTTAGACCATCCAAACCTCCACTACTAGTCCTCCCTAGATTTTTTGATCGTTGGAATATCACATTTGTAACCAATGACTTATTCACACACAATAGATCATTATTTGTGATATTGGCATCAAATGATGATTTCTTTCAGGCCAAGTGAAATGCTCCACGGTTGTTGGGCCTATGGTTCTTTAATATATCCTAATGCTCAATGGAATCACATACAGACAATGGGTCTTCTTTACGGGTAGTATGGATTCATCACCATAGTTTTTCACTTCTGTTCAATAATAGTTTCCTAATAAATTATATCTTTAAATCACTTAGCGAACTTTTATGTATGGATAATAGAACCATTAGATATGAGGAAACATATTTTTCCCAGTTTTTCAAGGACGTAGATATTGCAGTCCATAATATGGATTGGATTGGTCTATGTGTGACAGATTGTATGGACTAGAATCATAAAATTTACCATCTTATGTTCCCCATAAACTATTCTGTTTTTCATCTTCATGGATACTTGGTGGCTATCTACCAGAGACATTACCTAGCCAGTTGTGGTAGGTAAGAGTCTTATAATTATGGACAATCTCTATCCCCTCATACCATCAAGAATTCTCTTTAGGAGCATGTTTGTAGTCATTCCTCGAGGCCCTCAATCTAGGATTAAATTCATGTATCTCTACTAGAATCAGTTCTTTATTCTCTATCATAAGCTACACCTCCAATCTATTTCGACCTGGTGACTTATAAATAGATATCTCAAGGTCCATCTATTGAAAATATTGATCTTTTGGTTAGTGATTTTATTAGTCTGCTTCATCGAATTGATATTCTTGAAGGGCCACTAGTTTTCACACCTCGTTTCAGAGATCCAGGGACTTTTGTTCAACTTCCCTACTGTAACACCCCAAGATTTCATAGTGTGTTATTTCTTCAAAATAATTCAATAACTTGCACTACATGCAACACCAAGTTCAATTGCACCATGACTTACCAAAAAAAAGCCATTAAAATAGGTCATGAATAGCATTAACTACATTTTTAACTTTATATAATCCTTATAATATTATAATCCATATTATGAGTTTCTTAGTCATAATGCAAGAACAGATTCATTTTCAGTATTGCACTTTTATCAACTTTTGATAGTGAAACCTTTTTAAATACAATATTTTAAACTTTTTGACTAAATGGAGACATCAAAAAATTTAAAATGAAACATCCCAACCTTCCACGGTACACTTTCCTTTGAATAAAATAGTAGCGTGTGTTGTACGCAACGTCGAGTTTTAACACACACCACAACCGATCAAACTAGCCATTATGAATAGTAATACCTAAATTTAGAAATTATATAAATTTTATATTTGAAAATGGACTTCATTTTTGGATTCGGAATATTGAATTTAGCCTAAGGAGAAATTTTGGTACATTTCGGATAACTTTCATATTTTGATGAATAGTGAAAATTACTAAATTTTAATTAAAAACAAATTTTTTAATCAAAATAATTAATAGTGATAAATTATGAATTTGAGTGGTTTTAAATTATATTTAGAATATATTTTTACCATTTAATATAATGTTGGTCATTGGACATAATTTTACAATTAAACCGAACATAAACGAGTGTCAATCTTTTGATAGTTATTATCTCTTAAAAACATGCTTTTTGTTTTGACAGCGGGAATTAATTTTAAATTAATTTCTTCCACTTCTGTGTTTTGAATTTAGGAAAATGGATTCCATATTTGGAATCAGGATGTTCAAATTGTGTAAATAGGTAACTTTTATTTTTAGACATTTTGAATAATTACTGCGGTAAATATTTTATTTACCATGGTTAAGGGTAAATCCGGTAAATAAGGGTTAAAAAATAATATTATAATAATACTAAATTAACCTAAAATGTGTCTTAACCCTATTTGAAGATACATGGTCGACCATGGGAATCTTTGGGTCTATTTTGGGACCCCATGGATCCACTTGTAAGTGATAATGACACTTTATTTTAATTAAGTTAAAATGAATACAAAAATGGCATAAGCTTACATCTTTTAAAAGAACAATTGTTACATAGGGTTATATATGTTGGATTTTAGATTATAAATATTCATTAGAAATCTAAAAAGATTTCCTACATAATGATATTTTATTTATAATTTTTAGACATTAAATAATATATTTTATTTATGACACAATGATGATGCAGTAATTACTATAATAGTGAAAAATTAAAATAATTGATATTATAAATACCCAAATAAATATAATATGAAACTTTTAATGAATTAAACTAATTTTCTAGGATAATATGATATATTAGGATTCATTTAATTTACTTTGTTAGAAGTAATCAATCTGTTATGAGTTTCACAAAAATCAACTATTGAATAGTGTCAAAATTGACATAAAAGAGTTCTTAAAACAAATATTATATTATTAATTGATATTAAATTCCTAAAAATCTAAGGTTCGGCCAAGAGACTTATATCATGATAGGTTCATCATTAATGTACCACTTGGGGGTCTCTTGGATGTATATAGTAAGTTTATTAACCATATTATATAAAAATACAAAGAGACATTGTAAAAGTGAAACTAATTAACTTAGAGTTAATACTTAAAGATAAGGTTAATATAAGTACCCAAAACTGTCTAAATTCTATTGGTTGAGTGGTTTTAGACCTATCCCTACCTTAACCTTTGAATAATAAGCTTTGGAGCCATTAGAAACCGAATATGAATTTATTATAAATTAATATTTCTAGCTTTTCCAAAGGTGCCCCTCACCCCTCTTATAAAAGGGAACTCCTCCTTATCATTTATTCACAACTTCCAAGCCTTTTGGTTCGGCCAAACTCTGCCCAAATACTCTCCCAACATCCCTCACTACAACCTAGAGGCCTTATTTTGATCATAAAGCCAACCTAAGGAGCCCTTTTGATCAAATCAAAATGAAGAACCCGAAGAAGAGGTAATGATTTCACCACCCTTTTCCAAGTTCATTTATTCTTCCACTTCTTCTTCCTTTGTTGTTACCATTCTAAAATAATAACTCCAGTATCATATATATACTGTGATGTTATTATAAATATGGTACAACCATATTCAGTATTCTATCTACCCTTTGAATAACATGTTACCATACGTGCGTACGTACGGCTTACCGTCTCCACGTCGTGGTGTAATTGTTATTCAATATATTATTATTTGGATGGGTATAATAATGATATGTAACGCATGTAAATAATAAATAAAACATGATAATGATTCTGTATATATGATATAACAACCATTTATATATTATTTTAATATCGAAAGAATGATATTGTCGCTCGTGCGTACGTACGGACTACCGTCTCCACGAACGCGATGAGATTCATTCTCCATCGTATCCATTCAAGTATAATTATCATTTGATGATTTAAAAATGATGTTTAAGGACTAGATATCATTCTGTATATGAATAAGATACAACAACCATGGCTTATGTAACAAAACATATAAAAGAAAATGAGTAAGTTAACTCCCGAAACGACGATAATTCTAAGATATTATTAACAAATCAATGTTAAAAGATCATATATGATATCATATTATTATATATGATTCTTGTATAATTTAATAACAACTATTTCACCATTATACAGGAGGTTAACCTACCCCAACCAAGGAAAAGTACTAGGTAAGGGGTTTTCATCTCACTCCTTATTTCCGTGAGATTCATGCCATATTGCCACCATCACCTTTTGTGTGGTGTATGTACTGCCCATAATTATATTCTTTGTGTAGTACACTCTAATTTATGTGTATTTACATATTCATTGTATGATACCTCTTTCATGGGTTGTATGTTTCATAAGTTACCAAATTGGTAAGGGTTATTTCACAATCTCTTCATTATCCGAGGTTGTTTATACATAATTATCTACTGGGACCTCGTTATCATCCACGTCCATGTTTCTTCAAAATGTATTTCAAAACATTTTTAATATTTAAAATAATATAGGTTAAAGTCATTTATACCATTGTTTGACTTTTTATAAGAGGTTTATAAGGGAATCTTTCCGTTGTTTTCCAAACAAGGTCATTTTTAACCTTTTCGACAGAATTAAGGTAAGAACGTTTTTTTAAACTTATACGGCGGGTCCGGCTATTTACCGCCGTTATAAAATCTTCAAAGCATACCTTACAAGCTTACAAAGACATTTTAAAAATAAAGGTTTTCTATTATAATTATGTTATTTTTAAATGATTTAAAAAAAAGAGATATTTCTCTCAAATATATGAAAATCCAGTGCAAATGTATACGTATTTAACGCAAGCTTAAAAATGTTTTCAGAAAACCTGACTCTCAAGTTTGGTAGATAGGAAGGGATTGGGAGTGGACCCATCATGGCCTGTAATTAGTCGAGCAGTCTCAGAATTAGTTATTTTGTTTTCAGAAGCTTGCATAATGTTTTCAGAAAAACACTGGAGTGTATTTTAGCAATTTTTAACGTAAGTATCTTCTTAAAAAAAATTGCATCGGTAGGTCTCATGAGACAAACTAGTGTCTTGGCACAAGGCCTTGACAAAATCTTATTTGTAGTTTTGGCACGAGGCCTTGGCTATGTGGTTATGATAGTTTGGCATTATGCATTCCAACATTATGAAAGTGGTTATTGATTTTGCATGTGATTATTCGATTAGTAGAATATCCATGTGAATAAGTAAATGGCATTATTTCATTTTACTTTTGCCATACTATGTTGAAGTTCATGTTTGAAAGGCTTTTGTTTTAGTTATACATTGCCTTAAAAGTTTATTCTTATTTATGAAAGTTTCCGCTATTTTGTTATCCTTACTGGGCATTTGAGCTCACCCCTTTTATATGTTTTATTTTTCCCAGGAAGTGAAGAAGTAAATTATGAATGACCTGCAGGGATATTATGTGGGGATATGAGTGTGGATTATGGAGACATTATGTTGTTGTAGTAGTTTTTCTTTTTATGATGTAATGTAAAACCTATGAATATATCTAGTGTTTCCAAGGCTACTAAACCAATCGGTCTTTCGAGATTTGATCTTTCTTGTGATCATGCCAATGTTACGAAGTAATGCACCGACTCTGGGTAGCTGGGGTCGGGGCGTTACATTTGGCATCAGAGGAAGTTTAGTACAAACCTTGGAAGCTAGATTTAGATAAACTCTGATTAGAGCACGTAGACCTAAGATGAACTTTGAGGATTAGTATAAAAGAACTTCTGAGAATTTTGGTATTGTAGAGATTTTGTGAGTTTTCCGAGCAATACATCCATGTCTGGATACGAGCAGGTAGAGGCGGCTCTGGCACAGATGTACCTAGGGGTAAAACCCGAAAACACCGCTTTGAGCTAGACTCGAACGGGAACTGGTGCACGACAACGGGCCTTGCTGCACTCTTGGTTACGACACTCCCGGGGGATATGCTTAGGATAACTCTCATTTTCTTTACAAATCATTTTGAAGGGATTACGAGTATATACTTCCTCAAAGAAAACATTCTTATGATTATGGATTATATCCATAAATAGTTCAATTTATGTTAAGTGTTTTATAAATATGGGATTATGTATTTTGATTCATAAACTGATCTAGTGTATGCCATTGTTTAGAAATGGCGCCCAGTAGAAGGAATGAGAACTCCAGAAATGCACATGATCCAAAGAGAAGGAAGGATCATATCTTTCATGGTCTTAAGCTAGAATTTATAAGAGAAATAGTCTCCCATATATTATCATCATATGAAGAAATAATATCATGTGTTGATAAGATAAGTAAAGGGTTTACTGAGTCCTATGGCTTTGAAGGGAAGCAAGAGAAGAAAAGGATAGAAGAGAGAAAGATGGATAAAGGGAAGAGGGAAAAGAAGAATTTTCCCATATGTGGTAACTGTGGAAAGAAACACCCTGGAACTTGCCTGAAAGGAATGGGAGTTTGTTATAAGTGTGGAGGAAAAGGGCACAAAGTACATGACTGCAAGGGTAAGAAAATAGTTTCTAATGTACAATGCTTTATTTGCAAGGAGTTTGGACACTACGCGAACCTATGTCCCAGTCATCAGACTATGCCGCAAATGATGCTATTGGATAATAATCAAGTTATGATACTACCACAGATGAAGAGGAATGATTAGAGTTCTTATGTTGATTATGTCAATTGAGTGTTGTATCAACAATGTACTTGTTATAATAATTATGAAGTATATAAGGATTGTACTGCAGTACTATTTCATTAAGGACTTGAGATTGTGTGGAACAAAGAAATGTGACTCAATAGCAGGATAAATTTTTAGAAAATATATGGTTGAGAGAAAGATAAACCATAATATGGTTCTGATACCGAGGTAGTGATTTTAGAATAATACATGATTGATTTGGATAAATTATATTGGATATTCATGACCTTCAAGCTGATTAATGATTTGTATATTCCATCATTATTGGGGTTTAAAACATTTTTGGATTGATGAAGTATATCCAGCATTCTATATGAAATAAGGGAGCATGAATGTAACCAATAAGTATTATGGTAATTTAGGATGTTTCAGTGTTTTAAAAGAATACATGATGAAGGTATTCATATGCTATTACGGGGTAAAAAGGATCTATACTATGTTTACCTTCCTTATAAATGTTGGACTGTGAGTTTGGACAGAAGTATTTTGGATAGTTCTAGTTTGGATTATTTTGGATTACCATAAAAGGACAACCCGGAGGTCGGGCGGCAACCCGTCGCGTCCGGCAAGGCTGCAAGACTTGAACCCGCAACCGAAGGGCGACAAGGGTGTATCACCTACAACTGGCCCACGAGATGTCCTGGATTAAATAATGTAGTTTTTATTAAGAGATCTTGTAGATGAATTATAAATTCGTTTATTTTGGAACCCTATACAAATAGTGTAAATAGAATTTTTTACATTCTATTATCTTTTAGAGTGAAAGATGAGTTTGTGGTAGAAATTTATTAATGGATAAAACTCTAATTATAAAGTAAGTATATCTCCTTATGATCATATCCAATCTCATAAATAAATTCCTCAACATTAAGAAAAGAAACTTAGAACAAAAATGTTGTCCTAGATGGTACCTTAAATCATCACTAATTTATGGCTTTGGGATTGTTGGCCTTTTCATAGCAATGTTCTCTACCACTCTCCATCAGATAATTGATGGTTAGATTTTTCTTCCATATCCATATTTTCGTACATGGAACCCTAGTATGTGTTATTTTCGGTAATCTTCATACTTTCGACTCTTTATTTTAAATAGAGGCCTCATTAATTCATTTTTCGATGTGGGATTTCAACTAGGATATTTTCAAAAGTCAAAAATGTGTTATCCTAATACCCTATGTTTTGTTGAACCGATGGTATTTCAAATCATCATAGATTGATGAATTTAAGGACCTCAATTTTATACTTGTTTGTGATTGATGACCTCAATCACTACCTATAAATATTTACGTTTTTCCTCCGATTATATGTCTCTAATTTCCACCAATGTTCTCCTAATCAAGATCATAATTTGGTGGTGACCCTTTAATTTCTCTTTTCCTCATATTAAGACTAAATTTTAGTAACCCAATTTCCGATTTGGGTTTTCCCACAAATATATTATCTATTTTCAACCTTTTATTTTTGAAGAACAATTTCAAATTGCGAGGACGCAATTTATTGAAGGATGGGAGAATGTAACACCCCAAGATTTCATAGTGTGTTATTTCTTCAAAATAATTCAATAACTTGCACTACACGCAACACCAAGTTCAATTGCACCATGACTTACCCAAAAAAAGCCATTAAAAGAGGTCATGAATAGAATTAACTACATTTTTAACTTTATATAATCCTTATAATGTTAGAATCCATATTATGAGTTTCTTAGTCATAATGCAAGAACAGATTCATTTTCAGTATTGCACTTTTATCAACTTTTGATAGTGAAACCTTTTTAAATACAATATTTTAAACTTTTTGACTAAATGGAGACATCAAAAAATTTAAAATGAAACATCCCAACCTTCCACGGTAGGCTTTCCTTTGAATAAAACAGTAGCGTGTGTTGTACGCAACGTCGAGTTTTAACACACACCACAACCGATCAAACTAGCCGTTATGAATAGTAATACCTAAATTTTGAAATTATATACATTTTATATTTGAAAATGGACTTCATTTTTGGATTTGGAATATCGAATTTAGCCTAAGGAGAAATTTTGGTACATTTCGGATAACTTTCATATTTTGATGAATAGTGAAAATTACTAAATTTTAATTAAAAACAACTTTTTTAATCAAAATAATTAATAGGGATAAATTATGAATTTGAGTGGTTTTAAAGTATATTTAGAATATATTTTTACCATTTAATATAATGTTGGTCATTGGACATAATTTTACAATTAAACCGAACATAAACGAGTGTCAATCTTTTGATAGTTATTATCTCTTAAAAACACGCTTTTTGTTTTGACAGCGGGAATTAATTTTAAATTAATTTCTTCCACTTATGTGTTTTGAATTTAGGAAAATGGATTCCATATTTGGAATCAGGATGTTCAAATTGTGTAAATAGGTAACTTTTATTTTTAGACATTTTGAATAATTACTGCGGTAAATATTTTATTTACCATGGTTAAGGGTAAATCTGGTAAATAAGGGTTAAAAAATAATATTATAATAATACTAAATTACCCTAAAATGTGTCTTAACCCTATTGGTAGATACATGGTCGACCATGGGAATCTTTGGGTCTATTTTGGGACCCCATGGATCCACTTGTAAGTGATAATGACATTTTATTTTAATTAAGTTAAAATGAATACAAAAATGGCATAAGCTTACATCTTTTAAAAGAACAATTGTTACATAGGGTTATATATGTTGGATTTTAGATTATAAATATTCATTAGAAATCTAAAACGATTTCCTACATAATGATATTTTATTTATAATTTTTAGACATTAAATAATATATTATATTTATGACACAATGATGATGCAGTAATTACTATAATAGTGAAAAATTAAAATAATTGATATTATAAATACCCAAATAAATATAATATGAAACTTGTAATGAATTAAACTAATTTTATAGGATAATATGATATATTAGGATTGATTTAATTGACTTTTTTCGAAGTAATCAATCTGTTATGAGTTTCACAAAAATCAACTATTGAATAGTGTCAAAATTGACATAAAAGAGTTCTTAAAACAAATATTATATTATTAATTGATATTAAATTCCTAAAAATCTAAGGTTCGGCCAAGAGACTTATATCATGATAGGTTCATCATTAATGTACCACTTGGGGGTCTCTTGGATGTATATAGTATGTTTATTAACCATATTATATAAAAATACAAAGAGACATTGTAAAAGTGAAACTAATTAACTTAGAGTTAATACTTAAAGATAAGGTTAATATAAGTACCCAAACCTGTATAAATTATATTGGTTGAGTTGTTTTCGACCTATCCCCACCTTAACCTTTGAATAATTAGCTTTGGATCCATTAGAAACCGAATATGAATTTATTATAAATTAATATTTCTAGCTTTTCCAAAGGTGCCCCTCACCCCTCTTATAAAAGGGAACTCCTCCTTCTCATTTATTCACACCTTACAAGCCTTTTGGTTCGGCCAAACTCTGCCCAAATACTCTACCAACATCCCTCACTACAACCTAGAGGCCTTAGTTTGATCAGAAAGCCAACCTAAGGAGCCCTTTTGATCAAATCAAAAGGAAGAACCCGAAGAAGAGGTAATGATTTCACCACCCTTTTCCAAGTTCATTTATTCTTCCACTTCTTCTTCCTTTGTTGTTACCATTATAAAATAATAACTCCAGTATCATATATATACTGTGATGTTATTATAAATATGGTACAACCATATTCATTATTCTATCTACCCTTTGAATAACATGTTACCATACGTGCGTACGTACGGCTTACCGTCTCCACGTCGTGGTGTAATTGTTATTCAATATATTATTATTTGGATGGGTATAATAATGATATGTAACCCATGTAAATAATAAATAAAACATGATAATGATTCTGTATATATGATATAACAACCATTTATATATTATTTTAATATCGAAAGAATGATATTGTCGCTCGTGCGTACGTACGGACTACCGTCTCCACGAACGCGATGAGATTCATTCTCCATCGTATCCATTCAAGTATAATTATCATTTGATGATTTAAAAATGATGTTTAAGGACTAGATATCATTCTGGATATGAATAAGATACAACAACCATGGCTTATGTAACAAAACATATAAAATAAAATGAGTAAGTTAACTCCCGAAACGACAATAATTCTAAGATATTATTAACAAATCAATGTTAAAAGATCATATATGATATCATATTATTATATATGATTCTTGTATAATTTAATAACAACTATTTCACCATTATACAGGAGGTTAACCTACCCCAACCAAGGAAAAGTACAAGGTAAGGGGTTTTCATCTCACTCCTTATTTCCGTGAGATTCATGCCATATTGCCACCATCACCTTTTGTGTGGTGTATGTACTGCCCATAATTATATTCTTTGTTTAGTACACTCTAATTTATGTGTATTTACATATTCATTGTATGATACCTCTTTCATGGGTTGTATGTTTCATAAGTTACCAAATTGGTAAGGGTTATTTCACAATCTCTTCATTATCCGAGGTTGTTTATACATAATTATCTACTGGGACCTCGTTATCATCCACGTCCATGTTTCTTCAAAATGTATTTCAAAACATTTTTAATATTTAAAATAATATGGGTTAAAGTCATTTATACCCTTGTTTGACTTTTTATAAGAGTTTTATAAGGGAATCTTTCCGTTGTTTTCCAAACAAGGTCATTTTTAACCTTTTCGACAGAATTAAGGTAAGAACGTTTTTTTTAAACTTATACGGCGGGTCCGGCTATTTACCGCCGTTATAAAATCATCAAAGCATCCCTTACAAGCTTACAAGGACATTTTAAAAATAAAGGTTTTCTATTATAATTATGTTATTTTTAAATGATTTCAAAAAAAAGAGATATTTCTCTCAAATATATGAAAATCCAGTGCAAATGTATACGTATTTAACGCAAGCTTAAAAATGTTTTCAGAAAACCTGACTCTCGAGTTTGGTAGACAGGAAGGGATTGGGAGTGGACCCATCATGGCCTGTAATTAGTCGAGCAGTCTCAGAATTAGTTATTTTGTTTTCAGAAGCTTGCATAATGTTTTCAGAAAAACACTGGAGTGTATTTTAGCAATTTTTAACGTAAGTATCTTCTTAAAAAAAATTGCATCGGTAGGCCTCATGAGACAAACTAGTGTCTTGGCACAAGGCCTTGACAAAATCATATTTGTAGTCTTGGCACGAGGCCTTGGCTATGTGGTTATGATAGTTTGGCATTATGCATTCCAACATTATGAAAGTGGTTATTGTTTTTGCATGTGATTATTCGATTAGTAGAATATCCATGTGAATAAGTAAATGGCATTATTTCATTTTACTTTTGCCATACTATGTTGAAGTTCATGTTTGAAAGGCTTTTGTTTT
This sequence comes from Viscum album, assembly GCA_963277665.1. NCBI lineage: Eukaryota > Viridiplantae > Streptophyta > Magnoliopsida > Santalales > Viscaceae > Viscum > Viscum album. The sequence continues at coordinate 37,603,536 of OY728138.1, forward strand.
AGTTATACATTGCCTTAAAATTTTATTCTTATTTATGAAAGTTTCCGCTATTTTGTTATCCTTACTGGGCATTTGAGCTCACCCCTTTTATATGTTTTATTTTTCCCAGGAAGTGAAGAAGTAAATTATGAATGACCTGCAGGGATATTATGTGGGGATATGAGTGTGGATTATGGAGACATTATGTTGTTGTAGTAGTTTTTCTTTTTATGATGTAATGTAAATCCTATGAATATATCTAGTGTTTCCAAGGCTACTAAACCAATCGGTCTTTCGAGATTTGATCTTTCTTGTGATCATGCCAATGTTACGAAGTAATGCACCGACTCTGGGTAGCTGGGGTCGGGGCGTTACACCTACCTACCAGTTGAGATCAATGGGATCCTATCAAAGACCCAAGAGTCCTTCATTTATGTTTCTACATCAATTGATGTGCACCTGAACACTACCCAATGTGTGGATGCTAAGGCTGAACTACATAGAGGCGGCCTCCCTGTTGCATCCCAAAATAGCAAGGGGGTCTCCCCAAACCATTCTAGTAGTAAATTAAGAGTTCCAGATTCTTTCCTTGTGGCTTGTTCCTCTGCCTTATTGAATATTACGTAGGTCAATGGTGTTTACACCATATGTCAGACATAGAGAAAATGGAATTACTCATTCCACCATCTAGAACTAGCTATACTGTCTAGGTCCAAATCCAAACAACAATATTTTTAATTTTATCCATGATTTTTTTGAGTTCCTGGGGTTTGGGTGCCTCAGTGAAAACATATTTTCTAGAAACGGAAGTCCGAAATTCATAGATCACTATTGTTTCAGTACTGAAACCACAAAAGGACTCTTCTAATAATGATATTTTTTCTCGAAGAACCAGAATACAAACATACATCCATGAAAACCCCTCGAAAATCCATATATAGACTTTGGAAAAAGAAATATAGTAGTGGATATGATCCACGAATAAGAGAACTTCATCACCACCAAAGTGACATTAGGTGCAACGAGTTTATTTTAATCCTTTATTTATGGGAGCTCTGATGCCCAATGAAGGGATAATTTATGGAATGGTCTCCAATACTTTGACCTAGGTGATTCCCCCTGAATAGATAGAGGTGAATTTAATGTCATTTGTGACCCATAAGAGAAAAATTGAAGTGGAATTTTTCTCATAAAGGTAAACATTGACTTTTTTCAATTTATGGTGACAAATGGCCTCATGGATATGGGCTATAATGGTGACTAGTTCCCATGGTGTAATAAATAATGAAGGGGGAACCGAACCTAGTTTCATATTGATAGATTCCTAGAAAATATCCATTTTATTCATAATTATCCAAGTTAAATGGTTTCACAACTTGTTCAATGAATTTTATATAACTTAGCCTTACTCATCTCTTTATCTTTCAACTAGGTGAACATCGACAGTTTCATTTACTCGAAACAATGGTCTCAGTTACATGGGGTTTCATCAAGTCATTAGTGATTCATGGTCTCATCCCTCACAGGGTAATTCATGGATCCACCTTCACAATAAGCTAAGATGCCTATAACACCATCATCAAGAATGGGTGAAGAAAAACCCCATGCTCACAGTACATATAGATTCTCAAAAATAAAATTCATCGCCTAGAATTCATCCTAGAGTTGAATTGGAATGATGTGGTGTTCTATGAGTAGTTCAGTAAGAAGAAAATTTTGGAAAAAAATTATCTTATTATAAGAATTTGAAGCTTATGATCATTCTTGAATAACATGTCTCCAAGAAAGGTATATGAACAAAAATAATTTTCATGCATGCATGAAGGAGAAAAGATGAATCAATAACCCCAATAACATACTCGATGATAGCTCTTACAGTGAAGACTATGACATCCTGATGGGTATGTCTCACTCTAATATTCAGATGATTCTTACTGGCATTCCTAGTATTCATAAAGGTTAATTAGGAGGAGATGTAGAGTTTATCAAGGTGATCGCTAACATGGTTTCAATGGAAGAAAAACATGACCATCAAAGCACTCCTTGATGAGATTTTTTTTGGGTAAATTATGGGATTAAATTCAGAATGTTCCCTAGGCATTGATAGTTTTTTTGGGTTTTTCAATAGATATTTTCGTTTGGTGGTGAGGAATTATCAACTTATGGAGATCCTTGACTTTTTTTCACCGTGGGAGCCTACCTCGTCTTTCATGGGTGACTAATCAAGTTCCGATTCCAAAAATCAAATATCCATCCAGGATACATCAATATAGGCTAGAGATCATGTGTAATATTCCTTATATGGTCTTTTCTAGCATCATTAATATATGATATTATCCCATCTCCCTCTTTGGATTTTTGAGGAGATACATGGATTTGTCAATGATAATTCTATTCTAGGGGCCATTGATTATTCCCAAGAAAATATTGGGGGTCACAATCTCAATGATCATTGCTCAGAAGCGGAAATCATAATATACTTGGATAAAGAATATGATAATCTTGAATGGAGTTTTGTAAACAATGTGCTAGAAGTTATGATATTCTCCTATTTTCCTGATGATTTATTTTTCAGGTGCTTTAGTTCTTCTTGGGTTGAAATTTTTTTTATTGGAAGGAGTAATGGTTTCTTCATGGAATCCCATGGGATAGGACATGGTGACCTCTATCTCCGATCATCTTTATCATTTCCAAAGATTTCCTTAGACAGTTTATTAATTAGAGAATTATAAATTCTGAAATTATTTCCTATTTAATAAAACTGAGTCCTTAGTGCATTACACATCACAGTTTTTTTAATGATGCAAATATTTTTCTAAATTCATGAAAAAAATCATTTCATAGAATTAACATGGTTCTTGGGGTGTATTGTTATGATATTGGAGAAATATTTAACAATGAAAAGTGAAACATATAATTCCAAAAAAAATGATCAGATAGGCATGTTAATTCTATATGCAATATGGCTGACATTCAGGGAGGGAAGTCCCTGATGGAATATCTCAGATCCCCCATGTTTTTAGGTATGCTCGATATTCAACACTTGGATCATATTGTGAGTAGGATCCAAACATGGATCTTGAATTGAAAAAAGTTATTTGTGATTAGATGCATGATCACTATAGTCAATAGTGTTATTTCGGTTACTCCCATTCAAGCACTCTAAGTAATTAAAGTCACAAAAGTCTTCATATGAAATATTGATAAAGTCATGGTGGGTTTTATTTGGGATTGTCTTTTAAAGAGGAAAATGCATTGGGTCACATGGGAAATAATGGAACAATAAACAAAGGAAGGGGTAACATTGTTTGGTATATTTCTGAAACCCTTTACTGAATTCATGAAAAAGTAGCATGTGAAGTTGTGGATGAATTCCAACTTTGGGGTAAGGACAGGGATACTAGATGTAGATAATGTTTCATAGAGTCAAGGAGATTTTTCTCCCCTCTATAGCATATTATTTACCCCATATTTAGTCCATGAAACCTCTTCACCGATGGATTGTGGGGAAATGGGACATTATATTACATCAAAATTATTTGGATGGATCCTTATTATCATTAACAATCTTTCCATCCCCTAATATCATGTTTAGGGAGGCCAATTATTTTCCAGCTTTCACCAAGGTAGTTCTGGATGAGAAGCAAAACACTTACATTGATCATATTTACATGAACTCAGAGCCAGATAAATGCATATTCGCCACCTATAGCACATGTAACTTATCTATAGTGGACTTATACAGTGAAATTTTTGGTCGACATTAGGCTGATGGATGGATTGAAAATCTTTGGTAAAAAATCATTCTTTCAAAATAAAACCTCATAACCTTGAGAATATTGAATTACACTATACCTATAAATGATAACATTAAATTATTGGTTATACCCCTATCATCTAGGTTCACATGATTTATGATTCCCATGGGGAAAACAGTGGAGAACCTACTCTTCTTAGGTACCTTAGTGTATGCCATATGGACATTCATTAAATATTTCATGGAAATTTCTACCAATACAAAAAATGACTCTATTTTCGTGGATTTTTGGTTCCATGGTGTGGGGGGATGTTGTACATGAGAAGATAGCTCATGACATGTTGTTTATTGTTGGGTTCTGGTTTATATGGCAGACAAGAATCTACTTCCCCCATGAGGGGGTGGTTGCATCTAGTAAGGCCCTGATCATAAGGACTCACAACAAGGTTCTTGAATTTATGAATATCTTCAAAAATTGGCATGCTTCTCCTATGATGGTTATGGTCCAAGTAAATTTCCATATGGCTCATCCTCAAACTAGAAATATTTAGGGATCATGGGTTTAGTGCATCCCTCCAACTATAGTACGAAATCATAAAACCAATGGCTCATGCATTCTTACTGATATATAGAGGAGGCATTATGTGAAACTCTAGGGGAGTTTTATGCTTGAAATTTTAAGTTCATTTTGGAGGGGGTAAATCTATTTAAGTGGAAGCTATGGTCATGTTAATGGGATACACCTTTTCCAAGAGAGAAAAATTGATATAGAATAGGTGGAAACCTACTCTATCATCCTTTGAAACAACATTCAAGGCATTAGGAAGACTCCATGGTCAATTTACTTCATTATATAAAGTTCTAAAGGTTTTTTAGTAGGAATAGTAAGGTCTAAAACACATAGAGACAAGGTAATATGGTTTCAGACCACCTCAATTATATTTTTATTTAAGGTTCTAGTTTTACCTACATCCCTATAATTTTTTTTGATGCCTGAGGGGGAGACTCTGGTCATAAAGGATGCCCTTGGACACCATTATTACAATAATCCTTAGTTATCTTGGGACACTTTTCCCCTTTCCTATTTGTTTGATTTGGGTTGTTTTCATATATGATATCTTGTCTCTTTATTTGGAATAAAAAATAATTTGATGATGATGATGATGAAATTCATATAATATGATTTGGACTCTAATATGGATTTTCAAGAATAAGAGCAAGGTTGATTTTAATTGAAAATGTTTTCAAAATTATGTTCATGGTTTATTTAAATGATTTAGAAAACATAGAACATTGTGAACCATGGGCGAATCAGGTTAGGGTAACATACAGACCATGGTGAGTGTTTAAGCACTAGGCTTTATTCTTTTGATATCAATAGACTGTGGAAAAAGGAATTATTGTATTCTTTGGTTATAGCACGCCTACAAGTCCAATAATGTATTACCTTAGGATTGAGACTACTTTTTCATGTTTTTATACATGACGGTATTGTTTCATGTTTGATTGCTCAAATGTATTTCATATATTATTTCAATGTATACATATTTTCAAGTTTTATGATATCTCTAATATACCTCTCATATTAATAGTTTTAATGAATAAAAACTACTTTTATGGAAGGAAATTTAGTTTAATAAAATGGGGTTTCATTTGGAATTGATTTATCAAATTATATTTTAAAAATTGCGATTATAGTTTCATAGTGTTAGACATTTTATATACTATTTGGTGGTACACTATTGAAATTTAGTTTCCATAACCTAGTATATTTACTTTTGGAATTTATTGATATGGTTTTGTGGGACTTAGTTAAATAGAAGGGATTGAAGTAGTTCGATCGATACTCTTGTATGTGGGTATCATCATTATATTTAGGTATGATGTTGGTGAAGGATGGTGTCCCAAAGACATTGATTTTATGTATTCTTGTTTTATTTTTTCTAGTTTTGGAAATTTTTTATTGACATTATATGTCTGATGGATGTGTACTATAATTTTTCATTTTACTCTCTTTATCTCTATCTTTCTAGTTACTCACGAGTCCTATTTTAGTTTTGGTGTTGTTATTTACCTTGGATGGACCCACTTGAGTTTCATTCCATGTTGACAGAGTTTGGGTTTTTTGAGACTAAAATAATTTTAAAAAATACTATATTACTAAATACATAGGGAGTTACTAAGAATTCTGTTTTGGAATTTTAATTGATAATAATCGATCGTACGATAATTTTTTGGCAACCATTTTTATTTTAATAGATTATTTTAAACTCATATTTATTAAACAGGTTCTTCAAGGTGTTTTTATGTATACCAGGAATTTTTTTGAAAGATTGTACTTGTTTTGGTTATCTAGGTCATTAGAAATTTTAAAAGATACAAACTCATCACTAACAATATGTCAAATTAAGAAATAAAATTTTTCATTCCATCTGAGAATGGTTAGATAAAATCATGGATTTCTTTCTCATAGATATATTTTTTTCATTGATGATAAAATAAAAATAATTTAATTAATTAAAATAAAATAAGTATTAAAATTAGTTTTCACATTCTATATTCAACATTATAGAGATATCTTAACATGATCCAAGATATTGGAAATTCTCCCCACATAGAGGGCACCATGAAAATGACAATGATTCATTGTAGATTTATATTAAAAAATATTTATGGTCTTTTGAGACAACTTACTTTATATTTAATAATTGGGTTTCTTATGAAATATCAATATCCACTATGTATTGATTCTTTGCATGAAATTAGAATGTAATAATACTGAAAAATAGAAAAATATGGCATTATAATGACGTTAATCACGTCAAGGAATTAATGATATCCCTAGAGACAATTATAATCATCTCAATCATCTCACTAAGATTAGAATGATTTTAACTAAAATCTAAAGTGAATGAGAAATATTTTTGGAGTCATTTTCTTGAGATGATTACACTAGATTAATGATATCAAATTATTGAGATAGGGTATTAAAAATACTGAAGAGATATTTTTTATTTCAACTTTTACAAAAGTCCACATTACTTCAAACTATGATGATTCATTAAAAAATCCTACTTCACTTTTTTTATCCTGAAGAAAAAAATATAATAATACTAAGAATGTGAAAAATATAACATATGAATTAAAAAGTATTAAAGTGATTAGATTTATTGAATTACACATTTCACTATAATTTTATATTTATTGTATCTTATTTTTGAAATAAACATTATATTTTCATAAATATTATAATTAGACATAAATTCTATGAAAATTTATAGGAAAATAATTATTTTTACTCCCTATGGTTCCATCATTTGTTGAAATATATGATGTATAATGATAGTGGCCCATTGATGACATAGTGTAGGAGTGAGGTTTTTCTGATCTATGATCAAATAACCCAGGCATAGTAACATACCACTCCACCCAGGAAAGGTCCATATGGGCCTCCACTTTTCAGGATTTTTTGGAATAATATGGTATTCAATTATCCATCCTGTTTAATTTTATCTAATACTCCATATATAGCTAGGTATCAAAAGAATTAAGGGGCATGGATGTTGCATAAATCAAATTTATTTGATTATCATATTCGATGATTATGGTTAAAGAAGGGTATCATGTTCATGTTACATGAAAACAATTACTAGATTATTTCATGAATTGATCAAATTTTTTAGTGGGATCTAGGGGTTTACCTGACCTAATATATGAGTGGAAGTGTATGGAGGCCACATGGTTCCCACTAATTGTTAAAGAGAAGAGAAGGTTCATAAGGATGAGTTAAATGTTCATTTAGTAAAATGAATCTTCCTTCCTTATTTTGATATACCTAGATTAATTATGCACTATTTGGATTAATTTATTGTTATAATTGAATAAATTACATCATTGAGATGAAGATCTTGTGACGAAACATTATTTTTCCAAACTTATATGAAAGGATTCAATTAGTGATCTGAACTCGATGATGTGTGGAGTTTTAATTCTCATGTAAATGAAAATGTATATATTTGATGGATTGGATAATTAATGGTGAAGATGAGCATAACTATTAATTATTTTATTAATCAATTTGATTGTATACATTTTAGACTATTCTTGAATTCATAGAATAATCAAGATGACATTAAACAATTTAAGATATTGTGAACATCTTATGATGAAATGGATGATGGAAATATTTTCAATGGGAGGACTCTGAAGTATTAGTTTATACCACATCATAATCTCCCTTGAGACACACCAGGTCTAGGTGAATGTCACTACATCATGGTGTTGTGAATAGTGTTTTATATGTTATGAGATTACCTGTTATTAAAACCTAATTACAATTAAAATCTATGATGCTCATTTTTTAATCAGGATATGATAAATTTAAGAATTTTGAAGGAAAATAATTTTTAAAATTTAAAACAAATAAATTACAATGATGATAAATAAGTTATAAATATTTGTAACTCATGAAATGTTTATATAATGTTTCCTATTTAATAGATTTTTTTTGTTTCCTTAGAGTTTTCATGGATATTTTCTATAGGGATACTGATAGTTTAGGAGGGGCATAGAATGTCAAATCATCCAAACATAGTGAATTATCATCAAGGTAATGCTCTTTGTCTCTCTTTATTTATCCCTAATAAAAAAGGGGGATAGAAAACTATGAGTGAGAGTGGATATTTCCTAATAATTTAAAGATTTAGACAGCCTATGGATACCCAAGATTGAAGGGGTTGGTTAGTTTTTTCATAGTGGTCACCATTAATCTCGAGTGAAAGGGTTTTAAAATATTTGGGTCAAAATAGATAATGTACACAATTATTCATTTTTATCTCTAAAAAATTAATGGAATGATCTTTTGGATAAATAGGATTTAGTTGATACTTTATTCTCTGTTTAATAAGTTTTATCCCCAATAAATCCCAAAAATAGTGTCGAATTCTTCTCCATGCATTTGCATTTATTATTTTAATGAATAAAAAATTAAAAAGTGATAATTTTTAGAACCATGTCTAATCTATTATCAAAATGGCCAGGGTTCTTTATATTTTCAACCACATGACATAAAATGTAATATTATGTAAAATTTTTCTAGTCATATAAATTTTATAAGATCATGTCTTGGTTTATAAAAATGAGAGTAAAAATATTTTATGAAAAATAGAGTTGTGTTTTTTGAAATCTCCCTAATGTGGTCAACTGATTACTAAGTCGTGGTGATCCTAACTATTTGGACATGAAATAACATGGTATATGTTGATAAGTTTTTGTTCGAATGGATTGTATCTAGTGGATACAGTCATGGTTCATATGTAATATGATTTTATAAGACCACCGTGATGTATATGGTGAAACTAGGATGTCATTTTTCTGAAAAAGACCTGGAAGAAAAAGAAATGGTCATGATTATCCATATGGTAGGAGTTACTACCAAGGTAATCACCAAATGATAGTCTTCATACATTTTTTTAATAAAAATGAAATCATTTATGTTTTGTCATGGAAAATTATATCATTTTTGGAACAACCATATCATGGCCTTTATTGAAAATTTTCATGGTGTTTATTGAATTTAATTTTTTTTAAATTTCTAAAAACCTTTATTGATGTAGAAATAGAGGGCCCCCACTAAATCCAAAAGGGGAATTATACAATATTAAAAATGTACAGGTAAAAGAAAACTAGGTTTAAATTTGATTTACATGGTGTATAATTTATAAATCAATTATAATTAATAAAATAATGAAATCAATAAATTTGTTTTTATAAATATATATATTTTTCATAAAATATAATGTTAAATGTTTATACTGAAATTTCTGATTTTGAAAATTATTTTAACTATAACAATTTTTTTTGTTTTTTTGATAAAAAGTTTAAATAAAATCAAAATTTGGGAAGTTTTAATTATGTAAGATGAGTATATAATAAATAAAAACATCATATAACTATAAAATATTTAATAAAGTAATATGTATTTTTTACTATTAAGGGGTTTATATTAAATTCCATGTAAATTAATAAAATAAATATGCTCATATCTGAGTAAATATATATTTTTCATTTTCATTTATTTTATGTAATGTATTTAAGATATTTTCTTATTTATAAAGACGATATAAATATTTTATTAGGGAATTTTTTAAAAATGTTTATCTCATTTCAAAATTTATGAATTATTTATTTTTGTATTATTGTTATCCACTTTATTCACATATATTAATGTTTTATAAAACTAATTTATGTTTAATTTTGTTCAAATATATTAATATTCTTATTTAATCTATCATACATGCATTTTAGAAGTTACATGATTGGTATGATAATTGATTTAGTTTTCTTCTACCATGAATTTCTATTTTTTATAAGTGATGAACTTGAATTCAGTGGTTGATCATAGTTTATACCTATTAGGAGTTGAAATTATAATATAATTATGTTTTCCCTTGATTACTAAACCATGTTTAGTTACACTTTGGGTTCAATTTCTCACATTTCAGATTTCCTTGGGTTTTTACAAAAAAATGGGGGCAAATATCACCACAATTAGTCTTATGTGAATATTGTAGTTTATATTATTTTAATACTTTAGATAAAATGGTTTAATGTATCATATGCATGTGATTCATTGGAATTTGTGTAAATATCGTTGTATTTTAATTTGTGTTAGAAACATGATCTATGAGTTATGTAAAGAGTTATACATCAATATGGTTTAAACATATTCATTTTGAAGAAGTAATGGGGATTCAAGATCTAAAATTTTAGAATCATGAAAATAAAATGAGAATATTAGAGATAGGATAATGAAATTATAAATCATATCAAAAATTTTAAGGGTCGTATTCATTCTAATGTCGCACTTTCTATGACATTTATTGTGGTTCCATTTTATATAGTATATCTATTTAGGGCCCCTACCTTACCACTGGGGGTGGAAAATCCCCCTATGCTCTTTATTCCTAGATTTAATTTTCCATCGATCACTATCATCTCAATGGTATGGAAACATTTGTATAGAATTATTTCTTTATGATCTTTTATAGGGAGATATATGATTCTTTAGGTATCTATTATTTTTAATTGGTTTATTATTTAAAATGTTGACATATTTTTGTGTGAATCTATGATTCTCGTGTTACAGAATAATGAGGGATTCTCAACATGATAGTAATTTCCCACTTTGATTTAAAAAATAATTTCATTAAATTTTTTTACATAGTTGACTTCAATAGGGCCTATGGTAGCACCCCCAGTTTCCTGTATGTAGCCAATTATTTATGATTTTTACATATATAAAGTATATGGGTAAATTTTGGGAGAGTTTGGAGAACATTTGGTGTAATTTTTGGGATTTTATTCAGGTAAAACTTTGGTGAAGTTTTTTGGAGAGACATTCAACACCTACAGGAAACCACACACATTGAGATAGGGGATAAATTGAAGGCACACGGGCTACACATAGTTTTTACAAACCATGCAGAACCCTAGTAAAAACCATGAAACCTGAGATAGTGGTATTTATCATGGAGAGAACACAGGTTGAAGTCTTTTCAAGAAAACTATAAGAGGTCTATACTTGAGGGAAAAGCTAATATATGATTACCATACAGTTTTTCTAACCATCTGACAAAACCATGCACAACAAAGGAATTAGATCCAAAAAAAGAGAAACTAGGTCAGTTTAATGATCTAAAGAACTTTTCCCCCTAAAATAGCCCAAACTCAGGATTTTTCCCTCCCAGACATCAAGGGAGGTTCTTCCATAAAATTAAAAGTGATCTTGATCTGTTCCTTGGTGAGTTGAAGCTCAACTCTCATGGGGTGTGATCGTTCCTGACCCTTCTAGTTAGTTTTCATAGATCTAATTATCCCTTTATACAAGTTTCTTATATATATATATATATGTACATATATTCTTCTTGTGTGTATATATAGGTTTGTGAATACTAAATTTTTTTATATTTTATGTTGTTATTGGAAGACATGTAATGTCGGTTTTTTGAGATTTAACCCTGTTTCTTGAACGTTATTTATGTTATTCATTATTTTCATCATCAAAATTGAGGTAGGTGGCTTCACTCATGAATCCTCTTATTAGAACATGAGAGATTAGTTTCTATTTTGATTAATTTCATTATTTTATGGTGAAATTATGGTGGAAAGGATATTATAAACTCTCTATAGTGAAGAATTACGGTTTTTTGTGAAATTGAGGAATCGTGGTAATTGGTTGTGAAAAGTGATTTTGTTCCGTGATTTAAAAATGTTTATATTAAAATATAAATTTTATGGATTTTTTAAATGGATTATTGGATGGTTTTTTGTTGGGAAAAAATCCCTCAAGGTAACATTGCAGTATTTTTGGGTTGGTTGTGTTTGTTGACAAAGCAGGTTTCCATGAAAAAATTGTCAACATCCAAAGAATTTGTTGACAATCAATGTTGCCAAAAGAAAGACGACAAAGGAAAGGACAATATGGAGGCTGTACAAAAGAGTAATACAAGGTGGTGCTGTTTTCCAGTGTTTACCAAATTTTTGGGGTCCAAAATTTGGAGGTTGGTGAGCATTGCAAAAAGTGGATTTCCATGAAGATCATATTTTAAAATGGAAAAGGCATGAATTTCGCAACGAAAAGCATCATGGTTTGGATTTTGTGAAGACCAGAAGAATTGAGGTGGTGATTCTTCACGATTACGACAAGCTTCACGAACGACAGAGGCAGAAACACATCGCGGTGGTGAAGGGCTTTGTAAGGGAGCCTCGCGACAATGAAGGGAATTGTGAGCAAACTTCGTGGTGAAGGCATGAAGGAATTGACGGGATGCTCCGCGATTACGACGACCTCCACGATTGGAAAATTACCGTGGTTCGTCGCGATTTTGAGAGAATTCCGGCGGGAACTTCGGAGCTTCACGATTTGAGCTAATGTGGCGTTGACTTTGCAAAGAAAGTTGGAGGGTCGGTGGAATTGCCTATAAATAGAGGTCGACCCCCTCGATAGAAGTAGAGAGTTCTCAAATAAAATCCTTTTCTCTTGTTTCGAGAAGGTGGTTCACATAGCCAGTGTGCTTCGCGAAAGAGGAGCTTCGCGGCAGCTATTGTAGCTCCGCAAAAGTTGGGTAGTCCGTGTTGGCTCAGTGATCTTCGTGAGGGAAGTCGCTCTGCGATGGCTTGAGCTTATCAAGATTTCTTCTCGAGAGTGCTTCACGATAGTGCTTCGTGAAAAGGCAGGAGCTTCGTGAAGGCTTGTTTGAGCTTCGTGAAATTGGGAGCCTCGCGAAGTAGGGTGGTTTCCAAAGGTGATTCCAAAGGTAGTTGCCCAGTGTTTCATGGGCAAAGGGGTATTCATCAGTGGATGGAATTTGGACTTCAACAGAGCATCTGTCAACAGTTGAGGATGCATGATTTCTTGAAAATGAAGAGACCTACATGTCTATACACTGTGAGTGGATCTTCTGGAGAAGCAGTGAGCTCACTTCATTTGGCAGAGCAGTGATTTCTCAAATTGTGAGTGGTTGTAAACCAAGAGGGACAGTGAGTCCGCTTCAAACATGTAAAAAGAAGTGCACTTATAGGGGAATTGGTATATTGGCACACTGTCGGTGTATGCTCCTTGGACATAGCCCAGTGAGGGTGAACCGTGTAAAAATATCTATGTCATGTGCATGATTTAATGTTTTATCATACTCTGCATCAGGAAGGAGAGAGAAGAGAGTTTTTCTAACAACAAGACAAGATCAAAAGGGGTAGTTGTTTTAATATTTTATACCCTGATTCACCCCCCTCTCAGGGTATCTATCCTAGTAGACCTAACATTTTTCAATAAAAAGGATGTTTTATTGAAATGGTTTGAAATGTAATGATTGAAATGATTTTGGGTCATGTGGTTCTTTTGTGAGTTCATGTTTGATGTTCCTCTGAATTTGAGAAGTGTACAAGTGGGTTAAAAGTTACATGGCCCTAGAACAGGGAAGGGTGTCAGTGGGAAATAAGGTGATTGGTTCATCTACTTCTCATGACTATGGAACTATCATGAAATAATGCTTGTGGAGGTGTGTTCTGAACCATGGAATGTGTATACCAAATAAAATTGTAAATTATTTTGAGAATTTTTTATGTACTTTCCTTAGAAAATTATTTACTGTGGATTTTGTTTATTTGTGATATAATATATTTTAGAAATATTTTTAAATAAATAATATTATATAAATGTTTTCAAATTGTTTTATCGTAGAGGAATGAGTTAGTATGTCCTTAGGGAAAACCTAGTGAGGTTTAGTACCCACCCTTACCTTAGAACCCTGGTCCTTTTTTAGATGTCTTCTATCGAGATACATGAAAGGCAATGTATAAAACGTCTTCTATATAAATTTTTGATACATGGAATTCTTGGTGTAGTTATATCATGGTGCATGTAGAGCTTTGGAGTCATTTGGATGTCCTTGAGTTTGATAGTTTTGTCTTACACTATTTACTTTGTTATTAGTTTGTCCTCTAATGTGGTACTCTTTGCTTGGGATTGATATAAATGAAATGTCTTTGTTTCCAACTTTTTTATCTTGCATCATGTTGTATTTTATATGACATCTTAGGGATGTCTCTTAAGGCCAAGTGGCATCCTTCTTCCTTTTCAATCCAATTAAAATCTACGAGATGTTACAAGTGGTATCATCTTGTTTGGTTTGTGACCAGGATGAGGTCAATATCTATATTAATCATGAAGATGAATTCATTATTTTTATTACTTTTATTGGGATCATAGAAAAGAGTATGATTTTCAAGTACTTGAAATGTAGATCATAAGAATATGTAGCTACATTTTTTATGCTAAACATCAAGTTCTGTGGGATTTTAGTACATATGTGTTTTGGAAACACTTATAGGATTTTGAAATATAATTTTCCTGGATTTAAAAAATGGTATGTGGATAAAATACATTAGAGGTCTGACTTCCCACTAGGATTGAATATTTCATTTTGAGTAACGATATATGATTTGGTGTAATGTGTTGATTTTTTATTATTTTATAATTTTTTTCTAATGAAATTTTTTAAATAGAGCATAGTTTTGGTATTTTTAAAATGGATTTTTTATCAAAATAATTTATATTTTTTTCAAAAAAATGATTTAATATAGTAAAGGTTGATTTTGGAAAGAAGTGTTCATGTGGTAGAATTTGAAATTGTTAAACCTTTATTTAATAGAGAGGGAGACCAATAGAATTTGTTCTTTGTATAGAAATGGAACTCAATAGGTATTATAGAAACTACCTGGAAGAAGATGTAGAGAATGTAGTTACACATGAGCCACAGGTGAACCAACAACAAATTTAGAGTATTGTCCAAGCATTTCAGGCTATCGATACTGATAATCAGAGGGACGAGCTGAGGCAAGTGGATCATTCCACCCAGTTTTATATGAAGAATCCACCCCTTTATTATGGAGATGTAGAACCATAAATGGCGGAGGTGTGACTAAATAATATGAATCATATCTTCAATTTCATTTTCACACCAGTGGAGATGAAATTCATATGGGAAACCTATATTGTTGAGGAACCTTTTATATTAGTGTTGAGATTTATCTATGTAGGATAAAGTGGATCAAGCCCTTGGATGGGTTTATTTTGAAGAATTTTACATTAAAAAGTTATATCCTCACATGTTCAAGATTCAAAGAATAATAGAAATATTCATCCCAATGCAGGAAAATCTATTTGTCACTGTGTATGTGGATAGATTCATAAATTGAATGCACTTTTAACACAAAGCATATACTAGTGAATCCGTTTTGTCACCCATATTTAAATTATGGATGATACATGAAATTGTCTAATAGATATACATGCTCTATATTATAGATTTTACTGAGATAATGAAAATAGCGATGATGGATGAATGATACATCTCAAGAGCTATAAGAGGGGAAAGTATGATGATACCCATAAAAACAGTGGGAACTCTAATGATTAAAGCATGTAGAAGAGGGAAACATATTTCTATGATGGGAGAATGAATCAAAATTAGTCAACTAGATCAGTAAACCATCTTCCCTATCCAAAGGGAAAATAAGGATGTTTCTATTGAGGTTTTCTTGACCACATAAAGAGAGAGTGCATCGAACTACAAAGAGAATTCCAAAACTATAACCATATGTACCATCATTAGTGTTGTTGTTACAGAGATCTGAGGTCAGGTGTTTGAGACACCTCTCATGTATCATAGACTTTATATTATTTGACAAGGTGAGGGAAACCAAATAAATCATGGTCATAGAACAGAGCTAGCTATGGTGACTCAGGAGTACCATGTATCCTTAAGTAGGGAAATCTCAATAAGGAAACAAGGAGGAGTGTGTTGTGGGAAAGAAATTATACATATTTGAACAAATTACGGTGGATGATAAGTCTGAACCATCTATGGTGAGAGGTATGATTCGTATAAATTCTCCACTTATGAATGTTACGTTTGATACTAGTGAATCACATTACTTTATTGCTTCTGGTGATGTTGATTTTCTATGTGTGAAATATGATATGACGCCCTCAATAATAAAAACTGAAATTACTCATAATAAAAGAGAATATAGAGCCTTTATATGTAGATCATGTTCTATTACTGTTGATGGAGTTGAGATAAAATGGGATTACTCTATGTCAGAAATGGATGTATATGATGTAATCTAGGATATGTATTGTTTGAAAATATTATTGGCTCGCATTGACTAGTGTAGTAGAATTGTTAGTTTAGTGGCTGAGGATGGTGTCAAGAATATCACTAGAGGAGAAAATAATGTGATGTTAGTTGAAAAGGTATTGTTGGTGCTAGAAGTGGAACAATATCATACTAGTTGGAAGCATTGACCATGGATTCAATAGAAGAGATAGAGGGTAATAGTTTCCAAAAAGTCATGGACCAATTTAATGTTGTTTTTCCCATGAACATCCCACAGGTAACACCTATAAGGGAAGTGTAGTTTATGATTGATCTCTTTTTAGAGACCATTATTATTTCATATCCATATTATATTTTAGATCCAATATAATTAAGGGAGTTGAAAGATAATTTTGGGGAGTGAGATAGAAAATAGTTTATTCGACCGAACACATCTCTATGTGCATCAATAGTTTTCTTTTCCAAGAATGAAAATGGAACTCTTCATCTATGTGTTGATTATTCTATGATTAAACAAGTTATGATTCTGAATCGTTATCCACTTCTAGGAATAGATGATATATTCGATCAATTGTTTGGATCTCAGTGGTTCTATAATACTAACTTTCAATCACGATATCAACAATTGGATGTTTAGAAGGAGGATATTCTAAATTCACATTTTAGAAGAAAATATGGCCATTATGAATATGTTGTAAATCTTCTCTATATTACAAATTCACCCATGGTATTTATGGAATTTATCAATTGGATATTTTATGTATATCTATATTCGTTTGTTATGGTGTTTTTAGATGGTATATTGGTCTATTAAATGAAAAATAATGTGCATAACCAACACCTGGAAACCATGTTGGAAATATTTAGGTATCATCTGTTGTATGCCAAACTATAAAAATATAATTTTTTAATAATATAGATATTATTTCATGGACATGTAATTTCTAAAAGGGTATTTCCAGTGGATCAAGGAATGATAGAAGAAGTTATATAGTGGCAACTGCCAAAGAATGTCATTGAGATATGGAGTTTTCTTGGTCCATCTCGTTATTACCGATTCTTTTTTCTAATTTTTCATAATAGAAATTTCATATCAATTCATTGAAAAAGAATAATTTTCCATTCCAATTGAATGAGGAATTCCAGAAGTGTTTTCAAGAGATGAAATTTCCTTTTACATTGGAAGCAATATTGATTTTTCAAGAATAAAGACAAGGCTACGGGGTGTATTGTGATGCTTTGGGATCTAGGTTGGTATGTTCTCTCATGCAAGGAGACCATTTTTTTTATTATGGATAAATCTAGTTAAGGGTTCATGATAAGAGCTACCCAATGGAAAATTTGGATATATCTATTTTCATCCAGGATTTGAAGATCAAACATCAGTACCTCTTTCATGAAAAATTTACTGTGTTTACGGATCATGAAATCCTGAAACAAATTTTCTCATAATGGGCGTTGAATATAAGGAAAAAGATATGAATGGAGTATCTCCAAATTTATAATATTGAATAAATGAATACACCAATTAATGTAAATTTGGAGGCCAATGTATTAAGTAGTATGTCATATGATCAATTGGAAAACAAGTCTTTAGATGAGTGGTAGTTGATTTTGATCCACGATAACAGGAACTTGGACTTCGAAGACTGATGTGAAGTTATTGTTTAATTTCCAATTTCTATAGTTCTTGATTTTTTTGAAGATGGTTAAATAGGAATAGAAATCTTATGCATAATGCGTGACAATAAAGTGAAAAGTTAGTGTTGGGGAGACCATTGAAGAATGTAATCTAGATGGGATTTCAGTGTTGTGGTTCAGAAATCAAATGATTGTACAGATGGCTACATAGAAGAAAATTTATCATGATTACCACCATTTGAGATGGTATGTTCATCCAGGAATAAAAATGACTTATATAGCATTGAATACGTAGTTTTTTTTAATGTTTATGACTATGAATGTGGTCGGGTTTGTTTCAAGATGCTTAACTTGATAGCAAGTTGATGTATAATATCAGTGATCAGAAGGAATGTTACAGTCTATAGCTATTACAATATTGAAATGGGAGTAGATAACAATATATTTTATAAAAAGTATCCTAGGAACAGTTTGGAAGAATGATTCCATTTGGGTGATATAATATAGGCTTACCAAGTTGGCTCATTTAATTCCTCTTTGTGAAACTCATACAGTGGAGGATCTATCCAAAATAAACATCCTAGAATTTGTAAAGAGGCATTCCATACAATTTTTAATAGTGTCTAACTGAGATTCATGGTTCACTTATCATTTTTGTAATTCCTTACAGAGATCCCTTGGGACTCATTAGGATATGAGTATGGCGTATCATCGTCTTATGGATGGTAAATTTGAAAGGATGATAAGAATGTTGGAAGATAGGTTGTTGGATTGTGTAATAGATTTTTGTGGGTATTGGGAAGAACACATGCTATTGGTGGAGTTATTATATAAGAATAACTATCATAACTCAACACATATGGATCCTTTTGAATCATTGTATCGATTTCATTTTCATTCTCCACTTTTTTGGGTGAAAATTGGCGATGCTTTACTAGTTGAGACAATATTTATACCGGAAACAATGGAGATGATTCAATTGATCAGAAAATAGATGGAGACAACTTGGATTCATCAAGGATTTTATGAAAATCATTATCAGTGACCATTTTCATTTTAGGTGACTGACCAAGTGTCCTTTAGGATCTATCCAAGAATTGGACATCATCTTGCTGGGAATCAGGGCATGTTATCTCCTCAATATATATTCCTCTTTCAGATACTGTAATGTGTTGGTGAGGTGGAATATTTCATACCATTTACACCATGGTATAATGTGGTACATAATGTGTTTCGTGTATCTCAGTTAAAGAAGTATCAATCTGATCTTGGCCGAATGGTTTGATGGAATCATGTTGAACTAGAGCTAGATGCTATTTTTGTACATAATGTGGTGTAGATGGTGGATTAAAATAGAATGACATGAGTGGTAAAATAATTGGTATAGTACATATTTTGTTTCAATTTAGTCTGACATAGGAAGAGACATGGTAACTAGAGAATTAAATGAAAGTGTAATTGGAAGAACTCTTTCATTAAGTTGTGGGTTTTCTAATTTCTAAGGATGGAACGACTAATTATTCGGAGAATGTAGAACACTGGTTTCATGTAAAAGACCTTTTATTTTCTCTTTTTAAGTATATGTGGTTTATGGGTGAATCGTTGGAGATTTTATAGAAATTATTGAGTGTTTTTGGGGATTTTATGTATGTGAATGGTTGGTACAATGTTTGAGAAAACTGTAACGTATATTGAGACAAGGGGCTAAAGGGAAGGATAAAGGGTTGTACCCCATTTTTCCAAACCATGCAGAAACCTTAGGGAAACTGTGAATCTCTGGATAGTGGGGTTTGGCAAGGCTCTTGCATAGTATGGAAACTGTGCTAGACAACTATGTGAGGTCCATCCTTATGGAAGTGACCAATGTATGATTAGCACGTGGATTTCATTACTGTACAACTAAACCATGCATGGAAAATAAACTAGATCCTAATAATGTTGATCTATGCTTTATTATTGTTTTAATGACACATTTATGCCCCAAAAATGTCCCTAACATTGTCTTTTTCCCACCCAATGGTTAATAAAGTTTCTCCCATCAAATTGGAAGTGATCCAGAGACATTTTTTGGTGCGTTGAAGCCTCATTCTCACAGTATGTGATCATTCCTAATCATTCTTATTATTTTTCTTAGATATAATTCTCCTATTATCTTAGTTTCATAGATCTATAACCAATATGGATATATCTATGGTTGTGAATACAAAATATATTTATATTTGGTCTTGTTGATGTTTGGGGAAGAGATCTGAGGTGGGGTTTTGGAGATTTAACCCAGTTTTGGGAACGTTCATCATGTTATTCATAGTTTTCATCTCAAAACTCATGGTAGGTGGCATCACGTATGACTTAGCTACTTATATCATGATGTATAAGTATCATATTAGTTTAATTTATTGATTTGTATTATCAAATTGGTGTGAAAATCATGTCCTAAATCTTCTTTGGTGACCATTTAGGGTATTTTGTGAAATTATAGAATCATGTAAATTGGTTGTGTGAAGTGGTTTACATCCCTGATTTTAGAGTTCTTAGTTGTAAATATGGTTTTGTTGGATTTTTTAAATTAATTATTTTAGTGGTTTTCAATAAAATAGATGTTTTATTTAAATTGTATGTTTGAAATTGTTTATTTTGAAATGGTTTTGGAATACAAGGTTTTTTTGTGAGTTCATGTTCTATGTTCCCATGAATAAGGTACTTATTATTGTTGGGTATAAGGTACATGACACTGGATCAGTGGAATTTTATAGTGGGAAATAAGGTGATTGGAAGAGAGACCACTAATTTGTATGGAATTGACAAAAAAGCATGCAAGTGTAGGTGTGTTGTGAACTATATAATGGGTATACCAAAATGGAATGATAATGGTTTTGGAGAATTGATTATATACTTTCCTTGGAACATAGTTTACTACAGATTTTGGTTATATTTTTATATAAACTGTATTAGAAATTGTTATATATAATTTTTTTATATAATTGTTACTCACTTTTTCTATCCTATTTGTGTGAGTTGGGAAGTCAATGTGTAAAACCTACTGAGTTTTATTACTCACCCATTCCATGGAACCTTGGTTCTTTTGTAAATATCATCTATCAAGATATGGGAAAAGGTTAAGTATCACACATATTTAATACTACATTTTGATACTTGGGATTCTTGTTGGAGTTGAAGCATGGGGAATGTGGGGTTTTGGAGTAATTTGGTTGTCTATGAGTTTTGAAAGCCTTGTCTTCCATTGTAAACTTCGATGTTAGTTTGTCTTCCACAATAGTACTCTTTGGTTTGTTTTGATATAAATGATATGTTATAGTTTTATATCTTTTTTATCATACATCATATAGTGTTTTATTTGGATATGGTTCATTTTTTTGGTGTTTTTATGTTCGAAGGGATAATCATCCCTCCCACCCCACACATATTGAATCACTTCATCCCTTATTTATAGCCTTTGGCATATTGGGGATGTATCTTAAGGCCAAGTAGAATCCTTTATCCTTTTCAAACAAAATAGAGGGGGGGATGTTACACCTAGTCTTGACGTGGTTATTTATTCAAGTTATTCAACTTCAATATATTTATTTTGTCATAATACTTTAATATATGGAAGGATCTTCATAGTATAAAGGCACAAAATTTATCATTCATAACTCCAGTCAATTTCATATTTAAAATTAAGTTCATAAAGATTTACTATTGGTCGTACTATCTATGAATCCACTACATTCACGGATGATGAAAAAGGATATTTCTATTAACAAAAATGTGAAGCATTTATGATTTCTACAATTGACTACTCAGATGAGGATTTTATTACCATATATTACGCAAACATTTATGCTCATATATTTCACAGGTTCAACAAGCTCTCTCATTCCTCTAAATTTTTTTGTCCTCATCAATTATAGGAGGTAAAAATGGTGGTGGATGAACAAGTTATTATTTCTAGATTTAGGATTTTTACTTGGAATTAACCCAATACATTGGTTTGAAACATAAATCTATCTTTTCATGCTAATTATATGAGTGATTTTATTAAGTACATGTAATAGAGGGATTCTATTCATTGATTTTTTTGAGATAATATATATTTAGTAAAAAATATAAGTACATTCAATAGATCCTATCCATTATAGACATTGAGTTTTATGAGTGTATTTTATTTTATATATAGTTAGAATGTACCTATGTTATTTATAGGAAGCCATATTACCTATTAATATAGGGGTAGGCATCACCATTTATTAGGGAATCTACTAAACCTTTTATAGTGATAGCTTTAGTTGAAAAATTTTATCACTCTTCCTTGGTGGTTTATGGGATAGGAATGTGGAAACAAATTTTCAAAATACTATACATTCTTGTGGATGGGTAAATTTATTTGAGAAGTTGAATAATGATAACCTAGAAGTGGTAATATAGGACATTGATAACATAATTGTACATAGAATTGGAAGAATAATCCCCCAATCCAAGAAAAAGGGACACAAATTACGATGGTAGAGATAAAACCATACTTCTTACACTAATGTTGTGAATTTCCATGGCATGGAATTTGGGACTCAAAAACAAGAAACATCAATATGATTATATTTAAGATATTTTTGTTATTCTTTAATTGAATATGAAGTAGATAAAAGAAATGATATGGGTTCACATTTCCTATATCAAAGGTATTTTCTTGATGATAATGTTATTTAAAGAACATTCTATATAGGGTGGTGGTATTTGACCATATCAATAGGTTATACCCCAGTCAATGAGAAGATATCTTAGGGTTAAAAAGATTAATCTTATTTCACTAAGCCGTCAATCACTTGATCAACCAATATATCACCCTGTTTCCAAGGGAGTATAGTATTCCTATTAAAAAATCATGGTGACATTATCATTTGAGATGAGCATGTTTATATCCTTATCCCCAAATATTAGATGGAGAGTGAGAACATGGATAAAAATTATGGGATTTGGATGGAATATTTTTCTTTAAAACACATAATACAATGAAATAAAAAACTGAAAAATCAAGATATAACTATAAAATTTAATTTAATAACCAATGATCAACATACCTTAAAAAATTAATCATACTTTTAATCCAAAATTTGATATAGACCACTGTAATGAAACCCAATGGTTCATCCCATATAGTGTATAACTATATTTCATGAATCACTAAATGACCGGAAAGGAAATCCTTTATATCCATGGTTTTATTGAACTTTTGGTTAATAGATATACAAAAATGAGATATTTATTATTTTGGCCTTGAGTATTTCAAACCATTACTCATTCTTTCATGAGGATCAACATTAATTAGATAGAAATAAAAGAAATCCCATATATTGAATATTTTAATTCAAGTGTTCCATAAAAAAACTCAAACATTTAAATCTTGTAAATTTAAAATTTAATCTTTTTATGGAATGTTAATGGCTTAAAAATATTTCCATTAAATTAAAACTTCTCATAAACATCATATTATTATGGTTTTAACAAACCATGATAGTTGTGGAAGAATATAGTGGCCAAAACAAGCATTAAATTATAATATGACAATTTAATGAAAGCCTATCATAGTAAAATGTAGTACACTATCCCATAGTGTACATATTGATATATCAAATTATGGTCTAAATAACTATTGCATGACCATCCCATTAGTGTATAGATAAATTAGTCACATACTTTTACTAAATCTTTATATACTTAGGAAACCTTCTCCATCTATAATATAGTATATAGAAACTTGTGAATCAATATCCAAAACTCTTCTTTTATATATTCCATAATTTATTTTGGTAAAATCTATCATTCATTTAGAAATTATGACGTATCGAATGTAGAATATCGAGAAATTATTAATTTAAATTCTTCGAGATATCATCTGAAAACACATTTAATGTGGATAAAAATGTTTTATAAACTCAATCAGCATTTATATAGAAACAATGTGTGACCATACAATCCTTTTTATTGCTGAAGAAGGTTTAGAATTCCTCAATCTATAAATGTAAGAAAATAGAGGTCTCTAGAAAAATAGTAATGATACTCAAGCATCAAAGGTGTCAAGAGTGATCACTATTAAACACATGTAGCTAAATATTAGTGTCAACCTAATATATCATATATTAATATGTATAATCATATAATCCATTTTTCCATGATATATTGTCACAATGAGGAACATACTATGTTAATCCCATATATCCAACTCATTCAATCATGATTTTTACAGTATATATAGACCAAGTCAATGGATACATCATATTTCATTAATCTTAGCAGACGACCACATCACAACCCCATCATCCATGTAGATAAGTACATTAAAAATACCTTATATAAGTATATACATACATTTCCTTTTTCCATCTCAATCGAATGCCAAAATATCATACCCTTTTAATAAGTTTCCAAATCGTAATAGGAATAATACTAAACTGATTAAATGATTAAAAAAATATTCAACCACTTTGTGATTAGCTATGCCTAAAGAATTAAATTACAAATATATATAATTATTATGGTTTTCATGTCAATTATATTTCCAACTAAATGTATGAGGATTCAATATGAAACATATGCCAGAGTGATATAAAATACATAGTACCTAGAACTATATGTGGTATATTTGGTTGGTCATCTAATGAACAATACAGATTCTGTTCCTCAACATCATATTTTACATATTTATAATAAAGCATACACACTAAAATTTACATCTCATGACAATGTATAATATTCCATGATTAATATAGATTAGGGATTAATAAAATTTATACATTTAGTTGTTAATTACAATTTTATTTCACATAATATGTGTGCCCAATGTGAATGAATGCTAAATTGGATATTTATTTATGTATAACATGATATATTTTATATTCTTATACTGCATTAATAATATTAACAAAATTATTTATAATCATCCTTATAATACTAACCAATATGATTGACCACTAGAAGGACTTATGTTTACTACATGTTTCATGTTTTGTTAAACTTATTACATCTCCATGCAATTAATACCACATATCTATGTGAACATTTGATAAATCTCCCATAAAAAATTCCTTTCATGACTATCATCTATGAGTAAATATTAATTTAATAATAGTGAGACATGGGAATCATATTCCAAATGTTCAACTCCTTAAACATAGTATTCAAACACTTTTACATAAAAACATCAAAAATTATGTTATTAATTACTTCTATTTCATAATTATAATAATTTCATGTTTCATAATCATCATAATCAATCTTAGAGGATTTCTAACCAAACATTTCATTTATGTTCATTTGGTTCATAATTTAACTCTATATAATATTCATTAACAATACATCCTAAAATATTTTAGGTTATAAAGTGATTTTTTTCTTATTTATTATAATTAAATATATCTCTTTACATATATCTTTATCAATATATTCTAAAATATTTTAGTATATTTTGTGATATTCACATTGAAAATTTAGGGGGTTAATTTTTATCTTTTATTGTTTTAATTTATCAATGTCTAAAAATACTTCTACTAACCTCTTAGAGACTTTATTTTAGATATAATATCCGGATAAGATATATAAAATCATTTTAAAGAAAAACAAATTTCTTATTAATTTGAAATATTTTATAAATAATCTATTAAATACCATATACGATATATTATTATATGTGTTTAGAACATTATTCTCACATAAAATTCCTTTGTCTCTAAAATATACCATTGATGGAAATTAGAAATCTTTCCCCTATATGTTAAAATATAGGTTTGATAAATTATTTATCCAAAATAAAAATAATTGTATACATATAATTTTTCTCAAGCATAATATTGAATTTTATAAATCATAAAACACTTGTATCATTTAGTTTATACATAAAAACTATTTGTTTACAAATTACTTCTCTTATCATCTAATAAAAATGCGATAACTACAAAAATCATTTATTTAAATCAATATAACCTTGAAATACTATTTTAAATTATTAATATCAATATATAGAAACCATTAATAATATATTTTATGGAAATCTATAGACTACATCAATATTTACATTGATTTTCAAGTCTTTTATATTTAAAACCGTTTTAAACTAAACATTTGGTATCACATTCCATTTTAAATCGAATAATTTATTTTTATAACACTAAACCATACTATGGATACTACATGATGTTTATAAAACTACATCAGTTATTATAAATAAACCAATCAAATATGGAAATATTGAACCACTTTCAAGAAACTTCCTTAGATTTCAATAAGTTTGACATGTTACTAGGAGAAATATTATTTGGATTTCCATTTTCCTTTCTCCTTGGAGTTTAAAATATAACCTAGTTATACAATAAATATAGCATCAAAACAATGGTATCTCATGTTGTGCTTATTTATCATCAAAACATTGATAAAATAGGGTAAGGTTTTATAAGACTCATTCACATTGTCATAACATATACAATAATTATTATATAATGAATTACATAGCTAGAAGAACCCATAAAGGAATCATTTAGTCTATCCAAATCTTTCACATTAAAATTCATTTGAATTAAATGTTTGAAGACTAAATTCCCTGATAGATTTTTCATTTAATTACTTTAAAAGATAAATATAATCCTTTTATTCAACTCGTAACAGACAAGATCTTATTCCTGAGCAACTTCAAAATTTTATTACACAGGAAGGTATTATTCCAACATATATAATAATTATTTCTTATTTAAGAATGATTATATTGTTTTTTTATTAGTACATAAAATTTCATCCATTGATATTATTTTACTGAAGGATTTATCTCTATGTAATTTGATTATAATGATTCACATTATCTAGAAATAATTCTATTATCATATGAATAAAAACATTAAAATTAATTTAATAAGGACATTTAAATAATATGATCACACAAAACATGATAACCCCCTTTAAATATATCATATCATTTAGTGGTCTAAAAATCAGGTTTCATAATTATTTGGGTTTCCTTAATTTTTATACCATCATAATTCTCTTAAGGAGGAAATTCATTTCAATCCAACTATATTTTACTTTTTTATAATGGAGTGTAAAAAAATATTTTCCAACCTAATATATAGAAACAAAAATCACTATTCTTTTGGTATCTTACCCAAAGGCATATCATATAACTAAAACCTAAATAAAACTCCAAATATAGGAAAACAATCAAGTTATGGTCACTCATTACTTTCTTTCCATGATCAAGATGTTACTGGGGAACCCATCATTGTAATGAAATAACCCTATGGGATGACCAATGTCCTAACAAGTGTTTTCTTTAATAGGAATCAATAAGATATAATTTGTAAAGGAGTAATAATATCTCCAACCAATATCATGATATTACATTTATATGTATAAATGATTCTAATTGTTTAGTTAGGAATCCTCATTCCATCTAGTTAATAAATATGATCAAATTATATTTATTTTTAACACCATACACATCCCATAGTTTGTGTTTATAACCAAAAATAAAATACAACTATATTTTTACACATCTAAAATTATTCCATGAATAATGTATATGTAACTCCTTCAGGGAGTGTGATAGAATCATCTGAAATTAATAATCCCTATAATATTTACAAAATAGAAATCGTTATCCAACCCCCACATTTATAGTCTTGGCATAATAATTCAAACTAGTAAGTAGTACAACCCAATGTCCGCCTAAACATTATTATTTATTTTACATAAATTTCAATTCTATCATTATTCTAACACCTAATATATGTAAACTATAATTAACTTCTTAATTCAAGATCATTTCATAGTATAATATGATGTTAAGGTAAAATAATACTCAATCAATTATCACACATAGCATGTAACTCATTGTATGAATTCATGATAATTTAAATAAGTAGTTTAAAAAATTAAAACTAAATATTACATATCATGTAAAAATATAACATCAAATTCATGAATAAAAAAGTGAATAATAAAAAATAATTGAATCCGTCATAAATTCAAACGTAAGATAAATATTTACAAATAGTTGAAAAATAAATAATATTAAAAATAGTTTATAATTATATATGGATAAACATTATTAACTTACTTTTATCTAAAATGAACTTTTAATATTCTCCATGAGGCACATTTAGTGGTCACACCCTTGTTGTACCCATGGTTATATGATGAGGAGGTCTTAGTATGGACATCCTTGTATGTAGCATTATTTCCTTGGTACCCCCACCCTTAGACCTACCATGTTATAAAAAGTTTTATTTTTATTATTTACATGTATTTAATATGAACTTCATTGTACTAATATTTTTATATACTTTTTTATGAAAACATTTATGCTAAAATATAAATTTTATAAATTTTTTAAACCTTTTTCATAATTTAAATATATAAAATTTAATTTATTTAAACCATTTAAAAGAAGTCATTATCACAAATTTTTAGAATGGATTGATGTAATTTACCAAATATTTCCCCTAATATTAACATTTTATAGTCACATTTATGATCAAATCCAAAATATATGTAATCAAATTTACATTTTAAATTATTTTAATTAAAATATTGTTATGAATTAATCGCCATGTAAATTCAATTTAAACATATTTCATATTAACAAAAACATTTTTGTTTTGGTTTATATCCACAATTGATTCGATGTAGTTCTAGAAGTCCAAAAAAATTGATTATTTTTTAGATATTAAAAATTTATAATTTACATAAAATTAATCAATGAAAGTCTTACACCATCATGTGGTCTTATATATTGTTAAAAAAATTTCTAAGGGAGTAAAATTATCATTTATTCTAATGAAACCAAACCATTTAAATGAATAGTATTGTTTAATTACTCCACAAGAGATATCCCTTAAAAAAAGTTGCATCTTGACCACTGTGGGATAGTTATATAGGCCAAGAAATTTCACTTATCCAAAGAGATTTTGGAAAAATTCAAAATTCTAAAAATAATATGTAAATTTCAACCATGTAATAATCTGTTTAAGTGGTGGAGGTCCCTATGAAATAGTGAGAAACTAACCATTCCATAGATCCTAACTCCCTGACTGGATTCACCCGACTCAAACTGGAGAACTCTATTACCTCTTCTGTGAATCCTTGTATGAAAGAAGTTTCCAACCATAGGAGAGGGTTTGAGTTGTTCTGTGGTGATACTATAGCCAAAGTAAAAAAAATTCATACACAATAATTACAAAAAATTATTATTAATCAACCCATAATTTCACATCATAATCCATTATAATTTAATCACTTTATAAAATTGGAAATAGTTCATAAAAAATAAAAAAAAATACTTCATGTGTGCTATATAAAATAATTTATGATCACCAACTAAAATAATAAAAAACCCTATTAATTGTTTTTAGACTATTCCGCCATTTCTATTGTCCTTAAAGAACCACCTACTCAGTACTATGGCATAGGTCCCTTACCCTTGGATGGATATCTGCTTATGAAAACTACACATACATCAAGATTCTTATGTAGGGTGTGATTATAAACCCATAATCACACCACCAATGAATACTTAACATAAATTCCACCTATATATAAATGTGTTTTTCCATTGAAAACACATATTTGTAATGGAAAAAGAGTACATTTCTCAGGAAACCATGATGTTTACAGAAATCATTACTATCCATGGTTCCACGAACCATGGGTCTTCATGCATCAAATCCATAACAGATTTATATAGCATATTTCATCATATATTAAATGAGGAAACTAGGACAACAAATATCTTAGATTGTGATTTATTCCCAATCAGGACACTGGTCTAGCCACATGTTCATCACACACCTATCTTAGCATCAAGTCAGGATATAAGGTCCTCATTCCCATACCTCCAATGGGTTGGGTCAAAAGGCCATCACATGCCATGCTCTATTTTTCATTAGATCATAAGGTAATTATTCTGAATACCATATCTTGGTTTAGGATATAGGTTCATTTAACTCATTATATATCATATAGAATTATCATCATCATTGCTTGTCACACTATTATATG
Source organism: Viscum album (assembly GCA_963277665.1). NCBI lineage: Eukaryota > Viridiplantae > Streptophyta > Magnoliopsida > Santalales > Viscaceae > Viscum > Viscum album. The sequence goes on from OY728138.1 coordinate 37,633,629, forward strand.
CTCCCCCTATAGGGATAATTTTTCCATGATGACCATCCTCTTTGTATGATACTAAAAAAACCAACACTCGCTTTGAATTCATACAAAATAGGGCATAACATAGATGGTAACAAGTATAATAAAAAATTCAAAGGTCTCATTAAACACACCTACACAACGTATGAAATAAAAAAAATGATATCACATAGTGGTTCCCACAGCTACACATACATGGAAACACATTCCAATCATTACAAACAACATTATGTAAAGGAACTAAGTGGTATGAACTTTCTACATCATGTTTTTCAATTCAAATTAACAAGATCCATCACTTATCCACATATGTGAACTAATGATTTATAGAACTAATCTAAATGTTTTTAACTGGTATTTGAAAATAAAGATTCATGATAGAGAATAGAGCATTGATTTATAGATAGATCAACATATCCAATGTGATCGTCTTCCAATGGAAGATACAGATATTTCTAATAGGGGGAAGTATGTTATCTAAATTTATTTAATAAAAAAAATAACCCTGAATTAGATACATTGCAATGTTAAAATCTATAGATATTTCCTACATAGCATAGATCTATGAATCAACTTAATAGAAGAAGATTATTTGAAATATAATGGATGAAACATAATATTTATAGGTCAATAGATCATATCAATATTTAAACAAAAAAATATTGGGGGAGGGGAGAGCCAGTTTCATTGAAAAAGTTCTCATAGGGTCATTCTAGTTGAATAAGTGCTGAACCTAGGGATGATATTATGAATATGGTTCGTTAAAGTATGTTTATAAGAAATACCTTGAATACTACTCTGTTTGGGAACCACTAATTGGATGGTGGCTACTAGAAGAATCCTCACTTATATCATTAGACACCAAATGGTTGGTGGATCTATAATAGATGAATGGAGGCACCCAGTTTCAATATGGGTTTCTTTCACCTCAACCAGTGATCCACTGACACTATAATGGTTAGACAACGACACACTAGCAGATACAATATATTAGTCAGTATCTATTGGTCCTCATATTCCAATTTTCATCATAAAAAACAACAAAACATGCCTATAAATTTATAAAAACACAATAAAGATACCATAAATGTAATATTAAAATACTATAAAAAGAAAAAATGTTAGAAATCTCCCACTCTAATGAAATCTCATCCACAAGAAGTATATCCAGTGGTATTTTTAAAAACATAATTCCATTGCACCCATAAATATTACTCTATTACCAAGGTATCTTATTGGATTCACCAATGTATCCATTCAACTAAAAAAATTGGTACTATTTTCACCATCAACACTTTCTCTCTAAATTCCATGATCTGTACCAGTTTCTCCATGAACGATGCATCTGGTTCCAAATTAACATCCACACTACCAAACACATGTATATGATTGAGTTCATACCATCAAATCTATAAAAATAATTAACATGCTATACATACCGTGAAAATTTCTAGGGATGTAAAATGGGATAACACTCTTTAGATGCAATAAATGATCTCAAATAGTTTAAAAAAAATAGAGTTAACTTTCATTTATTCATAAAAAATAATTCCCAAATTGAGTTAAATCATTCAAAAAAACCTGATCCCCCATATAAAACTCTGAGGGATGCCACATTAAGTCTGCATATGTGAACTAACTTCAATGAGTGGTTACTAACCACTTTCAAATCAACTGGACTCAATTATAGGTCTCAATCATCATACTCAACCCAATAATAGCTATCACACCTACCTCATTCCTACATAATGGTGAACAGTGTGGCCAAATATAATGTTCCAGAAAAAATTACATCTGAATTGAAGACTTGTGGCTATAACTGGTTGAAAAATCTCATAATTCAAGATGATTATCCCATGATCCACCAAAATAAATAATGCATTCTTGAACCATATTCTATTGAATAAGGAATGTCCACTCTGATTTCCCATTGGTCTACAGATGATATGTCATCCTTTGCGTCAACTGATTCCCCATATCCTTATTCAATTTCTTCCAAAACTAGGATTTTAAATTAGTATCATGGTCAAATATTATACTTTTATTCATTCCATTTTTCCACTTTATCTCTCAAAAATTGTGTTTTCATTACATATATATGAAGATAGTCTCTTAGTTAAAAAATGAATGTATTACCTTCATCAGAAATTCAATAATAACCAACACAACATGTAAAAATCTTGAGGTCCTCGGAATCCCTATAAAAAATTCCATTTTTAACTAATACCACAAACATATGGGCATGGGAATAGGTTGAGGAAAAACACATGGATGTTGATTTTTATCCATAATTCTCTGAAATGTAAGATAATGAGATACAAAACTGGTGATGAACCTCGTCAAACCTAGACACAATATCCATAATATAATGTCAATGGGCATTATCATCAGTCAAGGGGAACTACCTAATGTGAAAAATGATAATCTCTCATCAAATCTTCTCCCATGAAATTAATAACCACAACTCTCTAATGAATTTAGTTAATTAGTATCCATATAAATTCCACCGTAGAATTAGGATATTCATTTCCAACTATTTCCATATCAATGTTCACTCAAAATCTGACTCCTCGATGAATTTTACCCACTCCACTACGAATAACGTGATATGTAAGGTGTAACATTTCAAGAACCATTAGACCTCAGATAATTCCACCAACCATTCTTATGAAAACTTCATTAGTTCACAATCCCCCTCAAATCTTATATCTCTGAGCTCTTTTATATTACCAAAAAGAGAATCTACAAGATAATTACTTGTTCCTCGATTAAAAGATATGTCAAATTCAAAATTTTACAAATATTGCACCCAATTATACTTCAAGAGATTGTATTCCCATAGAGGAAAGATATACCACAAGCTCTTGGGGTCTATGTAGATGAAAAACCTACCAACATAGAGATAGTGGTTTCATCACATCATAATATGGACCCCAACTGCCATATGCAATTCCTGTGTAAGAAAATTCTACTCATGGGGACATAGTTTACAAGACCTATAATAAAATACCCAATATCTATACATCAAAACAGATCCCAGAAAAACTCTTGGGGCATTATAGTAAAAAACATAACTAAGACTTGGATCATGTAATATCAAAATAAAATTAGTTTTGAATCACCACTTTATATCTAGGAAGACCCCTTCACAGTTATATGACCACTCCAAATTCACCCCTTCTTCGTATGTATAGTAATAGGCTCTTTTAAATGGGATAAATCTGGAATAAATCACTCTAGTACCTAGCCAAACCTAGAAAACTATTTATCTCAAAAATGATCATAGGGAATTACTAATACATAATTTACTCTATCTTATATAGATCAACTAATATTCCCACCTCAAAAATAAAATTCCCATAGAAACTCAACTCTTTATTCCAATGATATATTTCAAAGTCATAGAAAAAATCTAGTTAGGTTGATGAATACTCAACACAATATCATGTTTAATATCTTGAATCTCTGAGGAATTTGAGTATACCATGATATAAATAAAGAATAAATTATAAAAATATTCAAGATATGTAAAAAATATTATATTCTTGTTATCCATGAATGCCAGTGGATAATTATTCAAAAGACAAGTCATGAAATTATGCTCGTATATTCTATAAAAGCTCCTGCATCTTGTCTTAGGAATATCCTATTCTCTAAACCAATTATTATATATTCCTAATTGATATTCAATAATAAAGAATCACCTAGATCGCCCAAATTGATAAAATATATCATTAATCCTTAGAAACATGTATATGTACTTAATTGTGACTTGATTCAACATTCAATAATCCATTCATTTACAAATTCACCCCTCATTATTCATAGAAAAAAACTACATTGCCTTAAGTGGAAGTGCTTGATCTGATAAAGAAATTTCCCCCATTGAACTCAAGATACACCTTGAGTTACTCTAACTCATCTAGTTCCCCATGAAATAGAGTGATTAATATGTGTAGCACTCCTATCATGAACGTCATCTTGAATTCCATTCTTCAATCATGATTAAGTCCTATGAAATTATGTGGAATTTTTTTTGGTAATAGTCCAAAACTAGAGGGGAAAAGAAGAGATCCTTTAATAACCATTCTTGGAATCAATCATATATTAACTCCAAAACTAACCCAGGTATAGTCCCATTCTAATTTATCCCACATCCAATTCACTGATTAAAAAAAACTTCTCTCCCTTATGCACAATAAAGGATACTCTTCTCTTGTATTAGTGGATATACACTTGATAACTAATCATCTTATCCTTGCACAAAATAAAATCGAATATATTCATCTTAATGATCATGAAATCTTATAAATATTCATAAACTAAAACTATTACAAGACACTTTAGACATATGTATTAATGGTATACCTCTTTTCCCACTTATATATTACGAGAATGCAATTTTTATGAAATCACGACCAAAAAGTATAACCCAAAAAAATTTGACCATATGTAAAAAATGATAATATCTTGAACAAAAAAAGAGGTAAAAACAATATAGTTAACAAAAAAGTACATATAACTGAATAAGTTCCTATGAACTATCATCCAAAATGTGGTCAATAGAATACAAATTTCATGTGTTGGTCCAATGACTCAATTTCTATGTCCCCTAGTTTTACTAAGTCAATAAAAATTTGGAATTTGGGACTACCTATGAGATACCCTATCCATTGAATAGCTTGTGGACCATTTATACTGGACAAATATTTTCAAACCCGACATCATTGGGCTAAAAAACCATGATGATTATTAACATGTCCTCATTCATGACAACTATTCTTCAATTCAGGGTAAAACATTAAATATATTCCTCCATAACTATAATTAAAGAATATGGTGATTCCTCCTTCCTCAAATAGTGCTAAAGAAAACCATCTCAGATCCAATTTTTTACCACCACCATTCCACAAGTCCTTATAACTCATACTTCAACGGTTAGGAAAGGAACACATAACATTTTAAGTAGTCCCACTCATCAGTGCACCACCAGCTGAAAGAAGATCTACTACTATGTCCTTCTCAAGACCCTTAATTTTCATTATGGATTTTTATAACACCTTAGAATATGTAATTATGTAAAAGATTAGGAACATGTTAATATATTTTATTTACTGTAGTCAATTTTTGATCTTGATCATTCATTTTTTTTATTCAATAATTCCCATCCAAAAAAGTTTTAAAGTGATTTAACTTCATGAAATGATAAGAATATATCGATACAGATATCAAACATTACAAAATATTTATAAACTCCTATGATTGATCTATATATTTTTTATATTTGTAAAAACATTCATGGAAGAAATTCTTAAAGGTATAATAATTCATACCCTCGTATATTCATAATTGTTTCATAAAACCGTACCATGACCTCATGGTACCTGAAGCATGAAAATAGATTTATTAACTAATCAATTGTCAGGAGTCTCCAGTAGATAAAATATTTCTTCGATGATATCGATCCCATCCTTATTATCTAGGGGTCCAATTATACCCTTCAAGAATATAGGATACTAAATCTGGACATCCTATGAATAATCATTCATAATATTGTGAGATCCACAACATTGAGTGTGCACTATTCAAAAGACTATTGTCTGAATTGGTTCCACTAACTAAACCCCTGGAGAGGATATTAGAGAACTATTAGAAACACCCCTTGAATATTTGGAGGAACTACTGGTGGTACCTCTCTTACAAGATTATCCAACCAAACTTCTATACATTTTTATGTGAGAAGAATTTGTGATGGCATTAGCTGAAATTCCAAATGAATGCTTAGAAACATTTTCAACAGCATGAAGGACTACACCACGCATGAAATTATTAGTATAAAAAATGATCAATATATGAATAATTATTGTTGGAGGAATCCCATTTATTTATGGAAAATCTCATTTATTGTTAATAAAGTCATAATCTATTAAAGTGCTCAAAAAATAAATGTTAGTTCTGTAAATTAAAATTATAGTAGAAATATATCACAAAATTAGAGATAACATATTATTAATGGAATTTAATTATTTATAGTAATAAATATGGAATGAAATTATATGCATGAAATATGTGACTATGCTCCTAGTCATGATGCATGAAATCCCCCAAATCCCATAAACTATAAAAATGTAGTAGTACTCATGATCAACACAAAAATTTAATATTATAATTAGTAATAGAAACCCCATAATTAGTAACATACTGGCATGTTACAAAAGAGATAGAAAAGATCATATGTTACTCCCCAACTAAATTTTTTCACAACCCATATCCTTTCAGCATTACTACAAACACAATAATGAAGAATGAGAAAACCCTACAGTCAAGAAGGATTAAAAGAATATTTTCTTGGATAACACTTTGTAATGTCTTGACCAGAATAACCTGATCTCATCCGAAGAGAAATAAGAAATCATGAATGACTCCCATTAAATTGGAGGATCTAAAAAAGTTTGGTAATGAACAGTTATATGGGGATACAATATCCATAGTAAAAAATGATATGAATTATAATCACATGAAAGTGTAAATAAAAATCCTAGAATAGAACAACATAAACCAAAATAATATAATCGTGGAATAATAATATTATATACATGTAAAACAAAATACTAAATTATTCTCAATATATATATTCAAACAACGTATGACAAGAAAAGTAAATCATATAAAATACTATTGAAATAATCTGGAGACCATCACGATAAAACCACTATCCTCAGAGATGCTTCATCTCATCTCCACAACATAGGTCTCACTGACTTATCCAAAAACCCTAATAATGAAATCTTTAGGCATATACAAATTCTTTTTTAGGGTGTGAGTAAAGAACCATTAAGAAAGCACCAATGAATATATAAAATTCTGTAAACATGTATATAAAGGTTTATAACATGAAAATAAATCACATGAGATGGAAATAATGTACATGAATGAATAAAAAATCAATTTTCAAGATGTTGAGCCCAATCCAAACAACCACGATCTCAAAATCTATGTAATTAATATCCATTCAAAAAGGGATTGATAATATTTTATAAACTAAAAAATTAGTTCACAAGACTAACACGGGTCATAGATAATGGTTTACTACCAATGTAGCCTTAGGTCAAACCATAAGTTAGTCACACCCCAATTATAGCCTCGATTCATGCAACACGGTTGTTCCTCCTCTTCTTCCACTGGGTTTGGAGATAAGGTTGTCACATCTCATAATCTATTCTTGTTCCAGGAATAAGTTCATAATTCCAAATCATCTATCGTGTCTTAGTCTATATGTCTAACATAACCATTCCTTGTATTTGGGCCCCATCTTTATCATTATCACACAATAACATGCTTCCCATTTATGGAAAACCAATACATGATGATCCACATGTCACTTGATATCAAATACAAAACACCACATGAAATGAATTCATAAAAAACATGGATTGACACAAATGTTAAAAATTATAGCACATAATGATTTCGTATCATGGTTGACAAACGGAAACACATTCCAATAATTCCAAACAACATTATAAAAAGTCCATATGTGGTATGGACTTCCTACCTCATGTGAGTTGATATTCATTACCATGATTCATCACCTGATCATGTTTGATTAAGAATAATTCCATGAACGAATATCTATTCATCAAAAATAGTAATCTTGAATCTATATTCTAGAAGGATAATGCAACATGATTTTAGAGATAGATCAACATTCCTAAAGAGATTAATTTTAAATGTTAGATCTAGATCCAATCAAGGGTTATATGAATATCATATTCTTCATGTGTTTAAAAATCAATAAAAATACAATTCCCCATTAGGTCATGATATAATCCATAAATCTGTCCACCAAAACTTTTATTTGTGATTTATCCTAAGATAAGAAAGGGATTCATGCTAAAATGGATGAAACATACTGTTTGAGGGTAAATGGATTGATATATGATTAAAATGATAAATAAGGTAAATGAGAGATAAAATTAAATAAATAGAGTGGAATTAGAATAATTATATTCAAATGGGAGATGAATATAAGGAATAAAATATAAAAAATATGAATTGGGTAATTTTTACAAGAACACCATTTATAATGAGCTTTTTATCATCCACTCGTTAGCAATAAGAAGAATCATGGTCTACTATCTCAACCACTCGCTATCCTTTAGATATGTATCTATAGAATGGTTTCACCTAGAGTAATCCTAGGATTTTAAATCTTCACTATTTAGCCAATGGCACACCAGAAACTTCAAGCTATTGTTTTGTGCCCCCAAGATACCCTGCTTCTAATTTTTAGCTTCCAAAATCCAAAAAAATGCCTCAAAAGAAGGGAAAAACAACCAAGAAGAATTGAAATAAAACATTATGTGCCTTGAAAATTTTACAGTTCCAAAATCTTCATAAAATTATATATATTTTATGTGATTTTCCATTTTTTCCATTATGGTAGTTTTTCATGAAATGAGGAATGGTATTATATCATTTATGAGACTATGAATGTTTCACAAAAATTTGATGACATACTCCTTTTATTTGAAGAATATAAATGGGTGTCTCACCTTGGATACATTATGATGCATAAAATAATAATAACTCAAATGGTAACATTTTTACTTTTATTTTATTGAACCTTGAAATCCAATATTTTTGAATTTATTTATTCATTAAAAAATAAATAAAAAAGTTGATAAAAAAATATGATTCTACTGATGGGTGTTTATTGGAATTAAAATTATTCTAAATGTATAATAATACCACATTAGAACCCAAAGACCCCCAATATATATCTATGATTTTGGAATAAATTATAAAACAAATAATGCAGTTGTTTACCTTAAACAAGTGATTTATGATTCAATTCAATCCTTGATATCGATTAATGAGGAGGAACTGATCAGTTTATTCTTTCTAGGATATCCACATATCATATGAATCTCTCTATTATTTAGTAGGATCTCTATTCAATATATATTTTTAAGATTATTCGGTTATTGGATAATGAAAAATGGACAATTTATTGTTTCATCCAATATGATCTATAAATATTTCTCAAACATAAATGACGATTAAACCAACTTATATAAGAATAAAATAACTCCATGTTTTTTTCAATACAACATATTAAATTTCATGAAATTCCCAAACATTTAACCTTATTTAATTAATATGAATCAATCTCTTCATCAAATCTTTTGCATTTAAACATTTAAACTAGACATTCATAATTCACATAATTGACATATTATAACAATGATAATTGATAATTATAGAATATGTGGATGATGGTAGTCAAAACTAGAATTATCATACAAAATAATAAATATATTCCCCCACCAAAAATACATTGCGTTTTACACGATGTTGTGTTAAAAACATGAGTAACTCTCTAACATCTCGAATGAACTAACAACGCTCAGATTGATGATCACAACATGACCATTTACATGCCTCCCTTTACACCAAAGGATTCAAACTAGAAATGATGGAATACAATGTTAATTTTGAGGGACTATTTCTTCAGGTAAAATAATCATAATAAAATAAATATCTATATAAAATCCAGATTAACAATTATATAATTTACAGAAAATATGAAGTGTGGAAGTGACCATCCATATTGACACACATGCATAACAACATACATCAACTGACCAACCACTTGGATGATCACATATACAAGATAAATAAATTATTAAAGTTAAAAGATGCATTTCTACCATCCACAAACCTAATGACATCCATATAAAAACTCTATCCAAGATATCTAGATATTAATTAAACCTCGATCATATTCCCTTCCGAATCCTATAAATAGAGAGATCTACATGGGTGCCCAAGTACCATGGCCAGATGAGTAGGTTAAGAGTAAAAATCATAAGGGAACCACCAGTGAGGTCCTATTGAATATTATTAAACAAGTGTATGTACATGTTACATACTCAGCTAAATAGAGAAGTATGGTTGAAAAGTAAAAAAATAAAACAACCACTTTTGATCCATAGGATCTAACCGAGCACTATATATAAACTATAACTATTTCAAATAGTGTTAGAGTGTCTCTGAGAAAATAGAATAACTATGAAAATTTATATTAGTCTTAACATGTGAATTCTTATAAAACAGCCTAGGAATTCAATATATTGTCTAGGGGGAATAGTGCCCCACCTAGTAATCTTGTACAATCTATCCAAGGGTAATGACCCTCAACCAAGTATTATTATCTAAGGTAATAGTACCCACCTCAAAAAAATGTTTCAAGGAAAATAAAATATATTATATATAGAATTTTACATACACATAACACCATATAAATGAAGATTTCTAAATATTGTATAAAAATATATGCAATAATACAAATCCAAGGTTATTTCTCGTAGAACTCTATATAGATAGGCATCATGTCAAATACAAGGGTATTACCAAGGAATTATACATAAATAGTAATGAATTTAAATCCATGTGAATCTTAGGAAAATTCCTTCAAAAATACTCAAGGGAACAACATCCCTCCTACAATATTTTATTTAACATGTCTCGAGTGTTATGAATTAACCTAAACCCATCTCACATAATAAAGGTATACATATCTAGAGGACTAACTATCATCATGAATATATCCATAATCTTCTCACATTGTTGATTTAGTTTCTACTGAGATGACCATAATTATCGCTACCTATTAGTCAATACAGCCTATTTTGGGCCAACTAATCACATTGGAAAACCTCCAATCCCCTAGGTCACCTCATAGTAAGGAAACCATATATGTGTTACACAAAGGAAATCTAAACTCTCAGGTCATCATCCATTACTCATAATGGGAAACATCCCACAACCTCATCATAGGAGATCATGGACTCATGTTCTCATCTGAAATTCCACATGAAGAAGATGGCACAAAGCCCATCTCATGTTCTGAGGTCCCCCTCGGTTGATCCTCACTTTCCCAACTGATATGTGTATACACATCCAACCAATTTAAAACACAATAATGTTCTCACACACTAGTGTGTTATGAACAATATCCCAACCCTGAAATCTTCTATACCAATGAATATAATGTGTCCCATGGTCATGACCTAGCCTACTAGTGTCATTCATTACCTTTCATCAACCACCTATTCCCAAATGTCAGTAAAAGAACATATCCCTAGGCCTTTTAAAACCATTCATGCCATTTTATGTCATTTTCAACAAACATGTTCTATATTTACCATGTAATACCATTTATAATCAATCCCTCAACTATTGATGATCAGTCCACCAAGCTAGTGCACAAGGGATGATCATGGATGATAGAACATCGTCAACTTATATAAATTTCATTTTATCAAAAATTTTAATAAATAAAAGGATGACTACCCTATGTGGTGATACCACATATCACATTCATATAAATATAAAAAATAGATTTAACATAGGGTTAAGACCAATAATTCTCCAACCTCGAACAATGTTATCATCCTTATAGCGAAGCCCGGTCTCTATATATTAAGATTCTCTAAGTCCAATATGTCATCAATAAAATTTTTAAGGCTTAAAATCAAGCCATAAAATTTAAATAAATTTATGATAAATCTTAATTCAAATATTAATAATGCATAAAATCTCACCAAACAACATCTATCTCAAAAAATTGTTAGAAATGAGATGTGGTCAGCACTTGACATGAATCTAGACCTAAGACACATAAAATAACCAACAACAAGCTTACAATTAATATATAATTTCATTAAATTTAATAAAAATCTATATGATAATGAATATGGTGAAAAACCTCTAACCATATGTCAAGAACAAAAAATGATGACATTACCTTCAGATTTCCTTTACCTATGTTGAAGAAAATCCCCATAATTTGGGGTGATTCAACCATGATCTAGGGGAATAATCTAATAACCCCCAATAAAATTCACCCAAAATTAGTGTATATCATAAAAATTATAGTATTGGAATATTGAGTAACAAAACAGAAAAATCCAGTAACTAAATCTCCAAAATTGATCCCCTACTATACATGATCTGTAACAACCCAAAACATTATTAATGAAAATTCCTCTTGATCTAATTTAAAGTTTTATTATGTAAAATGGGGTTGAAAAACATATTAAATTCTTTGGTTTTATGTTTTTGGATTTCAAAATACCATTAATAATTTTTACTATTTTTAATATAGCTATTGAACAGTGATCACATGATTTTTATAAATATAGGGATTTAACAAATCCAATTTACTCAGAAAAAGGAAGCAATGGCCTCATCCAGTATACATTCCTTGTACGAAGCCCATTTTTCATATCTTGGAAAGGAGGTGGCTTGATTTGGATTCCCTCTTGACCAAGCCCTTGATGAATTAATGGATTTTTGAATCAAATAATATTTTCATAAAATATTATTAATCGATTTATTTTTATAAAATATAAATGGTCTTATAATTTTTAGGAACATAATTGTAATTTTTCTTATGGTTTGAAAGCTATTTTTGTTAAAACCCATGAATTTTTTATAAATGTCGGTATTTTTTAAAAAGTAAAATTTAACATATTTAGAAAATTAAATAGATAAAATGAATATTATTTTTTGAATCAGGATGTCAAAATTATCCAATGGTGAATTTTTCATAATTTGTTTAGAAAGTCGAATTTTTAGATAAAAATTAAATATCGTTTAAATATATAATGTCTTTTATGACACCATAATGACCCAATAGTTATGTAATAAATTAATATAGAGGGTATTATAGACTAGTATATGTTTTCCATTAAAATAATGTGATTTTAGGTTTGTTTTATGAATTTTTAAAATATTTTGTGGACCCTAAAAAACATATACAATGTTTTATGTTTTTAGGTTGATTTCCTTGAGAGTATGACTCACGTCCCCATAATCATGCCATATATTTTAAAATTTCAGACATTGGCCTTATAAAATAGTGTTTTCCACTTCGCTTTCAAAAAACCCGTGGTAAAAACTGTGGGTTGGTTTGTGGTTTTGATTAGTTTAATGTGTGGTGTTTAAAACCTAAATAATAAAGAATTCCCTCTGCTTTCCCATATAAACCCACCCAAGATCCCAGTTCCTCTTCACTCAAACCCTTTGGAGCTCGACCAACCTCTTCCATCCTTTCTCTATAATCCTCCCAAGTCACCCCAAGCTCTCAATAATCCTCTCTCAAACCATCCCTATGCCTTTGGGTTCACACTTCCATGTAAGTGATTCCTTCCTTTCTCATTTTACACATATTTATTCATATTTTTAAGGGATTTTATTTCCAATTAAAAATTTTGGTGTATGATTTCACACCTCCCCTATACTGAAGTTATTGTTTTCTAAGGATTATATACCTATATCCCTCTCATTAATTCCGCTCATGTACACCCGTTACCATGCCGATATTCCGTATGGTATTTCTTCCTTTCTCGTCTAAATTTCCATATATTTTTATACCCTTTTATTTTCAATTTATAATGTAGCAGTATGATTTAGAACTCCCCTATAAAACCCCCCTTATTTTTTAATGATTTTAGTCTCATTTATCTCTCATTAATTCCTCCAAAGTACACCTATTACAATGAGGAAATTCTATAAGGGATTTCTCTCTCCTCATTTACCTTCAATCAACTATTTTGCTTTATGAATCTAAATTCCATTTCATAATTTGGTACATGTATATATATGAACCCTTTACTATCCATTTCATATACATATGATGAGACACCCCTTTCTCACTCATCATCCATTTTTATTAATTCTTATGTCACACCATTATGATGTCGAAATTGCACTGTGATCTTCCAAGGTAATGTCATTGTGTAGTGAATACCAAGCCCATTTCACTATCAAGGGTATTAATCTTTATGACCATTTACTTATTAATTATATTGTTTCATATATGAATTCCACATTATATTATCATGGAATAAATTATGATTACTAATGAAACCATGATGTATAATCCATGTGGCACACTTATACATGAAATGAAATGCTTAGGAAGGGCGTGCCCGGATAGCGCTCAAATGAATTAGGTAAATATTATTATCATGATTCATCAAGTTTAATGAGGGTTTACTCATACTAATTCATGTTCAATAAGGTTTTACTCATTTTATATGTTCCTTGAGACTTGGATCACGCTAAAATAATGTTAAATGTTTTTTCCACATTTCCATATTACAAAAATCATGATATATCACGCCTTTGTGATCATGTTTCTCTTATGATGCATTTATAAGCATATTTCATAACATTGACTGTCTTCTTCATGTTATTCCTTGTTTACCCCCTTACTGGGATTTATAGCTCAAATGTGTCTTTTTCATGTCCTCAGGTTATCCCATTAAAGACTATGTACGAAGTAATGTTACGCTCATGTGAAAGAAGTTTTCAATAAAGATGTCGTGTTTTATATTCTTTGTTGTTATGTAATATTCCTAATCCCCAATGACACTAGAACTCTCAATATTATATCTTGTATCAAGTGAATATTTTTTTAATAAATTGTAATTATTTGTGAAATAAAGAGTAGGGTTGTTGTTGTTGGTATCAGAGGATAGGTTTAGTTATTTTTGAGATTAAGATTAGAAAACCCAAGTTAAAGCCTTATGGGTAAGAATATGTATAATAAAAACATCCCCAAATTTTTGTGAATATATAGTAACTAGTTTATAAAGAAAATAAATCCCTTTTTGGATACGAGTAGGTAGAGACAGCTCTAGCACATATGTTTCCTAGGGGTGAAACCCGAAAAGATCTCTTTGAGCTAGACTTGACCAGGAACTTGTGAACGAAAACGGGCCTTGATACACTCTTGGTTACAACACTCCCAAGGGATATTCTTTAGTAAATTCATAATCATAGTATGATCTATTATTAATGGAATTAAAAAATTCCCCTTATATTATATGTTGGGTGGTAGATCATGAATTACATAGATTGAAGCCTATAAATCATATGTAAAGGAAATATATGTAATTTATAAGTCATCTGTTTTTGTCTTTGGATTACCCTTTATGTGTAATGCCTAAATTTTCTTTTATTCTATCCAATGTATGGTAATAGGAGGACTCAGGCTAAATACTAATGTAATGATCAATGTGACGACTATTCTAATGAGATGCCCAATCTGATTGGAGTAGGAATCGTGAAATTTGTTATGATACTCTATCAGTTAACTGATGTTTTGAATAGAAACATGGGAGAAAAGGAACATTCACACTCCCTAAGAAATTATAACTTTCAATTGAGAGCTTCATGAGACAAAGGCATCCTACTTTTAATGGATCATCCAATCCCTCAATTTTTGAACAATGGATCAACTCCATTGAGAAGATCCTATCCATACTTAATTTTTCTGAAAAAGAGAAGGTACTTATATCATGTTATCATATGGAGGGTAAAGCTAATCCATGGTAGACATTGATCAATAATATGAAGCCTGAAGAGGATATCGATGCATTTTAATGTAAGGATTCTAAAAAATTCTCTTTCAACAAATAATTTCCGTGACCCACCAAATTAAGATTGAAAGGGACTTCCATTCCCTCACGCAAAAAAACTGAAAAATACATCCAAGTGTATGAGGAAAACATCCTAAGGATTTCATGATATTCCACTGTTTTTATCATTACACCAAAATTCAAGGTTAAACACTTCTTTTTTGGGTTAAAACCTAGCCTACAGAAAGCGCTAGTGATTTGTAACGTCAAAATATATTAGGAAATTATCTGATGTGACCTCTATGTCAAATTGGAGATCGATGAATCTCAGGGGTATCATGGGGAGATGAAGTGTAAGGTGAATTTCAATTCTGGAAGTCCAATGGATAAATCTAATAGTTCTAGAAAAATCCAACACCCCACTTTCCAAAGGTGCAGAGAGAAGCACCTTGTAAATTTCCTGAAGCAGATGAAGATATATATTAGGTGTGGAAGATAAGGGCACATAGCTATAAACTTTTGACAGGAGAAACCTCTGGCTGTGAAAAAGGATAGAAACACTCCATTACACCCTCAATGTAATGTTCATTGCATCAACTAAAATGAACTGGGTCACTTAGCAAACCAGTTCCCTAATCCAAGTGTTTTTTGAGGAAACCAACAACCTCCATGACAGAAAGGGAATGTTTTTTTCTATCACTAATGCCAAAGTACACCATTAAAATGAAGTGGTGAAAATTATTCTATTTGTTAAATAAATAATAGAAAATTTCCTTTTTTATTATAGTTCTAAAAATTATTTTATATCCCAAATGTTTAGTAGAACAATCCCAACACCAAAAAAATCATAGAACTAAATATGTTAGTGAGTATGGGAAATGGGGAAATCATTACATCCCATGAGTACAACTCCTCCCCGGTCAAAATTTATGGATTGAACATCCCATCGAAACTCGTTATACTCCCAATGGTGGAATTTGATGAAATTCATGGTATTGATTGGATTTCATTATATAGATCCCACATAAATGGCTATGAGAGTGAAATCACTCTCTATATGGAGAATAAACCCCCTATTTTGTACAAGTGAAACGAGGAGGATGAATCTTACTTATCCCCATCATCTTCAGCATGGATATTACTACACTATGAGCATGCATATCTAGATAAAATGATTGATTCCAAGGAAGAAACCATCCTTGAAGACATGCCCATTGTGAGGGAATTTGTTGAAGTGTTTCTTGAGGAACTGCCTGGTCTTCCTCCTAGAAGATATGTTCAATTATCAATTGATCTTATACCATGGGAATTTCCAATATCCAAGAATTCATATAGAATGACTATTGTGGAGCTTGAGGATATGAAGAAACAACTATATGAGAATCTGGATAAAGGATTTATATTCCAAAGTGCATCACAATGGGGTGCACCAGTCCTCTTCACCAAGAAGAAGGATGAGCCAATGCACCTTTGCGTTGATTATCATGAGCTCATCAAAATCACAATAAAGAACAAGTATCATCTTCCCCGAATTGATGACTTGTTTGATTAGCTACATGGATAAAAAAACTTCTCTACAGTGGATTTTTGGTCGATATATTATCATGTAAGGGTGAAGAAGGGGGATATCCCCAATACTGCTTTTTGTACAAGATAGAGGCACTATGAATTCATAGTAATGGCTTTCATACTCACTAATGCTCCAAAAAAAATCTCTGGCTTGATGGAATGTGTTTATAGTGATTCACTCGATAAATATGTTGTAGTCATTATAGATGATTTTCTAATATACTCCATAACAAAGGATGATCATGATCTTCATCTAAGAACTATACTAGAGACCCTGTGAAACCAGAAGTTCATTTCAATGTACTACAAGTATGAGTTCTGGTTGATGGAGGTCTCATTCTTGGGATATATCATCACATGCAATGGGATATCTACGGATCCATCTAAGACATTTGCAATTGAGGGAGGGTAGATGCTAACATCGATAATAGATATCCATAGCTTCCTGGGGTGAGGTGGATATTGTCATCAATTTGTTAGAAATTTCTCACGATTATCAAACTCTCTTACGAAGATAACATGGAAGGGAGTAATGCTTTCTTGTAGTGATGAATTTGAAGAGAGCTTCATGGAGTTAAAAATGAGGCTTATCACTGTACTCTTGCTCACATTACCCACAAGTGGAGAACTTTTTGTGGTATTTCGTGATGCTTCAAAGAAGGGAATGAGTTGTGTGTTGATGCAAAATGAAAAATGCATTGCCTATTCCTGAAGGAAATTTAAAGTTCATGAGTAAAACTATCAAACACATGATATGGAGTTGGATGCAGTAATATTCTATTTAGAAATTTGGCAGCATTACCGCATTGGGTGTAACTAATAAATATGCATAGATCACAAAAGCTTCAAGTATATATTCACAGAGAGTGTGTTGAATATTCACCAATGAAGACGGTTAGAGCTGATCAAAGACTATGACTTCTAAATCCACTACCACCTAGGAAAAATTAATCAGGTGGCAGATGATCTATGTTAAAGGGTCCCAAAAATTCTATCATTAATGAAAATTGAAAAGAAGACAATCTTCTTAGATTTTATGAGGATGGACATGGGAATCATAATGAAGGGAACATAATCAATCATTTTAAATATTATCTCTAATTTTCACTTTTTGAAATGCTAAAGGATCATTGAAAGGATGATGTAGGAATTCATAAGAATGTGGAAACTATTAGAAAAGATAAATCCTCGGAGTTCAAGGTTAATAAATAAGGAAAATGAGATTTGGCTCAAGACTATTTGTTCCATCAAATAAGGAGTTAATGAAAGATCATTTGGATAATGCACATAGTTTGAATTTATCTGTTCACCTAGGAAACAAAAAAAAATGTATCTTGATCACTGAGATTATTATTGGTCGGATAACATGATGAAGGAGATCATTGAGTATATATAAATTTTCCTAGTATTTCAGTAAGTGAATGAGGAGATGAAGAAGTCTAAAGGGATGATGCAACCATTAACCATAACAACATAGAAATTGTAGAATATCACCATGGTCTTCTTCCTTAGACATCCAAAGAAATCTAAAGGAAACAATGCTATATGGGTTTTTTTGGATCATATTAAAAAAACTACACACTTCACTACAGTTCATAAGGATTTCTCATTGGATCAACCAGCACAGATAGACTTTAGAGATGTGGTAAGGCTGTATGAATTACTATTATCTATTGTATCTGATCCAGATTCAATATTCACCTCAATCTTTTGGATGTGTCTTCAACATGCTCTGAATACTGAGGTGAACGCCAGTATAGATTATCATCCTCAAAATTATGGCTAATCTAACCAGACAAGCCAAACACTCAAGGAAACTCTCAATTAACTTTTATGGAGGCTGTGATCAACATCTTCCACTAGTTGAGTTCTCTTGTAACAACAATTTCCACTCAAGCATCCAAATGGCTCCTTATGAAGCCATTTATGGGAAGAGGTGAAGGACATCAACATGTTGGGATGAAGTTAGGGAGAAAAAACTCCTAGGTCCAAAAATGGTTAGTGAAATGGTGAAGGTGTTTAAAACCATCCAGAAGCACATTAAATCTTCTCAGTGTCGACAAAAGTTCTATAATGTTAATCATCGATGAGACCTAGAGTTTGATGTTGGAGAGCTAGTATTCCTCTGTATATCACCCTAGAAGATAGTTATGAGATTTGGGAAGAAGGGAATGCATAGGCCATGGTACATCGGCCATTTTGAGATCCTTGATCGCATTGCAGCAGTGGCCTATCGACTAACACTCACACCAAACCTATCTCAAAAACAATATGTATTTTATGTATCACTCTTCACGAAGTACATACTTGAATCATCGCATGTACTCAAACCCAAGGTTGTACCATTGTAGAATGACCTCTTCTATAAATAGAATATGGTCAAGATCATATATCATAAGTAAAAAGTTCAACAAAATAAGACAATACCCCTCATCAAGGTGTTGTGGCAGAACAAAATGTTTGAAGAAGTAATGTGTCAATCGAAGGAAGTGATGAAGAAGAGGTACCCACATCTTTTTTAGTGTTGGAAAAGGAAATTTCGAGGGAGAAATTTCTTAAGGGCAGGAATATTGTAATGATCCAAACCTCTATTAACAAAAATTCATCTTGATCATATTTAATGTCTTTTTATGAAAAATGGTTCTGAAAAACACATTCACTTATTTGGTTTTATGTTTTTGGATTTATAAATACCGTTATGAATTGTTACCATTGCTAATATATCCACTGAATAGTGATCACATGATTATTATAAATATATTGTTTTAACAAATCCAATTTAATCAAAAAAGAAAGCGAATGCCTCATCTAGTAGACTTTCCCCTTATGAAGCGCATTTGTCGGAGCTTGGAATGGAGGTGGCATCATTGGGCTTCGCTCTTGACCAAACCCAAGCTATGCTTCAACATGTTAAGCTCAAATGAAATCTCCTACATGAGAAGTGGAAGTTGAAATAGATTACCACCCAAGAAATGTTATCTGAGCCACCTCAAGAGTCTGTCACCATCACACACCTTACCCTTTGGTTTTTTGCGGGTGTTATAAGGGGTTATGTAACAAGACTATATCACTATGATTATTTGAATTATTTATATATATAATAATGATTATACATTAATTTTTTTTGTTACTTTGTAAATCATTTTTAAAGTACAAATTGTATTTTTTGATAATATGCAATTATGATATTTATTTTGATAGAATAATGGATTTTCGAAATAAATAATATTTTAATAAAATATTATGTATAAATTTCTTTTTATTAAATATAATTGATCATATATTTTTTGGAATACAATTATAATTTTTATTAATTTATGAAATCCGTTTTTGTCAAAACCCATTAATTTTAGATAAATGTCATTTTTAAGTTAAAAATTTAAAAATTTAGTAAATTATTTAGATAAAACTAATATTATTATTGGAATTATGATTTTAAAATTATCCAACTCTGAATTTTTCATTATTTTCTAAGAGATTCAAATTTTTATGTAAACATTAAACACTATTTAAATATATAATGTCTTTTATGACATCATGATGACCCAAGAGTGATGTAATAAAATACTCTAAATGGTATAGTCGGCCAATATTTTTTTACCATTCACTACTGGAAAAGGGATCTTTCCCAACAGTTGTGTACCAACGGTTCAAAGAACCGTTGTCATATCATGTCTTTCCCAATGGTTTCTATAAACCGTTGGGGAAAACCCCTCAATGCATAGTTTTCCCAACGGTTGTATGAAACCGTTGGGAAAGATAGGTTTGCCCCAACGGTTCTTAAGAACCGTTGGGAAAAGTGGTGAAGGACCCTTGTTTTCCCAACGGTTATATGGAAACCGTTGGGAAAGATAGAGAAACCTTGTTTTCCCAATGGTTATTAAAAACCGTTGGGAAAAAAAGCCCCAAATACCAAATCGATCCAGCGGCCTCCCCACATTACAGAAGCATTCGCCTCGTGTCCTCCTGGAGCGATTCCTTGCAGAAGGACCTCCCAATCCCCACATCGTCCATCAGATCAGCACCTACCAGGTTAGACTCCTATATTTTATCAACGATATAGTTCCAGCTTTTATAAATCATATACTTCTATTCTTGATTTTGTTATTCCCAATTATTAGGGTTTTTGTAAAAATTTATGATTGTTTCATGGTGGTCATGTGCACCACTATAGGTACATTGATTCACTAATTTATTTTGGTATTTCCATAAAATTCGAATACAATTTATTAATGAGTCAATGTTGGGTGTTAACATGACATTCATGTTCTTGATTTTTGCTGAACACCTTATTTATGGTATGGGGTCAGATTATTTAAAGTGTAAACAAATACTTATATAGAATTTCCTTGTAAAACCTGATGGTTTAATTCTAGTTAAATGGAATCATAATTTTTTATGTTATTAATATTTAGTAATTGGTGAGGTGAATCATATATGTATATGAAAAATGGATCAAGATCATTTAGTATTGGATAGAATTATTCCCTAGTAATGTGAGACCCTTATGTTGTTGGGTGAGTATGGAGTAGTGAGATATATTGCTTGTTACTTACCTTTTTTCAATTCTATGAGCTAATGATGGCATGCACTAATTTTTTGAGATCTTTCAATGTTTTTATGGTTTTGATAGTGATCCATGATGTGTATCCTAGTATGTAAGATCATGTTGGGTATTAGACCCTAGATTGGGTGAATTTGTATGCGGTAGGGTGCTTTCTAGGATGGGTTGTAGTGATGTGATGGTAACTTATGAGAGGGGTGGGTCTTACTAATGTGGATTCATTCTATATCATAAGCATGTAAATATAATTTGTATTATGATAACTAAATGTGAATGATGTGCGATCAAATATTGTCTTATCCTGGAGAATTCCTTGTGATATATTGATATGGTGGCATGAGTGATGATGCATGTGGTGACATGACCAACATACATGTGTTTCATGTTTAGTGATCAATTAGGCTAGTGATCCTATGATCATTGGGATGTGACTCTCAATGATTCAAGAAGAGTTATTAATATGATAACATGAGGGTGTGTTCCTATTTGGTTTTGTCATTCGGCCAGTTTGGACCCCCCCATGCGCGTTTATCAAGCGCGTGCAACGCTTAAAGAACGCATAATGAGACCTCCTGCGCAGACCGCACATCCGATTGACGTTCCGTCTGTGTGTGCACGTCGCGAATAATAATGGGATTGTTGTCCTATGATTTCAGGTCAATCTGATGTCTTCCGCTATGATTTTGAACGTTAGACGCCCATTTTGGCCGTTTATGACACCAGAACGGCGTTCACGGTCACCGCGGGCACACGGCACATCCGATTGACGTGCCTTCTGCTCGCCCACATCACAATTCACTCAACCTTTGATGTCGTCCGATTTCACGCCATTCGGAATTCATTCGGCCAGTTTGGACCCCCACACGCGCGTTTCTCAAGCGCGCGCAATGCTTAAAGAACGCATAATGAGCCCTCCCACACAGACCGCACGTCTGATTGATGTGCCTTCTGCGCGTGCACGTCGCGAATAATAATGGTATTGTTGTCCTGTGATTTCAGGGCAATCCAATGTCGTCCTCTATGAGGTTTACCGTTAGACGCCCGTTTTGGCCGTTTATGACACCAGAACGGTGTTCACGGTCACCGCGGGAACACGACACGTCCGATTGATGTGTCGTCTGCTCGACCACATCACAATTCACTCACCCTTTGATGTCGTCCGATTTCAGGCTAGTTTGGACCCCCCACGCGCGTTTATCAAGCGCGCGCAACGCTTAAAGAACGCATAATGAGCCCTACCGCACAGACCGCACATCTGATTGACGTGCCGTCTACGCGTACACGTCACTAATAATAATTAGAATGTTTCATGGTGGTTTCAGCTCAATCCGAGGTTGTCCGCTATGAATTTTCCCGTTGGACGCCCGTTTTGGCCGTTTATGACACCAGAACTGCGTTGTCGGTCACCGCGGGCACACGGCACGTCCGACTGACGTTCCGTCTGCTCGACCACTTCATAAATCACTCACCCGTATTTATCGTCTGATTTCAGGCCATTCCGACATCGTTAGGCCCGTTTGGACCCCCCTCACGCGCGTTTACGAAGCGCGCGCATCACTTAAAACAAGAGTATTGAGCTGTACCGCGCAAACCACACGTCCGATTGACGTGAGGTCTGCGCGTACACGTCACGAATAATAATTATAATATTGCACGGTGGTTTCAGGTGAATCCAAAGTCGTCCGCTATGAATTTGACCGTTTGACGCCCATTTTGGCCGTTTTTGACACCCGAACTGCGTTCTCGGTCACCGCGGGCACAGGGCATGTCCGATTGACGTGACGCCTGCTCGACCACTTCAGAAATCAATCACCCGTATTTTTCATCTGATTTCAGGCCATTCCGAAATCGTTGGGCCTGTTTGGACCCCCCTCACGCGCGTTTACGAAGCATGCACATCACTTAAAACATGAATATTGAACCGTACCGTGCAAACCCCACGTCCGATTGGCATGTCGTCTGCGCGTACACGTCACTAATAATAATTATAATGTTTCACGGTGGTTTCAGCTCAATCCGAGGTCGTCTGCTATGAATTTGACCGTTGGACGCCCGTTTTGGCCGTTTTTGACACCAGAACTACGTTGTCGGTCACCGCGGGCACACGACACGTCCGATTGACGTGCCGTCTGCTCGACCACTTCAGAAATCACTCACCTGTATTTGTTGTCTGATTTCAGGTCATTTTGACTTCGTTCGGCCTGTTTGTACCCCCCTCACGCGCGTTTACGAAGCACGCTCATCACTTAATACACGAATATTGAGCCATACCGCGCAAACTGCACGTCCGATTGACGTGACCTATGCGCGTACACGTCACGAATAATAATTAGAATGTCTCACAGTGGTTTCATCTCAATCCGGAGACACGGTGTGGCCGACACCACTCAAAGTGTCCGTATTTTGTTTCAAAAGGACGTCATTTTAAGTGAAAAGCATCAACTGGCATACGGAAAACCGACCAAACACATTCTGAATCTGTTGATAATTTATCCCAACAATCCATGGGTCATATGTGACGTGTACGAGCCAACCTGGGAAGAATCCAAGTCGCGGTGTGGCCGGGATAAGTCTAAGTGGCTCTCTTTTGTTTAAAATGGACACCATTTTAAGTATATACGGAAAAATGACCAAACGGATTCAGTTTCCGTTGAAAATTTATGAGAACGATCCATGGGTAATATGTGACGTGTAAAAATCAACCCCGCCACAATCGGAGACGCGGTGTGGCCGACACCACTCAAATTGTCGGTCTTTTGTTTCAAAAAGACGTCATTTTAAGTGAAAAGCATCAAGTGACATATGAAAAACAAACCAAAGGCATTCGGACTGTGTCGATACTTTAGCACAAGGATCAATGGGTCATATGTGACGTGTACGAGTCAATCCCGCCTCAATCCGAGGAGCGGTGTGGCCGACACCGTTCTAACTGTGTCTCTTTTGTTTAAAATGGACAGGATTATAAGTGAAAAGAACAACTGACATATGCAAAACTGACCAAACGCATTCCGAATCTGTTGATAATTTATCACAATGATCCATCGGTCATATGTGACCTGTACGAGCCAACCCGGGCTCAATCCGAGTTGCGGTGTGGCCGAGATCAGTCTAAGTGGCTCTCTTTTGTTTAAAATGGACATCATTTTAAGTACATACGGAAAACCAACCAAACGCATTCGGTTTCCATTGAAACTTTAGGAGAACAATCCATGGGTCCTATGTGACATGTAAAAATCATCCCCGCCTCAATCCGACATGCGGTGCGGCTGACACCACTCAAAGTGTCCATCTTTTGTTTCAAAAGGACATCATTTTAAGTGAAAAGCATCAACTGACATACGCCAAACTGATCAAACACCTACGAGTTCTGTTAAAACTTTAGTAAAATGATCCATCGGTCATATGTGATGTGTACGGGTCAACCCCTCCACAAACCAAGCCATGATGTGGCCGATACCACTCAAACTCTCTCTCTTTTGTTCAAAATGGACTAAATTGTACGTGAAATCAACAACTAACATACGGGAAACGGACCAAACACCTTAGGATTATATTGAAACATTAGTAAAACAATCCATTGATCATATGTGACGTGTATGAGTCAACTCTACCTCAATCTGAGGCACCGTGGGGCCGGGACCATCCAAACTGCCTCTCTTTTGTTAAAAATGGACAATAGTTTACGTACATACGCCAAACCGATCAAACGGATTCTGATTGTGTTTTAACTTTATGAAAATGATACCTGGCTCATATGTGATGTGTACGAGTAAACCCCGTCTCAATCCGAGGCCCGGTGTGGCCGACACAACTCAAATTGCCTCTCTTTTTTTTTAAATGTATTTAATTTTAAGTGAAAACAACAACTGACATACGAGAAACCGACCAAACGCCTATTAATTATGTCTAAACTTTAGGAAAACAATCCATGTGTAATATGTGACGTGTACAAGTCAACCCCGCCAAAAAATGAGCCACGGTGTGTCCAGGACTACTCAAAATGTATCTCTTTAGTTAAAAATGGACTAAATTGTAAGTGAAATCAACAACTGACATACGGGAAACGGACCAAACTCCTTCAGATTCTATCGAAACTTTAGGACAAAGATACATGGGTCATATGTGATGTTTACAAGTCAATATCGCCTCAATCCGAGCTGCGGTGTGGCCGGAACTACTCAAACTATCTCTCTTTTGTTTAAAATGGACATAATTTTAAGTGAAAACAACAACTGACATACGCCAAACCAACCAAACGACTTCTAATTCTATTAAAATGTTACTAAAATGATCCATAGATCAAATGTGATGTGTACGAGTCAACTCTGCCACAATCTGAGCCGCGGTGTGACCGGGACCACTCAAACTGTCTCTCTTTTGTTCAAAATGGACTAAATTGTAAGTGAAATCAACAACTGACATACGGGAAACTGACCAAACAACTTCAGATTCTATTTATATTTTAGAAAAACGATCCATGGGTCATATGTGATGTGTACGAGTCAACCCCAACTCAATCCGAGGCACCGTGGGGCCGGGACCACCCAAACTGCCTCTCTTTTGTTCCAAAGGGACAATATTTTATGTACATACGCCAAACCGATCAAACAGATTATGATTGTGTTTAAACATTAGGAAAATGATTAATGCCTCATATGTGACGTGTATGAGTCAACCCCGCCTCAATCCGAGGCCCGGTGTGGCCGACACCACTGAAAGTGGCTCTTTTTTTAAAAATGTACTTAATTTTAAGTGAAAACAAAAACTGACATACGGAAAACTGACCAAATGCCTACGAATTCTGTATAAACTTTAGGAAAACAATTCATGGGTCATATGTGATGTTTATGAGTCAACCCCGCCTCAATCCGAGCCACGGTGTGGCTGGGACCACTAAAAATTTCTCTCTTTTGTTGAAAATGGACTAAATTGTAAGTGAAATCAACAACTGTCATACGGGAAACCGACCAAACGCCTTCGCAATCTATTTACACTTTAGGAAAACAATCCATGGGTCATATTTGATGTGTAAGAGTCAATACCACCTCAATCCGAGGCATGGTGAGACCAAAACCACCCAAACCGTCTCTCATATGTTAAAAATGGACAACATTTTACATACATACGCCAAAATGATCAAACAAATTCTGATTGTGTTGAAACATTAGGATAACAATCCATGGCTCATATGTGACATGTACGAGTCAACCCTGCCTCAATCCGAGGTCCGTTGGGGCCGACACCACTCCAAGTGTCTCTCTTTTGTTTAAAATGGACACAACTTTAAGTGAAAACAACTGTTGATAAACGCCAAACCAACCAAACGCATTAGGATTCTATTGAAACATTATAAAAACGATGCATGGGTCATATTTGAATTTTAAGAATCAAAAATACCTCAATCCAAGCCACGGTGTGGCCAGGACCACTCAAATTATCTCTCTTTTCTTGAAAAGGGACTAAATTGTAAGTGATATCAACAACTGACATACGGGAAACAGACCAAATACCTTCTAATTCTTTTGACACTTTAGTAAAACAATCCATGGGTCATATGTGACATGTAAGAGTCAACCCCACCTCAATACGAGTCACCGTGGGGCGGGGACCACCCAAACTACCTCTCATTTGTTCAAAATGGATTAATATTTTACGTACATATGCCAAACCGATCAAACGGATTTTGATTGTGTTGAAACTTAAGGACAATGATCCATGGATCATATTTGATGTGTACCAGTCAACCCAGCCTCAATTTGAGGCATGGTGTGGCACTTACTGAGTCACAAGTGATGAGACTCCTATGAAAATACCTTTTCACTATATATTATAAAAGTGGTTGTCGTATGAAGATTGAAATGGGTGTAAATAATATTTGATTTATTGAAACTCTGATTCAACTATACTGGATGATTTTTGTCATATGAAGATTCAAATGGGGAATTATTCACCATGACTCTATTCAAAGAGGTGGTGTTCTTTTTTGTTGTTTTAAGTGAGTCATTGTTTTTGTCATATGAAGATTCAAATGGGGAATTATTCAGCATGACTCTATTCAAAGAGGTGGTGTTCTTTTCAGTGTTGTTTTTTATGCAGGTGTATGCACTTAAGGGGCCACTGGAGGGGCTGCTGACAATTCTGAAAATACTGAATACCAAAGGTTGTAAACCGTTGGTATACTTTGCCATACTTAAACATATGCCAACGGTTTCAATGAAACCGTTGGGAAAATATCTATACCAACGGTTTACAACCGTTGGTATAAAATAAAAACCATTGAATTCCCAACGGTTTGATGAAAATCGTTGGGAAAAATACTATACCAACGGTTGTGAACCGTCGGTATAAGATGAGAATAATAGTATTCCCAATGGTTCTAAACCGTTGGGTAAACCTATACCAACGGTTCAGCAAGAACCGTTGGCAAATCCACACCTACAGTGGGCTACCCCAACGGTTTACTTCAAACCGTTGGTATATATCTTTCCCCACGCCTTACTTCCCTACGGTTTGGACAACCGTTGGTATAGAATATACCAACGGTTCTCCAGCCTATACCAACGGTTCTAAACCGTTGGTATATCCTTTATTTCCAGTAGTGATTAAAATAATGTTATTTTAGTTTTTTTTGATGTATTTGTCAAAGCTTTAGTGAACCCTCCAGGGATTATATGACTTTTAAACTTTTTAAATTGATTTCTATGAGAGTGTGAATCACCTCCACCTAAGAAAGCCTTTTATTTTAAGAAGTTTCGCCATTGGTCTTATAAAAAAGCTTTTTACACTCCCCTTTGTCAAAAACCATGGGAAAAAACCTTGGTTTGGTTTGTTGTTTCGATTTGTTTAGTGTATGGTGTCTAATCCCTAAATAATAATGAATTCCCTATCCTTTCCTTTATAAACCCTCCCAACTCCCACTTCCTCATCACTCAATGACATTTGATCTTGACCAACATCTTCCCCCTCTCTCTAGAATCCTCCCAAGGAGCCCCAGTATCCCAAGAAGCCTCTATCAAGCCTCTCCCAATCCATTAGGATCACACATCCAAGTAAAGGATTCCTTCCTTTCTCATTTTATCCATGTTTCTTAGAATTGTTATGCCCTATTAGTTTCAATTATAAATTTTGGGGTATGATTTAAAACCTCCTATATAATTCCCTATTTATTATATATTGATGAGAGACACCTTTCCCTCTAATTAATTCCTCTCATGTACACCCGTTACAATGTAGAAATTTTTTAATGGATTTCTTCCTTCCTCATTTTTGTCCAAATTTATTAATGTTATTATACTCTTTTATTTTCAATTAAAAAATTTGGTGTATGATTTTTCATGTCTCCCATACATTCCTCCTTAGGTTTGAATGATGAGATTCCCATATCTCTCTCATTAGTTCCTCCCAAGTACATTTGTTACCATGCTGAAATTCTATAAGGGATTTCACTCTCAACATTTACATTCTAACAATTCATTTGTTTTATGAATATAAATTACATTTAATATGTTGGGAAATGTATCTATATGATTTCATTTATATAAATTTCATTAACATATAATGAGACCCCTTTCTCACTCGTCAACCATTTTTATAAATTCTTATGTCACGCCATTATTCTCTGAAAATTGAACAATGATCTTCCAAGACAAGTCATTGTGTAGTGAATACCATTCTTATTTCTCTATCGAGGGTATTCACCTTTATGAACAAATAAATATTTATTATAGAGTTCAATGTATAAATTCAAAATTCATTTATCATATAATTATTTATGATACTTAATGAATCCTTGTTGTATGATCCATGTAGCACACTTATGCATGAAATTAAATGTTTAAGAAAGGTGTGCCCTGATAGTGCTCCAACGAATTTGGTAAAGATTAGTATAATGATATGTCAAGTGCAATGAGGGTTTTATAATGATAACTCAAGTTCAATAATGGTTTACTCATGCTCCATGTGAAATTATCCTTAGCTCAAGCTAATATTTTGTTAAATGATGTTTCCACATTTCCATGTTATGATAATCATGTTATATCATCCCTTCATGATCATGTTACTCTTATGATCCATTGATAATTATATTGGCTAACATGTAGTATATTCTTCATGTTATTACTTGTTTACTCCTTTAATCGGCTTTATATTTCATCCTTTTCTTTTGCATGTCCTCAGGTTATCAATAGAAAGATAAGTACAGAGGAATGTTGTGGTCAGGTAAAAGATGTTTTCAATAAAGATATTGTGTTTTGTGTTCAATGTTGTTATATAATGTTTCAAATTCTCAAATACTCTACACCTCTGAATCTTATATCTTGTATCAAGTGAATATTTTATGTATTAAATTAACATTAAGTGAGAAATAAAGACTAGGGTTGATATTGGATCTAGAGGAGGAAAAAAGGGGAAGAAACTAGCCAAATGGAACTCCCCACATTCTTGTTTCAAAATAAATTGTAGGGTGACTTCATATTATGCTTCCATCCCTCTAAAAACACCATAGTGTTAGTCGTGGGGTGACTATTAACACTATTGTGCAATGACAACCCTAAACTAGAAAATTAAAAATGTGATTAGGTGTTGTGGTGTAAATAAGTCCAATACAGAAGTGGATTCAATAGCTTCATAATTCATTGAATGGGACATAAAGCTGGGTTTCATGAATCCCATATTGTAATCTATCAAAACACAACCTATTTAAGAAATAAAATTTCAGCGTGGTCCCAAATCCATGATTCGATTCTCACATGATACACCATCTTGGCCTCATACCAAATCCAAAAAAAATCTACCTATAGATTTATAATAAGTAGATTTGAAATCCAAATCCAAACTATAAAAACAAACAATACCTTGGTGCCAAAATGTGAAATTCATTTTAATGTTCTCAACAGAAAAAATATTGGTATTTACACCCCCCATATTTCTTCTCATCCCCATAAATCCATGGAGGTCCTTAAATAAAAACCTTGAAATGTATTGGTATTCAATTCTAGATTAACTCAGCACATTATATCCTCAAACACCAAATGTGCTTTCGATGTGTGTCTTTAAAAACAAGCATGCACTATTCACAAAAATATAATATTCACACTCAAAATAATTTCTAATTTTGTGATGACACTCACTAACACCCATCAATCCTAACACACCATGTTTTCTTCATTTATATGATATCTATGATTATGGTGATCCCCACTATAATTCTCATTTTATAGGGGGGGATCTTGATCCTTAGTTATCCCCACCATCTAAATTTCCTACTATAAATTTTTTTTAGAGGCCCAATAACCCACTGAATAATTCTTTCATCTAACCACTTCCTGTTTTACTTGAATACAATGGCCGATCCTTCACAGGTTGACTATTTATGAAAACAAATGACCTCAGTTGCAAAAATTCTATTACATCATCCAATATTGATTTCATAACTCTTAAAGGAAATTTGAGATCATCCAACAACCACATTGATGTCTAAACATAACTCTCTTTATAATGCATGGTTTTATCATTGACCAAAGAAACTAGCTATTATGATCTCACCTCCTAGTAGTTTCATATATAAATATCAATCAAACTTAAATAACATAACGACCATCCCAAGACTGATACTAATGCATGAAATAAATTTGGTACCGTATCCAAATATCAAAATTTATATTCACTATGGAACCATAAAAAATTGGATTCACTAGTATACCATCATCCAAGAGCCACATAGACCATCCAATGACATGTATTTAGCACCCAAAACCCTAATAACATGGTGTGGGGGGGGGGGGGTTGTGGATTCATCTACATATCATTCTTTATCCATGATTTCACATAATGATTGGATATGAATATCCTATTTATACCCAATGGAAAAAACAAAACATAAATCACTATTCAATCCCGACTCACCAAAAATATCTTACTCATCAACCATTAAATTGCATCCATAATGATGGTCATGACCAATTATTGAAATTGGTGAACTTCTAACCATATGGATTTACATATACAACAACTTAAGAAACCCCATAATATGTTCCATCATCACACATGTGTTGCTCCTCCCGAGGAATTTCATCCATCTTGTCAACCAATGATACCATCCAACTATAGTGTCAACATAATCACATGAAAAAAATTTCAAATCATAAAAACCCTCAAAAACCATTCCTCATATTGTTACATCTATCCCATTAGCTGTTATAATTTAGTCAATCCCTCAATGATCCATAAATAAAAATACATCACATAGAACCAGCGTATACCTTCACAATCTCATTCAAATATAGAAGGTATATGATCTCGTTCCTAGTGATTTCATGAAACAACTCATGATCTCATTAGTTTTAGGTTAATAAACCTATAATAAATCATCTAAAAATTTCCAATGCATTATGAAATGCCTCACCACATATCAATCACATCTTACATGAGGAGCATTGATTGTCCTCTTTAATATTGATGTATTTCACTCTTTCCATGGTCTTCCATAAGACCACCCACCAACAATTGTCATTATAAGTAAAAAAATCATCCCAAGATATATCCATCCTATATAAAATCATTTTTGATCTTGTTTCATTATCTCATTGAGAATCACAATTGATGTTCATAAGGTAAGGAATCTTACCAATTTTTCCCATCGATAACAAACCATTATAACAACTAGCTCAAGTAGATTTCATTATGAAATAAAAAAGGCATATATTATCAACACCATGTACCTCAAAGAAACTCCCATGAACCGTCCCAATAACATGGGTCACCTATACAAGCTTCTGGACTCTAAGGGGACTCAGAAGCCTAGGGTAACCACCATTAGGTTACTATTATACTTAACACATGGATCACCCATAACCTGAGCCATATCTTAAATGAACTAGGATTTCCCACCAGTCCCATAAATCATGTTATACATAGGTCTCATCTTATTGGATAAATTCTCTACTCTCGTCATTAATATCACATGTTAAATAACATGATAAATCACACAGTCCTTGTCTCTAACATAAACATAAAACATCACATACCAAATCACTAGCCTAATAGGGCACTGGTCCTCATTGGGAATATGCAAATAAGATTACGCCTTGAGAATCATGATATCATCAACATATATATAATAAAATCATAAAAATATTAACAGTTTTGAGTAGGAAAAAGTATTATAGTTAGTTTAAAAAGAATTCCATAAACAAGATGTTTTAAAAAAACATCATACATGTTAATATAAGCACTTTAAGTAACCAATCCAATTTTATTATTGGAATTAGTGTTATAATTACCCAGAAGTGGTTGATCACCCAGGAATATAATTCTTATACTGAGCTACACAGGGTAAATGTACATCCCTTATGGGAGGTACAATATAGTTACCAACAAGTATAAACCCTCAAAAAAATCTGTATTCCTTACCATCATAAAATATATACAATGTTTCAGTAGAGTATAATTACATAAAATAGATATATAAGAAATTACCATATAAGTTATTGTTGATACTATTAATTGTTTAACCCTCATCATCAGTGATATCAATTACATAATACTGTGAATATCTTATGATTCATATGTGATAATAATGAAGGCCTATAATGAAAACTATTTTCGATGGGCCATGTTCCAAAATTTAACATCCCTATGTCTGCGGCAACTAAATAGTTCTATACAAGAGTGCACTATGTGAATTCAAGTGTGCGTGCATGTATACCAAAGGTTTCTAATAATAGGAGAGGGAAAATAATTATATGGTGGAGATACTATATCATAATTTTCAAAGTATAATATTTGTGAAAATATTAACATTTAGATATATCAATCTAATTAAAATAGTATCAAAAAGCTGAAAAAAATTCCAAAAACATATTGCACAAATAATATAAAATAATGTAATCATATAAAATAGAAAATAAAAAATTGAGAACCCATAGATATAACATTTTTAAAATTGAGTAATAAAATGAAACCAAATAAAAGGTCATGAACTCCCATCCTCCATCCTAGAATCCCTATTCACACATCATCTGGAGGGTTCATTCCCTTATCTAGTCATGGAGTCTTGAAGTCTACATATATACTAACGACGACCCATGTAGGGTGAGAGTAAAAATAATTTGACCACCTCCAATGTTGGATATTAATATATCTAGTATGGGTATGTGTATTTAAAAGATACAAATTATACATATGAGTATAACTCGAATCAAAATTAAATATATAACATCATTGATCTTAATGGTTTATGATGTCACCCAAGACCAACTATACCTGTATAATATATGGTTAAATGGATGTGTATAATAGGCCTTAAACAAGGTAAATATTCCATTCCTAGATTATAAGTTACACTTAAAAAAATACTCCTCTTGGAACAATATGCTCTCCTAAAAAAATACCGAAATAGGAAAAGTTATCACACCCACAGAAATATACCCATCCTTGAATAACCATAATACCCAAGAAAATAAACATATATTGGAAAAATAGATAAACATAGGTCAATATTCTTGTTTTGGATCTATAGTCGCACTTAATGAAATATTCACATCCAAGAAGAATCATTTCACCTAGAAAAAAGTTACCCATCATGACATAATATTCACACCTCAAGAAATATAACCATCTGAAACCCATAATACACATGGATGGAAAACATATTTTGAACCAAAGTAGTACCACCTTAGATACCCCATCATGGGAGCCATACATACATTATTATCACAATTGGTCCACATAAAAAAATTATTTACTATTTTACAATTTCATTTAATTTCAAGAAAAACCGTTTCTAATTTCAACTCTTAACAAAAGTCACATATTACCAAATCTATTCCAATTCTCTACCCATCCATAAAAATGAATATAAAAATTGCATTACTGAGATTTATCACTATTTAAATTATAATCATTAGCCATTCATAAATTTAAATCTCAAATTCATGTTAAAAAATTTTAGTTTCATAGGTTATGGAAATATTATTAAATTATATTCCATAAATTAAAATGAATAATTTACTTCTTATTAGAATACATGGTAATTGATGCATTAGATAAATAAAAGAACT
This sequence comes from Viscum album, assembly GCA_963277665.1. NCBI lineage: Eukaryota > Viridiplantae > Streptophyta > Magnoliopsida > Santalales > Viscaceae > Viscum > Viscum album. The sequence continues at coordinate 37,668,269 of OY728138.1, forward strand.
CATAATATTAAAAACATACAGTTTAAATTTATAGACCACCTACCATGAATGCAATGAGTTATAAATGATAAGATGGGATCCCACTATATAATAAAAAATACTAGATTTCAATTCTTTTATAGTAAGGAATCCAAAATAAGACTTATAAAAAGTCTCAAATAATATATCTGGAAATGAAAGCCCCGGTCTAGGTTTCCTCTCAAGAGGAAATGATAATAATAAGTGGTAAATGAGAAAATAAATTCTTACCTTTGATCTCTAGGGTCCCAAGCACTGGGATTCATTGCTATTAGCCTCCAGATGTTGGGGAGTTATGAAACTCACATAGTGGAAGGGAGGGAGAATGAGGGATTTTGGCCAAGTTTCAAGTAAAAAATAATTTATTTTGAATTCAATAATCTCCTCACAGAGATTAGATACATGGCTAGTGGAAGATGTCAAGTTTATATGAAATATTTTTTTCAAATAAATATTATTTCGTCACTCGATTGAATTACATGAAAACAATGTTTTAACGAACTATGATATACTGTAACAATTATTATTTAATCTTCAATGCTATAATGAAGACATCAAAATTGGAAGTATGAATAGGAATAAATAAATTTAAAAAATAATTTATTATAAGGGTTTAATATAAACAAGATATATTGATATATAATATATTAATTTTTTGCAGAGTAATTATAAACCTTGAAAATATGATTTTACTTAAAAAATATTTTTATTATTCTAAAAATCAATAAAATTATTTTCTAAAAAAATAAAATTTATTTTTGAAAAAATGAAATTCATTCTTTTATTCAACATGTCATAATTATATTATGGTGAATTTTTAATAATTTTCTAAAGATACTAATTTATTGATAAATAGCGAATAATGTTGATTTTTATAAAAAATGACTTTTAGATTAAAATATTTTTAACTACAATTTTTTCATTTTGTTTGAAAATTGAAATTAGTAATATTATATTATTATTATTAATATTTTGATGATTGGAATCAATTAAATGTTAAATACTTATATAAAAACTTTTTACAGGTATGAAAACATTTTCATTCAAATTCCTCTTTTTTCATCATATCAGTTGATTTAATTTTATAATTAAAAATTTCCTCTTTTACAGATTGAATTTAGTAAACTGAATTCCATATTTTAAATAAAGTTTATCAATATTATATAAAAAATTAAAATTAATCTCCATTCATAATTAATATTAAATAGAGTTGAAATTAATTACAAAGGTTAAATGTTGAAATGGGGCTTTGTGCATCTCATGTGATTGTATAAAATTTAATTTTACAAAAAGATAAGATTTTAATTTGAAAATTTATTTTTAAAATATATAATTGGTGGGTCAATATTATATCAAAATGATAATTTTTTTAGTTTTAAATGATAAATTACTGATGTAAATAAATACGACTAGTTTCTATGGGGAAAATTGGTATTTTAAATGTGATAAACCTTAGAGTCTAGGGGAATAACGCATTTAAAACATTTTTTTGTTGATGTGTGGATCTCCCTTATCATTTCTCCACTCCTTAATTTATCATTTTTAGAAGAATATGTACTGAATATAACTTCACATTATTCAATTGTTTTGGGTATTTATAAAATTGATTTTACAAGGTAGTTATAAAAGGGATCCCCTCCCCTCACTTCATCACACCTATTATGACCATTGGATAAATCAAATCATACAAATACCTTCAAAATATTTTTAACTATGTAATATATCAATTTTTGTTCCCAAAAGTCTAACCACAGGGTCTTTATTATGTGATTAAAAATAGTTTTCTTAAGATAATTAGGTTTGAACATGTATAAGGAAGGAGTGCCTTTGGTAAGTGATAATTATCTCTAAATTTGACTTCATTGAGACAAAAGTTATATTATGCACCATTATAAATTTATTATATATATATTCGATATGAAATTTTATAGCGTGAATTTATTTATTATCATGATATTTATTGTTTTGATTAATATTTTTCATTCAGGTGGTTTATGATTCAAATGTTACCAAAGTTGTAAAGGATTTCATGTTTCACTTTTATTTCATAGTGACTTATTCTATATTTACCTCTCATATATTTATTTTAGGTTTATATACTTTCCCCTTTACATGTTATATAATTAATGACTTTAATATATTTATATTTAAATTTTAATTTAATTTTATATTTAATAGGGATTATGATTCAAAAGTTACCAATTCGGTAAGTGATTTCCTTATCACTTTAATTGTCAATGAATCTCATCCCATATTCATGACATATTTATTTTATGTCATGTATATACATCCCATTAATGTTATTTATTATGATTTTTATGAAAAAAATATGTATTTACATATCCATATAACATTGTTTTTATGGGGTATATGATTCAAAAGTAACCTAGATGGTAAGGGTTTATGTTACAATCTCATCATTTATAAGGATTATTTGTGAATATTTTTTAGATTATGATATATTATTATCCAAATATAAAGAATCTCATTAATTTTATTTTCCATTGGTTCTTTATTTAGAATACATGTTTTACATTCATTTTTCTCTCTTTAAAATTTTATGAGTCCAACAGAACATTTTTAGCAAAAACTGACTTTATTTTTCTCTTCAGTTGAAATTTTTTTTTCTACTATATACATGTTTCTTAAAAAAATCATAAATTTTTACAATATTATCACAATATCATTATATTGAATTTTCAATCATGTCAAAAATTTTACAAAAGTTTTTAAAATGAATATTCTTATCATTTTCTAAAAGAGTACCTTCGATCGTTCGATGAAAATGTGAAATGAATATTTGTTTTCATGTTTAATTCATGAATAAAATTTTTCACCATCATTACCACTAAATAATTTAAAACATTATATATAAATTTCACATTTTTGGTTTAAAATAATTAATTTTAAATCATTTTTAAAAAGACTTTTTTCAAATTGAAAAAGAAAATTATTTGAGAATATTTTAAGGATCTTTTGGCAGAATTTATATACATGAATGATGAAAACCATTTATTATAAAAATGCTCTACTAATTATATGATCTAATGATACTATTAAAATTATTTATCTATATGGTTTATTTGAGGACATGGTTACATTTCTATTGGTTTATGCGATGAACTTATTTCATGTCCTTAACTTAATGAGTGAACCATTTTCTATTTATACATGTTCACGATGCCATAAGCAATATTTTTTCAACATTCTTAGGTCAATGTTATTCTCTCAAGATCTATGTTCATTGATTTATAATATTAGTCATGCCTTATGAACTGCTAATGTTAATGGAATTACTCATGATTATGACCTATGTTATGCATTGAATGGTTCTCTAATGTTAATCTCATCTTCTCATACCATCATGCTCATGTTATGCTTATGTTATAATTAATATATCACAGACTTTCCCCAAATTAGAGTCCTAACACACCCTTTTTTATATTTCCATTACCTAGTTCATGAATAAAGGTTAATGTTGGGTATATCTATAAAGAATATATTTATGGTAGTTGTGGAAGATATACATGATGTTGTAAGATTATGAATTTAGTCTCCAAAAAATAAATCCATTACTATCCTTCACCTTGTATTTGAAAAATGCATTGGATAATTATTAAAATAATACATAATATATATGTATAAAAATCCTATGTTATCATAAATCATATTAATGGAATGGTTTAGTGTTCATTTCAATGTTAGTATTAGAAAGCTATTGTAAAAAATTATGGTGATATGTCTAAGTATAAGATAACATCATAATTTTTTTTGGAATGTTAGAGATTATATGTTTTTATATGATAAAATTTCTGATCAATATATTATATGTTGACATGGTTTTGGAAAATAGTTTCTAGTGATATAAACCAAAAAGGAGTTGGTCAATTATATATTATCCATAATTATAGTGAATGATATGTTGTCCCTTACTATGCACCTCATTTGAAACTCTGACTAGATATGCTTTGGTTAACTCTCATTTTAATTTTGAACAATCAAATGGGATTTTAATGGAGAAAAATAAATGATGACCTAGGTTAAAATTAAAGTTTTTATAGATTGAAAATAGTGTGTTATGATTTATATATAATATAGATGAGATTTTTATGATGATGTGGTTTCCCACTATGATTAGTGTTTATCACAATACAATTTTTGGTTTAAATGAATGTATATAACCCAAAGAAACTATTCAAATATTTAATATTAAGGAAAATAGAAGGATTGGTCATGTATCAAACCAAATTATATAGAATCTAAAAAGAAAAAAAATTCTGTTATGATCAGAAAACATTCTAATTCTATGAATCTTGCTGACCATCCAAATAATAAAAGTTGGGAATAAAATTTTATTAAATACTTCATGAGGAAAAATAATAACCTATTAGTGGATCGACTCATTCACTAGTCTACTGTGAAATTGAACTATACCATTAAAAATATATTTTATGTTCTCTATTTTTTATAACTTTATGTATTTATTTTTGTCATTTATCATTTATAAGACAAAGAGTGGTAAATGATGGAATATAATTAATATTAATATGAAATGAGATTAAATTTTTTCCATGAAATTTGATGAGTTTATGGGATTAAACCTTAATAATTACATTCCCCATATTCTTCACATAAAGATAAAGAAGTAATTACCCAATCTTAAGAATAATGATTTTGAATTTATTGGTGCCAATGAAGAAATATTTAGATGGGTTTTATATACTATTATATTATTATAATCCAATATTAGTGTATATTGGATCAATTACATATTTTATTAAAAAAATAATTGATGTTTGTTAGCCATAAGGGACTTTTTAAGAAAAAATAAATCATTCTATGAGAACATAATGTAGAAATGTATGATATCAACCCCCATATTTTTGGGTATAAGAAATGGTATATTTGGTTTCATGAAATATTGAATGATATTAAACATGGGGTAATGAAAAAATTTCAACCACCAAGTTACAAAAAATCCTGGAAGGATAACTCAAGTGAAAACCTAAAAGACAAAATAATGTTTTTCATTGGTGGGAATCCTATACATTAATTAAAATAAAGTTTAAGGGATGTGAAGAATCAAGTAATTGAATAGAAATAAGAGAGGGATAAAAAATAATACAACCACACTTTAGTTCTATTGACACAATATGGTTCAGAATTATGTGAATAAATTACCAAGTATATGGGATAATGAGGATAATAAGACAGAAAAACCTCTAAAGTTAAAGTATACAAGGGAATAATATGTAACTAAAATATCTAATGTGAATCTTGATAATTACATCACAGTTATCCTCCACTCAAGGGTTTTTTATTTCATATTGTATTTTGTATGAATGAGCCTTGTGAAAATATTATTGTTCGTCATTTATTGAATTTTTTGAGATTAAAAACATTGATTATCTATGAATACATTTAATCTAGACTTATGAGGTCACATTTGATATTCAATCATTATAAGGATCAAAACAAACTTTCAATGGAATTTTTTTTGTATAATATTGTATATTATTTAAATAATAGATGGTGAATTAACTCTTAGAAGAATATATTACTCCATATTAAACTAACATAGAGTTATGGATACCATCAAGGGTATATAAGTTCAAGGTTGATCATAAGTTAAAGGTATTAGAAATCCCTTTTTGGTTTTATGTGAAAGGATATTATCATAATTTTGAATATTTTGGGAGATATTTAAGGAAATACAACCCTTTTTTATAGGTTTTATTGAAAAAACATATTTGAGTAATTCCATTACATTTTTTGGACATAATATTAATGATATTGGTACCCTTTGAGGATTATCTAATCTTTGAGGTTGATGTAATTATAGGGTATTGAAATTTTGAAGTTTTATTGGTAATTATACTAATATATTATTGGAAAAAGGATAACCTAAATACCTGGAGACCACATGTCTCCACCGGAAAGGTTTTGTGGGCTTGAAGCCACAACTAAAGGGTGAGAAGGGTATAACACTTACCATTGGACATTGATAAAGAATATTTCTAGTGAGACAACCTGAAGAGATATATTTATGAGTATGTATCTTAGTTCTTAGAATGCGAGAATCTTAATGATGGGGGACAAAAGTCAGAGGTGATTCAATAACCATTATCAATACTAGAATGAAAATGGGAAAACATAACCATGGACATTGATGTAGAAATCCACAAAACATATAAAGATTATAAATGTATTTTTATTTTAGTTGATTTCATTATAAATTCATCAACATAATTTCTAATAGAGAATAATTTTTTCTATGTCACATTTTTCAGAATTTACAAAGAAGAGGTAATTTTCATGTAGTGCCTAATTATATTATATATATATATCAGGATCTAAGGCCTAACTCAATGATTTGGAGAAGTATTTAGTAGGCTCTTGATATGGAGTGAAGCTTCAACGGTGTAAAGTATCCTTAGACAGATGGAGATTCTAAGAAAAAAATTAGTGTCTTAGTGGATATACTATGCTCATGTTATATAGAATTAAAATTTTTTTGGGACTAAAACATTCCATTAGTTGAGTTTTCATTAAATAATATAATTAACATGAAAATTAAGATGGATCCATATGAATCGCTCTATAAATATAAGTTTTGAGACTCAACGCACTAGAATTAAATTTGATAATGAAATATATTCTTAAAAGAGCTATTTAATGAAATGGTAGTGAAGGTTAGATCCTTTAAACAATGCATCAAAGTAACCTAAAATGAAATGAAAAGTTATACTGATAATTAATGGTGTGATATGGTGTTTGATGATGGTGACAATGTGTTTTTTTAAATCATCTCCATGGAAGAATTTTTTGAGAATTGGAAAAAATTTAAGCTGATAGCTTGGTATATTGGACCCTTTAATATTCTTGATCGAGTTGGGATGGAATATTATTAGTTATCACTTCCACTAAACCTTTATCTCATGTTCATTATATGTTCCATATATCTCTACTGAGGAAGTACATACCCAAGCCTTACCATATACTAAACTTAGAGTTATTTCTATTAGATAAAGATCTCTGTTAGGTGAAATAACTATTAAATTTATTAGATTATATAGAAAATGTTTCATGAAACAATACCACTTAGGTGGCCCTTGGTTTTTTGGGGATCCATAAAATTTTATGAAGCTACATGGGAACCTATTGATATAATGTGGTTGAAGTATCCTCAGTTGTCTGAGTGCTTTAATTTTTAGGGAGGGATTATTTTAAATAGGTAGAATGTGCCAATCTATTATTTTATGAAATTTTTATTCAGAAAGGTTTAATTCTATTAATATCTCATCTTCCATGAAACAATCATTATTAACATACTACAATATACTATTAATATTATTATTTCAAAATGGTATATATAATGTAGCCGTTAAACATGGTGGTTAGTGTAGAAATGACCAATATTTAAAAAAAATATGAGACTTTAATATAATAAAAATCTATTTATAAATATTTATATATCATTTAGTAAAGTGTTTTTATTCTTCAAAAATATATTTTTCCTCAAAAAAAATTAAATCTTTTTGTAAAAAATAATAATATCAAATTTCTTTCCACTTTTTGAATAAATTATTGTCAAAATGAACATATTTTTTTAATTAATAAGGGAAAATTTTTCGTAAATTGAATTTTTTAGAATTTTCTAAAAATGCTGAATTTTTTATGAATAAGGAAAGAAAACAAATTTTTATTTAAATTTTCCTTTTTCAGTTAATTAATTTAAAAGTCGTATTTTTTTATCAAATTTGGTTTAAAAATATAAATTACTAAAATTATAAATTTTTCATCCATTTTTTATCACTATAATCTACTATATGTTTAATTATAAAAAAAATGTTCTACACTCATGAAACAAATTTCATTAGAAAACAGTTTTTTTTAATGCATCTATGCGTTTAGTATTAAATTAAATTCACCGACTTATGTGAATTGAACACTTTAAAATAGATTGAATATTTTTAATTTTATTAATTAATGGTACATAATAATATTGATTAAATTTATGTTCATAATAAATAGAAGATATAGAAAAAGTTAATTACCATAGTTAAATGTTATAATAGGGTCTTTTAAAAACATGTGCTTATGTTAAAATATATTTTCCAGACGAATAATATTTTTATTTGAAAAATTATATTTAATAGTTATAATTAGTTGTTATAAATTATCTATGAAGGATCATTTTATTTTTCTATTTAATGGATATGATATGTAGGTAAATAAAAAATTCTAATTACCATGATAAAAACTGAAATGGAAAAATTGAATAATCATAGAGGCAAGGGGAATGACATATTTAAAACACGTTTTTTTTATTTATTATGGAGGTTATTATCTGTAATATATTAACTCCAATCCATTATTCATTAATTTTTAGGCACTTTGATTGATATTTAATTTATATTGTTGAATAGTTTTGTGTATTAGAAAAAATGCCACTCCCCAATTATAAATGGGCGCCTTTTACCCTCAATTCATCAAAACTCTTAAACCATTTGGCTCGAACATACACTACCAAAATTCCATTCCAAAATCATTATCCATGTTCTATAGTATCTATTCATTCAAAATTTCCAGCCATATGGTCCTTAGTAATAGATTAAAAATAGTTTTTTCTTAGAGAAGTTGGTTCGAACACATATATAGGAAGTGAGACGTAAAGTAAAGGATCATTATTGAAAAATTATCTTCTTTAGGACACAAGTTATATTACTCAACTATATTATTTTATTTGGAATGTATACAACCTATTTTAAATGTTATATCATGAATTTATTTATTATCACGATATGAAAAGTCCTGTTTAATGTTATTATTTCAAGCAGATTATGATTGAAATGTTTCCATAGTGGTAAGGGATTTCAAGTCTCACATGTATATATTAGAGGCTTATTCCATATTCATCACTACTATATTTTTTTAGGTCTATATAATATCTCATTGACTTTTTACATTCCGAATGAACTTATTTTAATTATATTTAATGTTTCATTTTATTTTATTCATTAATGAGTCCTAAAATATATAATTTAAAAATATAGTAATGGATTTCCATCTCAATTTTATTTCCTATGAGGCACATTACATATTCAACAGATATTTCCTTTATGTGGTGTTTATAATACCGATTAATGCCTTTTATTATGATTCTTATGAAAATAATGGTGATTTAAATACTCATATAAGGTTATTTATCTTGTAGGGAATATGATTCAAATGTTACATATATTATATGGGTTTATGTTTTACTGTCAACATTTTTTGATATTTATTATGATTATGTTTCTGATGATGATATATTATGGGATAACTCCCAATAATAACATGAATTTTATTCTTATATTTTTTTTGAGAATAAATATTTTCCATTCATTTTCCTCTCTTTAAGAACCCACAATTCCAAAAGATGGAATTAATGGAATACTAACATTATTTACATATTCTATAGAAATATATTTTTATTATATATCCATGATTCCTAAAATTATTTTCAAATTGTTTTTCAAATTATCCCATGATTTTTGAAAGTCAATTTTAACAATTTTTTACTTTTTAATAAATGGTTTAAATGGAATGTTCCTGTCATTTTCTAAATGAGGATATTTTTAATTTTTAATGAAAATATGTATGTAATAATTATTTTAATGTTTATTAAATGAATTTAATTTTCATCCATCATGTACGGTGAGTGATTTATTGATAAATTTATATTTTCCAAGGTTATTTTCAAATAAAATGAATTTGATTATTTTAAACTGATTCATAAAGTAGAATGTGAATTTTCCCAAATAAAATTTCCTGATATTTTAATGGTATTTCTATTCATCTACGATGAAACCCCTTGATTATAATTACGATCTATTTATTATATCATTTGATGATAAATTTGATATTATTTCAATGTATGGTTTATGATATAGATATTTTTATGAAACCCGTTTATTTTCCATGGGTTTTGTTACGATGTTATGATTTATAATTTATGATCTGGTGGAATTTATCTATATGTTTTAGGATTATGTTACACTTGTATCCTTTAAATCCCTCCAATGCATTAGGTAAATAAGTATAACTCATTATTTTATTTTTTAATGTTTGAATCTGATTATATTTCCATAAGGTTATACATGCACCTACTTTCATGTATATAATATTATGTGTAGACCTACATTAATGTCCATAAGGTTATATGTGGTCCTACATTAAATCCCATAAGGATATTCATGGAACATATTTAATTTACATAAGGTTATACAGATAACTTTTTTCATGTTCATAAGTTTATATGAGGACATAGTTTCACGTCCATGAGTTTATGGGAGGGAATATCTGCATGTCATTCCTCAATGAGAAAACATATTTCTATATATATATATATATGTTAAAAATACAATAGGAATAAATTTTTTCAACATCACTATGCATATTTTCTTAACTCATGGCTTATGTTCATTGATTTCTGTTATGATTATTTTCTTATAAACTACCAATATTTATTCCAAGAGCCAGGATAATGAAATTTTTTTATAGATTGTATAATTTTCCAATGCTAATAAAATTTTCTCATACCCCTATGATCATTATATTTTTAGTTGACTTTTGATATCCTTCTTTCTTAACTTCAATAAGCATCTGAGATCACCCTTTCTTAGGTTTCCTTCCTATAGGTCTTAAGGAATGGCTTAAGTATGGAATTTATATGAAGAATATATTTATAGGAATGTGGAAGATGTTTTATTAAATATGGAATTTTATATATAGACTCTAAATACACTAAACCATTACATTCATCATTATTGTATTTGTGAAATGTGTTGAAAATTCATCTAAAAAGATATAATATTTATTCACAAAATTCCAGGGACATTATAGTTGGTAAACAGTAAACCAACCATGAAAACACCACATGACAAAACTAATGCTGAATTATTATGCAATATGTTTTTCAAAACCACGAACCAACTATATGAACCACTTCATTCCTAGTAATATAAAATTTTCATTGTTACATATGGAGGCCTGTATGGTTCGAAAAACCACACACTGTCTACTACCCCGCTTCTTGATTTGAAATATGGTTAGCACTATCTATACACCAACCATGAACTCAGTAGCAAACAATAGTTTTTTCCACATAATATTTTAGGTTTTAAAAAATTTCACATAGTAATGATATAAATATTTTTTTATTTTGGTAGTTTTTAATCATGTAGAAAACTATATTTCACATCGGTTTTTAAAAGAAGATCATAGAAAATATTCAACATCTCTAGAATGGGAACGGTTATTATAGTCTGTTATACCATAATTGATGTGAAAAATAAACTTTTTATTAAATTAAATTCACATATAATATAGTAGTAGTAAAAACATAATACTGAAAAATGGCAGCACAGAATAGAACTAGAAGATAGATGCACAAATTCAAATTATTTCAACATTATAATTATAAATTTAATCATTAAAATATACATCACAAATAAAAAAATTAATAATAATACCTACAAAATAATCCACCCCTTATTCATCTAAGTGATTGAACTATATTTCAAAATATGTTTGAGGGTTATCAAAAATTAAAAAATTTAAAACAATGGATTGAAAATCTATTCTCAATATAATCATATGTTAACTTATAATAAAGGTTATGATAAAATGTAACCTTCTAGAATTTTTTAAATATCTAAATTGAAATTATTTAAAAATCATATATTTGAACATGATATAGACATTTCATTGATCTATCAAGATGATTATACATATTTTTAAAAAAATCAAAATCAAAATAATATTTTATATAGTAGTATCCAAAATATAGTAATTATAAATGGGAAGCCACCTTTTCACACACATGTTTTCTTTTTATTTTCTTCTTTTATGTAGTATATATATGGAAATTACATTTCCATTTTAAAAATTATATGTATGAAATAAAATGAATTTCAATCAATATAAAATTATTTAAATAGTCAAAACACTTTTCTAATACATTGCAAAAAATTTCCACACATCACCGTGTCATTATCATAACAAGTGTGTCGTATTCTTTTTTTGTAAAAATACACACAATGTTCAATGGATTATAATATATATGAAATATAATTTTATTGGTTATTAAGTTATGAGAAATAAAACTTTACGAAATATATTTTTCATACCCTTTAGGATAAATAATCAATGCACACTGAATTCAATTATACTATAGTCTTTCAGTAATATATAGTATTCTTTATGTACCATTCATTGTCATTATTATTGGTAGAGTAAATTGAGGTTAAAAATTAAAATTCCCAATCGTATTATACTAAATAAAAATTTTATAAAGATACCAAATAGAAAAAAAAATATAAGTATTCTATTTCAATAAATAAAAATAACTAAGTGAAATATGATAATCAACTTATATGGAAAAGACTTTTTTCATGATGATTCCCAAAAAACCCCTAGTTTCATGATCCACGAAATATCTCTTTAGAATCCTCCAATGCCTTTCAAAACCACAAATGTTAGAATCCATTGGGATCTTATGATCTTCTAACAACACAGATGAATATGTTGATGTTCTATCATGTATATAACAAGTTATAGTAGCAAACAATTTTTCTATACAACATGTCTTAACCATTAATGTATTCTTAGGAAAAATATAGATAAATATATAAATTTTATAATAATAAAAAAAATTAACAACATTTTGAAATAATTTATATAATCTATGCACACCTCTGGTAATTTTTTTGGATAATTCATGAGTTTCAAACTCAAAAACAGTCAATACATGGTCCACTATAGTGACATCCTCAATTTGAAATGGTGCTTTTTATAATCAATATTTAATATATAGCACTATGACCATATGATGATCTATCTATATCAGTTGATAATGAATTTTGTCCATGGTGTGATATGTAATAGCACATGAAACAATATGATATTTTTTGTTATCAACATATAACACTTATTTGATAGGACTTTTGGAGGTGGAGGTGTAGGAGTTTGATATGTCGGTGGTGGGGGAGGATTGGGATATATAGATAAAGGTGGAGGAGATCCACATATCTTTTAAAACATATTTTCATTTCTAAACATTTTGACTATAAAAAACTTGTATCCATTTCTCCATCATCTCCCCCATATCTTAAATATTAGGGTTGATGTTTTTATATTTCCTCAATATACATTATACATTGAAGAATATATAAAATTACCAAAAATATTTTGACCTATAGTCCCACCTATTACCCTCCTACATAAAAGGGGTGTTAGATTTTTCCCAATAAAGTAGCTAAAATTTCATTCATACCCTCATGTATAAAGGTCCCATTCTCACTTTATTCCTCATGATATTCCTTTATATAATATTTGAAAAATTCATTGGTGAATCTGAATATATATATTTTTAAATTTATATAAATATCCCCATATAACAATATCAGTTACAACTTTCAGCAATTCTATAATATTTCATCATTTTTTCTCATTATGGTCATGACCTATTTATCATTTTTAGTAGGCTGAGGATGGAAAACTCTTCATAACAAAATTATTAAGTTATCTATTTTTATATTTTTTATACATAATTTTTCCTAAAACAATGTATACCCTCTATGAGTTAATGTTTGATGGTATAAATTATGGAATTAGATCTCTTGGTGATATCCCCTAAAAAACTGTAAATTAATGATAAAAAACATTTATAAAATTATTAATATAATAGAAATATAAAATCTAACATTTCACTTATAAAAAAATTATTCATTTTTTAAAATTTCAACAAACCACTTCCATGAATTTTTAACTTTAATCAGATATATATATATATCAGGTAGTTTTATATATTATTACATAAAAATGTAATCAAATGTGGGGATTGATATTAAATCCCTCCATCTCCTAGAAGGAAAAGAAAATTATTTATTCCATGAATTGATACTAGATAGTAAATTATATATCATATGAATAGAATGAAAAAACCTATATTATTAAAAATAGTTCATTATATAGAAAATAATAATAAATTATCTTACCAATATTATACCCCATAATTGAGAATTTTTCACTTTTTCAAAACATTTCCAATCCCAACTCAAAATGATAACTTTGTATGATATTTCATTCTAATATGATTTGTATCATTTTTTTTGAATTTCTACACATAGGATTTTCATTATCATTATACTGAACATATATCATATTGTCATAGATATGAGAAACCAAGAATTTCAATAATCATGTTCAACCACAATTACCATCATGGGAAGCCTTCTCTACCACTATGGAAGTAGATGGCTCATGTGAATGGGGATAAGAAGGCACCATAATAGATGTATGTGTATGATCCTCTCTAAATGATCAAGGTGGCCTAAATTTTTTATTTAACATTGACCTATAAATAATATCATCAAAATAATATGTACAAAAATATGAAAACAAATATTTACAAAGAAGATTAAATAAAAAATGATGAATGAACAAATAAAAGTAAACTAAACTAAACCTATTTTCATTTATATTTATTATTGTATAAAACTGAAATTGTAAAAACAATAATGATATATGAAATTATATAAAAAAGAAAAATAAAAACTACGTAAAATATTAATAACATCCTACCATTAAAAAATTGAATAATAATTTTAAAATGATACAAACAAAACAGCACAACTAAAAAATCATTTTTATCATATTCAATAATTTATTTTTCATAAATGATAAAAATAATGCTTCTAATATTCCTTTTCATATTCCGCTATAGTTAAAAATGAAAATTGAATGATGAAAATATTAATAAAAAATAAAATTATTTATATAAAATTATATAATTCTTATAAAATTGATTTACACATATCCAAAAATTACATATGAATTTAAATATTTAAAATATTATACAAAAAAAACTAATCTAAACAAACTACTAATCATATTTGTTAAAATTTGTGTTTTATAAAAATATTTTAAACTAATATATCTAACATTTTATGAAATTTAAAAATGTAATCGATAATTGAATACACATTACATGTAATATTAGAATATTAAAAATTTATTGTTTCCCCATATTCCATGACCATTATATTTTTTTAAGGAATATACTTTTTATTTGAAATTTCCAAAAATATTCTTTGATAACATTTCTATTGAAGTAGGGATATCATATAAATCATCATCATCATCATTTTTTTATCACTAAAATAATATTTTCTTCCTTATAAAATTATAAAACATTCTATGTTTGATCATTAGAAACACATATTTAATTTACATGTTTTTATTATACAAGGATCATTTATGTATTGGAATGTACTCAGATTAAATAGTAAAATAAAAAATGTGTCCTATCTGAAACTATTATAAATAATAGTCTATTTACAATTAAACACTGGAACATGAAATTTAATGAAATAAATATCCCATATTTATTCAATAAATTTTTAATATATACCTAATATATAGAGGGGGTTTTCCTTTTTCTCTCGATCAATAAATTGCTTCAATGAAAACTAATACATTATAATTCAAAACGTCACTTGTACTGTCCTATTATTTGGAATAAAATCTATAAAAATTAATTTTATACTCGTAATATGTTATAAAATATAATTATAGGCCACCCGAAAACCATATCAATGTTTCTAATTAATAATATATTCTATTCATACTCTCTTTAAACCCTATAAAAATATTTGTATAATCATTCAATATCAACATTTATTTATCCTTGGTTAATATTCATCGAACACATTAATTTACAATTTTATATATAGTTAATTATCATCTATGTTATTCAAGATGTATAAATGTACCAAATTTATCTATTCACATATCAAATATTTTTTATATTCTATACACAGATCCCCTTTCTGAAAAAGATGACTCATTAATGGGGAGATATAGAAAAACTAATGTGCTCTACTCCAGATATGTTTTTTGTAAAAACCTATACAACGTCCCTAGAAATATATTTATCATTATTTTAAATTTTATTTCAAAAGGATACATCAAACATAGGTATATAGGTCTAAAAATATTTCTTTCTAAAAAAATTTAACCATTAAATGAAATAAAATTTCTTAGAAAATGTAGTGGAAAGATTATTTTAAGTTGATAATGTATATAAACAACATTATTCTTCAAATTTATTAATTAATTCCAATCAATCACTCTATTACATATTGAATTAAAAAAACAACACCCATCCATGATTGTCATTGTGACATGGATGGGATGTATTCAATAAAATAAAATTGGTAAGAACAATTTTACCACAATATAAAAATTATAAAATTTGATTCATTGAAACATCAAATCATTTAGTGACATGAACTATTTTAAATTTTAAGAATAACACTATGGAACTTTAATAATATGGATTCAATAAAAAAAACAATATTATACCTCTTAGACAATATATAAATAAATGGAATAATGTATGGTTATATTCTATTAGTAGTGGGATATAACTCTAAATGTATTATCATTGAGTGTATGTTCAATCATGCATTCAATTCATATTTAGTTTTTAATTCAATATCGAAAAATGTTCTAATGAAACTATCATAAATTTTAATAACTATATACATGAAATAAATTTCATGATTAGTCTCATGATATCTTCAATATTTAATATCAAAACAGAGTTATTACTTCTTCAAAATATTTATATCATTACCACATTTTGTTATTTTAGAATGTAAAATAAATGTTTTTCACAACATTAAAATTCTGATCAACTGAAAAAGGTTTTAGATCAATACAAAATTTATTTGTGTTAATGAATTACATTTTTAGTATTATAAAATACTTATCCAAATACAAAAAACCTTTTATAACCCAAGTAACTTTTTTACCCAAATATTGTAATTGATAATATAATGTTTATTCTTCAAAAATTAGACAACATTTATAACGCTAAACAATGTGTTCAGAAAAAATTTACTATATTGAGGATTCATTTTCTGTGAAAATAATCATTACGCACCATTAAAAACATTATATTTTATATGAATCAGACACAATGATATCTTGTTCACATAAAATTTTCAAATCACTAATTAATATTGGCATGAAAACCTCAGATGTCACTTCCTTCTTATTTTTACCAAATATAATTAAACTCAACATCATAAATTTTAAAATAAAGAAAAGGTTTGGATATTTTTTATAAATTACCAATAAAATAGTTTTTTAACTATATTTCCTATAAATTATTTGATATGGATGCATTAAATCTATTCAAAACCCAAGAATGATTTTTTTATCATCATTTCCAAATGTAGTAAACTTTTGTTCAATTTTATACCTTTGGGAAATATTAGAATTATGATGTAATTTTATCTCATATTCTCTCTTCAACATGTCATCATAACCATTTTTATTATTTTAATTTTAAAAAAACTAAAATATGATATTTTCAGAAGAAGCCAAGTTACCATAATTGGAGACTTTGTAACTAATATGTCAGCATGTGGGTTTTCTTTTAACTTATATCATGATATCACATATTTGAGAAACTCTGATATACCATGATATTCCTTTATATATATCACACTATAATTCAAACATGCATGTATATTCTTATATCGTAAACCAATCATGAATATTTTTTATCAAATTATAATTCATACATAGAAGATCATTATCTTTAAAAAGTATATCTTTCAATAGTTGTATTAAATTTTTAATACTCTTATTAGTTCATCTATTTTTGGAATCAATGTTAATCAATCCTAACACCATTAATTAAACCATATATTTCATACAACATGCATATAGGGTATTTTCAACATCACCATATAGTTGTTCAATTTTTAGTGATTTTTTAGTTTCTTCTAATTCAATATCATGAATGATTTATTCAATTTGATCAGAATTATGATCTTGAAATTGATCATCATATCTTTATCTTGCATTCAACCCAATTTCTTGATTCTAAATCCATATTTTTACTCATATCATATTATTTATGATTTAAATGATATTTTATTTCTCTAATTTTAAATTTTTTCTTATGTAAAAATTTCAATCATTTATTGAAATGTAGATCATTTTTTGGAACATTTCATTTCGAATATTAAAAAAAATAATCAAAACCAACCACATATTAATCACTTGTTCCTAGTGTAGTAATCTATCATTGAAACACTATTATTATTCAATAAATTTCATAAATTAAATAATAAGTTGTTGTATTTTGACAATTAATTTCAAATTTACATTCATAATGTACAATTTTAAAAAGAAACAGAACATTTTTCACAAAGAAAATGATGCCATCATATTTCAAAAACAAATTTATATCCTTTAATAGATTTAATTATTATCCATTGTGAAAAAATTTAAAATCAAATAATGGTATATAGATAGTAAGATTGATTTTAAATGTTTGACCCAAAAAAATAAAATTATTGATTATTTTTATTATGTAATTTAATAATTATATATTTAATGATTTCTAATTAATTAAATAAATATTATAGTATAATGTTCTAAATTGAAATGATTTTAATAAATGAGATTACAAATAATTATGAATAATATAATGAAATTCCCACAATTAAACAAAATTGACATTCAAGGGTGACAAAAAACATTCCTATTATGCTCACCAAAAGTAAAGTACATGAATATAAAATAAAAATAAAAATTCAATTCATATAATGTGATATTATTATAATTATCAAAATATTGAAAAAAAATTTATATTATATAAAAACAAAAATAATTAAAAATCAATTTTTAAATTCAATGATAAACATTATATTTTAAATAGACATAAAAATGTTAAAAACAAAAAAATGTCCAACCTGAATTATGCCTTACCAAATCAATGGGGGTATAATAGATAATGTGTAGAAATAAAATTATCTCTCTATTATCAATTTGATCATGCAATTTCCCTTACATTTTTCACATGAATAACTATATGATATGATGCTTTTTTGATGATAATATGATCATGCAACAAACACAACCATCTAGATATATATTATAAATACTACAAATTCAAACTCCATCATCCTTAGTACATTCAAAAACACATTCAAATTAAATGAAAACAAAATACAATAGACAAAAATTAATTAGTAAATTGAATTTATTTAAAACACTATTTTACCAAATAATCATTTAATAAAACTAGATTCTCCAAACAAACATTCATAAATTTGAAATTTCCATTGATTCATGAATACATAGAACAAAAAAGAAACACCGCTAAGAGATATCCAATATAAATGATGGAAGAGATTATTAAATAAAATAATAAACCCCCAAAATATTCAAACAACTAGACATACATTTAAAGAATTGAAAATCAGATTAATAAATACAAAAAAAATTTATATCAGATATAAATAATAGTAAAGGACATAAAATAATGAGAAGCAGTTGGAAATGATAATGGATATTGATAAAGTAAGGGTTGGGATGATTAGAAATAATGAGAGAAAATATCATGACCTATAGTTCAATTGAATCAAATGAGTGTAAAAAGATGATCATTTAACATACAACAAATTAAATTCAATTTTATAAAATAATTATATAGGTTTTCAAATACTAATGTTATAACATAGTTTTGAAAATTTGTAAATTTTTTAACTTCTTTAACAAATATGTCATTCGTGTTGGTTATAATATATTAAGTGAAATAGAATGATGAAATATTTTTATATCAGTGAATAATTAATTGACAAAAGAATATTTATGACGTCAATTTTTAAAAAAATTCATGATAAAACTAAAATAAAAAATATATTTTATTATAGTGCCTAGCTAATGTAACTATAAGTTTAATACTTTTTTCCCTCAGTTTCATAGAATCCTCTCGAATGGTTCCCAACTTCCATAACCACAATGACCACATTAAAAGTACATAGGAGAAAATTTTATTATGTAATATAAATTTAAAAATAACTCAAAAAAACTAATCTCTTACTACATACCCAACTTGTAGAATATTTTCCTTGAACAACACTATTGAAGGATGACATAAGTATTACAAACACCCAACTACATAGAAAATTATCAATGATACGATCTCTATAACTTCAATTAGACTCATTAATAAATGAATTTAGAGACTAATTCTACATGTATGACTCTCTTTCCAAACATTCCTCTTAGATACAGTTGTGATAAAAACAAAATCTCACCAGTGGAACAATATTTCAATAATGGCCCTTCACACTCTGATCCACTATACATAATCAATGCACTTTAAAGGACTCATTATACTAAACATCAATATCATTGATGATGATCATGTTAGATAGTTCCAGATGGTACCACCTCATAAATAATTCATGAAAATAAACATGCATAAAACTAAAACATGATGGAAGAGCCATCTAGTACACCCCTAGACTGATACTCTATACTATCTCAAAAAATCCCTTAGTACAAGGCACCAACTTTGCATGCCTCTAAATCTGATGATTCCCCATCCTGAATGACGCATATAATAAAAAATGATCACCTACTTTAAACACAACTGGTTGATTTCCTTTGTCCACAAATGAATTTTATTTTCTATGAATTGTAGGAAATAACTTCTGCGTCATGTTTGCATGATTCCATATTTCCCAAATGATACATATCCTGATCAAATTTGATTCACTAGCTTCCAAAAAATATAGATATTTGTGGAAAAATTTACCATTATAAACCACATAAGGATCCATTGGTATATAATACGAATAAATATTTTCGTAATTGAACTCTAAAAGTAAAAATAGTTCTCTAAATTACCATAAAAATAATGTACACACACTATAAAACTTGTATCCAAAATATTTATTATTTGCAAAGATGATCAATTGGTCTGGGATGATAGGTTGTTCTCAATTTCACCTACCTACCGACTAATTTATGAAATTAGTACTTGAATCATGATGTAAAGTGTGCATATAAATAAAAAATAACTATTAGATTGATCCCATGTAGGAACATTATATATCAAAGGTTGATCTTACAAAGATCATCTACTATAAAGTTAATTCTAATCAAAAAGTGTTATCCACCTTCCTCAGGTACTCAAGTATTACCCAAACAACATTAATCCCTATGGGTATCCTCAATTACCCTTTCAAAAAATCCATTGTCACATTATCCGATTCCCACACAATAATCGGTAGCAACTATAAATAATTAATGGAATAATGCTACAAACCTTCACTAGCTAAGAGGTGGAGCACCATGTAAAAAAAGGTAATATCCTTCTAAATTATTATCCACCATTACTATAGGTTCATATCCTCATACATCTCCATGAATCATGGGTGTACCACCGATCTTTAGTTAAGTGATTCTACATAAATTTTTCATTTGTGTTAAGGGGAACCAAGATATGACCATGAACATTGAGAATCCCATCACTATCCATGGTCTAGCTTGATGGTGGCTCTCCACCATATATGTTTCTATTGGTGCCAAAAAAACCTAGATAAGATTGATTTTCCTATTAATTAGGACATGTAATGAATGGTAAATGAATTAATATTTAAGGGTGTTTCTCCATCGCTACTCCTAAAATTGAAATGTATATGAGTGAAAAGTTACAAAAATTTAAACTCAATATCAGACACATAGTGTACAAGATTATATAAATTTTATCTCAATGTATCTATTAAAAAATCACTAATCCATTGGAATTTGTAGCAATAATTAAAAATATTATAAATACATGACCCATATTCACTACCAGAGGATCATGTCTTATTGGGAAGATATATACATCCGGATTTGGTGGTACATATAAAACACAAACTCATCCCTAAATATGCAGTGCCTCAGATGTCTTAGGGCATGTACTACTACAGACTTCTCTAGGTCATGGGTTGGGTAATTCTGGTCATGATATTTTAACAACATCTAACTATAAGAGACTATATGACCTTCCTATATCAAAACTACTCCTAGATCAATTCATAACATACCATAATACATGGTGTACTCCTTACTTGTCTCAAATATAATCACGATCACTTTTTTAGTCAATATTTTAATAAAATTATAAAAAATACTCCCCTCAAGAATTATGTCATAAAAATTACCTCCCTTTTTCAAAAACATATTTGGAACACCAATATTGAAAAACACATGGATAAACCTTTAATAATATAATGCTAAGCCCAAAAATCTACATATTTTGAAAACATTCTTGAGACACTCCAAGGAAGTATGTTTCTGAACCTCTACATGATCTAAGGATATATCTTCTTAAGAAATAAAATTACAAAAAAAATTACCTCATTGATCCAATGTGGAAATTATAGAGTTTGGTATAGAGTTGATGTTACCTTCGAGTGTTGGTGGATTTTTTTTTGTAAATCTCTTTGGAGAATAATTTGAGATTACTAATGTTTTATTTAAACTGATGAATAATTTTTTGAGCAACTCATATTTCATTATTTTTTTTAAGACAAGTCCTACACATACTGAAGTGATGGCTAATATTTTCTCAGCATGCATATAATTTTTACACATGTAATAAAAATTTATCTCTTAAAGCTTTACAAATTAATTTTTAACATTGTAAAATATTCAGCTACCTGAGGACTCATGTATTGAAAAAACCAAAATAGAAAAATAATATTAAATTATTTTTCCAATGTATGATAATTACTAATATTTTTAACAAATCATTTATAAGAATTAATACATGTTTGAAAAATTTAGACAACTGAAATTATAATGTATGTGAATTACTCGAAATGTAAAATATTATATATGTTAGAGAATTATGATCATGTATGTGTATTCACATAGGTGTTTTTATCTACATATCCTTTTCTATCCACTGCTTCATATTTTCTCACTGATCCAAATATTCATAGATTATTATGTTTTAGAAAACAATGTATGTAGGTTCTGTCAATGTGAAAAATATGTTTTATTCATTTTTTGTTTTATGAAAGAATGAATGTTTTAAATGACTGACCTGATCATCGATGTCGTAAATATCATATTTGAAATGTGATTCAAGATGATGTGGGATAGTATTCAGATGTTATAGCAATGATCTTTGTTTAATTTTTATTTTGTGGAGTTTTATTAGAAAAATCAATCTGTTTCTTGAAGTTAAAACTGTAAATGTATAAGATCTAGATATTAAATTAAGAAATAAAATTTGATTATGTTGTGATATTCATAAAGAGAAATAGTTAATAAATTTTTTATATGAAATGATTTTAACTGATGTTTTTGTGTATGTTTGTTTTGGATACTTTTATATTTAGTGAATTATTCATTTAATGAAATCTAATATTGAGAAGGTTCTAGATTAGCCTTGATGAAATTACAGTTAATATGAAGGTTAGAAGATGATTTCTTGTGTACATGAAATTATTAAAAGTGAAGAATAATCATGATATCATGGTGCATGTTTTTAGCCAAATCAAATGAGCAAAAATAAGTGATCATGGTGTATAATTATTTTATGGATTTTTAATAATTTTATGTTATATTATATTTCTATCGAATTAAGTTAATTTTATTAATCCACATGTCTCTAGTATTGGGTATTTTGAATAAAAATATAATTAATTTGAAATATTCAACAATTATATGATCATAAAAATATAGTGTACCAATGGTCATGGGAGATAATGAGATGAATAGAGGATAAGGACTGAAGCCTAGAAGATATCATATACATCTTATTTAGCTTCATATTCGTTTAGTTTTTAGTAGTCTTATAATCCTGATGCAGTTCATCATAAGATCAATATGAAGTGAGAATCTAATCTTAAATATTTTTAAAGGTCCCTTATGGGATATAAACATTTAATTTCATCGTAGAAACCCAAATCTCATGAATTTATTTCTCATATAATACAAATTGTATTGTCTGACTATACCAAGAATCTTTACAATTCGATGGGACTCTAGAAGGGAATTGTGTGACATTATACCTACACTATAATCATGTAAATTTTTTATTCTTATCATTAATTATCAATGGTTGGGGATATTAACCTACAATATAAAGTAGTTAGTAAATTAGAAAGGGGTTAATACATGTAAAAATCATTGTTTTATTTTACACTTTGATTTAGGATTACATAATTGAGGATATGAATCTATAATTGAGGGGATTAAATAAAAATATGTTACAATGGTTGATTTAATTAAGAAGAAATTATAAAAAATGGTCCTTACTAATTCATCCCCCCACACCCACCAATCTCATTGGAGTAATAAAATCCTAGGCACTAAAAAAGGAATCAAAAGGCAGGTCCCTCTATTTAATTCAGTAATGTTCTTAGAATGTATAACATGAATTTACTGAATAGAAACATTCCCAAATATTGATGTAAAAATTATTATAATCGGTTGATGTGAATGTTTAAATATATTATATCCCTTGGATTTTAGAATAGTGACATGATTATACTTTATTTTCTATTTATTGAAGGAAATTCCCTAATGAGTCTTGTAGATAAACAAAATATGGAGAAATATTTCAAATAAAAACATATTCTCATGTTCTTATCCAAAAAAGGTGACAAAAAGGGGTTGGACTTCAATAATATATATAATTCTTGGATAGTAATGAAATTATCATTAAATGAAATGTGAAAGAAAATGAGGGTAGATTAATAAATGTATAATCATGGTTTACAATATAAATATGGAAAGGTAATTAAACATTTTTGATTTTTTTCACTCATGTTAATGATGTTATTATTAATATCTTATGGTTTGATGAAAAACATGGTAAAATTATGGTTGTTAATAATTTCTTGAGGAACATTCAAGACATGTTTGATTCTAATATCTCAACTCTAAAATATAAATATGATCTATAAATAATTAATTGAAAAACATTATCATATTTTATGATATGTGAAGAAGTTCAATCATTAATAAAAGGTAAATAATTAAATTAGTTTTGAGTCTATTAGAATGTTAAAATTAAAGAATTCATTAAAAAAAATTTCAAGGGACTCTAAAATGAAGAGAATTGTGATGACTATCAATGATTTATTTCAATTTTTCTTAATATTTTTGAGAAAATATATAGAAATGTTAAATTATTGTATCATTCAAGATTATATATGTATAATGAAATTTGAAATGTTTCAAATATATATCCCATGAATAAAGAACCATATTTTAAATCTAAATTTGATGAAAAACATTCCAAAATGTAGTGGGGTAAGAGTTTAAAAGAACAATCCAAATATGGAATGAGTAAGAAGAAAGAAATTTGATGGAAGAGAGTAAATTTAGTTATAAAATAAGATGTTTGACACACATCTAGTAGTTAATATGAATATCATGCTAGTGATATATTTAAAAATATCATAGCAAATTTTTAAAAATGATTTGGAACTACAAGCAATGAAGAAGATTATTTTTTCCCAACATATTTGAACACATGTCAAATGATAAAATTAAATCATGTCTATATCATAATACTATGATCAATAAAGATATGAAAATGATGTTTAATGATAAAACGAAGGTATTTGAATAAAAAATAATCTTTAAAATAAATAATAATCCCTTGTTAATGAGATAAAAAAATTATTTTGAAAGCTACAGAATATTAGATAATGATAAAATATCAGAAAAAAGAAGCTTTAGTTGAAATAAGACGTATTTAAAGACCTAATATATGTGTATTAAAGATAAAAAGGAGCTAAATAAGTTAATGGAGGATTTTAAAAATAATATTATTGTCAATACTATATCCTATTAATTAACTTAGATGATTTTTACATAAGAATAGGTTAAATATATACTTGAAAAATCAATTAATTATATTTTCATTAACAATTTAGTTTTTAACTAATAACATGGAAAATATTATTCCATGGAAAATTAGGCATAAAATATATAATTTTAGAAAATGAAAAGTGGAATTGTGGAGTCAATTTGTCCCCTAAACAAAGGAATGTAAAAAGAATAAAATTAAAATAAGAACAAAATTATGGAGAATAATATTGGATAATTTATTATAAAACAATAATATTTAGGTTTTTAGTATTTTTTGAGTTTTGTGGATTTTTTTTTGAAATTATTATACACGTTATGGTATAACATTTCATTGTCTATGATAAGGAATGATGTTTTGGGGAGTCATCCAGAACAGAGAAAAAAAAGTGATTGTAGAAGGCCTTGTCATTTTTTCTAAATTATTTTATGTAAAATTGTAAATCATAAAGCTATGAGATATATGACCATTATGTATATAGAATATGTTATGTTATTAAAGTATAAAAATGGGAAATATGACATAGAAAACACATAAGAAGATAGTAATTATCTCTATCAGGCAACTAGAGCTCATACAAATGTACTTGTGTGGACCTATGATAAAAAGTTCACAAGATTTCATTTATATTTCATAACATTCATATATTGTTTCACCTAAATTAATGTTATAATATTCTGCAAAAAAAAATCACATACAATTGATATGTTCAATGTTTTCATAATACATAATGAAAATGAGTTCGGAATTCACATAAGGAAATTGAGATTTGTTCATGGAAAAGTGTTTTTAGGTGATTTTTTTAATGTTAACATTATAAAAAATAATAAAAATTAAATTTATCTCAATATATACTCCTCAAAAATGGTTCCATGGATTGAAACAATAGGATTGTTGTATATATAGTCAACACAAAGCATTTTGAATATAAAATTTCAATTCATTTTTATAGAGAGGCTATGCGTTCTGCTTTACTCGTATATAAAAAATTTCTACTAAGATAAAAGATTAATTCCACTATTTATGAAATACGGAACCAAAATAAACAAAATAATTATGTATTTTAAATTATTTAGAATTACAAAACTTATAATTATGAAAGGTAACATGATTGAAATTTTAATGATAGAGAGGATTAAAATATAATTATGGGATACTTATCTGGTAGAAGTTGTTAAACTTTCTTGAATTTTTTTCCACATACATCTAGACTATATATATTTAAATATTGAGGAAAACCATATAAAATAAAATATATCTACTCAAGGATACTGTGATACTTCAAATGAGAGCATCATTAAGATTTATGACAACCATGTTGAGAATGATATTGCGAACATAATAGTTGTTAATGAGATTGATTCAGAATATACATAAAATTAAGAAGATAAGGAAAAGAGTGATAGGAATTCATTTATTAGGTTAATATGGATTATTAATGCTCAAAACATAATTAGAGAACAAGGATTTCATTTTCTATGAAGAAGAAGACTGAGGTTTGGAAATCATACAACACTGATATCACATACCGAACTCAAAATACTCTCTGACGATATAGAGTACGTTGATTGGGTATATGATATGAATTATGAATTAGATAATATTGATTTCAATTTTATATGTGATTTTTTCCAAAGACTAAAATTTAAGAATTTTATTGGTACCAAATGTGTGTTTAGAAATAAAATAAATAAAAAAGAGGTATCGAAAAAGAATATGTCTAAGCTCATATATAAATGATATACTCACATGGAGGGTATTGATTTTTAATAATCACTTTCCATAGTAGCAAATCTTGACAAAATTTTGGAATTATTTGGATATTAAAAATCACTATAGTATGCATGAAATGTATACGAAATCATAATATTTGAGTGGTGGCCTTGAGAAATAAAAATTTATTGAAAAAATATATTATGTAATTTGTGATGTTCAGGGTATCATGGTATGTATAATTTTTAAGGATTTTTATGGATTGAAACAAGATTCGAGATCCCATAACTCTAAACATGATGCATTCATTAAATTTACGGTCTCACCAATTGAAATGATGATAGAAATATGTAGTAAAAGGGTTTTCCATAGGTTAACTACTTGTAATTGTTTATATTGATGATAAAATTTATTATACTAATAATGAGTACCTTTGTGAGAATTTTTATGAAAAAAATAATGAAAAATTTTTTATGCCCATTCTAAGAAAATAGATATATTTTATGGGATTATAGATTGAGTGGAAACAAAGAATCATAATATATTAAACAAAATAAAAAAAAAGAATGTATGAAAATGTTTTGAGTGGTAGAATAATAATCATCATCAAAACCAATATCAATTGAAACGAAATTGTGAAAAGATAATAATAGATAAAGGTTTGAACAAAAAGAATTTAGATTACTAAATGGAAGTCTATTGTAGATGATGATTTCAAGACCATCCATATCCTTTTCCATGACACTTTTTTATTTATTTTAATGTCACTTAAGGGAGTCACACATTCTTGTAGAAAATATGATTATGAGATATGTGAAGGAAATAATAAATTATGTCGTGATTTACAGTAGTAGTATAGATTTGATGTTTTCTGGATACATTGATGTAGACTAGGCTGGTGATTGTATAGATAGAAAATCCACATTAGCTAAAACATTATTTATTAATGAGGTTTGAGTGAGATTGTGTATTAATAATCCTAAATAAATTTAACTTTGAATATAAAATATAGAATACATCCCATCCATTGATACATGTACATAGGTTTCATGGGTGGTTGTGTAGTTAATGATTTTAGATTTGAAACTAAGAATCCATTTAGGATTTTGTGTGATAATTAGAGTTATATAATTCAATTGAATATATATAAAATTCTCTAGAACCAAAAATTTCATAATAAGATGTAATTTTAAAAAAATTGAGTGAGAAATTATGATATCAATATTTATTTCATTACTACATAGAATAAAATTGATTATATATTTAAGAAATTTATTTTTAGAGAGTTATTCTATAATATTAGGTTAAAAATCATTGTTAAGGAATCTCCTATCACAAAACTATGTGTAGAATTAGGTCTCCATCTTGGGATTTGGATTTTTATAATAATGGTTGAGAAATAATGTCAAAACTCTATGATAAAGGGGTGTATAATTAATGTTAAATTGAAAATTGATCAATTTATTATCATCCTAGTTGTGGATAATATTAACTTGTTGATTTTGTAATCGATGAGATTTTGTAACACCCTAAGCCTACAAGCCCAAATTCAGTGTATAATATTTTCATATATTACATACTTATTAATAAAATTTATTTTTAGAGTCATTTTTGAATGGTGAACATGGAAATGAATCTCATCACGCTGTGGAGACGACAATCTGTATATACGAACGAGCAATCATATCATTATATTGATGGTGAAATTTTATGTTATTGGATGGTATATCATATATACAAAATAATTAACATTTTATTTTTGTAATATACATCATTTATACTCTTTATTATACCCATACAAATAATGAAGTGTTTGAATAACAAACTACACCACGATGTGGAGACGGTAAGTCGTACAAACACAAGTATAGTGACTTTGTCATTTGTATGATGGATAGAATAATGAATATTGTTGTAACATATTTATAATAACATAACAGTTTGTAGAAGGTACTAGATTTGTTATTTTATAATGGAAATAACATAGAAATAGTATGTGGAAAAAAAGAACTTGAAAGAGGTGATGAAATATATACCTATTCTTCGGGTTCTTACATTTAATTTGATCAAAAGGAATCCTTAGGATAGCTTTATGATCAATTTCAAAACCCTATAATTATTTGAGTTATGTTTTAGGATATTTTGATGGGGTTTTGCCGATCCAAATGGCTTTAGATGTGTGATTTTGAGAGAAGAGGAAGTTCCCTTTTATAAGAGATTCGAGGGTCACTTTAGGAAAAGCTTGAAAAATTATTTTATAATAAAATAATTTTCAGTTTGAAGACACCCAAAAATGAATTTTATCAAGGCTACGGTGGGGATGGGTCGAAAACCTCTCAAATGATAGGTTTTAGATAGGTTTAGATCATCATATTAAACTTATCTTTTATATTTATCATTTAGTTAAATAGTTAGAAATTTACCATGTCTTTTTGTATTTTTATATTATATGGTTAATAAACATACTATAACTAGACCAGAGAACTCCATGAGGTTCATTATTAACATATATAACCCTACATAATTCCTTTAGATGAGCCTTATATTTTTAGGAATATTATATCAATTAACAATATAATACTTGATTTAAAAACTCAATTATATCAATTTAGACACTATTTACTACTTTATTTTTTGGAAAGCAATAAAAACATTATAAATTAAATAAAATTTATTTAACCAACCCTAACATGTAATATTATCCTAGAAAATTATTGTAATAATCTGAAGTCTCAATTTACATTTATTTGGATTTTTATAATATCAATTATTTTAATATTTCATTAACAAGGTAATTACCATATCATCATTGTGTCGTACATAAATTAAATTATTTAATGTCTAAAAATTATAAATAAAATACCATTATGTAGGAAATATTTTTATCTTTCTAATAAATATTTATAGTCGTATTTATATTGTCTATAACCATATATTAAAAATGGTTTAGTTATTAAAATTTGTATTTAACTCTTTTAACTCTTCTTTAAATAAAATAATAATAAATGTCCTAATCTAATCCTAGTAGACCAAAGAGGATAATATTTTATTCATAAGGTAATTTTTGGTCAAATAAAACTTATCCAATAGAATTAAGAAATCTGTATGGGTAATTATGATATCATTTTTACCCTTAATTACCCAATTTACTTTTAACCGTGGTAAATACATGTCAAAATTTACATTTCACCAAAAATTATATTCATCTTATTGAACCAAATTTTACTTAATGATAGTAACCGTGTCTCTTGGATTTTTGAAATTCAACTCAGAGAAGCGATAAAATTATGGTTTATGCAAATTTGCTATTGTGATTAGAAGGTGGGTAAAAGAGGTTAAAAAGATCAATGAAATTTCATACGTATAATTTTATTATAAATAGACTCCAATGAATTAAATTGAACATATATTGGTATTATATGTCTATTTTGACATAAATTAAATTTAAATAAAATATATAATTATTTAAATAAATGTCTGTTTTAAATAATAACGTGGTGTATTTCACAATTCATAAAAAATTGAATGTTTTTAGGAAAATACAAAAAAATTACCCTAAGCTAAGTTTGATATTCCGAATAGAAATATGTAGTCTTTTTTAAAATTCAAAACATAGAATCTATATTTATTTAATTAAATTTTATTCCTATTGTTAAAAATAAAAAGCGGGTTTTTAAAAATTAAAAACTATCAAAATATTGACATTTGTTTAGGTACTCTTTAAATGTGAAATTACTTTTAATGAATTAATTGTATTTAATGACAAAAATATATTCTAATTTACTTCAAAACCTTTCAAAATCATAATTTAGCACTATAAATTATTTCCATTAAAAAAATTGTTTTCAATTAAAACATAGAATTTTTAACCATTCATCAAAATATAAAAGTTATCAAAAAAGTACAAAAAATATATCCAGGCTAAATTATTATGTTAATATTATAAATAAGATTTTAAAATCATTAAATTTAATATATAAAAGTGTCAAATATTGGTTTTAAAAAAATTTCACCATTAAAATTTGGTAAAATTGCTTTTATTGAAAATAATTCTTTTATCTGAAAAAGTTAATTTGTTATGATATTATGTCTATAAAACACATAATATGCATGTTAATATTATATAGAGTATATAATATTTATTAATGTAGCTAATACTTTTCATAGTTTCTTTTGGAATAACTAGTTTGGTAAGTTGTGGTGCACTCAAGCTCAATGTTGAGTGTAGCAAAAGTTATTGAATTAATTTAATGAGATAACGTACTTTGAAATCTTGGGGTGTTACATTCACCCCTCCATCAAAATATTGAATCCTTATAATTTTAAATTATTATTCGAATATAAAATGTTAAAAATAGAAAAATACCTTTGTGGAAAACCCGTATCGGAAATTAGTTTCATAAAATTTAGTATTAATAAGAAGGAAATGGAAATGAAATTATATCCACCAAATTATGCTCTCGATTAGGAGATCATTGGTGGAAATTAGAGACATAATTGGAGGAAAAAGTAAATATTTATGGGGATCTGTTGAGGTTATCAATCACAAACAATTGAAAAATTGAGGGCCTCAAAGCCATCAATCAATGGTGATTTAAAATATCGTCGGTTAAAAAAACAGAAGGTATTAGGGTAAAACATTTTTTTATGATCCCTTACATAATGTTTTATAATTAATTTATCCATAGAATAAGAGGAAAAAATATACCTGATAAGTAGTGTTTCATCCATTAACTAATTCCAACCACAAATTCTTCTTTCAGTCCAAAAGATAATAGAATTCAAAAATATACTATTTATCGTAATTGTATAGGATTCAAAAATGATGTTTTTATAATTTATTTGTTAGAAAATTTAAAAACTACCTTACTAAAACCCATACATCACATAGGCTAGCGGTAGGTGATGCACCCTTTTCGCCCTTCGTTTGCGGGTTCATGTCTCGCACCCTTACCAGACGTGACAGGTTGTTACCCGACCTTTGGGTTTTCCTTTTTATGAAAATCCAAAAAACTTAAAAAATTATTTAACCTTAGAAATACTATCCAATGTCAAAATTAATGGATTCCAACCTTTATAATTATCCAAAATACTACTGTCAAAAATCAAAATCCAAATTTTATAAGGAAGGTAAACATAATTAAGATCCCTTTTTGCACGTAAAAACATTTGAATACCTTCATCATGTATTCATTTAAAACACGGTACCACCCTAAAATATCATAAAACCATATTGATTGCATTCATGATCCCTTATGACTTATAGAATACAGGATATATTCCTTATATCCAAAAATTTTGAATACTTAAAAAACGATGGAATAAACAAACCATTAATCAGTTCCAACGCAATAAGGAATATCAAATATAATTCATCCAAATCAATCATATCTTATTCAAAAAACACTACCTTTTTATCAGAACCAGATTAAGGTATATCTTTCTGTCAAACATTTGTTTTCCCAAAAAAAATCAACTTGTTATTGAGTAACTTGTCTTAGAACCATATAATCTAAAATCCATAATGAAATAGTACTACAGTACAATAAATATTTATTTCCAAAATTCATATAACTAGTACATAGTTGATAAAACAATAAAATGAAATAATTGATTATTAACAACATAAGAATAATAGTCATTCATCTTCATCTGTGGTAGTATCATAACATGATTATTATCCAATAGCATCATTTGGGGAATACTCTGATGATTTGGACATTGATTCGTGTAGTTTCCCAACTCTATGCAGAAGTAGCATTGTACCTTTGACACCTTTTTCTTACACTTGAAATCAAGTAATTGGTGTCCTTTTTCTCCACACTTATAAGAAACTCTAATTCCATTCAATCATTTAACAATATTATTCTTTTCGTAATTATTACATATTGGAAAATCCTTTTTTCCCTATTTCCTTTATCCATCTTACTCTCTTCCATCATTTTCTTCTCATGATTCTATTCAAAGCCATAAGATTCGGAGAAATATTTACTTATCTTATTAACACTGAATACTATTTCCTCATATGATGATAATACAAGGGAGATTATTTCCTTACTAAATGTTGTTTTAATACCATGAAAGATACGATCCTTCTTAATCATTAGATCATTTTTATTGCTGGAGTTCTCATTCTTTCTAAAAGGCACCATTTCTAAACAATGGCACACATTAGGTTAGTTTATGAATCTCAATACATAATTACAAACTTGTAAAAAACTTAACATAAGTTGAAAAGTTTATGGATATAATCCATAATCATAAAAATGTATACATTGAGGAGATATATACTCATAAATTTTTCATGATGAGTTGTAATGAAAATTTGAATTATCCTATGCAAATACCTTGGGAGTTTTGTAACCAAGAGTGCAGCAAGGCTTGCTGTCGTGCACCAGTTCCCATTCGAGTCAAGCTCAAAGTGGTGTTTTCATGTTTTACCCCTAGGTAAATCAGCACCAAAACCACCTCTACCCGATCGTATCTAGACATGGATTTATTGCATGGTAAAATCATAAAATCTATACATTTCAAAAATTCTAGGAATATTTTCTATACTAATCCTGAAGGTCGATCTTAGGGTAATGTTCCCTAATCAGAGTTTATCTAAATCCATTTCCAAGGTTGTTGCAAAAATTCCTCTGATACCCAAGGTAACTACCTGATCCCAGAAGCCCAGAGTCGGTGAATTATTTTTTTCATATATTAAATACTTATTAATAATACATATTTTAATAATTATCTTTGAATAATGAACGTGGAAATGACTCTCATCATGTCAGGGAGATGGTAATCCCTACGTAGGCACAAGCGACCATATCATTATATTGATGGAAAAATCATATTTAATTGGATGGTATATCATATATACAGAATAATTAACATGTTGTATTTATTATTTACATTAGTTATACTCATTATTATACCCATCCAAATAATGAAGTGTTTGGATAACAAACTACACCATGATGTGGAGATGGTGAGCCGTACATACACACGTATGGTGACATTGTCATTTTTAGGATTTTTAGAATAATGATATGGTTGTACAATATTTATAATAACATCACATTTTGTATAAGGTATTAGATTTATTATTTTATATTGTAGTCATAAAAGAAATATCAAGTGGAATAATTAAAGAAATTGAAAGAGGTGATGAAATATTTACATCTTCTTCGGGTTCTTCCTTTTGATTTGATCAAAATGTCTCCATTGGATGTATTTATGATCAAATTAAGGACTCTATATTTATTTTATGGATTTTGGGAGGATATTGGGGTAGGGTTTGGCTGAGAAAAATGGCTTTGTAGTAGTGATTTTGTGAGAAGGGGAAGTGCCTTTTTATAAGAGAGGTGAGGGTCACCTTAGGAAAATCTTGAAATATTATTTTATAATAAAATAATTTTCGGTTTCTAATGGCTAAGAAATAAATTATTTCTTGGATAAGGTGAGGATGGTTCAAAAACCTTTCAAAAAATATTTTTTTGAAAGGGTTAGGTCATCATATTAACCTTATATTTTAGATTTAAATCATTGTTAAATCGTTTGACATTTACCATGTCTCTCTATATTTTTATATTATATGGGTAATAATCAAACTATAACCAGCCCAGAGAAACCAATGTGGTTAATTATTGATATATATAACCTTATATATGTTATTTGACTGATCCTTATATTTTTATGAATATTATATCAATTAATAATATAATATTTGTTTTAAAAACTCAATTATGTCAATTTTGACACTATTTTGTATTTGATTTGTTTGAAATCCATAGAAACATTATCACTTAAAATACAATTTATTTAACTAACCCTAACATGTCATATTAACCTAAAAAATTATTTTAATTCACTAGAAGTCTCAATTTACATTTATTTGGAGATTTATAATATCAATTATTTTAATATTTCATTAATAAGGTAATTACTGTATCATCATTGTGTCATAAATAAATTAATTTATATAATGTCTAAAATTATAAATAAAACACCATTATGTAGGAAATCTATTTAGCTTTCTAATTAATATTTATAGTCGAATTTATATTGTCTGTAACCCAACATAAAAAATGGTTTAGTTATTAAACATTGAATTTATCTCTTTTAACTCTTCTTTAAATAAAATAGTAATAAATGTCATAATCTAATCCATGGGTACAAAATAGGATCTTATTTTATTCCTAAGGTTGTTTTTGGACGAATTATACTTATCTAATAGCATTAATACATGTGTTTGGTTAATTATGATATAATTTTTACCCTTAATAACCCGATTAACTTTTAAGTGTGGTAAATAAACATCAAAAGTTACTATTCAACCAAAGTTATTTTCATCTTATTGAACAAAATTTTACTTACTGATATTAAAAGTGTCTCTCTGATTTTTGAAATTCAACTCACTGAAGTGGTAAAATTTTGTTTTATGCAAATTCAATAAAGTGCCTAAAAGGTGGGTAAAAGAGGTTAAAAAGTTAAATAAAATTTTATACATCTAATTTTATTATAAAATGACTCCAATTAATTACATTGAACTTATATGGGTATTATATTTATATTTTTACTTAAAATAAATTTATATAAAATAAATAATTATTTAAATGAAAAGTCGATTTTAAATAATAACGTAGTGTTTTTCACTATTCATAAAAAAATGAAAGTTTTCAGAAAAATCCCAGAAATTCACCCGTAGCTAATTTTTATATTGGAAATTCCAAAATGATTTTTTCTTAAAGTAAAAACATTTATTTTTTATTTATTAATTTAAAATTAATTCTCATTGTCAAAACCAAAAGGCGGGTTTTTAAAAATTAAAAACTATCAAAAGATTAACATGTGTTTATGTAAAATTTCAATGTGAAATTACTTATAATAACCTAAATTTATTTAAATGATAAAAATATAATATAATTATACTTCAAAACCTTTCTAATTCATAACTTAACAATATAAATTATTTTGATTAAAAATGTTTTTTCAATTAAAACATACTATTTTTCAAAATTCATCAAAATATGAAAGTTATCTGAAAAGTAATAAAAATTTATCCAAACTAAATTTTAATGTCTTGATTCTAAAGAAGAATATAATTTCTTTAAATTGAATATATAAAAGTGAAAAATATTGGTTTTAATAAATTTTATCCATTAAATGCCGGTAAAATTGTATTTTTTTTTAAAATACTTCTTTTATCTAAAAAAATAAATTTGTTCTTATAATAAGTCTAAGAAACACATAATATGAATTTTAAAATTATATAGAGTATATAATATTTTAAATTCAGAAAATATTATTCATAACCATTTTTTGAACGACTAGTTTGGTAAGTTGTGGAGCGCTCGAACTCGGTGTTGAGTGCAGCACAATTTATTAAATTACTTTAATGAGATAACATACTATGAAATCTTGGGAAGTTAAAGATTTAATTGATGAATTGAGTGGTATTTCATCCATGTTAGTTGGGATTTTTTTGACAGATGAGTATGAAATTATTAGAAAACCATGATCTTATCTGGGTTTGTGGTGAAATACATTTCTCATATGGGTTTGGCTATGAGGTGATGATTGTTATGTTCTTATGGAAGGGTGTATATAAGTAAATTTTTATATTAATATTTTAATATATTTTCCAACCAATCAAAAATGTTTTCCTTGAAGTTACCCTAGATTTTTTGATATTTTTCATGTTTTCTTACACTTTCATAATAATTTGAGGTTTTGATGAGTTATTTGAATGTGTGAAGATTTTTTTAGACATTGAGATTACAATGGAGTTTTTAAAGAGGTATTGAATCTACTAGTGTGAAGGTTATTATTTTAAATACTATTATATGATTTTTTACTACATATGAAAATATGTGTCTACATGATGAATCTTGTGTGAGTTTTTTTTTCTTATGAAAATATTCATCTATGTGAAAATAATGTAAGTTAAAATACCACATTGAAGAGGTTTTCTTAATGAATTTGGCATATGTATGATAGTTCCTCCGGTTTCCAATAAACACATTTATCAATTCCCCTACATAAAAAAATATATTTAAGAAAAATTCTTACATATGTGGATGCCTCAACATGTCCAATGTGTACAAGAAATAATAATTATAATAAAGTATGTGTATTCAGATAGCCATTTTTTTTGTGCATATCTATTTCTTTCGAGGATATACACTTTTATCCTTGACCTAAACCCCTATTGGGGATTTTTTTAGAGAACCACATATGAAATTTATTGTTATGAAGAATTGTATTTTTTTTAGAGTTGATGTGTTTTAAACTATTGAAGAATGATGACAAAAAAATAATATTAAATGTCCAAAACCTCACATCTATTATTTTATTAAAATGATTCATAATATATTTCCAAAAATTATATCCATGGTTTATATCTATTTTATTTTTTAATATGTTTTATAAAAAACAAAATTCTGCTTCTAAAAGTTGAAACTATAAATAATGGATAAATATCGTTAAATATTGTAATTTAATGACAAAATGTTGTATTATTCTTAAGGTAAATTAATAAATTAGTAAATACAGTGATTTTATAATAAGTTTTTGAGTGTTACATTTCAAAAGTATTTCTTATTAAGCGAATTATTCTTTATTTGTGATCAAATATGCAATGTTTTCTCAATTTTTTTATAGGAATTTCTGAATAATATGAAACATATAAGAAGATTATTTCTTTAGACATATAAGTATTAAAAGTAAAGAATATTTAGGGGATTATGGTTAATGTTTACAACCCAAATTGAATGATGGAATGGATGGTGTTGTGGTTTATGACTCCATTAAGATGTTTAGTAAAATTCTATGACGGAATATATTTTACAATAATTAAGTTAAATGTAGAATGTTTTATTTTCTATAATATTAAAAATTTCTACATAAGATACAATGAAATAATAAAATTGAGATGTGGACCTACAAAAAAATATAAAGTATCAATGGTCAAGAGATAGGATGATTCATTAGAGGATTTGATCATAATTCTTAAGTTATCATCTATATATTATTGAGATCAAGTATTAGTGAGATTTTATGGGCATGATAATCATGAAATAGATTATAATAATATATTTATAAAATAAGATGATATTCTTCAATGTTTCTAAATTAACATAGAGTGAGATATAAATATATTGTTGTTAAAGAATCAAAACTTTAATAAGATCTTTATTATCTAAATTTCATTTTATTGTATGTTGGTAGTGTTAATCTATATTGTCTGGTGTGATGATTGACTTTCATGGTGTAGATCTATTCCATCACTATAAGTTTGTAATTGTTTTTATTATTTTGAAGAATTTTTTATTAGGGAGGTCAACCAACCATGTAACAGATTAGGTTTTTCAATAAGGGTTAGACCCTTGCATAAATCCTATTATTCTTTATCTCATTTTTTTTCTTACACAAGGGAGGATGCGACTCTAAATGTTCGTGGATCAAATATAAACAAGTTATAGGGGTTGATTTAGGTATGAAAAAATTGTAAAATTTTGTCTCTGTTGATTTATCTACCTCCCCCTATTTAGTGGAGTAATTTGATCCTGTGAATTTTAGCATATGTTCCAAAATTTTACCTAACACAATCTTTATGTTCTTATCTTGCACCATCCATGTCTTATTGTACATGAAAATATCATTAATAAGGAAAAAAATAATCCAAATTCTATTGAATAACCAAATTCATCATAGCCATAAATAATACCTACATGTTCATCAACCCAAACGGTATCACCATATACTTTTATAAACCATATATTCTCTTAGAAGTTATATGTGGAAAATAGAATGGTACTGAATCTCAACTGCTGATATCATGATCTGATATCAAACATCAAAAAGACTCATCTACAAATTAAATGATCAAATATGTTTGAAATATGATTATGAGGACAATAGTTTTTGACTATAATTTGATTTTTCTTTTAGTATACATCACATAACTGTAGTGATCTATCTTCATTCGTGGTGAACATAGCTGGAGATTCCCAAGGGTGTGTTCGAAGCTAAATAAACACCTTGGCCTCTATGTCCACTAACTGAGATTTATGTTAACAATGTTCCACTGAAAGAATCTGAAATATTGTAATAGTAATGTGTTTAGATATAGGTTGAAGATCAATAATGAGCTCAAAATATATCTCATGTGGAAACTCTAGGAATTCATCAAAGAAAAATTACAGAAAAGATCCACCATATGAGGAAAAATTGTTCATGATGAGTTCCCTTCACCCACTACTATATAGGAACTAGGGCCAAAATCTTACCTAGTTTCTAATAATTAGGTCTTGGATGTCCTACCTATAATTCCCATTATACAATATAAACAAAAATGTTTCTCTTTGTAGATATAAAAGAAACATGTCTGAAATAATAGTGGATTTTAGTTCAGTATAGTATGAACCAATCCATCACAAGTACCAGTTCAATCATTTTCATTTCTTACATGATTATGTTCAAAAAAATAAATTACCTATAATATCCAAGTAATGTTCTCTATAATGGTTAATTGCCTATGAACACACTCCCAATAATGTATCAATATACATCACCCAGTACATATATTATATAGCCAAACCAAACCTATCTACGAATGTATAATATATAAAGGAATGCAAATATACTATTTAAATAGTGTTTATACTAATTTAGAAATAACTAAGATCTGACCTCAAACTATAGAGGGCTCCACATCAATGCCTATAATAGAATTCCATATACTATGGAGCTTTAAAAGATGCGAACCTTGATCTATGGAATATATCAACTATATATAACTTCTCCACTATTGTGGCTATACCTAGACCTAAGTACCATAATATATCTAATCCTACCTTCAATCCATGTTCGTGTACTAATGTACTAATACATGTATATTATAGATCTTTCTCCAAATAAAAATAAAATTTCCCTATAATACCACTAAATTAACAAATGATAGGTGGTCTAGGGAACTATGAGGGGGTATGGCCTAATCAACTACACTAATAGATCCTAATATATTGGTCTCTCTATGAAGAGAGAGATAACATGCTACCTTGAATACTCGAACCACACACACCAAATCATGATTCCATAAAAAATTTATTCCAACTACCTTTTGATTTACCACTAATTACACAAATATAATCTCATCATGTTGATAATTTTCCCTTTCATGGTCTCTTTTCTGATATAAGTTCCTAGTTCACAACTACATAAAAAGTGGAGGGAAGAAATAGGTTCACCAGAACTAGAATATCATACCATTGACCACCCAGAAAATCAATTTCCCTATCCAGACCAATAATAGCTATAGTGTGATAAAAATTTCAATTCTATGTTAAATAATCGTCATATTCAATGACTTTAACACCCTAGTAATATAAAGTGTAAATATATTAAATGACATAACACATATCAACTAGGATAACCATTTTTAGGAGCCTACCTGATTATAAATCCATATTTATGTAGTGACTAGCATGGGTTACCTCTTGTGAAGGTTCCTAAGGTGTGTGCGAGTATAGAAAAAATTATATTCAAAAGAATAATAGTTGACATATAGGGAAATTAATATGTATGTTGACCCATTCAGGAACATTTGTGGGTCCTAGGGAGGGAAACCCATGTTTGTGGGGTAACTAGTGGTACATGGAAAGCCAGGCCCAATGACCATATAACGGTGGGGTTTATGTGCTGTTACTGGGGAATTATTGTTACATAGGTATTATAGTAAGAACCCAACCTTAAGTGTGGTGACACGGTCTGGGTTGAGATATAGGGTCAACAATGACGATGTTGTTCTCTACAAAAGGGTGAAGGTAACACCCCATAATGGAAATGGTTAAAAGTACAAAATGATATGAACAATGTTAATATGGTTCACCTTTATTTTTGGGATCCTACCAAATTATGACTTCATAGTAAGTAAATCTTATCGATGAGTAGTGGTCATGATGCATGACTTCCTTGGATGTTTCATAGGGTCAGTGTAAGTGAAGAAATAATATTTTCCTATATGGATATTCATTAATCTAATGAAATGATCTTGCATATATAAGGAACCTATGGAGGGGAGACCATGTTTGTGGGGGAAATGGGTGGGAATTGGTGGGCCAAGACCTGAAGTCCTTATTAAAGAGGTGTTTCTATGATATTATGGAGGCCCAATTGTTACATTCATATCAAGATAATAAAATCATTTTTAATAGTGGTGAATCTTCCTAATTGGAGATATAGGGTCCCTAATGGAGATGTTTGGATCTGAATAGGGGTATAATGTTACAACCTAGATTGATAAAGGGTTAAAATACTATATGATGTGACTTATTTCTAGAAGGATCACCATTATTTTTGGAAACCAACATGATTAAAAATCCATAGTTTTGTGTGCATGACATGGAATATTGACCAGGATGGGTGTCCTCCTTGGATGACTCCTTGGGCATTTTTAGTGAGGGAAAGTGTTGTCCCGTAGGGAAAATCATTAGTGTGATGACCCACTCAGTAATGTGTGTGGGTGCCTGGGAGGGGGCCATGTGTCTGTAGGGAAATCGGTGGTATGTGGAGGTCCAAGACCAGATGGCCATGTAATGGTGGGGTGTCTATTCTATCACTGGGACCCAATTTTTTACCATGATATCATAAAAGTAACAAATACTTAGGTGTGGTGGAATGACATTGGATAATATTTAGTGTCTACAATTCGGTCATTTTGATCTAGGCAGGGGTAAGAATATGACATGAAAAAATGATAAAAGGTTAAAAGACTAAATTATATGACTCATATCATAAAATGAATGATTATTTTTTGGAACCTACCTGATTAAAACTCCACACATAAGCAAGATTATCCTAGAGTAGTGACCAATATGGGTGGCCTCCTATGAATCTTCCTTTGGTGTGTACGAGTAAAGAAAATTATTGTACTATATGGATGTTCATTTGTTTAATTACAATTTTAGGAACATGTTTGGGCCATGAGGAGATGAAAACATTAAATTTGGGAAACCAGTGGTACATAGTAGTCTAGGACTCGGGGATCATATTAATGCACAGTCTTTGTGCTATCAGTAGGGACCAATTGTTACAATGGTATCAGTGCATGAACTCAGCCTTAATTATAGTGGCACTTCTTGGGTTGAGATATAGAGTCCCCAACAATAATATTATTCTCTAAGGGGGGTGAATGTTACACCCCCTAATGAAAAAAATAAAAATAAATAATGATATGAATATTATCAACAACTTGCAGATTTATTTTTTATGATCCCATCTAATTAGAAGTACCAATTTAATTATTCTTGGCCTTGACTAGTTTCCATGATGGTTGATATCACAGGATGTTTTGAAGGGTGTGTGAGAGTGAAAAAAAGGATGTGACTATTTTAAAAAAAGGATGGTGTGCTCTATGGGGTGAATGTGACCCCCAAAAATAATAAAGATTTCAATGACTAAATAATATGAATCAAGTCAATATTGTTAACTTTTCTTTTCAAGAGCCTACCTGATTAAAACTCCATAGTTAGGCATGCTTGGCCTAGAGTAGTGACTGGGATTGGTTACCTCCTCGGAATTATCTGATGGTGTGTTTGATTGAGGAGAAATCACACTAGAAAACACAACTTTTGGTATGTTTGGACATTCATTAGTCAAACAGACCACACTACTAGAAATAAGATCTATACAAATGGTTTTGTGATAACTGTCAGTATCGTTCACCTATACGGACCTATACCAATGGTTTGGCCAAAACCGCTGCTGTAGGTCACTAATTTGGACATATACAATCGGTTTTGGACAAACTTTTGGAATAGGTACCAAAATAAATGAATCTATACCAACGATTCTCAATGATTTTGGTACAGGTCTATACTAACGGTCTCGCGAACCGCTGTAATATTTACATGTATTTTTTATGGATTTTTTTTACAGAGAACATAAAATAAATAAAAATTTAAAATATTTTTGATAATACATATATACATTTATGAAATTATGTTCCTAAAAGTCTAGTTAAGTTAGTGGTTAGGTCGTTCAATCATAAACTGCAAGTACTATGATCAAAACCAACAGAATGCTTCTTTTTTGAAACACATATACCAATAGTTTTATGGGACCATTGGTATAGATTATTTATATTACTTATACCAACA
Organism: Viscum album; assembly: GCA_963277665.1. Taxonomy (NCBI): domain Eukaryota; kingdom Viridiplantae; phylum Streptophyta; class Magnoliopsida; order Santalales; family Viscaceae; genus Viscum; species Viscum album. The sequence goes on from OY728138.1 coordinate 37,711,886, forward strand.
GTTTTGAAAACTGTTGGTATAGGTCTATACCAACGGTTTTGGGAAAACATTTGGTATAGACCTATCCTCACGACTTACTTGGCCACAGTCCTCCAAACCATTGGTATAGGTTATACAAATGGTTTAGAGGCCTATACCAATGGTTTTAAAACATTGGTATAGGGTATTTTTCTACTAGTTCCATTTAGGAACTAGTGTGGGGCAGAGGGAGGGGACCACAGTCTTTGAGGAACCTAGTTATAACTAGCTGGGTAAAACCTGAAAACCATGTTAAAGTGGGTGTTTATTCTATAATTGTGGAAATGTTGTTACAATGACCATCATATTTTGTTATGTGAGATACATAATTTCCCTACGCCTATCATCTCAAAAGAACATTGGAATGAACTAGTCAAAGAAGCATGTCTTAATGCCCTTACAGCAAAATACTTTATACAGGTCTTCCATGACTAGAGCATCCCACCATTTTTTTCTGATACTCAATTTATAGAAAACTAAATATTTTCCCCTTATCCTATGTTATCTGAATATTATCAAAAATCATAGTAACAGACTCAATCCAATGTTATACTGCTTGGGGATCACCCTAAAATATCATTTTCAATAATTATTATATTGGTCATAATAAATAATAATATGATACCATGTAGAAAATTCATAAATCATATGTGTCTTCTATATTGTATGAAGTCACCCCCTCTTTATATTACATCCATTGTCCAAAATCCCATAAATCATTAAATTCAAACTCATGTTCCTCGCTCACGGTGAAACAGTCTAATAGTAAAAATTAATAACATGAACATAAATTTCATTCCTGGTAGAATGTACATTTCTCATATGTGTTTTAGATAATAGTTGATCCAAGTTTCACACCAAATCTAGATACTCCTTGTCACTTGTCAACCTTAACCCATTAATCAAAGAGATAAATGAGCTTTGATACAAATTTATAACAACCCTCAATTAGCACACACTAAAATTTATTAGAGAAGATTGCACTATATGACCCAAGACATGTCCCAATTTACACCAAAGATTTTCAACTAGTACTGAGGATCTTTTATAGAATTATAGAGATACTATGCCATAATAAAATATTTTTTATTATTAGTCCACCGGCTTGTAAGTGAGAGCAACTCATCAGCTGGTGGATTAAACTTGGCTAACCCATGCTATAGGAGCTCCACCAAAAAACTGATGGATAGACATTGACTGAACTCTGAAAACTTTTTAGGTTGTAAAAGTAAGGGTAATATCGTATTTCTTTCCTGAATCCTCCATTTAAATTTTTATTCCCCTACATCACATTAACACTATATATTCAAACATAGGGGCTCTCATTGTATTATTATAGCTCTCCCAATGTGAATCCTCAATGATCAATTTGTTGATCGAGGTTGTGATCCTCTTTTTTGGTTCTATTGGTTATTAAATTTAGATTCTATTCATACTTGTATTCATTCGTCATATTATTATAGACCGTCCTTGAAAACCAAATAAATTTTTTAGATTGGAATTTTCTAATTTGATATTGTGAATCTTGGGATAATACTCTCTATTTTCAGGGACTTCTAACTACAACATGTGGATTCTTTCTAGTATATGGATTCCAATTGTTTTTAGGTAATTGGTTTTGTGAAATGGATTTGTGCAATTATTATTTCTTTCTTTCTCCTTTAAATTAGTTTATAAATTTCGTAAAAGGAATGAATAATTTTTTAATAAAATATGGTGGAGTAAGTTATGTTTGTGACATATAATTATATCTATGGTGTTGTTAATGAATATGTTTTAAAATCAAGTTTTACATATTTTAAAATTCTTATTTGTTATCTATTTGTGAAATTCACTTTGAATTATATTCTTATGCTAATTCCATCTATGATCTTTGATGAGATATGGAGACATTTTTAGATATGAACTCTTACCCCCAAGGAATGTTATTCATGGGTAATGTGGACACAACGTGTCTTAATTTCTGGTTGGGATCCTCAACTATTAGGTCCACTAGGCTAGATACCCTAAGAGGGGGGAGGGAGTAAATTAGGCTTTGAATGATAAAAAACAATGCCTTTTGTCCTTGTTTTGTTATTAGACAAAACCCTCTTCTCACACCTTCCCGTTGTAGAGTATGAGAAAATCCTAATGTACGAACATCACAAATCAATTTTACATGGTTCACCCTCTACAAGAAGCATACTCCAATGATTTTTCGATGTTCCAAATCCACTATAAGCACACATCTGTTTACAATGTTTGTAGTGAACTCACTATCCCTCCTAGTTTACAACCAATGACAATTTGAAAGCTCACTACTCACTCAACTGAAGTGATCTCAGTGATTCTTCAGAAGATCCACTAACAATTTATAGACTATTAATCCACTTTGTTATCTCAAATGATTTCATATTCCACTATATATAGATTCTATATTGATTTCCCACTATTATCCACTTCGGAATACCACATTATGGTAGTATTATTGGGAAACATCAAATATATCTCAAAACCCATACACCCTATTGTACGCAACATTAATTCCTTGCATGAAAGTTTCCTATTTTGTCTTGAAACACCCCTTGTGCATAACTTCAATCTTACGCACAACCCAAATCATAAGAGAAACCTTCTTAGCTTGCATGGAATGCAAAAAAATTGGTGCAACTCCCTTTTCTTAAAATTTTCTCATGATTCAAAGCTCATATTCTCTCTTATTGTTGAGATCTTTCAAATGAGGCATGTCCTCACTTATTTATAGGTGTCACTGACCCCTACGGAGAATATTTGACTTGTTGCACAAGATCCTCTTTGAGGGCGCAAACCCCCATTTGATGTCGCATTGGGGGTGCATGTTTTATTCACGAAACCTCATCTTTCACACAAATTTCCAAATATTTTATACACATCATCCCTTTTCTAGTTTTCGATGTTCTGTTCTTGAAAAATTTCTTGTATTCAATATTTCAAATCACCTTTAATCTTGCAAGAAGAATCATTTTCCAAAAACATGTTTCCCAATTTTCAGATTTTGGGGCCCAAAAATTTCAAAAATAGTAGAAATCAGCACCACCATATATCTATTTTTTTGTGCCGCCACTAATTTTCCATTCCATTTTCATTGATCATTTTCCACACAGGTTGTCAAAAATATCTCAAAAACTCAAAAAAATCACTATGGAAGCCTTATTGGTCAACAAACAATCTCACTTTTTCAACAAACACAAACACCTCAAAATGGCTTCGATGTTACCTTGAGGGATTTTTTCCCAAAAATTTCCCTCATAGGGTTTGTTGAAAAATCCTATATAATTTGAAACCTTTTTAGCATCATCTATATTCTTATACTATTTTCTTCATGCGATTCAAATAGAGTTCAAATATTTACTCAACACAGACTCTAAGACCCCATGAGAAATTCTCAATTCGAGAAACAATATTATAACGAACTAAAACAAACTCTTAAAACCACAAAGAAACCAATAAACTGATTTCATCATAAACCTCAATTATCATGATACATCTTCTTTGATCAATCACTTCTAGCATCATTTAATTAAAAACTCCTCCTTCTTCACATCATTGGTTATTGTGTTATCCAAGATAAGATATGGATAATCCCTTCAAATACAAAATAAAAAACATATTATTATCATGTTGCTCCCCCTATCATATTCTCAAATAGTCATGCATAACCCCCCTATCTCGTAGCTCCACCTTCCAGCTTCTCCCCATGTCTCGACAGAGAAATTTTATCCCCCTTTAATAGTCACACTTTCTTCCCCATAGTCAATGAACACAATGGAGACTCATTTGTGGAGTACAATGGAGTAAGGAACAAAAATCATCACATTAGGGAAACATTTATCATACTTTAGAGAGAGGGGGTTCCACATGAACATGTATTCAAGTACAAGGAGTTGACTAAACTCCCAGAGAAAGTTGATGACTCTCAAAAGCTTCCTTGGGTAATGCCTTTTTCAAAATGAAAACAACTTATAGCTCTATAGGCACATACTCTTACTTCACAAGCCCTTGCTCCACCTTCTCCTTCATAAAATGATATTTGATCTCAATTTTCTTTTTCCTTGGGTGATAGAATGGATTTTTCATAAGACTAATAGATCTAGAATTATCACATTAGAGACCTTACCAAATCTCTCATATTGTCAAGCTACTGCTTCATCCACTATAATTTTGTGTGTTCTTGAGTAGTCGGAATATACTCATCTTTTTGGTGCTCAATGAAATGTAATCTTGTTTTTTATTTATCCATGAAATACCTAATACACCATGGTAGAAAGAACCTCCTAACTTTGATTTCTTATCATCTATTGAACTGGCCCTATCTAAATATATATCCCAAAATCCCTGGCTAAGATTTTTGATTGTACATAAAACCAAAATCCAAAGACCATATAATATACCCAAGTATTATTTTCACTCCATGAAAGATCCTTTCATTTGGATTGCATAGCTAACTCACTACTTGGCATGAGAAGAAAAAATATGAGATCTTGTTTATATAATTTACATTAAAAATCCTATAATATGATTTTGTTCTATGATATTAACAACCTTTCCATCATTAACTTTTGATAATTTCATCTCTGTAATAACTGAAGTTTTCATATCATTGGAATTTTCTATTCCAAATCTTCCCAAAACCACTGTGGAATATTTTTATTGAGAAATGAAAGGTTGATTCCTTCCTTGTGTCACCTGTAAACTAATGGTAAATGTTATCTAACAAATAATTGATATTTCAAACTCACATTTCATGAATACGCAAAACTGTCTGCATTGAGCTTCATCTGACCCACCAAATATTATGTGATCAACATAAACCATCACCATAATCATTTTTTTAATGTAATTTCTGATATAGAGAGTTTAATCATATCCTATAAGTTAAAATATATGCTTCTTAAAATACCGATCAATCCTCGAGTATCATACTCTTGGTGCATGTTTCATCCAATATAGTTCTTTATTTAACCGATAATCTTTATTCCCATCTTCATGAATGTTAAAATCAGCTGCCTATTAAATATAAACATCTTCTTCCAAAACTGTGTTCAAAAACACAGATTTGACATCTATATAGAAAACCTTGATCTTCTATTACATTTCAATTGGTAGGAATAATCTGATTGTTTCCAGACTTTAAATAGGTGAAAATGCCTCATCAACATCAATACCCTCTATCCAGCAGTAACCTTCTCACACTAATTATGATTTGTTTTTAAAAAATATTCCATATTAATTTATCTTGTTGTGAAAGACCCATTTAGTCCCAATTACCTTCTTATATGTTGGACAAAAAAAATCACCCACATCTGATTGTTCTCAATATAATGTAGCACTTCATTTATATCCAGCACCCAATTTTCATTTTCAGCTGCATCAGAAAAGTATTTAGGCTCTACCTAAATTTAGAATGATGTCTGCTGCTATAACATCATTCTTTTTTTCTGAATAAGTTATATCTAATCACCAGTGATATTTTTCCTATAAATATCATCTTGACTCTTTCTCTTCTATAAAAGAAACTAACATTACTTCCTCCTTCTCATCATACATGTCTTCTTCTGTCAGCATCTTCCATATCTTCCCCATGTGTGTTTCTTTCCTACTAATCACATTCCTCAAGTAAATGTTCACTGTGTTGTTGTATTCTCTATTCATTTTTAACTACAATTAAATCATTTATCATAACTAATTTTCCATATTTTTATTAAGGAATTTATAAACAGTTATTTTCCTGAGCAACCAATTAAAATACCATCATCTCAACATGAATAAAATTTCTTATTTTTTTTATTAAGAACCAAAAACATACATCTAAATATTCGAAATTATTTTACTATTGGATTATTTCCATACCACATCTCATACAGAGTCTTTCCTTCCTTTATATATAACCGGTCACTATTAGAAATGCATACCGATGTAAATACTATTTCCTTCAAAAATTCCATTAGTAGGTTATTTTCAATAAGAATTTATCTATCCATGTTGTCGATGATCTGATTTATCCATAAAATGAATCCATCCTATAAATAATTTCTCAGGAAATAATCATGATGTATTATACTATGTTTCTAGAGATATTATTCCACTTGACTGTTCATGAATTCTGTTCCATTATCAGTACGAAACATTAAAATTTTCTTCCCAATCATCCATTCATATACCCTTCAATATTTTTTTATGAAACTATACACATTGGAATTTTGGGAAATGAAAAATACCCATTTACATTCTACTATATTCATCAATTAAATGAACAAAAAATATATTCCAATCAATGGATCTTAGTGAGAGAGTTCCACAAACATCAGCATGCACCAACTCAAGCACTCTAGTTGAATTCTTTTCATTTTCATTGTATATCTTTCTAATGATCTTATCTTGTTGAAAAGCCTCATACGCATGTCTACGATCACGCGATATCATAGGGAGGTATCTATCTACATCAAAAGTCAATAGATATTCTAGGGATGGTTAACATAGATGAAGTAGTCCTTTATGCCACAACTCATTCTCTTCCTCTGTAAAAAAAAGCACATATCTTCTTTTCCACTTACAAGGTAGAGATTTCCCTCTGTCATTTTTCCCTATAGGAAAAAACACTCCTTATATTTCTTTTACAATACATATCTTTTTTGTAAATATTATATTATTCCCAGAGTCACGTATTTGACTGGTGCTAAGAAAATTGTGACCAAGAACTTCTACCACCAAGATATCATCATGTCTCATTTCATTCCCCGAAAACCATGTATTTACCGAGCCAATAATATTTATTACTTCAGAATTTCCAAACATGAAAAATTCTTCATTTTCATATATTATTTATGTAGCCAGATCCATATTACCTATCATGTGATATGTGCAACCCCTGTCAAAGATACATATTCCAGAATGGTCTGATGCATTAATGTTAGTTTGTGCAACCAAATCCTTCTCAGATATGTTTTTCTTGATCCATGTTTTTTACTTCATACTCATAAAGGATTTTAAATCATGATATTCCTTGGAGTATGATAGATCATCTTCATTCTACAGAGCTACAAATCGATTTTATGTTTTCATATAATTTACTGATTCTCGGACTGTCTGCTTGCGACCGCTTGGGTTCAACTTTGGAACATTCATATGCATGATTAAAGTACATTATATAGCCATGTGACCAAATCCTCCATACCAAAAACAATTTCCCACAATATATTTTCCACAATATTGTTATGTATTTGGATCTTACTGTTTTTCTTGTTCTATTAGGTATCTCTTGGAAATGGAACATACATTCTGTGAATGTCCCATCCTTCCAGAGCAATAACAACTGATGTAGGGTGCATTCTTATCTTTAACTTCTACACTTATAATTTTCTTTGTGGGTTATTTGAATCTTTTAATTTTTCTTTGTACCCAAATTGATTTTCAATTTTTTAGTGGATTCATGCTATCTGACTTCATCATTCACAATTTTCTGTTTCCGATCAATCCCCACAGCAACCTCTACATTATAACATGACTGTTTCTTTTTTTCTACATGTCTACTATACTCAACTTTCAACCATTGAATCTTATGAATGATTTTATTATCTAGTATTAAACTAGGATTGCACAGTTTTTCATTATCTATTATTTCTCATCCTTGACTGACAACTTCTTCTTCAATTTCTTCGATATTGTTGATTTGATCTTTCACTGTGTTATTCAATCCATCAATCTCCATTTTCTTTTCTTCAACATTGAGTTTATTTTGACCAATATATTACAAGCTCTTTGGCTAGGAAGACTTAGGTTTTTCAATTTATTTTACCATCTAAGACTTCTCTTGTTGTTGTTGTGGTATATAGAGTTGGGCATTATCAATGTCACGACCCCCTCCCCACAAAGTGTACAACTCTTGGGAAGGAAATGAGAGAAAAGAGACAATGACACCTGAGTCCCGCCTCCATTAGGCCCTGGGTTGGCGACTAGCACCGAGGGTATAATAAACACACAAATGGGAGGCATTGCCCTCTAAGAGAACACATGCAGAAGAGAGAGATAGAATAGACTCCAAACAACTCCAACTCGGAACTGAAATATAAAAGAAAACTCAAGTGCACAAATGGAATGTCATGCAAAAGTACTAAAACTGAAAGGGAAAACGAAAAGTACCCAAAAGAAAGTAAAACGGCAGCGACCGCAAGCCCGAACAGCTCCTCCTCCAACCACAAGCTAGTAGTAACCAGATTGATCTCCAACCTACTCCAAGTGACCTAAAAACAGTTTATATGTACATAGGGTGAGTATAATAGTATACCCAGTAGGATCCTCCCCAAGCCTCTCGTGCAAATGTAAAGAAATCATGCTAAATCCCAGTGAACAACAAGTGAAACAAACTCGTCACTTAAATAGGTATACTATGTTACCAACCTCACCATGGATACTCTCACCAAGTAAAGCATACAAGAATATAGCATATAGTAATTATTATCAAGGATACCCTGCTACTACTTCCCCACTGGTTTGCCGCTTTTCCCCAACGACATACGTCATGTGCATCTCTCTCCAAAGTCTTGCTCGTAGATACCTGGACTGAGCTCCACAATCTGCACCTCGTGCACCACAAAGGCTTGCCCGCAGACACCTGGGTGAAGCACCACACCATCCTCCCAACCAAAAGTAACTAGGTATGTTCGGGGAGCCCCCACAGCCCGCATAATGTGCATCATACTTCGGGTATTATACCTCAATCCATTATAGCCCATACACCGAGTAGGGATCCTCAAGCCATCACAACCTATACACGTTACACCTATAGTAGTCCATAGGATACTATATCCAGAATATATGTGTGTGAAATAAACACAATTCATTACAGCCATCTACACACATATATGGGGAAACTAACTATTGTGCATGTTGGCACATGTATCTACCAAGAGAAGAGAGCGGGGCCAAAGGGGGTAGTCAGTCATTCGACCTCCCATCAAAATGTAGGGGAAAACACCCCCCTAGGGCTCAGGATCCCTGGGGTGTCATTTTCCCTTACCGAAAGGGTGGAGTAGCATATAGAAACACAAAAAGTACAGAATATATATATAACTCACATCCACACTATGGGAATTACCTATTCTTAGATACATCTGCAGCTAACGTCTCTTAGACTTCAGGCTGGTACTTCTAAGACTAGGTGTCTTATAAGCACACAAACAATTGAAGAGATTTATTAGATTACTCCATTCTCATTTTATCAGTTCCATTGTAGGTTAATTAATTCTTTAAACATTAATTAACCATAAACAATTCCACATTAAACTTAATTGGCATCACATTAAAAAAACAACAGCTTCTTTTAAGATTCACATCACCTTTAAATGCCAGTATCTCCCTCCCTGTGGATTATCACCATTTAATCAAACCTTCATTACAGAATCCCTTTCCCATATTCCCAGGCATTCTAGAAACGCATCCTATGCTACTAAACAAAAAGGGGGCTCAACACGGTGAGTAGATATACTACCCGTCGAGTCTTTGACGCCTATAGAAAGTGCATAGACCCATTCTCCCTCGAGAGGCTAAACACAGAAATCATGTGGCATACCCTGCGTGTCTTCGCCTCCTTCAGAAGGAGGGTAAGTAAGACCAGCTACCTTGATCAGTGGGGAAAACCAAAGAGGATAAACAACCAAACAAAACCACCAACATCCAGCCATCACATTCATCCCATACCATCATCCTTGGTGTCCTCCCCGACACCCACATGCATAAGCTGATGCAACTCACCACCCAAAGCGGCATCCACTTCCACACAAAAAATTCCACATGCCTCCACATATCAGAACATCCATCCAGGCTCACATCACAGCAAGCAGCAAGAAAACACAACATCACAACAATGATCTCTTGACCCTTTAACAATAAAGAGGGTAACATAGAACCCTTTAACAAATTCTCACACAATATGTTTTTTAATCCATATTGAATTAGCATATTTGTTATTCATAAGTTCCAATTATGGGATACCTAATCAATAATCTATCACAATTAAATAACCATGCTTACTTCCCTAATTTCATTAACCTCAAATTAGAACAACTATAACAATGTAAACAACCATATTCATTTACATGACCTTTTATCTTTATCCAATTAATTAAAAATTAATTCCAGATTTACATTAATTATCAATTTCCATCAAGAATGAACAACTAATCATAGAAAACATAGATATCACTCTATCTAGCAAAACATGGGGCAAACCGTTATCACGGTACAAAGAAACAACATGCGATCAACCAATTAATTTAATTCAGTTCAAGTATTTAATTAGGTCAGTTTCATTGTGATCCAAAGGGATAAATCATTCTAATTCTATGATTTCACATATACAATTAGAGAAGCCATGAATCCCCTACCTTGAAGAGTTCTTGATGTCCTTTATCCACACAATAGGTCACAATCCTCCTCTCACGACAACTGCATCCACCAGAGGATGCCACGGTATGACAGTACCAACCAACCCCAAGAAAAACACATTAGAATCATGGAAATTACATGGTATAATATGAATGGGAGAAACAATAGAAGATGATCCCCAAAAGAATGATGATACAACATACATTATATCGAAGATTGAAAGATACAGCTCGGTTGCATCAAAACAGAGCAAAAACAATCCTAGGAGTAAAGATTGATTGTGCAACTCCTACGTGAAGGATTTAAAGGTTCTAGCATCTAATAGCTGATAACAAAGAGGAAGAACAAGTGAATATGATATCTCATCCCTTTTTGAAGATTTAATGGGGCGACAGTTTAAGATCTGGTTAATTCTCCATTAAAAATAGATCGCATTAACCCACGCGGTTTGACCAAGTAAAAACATCCCGATCCATAAGAATAATTAATATAGGATTTATGGCATTTGAATCGGCCTTATGAGTCCTCAAAATAAGGATTTAAATGTATTTTACGTCACAGGAAACATCAAAGGGGCGAAATTGTAGGAAGCTGGAAACACTGTTCAAGTCCACCATTAGAAGGTCACCATTAGAAGGTTACCATTCTGGAAACATTGTTCAAGTCTACCCTTATAAGGTCACCATTAGAAGGTTACCATTCTGGAAACACTATTCATGTCTACCGTTATAAGGTCACCGTTAGAAGGATACCTTTCTGGAAACACTGGCCAAGTCTACCGTTATAAGGTCACCTTTAGAAGGATACCATTCTGGAAACACTGTTCAAGTCTACCGTTATAAGGTCACCATTAGAAGGTTACCGTTCTGGAAAAACTAATCAACCCTACCATTATAAGGTCACCATTAGAAGGTTACCGTTCTGGAAACATTGTTCAAGTCTACTGATATAAGGTCACTGTTAGAAGTTTACCATTCTGGAAACACTGTTTAAGACTATCGTTATAAGGTCACCCTTAGAAGGTTACCGTTCTAGAAAAAGTGTTCAAGTCTACCATTATAAGGTCACCATTAGAAGGTTACCATTCTGGAAACACTATTCACATAACTGGAAATTTGGCAAAAGTGTTGGGGATAAGTCACCTTGACCTCCCAGAACACCTCCAACGCCACATTTGAACAAAGTAATGGACCAAAGAGGTCCGGGCCATTACATTAGATACCTCTCAAAACATTCTCATCCTCGAGAATTAAAAACCAACCCAAAATAAAAGAGGGCTCCGAACAACCACCCCATAAGATACCTCTCAGGGGAAAACCACCATGAGTTGTTCGAAAGCTGGATCAAAACTACGACATCCAAGAGTATGGGAACAAACAATCCATATCCAAACAATTCAATCATAACATCACATCAAAGGTACATAAATAAAACTCAGCACACCAACATAAAACAGCTTTGGGTACTGGACATGCATCTGTGACTCATGTGCCTAGGTACTCTCCTCCATGCCACTGTGTCACCAAAAGACATGAACTAAGGGGATAGAATGCCCACAAAACACCTTCTCCTTGCAGTCTTGGATCTCCACAGGTCGCTCCTCGAAGGTTGCATCATCATCAATATCGATCTCTCCCCAATCGATAACATGAGATTCATCATGAAGATAACGACGGAGCTGTGATACATGGAAAACATCATGTATCCAACTCATCTGAGGGGGAAGTGCTACTCGATACGCCATAGCCCCAACATGAGCTAACACATCGAAAGGCCCAACAAACCGGGGAGAAATCTTACTTCCACGACCAAACCTTTGCTGCCCACGACGGGGAGTCACCTTCAGAAACACATGATCCCCAACATTAAACTCTAAGGGTCTCCTTATTTGATCAGCATATGATTTCTGACGATCTTACGCTGTCTTCATCCTCTCAAAAATCACCTAAATCATCTCAGTTGTATTTTGCACTAGTTCCAGTCCGAGGATTGCTGACTCTCCGACCCCAGTCCAGCACAATGGAGAACGGAATGGCCGGCCATACAAGGCTTCAAACGACGCCATACCGATGGTAGAGTGAAAACTATTATTGAAAGTGAACTCTACCAAGGGTAAGTGCATCATCCATGAACCTCCAAAATCAAGAACACAAGAGTGCAACATGTCTTCAAGATTTTGGATGGTTCACTATATCTGACCATCTGTTTGAGGATGAAAAGCAGTGCTAAGGCACATTTGAGAGCCAAAAGCATGAGGGAGACCTCTCCACACTCTGGAGGTAAAATGAGGATCTTGATCAGAAATGATCATCCTAGGTACTCCATGAGGTCTCACCACCTCCTCCAGATACTGCCTCGATAAAACTTCCACTGAGCTCGACTCCTTGATCGTTATGAAGTGGGACGATTTTGCTAAATGATCCACTACCCCCTATATAGCATCATGTCCTCCCGTAGCTCGTGGTAAACCTATAAAAAAGTCCATTGAGATGTCCCCCCACTTCCACTGAGGAATATCTAATTTTTAGAGAAGACCACCAGGAACACTGTCTTCGGCCTTCACCTTATGGCAGACTAAACACCGAGACACACACTCTATAACAGCACGCTTCAACCCAGGCCACCAAAACTGACTCCTCAAGGATTGGTACATCTTTGTCACACCAGGATGTACTGCCAAGGGTGAACTATGAAACTCTCTAAGAACTGTCTCGCGCATCGACAGGGACACAAAAAGCATGCCATGATACAACACTCAGTGTTGTTTATCCTCCATCCAACCATTAGGGGCCTCACCACAAAAAATCTGTGTCTCCAAACATCCACATCTGGATCACCCAACAGGGACTCTTCCACCTTCTGCATCATGGATGATTGCACCGTCATTTGCAAAATACAACCTCTACCTCCAACCTCTTCCATATCAAGATGCAAACATGACAGTTCCTCCATTACTCTCCAGGAATCACCAGATTCACGTACAACATCATTACGTGACTTTCGGCTCATTGCATCAGCTACAACAATCCCTTTTCCAGGTGTATATGATTTTTCAATGTCATATTCCTGCAAGAACTCCATCCACCAATGCTGTCGTAAGTTCAAGTCACGTTGGGAGAAAACATACCTCAAACTCCTATGATCGGTGGAAACCACAAAGTACTCACCAATGAGGTAATGTCTCCACAACTTCAGAGAAAACACCATGGCTGCCAACTCAAGATCATGGGTGGAATAGTTGCATTCATGGGGGTGCAACTGCCAAGAACCATAAGAAACAACTGACCTCTGCCGCATGAGAACACAGCCTAGACCCAGATGTGAAGCATCACAGAATGCATCAAACTGGACTCCATCTGCTGGAAGACAAAGTACTGGAGCACTTACTAACTTCTCCTTTAGCTACTCGAATGTTTCTTGACACCAATCAGACTATATGAATGCTTGATCCTTCCGGGTCAAATTTGTCAGAGGAGTCACAACTCAGGATAATCTGGCAATAAACCTCCTATAATAGCCTGCAAGACCAAGGAAACATCACACCTCTGACACGGTCTTGGGGGCGGCCCAAGACACCACTGCTTTTATATTAGACGAATCCACAGCTACTCAATGTTGGGATACAACATGCCCCAAGAAACGAACTTCTTGAGCCCAAAACTCATGCTTTGACAACTTCCTAAACAACTGATGTTGGCGAAGAACTCCAAAAACAGCTCATAGATGCTCAGCATGCTCTTCTTCAGATGTGGAGTACACAAGGATGCCGTTGATGAAAACCACAACAATATTGTCCAGGAATTCACAGAACACAACATTCATCAACCCCATGAAAATAGCTAGAGCATTCGTTACACCGAATGGAATTACAACAAACTCATAATGCCCATGACGACAATGGAAAGCAGTCTATGAGATATTCTCATATTTTACATGCATCTGATGATATCCTGACTGCAAGTCTATCTTTGAGAACCAACTTGCACCCTTCAGTTGATCGAACAAGTCATCAATCCGCGGGATAGGATAGCGGTTCTTTATTGCCACTTTGTTTAATCGACGATAATAGACGCACAACCACGAACTGTCGTCAGTCATCTTCACAAACAAAACTGGTGCACCCCACGGTGACACACTTGGCCGAACAAAACCACAATGCAACAGACCATCAAGTTGTATACGTAGCTCTCGTAACTCAGAAGGGGTCATCCTATACGGAGACATAGAGATAGGAGATGCTCATGGATGTAGCTCGATCCCAAACTCGATCTCTCATCGAGGGGGTAAGGCTACAACCTCTTCTGGGAAGACATCAGGGTACTCCTCCATGGCCCTAGGAAAAACCAACTGCTGAACCTTTGAAGAACGCAGCATCATCTCATCCATTATGGATGATAAGGATGGAACTCGTCTATAACCCATCTGCGGATCTCAGTCACCAACAAACACCACTTTCTCTCCATCTGCATCAAAGAAAACGACCTTCTTCCTATAGAAATCCACAATATCCTGCACCGAATACAACGAATCCATGCCGAGTATGACATCATATGGTTGTATTCGTAAACATAGGAAATCTTCCCAAGAGCGGTGTTTCCCCAACACTAGTTCACAGTCTCTACATACTTCAAACAAGTCGGCTCGACCTCTAACTGGCATAGTCAACGCCAAGGGCACAGGAAGCCTCCCTACCGCAAGTCCCAAAGCATGGACAAGGGTAGGTGATATGAAGGAGTGTGTTGCTCCTGAATCAAACAAGGCATACACCATGGTCGAAAACAAGCAGAGGGTACCTCGAACGACATCTGGCTCACCTTGGGCTGGCAACGCTAGAGCATGAAGCTGACCACGACCTCCGCCACAACCTCTCTGACCCTGATAACGACCACCACCATGGCCGCACTCTGGTCTATGAGGACGGGGAGCATCATGGGGCTGTCCTCTGCCTGCTCCATCTACCCTCTGGTGATCTAAAGCTGGTGCAACCTACTGCTACTGCCTCGGCTAGAATTGCCTCAATGGAGGATCCTGGAGCAGAGCGCCCGGTGCACGATGACTGCTCTAAAAAGTTGGTCACTACCACTGCTGGGGACCACGACCACCACAAGAAGAACAAGCGAATGATCCCTTAGCATAAGCCTGATAGTTGCTGCCTCTGGAGAAACGAGATGGGAAGGGCTGGGAGGTACCCCCAGGTGAACAGAAACTCTTCTGCCCTAAAAATTGGGATCCCCAGACCACAGCTTTGCTTCGTGAGGAATCATGACGATTCCCCTCTCATGACGATCCAGTCCAAGTCGAAGTCCTCTCAAAAACCTCTACCCTCGACAGCACCTCAAGATATGTCTATTGCATAAATGGGGTGACCTGACGCTGGATCTCTTGACACAAATCCTCCTCAAAATGCCTCGACCTAGCCTCCTCATCTGGTAACAGTTCTAAAGCATATTGTAGAAGGTCCCAGAAATGGATTCCAAACTCTCGAACACTGGAGCTCCCCTGTCGAAGAGTAAGAAGCTCCTGGCGACTGGACGCCTTCACAGTCGAAGAAAGAAACTCGACTCTAAACTCGTCCTTAAACTCCTCCCATGAGATCGCTGACTCCTCACGATCCCCAAGGAAAAAAACCCACCACTGCCTCGCTGCTCTACTCAGCATCATCACAACCACGGACACCCGGTGTTCCTTCTGAGCACAGATCGAACTGAAGCCCATATCGACCTCCTCCAACCATTCTTCTGTGACTGCATCTGAAACGAAGCCCTCATACTTCTGTAGACTCCGGTGTTGAAACTCTTGGAGTGTCTTCCTCCAAGTGTCATCGTCATCAACCTCTACCCGGTGGTGATCTGCTGGAACAACCTACTGGACATGTTCTACGCAACCCTAATGAGGACGTCAACCTGGAGCCATACCTGTAAAACAACAACTATTAGAGCTCCTAAGCCTGGAGTATGGAAAACTCAACATTAATAAATTAATTTTTTTCTTTTATTATTTTAAGGTTAACCTATCCCATGGTCTACCCATTCAAACATAGGCGCAAAGAACAATGATGCATGATCCTTTCCCAGGTCTCTAACCTGCAACCAGTATCACTTTGTTTAGTAGCCATCGTAAACATAAAGGTCCGTGCAACAGATCATAGGGGGCCCTAAACGCCTTTGTCTCTACCGGCCTCCAGTGTTTACCCCACTTTCTAAACATGAATGACACCGTTTCCTACCATCCCATGGTTCCTCACCTGTGCCTAACTCCAAACTCTATCCTATCCCTCAACCAGAGCTCTGATACCACTCTGTCACGACCCCCTCCCCACAATGTGTACCCCTCCTAGGCCGGCAATGAGAGAAGAGAGATAATGACCCCCGAGTCCCGCCTCCAGTAGGCCCCGGGTTGGCGACTAGCATAGAGGGTATAATAAACACACAAATGGGAGGCATTACCCTCTAAGAGAACACATGTAGAAGAGAGAGGTAGAATAGACTCCAACCAAATCCAACTTAAAACGAAAATATAAAAGAAACTCAAGTGCACATATGGAATTTCATGCAGAAGTACAACAACTGAAATGGAAAAATAAAAGTACCCAAAAGAAAGTAAAACGGTAGCGACCACAACCCCGAACAGATCCTCCTCCAACCACAAGCTAGTAGTAACCAGCTTGATCTCCAACATGCTCTAAGTGACCTGAAAAACAGTTTATATATACATAGGGTGAGTATAACAGTATACTCAGTAGGATCCTCCCTAATCCTCTCGTGAAAAAGTAAAGAAAGCATGCTAAAGCCCAGTGAACAACAAGTGAAACTAACTCGTCACCTAAACAGGTATACTAAGTTCACAACTTCACCATGGCTACTCTCACCAAGTAACGCATACATGAATATAGCATATAGTAATGATTATCAAGGGTACCCCGCTACTACTTCCCCACTGGTATTCCGCTTTTCCCTAACGACATACGTCCTGTTCATCTCTCTCCAAAGGCTTGCCCGTAGACACCTGGGCTAAGCTCCACAATCTGCACCTCGTGCACCACAAAGGATTTCCCGCAGACACATGGGCGAAGCACCACACCATCCTCCCAACCAAAAGTAACCAGCTATGTTCTGGGAGCCACCACAGCCCGCATAATGTGTATTATACATCGGGTATTATACCTCAAGCCATTATAGCCCATACACTGAGTAGGGATCCTCAAGCCATCACAACCTATACACGTTACACCTATAGTAGTCCATAGGATACTATATCCAGAATATATGTGTGTGAAATAACCACAAGCCATTACATCCCTCTACAAACATATAGGGGGAAACTAACTATTGTGCATGTTGGCAAATGTATTTACCAAGAGAAGAGAGTGAGGCCAAAGGGGGTAGTCAGTCATTCGACCTCCCATCAGAATGTTGGGGAAAACACCCCCCTAGGGCTCAGAATCCCCAGGGTGTCAGTTGCCCTTACCGACAGGGTGGATTAGTGTATAGAAACACAAAAAGAACAGAATATATATATAACTCACATCCACACTATGGGAATTACCTATTCTTAGATACATCTACAGCTAACGTCTTTCAGGCTCCAGGCTTCTACTTCTAAGGCTAGGTGTCCTATAAGCACACCAACATTTGAATAGGTTTATTAGATTACTCCATTCTTATTTTATTAGTTCCACTGTACGTTAATTAATTCATTAAACATTAATTAACCATGATCAATTCCACAATAAACTAAATTGGCATCACATTCAAAACAACAACTACTTCTTTTAATATTTACATCACCATTAAATTCCAGTATCTCCCTCCCTATGGATTACCACAATTTAATCAAACATTCATTACAGAATTACTTTCCCATATTCCCAGGCATTCTAGAAAGGCATCATATGAAACTAAACACAAAGGGGGCTCAACACAGTGAGTAGATATACTACCTGTCGAGTCTTTGCCTCCTATAGCAAGAGCATAGACCCATTCTCCCTCAAGAGGCTAAACACGGAAATCACGTGGCATACACCACGTTTCTTCACCTCTTTCAGAAATATGGTAAGAAAGACCAGCTGCCTTGAGAAATGGGGAAAAGTAAAGCAGATAAACAACCAAACAAAACCACCAACATCCAGCCATCACATTCATCCCATAACATTATCCTTGGTGTCCTCCCTGACACCCACAAGCATAAGATGATGCATCTCACCACCCTAGGCATCATCCACTGCCAGAAACACAAGTCCCCATGCCTCCACATATCACAACAACCATTCCTGATCAAATCAACAAGCAGCAAGAAAACACAACATCACGTCAATGTGCTCTTGACCCTTTAACAATCAAGAGTGTAACTCAGAACCCTTTATGAAATTCTCACACAATCTATTCTTTAATCCATATTGAATTAGAATATTTTTTATTTTTAAGTTCCAATTATGGGATACCTAATCAGTAAACTATCACAATTAAATAATCATGCTTACTTCCCTAATTTGATTAACCTGAAATTAGATCAACTACAACAACAGAAACAACCAGATTCAGTTACATGCCTCTTTATCTTTAGCCAATTAATTAAAAATTAATTTAGGATTTATATTAATTATCAATTTCCATCAAGAATGATCAACTAATCAATGAAAACATAGATATCACTCTATCTATCAAAACATGAGGCAAACCTTTATCATGGTACAAGGAAACAACTTGCAATACACCAATTATTTTAATCTGGTTCAAGTATTTAATTAGGAAAATTTCATTGTGATCTAAAGGGATAAATCATGCTAATTCTACGATTGTACATATACAATTAGAGAAGCCATGAATCCCTTACCTTGAAGAGTTCTTGACGTCCTTTATCCACACAACGGATCACAATTCTCCTCTCATGACAACTGCATCCACCAGAGGATGCCACGGTACTACAGTACCAACCAACCCCAAGAAAAACCCATTAGAATCTTGGAAAATACATGGTATAATATGGAAGGGAGAAACAAGAGAACATGATCCCCAAAAGAACGATGATACAACATACCTTATATCGAAGATTGATCGATACAACTCAGTTGCATCAAAACAGAGCAAAACTAATCCTAGGAGTCAAGATTGATTGTGAAACTCCTACGTGAAGGATTTAAAGGTTCTAGAATCTCATAGCTAATAACAAAGAGAAAGAACAATTGAGAATGATGTCTCGTCCCTTTTGAAGATTTAATGGGGCGACAATTTAAGATCTGGTGAATTATCCATTAAAAAACGGATCGCATTAACCCATGCGGTTTGACCAAGTAAAAACATCCCGAGCCATAGGAATAATTAATATAGGATTTATGGAATTTTTATCGGCGTTAAGAGTCCTACAAATAAGGCTTTAAATGTATTTTATGTCAAAGAAAATGTCAAAGGGGCGAAATTGTAGGAAGTTGGAAACACTGTTCAAGTCCACCATTAGAAGGTCACCGTTATAAGGTTACCGTTCTGGAAACACTGTTCAAGTATACCATTATAAGGTCACCGTTAGAAGGTTACCATTCTGGAAACACTGTTCAAGTCTAACTTTATAAGGTCACCATTAGAAGGTTACCGTTCTGAAAACACTGTTCAAGTCTATAGTTATAAGGTCACCGTTAGAAGGTTACTGTTCTAGAAATACTGTTCAAGTCTACCGTTATAAGGTCACCGTTAGAAGGTTAGAATTCTGGAAACACTTTTCAAGTATACTGTTATAAGGTCACCGTTAGAAGGTTACCATTCTGGAAATAGTGTTCAAGTCTACCGTTATAAGGTCACTGTTAGAAGTTTACAGTTCTGGAAACACTGTTAAAGTCTACCGTTATAAGGTCACTATTAGAAGGTTACCATTCTTGAAACACTATTCATAGAACTGGAAATTTGGCAAAGTGTTGGGGATAAGTCACTTTAACCTCCCAGAACACCTCCAACACCACATTTCAACAAAGTAATGGACTAGAGAGGTCTGAGCCATTACAATCAACCACTTTATTGGATTTATTTGTTTTGGCCCTTCAAATGTCTGTATCCTCAAAGTATCCTCCTAATTAAGCCTCTATATCAACTATTCCATTTATTTATTCTTCTTTTTCATCAATGATTGTTTATTCCTTTTTTTAGTACTACCTACAGCAACCACCAAAGCATTTTTTCAGGATGTTTTTAATTTTCTATCTCTTCAACTTCTTCAACCTCTAATTCATTTGAACTGTCACATTCTTGTTAGGGATGGTTCATTTTCTTAAATATATTTCTCTCAAACTATTTTAGTCCATTTATATAAGCTGAAGACTTATTCTCGGTAATTTTAACTTCATCCTCATCATCTTCTTGTAACATTGTGGACATCTTGTCACAAGTTGACCAAACATTCAGCACCTGAAGTGAGCAAGTATAAGTTTCACATTGAATATTCCTTTTTCCTATTTGAATATATAATTAATGGAATGAAATAAACTCATTGAGCTCTTCTTCTTCCTAAGAATATTCAATACTTCCATTCTTTATTTCCTTGAATATCACCTATTTTGATTTCCCCTTTTCCATAGTGTTGTTATCATCATTTCTCATTTCATATGATAAAATGGTATGAGTCGTGTTATACAGTGATTTCTCTTTCATATATTTATATTCCAATGCTTAAAAATTTGGATTTAACTAAGGTGGATGTTTCCTCAAGATACACTTTACAATATTTATATCATTAAGGACCTCTCCTAGACCTCGCATGTCTTTTACTACTACATTATCCCTGTCAAAAAATAATCCAACAAACTCATTTGGGTTCATTATTAGATCATCTTATTTTTTCCATAAAAAGTCTAGAATCTCCTCTCTAACATTTGAATCACCTTCATAAATAGTAAATTACTTTTCCCACATAGCATGGGATGTTTTTTATTAGATCACCTTCGTATATATTTCATTGTAAAAGGGTCTCCCTAAAGAATTGATTCCCTTAGCGTCTGTATCCAATTCCCATCTTTCAGCTTCTGATAGAGCACCACTATTGATATCAGCTGAAATACCATGCAACGATAATGTAAAGACATACATTCCCAAATATAAGAAGTAATGTGGCATACTATTCTTCCCTATAAGAAAATTATTCCAATTTAATATCATAATCCTATTGTGATTGACGACCTCTATTGAGAGAGAAACATAGATAGTAAAATTCCCTTCTAATACCAATTGTTAGGTTCACTAGGCTCGATTCCCTGAGGGGGGGGGGCGTTAATCATAGTATGATAGAAAAAACAACTTATCCTTTTGATAATTTTTTGTTAGAAAAAAATCTCTTATCTCTCCGGTAATGTGTTGACGTACCAAATCCACTATAAAACACCTTTGTTTACAAGGTTTGAAGTGAACACCCTATCCCACGTAGTTTACAAGAAATCAAAATTTGAAATCTCACTGCTCTCTCAAATGATGTTTTCTTACTGATTTGTCAGAAGATCCAGTCATTTATAGGCCTGTAGGTCCATCTATTATCTCAAATGAGTGCATCCCCCACTGTATGTATATTCTATATTTATTTCCCACTTTCATCAACTCAAGAATACCCCATTACTATAATATTACCAGGAAACCTCAAATCCTTCACGCAAACCTTATTGCCTCTTGTGCACAACTTTAATGCCTTTCCCACAAGATTCCACTTTTTTTCTGAATCACCCCTTGCACACAAATTCAACCATATAAGCAACCCAAATCATACACGCAAAATTCTTAACCTTTGCAAAACTCTAAAACATTCACACAACTACCATTACTTAAAATTATTATGTGAATGGGATCTATGATTCTCTCTAAGAGTTGAGATCTTTGGAATGAGGGGGGTCCCCTATTATTTATAGGTGTTATTAAACTCTACGTGAATGATTATACGTGTCCAAAAAGATCCTATTTGAGTGTGAAAAAACACATTTGACATCGCAGTGGGGGTACATGTTTATTTTGTGCAATGTCATCTTTCAGATACATTTCTAAATATTTCATGAACATCATGCCTTTGAAATATTTTGATGTTATTTTTCTAAAACCCGACTTGCACACAATTTTCCAAAGCACTTTCATTCTGGGTCGCAACATCCTTTTCCAAAAAAAAGGTTTCAATATTTTTTGATTTTGTGGCCAGAAAATTTGGCAAGCATTAGAAATAATCTCCACCTTATATCTGTTGTTCTTTACCCCCTATAGTTTGAACATTCATTTTTCATGGTTATTTATAAAAATATGTTGTCAAAAATATCTATGAAACATGACAACTAAACATGGTAACCCTCTTTGTCAATAAAAAATCCCTCTTTTCCAAAAAAAAACACACAACCTCAAAAATGCTTCAAATTCACCTTGAGGGAAATTTTCCCAACAACCTCCCCCTTTGGGATGGTTGGAAAATCTTACATAATTTTATACCTCTTTAGATTCAACCATATTCTACGATAATTCTCTATTGTTGATTTATATTGAGATCGTAGATTTACTCAAAACAAACTTCAATCCCACATGAGAAAATATATGTTTGAAAAACAAGAGTAATAAAGAAAAGTTCATTAATGAACCACATTATTCATGACACCAAATTTTGAAACCACAGAGATACCAATAATCTGTTTTCATCATGAACCTCAGCAGTCAATATATATCTTCTTTTATGGATGACTTATAGTGTTTTTTGGATTTAATAATCTTCCATATACAATTCATTGGTTCTTTTGTTGTCCAAACTAAAATATGGTTGATCTCTTTAAACACTGAAGAAACACATACTCTCACCATGTTTCTCACCCAATAATCTTATCCAACTACCATTCATAACACATCCTATCTCACTACTCCACCTTCCATCTTCTCTCATGTATAGAAGAAGTCATTTTAGTCCCCATAAATAGTCTCACTTTCTCCCAATTTGTCAACAAACGAAGAGTTCACTCTTTTTTGGTCTAAAATAGAGTAAGGAACACAGGTTATCAAATTAGGGAAACACAGATCATACATCAGGTAGAGGGGGTTCCACATCCCTGGTTTTTCAAGTATGGGGATTTGACTAGATCCCAGAGCCAATTTATTCATCTCAAAATCTTCCTTAGGCAAGGTCTTTTCCAAAATATTCACAACCTTGTATCTCTGTTGGCCCATACTCCAACATCCCAAGCCCTCCCTCCACCTTCTCCTGGATAAAATTATATTTTATCTCAATGTTCTTTTTCCATGAATGATGAAAAATATTTTTTCAAATATTGATAGCACTAGAATTATCAAACTCGATTCTAATTGGAGACGTCACTACAACTCCTATACCATCAAACTACTGCTTCATCCACATCAACAGTGTTCGGGATTTTTTAGCTGCAATATATTCATCTACATTTCTTCTCAATGAAATGAAATATTATTTATTTCTTAGCCAAGAAATACATAGTCCACAAAGATAGAATGCAGTAGCTGACGATGATTTCTTGTTATCTACTAAGCCATCCAAATCTACATCTTTATATCCCAAAATCACATGCTAATTTTAATCATTATACATTAAACTGAAATCCACAGTCACCATAATATACTAAAGTATTCATTTCACTAAAAGAATGTGGTTGTCCATTGTATTTATTTGGTATCATGTTGGTTGGAATGTGGAAAATAGAACAAAATATCTTTTTACTATTAGGTATAGTAAACTTCCAATAATCTTCCTATATTTTATGATATTATCTTCCATGACATTATCATCTTCTGATAATTTCATCTGGGTAGCAATTGGAATCCGCATATCCTTGGAATTTTCTATTCCCACATCTTCTCCGAACCTCATTGGTAGATTTAGATTGGGAATTGAAAGTTTCATTGCATCCTTGTGTCACCTGCAAACCAAGGAAAATTGTCATCTCACCAATCATTGACATTTCGAACTCACTTTTCATAAATTTGAAAACTATCTGCATTTAGCTTATTTGATCCTCCAAATATTATTTCATCAACATAAACTAGCACAATCATCCATTAATTACTTTCATTTTTGAAATAGAGGTTGTAATCAACTCCTCAATTCTGAAATCCAAGTTTCATCATGTTTTGATCAAGCCTCATGTACCATGTTATTAGTTGTTGTTTCAACACATATAGGGATTTATTTAACTTTAAAACATTGTTATCATCTTCATGAATGAGAAACAATGTGGCTTCTCAATGTAAACTTCTTCTTCGAAAACCCCATTCAAAAATGAAAATTTGATATCTAGTTGGAAAACCATGGTATTCTATTTCACAGTATTGACCAATAATAATTTGATTGTTTCCACCCTTGAAACATGTGTAAATGGCTCATCGAAATCAATACCATCTATATAGGAGTAACCTTTGGACACTATTCAGGTTTTGTTTCGAATAATTATTCCCTCCTTATTCATCTTATTGTGAGAAAACCATTTATCATTTATGAAATTCTAATTTTTAGGCCTCAAAACAATCTCCCACGTATGATTTTATTTATATGATCTAGCTCCTCCTTCATATCTTGAACGGAGTTTTCATCTTTAGCTAAATCACCAAAGCATTTAGGATTTACTTGTGAATAGAATGATGTCTATTTCAGTGACTTCATTATTATTTTTTGAACTAGAATTTTCTAATCACAAATAAAATTTTTCCATTCAACCTCTGTTCAACTCTTTGGCTTCTATGAAGATATAGACTTTACATCCTCTTCCTCATCATTAGTGCCTTCTTATAAATAACCATTATCTAAATATTTTTCCTAAGTGTTTGTTTCCTCCTAATCACTTTTATTAGAAATTTATTCACTATTTTATTGAAGGATCTCTTCATTTTTCCCTATAGTGACATCATTTCTATTAAGAACATTTCCCTACCTCTTATTAAAGCATTTATACTCTTTTCTTTTTCCTGAGTATCCAAAGAATATCTCCTCATCTCACCATGACTCAAATTTCATATGTTTTTTATTGAGAATAATGAACTTACTTCCAACGATTCAAAATTATTTTCCTATAGGATTCCTTCTAGACCACATCTCATAAATAGTCTTTCCTACCCTCAGACATAATAGAGTCCAACAAGAAATGTAGATCGATGTCAATATTGTTTCCTTCCAAAATATCTCTGGTAGGTCTTTTCCAGTAAGTATTATTCTATCTATTTTGTTCATGATAAAATTTTTCCTTTCAAATACTCTATTATGTTTTGGAGATATCTATGTAGAATCATGACACCTTATCTGGCGTTTCTCAAGATAGTCTTCTACTTGACTGTTTGTGAATTTTGTACCATTATCAGTATAAAACTTTATAATTTTCTACCCAAGCATCCTTTCAGATGCCCTATGATAATGTTTTATGCAACTAAACACATCAAAATTATAGGAAATAGCAAATACTCATTCCATTATACTATATTCATCAATAAAAAGAACATAATATATCTTTTCAATAGTGTTTCTTGGTGAGATAGTTCCACAAACATTAGGATTCACTAACTCAAGAACTCTTGTTCCCTTATTTTCCTTTGTTTTGTATGTCTGTTTTATAATCATATCTTATTGAACTGAATCACTTGTATGTGTACAGTCACGTGATATATTTTGGAGGCCTCTAGGTTCCACAAACATCACTATATCTTCTAGGTATGGTTGGGATAGATGATATATTCATTTATGCCACAACTTATTCTCTTTATCTCTAGACAAAAAACACATATCCTATTATCCACCTACAAGGTCTATATTTCCCTTTTTACTTTTTCCTATATGAAAACTGAACTATCACTTCCTTTGATGATACACATATTCTTATTAAATATTATTGAATTCTCTGAGCCACATATTTGAATTGAACTATGAAAATTTTGATTAAGACAATTTACTACCAATAAATCATGACGTCTCATTTCTTTCCCCAAAACCTAGAAATTCATGATCCCAAAATCCTTAGGCCTTCAACATTTCCCTAAGATGAAAACTCTTTCTTTATCAGATCTTATGCTTCTAATGAGATATTTATTTCCTGTCATGTGAGATGTTCAATCATTGTCAAGGATCCATACTCCAGAATGACCTCATGCATTAAGGGAAATTTCTGAAACCACTTCCTTCTCATCTCTCTTCTTCTTGATCCACGATTTTAACATCATACTTATAATAGATTAGAAATAGTTATCTTCCTTGGAATATGATAGACCAATTTCAACCTTCAGATATGCAAATAATTTTTTTTTCATATCATTTTTTGATTCTCTAATTTGTTGCTTCCAACAGCTTCTGTTCTGATTTGACACATTCCCATGCATGCTTGATGTACAAAATCTAGAAATGATACCAAATCCTCCACACCAAAAACAATGTCGTGCAAAATATACTCTAAAATATTGCGATCTGTTTTGATTTTACTATTTCTCATGTGCCCTTCCATATATCTTGGCTATGGAACATTTATCTTGTGAATGTCACATCTTTCTTTAGAAATAACAACATAGGTTGGGTGAATTCTTGTGTTCCACTTATACGCTTCCAATTTCTCATTGGGACCTATAAATCTTCTAATTTTTCTTTGTACCAAAATCAAATTTCGATTTCCAGGGAATTTCCTACCGTCTGACATCAAATTTCATAGTTCAATCTTTTAAGTAAATCCCCACATTATCCTTACCTTACGAACATGGATTTTACATATTTTATGATTGGCTATTATGTTGCACTTTCAAACATTAGGTCATATGAATGAATTTCTATGCTGGTGTCATACTAGGAGTCAAGGGTTTTTCTTGATACATTAAATTTAATTGTATATAGAGAACTTATTATTGATGTTCTTCGATATGATTGATTTTATCTTTCACTGTGTTATTGAATCAATCAATATACCATTAATATTACATAGATTTTATTTTATATTCAATATCATTTTATGAGATCTATGGAATGGAAGGCCTATGATTTATAATTTCTCTTACCAGATTATACTTATCTTCTTCTTGTTGTTGCATATATTTTTTTGCATCATGAACTTCATTTTTGGATTTCTTTGTTTTGGCACTCCAAATGTCTATATCCTTTTGGGATTCTTCAAAATCATCCTCCCTATCAACTCATCCTTTAATTTATTCTTCTTCTTCATTAAGGATAGTTTCTTCCTTTTTTTAGGTACTACCAACTATAGCCACCAAAGAATTTTCTCCATGATCTTTTCAGTTTTCAATCTCTTCAATTTCATCAACCTAATATTCATTTGAACTATCAATTTCTTATTAAAGAATGTACTTTTTCTTAAAGAAATATCTCTTGAACTGTTTCATGCCTTTCAAAAAGGTTGGAGACTTCTTCGTTGGAATTTCTTATTCATCCTCATCATATTCATGGAACTTTATGGGAATCATGTTGTATGATGACTAACATTTCCAAACCAAAAGAAATAAAAAAGATGTTTCCCCTTGAACATTCCATTTCCACTTTGATTATTTGAAGAAAGGAATGAAATCACCTCGTTTTTCTCTTCTTCTCAATAAGAATATTCAATATTGGGATTTTTCATGGCCTTGAATGCCACCGCATTATATTTCCCCATTTCCAATGCATCATTATCACCATTTCTCATTTCATTTGTTATAAGTGTACTATGCAAGTTATTTAGTGTCAACTCTTTTAGATTGAACTAAGGTGAATGTTTCCACAAGATACACTTCACAATCTATATATCTTAAATGACCTCTCCAAGAACCCTCATGTATTCCTCTACAACATTAACCATATTAAATAATACATCAACAAAATCATTTAGTTTCATTCAAAGATCACCATATTTGTTCCACAGAACGAGTATCTTTTCATATTTAACATTTTAATTGCCTACATGAATATTCAGTAGAATTTCCCACCTAGCATGTGATGTTTTTCATGACATCACCTTTATATAAATTGTATTGGATATGGATCTCCCAAAATCATTGATTTCCTTGGCATCTATATCTAATTACCTTCTTTCAGCTTCTAATCGAGCACCACTATTGATATCGGCTGATGTACCATGCATCACTATTGTAAAAACATCCATTCCTTAAGATCAAAAGTAGTGTAGCATCCGATTCTACCATAGCTGAAAATTATTCACATTGATTTTCAGAATTCCTTTGTGATTATTGACTTCCATTGAGAGAGAAACACATATATTAACCATTAAATGTGATACCAATTGTTATGTCTACTAGGATAGATAAACTAGGGGGTTAATCATGGTAGGACAAAAAAAACAATTTTGATCATGTTTTGTTGTTAATAAAAACTCTATTCTTTATCCATAACATTATAGAGATTGAAAAAATATTAAATAATGCCCATGACACAACAATTATACTTGTTTCACCTTCATTGGGATCTTTTCGATGAGAATAATCCAACCACATGATGATGTACCAAATCCACTGTAAAAGAACTGTTGTTTACATTAGTTCACAAAAAATCTCAATTTGAAAGCTCAATTCTATCTCAACTTATGTGTTCTCACTGCTTCTTTATAAGATCCCCTCATAGTTAATAGACTTGTAGGTCCCTTCATTATATCAAATGAATTCATCCTCTATAATATGTATATTCTCTATTGATGTACCACTTTTATCCACTGATGAATAACTCTTTACTGCAGTATTTCTAGGAAACATCAAATATTTTTCACAACCCTTAGTACCACATGTGCACAACATTAAGGCCTTGATTTCAGTATTCCTCTTTTTTTGTGAAACACCCCATTATGCACCACTTCAATCATACACGCAACCAAAATCTTACATGAAACTTTCTTAGCTTGCGCACATCTCAAACAATTTCACACAACACCCTTTTCATAAATTTCATATGCGATCAAAAGCTCAAATTATATCTAATTTATGACCACTTCTGAATGAGGGGGTTCACCTATTATTTATAGGAATCACATAACTCTTCATTGAATATTCGACGTGTCAAGAAAGATCCTCTTCGAGCCCGCAAATCCCCATTTGACGTCACGTAGGGAACACATGTTTCTTTTGTACAACCTCATCTTTCAAATTAATTTCCAATTATTTCGCACACATCATGACTTTTCTAGTTTTCGAAATTCTATTCAAGAAACATGACTTGTTCACATGTTTCCAAACCACATACAATCTTGGGTACAACATCAATTTCCAAAAAAATGTTTCCCTTTTTTCTGATTTTTATCCCAAAAAAATTTGGAAACATATGAAAAAGGTGCCAACTTATATATGTTTCTTTTGTACTACCTCATGTTTAACCATTATTTTTTAATTGTTATTTATAAATATAGGTGTCAAAAATATATCCAGACCATGAATACACAGCATAAAAACCCTCTTTGTCAACAAATAATCCCTCTTTGTCAAGAAACTCAAACACCCCAAAAGTTCTCAGTGTTACCTTAAATGATTTTTTCCCAACAATCCCCCCTTCAGGTTTGTTGACTGCTCTTCCATAATTTCATACCTATTTAGATTCATCAATCTTCTATCACCATTTTATTCACGTGATTTAGATAGAGATCAACGATTTAATCAACATATACCCTAAGACCACAAGAACAATTCTTGCTATGAGAAATAAAAGCATAATGAAAAATTCATCAATGAACCACTTAATTCCTAATGACAACTCTTGAAACCTCACATATACGAATAAACTGATTTTATCACAAACCTTAGTTGTCATGATATATGTTATTTGATCGATCATTTCTAGTATCATCAGATTTAAAAACTCATCCTTCTTCACTAATTTGGTTCTTGTGTTGTCCATGTTATGTTCTAGATGATCACTTCGAGCACCGATGAAACCCACACTCTCATCATGTTTCTCCCCCAATCAGCTTCTCCAACTGTCATGCATAAATCAACTTATCTCACTGCTCAACCATCCATTTTCTGTATGTGTCCCGACAGAGACATTTTATCCATCTTGAATAATTAAACTTTCTCCTCCTTTGTCAATGAACTCAGAGGTCATTCCAATGTTGTATGAAATAGAGTAATGAACAAAGAACATCACATATGGGAAACATACATCATACCTCAGGGAGAGGGGGTTACATATCCACACATTTTCATG
The DNA here is from genome assembly GCA_963277665.1 of Viscum album. NCBI lineage: Eukaryota > Viridiplantae > Streptophyta > Magnoliopsida > Santalales > Viscaceae > Viscum > Viscum album. The sequence continues at coordinate 37,742,432 of OY728138.1, forward strand.
GACGGGGATTCGACTGGACTCCTAGACCTTGTCAATGCCTCTCAAAGAACTCATTTAGTTTGGCCTTTCTCAGAATGTCTGCAACTTATTGCACTGTAGGCGCATACTCCAACACCAACAGACATTGCTCCACCTTCTCCTTGATAAACGAATATTTGATCTCAATGTGATTTTTCCTTTAGTGATGGACTAGATTTTGGAAAAGATTGATAGAACGTGAATTATCACACTGGATTCCAATCAGAGACGTCACTTTAACTCCCATATCATCAAGCTATTACTTCATCGACAAGAATTATGTACATTCATGAGTAGCCGCAATATATTTATATTATTCGGTAATCAATGAAATGAATACATGTTACTTTATTATCCAATAAATACATAATCCCCCATGATAGGTAGCACCTCTAGATGCAGATTTCCTATCATCTATTGAATTGACCCAATATACATCTGTTTATCCCAAAATCTCTGGATTAGAATTTTAATTATACATTATACCAATATCCATAGTCCCCTTAATATACCGAAGTATTATTTTCAGTACTAGCATGTTGATTTACTTGGTATTTCTTTGTTATCTCACTGCTTGGAATGTGGTGAAAAGAATATCAGGTCTTGTTACTATTAGGTATAGTAAACATTCAATAATATGCATGTATTCTGTGATATTAATTTAATTTTCATCATTATCTTTCGATAAATTCATCTTGGTAGAAACTAGTGTCTTCATATATTTGTAATTTCCAGTTAAAGACATCTCAAAACATTCATGGAATATTTGTATTGAGAAATTATGGGGCTATTCATTTCTTGTTTCACCTGTAAACCATGGAAAAATGTCAGTTCACCCATCATTGAAATTTTAAACTCACTTTTCATGAATTCAAGAAAACATTCTGCACTGTACATTATCTGATCCACCAAATATTATGTCATCGACATAAACTATAAACATCATACATTGATTACTATCATTATTGAAATAGATATTGTAACCAACTTCTCGATTATGAAAGAAAAACTTCATCAAAATATAATCAAGTCTCAAGTACCATGCTCTGGATGCTTATTTCATCCCATATAGTGCTTCCTTCAATCGAAAAACCTTGTTCTAATCTTCATGAATGAGAAAACCATTTGGATGATCAGTATACATGTATTTTTTCAGAACCCCATTGATAAAAATAGATTTTAAGTCCATTTGAAAAACCTTGAACATTCATTGCACTGTAATGGCCAAGAATAATATGACTGTTTCTATCTATACGACAAATGAAAATGTCTCATTGACATCAATACCCTCTATATGGGAGTAACTTTTTCACACTAGTCATGCTTTGTTTCAAATCACTACCCTATCTTCATTCATCTTATTGTGAAACACCCATTAGGAGATGATGAAATTATTATATGTTGGACTCAAATCAATATTCGACATTTGATTCTTCTCAATCTAATCTATCTCTTTATTCATAGCCTCAACCTATTTTTCATCTTCAGCTGAATTAGCAAAGAATTTAGGCTCTACTTGAGATAAGAATTATGTATTCTATAGTGACATTATTCTTCTTGTCTAAACAAGCATTGTCTGATCCCCAAAAATATTATTCCTATCAACCTGATCTCGGCTCATTGTATTATATGCATATATAGACTATACCTCATCTTGGATATCATCAGTGTCTTCTTATGAATCAATATCTTCCACATCTACTCATTGTGTGTTGGTTTCCACCAAATAACATTCATCAAAAAACTATACACTGTGTTTTTGAATTCTCTCTTCATTATCCACTACAAGGACATCATTTATCTAAACTACTTTTCCCAATCTATTATTAAATAATTGATGGGCATTGCATGTTCTTTAGTAGCTGAGGAGTATCTCTTCATCTCCACATGACTCGAAATTCCTATGTTTTCCTTTTTGGAAAATAAGGCACTTACTTTCAAAGATTCTAATGTATTCTACTATTGGGTTCATTTCATAACACATCTCTTATGGAGTCTCTCATTTCTTCGGACATAATAGAGCCCAGTTAAAAAATTTGACTGATGTCAATACTGCTTGCTTCCAATGATTTCTGGTATGTATTTTTCAATATGCATTATTTTTATCATGTTGCTAAAGATCTAATTTCTCATTTAAACCACTCTATTCTGCTGAATAGTACTCACTGAAGAATCTTGATGCCTTATCATGTGTTTCTCAATATAAAATTCCACTGGACTGTCTGTGAATTTAATACCATTATAAGTATGAAACATCTTAATTTTCTTCCAAATCTTCCATTCAAATTCCCTATGATACTATTTTATGAAACCAAACACATCGGACTTATGGGAAATGAAAAATACCCAAGCCATTATACTATAGTCTTTAATGAAAAGAACGTAATATCTCTTCCCATCATTGGATCTTATTGAGATAGGTCCACAAACATCAGCATGAACAATCGTGAGCACTCTTGTTGACTTCTTTTCCTTTTCATTGTATGTCTTTTTGATGGACTTCTCTTGTTTACATGCATTATAAAAATGTGTACGATCACATGATAGATTATGTAGGTCTATAGTTTCATCCCAATTCCCTAGATCTTATAGGAATATATGGGATAGATGACCTAGTCATTTATTCCACAAATTGTTCTTTTCTTTTATTGACAAAAAGCACATAACCTCTTATCCATATACTATTTAAGGATTCCCATTTTTCCATTTTCCCTGTAGGAAAACCACACCATCAATTCCTTCAACGATACACTTCTTCTTAGTAAATCATATAGAATTCCCTGAGTCACATAGTTGATTGAAGATAAGGAAATTTTAACTATGACCTTCCCCTACTAAGACATCAGTGCGTCTCACTTCATTACCCCAAAACCAGACCTTTAATAAGATAATATTCTCCAGGACTTCATCATTTCCAAACATGAAAACTCATTCTTCATCAAATTTTTTGTTTGTATAAAGATCCTTATTACCTTTCATGTGAGAGGTGCAACCACTGTCGAGGACCCATACCCCAAAATTGACTAACACATTAAGGGAAATTTCTTCAACCACTGGCTTCTTGTCCCTCTTATTCAAGATTCATATTTTTTAATTCATAATCAGAATGGATTGGAAATCATGAGCTTTCATGGAGTTTTATGGATCAGCTTCATCCTGTAGATCTACAAACCAATTTTGCCCTTTCATCATTGGTTGATTCTCTGATTTTCTACTTGTGACCACTTGGGTTCAGATTTGTAACATTCCTCTGAATGATTGTTGTAAAATATATATCCGTGTGACTATGTTCTCCACACCAAAAACAATGTCCCTAAAAATATGTTCTATAATATTGTGATAGGTTTAGCTACCACTGTTGACATCGTTCCCTTCAGTATATCTTATCAATAGAACATAAATTATTTTAATTGCCCATATTTCCACTTAAATAACACCAAATGTAGGGGGATTAATGCATGTCACTTCTACACTTATAATTTCTCCTTTGGTTCCCTGCATCTTCTAATTTTTCTCCTCACCCAAAAAAAATTTCTGTTTCAGAGCTGGTGCTTCTTGTCTGAATTCAACTTTTACTGTTTTATGTTTTTTTCAAGAACCACAAGAATCCTTAACATCATAATACGATTGTTTCTTCTTTTATTCTTGGCTATTATGATCCACTATCATCTTTTAGGTATTCTGAATTATTTTCATTGTAGGTATCATATATGGAGTGAAGGGGTTTTCATGATTATTTATTTTACGTCATAGACCAAAAAACAATTCTTTATGTTATTTGATATACTTGATTTGATCTCTCAATATGTTTTCAATCCATCAATCTCCCTTTTCAGTTCATCAACTTTGAGATTGTTTTCACCAATATTTATAGAGCTCTTTAGCGTGGAATACTTATGTTTGTCAATTTCTATTACCAGCTCAGAGTTATCTTCCTCTTCTTGTTTCATATAGACTTTGGCATCATGAACCACTTTTCTAGATTTCTTTGATTTGGCACTATAAATTTATATCTCCTCAAGGTATGATTCTAATTCAGCATCCATTTCAACTCTTCCTTCAATTTATTCTTCATCATTATCAGTGATTGATTCCTCCATTTCTATGTACTACGGACAACAACAACAATAAAAGTTTCTCAACGATCATTTCATTTTTCTATATCTTCAACCTATTAAACCTAATATTCGATTGAACTATAAAATTATTGTTAAAGAATGTTCTTTTTCTTAACGAAATTTCTCATAAAACATTTATTTCCTTTCACATATTCTAAAGACTTTTTCTTGGGAATTTCAACTTCATCCTCACCATCATCTTTGAATTTTTTGTTGTGTCTTGCTGCAAGATGACCAACCTTTCCAAACCTAATGTAAGTAACTGAATTTTCCCCCTAGAACATTCCTTTTCTTCTTTGAGGATATGAAGAGAGGAATAACCTCACCTCATCTATGTCTTCTTCTTCTTGATAATCTTCAATATTGATCTTCTTCATGGACTTGAATGCTACCACTATAGATTTCTCATTTTCAATAGCATCATTATTATCATTTCTCATTTTATATGATAAAAGGGTACTATAAAAGTTATCTAATGTTAGCTCTTTCAGATCTTTATCTCCAAATACTGAAATTTTTTTATATAATATAGGTGGTCGTTTCCACAAGATATGCATCATAATCTTTATATCTTCAATGACCTCCCCATGAACTCACATGTCTTTCACTACAACATTAAAACCTTAAAATAATGTATCAATAGAATCATTTGGGTTCATTCTCATATCATAATACTCATACCAAAAAACCTATAGATGTTTTTATCTATCCTTTGAATCTCCTTCGTAAATATTCAATAGCTTTTCCAACATAGCATGTGATGTTTTTCATGACCTCACCTTCATATAGATTTCATTGGATATAGATCCCCCTAAAGAATTCATTCCCTTGGTATCTACATCCAATTTCCTTCTTTCAGCTATTGATAGAGCACCACTATTGATATCGACTGAAATACCATGCATCACTACTATAAACATATCCATCTCTAAAGATCATAAGTAGAGTTATATCTGATTCTTCATAGATGAAAATTATTCCCATTGAATATCATAATTCGTTTCTGATTGTTGACCTCCACTAAGAGAGAAAAAATATATTAACCTTTCCCTTTGATTCCAATTGTTAGATCCACTGGGTAAGAGACCATTAGAGTGGTTGTGAGTCATGGATTGATAGATGAAAATAACTACACCTTTTGATAATGTTTTTATAGAGAAAACACTCTTTTATCTCCCTCTCGTGGTGTTGTATGAAAAAATATTTAAGGATGCACAAGACACAACAATTTTACTTGGTTCACCCTCACTGGGCTATATCCTAGGGGAATACATTGGCGATGTGTCGATGTACCAAGTCCACTATAAGAGAACTATTGTTTACAATGTTTGGAGTGAACTCCCTATCCCTCTAGGTTGACAACCAATCAAAATTTCAAATCTCACTACTCTCTCAACTAAAGTGTGCTCAGTTCTTCTTCATAACATCTACTCACATTTTATTGACATGTAGGTCCCTTCATTATCTCATATGAAGGCACTGTCCACAGTATGTATATGCTTCATTTATGACCCACATTCATCCACTAGTGAATACCAAATTACTACAGTATTACTGGGCTGCCACAAATATTTCGTGAAACCCTTACGGCCTCATGCGAGCATGTTTAATACCTTTTAAGCAAGATTCCACTTTTCAGGGGAAACACCCCTTATGAGATACTTCTATTTTACATTCAACCCAAATCTTACGCACAACATTTTTAGCATGCCGGAAACACAAAAAAATTCACACAACTAACTTTTAATTAAATTATTATACAATATGGAGCTAAAATTCTCACTATGTTTTGATCTCTTTTTAATGAAGGGGTCACCTCTTATTTATAAGCGTCACATACCCCTGCATAGAAGATTTGATGTGTCGCACAAGACCCTCTTCAAGCACGCAAAACCCTATTTGAGTCCCATTGGGCATTCAAGTTTCTTTTGGGCAACCTCATCTTTCGCACACTTATCCAAATATATCACACACATCATGCATATTCCAGTTTTCGATGTTATGTTTCTGAAACATGCCTTCTATGTGTGTTTCCAAAACACCTTTAATCTACCAAGCATCTTCCTTTTCTAAAAACACATTTTCATATTTTTCATTTTTGAGATCCAAAATTTTGGAAAAAATTAAAAATTCTAGCCACCTTATTTCATTTATTTTTGCACAACCTCCTATTCTAAAATTTATATTTCATGGTTCTTTATCAACTTTGGTTGTAAACCTTATCTTTGGAACTCAACAAATCACCTTGGAAACCCTCTTTTTCAACAAACTATCATGTTTTGTCTACAGACAAAAACACCTAAAAAATGATTCAATGTTAAAATGAGGGATTTTTTGCAAAAAATATCCCCCTTTGGGTTCTTGACAACTGTTCCATATTTTTATACCTCATTTGCTTTATCCATATTCTTCCACCATTCATTTCGTGTGATTTAGATAGCGATAAATGATCTAATAAACACATACTCTAAGCCTACATGAGCAATGATCGGTGTGAGAAACAAAAGAATAATGAAAGGTTTATTAGTGAACCACTTCATTACTGATAGAAAATATTAAAACCTCATTGATACCAATAAACATAATTCATCATGAAACTCAGCTGTAAAGATATATCTTCTTTTATCGATCACTTAATGCTTTATTATATTTAAAACTAATCATTCTTCACTTCTTTCAGTCAAGTGTTGACCAAGAAAATCTTTGGTTGATCACTTCAAACACCTAAGAAATAAATACACTCAATATGTGTCTCCCCCAATCAGCTTCTCCATCTATCATGAATAAATCCCCCTATCTTGTTGCTCCACCTAAAAACCTCTCCCCGTGTCTCGGTAGAGACATTTCTCTCCTTTAATAGTAACACTTCCCCTAATTTTTCAGTGACCCAAAAGATCACTCCTTTATGGCCGACAACAAATTAAGAAACACAGATCATAAAATTATGGAAACACACATCATATCTCTAAGAGAGGGGTTCCACAAAAACATTTTTTCGTGTACAAGGAGTTGACTGGACTCCCAGAGCTAGTCGATGCCTCTCAAAAGAATCTATGGGTAAGGTGTTTGTTAGAATATCTATAACCTCCAGCTTTGTAGGAACATAATCCAACTTCACAAGAACTTGATCCACCTTCTCCATTATAAAATGATATTTTATCTCAATGTGCTTTGTTCTTGAGTAATAGACTAGATTTTTTCTAAGATTGATAGCAATTGAATTATTAAACTAGATTCTAATTGGAGATGTCACTTCAAATCTTATATAATAAAGCTACTACTTATTCCACAATATGAGTGTGAATTCATGAGTCGGTGCAATATAATCAGCTTATATGGTTCTTAATGAAATGCAATTTTGTTTCTTTCTTAGCCAAGAAAAACATAATCGACAACAATTGAAAGAACCTTCGGACGTTGATTTCTTATCATCTGCTGAACCGGACCAATCTGTATATGTATATCCCATGACATTAGGATGAGATTTTTCATTATAGATCAGAACCAAATCCATAATCCCTTTAATATACAGAAGTACTCTTTTCACCTCAATCATGAGGCCTTCCTTTGTATTGCTTTGGTATCTCATGGATTTTCTTGCAGTGGAAACAATATCAGGTCTTTTTGATTTTAGGTATAGTAAATATCCAATAATCATTCAATATTTTTTAATCATAACTAATTTACCATCATTATTGTATGATAATTTCATCCAGCTCGAAACTTGAGTCTCCATATCCATGGAATATTCCATTCCAAATCCACTCAAAAGCACTTTGGCATATTTGGATTGAGAAATGAAAGTGTAAATTCTTCCATGTGTCACCTGTAAACCAAGGGAAAATGTTAGCTCACAAATCTTTGAGATTTCAAAAACACTTTTCATGAATTCAAAAAAATTAAGCACTGATCATTATTTGATCCGAAAAATTTTATGTCATCAACATAAACCATCACCGTCACCATATTATTACATTCATTGTTGAAATATAGATTTTAATCAACTCATCTAAACTATAATCTAGGATTTTTTAAATACTGATCAAGCCTCAAGTACCATGTTATTGGTTCTTATCTCATCTGATATAGCACTTTCTTAAATTGAAAAACTTTTTAGTTATCAACATGAGGGAGTACAATATCTTCCCTTTCATTATAAACTTATACTTCCTGAACCACATTCAAAAAATAATAATTTTATGTTCATCTTGAAAATATGGAGCATCTATTTCACTACAATGACCATAAATAATCCTATGGTTTCCAGCCTTGACACAAGTGAAAATATCTCAATGACATCAATACACTCTATCTAGGAGTAGCCTTTACAACCTAATCGTTATTTGTTTCGAATAATTTTTCCATATTCAATCATCTTATTATGAAATACCCATTTGGACCTCATGACATTCATATCTATTGGCCTCGGAAAAATATCTCATGTCTGATTCTTCTCAATCTGATCTAGCACTTCATTCATAGCATGAACCCAATTTTCATAATCAGTTGCATCAGCAATGAATTTAGGATCTACCTAAGATATTAATGATGTATGCTACAATGAATTCATACTTATTGTCTAAACTGGTGCTATCTAATCACCAATTATATTTTTCCTATCAATTTCAGCTGAAATCATAGGCTCTTATAAAGATAAAATTTTTACTTCCTCCTGGTCATCATCAGTGTCTTCTTATTAATCAACATCACCCACATATGCTTCTTGTGTGTTTCTTTCTTCCTCGCCAATTTCATTATTAAACTATTCATCGTAATGTTGAATGCTATCTTCTTTTTCAACTAAAGTGACACCATTCCTCTCAACTACTTTTCCTAGCCTCTTGTTAAAGAATTTATATAATTTTCTTTTTCTTGGGTAGCCTAGAAACATCCCCTCATCTCCATGTGACTCAAATTTCATATGTTTTTCATTGTTGATAATAAAGAACTTCCAAAGATTCGAAATTATTTTACTATTGGATTCATTCCATTCCACATCTCATACGGAGTCTTTCTTCTATGAGACATAACATATCCCAATTAGAAATGTTGACCGATGTCAATAATGCTTCCTTCCAAAATTTCTCTCGTAAGTCTTTTTTAATAAGTATTATTCTAGACATGTTGTTGTTGATCCGATTTCTTCTTTCAACCACTCCAGTCTATTGAGAGGTTCTCAATGAAAAACATGATTATGTATCACGTGTTTCTTGATATAGTCTTCCACATGACTATTTGTGAATTATGTACAATTACCAGAATGAAATTTTAGAATTTTCTGCCCAAGAATCCTTTTAAAAGACCTATGATACTATTTAATGTAACTATACACATCTTAAATATAGTTATGGAAAAATACCCAATCTATTCTACTATATTCATCAATGAAAGGAACATAATATCTCATCATGTTAATGGCTCTTGATGAGATACGTCCACAAACATCAGCATGCACTCACTCAAGCACTCTAGTAGACTTCTTTTCCTTCTCTTAGAATATCAATCTCATGATAGTCCATTATTGACAAGAATTATATGTATGTGTACAATCATGTGAAATCATAGGTAGGAATCTAGATTCACCTCAATACTCTAAATCTTCTAGGGATGGTTGGAATAGATTACCCAACCGTTTATGCCACAACATTTTCTCAAACTCTCTAGATAGAAAGCACGTATATTCTTCTCCACTTACAAGTTATAGATTTCCCTTTGTCCTCTTTCCCTATAAGACAACTACACCATCTCTTCCTTTGGGGATACACTTATTCTTAGTAAATCTTATATAATTCCCTGAGTTACATAGTTGTTTGGTGATATGAAAATTGTAACTGTGACCTTATACTACCAAGACATCATCACGTCTCATTTCTTTTCCCCCAAACCATCTCTTTTTTGGATCCACTAGTCTTTATTACTTCAATATTTCCAAACTCAAAAAATCATTCTTTTTCATATTTTAGTCTTGTATCAAGATCCTTATTACCTTTCATTTGAGATTTTCAACCACTTTCAAGGATCCATACACCAGGATGGTCTAACACTTTAAAGGAAATTTATGTTACCACTGCTGTCTCAACTCTCTTCTTCATGATCCATTTTTTTTCTACATAATTGGAATGGATTGGATATCATATGTTTCCTCATAGTATGATGGTCCAAATTCATCCTGCAAAGCTGTAGATGAATATTTTGTTTTCAAATCATTTGTGATTCAATAATTTTTTACTTTCAACCGCTTGGGTTCTACATTGGAACATTCCTTTAGATGATTTATGTACAGTATCTAGCCCTGTGACCAAATCCATCACCCAAAAAACAGCATCCCTAAAAATTTGTTCAAAAATATTGAGATCTATTATGACATCACTGTTGGTCATGTTTCCTTCATTATATCATGGATATGAAACATACATTTTGTGAATCTACTATATTTCCACGGAAAGAACACCTAATTTAGGGTAAATTCTCGTGTTTCACTTTTACAATTCTAATTTCCCCTTGGGTTTTTGGAATCTTCTGATTTCTCTTCATACCCAAATCAATTTTCAATTTTGGATTAGGTTCTTTCTATCTGACTAAATGTTTCATTATTTAATGTTTTCAGTCATTCCCCACATCATCCTTAACATCTGATCACAATTGTTTGTTCTTCTTTTTCTTGGATACAATGATCCAATTTCAATGTCTTTGTCTTCTAAATGATTTCCATTTCCCGTATTGTACTATGAGTCAAAAGCTAATATTGATCCTTCAATTTTTTCTGTAGACCAAAATAGTCTTCATCAACATATCTGGTACTGTTGTTCGATATTTAACTATGTAATTCATGCCAATGATCCCCCTTTTCTATTCTTCAACTTTGAGTTTATGTTCACCAATATTTTATAAGCTCTATGGCAGGGAAGACTTATATTTTTTGAATTTTTTTTCAAGCTCAGACTTCGCTTCTTTTTGTTGTCACATATAGTGTTTGGAATCATGAACCACTTTGTTGGATTTATTCATTTTGGCTCTCCAAATTTTTATCTCCTCAAGGGATCCTTTTAATTCATCCTATATATCAAATCTTTATTCAATTACTTATTCTTATTAATCAATTATTGTTTCTTTGTTTTTATGAGTACTACCGAAAACAGACACCAAATAATTTTCTCCACAATATTTGTAATTTTATATCTCTTCATCTTCTTGAACCTCAGATTCATTTGAACTATAACATTCCTGTTAAATAAGGTTATTTTTCTTAAATAAATTTCTATTAAACTACTTCTTTCCTTTCACATTGGTTGAAGAATTCTTGTGGGCAATTCCAACATCAACCTCTACATCTTATTCATACTATGTGGGGGCATATTTCGGCAACATAACCAACCATTCCACACCTAAATCAAGAATGTTATAGTTTTCCCTTGAAAATTACTTTTCATCTTTGAAGATTTTATGAAAGTAATGACATCACATCGTCTATCTCTTCTTATTTATGAGAATATTCAAGATTCAGATTCTTCATGGCCTTGAATGCCACCTCTTTATATTTCAACATTTCCATATCATTGTTGTCATCATATTTTTTTCATATGCTACATGGGTACAATGAAAGTTTTTTAGTGCCACTTATTAATGAACATTATCATCCAATACAAAAAATATCAAATTAAACCATGATGGATGTTTCCTAACGATATGATTTAGAATCATTACATTTTCAATGAAATCTCCATGATCTCACATGTCTTCTAATAAAACATTATCCAAGGCAAAGAATACATCAACAAAATTATTTGGGTTCATTATTATAAATCATACTTGTTCCACCAAACAATAAGCTTTTCCCATATATCTTTTGAATCTCAATAATAAATATTCATTAGCTTTTCCCACAGAGCATGTGTTATTTTTCGTGACATAACCAAAATATATATTTCATTAGATAAGGCTCCCCCTAAAGCATTGATTCCCTTGGCGTACACATCAAACTACCTTTTACCAACTTCTAATAGGGCAGAACTATTGATATTGGCTGAAATACCAAGCATCGCTACAATAAACACATCCATTACCAAATATCAAATGTATTATTTCATCCGGTTCTTCCACTGCTGAAAATTATACATGTCGAAGTTCAGAATCCCTTTGTGATTGATGACATCCATTTAGAAAGAAATGCTAAAATTAACCTTTTACTCTGATACATATTTTTAGGTTCAATAGGCTACATACCCCTAATATGGGAGGTGAATCGGGGCATGATAGATAAAAACAACTTCCCCTTTTGATATAGTTTTTTTAGGTGAAACACTCTTCTCTATCCTTTCCATTGTATCGTATGAAGCAATGTTAAATAATTCACATTAAATAAAAATATTATTTGGTTCACCCTCATTGGGATACATCCAACGAGCATACACCAATGATGTGTCAACGTATCAAATCCACTATAATTACACTAATGTATACAATGTTTCGAGTAAAATCATTGTCGCTCTTGGTTTAAAACTAATCACAATTTGAAAGCTCAGTTATCTCTCAATTGAAGTTTTCTCACTACATTTTTAGAATATCCACTCATATTTTATAGACTTGTAGGTCACTTAATTATCTCAAATGAATGCATCCTCCAGTATATATATATATATATATTCTCTATTGATGTACCACTTTCATCCACTAATGAATACCACTCTACCATAATATTTCTAGGGATTCTCAAAAATTTAACGAAACCCTTCCTGCCTATTATGTGCAACTTTAATGCCTTGCACACATGATTCCACTTTTGTCATAAAACAACCCTTGTGCACATCTTCAATCTTATGTGCAACACTTGTATGACACAACAACATTTTTAATATTAGAGTATAATATCAATAGAAATAATAACAATCATATATAACCATCTAGATAAAATAGTAATCAAAACACTGAGAAAGTTCCTAAAAATGACTATGACTCAAACAAGATCAAATGACATATTTATGTTAAACTAAAAAAAATTATAGTCAAAATAGAAAAAACATGTTTAGAAATAGTAAATGTTATAATAAACCAAATGAAAGTTCTCAAAATCCCCTGATCCATTATAATATCTTAGTTATGGACTCATCTATTTATAATATTCCCATATCTCATAGTGAACTCAGGAATTATAATTAGTTATAAATGATATCTAGAGAATGAAGTGATTAAAACATAGTAAGCTTCTACAAATGGAGTCAATAAATATATATAGTCATGGTATGTTGCTGAAAAAGTGTACAAATATTTGTATTATTATAACTAGATAATATATTAAAATATTTTCAGTAGTCATTATGTTTTAGGGGGTCACCTACGAACATATATAACTTTGTTATCTAGTAACTGGTACATATATATATAAACGATAAACCTCACACTGGGAAATATTTCCATCCAGGATGATTAGTCACACCTGGGGTAATATATCTTTTATAGAAAAATTATCCCAACTAGGGAAATATACCTATCATAGAACAATATTTTCACCCATGAAAATATATCGATCATAGAATAATAGTCCCACATAGTGAAATACACCCATTTAAGATCAATATTAAAAATAATAGTTTTATACTCATCCTATGGCAATAGTCTCACCTAGTGAAATATAATCATCCCAAAATAATAGTCATAACCATGGAAATATACCCTTCTAAGAAACCTGAGATTCCAAAATGTAGAAACAACATCACTAAAACCCAAGTACAATCTCTGTAGAGACACCATCACAAGAATCATGCATAAATTATTCTCATAAATTTACTTCTACATTTCATCAAATATCATTTAAATTTTAATAATTTAAACTTGATTTCAAGTCAAACAATTTTTTATTTTAACTCTTACCAAATGTTGATCATTAGAAAATCAATTCTCTTCCTCTATTGATCTATTAAATTTTTACCAATAATTTCTTTACCAATACACATAACAATTTAAATTGGAATCATTAACCCTTACCTATTTTCCATATCATATTTGGGATAAAAAATTATTGTTTTATATCTTAAGGACATGTTATTAAATTTATCTACGTAAATTAATATGTAAAAATTATTTTATGGTTTAATACTGAGTTTCTAATGAGATCACACAACACAAAAATATATAAAATGATAATATTATTGTGAAAAATTTATATACTACCCACCCCGAATAAAAAAATGTTTAAAATTTATGATAGAATAACGCGTTTATCTCATAGATCTAACATTTATCCCCCATTTTTTCAACAAAATAAAATGATTATTTGTCAAAAAAATTCTAAAACCATAGATCTGTCTGGGACAACCCTAAAATTGGGTTTCATTGAAGAGTAATGGAGAAAAATAATAGGGAACAAGAGAAATAAGATTTGTAACATTGATCCACTGGCTCCAAAGTAGTGTGATTCTACAAGATTGTCCTTTATAAGGTTAGTAATCCCCCAAATCATCTTGGTGATGGTAAATATTCAAGAGCTAAATATGCGGAAAGTAGAATGTGGGTTTTCTGGTGAGTTTCAAATTGAATTTTTAATTTAATAAAATCATTTATTAGGTTACAAATTTTGGTTGTAATGTCGGGTAAAACATATTCCAACCATGTGAACTCCATTGGATAAATTCCATGGGCACATGGTTATACTGAACAGTTTTTGAAACCATGTTATAATCTTGAAAACTGAATCACTCTAAAGAATATTTTATTTTGAAGGTTATATAAAAAACATTAATGGTTTAATAAACCTCATTCCTTCATATAACCCTCTCCAAGGTTATAAAAATATTTATCTGTAAACAAGTTACAATCATGCATCTCCTATTATAACTCTAACTTACAAAATTCTAGTTTATCGTACTTTTTAAACAAACTTTTTTCTTTCCCAACATTCATAACCACATCGATCAAATTTAATAAAAATAAGAGAATAATTTTAGGGTGAAAAATAAATATAAATTGACCTAAAAACACAAGGTTTTACAACCTCGGAATCATAGAGATAATCATCACTAATATCCACTTTGGAATAAAAATCTAAGTTGTACACCAAAAAATCATAAATCATATATCCCAAAACTCAAGTGGGCAATGATTAGACAAATCACATAACTATAAAAGAAGAAACCAATAATAGAAATCACATATCCCTAATAACATGAACTTTTTATCATAAATTGTTTTTATGAAATACTAGTCTGAAGTCCATCAGAGGCTCTAAAAATCCTTAATACATATCTATATTATACCAAAAAAATATGGGAAAAAATTCTCAACTAACACTTTGTAACACCTCATTATCCTAGGCCACTCAATGATTCCTATATAGATGGTCTCTACTTGACCTTAGAAACTCCTCCCAGTAGGCTGGAGGTTATTGAATTGTAGTTAGGGTTTAAGGCATGGTAATGGGAAAACTACACCATAATTATAGAGTAAAATAAGATTAGAAATAACAAAAAAAATCCACAACAATAAACTGAGCCTGTATAATAAATGTGAAAAATGAAAGTAAACAGCAATACAGATACACTATCATACCAACATACCTCAATAGAATTCCAAGTTGGATGATCCCATATACATGATTAGTAATATAATAAAAATATAAGGAGGCTCAACTACTATACCCAAGCCTCATCATATACATATATTGACTCTAACCAAGTTATTAGTATGAATGATCCAATATTGGGCCTATGTACTACTAAACACTAAAAATAATGATATCTACTCAAGTACAAAATTGTATGGCCTCTTGAGATGGGTATAAGAATAACTGAGTAGAATACCAACAGTAGGGTATCAAAAAACATAGTAATATATTGTATGGATGTGTTATATACACTGATGAATAAATAAATATAGTGTATAATTGTTAATATAGAAACCTATTTCAATCCTCATGTTCTAATGTGACACCCTAGATCAACTATACCTACTTTATATAGTTCTAGAGTTGGTCTGATCACATATAAGTATCATGGTAAATAGTGTTAGGATCAACAGGTGAATCCTAGGAATGCGACCCCAATATTTTATATTTTTTCCAGGGGAAAAGTTCTCCAACTATAGTATTTTATAATCATTTTATGGGTAATAGTCCCCTACATAAAAAATATTATCATGGGAAATTGTTCCCACCTTTCAAATAGGTGTAATGAAAAATGTCAATTAGTACCAAGGAATCCCACATAGATATAAAACTTAATATAAGTAGATTTCCCAAAGAATAAAAAACAAATAGGATTAAATATCAATCCAAGGGGATTACCAAATCCATTCTATTCACATATAAATAAAATATAATCAAAGGGGGTTTACAATGGAATTCTACATAGATAACCATTAATGTGAATCCCTGGACTTCTTCTCATAATTCATTCACATGGATTTGAGGGTTGATCATCACTTTTGTAATATCTCATCTAATGGAACACACGAGTTGGGAATTTTACATAACCGATCACACAAAATTAACAATAATGTCTCTGGTGAAAGACTAATTGATATCAATATGTATATATTTGGCCAACATTATTAATTTGAATTCAATGATGAATCTTGTAATCAGATATACACAATACCACATGTGAGAGGACTAGTTTAGGATATAACTAACACTGAGAGAGGGGTGAATAAGTGTTGGGGACTTTTTTAAACAAATTCCAAATTTTTATCCATGTACCTCTTGACTTGTTATGATATTCATTCCCTTATACTCTTTTCCATGTCGCATGCATTATTAAAAAGCTGTATAAATATGAACACAATATTTTTAAAAGGTTCATCCCTCAATAAGAGAAGCTATGTCTTTTCCATGTAGGGGAATGACCAGCACATGGATTCTTCACTCTAATGTGATATGTGGTTACCATGGAGTCACTAGGAAAATAATTCTCTAGTTAAGGTGGGTCTCTACACTTTGTAGGGGGTGGGAAGAAATCCTCTTCCCTTGACTTGTGATAGCCTAGTCCAACTTTTAGCCACTAACAGGTTCTTTATACTACCTATGGAGAAAGTCTTCATCATTATTCAAAAGGTATGTTCTGATCTTGGTATTAATTAGTGATATTCCCATGATTACATGCAAATCAGTAGGTAATAAATTATTCCTTCCTTTTTTCTCTTCTTTTCTAGCACAATGTCAAATGCACTAGATTTCTTCTTTATTATACATAGATCAATAACAAAATGCACTAAAACATCTTCTCTGTTCTGGGCTATAATCACATACACCATTGTGATTATTTAGGGAATGAAGATCGGTTCACTTAGCATCAACTGAATCAAGTATTATCTCTCTTGTTCATGGATGCATGTGATCAGGAATATGGTATTTAGGTTGAACCTTTTCTTCCCATTCATTCCTCTTCTTCTTCACACACATGAATACACTTGTTTTTTATTCATTATTTAAGTCACTTCATGTGTGAATGTTCATGAATGCATGCATGAACTTTATTAATCCTATCTTTGTATGAGTGCCTATTGGTTGTAGTTCTTAGAGCACACACACAACCTCTTCTCCTTTCCTCCTTCATTCTTTTCATTGATCTTATTGAACATGGTTAGGGTGTTTATTTATGTTTATATGTATTTGTTTCTTCAAACCCGAATGGGTGAAACCCTTTCATTGTGAAATATTCTTCTTCAACTAAAAACTCAAGGCCTTTGGATTTCACCAAACCATGCACATGGGTTCATGCAAACCCATAATGACCTTCCCTTGCAGTCACCTTTTTCTTCAATAAATAAACCCCTGGAAAACAATAGAATATAACCTTGCGAACAAGAGGGCACTCTCACCCTTCTTTAGGAATCCAGAATTTCCATGGGTCCTCTCCTTAACACAGAGGGTGTGTGGTTCATCATTTCATAGAGTTTTCTTGAATTCGTGACGAAAAATCGGTAGATAATTGCTCAATAACTGTATCATAGTTATTTGACCTTCGTAAAGCACGATGAAGGTTTGAGGAACCAATAACTTTTTGTAGGAACCAGCTCTTCACAATGCAATTCAAGGGTTTATATCACCTATTGAAGGCTTGAGTGATCTCTTCTTCGAGGAGCCTTGAAGACTCGCGGTGCTATTCTTGCTCTTCACAAGGTGATGTGTAGAGAGTCTTTTTTTTAAACCCATGATCTCATAAATGAGGGAGAAAAATCATTCATTGGGCTAATACTCCACCTTTTATAAAGTATGGGATCACCTCTTTCACATTCATGATCTATGTGATATGCCATTAGGATCATGGATTTGAATGCTCGGTATATCCAGTGTTTTACTCATGGGTGATGATATGCCATGATCCTCATTTTGATTCCTCTTCAATGCGGGATCCTATCATCAGGAATAGAGTCAAAATCACATGAACAATTCTCATTCTTGAATCTTGCTCAAACCCATGTGGCCTTAGCAACTATTTTTTCCTCGGCTAATCCTTCTTCTTCGAGATATCACATGCATGCAAGAAATAGATTGCACGCATGGTCTCAGTTCGATCTAGTAGCTTTGATGGTGCTGAAATGATCCTTCATTTATATTCAACGGTCATACATGGAGATTGAGAATCTTCTATGGGGAGTGTAGTGTCGCAGATGGGGGGCAGCGACATCGAGAGGTTGAAGATGACAGTGTGTGATGGATAAAATTCTGCAAGAGGATCAAATGGTCCTAGTTCAAATGCACATGGTGTGAGATCAGATGAGCAGTGAAGATTAGATGATAGAAATTCAAGGCCCGTTGGATGGTCGACCGAGATGTGGGATGAGATGAGAGGCTAAGATTACATCCAAATTATTAAAATGTTGTCCCACATCAAAATAGATATTTTGGAGAGGCATGATTTATAAATAAACTCCCCTCAGAATCGTCTTAGAATTCACCTCTCCCCCCTCTAGTGCTACCCCGCACCGGTTCTCTATGGGCACACTTCTGTGCCCCCCCCCATGCCTCATGCGGGTGCACTCCTAGAGCCCACTATGCATCCATGCGCACAGGTTGATCACAGTGTGTGCACTCTTGTGGGCCTATACAAGGCCCAAACACCTCTTCCTCATGTGGGTATGGCCTTGAGGGCTTCCCTCGAGCGTGTTTGACCCTCCGGTCCTACATGTGCTTGAGGTGAGGTTCCCAACTGGCCTCCAAGGTTGGCTAAATTTTTGTAATCCAAAAATAAACCTTCAATGTTAAATGCATGGCCATATTAAAATATGTTCATAGACACCTCCAAATTCATGCCTCTCATTCCTCAAATTCCAATCCCATGAATCCCCTTATTCACCATTTGTTTTCTGAACATGAATTCCAATGATCACATTAATCATCATTTGTAGGATGCTACTTCAATGTTCTAAACAATGTACCGCACATGATATAATTTCATTGAACATAGGAGGAGTATGTCAATCATCTGATTTTCCATTCTCCATTTCACTTAAGAGAGTGAATTTAACCAATATTGACTTTCATTGACCTCATTGACAAAAAATACAACACAATTACTAGAGTGTTCCCAAAAATATATCCCTTTGTATTTGTTGCCAATACCCATTGTTTTTCTACTAAATTAATATGTCAATGTGAGTTGTGAGTCTTCACTTCATTCTCTCCCTTAATCATTCATTTAACAACACACCCCATTATTGATAAGAAATACAATATTCATGAGAAGAGGGGTATCAATCCCTAATCAAGTAATGTGTCATAAATCATTTAACTTTAAGTCTACTTGAGAAATGTTCGGTGTAGAAATCAAGTGGATATGATTTTGTCAAAAAATTTATCCATTCTCCACTGATCATGACACCTTAGGAGATGAGAAATCATGTAATTTGTCCTCAATAGATTTTCACTATCATTACAATATTATGATAATAATTGTCTATGTAATAATCAACTTGGGACTCCTATACTCACTTTAACAAATGGATATAAAACATTAAAGTGAAACAGTCAGGATAAGTGACCTTGGAACGCTTCCATAATTCTTATGTCACTGGGTAATTCAGTTACCCACCCTTTGAGAAATAATATTTACATTAAGTAACCAAGGATGAGAGAAAGGGAAATGACATACCTTTTCTATTGACATGATCTTCAAACAATCTTAAAATTAATTAAATTTTGATATCAACTGAACTTGACAATAATTAGAATAATAACTATGGAATCTTCATTTGTCTCCCATTCAAAGGGAACACTTACTATCACTGTCTCTCAGGTTCTTCCCCAGAGAGCATGCATCACCTTTATTTCCCATTAAAATAATTACATATATAATAAACATTTATTTAAGGGAATAAGTTCAATCATTATTTCTCCATCAATGTTAACAACAAGCTTGAGATGATTTTCTCAACCAAGTTGCTCCATTCTTTACTCATTCTCATCTAATCAGCAATGATAACTGTGATTGTGTGGACCATAATATTTCTTCCAACTCTTTGTGTTGGAATCTTCATTCTTAAAGGAATTTCAATGCACTAGAATCTTATGGTGAATCAATCATATTTTGAGGAATTATTGTTGCGATGGAGTAAATTCCAAGCGTATTTTAATAGATTGACCATCATTATTGTACCTCACACACAGAACATCTTTTTCTTCATGCTGAATTTTCTTTTATGCTTTTAGCACTAGTCTTAGCCTTTGAATCTTCCATCATTCTCATTCCTTCGAAATTTTCTTTCCAAACCACGAATATATGATTTGGGAATGAGCCATCATGATTAGATACTCTACATGGATTCTACAGAGTGGCATCCTTTTTGTTAATTTCTTTGGATACACCACCCTTCAACTTATTGGATTTAGAATCCAAGTACTTCTCAACTTTCCTCATTAGATTATTATTGAGAGTGTTAACACTCTTATGAATGCTTCCCAAGGATTCCTTTTTTGTTCTTAGTTAGCTCCTGTGATCTTATTTTCTTATCAAATTTGGGTAACTGTTGAAATGAACATGCACCATTAATTTCACCACTCTTATTTCATACATCACATACGTTATCTAACATTCCAAATCAATTTGTAGTATACAAATGCTTCTTCATATCTTGATGTCTCTTCTTCTTCTCCGTATTTCTCTCCCTTGAGATGGGATTTCTTTGTGATTTTACCATTAAGGATAGTACCAAAAATCTAGTTCCCAATGCCCAAATCCATTACAACACCAACATTTACCAACAAACCATGACTTCTTGACATCTTAATTATAAGGTTAATGAGACTTCATCATGAGTTGTTGTGATTTTTGTTGAGAGATATCTTCCAAATTCTTCTTCTTATCCACGCTGGTCATGGTGGTAGGTATCTCCTAACATTTACTCATCCATACATGCTAAGAATTTTTCTTCCAACCTGCACTTTTGGAAGAAACAATTTTAGAGACATTATTAAAAGTTAGTATGGATGGTACCTTTACTTTATCAGAAGCATTTTATAGATCAAAGAGTGAAGCCATGATCTTCATATCACATGTTAGAGGTATTTTGACAGTAGAATCCTCTAGTGATCATTGAGTTGTAGTAGCTACTATTTTCATTATTTCTGGAGACTCAATATGTGTCTTCTCAAGATCAGTTAACTGAGCTTCCATGTATAGACATCTCATATTGAGGATTAATTTTTGGTCTCCAATCATATTAATCTTCTATTCACAAGACTTCTTTAATATTTCAACTTAATCTTCATGCATCCTTACATTTTTTGGTAATAAAGAGTCGTGTTCTTTGAACTTCATGGATTATTCTTCCAAATATAAATCTTTGACTTCATTTCTCTTTTTTATCCAATATTCTAGTGCATGGATCTTATTTTCTAGATTCTTGATGACTCCCTACTTTCTTCACCCTTTTTAATACTCTTTTAAGAACATTCTTCAAATCCCCTCTTTGGTGCATCAAAGGCTCTAACCTGTTTGGAGAGAAAAAAAATTCATCAATTTTTTCATATAAGGATTTCTCTGAAAAATCAGTTTCTTCTTCGAGATGAGTGATATTTTCTGGCTTGAATTGAAAGAATCCACAAAACATGGATGTACTTTCTTTAGGTATACCATGAATAATCATTCCTAATCTACCAATTGAAATTTATTAAGATGTTGTAGATTGATCACCACCACATGATCTAGCATTTTTATCATGAGAATAATTTCCAAATGTACTAACACACTCCTATAGATCAGTTGAGGTTGGAAGGATGACCATATTCTTGGTAGGAACTTGATCCACCTTCTCATAACATTCCAAGTCTGGTGTGTCTTCAATGACAAACAGATATGGAGAAATATATTCTTCTTCTTCTTTAGATAAGAGGGGCTTGTTCTTCTGCTTTATATTTTCCTTCTTTTTCCTATTCATCATGGTTTTGGTGGATATAGACTTATGTTCAGAGATAACAGAATCATTACAGAATGTGCACATTATTGATAACTCATGAAGGAAACTCTTTTCATCAAAGGGAATAACATCACATTAGGGAATCCAACACAGGTGACCCTATCCCTATGAACCCAATTGAGAGGACCAGTTTGGGATATACCTAACACTGAGAGGGCGGTGAATTAGTGTTGATGAATTTTTTAAACCAATTCCAACATTATATCTCTATACCTCTTGACCTTTTAGGAAATTGATTCTCTTATTCTATTTTCTCTATCGTATGCAATAATAGAAAGAAATAGAAATATGCACATGATATTTGTACATGGTTCACCACTCAATAAGAGAACCTACATCATTTCCATGCATGGGAATGACTAGTTAATGGATTATCCACTATAATGTGATTTTTCGTTACAATGGAGTGATTAGGAAAACAATCCTCTAGTCAGTGTGCGTCCCTACACTTTAGAGGGGGTGGGAAAAATCCTCTTCCCTGGACTGGTGATAGCATTGTCAAACTTGTAGCCTCTATCTAGTTCTTTATAATACCTATGGAGACAGTATTCATCCTTCTTCAAAAGGAATATTCTTCTCTAGGTCTACTTTTGTGCTCTTCATATGATTACTTGGAAATCCATAGTCAAGAAATTCTTTCTTTTTTTCTTTCTCTTCTTTTCTTGTGCAACACCAACTGCAAGAAAATTCGTCTTTCTTCTTCATAATGAAACAACCAACTACACAAATAAATATTCTCTCTTCTTGGGTATAATCACATAATCCAATGTGATTATTTAAGCAATGAAGATTGGTCCACATGGAATCATTTTAGTCAATTATTTTTCTTACTGTTCATGAATGCATGTAATCATGCATATGGAATTTAGGATGAACCTTTTCTTCTTTTTATTTCTTCTTCTTCGTTACACATGTGCAGACAATTGTTTTTGATTCGTTATTTAAGTCACTTGACATGGGTATGTGCAAGCATGCATGCATGCAATCTCTTCTTCCTCTTTTTGTGTGAAAACCATATTGGGTGTGGTTCATTGAGCACACACACAACCTCTTCTCCTTTTTCTCCTTCTTTATTTTATTTCTTTATCTTGCACCATGTTTGGGTGTTTCTTTATATTTATGTGTATATGTTTATTCAAAACTAAATGGGTGAAACCCTTTCTTTGTGCATGCTTCTTCTTCAACTAACTACTCAAGCCCTCATGATTTATTCAATCCATTCCCATGGGTGCATGAAAACCCATGCCGCCCTTTCCTTTCTATCACCTAATTCTTATAAAAACAAACCCCTAAAAACAATAGAATACAATCAGCAAATTGGTGGGTGATCTCACCATTTTACATGAATCCAGAATGGCCATGGGTCATCTCCTTCATGCCAAGGAAGTGTGGTATATCTTTTCATAGAGTGTGTTTGATTCGCAAAGCACAAAGGGTGGCTAAAGGATCAACCATTGGATCACAATTATTCATCCTTCGCAAAGCACAGAGATGGTATATGGAACTAATATCATTTTGCGGTAAATGGTTCTTTGCAAAGATATTTGATGGTGTGTAGCACCTGTTGAATGCTTGTGGGATCTCTTCTTCATAGAGCCTTGAAGATTTACAGTGCTATGCTTGCTTTTCCTGATGTTTTGTGTAGAGATGCACTATTTTTTGAAAACTTGATCCCTCAAGAATGAGGTAGCAGTAGCATTATTAGGTCTTGAGCTCATACTTTTATATGTGAGGGGTCACCTCTTCTGCATTAATGATCTAAGTGATATGTCATCAAGATCATGGATTTGAATGCTTAGGATATCTGGTGTTTTAACCATGGTTGAAGAAATGTTGAGATCCTTGGTTTTTTTTCACTTCAACATGGGATCCTATCGTCATGCATGGTGTCAAAATCACATGCTGAATTCTCATATGGGAATCTTTCTCAAACCCACGTGTCCTCGAAAACTATGTTTTCTTCGACTGGTCCTTCTTCTTCGAGATATCGCATGCATACAAGATGTAGATTGTATGCATCATCTCAATTTGATTCAATAACATTCATGGTGCCGAAATTATCTACCATTGATAGTCTGTGGTCATCCATGGTGATCGAGAATCTTCTCTAGTGAGTGTAGTGTCACCGATCGATGGTAGCAGTGTGAAGAGGTTAAAGACAATGAAGATGGATGCATCGCATTCTGCAGGAGGATTGTATGGTCCGTGCTCAAATTCACATGGCGCGAGATCAGATGAGCGACAAAGATTATATGATCGGATGTCGTGGCTAATCAGACGGTCGACCGAGATGCGGGATGAGATGAGTGGCTGAGATTACATCTGTGTTTTTAACATTTTTTCCCACATCAAAATAGAGATGCGGGAGAGGCGCAGTTTATCAATAAACTCTGCTCAGCATCAGCTCAAAATTCTACTCTCCCCCATTCGGTACCGCTCTACTTTGGTTCTCTGCAGGAATGCTTCTACGCCAACCCATGCATCCCGAGGGTGCGCTCCTAGCACCCACAATGCATCCCAATGCATGGTTTGGTCACCGTGCACAAACTACTTTGGGATTCTACACATCTTGCACACCCTTGACTCGTGCGGGGTGGGACTTGACAGCTTCCCCCAAGTGCGGTTGACCCTCGGGTCCAGTCCCATGCATCCCATTCTTCACCATTTATTTTTATAACTTAAATTCCAAAGAGCACTTCAATCATCCATAAGAGGATTCTTCATCAATTTTTAAACAATGTATCACACATGTTACAAGTTCTTTGAACATAGGATCAGTACATCAATCATTTGATTTTCCATTTTCTATTTCACTTATGAGTGTTTCTTTAACCATCGTTGAATTTCATTGACCTCATTGTCAACAAATACAACTCAATTACAAGAGTGGTCCCAACAACATGTACCATCATTTTTTTCATCTAGTCACTAATGAACCCTCTAGGATCCCTTGGTCATATCCAATCACATATACACAAAATTTTATACACAATAAAAATATCAACTCTTTGTCAATCTTGTATCACTTAAATGGAATAAAATCCCACAAAATCATCAAAAAATATCATAGATTCATTGTTTTATAGTTTCCCACTAGTATGATGGAATGAAGACCAAATCATATTCATTGGTGGTCATAGGTTGGTCTTCGCACACCCAACTAATATATGTATTCACATCCTACCGGAGGAAAATTCACTTGGGTTACAACATAAAAATGTGGGTAGAAAATTCTCCCACCTCTCTTATCATATTCCTCAATATTTATAATGTGCTTCATGATTCTGACAAGGTTGACTTGGCCTAATCATTCCCTTTCATCACACACCACTACCCAGAGGTCACTAAGTAAACCTATCACTAGGACCACTTTTTCTCAATAGATTCTTATTTTTTCATTACCACCACTTAGTATCTATAAATATAAAGGCATAAAATTTATAATCAATTCCTCGATTTTTGGAGGTTGGAGAACAAAACCAATGCATTAGGGGTGATCATTGACCTTATAACTTTGTCTTTTCCATGCATTTAATTTAAATAAAAAAAATTATTTATCAAATGGTTTATCACCATCAATGGTGGGACCACATATCAAATTAATATAAACAAAAATACTCATTCCACGTATGGATAATCTTAAGATGCCACATAAATCGTAAAAATTTATAATCCTTTTTGTGAACCCTATTCAATATACCTTATGCTCCTCCAAGTCCAACTCGTCATCACTAACCTATAAAAGAGCATAATACATGCCATAAAATATAAATTAATAATTTATAAAAATTTAATATTAATTATAAAATATTATTTAAATTTGAAAATATTGTGAAACTCACTTAGTTAGATCTACTTTCTGAAACCGTGAGCAACAAGGTATGGTCCACTGCCGACACAAACCAAAACCAATGCCACATAAAATGACCCATAATTGAATTTTTTTTTAATATAAAATATAATATATTTTAATATAAATACCATGAAATATTAATATAGTGATTTTCATCTGACCAAATGGAATGAAATGACATGTTAACATTACCTCAGGATGCCCAATAGCAACACCAACCCCCCCCCCCCACCCCCCCACCCCCCCCGTTGTGAATCATTCCATAATGAACTGATCAAATCATCTCTAGACTCCTATTATATTGTTAAAAAATTGAACTCTATTTAATCGATGAAAACATGATGCATTTTAGCACTGGAAGACACATGAACCCACCAGGGAGGCATAAAAAACCACACCCTCCATGGGGGATCATGGTGGGACAATACGGGGGGGTGTAAGCCAAATAACTCCCCCCATTTGATCTGTTCAACCATAACTGAGGAGGAGCTAGCCTTATAATTATATCTATTCCACTACAAAAATCCACCATATCATCGATCACAAAATTCCTAGGGTTTTTATGGAAAAAATGCATACACTCACCCAAAAAATTCACGAGACAACCATGGGTCACAATGAAATGAAAAATAATGCAGGGGAAGGTGCTTCCTTAATTGTTTGGGGTGTGATGACTCAAACTCTTCATTTTGAATCCCCTGCCTCATTATAACACAATGTGACAAAAGGGTTGTCTATTGATGTTATAAAATAATAAAAATCATGAATTACCTCAGTCATTTCTTTGATGATCACTTGTGCATATGATACACTAATTGGGGATCAAAATAAATCTATATGAATCTCTATGAGTTGTTATAATAATCATATTTACAATCTGAACCACAATTAACAAAAAAAACCCTTCCCATGATCAAACCATTAAAACCTCTTTTTAATTTGATACCCCTGAAATCATGGGTATTTACAGTAAGGATAAACAATAGTGTGTTCTATAACACCACATCATCACCAACCATTTAGTGCACATATCAATCAGAAAAAAAAGGTGATGTTATATATCCCACTAATCATTCCACTATAAGGAAATCAATACTTGATATTTTTTCAACACATAATTTGAAGAATTTGATTCAACTATATATATTAAAATAAAAATATGTAAAAAATAAAAATGGTAATCTAATGATAGATCTAACCATTTGGGATAGAATATGAAACTCATTCAATTGTTAAACTTGTACCAAAATTCATCCATGAAAAAAATGATTTTTTTTCAATAAAGATGGTTGTTTAGAAATCATAGAAATAATCACATACAAAAATAAAGTAAATATTTTCATCATCACATATATATATTATGATCTTAACAGGTAAATACATGTATATTCCTCATGTATTGGGGTTTGGTGATGTTTAATGATGATTTATTTATTGTTTGGTGCCTATAATATTGTTCGTTTGGGCCCTAGTGTGGTAGTTATATGGTTTCCCATTCAACCCCCTAAATTGGTTTCTATTAAAAACATGTAAAAAGGGATTTGATGCAAGACCTAAATAAACAAACTGGATATTTCATTCCAAATTTTGGTGATTGTGAAATATATTTTATATGGAATACAAGTTATAGATGACTCTAATTGGATTTGGTTGATGAGAAACCACCCATCAGAGGATAACATAGGATGTAAGTAAACTAAGTATTCCTTCCCAATCACAATTTGAAAAGGCCTTGGTCTAATGACTATCAATGAGTATGAATAACATATAATATGGTATTCTTTAGCCAATATAAATCTATAATAAAGATATATCATTAATACATAAAAATATATAACAACGCTACACTTAATTTCATATTAATACAATATTAATTCCATAAAATCACACATAATACAGCTTGTATGATCATGAAGTATATTTTCATTGGGAATTGGTTATATTACATTACAATTTAAAATAATAAACACACCATCATTATTTAAAACTCCATTAACATGCTCGCACTTAAAACTATAAGGGATTACCAAGGGACACACTCAAAAAATACGTGATCTATAAATCCCTGTAAGGGAATATTCATTCAATAAGATAATACATGTTAGAAAATTGGAATATCAATGGGGAATAAAAGGAACATGAATAATAAGGAATGATATATCATGATAATCATAACATGGAGAATGTGGAAACAATATAAAACACTATATCATAAACATAGTTCATGGATAACTACCAATACATCATGATGAAAAAGTACCATAAAGGAATCTGGTTCAATTGTGTTCCCAACAAGAAGTCTCATAGGACTAAACTTTATTCAATGCATTGGAGCACAGTATATTTCTGGGCACAACCATCACTTCTTTTTCTTTCTCATGCGTATTTGTGTCACATAGAAGAAACAATATAGATTCGTTCATCCTAATAAAATTTCCCATTATCAAGGAGTGTAGAATAATTACATAAAATTCCCAATTAAAAGAAGAATAAGTACATTATTTTTATCACCGTTGACATAAAATTAATATGGTATTCCTTACGTATTTTTTTTTGAAATAGAAGTTCCCTGTGACATTTTGGTATCAAAAGGCCATCACAAAAAAATTAATAAAATGGGTTAATGAGAGAGAAAGGGGTGTCAGATCAAAAAGAAATAAAATAGTTAGAAATAGGGAAAAGAAAAAACATATATCAACATTTGGAATTGGAATATAAGAGTCATATGATAATAAATAATCTTTTTAAAAAGAGGTGAATGAGAGGATCCCTTACTTTAGTGTATATCCCCAAATGTTTGGGAGAATCTTCGTGAATGCTTGGGGTGACATAGGGGAACACTAGATAACGGAGGGTAGATTTAGAACTTGATACATGTATTCTGAGTGATGATAAATGGAATCTTGGTTGGGTTTATATAATATGTGAGTAGGTATTTCTTAAATATTTCTCAAACTTAGGTTTTGGACTCTCTATAATAAAATAACAAAAACCACAAACATTGACATTTTTTGCAAATGTTATCTGAAAAATGGGAGTTTTTTTCATTATATAATATTATAATTTATGAACATCATAAAATAATACCATTGTGGATGTGGAAGTGATTCACACTCTTAATGAAATGATTTTAAAACATTAAAATATATGAATTGGTTTGGAGGATTCATAAGGGCTTTATAAATTTAAATAAATAAACATACAATCACATTATTTTAAAGGTAAACCATATATTTGGTTTTTTATTCAATTTATATTAATTATTATATACATTTTTATTCATTATGATTCCATAACACACACATTTTATTTAAACGATATTTATTTATAACCTGAAAATTCAACAATCTTAGAAAATTATGAAAAATTCATTATTGGAAAATTATGACATTATGATTCCAAAATTAATATTAAATATTTATAAATAGTTTTCTTAATATTTGAATTTTCACTTTTAAAATAATTACCATAGTTTATTGAAAATATTGGTTTTCATTAACAATAACAGTTTTTAAACACTTATAAAAATTACTTTTGGCATCATTGAAATTATATGATCATTTATATTGAATAAAAAGAAATTAGAAATACTACACTACTAAAATAATAATTTTTTAAAAAAAATATATTATTTCATCAAAATAAACATCTTAATTGAAATTGAATTAAGAATATAATATTTTCTTTATTATATAAAAATAAAAATAATTTATGTAATGATAATAAGTAATGATAAAAATTAATCTATAGAAAATAAAATAAAATTATTAATATCATTATTTTATTAATACATATAAATTTAATGCACTAGAAAACTTAGTAACGGTAAGGTTCGTGATGGTGATACTTTCATTAGGTGGTTCGATGAACAAGGTTAGCATCGTGATCTCGTTGAGCTTGAAATTCTCTTATAAATGGTCTTACTCATGATTATGTTTTTGGATCATAGATTGTACTTGGTCAAGTACAAATCCAATAGATGAAATCTCTCTTAGAAGTTCAATGAAATTGGATTCATAGGGAACAACACCACAGATTATGGCCATCACTTTCTTTATCAATGTTAATTGGATTTTTTAAAACCCTATATTTATAATACTCATATGATAATTGTTTACAGACTATATTACCAATAGTAATGATTATTAAGTGTATTTAAAATCTTATAAAATATAGTAAAACCAAATAAGTGCATGTGTTTTCTATAACTATATTACATAATAATAAATTTAATTTGTAGCGACTCGGGTTTTTGGTCCTGTCAGACTTTGGAATTTTTCTAGGAATAATTCCAGATCTAGGCGCGAAGACGGCGTGCGATTCCGAGGCCCGGTGTGCCCGGAATTAATTTTATAAAAATATTAAGAATTTTTATACTATGCACGTGGTGGGGGGGGGGGTGATATCTCCTAAACGGTAGCTCAGAATGGGAATATGAGGGCACAGTTGTGTCTGGAATGTGCCGTTTACCCTAGGAGGGGTGTAAAATTTGTGGGCGCGGGCCTGCGGTGAGAAACGCCACCAGGGGCGTTTTCGTAAATAAGTGGTGAAGTTAGTGTGCGAGCGTCGGCTCGAATAACTTCTGAACGGAGTCTCGGATGGAAAATCTGAGTCCGTCGTTGCGTTCAGAACGGCACGTTTACCCTAGGTGTGACCTTACTTGTGTCTGCATCGGGCGTCGGGGTCCGAGGCGGGTTTGGCATCGGCGGGCGGCTGATATAATTATCAGCGCCCCCCCCCCCCCCCCCCCCCTTATCGTTTTTCGCTGTTCTTCGCCGTTCTTCGCCGCCACTCCGCCGAATCGAGCAAACGAAGCGCCCACGAGCTCAGAATTCGACGGAGGACGTTCCAGGAGCGTGCAGCGGAAGCTCTGGAGCACGGATCTGAGGCAGAACGTCGGCGTTTCGCATGCGAGGTAGGCAGATTTGAGTTTTAACCCCCGATCCCGTTTTTGCCGCGTTTTTCTGCAAATTGAAGTTGTAGCAGTGTAGATCGGGTCCCGAGGGTTGTGTAGAGGCCTCCGGATCGTGAAACGGACCACCGCGGTGCTCCCGGCGGTCCGCAGAAGGTCCAACGGCAAGGCGGCGCCGGCGCCGGGAGAGGGCCGCCGGCCAGGGCCGGCCGGCGGCGGCGGCCGGTCCGACCACTTTTCGTATACGGTCTTTAAACCCCTGTATCTTCCACTCCGGGAGTCGGATTCGCACACCGTTTGCGGCGACGTGAACCTGACGACGAGGCGAACCCTCCGGTGTGGGTTTGAGGGTTTAAAGGTTCGGGATCGTGGTCCGGGAGCTAGAAACGTTGTACAAAATAATATTATTTTATTATTTTACGACTTCGGGCCGTTGTAACTTCTACCCGGAGCGTCCGATTGACGTGCCATCAGTGGCATTGAGACCCTGATGGTACGACGGACTTTTTGAGATGGTTTCCGGGTGTTGGGTCTGAGAATGGGGTGCGGGCCCCACGAGGCTGGGTTTTGGCGTTTACGGAGAAACGCAACTTTTGCACAAGTAGTCCAATTTTGGTGGATGAATAGTCGATCCTGTGTGTTTTTCTGAGAGGATCGCAATGGTGCGATCCGTTCGACGAGTTTCGGAATCCAGGCGTGGGCCCCACCCGAGCCGGCCTTCGGTGAATAGTACCTTTTTCACCGGGTGTCAGTTTTGGGCAAGCGAGTAGTCGATTCCGCTTGTTTTTCCGAGGGGATCATCGTGGTGTGATCCGCTCGATGGTTTTGGGATCGTTGTGTGGGCCCTGCACGAGCTAGCTACGGTGAATAGTGCCTTTTTCACCGTTGCTCCGTTTCGGGCGAGTAAACAGCCTATCCTGCGTGTTTTTCCACGTGGAACGTGATGGTGGCCTCGTTTTTGGCTTCAGAGGTGCGCAGTGTGGCGTTGTAGAGAGTCGCTCGGGTTAGCGATGTTTGGACCAGTAGTGGTTGAGGGTTCTCCCTTGGTTCGTTCCTACGAGGGTTCGTGTGGTATCACAACCTTCATATGGGTTTGTGATCCTCTCGATGGTATGTTTAAACTGTTAGAGTTGTGGTATCCCTCCAGTGGGCCCGGAGTGGATCCTCTAGCATCTTTACCCTAGATCGGGTTCTTGGTATCGCTGTGACCGTTTATTTACGGGCGGTGATCCCCTATCTAGCAGGTTAACCCCGTAGGTTTTGTGGCATCATTGGACATATGATCCCATGCGCAATGGGTCGTGCACAGTAGGTTTGTGGCATCGTCGGGCTTACGATCCCCTACTCAGCATGATGTTTATGGTAGGGTTGTGGTATAGTTGGTTATACAATCCCCTACTCAGTGCGTGGTTTCGGTAGGGTTGCGGCATCGTCGGTTCGATCCCCTAAATCGCGAGTTATACCAGATAGGGTTTCGGTATCATCGTGACCATCTTTATATGGACGATGACCCTCTATCTGAGTGTTGAGCTTCTATCGAGCGCCAGATCGGGTTGTGGTATCCCCCAGCGGATCCTGGATGTGATCCCCTATTTGTGAGAACTACGTATGCCGGATCGGGTCGTGGTATCCCCCAACGGACCCTGGGAGTGATCCCCTATCTGTGAGCTACGTATACCGGAGTGGGTCTTGGTATCCCATAGCGGACCATAGCGGTGATCCCCTATCCGAGGAGTTTGGTGGTTATGGTGTTTCAGCGATGTTTCCTTAGTGATGTTATCCGACGAGCGTGGCCTCTTGGGTGAGCGTCTGAGATGTTTGTTTGGGACCCGATGGAGTGTATCTCTCGGATGAGTGTCATCTGGTATGACAGTGTTTGTGGTGTACTCTCCTTGTTGGGACAGTTGCTGGTGACGAGGTCGGTACCTGTTGTGGATCTGTGGCGTGAGCTGTGTATATCTGGATTGTTCAAGGTGTATGTATGGGCATACACCTGAGCTGAGCTAAGATGACTAGTTGTGTTTAGCCGAGGATGGTCACGAGTTGAAGTTTCTCTCTCGTCTGGGTTCCCTATGGTTGGGTTGAGCGGACAGTTGCCTTTCAGTTGCTCCCTTGGGTTTTGGGTTTTTGGGGTGCCTACTGAGTATGTTTATACTCAACCCTGCACGGGCTTTGCCCGCACATGTTTATGTCTTGTGCAGACCACAGGCCATTTGACGGAGTCCCAGGAGGACCCGGAGCAGGCGGAGCTTAGTGAGCGAGTGGACCGGTGTGTTTACTGGAGCTGTGCCGAGGGAGCTTTCCGGCAGGTGTTTGTGGCAGCTTTCCCCTTCTTCAGAGCAGGTTGGATATGCTTTTGTAGTTTTTTTTGGTGGGCCCTGTTTTGCCCTTGTACTTTTGCTGTTGTTCTCTGGTTGTGGGATAGTGTATGCATGCATTTACTTTCCAGTTTCTATATCAATGCACTGTTTCATGGAGGTGTTTGTGGGTGTGTGTGTACAGGTACCTTAGGATAATGCCTCTCATGTCTGTGATAGCCTACTCGCTGCTGGTCGCCAGCCCCTGGCCTATTGGAGGCGGGCTTGGGGAGTCGCGGCTCGAGCCCCATTGGGTCGGGTCGTGACAGAGTGGTATCAGAGGAGGTTCCACCTTTGGGATCTCAGAGCGTAGCTGGTCTAGCTGTGAGTTTGGTTTGGGTTTCATAGCGACAGTGTTAGGGTGTTTCGAGTTTGGCTTTCAGGCTAGGGACTCCAGTGTTGGTGCGGCGGCCGACGTATCCATACACCAGGACTCTGATAAACCGCCTTTCGACTCGGGACATTCGTACACTGGTCGCGGGGACATAATGGTACATGCATCATATAGGACTGGGTTTTTGGTTTTTCCTTGTCCTTCTTGAGTCAGCTCTCCAGATATACTCTTTGACTGTGGTGCGTCTTGAATGTATTTCAGGATGACTCCACGACGATAGCCAGCAAGGATCCGCAGTAGGATTGTGCTGATGACCTGCCCCGTGTAGTGGCTGTGGAGCAGGGTGCAGGTTCTGAGGTCGCACCTCTAGGTGGTCTGCCAGTTGAGCCACCACCTGTCGAGCAGCTGGTTGTGCCGGCGGTGCAGGATGAGATTGCGCGCAGGCTGAGTGCACTGCACGGGTTCCAGAGGCAGCGACCTCTGAGGTTTCAGGGTGATCCAGACCCCCAGGCAGCTGATGACTGGATCAAGGCAGTCACTCGAGTTTTCCGCCTAGTGAGGACACCTCCTGATCAGATGGTGGTCCTAGCGGCGAGCCTTCTGCATGGTTCGGCCGAGTGATGGTGGAGTTTGGTGACGTAGTCCCATGACGAGGTGATGCTCACGTGGGCAGAGTTTGAGCGGCTCTTTAGAGAGGATTTCTATCCGGTGATGCTGAGGTCAGTGAGGATCCTGGAGATTCTGCAGCTTCGTCAGGAGAGCATGACTGTGTTGGAGTACTCAGAAAGGTTTACAGACCTGTCGCGCTACTCCCTGGATATGGTTCGAGACCTGTTCTTTAGGGCTCGGACCTTCGAACAGGGCTTACGCAGGGACATCAGGGTAGGTGTGGTTTCTTTGTGCCTACCCACCTATGCTGGAGTGCTGGAGAGAGCGTTGGTGGTGGAGAGTTTTCTAGATGAGAAGATCCCCACTGTTAGTGCTGGGAACTCGAGAGCTGAGACTTCGACGGTCGGATTGGCATATGGTAGCCGACGACAGACTCAAGGGTCTGGATGTGGCCGACGTTTCAGGAGGCGACCCCAGGATGGAGGATCTGAGCCTCAGGGCTCACAGGGCTCGCAGGCCAGTTTTGGTCAGCCGCAGGAGAGGCTGTGTTACGCTTGCGATGGTCGGGGACATCTTGCTAGAGATTGTCCGACCCGACGTGCTGCTGAGAGGGAGCTGGTCGATGGACCGCCTTGGCAGAGGCAGCGTCTCGAGCAAGGAGGTCCGCAGGGCGTCGGACGTGGCGGCGGAGCTGGTGCAGCGGGAGGCGGTGGTAGGCAATACCATTTGCCACCACCCCCACCCCCAGGTGGTCCACGCCAAGCTCAGGGAGCTGGTGGTCGATGGCGAGGACAGTTGCATGCCCTAGAGGCAGTCGACCCAGAGGCACCGCTGATGGATAGAGGTACGCATTGTGTCTTTTCTACTTACTGCAGTAGTTTGTTAGACACCATTTCACGGTACTCTTTCCTTTTGTTGTTTGCTCGAGTTTTGTTCAGGGTGTTGGTAAGACCCTGTGTGGGTGTTTGTTGGTGAGCTCGCTGGTGTGTGAGACCCAGTTGAGAGTCCAGTCGCTTTCCTTGTGCTTAGAGCTTTTCAGGGACGAAAAGTTCTAAGGGGGGGAGGATGTAGCGACTCAGGTTTTTGGTCCTGCCAGACTTTGGAATATTTCTAGGAATAATTCCAGAGCTAGGCGCGAAGACAGCGTGCGATTCCGAGGCCCGGTGTGCCCGGAATTAATTTTATAAAAATATTAAGAATTTTTATACTATGCATGTGGCAGGGGTGTGATATCTCCAAAACAGTAGCTCAGAACGGGAATCTGAGGGAACGGTTGCATCCAGAATGTTCCGTTTACCCTAGGCGGGGTGTAAACTTTGCGGGCGCGGGCCTGCGGTGAGAAACGCCACCAGGGGCATTTTCGTAAATAAGTGGTGAAGTTAGTGTGCGAGCGTCGGCTCAAATAACTTCTAAACGGAGTCTCGGATTGAAAATCTGAGTCCCCTGTTGCATTCATAACGACACGTTTTCCCAAGGGGTGACCTTACTTGTGTTCGTATCGGGCGTCGGGGTCCGAGGCGTGTTTGGCGTCGACGGGAGGCTGATATAAATATCAGCGCACTCCCCCTTTTATCGTTCTTTGTTGTTCTTCGCCGCCACTCCACCGAATCTAGCAAACGAAGCTCCCACGAGCTCCGAATTCGACGGCGGACATTCCAGGAGCGCGCAGTGGTAGCTCTGGAGCGCGGATCTGAGGCAGAACGTCGGCGTTTCGCCCGTGAGGTAGGCAGATTTGAGTTTTAACCCCCGATCCCGTTTTGCTGCGTTTTTCTGCAAATTGAAGCCGTAGCAGTGTAGATCGGGTCTCTAGGGTTGTGTAGACGCCTCCGGATCGCGAAACGGACCACCGGGGTGCTCTCGACGGTCCGCGGAAGGTCCGCCGGCGCGGGCCGGCGGCGGCGGCCGGTCCCGTCCGGCCGGACCGGCCGGTCGGGGCCGGTCCGACCACTTTTCGCATACGGGGGTCTTTAAACCCCCGTATCTTCCACTCCGGGAGTCGGATTCGTGCGCCGTTTGATGCGACGTGACCTTGACAACGAGGAAAATCCTCCGGTGTGGGTTTGCGGGTTTAAAGGTTTGGGATCGTGGCTCGGGAGCTAGAAACGTCATACAAAATAATATTATTTTATTATTTTACGACTTCGGGCCATTGTAACTTCTACCCGGAGCGTCCGATTGACGTGCCATTAGTGGCATTGAGACCCTGATGGAACGACGGACTTTTTGAGATGGTTTCCGGGTGTTGGGTCTGAGAACGAGGTGCGGGCCCCACGAGGCCGGGTTTTTGGCGTTTACGGGGAAACGCAGCTTTTGCACCAGGAGTCCGATTTTGGCAGATGAATAGTTGATCCTGTGTGTTTTTCCGAGAGGATCGCAATGGTGCGATCCGTTCGATGAGTTTCAGAATCCAGGCGTGGGCCCCACCCGAGCCGGCCTTCGGTGAATAGTACCTATTTCACCGGGTGTCCGTTTTGGGCGAGCGAGTAGTCGATTCCGCTTGTTTTTCCGAGGGGATCGTCATGGTGTGATCAGCTCGATGGGTTTCGGGATCGTTGTGTGTGCCCCGCACGAGCTAGCAATGGTGAATATTGCCTTTTTCACCGGTTCTCCGTTTTGGGCGAGTAAACAGCCTATCCTGCATGTTTTTCCACGTGGAACGCGACGGTGGCCTCGGTTTTGGCTTCAGAGGTGCACAGTGTGGCATTGTGGAGAGTCGCTCGGGTTAGAGACGTTTGGACCAGTAGTGGTTGAGGGTTCTCCCTTGGTTCGTTCCTACGAGGGTTCGTGTGGTAGCACAACCTTAATATGGGTTTGTGATCCTCTCGATGGGATGTTTAAACTTTTAGAGTTGTGGTATCCCTCCGATGGGCCCGGAGTGGATCCTCTAGCATCTTTACCCTAGATCGGGTTCTTGGTATCGCTGTGCCCGTTTATTTAAGGGCGGCGATCCCCTATCTAGCAGGTTTACCCCGTAGGGTTTGTGGAATCATCGGACATATGATCCCCTACGCAGTGGGTCGTGCACAGTAGGGTTGTGGCATCGTCGGGCTTACGATCCCCTAATCAGCATGATGTTTATGGTAGGGTTGCGGTATTGTTGGTTATACGATCCCCTACACAGCGCGTGGTTTCGGTAGGGTTGCGGCATCGTCGGTTCGATCCCCTACATCGCAAGTTATACCAGATAGGGTTTCGGTATCGTCGTGACCATATTTATATGGACGATGTTCCTCTATTTGAGTGTTGAGCTTCTATCGAGCGCCAAATCGGGTTGTGGTATCCCCCAGCGGATCCTGGGTGTGATCCCCTATCTGTGAGAACTACGTATGCCAGATCGGGTCATGGTATCCCCCAGCGGACCCTAGGAGTGATCTCCTATTTGTGAGCTACGTATACCGGAGTGGGTCTTGGTATCCCCTAGCGGACCATAGCGGCGATCCCCTATCCGAGGAGTTTGGTTGTTATGGTGTTTCAGTGATGTTTCCTCAGTGATGTTATCCGACGAGCGTGGCCTCTCGGGTGAGCGTCTGAGATGTTTGTTTGGATCCCAATGGAGTGTATCTCTCGGATGAGTGTCATCTGGTGTGACAGTGTTCATGGTGTACTCTCCTGGTTGGGACAGTTGCTGGTGACGAGGTCGGTACCTCTTGTGGCTCTGTGGCATGAGCTGTGAATATCTGGATTGTTCAAGGTGTATGTATTGGCATACACCTGAGCTGAGCTGAGATGACTAGTTGTGTTTAGCCGAGGATGGTCACGAGATGGAGTTTCTCTCTCATCTAGGTTCCCTCTGGCTGGGTTGAGCGGACTGTTACCTTTCAGTTTCTCCCTTGGGTTTTTGGGTTTTTGGGGTGCCTACTGAGTATGTTTATACTCACCCCTGCACGGGCTTTGCCCGCACATGTTTATGTCTTGTGCAGACCACAGGACTTTTGACGGAGTCCTAGGAGGACCCGGAGCAGGCGCAGCTTAGTGAGTGAGTGGACCAGGGTGTTTACCGGAGCTGTGCCGAGGGAGCTTTCCGGCAGGTGTTTGTGGCAGCATTCCCCTTCTTCACAGCAGGTTGGATACGCTTTTGTAGTTTTCTTTTGGTG
Organism: Viscum album; assembly: GCA_963277665.1. Classification (NCBI taxonomy): domain Eukaryota; kingdom Viridiplantae; phylum Streptophyta; class Magnoliopsida; order Santalales; family Viscaceae; genus Viscum; species Viscum album. The sequence continues at coordinate 37,781,132 of OY728138.1, forward strand.
GGCCCTGTTTTGCCCTTGTACTTTTGCTGTTGCTCTCTGGTTGTGGGATAGTGTATGCATGCACATACTTTCCAGTTTCTATATCTCTGCACTGTTGCATGGAGGTGTTTGTGGGTGCGTGTGTACAGGTACCTTAGGCTAATGCCTCCCATGTCTGTGATAGCCTACTCGGTGCTAGTCGCCAGCCCCTGGCCTATTGGAGGCGGGCTTGGGGAGTTGCGGCTCGAGCCCCGTTGGGTCGGGTCGTTACATAATTGAATCTAAAAGGGAATTTGATTCAAAATTATTTTGGAATTTGAAATCTTCCACCTTAAAAAAATTTCACCCTCAAAATTTTATTTTACCAGATTTAATTAGATGAGGGTAACTCTGTTTCACCACCTCTTCCGGTTCCTACATCACTTCTTTAATCTTGTTGTTTCTCCATAGGAAATTTTAAGGTGAATTATTTTATTTCATTGAACTTTGTCTCTATGATATAATATTTTCTTTGAAATTTATTCACAAGAAAGATAATTCTTCAATGGTACCATTTCGGGATTCATTACATGTGAGGGGTTTGGTATGTGATCTCTCAAGAGGTATAGAAGGAATACATCATGTACTTAGGATAGGTTAGGCGGGACTGAAAGTTGGTAGCCCATTGCTCTGAGGTGATCAAGGTTCTCAATGGGGATGATGCATCTTTGAATAAGCTTTCCCTTCTTCCCAAATCTCACCACTTTATTCCCTGGAGATATATGGAGGAATACCCTGTATCTGATATCAAACTATAGGTCTCATCAATGAGTGTATTCATATCTATCTTTTCATCTCTACACATCCTTGATGTGCTACTAAATGGTCATGACCTTCTCCACCATTTCCATAACCATTTTAGGAACTATCAATTTTTTCCCCAACTTCATCCCAACGTGCATGTGTTTGGCACCCCCTCGCATAAATGGATTCATTTGGAGCCATTTTTATAATCTTGTGGAAACTGTTATTTTATGAGAACTTGACCAGAGGAAGATGTTTATCCCATAATCATTTCAAGTCAATTGAGCATGATCCCAACATGTCCTTGAGTGTCTAAATAGTCTTCTCAGATTTTCCATTTGTTAGCTGGTGATAAGCCATGTGGATGTTCAACTCTATATATAGATCATGTTGGATACTTTTTAAAAACATGGAGATGAATCTCAAATCATGATTGGACACAATTTATATTGGTAATCCATGAAGGATTACCAATTCTTTGGTGTCTATTCTTAAAATTTTATCTAGTAAGAAGTACATATGAATCTCATTTAATTGTGTTGTGTTTTTAAGATGATACAACACAAACCAAATAACATTTTTTTCCTCCAGATGCCTTTAAATTTATAGTGATAATTTTCATGGTGATTTTTTTCCATTTCCATTTAGGTAAGGCTTATGGTTGCATAATCCCTTAATTTTTTTCCTTTTCAACCATAACATTATAACATACAAGGCATATTTATTTATATTATATGATCTTTAACTTCTAATTGTCCAACTAGTAGTGTTCGTGGAGATCTTGATACATCTTTTCTACATTATGGATAGATATAGAAGTTTAATTTATGTTGATATTCTAAAAAATAATTCGTTAACATAGTATTTGATGGTACACTTAGCCTATATGAAAATATTAATAAACCATATTCATTAACAATGACCAATGAGGATTTGAATTTTCTTATAGTTTACTTATTCTTCAAAAGTCACATATCATCTGTTTGTGTATCAATTCTTTTCTCCAAATGTGATGGCTGAGAAATAATGTTTCAAAGGATTCATGATATTCCATCCTTTAGTATTTCCATATCCATCCATTACAAATCTAATTAGATTCTATCCATATAATTTCTCATCAATGAAAGAAGTTCTAGATCCATTTTAATTAGAGCATGTTCCACTTTATTCAATTTTCCATTATGCTAGCTGATTGAGAATTCATAGTCCCTGATCAGTTCTAATGATCTTCCCTTGGGTCATATTCAGATCTTTCCATGTGAATGCATACTTGAGGAATTTTAGATATGTATATATTTCATACTTCTCCCCAAATAAATAATTCTACATTGTTTTCCAGTTGAAGATCATTATTTCCATATACGGATCATGAATTGGGTAGTTATGTTCATGATAATTATACTTCCTTGATGAATAGGATATGACTTTTTCATTTTTCATTAACACACAACCCATCACTATTTTCAATGAATCTCTAAATACCATGGGATGTTCTCGACTTGTCAGTAGTGTTACAATAGGTTCAATGATAAGCCTTGTTTTCATCTCCTTGATGATCTCTTAACATTATCATTCAATGAAATCTTGACTCACATCAAAGATAGATTAATTATAGGATTTGAAAATCATGATAAGTTTCTCTCAAATATGTGATAATACCCAAATAATCCATGTAAACTATAGATATATATAAAAAATAATGGCCTTATCCATCGTTCAATTGCTTTTATTTTGGAGGAGTCCTTAGATACCCACATTAGTATGGATTATATCCCCAATGAATGAGACTTCCTTTAACCAGAACTTACATTTTATTCACATAGAACAAAGTATATTATTTCATAAGAAATTTAGAACAATTCTCATTTTCTCTTCATGCTCATTGTTTATTTTAGTGAATATTAGAATATCAACAATAAATACTAGAATTTTGTTTTGAGGTAATCTCTCATGGATCTAATCATCAAGTCTATGAATATTTTTTGGAGGATTAGTGAGAATAAATTTAATTACTATGAAATTATTGTTCCCTTACATTGTATATAAATAAATCATTAGGATACCCTCTGACTTCACTCAATTTGGGTAACATCCCAACAACATTTCCAACATGGATAAGTATTGTGATCCACAATGACGACCAAAAAATTCATCAATCATTAGAAGAAGATACTTGTTCTTTACCATAATATTTTTTATCTTATGATATTCAATGCAATGGCACATTGACTCATCCTTCTTCTCGAGAATAAAGATTGTTGAACCCCATGGGGAAGTACTTGGGCATATGAACCGTTTATCTAGATTCTCCTGTAGTTTTTATTCAACTCCTTGAGTTCCATAACAACCATTATATATTGAGTCTTGGATAATGGCAATTCCATAAGTATTAGATCTATTGAAAATTCATTCTCTTAGGTATGTGTATGACCCGAATATTACTTGGGAAACAGATCAGTTTATTACCTTACAATGGGCATGTCATCAAGGATGATATTTTTCTTTGGCTCAATCATTTGATCCTGATACACTTTCTTGTTGGGAAATAATAACCATTCTTTTGATCTTGGTCTTAATGAAGAATTATCCCCCTCCTTAAACTCATATATAATTAAAGGATGATTCAAAATACAGAGAGTGATTACATTTTGATGTCAATTCTTACTGGCTCTAAATATGGAATACCAAGCCATGCTTATAATTGCATTAAATTTCACCAAATGGAGTACAAAAAGGATCCCTCATAAGTTCATCCAATAAATTGTTATAGGGGATGAGTTAGGATGCAATAATTTCACCATTTATCTTTTTCACAAAAATATCTTCCTCCATGATTTTTGGGTATTTTTGAATCATTTTACTAAAAATTTGTGATATGAAATAATTCATTAAACAAAAAAAATATGTCCAATATCCTTTAAAAAAGAACTAGCATGCCTATAACCAATTCATTGTTAGGATCTTCCTCATTAGTTGTGATGGAAAAAGATCACCCTTACTTATAGGTTGTTGCGTGTCTCAAAAAAACCCTTCGAATTAGGAATTGTTTTGAAATGTTCCCTAGTTCTTGATGTTAATAAATTTAACAATTCATTGAGGGTTGACCTAAGCATTCTTCTCATCCAAATTCTTTATTGGAGTTATCGTATCAGCAATCGCCTTCTAGGTTTCTTTCCACCCCACCTACTTTATTTCCTTGCCCCCTAAGGCAATTTACTGTGTTCTTCTTTCCACGCCATTAACAAGTAGGATGTTGAAATTTCTTGGAACCGTTATATTTCTCCACTGGATTACCAGAATTATAATCCACATTCTTATTATTATATCGATGAAACCCTTGATATTCAACAATCTATATTTCATTATAGTGAAAAAATCAAACCATTCTCTCATAAATATCATAGTCACCGATCACCAGGACTTTTCTTAAACTTGGATTTAGCTATCCAAAGATGAGGCCAACCTTGCATTCTTGGTTAAAGATAAACACGAAGGCATATATTCCAAACCATGTAAATTTTTCCTCATACTCCCTAATATATTTATTATATTTGTTTAATGGAAAAGAATTTACTTTTAATTATATATGGTAAAGTGTGAGAAAACCATTTATTGTAAAACATTATCTATAATTCCTTTCTCCCCATCATATTGGGTTTCATATTTATGATTAATTTCTACCCCCCAATAAACTTCTCCCTCAATGTGATTAATAATCGGTATAACCATCTCTTGTAAGAAACATTGGAGGATGGAGAAGGTCTTCTCAAAGGAGTTAATCCATTTCTCTATGATTAAGGGATCCAACAATTCATTGAATGTCAAGGGCCTTTGTCACATAATGGAATATTTTGAAACATGTACATTCATAGGGGGTTTGGATTCTATTAATGATCTATGAATCTACTCAGAAACCTAGTCATCTATGAGAGCATCATCACAATGTTTTCAATTTATTTGCCTTTAAGTAGGGCATCTCATTGGGGAAGTCATCACATTTCTGGTCGGATTGATTGTGTAATGAATTCCTCATATTTTTGGCCAATGGATATTATAAAGGGAAAATTAGGGATGAATATTTTTATACTATTAAATACATTATGTGAAATATATTGACATTAAAGGAATATCCTATAACTTATATAAACTTCCATAGCTTATGAATTTATAGGGACTAATCTACATTATCCACAATTTATTTCCTAACAGATATTATTTTGGGAATTTTTTCTTCCCTTAATAGAATTTCTTAATGAAATTATGAATGTTGAAAATCATATCCCCAAGGAGGTTCATGCTTGGAATTTGGAAAGACACATTGTCTGGCACCATTTCCCGGCAGACTCAAGTTCCATGCCATGTTTTTGGGTTTTACAACTATGTACATCTATTACAGAGGCACATCTACTTGTAGTATCTAGAAATTAATATATTTCCTTGATAATCCACATACACTATACTTAATAAAATCTAGTTATACTTTCTTATACATAGTTTTATTCCTAAGTCTTTTCCAAGAGATTTCTAATCATAATCCCCCAAAAAACTCAACATTTCCTCTAATACCTACTCTAATAACCCTGATATATATTTCAAATTAATACAGTATTTATTAAATAAAATTATTCTAAATAAAACCAAAATATTCATCAATTATAGTTTCTTTTTGAATTTGGTACATTACATAATAGTTTAAAATAGGAAAAACATCATCTTTTCTAAAAACATCCTTAATAAGCTTTCACTGAAAACAACATGGGATACCAAAGGTACATACATAAGAAAGGGGTGACCAATAAAGACAAATATGGGGAAAATAATGTCATAAGGAATTTTATTTATAAAATAGGCATTCCAATAGGGAATAAAAGTAACATAAATAACCAAGAATCATTTATCATGATAATCATAACATCAGATATGTAGAAACAACATAAAACACATAATCATAAAAATAGTTCAAGGATAAATTCAATGAAATCATGATTGAAAAGGTCACATAAAAGAGAAAAGTTAAATGAATATCCCAATATGTTGTATACTAAGACTAAACATTAACCAATTCATTAGAGTACTATATAATTCTGGGTGCCCCTGCCACATTCAATTCATTATCATGCTTAAGCGTGCCAAAAATATCATACAACATGGACTCATTCATCATCTTATTTTTTTCCAGGATATAGTATTATAAAATAAATTCATGTATTTTACAAGTAAAATAAGTATAAGTGGGTATATTTTAACACCATTGATAGGAAATTGGTTCAGTATTTGCTAGAAAATGATTTTTTCATGGAAAATCACGCTGAAATTTTGAAAGTGTAATGTCATCACATAAAAATTCATAAAATGGGTTGATGAGAGATGAAGGGTTATCTCATAATCTGAAAATATAATGGGACGTAATAGAGGCATATTAACACATAAACTAACATTAGGAATTAAAAAATAGATGGCATAAGGTAACCAAGAAATGTTAATAAAGATGAGAATGAGGGGATTCCATACTTGAATATGTGACTCCAATTGCTTGGTAAGAGCTTGTAGAGATCGTGGGTTGCCTTGAGAGGACTCTACAGAGGGGAGATCATATTATTTATAGGATCCAAGGTTTTTTAGTGAATATAAATTGTATATTGGATTGGTTTATATAGGAAACAAGTGGGTATATCTTTTATATTTCTCAATATTCAGTTTTGGACTTCCAATAACAAAAGAAACACAAACCTTTCTATTGGTTTTTACTAATTTTTTACATGAAATTATATTTCATTTAATTAATTTTTGATGAAAAGAGACCAAAATAATAAAATTATAACCTTTCTGATGTGGAATTGTTTCATACACTTAAAGAAAGGATTTTAAAACATTAAAATATATTAATGGTTTTGTAGGATTCATAAGGGCATTATAAAATGAATAAAATAAGAATTAATTAAAATTATTTTAAAGGTAAAACTTATATTGAGTCATTTTTACCTTTTATATTATTTAGTACATAACTAATGGTTCATTATGATTTCATAATTCACACTATTTATTTATATTGTATTTAATATTTACCTAAATGTTTGATTGTCTCATAAAATTATGAAAAATTGCCCATTTGATAATTTCTATTATATGAATCAAAAAATAATACTAATTTAATAAAAATATTTTTCTAAATTTTTTACTTTCTATTTTTATAATAATAACTGGCATTTATTGAAAATTCTTTTTTTACAATAAGAAAAATTCAAACCATATATAAATTACTTTGGATATCATAAAAAGTATATGATCATTTTAATATAATAAAAATAAATTAATAATAATATTTTATTAAAATATTATTTATTTTAAATATAAATTAATTTTTAAAAAATAAATTTTTAATTTAAATTGAATTAAAAATAAAATATTTGTTTTATTATATAAAAAATATCATTTATGTAATGATAATAGTTAAAGATAATAATTATAATATTGAAAATATAATATACATATTCATATCCTTATGTTATTGATACATATCCCCTGAATACACCATCAAGCACCCTAAGGGTATGCTCTGCGATGGTGGGACTTTCATGTGTTGGTTCGGTGAACATGGTTTATGTTGTGATCTCGATGAGCATCAACTTATACCATAAACAATTTCACTCATGCTTGATTTATTAGATCATATCTTGGGATTGGTAAAGGGAAAATCTCAATGATTCTATCTCCCTAAGAAGATCTAATAAATGTGCTTTATTGAGTAAGATCCTACTAGTTGAGGTCATCAAATCCTTTGTCCATTTCGATAGTATTTATTAAAACTCTATATTTATAATAATCTTCTGATCACTATCAAATGTCTATATTATCAAATGTGATGATTATTAACATTATTTTATATATGACATAATATAGTAAAAATAAGGAATTACATGTCTTTTCTACATCTGTATTACAAAATAACACATTTAATTAAATAAAAGGGGGAATTTTATTTGTAACAGTTCAGGTAGTTACATAATGACCAAAAACACTTGCACTATATATATAAATAAATGAACTATATTCAAAAATTGAATGATACACTTTATAGTATAAAAATACTATAATGGAAAATACCAAATGAACTCTACATCAGACAAGCATATGAATCTAACTGAACCATGGAACTAGAAAAATCCTCGTTACATATAATCTTGGATCAATCTCCAACTACAACTATCATTGTCACCGTAATAAAGCACCATTATCTAGCTTGAATCACTATGTGTCATTGAGTGCTAGATTTAAATAACTATCACTAGCTATATATCCCCCATTAACAACTATAAATCATGTTTTATTAGTCCATATACAACATGTGTAGTCCCAATTGATGTTTAGGGATAATTATAAACATACTCAATAAGACAGCCAAAACCCAAAAAGGAAAAAAAATATATGTCTGCTCAATATATGTAATAGTAATATATCCATTAGTAAGATAATTAAATATTTAGAAATTATATATCAAAAATATTATTATAGATTCGAAGGAGTACCAATCATCTCAGCCTTAGTTCATGAAGGTCATACCTCATGAAAAACTAGGAATTCATGGAGTACTAAAAATCCCACAATGGTTGGATTTTTTATCCAATCGTACTTCACATGTTGTAATAATCCAAGGGGGTTTTGAGGAGTAACATGTCCCAATGAATATGTTATTATGATCCTCTATAAACTCCATAATATCAATATAAATCATAAAGTAGGTTACATTCCGCACTGAAGCATGTATTGTAGTCATTTTTGTACCACACATTAACATCCCTCCAATATTATTACACTTTCCATGTAACCTATATGGGAACATGAAACCTGAAAAAAAAAATATTCCTAAGAAATGAGTACTAACACCTATTATTATAACTATAGATCTTTGAAAAAACCCATGTCACGTCCCACAACAGTTGTGGAGGAATCATTCCTTATCAAGGAATAAGAATCAGTTAAGGGGGTAACTAACACAAGTGGAGGAACCTCAACCTGTTTGATCTCTATTATGGAGGATAACCAATTATATAGAAAGAGGAACCTCAATTAGGGGAATTATAAGGTAAATAACTCTATCTATATGATATGGGGGACCCACACCTTTGAAAACACATTCCTCTAAGGATTACCAACCCCATGAACACTCTAATATCAAAGAAAAATCCTCCTTGTTAGACTAATAGAGCAATAGAGACCATGATGTATGTAGTTCTTCATGTATCACTGCTGATTCTAAATTTAATAACACGATTATATCTTACATGGAATACATATCAATACAGACTACTTGTATTTATAATTCTGATTCTAGAGAATGGATACACAAAAAATACTAAGCATGGATATGTAATGAATATATACTATAGGGGTACACAATATGTATAACCTTGATAAATGTTTGGCCAGGTACTGCCTCTCCACATGGCATGTGAAGGTCTATGAACATGATGTTTATAATAGGGTACACATCATGTATCATTGGTAGGGTGATTTTTGTTTACCATGACAACCTGTATCTTACATGGTCCTATAAATATGGTGTATCCTCATGGGTATACACTTTGTAAGCTCAAACAGCTCACTCAATGTGTACATTTAGTGATTTTGAGTTATATATGTCTATTGAATCATGATGTGTGGTCCTGGCCCACAAATAGTGTGTGTAGAAATAGAAACATACACATGTACTCCATGTACATGTTATACTAGTCTACTTACAGTTACATGGTTTTTGTACTTGGGCTACATGAATTTTTGTACTTATATCTGACTTAAACCATAGTCATCACAAACTAGGTAATAAAGGGCATGTGGCTCTAGATCACATGTCACGAGATCATCTTTTTGAGAAAAAATTATATTCAATGGATGAAATCAAATAGTTTCCACTATTCTTGCCTCTGATCAACCCTTAAACATATCTAAATACATAAACCATGGATTATATTCCTCTAATTTTATAATTTCAGTGATGAATTTCCTATAAAAATGATCTGAAGGGGTTCACATGCAACACCCATTAATCCCACATGCCACTATTAAAAAAACATCCACCACAACGCCCTCCCAAAACATTACTAATAAACATCATCATTCCAGAATTCCTATTCAATACCTGCACTTATAAATCCATCAATTGTAAGAAATTGATTGAAATAACACTACCTTCTATATCCATTTTCTCAATTCACTAAAATTTATGATGATCAAATATGAAACTATGGCAAAAGAGGAAGGATAAATAAAGAATAATCCTGTAAATTATTATTTTGTTACCAACACAAAAAAAATCCACACCATTCATCAGGAAGAAATCTTAGATTAAGGAATAATAATAGAAAATAGTAAAAAATAGAAAATCTCATGATAAAATATAAATTAAAAAACCAATTTTCCACATTATAGTGAACTTAAATCAATAATACGGAATCCATGTTAGAAATCATGAAGAATGGGGAAGTATAGAGATAAAAATAATCCCTACCTCAAAAAATCAAATTTCACAAAAATACATTGTAAATTCCATAGTTTTTCTCATCATATAACTGTGATATAATTTTTGATGTCTTCTTGGATCTCTTCTCATTCCTTAAATATGATATTGGATCCTCTTAAATCTATATCCTCTCCTCTCTACCGATATAGAGTTGTATCAATGAAAATATTTTCCTATAATGGATTGGAGTTATAATGAGTGATTAATATCATAATTTAGGGTTTTTTTAAAAATATATTAATTAAATATTAATTTATTTAATATATGATTCACCAATGCAAATCCATCCAAAATCACAACACTAGAGTGAATATTAAATTACCATTAAGATAGACCACATATCTAAAACACATCATCGGTGTCAGTTTCAGCATCCAACATAAATTTTAGAAGATATAAGTTATTCATCACAACACATGTGCATAGACTAAAAATAATATATTATTTCTAATAAATTATTTTTAAACATCTAGGTTTCTCAAAACTCTAAAATGGATTAATTAACAACCTAAATAATTTTATAGAAATATTCGAATGTTTTGAATCAAAAAATGTAGGGTTATTGAGATGGATCATCCACTCAGTTGATATATAATAATTTAATTAATATATAGTAAGAAAAACATAAAATTAATTTTTTTGAAATTTATTTAGAATTATCCATAGGGTTAATGATTCTCCTCGTGTTTTACATTACCTTCCAATTTTTTTATCTTGGATTTATGTTTGAATATATTTATATTTTTACATCAATGGGGCTCCCAGGCCTCCAAAACCCCAAAATTATGTTATTCCTAGATTAGGAAAACCTAGTTCAGTACACCCATATCATATTTAAACCAATTTTACATTAAAAGAAAATAATTAGTCCTATTAAACAAGAAATATTACAATAAAACCTCTTGTATAAAACAATCCACCTTTTCAAAAATATCCCCTTTCATCGAAGGCTTGACCCTAACTGATCATACTATACAACCAACTTGAAAAATAAAAACTTTTATTATCACTAAAGTCATCGAATCTAATTCATGTTGAAGAAAAATGTTAGAAACAACAACATCCATATCTATGTGAGTCTTTCTAAACCAAAATACTCCAAGATCGCCAAGACATTGAGGATTATACAAAACTTTGAACAACTTTTACCCGCGTAAGAATGGTTCATTTACAGGTATAAAACTAATAAGAGAAATTTATCCCCATATTTAAAGAAAACTGTTTCTGGTTTTCATATGATAAAACCCCATTAAAATAATACTCAACCATTTAATACTTCACAAAATTTCCCTCTAACATCGAAAGTGTTTCAAGGAAGCCTGATCCACCAAACCTATGTCTGTTTATAGAGTATATTTTACTATTAAAGAATGGTTACCAATGCTATAAGAATATGGAATATAGGAAAGAAGCCACATTCTTATCAATCTCTTTATATATTTTACAACAGTATTTCTTATTCAACCTGATATCCAATATGTTTTTATGCACTATTGGTGATATCCGAGTTTTTTAACATAAACTCTACTAATGAGAATATTAGGAACAACTCATACTTTTAAAAACTCTCAACATCCCACCATTACACATCATGTGGCCTAGTATATCAGATTCAAAATTGATTAGTCCAAAATGTAATAGATGACCCTTAATTATTATCTATATGCCTCAATATAATAGTTTCAAAACTACAGTAATAGAATACCATCACATCCGGATAAAACATTATCCTATTTTGTAAATAAGGGATTACATGTGATATGGACACTAATAAATGATTTTTTGTGAATATCAAATTAAGAAAATTTATCTGATAGTGTTTTCCCCACTTAGGATATCTATCAAGACATTCCATATGGAAACCAAGGGAAAACCAATATATTCCTAGGGAAGTAGATGATGTCCTCCCCGCCATTATGAAAACTCTTTAGGTCTCTCACCTATGTCTATGTAGTCACATTAGACTATAAAATTATTATAATCTCTTTGGAAAACTCTCACATAAAGGAAGAGTGTGGGGATACACAATTTATCTACATAAATAACTATCTTCATCTCCATAAAATAATTAACTGCATATAAGCTATCTACTCTTACACCTCCTCTATTCTTCCGACACATAATCATCTATTAGATGTTTTAGTTACCAAAGTTTCATCTTTATGAAGATTAATGTCACTATATGAATCTATATATTGTACTAAATTTTTTTACCAAAAAAATAATAATCTCATTTTAATACTAATGAAATATACTTAATTTAAAAATTATCCTCTGTGAACTAAAAAAATAAAGGATTCCTCCCATAATCTCTAAAAATTCTATAAGGGTGACAAAAAATCTACTCAGAAAAACATGAAGGAAATATTTAAAATTCAATCCAATTCATACAATTATCTCTTATTTAGGGACAACCACGGTTCAACCTTTAGAATAACTCTTGTATTCCTCTATATTAGTGCATAAATCTCTGTTTACCATATGTTGTTAAACTAGGAAAAACTTCTAGAGGGTTACATGTTCTCCATATAGCTTACGGTGCGGATTTACTCATTAGTGAAGGTAAAACATACCTCATTTAATAAATCACTAACACTTTATAACACTAGTGATAGGTAAACAATTCATACTATGTTTTCCAATAATATATCTCTTCCCTTAATTGAGGTAATCTTTTTAAATGCATACATCTCCACTATAGATGAACTCATTTCACCAAAAGGGGTGAGAGAAAAATGGTCATCATTATTAGATAATATATACATGAAATGTTTTTGGATGAGGGTTAAAGTAAAATATATAACTAACAAATTAATAGGGTATGAAAAATATATCATGCATGGTACATGTATTATTGAGTACTATGAGGATGGTGCATTAAGAATAATCTGAAATGCATCCATTCATTACATACCATTGTCGTACATGGTGTTCCTTTTCACATAAGTCTGACTATCAACACCAAATTCATGATAAGAACAAAATAAAGGTGATGATCATGGTATAGGATCATAACATCATCTATCTATTTCTACCCATGTACCACATTCATCCAAAACAATGATGATCACTTCTATCCACTTCCTTGTATAAGAAAATATCTGATTTCAACTACATCATTGATTTGAAAATCCATCAACAACACTATTCCAATTTTATTTACATGATATTATAGCCTTCTCCCCAAACTATGTTGTATTATTTGTAATAATACATAAATAGTAATGATTTATTGATGTTTTTTTACTATAATTGATGTTTCATGAAATCACTACCACATCTCTTCAAATATTCCATTCAAGTCTCTAAAAAATGAAATAATATCATAAAATTCCACCATAAAACCTATTCATGGAATACATTACCCGATTTTTGGGACTCTATGCATACTTGATAAATGGTCATAATTTAATAAGTAATAAATACCATTAGATAAAACTCAATCTTGAAAATGAGATGAAACTCTAATAGTGAAGAAAAATATGATCATATTTTTAAGAAAAATGTTATCCCTCAATAGTTCACTATTCTATATATGGATCTCAATAGAAAAATCATCCTTTGCTTAGAAAACATCATTCTCATATGAAAATGATGGTTTTAAAATCTATCCAAAACTCAATCATTGGACGGCTAGGCTCTCTATATAAACTAATTATGACTCTATCATCAGAACACATGAAACATATCCATCTTATCGATATGCTCAACCATCATAGTGGAAACTAATATCTACCCAAAAAAGTTTTTACTATGAATGGATGTCAGATTAAATGACTCAAATAACAAGGAAATGATATTACTCAGTTGGGTATTTGAATGGAGACATTGTCACCTCTTAATCGATAGTGAAGGGTCAAACTAAAGGATGGAGATCATCATGATCTTCTCTCATCACAGAAGATATATATATATATATAGGTAACATCCAAAAGTGATAGAGTATATCTAAATGAGATGAAATAAGACGTAAATGAATGATCATAACTAAATCTTATATGATTCAAATACCCTGTATTTATTTTTGAGAGATCTAGGATGACTAAACGTTTGTCACAATTATAGGGAAAGAATACATCAACAAAAAAACCAATATTGGTCTCTTTGGTCTAACAACTAAACTAAAGGACCCCTTAATAGTATTTCCCTAAATTCACAAACTAGTCCTCACATAACTGCTAACTCCAAAATCAAGGACTTGACTACTATAATACTAGTTTGGCATGACATGGACTAGTAGGGCCACATGGGCTAGTAGTGTGATAAATATGCCACCAGAATACAATTTTCAATATGCTAGGGGTTATGACTAGTGCCCAGTAGGGATATTACAAAATAAAAGAGGCTTTGTTCTATATCTATATGGAATATACGAAAATCCCTAATGAATAAAATCACCAAAAAATTGGTAGTATATATAAAAAATAGAACTCTAGGCAATATATTCTTGAGACATCTAATATAATAAAAAATTTATATAGTAAAATACCAAATGAATTATACATATATTAAACTTCTTAATCTAATAGTCCAAATAAACTTGAAATATCATCCTCATTTTGTATACTTTTGGATCGATCTCCAGTCCTATCTAACATTTCCTCCATTATAAACCACCTTGCTACATGATAGCCCTACATGGCATCGTTACCTCTATATGTTACTATGAAAAAACAAAATTATAAAACCCAAACCATGTTACACAATTGATTACAATGTAGAAAAGGAAATTTCAGGGTTTAACCCATAAGGACAATGACTTTAGATTGAGTAAGACTTGAAAATAATAATTTTATTAAGTTGAATAAGCAGGTGAGAAAATATTGGAATTCATTATTTTCAGAAAATAAATGATCAATGTAAAGCCAAGTGATTGATTGGTTTTAAAAAACATTTTAAGAAGTGTGGTGGGGTAATATATTTTTCAGGATAAGGTGAAATTGGATTTTGGAAAATATATTTATTGATTAATGATTCGTTTTAGAGTTAAGAGGATTAGGATCTAATGATAATGGTATTTTCTCATTGACGCGAGAATATTCTATTTCCCTTAGTCTAGTATGTTAGGATTTTTCTGAATCAAGATTGTATTGATATAAAATTTAAACCTGATTTCCCCTAATATCAAAAATTGTTATTCTGTCTTTAGGGTAGTCAATTATGAAAAATAATGGTTCCTTTAATATTGGAAAATTAATGATCAGGATAAATGAAAAATCAAGGGGTTTGATGTTAAAGAATGAAATTACGCAAACCAAATACAGGAATAAAAAAATGATAATTATAATGCATATTCCCCCATTGAATACCTCACACTAAAACTAGATGGTTTTACCCACTTATCCTAGTAATGAGAGAATAAGAAAGGGTGAAAAAATAAAACATAGAGAAAGACAGAAATTGTGGAGGCATAACAAATTATCTCCAAGATTTGATATCCAGTCAAACTCGAATCTCCAATGGTGCATCCCTGGGCTCTATTTATCGGAACTGGAAAGGTTATGCTCAACCCCCATCATGTTGGGTACTTTAGATACATGACTTATAATGTAGATCATCTTTTTATTAATCCGTGTGGCGCATGTAGAGATCTCGACTATGATTTTTGAAATTTAACCACCTACACAACGCATACTTAGCCTACACATCGTGTACACCTTTCTTACTTTGCCTCTGTGTATGTGAAAATATCACACAAATCTCTTTTATAAATTTCATTTTTTAATGTTTTCACATAGTTTACTCAAGTTACATAATGTGTACTTGTAGTTCAAAGTATGTTTTCTCATCATGGATTATTCAGGAAGCGGCCTACTTATCTAATGAATTCCCGGAAAATAAATGTTTTACACGATGTGTACCAATATTTTTTAAGTTCTTCATCTTCATTCATCCTAAATTCAAGAGTCATGACACTTCACATTGCTTGTAGTGTGAAGGGTCCTTTTTCTTATATTTACATCCCTTTTCATTCTTTTTCCACAAATTAGTACTTTCCTTCCATAAAACATAAAAAAACTCAATTAATTCCAAAATTGGAACGATTTTTCATGTATGTCCAAAAATCCATACATTGAAACATTCTAAAAAGTATGCATGAAATATAGTTATCAAATCCCCCAAAAATTTTATTTATCCTTGTCCTTAAGGATCTTATGTCAACATAAAATAAAAGACTTTCACCTTACCAGTCTTTAAATTCAATTTCAATAAAAAATGTGATAAAATTGAAAATTAAATTTTCAATTATGACAAAAATGTTTTTTTCAATGATTTTTTTTTTCAAATAAACAAATCATCCAATTATTTTTCATTTCCTATTTCAAAATAACCAATTTTTTTCTTATTCGCCCATTTTCATTTTGAAATTAATTATATGTATGAATACCATTATCAATCTACCCCACATGAATTTTTCCTCTCATCATCAAGGTATTAAAGTCAATAGAATATTGCACATACCTCAAAAAATATAACTTACCAATGGAATGAAAGGAATCTAACATCTCCATTTCATAATGATTGACATCACAATTGTTCATGAGGGCTTCACTATTAAGGTTAAAATGAATCAGAGGATTTGGGGTAGGTAGGTAAATGATTTGATAAGTAATGATAAAAAATGAGTTTGGATTATAAATCATTTTTCATTATAACAATGTATAATTTCAATGATTATCTCCCTTTACAAGTTTCATTTCTCTCTTCACCTAATAATCTCAAAGTGGGAATATGATACATGTAAGTGTAATGATATAATCAAACTATATTTCTCTTTTTTCATGTCTATTTTTTCTATTCAAAAGTTATGCTTTGGAAAAATCACACAACCATCACCTAACCACATATAATAAAAAATCATCATTCTAGAAAATGGTGATTTTTTATCCTCCAAAAACCCAACCCTATTTTTTCATTTTTCAAATGTTTTTTGATCAAGAAAGATAAATAAGGAAATAAAATGGAAGATGACATGGCCTCTCACAGAACACAATAGATAATCCAATAGCAAAATATCAAAAATGATGTATATCCCGGTACACCAAAATGTTCCTCCCCCAAACTTATTCTTTTTGGTATCATGAAAAACATTTAGAGAAACGTAGGAATGGATTAAATTTTCTAGTGAAATGGATCAAATCCCAATAAGATAGTATATGGATTCGATGTGCTTAAAAGGATAAATGTAAAATGGGTCTCCAAATAAGGGCTAAAAAAATAATACCCCAGACATTTTAAAAGTAACTATATTCAATCATAGCTTCGATAGGATGAAATGTATATTTTAGAAAAATACAAGACTGAGTTTCACATGAAATATACCATATAAATAATGGAAAATATAGTCTTAGTGGATGTCATGGGAATTGGATTAATGTCTGGGTCAATCGCTCCTGGAAATGAATATGAAAAAATAAATCTATTAATGAAAACATCAAAAATATAAATCATGTCAAATTTATAGAAACAATTTATTTACAATGATTAACATGATCCCTAAATCATGATTTTTAAATTCCTAATCCACATGGTTATCTCTAATAATTTTTTTCCCATTATTATCATTCAAATTTATTGAAAAAACAATTTATCTTCAGGGAATTATAAATATCTGTGGTAGATTCATGTCTCCATGATCATTTAATTAAAGATTCAAGTGCAGGAATGCAATTGAAAACATAATCTCTAAAACATTTAAAACATGGGGAATAGAAATTTTTTACATGAAATTCATACTCCCCTAGAAAATGATGCTTTAAACATGAGTTGAAAGGTTCTGGTTGAACCCTTTCAGGATGTGTTAGTGCCCTTCATGACATGTGATCTCTTTGCATTTTATTCTCCTACTTCATGATTTTTCCTACCTCCGACATTAATAGTCCTTCTGAAATAAAATACTTAAGAAACATCACAGTCCATAACTATGAAATTTTAATATTTTTGGTGTGAGAGCATGTGTTCCTCCGAAAAATATAAAAAAACTCTCCCAGAAGTGATTTTGTTAAACATTGTGGGCTCTACATTACCACTTTCAGCTCATGTGGTATATTATTTAAAAGTATTTACCTTTTAAGGGTATGTGAATGGTCATAGTTGTGTCCTAACAATATAGGTTGACTCATGTCCTTCTTCACTAAACAATTTTATTCTTTTTGATGACTGGACATTATTTATTACCATTGGACCAATCCACCATTTCTTTCTCAGTCAGGATTAACTAAATGGATGTTTTGGTTTTAACCAAACTTGTTGTACTCTACCAAATATAGTGGATTTAGTTTCTTTTTTTGGGTCATCAGTCTTGGTCTTCACCTTTATTTCCTTCATCTCTTGAACATCCTCTTCCCTAACACCCTCTACTCATGTAACTCTTTAATCTCAACCTCATACATAACATTATCTGTCTATCTTTATCCAAATTCATCTGACTATTGCACATAACAGTTCTTCATATCTTGGTGGATATTGAATCTCACTTGATCACTACCAACTCTCAGACATATTTATCCATTTGGATTATCAATTAGCACATGCCATTTGGATAAAAAAATTTCTTCCTAGAATGAGTGGATTCTTATCCTCTTCTATATCTTGCACCAAGAAGTCGGCTGGTAAATAGAATTTATCAACTTTAATCAGGACATCTTTGATGGGCCCTCTTAGATGATTTACTATCGAGTCTTCTAATTGAAGTGGATCTATTTTGGGATTCACTCCTACCAGTCCCAAACTCTTTAATGTCGTGTATGACATGATATTGGAACTTGCACCAATTTCAAAAAAAGAATTCCCACATTTGTTAGCTATGATAAAGATGGGAATTGAAAAGCTACCTGGTTCTCTTTGCTTCATAGGCAGGTCATTTGACTACACTATAGAACTCTCTCATGTGAGTGTAAGTATTCCAATCTCCTCCATATTCTTCTTGTTTGTTAAAATATTTTTTTAGTAATTTCACATATGTAGCAATGTTTTCTAGATCCTTTTCAAAAGGTATATTAATATGAAATTTTTTTAAAGTGTTCCTAAAACATACCTCACTACAAATTGTTCTTCACATGTTTCATCCACTCTGGAAAAGGCATCCTTGTGTTGTACTGATGTGGTTCTTCTACTTCATTTTTAGGTACTTGTTCCTTGCTAGATTCCTCACCTTCTCTTGCTTTATCTTCTCTTGATAACACTTGTGTTCATCCAGAAAAATCTATTCCACTTTTTTTTCATCATACTTCTATGATCTATTGCTTTCAATGAAAAACATGGGAAATCTTTTGTGAATCCTAGAATGTCTTCTCTTTTTCATTCTTAAAGTGTCACTACGATTTTGGAAAATTGACACTCCCGATTCTAAAATAAGACCTATTGGTAGGATACTACATCTCTTAATTACTTTAGTGTAACCCCAGGGGTAGTCATGGATGCTGCACGTGTCTCCTCCAATGAATATACTTGGCTTCTCAATGTGGTCTGTTGAGGTGCCTACTGTTAGTACCGTTGTGTTATGTGTTGAAACCCTTGTCCTTTCATTTGTTGTGGTCTTTATCCATAAAATTGATTTCCTAAATTGTAATCAGCATAGTTGGCATCTCATATATGCGCATCGTTGGGGTTTTGTTGCTGGCATGTCATGATGTCCATCTTCTTGGTTAGCGACTCCAGTCATTTCTTCATCTAGTCATTGTTTTTTACTGTAAGGACACCTCTATGCTACATCCCTTATGCATGCCACTGTAAACTGTTGGATTCCATCTCATCCAAAAGGTTGTAGCTCTCTTCAGGTGATTTCTTAATCAGTGATTTTCTAGCTACAACATCATGAATCGAATTTTTTTTCTATTATACCCCTTATATATTCTCTGGATTAACAGTCTTAGCCCTATCCCATGATGAAGGAATTTTATAGCCATATCATTGTATCATTCCCAAGCAGAGTACCATGATTCATCCACAAATTGACAAAGAAAATGTTCACCTATAAGTAAATTGATTTAGAAGGTGGAAAGAAGAAGGTTATAAAACTCCTATATATCTCATCCTGTGTAGTGATGGAATGTGCAAGTAAGCTTGGAATCTAGTCACGAGCTCGATCGAGTAAAGAAAATCAGAAAAGTTGACGTCATACCTCATCACTTGAAACATTTTGGGAATAGGAATGTGTCACATAGCTCTATAAAGTCTTGTATATTCATTTTTTGGATATTCATACAGATGTTTAGGGAATTGCATAGTATTTTCAATAATTGAGATTATGGCTAATTTGATCCGAAAATGGTTCATAACAATATGGGCTATAGGATGGTTGGTTGAAATCCTTTATTTGATGGGATCTCATAGTAAACTAGTGTCTATTGCCCATGACCTACTTTAATTACTCCAGTGGGTTAAGTTTTCTCCCATCTTTCATTGGTCGTGTTGACTTTATGTTTTGGGCCTAGTTCTGACCTTTTTGACAAATCAATCATGTCTTTTTTCCTTTGGCTGAGAGTTGTAAATTTTCATTAATTGATCAAGAATAGTGAAATTCACAGCACCAAAAACCAATTCCAAAAATAGAAATTAAATTAAATAATTAATCAAGTATAAATCCTAAAAAATAATATTATATCATTCCCTGCAATAGTTTTAGATTGATAGCCCCACAGGGCATTGTTAGATAACTGCATTAATATGTGAAAACAAATTTAGAAATCCCACACTATGCTACTCAATGAATTAAAATGTAGTAAAGGAAATTTCAGGGTCGAACCCAACGAGATGGTGTTTTTAGTTTCATTAGGACATAAAAAAGTTAATTTTATCAATTTTTATAAGGTGGTGGAAAAATATTGGTTTTATTGATTTTGAGAAAAGAAATGCTTAATGCCAAGAAGATTTATTGATTGGTTTGAAAATAGATTTTAAAAAGAATCCTGGGGTAATATTGTTTCATGTTATAGGTATAATTGGATTTTGGAAAACAGCTTTATTGATTCCTGATTGGTATTGGATTCAAGATGAGGAATATCCAATGATTATGGTATCCCCTCCTTGACGTGATAATTTCTGATTTCCCTTGATCTTAAAATATATTATTTTTCCTAGTCAAGTTTGCCTTGATACCATATTATAACCTGATTACCCCTATAGTTTTCAATGGTCATGAAAGCATTTGTTTAGTCAATTGTAAAATTTAAATGTTCCTTTTATATCACAATATTGAAGGTCATGATAAATGAAAAATAATGGGATTTGAATTTGAAGAATGAAACTATGAAAACCAAATACAAGGAAAATAAATTAAAAAGTTAGATCCAAATCACCTACCTCTTCTGGATACAACGTCCTATTAATAGAAGGGTTTACTCCCTCATCCTAACTATGAGACTATAAATAATAGAGAGAAAATAAAACATAACGAATGATTGAACATAGGGATGCATAATAGCTTTACTCGAGGCTTTACTCTTAAGGATAATTCGAATCTCTAAAGTTGTAGCCAGGGGCACAATTTATAGACCCTAGAAAGATATTGCTCAGCCCCCGTCACGAAATGTACTTGAGATACATGGAATGTAATGGCAATCCACTTTTTGTGAATTTATGTGATTCATGCATAGATATAGGATGAGATTATGGAAATTTTACCTCCTACATGATATGTACATGGCCTACACGTTCGATACACATTCTCAACACCACACCATTACCCGTCATGTGGCCTAATATATCACACTTCAAATCTATTAGTCCAAAAAGTAATACATGATCCTTATTTATTATGTCTTGGCCTCATTAGCATAGTTTTAGAACTATAGTATTGAAAAAATATTAGTTCCTAATAAAACATCATCCTCTTTTGAAAATAAGATATTTCATGTGATGGGGACACCAATAAAGGATCTATTGGGAATTCCAAATTAAGAAACATTATCATATACCTTGTTCTCCACTTAAAATATCTATCACAATATTCAATATGGACTAGGAGGGAAAACCAATATATTCCTACTGAAGTAGATTTTGTCCCCCACACAATTATGAATACTCATTAGGGTTCTAACATAAGAACATGCAGTCACACGGGACCAGTAAATCGATGTTAACTCTATGGAACTCTCTCACATAATGGAAGAGTGTGGGGCTACAAAATATTATCAAATCAAATAAATGTCTCCATATCCATATAATAATAAACTACCCATAATATAGATAATTCTACATATACTATATTATCCGAACACATATCCCTCTATTACAAGTTTTTGTTACCAATGTTTCTACATTATGAAGAATAATGTCACTCTATGAATTGAGATCTTATACTAAAAGTGTTTACCAAAAAATAATAATATCATTATAATACTAATTAATTTTAATGAATTTCAACATGAACCAGTATTAACAAATGAAAATAAGGACTCATCCCATAGTCCCTATAAATTATACAAGGGTGACCAAAATTAAAATCCTTAAAACATGAAGGACATATTTAAAATTTAATCCAATTCCTACAATGATCTCTCATTTAGGGAATTCAATGGTTCACCCTTTAGAATAATTCATTTACTCCTCTACATTATATCATAAATACCTTATAACCATATGTTTTATGACTAGTAACAACTTAAATAGAGTTTCCACTTCTCTCTAAAACTTGGGGGTGGTGGTTTACTCATTAATGAAGGTAAAACATGCCTCATTTAATAAATCACTAACTCCTCATAATACTAGTGATCAGTAAACAATTAATACTAAGGTTTCCACCAATATATCTCTTCGCTTCCTTGAAGTAATACCTTGAAATTCTAAAATATCCACTATATAGGAACTCACATCACCAAAAGGGGTGATTGAAAAATGGTCATCATTAGTGGAAAATCTACACCTAAATCATTTTGGGATGAAGGTTATAGTAAAATTTTTAACAAAGTAATAGTGTATGAAAAATATTTCATTCTTGGTCAATATATTCTAGAGTCTAATGAGGATGGCCCATTTATCATAATCTATAATGAATCCATTAATTTTGGACAAATTTCATACATGGTTTTACTATTCCCATTTGTTTGGTTATCCATATCAAAATCACAACAAGAATAAAATAAAGGTGATGATCATTGGATTAGATCATATCATTATATCTCTCCATCTACACATGCACAAATTTCTCCCAATCAAAGCTTCTCCAAGCTGTCCACTACCTTTTGTAGTAAATTATCTAATTTCAAAATTATTAATGATTAAAAAATCCATCAAGAACAATATTGTAGTTTTCTCTAGGTGAAATTATTTCCTTCTCCCAAAACTATTTTATATAGTTTATAATAATATTTACCTA
This sequence comes from Viscum album, assembly GCA_963277665.1. Lineage (NCBI taxonomy): Eukaryota > Viridiplantae > Streptophyta > Magnoliopsida > Santalales > Viscaceae > Viscum > Viscum album. The sequence goes on from OY728138.1 coordinate 37,804,729, forward strand.
TAAATTCTTTCTTGGTGGTATTTAGTATAATCGATGTTTCATGAAAACCCAACCCCATCTCAATAAATATTCCTTTAAAGTCTCTAACAAAATGAATAGAATCAATAAAATTCCATCGTAAAAATATTCATAGAATACCATATAAGATTTTTGGGACTCTATGTATACTCGATAAATGGTTATTTGTTTAAGAAAGAAAAAATACCCTTAGATAAAACTCCGTCATGAAATTTGTATCAAACTCTAACTGTGAGGAGAAATATGATCATATTTCTTAGAAAAATACAATCCCTTAATGGTTCACTATTCCATATATAGATCTCAATGGAATTATCATCTTCTGATTAAGAAATTTCATTCCCATATAGAAATTATGGTTTTAAAACATATAAAAAACTATATAATAGGAGGGATAGGATCTATCCATAAACCAATTAAGATAGAAAAGATAGAAATTTCCATGTATTTTTTTTAAAATATGGAAATTTTAAGAGTCGCTTAAAATTGAAGGTGTGTTATTCTGAGGCCCGGAGTTCCTGGATTGAATTTATGAACTTTTTTTGGATACGTTCACTAAACATGAAACCAGGTTTTTGTAACTTCTGAATCAGTCCTCAGAATGGAAATATGAGGGTAACGGTGAAAGGTGTCATCGTTTGGCTCCGGTGGAACTCGAGAACGGCGGCCAACACTGCCCCCGACCATGATGAAGGCGATGGCGCACGGTGCCACCCTGTGGCCTCCGCCACACCGCTGCCTCTGCACTACCCCACATCCCTGCTGCGCTGCCCCGCGGCCCCGCCACGCTAGCCCTCAGTCCCACTCTGCCACCCCGTGTCTCCGCCGCCTATGGCCCCATGTCCCTACCGCCCATGGCCCCGCCGTGCCGCCGCGGAGCTTCACCGCCCAGGGGCTCTGCCGCCCCGCAGCCATGCCGCACCACCTAGCCTGGGCCAGGCCGGACCCAGCAGGTTGGACCACCTAGTAGGTCAAGCCGCAACATAATCCGGGTCGACCCAAACTGGGTCGGACCGACCCAGAACAACTAGGATCCGTTTACGCTCATTTAGCTATAACTTTGGCACCGTATGCCTGTCGGATGAACCTTCAGTGGCTTCGCAAACATTGGAGTGATACGTTCCCTTTGGTATTCCCCACTAGAGATTTTGATAATGCTGGGAAATGGTCAGGATGGACCGAGCAAAAATCCAACCAGGCCCTCGGGACTAAAAGGCTAATAACATATAGACCGGGCATCCGTTTGATGCAACATATATTGTTTAGATACCCCTATGACATGGAAGTTCTTTGTGGTACTTCTTCATGGGACTTCATGGTAGTTTGAGTATCGACTAGGGGCTTGAGGAGCAGACCCTCCTGGAAATGAACAAGACCAGTGCAGGAACCCATTAGCTGGCTGTGATGTGAAGAATGAAGAGTGATCCTGTGTGGGTCATCACTGAGCGATCCTGTGTGGGTCCGTACCTAGCGATCCTGTGTGGGTCAACACCACGTGATCTTTTGTGGGTCATAACCAAGAAATCCTGGGTGGGTCAGCACTTAGGGATCCTTCGTGCGTCTACCTCTTAACAGAGTATGATGATTTAATAGTTACATCAAATCATCTCTATTATAGTACCTATGAAATACTTGGTGTGATTTGAGTTTATACCTATGTGGTACTTTCATTCATGATAATAACATGGTGGTATTTTTCTGTGTGAAATACCTTTGTGGTACTTACCATCATAGTACTGTTTTCTTTGTGGAACAGTTGAGCTTTGGGCTTTCAGTTGGAATCTGTGTTTTTCTCATGATTGAGATGTGTATACATGATAACTTTGGTATATGTATGGGAATATACCAAAGTAGAGTTGTTAGTGGAATTCATGATGTGTGTTTCATCTTTTGTGGATTTTCTGAGAACATGAGGGTCTCAGGGTACCTACTAAGTATCATTATACTCACCCCTGCACGGTCTATGCCCGCACATCATTGTTTCTGGTGAAGACGACTTACATCACTGAATGAGGACGAGAGTACCCGAAATAGAGGTATCTCAGGGGGTGGACGTTAAATGATGCGTAATGCTGAGATGAACATTCGAGAGTTGTACCTACCCTTCAGGTAGGATCCTTGGAGGGTGATCACAGGAGCTGTTCTAGTTTATTTGTACTTTCAGTTTATTGTACTTTCTAGTTGGGATACTATTCTGGACCATTTCCCTTTCTGTACTCACTTTGTTTACTATTCAGTTTAATTGAGTTCATATCGTGTTGTGTGCATGGTTGTTCATGTTGTAGGATATAAAGGCAATTCCTTCAAAGTTTTATAGAATATTCCTTTGGTGCTAGTCGCCAACCCCTGGCCAGTGGAAGGGGGGCTTGGGGTAGTCATGGAACGGGCCCTGGGGGATGGGTCGAGAAAAATTGGTATTATATGAGTCAGTTCTACAGTAGATCATATGACCCTGATCATTCTTTTTAACTACAATAGTGTTATGTGTAGTGAGTGTGGTTATCGGTTTAGGGAATCCATTTTTTGGTGCGGCAGTTGATGTATCCATACGCCAGGACCCTAACTTCTGATTTCAGACACAGTGCACAAAAACACAGATTGCATGTGTGTTTTCAAGAGCTTTCATTGTGATCTCTTCAGTCAGATCACCAGGTATAACTTACAGACCATGGCACACCTGTTTCTTTTCAGGATGCCTCCACGCAGACAACCGACTAGGGTTCTTGATATAGTATGCACTGATATCCCACCGAGCGACGAGGCTTCAATACGGGGCCCTCAGCCAGTAGAGGAACCAGCGGAGGTACCCACGTTACCATTAACCATTGGGCCACCCATTCCACCGGCCCCAACACTAGAGGGTGCACGCCGCTTGAGAACGTTGCAAGAGTTCTAGTGTTGTAGGCCACCCAGGTTCAAGAGAGAGACGGAACCACATGCAGCTGAGAATTGGCTGGAGGCCTTAGTGAGAGTCTTCTTACTTGTAGGGACACCAGCCGATCTCATGGTGATCCTGCCCACCATCGTTCGAAATCCATTAACAGTACGAATATGGTGGATCTTGATGCTCCAGATTCATGATGAGGTGACGCTTCTTTGTGTATACAAAGAGAGCCTTTTTTGAGCTTAGTTTGTCCCAGCAACTCTTCAAACAGTGTGTATACATGAGCTTCTTCATTTGTAGTAGGATAGCATGATTGTGGCTTAGTAATCAGAGGGATTCACTAACCTCCCACACTACACCACAGATATTGTGTGGGACCCCTTATTCAAGGATCGTACCATTGAGTAGGGACCGGGCGGGAGATCAGTGCTTCGATGATGTCACTCAACATCCCAATGCAGGCGAGGATGTTAGAGCAAGCCATTTTAGTGGAGTGTTTCCTTGATGAGAAGTCACCAAGATAGAGACCCACTACCAGTCATCATGTAGCACATTCTTCTATAGCTGGCAACAGAAAATTACACAGAGGTCCAAGAGGACCAGACCTATAGGTGGATGATGGCATGATTCAGGATCCATTGTGCAAGGCACCGGAGGCAGAGCCAGTCAAGTCAGGAGTGGGAATTATTACGAATGTGGCGAGATGGGTCAAATGGATCATGACTTCATGAACCACCATACAGATGATATGCATATGATCGAAGGATAGCCTAGTCAGAGACATAGATTCAACCGAGGAGGTCAACATGGAGTCGGTAGACATGGCAGAGGAGCTGGCCATACAACTCGTGGTGGGAGACGATTCGAGATCTTACCTCCACCACCACGAGGAGGTCTACCCTAACCACAGAGAGTAGGAGGACAGGGGAGAGCTCAGCTCTAGTGAGCTGAGGCCTATGATCATGATGCTCCATAGATGATAAGAGGTATGATCTATGTCTACTCCACCTTAGCTGCATTACATATAAACATAGGTTCTAGTAATTATTTTATTACCACTGCCATAGTTTGGAGCTCAGAGATTCCAATAGAGCCATTGGCTCGATCCTTATTGATAGAGACTCCTACAGGAGCGGATTCGATGATTACGCGCTAGTGCCGACAGTGCGATCTTACTCTAGGAGGTGGGAGCTTTGGCTGGGATCTCTTAGTAGTAGCATCAAGTCATTATGATGTCGTCTAGGGTGTAGACTGGTTATATATTTTTCATGCTCAAATAGACTTTATTAGGTGCAATCTGTGGCGTGTTTTCATGGATGGGACCATGAATACCTTCACCGATAAGAAGAGAGCATTGACAACACATGATGGACTTACTCGAAGGAGAGTGCAGCCGATCACTCACCAGTTGGCTAGCCTTACCCTTAGAGTGGTTGATGTGGAGAGTCTGAGGTATCCTATAGTGGTGGACCAGTACAAAGATGTCTTCCCTTATGATGTTTCAGGTCAACCCACTCACAGGGAGGTGTAATTTTACATTGACTGGTACCCCGGGATGACACCAATATCTACTCCAGTATATCAGATGGCTCCCATGGAGCATTGTGAGCTACAGGTACATCATGAAGACTTACAGGGGAAATGGTTCATTCGGCCCTGTGTTTCTCCTGGGGCAGCCTCGATTTTGTTCGCCAATAAGGTGGATGAGAGCTTATGATATTTTGTTGATGATCAGTGCCTGAACCTGGTGGTTGTGATGAACATTTACCCACTTCCAAGTATTCAAGACCTCTTTGATCAGCTGAAGGGAGAACAATGGTTCTCGAAGATAGACATCAGATCAGGCTATCACCAGCTCAGAGTACAAGATGAGGATGTGAAGAAGACAGCTTTCAGATGTCAGTATGACCATTACGAGTTCATGGTTAATCCATTTAGTGTAACCAATGTTTCAGCAGTGTTCATGGGACTCATGAACATAATCTTTCTGCAATACCTTGATAACATTATAGTAGTCTTCATCGACATGATTTTGATCTACTCGGCAACCGATGAGGAGCATGCCTATCATTTTCAGGTAGTACTGGACACACTCCGAGATCACCAGCTTTATGGTAAGCTCTCAACGTGCCAATTCTAGATCTGAGAGGATCAATTTTCGAGACACGTCACCTCAGTGGCTGGATTTGTAGTGGATATAGTGAAGTTTGACCTGGTACATTCTTGGGAGCCACCCAAGAGTGTGACAGAGATACAGAGTTTATTGGGTTTGAATGGATGCTACAAGAGATTTCTGTCATATTTATCTTGATTTTTTATACCATTATTAGAATTAATGATGAATGCACAACCCTTTGTGTGGTTAGAGAAATTCCCGTAGAGTTTTCAAGAGATGAGGTAGAGGCTGACTAGTTCCCCAATCTTAAGGCTTCTAGAAGTAGGTGTAGGGTACACAATCTACTGTGACACATCAAGGACTGGGTTTGGATGTGTCCTGAGGTAGGTGTGAGAAGTGATTTCGTACATTTCTTGACAGTTGAAACAACATGGGTAGAACTATGCTACACGTTACCTGGAGCTAGTAGCAGTTGTCTTTACCTTAAAAATGTGGAGACATTACTTGATGGGAGAGAATTTTACATTGTACTCTAATCACAAGAGTCTCTTGTATATATTCTCTAAGAAATACCATAACCTGAGATAGTGATGTTGGCTTGAGTTCCTCCAGGAATAGGACTTCTGGATAGTATATAATCCTGGGAAGCAGAACGTTATTGCAGATGCACTCACCGGGAGGTCAAGTATATAGCTGCTAGGTGAGGCGACAGAGTAGTTAGCGACATTGAATATAGCCTTTGTAGAAATATATGGAGCTTCTTTCCTTCAGTCTCTTACACTAACTCCCCCACTTCATCAGTGAGTCAGAGAGGAACAACATGGGGACGCTGACTGTGAGGCTCGACGAGCTATGATATCCACAGGGTAGGCACCCGATGGATTTTCTGATGGAGGGGAGAACGTCATCCTCTTCAAAGAACATACCATGGTAACAGTGTCTCATTGGAGAAAAGTGATGAGGGAGTTCCACACATACCCTCTAGCAGTACATCAACGAGTGGAAAAGATGTACCTAGATCTCTGACGTCAACACTGGTGGCCGAGAATGAAGAAAGAAGTTATAGAGTTTGTCTCTCAGTGCCTCAGTTTCAGTAAGTGAAGGTGGTGCATTAGGTACCAGTAAGATTGGTTCAGACTTTTGAGGTTCTGGAGTGGAAGTGGGATGAGATATCCATGGACATCATTACAGAAATTCCACATACATCCAGAGGTCATGACTCTATCTGGGTGATCATCGACCGACTCACCCAATCGGCCCACTTCATACTGATCAGAGAGCAGGGTTTAATATAGATCCTGGGATGCCTCTATGTGTAGTAGATTGTGAGGCTAAATGGACTACCCTCGATGATTATCTCTGATCGTGATAAAAATTTTACTTCCCGGCTATGGAAGGGGTTGCAGGAGGCTTTCATGATGTAGCTTCGTTTGAGCACTTCCTTCCATCCTCAGATCGATGGCTAGACTGAGTGGACTATTCAGAACCTAGAGGACATGTTGCATGCTTGTGTCATCGACTATGGTCACAGATTGGAGGATCATTTTCCTTTGGTGGAGTTTTTATACAACAACCTCTATCACTCCACCATTGGGATGACACCTTTTAAGGCATTGTATGTGAAACCTTATAGATCACCTTTGTGCGGGACAGACCCAGGGGAGTCTGTACTAGTGGGACCAGAGATGGTACAAGCTACCATAGAGAAGGTGTAGATCATCCAGGAGTGGATGAAGATTGCATAGAAGAGGCATAAGTTGTATGCCAATAGGAGACAGAGACCTCTGGAGTTCGAGGATGGTGACCACATCTTTCTACAAGTCTCACCTCGACAAGGTTTGTGGAGATTCGGCCGAGGCAACAAGTTATCTCTGATATTCATCAGACATTTTCATGTCCTCATCAATGTTGGAAAGGTGGTGTAATGCCCCAACTCCAGTTACCTAGAGTTGGTGCATTATTACATAAAGTTGGCATGATCAAAAAATATCATGTCTCGAAAGACCGATTAGTTTAGTATTCTCCGAGACACTAGATTTATTCATAATTCTTACATGAAATTATAAAGTAAAAAAAAATACAACAACATCTCTTCTTCATATCCCCTCATACTATCCCTGTAGGTCATTCATAAATAACTTCTCCACATCCTAGAAAAAATAAACTATTGAAAGGGGTGAGCTCAAATGCTCACTAAGGATAACAATATAGCAGAAACTCTTATAGATAAGCATAAATATTTAAGGCAATGTATAACTAAAACAAAAGCCTTTTATACGTGAACTTCAACATAAAATGGAATTTCTAAAATGAAATAATTCCATTAGATTTTTTACATGGATATTCTACTTTTTGAATAACCCCATATAATATCAATAACCACTTTCATAATGATGGAATGCATAATTCCAGACTATCGTAACCACATAGTCAAGGACTCATGCCAAGACTACAAATAAGATTTTGTCAGGTCTTGTGCCAAGACACTAGTTTTTCTTATGGGACCTATCGATGCATCGGGGAGATATACAGGGCTCCACCAGTCATTTACTAAGTTCAATGAATTCCTCATATGAAACGTTTGAAACATAACATCACCATTCATATTAAAACTAGCATACGAAATGTCAATAATTTTACCACAAACCATGAATGGTATAAAAATAGCACATCCACAGTCTAAAATAACTCATTTGATACAATATGGAAGATTGTATTGTATCAGATTAACCTCAATTGAGAATAATGAAGGATATTGACCTTGTTTAAAATAATAATCAAACTCTTCAGAGAAATACTCCATTTTTCTTGAAAACATTTAAAAGTCACACTATTTGTCAAGAAGCCATTTAAAATAGATTTTTGAATCAAAGTGTCCCATACCAATTTGAAACTTTTAAAAAGAATTTTTATTTGAAATCCTTAATGACAATATAAATAAATCTTTAAAACCATTTTAAAAACATGGACATTAATGAAAAATATTTAGAATAATAAATCATTAAAACATTTTAAAATGATATTTTACTTAGAGTTCCTAACCAAATGAAAGACACTTGATAAAAATAATTGAGGTAATAAAAACATTGTAATATCATGAGAATAAAGGGATTCAGGATACTCTATGTTAATTTACATTATATAAACCATATAAAAGTGATTTTGTGTATAACAACAATGGATTCTCAACGGAATGTAAATTGAGATGAAATCTCCCATAAAGGTTGTATCCTTAGGTTAAGGGTAAATCAATGAAATAATTATGTGTGAAAAATATAAATACACTAAATATTATAGGATATTCTATGGAAAACAATCAAAGGACATTCACACATTTTCTTGTAAAAACAACACCAATGAATTTGATGTTTAACTCAAGAAATGGAGATTGATTAAAAATTACTCTTATCAAGTTCATACCAATGACTTGAGAATTTATCAATGGAGTGATTATGTGTATAAAAAGTATATCCACATAAAAGGGAGTGTAAATTAAGACATAATCAAATGAACAGTGATTCCACACATAATCTTGGAGTAAACTAATCAATGAAGTATGCATAAATCCCTATGAGTGGAAATTCAAATTTCAAATTCCTATTATTGATTTGGTAACTTATGAAACATACAACCATGAATGAAGGATCATACAATGATGATGTAAATATCCATAAATTAATGTATATTACACAATTAATACAATCATGTGCAGTACACACACCACATGCAATAAATAAGTGGTGAAAATGGAAATATCCTGGAATTAGAAGTGAGATAAGAAACCCCTTTGTACTTTTTCCTTGGTCGAGGGTAGGTTAGCCTCCTGTATAATGGTGAAGTAATTTTTATTGAATTATTCAAGGATAATATAAATTAATATGATATCATATATGATCTTTTATTATTTCTTAGTTAATAATATCTTAGTATTATCGTCGTTTTGGGTGCTAACTAACTCATTTTATTTTATATGTTTTGTTACATAGATCGTGTTTTTTATAAGTAAGTTGTATATTATTCATATAAAGAATGATATAAAGTCCTTAAAAATTATTTTTAATCATCATATGAGAATTATACTTGAATGGATACGATGGTGAATGAATCTCATCACGTTCGTGGAAACGGTAGTCCGTACGTACACACGAGCGACAATATCATTGTTTTGATATTAAAATAATATATAATTAGATTTTATATCATATATAAATAATAATAATCATTTTATATTTATTATTTACATGAATTAAACATCCTTATTATACCCATCCAAATAATAATATATTCAATAACAATTACACCACGACGTGGAGATGGTAGGCCGTGCGTACGCACGTATGGTGACTTGTCATTCAAAGGATGGATAAAATACTGAATATGGTTGTAGCATATTTATAATAACACCACAGTATATATAATATACTTGATTTATTTTTTTATAGTGGAACAAAAAATAATGAAGAATTTGAAGAAGAATGGAACTTGAAAAAGTTTGTGAAAACATTACATCTTCTTCAGGTTCTTTCTTTTGATTTGATCAAAATGGAACCTTATGTTGGCTTTATGACTAAAGGAAGGATTCTAGGATTAAAGGAGGATAGTTGAGAGGGTATATGAGCAGATTTTGGTAGAACAAAATGGCATTGAAGGTATGAAGTATTGGTTATAAGTGGTGTTCTTTTATAAGGGGAGGAGGGGATCTTTATGAAAAACTTAAAGTATTAATTTATAATAAATTCATATTAGGTTTATAATGGTTCCAAAGTGTATTATTAAATGTGTATGATAGGTATGGGTCTAAATCCTTTCATCCAATATATTTTAGACAGGTTTGGGACACTATATTAACCTTATCATTTATATTTAACTCTTGGTTAAATAGTCTCACATTTACCAAGTCACTTTGTATTTTTATATTATATGGTTAATAAAAATACTATATATTTTCGAGAGACCCCAAAGTGGTCCATTAATGATAAACCTATCATTATATAATTCCTTTTGCAGAATCTTAGATTTTTAGGAATATAATATCAATTAATAATATAATATTTGTTTCAAAAACTGTTTTATGTCAATTTTGACAATATTTAATAATTGATTTTATTTAAAGTCTTAACAACTTTATGAATTCAAAAATAATTAATTTATGAAATACTAACAAGTCATATTAACTAATAAAATTAGTTTATGGAATAAAAACATTAAATTATATTTATTTTAACATTTATAATACTAATAATTTGATTCTTTAATTAATAATGAAAAAACTACATATTTATTGTGTCATAAATAAATTTAATTATTCAAGGTCTAAAAATTATAAATAAAATAAAATTATGTAGAAATTTTTTTTATATTTCTAATTAGTATTTATAGTCTAAAATATAACATATATAACCCTATGTAATTTTTTTTTTCTAAAAGATATATGCTTATGTAATTTTTGTATTTATTTTAACATAATTAACATAAAATGTCATTATCACTTACAAGTGGATCCATGGGGTCCCAAAATCGATCCAAAGATGCCCATTGTCGGAAATTTGTCAAAAAATATGTTTAGGACATGTTTTACGGTAATTTATTAATATTATAATATTATTTTTACCCTTATTTACCGGGTTTACTCTTTAACAATGGTAAATAAAATATTTACCAAAGTAATTATTCAAAATGTATAAAAATAAAAGTTAACTATTTAGACAATTTGGACCTCCTGATTATAAATATGGAATCCATTTTTATTAATTCATAACATAGAATTTGCAGAAGTTAATTTATATTTAATTTCCTTTGTCAAAACAAAAAGCATGTTTTTAAGAAATAATATCAAAATATTGACACATGTTTATGTCCGGTTTAAATGTGAAATTATGTCCAATGAACTATACTATATAAAATGGTAAAATTATATTCTAGATATACTTTAAAACCAATTAAATTCATAATTTGTCACTATTAATTATTTCGATTAAAAAAGTTGTTTTTAATTAAAATTTAGTGATTTTCACTATTCATCAGAAATTAAATGTTTTCAGAAAAATACCAAAAATTCACCCTAAGATAATTTTGATATTAAAAATACAAATATGAATCCCATTTTGAATGATAAAATGTATAAAATTTTAAAAAGTGGGTATTATTATTCATAACTTCTAGTTTGACTAGTTGTGGTGTGTGTAAGAACTCGATGTTGCGTACAACACACGCTACTTTATTATTTAAAGAGAAACGTACTGTGGAAGCTTGGGGTGTTACATTATCCCCTACATCAAATAAATTTATCCTCAAAATTGTTAAACTTATTCTTGGTAATATAATGGAAAGTCCCAAATCGGAAAAAGAGTCAATAAAACTATCACCTTAAAAAAAAGAAAGAGAAGTACAAAGGTCACCCAAGATGACTCATTCTAGGATCCCATGTAGGAAAACATGTATATGGAAGATAAAATAAGTGTCATGTTGTGATAGATAGGGATAGAAAAAATTATCAGGATAAAGTTAACAACAAGAAATACACAAACTTGTGATGAGACAAATAGTCATTAGTTTCCCAGTATGAAAAGTATACAGACAACATTTTTTTCAAGTTTCATTATATAAAGATGAGGAATTCATTTATGATATTGACTAAGAAAGTAAATAGATATAATTACATTTTAAGTTGAGTTTCATTCTTTAATAAATTTCCATCACTGACTCATTTTTTTAAACGACGAGTATTCAAGAAGACTTAGTCACACTGGATGTTCTAGAATAATCATCTATAGAATAACATGATCCACGAAGGATAAACTATATATTTACATTTTCTTTAGAGATTAATCATTACCAAAATGGTTAGTACTAGATTTGATTATCCCCCAAAAGGATATTCCTTTAGAGAAAGAAACACTAATCTTAATTTCTAAAATTAAACCAACAATACCCTAAAGATAAATAAATACCATTCAATAAACAATTTTCCTTAAAATCCTTCAATATAATCCAAACTAATATTGAAACCCAAAACTTGGATGAATTTGGTTGTGTAGTATTCCATGTTAAATTCTATATCCAAATGACATCAACTACTCTTAAAGTCACAAACTTAAAAGTAATTAACCTAATCACATATTCTCTATTATAGGTTAATTATTTCTATAAATAACCCAAATCACTATAAATACACAATAAAAACGTAGATAAAAATCCACCATTACTCCTCAAATGAAACCCCATAGTATTCTATTTTTCTTGGGCATATATTGTTCCAAACAAAGCGAACATCTTCCAAAATAACATTTATCACTTAATCACCAAATCATTTTCCTATACTAAGAGTATTCATTTGTATAGACATAAGAACCCAAATAAACTTATTATTGATCAATAAAATCATTTAACTGAAAATAATTAGTCAAAATAACTAGGGACATCCCGTAGTCTAGTGGTAGGCAATAAATCCCAGTCGCACTTTGGTTGTGGGTTCGATTCCCACAGCTTTTTCCGACGCGACGGGTTGTCACAAGGTCAACATGTTGTCCTTTTTCAAAAACTATACATTTTAACATTACCAAAATGAGATAAATTCTTCAAAATAACCATAACATAATTTTAACCAGAAATGTTATCTCATAACATTCATTTTCATCCCAAAATATAATAACTGGTAAATGCCTGAAACCCAATGATCATATAAAAACAAATGATTATTTATGACTATATCCACAAGGGAAAAGATAAGACTTCCTCAAATATCATTCTCACATGGAAAACTATGGGGTTACAAATACAAGAGATAATTATTACAATGTAATCGCAACAAAAAGGATCACTAATACTTTTAAACATTTCTCCAACCGTTTATTTCAACATAGCTTCTTCATTGACCAAGAAAATATCCTATAGAATAGGGCATTCACTTGGGTAATGGCTGGGTCCCATACATTTACAGAAAATGGCTGTAGATGTTTTCTTGGGACCATTTTTATTTTATTCCATTGTACTCTTCATTTTTCCTCGGCAATTATTCACTTTATGTCCTTCGTTCCCACACATAAAACATTTATTTGTTCCATTGAGACACTTTCCTGGGTGACTCTTTCCACATTTCATGCAAGATGGAAATTTTGGATTCTTTTCTCCATGGTCTCCACTACTGGAGCTCTTATCATTCATCACCTTTCTCTTTTTGGTTGAGTCCGGGAGTTGGTTAATATATATGTTGTTGATCATATTTTTGGAAAACTGATTTGGCATGAACATGATATCTTTTACCCCTATCAACATTCTATTTTGTTGGTCATTTCTACCACCATTCCCACCTTATACATCATTCTCAAAGTTAATATGACTTCCTTGGACTCCAGCCATTGACTAAAACTAGAAAGCATTCTGTGAGTAACAATAGTCATAAAATCATTTAGAGAATTTCATGACACCATATTCTCAATTTGAAAAACCTTAGGATTACCCAAGGTCATTTATTCTCATCTTATATTAAAATACTTCAAATTGGTATGTAAGGAAAATGTAAATTATCCTAAGAATATCCCCCAGGAGTGTCGTAACTAAGAGTGCATCAAGGCCCGTTGTCATGCAGCATTTCCCTTTTGAGTCTAGCTCAAAGCGGTGTTTTCGGGTTTTACCCCTAGGTACATCTGTTCCAGAGCCACCTCTACCTACTCGTACCCAGACATGGATGTATTTCATGGAATAATCACAAAATCTATACAATACCAAAAGTCTAGGAAGTTCTTCTATACTAATCCTCAAAGTCAATCTAAGGGCTATGTGCTCTAATCAGAATATATATAAATCTAGTTTCCAAGGATTGTACTAAACTTCTTCTGATACCAACTGTAATGCCCTGACCCCAGTTACCCAAATTCGGTGCATTATTACATAACATTGGCATGATCACAAAAGATCATGTCTCTAAAGACCAATTAGTTTAGTAGTCTTGGAAACTCTAGATATATTCATAAGTCTTACATTACATCATAAAGTAAAAAAACAAAAAAAAACATCTTGTCTTAATATCCCCTCATACTATCCCTGCAAGTCATTCCTAAATTCCTTCTTCACATCATGGGAAAAATAAAACATTGAAAGAGGTGAGATTAGATGCTCAGTAAGGATAAAAATATAGCAGAAACTTTTATAGATAAGTATAAACATTTAATGAAATGTATAACTAAAACAAAAGCCGTTTAAACATAAACTCTCGCATAATATGGAAAAGATAAAATTAAATAATGCCATTTAATTATTCTCATTGATATTCTACTAGTCGAATAACCAAATGTAATATCAATAACCACTTTCATAATGATGGAATCCATAATTCCAGACTATCATAACCACATAGTCAATGCCTCGTGCCAAGACTACAAATAAGATTTTGTCAAGGACTTGTGCCAAGACACTAGTTTGAATCATGAGACCTACCGATGCGTCGAGGAGATATAGCAGGCTACACCCTTCACTTACTAATTCCAATTCATTCCTCATATGAAATGTTTGAATCATAACATAAACATTCTTTTTAAAAATCGCATACAAAATGTCAATACTTTAACCCCAATCCATGAGTGGTATAAAAATAGCACATCCATAGTCAAACATAACAAATTCGATACAATATATATGATTTTATTGTATCAGATTAACCTCAATCGAGAATAATAACGGATATTGACATAGATTAAAATAATCATCAAACTATTGAGAGAAATACCCCCTTTTTCTTGAAATCATTTAAGAGCCACACTATTTTTCAAGAATCCATTTAAAATGGATTTTTGAATCAAAGCGTCCCATACCACTTTGAAACTTTTAAAATGAATTTTGAATTGAAAACATTAATTTCTATATAAATAAATCCTTAAAACCATTTTTAAAACATGGACAATAATGAGAATGATTTAGAATAATAAATCTTTAAAACATTTTAAAATGATATTTAAGTTAGAGTTCCTAACCAAAAGAGAGACACTTGAATTCAAATAATTGAGGTAATAAAAACTTTGTAATATCATGAGAATAAAGGGATTCATGATATACTATGTCGAAGTACATTTTATACTCCATATAAAATCGATTTGGTGTATAACAACAAAGGAGTCTCAATGGAATGAAAATTCAAATGAAATCTCTCATAAAGGCTGTATCCTTAGGGTAAGGACAAATCAACGACTTAATTATCTATGAAAAATATAAATACACACAATCTGATTGGATATTAAGTGTAAAACAATCAAAGGAAATTCACACATATTCTCTTAAAAACAACACCAATGAATCAAATGTTTAACACAACAAATGGAGATTGAGTAAACATTAGTCTTATCAAGTTCATACCGATGACTTGAGAATTTATCAATGGAGTGATTATGTGTATCAAAAGTATATCCACATAAAGGGGAGTGGAAATTATGACATAATCAAATTAATAGTGATTCCACACATAATCATGGAGTAAAATAATCAATGAAGTTTGTGTAAATCCAAATGAGTGGAAATTGAAATTCCAAATCCCCTTATTGATTTGGTAACTTACAAAACATACACCCATGAAAGAAGGATCATACAATGATGATGTAAATATCCATAAATTAAAGTATATTACACAGTGAATACAGTCATGTGTAGTACACACACCACATGAAATAAATAAGTGGTGAACAATGGAAATCTCACAGAATTAAAAGTGAGATAAGAAACCCCTTACTTTGTACTTTTTTCTTGGTCGAGGGTAGGTTGTCATCCTATATAGTGGTGAAATAATTTTTATTGAATTATAAAACTATAATATACATTAATATGATATCATATATGATCTTTTAACACTGCTTTGTTAATAATATCTTCGTATTATCGTCGTTTCGGGTGTTAACTTACTCGTTTTCTTTTATATGTTTTGTTACATAAGTCGTGTTTATTATTGGTAGGTTGTATCTTATTCATATACAGAATTATATCCAGTCCTTAAACATTATATTAAATCATAAAATGATAATTATACTTGAATGGATATGATGGGGAATGAATCCCATCGCGTTCATGGAGACTGTAGTCCTTACGTACGCATGAGCGACAATTTCATTCTTTTCATATTAAAATAATATATAATTGGATGGTATATCATATATAAAGAATAATTATCATGTTATATTTAGTATTTACATTAATTACACATCATTAATATGCCCATCAAAATAATTATATATTTAATAACAATTATACTATGACGTAGAGACAGAAGGCCGTACGTATGCATGTATAGTGACATATCATTCAAAGGATGGATATAATAATGAATATGGTTGTAACATATTTGTAAGAACCCGGTTTTTTCTGCGAAAGACTTTTGAATATTCTTGATGTTATTCTAGAGCATCCCCTTCAGACGGCGTGCAATTCCAAGCCCCGGTGTGGCTGGAATTGAGTTTTCAGTGCATTCACACTGGGAACACCAAATAAATGAGATAACTCCTAAATGGTTATCCGGATCCAAGATCTGAGTGTATGGATGAGTCCGTAATGGGTCGTTTACCCATGGCACGACATAAAACATGTTGGCACGGGATTTTTGGACCTCTCGTCCGCTCTAGGAACGTTAAATGGAAAAATTAGTTAGTTAATTTATTTGTTTAACGGCTTAACTCAAGTATTTCATAAACGGTGGCTCAGATTGGAAATCTGAGTGCAACATTGTGTTCGGAGCATTCCTTTTACCCTAGGAGGGGTATATGTTTTGCGGGTGTGGGTCGTTAGTGAAAAATGGCCCCAGGGGCATTTTCGTAATTTGGCTGCCTCAGGCGCTAAGTGTAATAACATTTGAACAGGTTGTCAGATTAAAATTCCTAGACAACTGTTGTGATCGAGAGGTGGTTTTTACCCTATAGAAGGCTTAACTTCGACCCCGTCAAGAGTTTAAGATGCTGGTTAAAAAATAAAGATTATATTAATTAAAATGTTAATTAATTTATTTAAACCAAACCCTACCCTCTCCCTCATTTACACCACCTAGAGAAAAATCTCCTCTTCCTATCCTCCTCTATTCTGGCGAGACAGCTCTGGTGAGGTGCGGCTCTGACGGATCGCGACGAAGCTTCTGGCGAAGCCCATCGATGTAGGATTTGTCGTTTCGTTTTTTTTCTCACACATATTTTGAGCTCAATTTTTTGTATCAAATATCTATCAAATTATTGAACAAATCTCATGAATGCAAAGTATATTTTATTCTATTTCTAATGCTTGTTTCGGATTTGAAATCGGAGTTCTGAGTCGTTCGCAGTCGTCCGCCGAAATCAGCGGGTTTTGGGGTGTTTTTCCTGCGGTCCGGCGAGGTTCCACGGCGGCGTGACGGCGGACCGAGGTGGCGCGGTGGCTTCTCCATGCGGGCGAGTGGTGTCGTTGGCTGAGGAGGGTCGTCCGCGGGCGAGGGGGCATGAGGTGCCGTCGGCACTGGCTGGCGCGACGGCGAGGGGGGGTCGCGGCACGCGACCCCTGCGCGGTGATAGAGACCGGCATTTGGCGGGTCTCCGCGTGGACGCGACCGGCCATGTCGGCCAGTCGGTGGAGGAGGTGCCCACGCAGTGCGCGGGTGAGTGAGACTCGCGGGTTCGGTGGGGCCGCAGCTTAGTGGGCCGGCTGGACCGGCCGGACCGGGCCGGTCCGGCCCAGGGGTAAACCCCCGTAAAAATTTGGATGCCCGTAACTTTTTCTACGGGCATCCGTTTTGCATGTCGTCTACAGTGACGCGATCCTGGGATCGGGGGGAACTTTATAGATGGTGTTGGGAATTTTTAATTCCCAAAATGAGGGGCCTCGGAGGTGAAACACGTCCTTAAGTGGTGTGACTTTATCTTCGGGGGATACTGTTTTGGACGACATGGATACATCCAACATCCATTTTGAGCGTCGTTAGTGGCTTTAGGACCCTGGTGCCAAGGCAGAGTTTTCTAGTGTGGTTTCAAGCATCGAAACTAGGGTTGAGATGTGGGCCCCACGGCCCGTCTTTTGAGATGCCTGCAGCGTTTCATGACTTTTTCATCAGACGTCTATTCGGGGCCGAAGCAGTCGTTTATGGGTGTTTTTCTGAGGGTATTGCAACGGTGCAATCTTCCCGCTCTAATTCCACACGCTGGTGCAGGCCCCATGAGGACCGTTTGGGAATTGACGGTGATTTTCCATCTCTATCACTGGGCGACTGTTTTGGGCAAGTGGATACACCAACTTGTGTACTTTTTCGAGAGGATCGCAACGGTGCGATCTGTTTGTTGTGTTTCGGGACCGGGGTGCGAGTCCCACGAAGCGTCGTTTGTGTGCGGTGCGTCGGAATGCATCTTTTTCCCCGGATATCTGTTTCACTCAAGTGAGCAGTCTTTTTCATGTGTTTTCCTGAGGGGATCGCAATGGTGCGATGCAACCGACTGTTTTCGGGGCCAAGGCTCGGGATCATGGGACGCCGTTCGGGCGTGAGGCGGTGTTGGTGAATTTTCCGTCGGATATCTGTTTGAGATGAGTAAGTAGTCGATATCGCATGTTTTCCATGAGGATTACGACGGTACGATATGTTTGGTTGTGCGGAGCCTTTTACCCGATCTTATTAAATGTGGAATGTGAAGGTGCCACGGTGGTGGTTCTTCCTGCGGTGTTTGTAGAAAACCCTTGGCGTGTGATCACGTGCACTCTTATGTGAGTGATGTAAATGCTTGAAGAGATGTGGTTGGTCGTGCCTTGGCCTTTGTGTTGGACTTGTTACGTTCACGCCTTCACGTTTACTGTTGGGTGTCGTGTTCAGGTTAGCCTTTGGGTTGGAGAGGTGGTATACTCTGGGAGTATACGTGAGCACGGGGAGGTACATGTGGATGTTGGTACCTATGAATGTTTGTGTGCTTGATCGGGTTTGACTTTGGGCCACACGTCGTGTGGGACCCATTTGTGTGTCGTGTTCTTCTTTACGTACTTTTGACCCCTCGCGACGTAGAGGGTTCCTCTCTTCTCGTTTGTTGACCAGCGGGGTTGAGTTTTCCCTCAGTTCTGTGCTCGATGGTTTAGATCAGTAGGGTTGAGTAGTTTCCCCTAGGTTTGTTCCAGAGACAGATGGTTGCGCAATACCCACTCTCTGTTCAGTTGGCTAGTGTTGTACCGTCTAGTAGAGATGGCCATAGCAGTTCTGGGTTTACCCTCCAGCGGGGCTAGGCAGTGGGTCGCTCATCGAATTATTAGGGTTTACCCTCCAGCAGGGCTGGGCAGTGGGTTGCTCATGGACTTCTCAGGGTTTACCCTCTAGCAGAGACTAGGCAGTGGGTTAACCGATGACTCTTGAGGGTCTACCCTCCAACAGAGACTAGGTAGTGGGTCGCTCATCATCTTGAATCAGGTCTACCCTCTAGCAGTGCTGGGCAGTGGGTCGCATGTCGACCTGTTCTGGGTTTACCCTCTTGGGGGGCTGGGCAGTGGGTCACCCGTCGACTTATTTCATGTCTACCCTCCAGCAAGGCTGGGTAGTGGGTCGCCTTTTGATGTATTAGGGTTTACCCTCCAGTAAGGCTGGGAAGTGGGTCACCTGATATCTTATTAGGATTTACCCTCTAGAAGGGCTGGGCAGTGGGTCACCCGGTATCTTATTAAGGTTTACCCTCTAGCAGGGCTGGGCAGTGGGTCACCCAATATCATATTATGAACTACCCTCCAGCAGGGCTGGGCAGTGGGACACTCATTGACATTCCAAACTCAGTCTTTTCTACTAGGCTAGTCTGTGTCTTTCCTCCATGATCACCGGAGAGGGACCCTTGGTTATACGGGTCGGTGATGGAACGACTTTGACTTTGAGGAGACCTCTCGACTGCGGGGCAGTGATGATGTGTGTTTTCACTTAACCCATAACTCTCAAGTACGTGGGGCACTTTCCCCACTGAGACGTGTCCTTGTGATGTGACCTAAAACCGCACGGGCGAGTCAGTGCTGCCCAAAGTAGATAGTGTCGAGGTATGATTATTTGAGCCCCTGACTTGCAGTTCGGGGTAGACATGCGGGATGCTAGGCATCGATGGTGTTTACTTCTGGGACTGTTGGTGACTCACTTTCTCGGGCTGAGCTGTGGGATGGATATCCTCCTATGAAATTTTTCGGGCATCTTGACAGAGCATATGTATCTGTATATACCTTGTTCTCGTACCTACGGTTTGGTTACTCTCATTCCAAGAGAGGCGAAGACACGCGGGGTATGCCACGTGCTTTCCGTGTCTAGCTTCTCATGGTTGGACGAGTCTACTCTCCTGCTATAGGTAGATAAGACTCGACGGGAAGTTCCTCTTCTCACCGTTTCTAGCTCCTTGTGTCTGGATGAGTCTACCTTCTTTCCTCTTGTTGGGTTGATCTAGACTCTTAACTGTACACTCGGTTGTACTCCGTTACTTTTCCTGTTCGCTCTACTGCTCACCCTTCGATACCTATTTTTTTGCTCCCTCGAGCCTTCGGGGTATCCTACTGAGTATTTTTATACTCACCCCTTCTTGGGCTTTTCCTTCACTTGGTGTGCCCTTGTAGACGACAGACAGGTGGAGAATGACTTCCGAGCAGCTTAGGAGCTTGGGAGCTTGGACTGTGTGCGGTGGTTGGAGTTGGGTTCCAGGTGGGGGACCCCTCCAGCTGTTTCTTTGTTTACCTATTGCCGGGTTGCGGCACTTTTCTGGTTGGGCACGTGTTTTTCCCCTTTTCTTTTAAGTTTACATTCAACTCTTTCTTTGTACTTTTAGAGGTTGATGCACATTCAGTGGTATATATATAACAGTTTCACTTTTCTTTACTTATCTTTACTTTTACTCTGCACTTTTTCATTGAGTGTGCTGCGTGTGTGTGTACATGTACTCAGCCAAAGGCCTCCCCGAGTTGTTTAGCCTTAGGCGCTTGTCGCCAGCCCATGGCCTATGGATGTGGGCTTGGGGTAGTTGCGGCTCGAGCCCGGGTAGGGTTGGGTCAGTAAAAAGTGGTATCAGAGGTGGTTCGTTCCTTGGGATGTTGTTCGGATGTCCCTAAAATAAAAGGAATTGGTTGGGATTTAGTGAAACAGTGTTAACATTTCTCGAGTGAGACTATTAGGCTAGTGAATCTAGTGATGGTGTGGCGGCCGACGTATCCATTCACCAGGACCTTGATAACCTGCTTGTCGACTTGGTATGTTGAGACACTTGTTGCTGGGAAAATTGGTTTGTGCATCACATAGGATTGAGTCTTTGACTGTCCTTCTTGAGTCAGCTCCACATTGTTGTAATTGGTATATACATATATGCTCATCAGACCGAGGCACTCCTTGATAATATTCAGGATGTCTCTGCGAAGACAGCCAGCCAAGATTCCAGCTTTGTTGCATGATGAAGACCCTGTGAGCTACGAGGCCACAATCCAGGACCCATCATGTGAGCCCCTTTCTCCGGGTGGGCTGGTAGTAGCACCACCACCTATTGAGAAGCAGACAGCTTCAGTAGAGTAGGCTGAGCTTGAGCACAGTTTGAGTGCGTTCCATGAGTTCCAGTGACATAGACCGCTGAGGTTCAGTGGTAAGCCAGACCCAGAGGTAGTAGAGGTTTTTCTAGAGATAGTGGTTCACCTTTTTAGGCTTGTGCAGACACCGACTGATCAGGGAGTGGTTTTGGCAGACAACCTTTTTCATGGACCAACTTAGCATTGGTGGAGTCTGGTGACTCAGTTTCTTGACAAGTCATCAATTTCATGGGATGACTTTCCACTTCTATTCTGTGAGGTGTTTTACCCCTCCTTCTTATGATCCATCCGAATTCGAGATCCTCCATATTTTCAGCAAGGATGGATGACGGTGGCTGAGTACGTGACTAGTTTCGCAGACCGTGCGCGTTTTTATCTGGACTTGGTCCGCGACAACAACTTCCAAGCACGGAAGTTCGAGCATGGTCTCCGCAGAGAGATTCGTTCTATCATAGTACCCTTGGGCATTTCCACTTATGCTGAGGTGCTAGAGAAGGCATTGGTGACAGAGAGATTCCTGTCACGTTTTGCTATTGGTAGTGGCAGTGGGCATGACGGAGTCGAGACGTCTGCCAGAGCTAGCAGGCGCCGGATGATAGAACCTCGATGCAGGTGGCCTTCCCACTGTCGGTTTCAGAGATGTGGTCGTATGCCACTGTGGTGAAAAGGTGAAGGGCCTCAACCGAGGATTCCCTTCCGTGAGTGGATCCCGGGCCATGGTCATACACCACAGTGGCGCCGGAGGGCACAAGGGCAGCCCAGAGAGCGCCGATGTTATGCTTGTGACGGGTGAGATCACATGGAACGAGACTACCCGACCCGTGTTGCTGAGAGATTTGGGAAGGAAGAAGGCGCACCACCACGATAGAGGCAAATCCATGATCAGAGTAGTGCCCATAGAGGTGGTTCTAGCAGAGGAGTGGGAGGAGCTGGAGGTGGGGGACCACGTTACGAGGTCATCCAATCACCATCAGGTGGTCCACGTCAGGCTTTGGGAACAGACAGTTGAAACCATAGACATTCGCGATCTTTGGATGTCTTCGATCCTACAGAGCATGTGTTGAAGAGAGGTATTCTCTACCGCTCTTCTACTTCTTGTAGTATAATTGTTAGTCTCTGTGTGTGGAATGATTTCCTCCCTTATCCTTTCTTGAGATGTTACCAGGGTGGTGTGGGGTGTCGGTTTTACCCCGTGTTGGTAGGATTAAAGGCGTGGGACCTTTTTCTTTAGTTGATGGTATCGACTCCTTAACTTCTCGAGCGTGTAAGAGAGTATTGGTCGAGGGTCATCGATTGTGAAACATCGCATGACCAGATATCCTTGGGTGTTTCACCATATAGATATTCTAAAGGAGGGAATCACCATGCCTTGTTCCAAGTGAGTGCGGTGAATCCAGTCGCGGCATGCGACATAGAGGTTTAGACGGGGATGTGAGCTACCCCCGAGGTCCTTTGGACCATTTAAGACCGTGCAAAGGGATGGTGTGGTTCCCAATCGCCTTTCCCTAACCCCAAGGGCTGGTTAGGGTGTAGAGGATCCCCAGCGTGACTCACCTGAGGAGATGTGAGTGTGCTCCGATGCACGTCATTAGAAAGGGCAGACCTCGCATGAACAGATCAAATAGTTTGGTCTGTTTGCGGTGGCCTAGAGCTGTGCAAGGGTTCTTCTGGGTATGGGAGAGCCAGGTGTGGGCTTAGTACCCTGAGATGTTCTTTGGTTTTGCTTTTTAGGGACAAAAATCTTGAAGGATGGAATGATGTAAGAACCCAGTTTTTGATGCGAAAGACTTTGGAATATTCTTGATGTTATTCCAGAGCAGCACCTTCAGACGGTGTGTGATTCCGAGCCCCGGTGTGGCTGAAATTAAGTTTTCAGTGCGTTCACATTGGGAACGCCAAATATATGGGATAACTCCTAAACGGTGATCCAGATCAGAGATCCAAGTGTACGTATGGGTCCGGAATGGGGTGTTTACCCTTGGTACGACATAAAACGTGTCGGCGCGGGACGTTTGGACCCCTCGCCCGCTCTAGGAATGTTAAACGGAAAAATTAATTAGTTAATTTATTCGTTTAATTGCTTAAATCAAGTATGTCTTAAACTATGGCTCGGATTGGAAAAATGAGGGCACCGTTGTGTTTGGAGCATTCTATTTATCCTTGTAGGGGTATAAGTTTTGCGGGCGCGGGCCATCAGTGAAAAATGGCCCCAGGGGCATTTTTGTAATTTGGCGGCCTCAGGTGCTAAGATTAATAAGATTTGAATGGGGCATTGGATTGAAATTCTGAGACCAAAGTTGTTCTTGGGAGATGGTGTTTACCCTAGAGGAGGCTTATCCTCGACCCCATCACGAGTTTCAGATGCGGGTAAAAAATTAAAGATTAAATTAATTAAAATGTTAATTAATTTATTTAAACCAAACCCTCCCCTCTCCATCATTTCCACACCCTAGAGAAACCTCTCCTATCCCTATCCTCCTCCACTCTAGCGAGATAGCTCCGGTGAGGCGCAGCTCTGACAGATCGTGGCGATGCTTCCGGTGAAGCCCATCGAAGTAGGATTTGTCGTTTTCGTTTTCTTTTCTCGCACCTATTTTGAGCTCAAATTTTTGTATCAAATCTCTGTCGAATTATCAGAAAAATCCCATGAATGAGAAGTATATTTTATTCTATTTCCGATGATTTTTCGGATTTGAAATTGGAATTCGGAGTCGTTCGTAGTTGTCCACCGAAATCAGCGGGTTTTGGGGTGTTTTTTCAGCGGTCCAGCGAGGTTCCAAGGCGGCGTGACGATGGACCGAGGTGGCGCGGCGGCTTCTCCGTGAAAGTGAGCAGCGGCATCGGCTGAGGCAGGGTGGCCATGGGTGAGGGGCGTGAGGTGCCATCGGCGCTGGCCAGCGTGACGACGAGGCGGGGTCACGGCGTGCGACCCCTGCGCGGTGACAGAGACACGCGATTGGTGGGTCTTTGCGTGGACGCGACCAGCCGTGTCGGTCGGTCGGTGGAGGAGGCACCTGCGTGGTGCACGGGCGAGTGGGCCTCGTAGGTTCGACTGGACCAGGCCCAAAGGTTGGGTTGCGGCTTAGTGGGCCGGCCGGAGCGGGCCATCCCGAGTGGGGCGGGCCGGCCGGATTGGGCCGTTCCTGCCCAGGGTTAAACCCCCTTAAACATTTGGACGCCCGTAACATTTGTTACAGACGTCCGTTTTCTATGCCGTCTACGGCGAAGCGATCCTGGGATCGGGAGGAAATTTTTGAGATGGTTTCAAGAATTTTTAATTCCCAAAACAAGGTGCCTTGAAGGCATAACGCGTCCTTAAGTGGTATGATGTTATCTTCGGGGGATCCTGTTTTGGACGGCGCGGACGCGTCCGACGTCCATTTTGAGTGTCGTTAGTGGCGTTGCGACCCTAGTGCCATGTAAGATCATTCCAGTGTGGTTTCGGGCATCAAAACTAGAGTTGAGGCGTGGGTCCCATGACCCATCTTTCGAGTTGCGTCCAGCATTTCACGACTTTTTCATCAGACGCCCGTTGGGGGCGTGCAAGCAGTCCTTTTTGGGTGTTTTTCTGAGGGTATTGCAATGGTGCAATCTGCCCACTCTAATTCTGCACGCTAGTACGGGACCCACAAGGGCCATTTTAGTGTTGATGGTGATTTTCCATCTCTCTCACCGGGCGACCGTTTTGGACAAGTGGATAGCCCAACTTGTGTACTTTTTTTGAGAGGATCACAATGGTGTGATCCGTTCGTTGTGTTTCGGGAGTGGGGTGCGGGTCCCACAAAGCGCCACTCATGTGCGGTGCATCGGAATGCATCTTCTTTCCCGGATATCCATTGCGCTCAAGTGAGAAGTCTTTTTGACGTGTTTTCCTGAGTGGATCGCAATGGTGTGATGCGCCCGACTGATTTTGGGGCTGGGGCTCGGGATCACTGGACGCCGTTCAGGCGTGAGCCAGTGTTGGTGAATTTTTCATCAAATATCCATTTAAGGCGAGTAAGTATAAGATCTCGCATAATTTTCCACGAGGATTAGAACGGTACAATCCATTTTGTTGTGCGGAGCCTCTTACGCGATCTTATTAAATGTGGAATGTGAAGGTGCCCCGATGGTGGTTCTTCCTGCAGTGTTTGCAGAAAACCCTTGGCGTGTTATCGCGTGCACTCCCATATGAGTGATGGAAATTCTTGAAGAGATGTGGTTGGTCGTGCCTGGGCCTTTGTGTTTGAGTTGTTACGTTCACACCTTCGCGTTGACTGTTGGGTGCCATGTGCACATTAGCCTTTGGGCTGGAGACGTGATATACTCTCAAAGTATACGAGAGCGCGGGGAGGTACATGTGGATGTTGGTACCTAAAAATGTTTGTGCACTTGATCAGGGTTGACTTGGGGCCACACGTCTTGTGGGCCCCATGTGCGTGTCATGTTCTTCTTTACGTAATTTTGACCTCTCATGACGTAGAGGGTTCCTCTCTTCTCGTTTGTTGAACAGCGGGGTTGAGTTTTCCCCCGGTTCTATGATTGATGGTTTAGATTAGCAGGGTTGAGTGGTTTCCCCTGGTTTTGTTCCAGATACGGATGGTTGTGTGATACCCACTCCATGTTCAGTTGGCCAGTGTTGTACTATCCATTAGAGATGGCCAGAGCATTTCTGGGATTACCCTCTAGCGGGGCTGGGCAGTGGGCCGCTCATCGACTTCTTAGGGTTTACCCTCTAGCAGGGTTGGGCAGTGGATTTCTCATGGACTTCTCAGGGTTTACCCTCTAGCAGAGACTAGGCAGTGGGTCACCCGATGACTCCTGAGGGTCTACCCTCCAGCAGATACTGGGCAGTGGGTCGCTCATCGTCTTGAGTTAGGTCTACCCTTCAGTAGGGCTGGGCAGTGGGTCGCATGTCGAATTTTTTCCGGGTTTACCCTTCAGCGGGGCTGGGCAGTGGGTCACCTGTAAACTTATTCTAGGTCTACCCTCCATCAGGGTCGGGCGGTGGGTCGCCTGATGATGTATTAGGGTTTACCCTCCAGTAGGTCTGGGCAGTGGGTCACCCTATATCTTATTAGGTTTTACCATCCTGTAGGGCTGGGCAGTGGGTCATGTAACACCCGAGATTTTTATGAGTAATATTTTTTTTATGTTATCAAAGGAATCATTCACTACACACTAGCTTGGCTTACTTTACACACAATCGCAACCTTCCTCGATAGCTTGCATCGTACGCAATACTGAGTTTCACAAAACAACGATATGCTATTAAAATATTATTAAGACTAGCCGTTATGAATAGTAATAACCACTTTTTGAAATTTTATAAATTTTATTTTTCAAAATGGACTTCATTTTTGGATTCGGAATACTGAAATTAGCCTAGGGTGAAATTTTGGTATTTTTCTGAAAACTTTCAATTTTTGATGAATAGTGAAACCACTAAGTGGTAGGTTAAAAACTGAATTTTGCATAAAACTTAATTTTACCGCTTCTGTGAATGGAATTTCGAAAATCTGACAGACACGGTTGATATCAATAAGTAAAATGTGGTTCAATGAGATAAAAATAATTTTTTTGTGAATAGTAACTTTTTACTTTTTTTTACCGCGGTTAATAGTAAATAGGGTAACTAAGGGTAAATATGATATTACTATTACCCTAACACATGTCCTAATTCTATTGGATAAGTTTAATTCGACCAAAAAACAAGCTTAGGAATAAAATATGACCATTTAGGCCCACCTGGATTAGATTAGGACATTTATTATTAATTTATTTAAAGAAGGGTTAAAATAGTTAAAATCAAAGTTTAATAAGTAAATCATTTTAAATATGGGGTTATACATAAGATAAATTCGACTATAAATATTCATTAGAAATCTAAAAATATTTCCTACATAATGGTATTTTATTTAAAATTTTTAGACATTAAATAATTTAATTTATTTATGACACAATGATGATGCAGTAATTATCTTATTAATAAAATATTGACATAATTGATGTTATAAACACCAAAATAAATGTAATTTGAGACTTTTTATGAATCCCACTAATTTTCTAGGTTACTATGATATATTAGTGTTGATTTAATCAACTTGGTTCGAACATATAATTCTGTTATGACTTTCACAAAAATCATATATCAAATAGTGTCAAAATTGACACAAAAAAGTTTTTAAATCAAATATTATATTACTAATTGTTATTTTATTCCTAAAAATATAAGGTTCTGCAAAATGACATAGATAAAGATATATATATTAATAATAAACAATTTGGGGTTCTTTTGTCATGTTATAGTAAGTGTATTAACCATATAGTGTAAGAAAACAAAAAGACACGGTAAAAGTTAAATTATTTAACTTAGAGTTAAATCTAATTGATAAGGTTAAAATAATAACCTAAACTTGTATAAATCCTATTGGTTGATAATATTTCGACCCATCCCCACTTTAGCTTCGAAATAAGACCCTTTGGAACCATTATAAATCGATTTTGACTTTAATATAAAATAATATTTTGAGATATTCCTAAGGTGCCCCTCTCCTCCCTTATAAAAGGGCACCTCCTCCCCCTCCTCCACACACCAATTTGAGCACTCAAGCTCGGCCAAACCCTGCAAAAATCCCTTCTCCACTTCCCTAGAATTATCCTAGAGGTCCTGGTCTTCTTCAAAGACCAATCTTAGTTCCCTAAGTGGAGGATTCAAAGAGGCGTTTAAAAGAAGAGGTAATATCCATTACCGATCTTTTCAATTTCTTTCTTCTTCAACTTCTTATTCGTTAGTTGTTTCATGATAAAGTAATAAAATAAGTATTACTTACATACTTATATGTTATTATAAATATGAAACAACCCTAATTCACCTTTTATCCATCCTACGGAAAATTGAAATCACCGCGCATGCGTATGTACGGAATACCGTCTCCACGCCGTGGTGTAATATATTTTCCACCATCACCTTACAAGGATGGGTATAATGGTGTAATGAGTAACTATATATGATTATTATAAAGTGATATTGATTCTGAAATAGTATAAATACACTCCAATACAATTCCACGATCATAGGAACGATATCATCACTCGTGCGTATGTACAGAATACCGTCTCCACGATGTGATGCGACTCGTTCTACATGATCATCATTACATAGTAATTATATAAATGAATTGAATGAATAAATATGATATATGTTACACTAATACCATTCTGGATATAAGGTATCTATAACCATAAAAGAAGAATAAGAATTTATTCGGCAAAACATGCATAAGAACAAAAGGCAATAAAGACCCGAGTAACAAGTAACAATGAAATATTACTAATAAGATGCTAAGAATATGACCATATATGATATCATATCAATATGTATGATTCTGTAATAAGTCAATAACATTATTTAAACCATTATACAGGAGATTCGGACACGTACAAAGCAAATCGGACCTAAGGTAAGGGGAAATATCACAATCTCATTTTTATACGAGATTGTTTATAATTTGGAATTTACTGGGGTGTATTTTATCATCCAAATTAATGTTTCCTCAATATGAAATATTATATCCATCCACATTAAATTGTTAAAATCAAATTTTACCCTTCGGTGAGTTTTTAGTAAAAGATATGAAAGGAATCTTTTGACGTTTTTCATACGAGGTACTTTTTGACTTTTCCGACAAAAGTACGAAGAATGTTTTTTTAACTTATACGGCATGAATGGATTTTTAAAACATTATTTCCAAGAAGCTTCCTTTATATGCTTTCAAGTTTATTTTTAATCAACTTCTTTTAGTTTATAATTGTATGACATGTTAAGAAAAGAAAAGTGTTTTTGATGAAGAAAGGACATTTTCCTCAAGAATGGAGTTCAAGTGTTTTATCAAAATTATATTCCATCTAAGATAATAAAGGGTTCTGTTTTTATCCCTATAATTACATTGATTTGATTATGTTGTGAGGGAATTATTTTTATGAAGTTATTTAACTTATATGATTTGTTTTATGATGTCATGATGTTTCAAGAATCCCATTTTTGTAACATGTGTTATGCGATGATGTATGATTTATGATTATGTGGCACACATAAGAAAGGATTCATTATAAGATGGGTGGGACCTATATCTCCCTCCAATGCATTGGGTAAAGATTTATATCTCATGAGATAAAAATGGCTGGAACGGAAGGTTATTTCGGTTCAGTGATACAGGACTGAAACGAGGAGTGAACTCGGTTCAGAAATGAACTTTGTCCGCTAAGATAGTCTTGGAAATGGGTCATGACTAACAAGAAACGATTTTCCATGATTATGTGTGCATGCCACAAAGTTTCATGTTTTATGTTATGATTATGGGGATCTCATTTTCACTTCTATGATTTATTCCATGTTATGATATTATGATCTCTTTTGCAGGTTCTGATTTTCAAAAAAAATATGATATGATTTTTATTTCCTTTATTTGCCCTTGCTGAGAATTTGAGCTCACCCTTTTTTGTATGTTTTCTTTTCCCCAGGTCAGGACGATGGATATTAAGTAGAATATTCTAAAAGGGACCCTAGATATGATGAAATAAATGGGAGACACTATAGAAGATTTATGAACCAGTTGTTTATGTTTCACAGTTTCTAAAGACACTATACCTATACGGTCCTTTGTGGTTTTGGCATATGTTGTAATAAGTGTGCTTCAATTTTGAAGTATTAACAATGTATGTAAAGTATGGGTCGTTATAGTTGGTATCAGAGGAAAGGTATAGTCAACCTTTGGAAACTAGGATGTGAAAGCCTTCGTAAGAACACTAAGGATAATTCTAAGCATAGAACACAATCTTAGTGTTTTAGAAATGGCCATGAATACCCTAGGATAAGACCTTAAGTGTGAAATTTTATTCTTGATTATGTGGTTTTCCAATTATAGTTAGTGTTTCTCACACTATTCTTCTTGGTTTTAGTCAATGTCTGGAACCCGGAGGAACCATGTTAATACGGAATGCGACGGGAAATGCAATGATTGTCCCCCTGAGCAACCAAACGTTATGAGAGACGGAATGCAAAATCTTGTAGCCATGCTCACACAACTTTCTCAAGCTATGAATCATGCAGGATTTCCAAACGAGCAAAGGAAGGAGCAAAATTCTGTTGAATCCTTCATTAGACAGCGTCCACCTTCATTCAACGGGTCTAATGATCCATTAGTTGCTGAACAATGGATTAGTACTATTGAAAAGATATTTTCAGTTCTTCAATGTTCTGAGCATGATAAATTCATCTTAGCGGTGTATCGTTTGGAAGGTGATGCTGATCAATGGTGGAATCTTATTAAGAATACGAGGCAAAGGGATGAAATTGAGTCCATGGAATGGGACAAGTTCATGAACTTATTTTTCAATAAGTACTTCCCTCGTATTCTCCGAACAAAGATGGAGAAAGAGTTTCTTGAACTGAAGCAAAGGGATGATGAATCTGTTGGTACCTATGAAGCAAATTTTACAAGACTTGCAAGGTACGCTTCTAGTGGTATTATCCGACTTGAGAGCAAGATCAATCGATTCTTTAGTGGCTTAAAACCAAGTCTTCGAAGGGCGTTAGCCATAAGCGACTACAATAGCTACGAGAAAATTGTTCGATGTGCTCTCAAAGTCGAGATGGATATTGGAGTAACCCATCAGTCATATAGGTTTGATAAGAAGAGGAAAAAGGAATTCAAAGGAAAATCTAAAGAGCACACTGAAAAGAAGATGAGCTTTCCCTTATGCTCAAAGTGTGGAAAGAAACATGGAGGGAGTTGTCTTAAAGGGACAAGTAAATGTTTCAAATGTGGAAAGGAAGGTCATAGGGCATTTGAATGCCGTGATAATGGGAAGAAGATGTCTATTGATGCAAACAAAGGAAGGAATACACAGAATGAACCTACTACACTTCAATGGTTTAAGTGAAAGGAGATGGTAAATTATGCCAATCAATGCCCAAATCCAAGGGTTGATGATGATGGTCGACGTCAACAAACTCTTAAGGCTAAAGACAAAGGAAAGTCACATACAATTTCTATTAGCGATGTGGAGTACGACAACGATGTGGTGAAAGGTACACTTACCATCCACTCTAAAGTAGAAAATGTTTTTTTTTGATTTTGGATCCACGAACTCTTTTATTTCTAAAGAATTTTCTAAGGGTATCACCGTATTACCTCAACAATTAGATGTTGAGTTAGCTGTGACAACACCTAATGGCACAACAGTCGCATCAAAAGTTTATAATTCTTCTCCGATCGAAGTTTGTGGGAAAGTGCTTCCTGCAAATCTGGTGATCCTTCTTATAGTGGAATTCGATGTGATTCTTGGCATGGATTGGCTTTCTTTATACAGAGCTCATATCAATTGCCAAAAAAGGGAAGTCACATTTCATATTCTAGATCAATCTATGATCGTCTATCAATGCAAGGATGAACATAACCTTCCAGTGGAAATTTCATCCATTTTATGGGTATTGATTCCACTAAATGAATGTTATTTATCTCAAATGGTTGGTGAGAAACTCGCGATTAAGAATATGCCCATCGTACGGGAGTTTGATGATGTCTTTCTGGAGGAATTACCGGGTCTTCCACCAAATTGTGAAGTTGAGTTTTCAAAAGAACTCGTACCGGGTGCTTTGCCTATTTCAAAGACACCTTATAGAATGGCCCCAATTGAGTTGCAGGAATTGAAGAAGCACCTCCAAGAGAATCTTGATAAGGGATTCATACGCCCTAGTGCGTCACATTGGGGAGAAACTGTTCTATTTGTTAAGAAGAAAGATGGATCAATGAGACTCTGCATTGATTATCGAGAACTTAACAAGATCACTATTAAGAACAAATATCCTCTCCCACGCATTGATGACTTATTTGACCAACTACGCGGAGCTCAATACTTTTCCAAGATTGATCTTCATTCAAGGTATCATCAATTAAGGGTCAAAAGGGAGGATATACCAAAGACGACTTTCCGTACAAGGTATGGACACTATGAATTTATAGTGATACCATTTGGTCTTACTAATGCCCCTGCTATCTTCATGGATCTAATGAATAGAGTCTTTAGAGACTATCTTGATCAATTTGTGGTAGTCTTTATAGACGATATTCTTGTCTATTCAAAGAGCAAGGAAGAGCATGAAGATCACTTGAGAATTATATTGAAGACCCTGAGAAAGGACAAGCTTTATGCAAAATTTACCAAGTGTGAATTTTGGCTTCAAAAAGTTGCATTCTTGGGTCACATAATCTCAAAAGAGGGGATATCTGTGGATCCAGCAAAAACAGAGGTTATCGAAAGATGGTCGAGACCAACAACAGTAACTGAGATCCGAAGTTTTCTTGGTTTGGATGGATATTATCGACGTTTTGTAAAAGATTTTTCATGATTATCTAATCCACTCACCAAGTTGACTCGGAAAGGAGTTAAGTTTGTTTGGACAGAGGAATGTGAAGATAATTTCAAGGAGTTGAAAAGAAGGTTATCCAGTGCACCTGTGCTTTCACTGCCTTGTAGTGGAGAAAGGTTTGTGATCTATAATGATGCATCCATGAAGGGATTGGGGTGTGTTCTTATGAAAAATGATATGGTGATAGCTTATGCCTCATGACAGTTGAAAATCAATGAGCAAAATTACCCAACACATGATTTGGAGTTAGCTGCGGTAATCTTTGCATTAAAGATTTGGAGGCATTACCTTTATGGTGAAAGGTGTGATATTTATACTGATCATAAAAGTTTAAAGTATATTTTCACACAAAAGGAGCTGAATATGCATCAAAGAAGATGGTTGGAGCAGATTAAGGATTATGAATGCTCAATCCATTACCACCCTGGGAAAGCAAACAAGGTGGCAGATGCATTAAGTCGACAAGACCATGCTAGTTTATCCATGATGAGGATCACAAAAGATCCAATATTTATGGATTTACAAAGGATGGATCTTAGAATTATAATGGAAGGGGAAAAATCTTATCTTTCTCAAATGAATGTTCAACCATCTATACATGTGAAGATTAAAGAGGCACAGAAAGAAGATGTCGAGTTACAAAAGAAGGTGAGAAATGTTCCTGAATTCAACCTTGATTGTGATGGAAAAATAAAGTTCAGGAATCGGGTTTGTGTTCCTCCCATCCCCGAATTAAAGAAGGAGCTACTAGATGAGGCTCATAGTTATTCATTCTCTATTCATCCTGGAAGCACGAAGATGTATAGGGACCTGAAAGAGTACTTCTGGTGGGATGGCATGAAAAGAGATGTTGCTGAATATGTCTCTCGATGCTTGGTTTGTCAACAAGTTAAAGCTGAGAGACAGAAGTCTAAGGGGATGTTACAACTATTACCCATACCCGAATGGAAATGGGAAAACATCACTATGGACTTTGTCACAGGACTTCCTAAAACATCCAAAGGCAATAATGCTATCTGGGTCATAGTTGATCATCTTACAAAGTCTGCACACTTCATTGCTATTAGAGAGGATTTCTCTCTAGATCAGCGTGCCAGGATATATGTAAAGGAAGTGGTAAGATTGCATGGAGTACCACTTTCTATTATATCTGATTGGGATCCGAGATTTACCTCGAAGTTCTGGCGTAGTCTTCAGCATACTCTGGATACAGAGTTGAGTTTAAGCACTGCTTATCATCCTCAGAAAGACGGTCAGTCTGAGAGAACAATTAGAACCCTAGAAGATATGTTGAGAGCTTGCTCTATGGATTTCAAAGGAGGTTGGGATCAACACCTATCTTTGGTGGAATTTTCTTATAATAATAGCTTTCACTCCAGTATTTAGATGGCTCCTTATGAATCTCTCTATGGAAAGAAATGCAGGACTCCAACTTTCTAGGGTGAAGTTGGGGAAAGAAAGCTATTAGGACCTGATCTCATTGATGAAATGGCAGAAAAGGTCAGATCTATTCAACAACACATAAGAGCAGCTCAGAGTCGACAGAAAAGTTATGGTGACAACCGAAGAAAAGACCTAGAGTTTGAAGTGGGTGATAAAGTGTTCTTACGAATATCTCCCTGGAAGAAGGTTATGAGATTTGGAAAGAAGGGGAAGTTGATCCCTAGATATATCGGTCCTTTCGAAATACTGGATCGTGTTGGAAAGATAGCTTACCGATTGGCGCTTCCACCAAATCTCTCTCAAGTTCACGATGTGTTCCATGTATCTCTCCTGAGAAAGTACATACCTGATCCTTCACATGTACTCAGCTCAGAAGTTGTACCGCTAGAGCAAGATCTTTCTTATGAAGAACAACCGATAGGGATTCTGGATCATAGCGAAAAATTCCTACGAAACAAGACCACTCGATTGGTGAAAGTTTTATGGAGGAACCACTAACTTGAAGAAGATACGTAGGGGCTTGAGGATATGATGAGGGAGAAGTATCCTCATCTGTTTGTTACAAAGTGACGAATTTCGAAGGTGAAATTCATTTTAAGGGGGGTAGAATGTAACACCCAAGATTTTTATGAGTAATATTTTGTTTTTATGTTATCAAAGGAATATTTCACTACACACTAGCTTGGCTTATTTACACGCAATCGCGACCTTCCTCGATAGCTTGCGTCGTACGCAATAATGAGTTTCACTAAACAACAATATGCTATTAAAATATTATTAAAACTAGCCGTTATGAATAGTAATAACCACTTTTTGAAATTTTATAAATTTTATTTTTCACAATGGACTTCATTTTTGGATTCAGAATACAGAAATTAGCCAAGGGTGAAATTTTGGTATTTTTCTGAAAACTTTCAATTTTTGATGAATAGTGAAACCACTAAGTGGTAGGTTAAAAACTGAATTTTGCATAAAACTTAATTTTACCGCTTCTGTGAATGGAATTTCGAAAATCCGACAGACACAGTTGATATCAGTAAGTAAAATTTGGTTCAATGAGATAAAAATAATTTTTTGGTGAATGGTAACTTTTTACTTTTTTTACCGCGGTTAATAGTAAATAGGGTAACTAAGGGTAAATATGATATTACTATTACCCTAAAACATGTCCTAATTATATTGGATAAGTTTAATTCGACCGAAAAACAAACTTAGGAATAAAATATGACCATTTAGGCCCACTTGGATTAGATTAGGACATTTATTATTAATTTATTTAAAGAAGGGTTAAAATAGTTAAAATCAAAGTTTAGTAAGTAAATCATTTTTAATATTAGGTTATCCATAAGATAAATTAGACTATAAATATTCATTAGAAATCTAAATATATTTCCTACATAATGGTATTTTATTTATAATTTTTAGACATTAAATAAGTTAATTTATTTACGACACAATGATGATGTAATAATTATCTTATTAATGAAATATTGACATAATTGATGTTATACACACCAAAATAAATGTAATTTGAGACTTTTTATGAATCCCACTAATTTTATAGGTTACTATGATATGTTAGTGTTGATTTAATAAACTTGGTTCGAACATATAATTCTTTTATGACTTTCACAAAAATCATATATCAAATAGTGTCAAAATTGACACAAAATTGTTTTTAAATCAAATATTATATTATTAATTGTTATTTTATTCCTAAAAAATCTAAGGCTCGGCCAAAGGACTTAGATAAAGATATATATATTAATAATAAACAATTTTGGGTTCTTTTGGCATGTTATAGTAAGTGTATTAACCATATAGTGTAAGAAAACAAAAAGACACGGTAAAAGTTAAATTATTTAACTTAGAGTTAAATCTAATTGATAAAGTTAAAATAATAACCTAAACTTGTCTAAATCCAATTGGTTGATATTATTTCGACCCATACCCACTTTAGCTTCGAAATAAGACCCTTTGGAACCATTATAAACCGATTTTGACTTTAATATAAAATAATATTTTGAGATATTCCTAAGGTGCCCCTCTCCTCCCTTATAAAAGGGCACCTCCTCCCCCTCCTCCTCACACAAATTTGAGCACTCAAGCTCGGCCAACCCCTGCAGAAATACCTTCTACACTTCCCTAGAATAATCCTAGAGGTCATGGTCTTCTTCAAAGACCAATCTTAGTTCCCTAAGTGGAGGATTCAAAGAGGCGTTTAAAAGAAGAGGTAATTTCCATTACCGATCTTTTCGATTTCTTTCTTCTTCAACTTCTTCTTCTTTAGTTGTTCCATGATAAAGTAATAACATCAGTATTACTTACATACTGATATGTTATTATAAATATGAAACAACCCTAATTCACCTTCTATCCATCCTACGGAGAAATGAAATCACCGCACGTGCGTACGTACGGAATACCGTCTCCACGTCGTGGTGTAATCTATCTTCCACCATCACCTTACAAGGATGGGTATAATGGTGTAATTAGTAACTATATATGATTAATATAAAGTTATATTGATTCTGAAATATTATACATACACTCCAATACAATTCCACGATCATAGGAACGATATCATCACTCGTGCGTACGTACGGAATACTGTCTCCACGATGTGATGCGACTCGTTCTACATGATCATCATTACATAAAAATTAAATAAATGAATTTAATGAATAAATATGATATATGTTACACTAATACCATTCTGGATATAAGGTATCTATAACCTTAAAAGAAGAATAAGAATTTATTCGGCAAAACATGCATAAGAACAAAAGGCAATAAAGACCTGAGTAACAAGTAACAATGAAATATTACTAATAAGAAGCTAAGAATATGACCATATATGATATCATATCAATATGTATGATTCTGTAATATGTCAATAACATTATTGAAACCACTATACAGGAGCTTCGGACACGTACAAAGAAAATCGGACCTAAGTTAAGGGGAAATATCACAATCTCATTTTTATCCGAGATTGTTTATACTTTGGAATTTACTGGGGTGTATTTTATCATCCAAATCCATGTTTCCTCAATATGTAATATTGTATCCATCCACATTAAATTGTTAAAATAAAATCTTACCCTTCAGTGAGTTTTTAGTAAAAGATATGAAAGGAATCTTTTGACGTTTTTCGCATGAGGTACTTTTTTACTTTTCTGACAAAAGTACGAAGAATGTTTTTTTAACTTATACGGCATGAATAGATTATTAAAACATTATTTCCAAGAAGATTCCTTTACATGTTTTCAAGTTTATTTTTAATCAACTTCTTTTATTTTATAATTGTATGACATGTTAAGAAAAGAAAAGTGTTTTTGAAGAAGAAAGGATATTTTCCTCAAGAATGGAGTTCAAGTGTTTTATCAAAATCAATTTCCATCTAATATAATAAAGGGTTCTGTTTTTATCCCTATAATTACATTTATTTGATTATGTTGTGAGGGAATTATTTGTATGAAGTCATTTACCTTATATGATTTGTTTTATGATGTCATGATGTTTCGAGAATCCCATTTTTGTTACATGTGTTATGCGATGATGTATGATTTATGATTATGTGGCACACATAAGAAAGGATTCATTATAAGATGGGTGGGACCTATATCTCCCTCCAATGAATTGGGTAAAGATTTATATCTCATGTGATAGACATGGCTGGAACGGAAGGTTATTTCGGTTCAGTTATATAGGACTAAAACGAGGAGTAAACTCGGTTCAGAAAAGGACTTTGTCCGCTAAGATAGTCTTGGCAATGAGTCATGACTAACAAGAAATGATTTTCCATGATTATGTGTGCATGCCACAAAGTTTCAAGTTTTATGTTATAATTATGGGGATCTCATTTTAACTTCTATGATTTATTCCATGTTAAGATATTATGATCTCTTTTGCAAGTTATGATTTTCAAAAAAATATGATGTGATTTTTATTTCCTTTATTTGCCCTTGCTAAGCATTTGAGCTCACCCTTTTTTGTATGATTTCTTTTCCCCAGGTCAGGAAGATGGATATTAAGTAGAATATGCTAAAAGGGACCCTAGATATGATGAAGAAAATGGGAGACACTGTAGAAGATTTATGAACCAGTTGTTTATGTTTCCCAGTTTCTAAAGACACTATACCTATACGGTCCTTTGTGGTTTTGGTATATGTTGTAATAAGTGTGCTTCAATTTTGAAGTATTAACAATGTATGTAATGTATGGGTCGTTATAGGTCACCCGATATCTTATTAGGGTTTACCCTCCAGTAGGGCTGGGCAGTGGGTCACCCGATATCATATTATGAACTACCCTCCAGCAGGGCTGCGTAGTGGGACACTCATTGACATTCTAGACTTAGTACTTTCTACTAGTCTACTATGTGGCTTTCCTCCGTGATCACTAGAGTGGGACCCTTGGTTGTATGGGTCGATGATGGAACGAATTTGACTTTGAGGAGACCTCTCAACTGCGGGGCAGTGAAGATGTGTGGTTTGACTTAACCCAGAACTCTCAAGTATGAGGGGAACTTTCCCAACTGAGACGCATCCTTATGATACTACCTAAAACCATGCGGGCGAGTCAGTGCCGCCAAAAGCAGATAGTGTCGAGGTGCGGTGATTTGAGCCCCTGACTTGAAGTTCGTGGTAGACGTGCGAGATGCTGGGCATCGATGGTGTTTACTTCTGGGGCTGTTGGCGACACACTTTCTCGGGCTGAGCTGCGGGATGGAGATCCCCTTAAGAACTTGTTCAGGATTCTTGATAGAGCATATGTATCTGTATATACCTTGTTCCAGTACCCACTCCTTGGGTTTGGTTACTCTCTTTCCAAGATAGGTGAATACATGTGGGGTATGCCACATTCTTTCCGTATCTAGCTTCTCGTGGTTGGACGAGTCTACTCTCCTGCTATAGGTAGCAAAGACTTGACGGGAAGTTCATCTTCTCACCGTTTCCAGCTCCTTGTGTCTGGACGAGTCTACCTTATTTACTCTTGTTGGGTTGAGGTGGACTCTTTACTGTTACTCTTTACTGCACTCCTGGTTGTACTCCTTTACTTTTCCTATTCACTCTACTGCTCACCCTTCGATACCTCCTTTGTTTCTCCCTCCACCCTTCGGGGTATCCTACTGAGTATTTTTATACTCACCCCTGCTTGGGCTTTGCCCGCACTTGGTGTGCCCTTGCAGACGACGGACAGGTGGAGTGTGACTTCTGTGGAGCATAGGAGCTTGGGAGGTTGGACAACATGCGGTGGTCGGAGTTGGGTTCCAGGTGGGGGAACCTTCCAGTTGTTTCTTTGTTTACCCGTTGTCGGGTTGTGGCACTTTTCTGGTTGGGCGCGTGTTTTTCCCCTTTTCTTTTTAGTTTACTTTCAGCGATTTCTTTGTACTTTTAGAGTTCGATGCACATTAGGTGGTATATATATAGTAGCTGAATTTTTCTTTACTTGCATTTACTTTTACATTGCAATTTTTCATTGAGTGTGCTGCGTGTGTGTGTGTGTGTACAGGTACTCAGGCAAAGGCCTCCCCGAGTTGTTTAGCCTTCGGCGCTTGTCGCCAGCCCCTAGCCTATGGAAGCAGACTTGGGTAGTTGCGGCTTGATCTCAGGTAGGGTCGGGTCGTGACAATATTTATAATAACATCACAATATATAGAAGATACTAGAGTTATTATTTTATAAAAGAATAACAATAAAAGAAGAAGTTGAATTAGAAAGGAACTTGAGTAAGGGTGGTGAAAACATTACATCTTCTTCGGGTTCATTCTTTTGATTTCATCAAAATGGATTCTTAGGTTGGCTTTAAGACTAAATAAAGGCCTCTAGGATTATGGGAGGATAGTTGAGAGGTTATTTGGGAGGACTTTGGCCAAACCAAAAGGCTTTGAAGGTATGAAGAATTGGATTGAAGTGGTGTCCTTTTATAAGGTAGAGGAGGGGCTTTTTAGGATAAATTGAAAGTATTAATTTATAATAAATTCATATCCAGTTACTAATGGCTTTAAATTGGATTATTAAATGTATAAGGTGGGGATGGGTCAAAATCATTTCATCCAATAGATTTTGGACAGGTTTGGGTCACTATATTAACCTTATCATTTATATTTAACTCTTAGTTAAATAGTTTAACATTTACCAAGTCACTTTGTATTTTTATATTATATTGTTAATAAACATACTATATACTTCCAAGAGACCCCCAAGTGGTCAATTAATGATAAACCTATCATTATATAAGTCCTTTTTATGAACCTTATATTTTTCGGAATATAATATCAATTAATAATATAATATTTGTTTTAAAAACTCATTTATGTCTATTTTGACAATATTTAATAATTGATTTTTTTAAAGTCCTAGAAACATTATTAATTATAAAAATATTTATTTAATAAATAATAACATGTAATATTAACTAATAAAATTCGTGTATGGAATAAAAACATTCAAATTATATTTATTTTTACATTTATAATACTAATTATTTGATTATTTCATTTATAATTAAAATACTACATCATTATTGTGTAATTAATAAATATAATTATTCAATGTCTAAAAATAATAAATAAAATACCATTAGGTAGGAAATATTTTTATCTTTATAATGAATATTTATAATCGAAAAATGTA
This sequence comes from Viscum album, assembly GCA_963277665.1. NCBI lineage: Eukaryota > Viridiplantae > Streptophyta > Magnoliopsida > Santalales > Viscaceae > Viscum > Viscum album. Next base: position 37,845,744 of record OY728138.1, read on the forward strand.
ACATATATAACCCTTTGTAAAAATTATTTTTCTAAAGGATATATGCTTATGTCATTTTTGTATTTACTTTATCTTAATTAATATAATGTGTCATTATCACTTACAAGTGGATCCATGGGGTCCCAAAATCAACCCAAATATTTCCATTATCAAACATTTATCAACAAATAGGGTTAAGATACATTTTAGGGTAATTTATTTTTATTATAATATTATTTTTTACCCTTATTTACTGGGTTTACTCTTTAGCCATGGTAAATAAAATATTTACCAATGTAATTATTCAAAATGACTAAAAATAAAAGTAACCTATTTACAGAATTTGGAACTCCTGATTCTAAATATGGAACCCATTTCTATAAATTCAAAATAGAGAAGTGGCAAAAATTAATTTAGATTTAATTCCCGTTGTCAAAACAAAAAGCGTGTTTTTAAGAAATTATAACTATCAAAAGATAGACACTTGTTTATGTCCCGTTAAATGTGAAATTAAATACAATGATGAAAATTGTATTAAATGGTAGAAATATATTATAAATATATTTTAAAACCACTCAGATTCATAATTTATCACTACTAATTATTTCTATTAAAAATTTGTTTTTAATTAATATTTAGTGATTTTCACTATTCCTCAAAAATTGAATGTTTTCCGAAAAATACCAAAAATTCACCCTAAGATAATTTTGATATTTTGAATAAAAAAATGAAGTCCATTTTGAAAGATAAAATGTATAAAATTTCAAAAGGTGTGTTGTACTATTCATAACTACTAGTTTGATTGGTTGTGGTGTGTGTTAGAACTCGAAGTTGCGTACAACACACGCTACTGTATTATTAAAAGAAAAGAGTACCATGGAAGGTTGGGGTGTTACAGGTGGCATAATTCTTAGCTCTTCCACCTTAGTTTCACCATGTACACGACCCTTTCTACATATCCCAGCTGAGAAGATACGTTCACATCCCTTCTCACATCATCCACCATGACAATCTGGACGTCAATGATGGGGAGACTTTTACATAGGTTCTAGTAGAGATTGTGGATCGACAGGAGCATGTCCTTTGTGGGCGGTCAATACCTCTGGTGCGTGTTCATTGGAAGCACAAGAACCTCCAAGAGATCACATGGGAGCAGGAGGCTCAGATTAACGCTCAGTACCCCTACTTGTTTTCCTAGTTTTGAGTTGTGGCTTTCGATGACGTAAAGCATTGAGGTGGTGAGAATATAAAGACCCGAAATTTCTGTGGATTTTTTTTAATATAAGATAATTTATTGAGTCTACAAAAATTGATGGCACATGATTCCAAGGCCCAGAGTGCTTGGATGGAATTTCTGAACTTCTTTTCGGGTACGTTTATTAAACGTGCAGGTGAGATTTTGAAACTATTGATCCCGTGCTCAGAATTGAAATCTGAGGGCACCATTGAACTCGCAGTGCTAGTATTCTCTTAAGGGGACCTTCACCTCAACCACAGTAGGTTGAGGGTGAAAGATATTTTTTTTAATGAAAAAATAAATTAAAAATAAAATGTGTAACATTTTTATTTTCTTTTGTTGAAACCTTCCATGTGTATGTTCTAATGGTGGGGACCACCTGTACTGAAACCTCTAAACATAGGATATGGTGGTGGGGACCACCCGATCCTAACCTCCCATGTGGGTTATGGTGGTGTGTACCACCCGAGACATAAAACCCTTGGAACCCCTTTGAACTCCCTCTTAATGGGGAGAAACCTCTTGAGATTCCCCACTTAATTATGCCAACTCTCCCCTTTAATTAATTAATCCAACCCAAAAATTAATTAATTAAGCTATTTTGAAATTATACCAACAATAATAATAGATAACATGTTTTATGATGTGTGAAACCTTTCATTTTGGAGGAATTGGGGAGATAATAACTATTTGTAGAATGCTCTCCAACGAAGAACGCCAACGAGGAACATCTCCAACGACGAACGAACCGACGATCGAGGAAACACTGACATCACTGATTTTCATCTATCCCCAATGATAACATCTCTATCCTCGCAGCCTCCATAAACAAACCATTGTGGTAGGAGTTTATTTTCGATTGATCGTCATTATTTTTTCTCTCTCATTGAATCACCTCCCTTGAGCCACTTGCGACTACCCTAACGTGGAGGGTGTGGGCCAAAAAAACATGGCCTAACCCCTCCATCATTTTCCATTGGATGTGTTATTCATGATGGTGATGGTGACTGGTGCTGGTGTTTGGCACCGATGGATCTTGAGAATGGCGGCCGACACCACCGCCGGCCGCGACAAAGGCGATGGCGCCACCCTAGAGCCTCCACCACACCGCGGCCTTTGCGCCGCCCCGCGGCCCCACCCCGTTGTACCCCCTTGCGCTGCCCGTAGCCCCACCGCACCATCTTGTGACTCCGCTAGCCTGCGAACCAACCCCTGCTATGCCACCGCATGGCTTTTCTATCCTCGCAGCCCCATGGCTTCCGTGCTGCCTAGTCAGGCCACAACGCGGGTCGGGCCAGACCCAAATCCACTACGACCCATTTACACTCATCTGGCTATAACTTTGGAACTAGACGTTCGTTTGATGAACTTTCCATGTCTCCAAAAACCTTGGAGAAGATGATACCTTTGGTATTCAAGACCGGAGATTTGGATAATGTTGGGAAAATGGTCGGATTGGATCGAGCATGAATCCAACCTGGCCCTTAGGACTAAATGGCTAATAACATACAGACTGAGCATCTGTTTGACACACCGTCGGTTGCCATGAGACCATTATGATATGGAATTCCTTTGGGATACATTTTCATTAGACTTTGTGGCAGTTGGAGTATCGACCAACGGCTTGAGGAGAAGACCCTCCTGGAAACGAGCAAACCTTGTGCGGGAACACAGTAGTTGGTTGTAACATAATGAATTAAGAGCGATCCTGTGTGAGTCATCACCGAGAGATCCTATGCGGGTCAGCACCTAGTGATCTTATGTGGTTAAACACCTAGAGATCATGTGTGGGTTAACACCTAACGATCCTATGTGGTTCCACACTGAGTGATCCTTTGTGGGTCAGCACCAAGCGATCCTATGTGGGTCCGTACATTGGGATCCTTCATGGGTCTGCCTCTTAATAGAGTAAGATGATTCTGTAGTTACATCTAATCATCTCTAATACAATACCTAAGATATACCAGATGTGACTTGATTTAGTTCTTCTGTGGTAGTTTCATTCATGGTAATACTGTGGTGGTATTCTATAGTGTGGCATACCTATATGGTACCTTCCTTTGTGGTATTCCTTCCTTTGTGGAACAGTTGGGCTTTGGGATTTGAGTTGGGCTCTGTATTTTTCTCATGACTGAGATGGGTATACTTGACAACATAGTTATATGTATGGGCATATACCTTAGTAGGGTTGTCAGTTGAATTCATGATTTTTGGTTTATCATTTTTGGATTTTTTGAGCCCATGAGTGTATCTGGGTCCCTACTGAGTATCATTATACTCACCCCTTCACAGGCTTTGCCCACAACTCATTGTGTTTGGTGCAGACGACGGACAACACTGACTGAGGATGAGAGTACCAGGACTGTATGTATCTTGGGGAGGACTTTAGACAAGGCGTACCACAGAGACGACCATTCGAGAGCTGTACCTACCCTTCAGGTAGAATCCTTGGTGGTTGATCACATGAGTTGTTCCGGTTTATTTTTACTTTCTATTCCTTGTTCATTTTTGTTGGGCTTGTATTTTGGCCCCTTTTGCTTTTTTGTACTCACTCGGTTTACAATTCAGTTTACTTGAGTTCCAATCTTGTTGTGTGCTTGGTTGTGTGTGTTACAGGTTATAAAGGAAATTCCTTCCCAGTTTTAGGGAATACACCTTCGGTGCTAGTTGCCATCCCCTGTCCTATGGAAGGCAAGATTGGGGTAGTCATGGCATGGGCCTCAGGAGACAGGTCATGACAAGGACTCTATCATCACAACACATGCAACTAATCTGGGTTATCGATAGACTCATCCAACTTATTCTAAACAACAATCCACCCAATAATAATTTTTTTTACTAAGAATAGAGGAGATATGAAATTCCTCAAAAATTGAGGGAATGATATCACTCAACTATGTATTTGAAGGAATACATCATCACCTGTTACTTTGAGGTGAGGGGTTTAACTACTGGAATGAGATAATCATGACCTTCCTTAATCACACAAGCTAGATATTTGATGGTAGTATCCACAAGTGATATAGTATATCTGGGTGAGATGATATAGGAAGTAAAATAATGATCATAACTAAATCTTATATGATTCATGGACCCAACATTGATTTATTAGAGCTATGGGTTGAATAACAAGTGATCACCATCCTAGGGAAAGGACACATTAACAAAAAAACCTATATTGGTCTCTCTGGTGTGACAACTGATCTCAAGGACCTTTTAACATTATTTCCCAAAATTTAAAAACTAGTCCGCACCTGACTGCTAACTTTACAATTAAGCACTTCACTACTGTAATACAACAATGGAATGAAATGGTCCAGTAGGGCCCACATGGGCAAGTAATAAGCTAAATAACCCACCCCAATCCAACCACCAATAGGCTAGGGGTTATGAATAACACCCAGAAAGAATATCACACACTATGGGGGCCTTGGACTAAATAAATATGGAACATACAAAAATACCTAATTCATAAAATAACCAAAATCATAGGTAATATATATATATATAATAGAACTATATGCCATATATGGATAAGACATCAAATATAATAACAATTCCATATTGAAAAATACCAAATGAATTATATATATATATCAAAATTATTAATATAACAGTCCCAATTAAATTGAAAAATCATCCTCAATGTGTATAATTTTGGATTGATCTCAATTTGTAATAATTATTTCAACCATCATAAAACCCCATGCTCCATGGTAGCCCAATAGGGTGTCGTTACTTCACAATGTTACTCATAAAAAATAATTTATAAAACCCAAACTATGATAATATATTAATTTAAATGCACTAAAGGGAATTTTGGGGTTGAACCCATAGAGATGGTGATTTTTGATTTATTATGACATAATAAATTAATTTTATTAATGTGTAGAATAAAAGGTTATCTTGATTTATTTTATGAAAAGAAATGATGAAAGAAAAGAAGATTGATTGATTGATTTGAAAACACATTTTAAGATGCGTTGCCGGGTAAAGTAGTTTCCAGGAATGCATGCAATTGGATTAATGAAAATAGATTTATTGATTCATGATTGGTGTTAGAGTTGAGATGAGAAAGATTCCATGATAATGTTATACCCTTCTAGATATAAAAACTTTTATTTTATTGGTCCAATAATTTAATATTTTCCATAATCATGTTTGTCTTTATACCATATTTAAACATGATATCACCTAAAGTGGACAATGGTCACATCGAATTTATGGTTGTAAATTGTGAAATTAAAATTTTCTTTTAGATTCAAATATCGGTGGTCATGATAAATGTAAAAGAAAGGGATTGGAAGTTGAAGAATGAAATTACCCAAACCAATTAAATGAATAAAAAATGTTAAATCCAACACACATTCCACCTTTGGTTACATCACCCTTGCACTATATGGGATTACCCCCTCATTATTGTGATGAGAGAATATAAAGGAGATAGAAAATACAACATATTAAATCAAAGAACTTATAGAGGAGTATCAAATTCACTCTAGACTTTGAACTATAGCCTAATTCGAATCTCCTAAGGTATAGGTAGGGGCTATTTTATAGGTAGTAGAAACGTTCTACTCGACTCCCATCACGACGTGTACATGAGCTACACAACCTATAATAGGGATCCTTTTTTTGAATCTGGATGATGCGTGCATAAATCTCAGCTAAGATTTTGGAAATGTCACCACCTAAACAATGTGTACATGGCCTACACGTCATGTACACCTTTCCTGGGTCACCTCTATGTCCACAAGAATATTTCAAAAACTTCATTCATAAATTTGATGTTTAACTTCTATCACACCATCTGCTAAAAGTACATTATGTGTACTGGTAGTTCAAAATGTCTTTTCTCATCATGAAGTTTTATGGAGGTGGCCTTCTTATCTATTGAATTCATGATGTGTACTTGTATTACATGATGTGTAATGATGTTTTTCATGTTTTCCAGCTTCTTTCATCCTCAAAATTCTATTGTGGCACCACATCACATCACTCGCGGTGCGAAGGGTCCTTTTTCTCATATTTACACCCCTTTTATTTCCTTTTCCACAAATTCGTCATCTTCTTCTATAAATCATAAAACAACATAATTAATTCCAAAATTGGAATGATTGTTCATTTAAATCCATAAATCAATATATTAAAACATTCGAAAATGTATGTAATAAATACCCTTATCAATCCACCATGAATTTACAAGAGTCACCAGTAATCGAATACAAGTAAGAAAAATTATCTACATGTTCACCCATCCCAATTATAATCATTGAAACATATTCCCAAACATAACATGTGTCGGCAAAATTCCCATGCAGGGGTGATTATAAACATATTCCGCCAGAATCCCCAAAACCATAATTTAAAAGGAAGAAACAAGACATCTCAAAATCAAGAATAATAAATATCCAGATCTAAGATAAGGAATGATCAAGATTTTCTATAAAAATTGAAGCCTCATGGATGAAAAAAGACAGATTCATATTAATTATAATCCTCAAATTTTATTCCTCATGGTCAATTAGGGATTTATAATGTAATGTCTTAACCTGCCTCACCACTAAGAGAGTGGACAGACCAGTTTCCACATGACCTCAAGAACGCCTCCCCATAAAATAAAGACTAAAAACTAGCATCAAGTGTTTAAGTATAGTCTATGAGGAGAGTATAGAATCTAATTAGAGTTTTTCAGTAGTATAATATAGTGAATAAAAAGAATTATTGGAAGAAATAATAACAATAATAAAGAAACAAAAGACAGATTTCATATAAATAAACAAAAGTGGACAACACCTATTTATACAATAAATGAATACATAAAATGGTATTGATACATTAATGAAATAAGTAAATTTTAAAACACTCTTTAAAATACAATAAAATATAAGACACAAGTAATGAAAAGAAAAAAAATACCAAAGGTGAGCTCTATGACCATCCTGAGCTCTAGCTCAGTCCTTTGCTCCAAACTCCTTGGTACAAGAAAGGAGAAACAAGAAAGGTCAAATGATGTGCGAATAAAAAGATCTACTTGGGTACCCCCAGTGCAATGGAGGCCTGATTAATGTGCGATATATAAATCTTAGAAAGCTAGAACAACCGGTATCTAACCCAATCTTGAGAGTGTAATAAAAATTAAACATGGTGAGAAAATACATATATATAGCAAGAAGTAAAATGCCACTATATACCCATGTCTCGGATTCGGCCCTCAACTGGGGTCTAGACATGTACTGAGTTTATTAATTAAGTATTACTAATTATTTATAAGTTAAATGTGAAAAAAGACACCTACCGAGTCCACATATTTACCAATATGGTAAAACGGTGCTATATACTGACCAGGTCCTAGGGGATTTAACCATGGCACGTACTTGTCAATGCTGGATCCAAAGAGTGTATCCAAGGAATCATGTGGTGGTATTCGGCAATAAAGACTCAAGGTAATAACCTATGTATCAACCTCATGTTAGTATAATAAGCGATGGTCCCATGACCTAACAAGGTAACATGACAAAGATATCCAGTGTGGGAGTACCGGGTTAATAACTAATGTAACATCGATCTCATGGAATGCTAAACTAGAAATATATATGTCTAACTAAGTGGTAAGGGTGTAATCCAAGAAGCGTATTCCAAGGCATTCAACGATGAGGCACCTATCGAGTCTATAGAGTGAATCCAAGGCATCTAGTAGTACTACATAGGGGACCCAATGGTTGTATACCAGGCATCCAATGACATGATAAGGAATGTGATCTAGGTGTGTCTGAACCTTAAAAACCCATCCTTGAATTTGAAATGGATTACACGAGTGATCATGGTATTCTATGATTATAAACCATTAAAATCTTGTGTCAAACCATTCATATTTAATAAATAATTCATGTAATGATTCATTTTAGTCCAGTCCTTTCCATCCATTAGAGTGGAATGGTCTTTTAGCATTACAACCATTTCATAATTGGTTGATTCCTTTCCTTTTGTTAGTTTGGGGTTTCCAACTAGCATTGAAGCCAATTATTTATTGTTTCAAGCCTTGTCTTCTATTAGTGTTGATAGAACACCTAAAATTACAACCATTTTATAAAATCTATTTTGGCATTTTAAAAAAATCAAGGTCCACACCATTACCTTACCTTAATATGGTAATGGTTTCCATGAAAATGGAACCAATTATTTTCTCATCAACCTAGGTCCATCCATGGAATATCTACATGGGAATCCATGTATCTCCAAAGGTATAACTACGAAAACCCATTGAGTCCATACATGGCATTCCTAATTTGGAACCCACGTATCAATGAAGGTGTTATTTTCATTCAAAACATTAGAAATGGTTTTTGGAAAAATTTCTTAAGGGGAAGTAATTAAGCGATAACCATTAATTTATCTCGACTCCTTCATTTTATCAAAACATGTCAATTTCATTTATTAGGCTCTATGTATCCATGAAAATGGTAAATTACCTACATGGTTATTCCAATCTAAAACTAGACCAAACACATAGATGGTGCTTTTTTCCATTAAACATTTAAAAAGGGAAACTCAAAATTTCAAATTCCATAAGGACCATGTACTAAACATGTAGTATCCCAACATTAAATCCATGAATAATAATTATAAACATGAACAGTCAAGAAAGAATAGTCTAAACAATACTTTTTATCATCATGGAATCACACCTCTATTAGAGGGGTTTTATTAATAAATCATTATATTACTTATAATTGTAATCATTTATCACATTTATCCTTTTAAATAAGAAACATGCTAAACCACATTTAAGATAATTCAATATAGATACTTAACTACATGAATTTAAATTCTATCTAATGTTCAATAAGAAATTAATAAATAAATTTATAGAATTTTAGGACATGGAATGAGACCCAACCTCTGAGTGGGACAAATTTTTTGACATCGGCTCTTGTCACATTCTAACTCATGCAGACAAACCACTCACATGCATATACAACAATATATATTTGTGTAAACCCTTAGCCCATTGTTCTTATTCCCCACTCCATCAGTGAATACACACATGGAGGATATAAACCTATACATATATATAAATATATCTCTATAAATGCCTGTGAGCCTTTTGAAGGCACAGAAACTCACTACAACAACAACTGACATCTAGAAACACAATAAGATACTGAAAAGGGATGTGAGAAACCAACCAAAGGAATTATAGACTTACCCTAGGACAAAACCATTTGACCAAAATCACCCGAACTCTTTCCCCTTCGGCAGCGTTTTTAGAACATGCACCCTCGGGTCCTAAGAGACCTTTCTCACAAACCTAGATTGAAAGAAACCCAAAATTCAGAACACCCTAAACCCTAGGGTGTTCAGAAGAACCAAAAATAGGAAAATGGAAGGCCGAAAATCGGTCATGGAATGGAAGACATTGGGCGAGAGAGCATACAATGAATATTTGGATGAAGATCAGATAGAGATCCGAGTAGAAACGATGGAAGAGAGGAGAGGCTGAAGGAGATGTGTTCGTGCACATCAAGAGGGGATTTCGTCCTTTGGGCGTCTCACATTTGAGAGAGGGTGAGGATGAGTGTAGAATTGTGTTATTAATTTTAAATAAATTTTAATAATAACTGAATTTCAAAAAATGGGTGTCATGCATGGTTAAGCCCACACATTTTTCTAAACTGTGTGCAAACATTGCAGTGCCTACTACCTCCATGGCACACCAACACAGGCTGGGAACATAGTTTACAAAACCGTGATCCTCCTATGGGCAAAGACACTTACCTTTTTTACATTAGGCTGCATAGTTACCTATAATGGACTGCACAGTTTGGAAGGCCATGCACAAACTGTGCACCCTCTGCTCCTGCTTCTTAAAACACTTGCAGTTTTTCAGGTCTGACCCTCCCAAAACTTCTCAATCCACTCGAGAAACTTCTTGGGAAATCCCCCATGCCCAAAAACATTCCTTAGAAGTGATCCAACTCTTAGAATTAATTTCCAAAGATCCATTTTAAATCCCACCCGACCAAAAAATGAAAAATTTCAAAAACCATGGTACTTTGGTTTAGTTAAAAAACATGGGATTCTATAATCTACCCACCTTGAAACATCTCTTCCCCAAGAAGCATTTGGGAATAACATAAAAAATACCCAACTTAAAATGGTCATGAAGTTTCTTTTAAATATTTTCATTGTGTTATCAAATCATGTTTCACCTCATGAATTTCTTGTGCATTATGGACTTCAGACCTTACAATCTGAGCCAATTCTCAATGTTCAACTCAAACAAAGAAATAGAGCTTACAAGAGCACACTCAAATAGAGAAATTATTATGTTAAAATATTAATAACAGTCTACCGATGGTGCTACCCACCATAGGTCTTAACGTAAGGAAGGGTGTAATTAAAAGCCACAGTACCTTCACCGTTGGAATTTACATACAAAGTACAAATCTAAGTGTTCTTAAGACAATTTTGACATGAATTCGTTAAAAATAAAGCAGTAAAATTCATATACAACTAATAGAACTGGTCAAGAAAGCTCTCTCAAAAGACACTTATGATCTTGAGACCACACTTGGATTCACTTGGAAATGTGATTTAAAATGGCCCCATATAACTGAATACATCAAAATGAAAAGAAAGATAATTATTCAAGCCACATGGCCGATGTTTCTCATAGATGTTTGGCATAGTCGTCCAGAGCAATTTATGTTAAACGGCTAGAGTCCATTATTCCATACAATGAATTCCTACATGGGAACCTAGGAATCACTCAGGACTTACCAAGACTTGATGAGAACTACACTTTAGTGTGAAACACTGACAGAGACCATCCAAAAATCTCATCAACTTTTAACTATTTAACACGGCATAAGACCAACACTCTCTTACTGTATCTAGGAAGATATCATGATATGGGACATGCTCGTCTCATAAGAAGAATATAGAAAGATTATTTAATATGGGGTTTCTAGTCAAACACCACTAGAAAATAGAAGAATAAAAAGCAAACCAGATCAATGTAGTGTTTCCAAGCAAGCATTGACTCGATTTAAGACTTGCAAGACTCAAGGACAAATATACAGTAACCAACCATTTACCAATGGTTATCTTAGGTGTTCATCATACATGGAAGGTTAAGTTTACCAGGTTCATCACTACACTACCCACCTTTGGATTTTCCAAGCCATATATGGAATGAAAACTAACCTCTCAAAAGTGCTCTAGATTTATAACTACGATACTGGCATTTCAAAACACTCGAGTCTTTTGAAAACCATCTGAGTATTGGGATGAAACAGATTCTTTTAATCTCAAGTCACTCTAAATGGAGATGACCCATGAAATTACTCAAAAGTACAAGAAGATTGATTATAGAGTTGTATTGCCTCATATGACCATTTTCTAAGATGACTCCATACAAAGTCGTCCATCTCAAAGAATAAGGATGGGTCTGACGAACTACGAAGAAACCAACCTTGATTGAGGCACGTATAACTAGCTAAAAATGTGCATTAATAGACGCTTGAACTCATATTAAGGTCATGAAAGACCTGACCACCCATCCAAACCATGGTTTCACTTTAAAATAGAAATTACTACATTGGAAAATGACACCCAATTTCACTATGAGTGATAAAATTTGATTCAATAACAATGCATTTATGTTATAAGGGAGCTACCTACCATGAGATAGCCCGTCAGGGAGAAAAAGTTCCAACCTTAATTCCAGTTCATGTAATAAAAAATCACTAGGATCAAAATGCAACCATAAAATCATTACTAATGAAAAAAATTCTTATAGAATGAACTAACACTTTTATTTCAAGTAATATCAAGAGAATTTCAAACTACACTTTACATTAAATAGTGGACACCACTACAGGTCCCATTTCCAAGCCTCTTATATTTAATCACATTTAATCATTAATCATCAAAATATTTAATTAAATCCTCAAGGTACCATTTATTTTAAAAAAACAAGGTACTTGATTTTACCCAACGCCTGAAGGGAAAAAGGAATGTTTTATAAAACCCCATTTTAAAAACATTTTAGATTTGTTAAAATCCCATCATTTTTAGGAAAATTATCACAATAAATACTTTTTATGTAGATAATGTGACCTATGAGGGTACCATTTTATCTACATTGGGTTCTCTATAATGTAACCCAATAGAAAATGCACAAATATAAAATTTCAAACACCCAAATGAGTCATCCCATAAAAACATTTCCCAACTGACCTATTGGGGTATAGCTTCATTTGAATGATATCTATCTGATTTTAGATAAACATTAGACATCATTAACACTTACAAGAATTTCACAAGCCATCATTCCTTTTTATTTAATATGGGTTCTCTTTTTCCAAATTCATGAAGTGCAATACACATCATGGATTGAAAATTGGATCCCATAAATCGATACCAATGTCAATTCAAGATTTAACATAATCAAACATAACGGTACAATTTATACGGGTTTCCATCTACCAACCTACAAAACACCAATACACATTACAGTTAAGAATTTGGCTCCATTCAGTTAAAACCAACTTAATTTAACAGTTGAAATTTAAAACCTTTTACAATGGTTCAATTATACGATTTACCATATCCTAGTTTTAAAGAACCCATACACCATACAACAAAAAACCAGCTCCCATTATGACCTAAAATAATAACATAGCCCATGAAACCATTTACATACATCAAAGAAAGCTAGCTTGTCATGTCACTATAACAAGATAACACAGAGCAACAAGATTAAATCAAAAAATCCAAGAATTTTAATCACAATATCATTCCATAAAAGAGAAGTAAGCATAGAAGTTATGGTAATGTATTACCTAAAAATCTATAAATTTAATAATGTTTTATCAACAAATCACTAAATCAAACATAGTTGGAAAACTAATAACGCAACTACATGGCATGACATATATGCATGGAATGTGAATTTCTAGGTGTTTAATATGATGCATGTATGTTTCATCCTTGCCATAATTGGACAAGGGTAATATTCATAAACTAATAAATCATAATCAACAAAATTTAAAACAATAAATCTCAGTGAAATCATATCAATTGTAATGGATAACATCATACACAACACTCCCAACCTAGGAAACGTGGTCATTTCCCGTACATGGGGTGACCAATCCCAGTAACATCTTTTAGCCAATCACTGAAATGTTCTTAGTATCCTATCTATCAACCCAATATAGTAATGAAAAAGTAAAAAACACCATTGATACCATATTGTAATGTCCCGAACCAGCTCAACATTAAGATGACAGCTAGACCGGTCACCACATGACCTCAAGCATGCCTCCTAGTATGCCAGAAGTTGTTGACTAGAAATAATAAAGCATTAGAAGAACGATTACATATAAATGAACAAAAGTGTCCTACAATAGTTTATAAAATATATGAATTCATGACATGGTATTGATAAATTATTGAAAGAAGTAAAGAGTACAACATGATTTTCAATACAATACAATGAAGGACTCAATTAATGAAATGAACAAAAATCCAAAAGGTGATCTCCATGATTATCCTGAGCTCTGGCTTAGTCTATTGTTCCTAACTCCTATGTATAAGGAAACAAAATCCATCAAGGTCCATTGTCCTGCGAACAGGAAAGGACTAATTGGGTACCCCAGTGTAATTGAGGCCTATATAGGGTGTGAGATATAAATCCCTGTATTCCGGAACCACTAGTATCTAGCCCAGTCTCAATAGTGTAATATAAAGTAAACAGGGTGCAAGCATGCATAAATATTGTAAGCAGTATAATGTAACTAAATACCCAAGTACCTGATTTAGCCCTCGACTGCTGTCTATATATTTAATGAGTTCACTAATTATGTATTACCAATTAATTATAAGTCACATGTGTAATAGTCTCCTACCGAGTCCAAGGAGTTTCCTCTAAGAAAAAAGTGGGCTACACAATGACCGAGCCTGAATGGATTCAACCATGGAACCTACTTATCAATGCTTGACCCAATGAGAGTTACCAAGGAATCCTGTAGTGGTATTTAGTATTATTTTCAGAACTTACTAACCAATGAAACAACCATTTGATAGTTTATGTAGCAAAGGTCCCATGACGTAATAAGGAAACTTGACAAAGATATCTGGTGAGGGAGTTCCAGGGTAATAACCAAGGTAACATTGATCTCTCAAGATTCTAAGCATGTAGTATCTGGGTCTAAGTAAGGGGTAAGGGTGTAATACTTTTATCATAGTCCTAGGCATTCCACGATGAGGTGCCTAACGAGTCCATGGAGTACATCCAAGGTAAATTGCGGCTAAGAAACGACTAGGTCCATGTAGTGTATTAGAGGCACATACTTGTCAATGTTGGATCCAAGGAGTGTATCCAATTCATCTTGTAGTACTACATGGGGGAGCCAAAGGTAGAATACTGGGAAACAAAATATAATGCATGGAATGGAATCGTGGTGAGCCTAAACCATAGAAAACTGTCCTTGAATTTGGAATAGGGTATACGTGTGCTCAAGGTATACTAACATCAGAAACCATGAAAAGCTCGAGTCTAACCATTCTGATTTAATAAAGAAGTCATGTAGTGTTTCATTTTGGTCCAATCCATTCCATCCATTACTATGGAATGCTAAAGTAGTATTGCGGCCATTTATTTATTGGTTCAATCATTTCCATCCATTAGTCTAGAGAGGTCAAGTCACATTACAACCATTTATTTATTAGTTCCAGACATGTCATCCATTACTGTGGATAGGCCATGTAGTATTGTAACCATTTAGTAAAATCCATTAAGTCATTTACAAAAGTCATGGTCAACACCGTTACCTCCCCTTTACATGGTATAGGTTGTCATGAACATGGAACCAATTATTCTCTCATGAACCTAGATCCCTCCAAGGAATTCCTTCATGGGAATCCATGTATCTCCCAAGGTATTAGTTTAAGAAATCATTAATTCCATCCTAGGAATTATTACTTGGGAACCCACGTATCACCCAAAGTGTTATCAGCATTCAAAATTATAGAAAATAAATATAGTAAATTTTCAAGAGGGTCAATCATTATGAATTATCAATTTATTTAACTAAACTCATTAATTTTATCAAAACATGTCAATTTTATCTATATGGCTACATGTATCCATGAAAAATGAAAATTACTTACTTGGGTAATTCCAATCTAAAACTGGACCAAAAACATAGACGGTGCTTTGGTCCTTTAATCATTTTAAATGGGAAACTCAGTGTTTCATATTCCATTAGGGCCATGTCCTAAACATGTCATATCCCAACATAAAATCAATACAAAAGAATTACAAACATGAAAAGTAAAGCAAGAAAGGTATAACCATTAATCATTAGCTTCAAGGTACTGCACCTCCTTTGTAGGTGTTTTATTAATAAATTTTGATATTACTTATCACACAATTAATTTATCAAATTCAGAATTTTAAATACGAAACATGGTAAGCCGTATATAAGATAATTGAATTTCGATACTTCATTGTATTAATTTAAATTCAATCTAATGTGTAATAAGAAATTATTTAAAGAATTTATAGAATTTTTTGACCGGTAAATGGACCATTCATAAAGGAGGAACAAAGGTATCCACATCGTCTCTTGTAGATTTCTAACTCATGCAGACAAATCAATCACATGAATGTAGGACTATATATATTTGTGTATATACTAAACCCATTGCATGTATTCTCCGTGCCATGATGGAATACCCACATGGAGAATAGACACCTATATATATGTAACTCTGTATATGCCTGTGAGCCTTCTAAAGACATGAAAAAATCAATACAGCAACACCCGACATCAAATAACACCATAAGATACTAAAAAGGGAGCTTTGAAACCAAAAAATGGAATTAAATCCTTACCTCAAGACAAAATCGGTGGATAGAAATCACTCGAACCACCTTGCTTTCAATGACAGTTACCAGAACAGGCACCCCAGGGTCCTAAGAGACCTACACCAACCTAGACAAAAAAACCATAAATTTAAAACACTCCAACCCCTAGGGTGTCTGGCCGAACCAAAAATAGGGAAGATAAAAGGTAGAAAATAAAGCATGGAAAATAGGAGAGGAGAGGAGGGAGCTTACCATGAAAATTAATATGATAATCAGATAGATATCTGAGTGGAAATATCGGATGGGAGGTGAGGTCGAAGGAGAGGGGATCATGCGCATTGAGAGGGGAGCCCTTACCTTAGGAACGTCACATTTGAGAGAGGGTGAGGTAGAGGGTATATTTATGTTTTTAATTTTAATTAAATTTTAAAATTAATTGAAATTCAAAAATAGGGTGTCTCTCAAGATTTAGCTCATATGGTTTTCTAAACTTTGTGCCAAACGTGCAAGGCCTACTACATCCAAGACACACCCTACGTGGTCTAGGCACATGGTTTAGGAAATCGTGCTAAAAACCTGTGAAAATTCACTGTCCCTTTTTACACTGGGCCACACAGTTACCTATAATGGGATGCATGGTTTGGTAGACCATGCACAAACTCTGCACCCTCTAATGCTTTTTAAAACACTTGTAATTTTTTGGGTCTCAAAATCCTAAATCTTTTTGAGCCACATGGGAATCATTTTGGCCCTTAATCAATGGCCAAAAAATCCTTAATGAGGGATCCAACTCAGTGAATTATGTTCCAATGGTCGGTTTTAAATCTAACCCATGGAGTAAATGAAAAAGTTCAAAAACCGTCATACTTTTGCCTTTCTAAAAACACAAGATTCTACACACAATTTATGAAACATTCCTCATTGTATTAATTAAATATAAAATAATACAACATATCATAAATTAATCCATGTGGTTATTGATGAATAAAAAGTCCCAAATTATTCGGTCTTCCCATTATCATTAACTTGTAAATCAACACTAGATACCATAAAGGAGGTTTTGATCCTCATTAAATTTTGTGTTTATATAAATGGAGTAACACACCTTATAATCTTAACAATTATACATCACCAAACAATTAATATATAGGGGACCTTATACCCTAACCAAGAATAAATATTGTCCAAGGGAGTACTAATTTTTATTATCCCATGTTTTGAGCTATTAGAAAACCCATGCCACCTCTATGGAATAGTTGTGTTGGACTCGTGACTCAATATGGATAAGTATCGATCAATGGGTAACCAACAATATTAGAGGTTCATTTCCTCATTTGTTCTATTAGAAAAGGAGAAACTTATCTCTATATATAGAGAACCATATCCTTGGATAAGTACATGTGGGTAACTGGACCTATTTGTTCTTATCGCCTAAGGTACCTTCCCAAATAATTCTCTGATCACTACATCAGATTTAAATCTCTATCTCTATAGAGAAATGGATACTATGATTCATGTATCTTATTGAATCATACCTTTGATGATGATAATAAGATATATATCACTTCTATATAGAAGAATAATTTGGAAGGACTTCCAAATATGTATCATTATGAGTCTCCAGAAATTATATAAAGAAAATAACTAAGCCTGGAAAAGTATACCATATGTCCTACAAGGGTACACAGTGTGTAACCCCTAGGGAAAAACCCAGTTGTGTACTGACGCACCATATGGTGTGTAAATTTATATATATATATATATTGTAAGATGGAATAAATAGAATTTATGATGAAATATATAGAATGTGATACTAGCTGGGTACTTTATTTTTACCATCATAACGTTTTTCATGCATGGGTCGATACACAAAATGTGTCCAAAAGGGTACATACCATATAGAATTATCCATCTCACATAGTGTGTACTAATAGGGAGGTTCAGTATTTTAAGTACAATGGTACACAATATGTTGTTCAGACCCGAATGACATGAGTAACCAAATTTACACATAAGATTGTACTCTCTATAGATTCCAAGCTTGTCTTCATAAGGTTACAGATTTGGATCTCATAGGCTATAAAATGTGTGATACTTATCTATGACCAAAACCCAAATTTCCACTATGGATTCATTGTAAATATACAACTTTTGGATATGGAAAACATTCCATGTGTTTATCTTTTCAAGCATATATTTTATAGAACTACCAAAATCATATGATCACAATTTTTTCTTCTAGTAGCAACTAAAAATTATCCAAAATTACTCTTCTATGTATTTTTATCCTTTAGTAGTTTAATTTCATCTATGAATCAACTAAAACTGTATTTTAATGGGTACTTTACAACCCCTTTGATCTCACATTCCATTATAAAAAAATACATGTTTAGGGAACCTTCTCGTGACTCTTCCATCACTCTTCTTAATTACAACTTACTTGGTCCTCTCCAATTCATCATAATCCATTTGTAGGAACCAAATCATAATCAAACATAGATTCAAATTTGATTCATCAAACAATTGAATATAATGAAGAAAATAGATTAAATTGTGATGAGAAAGGGAGAGAAATGATAAATAGTAATCCATAAACTTATTTTCTAGTGTCCAGAAAAAAATATAAGCACCGTTCATTAGAAACAAATCCACTAATAGGAGAGAAATATAGGGAAATAATAAGAATAAAAAATAATCCATGATCTTAATCATGAATAACGTAGTATAGAAATAAAAAATCCTTAACTCAAGGAAATAGATCGACCAATTCAATATATTGTTGATTTCATGGTTTTATTCATCATATCCATGTGATACAATCATCAATTTCCTCATGTATTATGTCTCATTCCTTCTACCTGATGTCAACTCCTCAAATGTCTCACCCCTATCCTCTCTCTCAATTTTAGGTTATGTCGATAATAATCGTCACTAACCCTATAGAGGAGAAATAAGAAAGGATTTATAAGGGAATTTAGTGAATAATTATTACTGAATAAATTATGTAATTATTAATTAATTTAATTAGATAAAACATGCCAACAGGTCATCCACGAACCTGTAATATGAACTAGGGTTACATCAAACTTAAGGTAAAACCCCATTCTCATAAATATTTGTGATGTCTATTTTCCCATCACAAAACATCATTTTCTATCTATATATGATTTATGAAAGAACACTTATGAAAACACAAAATAACAATTTCTTTTATATATACTATCATCGATTCTTTATGAAACTCAAAACTCCAAAACAACATAATGAAAAACCTCAATAATATTAATGTAATAGTTTGAAGGTTTCAAATAAGAAAATACTAGTAGTTCTGATATAACCATATTCAAATGGGATATATATTCCTTTAATTCATAAATATTAATAATTCTTTAAAATTATATATGATTGAAAAATCACTAAGACTCATGTCATTGGTAGTTATCCCACCATGAGTTCAATAGTATAATCCAGAAATTGTTTCAAAGTTCTTTTCTAGAGTAAATTATCCTTTTTTCAGTTGAGGAGATCTAGTGACTTAGAAACCTCCAAACTGAGTTAATACGTGATTGGTGAAAATCAATATCACTATATAGGTTCCTATATTTGGAATAATATTTATGTCACACATAGATGGGGAAACCACAATTGGATTAAAATACCATGGTAATAGTGTTGAATTTATCTATATAATGTATATGTTATGGGGTTGTTTTCTCAACTATATTAGATTAATATATTATTTGATTGGTATTATAACCATTCTAAATAACTATTTAATGGAATAAAAGAAAAATAAACCCAAATATATCTGAAATATTGATACTTTCACACTAATAGATTTGATGTATTCTAAAATTGGGTCATCATTTTAATGAGATTATATTTAATAAAACATTTTAATCAATTAACGTAAAATAAGATACCTAGCTGATTGAAAATTTTATTATATATAAAATGAAAATATCAACATAATAATAATTTAATTTTAGATAAATACAATAAAATGAATCACATAATGAAATATTCATCATAGAGTAGTACAAAAAATAGAAAACAATCTTATATAATAATAAAAAATCTTGTGTGATTTAATAAACCATTCGAAGAAAACTAAATAATAATGTTGTTCAAAAATTTCATCTACATGCATATGAGACGAACAAAAAGATTCAATTCATGTTTTGAAGGATATTTTTGATGCAAGATAACTAAAGATGTGTAATTCTCTACCATATTCTCAATATGATTTGTTATTATAAAAAATAGAGAGATTGAAATTCTACTGTAACACTAGTTCTGGATATAAAATTAATTTTATAATTATTTTTCAGAAAATTTTCTAAAAATATGAATGAGTTAAACTATTTTTTTTAATTTTCTAAAATTTTTTGAGGATATAAAGGAATATAATTCAATTTCTTTGATCTGGTGTTGTCTTAGTAAAATAAAATCGAATTTTTTTAGTTAAAATAGGAATAATGGAATGTCCAATTATTAGCTATATTTATTGAAATCTACAGTAATTGTCAAGAATAAGGTGCAGTATTTTATTGAATGGTATTTTATTAAATTCATAAAATAAAATTTAGACACTCTAAACATAGTCTATATCCAATATTATTGTTTCATAATTCATTCCATTGATTATGAATAGTAAATAAAACTAAATGTGCATTTAAAAAACATTTTAAACCAACATGTGTTCAAAGAAATGGTAATAATCAACACAGGTTTTAATTTAAATACAAATAAATTGAAAAATGTTTTAACTATTGATATTTGGTATGTAATGGAATATTTTTTTCTCATATCAATTTAAAATAGTGTTTTTTATTTTTCATCTAATTTTCACAAATATAATAAGAGGATTTTTTGAATGAAGTGTTATAATTAAAAAAATTGAATGATGTTTTGAAACACATGTTTTATGATTCATCTTATATAATAACTTGTTTAAAAAGAATATATAGATAAGTGGAGTTCTATATAGGATAAATATTTTATCTAAGATGTTTTCTAAAATGTATGGGATATAATCTCGACCACCTTCTAGTGGAATCTTATAAAGAATAAGGCATTTTTTAAGAAAAATAGTCTAAACATATAGAATAAAATATGTTATATTTTTTATTAATAATGTATTTATTAAATATTATCACAAATAAAATAAAATTTATTTATTAACAAAATGTATTTCATGAGTTAGAATTATATTGTTGAGAAAATATAATTTCTAAGTGGATGTGAGGGTTTTTTGTGTATAGAGATGTTCGATGATTAAAAAATGATGGATTATACCAATATAACTTAATGTAATAGTAACATTATATAATTAAATATATTATGATTATATAGTAAGGAATCATATTTATATAATTATTAACATTTATTTACAACAATTATCCCAAAAAAATGTTTTGAATTAATATTTTCCAAGATGGTGATGATGAACTTAGAAAAAGTTATAAGTAAAAAAATGAGATATTGTCATTATAACATTAGATATTTTTATGTAATAAGACATTGATACAATTTTTAAATAGTTTATTATTAATAATTTAAATCATATTCACACTATTAAAAAAAACATACATAATAGTCATTTGCCTTCAAATCAGTTCAGAGTGAGATTTTATCATTCGGTTACTTGGATATGTGATATAAATCACATGGAAATGTAATGTGTTTAAAAATTCCTTAATGAATGGAAAAAATAAATACCCTTTAGTAGTCTATTATATGAAATATTATGAGATGATATATTATGTATAATTTATTTGTTTTATTAATAATTCTAATTATATTAAATATATCATGTTATGTAAAAATTGTTTCCACTATTTCATTAATTCACATTGGATGAATATATAACATGAAATGAAATGATAATTTACCTCTCAATGTAAGAAAATACATTATTACTAACCAATTGTCTTCAATTATTATTATAGGTTATGATTACATGTTTATTTTTTCATTATAAGTATTCATATTGAGTTATTATATTCAATCATAAGGAAGAAATATATTTTTGTGTACATGATGACCCACCAAGAATACCACATAGAGTTCCATAAAAATATTCGTTAATATATTATACATAAATTATTCATATTTAATCCATATATATACTTGAGGTTTTGAAATACGTATCTTGAGAACCTTTATAATTTGATATATTTTTATTTTAGACTTGGGGTTATTTTAATCTGGTGTTGTTGGGTATATTTCTTATCTTTTTTTGTTAATACTTTAATAAGATTAGATTTCTCCTCTCATGTGATGAGTATGAAATTTGGGATCTAAATTGAGATAAACTAAAGAAGTGTATGTACATATCCAGATAAGTTACAAGTGATGTGCTTATCTATTTGGATAAATTGAATGTGTTGTTCACATCCACTTACATGAATGACATGAGATGTGTTCATTCATAAAGTCAATATACACTTGGTTAATTGAAAAATATTTTTCAGCTATGATTAAGTTGAGTACTCTATATCTAAAGGTCACTCAATGTATTTAAAAAATGGATTATATGATTACAAATACTTTTATATAATAAAATTGGTGGACACTATTATGGAGATATATGTGTTTTATAGAGATCATATGTGATTTCTTTGTATTGTGAGTACCATAGAGTTTTTTCTAGTGGTATAACTTTTCATACTATCTCATAATTCATTTCAATGTTATAAATTCATGTAGGGTAACACTTAGTTCTTGTTTGAATAAGTATTGTGTTTTGTTATTAATATTTGTAGAGGAAATTGAGAGGTTTCGAAATGTATATTGGAAGATTTATTAAAAATATTTTTGATGAATTGAAGAAAGCTGTTACATATGATGTATCATGTTATGAAAATGAAGTGTGTGTATTCTAAAAAAATATAAGATTTCTAAAAGGGGTTTCTGGATATGGTTTAATAAATTATAACATATATTGTTACATAAGTTGAATGTTTTTTATGTCAATGATGATTTATTTAATGTTTTAGATTGATATAAATATTATCTAAATTCATGAACATGACATAGTGGTTTAAATAAGGTTATAGTACATGTTGAGATACACCATTACATGGTTAATGTCAAAATATCATGGTTTAGTTCATGGTGTTTTACATGTTATATGATAATGTTTGATGAAATCACCTTTTCATACTCTGATCTATTATAAATGATTTTATCATCAAGAGATTACGATTTCAAGAGTTTTAATTGATAAAAAATATGATTAAATGTAAATAAATAAATCATAATGTATAATTTCAATTTATAAAGTGATAAAACACATGAAACATATATAGTATGTTTCTCTTTAAAAGGAAACACATTAGGTTTTTTTGGAGCATACATGTATTGACTATATATAAATGCTCATAGTTTATGATGAGCGTAACATATCAATGTCTGAATAATGTCAATTATCCCTATTATAATGACTTATCACCCTATATATACAACTATTTTAAAATAAATATGGTTTTTATTAAACCATTAAGAAAAAGGATACTTCCTATGAATTCTGAGAATTATCTATCTCATGGATACCCCAGGAGGTTTTATGGAAATTTAAAGATAAACTGTGACAGTTGATTATAAAAATGAGACAAAATGGTAGAAAAATAAAAAATAAAAAGTTGATATATAATTAAAATACAAATAATTACATGGTTTCGTAATGTTCCCCACATCCATGGGGAGGCATAATGATTTTATACATTCAGAAAAATATTACAGGGCACACACATGGTAGTATAATACAAGATCAAATTATTATCATAAATAAATATAATTATATATTAACCCTCATTAATATGTTGATATATATTCAATGTTGGCACACTTTTCCATAATACCCATAGTATTATTGTCCAAGGAGTTGTTGTTCTTGAGTTAGTAAATACACATTTCTATATTACCGATTGTTGGAATTGTCAGTCATCTCTATTTTGGTACCTCTGAAATTTTGGTCATCGATATTTGACCCCAAAACCCTTAACAAGGTGTATCTTCCCTTAGATCCCCAATGAACTCACCACTGAGGTCATACCATAAAATATTTTTTATTGACGTCCAGTATGTGTTTCTTTCACTAATCCCAACACCATTTAATGTATTGAGCTTCCTCATTCTTATAGTAGGGAGAAGTTTACCGTATATTTCCTTATGATTAATATCAATATCATATGAAATATCCCAGAAATATTTGGGTCAATAGATAAATATAGTTCATTTGTTATTTTTATTCATTATAATACTAATGGAGTCATGTGGGATAAATTTTGGGACTAAAATGAAACTCATGTGAAGGTGATATATGTTTTTTTTCAAAATAATGTTTATCATTTTCTATATTGATGTGGACCACCAATAATGATGATATTGAATACATATATTTAGTGATTATGACATAAAATTATATTTATGTTGTTATGTACAAGTTATAAATATGTTTATTAAATAATATTATGTGGATATTAATTATTTTTTAATAATGTTTTTTGTTTTCAATAATTCTATAAGTTAAATTGTCCTATAATTGGACATTTATATGATATATAACATATAAATCGTGTATCATGTGATGAAAATTTGTGGTATATATGAGGAATTTATGTTAATCATGGGATAGAAATATAAGTTTTTATTACTTTATTTTCTCATATATAAACAGAATTTATTCTAATTATTTTAATACATTGATGATGACAATTCACAGGATTTTTTATTCTCTTTCTAACCCATAAAACGTTTTTAAAGACAGATGAATTCACATTTGAGTAAATATTCCCACTCTCACCAACTATCATCTAATTGAGTAAAAATATAATTCCTATAAGTGTTTATACTATTTCCCTCCCATATCTTTGTGATAATGGTAGTGCATAATGCATAAATTGTTTCTTTATTTCTCACCCATATAAATCTGTTTTAGGAAGACTAGAATTTTAGTTGGTTTTTGTCATGAGGCAACTGTTCATATTAGATGAATCATTGAACATGACATTTATAATGGGATGTTATATATGGTAATACTTGTTTATGTTATATTCTTTATATTTAGTACTCATATATTACATCACTTCCCTATATTTGTGTGTAATACTGGATCCCACAACCATTTAAAAGGAAATCAAATAGATTATTTTTAGATGATTGTAAAGTTAAAAAATTTACACATATCTAGGTAATTGTGGTCCATGTTAAGGGATGAGTTGTGCATCTACGTTATTAGATTCAACTAATAAGACATTGTTTGTAGGGTAATTTCATATTTTTCTATTATCTGGAATGTGATTTATATTTATATATAAATAATTATTTTAAATGTACCATTATAGTGAGTTATAAGTCACTTTGATATGAAAAAACCATGGTTTTTTATATAATAGTAGTGGGGATATGTATTTGAGATGCTTTATTTTTTAATAAGAAGTATATTGATCATATGTATAGATAAAATATGTTTATGTGAGTCACATTACTAGAATGGTTAACTATACATAGTATTAAACCCATGTTTATATAAGAACATGTACATTTTTACTATTTTGTACTTGTAGATCAACTATGGGTGTGCAAGATTATGAAAACTAATCAAAATTGATTAAACCAAACTAAAATAAATTATAGTAAATTAATTTAAATTATCTAATTATCTATAATTTATTGAGGTATATTTTATAATTCATCGTTCATTTTAGTTTAGTTTGTTTATCCATAACCATCATTAACTATTTTTATTACCAAAACTAAAAAATGTGAAGAACCATATAAATCATTTTTAAAAAGAGTAATGATGACTGTTTTTCTCTGATAAAGCAGAATATGATATAAATCTCTATCTATTTTTTTATAAATTTTGACAAACATATATAATGTTTACGTGAATATAATTTATCCATAAACATTAAATTTTAGTCTGATATTATTAAATTCCTTTTAATTCATTTAATGTTCCTTTACTGGTAATCTATTAAATTATATCTTTTATTTTAACATTTAATTTAGAATTTTTAGATTCATTTAACAAATTTTTTATATTATATTGATCTTAATATAATATAAAGACTCTTTTATGATAATTTTAAGTGTTTAAATTTTTTATGAACTGATGTTGCATTATTCAATTATTTCCCTTTCTTTTTTAACTGATCTAAACTAATTGTAACTGATATATATTGATTCTTTAAGTTTATATTATATTCTTAATAACCATCAATAGATTTCAATTTTATATAGAGGTTATTTTTCAATTAATTTATTTAAACCATTTTCCTTATCTAATCAAAAGGAACCATTCATTACCCTAAGATCATTACATTTTTCTAGGAAATTTTATCTTATATTTGTGAAAATTGGGAGACAGTGACAATTAACTTGTAGTGATAATCTAGTAATTTACATTAGTTTTCCCCATTTTGAGTTTATTTTATATACTTTTGTTCAACATGACTTATTCCTTTGGATTTGTGGATTTCTGTTACTTCTTGTTATATATTTTTGTTATATATGGCCTACATGTATGATTCATATTTCAATATTAATGTTATTCATTTATAATATGATGAATGATGTGACATGTTTTAAAATATATATTTTATATTTGTTTATGATACCTTCCATTTCATGAGTAGACAAGTCACTACACCACCTAATAGTAGTGGAAATATAGAAGAGATCTCTAAATAACTAGTTCTGATGTGATGATGGATAATATTTGAATTAATGTTTTGATAGAGATAACTCTCAATCCATTATTAGGTGACTGAACATGACTTATATTGGTGGTTCAATAAAAGATATACATTTTAAATATTATTGGTTTCCTTTAAAATTTAAATTTGATTGAATACGTTTTTATTTGTTCATCCAGATTCCTCATTAAATAATTATATTGTATCCAATTAAAATTCACTATGAAATATTTATTTATTAATTAAATATTTTATAGTTGTATATAAATTGATTTTGGGTTATGGGTAAACAAATTATTACCAATTTTTATAGTTTTATTTTTTAATGTAAACTGACTTTCATAGGATATATTAATTATTATTTAAAATATTTTATTTTTCCAAAAATGTTTTAATTTTTTAAAGGATAACTGAGTAAGATAAGTATTCCATGAGTTGTTATTTATACCATGATATTTTACCCTTCATTTATGTACTAAAAGGTTAATGGGACTTCCATTAATCATTGAGTGCTTAAGGTTCCCTAGTTTTAATTTTCTCTAGTAGTTTTTTTCTTTTTGTCTATACAAATTTTTTGTCTCTATTTTGTCCACCCTCATATTTCGATGTTTTAGTTTAATTATTAAAGATGTGATTTCTTCGGATTGAATGCATTAGTAAAATATTCTCTAGTATATATTATATTTAGTGGGTTTTCTGAATATTATCCATACTTTACTAGTTCAACATTATTTTCTATTATGCAATCTTTAGTTCTCCTTCAGATTTTTCTCTTGTGGTGGTTACCCATCCCATTGAATGCCTAAATTGAAGAGAAATATGGAATTAAATAAATTATTCAATTTCAAAATTAATGCATTGATAATAAAGTTATTCAATTTAGTGTTGAAATATTGAATGGTGGATACTTCTTACCTAGGTAGTAATGATAATTATATCACTCCTAATGATGGAGGTATAAAATTCTAGGGTTTCAAGGTTTTGATTGTATTATTTTACGACTCTTTTGGGGTGTGTATGGATTTTACCTATAACACCCTAGGTAAATAAAGAATATGACATTTTTATATTTATCCATATTTGTGAATAAAATATTAATATTACTTTAAAGGGGATGTTATGCTCGATGGCGTACCCAATACGCAACAACGAGTTTCCTGGGAATCTTACGTTGCACTCTAATAATAAAATAATATTATTTTAAATGGTAGTTAATGCCTAGCCGTTGTAGTGGACGGAATGAATAGAACTAACTACAAAATGATTATATATGTTTGTCAAATATTTTTTCTTTTATCCAATAAATATTAGAGGCTTATGATGCAAATGAATCCAATTTTAAGAATAAATCTTCATTAAACGGTCGATTAACTACCTTTTGATGGTAAACCCTCTTTAAATATAGTTATGGTCACTCTTATACATTCTATTGGATCAAATAAAATTCTTCTTTAGAATCAGCACCTCAAAATTTACTTTGTGTAAATTCTTCGTATTTTTCCAAAAAAGTTCAATTTTTAATGAATAGTGAAAAATGTTGTATTTTAATTCAAAACCTCGTTTTAATATAATTTATTTATATGATTATATTATCTTTTGAATTGGGTTTAAAGTGAAATTGGAATATATTTTTACCATTTAATCCAATAGTGTTCGTTGGAATTAATTTCACTTTGAAATCGGACTTAAACTAGTGTCAATCTTTTGATACATTTTGTTTCATAAAAACACGCTATTTGTTTTGACAGTAGGAATTAATTATTAAATTAATTAATTAAACTTATATTTTTTGAATTTTGTAAAATATACATCATTTTTGAATTCATAATATCAAATATAGCTTAGGGTGAATGTTTGGTAATTTTCTGAAAAACTGCAATTTTTGATGTATAGTGAAACCACTAAGTGGTACTTATAAAAACTGATTTTCCGTTAAAATGAAATTTTTACATCTTTGTGTTTTGAATTTCAAAAATCTGACATACATGGTTGTAATTAAGATGTAAAATGTGGTTCAATTGGATTAAAATAATTTTTTGGTGAATAGTAACTTATTAAGTTTTTAATCGCGATAAGAGGTAATTAGTGTAGTTTAAGGTAAGAATAATGTTTTAATAAAATGAAATGACCTAGACACATGTCTTACCCTCATTTGATGTGTAATTTCCTACCAAGACAATCCATGTGTCAACTTGGGGACCCCATGGATCCACTTTGGTTGGAAAATGACATAAATACCTTTTTATTTAATGCTAAAGTAAAAATGACACAAACATGAATGGTTTTACTAAAAAAAAATTTACATGGGGTTATAAAATTCATATTTTTGAATATAAATAGTCATTGGAATTCTAAAAAGATTTCCTACATCATAGTATTTTTTTATAATTTTTAGACATTAAATAAATTAAATTATTTATGACATCATGATGATGCAGCAATGACCTCATTATTTTACGATTTAAATAAAATGGAAATATAATGTAATATATAAGACCTAAACATATCAAAAACCTATTGGATGGGTGGATTTAGAACCCTTATCACCATATCCACAAATTATATAAATGTGGGACCTTTTAAATCCGAAACTCATTTTCAAATAAAGTAACATTTTCTTACTTTCCAAGAGTGCCCCTCCTCTCCTCTTATAAAAGGCCCCCACCTCTACCTCCATACCCACACCTATCAAGCCTTTGGATAGGCCAAACCTTGACAATTTCTTCTCTACACATCTCTATCTGACTCCTTGAAGCCTCACATTGGGAATAATCCTTTCCAAGGAAGCCTTTGAGCTCAAATCAAAGGAAGTTACCCGATTTAAAGGTAATGTTTTCACTAGTGTCCTTTTGTTTTATTTTGCTTATCCAACCCCATAAACTCTTTTGATTCATTTATTTTGTAAAAAATACAGTATCTTCAATATAATAGGATGTTGTTATAAGAAGGATTCGAGATACACTTTCACAAACCTACATCTAATGGTTAAAGAACATACTGTTTCCGTGGATGGCGAATTTCTGCCTCCTGAAATGATGATTGTTCAACTTTCTTCTAACACATTCAAAGGAGGACATTAAGATGAAACTATATTTATATATGATGTCTAATATATTTATGTTTTACTTAAGCTTCTTTATTTTTCATTTATGGCATACCTTTATGGTTTCCATTATGGGTAAACGCGATATCTTCATTTAAGGAAGTTCGGACTACCGCCCCCTCAAAGTGATTTGATTCGTTAATACCATATGTGGTATGTATAAAGGATATATTTAATGATATTATATATGATACCATACTGTAATTAAAATTTTATTATGAATCATTATGTTTTAATTCCATTAAATATGAAATAGAAATGGAAGTAGCGTTCATGCGTACGTACGGCTTACCGTCTCCATGAACAGTACATTTCATTTCTTATCTCAAAATGTTATGTACTATTATAAGTACATATATATAATGGATATATATGTAATATATTACATCTAAATGATGGATATGATTCTGGAATTATAAAATATATATATCTCTCATTTTGTTTTAATTCCATTAATATTACAAAAAAAATGAAAGTTGCGTTCATGCGTACGTACGGCCTACCGTCTCCATGAACGGTGCTTTTAATTTTTATCTCCAAATGCTATGGAATAGTATAAAATGAATATATACGGGATATATATGATATTTAAAACATCAATACTATTCTGGATATTTTGTACCTATAACTACATGAAAAATTATTTTCCAACAAGTTCAATTTTTGACTCATGTACCAAACATCAACAAAAACATCTGATATGAACTCATATTATTAACCAATTATTATAACATTAAAATATGTGATATGAACTGAATAATAATATTTATAGGATTTCATTAAGCAATTATAAATTGAACAATGTTTATTATTCAGGAATATAAAGAAACGAACAAGACAAGTTGGACTTCAGGTAAGGGATCCTACTCCTCTCTTTCATTTTAAGTACCCTCCTTTTTGTAACTTCTTTTAAGATCCTCTTTTTTATGTTGGGGAATGTTATATTATATTCCTCTTTCTGTAAACATTATGTTAATATGATTAGAGACCCTACTTTCTCTCATCAATCCAATTTGGAAGTTTTAAGTGGCGCCGTTAGGCTGCCGAGTTTTCGTAAGGGATTTTTCATCTCACTTTTATTCCTGTGAGATTTATGCTACATTTACCACAATCTCCTTTGAGTGGTGTATGTAATGCCCATTATTTTACTCATTGTATAATATAAGTTCATTTATGAGTAGTTACATCAATGTTGTATTTTCCTTCTTTCACGGGGTGCGTGTCTCAAAAGATACCCATGTCGGTAAGGGAACCTTTCACCCTCCTCTTTTTTTAAAAGACTTCTTTTGTTATGTATTTTAATTCACATACTATTATGTTGGGATATGTTCTTATATATACTTATTTAATTAAATTTTATGTCCAAGTGATGAGATCCTCTTTATCTCTCTCATCAACCCTTTTTGTAAAATTTTATGTGACACCGTTAGGCTGTCGAATTTTACCAAGGGAACTTCTTAACCCAATTTCGATTTCTTTGGGTTCAACATGTAGTTATTGAATATGTCATCCTTTGAATATGTGTGAATAACCTTTTATTGTTTTACACTTCATATCCACTTATATTGGGTGTATTTATATTTGTCACACATAATTATGAGATTGATTTATCTTTAATTTAAGGATACCTTCTTTATAATGGATTTCATCTGATTTTACATTTCTTTTGAGACTTCATTGTTGTTATGCACCAATTCACTCTTATATGTTGTGTATACTGTCCTTTGACATATTATATCATTAATCACTTTATTCTCATGATATTAAAAAGTTCGGATTAAATGTTATTCCGCTATTATTTGTATTCAAGTTTCTCTCATTTTGTTAAAAAACTATTTAACAAAAATATCGTTTTAAATGTTTTAAAGATTTATTATTATAAAACTTTATCTTTAATGTCCATGTTTTAAAAATGGTTTTCAGTATTTATTTATATGGACATTAATGTTTTAAAATTATAATTCCATTAAAATCTTCAAAGTGGTATGGGACACTTTGATTCAAAAATCTATTTTAAATGGTTTTTGAAAATGGATTGATTAATTCAATATCTGGGAATTACTTATTGTGATTGCAAATGAAATGTTGTTATTGAAATGTTTATATTTTCAATATTTTATGTGTAATGATGGTACTTGGACATTTTACGGGTGGTTACGTGATAAACCATATGACGGGTGGTGCCGTGAATACCAGGACAGGTGGTTACGTTATAACCTCAAATGCATTGGGTATGGAAGTCGCCCATATGGCTATTCCATTAAGTATGTGTGGAAGTCGGCCGTATGGCTATTCCATTAAGTATGTGTGGAAGTCGACCGTATGGTTATTCTAATTAAGTATATTTATGTCCCAAGTTACCTGTATATGTTATGTGATCTTTATATGGGTTTTATGGTAATATTTTTGTTGCAAAAGGGTAAGAAATGGTCTTTTATTCAGTGAAGAGTTTTTACTAATTCATAATGGTGAAAAGTATTACTTTTGTAAAGTATACATGGTTTACTTGTTGTTTTGAAAAACTAAAAATTTTCCTTCTTTGTGTATCCTTTTATGTGCTTTTTATGCTCGTCCCATGTTATTGAAATGTTTTCCATAGGACATAAAGATGAATAGGGTCAAGGATGGGATCAAGGAAAGACATGCTATCTAAAACATGGAACTAGACATGTTTCTTTTTATGTTTGTTTTAGGTTATGGAAACTTAGTAGAAGTGTCTACTATGTAATCTTTTGAGATGTAATAGTTTTGACCTAATTCTCTAAAACTCTAAACCTGAAAATATCCTCAATGTGAATTATTCATTTAATTCAAAAAGAGACCTAGTTTTAGATAAAGTGAACGAGTAAGTAAATCTTATTGTTTACCTTTATCATTAGTACATTATGGTTTTGTTGATATACTCACACTGACATTTTCTATTTTTAGTGAATGGATGGATCTAGTAGGAACCAAAGAGACAACAGGTCTGAAGGAAACTGTGGTGGTTCTCTGATTAAGATACTAGATAAAATGGGGGATTCTATGAGGAAACTCGTGGTTGTTCCAAACCAACTATCAAGGAGTCATGATCAACCACTTGAACCATGGTATGTTCTGTAATGCATCATGTATGATATGACCAATCGATGTGGATGTTCAGGTAATAATTATAAAGGTAACCATTAGAGTTTATATGATCCTTACTTTTGAGGTAATTATGGGTTATTATATGATATGATGGAAAATGAAAGGCATGAGATAAACTTGAGGTTAAAATATGTTATGATTATTTTTAAAGATATTATCTCGTTTTGGGAAATGTTTTAAGAATTATATAGTTTTGGAAAAAGGACATCACACAGACAGTGTGACAACCCGTTGCGTCGGACAAAGCTGCGGGAATCGAACCCACAACCAAAGTGCGACTGGTATTTATCACCTACCACTGGACTACGTGAAGTCCCTGGTTAGTTTGACTAATTATTTTTAGTTAGATGATTTTATGAATCAAGAGTATGTTTATTTTGGGAATGATTAACCTGTCATCAAGGATATGTGATTAGGTTAATTACTTTTCAATATGAGAATTTAAGAGCAACTGATGTTATTTGGAGATAAAAGTTAATTTTTACCTTGAAAGACTATGTCATTAAATCTTTCCAATATTTGGGTTTCAATATTAGTTTGGTTTACTTTCATGAATTTTATGGAAAAATTGTTTATCGAATGGTCCTCATTGAACTTTGGGTTTTTTTGGACAAATTTTGGAGATTAAGAATAGATTTTCTTTTTATAAAGGGTTATCCTTTTCTGGATTATCTGACCTTGTACTAACCTTTTTGGTTTTGGTTTTGGTTAATGTTTAAAGACATGGGAAGTATATAGTTCTATTTTATGGATTAGGTGATTCTCTAGAAGTTGATTATAGTACTCTTAATGTGAACAAGTCTTCCTAAATACTCGTCTTTTGGAGAAAATATGAGTTTGTGTAAGGAATATAATAAAAGTTGAAAGTCAACATGATAAGTGATTATGTTTCCTTATGAATAAATTACTCAATAAAAAGTAACTCAAAACAAAAATGTTTTCTATTAACTTTTCCTACTGGGGAATCGAATACCGTTTAACCCATCACAGGTTTGTGATTTTCTTGTGGATAACTTTCTCCTAAACATGTTTTCTATCACTCTCCATCAGAACAAGACCCTATGTTTTATCCTCCATGTCCATATTTTCATTCATGGAATCCTAGTATGGGTTAACTCGGGTGACCCTTGTACTTATCATTCTTTATTTTAAAGTGATTGTTTTACCGACTCTTGTTCCGATGTGGGACATTCAAGGATGTTTCCAAGCCCAATTTTAAAATTGCGAGGATGAAATTTCCAAAAGGGGGAAGGATGTAACACCCCAGGTAAATAAAGAATATGAAATTTTTATATTTATCCATATTTGTGAATAAAATATTAATATTACTTTAAATGGGATTTTATGCTCGATGGTGTACCCAATACGCAACAACGAGTTTCTTGGGAATCTTACGTTACACTCTAATAATAAAATAATATTATTTTAAATGGTAGTTAATGCCTAGCCGTTGTAGTGGCGGGAATGAACAGAACTAACTACAAAATGATTATATATGTTTGTCAAATATTTTTTCTTTTATCCAATAAATATTAGAGGCTTAAGATGCAAATGAATCCAATTTTAAGCATAAATCTTCATTAAATAGTCGATTAACAGCATTTTGATGGTGAAACCTCTTTAAATATAGTTTTGGTCACTCTTATACATTCTATTTTACCAAATAAAATTCTTATTTATAATCGGCGCCTCAAAATTTACTTTGTGTAAATTTTTGGTATTTTTCCGAAAAAGTTCAATTTTTAATGAATAGTGAAAAATGTTGTATTTTAATTCAAAACCTCATTTTAATCTAATTTATTTATATGATTAGATTATATTTTGAATTGGTTTTAAA
Organism: Viscum album; assembly: GCA_963277665.1. Taxonomy (NCBI): domain Eukaryota; kingdom Viridiplantae; phylum Streptophyta; class Magnoliopsida; order Santalales; family Viscaceae; genus Viscum; species Viscum album. The sequence continues at coordinate 37,880,616 of OY728138.1, forward strand.
GTGAAATTGTAATATATTTTTTCTATTTAATCCAATAGTGTTCGTTGGAATTAATTTCACTTTGAAGTTGGACTTAAACTAGTCTCAATCTTTTGATACATTTTGTTTCATAAAAACATGCTATTTGTTTTGAAAGTGGGAATTAATTATTAAATTAATTAATTCAACTTATATGTTTTTAATTTTGTAAAATAGACATCATTTTTGAATTCGGAATATTCAAATATAGCTTAGGGTGAATTTTTGGTAATTTTTTGAAAAACTTCAATTTTTGATGAATAGTGAAACCACTAAGTGGTACTTATAAAAACTGATTTTCCGTTTAAATGAAATTTTTCCATCTTTGTGTTTTGAATTTAAAAAATCTGACATACATGGTTGTCATTAACAAGTAATATGTGGTTCAATGGGATTAAAATAATTTTTTGGTGAATAGTAACTTATTATGTTTTTAATCGCCATTTGAGGTAATTAGTGTAGTTTAAGGTAAGAATAATGTTTTAATAAAATTAAATGACCTAGACACATGTCCTACCCTCATTGTATGTGTCATGTCCGACCAAGAAAATCCATGGGTCAACTTGGGGTCCCCATGGAGCCACTTTGGTTGTAAAATGACATAAATACCTTTTTATTTAATGATAAAGTAAAAATGACACAAACATGAAAGGTTTTACTAAAACAATTTTTACATGGGGTTATACAAGTGGGATTTTTGACTATAAATAGTCATTGTAAAGATAAAAATATTTCCTACATAATAGTATTTTTTTTATAATTTTTAGACATTATATAAATTAAATTATTTATGACATCGTGATGATGCAGCGATGACCTCAATATTTAAAGATTTAAATAAAATGGAAAGATAATGTAATATCTAAGACCTAAACATGACCAAAACCTATTTTATGGGTGGATTTAGAACCCTTATCACCTTATCCACAAATTATATCAATTTGGGACCTTTTAAATCCGAAACTCATTTTCAAATAAAGTAACATTTGCTTACTTTTCAAGAGTGCCCCTCCTCTCCTCTTATAAAAGGCCCCCAACTCTACCTCCATACCCACACCTCTCAAGCCTTTGGCTCAGGCAAACTCTGCCCATTTCATCTCTCCACATCCCTCTATAACTCCTTGAAGCCTCACTTTGGGAAGAAGCCTTTCCAAGGAAGCCTTTGAGCTCAAATCAAAGGAAGTTACCCGATTTAAAGGTAATGTTTTCACTTGTGTCATTTTGTTTTATTTTGCTTCTACAACCCACTAAACTCTTTTGATTAATTTATTTTGTAACAAATACAGTATACTCAATATAATAGTATGTTTTTATAAGAAGGATTCTAGCTACAATTACACACACCTACATCTAATGGTTAAAGAACATACTGTTTCCGTGGGTGGCGAATTTCTGCCTCCCGAAACGATGATTGTTCAACTTTCTTCTAACACCTTCAATGATGGCCATTAAGATGACACTATATTTATATATGATATCTAATATGTTTATGTTTTACTTAAGCTTCTTTATTTTTCATTTATGTCATACCTTTATGGTTTCCATTATGGGTAAACGCGATATCTTAATTTAAGGAAGTGCGGACTACCGCACCCTCAAAGTGATTTGATTCGTTAATACCATATGTGGTATGTATAAAGGATATATTTAATGATATTATATATGATACCATACTGGAATTAAAATACTATTATTAATCATTTTGTTTTTATTCCATTAAATATGAAATATAAATGGAAGTAGCGTTCATGCGTACGTACGGCTTACCGTCTCCATGAACGGTACATTTCATTTCTTATCTCAAAATGTTATGTACTATTATAAGTACATATATATAATGGATATATATGTAATATATTACATGTAAATGATGGATATCATTCTTTAATTATAACATATATATATATATATATATCTTATTTTGTTTTAATTCCATTAATATGACAAAAAATGAAAGTAGCGTTCATGCGTACGTACGGCCTACCGTCTCCATGAACAGTGCTTTTAATTATTATCTCCAAATTCTATGGAATAGTATAAACTGAATATATTCTGGATATATATGATATTTAAAACAGCAATACTATTCTGGATATTATTTACCTATAACTACATCGAAAATTATTTTCCAACAAGTTCAATTTTTGACTAATATACCAAACATCGACAAAAACGTCTGATAAGAACTCATATTATTAACAAATTATTATAACATTAAAATATGTGATATTAACTGAATAATAATCTTTATAGGAGTTCCTTAAGCAATTATAAATTGACCAAAGTTTATTATTCAGGAATATAAAGAAATGAACAAGACAAGTTGGACTTGAGGTAAGGGATCCTACTCCTATCTTTCTTTTTATGTACCCTCCTTTTTGTTACTTCTTTTAGGATCCTCTTTATTATGTTGGGGGATGTTATTTTATATTAATCTTTCTGTAAACTTTATGTTAATATGATGAGAGACCCTACTTTCTCTCATCAATCCATTTTTGATGTTTTATGTGGCGCCGTTAGGCTGCCGAGTTTTCGTAAGGGATTTTTCATCTCACTTTTTTTCCTATGAGATTTATGCTACATTTACCACAATCTCCTTTCAGTGGTGTATGTACTGCCCATTATTTTACTCATTGTATAATATACGTTCATTTATGAGTATTTACATCAATGTTGTATTGTCCTTCTTTCACGGGGTGCGTGTCTCGAAAGATACCCATGTCGGTAAGGGAACCTTTCACCCTCCTCTTTTTTTAAAAGACTTCTTTTGTTATGTATTTTAATTCACATACTATTATGTTGGTATATGTTCTTATATATCCTTATTTATGTAAATTTTATGTCCAAGTGATGAGATCCCCTTTATCTCTCTCATCAACCCTTTTTGTAAAATTTTATGTGCGCCGTTAGGCTGTCGAATTTTACCAAGGGAACTTCTTAACCCAATTTCGATTTCTTTGGGTTCAACATGTAGTTATTGAATATGTAATCCTTTGAATATGTGTGAATAACCATTTATTGTTTTACACTTAATATCCACTTATATTTGGTGTATTTATATTTTTCATACATAATTATGAGATTGATTTATCCTTAATTTAAGGATACCTTCTTTATAATGGATTTCATCTCATTTTACATTTCTTTTGAGACTTCATTGTTGTTATGAACCAATTCACTCTTATATGGTGTGTATACTGTCCTTTGACATATTATATCATTAATCCCTTTATTCTCATGAAATTATAAAGTTCGGATTAAATGTTATTCTGCTATTATTTGTATTCAACAGACTCTCATTTTGTTAAAAAATATTTAACAAAAATATCGTTTTAAATGTTTTAAAGATTTATTATTCTAAATCTTTATCATTAATGTCCATGTTTTCAAAATTGTTTTCAGTATTTATTTATATGGACATTAATGTTTTAGAATTATAATTCCAGTAAAATCTTCAAAGTGGTATGGGACACTTTGATTCGTAAATCTCTTTTAAATGGTTTTTGAAAATGGATTGATTAATTCAATATCTGGGAATTACTTATTGTGATTGCAAATGAAATGTTGTTATTGAAATGTTTATATTTTCAATATTTTATGTGTAATGATGGTACTTGGAAATTTTACGGGTGGTTACGTGATAAACCATATGACGGGTGGTGCTGTGAATACCAGGACGGGTGGTTACGTTATAACCTCCGATGCATTGGGTATGGAAGTCGGCCGTATGGCTATTCCATTAAGTATGTGTGGAAGTCGACTATATGGATATTCCATTAAGTATGTGTGGAAGTCGACCATATGGTTATTCTACTTAAGTATGTTTATGTCCCAAGTTACCTTTATATGTTATGTGATCTTTATATGGGTTTTATGGTAATCTTTTTGTTGCAAAAGGGTAATCAATGGTCTTTTATTCAGTGAAGAGTTTTTACTACTTCATAATGGTTAAATGTACTACTTTGGTAAAGTATACATGGTTTAATTGTTGTTTTGAAAAACTAACAGTTTTCCTTCTTTGTGTATCCTTTACTGGGCTTTTTATGCTCATCCCATGTTTTTGAAATGTTTTACACAGGACATAAAAATGAATAGGGTCATATATGGGATGAAGGAAAGACATGCTATCTAAAACATGGAACTAGACATGTTTCTTTTTTATGTATTTCTGGGTTATGGAAACTTAGTAGAAGTGTCTACTATGTAATTTTTGAGATGTAATAGTTTTGACCTAATTCTCTAAAACTCTAAACCTGAAAAGATCCTCAATGTGAATTATTCATTTAATTCAATAATTAAGAAAGGTTTAAGGCCGGGACCTTATATTACCCAAGGATTGTTTGGGTCTTTCTATCTCATAAGAATATATGTCTTTGTTCATTAATTTGTTTTGGGTTCCCCAGTTAACCCTTAATGGAATATTTTATAAAAAAATCTAACTATGAGATTTGAGAACAAATAATGGATAATGGGTACTAGTAGAATTTCTAATTTGACATAGTAACTGTTGTAGCACAATGAAACATACAAATGGAATTTTATTATAATTAGTATATTTTTAATGGGTAAAGGTTATGAGGTGATGCTCAATTATTATGTACTAATTGGCTTTATTTGAAATAATATTCATAAGTCAGATATATTACACATTAATAATATGATTATAATCAAGTAGGTTAACATCAAAATATATAATATAGACTTTTATGATGAAAAGATGATATATCTGGTTATTTTATAACATATAAACTGGGGATAAAATTAATCATTTATTTTGAGTATGGAAACTAAAAATAATTAGGCTAAATAAAAAGCTATAATTTTCATGATAAATTGTTAATTAAGGTGCATTTTCTCATGAGATATTGTATAGTTAAATGTCGAATACAAGCTTTAAGTGTGATGAATAATAAAGTAATTTATCATTGGTTTCTTATGATTGTAGTAAGAATGTGATGTCATTATTTTGATAATAACTATTACCTTCGGAATATTGGAGACAAAACCAATAATAAAATATATATATATAATAAAAAAATCATTAAAAAATTTCTTCCTCAAAATAAAATACAACAACATAATAAGGGTAATATTATGAAATAAATCTAGATCATATGGAAGTGATTTTAAGACTCTATATCATAAATAAATGTTCAAAAGACTCTATATTATTTGGAAGAAAATTAGATCATGATTATTATCACTATAATTCAATACTAGAATAATAAAAAATTAAATAGATATTTACTAGATATAATATACTTTGATAAAAATAGGTGAAATAAATATTTTAAACAAAATATTAAAATCATGAAGATTTTGATGGATAAAAATTAATATAAGTCTCAACAATATATAAAATTACTTAATTCTATTTGTACCCTAAAATTAAAATTTTAAATATATGAAATTGAATTATTTATATTCTTGAAAAAATCAACACACTTCTATAACATTTAATTGAACTTCAGAAAAAACCTATACAATTCCATAAATTATCAATCCAAATAAACACACTATCTTTTCATAAACCAAGTTTAAACTAAATAAAAAATAATCAAGAACCTATGTTTTAACCTACATTTTGTACACTCCCCCTAAATTGATAGTTAATAATAATGTTACATTCAAAGGCATACGTTTACAGTCTCATCCTTCAATCAGGTTCCTTTGTTAACTTCTTATCATTGGTTCAAATATTCCACCACCACTCCCTATTCTACTTCCTACTTTATATACAAGGATATTATGTTCATTTAGTTGGGAACAACTTACATCTAAAATAAATAATTTTTTAAATATCATTCTTAATATGACTCAAAAATGGTTATTTATTTAAAAAATGAAGGTAAATAAAGTTAAACCACCTATTTGTGGGGGATAAGTTAAATTTATTTTAAATATATTAATATATATCTTATTCCTGAAAAATAATTTATTTACAATTTTATTATTCAGACCTATTTTTTTAGAAAATTAATGTTCCACATAGGTTAGCGGGTTATATTATTATTTTATATTCCATGAATATGTTAAAATTCACTCATAGTATCACAATTACAAATGGGAATTTAGTTTTCTTTAGGAAAATAATTCTAATTTATTCATAATAACACCCTTTATATGTTTGATTTGGTATCTCAAACATATACCCATAGATATATTTTTTAATTCATATGAATTTGGTAGCTCTAAGAGTCGGGTTTTAATTTATGGTATGAGGACCCACCTTTTTTATTTTTGGATTTCAAACAATCTTCTATTGAAAATTTTTAAATTAATAACTACTTTGGTACTTTTATGGTTTAGGGTTCTGGAAACTAGGTGGATAATACATGAAATCCATAAGAAAAAATAAACATAAAATTTAATTAATATTCTTAAAAGAATAATTTATTAGTCCATCATTGTTCACCTAATTGTAAGTGATTTCTGGGGAACATACATCAATAGAAAATGATGAGATTAATTCCCATTAGGGAATAAATATTATAATGTAACATTAGATATAAACATGGATAAAAGAGTAGGTATGACATTATATTAAAAAAATAAGAACATGATATATAACAATAAATTATTTATACAACATAAAAATGTCACATTCAATATCATACCACCATGGTTCAATACAAATGAGTCATAAAGCATAATACCAAGGTTATTCAAAATGGTATTGTGAAACATATCATTTATAAATATTGATTATTTATCCAATTAATTGGAGTATTATAGGGGAACACCCTTAATATTTTTTAACTCATGGAAACCATATATATATCATAATAACAAATTTCATCAACAACCCTTGAAAAATATTGAATGGGATTCTTATAAAACCATTGAGTACAAAAGTGTTTAAAGAATTGAACTACTAATAAGTTTTAACCCAGAACATGTTACTGTGGCTTAAATAAATTCAAATACCTAATAAATTATGTATTATTTCCTATATATTAATATCCTTTAATGAAAATAGTGTTCGATTTTTAATTGATAAAATTCGAGGTATGTAAAATCAATGAATGTAATCATCAGCCGAATGAGTATACAATATTGTTTATTGAATATGATGAATGAGATGGAATGAATGTATGTCATTCATATATTCTTTTGGAAATTAATTTAATTACAATAGGTTCTTTATAATAAAATAAACATTAAATTAGAAGGTTTTCTATTAAAGAATTAATAGTATAAAATGGAAGAGAAAATGAATCACTTATCTTGCAATATATCTTCTCAAAGACTAAAGAGTGTTCCCTGGAATAATAAAAACTCCCAATGGATATAGAGAGGTAGAATGGCTATAAATTAATGAATAATTAATTCCTAGTGAATTAAATATAGTGGAGATGTGGGTAATTATAGGTAATTTTGGAGGATTGTTCATTAATTTTAAAATTTAGTACTTAGAAATATAGGTTTTATAAAATGAAAGACCATTTCCTTTCCAATTTTTTTCTTACAATTTATGAAAATAAGTTTTTTTAAAAATTTAATTAACTAACAAAATTTAATATTATTTATTTCATTCTTCATGAGAAGATAATGTTTCTAGAAAATAGTGTTTTTAAAATCACACTTTACCCTTTTTGTCTTTGGAAGGTTGTTTATAGGTTAAAAAATAAATTTAATGCATTAAAATTCTATATAATAATAAAATAACACTTTATGGAATTATATTTAGTTTTTTTATTGCAATTTTTTTTAAATATTTATTAAGTCTTTAAACATATAAAAAATATAAGAAATGTGTTTTTACTATTCACTAAAAAATAAATTATGATATAAAATTCTCAAAATTTTCGCCTCGAATAAATTTTATATGATGATATATATTATTATGTTTATTTTATTAGAAAAATATATAAATTTTATTAATTTTACATTGAAATAAAAATTCTTATTAAAAAACAGTTTTTACAATATAGTCATCTTCTATTCCGTTATAAAAATTAACAAGGACATTATGAATTTCATTATCATTCAAGATTAAATAAATAATTTTTATGTGATTATTTCATGAAAATTAATTTTATTTAGAATAAAATAAGTTAAAAATAAATTAAATATATTTTTAAATAATAGTATTTCTTTTATTTTCAATCAAAAGGCTATTTATCATTTTTATCAAATATTAAAGTGTATTTTATTAAATAAAATAATAATAATAATGGAATTGAAACCACTATTTCATTTATAAAAATAAAATTATGTTTTTATAATAAAAATGTCTTAATACATAACCTCTTATTGAACTTTTATATTAACTAAGTGTAAGGTTTGTGATTGTAGTACTTTAATGTGGTGGCTTAGATTGCATTGACATAATGGCTATGTCCACAAACTTTATCTTATCACATATTCTTTTACACTCATGTTTTACATGTTGACGCTTTTCCCCTGCTTGGTCAAGGGTGAACCCCAGTGATGCTACCTCCATCCCATGTTTTGATAAGTGCACTTCAAAAGGCATGATCGTATTGGATGAGGCCATCATGTATCCATTCTATATCAATTATATTTTGTCATTTCCCTTTATAAAAAATAATTATAATACTGACATTATAACCAATGATCATAATTACTAAGAATAATATTTACCAATATTCATATTGACCAAAAACCATATTGACCAATGGTCAAATCCTAAGTGGTACTTTTCCTTTTATACCCTATATACGCTCCACAATTCTCATACTTGAACATTCAATACTATTGATATAATGGTTATAAAATTTCCTTGACAATTTTTATCATATTTCTACACTCATATTTATTTTTTACTCTTTCTATTGAAGGATAGATATTCGTTGGATAATTCAAGCCTATTGTGTTTTCATTTGTGTGTGAATTGTTCTATTTTTTATCTCCATATATTATTTTTAGTTGTTATAATCAATAATAATCCATTATATGTAATTTTATTATGAAATTTAATTTTATTTCTCTATGATCATAATAAAACATTAATTGTAAAATTATTTGACTTAAAAACATAATAAAATTTTTTAAGTAATTACATATGGAGTCCAATGTAGTCTTAGTATCTAAGGACTCAATAGACTCTATCATTTTTTTTAAAAAAATATCTTATTTTATTTTTATGATGTGTTCACCAATGTCCTTGATTATCTATCCATATGTCATTGGTAATATATATTTTTTTATAAATGAATTCATCTTTATAGAGTTATTTATAGTCTTAATAATTTATTTACCAAGGTTGTAAGATCTAGTGGAAACTAATTTGTATTTGACATATATGTTCCATAATTTTTACATGCCCATTTTATGGATGGGTCATGTATATTTTTCAATAAAAAAATATTACAATATTAGTGAAGATAAAAAATAAAGAAATGATTCTCCAATTATACTTTCACCATTAAATTACTTATCTCCCCCTCAATATCAAATAACCCACTAGCGGTTATTGGTGATTCATTTTTGATGTAGTGAAATTTGGACTATATCACTATATTCATGGCATAATAAATAACCAAATAATTTAAAATATCCTTAATTAATTAAAATGGAATTTAAGAACAATATGTCTAAAAGAATGTAGGAATGTTTTCAATCATGTTAATATTAAACCTTTAGTATATATTTTATAGTCAGTCAATATAAAACCAAAGGCTCTATTTTCAATAAATCATGGAATATATTACTGTTATATATTTTCAAAATAGTTTATCCTGTTAGAGAGAATATATTTATCAAGAGTACATATATTAATTCAAGAATAATGTTATTCTAATAAATCATACCCTATTATGTGGTTTTGGTTTTCTATTGGTCTAACCCAATCTGACGATCTACATTGTTCGTTTGATTGATTCTTATTTAGATGAAACAATTTAGTTATCCAAAATAAATTATTTAACATTTTTTGTTCATCAAGTCCCATTCTAACAAAATAGGGATTTAAGACAACCTAACCTAATTTTAAGAACTATGTTTTAATTATAAATTATACTAGTTTAAAACATAGCTTTTTATTCTTATTAATGTCAAAATTTTATTGATTCGATAATAACTCATCTGTTTGAGTAGATCTAACTCAATTCAGTGAAGTATATTTTATAAATAGTCTGAAATGATCATTAAATTTTTTATTAGGATAGACATGTTGGGTATGCTGATTAGTTTGTTTATTTTACTAGGTTTGGTTAGTGGTAAAACATATTTTAGGCTCGATTAACCCATTACAGTGATATGTGTTTAGGGGATGAATCTACTTGTTTTTTAGATTTGTATTTGATCTATAAAATAATGATTTAATATCATATTTTTCTAGGTTTATCCTACTTTTTCTAATAACTCGTTGTTTTGGATATGTATCATATAACCTAATAAACCGTCTTTTTGGGGGTTCTCCACACAATAATATGTAAATGGATTTTAAGTTGGATAAATATAATAATTCAATTTTTTTGTATGATTGGATAATTTAAATATTTTATTAAAATTAATCCATATAACAAATCAATTATTTTCATAACTAAATCACCAAAAAATTATAATTGAACCAACCTAATACAGTGTTCTAGGTTTCCGTGTTAGTGAGTCTAATTTGATGGTATTTTTTTCAATACTAGGTTATTAATATATATTTTCTTAATAGATTTAATGTCAAGTATTGGTGACTGAATTTATATTAACCTTATTATCAAGGCGTTGTTGTAGGTTTTTAGTTAATCTATTTTTACTTAATTAATCAATTTAGATGGTTCATGAAAACCTATTATACCCTAATTAATCATGTTTTCTTATATATATATATATTTATAAATAAAATAAATTATATGTTGTGTTAATAAATAATTTAATATATTAAAAATTATTAATTGTGTTGTCTTGGGCCGATCAATGTTACGATAAGTTGTTAGAGACTAGGATCAAATCAATTAAAAAAATAATTGTATACTATTCAAATTCACTTTATATGGAAATTGATTTTTTCATTTTTATTTATTATCATGTATTCATTTGTTATAAATAATAATGTATTTAATATGTATAAAATATTATATAAAAAATGAAAATATTTTTAAGTTTCTAAAATATATTTAAAAAATCAATAAATGTTTTTCTATATACAAAAAAATATTATCATGTTAAGCTTTAAGAAATGTGCATACGATTCATTTAAAAATATTATTTTTGTCCTTAAAAAACATTTTAAAAAAGAATTTTTTCGATATTTTTTTCGTAGAATACATATTTATTATAAAAATCATATATCTTATTTACATAAATAATATAAATTAAAAATTATAAAAATATATATCAAAAATTAATATTTTTTAACTATTTGGTATCATTTGTGACACAAATATTTAGTTCAGGTCATCTTTTTTTGTGAAACTAAATATCTAAAATGATCTAACCCAGTATGATGGATTAAATTTTTTTTACTAGTTGACCATGATATAGTATATTGTGTTTATTATTATCTGAGACTCAATAATTAATATAGATTTTTGGGAAACGTCATCTTTATATATAATATTTTGATTTTTCCCACTTAACCAAGTCATCCAACAAGGTTTTTTAATCTCTACCAACATGATTATAGGTATAAATATTTTGATTTATCATGTCTTTATATTTTTTCAAAACTATGATTAGTTTGAGGTGACCAAAAAAATACATAGATAAATATTAAAAATTTTAGATGAATATTAATGAAATATCATTATGATTCACACTAAGAACCATAAATGTTTAGTGTCTTTGGAAATAGAGATACATAAGTAACTGATAGATAAAATTATCTCCCCTAGGATGTTTATAAATAGCACCCTACTTAAACATATCATACAAAAACTGTTTCTGCATATCCTATAGGGAAAAGATATGAATGGTCGAGATCAGATGACCAATTGGGGTAAAAATGAAATATATTATTTAATGATCATATGTACTCATAACATCAGCATATAGGTATAATAATATTAACTTATCATTGGAAAATAATCCCCTGAAATTCATAGATAATAATCATTCAATAAAGATTTAATAATTTAAAAGACATGAATCATAGAAGATTAAATGTTACTGATCAATGATATATATCTATAATAACATGACATATAGAGTGGTAAAATTGTGTTCCACAATCATAATCCTAGATTTAAAATATAAATCCTCCCCACCAAGACATTCATCACATGTTAGTGTTGGGTTAACCATAAGTATGCATGATTTGGGCTCCAGTTAAGAGACAACATGCCCTTTTTTGGGATTGGGATAACAAAAATTTTACCCTTTAATCCTACAAAAATATATTTACCCAATAAATTTTAGGAATATAATGGAACAACCTATCACATAATAAAAATATGATAATATGGATTCCACAAGATCATGAAAATATCAACATTTCATCATTTTTGACCCACTAACAAAAATATAATTAAAAAAAGATATCATCATAATTATAAATATCTATTAATTGAAAGAATAAGGATGGTATCATTGGATTATATCCTTAGGGAAAAATAATTAACATAAAAATGTGTTTGGAATAGAAAAATATTCCATGAAAATATCACTGGATCATTTATTGATGAAAAATAGACTTTTCATTTTGTAATTACTTATTTAATATCTCCAAATTTCAAGATTATTATTTAAAAGATTTTATTTAAAAATAATCCTGGAAAATTTTAAGGTACTATTAAATTAATATATTATTCAACACGTGGGAACATTTTTTCAAGAAATATATTTTAAAACATATAATGTAGTTACACCGTTCGTAAAAATTTCCTCATTCTTAAAATGAAAAGAATATTCCTTCTAAATGTTTTTAGAGAAATAAAAATGTTGGTTAAATTAAACTAATTAATAATTATTTTATAGTAAAAAAATCTCTAAAACACTATAAATAAAATATTTACAGGGAAGAAAAAAATTTCCGAATGAAGGGAAATAAAGCTGATGTTGCTAAATATATTCTTTAGTTCTTATGAGTACATAGAAAGAGGAAAATGAAATGAAAATTCATAATATCTATAAAAAACCATAATATAACAAAATGAATAATATTTTTGAGAGATATACCATTTTTTTATCATTATAAATTTAATATTAAACAATCCTGGTAAAAAGTGACATTGTAATATACAACCCTTACAAAACCCTCACTTACATCATAATTTTTATTACCTCCTATATAATATATTAAAATTTATTATAAAAAAAATATATATCCATATTCATACTTATAATCCCGTTAATATTTTACTTATAAAAACTTATCACCTAATTATTAACCATGTTTTATTATTAATATCATTTTTGTTGCATACCACTGTCTTTTTATGTATGTTTCAGTTCAACGGTTATAGAACTTGCATATGTATCATGGTTCCATGACTTTTATAATTTTAATAAAGGTATATATATCAAATAATTACATAATATCACTGGTATTAACCATCTCATTAATCATTCATGTTGTAATCATCATTACATCACTCATGTAGGTGGTATAATCGACCTAAATAAGAGTGTGTTATAAACACCGAATGAGTAAGAACATTAAAAGGTATAATATTAATATTACATTTAATAAATATTAACTATGCCAAAATTTATATATATATTTATTATATGTAATTTATTATCCATCCATAAAAGGTTTATACTGAAAATAAATTATATATCTCATGGAGATGGTAATCTAAATAAAAGCATGAACAATACATCCATCATATAATGAGAACAATGAATATAAAATAAATAATATTTTATCTTTATTGAACTTTTATTATATAATTAATATCAAAATTATTTATAAAATATATAATTATATCAATCCATTATAGGTAATGATGAAAAATGAATCACATTGCTATGTCGAGGCGGTAGTCCACACGTACACACATACGGTACATTCATTTCTTTTTTAAAGGAAAAAATAGTAAAAATGGTTGTTCCATAATAATAATAACCTCATAATAAATTTATAATAAAATATTATTTATTTTATGATGGGTACAATAATTTTTTTTGGAAGATGAAGAAATAAACATTGAATCATTTGGTAAGAGGGTTGACTCTTTTTTGGAAGACCTCCTTTTCTTACGCATTAAAACATCATTGTAAATTATTACAATAAAAAAATGATATCAATAAATAAGGTAAGGAATCCATGATTTTTTTGGTAGCTATTTTCAGATCAATATGGAAAAACATTAGTGAATAAGGGTGGGTAATAAGTTCCCTTTAATAACTGAGGGATGGATAAAAATAGAATTACTTACATTATTTGAAAGATATAAATGTGTTTTCTTGTAAAATTAAATAGAAATAGAAAATAATTCATGGTAAGATAATATAAGTTCAGAATCTCTTCAAAAAAAATATTTAGACAGGTTTAGGTTTCATTTTCACTCATATCTCCTACACCATTTTAACCCTAACCGTAGTAACACATTTTTATTGTATTTACTATTCATTATGACTAAAAAATGAAATATGAGTCACAACGAATTTTTGAAATTATTATTTGAAATACAAAATATATTTTATCAAATTCCATTTCTATAAGTTCTAAAAATAAATTTTAAAATTATCTTGAAAAATGAAACAACAAATATTTTTAGGTAAATGAATTTTCAATCACAAAATTGGTATTAATGTATATCATTGTAAAAAAACTTACTATTTAAGGAATTTGAAGATATTTTATTTTATATATAATTGAAAATATTTATTATCAAAATTAATAAATAATGATTTATTTATTTTATTAATATAAAAAACATATTGGGCGTATAAAAATAGTTTTCTGAATTATTTTCTTATAACCTCTAAATTATTTTATCATTAATGAAAACTATTAGATACATAATTTTTGAATGATTATTTATAAATTAAAAATATATTTAATTAAAATAATTGTTTTATAATTGTTAAATATATAAAATATGTGACATGGAGAAAAATACAATTAATCAAAAAGGTGTCTTTTAATCATGAAGTTATTTATTAAAAAATTAACAATTTTTTATTAAGAATTAATCAGTACATTTTAATTAATTAAAAAATTTCTTCATATATATTTCAGAATATTTTAAATCTGATTCATACCTAATAATTGATTGAAATTTATTTAAATGTTATCATATATCGTGGTTCATTTAGACATGGACTTCTATGTAAGGAAAACTATCATATAGATCAAAATTATTTCAATGGATTACCTATAAAATCTCAAGGTGTTAAATAGTTTTTACCAATATTTTTACCCAAGGTAACATATCTTATTAATAAAAATGGATTGAATAGTTAAGATGAATTTAATGAATAAATTATTTTTCCCCTCACAAAACACAATCTTGAAAATTATGTTTTCACATTACTAGAGTAATGTTTAGATCATAATATTTTTTATCCTATTTACACTATTTATTTTTATATTAGTAATGAAGTTCATATTTTTTTAACCTATTAAGTCAAATTGCTATATTATAATTCTATTGAACTTTTTTGACATGTTTTCTTTTATTATTTTGTAGTTTTATAGACCTTATTTGGGAGAACACATTAGAGTTCCTCTAACTGGGTTTAATGATGATAGTTTTTGGGTTTTCCATGATTTTATAAAGTATAAATAATTTTTTTTTTAAAATATCATTTTTTTCTAGTGAAGAAATTAATATGGGATATATTAGGAATATTCATTTTAATTTATATTTTATTCATTCCTAAATTGTGAAGTATGTTTTTGGATTCAATACTGAGAGGATTTGAAATAGTGTTTATAACTTTTTATAATTTATTCAGTAATCTCTATTTACTAGTTAGTGAATAGAGATAAAATCAAACACATAATCACTACTCACTCATATTATGAAGACAATAAGAAACATGAAGACATAATATATACAATTTAACATGTAATGATTTTGACATTACTCATTTATCATATCTCTGGTTATTAAATATTGATTTATATATAATTTTATCGATGTAATGAATGGAGGGTATTCTTTTTTTATGGAGTAGAAGGAACCATTTAGTACCTATTGAAAGATCACTGGGTATCCGATATATTGAGACAAATATATGTTTGGGGTATATTTTTGGGATAATAAAAATGAATTCAAAATATAAATTTGGTGTTCTTTAAGAAGGTTACTAAAATATAAGGACTATTTATTTGGATAAGTCGACAAATTTGTATCCCATTGATTTTTAGAATTTTTAATGGAAAAATCATTAAAGTATATGAGTGGATATATTTATTTTGTTGAACTTTTTTTCAATACTTATATTATAATAAAATCATAGAAGTTAAAGCTGATATGTGAGGATAATTTTTTATGTCATGCTTAATAGTATTTTAATGGATTTTAGAGATATTTTGAAGAGTTTTTGAATTGAGTAGAAATGTATATGAAATCTACCCAATTCTTCAATTCATAAGCACAGTTTTACCCTATACATAAGGGAAACACTTTAAAATAAAACATTAAATTACAAAGGAAAAATATTCCATATATGTGTAAAGGTAACCCTAAGTTGATTGGTGGAAATGTGAAAAACATAAAAATGAATAATAGTACCCTTACTATTGCATAAGAGTACATATAAATGGATTAATATAAATATGGTTATATTTCCTTCATTTACAAAAAATCTTTTTATGTATAAAAGTAATATAGTAATATGTATAAGTTATTATATTGGTTTGTAAAATTAAATCCTAGGAATAGGTATTATGTTAAGAATATTTTTATCATATGTAAGGGGAATCTAAAGATAATGGAATCACAAATGGGTCACCATTAATGATAGAGTGATTTTATGATGTAGCTAAAATTTGAGTTCAAATGGCTTAAAGATAAGTTGATAAATAAATTCCTTAAATTGATTTTATGCAATCTAGAGGAATCAATACAAATAAATTCTCATCCCAAAATACACATAAATAAATATAATATGGTATAAAATTTTATGGATGATTCATGAGATCATATTTGAATCAAAATATGTTAAGATAAGTTATATTTTGTAATATATCTAAAATTCAAAGTATTATTCGAATTTAGATATGGTTAAATTATATTTTATGATGTGAAATTATTTTAGTTATTATAAAAAGGAAAGAAAATATAGATAAATTGGTGCCTATGTTGGATGTAGTTAACTATCAAAAATTTGAATTTTAATTTAAAAATTTTGGTATTGTATAATAGAATTGGTAGACACTATTTAGAATGTAGTGTAATGTGATGAAATATAAAAAATATTATGGAAATCAAAGAGAATAATAAGAGTGTACATGATGTTTGGAAAGTGGATTGGGATGATAAACAATATGAATAGGGTTAGGAATCATTATAACAACACGATTGAAGTCTTGTGTAGTTTAAGGGTCTCTTGTTGTTAAAAATATATTCTATATCATTATTTTACATGGTGAAACTTTAAATAGTTCAGATGGATATTTTATAAAATGAGAAAAATATAAACATAAAAAATATTTTATTCAATGTGATAATATTAATGTAATGTGTGTATCATGTGTTTCGGTATTATTTTACGGATTGGCATTCATTTTGGGTAATGATGATTTGTGTAGAGAATGACTCCAGTAGCCTAGAGTCGGTGCCACCTTTAATACAATGGAATAAAATACAAGTAATTTCATCACCAAGGACCAAATATTTTAATAATAATGGAAAACATTATATATAAATTATTCCCATATTATATATGAATACACAAATTACTATATAATTTTTTTTAGAATATATTTATTTCCTATGTAATATTCTTACATATCTATTGTTTCTAACATCATGGATTTCTAGGAAATTAAAAAATCATGGTGAACTCAAATAATCATCATAGGTTATGTAGCATGGAACCTATCATGAATAAATTCAAATTTTCAACATGGAAATTTAATGAATTGAAAACCCAAATAATCTACTCAATAACATTAATATCATAAATAGACATGACATAATAAATATGAAAATTCAAATAACAAGAGACATGTTCCGTTTAACAAAAAAACTTATAATTAAATACATCAATAGATAATATCATTAAAAAATATCATGGATTATAATTACTGAATTCTTAATGAAGGAAACACCTAATTATATGATGTCATGTTCACAGGAATATAATACCTCTATCATAGAGATCTATTCTAATGATAGATTAAAACTGATGAGTAGAAAATCATTTAAATAATTCTATCCAAATTATTCATCCTATGATATATCAATTATTTGAGGTGAAATCTATAATTGAATCCCACCCATTTCTGCATGTGCAAATCATTCCTCATATAACAAATAATATAATTATTTCATGAACAATGTTACATATCATAAAATATCCCTATTTAGTAAAAAATAATTATTTATTAATATTTCAATAGATAAACAAATAATTTTCAATACTGAACTCTATTTTTAGAAATGATATATGGTTTTGGAAATAAACATATCCATGATAAATAATATGGATATATATATTAAATTTAATGTCAATAAGAAATTGAAAACTTCAAGGGAATGATAATGACTACAAAAATGAATCAAGGAAGTGAATTTCAATACTTATATATGAAAAAATGACCCTAAACAATATAATGTAAGAATAAGGATTCTATCAATGCAACATATAACTATTTGAGTATGAATGAAGGTTTTTCTGTAATTAATTAATATCATTAATATAAATGATCTTAAAATTATTTATTCAGGAATATATCCTATTCATTTTTAAAATATCTTTTTAATACTAAAATTTCCAAAAAAATCAAAAATAATTCTCTTTTATAATGACAAAGAAACATTTAAGACATTTTAGTGTCTATTATAGCTAGAATATTTTTTCATTTATTTTAAATGGATAAATGTTAATTTAATAAATAATTTGGAAAAGGATACTAACTTCTTTTAAAACATTTTTTCGATTACTTTTTTAGGAAGAAAACAAATTTACAACAGAAGAGATAAATGAAGTCATATTTTAATAAAAACATTTTCTCAATTATTTAATGCACTTAAGAGTGTAAAAATAGTGCTATTATTTTAAACTATCAGGAAAGACATTATAAATTTAAAATAAAATTTTTTTATTTATAAATTATTATATAATATCCTTCAACTAAAATTTAAGAATAAACAATATCGATTAGATTAATATTGTGAAATGAACATTTATAGTGATAATAACATTGATATAGGAATTAGTCGATTAATAAATTATTAGTATCAATTTTAAATCACCAAAAACATGAGGAAATACAACATAAGATAATAAAAAGTCATTTATCTCATTATCTTAGAATATGAATGATGATAATTAAGAAATATTACCCAATGAAAGGAAATTGAGTAATGAAATGTTTTACCACTATTTAATTATTATGTCAAATCCTGGTGGATTAATTAATGAAAATTGAAACATAAAATAATATGAATTATTTATTAATAGTGATATTACATGTAAAAGGGGAAGTATATACACCATAAAAAATAAGTTATGTTCAAAAAATTACTATACCTCTCTGTGAAATAAAATTTAGGCGAAATCCATTACCTCAAGTATGAATCATCATGTATGTAATTTATCATACTGAATAATAAAATTATATTAATTAATTTATTTATTAATAAACATTTAAAAAAAAATTATTCCTTTTATTTCAATTTTTACTATTTCATATATGATTAATTGATAAATTATGTTTGTCTCAGATGTTTTGATGATATTTGGATTATGAGTCACAAATGACTTTTGTAGTTTGACTATGGTTAAAACAATCATTAATTAAACATTTAAAAAATATTTATAAATAAATAGTTAACATATTTTAACATAATTTATGCTATTAATACTAATCATGAAATATGGTTTTGAGAAATGATGTGGGATACGATCATTGTTACTGTAGCTTTTACGTGAGTAAAAGTAACATTTCAATTTTTTCAACAATAATTATGGAAAAATTGTAAGTAATATATTATCTATAAATAGTTACAATAATATAATAAATATCATATTATTTATTTAAATATAATTATATATGTCATGAATGTGGTTTGGTGATGAAAATAAAGTGACATCACTTCCTGAAGC
Organism: Viscum album; assembly: GCA_963277665.1. NCBI lineage: Eukaryota > Viridiplantae > Streptophyta > Magnoliopsida > Santalales > Viscaceae > Viscum > Viscum album. The sequence goes on from OY728138.1 coordinate 37,900,764, forward strand.
CGGTAGTCTGGAAGTACGTGAACAATGATATCATCGTTCAGTTAGTGAAAAGGTAAAACAAGATAATGATGTATAATTGTTTCAAAATTTTAAATATTTCATTAATATGAAAATTATTCCATTCATATCACATGTAAATTTTAACATTATCCTTATCACATTCCTTGTTAAGTGTTAATGAAATATGATTTACAACTCTTCTCGAGGTTGTAGTTTGGTATACACACTTGCAATATTATCATATTCACTATAGAATGGAATGTAAGAAGGAATATATATGACATAATGACTAAAATGGTAAAATTATAATATAAATATTTATATATAATTTATATCCATTATCCCACCAAGTTGTAAGAGGTGGTAATGGAAAAATAAATGACATAAGTTCGTGATGTGGTAGTCCACTCTACACATGAATACTGAATTAATGACCCATATGATGGAATTAGAGATAATTGTAGGTCACTATGAAAATATAAACCAATATTAGTATGTGTTAGATATTTTTTTTATTATATCAACCTTGTTTATTTATAATTTAATGAGTTGGGGATTAAATAAAATAAAAATGAACATTGAATATCATTACATATAAATCAGATATCCTCCTTAGGTTTGCATAAAATTCTTCATAGTTTGTATTTATTCCCATAATAAGGATTATATGATGGGTTTTGGGAAGTGGTTAAGTCATTTGGGTATGTATGGGATGAACCCAAAGTATTTTAGGTTTTGAAGAAAAGTGGAGAGGGGTGGCATTTTGTATGTGAGGTGAGTGGAACACTTGTAATTGGTTAAAAAAAAGGTGTATCTATTTTATTCACAATCGTAAAGCTTCAAAAAAGTACTATTATACTTAATTATATAACATAAATTATTTTAATTAAAATAAGATATCACTTTTTTCAAATCCAATATGGGTAGGAAATGTTATAGAATATAAAATAATAAACATAAACCTAAACAATAACACCCCCGATTTATCATTAAAATGTATTAATCCAATATTTTAAATAAATAAAGTGACATATTTTGTGATATTTTTAGACTATTTGTAGGAATTAAACCCTTATCATCATTTGGTTTTAGGTTAAATCCCCACATCCTTTTTAAATTCAACAGGTTTTTACACAAAATGGAGGTTATCTTTTTTATAAACTATATTAATATAATTTATATAATGTTTATAAAAAATATGCTTGACACCCTTAAATTTAAATTTATAAATAAATAACCTTTTTATAACTATTTATATATAGTGATTTCTCCCAAATTTAAATAAATTAATTTTAATATTATTTCCATTTCATTAATAATCATATTAACCCTAAAGGTTCTCAATACCTTTAAACATATGTCTATAAAATGTAAAGGAATTATTCCAAAAATACATGTAAAACCTGTACTAAAATTATGGGTTATATTTCCAAAAATTTTCTTCCAAAATATGATTAATCCTGGAATATTTGTATCACCTAATAACTAAAAGGTGGTTTTTAAGGATTTGAACATATGTTCAATATAAAACTTATTATCCCATAATGGTATCCATAACAATTCAGTGAATAAAGACATATATGATTTTAAAATTCAGCACAATCCCTATATGTTTCATGATTCTTATTACCAAAATACCATTTGTAAAATTATTTCACAATTTTGTTCATGAATCAAAATACATAAATATTTAATCTATTTTATTTCAATATAGTTCCTTCATATGTATACAGTTAAACCTATAGTTGAGGGAATTGGATTAGATAATTCCTTGGTTCTTTACATTTTAAAACAATGACCTGTAATAGAATCCCAAGGATAAGGTTTATTTCCTTCCACAATCCTCTTAATTTTTCCTCATATGTTCTTTGCTTTATTCCATTAATTTCTAAAGATAAATAATTTTTATGATATATTGATACACTTTATTTTGTTTCACCTCTAACATTTCTTACATGATGTAAATCGATCCTTATTTCTTCTGTGGAATCTATCTCTTAATTTATTTTCTAACTCTTCCATTCTCTTCATCGGTGAGAATGGTAGTTGGTTGTGTTATGTGTTATTAATAATATTTTAGTAAAAATGATTAGGTATAATCATGAAATCTTTCACTCATATCATTATCCAATTTAGTTTCACATTTTCACTATAATGTCTTTCATGTTCAATTTTAACATGATTCATTCAGGTTCTATCTATTTACTAAATGAAAAAACGTATTCTTTGAGGAATAATCGTTATATAAGAAAACCCATACAATCTTCTATAGGATGTCTAAATCATGGAGCATTATTTTCAATATAATACACCATATGCTTAACCTAGGTCTTTCATTGTCATTATCTATTTATATTTTTTAAAAAGGGTTCTAATGAAAAAATTAATTATCCTAATAATATCGACTTTTTGTGTCAAACTGGGTTCATAGTAAGAACCACTGTTATCCACCAGGAGATGATCAAGTCAATCCCACTGCTCCCTTTTATGAGTAATTACCCCTTGGTACAATAGTTATATAATAAAATACAATTATATTATCCATAAATTGATGTTTTTAAATTTAAAACATGTAATATATACCATAAAAAACATTGGGATGTTGTTCTAAACGTATCATCAAATTATATAATCGGGTCTTATTCCCAATTATATGTTTTACTTAAATTTATTCCCACTATTTCTATTAAACTTCCTCTGATACCAACTATAGTGATACAAATCTTAGTCACTTGAAGTTAATTCCCATATTAATGTATTGGAATAAGATTCAATAAATCACATCTTAGAGGACCGAAATGTTTAGTATTCATGGTAAAACAGATGCATAAAAGAGTCCTTACATTTAAATACACAAATTAAAATATATTTTTTTAAAATAAATATTTATTATAAGGTATTATTGCATATCATTGTTCATGCACTTCATGGATTATTGGGAAATTAAACAAACTAACGGTGAGATAACATTATATTTAAGGATTAGTTATAGTGGAAGATATCATGAATCAATGAGACTAATTGACATCAAAAGGTAAATAACTGAAAAACATTTCATTTAAACAATAACCTGACTTTCCTAATTGGATGATGCACAATCAATATGAAACTTTAAATAACTAAAAACACATGCAATTTAATCCGTAAACAAAGAATAAAATGCTTCCAGATATAATATCATATTGAAAATATCATGGATAATAATAACTAAATTCTTAAGAAAATAAATTCTTAACTATTGGATTTAATGCATCCCAAGAACATGATGCCACTATCATCAATATCTATCCAGAATATAGTTTAAAATTTATGTGTAGAAACCCATTTAAGTAATATTATCCATATTATTCATAACATGAGACAACTAATGCATCTCTGGGATAACAATTTCTAGGCCCACCTTTTTCAATTTCGCCAAACCATTCCTAATAAATCGATTAATTGATTAAATAAAAAAATACCATATCATTAAATATCCATATTGATTAAGGAATGAATACTTATCATTATTTAACCAAAAAAATTCAATGAATAATGCTATCTATAGAAATTAAATATTATTTAATAAATAAACATCTCTATGATAAATAATATTGATATTTAGTGAAAATTTACTCTCTATCAGAAAGTGAATAATCTAAGGGAATTCATATGGCCTAATAAATGAATCAAAAAAAGTAAAATTCAACACATTCCATGATAAAAATGATAATAATTAATCTAGAAGAAAAATAATAATATTATCAATAAAATATACCCTTTGGAGTATGAATAAAGGGTTGCGTTCATTGATGACTAAAAATACCATAAAAATAACATTGAAAACATTCTTAATGAAAATATCCTTTTTCATTTTGAAGATCAATTTTTAAAAATAAAATTTCACAAACCATTTTGAAGATAACATCATTTAGAAATAATCATTTAAAAATATATATTATGATTTATTATATTTGTTAATTCATTATGGTTGGAAATTCCATTTATGATGAAGACATTTATTCTAGGATTTTTTTTAATGTTTCAGCAAAAACAAAACATGTATTTCGTTAATGATATCAAGATCCATTTCATATTTAAAAAAAATAAAAAAATATGAAATAATTTATTTTATAAATAATTATTAAAAGGCTAAAGAAATTAAAACATTTTTTTAAAACATGGTTTTATAATAAAATTTATTTCCCTCTTAAAAGAGAAATTAAGTTATATTTTTGTTAAAAATTTTCAAAATTATTTTTAGTACCATTGAGAATAAATTAAGTAAGAGTTAATGAAAATATCATTAATATCCAATGGATGATAATTTTTACTTTTATTAATATAAAATTATAGAATATATTCCTTCAAAAAGAATTTAATAATAGAAAATATCAATTATATAGATATTTAGAAATAGACCATTACATTGATCAAAATGATGAAGTGAGAATTAATTAACTAATAAATTATGTGTATCATCTTTATATCCATATAAAACAAGATTAAATACAAAATAAGACAGTAAAATGTTTTTTAGACATAATATCATTATATCTATGATGATGAAGAAGAAATTTAACCCAATGAAATGAAATTGAGTTATGAAATTTTTTTCTACTTGGTAACTCCAATGTAAAATCCCCTTGGATGATATAATTAAAATTAAAATTTAAAATACATTAAATTATTGATACATCATGATATTAAATATCATATGATAAATATATACACCTTATAAAATAAATTATGTGAATAAGATTATAATTTTTATCAATGAAATAAAATTATGACAAAATCCATTACCTTGAGTTTGACTCATCATGTACATTATTTTTCTCCCTGATTAATAAAAATATGATAATTATTTATATTCATTATAATTTTCTTTTCTATTTTTAATTTTTTTTTCAATAATTAAAATTTCATATATGATTACTTAATTAATTAATGATTGGTTGGATCCTTCGATGATATTAGGAATATGACAAAAAAAGGACATTAGTAGGTTGAATACGGACAAAAAGGTCATTATTTAATCATTTACAAAATAATAATCATGAAATAATAATAATATTTTTATGTAAATTATAATTTATTTAAATAATCGTGATATATTTATTTTTATAAATTATGTATGTTATGATCCTAGAGATGGTAGGACATACATACGTGTGATTTATATTTCAATTGTTTGGAGATCATTATGGAAAGGTAGTAAATAATATTTTATCATTAAATAATTATAATTATATTATAAAAGAAATATTATATCATTAAATATTATTATATATATCATACAAGTGGTGTGGTGATGAAAATATAGTCATATTACATCATGAAGGGGGAATTCCACATGTACACGAATGATGTTATCATCTATTAGTGAGTGAATAGATTAATCAAGGAAATGGTGTATCATAATTTAAGAATGATAAATATTTAATTAATATCATAATAATTTACTTTAAATCATCTATAATTATTATTTTTATCCTTATAAACTTTCATGTTAAGAGTTATAGAAGAATGATTCACATCACTTCACGAGGTGGTAGTTCGCCGTATACACAAGCAACATTATCGTATCACCTATGGAAAAGAAAATGAAAAAGTTATATATATATATATATATATATGAAATAATTACTATAAAGTTATAATTATTTTATTAATATTATATATATATACTTCATATAAATCCTAATACCCCACAAGAGTGGTGGTAATAGAAAAACAAGTGTTATTGGTTCGAAAGGCGATAGTCTGTCGTACACAGGAATGATGAATTAGAAACACATTTCATGGAAGTGGAAATGGTTTATGATAATAAAATAACATAAATAACATCCCATTTTATAGAATATAGTGGGGTTATTATATCTTCATAGTTTAAAAAAAATTATGGAGGTGTAAGAATAAATAAAATAAATACTCTCATTGAAGAACATTTTCTTTCTTTGGGTATCCTCCTATGATTTTCCTAAAAGTATCCCTAGGATGGATTTCTAAAAAAAATAAGGATTATATTATTGGAGTAAAGAATTTTGAAATTTATTTTGGTAGGTCATCTCTAAACCAAATGGGCATGATTGTAATATGAATAGTGGTTAGGTGGTGGCCCAGTGAGGTTAGGGCCACACTTGAAATTTCTGAGAAGAAAATGGTTTATACACATTTTACACCAGAAAAAAGGTTCCAAAAAAAAGTATTCTCTAGAAATATATATGATAATGTAGAAATATGGCCAAAAAAATATTTTAGAAATGTAATTTTTTTTTCACTTTAACCCTTTTCTTTGGGGTTTAACACCCAGTGAATACATTTTTGCATTTAATCTAGTAATTAATTTTTACTCTTTCACTATTCAATATATTAAAAAATTATATTAAATCAATTAAAAAAAATCAATTATTCCAATTAAGAATTTGGAATCCATTTTTTCTTATTCAATTTACAAAGTTGGAAAATTGAAATTTAAATTTAATCCCATATACACGAAAAAAGTGGTATTTAAAGGAAAAATATTGAAACCATTAAAAAGTTGTTATATCATAATTCAATATAAAATTATTCTGGTAACATCCCAGGTAAATAAATAATAATTCATTTTTATATTAATTTATTTTTGTGAATTAAATATTAATTTTACTTTAAATGGTATTCTATGTTCGTTGGCTTATCTTATGCACAACAATAGGTTTCTATAAAATCTCAAATTGCACACTAATAATAAAATATTATACTTTAAATGGTAGTTAATGCCCATCCGCTGTATTGTTGGGAATTAATAGAACTAAATAAAATATTATTATACATATTTCTTAAGAGTTTTTACATTTATCCAATAAATGATATGGTCTTAAGATATAAATGAATCTAATTTTAAGCATAAATACTCTAATATTCACTAAAAGGACGATTTACCTTCTTTTGATGGTGAACCATATTTAAATCTCGTATTGGTCATTTTTATATGCTCTATTTGACAAAATCAAACTCTTCTTTAGATTCAGGACATCAATGTTTACATTGGGTAAATTTTCAGTATTTTTCTGGTAAAGTACATTTTTTAATGAATAGTGAAAATACTATATTTTTATTCAAAAGTGACTTTTAATATAATTTATTTTTGTAGTGATATTATATATTTAAATGGTTTTAAATTTTAATTTGATTATATTTTTACTAATTAATCATATATTTGTCATTTTAATTAATTTGAATTTGAAATTGGACATAAACAAGTGTCAATCTTTTGATTGTTATTGTTTCTTAAAAACACGCAATATGTTTTGATAACAGGAATTAATTTTTAATTAATTAATGCAACATATATGTTTTAAAATTGGTAAAATATACATAATTTTTTAATTCAGAATATATAATATAGCTTATTCTTATTTTTAGGTAGTTTTCTGAAAAATGTTAATTTTTGATGAAGAGTCAAACCACTAAGTATTAGTTGAAAACTGACATTTTCATTTAGATGAAATTTTACCACTCCTATGGATTAAATATCACAAATATTACATATATGGGTTTTATTTGAAATTAAAATGTAGTTCAATAAGATTAAAATAATTTTTTATGAATAGTAACTTTGACTTTTATTAAACGCAGTTAAAGGTAAATAGTGTAATTCAAGGTAAAAAGAATATTATAATAATACAAAATTGCCTTAACACTTATCCTAACCTTATTGGATGAGTTATTTACGGCCGTTTTTATCTTTGGGTTGATTTTGGGAGCCCATGGAGCGACTTGGATGTGATAATGACACTTAAGATTAATTAACGTAAAGTAATGATTAAAATGACACAGACTAATATCTTTTAGAAAAATTATTTTGACATCAGGTTATATGAAGTATCATTTAGACTATAAATATTCATTGGAAATATAAATTAATTTCCTACATCGTGGTATTTTTTTATAATTTGTAGACCTCAAATAAATTAAATTTTTTATGACACAACAATGATGCAGTATTTACCACATTAATAAAAGATTTTAAAAAGTAAGATTATAAATATTAAAACAATATACAAAACCTATCCAATTACTATTGGATGATTTTATTTTAACCATTAGTCATCTTATCTTTGACCTTAATTAATTTTTGACCTTTAGAAACGAATATAATTATATAATTAAATAATATTTTCTCACATTTCTAAAGATCCCCTCCTCCGCCATATAAAATGCTTTCACTTCTTACTCATTCCCCACACCTCTCAAGACCCATGTCTCATCCAAACCCTAACCAAATAAGATCTCAAAATCCGTATCATCCTCTTAGAAGCCTTACCTTTGGCTGAAATAAGTTCAAGAAGATATTTTGATTCAAACCAATGGAAGTTACCCACATTAAAAGAGATTAATGAACGAACAGGTCATGTTGGACACGAGGTAACAGACTTCAACTCAATCTCCTTTCATTGAGGCATATTACAATAATATATATCATATTCTTTAACATGGTTTATAATAAAACCCTTTTAATTTTACTTCATTTAAAGGGAATATTTTTTCTACGAGTCATTTTACTAAACAACAAACGAAATGTTTTAACATTTACGGTGACAATGACCTCTCCGCCGCCGTAATCATTATTTGGAATCCTCTATAAGCCTTAATGTTTTCTAAAATGAAAAAGGAAAGACCTTATTAATTTTTTTTTATTTTTTGGTAATGAAAATATTTTTTGAAATGTATTGATTATTTCAATATCTTGAAATTAATTCTTGTGTCATCAAATTAAATATTATTAGTGAAATGTTTATATTTGAAATATTTTATGTGTTATGATTTTATAATGGTTCATGGACATTTGACAGGTGGTTACATGATAAATCAAATGACGGGCGGTTCCATGATAAACAAGGATGGGTGATTATGTCATATCCTTCAATGCATTGGGTATGGAAGTCGGCCGTATGGCTATTCTATTTAGTAATATGTGTGGAAGTTGACCGTATGGTTATTCCACTTAAGAATGTTTATATCCCAAGTAACCTTTATATGTTATGTAATCTTTATATGGGTTTTATGCTAATATTTTGGTTACAAAATGGTAATAAATGATCTTTTATTCAGTTAAGTGTATTTTCTACTTCATAAAGGTGAAAGGTATTACTTATGATAAAATATTTATGGTTTATTTGTCGCTTTGAAAAACTAAAAGTTTTCCTTCTTTGTGTATCCCTTAGTGAGATTTTTTTTCTCAAAACAAGTTTTCGAATTGTTCTTTATGAGACATAAAGTGGAATAGGGTCAAGGATGAGATCAAGGAAATGTCATGATGTCTAAAACATTGAACTAGACATTACTCTTTTTCTCCAGAGTTTTTATTTTGTAAAAAAATGAAAATTATGTAGATGTGTCAAAATTTATTATTAAAGTAATCATGTATATGTTATGGAATATTTATCTAAAAATCTACACTTGAAAAGATCCTCAATTTTAATTATTTGATTTAATTTAAGATTATGTAAATGTTTAAGGTCAGGTCATATAGTTGGTATTAGAGGCCCATTTAGGAAACGATAGGAGTTAAGATATAGTTAAATTAATATCCATAAATTATTTTAGTTTATATTATGATTGAAATGATATAGCATTTACAAATTACCGTGTTGCTTCGCCTAATCTATTTCTCTGTTCAGAATGGTTTTCCACAGAAGAAAACAGGGCAGCTATGTTGGGACGACATTAGAAGGAAGAAAACCTTCCAAATCAGCAACAATAGATGGTCGGAATCGAAACTAAATAGTTTTTTACAGTGATGGTACATTTGACTAAGGCTATAAATGGTGGTGGTAACCATGCATGAGATAGGCTAGATCAACCACTGAGGAACATTTCAGTAGTGGAGCATTTCATGGAGAAACATCCCCCATCATTCAAAGGATCATCTGACGATGTGCTAGCTGAAGGGTGGATTAAAGAACTGGAGAAAAATTTTTATGTCATGGGTTGTTCAGAACATCAAAAGGTTAGTCTTGATGTTTACTCTTTTGAAGATCAAACTGATCAGTAGTGGTCAATGATTAAAAGTATCAGGGATAGTGAAGAGATTGATGCTCTTTTTTGGGATGAATTCAATGGTATATTCCTTGAGAAATATTTTCCTAAGGTGGTTCATCATAGGATGAAAATAAAATTCCTAGAATTTATGTAGGAGGATGACTCATTGGATACTTATAAAGAAATATTCACTCGACTGGAAACATAAGATTCAAATTTCATAGGAGATCTTGATAGTAAAATCAATCATTTTTACTCAGGATTAAATCAAAAGTATCGAAGGGCTTCAGCTTCTCGTGAGATCATGAGTCATGAAAAACATGTTCGATGTGTGGAGAAGGTGGAAATGGAGCTTGTTGATGATCATGTGTTCTTTGATAGACAACAAAATAAGAGGTCCAGTTGGCAGGAAAATGGAAAGAATTCATCAAATAATCAAAAAGGCAAGAAAACTAAATATCCATCTTCTGAGAAGTGTGGTAAAAAGCATCCTGGGGAATCTTTATCAAAGTCTGGGAAGTTCTTCTAGTGTGGTAAGTCTAGTCATATTTCTCATAACTGTAAGAAAAATGATCAATTAGGCAATTAAAATCCAGTGGTTATATGTTTTATGTGAAATTAAATCAGTCAATATACAAATGAGTTTATAGTGAAGAACACAACTGAGGGAAAGCAACCAGACTACAAGAAGAAAGGGGTGGTGAAATCCTTTGAAACTACTTTAGGAGATGTTGGGCCATCAAATGAAGTTTTATAACGTACACTGTTTTTTTTTCAGATTATGCCAATTTATTCCATTATTTTGGGTCTACACATTCAATAATTTCTGAGAAGTTTTCTAGTAAATTAGGAATTTCATCTCATGATATAAATCTTGAACTTATGGTGAAAACATGTGGAGGAAATGTTGAGACAAAAAGAAATTATAAGAACCTTACTATCCCTGTGTGTGGAAAGAATATATCTGAAATCCTTAATTTTTTTCTCTCTAGTAGAGTTTTATTTTATTTTGGGCATTGATTGGCTCTCTATTTATCATGCTAAGATTGACTGCAGATCTAAAGAGGTTTCTTTTTAGAAAGACTTTCAGTTTGAATATAAGAATGAACCATTAATTTTGATAACATATCAGGAAGTTCAGTAACTATTAAAAGATGGAAATTAATGTTACCTAGAACACATTTTTGAAAACAAAGGAATTGTTCAGATAAATGATGTTCCCGTGGTAAATGAGTATGATGATGTTTTTCCTGATGAGTTTCCTTGTATTATACCTGATCGGGATGTTGAATTTACTATTGACTTAGTTTTTTATGCTAAGCCTCTTTCAAAACCACCATATCAAATGGATCAAATTGAAATTTTTGAGTTAAAGAAGCAATTTAAAAAGTTTTTAGATAAAGGTTTCATTCGACCTAGCACATTACCATGGGGTTATCCTATCCATTTTGTTAAAAATAAAGATGGTTCAATGAAACTTTGAATTGATTATATAGAATTCAATAACATCACTGTTAAGAACAAGTATCCTTTACATCAAATCGATGATTTATTTGATTAGATCTAGGGAGATCAGTATTTTTTGATGATTGATATGAGGTCGGGGTACCCTCAGTTGAAAGTAAAGGAAGAAAACATTCCGAAGACCTCATTTCATACTACATATGGCCATTATAAATTTTTAGTTATTCCTTTTGGTTTAAGCAATTCACCTGCTCTATTCTTGGATCTTATGAATAGAATTGTTTCGGAGTTCTTGGATTAGTTTTTGGTTGTGTTCATTGACAATATTTTGGTTTATTCCAAAAGTAAAGAGGAACATGAAAGTCATTTAAGTGTTTTATTTCACACCATAAAAGTAAAAAAACTGTTTCGGAAATTCAGAAAGTTTGATTTTTAGTTACAACATATTTCTTCACTTAGTCACATTGTTTTAAACAAAATAGCATAAATTTTTATCCTACTTAAACAAAGGTTGTTGAAGAATGTCTGTGACCCACAAATATAACCAAGATTCACAGTTTTCTTGGTTTAGTAGGTTGTCACAAAATGATTGTTGAGAATTTTGCACAGTTATCTAGACCCCTGACTAAGTTAACTCAAAAATGTGTCAAGATCATTTTGAAAACAAAATGTGATTATTGTTTTAAGGAATTGAAAATAAAATTGGTGAATGCTCCAGTTTTGGCACTACCTTCTAGAAATGGTGGGTTTTTTATTTATAATGATGCTTTGTTGAATAGACTTGGATGTTTCCTTATGAATAATTATTAGTTAATTGTTTATGCTTCACGTTAGTTGAAAACTCATGAGTTAAATTACCCTACGCATGATTTAGAATTATCTACTGTGGTTTTTTCTTTAAACATTTGGAGGCATCATTTGTATTGATTAAAATGTGAAATATATACTGACAAGAAAAGTTTAAAGTATATATTCACTCAAAAGGAATTGATTATCATATAATAGAGATGTTTGGAATTAATCAAGGATTATTATTGCACAATTTATTACCATATGGGAAATTCAAATAATGTGGATGATGATTTTAGTCCAAAAAGTAATGCTTCATTGAAAATGATACGCTTGGAATGAGATCCTTTGGGTTTTTGATTTGATGAACATTATCATAAATGTTGTTGGGATAAGAAATTCTTCTGTTTTGTTTCAGGTGTCAGTGAAATCCTCTCAATTAGACAGAATAAATAAAATGCAGAAAGATGGCAATGTGTTGCAGAAAAAGGAAGGGTAGGTTCAGAAGTATAAGTTTCTTGATTTTAACATTTATAGTGATTGTGTTTTGAGATTTGGAAAATGAGTATGCCTATCTTTTTATTCATAGTTAATGAATTAGTTGTTTTGTGAAGCTCATAGTTCCCCATTTTCAGTTCATCCGGGCAGTACAAAGACGTACAAAGATGATGAGGAGTATTACTAGTGGGATGGAATGAAAAGAGATATTGCTAATTTTACTGTGAAGTGTTTAACTTGTCAATAGGTTAAAGCAGAGTAAAAGTTACCGAAAGGGATGCTTCAGTCCTTACCGGTTCCAAAGTGGAAATGGAAAAATATATCCATGGAATTCGTTCTGGGGTTACCAAAGATATCAAGAGGTAATAATGCAATCTAGGATATTGTTGATCGGTTGACTAAATCTTCACATTTTTTTACTATTCAAGATACATTGTATCTAGGTCAACTTTCTCGGTTTAATGTTATAGATATAGCCAGGTTTCATGGAGTTACCCTCTCCATTGTATCTGATCATGAACCCATGTTTACTTATAACTTTTGGAAAGACCTTTAGAAGTCGTTGGGTACTGAATTAAAATTTAGTATAGTTTTTCATTCCCAATCAAACAGGAAGTCAGAACGAACAATTCAGACCCTCAAGGATATAGTACATGCTTGCTCACAATATTACCAGGTGATTATGGACCAATAACTTTATTTGGTTTAATTTTCCTATAATAATTGTTTTCATTCCAGTATATAGATGGCACCATTTGAGACATTATATGGAAAGCGTAGTCGAACTCTAGAATTTTGGGATGAAGTAGGTGAAAGGAAGCTGCTGGGACCAAAATTGGAAGAAGAGATGGTAGAAAAAGTTTAATTGATTCAGAAGAACATGAGAACAGCTCAGAGAAGATATCAAAGTTATGCAGATAACGAGAGGAAGGATAATTATTTTGAGGTAGGTGATCATGTCTTTCCCAAGGTTTCTCCATGGAAAAGTGTGATGCAATTTGGTAAGAAGGGAAAGTTGAGTCCGAGGTTCATTGGACCTTATAAAATCCTAGAGAAAGTTGGATCAGTTGTATACAGAGTGGCTTTACCTCTAAGTTTATCTTAGGTACACAATGTTTTTCATGTTTCAACGTTGAGATTGTATATTCCAGACCCATCTCATGTTTTGAGTCCAGAGGTAGTTCAGTTGGAAGAGAATCTCTCTTATGAGGAACAACCAGTCCAAATTCTTGACCATAGAGAGATAGTGTTGCGTAATATGGTAATACACCAGGTAATGGTTTTGTGGAGAAACAATATGTTTGAAGAGTCAATGTGGGAATCTGAAAATGTTATGAGTGATAAATACCCCCCATTTATTTAATAAGAGAAAAAATTGAGAGGACACAATTCCCAAATCGGGGGAAGGATGTAACATCCCATGTAAATAAATAATAATAAATTTTCATATTTATTAATATTTTTGAATTAAATTTAATATTAATTTAATGGTGACACTATGTTCGATGGCTTACCTGATATGCCACAACATGTTTCTATGAAATCATACGTTGCACACTAATAATATAAATTTATTATTTTAATTTGAGGTTAACACCTTTCCATTGTATTAGCTGGAATGAATAGAACTAGATAAAATATGATTATACATATTTGGTTAATTTTTTTACATTTATCGAATAAAAGTTTGGGGCTTAAAATGGGAAGGAATCTAATTTTATGCATAAATACTCTAATAATCACTAAATGGTCGATTTACCACCTTTTGTTGGTGAACCCTCATTAAATCTAGTTTTGGTAATTTCTATATGTTCTATTAGACAAAATAAAAATCTTCTTTAGATTTAGGACATCAAAATTTACTTTGGGTAAATTTTTGTTATTTTTCTGGAAAAGTTCATTTTTAATGAATAGTGAAAAATACTGTATTTTTATTCAAAAGTGACTTTAAATATAATTTATTTATATGTTTATATTAACTTTTTAATTGCTTTTAATGTGTAATTAGATTATATTTTTACCAATTATTCCAATTTTTTTACATTGGAATTAATTTCACTTTGAAATTGGACAAAAACAAGTGTCGATCTTTTGGTAGTTATTGTTTCTTAAAAACACGCAATTTGTTTTGACAATGGGAATTAATTTTAAATTAATAAATTAATCATCTATGTTTTGAATTTGGTAAAATAGAAATAATTTTCTAATTAATTATTTCAAATATAGCTTAGGCAGAATTTTTGGTAGTTTTCTGAAAAATATCAATTTTTGGTGAATAGTGAAACAACTAAGTTGTAGTTTAAAAGTGACATTTTCATTTAAATGAAATTTTTACTACATCTATGGATTATATTTCATTAATCCAACATACATGTATGTCATTAGTAAGTAATATTTTGTTCAATAAGATTAAAATCTTTTTTTGTGAATAGTAACTTTTGACTTTTATTTACTGCGGTTAAAGGTCATAAGGGTAATTCAAGGTAAAAAGAATATTATTATAATAAAAAATTACCTTAACCCTTGTATTAACCTTATTGGTTGAGTCATTTATGACCATCGGAATCTTTGGGTCGATTTTAGGACCCCATAGAACCACATGAGAGTGATAATGACACTTTAGATTAATTAACTTTAAGTAATGATAAAAATGACACAAAGAAATATATTTTAGTAAATTAATTTTTATATGGAGTTATAGAAGCTCTATTTTCGACAATCAATATTAATTAGAAATATAAAATTATTTCCTACATCATGGTATTTGTTTTATATTTTTTAGATATCAAATAAATTAAATTTTTTATGATTAAATAATGATGTAGTATTTTCTTCATTAATAAAAGATTTAAATAAATAAGATTATAAATATTAAAACAATATCCAAAACCGGTAATATTTTTATTGGATGATTTTATTTCATCCATGAGTCATCTTATCTTTGAATGTTTTTTTGGAACTTTAGAAACTGAATATCATTATATAATAAAATAATATTTTCACACATTCTTAAAGAGCCCCTCCTCCCCCTTATAAAAAGCCCTCACTTCTTACTCATTCCTCACACTTCTCATACCCCTTGTCTCATCAAAACCCGGACCAAATAATATCTCAATATCCCTCTACTCCTCTTAGAAGCCTTACCTTAGGCAGAAGGCATTTCATGAAGTCGTTTTGGTTCAAACCAATGGGAGTTACCCAAATTAAAGGCGACTAAAGAACCAACGGGTCAAGTCGGACACGAGGTAAGGGACTTCGTCTCAATATCCTTTCATTGAGGAATATTTTGATAATATATACCTTCTTATTTTACATGTTTTATACTAAAACCCTTTGAATTTTACTTTCATTCAAAGGGAATATTTTTTCTATGAAGCGTTTTACTAAATGAAAAACAGAATGTTTTAACGTTTGCTGTGACAATGACCACTCTATCACCGTAATTGTTATTTTTCTTCTTATATAATACTTAATGTTTTCTAAAATGAAAATGAAATACCTTATTCAATTTTTTGGTGTTTTGGTTTTGAAAATGTTTTTTGAAATGGATAAAATATTTCAATATCTTGAAATTATTTCTTGGGATTGGAAATTAAATGTTATTACTGAAATGTTTATATTTAAAATATTTTATGTGTTATGATTATATAATGGTACTTGGTCATTTGATGGGTGGTTACATCATAAACCCAACGGCGAGTAGTGATATGATAAACCAAGAAGGGTGGTAATGTTATAACCTCCAATGCCTTGGGTATGCAAGTCTGCCATATGGCTATTCCATTTAGTGATATGTGTGGAAGTCAACCGTATATTTATTCCACTTATGAATGTTTATGTCCCAAGTTACCTTTAAATTATATATGATCATTATATGGGTTTTATGGTAATATTTTTCTTATAAAGGGCTATGAAATTATATTTTATTCAGTGAAGAGTATTTACTACTTTATAAAGGTGAAATGTATTAATTATGATAATATATTCATGGTTGACCTATTGTTTTGAAAAACTAACATTTTTCATCATTTTTGTATCCCATTCTGAGATATTTATGCTCATCCCATGTTTTTCAAATGTTTTTCACAGGATAGAAATTAGAATAGGGTAAAATATGGGATAATGGAAATGTCATGTTTGTAAAACATGGAACTAGACATGACTCTTTTTTAAGAGTTCTTATTTAGTGAAGAAAATGGAAACTGTGTAGATGTGTCTCTATTTATTATTCAAGTCGTCATGTATTTGTTATGTCCAAATTCCCTAAAACTCTAAACCTTAAAAGGTCCTCAATGTGAAATATTCGTTTTAATTCAAGATTCTGTTAATGTTTAAGGATATGTCCTTATAATTCCAATGTCGAAAATTGTATTAAATAATATAAAATGGAATTATTTTTTTTAAAAAAATGTCCAATATATATATTAACAATTTATATTATTTAAATGAAAAAGAATTTTTCAATTAATATTGAGTATTTTTTACTATTCATAAAATAATGAAACTTTCCAAAAATATCCTGAAAATTCACCCTTATCTAATTTTAAGTATTCTAATTTCAAAAATAATTTCTATTTTTTCAAATTATTTTTCTATAAGTTGTAAAAGATAATTTTCAATTTTTTGAGATAAGTGTGATTAAACCATTTTTAGAAGAAATATATTATTTCTGAAAATATTTATTTTACATTAAAATTTTTATTATTTATTATATAAAATTGTTGATATTTGTTTTATTTTTTAGTAAGTAATATTGATACCCAGAAACTTAAATGATCAATTAAAATTGAATACTATATTAAGATTCGTTTAGACTCGGGGTTACATGGTCTATAAGATATTGAAGAAATTGATTTTATTTAAAAATAAATATATTATAAAGTATATACTATTATATTTTCATCTAATATTGGTGTTTTATTTTATTCACACTATCTAAATCAATGATAATATTTTAGAATCTCATGATGATGCATTATTTTAAAATCTATTGTGTTTGTTATGTGTGTTTTTTTTTGAGTGTGTGTGTTTCAAAAAGATCTAGTATTTCTTTTAATTGGCGATGAAAGGTTTACCTAAAAGAAACATAAAAGGACATTCATTAACCGATGTACCCCTACCCCACTCATTGAATTCCCAAAGATCCTATGGGTCATTTGTAGATGGTATCAGAGAATTTAGGTCCCCATCAATGTTTATCTTTTGTTAGAACAAGGAAGAGAAAAATCTCAAATTTTTTAGAGGTATGGTAATTGATTTCTTATTAAGAATAAGGTAAAGATTAATTCTGAGAAAAGAAATGTGATTCAAACTTTTGATAGGAAAACTATTATATATTGAATTATATTATGTATTCATATATATTTTTTCAATTGGTTTGGATGTTTTGAATGCTTATGTTGGATCGATATAATGATAGACATGATACTAATTGTAGTATCAAACTATGGTGTAGATACTCAGTATAAAAGAGGGTAGGGGTGAATTGTATTCTTTAAAAATTCATTAACGAAATTTTTTATAAGAAAAATTCATAACACCTCTATGTTCTAATAACATGATTGATTCTAGAAATAAAACTTAACAAAAGTTTACAACAAAAAAGTTTCTACCTTAATGTGTATAGAAGCATATTTAATCCGAGTACTAGACAAAGGATATATAAGATAGTTATACATTCTTCAACAACCAAAATTACAGTGGAAAAAAACAATTAAAACACTACAATTAACAAGTATTCAATCATTTAACCCAAAGAGAAGGGTATCCAGCAACCTAGGATAAAGCTACCTTAATTTATGCTTTCATGAAAGTCTGTCTTACCCAAACCCATGTAATCCCTCAATCCATAGATTGTTATCTTTCTTGATATCCCTGCAAGCCTTCGATTTGAAAACAAAATCGCCACCTCTAACTTCACAACCCAAAGTCTCTGATTTTAAGAAAATCGCACCTCAGCACAAAGCAATTATTCATGTACCAAAGTTTGACCAAGCTGTTTAAACATTCAGCATGAAGCCTAAAAGTATATAAGATACTGTCTCTATAGAAATATCTTCAATAGATTTTGATAAAGTTCTTCCAAAATTTGGTCTGACACAAAGTTGTGAGCTCATTCATATGAGATCTTATTGATAGGCTTGACATCAACGGTCAGATCCATCCTCAAATGATCATATTTTCCTTTGAATTTTAGAGGTACATGTACATGTGTCACTCAAACAATGGTTATTTAGTAACTAAATTCAAGAAATAGTTTTATAAACAAAGCATGTGTAAGAAAAAATATGGTTACTTAAGAAAATTCATTTTTTGGAATGTAAGAAAAACTGACGATTGAGAGTCTAACAGAAAATAAATTCAGAGTATTTAATTCAAGGATATTCAAATTCTATTTTCCAAGGAATTAGGAACATAAATTCTATAGAATTCCAGATTCTGAATTTTAAGGAAATTTGGAATCTGGATCCACAAGAATTTAGAACCTGAACATAGAAAGTTCAGAGTCTGAATTCATAAGAATTTGGAGGCTGAACTCAAAAATAGTTCAGAGTCTGAATTCAGAGAGTTCGGAGTTAGAACTCATGCCATTTCGGAGTCTGAATTCAAAGAACTCGGAGTTAGAACTCAGAATAATTTAGAGTATTAATTTAGAGAGTTCAGATTCAGAACTCATAAGAGTTCGAAGTATGAATTCAGAGAACTCGGAGTCAGAATTCATGTCCTGAAAATAGAATGCTCTAAATATAAGTATTATATGATACAAATGATTTGGATATGAAACTGAATTTTATAATTAGACAAAATGAACAATAAAAAACATGGTAATGATAAATTTCCTTGGGGAAGGAAATTTTCCTTATGAAAGTAAAACATAGGGTAAAATGAAATTGTCCATAAGATAAGGTGTTTGTGATTTTCAAAATAAAATGAAATGAAAAATTCATAAGGTACCCTTATTTCCTCAACAATCTCCCCAAACAATAAGGAATGGAAAAGTCATGAAGAAACCTTATTAACTCAACAATATTCCTCTTTTTAGAAATCACAAACAACCATACGAAAATAATATAAGGACTTGGAAAATGTTTTTCTATAATTTAAAAATAAAACTTATCTCCCTTATCACATAGGAAATGATGAATACGACTAACTGTCCCATAAGATTTGGAACATTATGGATCATATTATAGATTTCCAGAATGAGATTTTTTATTATCTTGAATATAGAAATCTTTGTAATGAACACTCCCCCATAGATAAACACTCTCTTTCATAGGGATACTTCTTCTTTTCTTAGAATTCTTTTTCCTTTCTCCCCCTATGTTATTTTCAAAAAGAAATTTAAGGGAATGAAAAAAATATTATGATACCTCTAATTTTGGTAAAAAAACATCCAAAAGACAAGCAACCAAATATTTCCTTATGATAGGAAAAAATTTATACTGGTATGGAAAACAACAAAAGATCGGATTTAAGAAAGATCATCCTTTCTTTTCCTTGGGAATCCGATTCTTCACTATTGTCTTTAGCTTCTTGAGATCCTTACGATATTCCTCTTCTCTCTCAAGAAACTATTCCTGATCCTCAACATTCTTCTCTATGACTTTGATTCTATCTTCCTGGCCCTTAAGAGCCTCTACATGAGCCTTTAGGAATTCTTCATGCTTGACAAGCTTTTCATCAATCACAATCCGAAGATCTCTTACTCACTTCTATCTCTAGGTAACAGAATATAGTTATCCATTCAAATATTTAACTTCTTGCATCCATGTATTCTAATTGAGGGTTATATTTTTCTCAAAGTTACTTGTAAGATAATTGATCTTACCATCTTCAATGACAAAATCCTCCTTATCACCATCTTGGAACTCATCAAGTTCTATCAAATCTTCTATTGTCTTCTTTGACCTTCCAACCATTTTCTTACAGGGCCTTCTGTGTACATCATAGTTAATGAAGAAATTATTAAAATTAGCCTCAATATTTACACACTTATCCATCAACGTGGATACTAAATCTGATTTCTGATATAATGTGTGTGGAAGCATCTGGCATCAGGAGTCTATGCTTGGAAAAATCAGAATAGTCCCAACAATGATTTTTCAATGACATAACAATGAAATCATGTCTAAGTGATGATGATTCTAAATTTTCATCTTTTCTAGGTGAGGTCTTTTTCTCTAGCTCAAAAAGTTTACTCTTTGAAGATACACCATCTTACTTCTTCTTTATAACAACTTTAGTAGGTGTATCAACAACCACATGTTTTACCTTGTCGGTTTTTAGAATGGATTTCTCTTCTAGATATTTTTGTTCCATATTAGAAAACTGAACAATATTATCTTCATCTATGTATTATTTCTTAGCTCTTTTCTCAGCATCCTCAGGATGAAAGAAGTCATGATTAGAACTTTCTTCCTCAAAGATCTTAGTCACTTCATATTTGCCCCTCTTATCCTCTCCTATATCATCTTTCCCAGGTGTAGCCAACTTTGATGATTCTACATCAAAGGTTCGGATTGACAGCTTCTTAAATGGACTTTCCTACTCATGGAAATCATCAACATGCATAATCAAATCTGCGGTGTCACCACTATGTTCTTCTTCTTCCTATTATTTTAATACATCTTCTACTTATTTTTCTTTGACCTTTTCCAGAGTCACATATTTCTTTCCTGGGGACTTAGGTAATTCTCTTACCAAGAAATAATCACGTACCAGAATGATCTCTAAAGCTTTCTATGTATCCTTCAGAAGGGATTGCACTATCTCAGCTACAATCATCTTCTTCATTAACTTCTTTTATATAGCTTGATTTTCAATCTCATTTGTTTTCTTCTCTTTCAAAGGATCTGTTTCTTTAAGATCCAAGTCAAACTCTGGATCTCCTTCCTTCTAGTTTTCCTTATATTCCCATCAATTAGCTACAACCTCATCCAGATATGATTTTTTTCTTTTTTGGCTTTGGAGGTGTGGATTGGAATTTATTTTCTTTTGGGTTTTTTACTTCATCTTCTACTTCCTTTAATTTCAGTTTCGTTCTAACCTTTTTGGATGGATCTGACACTTCTTTTTTCATTATAATAACTTCAAATTATTGTTCTGGTAGGTCATAAAATTCTCCAAAGTACTTAAAAAAACCAATGATCATCCTCTTCAGAGTATCATCACTGACTTGCATGAAATTTCAATTCCTTGGCATCGAGGAGAAATGAATTTTAAAAGATTCTATGCACCGAAAAATTAACATGGAATGAATAGCTAGATACATGATTATCTGATCCTTCAAGTTTCCATTTTTAATTTTCCCTATCGTAATGAGAACATGCTTAACCAGATTGATCTTCCTCAGATTTACCATGATATCCAAGATATACATGTCACACTCGTTCAATGTATCATTATCACCTTTTGTTGGAATGATGAATCCTTGAACCCATAATTCTAGAATCTGATAGTTTCTAGTCAAGTGATAAATATTTGGAGTCTTGACCTCTGTAAGACCGAGGGACTCCATATATTTCACCTTAACAAAGCTTCCTTTGACTTCTAGAAACTTATGATAATAAAACTCAGCTTCCCCTTCGTATGGAATACCAACCAAACTAGTTGCCTTTGTATATGAAAGAGTATAAGTCTTTCAGTATCTCTTGAATGGACACTTCTCTCTACCTTTATCCTTAATGAAACTGAATGATTCATAAAACTCAGTTAGGAAATCCGGATACACCAAATCTTCAGCAGCTGGCTTTGACATGCAAACACTCTCCCTTCCATTGAGCTTGATTTTCTTCGAGATTATTGAATCATACTTGTTGAAGAAGTTCAGATCCACCAACCATTCTCTATATACCTGCCACTTTGAGACTGGCTTGACAATAGAGAAATAATTCTGAGAGGATTCTTCTACAGACATTCGGAATTGAGAAACCCTTGAAAAACCAAAATGAGCTTATGTATAAGGGAAGCAATTCAACATGAGAGAGCTTGAGAATAGATGTGGGACAAACATTGGGGGTCCTTTATATTGGCATTTGACGTGACGATTCATCATCCAAACTCAATAATAATGGCTGAAATCCCTTCTAATCAGATCTGACGGTCGATGTGATTGCTGCAAGGAAAAATTAGATCAGATCTTTATAGGGTTTTTTTTGAAAAACATTCAGATTTAAGGAAAAGAGAATCTGAAAAATTTAAAAAAAAGAAACTAGAAACAGGTAAAAGATTATTCCGAACACTCAAGAAAGGAAACATACCTTTTGGATTGCTAGGAAGATTATTCATAATAGGGAAAATTCTTCTTAAAGAACATTACATTCCAAAAAATTTTGATTTCAAAAATATTTGAAAAACTGACTACGAATTTTTAGAAAATCATCATTAAAAAAATTTAGAAAATATTCATTATGAAAATTTAGAAATGACTTCAACACAAAAAATTATAAGATCTTTATTATGGAAATTTAGAAAATCTTCATTTAAAATTTTTTATTACGAATGACTTTAAAAAAACTAGCTACAAAAATTATCTTTACGAAGGATTTAAAAAATATGACAATGAAAATTTTTATTACGAAAGATTTGAAAATTTTGACAACGAAAATTTTCATTACAAATTATTTGAAAATTCTAACAATGAAAATTTTCATTACAAAATATTTGAAAACTTTTACTATAAAAATTATCATTATGAAAATTTTTATAAATCTGACTATAAAAATATTTATTACAACAAATTTTAAACAAACTAACAAGAAAATGTACTCCCTCTATAAAAAGGAGTTTATTACTATAAAGAGATTCTTTTCAACATAAATTTAACTAGGAATATAACCATAAGGTTATCATTCCTAAATTCTGTTTAATTTATTGAAATCTATCGGAGGGAAAAGATTTTGTGAAAATATCAACATGTTGATCTTGTGTTCTAATAAATTAATGAATGATATTACATTTCTGTGTGTGATCCCTAAGATATTAATTCCTAATATCTATGTGTTTTTCATGAGAGTAATGTTCATGATTTTTTATAAGGGAAATGGCACAAGTATTATTACATAGAATTTTTGTTTTGGTAAAACTCATACCATAGTATGTGAGTGTTTGTTTCATCCACAACACTTGAGCACAACAATTTCTAGATACTACATATTAAGCTTCGACAGTGGACATTTCTATTGAGCGTTTCTTATTGCATGACCAGGAAACTAATGAATCTCTTTATAAATGAAATGTTATGGATGTACTCTTTCTATCAATTCTACATCCACCAAAATCAGCATCCAAAAAACTTTTTCGGAAAAAGTCATTTCCATAAGTATAAAAGAGTCCTAAATCAATGGTTCCCTTTAAGTAGGGAAAAATTATTTTCACTACCTTTAAATGAGATTCCTTGGGATTGGATTGATATCTTACACATAAGAATAATGAAAAAATTATGTATGGATGTTTAGCTATCATGTAAATTTAACTTTCTATCGTACCTCTAAAAGATGTTTGATCTACTAGTTTTCCAGCTTAATCACGATCAAGTGTGTTTGAGGTTCCAATGGGAGTACTAATACTCTTAGTGTTTTCAAATCCATACTTTTTAAGAATATATTTAATATACATATGTTGGGATATATAGATTTCTTCTGGTTTTTGTGAAATTTGAAAACCAAGGAAAAATGTTAACACTCCCATCATACTCATTTCAAACACAGATTTCATTAGATCTATAAAGGAATCAGTTAAATATTACTAATTTTAACCAAATATAATTTCATCAATGTAAATTTGAACAATAAAACATTTTTCTTATCATTATTTATAAAAAGTGTTGGATCTGCATCTCCCTTAACATAATTGTTTTGAAGAAAAAATCATGTAAGCCTATCATACCATGCTCGAGGGGCATGCTTAAGTCTATACAAAGCTATGGTAACATTTTAAAAATGTTCAGGATGTTTTGTGCCATCAAAACCAAGATGTTTTTTAATAAAAACATCATATTGTACAAAACCATTAAGGAAAGCACATTTCACATCCATTTGAGAATTCATGAAGTTGAAAAATGAAGCAAAGGAAGTTAAAATACAAATAGATTCAAGTCTAGCTACTAATGCATAGGTTTCTTCATATTATATTCCTTTTTTTGATTATATCCTTTAACAACCAATATTTATTTATTTCTTACTATGATTCCATTTTCATCACACTTATTTATGAAGACCCATTTTTCTCTAATAAGAGATGCTTCCTTAGGTCTCTCAACCTAGGTAAAAAAATTATTCCTTTCGAATTCATTTTTATCATCTTTCATAGCTTTTATACAATCATTATCACATAAAGCTTCATCAGTGCTTTTTGGTTCTAATTGAGAAGGGAATGTTAGATGTTCAACCTCATTCCTTAATAAACTTCTAGTCCTTACCGGTTGATTTACATTACCATTGATACTATCACTGGGATGATTCTTAATAATCAACTTATTTGGGTTTTTTAAAATTTTTTCATCAACATAGGGTAGGAAGTATTATAGGTTAAATACTTAAGAAACCATTTCATGGACATTTTATATATCATAAGGATCTTCTAACAAAGGGTGATAATCATTTTTTGAAAACACATCTGAAGATGTAGTTTGGGGTTGTTTAAAAACAAAGGGATCGGTTTCACCAAATTTGACATGTACTGTTTCTTCAACAGTACATGTGTTTTTATTGAGAACTCTATAAGCCTTAGAAGTTTTGGAGTAGCCTATGAAAATTCCTTCATCAGAGTTTGGTGTATATTTGTGTAAGTTATCTTTAGTTTTTGAAATTAATACCTTGTAGCCAAAAACCATGAAGTAGTAATGACTATGTTTTTTACCATTCCATAACTTATAAAGAGTTTTATTATTAAAATTTCGAATAAAAAGATGATTTATAGTATAACAAGTAGTACTTACAGCTTCATCCCAAAAATGTTTGGCTATAGAATATTCACTCAACATGGTTCTTGTTATCTCTTGAAGAATTATATTTCTTCTATCAACAACACAAATTTGTTGAGGATTTCTAGATGTTGAGAAGATATGAGTAACGCTTTTCTACGACAAAAAGTTTCAAAAACAAAATTTCGAAATTCTCCACCATGATCACTATGAATAGTTATCAAAATAATGTTTTTCTCATTTTTAAGTTGGGCTCTAAAACTTTTGAAATAAGAAAAATCTCTAGATTTCATTACTAGAAAATAGACAAATGTAAATATAGTGTAATCATCAACTAAGGAAAATAAATAATATTTTCCTCCAATGATTCAAGTTTGTGTTGGGCCAAAAAGATCCATATGCACTAACTGTAATGCATCAGTGGTTGAGACTTCACTGACTGATTTTAAACCTGATTTTTTTTTCTTACCAAATTGATAAGGATCCCAAACTTTCAATGATTAATATTTAAACTCTGGTATATCATTAACTAATATTTTCTTAGAATGTTTTCTTTGGTTCCTAAGGATAAAATGTCCTAGACTTCTATGAAACGACCTTGAATGATCATCCATTGCACTAAGGCAAGGTAGATCTTGGTTTATAAGGTCTTCTAAGTATACTGTGTAAACATTCTCTTGCCTATTGGTAGAAAGACTAAACTCTTCCTTGGAATTGTGAACTAAGAACTTGACCTTCCTAAAATTCATATGTTAACGCTAATAACATTATTTACTTATACTAATGAGTTTTTTCTTAAGACACTTAACAAATAAAACATTTGAAATACATGTTTTTTCAAGAAGAACGATGTTACCTATACTAATAAATTCTCTCTGAGCATCATCTCTGAAAGTTAAATTCCCTCCTATCATCTTTATAATCTTTTCAAAGTAGTTTTTTTCAGTCATATTCTAGGACCATACAATATCTATATTCCATGTATTGATATTGGTACTTTCATTATTTTCTTGAAAATAAGAATGTTTGAATTTCGGAATCAAAAATTTCCGAGATCTGGATTGTTATACAATAAAATGTTGGGTATCAACATATGTTTTGAAAAATAAACCTTATGAAACCCCAGAGATTGAACATTATTCAAAGGACAATTTTTCTCCCCATGCCCACCACATTGACATTTATTACAAAAAGGGGATCTGGATGGAATAAAATAGTTGTTTCTTAAAACAACATTACTGTGAGTATGACCTACTCCAGTAGTATTTCCATGAGGTTTTATTTGAGAATACATTTTGCCAAAATTTTCTTTACCAGAAGTATTGTTTTAAAGATTTTTTTAAGGGAATATATTTCAGATTTTAGTCTTATGACTAAATTCCTATCCTCAATAATTTTTTCCTTAGAGTTAGATTTTTCCTCAAAAACATTTATTTTAAAAATAGCATTCTTAAGATCTTTATAATGTTTTTCCATTTCAGAATTTACATCCTTATGTTCTTTAGAAAGTTTTTCTAGAAGCCAATCTTTATCTTCAAGAAATCTAAATAGGTCTGAAATCTCTTTTGTAAGAATTTATTCTCTAGTATTTCCCCTATCTAATTTAATAGAAATTTTACAATTTATTGCTTCTAAAAACAAGGAAAATATAGATACTTCTTCATAAAAAGGTATTTCTTCATTACATATAGATAAATTATCTTAATTATAAGTAATATCTTAAGAATAGTAATTTTTATCAAGAGATATATTTTTTAAATCCTCGACAGTGTGTACCATGTCTATAAGACAAGTATTTGGGAAAGAAGTAGAAACAATGAATCCAATATTTTTCTGTGCTAATGATTCATATTTGGAAGATTCACTTCTCAAAGAGTCTCCACATCTAGAAATATATGTATTGTTTACTTTAAGACTTTTCTGGTGCTTTCAATGATAGAACTTCTTCTTGTTTCTTTCTAAATTCCATTCATTCTTTTCTATATTTTTCAATAGAGGGAAATCAAGTCTGCTATGACCTATTATTCTACATTAATAACAAGTTAATTCTCCATATTTCATCTCTTTGTAATCTCTATTCTTGAACTTATTTTTATAGTTCTTCTGAGCTATATTATTGTTCATTCTCTGAGAAACATTAGCTAATTCATTTTCAGACTTTTTTGTATCACTAGATTCTGACTGAATAGTAACTTTATTTGACTTTTATCTGGTTACTCTTTATGGAGTCTTGGATTTAATATGTTTAGAAGTAGTTGTAAAAGAATCTCCTCAATTCCCATTCTTATTTTTAACATTATCAGCATCTCTCTTTTTTCTACTCTAATGTAGAAGAAGGGCTCCAACCAGCTCATCTAAGGAAATCAGGGTAACTATCAGGTTCTCATAAATTGTTATCCTCTTTAATTCTCATTCATTTGGCATAATGTATATGATCTTATCTACAAGGTCCTCATCATACAAACCTTTTTCTCCCATAAACATTAAGCTATTCATGATAGTCATAAACCTTTGTTGAACTTTGCTCATAGGTTCTCCATAAGGAAATATAAATCCATGGTATTAAGCTCTTAACATATCTCTTCTTGTCTCTATAACATTAGAAGTACAAAAATGTTTAACTTCAAGTTTCATCTAGATACTATTTGCAACTTCACGTGAAGATATTTCACTATAGATATTCCTAGTCATATAACATAGAAATATATTTCTTACTCTAAAATTTTCTTAATATTTTGATTTATCCTGATTAGTAAAAGTTATCAATTCTTTGTCAGGAATCTTATAGTCTCCGGTCAGCATTATATAGTTATCAATAGTAGTGTTAATAAAGAATGTATTCATCCTATCTCTCAAATACTCGTAATCATTTCCATAAAAAGAGGTGGTCTGGTAGGATTTATATTGTTGATAGAACCAACATTTAAACCTATCATCTTAAGGAAAATCATTCCACACAAGCTTGTTAGTAATAGAAGTTTGTAAACAAAAGAAAATATTCTAATCAAGGAAAATATAACTAGAGTATCTCTAAGAAAAAAGTGAATGCAAACATTATGTGTTAGAAAATCTGATTCCATAAAATTTAAGAAGAATATTTCTATTCGGAATCTTATCCTGAGATTAATTCATATTTAACCAAAACACTGTAGCCAATTTTTAGATTGGTTCAGGGTTCATGGTCACCTCCTCTGATACCAATTTATGGATTGATATTATGATAGATATGATACTGATTTTAGTATCAAACTATGGTATAGATACTCAATATACAGGGGGGGTTGAATTGTATAATTTAAAAACTCTTTAATGAAATTTTTTATAAAAAAAATTCATAACACCTCTAAGTTCTAATAAATTTCTTGATTTCAGAAATGAAACATAACAAAAGTTTACAACAACAATGATTCTAACACAATGCGTATAGAATCTTATTTAATCAGAGTAAAATTATAAGGAAGTATAAGATAGTTATACTTTCCTTAACAACCAAAATTAATGCGTAAAACACAATTAAAAGACTACAAGTAACAAGTAGTAAATATTTTAATCCAAAGAGAAGGGTATCCAACAACATTGAATAAAGGTCCCTTGATTTATACTTTCAAGAAAGTCTATCTTACCAAAACCTATGTAATCCTTCAATTCAAAGATTGGTATCTGTCTTGCTATCCCCACAAGACCTCGATTTGTAATGAAATCAGCACCTCAAACTTCACAACCTGATGACTCTAATTTAAATGAAATGACACCTTTTCACAAAGAAATTCTACATGAAGAAAAGTTTCAACAAGACGTTCAAATTTTCTACATGAAGCCTAGGAATTTATAGGAGTCTCTCCCACTAGAAATCACTTCAAAATCATGTAAGAATGTTTTTCCAAAAGTTGGTCTACAAAAAAGTTATGAGCTCGTTCAAATGAGCTTCTATTTATAAGAACTGCTTCAACGGTTGTCTCCCTCCTCCAATGATCATATTTATTTTTGTGAATTTTAGAGGGACATATACCCATGTCACTCAAGAAATGGTTAGTTAGTAACTGAATGTAAAACATCATTTTATAACCAAAACACGTGTAATAAAAAATATGGTTACTTAAGAAAATTCATTTTTCGAAATGTAAGAAAAACTGAAGGTTCAGAGTCTAACCAAAAATAAATTCAGATTCTATAATGCAAGGATATTAAAATTCTATTTTCCATGGAATTTAGAACCTGAATTCTATAGAATTATGGAGTATGAATTTCCTAGAAATTTGGAATCTATATTCACAAGAATTCAGAACTTGAAATTAGAATGTTCAGAGTATGAATTCATAAGAATTCAGAGTCTTAACTAAAAAGAGTTTGAGGTCTGCATTCACAAAGTTCTGAGTCAGAACTCATAAGAGTTCGGAGTCTAAATTCAATGAACTCGGAGTCAGAACTCAGAAGAGTTTGGAATCTAAATTCAGAGAGTTTGGTGTTAGAACTAATAAGAGTTCGTAGTCTGAATTCAAAGAACTTGGAGTCAGAACTCATAAGAGTTCCGAGTGAGAATTTAGAGAACTCGAAGTCAGAATTTGTATCTGGAAAAAAAATGCTCTAAATATAAGTATTATATGATTCTGTGGTTTTGGATATGAAACTTTATTTAATACATAGACAAAATGAAAACTGAAAATAACGGTAAAGATAAATTTCCTTGCGGAAGTAAATTTTCCTTATGAAAGTAAAACATAGATTAAATTGAATTTTTCCTTAAGATAAGGTGTTTCTTATTTTCAAAATACGCAGTAAAGGAAATATCATAAAGAAACCTTATTGACTCAACAATCTCCCCAAACATGAAGCAATGGAAAAGTTATAAGAAAACCTTATTGAATCAAAAACATCAACTAATTATTTTCTACATTTTAATATAGGTGTTACCATGAAAAAAATTACAATAATAAATTATTTTAATGATTGATGTTTTAGAAATAGAAATTTTTATTTCATTTATAAAATTATTTTATTAAAGTGAATGTAACAATGATTGAAGAGTGTATTTGAATAAAATATAAATCATCTATAAATACATTGAAAAATGATGTAACTAATAAATAATTCATGATTCATGATGATGATATAATAGTTGAATTCATTAATATTTTTAATGAAATTATGAGTACCATCATATTCATTATTGAGAATTAAAAATATACTGTAATTTTAAATAAGATAATATGTATCTTACTAGACATGTTTGATATAGTGGTCTCAAAACATAGAGATGATAATCTAGGTATAAAACTATTTTATTATCCTAATATTATTCTCATTTTTTAGTATACATGTAAGGGAAGTGTGTTACAGATTAATGGAAATACTAAAAAGAAAATTCACTTTGAAAACATATAATAAGATATGTGTAAAAAAGAACCAGTTTTGGTAGAAAATGATTTAGATGAAGAATAAAATGTTGAAGTGACCTTTGAAAAACTAATTTCATTCAATAATATAAGTATAAAAAGATTTATAGGAATGTTTCTGGTAATTATACCACTTATGTATTTTAAATGTGTATTTAATGGAAATTTTTTCATAAATTATATATATATTTTTAAATAATATTATTATGGAAATGAGGATGAAAACCAAAGATATCCACAAATGAAAATGTGCTATTTTTTGTAAATTAAATGTTTTATTTAGAGGTTGATGGTTAAAATTTCTTATTAACCCAGAAAGTGAATTTATCACCATTTTTTTTGTTTTTTATAATAGTTATGATTATGTGGAAATTAATACTTTCAAAAGATCTTAGGAAAATTGTTTTATTGCAAAAGCGAATGAGGAATAATTCCATAGTGATGAAACAAGAAATACTAAATGTTATGAAAAACAAAAATGTATTTTTCATTGAATTTTTATTTCAATCTTGTATCTCATATTTCTCAAATATAGAGAATGAGAACCAATTTATAAAAAAAAGATATCCAATCATTAAGAAATAATGATTTTATTCTTATAGATAAATAATAAATTCTAATTAAATTTATTGGTTAAATGAAGTTGTTTATTACTGAAAATAATAAATTAAAATTTTAAATATAATTGGGAGATAAAGTGAATTAGTTTTAGTTTTACATTATCTAACTAATATTGAAAAATGGGGAAAAGTAATTAAGCATGCTCAATAAAAAAGTTTATAATTTTATTCAATAATTTGGAGAAATATAAAAGGAAAATATTATGAAAGGTATTGAAGTCTCATAGAATGATGAGATTCAAGTATACCAGTAAATACCACATCTAAATTATGATAGATATATTGGGAGTTTTGATGTAAAATCTCATTCAATTGACTCATTCAAAATGTCATGTTTATAACAAAACAACATGATTCTAAAAAATTAGAGAATTTCAGGAACTCTAATTTGAAAGTAAAAACCTGTTAAAACATTATTTTAAAAATATTGTATGTGAAGTGGAATATTTTCGGAATTTATTAAAATTTTTCATAAAAATATAGAATTGATGGTAAAAAACATAATGGAAGATTATGTGTTCAGATTTGAAAAAGAAACTATTTTTATCGAAAACATAATATTTTATGTATTCTATTATTATTATAGATAATTTTTTAACATGGAATTGATATTTTTGTTTAATAAAAAGTATTTCTTTAAGATTATATGTGCTATCATATTGATATACAGTGATATTCAACCCACTCAATGGAATCAAATTCCAAATAAAATAAGATATTTTATCATTAAAAGTTCATAATAAATTCTAATCATTAGATGATGTTTTTGGAAAATGCTTCTAACTATGTCACTCAACTAAATAATTTTTCATCATTCCACAAAATATATTTATTATTAGTAAATATTTTCTAAAATATAATAATAATAAATACCATATTAATTAAGAGGATTTCATGGTTAATGTTTTCATCAAAATATCATCAAAATAATTTCTACGGACTCTGTATTGTAAATGTTATTAATGAATGATATGAGATTTAATGATTCTAAAGTGTTTTGAGAAGTGAATTAACATCTTAGTGAATTTTTTAAATTATGTTTCACTTAAAATTGATGGAGTTGGATCAAAAGTGATTGGAAATGATAAATTAAAGACTGAAAATTTGTTTATGTTAATTGGATGAAATAGAATTTATTATGTGTATATCATCTCTATAAAGAGGAAAATAATGTTATTTTATGAAATTATGGTTTCTTGTCGAATATATCAAAATATGGTTATGTATTGAACTGTTTAAGGATTACATTAAGATTTTTTTTTCTAATTAGGATATATTAAAAATTTATGTCATATAATCTTAATACAGTAAAATCAATTATAGCATTAAATCCATGGTTATGGTAATGAAAATAACATGATCAAAATTACCCATGAAGATAATTTTCATGATATTATTTTTGTAATGAAAAGATAAATTTTATGTGATCTAATTTTAAAAATGGAATTATTTTTAATTCTCCTCAAAATAAAGTTGAAATTCAGACACATCATCTATTAGAGCTCATTCATTCAATATAATGACCCATGGTTTCACTAAGATTTTTCCGTATATTTATATAATTTTAATATCTTGTTCAATATTAAAAACTAAAATAAAATCAAAATTTGACATGATAAAATAAAATTTAACCATTATAATATAACCATCAAAATATAGGGAATAAAAGAAAGTAATTATTTTACAAAATCTATGAAGGAATGACATAGCTTCGAGTAGATGAAGTATTCCGTATGTGAGTAATTTTACTAATATTGGAAATGATGTTGATTAATTATGGTTATATATATAACAATACCTTGTTGAAGTTGAATAATTATGGTTTGAGATATATCATATTCTATAAAAATCAAGCTTATAGAATTTTCCCTGAGATCTATACAAACTGAATTACCGCCCTTGACTTCCACGAGAGTATAGATTATATTTTCATTATATATATATATATTGAAATTATTTTTAAATAGAAATTATTATTATATAAATATGTAATTATAAATTTAATATGTTATTTATCTCATGAATTTTCATATTTTTCGTATAGTAGTTTTTTAAAAATGGATGTTTCTTTCTATTAAAATAGTTTTCTTTCTATTTCATTATTAAAATATAAATTTATAAATTTTTGGATTTTAATTAGAAATAAATTATTTCATTTTTTATTTAGAATGTAAAAACATCTTAATTTTAATTTATTTTCCAAATTAATAGATTTTTTTAACAAAATATCGACTTTTATTACAATATCTTTATATTGGTGATTATTAAAATTTCATAAAACCTTTCAATTTAAAAAATATTTTTTAATTATTAAATTTATTCATTTTACAAATATTTTCTTAAATTTTAAAAACTATATTTAGTCTCATAAATCAAAAGTTATATTTTAATTCTATCGAAATACTTTTTTGGTTCATTTTATTAATTGAAACAATATTTTGGTAAAATTTGTTTTTAGATTGATTTTAATTCAAAATTACATTTATTAATATTATTATAAACCAATTTAGGTATTTAAAAAATCATTAATAATATAATCCAATATATAAATTAAAATAATAAAAATGCACTTTTCTTTAAATATATTTTTACTTATTAAGTGAATTTGTTTTAAAATTATTTCTTCAGGATGATATAAATTTTATTTTCAAAAATTATTTTTAAATTTGAAATAATAATGTTAAAATATATTAAAAAAATTCAGTTGTAATTATGTCCCTTAAAATTTAATTAGTATTGTTTAATATTAATTACCCATAAAATACAAATAATTGTAAAATTTATTTACTAAGAGGAAATAACCCCAAACATGTTAAAAACATGTTTTATAATGGCTTATTGACGTTTTTCATAACCAAACCTCACACCCCCTTCACCTTTTTCCATTTTTGATCCTATTAACCATGAATAATAACTTCACATTATAGAAAATTGTAAAGTTTTCTTCCAAAAAGTCTCTCCTATTCAATTATATAAGGGGATCATTCTACCCTTTATGTTATACCATTACATTATAATTTATATATATAAATGTACCACTTTTTCTTCTTATTAATCTTTCTTAATTAATTGATCATTTTTTCGCCACTAGTTATCTTAAGTCCTCCATTTCCAAGGATATTTCAATGAGAAAACACAAACTCTTGATGTAAGTAATACATACTTATTAATCTTTATATTAATAAAATATTCAATCCATAACAATGTAATTAAATTAGTGTACTTGTTATACTTATTTGTTATTATATTAATAGAACAACCATTATTTACTCATTTCTCTCCCCAGGGAGACAAAGTGAATTTTAATCATGTGTTGTGTGTACTACATCCTCCACGAAGTAGAATTTTCATTTATCATTTTAATATTCATTATTAATAGAAAAATTTTAAAATATGTTCCACAAAATTAAACTAAATAAATAATATCATGATTATTTTTTATAATGATATTATACACTTCTGTAACTGTACTCATCCATCTAGATATAACATGTTCATGTTTTGGTGGGTTTAACCTGCAACATGAATAATTATATAAAACTATATCATGGATGACAATGGTAACATAAATAATATTATTATTATCTGTTTATAATAAATTATATATCATTTTTCTGTTCTAGACTAATTATATTTTATATTTATCCAATTCTTAAAATATCATCTTTGATCACAAACAATACACAAATACGCCAACAACAATTTAATTATCACAAAAACATAGAAAAAAATATATATTTTGTAAGTATATTATGATAATAAATGTTCCAAAATAAATTAAATACATAAGAATAATATTCAGTATAATTTTTATAATAAACATAATTATATTATTAAGTAATTTAGGTTCATGCATTGAATGAATCCAGAATAATCTAAGAGTTTGTGCTTAAACAATTTTTTTGATTGAGTTACAATAAATTATTTGACTATAGTATTCCATATTTTATTTGTTCTAACTAATGAAAATTTTTTATTTAGTATTCATATTATTTTATATGGCTATTAAAATCTTCTTTATAGCCACATCTTCAAAATATTCTTACTTCAAAGATTATATTACTTGTAAAGATGTCATATATCATTTTAACACATTTAGATATATTTCTTATAATACACCATATTTTATTTTTAATGGTCTATCAAGTACCCTTTAATAATTTGGAATAAATATTCTTTTATATCTCATGATATTCAATTTTCATTCCAAATTAAATATCCCACGGTTTTTTGATTCAAAATTTTTAAAATTTATATTGGTTTTTCATAACTCAACTTATTTCATGGGTCAAAATGATACAAAATTTACTATAGTTTTTAAAAAAAATTAATTATTCAATTTAATCATGATATTATATTTCCTATCACTAAGAAAATTTTAATTTGTTATTCAAATAATTACCTTGATGAAATTCATACACAATTTATTTCATTGATGAGAATAATTATCATTCTCTTTAAAGAAATTTAACCCTCATTTTCCCAAATTTCACTTCCTATCAGTCTTCTCCCTTTTAATATGAAATATGATTATATATTATATCACATGAAACTCATTTCTACCTTCTCCTATTCCCAAAATAAGGTTTTATAACCCATTTTATGATGTGGGATTTCAAAAATATTTGTCTTTGAAACATAAAAAAGGTAACCTTTCTATTTCTCATGTCATGAAATTTTTTACCTCCATAAAAGATTTTTTCCAAATTATATGATCCTGAAAACAGTAAATATATTTTCAAAAAACATTAGAGTTCAATTAATTCGTAAATGAAAATTATATGTTATTTCTTTTTATAAATAATCTTATTCTCATTTATTAAGGAGGCACAAAAGAGGTTCATTTTTTAATCTTACTTCACATTGATCAGTCTCATGAATTTTCATTCATTAAAACTTAATTTTCATGAACTACATTTAGTTTTTTTAAAATATATACTTATTACATGATTTAATTATGTATTATCTTGGTAATACTTATGATATTTCCTTTACTTATACATTGAGACAATAGTATGAAACCTACATCTTTATCATCTGATTTATCATGATTTTTCTTTACATAATAATTATTTTACTCATGTGTCACACATATTAATGTACATTAAATCGTTTTCATTATCTGACAGGTGGTGTTAGAATTTTATAGACCTCCAATACATTTGTTAAAGATTTATATCTCATTATATATTATCTATGGGATTAAAGAGTGAACTTAATCATTTAAGGGAATTTGTTAAATAATTTTATAGCAATGTGGAGCGGATCCAGTCTATCATTGGAATTTATCCACTATGGAATTTTTGTAAATGAGCCTTAACAAATTCATATGTTTTCCTAGATTATATTGACTTTACATGTTCTATGATTCAATTATATAGTGATATAATTTCATTATCTATAGATTCAATGATTATAAACATTCTCTTGTTTTTATAATGTATGAATTCAATATTTTATGATCATGTTCCTTCATAACAATATCATACTTGTTTGATTATATTATGATCAATTATTATCTATGATTATTATAATTTATGCATACTCTTATATAGTGTTTGAGCTCACCCCTTCTTATATATCATTTTCCCAAGGTAATGAAGGAATGTAATATGTGTGGTATTTCTATAAGAATATCTATTATTGAAAATATTATGGCGATATTATATATTGTATATGGACTACGTAGTTTCTTATATATTGAAAAAAATAATTTTTTGTTGATAAAGAAAAGGGAGTTGTTAGTTAACCATTAGTCATAATTATTTAAAAATATAAATCTAAATTATATCGGTTTTGTATTATAATATAATATTTTTTGATATTGAGAAAAGTATAAAAACCTTTTTGGAATGGAAAACTCATCATTTAATCTTAATTTTTGAATTATCCAAGCTATACATTGAGGATGATGTCATTAAAAATGTATTCAAGAAATATATCACTTTATTGGTATTTTTAAATTTTGGAACCTGAAGTTTAGGATCATCAGATGAAATTTATAAATAATTTAAAATCAGATTAAGAATTGCCTAAACTAGTAATTCTGCTTTTATTAATGATATGGTTGACATGATCAAAATGTATTATCTTTTTTTGTTGGATCAAAGTGAATAATCTATAAAAACATGAGATTTTATAATATATTTCTAATAAAATTATTTGATAGCTTTGACGACTTATAACACATTTGTGATTTTCTTTTTAGGTATATTCTTTTTATTTTTCATATAACTTTTTCACATTTTATTTTGTTTGTGTTTTTAGAAATAAATGGAAATTTTGGGTGGAAAAACCCTAACACATGGTTGGGGAACAGTTAGGAGTAATTGTGAGCCCTGCCCAAGTAATCATGCAACCATGTGGGGTTCTTGGATGGTGTCTTATCAAACAATTAGAGCATGAATTTTAAAATGTGTTGGATAACTGTGTGGTATAATCAAGCATCATGTCAGGGATAGATAGTGGAAATCACACAATCACCTCAAGGTCTGAAAAACCATGAGAACTAAATATTTGGATCATCTGGGTCATTAATAATGTATATTTTATATTTTTTCCGTCACATATTTAACTCCAAGTCACCCCACTTCCTCCCCACTGATTATTTTTATCCCTAGAAGCCTAAATATCTCCATTTTTTATCCTTAGATCTCTATTTTTGAGTTAAATTTAGTGGTATATCCTCATGATTCCTCATGTAAGTGAGTTTCTCCTTTGTTTTCTTCCCCAAAATAGGGATTTCTTTCATTTTCTTTGGGTTCCTCTTCTCTAATGGATAGGGTTATGATTTTTGTGTTTTATGGTAAATTTTGGGGTTTAATATCCATACTTATGGATGGATATTTCTCCCCTGGGATTCAGTTGAGTTGTGATTTATGTTTCACACCAGATTGTGGGGATTTCAACAACTATGGTATGTGATTTTGTACATAACCATTATTTTATGAATTTATTACACATTAATGAATATTTTTGGATTTTTTATATTTATTCTTTATCGTGTGAAAGTATTTTTTGAATGGATTTAATATGACTTTAGTTTAAAATTGTTTTTCTAAATGATATTGGGTGTATTTCATTTTTAAAACCTTATTACGATTTCTTTGGGTGTTTTATAACATATGAAAATGGTTTATTAAATTATCTAATTTACATGAATCATGTTTGGAGAAAGGATTTGTTGTGAATATGATTTTGATAAGGTTTTTGGGTGCACACATGGTGGCATGTAACGTGTATTTTCCATTTCTTGGGTTGGGTGTGTGAAATTGGTGTGTCATGTGAAATACAGAAATTGTTTGAGCACAAATGGAATCCATGGAAACTAGGTGGGAAAACTATGATTTCTGTGCTAGTGATACAGAAGTGTCTTCAGACTAGTCTTACATAGTAGTATTGATGGTAATAATACTAACAAAATATTGAGGATTATTGGTGACCAATGGTCCATTTGAGAATCCCCTTATAGTGGCTCATGCATGAAAACGATGTTAGTCGTGGTTTCTAATCCACATTACACTGAGACATGAGATAAAAAGTGTCCCAATATTACATAATGATTAGAGGGTTCTCCTATAACTAGTTCTGTTTGGTTATATCACCCTTACCATCAGCTTATGGTATATTTTTTGGTTAGTTTAAAAGAAAGAATAATTACTTTTAATGTTTTTTCCTCAAAATTTAGTTTTCCTGTAAATGTTTCTACTCATTCATTTCTAAAAAATTTAAATTATTTCTATTATAATGTTTAATTCATGGAATCTATTTTTGTTTGGCATCGTTATGGGCTATAAATAAAACACTACATAAACCATTAGGTGTAATTAGACTTGGTTATTTTTAACATTCTTAATGTAATGGATTTTGAAGATTGAGATTTTGGATTCTAGAGGATATTGTTTCTTCTGGAAATGGGGATGACCTTGTTTGTTTAAGGTTCAAACTTTCCAATCGAGTTCTAACGGGTTTATTTGTAGAACCAAAAACACCCAATGATTCTATATCCATTTCGACCTACTTTACAAAGGTAGGTTCTCATTAGTTGTGGACCGATGAGGCTTAAGAATATTCATTTGTCAAGAGGATGGTAGGACAGGCTCATCACACCTTGGGGGGGGAATTATTGCCCACTCCAGGACACTCTTATAGATTTAATTTATGTTCATGAATCCTTATTAATTCACAAACCATGAAAATTAGTTTTTCTTTAGATTTTGAAATCAATGATTGATATGTATGGGATTTGGAGAATATTTTATATCTATTTGAGGTTCTTTATTGATATAGAATCATCTGAATGTATTGTAGATTCGTAGTCAATGGTATCCTTCAATATAATATATAAAAATATCTTGGTCATTATGATGACCATACTGGTTTTAAAGCCACTCTGTGGGGCACCTGAAGTTTATTGTCATTCAGAAAGACAGGGATTATTTCAGAGTTGGGATCGTACCCACATATGGGCTACCTACGTATCCTCATTATAAATGGAATCAGAACCCACATAGTTCGATAGGAATGATGGGGTTTATTCATGGCTAATAACCCAAAAAGAGATTTAGTGATTACTTTTACACACTAAGATCCAGTGAGTCATGCTCGGTGTGAGAAACATGAGGTATGAGTAACATTGATGATTATTCCACGAATGATGCAGTCGTGAGAAATGACGTGGGGCTTACGTATGAATGACTGCCCAAGTAGATTAATACCAGGACTTACTTTAGGAAAGAAGCCCATGCTAAGGGTCCATAAAGGTATTTTATACATTCTGGAGATTAAGAGTTTTAAATAATGGATTATTCCTGAGAAGGTGTCCCAAATCAAAAGAAATTATAATTGTGACTTACTCTTGAGGAGGATGCCCAAATATTAATATAGACCTATAACTTGGGGCTTACTCCTGATAATGAGGGACAATGTTAAAGAAAATTATGACTAGGGCTTACTCCTGATAAGGAGGCCCAAACTGAGGGAGCTTGAGACTGTGGCTTACTCTTGAGAAGGAGGCCCAAACCAAAGGGAACATGTGACCGGGTCTTATTCTTGAGAAGGAGGCCCAAAACAAATAGAGTTTCTGACTGGGGATTACTCCTTAGAAGGAGGCCCAAACCAGAAGATCTTCTCGTTTTAAAGGATGAGTTTATATGGAAGAAACCTCTAACCGTAGTGACATAAAGTTGTAAGTCACGAGATTTTGGGAGAGGATCTCATAGAATCCCTTTCAGATAAGGAATATAACAAAGGAACCATGCAATAAATGGCTTCGAACAGGGGTTTGAGGGCTAATACCATGAAAGGGAGAGGGGAACGGGAGAGAGGAACACAAATGATGTTGGCGCGCAAGTCTTGGTTGTGCATGTGTACTTGCGCATCATGGGTTCACCTGGGCGATGGAGAATCTGTTGGGTAATACTTGGGTGGGACTTAACTCAAGCCTGTAGTACTATCCCAAGATGTTTCCAAAAGGGTGGCACACAAGTTTCATTGAAAGGATAGGGCGGCGTGCAAGTGTTTCTACTTTTAAGGAGGTCTGCAAATGTTGTCATGCAAGTGTTAATGAATTCTAAACACTTGGGCCTTATCATACACCTTCAAGTCTTCCATTCTCGGTAAAAAGTTACCTTAGAAGTTTTCTGAAGAGTTGAGTTGAAGACTTGGGTGATGAGAGCTTGAATTTGACTTTTGGAAATTTTTTCCTCGAATTGGGGGCCCTACAAGGGCATTTTATATGCCACCATGCACCTTGGGTGAAAAGAAAATGGGGTTTTAGAGTGACTTGTGTGACCCTTATATGGTGCACAAGTGACTTGCGCAACACACATGTATCTTGCGCGCCACACACCAAAATGGGATTCTGGTCTATTCCTTTATCATATTTTCTATATTTCTTCAAAGCGTGACCCTCTTTGTGCCTAATGTATTCCCCATTGTTATTTGGTGGACCCTGTGATGAAAAGGAGTGTCATGAAAATTCTCCCCATAGAGTTGGATCCGAAAAGGAAAGAGGATCTGGCTCTGAGGTATTGCCGGAGAAATCCAGGGTCTGTGGCCTGCAAGTATAGCACACAGACGCGGGGGAATGCAGGAATGGCATGCAGATTCTGGGGCGTGCAAGTGTCCTG
This sequence comes from Viscum album, assembly GCA_963277665.1. Taxonomy (NCBI): domain Eukaryota; kingdom Viridiplantae; phylum Streptophyta; class Magnoliopsida; order Santalales; family Viscaceae; genus Viscum; species Viscum album. The sequence continues at coordinate 37,942,591 of OY728138.1, forward strand.
TATCGACTATATATACAGGTTCACTCACGCAAAAACCCATTCGGCTTCCATCACTTGATCTCTCTTCACGCAAGTGCTTATGTTCATCAGTGAATTACCCTTATTTAATTTTTGGCGCTATTCTGCAAAAGGTATTCGACTTGCGTGCCAAGACTAGGGTGGGAATACTTGTGTGACATGTTGGAATTCTGCGCTATGTTTGGGACTTCAATCCCATAATTCCTTTTCCATTTTTTTATTTACTTCATCAAAATTTGAGAAATCAAACTTATATAACTGTTGATTGTTTGATCTTTGTATAGATTCAATGGTTGCCAAAAGAATTGGATTATCTGATGAGTTGGCCAACAAAATAATTGATGATATAATGAACATCATCGGACATGACTATTATGATATCTGTGACACCACTCTCCCGGATTTGGATAAGTACTTGAAAAAATACCATGCCAATTTTCCACAGAGCATCTACTTGCCTTTGTATAGCCATGGTCATCTGCAAGGAGTTCATGTTCCAGAGGCAAAGAATTGCATCCCTCATTCTTGGTTTCAAACCTACACCAACTTCTCTTCAGAAAATGTCTCATTTTTAGGATCATTTTTCAATTCTGGGACAATTGAGAAGGCTTACATAATGTATCATAGCCCATGTGATCCAGATTTGAAACCTCACATGCTTGAGCTACAACCGCATTGATATCCCTATGTTTCTTTATATTCTCAGATGTACCAATCTAAAGGATTAAGGAAGAGTTGGGATTTCCATCCTGGAGGAGGTGTGAAGCCGACTTAGATGTGGGCATATTGGGTGAGACAAACCTGTGTAGAGTTTGTCGATGATCTGAAGGGAGATGCAATATACGAAGCTTTCTGGGTAGACATATCTACAGAAATGACAATTTCGTGGGGGAGTTAATCATCCACTGGATCCTGAAAATGAATACTTTCCATCTCACTCATGGAGAATTAGGTATCAGTTTGTGGGATGTCTACAAGATTTTAGTGGTTCATTCCTTTTCAAGCTGCAGGATGAAAAGGATTATTTCTTTGAACAACAAATCTTTGGATAAATTCAAATTTCAAATAAAATTGAAATATGAGAAAAATGATTCCTATATCTTCAGGAGCCACATAATCACGTCACTCCTCGTCTAATGAAGGACCAATCCCCTCAGTGGTATGACGGTCCATCTTTTCCTTCACCGTATTAGTGACAAGAACTGACTTATCAGTGGCATATATGAGTATTTCTAACTCTTCGATGTAAGCCCTCACTTTATTAGGGTTGTCCTAAAAAATGATGTCAGAAGAAGCCTGAGGATTCCCCACTCCAGGGATATGCATCCCGTCGCATAAGTCCATCCAGGCGGTTTTGGCCTCACAATATAAACTATGCCATTTCCAAATAGACGGTGGTCATAAATATTCAGAATGTGCACCAGAAGGCAGCGAAGAGGATCCTACAATATAGGAATTCAACTTATTACCATCTCCTACAATCACAGATAAAGGATAAGAAAATGAAACTTGTTGCTCTTTAAAAACATTCATTGGTCGAGAGGATGGGAGGTCTGGCTCCTCACACATTTTTGTGGGGAATTATTTCCCACTTCGGGACTCTCTTATAGATTTATGTTATGTTCATGAATCCTTTTTAATTCACCAAGAATGAATATGAGTTTTCCTTTATATTTAGAAATCAATGATTGATATGTATGGGATTTAAAGAAAATTTTATATGTATTTGAGGGTCTTCATTGATAGAGAATCATCCAAATGTAATATAGATTCTTATTCAGTGGTATCCTTAAATATATTATATAGAAATCTCTTGGTCATTATGATGACCATATTGGTTTTAAAGCCACTCAGTGGGGCACGTGATTTTTATTGTCATTAAAAAAGACATGAATTATTTCAGAGTTTGGATCGTACCCACAGATGGGATACCTATGTATCCTCATTAAAAAAGGAATCATAACCCACGTTGTTTGATAGAGATGATGGGGTTTATGCATGGTTAATGTCCTAAAAAGATATGTCATGATTAATTTTACACTCAAATATCACATGAGTAATGCTCAGTGTGAGAAACAAGAGGTATCAGTAAACTTGAAGATGATGCCATAAAAGATGCAGTCATGAGAAATGATGTGGGGATTATGTATGAATGACTTCCCATGTAGATGAAGACCAAGACATACATTATGAATGAAGCCAAGGAGCATGGTCCATAATGGTATGTTATAGTTTATAGAGATTCAGAGTTTTAACTCAGGGATAATTCCGAAGAAGGAGGCCCAAGTCAAAAGAAATTATGATTGGGACTTATAACTTAGGAGGATGCCTAAATGTTAGAAGGGACTTATAACTTGGGGCTTACTCTTGAGAAGGAGGCCCAATGTTAAAGGAAATTATGAATAGGGATTACTCCTGAGAAGGAGGCCCAAACTAAGGGAGCTTGTGACTAGGGCATACTCTTGAGAAGGAGGGCCAAACAAAATATAACTTGTGACTGGGGATTACTCTTGAGAAGGATGCCCAAACCAAAGAAAACTTGTGACTGGGGCTTACTCTTGAGAAGGAGGCCCAAACCAAAAGATCTTCTCATTTTAAAGGATGAGGTTATATGGAGGAAACCTTTAACCGCAGTGACATAAGGCATATTTGACACAAGGTTTTGGGAGAGATTATCATAGAATCCCGTTCAGATAAAGAATCCAACAATAGGAACCAGGCTATAAATGGCTTTGAACAGGGGTTTTAGGGATAATATCATGAAGAGGAGTGGTGAATAGGATAGATGCAAAGAAATGAAGTTAGGACGCAAGTGTAGGTCTCACAAGTCATTTTTCATGCAATTATTATCCACACAACTGTACTGGCGCGGGATGGGTTCACCTGGGTGACAGAGTGTTTGTAGGGTAATACCTGGGCGGGACTTAACTCAAGCCATTAGTATTATCCTATGATGTTTCCAAAAGGTTTGAGTGAAAATTTCATTGAAAGGATATGGAAGCGCGCAAGTGTTTCTACTTTTAAGGATGTATGGACACTTAGGTGTGAAAGTGTTGATGAATTCCAAACAAATAGGCCTTATTTTACTCCTTCAAGTCTTACATTCTAGGTAAAAATTAACCTTAGATGTTTTCAAAAGAGTTGAGTTGAAGACTTGGGCGACCAGTGCTTGAATTTTTCTTCTAGAAAAATCATCTCCCCAAATTGGGGGGGGGGGGGTCCACAGTGTCTATTTATAGTTCACTGTGCACCTAGGGTAAAAAATCAAATGGGGCCCACAATTGACATGCGCAATTCTTATGGGGTGCCCAAGTGACTTGCACGGCATGTAGGTGACTTGCTCAGCGCACTCCCAAAATGGGCTTCTGGTACAAGCCTTTATCAAAATTTTGATGTTTCTTCAAATGGTGACCCTATTTGTGCTTAAGGTATTACCCTTTTCCATTAGGTGCACCGTATGATGAAAAAATGTGTCAAAAAAAGTCCCCCCTTAGAGTTGGATCTGAAAATTAAAGAGGATCCAAATCTGAGGTAAAGCCAGAGAATCAAGGATCTGTGGCACGTAAGTATGGAGCACAGATGCGAGGGAATGCATGAATGGTGCACCGATGCTGGGGTGCACAAGAAATGTACATTTAGCAAGCTGGGACTTGACTTTTGTTTACAGTACCTTTTATAGGTTCCCAATTTAATGAGTATCATGTATTTTGTTATTGGCAGTTTAAAGTCATGAATGTTGGACTAAAAAAAGGCTAATATTTATGTTTTAATAGCTTTGACCAAATAGAAGATATTGACTTAATTCTTGATAATTTGTTCGGAAACATATTACCATATTCATGTATGGATGGAAAAAATTGTAAACTGTGACTTGAGAAATTTTGAATCTGAGGAATGACATGGGAAAAGAGATAAAAGGCATTAGAGTGTGTCTTTTCTGAGAATGAAGTTACCACTATTTTGAAAACCCGTTATGGGGGATGAATTATGCAGGGCCAACTGGGGCATAAGCCATATAGTCATATAGTAGCATCTTTTGGCTGACAGGTCTATTATGTAGACAACATATGCAAGGCCACCTAAGGGAATGTGTTGCATAGTTGGGTAAAATAACTCTCAAAAATTTGATTTTCGAATGCTAAAAGCCGAAGAAAGTTTTATGGTGAATCAAATTTTCCCATTCATAGAGTTTGCTTTATGGAGAAAGGTACTTGAATATGAAGTGGATATTTCCAATCAGAATTGTCACCAAATTGGAGGAATGTGACTTCTAAGAAGGATTGTCCCAAACATAGGAAAAATGGTATCTGTGGTTTTAAATCATATGAATAAAACTAGAGATAGAGACATTATATGACATAATACTTTTAGATCATGAAAAATAATTTGGAACAAATATGTTAAGGATGAAATTTTTTTTGATCTTTATATATCGTCATTAAGACCAATAGGGAAAAAAGTGGATTCTCCTAAGAATGAAGTTACCACTACTTGACAAACCCATTATGGGGGATGAATTATGTAGGGCCAACTGGGTCATAAGCTGCATAGTCAAATAGTAGAATCTTTTGGGATGATAGGTCTGTTATGTAGACAACTTATGCAAGGCCACCTAATGGAACATTCTATATATTCAGGCAAAATAACTTTCAGGTATCAGACATTTTGCTACCAGAAGTTAAGAAAAGGGTTATAGAGACCCTGAATATTATTTGTATTATTTTGTGGCTGGGTCCTGAATTTAGATTCTAGATGTCACTTCGTATCTCATTAGGATGAGAATCAAGCCACACATAGTTCTTGAAATACAGTTTAACGTCATGCAGGACGATAGCGTGGAAGATCTTAGTTTAGTGTCATAGAGCTTGGACCATAGTGAGGGAGACACATCATACATTTGTTTTAAATATGATAAAAATAAAATACCAGGGTGTTCCATATCACAGCCTATGCTCCCAGGGGGACTTTTCAGCCAAGGGACCAAAAGTGGAGTTTGGGGATCGGCCCAACGTCTCTGGGCTAGACTCGAGGAATGCACAAGCATTCATACGTATCCAATGAGGATGATAATCAAGCCACATGTAGTTCCTGAAATACCCTTTGTACAGATTTGGTTCATACATATGATGGGTAAAGAGGACTTCACTATAATTATGGATGGACCAAGGATTAAATACTTGGGAGTCACTACGTATCTCATTAGGATGAGAATCAAGACATACACAGTTCTTGAAATATGACATGGTTGGAGACCATGTCGATGATGATTCCTCTCGAGTGAGGGTATCATGGATTGTTGCAATTTATTATCATATAGGAAAAAGTACAAATAGTTTATGGTCATATGCATGGACCAGTGCAATGCAGTTTAATGTATTTTAACAAGGACAATGGGGAACTGTATAGTTTAACGTGATATAGCTAAGACTATGGGACATACACTATTTAATGTCATGTAGGACAAAAGTGAACTGATATGAACGAGACGGTTGACGACGATTTCACGGATCAAAATTTTATGGGATAAAGGTGAATTAATGTGAAGAAAGTAGTATTGTGGTTGAACCTAAGAGGTTGCCTACATACCCCGCCTAGGAGGCAAGGATCAGTGTCTACATAGTTCAATTGATAGTGATTTGGTGATCGTGGTGTACTAGAGGACAGCTACTCAAAGATGATGTTGGGAATTAAGCATGGATAGTGTCCCATAGAAGATGTCATAGTCGAAGCTTACTATAAGCTCACATGAGTCATGCTCACTGTGAGAAACAAGAAGCAACGAAAGAACTGACAATCGTGTCGCAAAAGATGCGACCAGAAAGGATAGTATGGTGATTATGCATGATTGGATGACCGGGGTACTCTTGGAAACAGAGTATAAAATAAAATTTTTCTGGCAATGATAACAGTTTAATGTCATGTATCATAGACTTGGGGTGCTTGGCCGTTTAATGTCTTGCACCTTAGACAATGCACAGTTTAATGTTATGTTAGATGACTGGGGCGACTTAGTTTAACATCATGTTGGATGATGGAGGGACACAGTTTAACGACATGTGGGACTATAGAGGGAGATATGCAATTTAATGACTTGTAGTGATGAAAATGAGTGTATTTATGTAACACAAAATACTTCTTCAAGAATATCTCATTGGTTGGTGTTGTAATGAGTTATCCATCCATTTATATCAAATAATAAGCCCTATTAGAGTATACATTATGTATTGAGTAAGGTCGTTCCCACTTTGGCTCAAGATTTGGTTACTTCTTTACCGGAATCATTGGGGTTCTGAGGACCAATACCTATTCTCCTTGAATGAATGAACATAGGCTAATTTTTTTATTGAATGCTTGTGCTATTCGATTTTGATAGACTTATAAATGGTTCAGTGTGCACAATCTTTTTACATCTTGTCATTCCAATTCATCCAATGGCTTTTGAGATTGTTCATCTATATAAAACTGATCACAAATGGCGACTATAAGAAAAGGTAATTGGACTTCAATAGGCAAGACTGTTTCTATTCCATATACCAATGAATAGGTAGTTGATCGTGTAGCAGTGTGGGTGGAAGTACGATAAGATCATAGAGCATGAAAAAGTATATTAAGCCATTAATCCTTATTCTTATCCACCATTTTTTGAAGTAAGTTTGAAAGAGTCTTATTGAAAGCCACTACTTCAACATTGGCAGCTGCATGATACCAAGAAGAATGGTTGGATCTGATATTATATTTTTGATACAATTTTATTTTCTCGGATGAACAAAAGTTGGTGCCATTATCTGTCAATATGGTATGAGGAACACCAAATCTGGTAATGATGTTAGAATTGACATAGCTAACAATCTTTTTAGCACTGATTCGTTGAGAGGTATTGCCACTGCCCAATTGGAAATGAAGTCAGTAGTATTAAGAATATACTTAAACTGCATAGCTGTATCAGGTGGATAAGATCCTCCTACATCTATTCCCCACGTAGAAAATGGCTAGGATTATTTAGCCATACGAAGCAACTCTGGGAGTTGATAAATAAAGATGGAACATTCATGGCCAGAATGACACTTCTTAGTGAAATCAATTAAATCTTGAATCATTGAAGTCCAAATGTATCCAAGCCTTCAAATTTGACAAGACAGTTTATGTCCAGACTGGTGGGAACCACAAACTACTACATGTACATCATTCATGATAGCCATTGTCTTTTCACCATCAATACATCTCAATATAATTCCCTCAAAACCTCTCTTTTAGGGAATTTTTTGTGATCTTGGCTATAATAAAGAGTAAAATTGACAACACGTCACCGAACATGTTCTTTCCTGACTCTATCAGGTGGGAGTGTCCCATTTTGACGGAATTCCCCGATAGGTGTCATCCATCCTGTAGTATGACCATATAGTTTAGAAATGGGACTAATTTCATTGATTACCTCTGTTATGATTTGTACATAAGGTGACACTATAAGACAGTGGGAAATAATGATGATTTTTTCATCCCAATTTGGATCTTCCAGGGATGTGGCTACATTTTCTAGTGCATCAGCATGGACATTTTGTGATCCCGGGACATAAGAAAATTTCAATTTCGAGGGAAATTCATCCATTAACTCTCTGACATAATCACATAAAAGGTTTAAATCTTCTTTTCTTATGGCATAATCCCCATTGACTTGTTTGATTACCAAATCTGAATCAACTTTTACATTCAAGTGATTCACCTATTCCTGAAGTGCCAATTCCAAGCCTGCGATGAGAGCTTGATATTCTGCTTCATTGTGTGTACTGACTTCCAAAAATAAGAAAGAATAGGTTATCACTTCCTTTTCTAGGGAAATAAACACTATTCCTAACCTAACTTTGTTGAATTTAGGATCTTCAATTTTCTTCCCTGTTGGACTTCTGGAGGCACCATCAAAGAATATTTCCTATATTTGAGGATTATCATGAATAGAGAAGACTTCCTCATCAGAAAGTTCAATATTAAAAGATGTATCCTCTACAGATGGGTTCTTAGCACGGTAATCTTCTAGATATTGCCCCTTTATTGCGTTTTGAGACATATACTAGATATAAAACTGCTTCAAAATAACTACCCACCTTGCCAGACGTCCTGTAAGCATTGGATGACTAAGGATAAATTTGAGTGGGGTATTGCGAGATACCAATTGGGCCTCATTATGTTGCAGGCAGTGTTTTAATCTCTGAACTGGAATGATTAATTCTAGACAGCACTTTTCAATACTTGAATATCGATTTTCTACCTCAATTATATTCCGACTGAGATATTAAAGGTTGTTTTTATTCCCATCATCAATCTTTTGGGCAAGGAAGATACCCAATGATCGCTCTAAAGCTGTCACATAGAGAATAAGTGGTCTTCCTTCAACGGGTGGCATTAATATCGGTGGACTCAAAAGATATTTCTTGAGAATATTGAATGCTTCTTAACATTATTTAGTCTACTAGTAGGTGACTCCCTTATTCATTAATTTGGTGAAGGGTAAACACTTACCTGCCAAATTGGCAATGAAACACTGAATACTGGATAGGTTTCCTTAATGTCCTCTTAATTCCTTCCAATTTCTAGGAGGTGACATGTCTAGGATTGATTTTGTCTTCTCAGGATCATCTTCAATACCACGATGAAATACAACAAAGCCGAGAAATTTTCATGAGGTTACCCCGAAATCACATTTCAAGGGGTTTATCATCAAATTATGCTATCGAAGTTTGTTTAATATGATTTACAGATCAGCCAAGTGATCAGAAAATTGTCTAGATTTAACCACCAAATCATCCACATAAAATTAAACAAATTTTATTAAAAAGTGTAAGATGATATAGTGCATTGACCATTGATACGTTGCACCTGAATTCTTCCAGAAAAAGGGCATTAACCGATAGAAAAACACACCTTGAGGAGCTCTGAAGGCTGTATACTCCTAATCTTCTAGGGCCATTCCTATTCGATTGTAACCAGAACAACTATCCATGAAGGAAAGAGCTCCGTAGAAAACTGTTGCATCAATTAAGAATTCTGTGATCGGAACAAGAAAATCATCCTTGGGACAATTCCTATTTAGATATCTAAAGTCAATGAAAACTCTAATTTGTCCATTCTTTTTTTCACAAGGACAATATTAGACAACCATTTGAGATATTGAACTTCTATGATGAAGTTAGCCTCGATAATCTTATCAACGTCAGCTTCAACTTTGGAGGCATAAGGTGGGTGTGTTCTTCTTGTGCCTTGCTTGAGTCCTCGATTTTCTCCTCGAAAACCCAAATTATGAGTGGGAACATTAGGTTAAAGACCTAGTATTTCTTTATAATTTCAATAAAATTCATCTCGATTTTTCCTTAGAAATGATGTACACATTTATTTTTCCTCAAGAGTCATGGTTGTGCTAATTAAAGTGGCGCATGGATCATCTTTTGAACCCAGATTTATTTTTTCTGAGTTCATCCACAGTGGTAGAGATACCATATTCAAATGTTAGAGAAGAATCCTTGAGATCTTCCTCTTCTTCTTAAATATGTGTTACTTAATCTGTTTCTACTTGCATAGAAGATGACGAAGCATAATTTCAATGATTAGGGGAGAATTTAAAATTTGATCATCTTAAAGAAGAGGCTGCCATTTCTGACCCTATTAATGATGAAGGGTCTTCCTGGGGTAATAATGTGTAGATGATGGATTGTGAATTGACATCATTGTTTTCCTCTGACATTTCTATATCTTCTTATGGCCTGGTTGATGAAGTATAAAATTGACGGATCTTAGTGGATTAAATGAAGATATCTCCATTTAAGATTTCGTTACTACTTAGAAAATCAAAAATTTCTCCCATACTGTCTGTCTTGGATGTCTTAATTGACATTATGGAAGTTTACATAAGAGTGTTTGGATTTAGGTCTATCTTATCAATTTGACTGATAGATAACACATAATCTATACTCACATGTATGAATGGGTTTACTGGGATCTTTTCCAAACCATTTGGAGCATTAATTTTTGTAACCTCTTTTGCTGTGGATTTTTCCTTTCCTTTCAAGTGATAGAATTATGCTTCAATATATTTAGATTCACATTTTTTGAATGGGGCTTTATCACCATACAATGTACCAATTTAACCATTGAATCAATATTTGAGATATTGATGGTATGATGAAGATATGTCCACATGTTGAAGTAGTAGTGGTCATCCAATCAAAGTGCTGAAGGTTGTTTCATGACAAACAACCATGAAATCTGAATTAGACACAAGGTCTCTAAACTAAGTTTTGAGTATAATCTTGCCCATAGGTTCTTCTTCATTCTTATCATATCCTTCAAACATCAATGTATAAGGAGATAAATTATATTTGGTGAGGCCCAATCGATGAATTGTACGAATAGGGATGAGGTTGACTCTTGAGCCATTATCAATGAAAGATCACTGGATGTCTATGTAATTGACTTTTTCAGATAGATACAAATGTCTGATATGTCCATGTACATCATCATCTTCATCTTCATTTGTAAAAGATATTTATGCAAGGCATTCTACAGGATCATTCTCTATATGGTAGACCTCAGTCGCAATAATTTCACTTTAAAATTATTGAGGACATGACAAAGCCTCAATAAGCGCCTCCTTAAGATCTTTTTATAGATTCAAGGAATCCAGAATTGGTAACTTTGCCGGTAATTGGGACCTATTTTCCAAGACATCATACATTTGGTACATAGGTCTACGTTTCCCATCATGAAAATGTGATTTTGTATGTGCCTTGGATTTTTATGCTTTGGCAGTATATTTATCCCATTTGGAGGCAGGAATTGGAAACACTCTTGGCTTCGGTTGATAAGACTAACTAGGTCGATCTATTTGCTGAGAGGAAAAAGGTGTAACCTCTATGTAGTCTTCCAAAATAACTGTGCTAGGACCAAATCTTCCATGTTTGTAAGAACATTCTTGTTCCTGTTGAGCCCGCTGAAGGGATGTTCCATGGGTTTCTTCTGCATATATAGTTCTAGCAGGGGTATGATTGAAATAATGGATTCAGGAATATCCACGTATTCCTCTGTATCCTAGACCTATATCTCTTCCTCAAATTCCTCTATTAGATATAGGGAAAATAGGATCATCATGGTCAAAACTGTCACAGGCATAGGGATCCATTAAATAAATCATGTTAACAGAACCAAAGATCAATTCTTCATTTGATGAAGACTCTTCCCGATCTACCAGTTCAGGTTGTACTCTTTGGTGGGACGGTGCCCATGATTTTGAAGCATATGGTAAAAAAATCCTCCAGAGTCGAAGACAAATTAGGCATTGACACAAGATTTTCTTCTTCTGACTTCTCTTCTTTCTTCAAATTACGTCGCTTCATTGAGGATTTTCCTTTAGATGAAGGGGGGTTTTTTATGGTAGAAATAGTAGAAGGTGTAATTAGTTGATTCAATTGTGTTTGTAAAATGACATGAGTTCGGTTGATCATTTTCATGACCATCCAATCATTATATTACTTCATATTTTTACTTTTGACTTCGTGCCACTCACCTTCTTCCTCTAGGTCAGTAGCAGTAACATATGACAACTGGGCTGAAAAACCATTTAGTTTTACTTGTCCAAAGTCCACCATCTTTTGCATTAGGTCTTTCAAGACAAAACACTCTTGAATCAGATGCCCCAACATCTAATGAAATGGGAAATATTTTTGGAGGTCTTCATCTGCTTCCATGTTAAGCCTTTTGGTCCTTGTCAACATAACCAGATTGTTTTCTAGAGTTGAGATGAAGTAACCTAAAACTTGTTCATTCCATAAAGTATAAACATTGTTCTTTAAATCCTGAAACTATTTATACCTTTGATCTTTTTGATCATCTTGATTAGGTGGCCATTGTTGTTGACACTCAGGAGGTGGATCCCTTCGCTATGATGAAGGATTTGATGTGGATGCATGTACATGGTCTTATTTAAGTGTAACTATAGCAGTCTCTTCTTTCCTTATTCTCCTTCCTAGAACTGATGGAATTAAATGAGTTTTAGCCTTAGTATTTAAAAGAGTGTCTTATATCTGCTAAGAGATTGAAGTAAGGTCTCGAAACCTCCTGTGTATTTCATAGGGATCAATGCTGTGAGTAATTCATCATGAAAATTTTCCAAATAGAGTGGTAGAAACTTTTCTTGAGGGAGTAAAAAACTCAAGGAATATATTAATCCCTTCCAGCGAGCAATGAAATCTCAAACTCTATTATTTTCCCTTTATTTACAATCTATAAGATCAAAACCTATTGTCTTTGGTAATTTTGATCTAAATTGATGAAGGAACCTTTGACAAAGATCTTCCCACCTAGTAATTGACAGAGATTGCAAACTTGAATACCATACAAAATTAGGTCCTTGTAATTTCTAGACAAAACACCTGAGCTTAAATACTTCTTGTTGTTGAAGAGTTCCCATCATTGGATCACAATGAGAAAAAATTTTGTTAATTTTTGTTTTGGATGTCCTGAAAAATTGAAAATTGGGAATGTGGTATTCGCCAAATTTGATGGGGGAGGAATTTCATCACCCCATTCAGGGTTAGTTATTTTTCTGACTGAACATGTGCACGTTTTCCTTCCATAGATTCCAATATAGATGTTATTAACTAAATGGTAGTCATTAATTTTTCAGAAACATGTGGTTGCGCTTGGACCTGAGAATCTGTAATAACTGGATTTTGGACGGGTGTGGTGACCTGTACTGCCACTGATGGTATTATTTCCAGTTGTTGTCACGTATGACTCAATGGATTGGAACTATGATGGTGTACTTGTAATGGGAGATATTCTTGATCCATCCCAGTAGCTACAACAAATTACCTTGATTGAATAACTCCATAACACATAGGAGGAAGACTACCATGAAGTAGTTCTACATTTAACCTCCTTAACTCCTTCATTTATTCTTCTTGTTTTGCAAATGTTTACTTTAATGAGAGTAATTAGCCTTCTCAAGAGGCAGGGTGGTACGAAACCTGACTTTTACCCTTTTTCGTGGAATGTTTCTTTCTAAAGTATGGAAGGGCATTAGTAGAAGGATTGTATTTCCTCTAGGAAACCCTCTGGCTTCTGGTAAGCACACCTCCTTCATTTGTTTCCCTGTGTACTGCCTCTTGAATATGAACTTCTTCATCTGATCCCTCTGAGTAAGCCTCGTGTTCTAGGGGATCAATGACAATGGAATTGATTACATTTATCGATGCATAATGCATTTCAGCCATTCTATAAATGTTTCTTTGATACTGTTTTCTTCCAGGTCCTTTATGAGAAATTTCCTTTTGTTTGGTTGATCCATGAAGAACTACTTAATGAATCGTAATTTGAAGGGAATTTCCGGATAATTTGGCTCTGCGTTCCTCTTATGAATTCTTCCCTAATCGAGAGAAGACTGACATTCGCTGAGGGAGAGATTGAGTATTTGAAAAAGTCCCAAGTCTGGTGGATTGGGACTATTCCTGTTTCTCTTTCTCAACACCTCGAATCCTGTATGTTGATCCTGAGGCTTGGATTAAAAGTGTCCCCATCTTGGAATGATGAAGTGGCTTTTGAGATGCTACATCTGAAATTTTCTGAAAAGCACTCCTGATTTTGCGGATTTCAGTCAGGAAATTAGCCGGATGCATCATCTGACTTCCACTCAAATCACTTGGCTCAGATAACCGTTGGATTATTTCTAACACCTCTGTCACCTGAGGATGTGCATGCTCTAAACGATAATCTTGTTTGATATTCTCATTTTCTTGATGAAAGAGTAATTCAACAACTTATTCTTTATATGCCTGACTTTGGGAAGAACCTATTGAGGCCTATTCTTGAGAAAGCCATTGATTACACACAAAACCAATTAGTTGTGGTCGGCCATGAGAAATAACATTGCATGAGACCACTTTTGGTGTGCTTTGTAGACTGGAGATCACAGTGAAATGAAATGCTCCATGAACACCCCATCCCCTGATATGAATACCAGATAGGGCATTGGTAATTAACTGGAGAAACCTTTTTAATGTGCCAAGGCATGTACACTAAAGGTCTCTCTGCTGCTTTTCAACATTTTGATGTCGAGAAACTGAGAGAGATGCCATGTCAATTTGGAATTGCAACCGTTATATCACCTTAACATGATTAGGATATTCATAAAAAGGTATTATTTTTTATATTAAGTGACAATGTGTTTTCCAAACGTTGAGATTAATATCGTGAATACAATCTTCTATTAATGTTTCTGAAATATCATAAAGAGAGTCAGCCAAAGGCCCAAACATGACTGGTATTTCACCTTTTGCCAATTGTTTTATCATATTCAACACTTCCTCTTTATCATTTGTTGAATATTCTTCTACCTGATTGGACTAAAGATAGTGCTTCATTGTTGCTTCATTAGATTCAAAAATATTGGTAGAGATTCATTTGTCAAACTAGAAGATGAATGACCCGGGGGGGTTAGGAGAATGGCCTACACCTCGGGCTATCTTATGATTGTAAAATTATTTCACTTTCTAGTGGTAAGGCATTATCCATGACTGGCTTCGCATTAGCAAGTGCCTCAAGATAAGAGGGATTTATCATTACTAAATTGTCCATTGAAAAATTTTCTAGGGAAAATGAATTAATACTAAGGAGAGGACTTTCACAATTAAATTCATCATCGTGGGGAGGACCACCATGGTGGGTTATGACAAAAGATGAAACCTTTTTCTCCTTAGTCTTCTGGCCATGTAGAGGGTTATCATGGCTCTCATCTGAAGATGATACTTCAAGATTGACTGAATTTTCATGAAACAAGTCTTCATGAGGAAGTGTTTGATGAAGACCTTCAGAATTATTTTTGTTACTTATGAAATTTTTAATTGAGAGAGTATAATCTTGAGTTGAAACAGATATTGTCTGAGGACTTTAAGAACTCCAGAATTTAGCAAGCCCTTATTACAGATTGCCTCTTGATTTCATAAGTTTGTTGAATGGGTGTTTTTCTTGGACACCTTCTTACACACTTTGGAAACCACTTGTTGACAAAAGTGGTTATTTTGGATAGGTGTATGTGTCTGCATAGGAGAAATGGCCAGGTTAGGCTGATTATCTCCATTTAAATCAGGTGTATGTGCCCGACATAATTGTACATATTGTAACGCCCCGACCCCAGCTACCCAGAGTCGGTGCATTACTTCGTAACATTGGCATGATCACAAGAAAGATCAAATCTCGAAAGACCGATTGGTTTAGTAGCCTTGGAAACACTAGATATAATCATAAAGTTTTACATT
This sequence comes from Viscum album, assembly GCA_963277665.1. Classification (NCBI taxonomy): domain Eukaryota; kingdom Viridiplantae; phylum Streptophyta; class Magnoliopsida; order Santalales; family Viscaceae; genus Viscum; species Viscum album. Next base: position 37,957,908 of record OY728138.1, read on the forward strand.
ACATTTCAAAGTGAAAAACTACTACAACAACAAAGTCTTCATATCCACACTATTAACCCCTCATAATATCCCTGCAAGTCATTCATAATTTACTTCTTCACTACCTGGGAAAAATAAAACATAGAAAAGGGGGTGAGCTCAAATGCCCAGTAAGGATAACAATATAGCGGAACATTCAAAATAAGCATAAACATTTAAGGCAATGAATTACTAAAACAAAAGCCTTTTAAAATTGAACTTCAACATAGTATGGCAAAAATAAAAATGAAATAATGCCATTTACTTATTCACATGGATATTCTACTAATCGAATAATCACATGCAATATCAATAACCACTTTCATAATGTTGGAATGCATAATGCTAAACGTTAATTTCTTTGTCTAGGCCTCATCCCAAGACCTAGGGGTTACTTCTAACCGGAACCCAACCCGGAGTGCCTCTAATAACCGGACACCAACCCGGAGTGCCTCTAATAACCGGACACCAACCCGGAGTGCCTCTAATAACCGGACACCAACCCGGAGGGCATACTTTTACCAGTCCCTAACCTGGAGGGCTTACTTTAACCAGTCCCCAACCTGGAGGGCTTACTTTTACCAGTCCCCAACCTGGAGGGCTTACTTTTACCGGTCCCCAACCCGGAACATACTTGTTTAGCACATTCATCTGAAGAAAAGTTTGAAATATAACATAAACATTCAGATTAAAACTAGCATACGAAATGTCAATAGTTTCACCATAAACTATGAATGGTATAAAATAGCACATCCACAGTCAAACATATCACAAAACCTTCAATAAAATATAGAAGTTTTGTATTATAATAAATCAACTTCAAATAAGCGTAAAATCCATTAAAGGATGTTGACATAGATGAAATCAAAGCACTTTTTAGAGAAATATCTCTTTCTATTTTTGAAATCATTTAAGAGCCATATAAAATAAAACATTTTCTTGAAAATATTCTTGTAAGCTTGTAAGGAAAGCTTTGACGAACGACGGAAAATAACCGCACCCGCCGTATAAGTAAAAAAAACATTCTTATCTTAATTCTGTCGAAAAGGTCAAAAAGGACCTTGTTTTGAAAACGACGGAAAGATTCCTTTATAAACCTCTTACAAAAAGTCAAACAATGGTATAAATGAATTTAACCCATATTCTTGTAAATAATAAATATGTTTTGAAATACATTTCGAAGAAACATGGATGTGGATGATAAAGGAATCCCAGTAGATTATTACGTATAAACAACCTCGGATAATGAAGAGATTGTGAAATAACCCTTACCTTGTACTTTTCCTTTGTTGGGGTAGGTTAACCTCCTATATAATGGTGAAATAATTGTTATTAAATTATACAAGAATCATATACATTAATATGATATCATATATGATCATTGCTTTATTAATAATATCTTAGTATTATCGTCGTTTCGGGTGATAATCGATTCGTTCTTCTTAAATGTTTGGTTACGTAAGACATGTTTGTAATGGATAGATTATATCTTATTCATAATCAGAATGATATTAACATTATTTTTAAACCTAAAATGAGAATAATACTTGAATGGATATGATGGAGAATGAATCTTATCGCGTTCGTGGAGACGGTAGTCCGTACGTACGCACGAACGCTACTTCCATTTAATTTTCATTTTAAAAGAATCAAATCCAAATGATACATAGGTATATTACTATTCCATTATAATATAATATTTTATATATGTTACTTAAGTTCATTAACACCATCCTTTATACGTTCCATGTGTGGTATAAACGAGTCATATCATTTTAAGGGGGCGGTAGTCCGCACTTCCTCAAATGAAATTATCGTATGTATATACAACATGAAACGAATAATGGTATGAAATAAAATGGAATTACAGAAGCTTATATATAAAATATATATAATTAATATCATATTTAATTACAGTGCCATCATAATGGCCACCATGAGAGGCGGTAAGATGTATTTGAACAATCATCGTTTCGTGAGGCGTTAGTTTGCCATCTACAGAAACATTATGTTCATCATCCATTAGATGGAGTTGTGTGTATGTGTAGTTCGAATACTTCTTATAACAATATCCTAGTATATTGAGGATACTGGTGTTGTTACAAAATAAAGGAAATAAAAAGATTTTGGGGGTTGGAGAAGCAAAATAAATGAAAATACTTTAAGAGAAATTGTTACCATTAATTTAGGTAACTCACTTTGGTTGGAACCAAAGGACTTCTTGAAATGCTTTCTACCTAATGGGAAGCTTCAAGGAGGAGGAGAGGGATGTGGGGAACTTAGTTGGGCAGAGTTTGGACGAGCCAAGTGGCTTGAGAGGTGTGAGGAAATGAGAAGGAGGAGTGCCCTTTTATAAGAGGGGTGAGGGGCACCTTTGGAAAAGCTAGAAATATTAATTTATAATAAATTCATATTCGGTTTCTAATGGCTCCAAAGATGATTATTCAAAGGTTAAGGTGGTGATAGGTCTAAAACCACTCAACCAATAGAATTTAGACAGGTTTTGGTACTTATATTAACCTTATCTTTAAGTATTAACTCTAAGTTAATTAGTTTCACTTTTACAATGTCTCTTTGTATTTTTATATAATATGGTTAATAAACTTACTATATACATCTAAGCTACCCCCAAGTGGTCCATTAATGATTAACCTATCATGATATAAGTCTCTTGGACGAACCTTAGATTTTTAGGAATTTAACATCAATTAATAATATAATATTTGTTTTAAGAACTCTTTTATGTCAATTTTGACACTATTCAATAGTTGATTTTTGTGAAACTCATTACAGGTTGATTACTTCGAACAAAGTCAATAAAATAAATACTAATATATCATATTATACTAGAAAATTAGTTTAATTAATTAAAAGTTTCATATTATATTTATTTGGGTATTTATAATATCAATTATTTTAATTTTTCACTATTATAGTAATTACTGCATCATCATTGTGTCATAAATAAAATAAATTATTTAATGTCTAAAAATTATAAATAAAATATAATTATGTAGTAAATCTATTTATCTTTCTAATGAATATTTATAATCTAAAATCCAACATATATAACCCTATGTAACAATTGTTTTTCTAAAAGATATATGCTTGTGTCATTTTTGTATTCATTTTGACTTAATTAAAATAAAGTGTCATTATCACTTACAAGTGGATCCATGGGGTCCCCAAATAGACCCAAATATGCCCATGGTCGACCATGTATCAACCAATAGGGTTAAGACACGTTTTAGGGTAATTTAGTATTATTATAATATTATTTTTTAACCCTTATTTACCGGATTTACCCTTAACCATGGTAAATAAAATATTTACCGCAGTAATTATTCAAAATGTCTAAAAATAAAAGTTACCTATTTACACAATTTGAAAATACTGATTCCAAATATGGAATCCATTTTTCTAAATTCAAAACACAGAAGTGGCATAAATTAATTTAAAATTAATTCCCGCTGTCAAAACAAAAAGCGTGTTTTTAAGAGATAATAACTATCAAAAGATTGACACTTGTTTATGTTCGGTTTAATTGTAAAATTATGTCCAATGACCAACATTATATTAAGTGGTGAAAATATATTATAAATATACTTTAAAACCACTCAAATTAATAATTTATCACTATTAATTATTTTGATTAAAAAAGTTGTTTTTAATTAAAATTTAGTAATTTTCACTATTCATCAAAATATTAAAGTTATCCGAAAAGTACCAAAATTTCACCTTAGGCTAAATTTGATATTCCGAATCCAAAAATGAAGTCCATTTTTAAAAATAAAATATATATAATTTCAAAAATTAGGTATTACTATTCATAACGGCTAGTTTGATCGGTTGTGGTACGTGTTAAAACACGAAGTTGCGTACAACACACGCTACTGTTTTATTCAAAGGAAAGCGTACCGTGGAAGCTTGGGATGTTTCATTTTTAATTTTTTTTGATGTCCTCATTTAGTCAAAAAGTTTGAAATATTGTATTTAAAAATGTTTCACTATTAAAAGTTGATAAAAGTGCAATACTTAAAATGAATCTGTTCTTGCATTATGACTAAGAAACTCATAATATGGATTCTAAAATTATAAAGATTATATAAAATTTAAAATGTAGTTAATGCTATTCATGTCCTCTTTTAATGGCTTTTTTTTTGTAAGTCATGGTGTGATTGAACTCGGTGTTGCGTGTAGTGCAAGTTATTGAATTATTTTGAAGAAATAACACACTATAAAATCTTGGGGTGTTACATTCTCCCCTCCTTCAATAAATTGCGTCCTCGCAATTTGAAATTGTTCTTCGAAAATAAAAGGTTGAAAATAGAAAATAGCTTTGTGGGAAAACCCACATCAGAAATTGGGTTACTAAAATTTTAGTCTTGATATGAGGAAAAGAGAAATGAAAGGGTCACCACCAAATTATGATCTCGATTAGGAGAACATTGGTGGCAATTAGAGACATATAATTGGAGGAAAAACGTAAATATTTATAGGTAGTGATTGAGGTCATCAATTACAAACAAGTATAAAATTGAGGTCCTTAAACTAATCAATCTATGATGATTTGAAATACCATCGGTTCAACAAAACATAGGGTATTGGGATAACACATTTTTGACGTTTCAAAATATCTTAGTTGAAATCCCACATCGAAAAATGAATTAATGAGGCCTTTATTTAAAATAAAGAGTGGAAAGTATGAAGATTACCGAAAATAACACATACTAGGGTTCCATGTAGGAAAATATGGATATGGAAGAGAAATCTAACCATCAATTATCTGATGGAGAGTGGTAGAGAACATGGCTATGAAAAGGCCAAAAATCCCAAATCCATAAATTAGTGATGATTTAAGGTACCATCTAGGACAACATTTTTCTTCTAAGTTCCTTTTATTAATGTTGAGGAATTTATTTATGAGATTGGATAAAATCATAAGGAGATATACTTACTTTATAATTAGAGTTTTATCCATTAATAAATTTCTACCACAAACTCATCTTTCACTCGTAATTTTTTTTATTTATACTATTCATACAGGGTTCCAAAATAAATGAATTTATAATTCATCTACCAGATCTATAAAAAAAACTACATTATTTAATCCAGGACATCTCGTGGGCCAGTGGTAGGTGATACACCCTTGTCGCCCTTCAGTTGCGGGTTCAAGTCTCGCAGCCTTGCCGGACGCGACGGGTTGCCGCCCGACCTCCGGGTTGTCCTTTTATGGTAATCCAAAATAATCCAAACTAGAACTATCAAAAATACTTCTGTCCAAACTCATATTCCAACATTTATAAGGAAGGTAAACATAATATAGATCCTTTTTACCCCGTAATAGCATATGAATACCTTCATCTTGTATTCTTTTAATACACTGAAACATCCTGAATTACCATATTCCTTATTGATTACATTCATGCTCCCCTATTACATATAGAATGATGGATATACTTCATCAATCCAAAAATGTTTTAAACCCCAACAATAATGGAATATACAGATCATTAATCAGTTCCAAGGTAGTCAAGAATATCCAATATAATTTATCCAAATCAATCATGTATTATTATAAAATCACTAACTCGGTGTCAGAACCATATTATGGTTTATCTGTCTCTCAACCATATATTTTCCAAAAATTTATCCTGCTATTGAGTCACTTTTCTTTGTTCCACACAATCTCAAGTCCTTAATGAAATAGTACTGCAGTACAATCCTTATATACTCCATAATCATTATAACAAGTACATTATTGATACAACACTCAATTGACATAATCAACATAAGAACTCTAATCATTCCTCTTCATCTGTGGTAGTATCATAACTTGATTATTATCCAATAACATCATTTGCGGCATAGTCTGATGACTGGGACATAGGTTCGCGTAGTGTCCAAATTCCTTGCAAATGAAGCATTGTACATTTAAAACCATTTTCTTACCCTTGCAGTCACATACATTGTGCCCTTTTCCTCCACACTTATAACAAACTCCCATTCCTTTCAGGCAAGTTCTAGGGTGTTTCTTTCCACAGTTACCACATGTGGGAAAATTCTTCTTTTCCCTCTTCCCTTTATCCATCTTTCTCTCTTCCATCATTTTCTTCTCTTGCTTCCCTTCAAAGCCATAGGACTCAGTAAACACTTTACTTATCTTATCAACACATGATATTATTTCTTCATATGATGATAATACATGGGAGACTATTTCTCTTATAAATTCTAGCTTAAGACCATGAAAGATATGATCCTTCCTTCTCTTTGGATCATGTGCATTTCTGGAGTTCTCATTCCTTCTACTAGGCGCCATTTCTAAACAATGGAATACACTAGATCAGTTTATGAATCAAAATACATAATCCCATACTTATAAAACACTTAACATAAATTGAACTATTTATGGATATAATCCATAATCATAAAAATATTTTCTTTGAGGAAGTATATACTCATAAACCCTTCATAATGATTTGTAAATAAAATGAGAGTTATCCTAAGCATATCCCCCGGGAGTGTCGTAACCAAGAGTGCAGCAAGGCCCGTTGTCGTGCACCAGTTCCCGTTCGAGTCTAGCTCAAAGCGGTGTTTTCGGGTTTTACCCCTAGGTATATCTGTGCCAGAGCCGCCTCTACCTGCTCCTATCCAGACAGGGATGTATTGCTTGGAAAACTCACAAAATCTCTACAATACCAAAATTCTAGGAAGTTCTTCTATACTAATCCTCAAAGTTCATCTTAGGTCTACGTGCTCTAATCAGAGTTTATCTAAATCTAGCTTCCAAGGTTTGTACTAAACTTCCTCTGATACCAACTGTAACGCCCCGACCCCAGCTACCCAGAGTCGGTGCATTACTTCGTAACATTGGCATGATCACAAGAAAGATCAAATCTCGAAAGACCGATTGGTTTAGTAGCCTTGGAAACACTAGATATAATCATAAAGTTTTACATTACATTTCAAAGTGAAAAACTACTACAACAACAAAGTCTTCATATCCACACTATTAACCCCTCATAATATCCCTGCAAGTCATTCATAATTTACTTCTTCACTACCTGGGAAAAATAAAACATAGAAAAGGGGGTGAGCTCAAATGCCCAGTAAGGATAACAATATAGCGGAACATTCAAAATAAGCATAAACATTTAAGGCAATGAATTACTAAAACAAAAGCCTTTTAAAATTGAACTTCAACATAGTATGGCAAAAATAAAAATGAAATAATGCCATTTACTTATTCACATGGATATTCTACTAATCGAATAATCACATGCAATATCAATAACCACTTTCATAATGTTGGAATGCATAATGCTAAACGTTAATTTCTTTGTCTAGGCCTCATCCCAAGACCTAGGGGTTACTTCTAACCGGAACCCAACCCGGAGTGCCTCTAATAACCGGACACCAACCCGGAGTGCCTCTAATAACCGGACACCAACCCGGAGGGCCTCTAATAACCGGACACCAACCCGGAGGGCATACTTTTACCAGTCCCTAACCTGGATGGCTTACTTTAACCAGTCCCCAACCTGGAGGGCTTACTTTTACCAGTCCCCAACCTGGAGGGCTTACTTTTACCGGTCCCCAACCCGGAACATACTTGTTTAGCACATTCATCTGAAGAAAAGTTTGAAATATAACATAAACATTCAGATTAAAACTAGCATACGAAATGTCAATAGTTTCACCATAAACTATGAATGGTATAAAATAGCACATCCACAGTCAAACATATCACAAAACCTTCAATAAAATATAGAAGTTTTGTATTATAATAAATCAACTTCAAATAAGCGTAAAATCCATTAAAGGATGTTGACATAGATGAAATCAAAGCACTTTTTAGAGAAATATCTCTTTTTATTTTTGAAATCATTTAAGAGCCATATAAAATAAAACATTTTGTTGAAAATATTCTTGTAAGCTTGTAAGGAAAGCTTTGACGAACGACGGAAAATAACCGCACCCGCCGTATAAGTAAAAAAAACATTCTTATCTTAATTCTGTCGAAAAGGTCAAAAAGGACCTTGTTTTGAAAACGACGGAAAGATTCCTTTATAAACCTCTTACAAAAATTCAAACAAGGGTATAAATGAATTTAACCCATATTCTTGTAAATAATAAATATGTTTTGAAATACATTTCGAAGAAACATGGATGTGGATGATAAAGGAATCCCAGTAGATTATTACGTATAAACAACCTCGGATAATGAAGATATTGTGAAATAACCCTTACCTTGTACTTTTCCTTTGTTGGGGTAGGTTAACCTCCTGTATAATGGTGAAATAATTGTTATTAAATTATACAAGAATCATATACATTAATATGATATCATATATGATCATTGCTTTATTAATAATATCTTAGTATTATCGTCGTTTCGGGTGATAATCGATTCGTTCTTCTTAAATGTTTGGTTACGTAAGACATGTTTGTAATGGATAGATTATATCTTATTCATAATCAGAATGATATTAACATTATTTTTAACCCTAAAATGAGAATAATACTTGAATGGATATGATGGAGAATGAATCTTATCGCGTTCGTGGAGACGGTAGTCCGTACGTACGCACGAACGCTACTTCCATTTAATTTTCATTTTAAAAGAATCAAATCCAAATGATACATAGGTATATTACTATTCCATTATAATATAATATTTTATATATGTTACTTAAGTTCATTAACACCATCCTTTATACGTTCCATGTGTGGTATAAACGAGTCATATCATTTTAAGGGGGCGGTAGTCCGCACTTCCTCAAATGAAATTATCGTATGTATATACAACATGAAACGAATAATGGTATGAAATAAAATGGAATTACAGAAGCTTATATATAAAATATATATAATTAATATCATATTTAATTACAGTGCCATCATAATGGCCACCATGAGAGGCGGTAAGATGTATTTGAACAATCATCGTTTCGTGAGGCGTTAGTTTGCCATCTACAGAAACATTATGTTCATCATCCATTAGATGGAGTTGTGTGTATGTGTAGTTCGAATACTTCTTATAACAATATCCTAGTATATTGAGGATACTGGTGTTGTTACAAAATAAAGGAAATAAAAAGATTTTGGGGGTTGGAGAAGCAAAATAAATGAAAATACTTTAAGAGAAATTGTTACCATTAATTTAGGTAACTCACTTTGGTTGGAACCAAAGGACTTCTTGAAATGCTTTCTACCTAAGGGGAAGCTTCAAGGAGGAGGAGAGGGATTTGGGGAACTTAGTTGGGCAGAGTTTGGACGAGCCAAGTGGCTTGAGAGGTGTGAGGAAATGAGAAGGAGGAGTGCCCTTTTATAAGAGGGGTGAGGGGCACCTTTGGAAAAGCTAGAAATATTAATTTATAATAAATTCATATTCGGTTTCTAATGGCTCCAAAGATGATTATTCAAAGGTTAAGGTGGGGATAGGTCGAAAACCACTCAACCAATAGAATTTAGACAGGTTTTGGTACTTATATTAACCTTATCTTTAAGTATTAACTCTAAGTTAATTAGTTTCACTTTTACAATGTCTCTTTGTATTTTTATATAATATGGTTAATAAACTTACTATATACATCTAAGCTACCCCCAAGTGGTCCATTAATGATTAACCTATCATGATATAAGTCTCTTGGACGAACCTTAGATTTTTAGGAATTTAATATCAATTAATAATATAATATTTGTTTTAAGAACTCTTTTATGTCAATTTTGACACTATTCAATAGTTGATTTTTGTGAAACTCATAACAGGTTGATTACTTCGAACAAAGTCAATCAAATAAATCCTAATATATCATATTATACTAGAAAATTAGTTTAATTAATTAAAAGTTTCATATTATATTTATTTGGGTATTTATAATATCAATTATTTTAATTTTTCACTATTATAGTAATTACTGCATCATCATTGTGTCATAAATAAAATAAATTATTTAATGTCTAAAAATTATAAATAAAATATCATTATGTAGGAAATCTTTTTATCTTTCTAATGAATATTTATAATCTAAAATCCAACATATATAACCCTATGTAACAATTGTTTTTCTAAAAGATATATGCTTGTGTCATTTTTGTATTCATTTTGACTTAATTAAAATAAAGTGTCATTATCACTTACAAGTGGATCCATGGGGTCCCAAAATAGACCCAAATATGCCCATGGTCGACCATGTATCAATCAATAGGGTTAAGACATGTTTTAGGGTAATTTAGTATTATTATAATATTATTTTTTAACCCTTATTTACCGGATTTACCCTTAACCATGGTAAATAAAATATTTACCGCAGTAATTATTCAAAATGTCTAAAAATAAAAGTTATCTATTTACACAATTTGAACATCCTGATTCCAAATATGGAATCCATTTTTCTAAATTCAAAACACAGAAGTGGCATAAATTAATTTAAAATTAATTCCCGCTGTCAAAACAAAAAGCGTGTTTTTAAGAGATAATAACTATCAAAAGATTGACACTTGTTTATGTTCGGTTTAATTGTAAAATTATGTCCAATGACCAACATTATATTAAGTGGTGAAAATATATTATAAATATACTTTAAAACCACTCAAATTAATAATTTATCACTATTAATTATTTTGATTAAAAAAGTTGTTTTTAATTAAAATTTAGTAATTTTCACTATTCATCAAAATATTAAAGTTATCCGAAAAGTACCAAAATTTCACCTTAGGCTAAATTTGATATTCCGAATCCAAAAATGAAGTCCATTTTTAAAAATAAAATATATATAATTTCAAAAATTAGGTATTACTATTCATAATGGCTAGTTTGATCGGTTGTGGTACGTGTTAAAACACGAAGTTGCGTACAACACACGCTACTGTTTTATTCAAAGGAAAGCGTACCGTGGAAGCTTGGGATGTTTCATTTTTAATTTTTTTTGATGTCCCCATTTAGTCAAAAAGTTTGAAATATTGTATTTAAAAAGGTTTCACTATTAAAAGTTGATAAAAGTGCAATACTTAAAATGAATCTGTTCTTGCATTATGACTAAGAAACTCATAATATGGATTCTAAAATTATAAGGATTATATAAAATTTAAAATGTAGTTAATGCTATTCATGTCCTCTTTTAATGGCTTTTTTTTTGTAAGTCATGGTGTGATTGAACTCGGTGTTGCGTGTAGTGCAAGTTATTGAATTATTTTGAAGAAATAACACACTATAAAATCTTGGGGTGTTACACATATGACATGGGGGAGTATGCCCCATGACCCTCCTAGACTGTAACAGAGGTGTGTATCTGCTCTGGGGTGACATGTTCATGAGTCACTCCACTGATAGGGATAGATTTATATTTCTTTCCATATAATGTCGCTGAAGTTGTTATAATATTCTTACAGGAATCCAAAATATGGGAAGAGATTTTCTTATGCTCTTTCACCATTTTCAGAATTTGTTGGTGACTTAAGCTACAAAAACAGAAATATACACCCATTCCATGCTTGGAGTAGGTGTGTGTTCATGCTCATGTCCTCCTTTTCGTATCAGTGAATTCTGACAGTACTCATGGGATGGGGGTAGAAAGTTGTGTCTACCATCTGTTTGTCATTGGAGCATTCCAATTTACATCTCCGGGTTCTACCAAATTAGACTGTTGGTTATCCTAATGAATTGCAGGTGTATGTGTCTTCTAATTATTCTCCACCGAATAAGATTGATGATCATCCTTCAATACTGGCAGATGATACTACTGGTAGAATTGATGATTATTAGAAGGTGTATGTTCCTGTTTACTGGTGGTCACCACATTTGGTTGGCAAGCTTCAATGGATACAGTCAGACGATCATGTTGACTGGATGATGATTTATAAACAAGTGTATATGCCTGCCTATAGTACCTCACCAGAATTTCCTAGCGGGATTGGTGTGTTGCAGCCAGACGAGTATACTGGGTAGTGAAATTAGGACAGACGAGTGTATATGTCCGCTCGTTGTTTTCCATGAAGTTATGTTGATGGACTTATCTGGAGGGGGAAGATGTAAGAACCTACTCCATGTTGTCTGAATATTGCCTCTAAAGATTTTTCTTTCTTGCTCAGGTCTGAGGGACCAAATCCGAACACCTAGAGGTGATACCCTCATCTTGTTGAAGGTGCACTACCATACGAGTCTGGCGGCGATTTTTGGTGGGATTCCTCAGGAAGGGCTCCTGTCTTCTTCAAATGAGGCTTTGAGTGACCTTTTCATTCACCTCCCCATAATATATGAGGGACTGTTTGTTGTGTTATTTGGATAACAACCCGAAATAGTTGGAGATGGTGGTTGACACCACCTACTTTTTGAACACTGGTCGTCGCTGTCCAGACAACTAGGATGAGTTATTAACTTGGATGGCATATCGAGCGGCCTCCAGAGTCGGTATGGTACCGTGATGATAGTATTCCCTCACTAATGAATTCGAGACCCAGCATTTAAGATGCTAAGGAGGTGTTGTCTTCCTCAGAGTGGATGAGGATCCAGTAGGAGTAGCGACAGAGGCATTCACATGTGTGAACTTTAAAGAAGTCATTATCTATTGCAGAGAGATCTTGGAAAACAGTTCTTGTTTGATATAGAAGACACAATCAAGATAGGTTTGGTCACACTAAATATTTAGGATTAGCTCATATGTTATTGATTTCATTATTGGACCTCATATTGAGTTTAATAGGGTACGAACAAATAAGTAAAACATCATTTTACTTGGTTAAGGATTCACGTCGGTTTCACCATTTTTTTTTTCTTCTGGAAATGGGGATGACCTTGATTTTTTAAGGTTTATACATTCCAATCAGTCTCTAATGTGTTCATTCATAGAACCAGAAACAACCAATGATTCTATATCCATTTGGACATACTTTCCAAATTTAGGTTCTCATTAGTTATGGACTGATGAGGTTTATGAATTTTCATTGGTCAAGAGGATGGGAGGTCAGGCTCATCACACATTTTTTAGGGAGAATTATTGCCTACTCTGGGACTCTCTTATAGATTTATGTTATGTTCACGAATCCTTATTAATTCACCAAGCATGAAAATGATTTTTCCTTTAGATTTGGAAATCAATTATTGATATGTATGTGATTTAGAGAATATTTTATATGTGTTTGAGGTTCTTCATTGATATAGATTCATCCATATGTATTGGAAATTCTTATTCAATCGCATCCTTCAATATATTATATAAGAATATTCTGGTCATTATGATGACAATACTGGGTTTTAAGACACTCAGTGGGGCACTTGATGTTTATTTTCATTCAGACAGAAAGGGATTATTTTAGAGTTGGGATCATACCTACAGATGGGCTACCTACATATCTTCATTAAAAAGGGAATCAGAACCCATGTAGTTAGATAAGAAGGATGGGTTTTATGCATGGTTAATTCCCCAAAATGAGATTTCGTGATTAATTATACACTCTAAGCACACGGGATTCATACTTAGTGTGAGAAAAAAGAGGTATCAGTAAACATGAAAATGATGCCATGTTAGATGCAGTCATGAGAAATGATGTGGGGCTTACATATGAATGATTACCCAAGTAGGTGGAGACCAGGACATTAGGAAAGTAGACGAGGAGGAGGTTCCATAAAGGTAATTTATACTTTATGGATATTTAAAGTTATAACTCAGTGCATATTCCTGAGAAGGAGGCCCAAATCAAAATAAATTAATATTGGGACTTACTTTTGAGGAGGATGACCAAATATTAAATGGGAGTTATAACTTGGGGCGTACTCCTGAGAAGAAGGCCTTATGTTATGGGAAACTATGATTGGGGAATACTCATGAGAAGGAGGCCCAAACTAAAGGACATCGTGACTGGGGCTTACTCTTGAGAAGGAGGCCAAAACCAAAGGGAACTTGTGACTGGGGCATACTCATGAGAAGGAGGCCCAAACAAAAAGATCTTCTCATTTTAAAGGATGAGGTTATATGGAGGAAACCTATAACCATATTGACATAAAAAATTTAAGTCACGAGATTTTGGGAAAGGTTATCACATACTCCCTTTTAGATAAGGAATCCAACAAAAGAATGATTTCATATATGTCTTTGAACAGGGGTTTGAGGGATAATATCATGAACATGAGAGTTGAATGGGGGAGAGACACACAAATGAAGTTGATGCACAAGTGTAGGTCGAGCAAGTCATTTGGAGTGCAATTCTTGGCCATGCAGGTGTACTTGCGCAACATGGGTTCACCTGGGCGATGGAGAATCTGTAGGGTAATACTTGGGAAAGACTAAACTCAAACCTTTAGTACTATCCTAAGATGTTTCCCAAAGGGTAGTGCACAAGATTCATTGAGTGTATAGGGCGGCTCACATGCGTTTCTACATTTATGTAGGTCTAGACATTTAGGCGTGAATGTGTTAATGAATTCTCAGCACTTAGGCCTTATCCCACTCCTTCATGTCTCCCATTCTAGAAAAAAGTTACCTTCGATGTTTTCAGATGATTTGAGTTGAAGAATTGTGCAACCAGCACTTGAATTTGACTTCTGTAAAATTCATCCTTGAAATGGGGGCCCACATGGGCTATTTTTAATCCATTGTTCACCATGGGTGAAAAAACAAATGGGGCATGCAATTGACTTGCACGACCCTTATGGGGCACACAAGTGACTTGCATGGCGTGCAGGTAACGTGCGTGGCACACACCAAAATGGGATTCTGGTCCAATCCTTTATCAAAATTTTGATGTTTCATCAAAGGGTGACCCTATTTAGGCATAATGTATTCCCCATTGCCATTTGGTGGAACCTGTGATGAAAAGGAGCATCAACAGTTATCCTTGTTCTGGTGTGGTGGAAATGGAATTAGGGTGATTCTACTCATTTCGTGGGGTGGTTTTTGGGGTAGTTTTTATTCCTTTTTGGTTTCTTGTATAATCCATGTATCTAAAATATAGAAAATTGTTTAATACTTATTGGGTTATGAATTTTATGTTTTTTATTTATTTACTTTTCAAGTTATTTTGTTATTAAATTGAGTAAATCATTCCCAAGTTTTGTTATTGATAGCCGAACACTTGTTGCCAGCCCATGGTGATTGGGAATGCCCTTTGGGACATGCCATGGAATAGGTAGAGTGTCAGTTCAGATGATCACCTGGCTATGTTCATGAAAAAATGGTATTAGAGGATGTTTTTTGGGTCATGTTTTTTGGTATGCTTCTGGATATACTAGATGTAAGACTAATGGGTCAAGGTGTTCTGGTTGTGAGTAGGTTACCCGGCGATCACACATCATGACAGACCATGAGTCGCCATGGAATGTGTGGATTATAGTTTGAATTGTCCTCTATATGGGACGTGCATGATTTAGAATATACGTGGACATTGGGTGGGGGTGAAGTGGTATGTTCGTTAGATTTTCTTGATGAGTTGGGATTATTATTAATTATTATTAATGTAAAAAAACTTTTAACTTTTTTGTATTGATAGGATTTATTGTGATTGTTGATTATTATAGATAAATACCTCCCCAAAAACATCATGTGTTATAGTGTAAAAAATATAAAGATATTTCTCCCTCACTACATGATCTGAGGTAAGTAGAAGCTATTGTTAGGGATATTCGGGATCAGGGACAGGTAGCAGTTCCAAGCCCTACTCTTGCCAGAGATGTTGATTCCAATCCTATGTAGTACAAATCCCATGAGTTTCTCAAGAACAAACCTCATTATTTTTTAGATATCATAGAGCCAAATGAATTGTATGAGTGTCTCGATATGATAGAGCACATGTTTGAATTACTGGACACTCCCAAAGATGTTAGGGTGAAATGGGAATCATTTATGATAGATGTTCCCAGTTGAAGGTGGTGGGTCTCAGTTGTCCAAATGGGGAATTATGAGTAGATGAGATAGAAAGACATTGAGGCTTTCTCCGATGACCAATATTACCCTTATACCTTGGAATATTCTAGATAATCAGAGTTTATAGACCATGTTTATTGGGGCCAATTAGTGATGTTGTATGCCAATATCTTTTTCGAGCGGGCCTGATATGCGTCTGAATTTGTTTCCAACGAGTAGATAATGAAATAGGGGTTTGAAAGGGTTTATGGAAAGAGATATCTTCTCATGTATTCTTTTTCAAGAGGAAGACCAATACTGATGTGTTTAAATAAACATGTATGGTGTATATTTTCAACAAGGGTAGGTCTTGTGTCTATAGGTCTATGTCAGCAATGGGAAGCTGCAATTCGTCTAAAAAGAATAGGATGTCAGATGTGTACTAAAAAAGGGAGGTGGTAGTTTAGGCCATCCGTCCCAGAAAAATTCATATGTGGATTCTGATATAGGTTCTGTTGTGTATGAACATTATAGGAAGGAATATAATATCGGTACTTCATGTATATATCCTCCTAATCCCTGTAATTTTTGTGGATTTATGGGGAACTTGTAGCATTTTTCAAGATTACAGAAATATATCAGAGTGGGGGAGGATATGTGGATTCCATGGGAAATGATGGAGAGATCATGATTTGATGGTCTTGGAAGTAGGACCAGATCTTCATCTGGTTAGAGTCAGTTCAGGGTAGAGCCACACGTCAGTGGTTTTTTTCTGATTCTGGATAAGACTAGGAATCTTCATGATGTGGACCAAGGACCAGCGAGACCTCCTAAAGGGCCCTCAAAAATTTGAGGTACCATTATGATTTCATCATATGAAGATACAATTTTGTTTGATACTGGTTCTACTATTTATTTTCTCTTTGTTCATATTGTAAATCTATTGAACATTCCAATTGAATTTTTTTTACTATAGATTTGGTGACATCGTTGGTAAAAAGAAGGTGTGGGGGTTGAAGGTATCCTCTTTTGAACCCACTATGTCAGGGTTCTAACTAGAATGGGATTTCAGGGTCTTATAGATAGACCTTTTTTATGTGATGCATTTAATAAATTGGATGCTTTGTTTCTAAGGGCACATAGATTGTTATATGTGGTATGTAAGTTTCACGAATCCTCATGAGAGTGCTCTAAATTTTCCTGAGAAATAGGATCCTTAGTCAAGTCCTAATAAAAGTCCACTATAGTAATTGAAAAAATCTAGTTTTTCAATTATCTTGTCTCATGCATGAGGAGGATGGTGGAACATAGGAAGGTGGATTAACTCCTATAGTGGATGAATTCCCAAAAATTAATCCTAGACGACTTTTCAGGTTTACCTCCAGAATGAGAGATGGCATTCTCGATTGATTTTTAATTGGGTAATCAACCAATATCACTTCCATCTTATCGTACAACCATCCTCAGGTTATGGTACTAAAATATAAAACTATATGATTTGAAAACCAAAGGTTTCATTTTCTCAAACATCTATCCTTGTTCCTCCTCATACTTGTTTTTGAAGAAGGCTAATGTATCACCCTGGTTGTGTATCGATTACCAAAAACTAATTATCGTAACCATTAAGAACAAGTGTCATTTACCATGGATTGATGACTTTTTCAATCAGTTGGATAGGGGAATATGGTTCTCCAAGATTGACTTGAATTTTGGTTACCACCATGTCAGGGTGATAGAGGAAGATAGTTTGAAAATGACTTTCTAAAGTTGGTACGACCACATCATCTACATAGAAATGAATTTCAGATGGAAAACATTCTCTAGTGGTATTCATGGAACTCATGAATAGGGTGTTCTACAAGAATCTTGACACATTCTTCACGGTATTCAAGGATAACATCCAAGTTCATTCAGGATTCTAGGACGAGTGTTCGCATCGTTTTAGGATCAAGATGGGCACTCTTCTAGAACATCGCCTTTATGAAATGATTTCAAAGTGAACTTTATGGGTTAGGGAAGTGAGGTTTAGGGCCATGGGAACTTTGAAAGGGGTTTTTGGTATACCTAGATAAAGTAAGTGAAGTTATTTCATCAGATCATATGAAGAATATGTTTTAAATTAGATATTTTCTTGGCCTGATAGGTTACTATAGGTGGTTTGTTCCAAAATTATCTCGACGTCCATCGTACAGGACATTGCTCACCAAATAATTGGGTGAATTTTGTATCGAGCTCGGATTGTTTGGATTCCTTTGATGAACTGAAATGGTGGTTGACTATGGCTTTTATATTGGCCTTTCTAGAATCAGGATAGGGATACAGGGTCAATTACAAAGCTTCAGGTATAGGTCATGGGTGTGAGCTCATACAAGATGATATTGTGGTGGCATTTGTCTCTCACCAACTCCAACTACAAGAAAATAATTACCCTACCCATGACATGGATCAAGAAATGATGATACATGAATTATTTACAACATATAATTCTATTTTTAGGGAGATATTTTTGGAATACTCTAATCATAAAATCATTGATTACATCTTATCCAAAAAGTATCTAAACATGAGTTAGTGTCGTTGGACCGCATATCTATAGGGATTTGACATTGATATAATCTACAACAAAGAAATGTGTTTCTTCATGGTAGACACCTTGAGTAGAAAAGTTCCAGTGCATGCATTGATAAAGTCTAATGATGAGTGGACCATAATGGGGCTCCTTGCTCATATTCACTTGGAGAAGAAGGAGAATAGTGGTGGTGTGTTCATTGAAATTGTTCAGTTGGATCCTTCCCTTATAGAGCTGATTCAATGGGATCATCCTTGAGATGAGGTTTCCAAGATGTTTATGTAGTTTCATCATGGTTTGGAGACATCTTACAATTGGTTGTTGTCTGCTGAGGGAATAGTGTGTTTAAATGTCCGTTTCCTCATGACTTTGTCTCTGGGGAAGGTGGTAATGAAATATATCCACCAGTCTCAATGATACATTCATCCTTCTAAAACCATGATTTATTGTGATGTTCATTGGTATTTTTGGTGTTTAGGAATGAGGCGTGATATAGTTGACTTTGTATAAAGGTGTTATATGTGTTAGTAGGTGAATGAAGAACACCATGGGCCCTCTTGTTTTCTTAATACATTACACATTCCTACCTAGAAGTGGGACATGGTCTCACTGGATTTTATTATTGGCATTCCTCGTGATCTTAAGGGACGAAACACTATTTGGGTGATAATTAACTTTTTGACCAAATCAAACCATTTTAGATTCATCAGAGATTTGTCAAATGTTGATGAACTTAGTCAGTTATATATCTAGGAATTGTTAAGGCTTCATGATTTTCTGTTAGAAATAATTCCAAACTATGGATCATGGTTTACCTCTCATTTCTAGTAAGGCCTTAATAAGTCATAGGGTTGTTGATAAAATTGAGTATGAAATACCATCCTCAAATGGACGGTCTGACGATGTAGGAAAATAAAATTCTAGAGGAAATGTTTCATGCATGTGTTTTGGATTTAGGAGGATTGTGGGATTTCCATTTGAGATTGGTCAAGTTTTCATAAAATAATAGTTACCAATCCTCTATACGAATAGCTCCTTTCGAGGTTCCCTATGGTTGACCTTGTCATCCTCAATTGTGTTAGGATAAAGTGAGTGAGATCTCCCTGTTGGGAATGAGCCTAGTGAAGGCAATGTCTGATAATGTTATGTTGACTAGGAAATGGTTGTTGAGAGCTCAGAGTCACCAAAAATATTTTGCTGACTAGAGGTGATGAGATATAGAGATCTTATTAGGTAACCAAGTGTTCGTGAATGTGGCACTACGTTGGGTCATCTTTATTTTGGGAAATAGGGAAAGCTAATGCAGAGCTATTTCGAGCATTTTTATAACACCGAGCAGATGGTCTAAATGAAATACTGGTTAGTTGTGACTTCATATTTGATGTTAATTCACAATGTGTTTAATGTATTGAAATTGAAGAAATATAAAATGAATCACACTCTTATTCTGAATTTAGAAGAGTTGGAGTGTGATGCCGATTTATCAATGTTTGAACAACCAGTACAGATAATGGATTCACTGAAGAATATTCTTTTTGGGATATATATCTCATAGGCCCCGATCCATTTGGATCATGGTCAAGAGGTGCATGAGACTTGGAGTGTAATTCATGGGTTGAGAACGAGTAATTTTTTTTTATTTTCTAATAGAGCATCAATTTGAATTTCTTTAGATGGAAAATTTTCATGGTTTGAGGAATTTTCACATCATTGATTTTCATTTCTATTATTTTATTTTTATTTTTAGTATGCTTTTATATGCTTATATGTCCTTTTAGTTTTTAGATAAAATAGGTTTTTTTATGGAACGATCCTGGAGCACGGTTGGCACACAATGAGTAGTTAATGTACACCTTGACCGGGTAACTATGCAACCACATGGACTTGTGGGAAATAGGGTTATCACATAGTTAGATCACAATTTATTAACGATGATGGTTAACCATGGGACATGTCCTGGGTAGATAGTGGGAACCACATGGGTGCCACATAGTCTGACAAACCATGGGGACTAACCATGCAGCTTGTACAGGTCATTAAATATGAGGATTTTCCTTTCTTCACTTCTCATATTAAACCCAAAATATTAAACTATTCCTCCCCATATAGGATTTTCATCCATAGAATCCTCCTAGTATCTCTTTTACTTCATTATACCTCCATTTTGGAGACGTATTTGGTGATATATTCACATGATTCCTCAAGTAAGTTAGTTTATCCCTTATTTTCGTCCTCTAATATAGGGTTTTGTTTCCTTTTTCTTATGCTAACTCTTCTACAGTGGCTAGGGATACAATTTTGGGGTTTTATCTTGAATTTTTGGGATTAATATCAATATTTAGGGTTAGATCTTTCTCCCTTGTGGTGTGGTTGAGGTGCGGTTGGAGTTTCTCATCACATTTTTAGGATTTCTACACCCGAGGATGGTGATTCTATGCTTAACTATTATTTTAGGAATTGATTAAACATTCTTGAATATTTTAGAGTGTTCTAGGATTATTTTTTGTGGTATGAATGTGGTTTTTGAAATTATTTTATATGAATTTGGATTGAAATTGTGTTTTTATATGAAATTTTATGCATTTAATGTGTAAATAAATATTTTGATCATTGAGGGTGTTTCATAAAGGGTAAAAATGGTTTATTAAATTTTACATGTTACATGAATCAGGTTTGGAGAAAGGTTTTGGTGTGAATATGATTTTATAATAAAACGTTGTAGTGCAAGTGGTTTCATATTGTGTTTATTTTGTATTTCTTTCCTGGTGTGTTTGAGAGTAGTGTGTTTTGTGAAATTGGGTAAATGTTTGATCACAAATGAAATCCCAGGTAACTATGTGGGTGGACTAAGACTAGGGTATTAGTGAAAAAGAAATGTATTCAACTCATTTTTACTTAGTGTGCTTGAATATAACAAAACTAACTAAATATTGATAATGATTGGAGATAACTAGGAAATTGGGGTTTCCATCCAAGTGTCTCATTCATGATATAACTATTAATCATGGTTTCTAATACACATTTCAATAAGATGCGAGGTATATAGTGTCTTGTGACTATATTGTTCCTAGAGGGTCCTCCCATGACTAGTGATCATTGGTTATATCACACATAATGTCAGGATATGGTATATTTTATCTGTTTTTTCAAAATCAAGAACATTTACAATTACTTTTATTTTCCTCAAAATATTTTTTTCATGAAATGTTTCCACTCATTCATTTTTAAAACATTAATTTTATTTATCTTATATTGTTTAATGCATGTAATCTATTATTGGGTGGATTATAGATAAGATTTTTCTAACACCCTACATACACCATCTGATATATGTAGACTTGGTTATGTTTGACGTAGATAAAGGAAAGGATTTTGGATAATGTTGTTTGGGTTTCTAGAGGTTCTCCTTGATGCAGTGTTTTGGAGATGGATTGAGGGTGATGATCCTCTTTACATGTGTTGGATTTTGGGATAGTTTTTGTTTAATTTTTTGTAGTATAAATTTTGGATTCTTTTATAAACCATGTAACATAATTCCAGATAATAGTTTAAGACTTATTTGGATATGAATTTTTAGTTTTGGTCTGTTTATTTATTTAGTTATTTTGTTCTTATAAAATCGGCAAAATCATTCCCATGTATTGTTATTGACACCCGGTCACTTGTTGCAGGCACACAGGGATCAAGAATACCCTTCACCATGATATTCACAAGGTTGGGAACCTATTCAGATGATGATAGAGCTTGGTTCATCACGACTTGTGTTATAAACAACACTATGTTTAAACAAATTGTGATATACAATTAAAATTTTATCATTTAATGTGACAGTTATAGCCTAACTGGTGGAATGATAGGTATGAAAAAGAAAAACTATATTATGAAAATTATATGCTTTCCACATGTATAAAATAAATTCATTAGTTATAAATTAATTATAAATGAAAATAAAAATCATTTAAAATAATAAATAAATGTTATCATGAAAAACTATTTCTTTGTGCTAAATGTGTATTTGTAGTGACCCTAACCCAAAATGATTTGAATTGGTTCCTTATACCATTAAATTAGGATAAGATACAATTAAATCACATTATAAGGAGAAAATAGTTTAGTAGTATTTGTAAATGTGATATATACATGATATTATATTAGAAAAGATTACCAAAATTACACCATATTTTTTTCAATAATAACTTTATTCCATCTAGGGGATCGCTATATATTAGTCATAGTAAACATTGTGGACTCCTAGGGAAATGAAATCAAATAAGTGTTAGCTCAAATTCTCAAAACTGGTAAAATACAGTGTTAGAAATTATGAACCAATGAGAATAACCAATATATAATGGTAAATAACTGAACACACATTCCATGAAAAAAATAATCTGATCTGAAAGTTCCTAAATAATATGGACAGTTATATAGCTGAAACAAATTCAGGTAAATAACATGAATATCATGATATGATAAGGGAGAATAAATACATATAGGTAAATAACTTGAAACACAAGTCATTTAGTCAATAAACTAAGAATGAAATGCATCCATATATAATATCATTTTGAAAATATCAATTTATAAAAATAATTGAATATTGAATGAAGGAAATGACTGAATATTGGTCGCCATGTTTCCCAGCTACATAGAGAAATTACTATCAAGGCCATTAATGATCCTATTTAAAATATACTAGGTAAAAACAAACTTTGATAAGGTTATCCAACCGATTCATTCCATGAGACCATTGACGCATTGATAGGATTACATTAAATGTTCCCCCTAACCATTTCGTAAAAATTAGAATCATTCCTCATATTTCTAATAATAGGTTTAATCCATGAACAATATTCTATATCAAATAAATATATATTGATTAAAAGATAATGATTAATCAAAATTTTCCCATTTCATGAAATAACATTCAATATAAACACCAGATGTAAATTTAGAACATGGTTTAGGAAATAATTATGTCCATGATAATTGATATGGATATATAAGAGAAATTTATTGTTCAATGATCATATGAAATATAATAACTCAAGGGGATATTAATGATTGAAAAAATGATTCAAGGATGAGAATTTTAATACTATCCTTATCCAAAATAATAATATTCCATATAGAGGAAGAAAAAGGATGGTATCAATATAATGTATAACGATTAGAGTAAGAATAATGTTTGTTGTCATTGATTAAATATAACAAGATATTTAAGAAAATTTTTGTGGAAAAAATATTTTCTTTTTGATAATGTTTTTTGAAATCACATTAAAAAAAATTCTAAAATCATTTTGAAACTGATTTTATATGAAAATTGAATTTGGAAATTTTAAAATAAGCATGAATATATTTGATTCGTCATGAAGACTAGAATATTCATTAATTCCTTACACATTAAAAATAATTCCCCTTCAATTTTTTAACAAATACAAATGGATATTTTCTTGAAAATGACATAAATATTCTTTTAAAAAAAATTTAAAATGTAAAATTACATGAAAAGTTCCTTAATAAATCCTTAAAACATTTTTTAAATCATTTTTTTGAAAACATGGTTTTGGATGAAAAAATATTTCCGACCAAAGAATGGAATGAATTCAATTTTTCATAAAAAAGTATAAAACATCTAACATAACAAATAGTTGGAAAATGGAACTATTATTTAACACCCCAGGCTTCCACGGTACGT
Source organism: Viscum album (assembly GCA_963277665.1). NCBI lineage: Eukaryota > Viridiplantae > Streptophyta > Magnoliopsida > Santalales > Viscaceae > Viscum > Viscum album. Next base: position 37,982,029 of record OY728138.1, read on the forward strand.
TTCCCTTTGAATAATGTTATAGCTTGCATTGTACGTGACTTCGAGATTCTAACACACCACAACCATTCAAACTAGCCGTTATGAATAGTAATACCCACTATATGAAATTTTATACATTTTATATTTCAAAATGGTCATCATTTTTGGATTCGTAATATCTAAATTATCTTAGGGTAAATTTTTGGTACTTTCCTGATTACTTTCATATTTTGATGAACAGTGAAAATTAATATATTTTAATTAATAACAACTTTTTAATTGAAATAATTAATAGTGATAAATTATGAATTTTAGTGGTTTAAAAGTATATTAATATTATATTTTTACCATTTAATATAATTTTTGTCATTGGACAGAATTTCACATTTAAACTGGACAAAAACAAGTGTTAATCTTTTGATAGTTATTATTTCTTAAAAACATGTTTTTTTGTTTTGACAGTGGGAATTAATTTTAAATTAATTTCTACCACCTATGTGTTTTGAATTTTAAAAATTGATTCCATATTTGGAATCAGTATGTTCAAATTGTGTAAATAGGTATCTCTTATTTTTAGACATTTTGAATAATTACTTCGGTAAATATTTTATTTACCATGGTTAAATGGTAAATCTGGTAAATAAGGGTAAACAAATAATATTGTAATAATATTAATTTACCCTAAAATGTGTCCTAACCCTATTTGTTGATACATTTCCGACCATGGGAATCTTTGGGTCGATTTTGGGACCTCATGGATCAACTTGTAAGGGATAATGACACTTTCTATTAATTAAGTTAAAGTAAATACAAAAATGACATAAGCATATATCTTTTTTCAAAACAATTTTTACATAGGGTTATATATGTTATAGTTTCGACTATAAATATTTATTAGAAATATAAAACGATTTCCTACATAATGGGTTTTTATTTATAATTTTTAGACATTGAATAATTAAATATATTTATGACACAATAATGATGAATTATTTTCCTTATCAATGAAAGAATCAAATAATTGGTATTATAAATGTTAAAATAAATATAATTTGAACATTTTGATGACATCAACTAATTTTATTGGTCAATATGACATGTTAAGATTTCTTAAATTAATTTGGTTCGAATTAATAAATTTTTAAGACTTTAACAAAAATCAATTGTTGAATAGTGTCAAAATTGACATAAATGAGTTTTTAAAACAAATATTATATTATTAATTGATATTATATTCCAAAAAATATAAGGTTCAGAAAAAGGACTTATATAATGATAGTTTTATTATTAATAAACCACTTGGAGGTCTCTTGGAAGTTTATAGTATGTTTATTAACCATATAATATAAAAATACAAAGTAATATGGTGAATTTCAAACTAATTAACTAAGAGTCAAATATAAATGATAAGGTTAATATAGTGACACAAACCTGTCTAAAAACTATTGGATGAAAGGTATTCGACCCATACCCACCTTATAATTTGATTAATCCCCTTTGGATCCATTATAAAATAAATATGAATTTATTATAAATTAATACTTTAATTGTTTCCTAAATTGCCCCTCCCCCCTTATAAAAGGACACCACTTATAACTAATTATTCATACCATAAAAGACTTTTGGTTTGGATAACCTCTACAAAAATACACTCTCAACTATTCTCCCTTATTCTTAGTTGCCTTCCTTTAGTCAAAAAGCCAAACTATGGATACCTTTTGATCAAATCAAAAGGAAGAACCTGAAGAAGAGGAAATGTTTTCACTACACTTTTTCAAGTTATTTTCTTCTCCAACTTCATCATTCCTTGTTTCTTACATTCTGAAATAATAACTCCAGTATCTTCTACATATTTTGATGTTATTATAAATATGTAACCACAAAATTCATTATTCTATCCATCCCTTTAATGACATTTCACCATATGTGCGTACGTACGGCCTACCTTCTCCACATCGTGGTGTAATTGTTATTAAATATATTATTATTTATATGGGTATAATAATGACATATAATTCACATAAATAATAAATTTAACATGATAATGATTCTGTATATATGATATACCATCTAATTATATATTATTTTAATATCAAAAGAATGATATTGTTGCTCGTGCGTACGTACGGACTACCGTCTCCACGAACATGATGAGATTCATTCCCCATCGTATCCATTCAAGTCTAATTCTCATTTGATGATTAAAAATAATGTTCAAGGACTTAATATCATTCTGTATATATGTATAATATACAACCTATCCATAAAAAACACGGCTTATGTAACAAAACATATAAAAGAAAACGAGTAAGTTAACACCTGAAACCGATAATACTAAGATATTATTAACAAAGGAATGTTAAAAAGATCCGATATGATATCATATTAATGAATATTATTCTTGTATAATTTAATAACAATTATTTCACCATTATATAGGAGGTTAAACTAGCCTCAACCAAGGAAAAAGTACAATGTAAGTGGTTTCTTGTCTCACTTTTAATTCCGCGATATTTTCATTATTCACCACTTATTTATTGCATATGGTGGGTGTACTGCCCATGATTGTATTCATTATGTAATATACATTAATATATGGATATTTACATCATCAATGTATTATCCTTCTTTCATGGGTGTATGTTTCTTATGTTACCAAATCGATAAGGGAATTTGAAATTTCAATTTCCACTCATTCGGCTTTACGCATACTTCATTGATTATTTTACTCCAAGATTATGTGTGGACTCACTATTCATTTTCTTATGTCATAATTTCCACTCCCCTTTCTATGGATATAACTTTGATACACATAATCACTCTGTTGATAAATTCATAAGTTGTCGATATGAACTTGATAAGAGTATTTTTAACTCAATCTCCATTTATTGAGTTAAACGTCCAATTAATTGGTGTTGTTTCTACAAGAATATGTGTGAATGTACTCTAATTTATTTACACTGAATATCCAATCATATTGAGTGTATTTACATTTTTCACAAATAATTATGTTTTTGATTTATCCTTAACCTAAGGATACGGTCTTTATATGAGAATTAATCTCAATTTACATCCCATTGAGTCTTATTTGTTGTTATACACCAAATAACTTTTATGTGGTGTATATAATGTACTTTGACATAGTATAACATGAATCCCGTTATTCTCATGATATTAAAAAGTTTTGATTTCCTCAATTATTGGTATTCAAATGTCTCTCTTTTGTTTAGAAACTCTAACTAAAATATCATTTTTAAATGTTTTAAAGACATATTCTTCTAAATATTTCACATTAATGTCCATGATTTAAAAATGGTTTTAAGGATTTATTTATATGGACATTAAAGTTTGAAAAATAAAACTGTTTTTAAAATTTTCAAATTGTTATAGGACACTTTGATTCAAAAATCTATTTTTAAATAGATTCTTGACGAATAGTGTGACTTTTAAATGATTTCAAGGAAACGGGGGATATATCTCTCTAATAGTTTTGATGATTATTTTCATCTATGTCCATATCCTTCATTATTTTCAATTGAGGTTAATCTGATACAATACAATCTTCTATATTGTATCGAATGAGTTCTGTTTGACTGTGGATGTGCTATTTTTATACCATTCATGGTTTGTGGATCAAGTATTGACATTTTATATGCTAGTTTTAATATGAATGTTTATGTTATATTTCAAACTTTTCATATGAGGAATCCATTGTACTTAGTAAGTGACGGGTGGATCCTACTATAGCTCCTCGATACATTGGTAGGTCTCATGAGACCAACTAGTGTCTTGGCACAAGGCCTTGTCAAAATCTTATTTGTATTCTTGGAACGAGGCATTGACTATGTGGTTATGATAGTCTGGCATTATGCATTACATCATTATGGAAGTGGTTATTGAAATTTCATGTGATTATTCAACTAGTAGAATATCTATGTGAATAATAAAATGGCATTATTTCATTTTATCTTTTCCATATTATGATGAAGTTCATGTTTAAAAGGATTGTGTTTTATTTATACATTTCCTTAAATGTTTATGCTTGTTTATGAATGTTTCTGCTACATTTTTATCCTTACTGAGCATCTGAGCTCACCCCTTTCTATGTTTTATTTTTTCAAGGATGTGAAGAAGTATTTTATGAATGACCTGTAGGGATAGTATAAGAGGATATGAGTGTGGAGGTATGATTTTGTTGTAGTTTTTATTTTATAATGTAATGTAAACCTTATGAATGTATCTAGTACCTCCAAGGCCACAAAACTAATCAGTCGTTCGAGACATGATTTTTTTTATCATGCCAATGTTATATAATAATGAACTGACTCTGGGCTTCTAGGTTCGGGGTGTTACAGTTGCTATCAGAGGAATTTTAGTACAAACCAAGGAAGCTAGATTTAGATAAACTCTGATTAGAGCACAAAGCCCTATGATAGAATTTGAGGATTTGTATAGAAGAACTTACTAGAATTTTGGTATTGTATATATTTTGTGAGTTTTTCACGAAATACATCCTTGTATGGATATGAGAAGGTAGAGGTAGCTCTGGAACATATATACCTAGGGGTAAAACCCAAAAACACCACTTTGAGTGAGACTCAAACAGGAACTGGTGCATGACAATGGGCCTTGCTGCACTCTTGGTTACGACAATATCAGGGGATATGATTAGGATAATTTAAATTTTCTTTACAAACCAAGTTGAAGTATTATGAGAGTAAATGACCTTGTTTAATCCTAATATGTTTCAAATTGAGAATATGGTGACATGATATTCTATAAATGATTGGATGACTACTATTACTCACTCAATGCTTTTTGGTTTTAGTCAATGGCTGGATTCCAAGGAAGTCATAGTGACTTTAAGAATTCTGTACAAGGTGGGAATGATGGTGGAAATGAAAAATAAAATGTAATGTTGATAGGTGTAAAAGATATTGTCTTCATGCCAAATAAATTTTCCAAAAATATGATCAACAATATATATATAAATAATAACCAATTCTCAGACTCCACAAAGAAGAGAAAGGTGATGAATGAAAAGAGATCAAGCAGTGGAGACCATGGAGAAAAGAATCCTAAATTTCTATCATGTAGAAAATGTGGAAGTAGACACCCAGGAAATTGTCTCAACGGAACAAAGAAATGCTTTAGATGCGTTAAAGAAGGACATAAAGTGAAGAATTGCCGAGGAAAAATGAAGAGTAATATGGAAGATAATAAAAATGGTCTCATGAATCTATTTATAGTCATTTTTTGGTAAATATAGGGGACCTGACCATTACCTGAGTGAATGCCCTTTTATATAGGATAAACTATTGGTCATGGAAGAACCTATGAGGAAATAAATGGATGGAAAATTTATTAAAGGTATTAGTGCTCTTTGTTATTGAGATTACATTGGGTGAATTTTCTCTTATATGTGTAACCCTTCAATTTATCATGTGATAATAATATTTGAGGAAGACTTGTCCATTCTCTGGTGGATATACTTATAAATAACCAATTTGTTTTACATGATCATTGGATTTGAGGAAATTACAAGTTATTATATTTTGTGATGAAAATTCAAGGTATGAGATAAAATTTGTGGTTAAATTATGATATGGTTATTTTGAAAAAATTATCTCATTTTGGTAATTTTATAAAATATAGTTTTTGAAAAAGGGCAACACACAGACTGTGTGACAACCCGTCGCCTCAGACAAAGGTGTGGGAATCAAACCCACAACCAAAGTGCGATATGGATTTATCACCAGCCACTAGATTACGTGATGTCCCTAGGTAGTGTGACTAATTATTTTTAGTTAAATTATTTTATTGATCAATAATAAGTTGATTTGGGATCTTATGTCTTATCATGTGAATACCCTTAGTATAGGAAAAAAGATTTGGTGATTAAGTGATAAATGTTATTTTGGAAGATGTTCGCTTTGATTGGAACACTATATGCCCATGGAAAATAGAATACTATGGAATTTAATATGAGGAGTAATGATGGATTTTTATCTATGTTTTATTGTGGATTTATAATGATTTGGGTTATTTATGTAAATGATTAAACTATAATAGAGAAAAGGTGATTATGTTAATTAATTTTTAGTATGTGATATTAAGAGTAGTTGATGTCATTTGGAGATAAAATTTAACTTGGAAGACTACATAACAAAATTCATCTATATTTTGGGTTTCAATATTATTTTGGATTATATTAAAGGATTTTAAGGACAATTTGTTTATTGAATGGTATTTATTTAACTTTGGTTTATTGTTGTTTAAATTTTAGAAATTAAGATAAGTGTATTTTTTCTCTAATAGTATTTTCTTTGGGGGGATCATCAGACCTTATACTAACTGTTTTGGTTTTGATTAATCTTTAAAGACAATGTAAATATATAGTTTATCCTCTGTGGATCATGTGATTCTATATAAGAATATTCTAGCTCTTCCGGTGTGACCAAGCCTTCTGGAATACTCATCGTTTAAAAAAATGATTTAGTAGTAGAAATTTATTAATGGATGAAACTCTACTTAAAAAGTAATTATATCTTCTTATGATCTTAGAATATAATAAAAATAAATTCCTCAACATTAAGAAAAGAAACCCAGAACAAAAACATTTTCCTAGATGGTACCTTAAATCATCATAAATTTATGGCTTTGTGATTGTTGGCCTTTTCATATCCATGTTCTCTACCACTCTTCATCAGATATTGATGGTTATATTTATCTTCGATATCCAGGTTTTCCTACATGGAACCCTAGTATGTGTTATTTTCAGTAACCTTTATCCTTGCCACTCTTTATTTTAAATAGAGGCCTCATTAACCCATTTTCGATGTGGGATTTCAACTATGAATTTTTGAAATGTCAACCCCAAGTTTCTAATACTGAGCATAAATTGTGAGGGTAAATTTATTGAAGGAGGGGAGAATGTAACACCCCAAGATTCCATGGTACGTTTCCATTTGAATAATTCAATAGCTTGCATTGTCCGCGACTTCGAGATTCTAACACACCACAACCAATCAAACATGCCGTTATGAATAGTCATACCCACTTTTTGAAATTTAATAGATTTTATCTTTCAAAATGGACTTCATTTTTGGATTCGTAATATCGAAATTATATTAGGGTGAATTTTCGGTACTTTTCTGATTACTTTCATATTTTGATGAATAGTGAATATTACAAAATTTGAATTAAAAACTATTTTTTAATCAAAATAGTTAATAGTGATAAATTATGAATTTTAGTGGTTTAGAAGTATATTTAGAATATATTTTTACCATTGAATACAATGTTGGTCATTGGACGTTATTTAAAATTTAAACCGGACATAAACAAGTGTCAATCTTTTGATAGTTATTATTTCTTAAAAACACGCTTTTTGTTTTGACAGCGGTAATTAATTTTAAATTAAATTCTGCCACTTCTGTGTTTTGAATTCTAAAAAATGGATTCCATATTTGGAATCAGGGTGTTCAAATTGTGTAAATAGGTAATTGTTATTTTTAGACATTTTGAATAATTACTTCGGTAAATATTTTATTTACAATAGTTAAAGGGTAAATCTAGTAAATAAGGGTAAACAAATAATATTATAATAATATTAATATACCCTAAAACGTGTTTTAACCCTATTGGTTGATACATTTCTAACCATGGGCATCGTTGGGTCGATTTTGGGACCATATGGACCCACTTGTAAGTGATAATGACACTTTACATTAATTAAGTTAAAGTAAATACAAAAATGACATAAGCATATATCTTTTAGAAAAACTATTTTTACATAGAGTTATATATGTTATATTTTCGACTATAAATATTAATTAGAAAGAAAAAAAGAGTTCCTACATAATGGTATTTTATTTATAAATTTTAGATATTGAATATTTAAATATATTTATGACACAATAATGATGCTCTATTTTCCTTATCAATGAAAGAATCGAATAATTAGTATTATAAATGTTAAAATAAATATAATTTGACTGTTTTGATAACATACACGAATTTTATTGTTTAATATGACATGTTATGATTTCTTAAATGATTTTTTTTGAATTAATAATGTTTTATAGACTTTAACAAAAATCAATTATTGAATTGTGTCAAAATTGACAAAAATGTGTTTTAAAAAAAAAATATTATATTATTAATTGATATTATATTTCTAAAAATATAAGGCTTGGCCAAAAGACTTATATAATGATAGGTTTATTATTATTGGATCACTTGGTTGTATCTTGAATGTTTATAGTTTGTTCATTATCCATATAATATAAAAAATACAATGTGACATGGTTAATGTCAAACTAATTAACTAAGAGTTAAATATAAATGATAAGGTTAATATAGTGACCCAAACCTATCTAAATTATATTTTATTAAAGTATTTCGACCCATACCCACCTTATAATTTTAATAATCCACTTTGGATCCATTATAAACCGAATATAAATTTATTATAAATTAATACCTTATGTTTTTTCTAAAGAGCCCCTCCTCCCCCTTATAAAAGGACACCACTTCTAACCAATTCTTATTACCTTCAAAGCCTTTTGGATCATCCAACCTCTGCCCAAATACCCTCTCAAATATACTCCCTTAATTTTAGAGGCCTTTCTTTAGTTATAAAGCCAACCTATGGATCCCTTTTGTTCAATCAAAAGGAAGAACCCGAAGAAGAGGTATTGTTTTTACCACCCTTTTTCAAGTTTCTTTTTTCATCAACTTATTTTTTCCTTGTTATTTCCATTATAAAATAATAACTCCAGTATCTTATATATACTAAGATGTTATTATAAATATGTAGCAACCAAATTCATTATTCTATCCATCCCTTTTAATGAAATGTCACCAAAAATGAGTATGTACGGCCTACCGTCTCCACGTTGTGGTGTAATTGTTATTCAATAAATTATTATATAGATGGGTATAATAATGATGTATAATTAATGTAAATAAGAAATATAACATGATAATTATTCTGTATATATGTTATACCATCCAATTATATATTATTTTAATATCAAAAGAATGATATTGTTGCTCATGCGTACGTACAGACTACCGTCTCCACGAACGTGAAGAGATTCATTCCCCAACATATCCATTAAATTATAATTCTCATTTGATGATTAAAAATAATGTTTAATGACATTATATCATTCTGGGTATGAATAATATACAATCTATCCATAAAAAACACGGATTATATAACAAAACATATAAAAGAAAATGAGTAAGATAACACCTGAAACCGATAATACTAAGATATTATTGACAAAGAAATGATAAAAAGATCATATATGATATCATATTAATGTATATAATTCTTTTATAATTTAATAACAATTATTTCACCATTATACAGGAGGTTAAACTACCCTCATCCAAGGAAAAAGTATAATGTAAGGGGTTTCATATCTCACATTTAATTCCGTGAGATTTCCATTATTCCCCACTTATTTATTGCTTGTGGTGTGTGTACTGCCCTTGATTGTATTCATTGTGTAATATACATTAATTTATTGATATTTACATCATCATTTTATTATACTTATTTCATGGGTGTATGTTTTGTATGTTACTAAATCGATAAGGGAATTTGAAATTTCAATTTCCACTCATTCGGATTTACAAATACTTCATTGATTATTTTACTCCAAGATTATTTGTGGAATCACTATTCATTTGATTATTTAACAATTTCCCCTCCTCTTTCTGTGGATATTATTTTGATACACATAATCAATTCATTGATAAATTATCAAGTCATCGATATGATCTTGATAAGAGTAATTTTAACTCAATCTCCATTTATTGAGTTAAACATCCAATTAATTGGTGTTGTTTTTACAAGAATATGTGTGAATGTCCTATGATTGATTTACACTGAATAACCAATCATATTGAGTGTATTTATATTTTTAATATGTAATTATGTCGTTGATATATCTTTAACCAAATGATATGGTCTTTATAAGAGACTTAATCTCAATTTACATCCCATTGATACTTCTTTGTTGTTATACACCAAATACCTTTTATGTGGTGTATATAATTTACTTTGACATAGTATATCATGAATCCCTTTATTCTCATGATATTTCAAAGTTTTGATTACATCAATTATTTTTATTCATGTGTCTCTCTTTGGGTTAGAAACTGTAACTAAAATATCATTTTCAAATGTTTTAAAGACATATTCTTATAAAACCTTCTCATTAATGTCCATGTTTTAAAAATGGTTTTAAGGATTTTTTATATAGACATTAAAGTTTTAAAAATAAAACTACATTTAAAAGTTTCAATGTGGTATGAGACACTTTTATTTGAAATTTTATTTTTAAATGGCTTCTTGACATATAGTGTTACTTTTAAAAGATTTCAAGGAAAAGGGGGATATTTCTCTCTAAGAGTTTTGATGATTATTTTCATCTATGTCAATATCCTTCATTATTCTCGATTGAGGTTAATCTGGCACAGTACAATCTTCCATATTGTATCAAATGAGTTACGTTTGACTGTGGATGTGCTATTTTTATACCATTCATGGTTTGTGGATCGAGTATTGACATTTCATATTCTAGTTTTAATACAAATGTTTATGTTATATTTCAAACTTTTCATATGAGGAATGAATTAGACTTAGTAAGTGACAGGTGGAGCCCGCTATAGCTTCTCGATTCACCGGTACGTTTCATGAGACAAACTAGTGCCTTGCCACAAGGCCTTGACAAAATCTTATTTGTTGTCTTAGCACGAGGCCTTGACTATGTGGTTATGATAGTCTGTAATTATGAATTCCATCATTTTGAAAGTGGTTATTGATATTGTATGTAATTATTCGACTAGTGGAATATCCATTGAATAAGTAAATTGAATTATGTCATTTTATTTTTGCCATTTTATGCTGATGTTCATGTTTGAAAGGCTTTTATTTATTTATACATTGCCTTAAATGTTTATGCTTATTTATGAAAGTTTCCACTATATTTTTATCCTTACTAAGCATCTGAGCTCAAGCTTTTCTATGTTTTATTTTTCCCAGGATGTGAAGAAATATTTTATGAATGACCTGCATGGATAGTATAAGGGGATATTAGTGTGGAGAAAAGATTTTGTTTTAGTTTTCATTTTATGAGGTAATGTAATCCTTATGAATATATCTAGTACTTTCAAGGAAACTAAAGTAATCGGTCTTTCGAGACATGATCTTTTGTGATCATGCCAATGTTATGTAATAATGCACCGAATCTGGGCTTCTGGGGTCGGGGCATTACATATTAAATGATAATAATAATATTAAATAACCATTATAGAATGAAATGAATGTTTTTATTAAAAAACTATGAAATAAATTCATTTAATGGAAAATCAAGTGTAAAAAATCACAAACAAAATAAAATTATGAAGTAAACCAATGAAAATATCATAACATAGAAGTGAGAATAAACCAATGAATCATATATATATATCAAGGTAAAATCGATATATTAAAATTTAAATTTAAAAAATATATAGTTAAAATCTATTAAATTTTTTTAATATTATTTATAATGAGGAGGTAATATAACCCAATTTTATGTAATTGGGTTATGAAAATATTTACCAATTTGGAAATTTTAATTAAATTCAAATTAAATTAAATAACTACAATTGAATCATAAAATACCATAAAGAATTATTTACTCAAAAAATTTCATATAAATTGGTACTATATACACCATATAAAATAAAATTGGTTTATAACACTATAATATGCCTTAATGAATTGAAATTATGACAAAATCCAAAACCATACGCTTTATTTTTGTTTGATGTCATTAAACCTACCATATAAAAATCATAATCATGTTTTTAAATTATTACAGATTAATATTAATATGTATTATATCATATATTATCTATTTATATCAACTTATCACCAATTTGTAAATAATCATTCATTATTGTCATTATTTTGGGTGTTAATTTTCCTGTTTTTTTATTATGTTTCGCCTGGTTATTTTTTTGTTCCTATAAAATAAATTATGATTTGATCATCTCAAGAATTTAATAAATTTTTTATATATCATATATATTCATTTTATATTTATCTAGTGCAATTCACAAATTTTGGTGATAGTAAATGAAATAGAATGTTCATAGTGATGATATGCCATATGTACGCAAGAATGATGTTTCTATTTTCATGTATTTTTGAGTGAATGGAAAGTAAATTATATGAATATATATTATCATTATAGTATATTATTTATTTCATATATATCACTTATGTTTTTAAAAATACATATTTAATAAATTCCATGTAAAGCATTAACAAATCACATCGCTTCATGGGGTGGTAGTCCACCGTACATATAGCATCCCGCCTTTTTATCAAATAAACTTTCATTACATTTTACAAAACCGAAGATCTTTAAGGTTTAGTGTCTTGGAAACCAGGAACTTAATACATGAAACAATAAAAAAACATTCTTCTTAAACACTTTAAAGGCTTCTCCTTATGTTCATCCTAGGTTCATGACTGCATCTCATAACCTGGGGACATACATCAAAATAAAGGGTAACCATAAGGCCCAATAAGGGAAACAAGAGGAACATTTTAAATGTGAACTTGATATACTTCAATAAAGACACGAAAAGAACTTTAAGGCATGAGAAAGAAATCATGAGGCATTTCATAATAAAAATAACATTTTTCATAACTTGAAGATGTGGGTACATCATTTAACATAGACAATCATGAACATATCACCAAGGTCCATCCCCAAGGTGTCATTTGAAAATTACCAAGGTTATTCACCAAGGTATCGTGAAAATTGTAATCTCTAGTGGTTACATCATTACCCAATGCATTGGAGCTCTATCAGGGCGCACCCTTAAATTTTCCTTTATTATCATGTGAGCCACATATATCATCATAAAAAATTTCATAAATAACCCACATAACATAAAATAAATGGGTTTCATTTCATAATCATAACGTTTTAAAAACTGCTTTAAAGACATGATCTTTACGGCACATTAAACCCACGGAAAGGGAAAGAGGGTTTCATATATGTAAATACCAGAATTTAAAATAGAAAATTTTGATATATATGTGAATACCCCTGTAGAAATAAGATCTTTGAGTATTAACTTTATAACATAAAGTAATTTTTAGAAAAGAGAGAGAGGCACTTTGAGACGAAAATTCTACAGCATAACGACTATGTTTCGGGGTTTTTGAAAACATTGAGAAGAGAGGGGAAATGGGTCAAACATTCATAAATGACCTATCAAACAGTAGAGAGGCAAAATATAAGGGATTTAAGAACATGGTAATGAAATTTGAAAATATACCATATGAAATGAAGAACATGAAAGGAAGAAAAATAAAGATTTCTCTTGTGAGAATTCGGCAGCCTAACGGCGCCACTTAAACTTCAACAAAATTGAATTGACATGGTCAAATAGGGTCTCTAATCATATGAACATAAGAGTCCAGTATGATAGATATAGATATCATACCCCAACATAATAGAAAGGAACATGAATGAATTGACATGAAAGTAGAACTTCAAAATGAGAATGGTGAAGAACCACTTAAAAATTCGGCAGCCTAACGGCGCCACTTAAACTTCAACAAAATTGAATTGACAAGGTAAAATAGGGTCTCTCATCATATTAACATAAGATTCCAGTATGATAGATATAGATATCATACCCCAACATAATAGAAAGTAACTTGAAAGAATTGACATGAAAGTAGAACTTCAAAACGAGAATGGTGAAGAACCACTTAAAAATTCGGCAGCCTAACGGCGCCACTTAAAACTTCAAAATACTGAATTGAAGTGATCAAATGGGGTCTCTCATCATATGATCATAAAAGATCAGTATGATAAATTTAGATATCATAACCCAACATAATAAAAAATGGAACATGAAATACTTTACATGAAAATAGATCTTGAAAAATGAGAAGGGAGAAAGAATCCGTCACAAAAATTTCGGCAGCCTAACGGCGCCACTTAAAACATCATAAAATGAAATAATGAGAGTAAGAGGAGATATCTCATTATATTAACATGAAAAGTGCAGTAAGAGGAGTATAAAAGAACATCCTCAAAAATATGAACATGGAGCATAAAAGGAATGACATAAAAGAGATTACTTGAAATGAAAGAGAGAGGTCGGATCCCTTACCTTAAAACGTAACTCTTAAAACTCAAAGGTTTGGACCTTGAGGGCTTGGGGGAACCTTGGGAGGACTCCTTGGGAGGTAATGAGACCAGAACTTCGTTGGGGAAGAGTGGGGAGTCGAATGGATGAGAGGAGGGCTTGGTATTTATAGGGAAAGTGAGGGGACAAGGCATTAATGGCCAAAGGACACCTCACATGTGCTTTTCTCAAACCCATGTGCTCTCCCTTGGAATTTATCATGGAGTTAGGCCACATGGGGCCCCAAAACAATAATTCATAACCCTTGGCCGACCAACCCTTAAAATAACTCATGACATCATCCGGACACAACTATGATGTCATTAAACATACCGAACCCCTAAAACTGTATTTTTACTATTCACTGAAAATTCAACTTTCTCAGAAAGATCCCAAAATTTCACCATAATCAAATATCAACGCTCTGATTACAAATATGAACTCCATTTTATAAAAATAATTTTCTAAATATTTTTAATTTAATTTTTAAATAAAAACACTATTCACCGAAAATTCGTTTTTTCAGAAAAAACCCCAAAAATTACCATAGCATAATATCGGTGCTCTGAGTTCAAAAATGAAATCTGTTTTATAAAAATAATTTTCTAAATATTTTTAATTAAATTTTTAATTAAAAAACACTATTCACCTGAAAAAAACTAATACTTGAATAATAATTTATGAAACCATTATTTAACCATTTTATTGAATCACATTACTTAATCAAGGTGCCTAGATTATTTTAAAACTTTCTTTAAGTTAGATTACTAGTCCATTTGGTCATATTACTAATCCTAATCATAAAATCACTATTCATAATTTACTATTCATCAAAAATCAAGTTGATCTTATTAGACTCCAAATTTCGTACTGAACATAATTGTAGAAGACCATTTTTTGAAAATCATTACACATTTTATGTTATTTAAGGTTTACATAAACATTTTTTTCAAAATATTCTTTTGAAAATTCACCAAAAATATGCATACTATTTTTATCCGGTCATTTGAAAATTCATAAACTTCATCATAAGCAGATATCCCAATTTTTATTTAAAACAAGGATTACACAAGGCAGTTACGGTCTCGTTACATAGCCCCTTATAATACCAGCATAGGACCTAAGAGTAAGGTGTGCTAGGGTGATAGAATCTTGGGGCGGCTCGGTCAACATTGCCCGAGTAGTAATTTCTATCAGTTTGAACTTCTCGCGAAGGCGATTCCGTTCTAGCTTCACATGATGAAGTTCGGCTTGGGTTTGGTCCAGAGCAAATCCCAATGGTGCTACCTCCTTCCCAATCTCTGTTAGATGGGCTTCGATCGGTCCAAGACTACTAGGTGAGGCCATCAAATCTTTTTTCTATAATAATCAACCAAGATTACTTATATATAGAGACAATAATCAAAACATTTTGTTCACAGCGGTCATATTGACCGATGGTCATATAACAGTCAAAACCCAATGGTCTCATTCTAATTATAATCATGTTTATCAAATAAAACATTTGTTGAGTATAAAAATAACACATAAAATTAGGAAACAATATTTATTTAATATTTCGGGTCGTTACAATCTTCCCCCCTTAAGAAATTGGGTCCTCGCAATTTTTTTAAAATTGGGTTTTGAAATTTCATTGAAAGTCCCACATCGGAAAAGGAGTCAGTAAAACTATTACTTTAAAAGAAAGAAAGGGAAGTACAAAGGTCACCCGAGTTAACCCACACTAGGGTTCCATGTAGGAAAACATGGACATGGAGGAGAAAACAAAGGGTCAAGTTCTGAGGGAGAGTGATAGAGAACATGATTAGGAGAAAGTTAACCATGAGAAAATCCCAAACTTATGATGTGTTTAAACGGTCTTTGATTACCTAATAGGAAACGTAAACCAACAACGTTTTTGTTTTACGTTCCTTTTCATAATTTTTAGGAATTCATTTACAACATAGAACAAAACATAAGGAAATATACTTATCTTCATGTAGAGTTTCATCCTTTAATAAGTTTCTACCCAAAACTAATCTTTTCTTCAAATTATGAGCATTCAAAACTACTAGGTCTCATCAAAACACAAGAATCATCTTCATAATCCACAAAAGATTAACTATCTATTTCTTCTATTTTTAAACATTATCCCAAAAAACAGAAAGTGTAAGGTAAAACAACTCTTCAGAAAGAAATAATTCCATAGGAATGGAAACTACTTTTAAATCTTCAAATTTCCATGGTACTACCCAAAGTTCATCATAGTCCATTCCATAAATAACTGTCCTTAAAAATCCTCAAAATAAACCAAACTATGATTGAATCCCAAATACAAGTAGAATTCGATAACATAGTCTTCCAAGGTAAACTTTATCATTCATCTCCAAACAACATCAACCACTCCTGACATCTTATAAAAAAAAGTAACTAACCTAAACATATTTACCCCAAGATAGGTTAATAATTTCCGTAAGTAACCTAAATTACTATAATTCCACCTTAAATTCATCGATTCTTCAAAATATAAGTCAACCCTACTCTTCAAAGAAAATATCGTAGTAGTCTATTTAACTCGATCATATAGGGTCCCCAAAATAGTGAACATCTTCCAAAATAATAATCAGCTTTTAATCCCCTAATCATCTCTTTCATATTAATATGGAAATCGTTGCATTTCCTATCACATTGGTTACTGGGACATGTTCTTCCATCTCCCACCATTAACTAAGAAGAGAAATTATAATTAGAGGCTTAAATACTTAACCAATAATCATGAAAAAGAGCTTAAATCATATAAGGATAAATTGTAGAAGAAAAGTATACCCTAACTTGTGATCCCCTAGGTTCCAATCTAGGTTATCCATGATCATATATTCTTATGTGAATCTTTATTTTATTTTATCTTTGTTCCTTTAGTAATGGTTCATACTAAGCTTATGAATTTACCAAAGCATATCCCCCGGGAGTGTCGTAACCAAGAGTGCAGCAAGGCCCGTTGTTGTGTACCAGTTCCCGTTCGAGTCTAGCTCAAAGCAGTGTTTTCGGGTTTTACCCCTATGTACATCTGTGCCAGAACCACCTCTACCTGCTCGTATCCAGACAGGGATGTAGTTGTTTGGCAACCCCTTACTCAATACTCACCAAAATACCAGGAAGATTTCCTATATTTAAACTTTTCTATAGGGTTCTTCCTATATTTTTCATATCTTAATTTCCACAAATAACTAAACCATCCTTTGATACCAACTATAGCATCCCGCCTTTTTATCAAATAAACATTCATTACATTTTACAAAACCGAGGATCTTTAAGGTTTAGTGTCTTGGAAACCAGTAACTTAATACATGAAACAATAAAAAAAACATTCTTCTTAAACACTTTAAAGGCTTCTCCTTATGTTCATCCTAGGTTCATGACTGCATCTCATAACCTGGGGACATACATCAAAAGAAAGGGTAAGCATAATGCCCAGTAAGGGAAACAAGAGGAACATTTTACATGTGAACTTGATATACTTCAATAAAGACATGAAAAGAACTTTAAGGCATGAGAAAGAAATCATGAGGCATTTCATAATAAAAATAACATTTTTCATAACTTGAAGATGTGGCTACATCATTTAACATAGACAATAATGAACATATCACCAAGGTCCATTCCCAAGGTGTCATTTGAAAATTACCAAGGTTATTCACCAAGGTATCGTGAAAATTGTAATCTCTAGTGGTTACATCATTACCCAATGCATTGGAGCGCTATCGGGGCGCACCCTTAAATTTGCCTTTATTATCATGTGAGCCACATATATCATCATCAAACATTTCATAAATAACCCACATAACATAAAATAAATGGGTTTCATTTCATAATCATAACGTTTTAAAAACTGCTTTAAAGACATGATCTTTACGGCACTTTAAACCCACGGAAAGGGAAAGAGGGTTTCATATATGAAAATCCCAGAATTTAAAATAGAACATTTTGATATATATGTGAATACCCCTGTAGAAATAAGAGCTTTGAGTATTCACTTTATAACATAAAATAATTTTTAGAAAAGAGATAGAGGCACTTTGAGACGAAAATTCTACAGCATAACGACTATGTTTCGGGGTTTTAGAAAACATTGAGAAGAGAGGGGACATGGGTCAAACATTCATAAATGACCCATAAAACATTAGAGAGGCAAAATATAAGGTATTTAAGAACATGGTAATGAAATTTGAAAATATACCATATGAAATGAAGAACATGAAAGGAAGAAAAAAAAGATTTCTCTTGTGAGAATTCGGCAGCCTAACGGTGCCACTTAAACTTCAACAAAATTGAATTGACAAGGTCAAATAGGGTCTCTCATCATATGAACATAAGAGTCCAGTATGATAGATATAGAGATAATACCCCAACATAATAGAAAGGAACTTGAAAGAATTGACATGAAAGTAGAACTTCAAAACGAGAATGGTGAAGAACCACTTAAAAATTCGGCAGCCTAACAGCGCCACTTAAACTTCAACAAAATTGAATTGACAAGGTCAAATAGGGTCTCTCATCATATGAACATAAGAGTCCAGTGTGATAGATATAGATATCATACCCCATCATAATAGAAAGTAACTTGAAAGAATTGACAAGAAAGAAGAACTTCAAAACGAGAATGGTGAAAACCACTTAAAAATTCGGCAGCCTAACGGCACCACTTAAAACTTCAAAATACTGAATTGAAGTGATCAAATGGGGTCTCTCATCATATGATCATAAAATATCAGTATGATAAATTTAGAGATCATACCCCAACATAATAAAAAAAGGAACATGAAATACTTACATGAAAATAGATCTTGAAAAATGAGAAGGGAGAAAGAATCCGTTACAAAAATTTCGGCAGCCTAACGGCGCCACTTAAAACTTCATAAAATGAAATAATGAGAGTAAGAGGAGATATCTCATTATATTAACATGAAAAGGGAAGTAAGAGGAGTATAAAATAACATCCTCAAACATAAGAACATGGATCATAAAAGGATTGACATAAAAGAGATTACTTGAAATGAAAGAGAGAGGTCAGATCCCTTACCTTAAAACGTAACTCTTAAAACTAAAAGGTTTGGACCTTGAGGGCTTGGGGGCACCTTGGGAGGACTCCTTGGGAGGTAATGAGACCAGAACTTCGTTGGGGAAGAGTGGGGAGTAGAATGGATGAGAGGAGGGCTTGGTATTTATAGGGAAAGTGAGGGGACAAGGCATTAATGGCCAAAGGACACCTCACATGTGCTTTTCTCAAACCCATGTGCTCTCCCTTGGACTTTATCATGGAGTTAGGCCACATGGGGCCCCCAAAACAATAATTCATCACCCTTGGCCGGACAACCCTTAAAATAACTCATGACATCATCATGACACAACTATGATGTCATTAAACATACCGAACCCCTAAAACTGAATTTTTACTATTCACTGAAAATTCAACTTTCTCAGAAAGATCCCAAAATTTCACCATAATCAAATATCAAAGCTCTGATTACAAATATGAACTCCATTTTATAAAAATAATTTTTTAAATATTTTTAATTTAATTTTTAAATAAAAACACTATTCACCGAAAATTCATTTTTTCAGAAAAAACCCCAAAAATTACCATAGCATAATATCGGTGCTCTGAGTTCAAAAATGAAATCTGTTTTATAAAAATAACTTTCTAAATATTTTTAATTAAATTTTTAATTAAAAAACACTATTCACCTGAAAAAACTAATACTTGAATAATAATTTATGAAACCATTATTTAACCATTTTATTGAATCACATTACTTAATCAAGGTGCCTAGATTATTTTAAAACTTTCTTTAAGTTAGATTACTAATCCATTTGGTCATATTACTAATCCTAATCATAAAATCACTATTCATAATTTACTATTCATCAAAAATCAAGTTGATCTTATTAGACTCCAAATTTCGTACTGAACATAATTGTAGAAGACCATTTTTCGAAAATCATTACACATTTTATGTTATTTAAGGTTTAAATAAACATTATTTTCAAAATATTCTTTTGAAAATTCATAAAAAATATGCATACTATTTTTATCCGGTCATTTGAAAATTCATAAACTTCATCATAAGCAGAAATCCCAATTTTTATTTAAAACAAGGATTACACAAGGCAGTTACGGTCTCGTTACATAGCCCCTTATAATACCAGCATAGGACCTAAGAGTAAAGTGTGCTAGGGTGATAGAATCTTGGGGCGGCTCGGTCAACATTTCCTGAGTAGTAATTTCTATCAGTTTGAACTTCTCGCGAAGGCGATTCTGTTCTAGCTTCACATGATGAAGTTCGGCTTGGGTTTGGTCCAGAGCAAAACCCAATGGTGCTACCTCCTTCCCAATCTCTGTTAGATGGGCTTCGATCGGTCCAAGACTACTAGGTGAGGCCATCAAATCTTCTTTCTATAATAATCAACCAAGATTACTTATATATAGAGACAATAATCAAAACATTTTGTTCACAGCGGTCATATTGACCGATGGTCATATAACAGTCAAAACCCAATGGTCTCATTCTAATTATAATCATGTTTATCAAATAAAACATTTGTTGAGTATAAAAATAACACATAAAATTAGGAAACAATATTTATTTAATATTTCGGGTCGTTACAGTACACATGAGCGATGATATTGTACTAGCACAAAATGGGAGCAATGAATGTATGTGTGATATCATATTTACATAAGAATAATGAAATAAAAACACATATATTTCATATATATAATATTTAAATCCATAATTATTCCTATACAGGAAATATGGTAATGAAAAAATGAACAACCTCGATTCACGAGAAGGTAGTCCTCTATACACAGGAACAATGATTTCATAACCAATTTGATGAATGTTTGAGAAGTTATTAGTCATAAAATTAATTTTAAAAATATAAATGTATTGAACATAATGATGATATTATATAATCATAGTATAATATAAATTTATGTAGGTGGATATGGAAATAAAATTAAAATTATTTTAGAATAACTTTACATCTTATAAGGGTACCCTCCTTAGGATTCCACTAATTACTTATAAAGTTGGATTTAATAAAAATATAAGACTAATATGATTATATTAGTGTAATTTTAGAGTTATTTACGTTGGTGTTAAACTGAAAAAGTGGTTTTATGGTTTGATGAGAGTAAGAGAGGTTGTGGCCTTTTATAAGTTGGTTGAGTGGGACACTAGTAATTTTTTAATGAGTAAACTACACCCTCACTTTTTCATGTCATTTTCTACAATAATATAATAACCTATATAATATAAGTTTTAAGGTATTAATATGTCCAAATAATGGGGTTTTATTGGTTTTTAGTTCATTTGGTCCCTAATGTTGAAATATAAGTCCCTTGGTAATTTTTTTTCTTAATCACTATAATTAATATTATTTCTTTCACTAATAATTTTGGCAAAAAGTTATTTTGAAATTATTTGAGATTAGAAGTTATAATTATTTCAAATTTTTATATATTTTTCCAAATTCATTAAACTAATGTCGTTACATATAATTTAAAATTAATCTTGTGGATGGGATGAGAATGTTTGATTTTTAAGTGAAAATGTTCAAAATTTTATACTGTTTTATTATCTACATTCAATATAAAATTATACCAATAAATTAATTTATAATTATATATTTATTAAATAACATTTTTTATTTTAAATTAATTAAAAAAAATTACAATTATAAATTATTTATATGAAAAAGAAATATTCCATTAAAATTAAGTCTTTTCCCTACTCATCTAAATATGTAACTTCTATGAAAAAAAACAAAAATCAACCTAAGATAATTTTAAAATTAAAATTTTCCAAATAAATTTTATTTTTTAAAGAAATTATAAAATTAGAAAATTCTTATTTTTAAACACGATCACCATTAAACGGTGGGAAAACAAACTTTTGAAAAATACGTCTTTTTAAACATAAAATTAGACTTATTCATATCTTAACCATATCAAATCTATTGGATGATTTTAAGAACAATTTAGTTTTTATATAAATATTAATTACATTAATATCATACAATAATAGTAATTATTTTAATTTGTTACGATAAAACTCCTTTGCCGCATATTAATAGTTTTTTTTGTAAAAGATCATTTCCCTTATAATCAATTATTTTTTATATTCATTTATAAATAATTTGTAAACAATGAATTCAAAAATATATTTTTATAAGTTATTTAGTCATATATATATGACATCCAATTTTTCTTTTAGGATATAAATTTTATTTGATATAATAATATTAATAGTATACTACAAAACTCATTCTTGCGTGCAATGCCAGCTATTAATGAAAGTCATTTTTGTGTGTAACACAATATTACTCATTGTTTCATGAATTTAAAGGTATATCATAGATTTAGTTTATTTAAAATGTTAAATATATTGTAAATTGTTATGATATTATATTCCCTTTTATGCTTGGTGTTGCGTGTTATAGACAATATTGAATAGAAATTTATTTTTCTAGAATTCACCAGTGTTACTATATTTATCATAATAAATTAAATTAAACCCTTTTGGTGAATTATTTTAATAAAATTTATATATGATATTTTCATAAAAAAATATTATTTCATTCATCTAATAATTATTAAAAGAATAGTATTTGAATAATTTCGATTTCATGCTTAAAAACTATATTTCTCTAAAAAGTGTATTCATCCTTCTTTTTAAACATATTGTAAATTTAATATTTCCACTTTTAGAATTTTATTTGACAAAAAGATATTATTTTTAATATAAAATTTTCAAAACTATGATAGAGTTATTTTTTAATAATTTTTTGAAAGGATTATATTTTCAATGAATAATAAAAAAATATGGACTTTTATTAAAATTTATCCATTTTTAAAATATTTTTAAATGATAAATTAGAATTCAAATGGTATTGGAAGTAAAATTAGTCCGATTATTTTTTTGAAATCCAATTTTGGTCATCGTAATCAATTTATTCTTCAATTTTTATATCAAATCTTTTCATACAAAATTTAAACATTATCTTAGGAGATCCATTTTTTCATCACTTATGTGGGTTTAATTTAATATTTAAATTTGTCCACGTATATATATTGAATTTGGTAAAATGGATTAAATAGGTTTATTAATATTTATTATATTTTTTAATAAGGTCTTCTTAATTTTTGGTCATACTGATTAGTAATTATAGTAAAAAATAATTACCACAATTAATGAAAAATTGTTTTTTTGTGAATTACATGTTCTTATGTAAAATTTAATTTTCCATTAACATATGTTCCTTATATGAAAAAATTTTATTTGATAATTATAATTTTTGGGAAAAATTTATAATATATGTCTAATTTTGTTTTTAGTCTTCAAGGATAAATTACCTAGGTAAATTAAAAAAAGGTTAGTCACTGTATTGAAAAATAAAAGATTAAAAGTGGGTAACCTTAGTGTCTAAGTGAATAACATATTTAAAAAATATTTATCTTTTCATTTTAGTAGTTATAAAAGGAGTTATTTCTTAAAAATGAATTATTTAACAATATTTAGGCACATGGGTTGATATTGACCTCCCATTAATTAATAGTTTTGGGCATTTACCAAAATTACACTCCTACTCAATTGTAAAAGGAAACATCCTTCAATAACTTAATAATACCTATTAATACATTTTTATTGAAAAAACCTGACTAAAAAAAATCCTAAATTGAATTCTGAATATTAATTTTTTTCAATAATACCAAATATAGTGTTTTTAATAAGATATCTAATAGAGGATTTTCTATTTTGTGGTAACTATTTTCATTAAGATATATTTTTAAACTTATTTTCATAAAACCTTCAATTAATAATTAATAATTATAATATAATAAAAATAGAATATAAAATATAATTTGACATTATTATTTTAATTGAATAACCTATATCCATATCCTCACACACCTATTAGGAAAGGAAATCACTAATCGTGTGTAAAGTAGACTATCGCCTTGCAAACTGATGTTACTCATTTTCCATCAGCAGCTCTCACAGTTGGATAAAATGATGGATTTAATATATATATATATATATATATATATATATTATTAGAGTAATAATTTTAATTTTGGAATAATAATATATCATAAACCATTATTCTTTTGTTTCTATTGGAATACAATAGCATCCCTCATGTGTACGGAGAACTACCACATTGTGAAATGATGTGATTCGTTTTTCAAAAACCCTTTAAATTGTAATTAATAACGATATATTTAATGAATATATGGGATATTTAGGATTTCATAATAATTAATTAATTTTAAACTATTATTTACATTTATTTGGTTCTATTCTTCAAAAAACAGAAACAATTTTCATGAGTATGTACAGCTAACCTTCTACATGAATAGTGTAGTTCATTTTCACTATATCATTATTTATGGATGACTCTAAATATATATAGAATGAATATATATAATATTTACACAAATTTTAAATTTATATAAATAATTAATCCACTACCAAATTATAAGGATCAAAATAGCCAAACCCAAACAAAATTGATTGATGAAGTAGTTATCACCTAGAGTTTTTATTTTAATAATGAATTATAAATAAAAAATTGATAAAAGGTTATAATTATCTAGTATATTGTAGTATATTTATTGTTAATATTATATAATATAATAATAATAAATATATATTAATTAAAAACGAGTTATTAAAAATACGAAGGAAGTCAGACCTATTGTAAGGGATTTGTGTCTATTTTTTTTCTGTGAGGCACATGCAATATTAACCACGTGTTTATATTATGTGATGAATATAATAATCTTTAATTTCTTTTATAATTCATATTTTAAATATTATAGGGATTCATATATCCTTTTATGGTTATATCATTCATTATTCTAATGATTGAAAAGCTACCAAAGGGGTAAGGGAGTATGTTACAATCACATAGTTTATCATGATTTTTTATGATTATGTTTTAGATGATGAAATCATATGATCTAAATCTCCAGAAAATAATGACTCACCTATAGTTATTTCTTTTCAATACACTTTTTCCTTTCATTTTCCTAATTTAAGTAATCAGGATACAAACATAATATATTTATGTAAAATCTAAATTTATTTCTCTCTGCGGTAAAAAATATTTTTCCTCGATATCCATGTTTTCTAAAATTTTCAAAATTACTATTTTTACTATTCCAAACAAATTTTTTAATATAATTTTTAACCACAATTTATTTTTTTTGTTTTTTAATTGGATATCCTCATCACTTTCTAGACAAATACACTTTGACTCTTTAGTAAATATATAAAAGGGTTATTTGATTTAACTTGTACGACATGAAAAAATATTTCCACAATCATGAATAATCCTGACATAAAGAATCTTTTATAATTTTTTCATTTTATTTTTATATAAAGAGATTTTGAAAATAATTTTCACATTTTTTTAAATATTATTTTCAATGTGGAAATGTTTTTTCCTCAAAAATCATTTAATGATTTTTTTTCTATTAGTCAACAACAAAATCAATTGGTGTTGCTAATATTTTACTAGGGATATGAACCTATAGTAACATCCTTATTATTTATTTATATGGTTTATTCTTATTATTATGTTAATGAGATGTTTATGAATCTCATATATCTTCCATGAGTTATGCTATAATGAAATTTAAATTTTCTTTGGAAACCCAGTCCTTTTCCAAAAGTTATAATTATGGGGATTATTTTCTGGAATTTACATCAAAGGATTATGGTTATTTTGTGTGTAGGTCCATTAAAACAATAATATATATTCATAAATATGTATTAATCATGAGTTAATTATGTAATTCATGAACCTGATTTCTTGTTCACAATATTATCTGTGTACTTGGTTTCATGGTCATAATGATATTTGTTGACCTAGTTTCACGTCTATAATGTTATTCATAGACCTGATATCATGTCTTTAAGTTTATTCGATTGTCTGATTTTATGTCTTTAACATAATGAGTTATCATATTTCTCTTAATACATGTTAACAGTATTCTAATTATAATGTTTTTTCATATTTATATGTATATTATATGATATAAAGGTTAAGATTACTTTATTTCTTTTATAATTCTTGTCTTATGAATATCAAAGATTTATTCTGCCACTCGAAATTGGGATATATATTATACAGGGTATTGTTTTCAAATTTTAATATCATATTCTAATAACCTTATACAATTTTTATGTTTAAGTGATTATTGATATATTACTTGATTATCCTTATAGAGCTTCATAGATCAGCATTTTGTATGTTTTTATTCGCTATGTCATGATGAATGGTTTTAATTAGGGATTCTCTATAAATACTATCTTAATAGAGGATGTTAAAGATAATTCATGTAATAAGAACATTTTGTATGAAGTCACAAAATACACAAAACATTTACGGTCCTTGGGAATGTATTTATGAAATGTTTTGAATATGCATCCAAAAGGATGTAATATATATGTATAAAAATACTACTTTTTTATATATGGTATCAGATAGTATTATTAAATATTTTAATATGATGAATAAAAAAAATTGGAAACCCCAGAAAATGATTCTATGTATATGATTACAACCAATGGTTTTGGTATAGAATATATTATGTGTTTTTACTAGTAATAAATCCTCGTATAGATATTAAAATTTCATTTGGTTTTGGTGAAGATGCATCTAGGGGAAACAACCCAAAAAAAGTTGGTCAATTATATCATGAACATAATTATGCTGAGCCATTAATTTTCCTTATGAATTTTCAGTTCCTTTATGTTTTAGAAATCACAAACACATTTTCCTAAAGAAATTTACCTTTTTCTAAAAAAACAGTTTCCTATGAAATGTTTTATTTCTCTACGAATGTTTCTGGATTTACCAATGATCTTAAATGCCTTACCTAATGTTTTAATGAAAAAACCTAACAATTTTTTCGTTAGGTCAAAAAATAGTATCCTTATCTAACTCAGAACTATACAATTCCTTAGAATCCAATTTCTATAATATTCAGAATTTGATTTCCCTTGAATTAAGAATTAGATTTCACTAGAATGGAGAATCTGATTTCTATGGAATTCAAAATCTGATTATCTAGAATTGAGAATCTAATTTCTATGAAATTAAACTTAAATTCTATTAGAAATCATACTCTAATTATCATAGAAATCAGAATCTTATTCTCTTAGAAATATGACACTAATTCTCTCAAAAATTAGACTTTAATTCTCTTTGAAATCAGACTCTGACTATCAGTTATCTTAGAATCCAATTGTAAATTTTTTTAGACTCTAAATATAACTATCTTAAGAATTTGATTATATTTTTTTCCTACAGTTACCACATTTTCATTAATCTAAAATATATTTTATCAAATCCTATATGTTGTAATATTTCTTAGGTATTGCAATGTCTATCATAGTTAGTTATATAAAAAAATTTCCTCCTAATAGTTTTAACATAATCGTTTCTTGAGGGTGGTGTAAACCGTCCCATCGATATTAAAGGAAAAAATATGATTGATGCAGGAGAATATTATTATTCGATATTTTTTCTAATAAATACCCTTCCATTTGAATGAGCTAGTAGATATTAATCTCTGGAGTGAAGTGATACTCTGTGTGATATCTTCTCAAACATTCCATGGGTGAATGCTGTAAAGAACTTGTTCAATATGAGAACAACATGTTCATCCTTCCTAGGGAGAATCTAATTGTTTCTATTATCAATCGAATAATTCTGAGTATAAGAAGACATATGCACTAATTGCCTACTTAATCAAGGGCTTTCAAGGATATCAAGACAGTTATCGATCAACATATCGAGGGAATACCCTAGTGTGGGAATGATATACTTTCTTGAAAGTATAAATAATGGGTCCTTTATCCAAGGTTGTTATATACCCATACTTTTGGGGTAAAGGATTTCTTATACTTGTTTAATTTTTGTACTTTTATGTTCTATTTCCACTACATTTTGTTAAATTTTGGAAGTGTAGCTTTTATACATTTGCTTATAATTTTACAAACTCTAATTTATATTCTATATACTTTAAGGTATAATCGTTCATTTAGTAAACTTGTTTATTTTTATCTATCGGATCCATATTATCAGATCCTAAGCATGCTAGATTCTTTATTAATAACTAAATAGAGCTTATGAATTTATATTGTTCAAATTTGTTAAACCTAGATTTTCATAAGGATAAAAATGAATGTTTTTAAATCTAAAATTCACCCAATCATGTAATTGAGCAATCTACATATACATTTTCATCAGAAAAGTAGTGTCATAGGAGGGATCTAAAAAACATATACTTGAATATAATTTTTATTTCTGAATATTAATAGTTCAAGTTTTTCTATATATTTTCCTTATAAACACATTGTTTATAACCATTTTCTACTAACTAGTTTTTGGGAAATGGTTTTTTACGAATTAGAGGAATGAAGGTTGGATCAAAATGACAATTTAAATCTAAACAGACCCCAATTTTTATGGAAAATAACTATGAATATTGGAGAGATAATATTTAGACTTTTATTATAAATAGCAGTGTTGATAAATTTTTTATGTTAACTGTTGATTACAAGATTCCTGAAAAGGGAATTAGAAAATTAACCAATCAAGAAAAGAAAGATTGTCATATTAACATTAAGGTAGACAATAAATTATTATGTTCTATAACTAGGAACATCTATAGCCAGATTTCATCAGGTAAATCCATTAATAATATCTGGAAGAAATTATATGTTACACATTTCACACATCCAATGTTATTGAGACACTAAGAGCTATGCTTAGAGTTAAATACCATGGTTTTATGTTTCCTTTTGGATAACATGTATGAAAATTACAACAATGTATTATGAGTATTGTCAAAAATCATATGTCTATGGGTGAGAAAGGACTTGATGATGAGATTATCATGGATAACATAATAGATATTATTCCAAATGAGTTTGAATTAAAATGAAAAAAAAATGTTCAGAATAAGAAAGTTTCAATCATCATTCTTGATGAGTTATTCAATACTATTCTACAACAGGAAACTATAAAGAAGATATATAAAGAGATAAATAATAAAAATAATGGTAATGAAATGTTTCCTTCACTACTACATAAAATCGTATGAAATCCAAGACTCCTAAAAGAGTTACTTGATCAAAAGTCATGAAATAAATGATTATATCTGAATCAATTGATAGAGATCATTTTGATAATGAACTATACAATATTTTTTGAAGAATGAACATGATTGTTGGAATTAAAAATATACAATATAGATACAAGAATAATAACATAAAGAATAAGAAATATAATTATGTTACTAGTTATGAATGCAAGAGGGAAGTTCGTATCAGACTAGACATTCCTAAGAACAAAAGGAATGAAATAAAAGATAGAAATTCAGAAAGAAATAAGAAGAAGTATAAAATGTCAATGTATAAAAAAAGTACTGAAAGCTAATGACACCTAGACTTCCAGTGGTGGTGATTATTTGGATGAATATTTGGATATTTAATATTATTTACAGAAAACTGTTTTTCTAATATATAAAATTCCTACTAAAAATAAATGTCTCATGGAAGAGGTAAATACTTTGGAATCATTAACCAACATTTTTCTAAGTGAAAATTATCCTATAAAAGAATATTATGAATCATCATATGATGAAACATCCTCAACAGAAGATAATACTATACCATATTTTGAAGAAGTATCAAGGTTTTCCAAGTTACTATATTATTAAAATATTAAGTTTTATAAGAAACAACATACCAAAAATTATAGATTCTCTATTTTAACAAATGATGTATCAGATACTTCAAAAGATCTTGATCGAAAAACCTTTTATATTGAAATTTTTTCTAGAAACCATATGGATAAATATTCTAAAAATAGTAAACATTCTAAAGATAAT
The DNA here is from genome assembly GCA_963277665.1 of Viscum album. NCBI lineage: Eukaryota > Viridiplantae > Streptophyta > Magnoliopsida > Santalales > Viscaceae > Viscum > Viscum album. The sequence continues at coordinate 38,012,180 of OY728138.1, forward strand.
GAACATGTAATTTCCATGAAAATAAAAATAAAGACAAACTCAAAATCTATGAATAATGAATATGAGGATAATAATTTATTCATCAGAATAAAATATAAACAAATTTTATTGAAGGAACTTTTATCAAAATCTACCCATGGAAAGGAAGGTTTTTGATAAAATGTATCCACAACATCATTTTCTAAGGAATAGTTTTGTATTTGGTTATTTTCATTCAAAACATGTTTTAGTAAAAAATATTTTGTACACAAACATTATCCTTTTGGCACTAAGTTTCAATGTAGTGGACATTGGGAGAAATGTTTTTCTTTGAAAAAAACCTTATCCTTAGGTTTTCGTAAAGCCCATTTTTCTAAGAAAATATTGATACCTTATATTTTATTTGTTAACATTTCTTGATCCAAGAAATGTAATGATTCTAAAAGATTAACAGTTTTAATTTTAGGAAAACAAAAGAAGTGCCAAGAATAATACATGATACATGGATAGTGGGAGTTTTAGAAACATTACTGGTATCAAAAACATCATTGAAAATATTATTAAGATGAATGGTGAAAAATTAACTTTCTAAGATAATGCTCATGGTTAAATCATTGGTATAGGTAATATTTTTATTAATTGAAAAGAATTAATTTCAAATGTTTTATTTGGTAATGGTCTTAAGAACAAACTTTTAAGTATAATACTATTATGTGGTGAAGGTTACTTAGGTAATTTTAGGAATGATAAATATTTTTTAAACAATTCCATAGAAGAATTTGTTCTTTCCTTCATAAGTTATGTGAATTTTCATAAACATATCATAGAAGACCTTAGGACCCAAGAATCACCATGGTATAGTGAAATATAAGATAAATCTTGGTTATAGAAAAGAATACTAGGACACTCTAATCTTACAGACCTATGAAAACTCTAAAAAAGACATGTTAATGATCTACCAGATCATAGTTTAGATTATAAAAAGTATGTGTTCCTTGTCAATATAGAAATAAACATATGTTACACTTTAAATCAATTAATGATGTCTCAACTTCTAATGAATTATAGATATTTCATATGAATCATTTTTGTCCAACAAAAACTGCACATATTGGAGGCAAATACCATGTATTTTTTTAGTTGATGATTACACTAGATTTACACAGGTCTATTTTCTAGAAAAGAAATATGTAGCCTTATCTTATTTTAAATATTCTTTACTGAAAGGTAAAAATGATTAAATCCTACCATTGATAACTATTTATAGTGATCATGGGGGTGAATTTGAAAATTCAGATTTTGAAATCTTTTTTAGTAAGAAAGAAAATACTCATAACTTCTCAAATATAAGAAATCATCAACAAAATAGTGATGTTAAATGAAGAAACCACATTCTTCAAGAGATAAGAGGAACCATGTTGAGTGAATACTCAATTTCTATCAATTTTTTGGATGAAGCTATTAGTACTTCTTAATATACTCTAAATCATGTTTTAAAAAGTCATTTTCATAATAAAAGACCTTATGAGTTATGGATTGTATGAAAACCTAAAGTTTATTACCTAAAAGTATTTGGATGCAATGTATTAATCATGAATAATAAATATAAATTAAATGAATTCACAAAAAATTCTGATGAATAAAATTTATTTGGATATTCCACTACTTATAAAGATAATATAGTTTTTAAAAAAATCATTAACTATTGAAGAAATAGTACATGTTAAATTTGATGAAACTGGTCCTTTTGTCTAAAAACTACCCTAACCCACATATTTAGATGCTTTTTAAAAAAATGATAATCATCCTTTGATGGATGATTCTTCTAAACATGAAAATACTCATGAAAATGATCTTGAATTATTTACCCCAAATGATATTTTATCTTATATTGGTGACTTGGTTTTACAGATCCCAAATAAATTGTTTTTTAAGAATCATCCAAATTAGAGTTTCATTGATGATGTAAATTAACCTATAATGATTAGAAGTTATCTATGAAATGAAGAATAGAATAGAGAATTTATTTCCCAATTACAACATAAAAGTACTAATTAGCTTTATGTGATGATGATTGGATTAAATCTTTACTTGATGATCTAAATTAATTTGATAGGAAAAGTTTGGACCTTACATGAAAGTCCTAAACAAACTTCAATAACAGGTGTAAAGTGGGTGTTCAATAATAAATGTGATAAAAATTTAATAATTGTATAAAATAAAGAAATATTAGTTTCTAAAGGATATAGTCAACAAGATGGTATAGAATATAATTACAACATTTTTCCAGTAGCTAGACATGAATCTATTCATATTCTACTAGACATTCCATCATTTTTCAATTTCTGAATTTTTTAAATGGTTGTGAAGTGTCCATTACATAATGAATATGCTCAATAAGAGGTTTATGTTGAACAAACTACTTTAAATGAAGACCCAAAACATCATGGACATGTTTACAAACATACCAAAGCCTTTTATGGAATTAAATAAGTTCCAAGTTCCTTGTATGATATACATTAATGATTTTCATTACAAATTAATTATGGTAAGGGAACTGTTGATCCAATCCTTTTTTTTAAAAAAATATAGTTCAAAATTTTTCATTGTTCAAATTTATATTGATCACATTATATTTGGATCCACTCAAAAATCCTTAATTGATTCATTTGTGAATCTTATGAAAATTGAGTCTGAAATGAGTATGATGGGTGAGTTGGTTTTTTTCTTGGTTTTTAAATTTCTCCAAAATTAAAAGGAACATTTATATATCAATATAATTATATTAAACATCTTCTTAATAAGTACGGATATGACAACACTAAAAGGATTAGTACTCCAATATATACAATAAATAATCTAGATCTTAATGAAGTTGGTAAAATGGTATATCAAACAACTTCTAGGAGTATGCTAGGAAGTCATTTATACTTAAAATTTAGTCATCGAGATTAATATTTTCTACATTATGATGTGCAAGATATCAATGTAATCCAAAGAAATCCCATTTAAATGTATTTATAATAATATTTCTTTATTTAACCGTAACTATGGATTTAATAGATTTATGTTCTTCTAGAAATGATTTTATTTTGAAAAGTATTTCGCATGAAGACTTTTACGGGTGTAGAATATATAGAAAAAGTACATTCAGAACATATAATTTCTTAGGGGATTGATTAGTTTCTTTGTAATGAAATAAACAACACTGAGTAGCACTTTACACTATTGAAGCTGAGTTTATAGAAGATGGATGTTTTTGTGATTAGGTATTACAGATGCAACACACCCTCATTTTCTATGACATTAGTTTTACGAAGAAAAAAACATTTAATTTGTGTATTTCTTCTTCCATTTCCCTAACAAAAACCCCTACACATAACACTATTTCAAATCACATAGACATATGGCATCACATTCTTAGGGATCCCACACATAAAAGAGATATCATTCTTCCATTTATCAGAATGCAAGATCAACATGCTGAGATATTTACAAAACCTTTACCCATTGATAGATTTGAATACATTAAACAAAATTAACGAATGATAACTATAAGGTACAAATTTTTATTAAATTTTTGTTGAAACCATCTCTTGACATTAAGATACTTCTTTTCATAGGGGGAGTACATATGTTTATAATTTTATATTTTCTATACTAATTTTTTATTTCAGAACATAATTTTTTTTGGAATCTAAATTTTTTTCAGAACCTAACAAGTTATTTTTCTCTAAAAAATACAATAGGAACCTTATCAATAATAAAAATTATTTATAGGTAATATGGAAGGTATGTTTCTTACTTGTATCATTATAAGTTAATTTTTGTTTTTTGGTATTTCTACCTTCTTTTCAGATAACCTTATCAGATTCACTTTCATTAAATATGATTTTTTTCTTCCGAAACTCAAATGATCAGAACCTATAAATCTTTCTCTGTCATGGATATCAAATGTAGGATCATATCAAGTAAATTTGAATCACTAGATTGACTCAGGAAGACGAACTATAACCACAAATTCTATATATAACGACCCCTCTTCGCATAAAACATATGTTTTCGTGGTGTTTCTACACCGAAGATCTGCCGCAATTCAAGTGTTTAGTTCTATTCTCCTAATCTCCTTAAACACTGAATGTCCCTTGATATCTCCTCACAGACTCTGATGGAATCCAACAAGGAACTCAATGATTGGATAATCTTCATGGAATAGTTAGTGGACCCAATATTATTTGGAAAGTATAACCCCTTGATTTCAGAATTCATAAAGATGAATGGATGGGAATTCCTCTTTAAAGCACATTAAATGTTTCAAGATCTGGTGTATACAAATTTTGTTATAGTGTTTTACCATTCCACTCACTTTTATTAACACGGAGTGAAATAAATGTATCATTTTTAATGTTACAGAAAAACATACTCTCTGTCTTAGAAGAATGCTATATGTATATTGGATAATCCCTACTAAGGAGAGGCAATATTTTTCTTGTAGAAGTTGCATGTTGAGGACGGTTATTTGGAGAAAATTATTACTATTTATTTCCTTGGGCATAAGGGAGTGAATACAACCAAGATATCTAATGTTTCAACAAACCACAGACTAGTATCCCTTTTCATGAAAAGAGTTTTTATTCCAAAGAAGAGAGATAAGGACCCTTTAAAGATATGAGATATATATATGATGTGATTCTTGGTGAAATTATAAAAGATAAACTTAATTATGTATATTCACTTAACCATCAGAGACATTAAGAGTAACACTATCCATTATCACATCATTATGTACAATGACATATTGTCTATGATCATTCTCCTGTTTCTATACTCCATCAAAATCCTACACAAGCCCAAGGAAAAAACCTTTATGATCATGTTGTTAAGTGATGATACCTTGATATGGATGAAGATCGTCTTTAGTGACATGTTATCAGATTTTATTGATCTTCTTGATAAGGAAGAACAATCTGCTAGTAATAAAGGAGGTGTTGGTGAAAGATCCAACACAACTCCTAAGAAAATAAATCCCAATAAGCTGGAATTGAAGGAATAACCACCAGCCACTAAACCCGTATTATCACCACCCATGCCTAGGAAGAAAAGAACCTTCGCTGATAAGGTTTTAGCTAAATGAGGAGCACTGAAAAAAAAATAGGGAAGGTGATGCTATTTTTGGGAAAGATCCTTCAAAGGTTATGTCCTTAAAAATCCATGAAGTTGAAGATCATGAGAAGAAATATAAAGAAAAAAAGTTGAAGAAAAAAATGATAGAATCTATGATTTCCAAGAATTACTAAGAGATGCCGAAAAGGGCACTAAAATGTTCATGTATGATAATATTTTTTGAAAGAAACCATGATTCCCATAGCACCAGTGGAAACCAAAACTCTAGCACCAGATAAGGGAAAGAAGGATACTTCAGTATTGAAACCAATAGTTAAATAATAACAAATCCTGAATGCATTAGAATAGGAGGAGGATGAATTTGAAGATGCGATAAGAATGGTAGAAGAATATGAAGATAAAGAGACCCTCTATGGCAAACCATAAATAAGAACTTCCCATGTCTCCTCTATAAGGAATATTTCATAAGGAAAATATATTCTAAATGATGATGTTTCCAAGGATAAGGTCACTTAATTCATTGGAAATGATGAAATTTGTAATGATTATATTGTACAATATATTTATGACAAGGATGAACAAAGATGTTGATGGTAAAAAGATGATAATTATTTTGGTAAAGGTGTTGATAAATAATTTTATGATGATAATGATATTACAATCCACGTTTCTAATGGAGAGTGTGGGTCTCAGAATATTGAGAATAAAATCTCATGGAAAGTGAAAGCAAATTATGTTGTTGTAGATACAGTTAAGAAATCTATTATGGGAAAAATAAAAAATGATGTTATTTGAACATATAAGAATAAAAAAGATGAGAAAAATAATGATTCTTCACAAACAATAGAATCTATTTCTGAATGTTCTTCTTCCTTAGGGATTGATTTTGTTGTCTAGAAATTGAATATGCTTATAAATTCCATTCTAATATTTCAATGTATAGAATCAAGATGTCAACTAATTCAAGAAATAGGTAATTAGAATATTGAGTCTATATAAATTCGTATGTAAAATTTCATAAAACTCACATCCAATTTCATGAAGTTTTAGATCATATATGATTCTCATAGAAGAACATTCAATGAAATAATAATGTGGTTTAATATAGGCATAAATGATATTAATTTTTTATGATTTCACTAACAAATTCAAGGATTATTTTGATAAATTTTATAAAAGGATCATGAATCTCTCAACATGTTTTCCAGAGAAACTAAAAGTAGATAAATCCAGCTTCTAGCAAGAAGAAAAAGATCTGAATGGGAAATAGAACTATGCTGCTATTAATCTAAAAATGGAAAGGGAAATCAGGTAAGAGTTGGCTAATAAAATAAAATCCAAGAAAAATTATCCAAGCCTGATGGTTTAATATTTAAGTCCTAGATAAAGAGAATCAAATATCTTGAAAGAAAAAATCTGGATCAAGAAAGGGTTCTATTGAATTTTAAATATTATATTACTGAATTATGAAGTTGAAGGGCACTATTGAAAAGTTAATGTCAAAGGAGAAAAAGAAGGGTGAATAATTTTCTTTTCAAATCCAATATTTTGTTGTAAATATTTTTATTCAATTGATATTTTAATTAATGTGTTTTTTTTTTCATTTTTACATCTTGAATGTTTCCTACACTTTTAGGAATAAATTTTCCCCCTCCAATATTTTTTGAAAATCACAAAGGGGGAGAAATTAATGTTCAAAAAGTATATTATATCAAAATAATAGAATGGTTAAGTATGTGGGAGATTACATAAATAATAAATCTTTAAGTTAGTGGTAGTTATTTCTCTAAGAAATATAAGAATAATATGCACAGGCATTTTATCACTTAAGGGGGAGTTAGTAAAATTCATTATGAACAATAAATAAAAATAAAGATAAGTATTTCTTTTAAGCTCCTAAATGAAAATCTAAAATCATCTTATTTAATTATATTTTTTTTGTGCTTTCCAAAAAGGGAGAGATTTATGATTTAGTAAGTTCAATTATTATTATTTTTTTCTTTATTGTGTTGAAATCTCAAACAAATTTTCTTAAGGAAAATTCACTTTCATAAAGAGACATTTTCTTAATGAAATTTTTTTCTCTCTAAGAATGTGTTTTACTCTTATTTTATCTTCAATGTCGAACCTAAATTTTTTCAAACTAAGCCTATATATCTATTCAATAAGTAAAAAAATATGATACTTATCTAACTCAAAAACCTTACAGTTCTATAGAATCCTATTTCTCTAACATTTATAGTCCAATTTCTCTAGAATTCCGAAACTGATTTCTCAGGAATTGATAATCAAATTTCTCAGGAATTCAGAATCTGGTTTCTCATAAATTGGGAATATGCTTTATCAGAAATCCAAATCAGATTTAGTCAAAAATCAAACTCCAATTCTCCCAGAAATCAGACTCTGATTTTCTCAAAAATCAGACTCCATTTCCACTTGAAATCAGACATTAATTCTCTATGAAATATGAATCTTATTCTGTCCACAATTAAGCTCTAATTATAACTTTTCTTATAATACAATTGTTAATATTTTGGACTTTGAATCCCATTATCTTAATAATAAAATTAATTTTTTTCTTATAGTTACCAAATATCCTTAATGTCAAGTTCCAATTTATTAGATCATAAATGTGATTATATAACATATGTAAGTTAATGTATCTCAAAGTCAGTTATATAAATTTATGTGTTCCAGTATATTTTAACCTAAACATTGAATGAGTTCCATGTGTATATGTCCCTATGAAATTTAATGAAAAATATGAAATTTTGACGAGAAGTTGATCATTGGAAATTTTTTCATATAAATATCCTACTATTTGAATGAGCTTGTTTCCATTAAACTGCATAATGAAGTGATACTCTGTAAGAAATCTTCTCAAACATACCTTGTACGAATGATGTGAATAACTTTTATAAGCCTAGAGAAACTTTTTGAACCTACCTAGTGAGAATCAAATTGTTTCTATTATCAATCTAGGTCTTCCAAGTATAAAAAGATAGAGGATCTGATTACCTGATTAATCGAGGGATTATGGGGATAACAAGACAGATACCAATCTTTGTATCGAGGTATTACCTTGGTGTGCATAAGAAGATGTTTCTTGAAAGTATAAATCAATTGTAATCTATCCATGTTTTCTATATAACATTCCCTTTGGTTTAAAAGATTTATAAAACTCGTTTACTTTTTATTGTTACATGTATTAATTCTGCTACATTTTGTTAAATTTAAAAAGTGTTACTTTCTTATATTTTCTTATACTTATAAAACCTCTGAATTATATTCTATATGAATTAAGATATAATCATTCCTTAAGTAAACTTTTTTTTGTTTCCCCATCAGATCTATATTATTGGTTCTTATTCATGTTAGTTTCTTTGTGAAGAACTAGAGTGGTCTTGTGAATTATTCTTGTTTAACATTGTTTTTTTGAATTTTCTAAAAAGCCACATTAAGGAATGTGAGAACCTCACATACTTATACTGAAAACAAAAACCACATTCTAACCACATTCCACCATTCCCAGAATTAAAAAACCATGTAACTGCTACGAAGTTCAAAAATCAAAATGGAAAGCCCAAAACCATCTAATTTAAAAATTCAAAAACCATGAATATAAGATTTGCAAGCCACCGCCAGCTAATATTGAACTGGATCACCCATCTTCTGACATACTTATTGGGTCTCCATCATCATCATTCATGTCAATTGGGTCCCATATCCATCTAACATCATCAGCGAACCTATAACCGGCCTCTCCATCCTCATTGTCATCGACATCACCGTACGAACACCATCCCAGTCTCCAGGCACCACTGAAGCTATAGAAAAACCCCAGCACAATTTCATCGCGATACAGAAATAGCTGAACAACCACCATATAAAACAAAAAATCCTCAAAATGTCACGGTCGTAAAAAAAACCACCAGCCACCAAAAAAACAACACTAAAAACAAGGGGAAGAAAACGGAAGAAATAGAAACCATACCATAATCATTTCACTTGCACAAGAGAAATAAAAAATCATCAAAGATACAATCCAACTCAAACCATGCTAAGAGAACCATCGGTCGTAGTATCCCACCTCCCAAAACATCTTAGAAACCACCAGTCACGTTCTAACTCAGAGAGGAGGGGAGTGAGTTGTGGTCAAGGAACAGATGTGAATGACCTAGGGCTCCTAGCAGTGGCATCACAGCGAGGTAGAAACCATCATCCAAAGACATGAGAGATCCAACAAGGGATAGCCTGAAAAAACCATGGCTATTAAACCTATTAACCCAAAACCACAATGAATCCATGACTCCATATCCGACCTAGAGAGGTGTGGTTGAATGCGTGGTTAGGGAAGGGTAGAAGCCGTCAGGGCCTTCAATAGCGACAACCTTCGTCAGAACCAATGGATCCCCCATGTGAGAAGAAATCTGTGAAAAATGCAATAGAATCAAGGAATATATCTGTGGGAGGAAAAAAGAGGGGATTAATGGAAGGACTGGAGGAAAAAATGGTGCTCAGAAGCACCCACTTGTTTAAATTTGTTAAACAATGATTTTCTTAAGAGAAAAAATAACGATTTTTAAATTAACAATTCACCCGCTATTTTAATTGAGAAATCTACATATACATTTCAATCCTATATATTTTGGTCCACCGTGAGTGTGCCCTTACTTCTCACATGGTTGAACATTCCCATGGGATATGACTTGGTTAATCATCGTTTTATTTATAAATAATTATGAAGGATTTGAAAATATTATAATCATGGATGACCTAGTTCAAACATAAATGGTAATTGATTGAAAAATAATGTTTAATGATTTAGAAATAATATAAGTTATTATTATTATTATTGTTTCTCACACAACATATTTTGGTACTAGTTAATGTATGGAACCAGAAGAAGTAAGGTGAACAAAGAATGTGAATTCCAATGAAATGACTATCCTCATGAGAAACCAAAATTCATAGATGATCGGAAGAAATATTTTGCGTCTATTCTCACTCAACTATATCAATATATATGTGGTATCATGTTTGTTGTTGAACTTATTAATAGACACATGATAGAGAAACATACCAATTATTCATTAATGCAAGAACATCCACCCACATTTTAGGGGATTTCTGATCCACTGGTTACTGAGTAATATATTAATTTTATGGAATGATATTTTCTTGTATAGTGTTCTGAGACCATGAATGTTTTTTCCTATCATTATTACCATATAAAAGGAAGAGAAATTTAGTGGTGTAATATTATTAAGAATATGTGGAAATAATATGAAATTTAATTTATGGAATTGGTTGAGTTTAAGAGGATATTTTTTAATATGTTCATCCCTTATATATTACATACAAATATGGAGAATAAATTTCTTAATCATATCAATATGGATGATGAATCCAATGTTTCCGAGGAGGTACATTATATAATAAATTTAAGGTCATCTTTTGGAATAATAATCATCCACATAAGACAAATTGAGAGATTATTTAGTGGTTTGAAATAAATTATTCAAAATTCATTAACTATATTAGACATTGGAAGTAATGATGAAATCATTGGAAGGGAACTAAAAGCGGAAATGGAAGATAAAAATCCTCATGGATAAGGCGATAAGAAATTTAAGATAGAGTCTGGTAGAATATTTTGAGGAATATCACATAGAAGGACAAAAACATTTCAATCTATTATTTTCCTAAAATATTAGAATGAATACTAAGATGAACTCCTTAAAGGAACAAGAAGATGATTCGTGTATGTAACAACTAACCATCGAGAAAAAGACTATTGAAGTTATTTAATGAATATATTAAATGAAGGGAATGAATATAGCGATCAACAAAATACACAACACAAAAATTAGTTCTCTATATTGAATGTGTTTGGCCATTATGAAAATTAATAACATATTGAAAGGAATGATAAGGATAATAATCTATAACAACCTACAAATATAAAGGGTTAAAAAAAGTATAATGTAATAACTATATTGGAAGTGAATCATGATAATTAGGCCATAGTTACAATCCAATACATATTATAGAATTTAATTTTGGATTTTAATGAATAATCCATATAAAAATCATATTTTTCATCCCTTAGGGTAATTTAATGTGATTTTGATCATTGATTATCACCCTCTATATATATTCTAGAACGATAAATTCGCATTTTATATTTTTAATAAAACCATGATCATCAATTTGTGAAAGGAATAATGCAATATTATAAGGGAAATATTTTTTTCTATGATAGTATCTTAATTATGTAATAAAGGGTGAATTATCTTTTGGATGTTTATTATATTTTAGTACATCTTTATTTTGATAAATTAGTAGGTTATATACCTTCGATATGATACATTATGAGTCATCAAGATTAATTAAATATAATTTTGTTGTTTATAATGGAAGGATATGATATAAAATCATTCCAATATCTAGGATTCAATTTTGGTCAAACATATTATGAATGATCCTAAAGGATAACTATTTATTGTATGGGTTTAAGATGAAATATGAATGAGTTTTTAGATATTAATGTATTATTTCATTATATTATTATTTATCCACATTGGATGAATTGTAAACACCATTTTTGCTATAATAAATACTAGATAAATAAGTAATGAATTTTTATTCTTATATATATGTTGGTATCTATTAGTTCTACAATGATGAAAAAATCATCATTGTTTATTATAATAAAATATTAAGTTCAAATTGGTCAAAGCACAATTAAATGACGATATTAGGCATATGAAATGGAAGTAAATAACGAATGTATATTTTTTAATGATCTCTATATGTATAATAAAATGTCCATCAGATTTAGAAAAAGTATTTTCAGACAAAGTTTCTTACCCATTACTTTGATTTTATATTAATCTACAGTCTTTTAACTCCCCACTTATTTATGGTTGTGAGGTGGTTAATATTCTCATGAACAAGTTATCTAACACTCTCTATTAATCTACGGGCATTAGTGTCCTCTTCAATGTCCAACTTTCCACTTTTCACAACTTACATCTAATTTTAATCCAAGTTTTTTATTTTTTCCGATGATCTATATATTCTCTATACTTTATTATCTAGAGTAATCATTATTATACTTTTTATAATGTGGGTTTTCAATAATGTAATTTTTAAATATCAATACCTTAATTACTGAGTGTGTGTTAAAACTGTGTGCATGAAATTTATTTCATAGGATAGAATGTTACACTCCAATATTTTAGAATATGAATCTATTTAAATAGTTTTATTTCATTGAAAGATTATGTAACCCCAAATTCCAATTTTAAATGAACCACAATATACTATTAAAATAATATTTTTTAATATGATTGTTTTCAAATACACATTGTATTAGAGAGTATAAATTGCAATAAATAAATTATAAAAAATTTATAGTTTATACACATATAAAATAAATTCATTAGTTATCCATTTATTGGATATGAATGTAATAAAAAATTAAAATAAAAGAAAAGTTTTTCTAAAAAACAATAATTATGTATAGAATAACTAATTGTCTAAAAATATTAATTGATATCTATTGGTGGAAAATTTTAATGAAATATATATATATATAATCAATCAAATGTTTTATCATTCATCAAATATTTTTTCTTTTCATGTTATAAGAACATATCCATTTTTATTCTCAAAAACTATATTATTCTAAAAAAATGATTCCTCACAGTTTCTGTACTTTATTAAAATAATTTATTCACACTTATATAAAAAAATATTTTTAATTAACATTATTTTTTAAATATACATTTCAAAATTATCTTATCGAAAATTTCATCTAATTTTAAAAACAAAATTAATTTTTTGGTGAATAGTGAAAATATATATTTTTATTAAAAAATTTCCACTAATTTTAGAATTTTAAAAAACAATTTTATTTTTAAAATTGTTTCATATGTATAATTAGTTCTACTATGTTATTGTTAATACAAAAAATTTTATTTTAATAAATTTTAGTGTAAATTTTGATATAAAAATGTATCATGCTTACGAAAAAATTCTATTTGGAAAAAACTTTTTCATTACAAAAGTGGTTTAATTTTAAATTATATTCTTCCAATTAAATGAATTCAATTTGATAAAGAGGATTATATATTTTTATTAATAATAATTAATACCGGTTAACTTTTTCAAATTAATTACTATTCATCATTATTAGTATTGATATAAATTATATATTACTATAGTCAATGATGAAACATGATTTTTCAGGTTACATGTGATTGTGTAAATATTTATTTTCCACACACATAGAATTTTTATTTTATAAATTGTAATTATTATTTATAATTAGTGCACCAGAATTATCTATTATGTCTCATTTTATTTTTAGGATTAAAGGGTTGGTTATCAAGGATAATAAAAAAATAGCTACCATGGTGAAAACTAAAAGGGTAATAGTGGGTAACCATAGTGGATGATGAAATAAAATGTCCAAAAAAGTTATTATTTTATAGTGTAGGTGTGAATCAAAGTTATATCCCATAAATGAATTATTTATCAATTTTTTAAAATCATGTTTGTGAGTGACCTTTCATTATTTAATAGTTTAGGGTATTTATAAAAATATCAGTACTTAATTATAAAATAGAAGCACATCCTCTAATTTATAAACAATTCTTAAGACTTTAATCTGGACCAAACCCTGCTAGAATCTCCCCCCCCCCAAATAAATATAATCATTCTATATATGATTTTATTTCAAAGTTACCATACCTAGGGTCCTTAATAATAGGATCCAACGAGGATTTTCAAAGACAAGGTAATGGTATTCAATAAGCTATTTCATTATAATTCTTCTCTTTCTGACTTAAATAATGACTTAATTAATCAAATATAATAACACTTTCATATTCCATATATTGTTATTTTTTTATGTTGATGGAAGAACCTATATTCGTTACCTCTTCCACCGAATGGTATATGAAACAATTGATTTTGTGTATAACAAACTACCACCTCACGAACTGATGTTACCACTACTATAAATTTAGGGTATGAAAACAGTTTATAACTATTTATATAGGTCATGAAACAATGTATATAGGAAATAAACAAAGTTCTATTTAATGAGGATACTATTATCATGTAAATTGGTCCATGGGTATAGCTATAATTTAAATTGTGGCTATAGGGAAATAACCACAAATTCTATAGTGGTAGTACACATATATCCATGGTTGGAAACCCAAAATAGATCCTTCCATGTGGGATTATATCCGTTGTTGTGAACTGTGTCTATAGATTATAGGAACTATAAAAAAATATTTATTCTGTATTTCTAATAAAATATTAATACTAATAATTGTTATTTCATGCTAGTGCTATAAGACCAAAAATTTTAATACAATGTTAATATTTAAAATATTTACTACTTCATGATTGATAATATTCAATAAAAGATTAAAAACCATCATTAAAATGATGTAATACCACACATAAATATAGTACTCCTCCCACAAAGAGTAGATAAATCATTTGAAATGAAGGCGAATGAAACTTCAAATAATTGGTATTACATGAATGTAAACATGATGTTCTTCTTGATAGTGAACTCATCTCCTACATAGGAGATTATTGACTTCCCAGTCATGTTTTCAAGCATCAAAATTTCATTATTCATGTAGTTTTTTCCTTAATCCAATATTCGTATTTTCATAAATTTGATAGTTCATTCCATATCGAGAAATAAAGCCCTATAAATTCACTACTTCCTCTTCTATCTGATGGAACGTGACCCTCTTCTCGTTATCATAAGAAATTGAAACATCCTAGGTAAACAATAATAATAACATTCTATAAAGGAAAAAATTCATCCATCCCAGTGATAAAAAACATCAAGGCAAATAAATTAATTAACTAAAACATCCCTATCATTGTATTGATGAAAAAAATCAATAGATTATTCATTTCTTGTAATTATTTAATTTTTCAACTATATTCAATTATATATTATAAATATGGATTTTATTAATGTTTCGAAGTTAAATAATTCATAAATTTAAAAAATAACTCCTTATCAATATCTATATCACTTAGATGATCATACTTTTATATGGTTTATGTAATCAAGTTAGTACCCCTTCAATGGTAGTGGTGCCAGCATAAAAACCCAAACAATCTATGTTGTAATAACCCCCAACCCAGTTTCCTAGATCCAGTTCATTATTTTGTTACATTGTCATATAAACAAGGAATATGAATCTAGATGGGACAAATATTTTTATTGTTTTGTAATACCATATTTAATATACGAACATTACCTTATAACATGAAATGGAAATATGTCTTATCAACTTCTTTTTAATCACACATAAACTCCAAGTTTATCTCTACATGTCACTCATAATATTTTTCTTTGAATTCTGGGGAAAAATAAAACATAATATAGGGGTGTCATAATAATCTCAATAAGGTTATGAAATATATAAGAAGAATAAATAAACAAAAATGCATGGTGAATTACTAAAAACACCTGCCATTAAAACTAAACTTGAGCATGATATGGAAGAAATATAAACTGATTAAATAATTACCTAACAATACTTAACCATGGGTATTATATTAGTTAAATAATCACATGGAATATCAATTACTAGTTTCTTAATGATGGAATTCATAATGTGGAACATCAAGCCATACTTCCAAGGCATCTTTCCAAGACAATGCATAAAGAGGTAAAAACCAAAAATAGTTTATCTAATGAGACATATCGATGCACTGAGGAGATATTGTGGGTCCAACATTACACTTATTATTTCCAATGAGTTACTCAAATAAAAGGGTCAAAACATAATAAACATATAAATTTCTATTTAAGAAAAATGAAATCTAAATATCTTTTCCCAATCAGTAACACAAATACAAACCATTTGGAGTAATATGGTGAATGGTATCAGGATTGAACATCCAATTTCAAAATAATATTAAACAATTAAATAAAATATATTATACGACATCATAAAATAATAATCCCAATTAAACATAATAATCAACATGAGTTTTTAATTAGGCTAAAAAACCCCTATAAAACCATTGAGTAATTCATGAGAGAAATACTCATTTACTTTACAAAGAAATGTTATTTTGGAAAAATCATTGTTCCAAACCAAAAGTGAACTATGATATTTTCATCCTAATTAAATTATTAACTTTATAAAAATAAATGTTTCTCAAAAAATATTATATAGTGCACATGAAAATAGGTATGAATTTGTGAAGTTCCATTTTATGGAGCTTGTTTATTGTGAAGAATTTGAGAAAAATAACTTTAAAAAAAGTAACTCACCATAAAATAAAGAAGGATTCTGATTGTTAAATATATATAGAACATTCAACTAGTTTTCATGAGAATTAAATAATAATAATTATGAATTTAACTGGGGCTAATAGAGAAAAAGAGTAATATCAAATAAAATAGAGGTTTGGGTAGAAATCCTTACCTTATGTCTGAAAGTGTACTTCAGGCGACCATAATGTCCTATATAATCATATTGAATATATTAATTAACTAATTAGAAACCATATATACATGAACTTTATTCATTATAGATTAATTAATTTCATTTATTACTGTATTGAAGAGTTATCGATTTTAATTTCATCATTCGAGAGCATTAATTTTCTTGGTTTCATGATCGGTTCACTTGTTTATAATTAGTGATGTTTATGTAAAATTGGTATAGTTCTCTATAATTGTAATTATATGTTTTTAATGAAAACCCAGATTTTTAATTGGTATTATATAATATTTTTTCCATAGATGAGAATGAACCATTAGATAACATTTTAATGATAATCATTTAGCTATATTTTAGCGTTTTTTCGATCAAAGTGAACTAGTTTTGTTCTATTATTTAATGTTATGTATATAAAATAATTAAATAACAATATATGAGATATAAAACATATTTTATAAAATTATAAAACAATAAAAATGGTTACATGACAATCCATGAAGGACAAATTAAATAATGAAAGTTCGTTGTCTACGGTGGTGGTAAATCGGGACAACCAGGATGATAATTTTATTTTTAAAATAAATTTGAGGGAGAGTAGGGGGATTGATAAGGGATATTACATTAACCTTATATCATTAAAAAAAATATATGATACTAGAGTTATCATTTTCATGTGGAGGTAGTATCTAGTCATTAAGGATAATAACTAACTTAAAATAATATTTTTGAATTTATCATTAATCATTATCAGTAAATTTTAAACACATAATAGTAGATGGGGGATCTAATGACCCCTGAAGTGATACATCTAGAAGAGGGGTAGTAACTTCTTTGGAGTTTTTATATTCTATATAAGGAGCTATTTGTATAGATTGTGATGATAAGTGTATTGATGTAGAGAGAAAACATGATGGATAACCCTATATAGATGAGGGTGGTTATGGATATGGATATGGTAATATGATATATTGGGGAGCTGTGTCATGTATAATGGATGGTGGTAATGGGTAATATGGAGGGATATGATCCGGATAATAACTATCATGAGTGGGTGTGGGTGGAAAGGGATATTGAAAAGGAGGGTATGGAAAATATGGAGATGGAGTAATAAGATGATGACCCCTGGTGGCCAAGTTGGGATGAAAGGAGGCTAAAAAAATGAACTCCTTTTGATAGAAGTGGGGTAGGCTACACTACAAAATTGTTCTTATTAGTATCATCCTATATATTATCATCCACTACAATTTTATACAACTCTATCAACAATAATATATTCTAAAGTAACATGGATAATAATATTAAAGGAACAATAACAATGAAAATAATTTTAATGAACATAATATTGAAACATAAACTCTTCTTATAGTGGTGACCATAGAAGATATGCCTGAATCTCTAATTTGGTGTTCATTTATCTATATTCTTCTTCTTCTAACAACATTATAATCATACATTTTGACCTTCATAAATAAAAATGATAAACATTTTGTTATAATGATTCAATAATTAGGGTTTAAAACTAGATTTTTAATCCCAATCAATCATGATTTGTTAAATAGAAATTAAAGTTTTCAATGATATAATATTAATATATATCTGCCCTAGTAAATATATATATAAATATAAATTATCACCAATAGAAAATATTTTTCCAATATTTATTTAATGTAGGTTTCATACAAATTTTGTGTGCTATAATTTCAAAATTTATTGCATATTTCCAGGAAAACCATCAATTTTCATATAGATCTTCAGTAAGTAAAAGAAGATTCCAGTAATTAATTCCAATCAGATATTAAATTTACTATTTCATTTTTATATCGTTTTATATATTTATTTTTAAAAACCTCAATGTCATCGAAAAATATTAAAGATATGGTTTCTACTCATTTTGACATGATTTCGAATTTTATTTTCTAGAAACTCCAATATAGAATCCCCTAGATTTTCCCTTATAATGTTACCAAAGAATTTTTTTTCTCTTTTTATGTTTCTTTATTGATAATGAAATTTGACATCTCTTCTCAACATTTTCGTAAATTTTTAATGGTTGAACTATGTAGTCAAAAGTAAAGGTTCAAATAGATTGAAATAAAGACTATTACTCTTATGTTGTAAAAATTATAACTCTTTCTTCATTGTATAAAATAATTATCATATATAAATTTAAAATAATGAAAGGTTAATAATAATTATAAAAAATTATAAATATTTCATTTCATATGAAATAGAATAGGGAAATACAATTAAATATGATATCATGTATGAATGTTTAAAAATCCACATACAATATTGCAATTATATTTGGTAAATACATATAAATATTTCAATACATGAATGCTCCATGAAAATTTATGTTTTAAAATATGTTCTAAAAACAGACTCATCTATTTTATCAAATGAGTCATTCAGATAAATACTAATAGGTTCATCCTCGATATCTTTATCATCCATGCCTTATCAAAAAAATTTCTAGGAATGACATCAATAATGAACTCAAATTGTTTGTTAAATGGGTTAGTTACATAAACCCAATGTCTCTCTGATGATGGAAGAATATATGTTTAATTGGAATGAAGTTGACAGTGTATATAAATCACTCTAAATACGCAGTTATTTATATAGATTACTTATTGTGTCATTAAATCTAACCACTTTCATTTCATCATTGTGACATAACCCTGTGCATAATAGTCTAATGAAATGATCATTTCAAAAATCCATAATGAGATATATTTTATAATAATGTTTTCTTATCTAATTAACTTTAAAAACAATATGTTTTACCACATATCATGACACCATTATGATGTGTTTTCAATTTTTTTCACTTATATTTATAATGAATTTAAATCCATCGACAACTCATGCATAATAATCAAGTTACACACTATTTGGAAAAATGGAAAACACTCTTATTTCATCAAATGCATCATCAATTTTTAAATTTAAAAACTTAATGATACCAAAATTGAATATTAAATAGATATATTTGACTATATTATGGTAAAAATGGAAATATTTTACCTTTGAATTTAACCATGCGTTAAATTTTTTATTATACAATTGATCCTTCCTCTAAAAAGATAAAAAATGTTTTCCCTTTTTTATAATTTTTAAATTTTCCCCAAAAATATAAAATATTTTGAAATTACAAATATTGGAAAAAATAAGATAATGAAAAAAATCAAATTTATGAGTTTACATACTTGATGTAATCATCAAGCACCCCATAGTTGGATGATCTGTATAATGAGTCATTTCCTACTCTTCCCTACTTAATGTACACAATGAGTACAATTCATATATCCCCAATATTTATTGAAGTAAAATAAATATAGGATCAATGGGATCATATTTATCATCTTCAGATCTCATTAGTTGATTGTACCTTATTATGACATTATCCTAGTACGATGAATAGAAATACATCCATTCTTGTGATTTCATTTAAAAATAAACACTTTAGGATGATATTTATGTTTCAAAAAATATTTCAATGTAAACATAATTGTTTTGTTGGATACATCCACTAAATTGGAATAGGACCACCAAAAATAACATCTGTTGGAATATTCCCAATTAGTTGTAATATACATGTAAAAAGTGACTGTGGAAAAACTTTCCCCAAGTCACAAAGAATAATCGGTGCATCTCTATCTATAATTTCTAGACAACATTTTTTTCTAGTAATTTATCACTATGGTATTGATAAAAATTAAATAACTTAATCAAATACACACTCTCATTATTTCAAAGTAAATATCGAATTGAAATATTAATTAACTCATGTAACAAGACATGGTAATCATAGGTTTTAAGAAATTTTAGTTCCACATATTATGTAATCACCTTTTTTGAATTGTTTCAGGAATAACCATATGGAGAAATTAATGATTACAAGACTTGGAAAAAACAATTATCTATATTTTTCATCAAATAATAGGTAAAAGAGACTTTCCACTTATTTTGACCAATTAACATAGGATGGAATCTTTATCTTATACCACAATCCATCAAATTTGGACGTTATCACAAATCATCATTTTTTTGCTTTAACATTTAAAATATTACTATGAAACATCTTATTATTTTTTAGGATACACATCACATTCAAAAAATGACATAATAAATTCAATAAACAATAGTAAAACTAAAAGAATATAATGTTCTTTCTCCAATTTCTATAGAAATTTTAATTAACATAGTTTCTATTTCTGATGTTTGCTAGAATTTTTCAAGAAACATAATTCAAACCACCATGTTATTTAACTATATCATTCCATGAAATTTGTTGAGGTGTTTCACCTATCTCAAATGCATTATTGAACTATCTATGATTTTTTTATATAGATGATCCATCGGTAGAAATACTCGATGCCCTATCAATCTGACTGTTCATAGAAAAAATATATTCAAGGGACATTTATTTTTCAAACAAACAAGGAAGGATAACTTCCCTTTTTTACTCCAACCATACATCATTATGTAAGTTGTAAAATCATGCATCATCCATAATTATGCTGTAAAAAAACATAAATTAATCCTTCAAGAATGCAACATACACTTACTCATCAATTATAAAAAGATCCTTTATCTCATATCTAAATTGATTCAAGTATATATAAATATCATTTCATGGATCACTTCGTCCAGATATCAATATACATAGGATATTAAATGGATTATCCATACACATCCGTTAGGGGAATTAATAAATATCAATGAAAATGTGCCATGTACTGTGTGTAGTATGTATTTGAAAAAATGGGTTGAAAACATTATAGGATAATCCAAATCAATCATTTTAGGGGTCATATGAAAAACCTAGATATAATGTATCATATTAACTCCAAGAAAACTCATATGTTAGATTCACTATTTCATTATTATCCTTATTTTATCATCTTTATGTCATCTCGTATTCCTTTAAATTTTTTATAACCTAAAAAGTTTTTGAATCTTGTGAATTAAAAAGAAGTGACACATCACTTTATATGTTATATGGGATTAATTATTTTCTTTATTAGTCTTACACATTGATTCAATACACTTTTTTCATTACCCCAACTCTATATTTTCCTTCCAGAATAAAAAACAATCTTTGGGGAAGAATTAATCTTAGTAGATGAAAATTAAAAAATATCAACCAAATTTGATGCCATGTAATAATTTTCTAAAATAAATGCATCATCAAGTAGTAAATAATTAATAAATATATTTAAATTATCAACTTCACTATTACTAAATCCATATATTTCCTTCCGATGATATAATTGCATTATCAACACATGTTTCCTCATTTTCCACATGCCTGATATACCAGTTAATTACCATATTCCTTCAGGATTTTAACACTGTCAACATCATAATTCTAATCATTGGGAAAAAAATTGTGCTCAGATATTCATTACCCCTTGTAATGGTCTACATGAGGAGATGTCTTCATAAAAAAAATTCCATTCTGAAATCAAAATTATAATACCAATCCTTTTATCTGATACAATATCCTTCTCCACTTGATATTTTTATTCATTGTGAAACCACACCTGATATTATTTTTTGGAAACCTTGTTTAGTGATATAGTATCTCACTTCCTCATGAGATAATTATGGTCTTCTATGATAATCAAAACCTAGGCATTGAATAAATACGCCATTTAAATCATAATTAAATAAAAAGTCAAAAAATATTGTAACTCTTTCTAAAACTCATCAGTGATCCGATACATTATACATCCAACTTATACCCATCCAAATAAAAAAAATATATTAAATAAATAATATAGAAAATAACATTAATATGTTATGTGTTGTTTCATATGAAAAAAAAGTAATATTAAATAACATATTTAGAAAAAATAATATTAAAATTATTAAATTGAATGTAAATTCTTATATGTATACATTATTAAGATATTTCATACTTGGTTGAGTACAATATACTTTTCATATGCACGATTGAATTTATATATTTATCTAATGAAATAATTATGGTACTCAAATTATGGGATCCCTATCAACATGGTTATTTATAGAATATGTTGTACAATGGCGATATGTTCAGCCAATGAAAAAGTGCATGCACAGAACAGAAACCGTGGAAATATTAACATACAGTTCAAAAAGGGAGTATAAGAAGATTGAAATAATTTAAAATATTATTTTACATGGTAAAATTACCTCTAACAATAAAACTATACATTTTCTAGAAATATTTCTTAATTTTAGTGAAAATTTATTTTGGAAAAAAATTAATAATTTAAAATTTCTCCTTGGAATAAAAAAATCATTATATTTAATTTACATGAAGGATAATATGAAAGTGACATTATTTCTGGTGGTTCATGGTCAAGGAGCCCGATCAATGCAGCACAAATAGTTCAGGGTGGAAGGAGGGGCATCACATGATATATATCAATATATTTTAATAAAAAAATATAATAAATGTGGTTTAATCAGTTAAAAAGGATAAAAAAGGAAACATATGATGCCATAATGGAGCCTAAAAGGCAACACCACGCCATGGTGTAACATGGAACATGCAAGAATACACCTTCTCAACAAGAAAACTATTCATGGATTTCATGGTGCAATGGTCTTTAGTGCTAGCCATGGTGCAATTTGTGCGCCATAGAACACACCATTAATAATTTTTAGACTATATATATATATATATATTAAGTATTAAATCCCAATTTATATATCTAATTTTTTCCATTTTATGTAAACATCATAATAATAACCTAAATAGTTATTTTGCATTAATTTTCCCCCCTAAAAATCAATTTCATTCGAGATTGTTTTTAACTTGACGTTTATGTAATCAAATACATATTTTTCAAAATTCACCACTTTGCTGATGTTATATAAGTCTTATTAATCATGGACAGCACTATTTTTTTTTTGAGAATATAAAAAAAAATTTATAAAAAAATTCGGTGAAGTATCCATGGTTTGTGATAAAATATTTCATTTCATATATTGCTTTCTAGAAACATTAGAGGGGATATCCAATGTGTGGGTGAATAAAAACATGTCTAAAAAACTCACCTATCTTACAATTTTTTTTAGTAGTTAGAATATTTTATTATTCATAACATAGAATGTGAGTAATAATTAATTATAGACTAACAATTTTTACTTGGATAACCCTCTATGGGATATTTCATAGGGCCATACAGATTGTAATTTGCCGGTGCACTAATTTTTTTTTACTTTCATTCAAAAAATTTATCATTTTCACTTTCCATTAAATTTGAAAACCATTAAAAGGATTCAACACATCTCTCTATCTCCTAATATTATGAACTAAAAAATAAATTTGAATATATCGTATTCCAAACCATAAAATAAAACATTATAATAAAAGTATTATCATCAGTGTAATATATAGATACCATTAATTAATAAGATATAAAAGATAATAATATTGATAAACTATTTTTTAATATTATTGTTTTAGAAAATTATGTAAAAGGATTCCTATAGTTAATTCATTATATATCATTAAAATTAAATAGATTTAATAACTCCAAATGCTCAGTATGATCATCAATCAAGGTCTTTATTTAAACGGATATCTATATCATTCCATTTCATCATAAAATTAGTTTACAAATTTTATATGTTTAAATATTTTTAATTTATATTAAATTTTTATAAAATTCTTATACTAAATCAATTAAACATTCCACCTTTGATGAGATATGAAGTTATTCATTTTTGAGCATTCCATCCAAATAATGGTATGATCTTCTATCACCAGGGTGTATATTATTTTAATTAATATCATATCCTAAAACCCATAGATAAAAATTATCACATATATTATTTTTCACTTGTTTCCATAATTTAATGATGGTATTTATAATTCACCATGTCATAGTGACCTAAATTTCATAATATGGGTGTTGTAGTTTTACCATAAAGATCATTAAGGTTCAAATCCATTATCAATATTATTCTAGGAACTAAAATAAATAATTATTTCTTACATTGATATTTTAAAACATCATCCTCCACCAATGTTCATTCCCATAAAATATTTTTTTCTTGTATTCATATTTTAACATACAATATAAAATAACATTTCTAACTAAAACATGTAATCAAGGAATTCCCCATCTCTAATATGGATATATATGAACCTCATATAACTATTACATAAACCATGTGTATGTTATATCTCCATTGAATATTATTGTTGAATTAATTTTTCCTAGTATATAATGAATAGTTTCCCTTTAGCATCTATTTTCCCGAAACATAGAAATTTATCATCTCAAGGTAAACTCTAATATAATATTGATTGTGGTGCATCAACTAAAATGCATCTTGATTCATCTTAACCTCATAAAAATGATAATATAGGCATATAATATTAGAATTATTCATTTAATTGTTACATTTGATGATTCATTAATAAACAAATAAATGAATACATGGGATTTTTCTGACAATATGCACAATTAGAATATTTTAAAATGCCATCAAAAAATAAAAAAACATGAAAATAATTAAATATAAGTCTTAAAAAATTATATGTTGGATATTCATATTCATTTCAGAGAATCATCACTCTTTCACACTACGACAATATTATTAATGTTCATTGTGAAAATAATGAGTAAAATAAAAAATTTCATTAATACACTCTCATAATACGTCTTGATAGGTTCATAGTAACCCTCCCTCACTTCATGAATCCCATTAATTCATTTTTTTATAATTATATTACATTATATACTACATTAAATTTTATTAATTTTTCTCTCACTATTTTAAATTTATCCATATTTTTGTTTACTCGTAACATTTATATAATTTAACATTTCTAATCATTATACTATATATTGAGAATATTTGAGATATCGTACACACATTATAAATAAACCAAAATATCAATTATTCATGTCTTTTACAACTGATGAACCCAATGCCTCAACGAACCAAACTGTACTTCAACTAAAAACACAAATGGTAAGATAAATCTAGATGAGTGGTCATAAATTTTTTTTAATAAAAAGGCATTTTCCAATGTAGAGACTATTAACTCTCTATGTAATAATTATTTAGGTTTTGTTATGATGAAATAATCTATGCTAGAATTTACACGTAGAAAAATTATATTCATCTACAGAGTGAAATAAAAGTTTGAAAATATTTTAATATAAATTTTTAGTCCATTGTATAAATTCCAAATCCCCTAACATCACAGACACACATTAGGATTTGTAATTGAAGTAATAAAATTATGACAGCTTTTCAACAAGGATGGTGATAAATATCAATGAAAGCAGGATAATCCAAGAGACTTTTTAAAGTCTCAAAATTTAGTTTCTATATGAAATTAACAAAAAACAATTATATAGTAATAGTTAAATTAATGAAATCATGTGTGAGGATTAAATTTATTAAATAGTACAAATAGAAAAAAAATAAAAATCTAATTCCTAATAAAAATAGATATAAATAAATACATCGCTCGTCTGCACACAAACAAGAAATGGTATATTGAACAAAAATCAAGGCACCCCCCATCCAGTTGGTATGGATAAATTATCAAAATTTGAACTTGTATATAAAACAAAGTGAAGTACATAGAAGGATGACTAAATCAACACAATGTAATTATCATCCTAGGAATAATCAAATATAGAACCTTACAATTATCAATGAGGAGAAGATCTATATGATGTAGTAAATGTGAGAAAAATGTAAACAATGTTCTTTGATATCAATGAATATTTAAGATGAGAAATTTAAAATGACATAGAGTCTAGGGATTGTAATTTTTTTCAAGGAATTAGAAAACATGTAGAAACCTAGTCAGGACAACGTATTCAGGTTTTTTCTGGAACCCTCATGCATGTAAAAGAGAAAACGACGTTATGGGGATATTTCAGGGGCATACTAGATGAGGAGGTGGGGAGGCTGCCTTAGAAAACCTTTGGTGATGTGGTGAGGTGTTCATGTTTAGTGGAATCATTGGAGGAGGAGGTTCATAGAGTTGAGAGCCAGCGATCTCATTAGAATGAAGTAGGAGGTAGGTTTGTGAGGGGAAGTGTTGGGATAAGAGGGTTAGGGGTATGAGATAACATAAGTGGAAGAGGGTGATATAGAATATATCATATAATGGGAGGGTGTCTTAGAAGAGGAATCCTAGCTTATTAGACCCTTTTTCCATGGTGTTTAGTATACAGTGGAATCAAAACCCCATATATCAATGGAATTAATTAAAAGTTATCTATAAATTAAGCAATATCTATATACTAATAATATAGGTCTATTGTTTGTAGATCATTTTTATATTATTTTTCACATTTTCCATCAATAACATTCATGAATAGAAAGAATATTGAATTTAATTTATATACATAAACATTCTATTTCTAAACTTATTACTCTTTTATAATTATTATATCACATATAACATCTTAATTTATTTTACATTGTAATATCATAACTTCACTCATGTATATTGCAGACTACAGCCTCCTGAAGCGATGTAATTTTTTTCAATTACTCTTTACATAAATGGTATTAAAGATAAATTTAATGAATATATGTGATATTTATGTAATCATAATGGATATTTAATCCTAAATTATTATTTACCTATTTTTTCATTATTTTATAAAATAGAAACATTATTCATTATTATGTATGTCCTACAGTCAAAATGAAAAATTTAAATCATTTTTTATACCACATATTTAATGGATGAATAAAAATATATCTATATATATTGAATAAAAATATATGTATATATATTTTGAATAAAAATATATGTATATATATAAAGAATATATTTGATATTTTTATCATGGTTACCATTCTGTAAATAATGAAACCATGACCAAAATATAGGTATCAAAACTAGACAATGAAAACATACAAGGAAGACAAAGAAGTTATCCCCCAAAATAGTGATTCTCAAAAAGAATTATTAATAAATTGGTGATAAATAGTTATATGTAATCCACATATGGTATTATATATAGTATTATGGTTATGTAATATATTTATAAATCAAATTTATTTATTATATAAGAGTTTCAAAAAATTGATAAGGAAGTAAGACTTATATTAAGGGATTGTACGTCTCCCTTTTGTAGTCTATGAGTTACAAGACATATTCACCATGTGTTTTTTATTTGGTGTATATACTAAACATGATTTTATATTATGATCCATATAATAAAAAATATAAGTATCTACTTATCAATGAAAGGTTTTATATTTCATGGGCTTTCTGATTCAAACATTACAAAAGTGGTAAGGTTTTATTTTACCATCCCATTATATATCCTAATTGTTTATGATTAAGTTTCCAATGATGAAATATAATGATCTACCTCGAATAATACCCATGAATTTTCTTCACCTATAGTAATTTTTTAGAGTACATTTTTCCTTGAATATTCATCTCTTTAACAATATAATATAACAAGAGAATATCTCTATGGAAAAAATCTTGATTATTCAACTATTAAGTTAAAAACAATTTCTCCATTTCCGAGACTTTTAAAACAAATAAATGAACATTTCTAATATTCCAGAAAATGAAAATTTAAAGTCGTCTTTCCAAATGATGTAATTTTTACAAATTTTTTTTAATGAAATATTCTTGTTTCTTTCATAATGAATCTATTTATCATCTCTACTACAAATTTAAAAGGAATATTTGGTTTAACATGTCCTATATGAAGGTAATTTTCTACCATCAAGGAAGTTTAATGATTTAATGTGTTATTTATATGTTTCCAATCTTATTTTCCAAGAAAAATATTTTTATTATATTTTGGGAATTAATATTTTTATAAGGTGATTTTCAATATAGAAAATCTAATTTCATGAAAAATTATTTGACAATCCTTTTTATATTCATAAATAGAAACACCGTTTGGTGTTTATCATGTTTTTATTGGGATATGATTTTATTTTTCCATCATTATTCATTATCTAGATGGTTTATTCAAATGAGTATGTTATTTTGAAATTTATTAAACCCATTCTTTCTACCATGAGTTGTTCTATGATAATGTTTTGGAATGATTAGAAAACTGGTTCCTTTTCCATGGGATATGATTACAATGAATGTTTTTTATGGAATTGATATAAATTGATTATGAATATGTGATAGTTGGGTCTTCTAAATCTCTCTAACACATTGGGAATGGATAGACAACTCATGAGTAAATTATATTATCCATGAACCTAATTTCATGTTCACTGTGTTATGTGTGGACTGAGTTTCATGTTCGTAATGTTATGTGTAGACCGAGTTTCATGTCTATAAGGTTAAGTGTAGATTTAGTTTCATGTAAATAAGTTTATGTGATGGCCTTAAATATTTTCCATATATTAAGGAGTGAAACTATTTCTATTTATACATTTTTCCAATGTTATAATTTTAATCTTCTTTAACATTACAATTTATATTTTATACTCCCAAGGCTCATGTTCCTTGACTTACTTTGTGAGTCATGTCCTACGAACTGAAAAGAATTATCAAATGAATCAAGGTTAGGATCTATTTTATGTTTTTTATAGTTTTCAAATGTTATTCTTGTTTTCTCAAACCATTTTCTAATTTCATTTTTAAGTGATTATTGATATATCATGTACTTATCCTTAATAAGTATTTTATATAACCAATTCATATGTTTCCTTTCCCATGGTTATGTAGAAATGTTTTTTTGGGTGTGTATAAGAAGATGGTCTTTATGGGAGATGTTAAAGATCATTCAGGTAATACAAATATTGTGTATCTAGTCAACAAATAACCTAACCCTCAATGGTCATTGAGTGAGTATTTCTAAAATTTAGTGAATATTAATCTTAGATTATAAAATATTAATGTATGAAAATCATTATTCATTATATAATCCCTATATAGGTGGTTGATTCATGTACCACAATATTTGATTGAAATTTTTAGAATCATCAGGTTCTAACATATTTTAAACTTATAAATTTTTTCATTCATTGATGATCACAACCATAATATCATTGATAGTGTGGAACTCTTTTCTCCCTCTCAATTCCTTGATATGCATAGAGGTTTCATGATATATATGTTGTGTGATTTCTTAAGATCACTATATGGATTGAGATGTATTTTCATTATCACTTAGGTATAACCAATTTCACTTATCAAAAGGGATATAACTATACTTATATTAATGAATATTTAGGGTTTTTGTTATCATATTATCCCCCTTTCAATTTCATTAGTTCTTAGTGAACCCCGTGGCTTAATAATACCATAATTATTATTTTCCTTACATGTATATCACCTAAGTGTAAATCAATATCATTGATAAAATTATTAACAAGACCATTAAACTCTACCCACTTATCCTTCTCAAAATTTACCAAACCTTGAATAATTACTATTTAATTAATTTAAACATCATTATTTCACTATTCATTGATAAATATAATATATAATATATTTGAAAATACATTGAAAAAAATATTTATTATTATTATTTAGCAAACTTATTCTTTTAAATAACATGTAATTAAATCTTTTCAACCAAAACACCAAAAAAAATACTAAAATACAAAATATGAATAACATATATCTAAACCTATAAAATTTAACATTGAATTTAAATGATATTTTAATACACTTAGTGAGTAAACCTTTATACCTTTTTATTAGGGGTAGTAGGTGGGGATACTTAAATTACATGGTTTGAATATTTTAATGATCCAAAGAATGAATGGATAAAAAAGTTAACTTTAAAATGATATAAAACCACATATAAATACTTACATGTGCAATATATTCCATTTATATTGATATATCCAATAAAAAATATTTTATGGTGGCGTAATCAACCTATGTGTTTTCATGACTATTTCTTTTGCTCTCAAGAATTTAACATTCCCAGGGAATGAAATTCCAATGGATTTATCATGGTAGCTCCATTGACATCAAATGGATTGAGATATCATCTTCTATGAAGGGATAGAACAGATAAATTATTTCCCACATTATCCATTATTTTAATATCACTTGTGACACACCCAATGTATCCTACATCACTGTGAACATATGTCTCCATATTTTTAATCAATATTTAAAACTATGTGAAGTATTGTATTAATTAATGATGATATAAAAGACTAAGTATCAATAGAAACATATAATATCAAATATAAATTTGTATTTATTAGTGGTGGGTCTTTTTCTCATAATCTACTACTCATGAAATCACTAAGGGCACACTACATGATAGAGTTTCTCAATGTACTTTGATCCAATACCCCTTATAGATTATATCTCTTTTTCCATTAAAATGATATCATCAAGATATAAAACATATATTCAACAATATTATCATGTCACCTTGAAGATATCATTATAGTATGGAACTTAGATGAACTTTTAGTGTGATAGATATTTTTAAGAAATTATTATATATTATGTCATCTAAATGAAGGATCATTATGTGATATGACAAATAATTAATATTGAAGATAATGAATACATGAAACCATAAAGAACATTGATATTGGTTTTAGATCACCAAATTTAACATAATTTTAATTTCACTAGATCCAACTATTAATAACTTTGAACTCACTATATCTCACATGATAATCATGACTCTTCTAATATTGGGACTTCATTAAAGGGGTTTTTTAATTTTTCTCCATGGACACTCTTCTCACTATAACATAATCTTGTGGATAAAAATCCCTCATGATATGAGACAAAAAAATTATATTTTTTCCCTTTTATGTGACATTATATCTTTGAAAGAGCCACTATTTTAGTATTATTACTTTAAAATATGATATGGTTTGGACATCCATGCACCATATCAAGCTCATGGAAATTCTATTGAATCAATACTTCTTCTTTTTCTTCATTATAAGTGGTAATATACTTATATTAGGCAGTAGAATCGATGAAAACTAGATTCTTTGGACTCTTAAAACTCACAACATATAAACATGTTAATCACATTCATTAATTGTGATACCATATTCTTCGATAACTAAATTGAACAGAATGGTCAATTACATAGATTCATTATTTAAAACATAAATATATTTATGTAATAATGAAACCTTTTTTTAATTCATTATTGTCAAAAATCCTTTTCAATTTTTTCATATACGCATCTTCATAGTGGTTACTATTTTTAAAATAGTTTGGACATCCATATTTTAAATCTAAATTATATGGTAAAATTATATGGAAGTCATAATTCTTATGGATTAAAGAGTGTAAATTCTAGGGAATCATTTAATAATGTTTATTCATTATTTTTCCTAAAACATTTTTTTATTATGAATGATTTATAGGTACTAATCTAACCTTCCTTGTCCATGTTTCTCTAGAATACCCATTTAAAAACAATTAGATCTCCATATATAAGTATATCAAACCAAATATAAACATATTTAAGTTACATGGAAGCTATCTAAAAATTCATTTATTTTTACCATTTTTCATCTTAAGACCCCATACTACCTGTTTAAAGGATAAACTGTCAATATAATAAAATAATAATATGTATTCATCATTGTATTTAACAAGTCCAAAAATGTAAAGTTACTCTGTTCCCTAAAAATATTCTATTATGGAATATAATGAAGAGTGAGTGGAGATAAAATCTCATACTCTGGTAGAAAGTCAAAAAATTCATGGTTAAGTTATTCACCACTTCAATACGAACAGAGTTTATTTATATTCTTCCTATGATTATTATTAACTTCATTATTAAACTCCTTTAAATTCTCAAAGGATTCAAACTTATACCTATTCAATTATACATAATTGTAAATACAGATGTCCCTGTTAAAAGTCATGTAGCATTAGATACACTTATAGATTCCAGTTAAAAAGGACACACCTTAGTGTAAAACAATTATAGAAGCATCGTATCCCTTCCACCTTGACCACAAAATGGTGGATTGTTATTATATCATTGTAAACAAGAATGAAATATTTTAAGTGGTTTAAACATAAATGAGCCTAACTAACCACCTTTATATAGATTCATTCAAGGATCTTCTTTTAAATATCCTCTATGGATATGGGATAATTGGGTGTGAAATTAGTCACATGAATTTTATTAAATATCAATTTAAAATATTTCGGTTTCAAAATTTAATACATAAAGGTCATTAATAATTTTTTTCATACCATAACATATCCAATATTTAAAAAAGTTCAAACTCTTATTTCCCAGAATAAAAATAAAACCTTCCACCTCTATGAATGAAACATGGATGAAATTAATAGTAATATTAGGCACATATTAACAATTATTTAAAACCAAAATCATTAATGTTATAAATATCAGGTTATATAATGTAATGGATAGAGTTGCCGACCTCCCCCATTAGCATCCCATAGATCCACCTCACCTCAATAATCCTTTTTAAACTAACTTGGTTTCCCTATTTTGATACAAATGTGTGAAAAACATGTAGTATATAATATAAAAATATTTATATTGAAAGATTATAAATGAAAAGAAATTAACTTGATGCTTCCACCATTCATGTATGGCTAGGTACAGTTCCTCTTCCAGTGACCTTACATCCCAAATGAAAACCATACATCATTTTGTACCATTTCTTACTATTAGAACTAAATCTTCTTAAAAGAGGGTTCTCTAGATCCATAAATAGTGATTTAGTCATTGGATTATTCAACTTGTCATTACACTTATTATTCATCATAAATACTATTGTGTTCTCACTTAATAAGTGTTTATCTAATTGGTAAATAAGATTAAGAAGTTTTCAAATATTCTACTCACTATATGTCAAAATATAATTCACAATAAAACTGGACAATATATTAGGTAGTGGGGAGGGAATGAGATCAATGTGAAAAATATTATGGATATTAAATACTACAATGTAAGCGTTAAATATATATCTAATCATATTGACAACTTTAGGTCCAACTAGAGGCAACAATCAATTATTTCACATGGATAATGCAATGGATATATCATATCTCTATTATTTACCATTTAACTAAAAATTATAAATAAGGTGAGATTATATGTTATATGTATCCACAACCACAAAAGGATTTATAAGCTCAATGGAGATGGAAAATAACATGAAATATTATATGTCCATTATAGAATCCACTTGTTTTATGTAGAGCGATTCTTTATCCCTAATAGTTATTTTATCATGTGACATAGGAAGTACGGTTTACAACATGTATAATTTTTATTCATAGAATAAAATAATGTGTAAGAATCTATGAAATTCCATGAAATTAATAATAGTAATAATGTTATACTTATATTGTATAGATAAATGTGATAAGTCTAATATCATTTCATTTTCCATTTCAAAAAATATGAGTATATTATTAATATATCCTTGAAGATAAAACATGAATAATAAATTGACATTTTAATTATATGCTAATATTTTGTTAAACCCAATATCCCTAAAAATTAGTATTTAAATAATATATTTCATAGATATTCTAGTGAAAATGATCTATATTCTTCTTCTAATAACACATACATGTGTTTGACAAGTTAATTAATGGGTTATAATGAGGCATAAATTTCCCACTACACTAACTAACAGTTACATGATCTATTGAGTGGAACCATCAAGTTTGAAATATTATATAAATTTTTTCGTAATTCTTACATATCATATACATTTATTCTTACATGGAATGTCAACCCTTGAGGTGAACCAAGTAAATTAAACTGAATTATTTATGTTAAAATTTCCCCGACAATTGAAAACACCTGGACATGGGCCCTTAAATAAATTTTAACAATGGATTTGATTCTAATTCAAGTTTTAGAGTGTTATAAATAATTATTATTTTAGTTGAGGTATTTTCAACATAGGAGTAATAGACTAGTTTTTTTTCACATTCTTTGCATATATTAAATTTTATTTTTCATATGTGATTAAGTATGTATGATATAAGTTAATCATAATACGGTTTAATTTTATTAAATTATTCTTAATGTTAATTTTTTTATTAATTAAAAATGTATAATCTATAAGAAAAAATAATAAACCATGTAAATAATAGAAAAAATTAAAAGTTGCATGACCCGGGAATTATCTAATGGTTTGTTTATTTTTTGAATGATATATTAACCCTCATCCCTAGGGGGGGAAATCTTGAACCATAGATTGGTTTTTGTTGAAACTTTCTATTATGCATCTAATGCATTACCTAGATTGGATTCACCACAACTATGTGGATAAGAAAACCCCCTCTCACCTTTGATCTCAATCCTTATATGAACATTTACTCACACATAAGTGGGAGGTTTCAATGGATTGGATTGGGGGTTTACATAATTGAAACAACTGGTGTGAAATAAATTACATAATATAGAGGATGGGATGGATAAAAAAATAATATTTAATTATTACTATATTAAGTGGAAACCAATAAAAAACAATGGTATGTTCTTAGATTAATATCATCCACATATCATGCAACGAACTTGCATTTTCAATATAGTTATCTATCACGTTGATTTATTGTTTAGTTAAGATAAAAATATTAATTAACCCAATTAATTAAATTTATCTTACTTCCATCCATTTATCCGTGAATTACCATCATCCATATTTTTAAAAATATAAAATAAAATAATTTTATTTAAAATCGGTATATCATATATGTGTACATGGAGGAAACAACATGTGCTCATCCCAACTACCTAGCATGATCCAAGTGTTTTTTTAATTCCCTTGGAATCCAACATTCATTCATAGTCGGTAATTACATGTTCTATAATACTAATGAAAAAAAAACATATAACAAATGTGAATTAAAAATCATAATATTATATTGATGTTTCAAGAGTACTCTATAAGAAAATACCATACCCAAATTGAAGATTTAGAATTTAACCTATAAATTAATTTAATATATAATCAATAATCCTATGACATGGTGTGTTATTTCATTTAAATGAATCACAGAACACATGTAAAGTGGATTAAATATATATATATATTTATTCTATCAATTTTAAATCTAGAACACTAGATTTAGTAGAAAAAATGACTTGTACTATTGTACAATACATGTGGTCTCTTCTACTCGTGTCCTTGACATATGCCTGTGGATCGGACAAGATTCTATATCATGTGTGTGTTTGAGGTGCATTGTGTGTAATATTAATATTTCATGTGAATCCTTAAAATTTAATGGTTTCTTAGTCTACCTGTCATGTAATAGATTAAAAAATGCTTATACATTTGTGCTCTTGATCAAACGAAAATGAGGACTACATGTCGTGTACATGGGTTTAATAGTTTGTAGTTCTTCAAAACACTTGCATTATGGTCCAGATATTCATAGATTCACTTATAATGGATCTAATCCAATATATATATGAGATATATAGAAAATCAATTTTTGCATGATGTTCAATTTAATACAAGGAGTTCAGTGTAATTTGATCTTACCGTATGGCTTAGTATCTCCAGAATGAGTATGTGGATGGTTCATTGTTTTTAACCATTTTTTGGTTATGTGAGAGAGAACCATGAATGTGAAGTTAAGATGAAGTTAATATAAAAATAATGAATATATCTATAGTAAAAAAAATTAAAAAAACATACCATTAATCATTTATTAATAAATAATTTTAAATTAAACATGTTCTCCCTTTGATACCACTTATATGTTATGAGTGTAATGAATGAGTATTTTTTGTTCAGATGACTCAATATTTAGCCTTAATTTATGAATCAATCATTTTTTACATATAAAACATGATTATTACCAGTGGATTCAAATAATATATAACTTGACTTCATATTTTAAAATTCCAAAACTTGATTAGGAGGATCATCAAAGGTAATTTTTAATTAATTGAAAAGCATATCTAGAATTTCATAAACATGTAATTCATACATCATGGATGTTCTTGTTGACATGATCTCATTATATCATCATTGAATTATATTATAAAAGTATAGAATATATTTAATTGTGATCCAAACATGCACTATATTCTTGAAATGTCATTGTTGAATCATTGGGTACTATCATTTTCTATCCTCATTGTTTTTGTCATTCATTATTTATGAAAATAATATTTTCTCCATGGGTGAGGAACTATTTAATCCCTCTTGATCACTTTATAAGGGATGATGAATAAAACTATAGTTATTGAGGTAATTCTTGAGATATCACATGGTGTTGATATATCTCTTCTGTATATTTTTTTAATAACCAATATCACTTAGCAATGATATATAACTATATATATATTTATTGAGTAATGATTGGGGTTTTTTATTTTCATATAAGACTCCTTACCAATTAATTAATTCTCAGTGAGCCCCATGTCTTAATAATTACTTAATTATTATTCATATGACATGTGTATCACCTAAGTATAAATAAATATCATTTATATCATTTCTAATAAGCCCATTAAACTTGGGGTGATTACCCTCCATGATATTTATTGAACCAAAAATAGTGACGATTTATTTATTAAAAAATTATCCCTTCATTATTCATCAATATATATAATAAATATTATACATTCCAAACCATATAAAAAAAATATTTATTATTATTACTTAAATCACTTATTATTTTCAATAACGTGTGATTAAATCTTAGAGATCATCCAAACCAAGAATTAATATTAAACCACAAAATGGAAATAACATTTTTTCCATAATTAATAAATATAATATTTAATTTAAATATGATTTTGAATAACATATAGTATGACCCTCTAGGAATATTTCATAGTGGTGATGTAACACCCAAATCTTTCATAGTACGTTTCCCATTAAATAATGTAATTTCTTTCACTGTATACAACTTCTAGATTCTAACACACCACAACCAATCAAACTAGCCATTATGAAAAGTAATACCCACTTTATGAAATTTTATATATTTACTTTTTCAAAATGGACAACATTTTTGGATTCGGAATATCAAAATTAACTCAGGCTAAATTTTTGGTAGTCTTCTACAAATGTTCAATTTTTTATGAATAGTGAAAATACTAAATTTTAATTAAAAACAACTTTTTTAATCTAAATAATTTATAGTGTCAAATTATACAATTGAGTGGGCTTAAAGTATTATAAGCTTTGATTTTTATCATTTAATATAATTTATGTCATTTGATGTAATTTTACATTTAAACTGGACATAAACAAGTGCCAATCTTATGATAGTTATTATTTCTTAAAACACGCTTTTTTGTTTTGACAATGGGAATTAATTTAAAATTAATTTCTACCACTTTTATGTTATGAATTTTAAAAAATTGATTCCATATTTTGAATAAGGAGTACCAAATTATGTAAATAGGTAGCTTTTATTTTTATATATTATGAATACTTACTTGAGTAAATATTTTTTTACCATGGTTAATGGGTAAATCTGGTAAATAAGGGTAAACAAATATTCGCATAATAAAATTAAAATACCGTAACATGTATCTTATTTCTATTGTTTGATACATTTTCAACCATATGAATCCTTGGGATGATTTTGGGACTGCATGGATCCACTTGAGAGTGATAATGACACTATATGTTAATAAATTTAAAGTAAAGGCAAAATGACATAAACATATATCTTTTAGTAAAATACTTTCTTACAATGGGTTATATAAGTAATCCTTTAAACAATAAAAAATGATTTTAAATATAAGAATATTTCATACATCATTCTATTTTTTCATAATTTTTATAAATCAAAAAATAAATTTATTTATGATATAATAATGATGTATTGTTTAACTAATTAAGGAATGATTAAAATAATTTAGATTATAAAAATTCAAAAAATATACAACACCTATCCAATTATTTTTGGATTTTTTTATTTCAAACATGTATAATCTTATCTTAGAAATAAAAGTGTTTTTTACCTTTAGAAACTGAACAAAATTATATAAAAATTTAATATTTTCAAACATTCCTAAAGAGCCACTCCCCCTTTATAAAATTCCCTCATTTCAAACCCTTTTATAACACCTCTCAAGCCCCTTGGCTTGTCCATCCTCTTTCTTATTAATCTCTCTCAATACCTCTCTTAATCCTAGAAACCTTAATTTCATAAGGAGTCACTTCATGGAAGCCATTTGGTTCAAAACAAAGGAAGTTACCTGATTTAAAGGCAACATCTTCTATTAAGTTATTTTCTATTATTTTAATTTTACAACCCCATGAACTCTCATCATTCATTTATTTAATAACAAAAAAATATCATAAATATAATATGTTTTTGTTATAATATGTATTTGAACTACACTTACACACACCTCCATCTAATGGGTATATTAAATATTGTTTCTATGGATAGCGAACTACTGCCTCATGAAATGATGATTTCTCACTCATTTACTAACACCTTTTATGGTGGCCATTATGATGGAAATATAATTATATATGATATTTATTTTATTTATTTTATCTATTTTATTCTTTAATTCTATTTTATAGCATACCTTTTTTCTTTTCATGTTGTATATATATGATAATTTCATTTGATGAAGTGCAGACTACCACCCCCTCAATGTGACATGACTCATTCATTCAATACATGGAACATATAATGGATAGAGTTAATGAATATAAATAACATATATAAATTGTAATATTATACTAGAATAATAATATACCTATGTATAATTTTTTTTTCTTTCCTCTAAAAAAATGAAATGGAAGTAGCGTTCATGCGTACATATGGATTACCATCTCCACGAACGCAATGAGATTCATTTCCCATAATAACCATTCAAGAATAATTTTTATTTGATTATTAAAATAATATTTAATAATATAATATATCATTTTGGATATGAATCAAATACAACCTATCCATAACAAACAAGACTTACCAAACAAAACATATAAAGGAAAACGAATCAGTTAACACCCAAAATAATGATACTACTAAAATATTATTAACACAATGATATTAGAAGATCATATATGATATCATATTTATTTACATTGTTATTTTATAATTTATTAACAATTATTTAACTATTATATATGTGATTAATGTACCCTTTACCAAGGAAAAGAACAAGGTAAGGTTTAATTTAACAATCTCTTTGTTATCCAAGATTGTTTTTACTTATGTTTATACTGGGATCATTTTGCCATCCACATCTGTTTATCTTAAAAATATATTTCAAAACATTTTTACTATTAAATAGAAAAGGGTTTAAAGTCATTTGTTCCCTTGTTTTACATTTTATAAAATGGAATGAAATGAATATTTTCGTTA
The DNA here is from genome assembly GCA_963277665.1 of Viscum album. Classification (NCBI taxonomy): domain Eukaryota; kingdom Viridiplantae; phylum Streptophyta; class Magnoliopsida; order Santalales; family Viscaceae; genus Viscum; species Viscum album. The sequence goes on from OY728138.1 coordinate 38,052,056, forward strand.
TTTTCTAAACAAGGAACTTTATGAACTTTTCAACATATTAAGCTAAGAATGTTTTTTAACATATTCATCAGGAGTGGTTATTCTCCACCATTATTACACCTTTGAAGCTTCCCTAACAATATTATAATATTATTTTCAAAATTAATGTTTTATTTTATAAATACATGACTTTTAAATGATTTCAAAATAGAAAGAGATATTCTTATCAAATAATTTTGTTTTAATCTATGTCAACATCCTTTAATAGATTTTATACTTGTTTGATGTTGATTTTGTAAAGACCCGCAAATTTCAAGGAAATTTTTTTTTTCTTAATTTTCTTTGGAATTTTACAAGAGCGCAGCTTCAGACGGCACCTGATTCCGAGGCCCGGTGTGCCCGGAATCAATTTCCGAAGTTTGGCTCGGGTACGTTCAGTGAACGGACGAGCGGGTTTTTCTATCTTTTGAACCGGTGCCCGGAATCGAATTCTGAGGGCACCGATGAAATCGCAGCGCCGGTATTTTCTTAGAAACGCCTCTTCCGGAGTTGCGTTTTCTCAGAAGTGGTTTTTAAATTTTGGGGCTTTAAGTCAGAAATAAAATAAAATTTGTGCGACAACTTTATTTTATTTCACTAAAGCTGCTTGGAAGCCACTTGAACTGAGTTAAAGCGGATAGGGTGCTATCTGGAAATATCCTACCCCTTGATAGGATATTTGTGAGGTGGGGCCCGCACGAGCCCCGCCGTTTCTTTCGCTAAGTAACGCACCCGCGAAAACCCGTCAAAGTAACTGAAAAGTCAACCGACGCGTTTTCTTTAATTTCTTAACAGACCATTTAATTGGGCGGTTTATTTCGTGAATTAAATGGGTTGTTTCATTCGTTGAATTAATTCATCGAATTTAATGGGTCGTTACTTACGCGTTTTGCGTTTGTTAGCAAAATAATAAAATAGACAACTTGTCTATTTTGGAGGATTGCTTTTGTTGTGCAATTCCTCTGAGCCTCCACCCTCTCCGCGAAGAACGCGAAGAACGCGAAGAACGTGAAGAACGTTGGCGACCGGAATTCGACGACGCACACCGTAATCTGCGACATCGACGAGCTCTACCCGCGACGTTCTTCGGCGACGCCTCTTCTTCCGCGGCCGATCCTCGTTCGGCAACTAAGGTGAGAATCGGATCGTTTCTTTCTCCCTTTTTAATTTCAATGACAATGGATTTAATTAATTAAATCCGTTTGTTCTAAATCCGGAGATCGTCGGCGCGACGCTTTTTCCGCGATGCGACGAACCCCTTCTTCCGCGACGAGTGATTCCGCGACGACCTCACGTCCGACGGCAACATCGAGGTAAGGGTTGTTGGAATTCTTTTTATTTTTCCCGTGTTTATTCTTTTGAAATAAAGAACCCGATCTCAGAACAATTTTAAATTATTTTAAATTGTTGATTGGTTGTTTTTATTCCTCCCGTTGTTTATGACTAACGCGGAGGTTGCGGATCTAACGAACAAGACCCGGCAACCCTCCGCCGATCTTTTGTTGTGCGGATTTGGCGGACGACGACGAACCGTGCGGCAAGGGCGATCCGTTGATCCCGTAGTGAAGATCGGCCCCCGAGAGGAGCAACGGCGCAGACGGGAGGCAAAACGGGCCACCGGAGCAACTCCGGCGGCCCGCGGAAGGCGGCGGTGGCGCGGGTCGCCGGCGCGGCGACGCCGGCGGCCGGAGGCGGCGGCGCCCGACGCGCCGCCGTGGAGGAGATCCGCCGCGGCTGAAGCCGCGGCGGCGTCGGCCGGTTCCGCGGCCGCGCGGAACCGGGGAGGGACGCGGCGGCCCGGCCGCATCCGCGTGACAGGCGGCCCCCCGCGGGGCCGCGTTTTCCACCGAGCCGCGGGGCGGCACCCCGCGGCAGCTTCCTTCGGCCGCTCGGCCGAAGCCGAGCCGGCCGGTCCGGTCGGCCGGGCCGCGCCCAGGCCGGACCGGACCCGGCCTAGCCGGGTCGGGCCGACCCAGGGGGGTTCGGGCCGGGTCGCCCCGGGCCCAGAACCCCCGTTTTTGGGCCTTCTTCAGTCTTTTGCCCATATCTTCGGCCTGGGACCTCCGATTGACGAACCGTCAGCGGCTACGCGATCCTTGGATCGAGACGGTCATTTCGGTATATTATACTCAAGGTTTCGGAAGACTTTGGGTTCGGCCGGGTTGGTTCGTACACGAAACCAACCGGGCCCTCGGAGCGGAAACGCTCATAACTTGAGCTACGGACGTCCGATCGACGTACCGTCAGCTGTGGAAGTTTCCTCTAAGTGAGACGGAACTTTTGGCATAATCCGCCCGAGGATCGGATACAGGCGGAGTACGGTCGGGTTGGTTTTGCCCTAAAAACCAACCGGGCCCCTAGGACGAAAATGCCAATAACTCTCAGACCGGGCGTCCGATTGACGCGCCGTCTGTTGCGTTGAGATCCTGTTGTCGATACGGAACTTTTGGATACATCAACTTCGGACTACGTGTCAGTTGATGTATCAGCCTCTCGGCTCGTGGAGCGGACCCTCCTAAACGAGCTTGCTAAGTGCGGGAACCCTAGCGCTGGCTGTGACTTCGACGACAGAGCAGAGATCCTCCATGGACTGCGACGACGGCATAGCAGAGATCCTCAGTGGACTGCGACGACGGCAGAGCAGAGATCCTTCGTGGACTGCGGCGACGACTCTGCAGAGATCCTCAGTGGACTGCATCGACTACTGCACTCAGCGATCCTACGTGGATCAGTGCTACAGGTTCTGTGTGAGCCCGATCCTATGTGGGTCCTTACTACCGGTTCTGTGTGAGCCACTGCCTACAGGTTCTGTGTGAGCCCGATCCTGTGTGGGTCTTTTGCGGGGGTTAGTACCTATCGATCCTTCGTGGGTCCGACGACTTAGATGGATCAGTGATCATCTTTGACGTCATCTGAAAAAGTATACCTGGTTGAGCTGAATCTTATGTTACTCTCCTTTGTGGTTTGTGTTGAACTATCCTTTGTGGATTTACTGTTTACTCTCCTTGTGGATTTGAGTCTTGCTTTCCTGCGTGGATTGAGTTGTTCTTGAGCTCGTGAGCAGAGCAAGAATTGGGGACTTAGGTATATGTATGGGCATATACCTAAGTCGAGTCAGATGTTACTTCGTGATTGCATCTTTCTTTTGTGTTATATCCTTTGTGGATTTCGGGAGACCTTCGGGGGTCTCGGGGTCCTTACTGAGTAGCTTATACTCACCCCTGCACGGGCTATGCCCGCACCTTGTTGTGTTGGATGCAGACGACGGACAGCGCTGATCTCGGTTGGGGCGTGGAGCAGGACGGTACCTGGAGGTGGACCACTGGGCGGGACGTGCTCGGAGCGGACGTGGGACCCGAGGAGCCTGGAGGCTATCTATACCCACCCTTCAGGTGGGATTTCCAGTGGACGACACGAGGCCGCCGTCTTTTCTTCAGTTGCTGTTCTTTACTTTTTCAGTTGTACTTTCAGTTGGGCTTGTATTCCGGCCCCCCTTTACTTTTCTGCACTTGTAGTTACTTTCTGCTTGCTGACTCTGTGGTGGTTGTTACTTATAAAGGCAATGTCTTCCCTGTTTACCGGGATTTTACGCCTTGGTGCTAGTCGCCAGCCCCTGGCCTATGGAAGGCGGGCTTGGGGTAGTCACGGCACGGGCCCCGAGGTCGGGTCGTGACAAATTGGTATCAAAGGTGGTCGGTTCTACCGCAGACTCTGATCGTCTTTTCCTTCTATATGAAGCAATAGTGTTTAGTGTATTGAGTGTGGTTATCAGTTCAGGGAGCCCAGTGTTGGTGCGGCGGCCGACGTATCCGTACACCAGGACCCTGACTCCTGATTTCCGACTTAATGCATGAAAACATTGATTGCGTGTGTGTTTCAAGTTTTCTTCGTGATTACTTGTGTCAGCTCACCGGGTATACTGATCTGCTTCATGAAAGTCTCAAGTTTTCCTTGTGATTACTTGTGCCAGCTCACCAGGTATACTGTTCTGACTGTGGTTCTCTTGTTCTCCTTTTCAGGATGGCCCCGCGACGACAGCCAGCTAGGGTTCTGAGTGTAGGGCGCGACGACAGCCCACCGAGCGACGAGGCCTCGGTGCAGGGCCCTTTGCCAGCAGTGGCACCGGCGGTAGCTTTACCTGCCGAGCCACCGATGCTACCAGTACCAGACGCTGACGATGCACGTCGCCTCAGGGCACTGCATGAGTTTCAGAGCCAGCGACCGCCCAGGTTTCGCGGTGAGGCGGACCCCCAGGCCGCCGAGGACTGGCTAGAGGCGGTGGTACGGATCTTTAGGCTAGTGAGGACACCAGCGGATCTCATGGTGATTCTCGCGGCGAGCCTCCTGCAGGCGGCGGCAGGACGATGGTGGAGCTTGATGCTCCAGGTTCACGATGAGGCATCCTTGCTCTGGACGGACTTCGAGAGCCTCTTCCGCTCTGAGTTCGTCCCGGCCACCCTCCGAGCGGTGCGCATCCAAGAGCTTCTCCAGATGTGCCAGGGCAGCATGACGGTCGCTCAGTACGCGGCGAGGTTCACTGACCTATCTCGCTACTCGACCGACATGGTACGGGACCCCTGCTTCCGGGCCCGGACCTTCGAGCAGGGTTTGCGACAGGAGATTCGGGCGTCGCTGATCTCCCTCAGCATTCCGACCCAGGCGGGAGTGCTGGAGCGAGCCCTCCTGATCGGGAGCTTCCTTGCAGAGCCCTCTTCAGCGGCGAGACCTAGCGCAGGGCGGCAGGTAGCTGAGTCTTCGGCAGCAGGTAGCCGACGGATGACTCTCGGGTCCAGGCAGACCAGACCCCCACGCAGACGGCCTCAGGACACCGGCTCAGCAGTGCGGGGCACACAGCGGAGTGCCAGCCTTCCGAGAGGCAGGCTGTGCTACTCCTGCGGCGGGCAGGGTCACATGGCTCGTGACTGCCCGACTCTCCGATCAGAGGAGCAGCAGTCGGTGGAGGGGCCACCCAGGCAGAGGCAGAGGGTCGACTGTGGCGGTCCGCAGGGAGGAGGCAGACGAGGCAGAGGAGCTGGCCGAGCAGCGGGTGGTGTGCGACGGTTCCAGGCTCTACCCCCACCACCACCAGGAGGGCCACCTCGACCACAGGGAGCTGGCGGGCAGGGACAGGCCCAGCTCCAGGCAGTGGAGTCCTACGACCCCGACATGCCAGAGATGATTTGAGGTACGATCTGTGTCTATTCCACCCTTGCTGCAGTACTTATAGACACAGGAGCGAGTCACTCTTTCATAGCCTCTGCCCTTGTTCGGAGCTCGGAGATTCCGACTGAGCCGTTGGCTCGATCCTTACAGCTAGAGACTCCTACGGGAGAAGACTCGACGATTACGCACTGGTGCCGGTAGTGTGAGCTTACTCTAGGAGGTGAGAGCTTCGGCTGGGATCTCCTTGTAGCGGCGTCGAGGCCTTACGACGTCATCTTGGGCATGGATTTTCTATCCACGGTTCATGCCCAGATCGACTGTTTTAGGCGCAAGGTGCGATGTGTTCGCACCGACGGGAGCAGGTTTACCTTCACCGGCGAGAAGGGAACCTTTGCAGCACAGGATGGACTTCCGCGGAGGAGAGTGCAGCCCATCTCTCATCAGTTGGCTAGCCTCATCCTAGGAGCAGTGGACGTGCGGAGTCCAGCTTTTCCTGTAGTGGTGGACCAGTACGTGGACGTCTTTCCCGACGACGTTCCAGGGCTACCTCCTCATAGAGAGGTAGACTTTTACATCGACTTGTACCCCGGGACAGCCCCGATATCTACTCCAGCATATCGGATGGCCCCCGCCGAGCTTCGGGAGCTGCGGGTACAGTTGGAGGACTTGCAGAGCAAGGGGTTTATCCGACCCAGTGTTTCACCCTGGGCTTCCCCGATTTTGTTCGCCAAGAAGGCGGACGGGAGCTTGCGACTGTGTGTCGACTATCGTCGCCTGAACCAGGTGACAGTAAGGAACAAGTATCCGCTGCCACGGATTGATGACCTCTTCGATCAGCTCAAGGGAGCGCGGTGGTTCTCGAAGATAGACCTCCGGTCAGGCTATCATCAGCTCAGAGTTCGAGACGAGGACGTGCAGAAGACTGCCTTCAGGTGTCGGTATGGCCATTATGAGTTCTTGGTTATGTCGTTCGGCATAACCAATGCTCTAGCAGTGTTCATGAGCCTCATGAACAGGATCGTCCAGCCATACCTCGACCGATTTGTCGTGGTCTTCATTGACGACATTTTGGTATACTCGACGACTGAGGAGGAGCATGCCTACCACCTGCGAGTTGTGCTAGACACACTCCGAGAGCACCAGCTTTATGGAAAGCTCTCAAAGTGCCAGTTCTGGTTACGTGAGGTCCATTTCTTGGGGCACGTCATCTCTGAGGCGGGAGTAGCAGTGGATCCCGCGAAGATCGAGGCAGTGCTAGCTTGGGAGCCACCCAAGAGCGTGACAGAGGTGCGGAGCTTCTTGGGCCTAGCCGGATACTATCGGAGATTCGTGCCAGACTTCTCCAGAGTTGCGGCACCACTCTCAGCTTTGAAAAAGAAGGGGAAACCCTTTGTGTGGTCAGACAGATGTCAGCAGAGCTTCCAGGAGCTGAGGCAGAGGTTGACCAGCGCACCTATCTTGAGGTTGCCTGAGGAGGGAGTTGGATACGTAGTTTACTGCGACGCATCAGGGACTGGACTCGGGTGCGTCCTGATGCAGGAGCGGGCCGTGATCGCCTACGGATCACGTCAGTTGAGGTTGCATGAGCAGAACTACGCCACTCATGACCTGGAGTTAGCAGCAGTGGTCTTCGCTCTGAAGACTTGGCGGCACTATCTGATGGGCGAGCGCTTCACAGTCTTTTCTGACCACCAGAGTCTCAGGTATATCTTCTCTCAGAAGGACCTGAACCTGAGACAGCGGAGATGGCTTGAGTTCCTCCAGGACTATGACTTTGAGATAGTCTATACTCCTGGGAAGGGGAACGTGGTAGCCGATGCCCTCAGCAGGAGGACGGGCATTCAGCTACTTGAGGAGGCGACAGAGCAGCTAGCCTCCTTACAGATATCCTTCGTGGATAGAGACGGAGCAGCCTTTCTTCAGTCTCTCACAGTCTCTCCTCCACTTCTACAGCGGGTCAGAGAGGCTCAGCGTGGGGACGCTGACTGTGAGACCCGGTGTGCACTGATATCCTCAGGTCAGGCGCCTGATGGTTTCTCCCTTGGAGCAGAGCACGACATCCTTTTCAGAGGACGTACCTTCGTACCAGTCGCTTTACGAGAGGAGGTGCTGAGAGAGTTTCACACTTCTCCCTTGGAGGTGCATCCCGGAGTGGCGAAGATGTACCAGGATCTCAGACGACAGCACTGGTGGCCGGGCATGAAGAAAGCTGTGGCAGAGTTCGTTTCACGATGTCTCACCTGCCAGCAGGTGAAGGCAGAGCATCAGGTACCAGCAGGCTTGGTACAGTCCTTGGAGGTCCCGGAGTGGAAGTGGGACGGCATATCTATGGACTTCGTGACTGGACTTCCACGCACTTCCAGAGGTCACGACTCCATTTGGGTGATGGTCGACCGACTCACCAAGTCGGCACACTTCTTACCCATCAGAGAGCAGGGCTCAGTGGAGAGCTTGGGACGTCTTTACGTCCAGGAGATCGTACGGCTTCACGGTGTGCCATCGTCTATCATCTCCGATCGAGATTCTCGTTTCACTTCCTGGCTTTGGAAGGGGTTGCAGGAGGCGTTCGGGACGCGGCTCCATCTGAGCACAGCCTTCCACCCTCAGACGGATGGTCAGACGGAGAGGACCATACAGACACTCGAGGACATGCTCCGTGCATGTGTTCTCGACTTTGGTCGCAGCTGGGAGGACCACCTACCCTTGGTGGAGTTCGCATACAACAACAGCTACCACTCCACCATCGGGATGGCACCATACGAGGCGTTGTACGACAGACCCTGCAGATCACCGTTGTGCTGGACAGACCCTGGGGAGTCAGCACTCGTGGGACCAGAGATGGTCCGAGCCATGACAGAGAAGGTCCAGATCATCCAGGAGAGGATGAGGACAGCTCAGAGCCGGCAGAAGTCATATGCTGACAGGAGGCGGAGGCCACTAGAGTTCGAGGATGGCGACCACGTCTTTTTGCGTGTCTCACCTCGACGTGGTTTACGGAGATTTGGCCGAGGCGGCAAGTTGTCTCCACGCTTCATCGGGCCTTTCCAGGTCCTCAGCAGGATAGGAGAGGTGGCTTATCGCCTGGCTCTACCACCTCAGTTGCACCGGATGCTCGACGTCTTTCACGTGTCTCAGCTGAGGAGATACGTGCACGACCCGACGCACATCATCGACTTTGGGGAGCTGGACGTGGACGATGGGGCGACTTTTGCGGAGGTCCCAGTGGAGATCGACAGGAGCGGGTCCTACGTGGGCGGTCGATTCCTCTTGTGCGCGTCAGATGGCAGCACGGGAACCTCCAGGAGATCACTTGGGAGCGGGAGGCTCAGATGCGTGCTCAGTACCCCCATTTGTTCCCCTAGTTTTTGATGTATCTTTACGGGGACGTAAAGCCCTGAGGTGGGAGTAATGTAAAGACCCGCAAATTTCAAGGAAATTTTTTTTCTTCTTAATTTTCTTTGGAATTTTACAAGAGCGCAGCTTCAGACGACACCTGATTCTGAGGCCCGGTGTGCCCGGAATCAATTTCCGAAGTTTGGCTCGGGTACGTTCAGTGAACGGACGAGCGGGTTTTTCTATCTTTTGAACCGGTGCCCGGAATCGAATTCTGAGGGCACCGATGAAATCGCAGCACCGGTATTTGCTTAGAAACGCCTCTTCCGGAGTTGCGTTTTCTCAGACGTGGTTTTTAAATTTTGGGGCTTTAAGTCAGAAATAAAATAAAATTTGTGCGACAACTTTATTTTATTTCACTTAAGCTGCTTGGAAGCCACTTGAACTGAGTTAAAGCGGATAGGGTGCTATCCGGAAATATCCTACCCCTTGATAGGATATTTTTGAGGTGGGGCCCGCACGAGCCCCGCCGTTTCTTTCGCTAAGTAACGCACCTGCGAAAACCCGTCAAAGTAACTAAAAAGTCAACTGACGCGTTTTCTTTAATTTCTTAACATACCATTTAATTGGGCGGTTTATTTCGCGAATTAAATGGGCTGTTTCATTCGTTGAATTAATTCAACGAATTTAATGGGTCGTTACTTACGCGTTTTGCGTTTGTTAGCAAAATAATAAAATAGGCAACTTGTCTATTTTGGAGGATTGCTTTTGTTGTGAAATTCCTCTGAGCCTCCACCCTCTCCGCGAAGAACGCGAAGAACGTGAAGAACGCGAAGAACGCGAAGAACGCCGGCGACCGGAATTCGACGACGCACACCGTAATCTGCGACGTCAACGAGCTCTACCCGCGACGTTCTTCGGCGACACCTCTTCTTCCGCGGCCGATCCTCGTTCGGCAACTAAGGTGAGAATCGGATCGTTTCTTTCTCCCTTTTTAATTTCAATGACAACGGATTTAATTAATTAAATCCGTTTGTTCTAAATCCGGAGATCGTCGGCGCGACGCTTTTTCCGCGACGCGACGAACCCCTTCTTCCGCGACGAGTGATTCCGCGACGACCTCACGTCCGACGGCAACATCGAGGTAAGGGTTGTTGGAATTCTTTTTATTTTTCCCGTGTTTATTCTTTTGAAATAAAGAACCCGATCTCAGAACAATTTTAAATTATTTTAAATTGTTGATTGGTTGTTTTTATTCCTCCCTTTGTTTATGACTAACGCGGAGGTTGCGGATCTAACGAACAAGACCCGGCAACCCTCCGCCGATCTTTTGTTGTGCGGATTTGGCGGACGACGACGAACCGTGCGGCAAGGGCGATCCGTTGATCCCGCAGTGAAGATCGGCCCCCGAGAGGAGCAACGGCGCAGACGGGAGGCAAAACGGGCCACCGGAGCAACTCCGGCGGCCCGCGGAAGGCGGCGGTGGCGCCGGCGGCCGGAGGCGGCGGCGCCCGACGCGCCGCCGTGGAGGAGATCCGCCGCGGCTGAATCCGCGGCGGCGGCGGCCGGTTCCGCGGCCGCGCGGAACCGGGGAGGGACGCGGCGGCCCGGCCGCGTCCGCGTGACAGGCGGCCCCCCGCGGGGCCGCGTTTTCCACCGAGCCGCGGGGCGGCGCCCCGCGGCAGCTTCCTTCGGCCGCTCCGCCGAAGCCGAGCCAGCCGGTCCGGTCGGCCGAGCCGCGCCCAGGCCGGACCGGACCCGGCCTAGCCGGGTCGGGCCAACCCGGTTCGGCCGACCCAGGGGGGGTTCGGGCCGGGTCGCCCCGGGCCCAGAACCCCCGTTTTCGGGCCTTCTTCGGTCTTTTGCCCATATCTTGGGCCTGGGACCTCCGATTGACGAACCGTCAGCGGCTACGCGATCCTTGGATCGAGACGGTCATTTTGGTATAATATACTCAAGGTTTCGGAAGACTTTGGGTTCGGCCGGGTTGGTTCGTACACGAAACCAACCGGGCCCTCGGAGCGGAAACGCTCATAACTTGAGCTACGGACGTCCGATCGACGTACCGTCAGCTGTGGTAGTTTCCTCTAAGTGAGACGAAACTTTTGGCATACTCCGCCCGAGGATCGGATACAGGCGGAGTACGGTCGGGTTGGTTTTGCCCTAAAAACCAACCGGGCCCCTGGGACGAAAATGCCAATAACTCTCAGACCGGGCGTCCGATTGACGCGCCGTCTGTTGCGTTGAGATCCTGTTGTCGATACGGAACTTTTGGATACATCAACTTCGGACTACGTGTCAGTTGATGTATCAGCCTCTCGGCTCCTGGAGCGGACCCTCCTAAACGAGCTCGCTAAGTGCGGGAACCCTAGCGCTGGCTGTGACTTCGACGACAGAGCAGAGATCCTCCGTGGACTGCGACGACGGCAGAGCAGAGATCCTCAGTGGACTGCGACGACGGCAGAGCAGAGATCCTTCGTGGACTGCGGCGACGACTGTGCAGAGATCCTCAGTGGACTGCATCGACTACTGCACTCAGCGATCCTATGTGGATCAGTGCTACAGGTTCTGTGTGAGCCTGATCCTATGTGGGTCCTTACTACCGGTTCTGTGTGAGCCACTGCCTACAGGTTCTGTGTGAGCCCGATCCTGTGTGGGTCTTTTGCGGGGGTTAGTACCTATCGATCCTTCGTGGGTCCGACGACTTAGATGGATCAGTGATCATCTTTGACGTCATCTGAAAAAGTATACCTGGTTGAGCTGAATCTTATGTTACTCTCCTTTGTGGTTTGTGTTGAACTATCCTTTGTGGATTTACTGTTTACTCTCCTTGTGGATTTGAGTCTTGCTTTCCTGCGTGGATTGAGTTGTTCTTGAGCTCGTGAGCAGAGCTAGAATTGGGGACTTAGGTATATGTATGGGCATATACCTAAGTCGAGTCAGATGTTACTTCGTGATTGCATCTTTCTTTTGTTCTATATCCTTTGTGGATTTCGGGAGACCTTCGGGGGTCTCGGGGTCCTTACTGAGTAGCTTATACTCACCCCTGCACGGGCTATGCCCGCACCTTGTTGTGTTGGATGCAGACGACGGACAGCGCTGATCTCGGTTGGGGCGTGGAGCAGGACGGTACCTGGAGGTGGACCACTGGGCGGGACGTGCTCGGAGTGGACGTGGGACCCGAGGAGCCTGGAGGCTATCTGTACCCACCCTTCAGGTGGGATTGCCAGTGGACGACACGAGGCCGCCGTCTTTTCTTCAGTTGTTGTTCTTTACTTTTTCAGTTGTACTTTCAGTTGGGCTTGTATTCCGGCCCCCCTTTACTTTTCTGCACTTGTAGTTACTTTCTGCTTGCTGACTCTGTGGTGGTTGTTACTTATAAAGGCAATGCCTTCCCTGTTTACCGGGATTTTACGCCTTGGTGCTAGTCGCCAGCCCCTGGCCTATGGAAGGTGGGCTTGGGGTAGTCATGGCACGGGCCCCGAGGTCGGGTCGTGACAGATTTATAATGTTAAAAATCATCTATATTATATAGAATGTTTTCTGATATGTTTTACTGTGGATGTGTTATTTTTATTCAATTAATGGTTAATGGTTAACATATTATCATTAAGTATGCAAGTTTTAATATGAATCTTTGTGTTATGTTTCAACCTTTTAATATAAGGAATGTGTTATACATAGTATATGATGGGTGGAGCCTGCTACAACTCCTCGATGCATCGGTCGGTCTCATGAGACACACTAGTGTCTTGGCACAAGGCCTTGACAAAATCATATTTGTATTCATGGAACGAGGCCTTGACTATGTGGTTATGATGTCCTGTATTAAGAATTCTATCATTATGAAATTGGCTCTTGATATTACACGTGATTATTCAACTAGTATAATATCCATGTGAATAAATAAATAAAATTATTTGATTTATAGTTTCCATATTAAGCTGAACTTTATGTTTAAAATGCTTATGTTTTTGTCTTATTCATTTCCATAAATGTTTGTTTTTATTTATTATGATTCTTCTATATTGTTATCCTTACTAAGCATCTCAGATCACTGCTTTGTATCTCTTATTTGTCCTAAGATGTGAAGATGTATTTAATGATTAGCCTACAGGGATAGGCCATGGATATAAGTGTGTTCAAGGGGGATGCAATGTTTTTTTCTTCATTTCATGATGTAATGTAACTCTTATGTATGTATCTAGTACTTCCAAGGCTACTAAACTGATTGGTCATTCTGGACATGATTCTCTGTATCATGCCAATGTTATGTAAAAATGCACCGTCTCTCGGTAACAAGGGTCGGGGCGTTACAATTGGTATGAAAGGATGTTTAGTACAAATCATGGAATATAGATTTAGATAATCTCTAATTAGTGCACATTACACTAAGATATGCATTGGGGATTAGTATAGACTAACTTACTAGAATTTCAGTAATGTAGATATTTTGTGTATTTTCCAAGAAATACATCCCTATCTAGATAGGAGCAGGTATAGGCGGCTCTGGTACAAATGTACATAGGAGTGAAAACTCAGACAAATAGTTTCGAGCTTGACCCATGTTATCATGGTACATGACAATAGGCCTTGCTACACTATTGGTTATGACACTCCTGGGGGATATGCTTAGAATAATTCAAATTTTTTTACAAACCGTAATGTTAGATTTATGAGTATATACATCCTCAATGAAAACATTTTTATGATTATGGATATTATAAATAAACTATTCAATTTATGTTAAGTGGTTTATAAGTTCTGAATTATGTATTATGATTCATAAACTAATCTATTGTATTCCATTGTTTAAAAATGGCGCCTAGTGGAAGGAATGAAAACCGTATCAACCAATGTATTCCATGTAGGGATTTTACTCCTACTCATGATTATTATAGTGGAGCTGATTATGCAACTGGCGCTGATCATCTTATCCCCATAATGGGAAAACTCACCCAACTTATGAATAATAACATTACCTGTATGGAGCACCCTGATCCACAATGTGGAGGATCCATGTTAGACTGATTCATTTGAAAAAACACACCAATATTTAGTAGGACTAAAAATCCATTTGTAGCTGATCAATGGATATGTTCCTTAGAGAAAATATTTGATGCTTTGGGGAGTAGCGAAAAGAAAAACTTTCCATGGTAGTTTATCACCTCACAGGAGATGCAGATCAATGGTGGTTATTAATTTAAAACTCAAAGGATGATGAAAAAGTATAAAATATGGAATGGATGGAGTTTAAAGATATTTTCTTAGAATAATACTTTACTCGTGACCATCGAGCGGATATGGAAAGGCAATTTCTGAGTCTAAGGAAAAAGGAGGATAAAAATGTCACAATGTATGAGGCTAACATTACAAGGTTAGCAAGGCATGATGCATATTATATACATACCCCAAGGAGTATAATTGATCAATTCAATGATATTTTAAAAAAATTTATCCATTGATCATCACACTCTCTATCCTTATAATCAAGCGACGATATTGTATCATGTGTTATCAAGACTGAAAAATAATTCTATGAGTCTTATGACATTAAAGTAAAGCAATAGAAAAATAGATCTACTGAACACTCTAGAAAAGTAAATAAGGGGAAGAAGGGAATGGTTGAATATCCATCCTACTGTAAATGTGGGACGAAAAAACCTAGTACTTTCATAAAGGGAATTTGAGACTATTACAAGTGTGTTAAAAAACGCCACCAAACTCATGATTGCAAAGGAATGAAAGTGGTTGTCAATGTTGAATGCTACAATTGTAATGAAATGAGGCAGTATGCAAATTAATTTCCTAAGTGACAAGAAAACATACCTTAGAAATGGGAAAGAGAGCATGGCCAGTCTTATTTTATCACTATTATTGAGGTTGAATGCCCAAAAGATATGGTGGCATGTAATTTAATAGTTTCCTCACGTTTAACCAATGATTTATTTAATTTGAAAATGTTGAATTGCTTTTGATCATCCCAGTTTTGTAAAAAAATTTGATTTTCCAATTTTATTTGACAAGGGAGTTATGAATAAAAATTCCTAAGGGTAGTATCATGGCAACAAAGTCTTGTGAATCGGTCCCCATTAGGTCATATAAATGTTCTTTATATGCCGATCTCATCGTCATACCCATGATTGAATTTGAAATAATCTCGAGGATGGATTGGATTTCACACCATGATGCGAACATTTTTTATAAGAAAAAAGAGGTTACAATTTTTGATGATGATAAAGAATACCTTACCATTTAAGAAGAAATGTCACCATCAGATTCTTGTCTAGATCCACCCCCTGTAACTCTACTAAATTCCATGATTAGGGAGGAAGAGAGTAAAATATCTATGGGAGAGTAAAATAATGTTCAAATAGAGGATGTACCTATTGCACAAGAATATATTGATGTATTTCAAGAGGATTTACCTAGAAATCCTTCAAAATTGGAAATTGAGTTTTCTATTTAATTAATTCTTGATTCAAGACCCATATCGAGGACCCCTTATAGAATGGCCACTGTGGAATTAGGGGAACTAAAGATGCAATTTGAGGAATTGAGTAATAAGGGATTTATTTGACCTAGTTTTTTTCCATGGGGGATCCCCTGTTCTTTTTGTTAAGAAGAAAGATGGATCTAGGAGGTTATGCATTGACTACACCGAGATCAATTACCATAATAATAAAAAAAGTATCCCCTACCTCACATTGATGGTTTATATGAACAACTTCATTTAGATCAATATTTTTCAAAGATTAATCTTCGATTTTGATATCACCAGATGTGTGTAAAGATGGAAGAAATTCCAAATTCATCATTATATACCTAGTATGGTCATTATGAATTTACAGTAATGCCTTTTGGACTAACTAATACACCCTATGCCTTTATGGATCTAATGAACAAGTTTTTAATGAATATTTTGATGACTTTGTAGTGGTATTTATTGGTGATATCTTTGTATACTCGAAAAGATACGAAGTTCATAAAAATCACTTCCGCACTATTCTAAAGATTCCTGGAAATAATAAATTATATGGGATGTTCAGAAAATGTGAATTCTGGCTTCAAAAACATTATTTTTATGGCCATATTATCTATAAAGATGGAATCTCTGTTGAACCTTCTAAGATAAGAGAAATACATGAATGGCCAGTAATGACAAGTATAACTAAGGTATGCAGTTTTATTGGTTTATCAGGATATTATCGGCATTTGAATAAATATTTTACACAATTTTCTAACCCATTGACAAAGTTCACACGTATAGGGGTTAAAATTTTTTGTACAAAAGAGTGTGAAGAATGTTTTGAAGAACTGAAGGGAATATTAGTCAATGCTCTTATATTGACTCTACCTTTGGGTAATGATGGGTATTAATTTATAATAATGCTTCAAAGAAGGACATGGTTGTATCTTTATACAAAATGATAGGGTTATTGCCTATACATCATGGTAGCTAAAAATTCATAAACAAAACAATCCCACTATTGATCTTGAGTGAGCAACAGTAATATTTGCCCTAAATATATGGAGAAACTAGCTCTATGGTGAAAATTTGATATTTATACTTATTATAAGTGTTTGATGAATAATTTATCATAGAAAAAATTCAATATGAGGTAAAGACGATGGCTTGATCTACTCAAGGATTATGATTTCACTATTCACTACAACCTGGGGAAGGCATATAAGGCGGCAGATGCTTTGATCTGAATGGGTCATGGATCATTGAACAAGATGAGTGTTTAATGGGATCCTATGTTCATGGATCTAACAAATATGGTTATATGAATAATCAGGGAAGTTGAAACATCAATACATATTAAAATGGTTACTAAACAATCTTTACTGGAAAAGATAATGAGTTCTCAAACTGATGATGAGGAATCTCAAAAAAATAAATTAAATATATGAATGATTTGAGACTTATTGAATTCGTATATGATGATGGGATTTAAAAATTTTGGATGAGACTTTGTGTTCCTAACATTAATGATTTGAAAAGGAAATTTTTGAATGATGTGCATATCTCAAATTTTTCTATACACCTTGGAAGCACTAAGATTTATAGAGATTTGAAGGAACATTTTTGGTGGGACAACATAAAGAGAGAGATTACTGATTATGTGTCAAGATGTATAGTTTTTAAAAAAGTCAATGTTGGAAGACAATATCCTAGAAGAGTCATGGAACCTCTTCCCATACCCGACTGGAAATGTAATGATATTACGATGATATTTCCCATGGGGCTACCAAAGACTCCTAGAAAGAATTATGCAATATGGGTCATTGTAGATCTTCTTACCAAGTAATATTATTTTCATTATATGAGAGAAGATTTACCACTTCAACATCTTGAAATACTATATATTAATGAAGTTGTATGACTTCATGGAGTACCCCTATCAACTGTTTTTTACCGTGATTACCATTTTACATCAATATTCTGCAAAAGTCTTCAAAAGTTCTTTCATACTGAACTTCATTTGAGCACTGCTTACCATCCTCAAATTTATGGAAAACCAGAACAGACTATTCAAACATTGGAAAACATGTTAAGATCTTTCTCACATGACATTCAAGGTATGTGGGATCAATATTTACCTCAGATATAATTTTCCTATAATAACAGTTTCCATTCAAGTATTTAGATGGGACTATATGAAGAGTTATATGGAAAGAGATGTCTCACACCAACTTGTTAGGATTATGTGGGTGAAAGAAAACTCATAGGCCCAAAATCTTTTGAGGAAAAAATGAAAAAGTTGATGGTTACCAAAAACCACATCAAATCAACTCAAAGTAGGAAAAAGAGATTTTCCGATAATCGAATGAATGATTTTGAATTTGAAGTAGGAGATCATGTTTTCTTTAAGGTATCTCCACATAAGGGTGTTATATGATTTGGTATGAAAGGAAAATTAAGTCTCAGGTACATTCGACCTTTCAAAATTCTAGAATGAATTGGAATTGTATCTTATCTTTTGGCAGTGCCGCCAAGTCTCTCCAAAGTTCATGATGTGTTCAGAGTATCACTATTGAAAAAATACATGCCTGAACTAACACATGTACTCGCCTATGATGAAATAGAACTAAAATCTGATCTGTCTTATTGCGAAGTGCCTATCAAAATTCTGGAAACCAGAGAACTAGTGTAGAGAAACTGGATGACTCGTCTGGGGAATGTTATATGGAGAAATCATAAGACATAAGAGGGAATGTAGGAACCACAAGAAATTATGATGAAGAACCACCAGAATATTTTTATGTAGTAGTATTCTAGATATTTAGAAGATGAAATTATTTGAAGGAGGTAATAATGTAACACCCCAAGCTTCCATGGTATATTTCCTTTTGAATAATGCAATAGTTTCCACTATAAGAAACATCAAGATTCTAACACACCGCAACCAATCAAACAAACTATTATGAATTATAATACTCACTTCTTGAATATTATAAATTTTTTTCAAAATGGACTTCATTTTTGGATTCTAAATATCATCATTTTCTTAGGGTGAAATTTTGGTACTCTTCGGAAAAATTTCAATTTTTTATGAATAGTGAAAAATACTATATTTTAATAAAAAACAACTTTTTTAATAAAAATAATTTATAGTGTTATATTTTACATTTTATTGGTTTTAAAGTATCATTTGATTATATTTTTTCATTTGTGTAATTTAGGTCATTTGATGTAATTTGACATTTAAACTGGACATAAACAATTGTCAATCTTTTGATGGTTATTATGTTTTCAAAACACGCATTTTATTTTGACAATGATAATTAATTTTAAATTAATTTCGGACACTTATATGTATTGAAGTTGGAAAAAATTAATTCCATATTTGGAATCAGGAGGTCCAAATTTTTTAAATAGGTAACTTTTATTTTTAGATATTATGAATATTTATTTCAGTATATATTTTATTTATCATGGTTAAACAGTAAATATTGTAAATAAGGGGAAACCAATTTTATTATAATAATTATAATTTACCCTAACATGTGTCTTATTATTATTTATTGTTACATGTCTATCCATGTTCATCCTTGGGTCGATTTTGGGACCCCATAGATCCGCATGATAGTGATAATGGCACATTATATTAATTAATTTGTGGTAAAAACAAAATGATATATACATATATCTTTTAGTAAAATATTTATTACAAGTTGTTATAAAAGTTATCATTTAGAATATAAATATAAATTTAAAATCTAAAAATATTTCCTACATCATGGTATTTTTTTATAATTTTTCGACATCAAATATATAATGTTATTTTTGAAAAAATAATGATGCAACGATAACCTCATTAAATAATGATTTAAATAA
Source organism: Viscum album (assembly GCA_963277665.1). Taxonomy (NCBI): domain Eukaryota; kingdom Viridiplantae; phylum Streptophyta; class Magnoliopsida; order Santalales; family Viscaceae; genus Viscum; species Viscum album. Next base: position 38,070,915 of record OY728138.1, read on the forward strand.
ATGAGATTACAAAAAATTAAAATATATCCAAAACCTGTCGAATTCTTATTGAATTATTTTATTTTGAACAAAATTCATATTCTCTTCAACTTCAATGGTTTTTGTTCCTTTAGAAATCGAAAATCATTATTTAATAAAATAATATTTTATAACATTCCTAAAGAACCCCTCCTCCCCCTTCTAAAAAGACCTCCCCTCTAACCAATTTATCACACATATCAAGCCTCTTTTCTAGACCATAATTTACCCAATTAAGCTCGATATATCTCATTCTTTCTCCTATAATACTTACCTTAGGTATAAGGTACATCAAGGATGCCTTTTGTTTCAAACAAAACAGAGTTACCCGATTTAAAGATAGCATCTTCTCTTAAGTTCGTTTTTTTATTTTACTTCTACAACCCCATAAATTGAATTTATTCCATTCTTAAAAAAAGAACTAGTATCCTCAATATACTAGGTTTTTTTATGAGAATTTTTTGAACAACATATACACAAACCTCCATTTAATGGGTATAGAACACAATGTTTCGGTGGACGGCAAACTACTGCCTCACGAAATGATGATTGTTCAATCTTCTACTACCACCTCTTATGGTGGAAATTATGATCAAAATATAATTATATATGATATTTATGATATTTATTTTATCTATAATCTTTCCGACGTTTTCCAAACAAGGTACTTTATGAGCTTTTCAAAAAATTAAGGTAAGAATATATTTCTAACTTATACGACAGGTTTGGTTATTCTCCAATATTATAACACCATTGAAGAATCCCTTACACAATTATAAAAATATTTTCAAAATAAATGTTTTCTTTTATAATTTCTTGAATTTTAAATTATTTCAAAATAGAAAGAGATATTCCTCAAAAATAATTTTGATTTCATCTATTTCAACATCATTTAATGGATTTTATACTTGTTTGATGTTGATTTATTATGTTACTACTCTTCCAAATTATATTGATGTTTTTGTGATATGTTTGAACATGGATGTGATATTTTTATACCATTCATGGTTTATAGTTAATGTATTAACATTATTTTTCCTAGTTTTAATACAAATAATTATGTTATGTTCCAACCTTATCATAAAAGGAATGCATTGGACTTAATAAGTGACAGGTGGATCACACTCTAGCTCCTCGATGCATTGGTTTGTATCATGAGACAAACTAGTGTCTTGGAACAAGGCCTTGACAAAATAGTATTTATATTCATGGAACGAGACCTTGACTTTGTGATTATTATGTCTGGTAGTATGCATTCCATCATTACGTAATTGGCTATTGATATTACAATTGGTTATTAGACTAGTATACTATCCATGAAAACAAGTAAAATGGAATTATTTGATTTATATTTTCCATATTATTCAGAATTTGAAGTTCAAATGGATTACGTTTTAGTCTTATACATTTCATTAAATGTTTATTCTTATTCTTGATGTTTCCTCTATTTTGTTATCCCTATTGAGCATCTGAGCCCACCCCTTTGTTTTTTTATATTTCCCAATATGTGAAGAAGGACATAATGATTAACCTAGATGGATATGACAAGGATATGAGTGTGTTCAAGGGGGACACAATGTTTTTTTCCTTTATTTTATTATGTAATGTAAACTGATGTATATATATAGTACTTCCAAGGCTACTAAATATTTAGGTCTTTTGGGACATGATTCCTTGTATCATGCCAATGTTATGTAATATTGCACTGAATCTAGGTTACTAGTGTTCGGGAATTACAGATGGTGTTATAGGAAGTTTATTTCAAACATTGGAAACTAGATTTAGATAAACTCAAATTAGTTCACATTACCATAAGATGGACTTTGAGGATTATTATAGAAGAACTTCCTATAATTTTGGTAATGTATAGATTTTGTGCATTCTATAAGTAGTACGTCTTTGTCTGGATATAATTCAGTATAGACAGCTCTGGCAAAAATGTACCTATGAGCGAAACCCCAGGCAAGGAGTTTCGAACTTGTCACGGGGTATCCTAGTACATGACAACGGGCCTTGCTGTACTCTTGGTTACAAAACTCCCAGGGGTAATTCATAGGATAATTCAAATTTTCATTACAAACCATTATAAATGATTTATGACAACATTCATTCTCAAAGATAACATTTTTATGATTATGGATTATATACATAAACTATTAAATTTATGTTATGTGTTTTACAAGATTGGAATTGTGTATTGTGATTCGTAAACTAATCTAGTGTATTCCATTATTTTAAAAGGGCACATAGTAGAAGGATTACAAATTTTATCAATGTACGTAATTCATTTAGGTATTTCCCTCCTACTCAATATAATTATAGTGGAGATAGTGATGCAATTAGTGTTGATCAGCTTATCACCATAATGTGACAACTCACTTAGGTTATGAATAATAACCGTACCCATATGGAGACCCCTAATCCAAAACGCGAAGGATCAATGTTAGACCAATTCATGAGGTAATAACCACCAATATTAAATGGGACTAAAAATACATTTGTAGTTGAATAATGGATAAGTTCATTAGAGAAAATATTTCATGCTTTGGGGAGCAGTGAAAGGGAAAAAGTTGTCATGGAAGTTTATCACCTCACGGGAGATGAAGATCAGTGGAGGTCATTAATTACAAACACAAAGAAAGATGAATAAGTATAAAATATGTAATGGAGATAGTTTAAAGATTTCTTTCTTTGAAAAAATACTTTACTCTTGACCATTGAGTCGATATAGAAAGGCAATTTCTATGTCTAAAGAAAAATGAGGATGCGAATGTCGTAAGTTTGAGTCTAACTTTACTAGGTTAGAAAGGCTTGTTGTAGATTATATAAATAACACAAGGAGTAATATTGATCAATTATTTGATGTTTTAAAACCATTTCTCCATTGATCCTTATTATCACAATCCTTCTCATCATATGAATATACTGTCTCATGTGCTATCAAGATATAAATGGAATTCTATAAGTCTTACGAATTTTAATAAAAGAAAGAGAAGAAGAGATCTGCTGAACACTCTAGAAATGAAAATAATGTGAATAAGGGAAAGGTGTAATATCTATCCTGCAGTAAATGTTGGATGAAACACCACAGTACTTGCATGAGGGAATGGGAGTCTATTACAAGTGTGCTGAAAAAATCCACTAAGATCGTGATAGCAAAGGAAAGAAATAGGATGTCAATGTTGAACGCTAAAATTGTTAAGAAATGGGGCATTATGTATATGAATATCTTAAGCGCCAAGGAAACATACCTCAGAAAAGGCCAAGGGAGAAAGTAAAACCTTATGTGATCACTACTGCTGAGGTTGAAGCCCCGAAAGATGAGAGGGAAGGCAATTTAATGGTTTCCTAAAGTTCAACCAATGCATTATTTGATTCAGGATCATCTCATTGTTTCGTATATTCCTAGTTTTCTATGAAAATTATATATTTCAAATTTAATTTATCAAGGGAGTAATCAATAAAAACTCTTAAGGGAAGTATCATTGTAACAAAGTTTTGGGAATTAGTCTCCATTAAGGCATAAAAATGTTCTTTATCTGTTGATCTCATCGTTAAACCCATGATTGAATTTAATATAATCCTAAGCTTGGATTGTCTTTTAGACCATGATGTGAAAATTTATTATTAGAAGGAGGATGTTACAATTTTTGATGATGACATGGAATACCTTATCGTTAGATAAAAAATGTCACCATCTGATTCACATCTAGATCTACCCCCAGTATGTATACTAAAATAATTATTGGGGAGGTAGAGAATGAAATAACTATGGGTGAGAAGAAGAATGTTCAAATAGAGGATGTACCAATTGTACAAGATTATGTTGAAGTATTTCTAGACAATTTACCTGAACATCCTCTAGAACATGAAATTGAGTTTTTATATTTTTTAATTCATGGTTCAAGACCCATATCAAAGACCCCTTATAGAATTACCATAATGGAATTTGTGGAAATAAAGGAACAACAAGTGGAATTGAGTAATGAGGGATTTATTTGACCTACTGTTTCTCCATGGGGATCCCCTATTCATTTTGTGAATAAGAAAGATAGATCTATGAGGTTGTGCATTGACTATAGGGAGATCAATGCTATAACAATAAATAACATGTATCCCCTAACTCGCAATGATGATATATTTGATCAAATTCATGGAGCACAATATTTTTCAAAGATTGAACTTCGGACTTGATATCATCAGTTGTGTCTGAAGAAAGAAGACATTACAAATAAAACATTTTGATCTATGTACGAGCATTATTAGTATACTATAATTCCTTTTGGACTGATTAATGAACCCTCTGTCTTTATAGATCCAATGAATAGTGTTTTCATTGAATATCTTGATGACTTTTTAGTGGTATTTATTGATGATATCTTGGTATACTCGAAAATCTATGAATATAATGAAATTCACTGGTGCACTATTCAAATGACTCTAAAATGAAATGAATTATATGGGAAGTTCAGAAAGTGTGAATTCTGGCTTCAAGAAATTTCTTTTATTTTCTGTATTGTCTCTATGGATGAAATCTCTAATTATCTTTCTAAGACAAGAGAAATACGAGAAGGGTCAGCAGTAACAATTATAACTGAGATAAATTATTTTAATGGTTTAGCAGGTTATACTTGGTGTTTCATTTTAAATTTTTCCCAACTGGATAAACCATTAACCAAGTTCACACATAAAGGGGATATATTTTTTTGACAAAAGAGTGTGAAGAATGTTTTGGAGAACTGAATAGATGATTAGTCAGTTCTCAAATACAGACTCTACCATTTGAGAAAGATGGGATTTTTATTTATAGTGATGTTTCAAAGAATGGACTTTGTTGAGTCCTTATGCAGGATGATAGGGTTACTTCATATGCTTCAAGGAAGCAAAAAATTAATGAACAATAATATCTCACTCATGATCTTGAGTTTGCAGCTGAAATATTTTCTTTGAAAATATGGGGACACTATCACTATGCTTAAAATGTGTGATTTATACTGATCATAATAGTTTGAAGTATTTTTTCTCACAGAAAAAACTCAACATGAGGGAAATAAAATGGATTTAACTACTCAAGGATTTTGATTTCACAATAAATTACAACCCAAAGAAGGAAAATAAGGTGGTAGATTCATTGAGAAGAATGGATAATGGAGTTTCAAACAAGATGAGAGTTTAAAGGAATCATCTTTTCATGGATCTAGTAAATATGGATATGGGAATAATCACAGAAGATGAAACATCTATCATTTTAGAAATGGTTTCTAAACCATCTCTAATAGAAATGAGAAATAGCTCTCAAACTAATGGTGAAGAGTTTCATAAGAACATTAAATCTTTGAATGGTGGGAGACTACTCGACTTCGTATATGAAGATGGGATTTTGAAATTTGGGAAGAGGAATTTTGGTCATAATATACCTTTTCTAAAAAGGGAATTGTTGGTTGATGCAGGTAGCTCTAATTTCTCTATACAACCCAATAGCACTAAGATGTATAAGGATTTGAGGGAAAAGATTTTGTGGGACAACATGAAGAGAGAGATTTCTAATTATATGTCAAGATATATGGTTTTTCAACAAGTGAAAGCTGGAAGACTACATCTTAGAGGAGTCATGCAGCCTCTTCCCATACCTGAGTGGAAATGGAATGATATTACGATATACTTTTTCATGGTACTACCAAATACTACTAGAAGGAATGATGTGATATGGGTTATTGTTGATCATCATACCAAGTCAGCTCATTTTTATTCGATAAGAGATGATTTTCCACTTGGATGTCTATAAAGACTATATATTAATGAAGTTGTAAGACTTCATGGAGTACCCATGTCAATTGTTTCTGACAGTGATCCCCATTATATATCATGGTTATGGAAAATTCTTCAGAAGGCCTTGGATACTGAACTTCATTTGAGCACTGCCTACAACCCTCAAACTGATGGAAAATTAGAACAGACTATTCAAACATTATAATACAAGTTGAGATCTTGCTCACATGACTTTTAATGTACGTGGGATCAATATTTACCTCTGGTAGAATTTTTCTATAATAATAGTTTTCATTCAAGTATTCAGATGGAAGCATATGAAGTGTTATATGGAAAGTGATGTCACACACTGACTTTTTTGGATGATGTTGGGGAAAGAAAACACATAGGCCCAGAACATGTTGAGGAAACAATAGAAAAGGTTAATGTTATCCAAAATCAAATCAAAGAAGCTCAAAGTAGGCAAAAGAGTTGTACTGATAACAAATGGAAAGATTTGGAATTACAAATATGAGATCATGTTTTCTTGAAGGTATATACATTGAATGGTGTTATATGATTTGATAAGATAGAAAATTTAAGTCCCAATAACATCAGACCTTTGGAAATTCTAGAACGAATTGGAGTCGTAGCTTATCGTTTGGCTATGCCGCCACGTCTCCCGAAAGTTCCTGATGTTTTCCATATATCACTGTTGAGAAAATACATGTATAAATCAACCCATGTACTCACATATAATGAAATAGAACTAGAAACTGATTGTTATTATTGAGAAGATCCTATCATAATTCTTGATACTAGAGAACAGGAGTTGAGAGACTATATTACTTATTTGGTGAAAGTTATGTGGAGAAATCATAAGATGGAAGATGCAATGTGGGAACCCGAGGAATATATGATGAATAACCACCCTAATACTATTATGTAGTAGCATTCTATAAATTTCAAGGATGAAATTATTTTATGGAGGGAAGAATGTAACACCCCAAACATCCACTGTACGTTTCCCTTTTAATAATACAATAGCTTGCAATTTACTAAACTTTGAGATTCTAACACACCACGACCAATTAAAATAGCCGTTATGAATACTAATACCCAATTTTGGAAATTTTATAAATTTTTCAAAATGGATATCATTTTTGGATTTGGAATATCAAAATTATCTTATGTTGAATTTTTGGTACTCTTTTGAAAATATTCAATTTTTGGTGAATAGTTTCAAATATTAAATTTTATTTAAAAACAACTTTTTAATTGAAATAATTCATAGTGTTAAATTATAAATTTTAGTGGAATTAAAGTATAATTAGATTATATTTATATCATTTAATATAATATAGGTCATTGGATATAATTTCACATTTAAACTTGACATCAAAAAGTGTCAATCTTTTGATAGTTATTATTTCATAAAAACATGCTTTTTGTTTTGACAATAGGAATATATTATAAATTAATATATGGCATTACTGGGTTTTAAATTTGGAGAAATGGATTGAATATTTGGAATGAGGTGTTCCAAATTCTGTGAATAGGTAACTTTAATTTTTAGACATTATGAATATTTACATCAAGAATTTTTTTTATATAACATGGTTAAAAGGTAAATCTGGTAAAAAATCATAAAAAATATAATAATAATAATAATAAATTACTATAACACGTGTATGATTCCTACTAGATGATACATGTCCGACCATGGATATCTTTGGGTTGACATTGGGACGCCATTGATCAACATGAGTGTGATAATAAAACATTATATTAATTAATTTATAGTAAAAAGAAATTGACATAAACATATATCTTTTAGTAAAATAAAATTTATAAGGGGTTATATAAGTTATCTTCGGAACTTTAAAAATTCATATTAATTCTAAAAATATTTCATAAATCATGTTTTTTGTTTTATAATTTTTAGACATCATATAAATAAAATTATTTATGACACAATAATGATGCAGTGTTTACATCATTGAAGAATGATTCAAATAAATGAGATTATAAAAATTAAAACAATATCCAAAACCTGTCCAATTATTATTTTTATGATCTTATTTCGAGCATTAGTCATCATATCTTTTACATTAATGAGTTTTGGGCATTAGAAACCTAAAATTATTATATAATAAAATAATTTTTTCAATTATTCCAAAAGATCCCCTCCTCTCATTTATAAAAAGCCTTCACCTCCAACCCATTTCTCACACCTCTCAAGCCCCATGGCTCATCCCAAGTCTATCTGATTAATCTCTCTACATATATATCATCTTCATATAAGTCATACTTTATTCATAAGGCACTTTAAGGAATCCTTATGGTTCAAACCAAAGGGAGATACCTAATTTAAAGGTAACATGTCCTCTTATGTTCTTTCCAATTATTTTACTTCTACAACCACCTAAACTCTCTTTATTCCTTTTGTTTATTACAAAAAATGGTATCCTAAATATTATAGGTGGATGTTATAAGATATATTTTAACTACACATAAAGACATCTCCATCTAACTGGTATAGAACATAATGTTTCTCTGGATGGTGAACTACTGTCTCACGAAATGATGATTGTTCAATATTATACAACCTCCTCTAATAGTGATCATTATGATTGAAATGTAATTATATATGATATTTATGATATTTATTTTATCTATAATCTTATTTAATTTTATTTTATAGCAGACCAGTATACATTTCATGTTGTATATATATGATAATTTCAATTGAGGAAGTGCGGACTACCGCCCCCTCAAACTGATATGACTCATTCATACCATACATGGAACCTATAAAGGATGGTGTTAATGAGCATATGTAACACATATAAAATATTATATTATACAGGAATAAAAATATACCTATGTATCTTTTGGTTTCCTATTCATTTAAAATAAATAAAATGAAATGGAAGTAGCATTCATTCATATGTACAGATTACCGTATCCAGGAATGCGATGAGATTCATTCCCCATCAAATCAATTCAAGAATAATTTTATTTTATTATTAAAAATAATATTTAATAACATTATATCATTCTTGATATTAATAAAATACATTTTATCCATAACAAACATGAGTTACATCACAAAACATTTAAAGGAAAAAAATCAGTTAACACCTGAAACAATGTTACTACTAAAATATTACTAACCAAGATTTATTAGAATATCATATATGATATCATATTTATGTATATAGTTATTTTATATTTTAATAAAAATGATTTAACTATTATACAGGAGGTTAACGTACCCTCGACCAAGGAAAAGTACAAGGTAAGTGTTAATTTTACCATATTTTTATTATCAGAGGTTGTTTTTACATAAGTGTATACTGTGACCTCTTTATTATCCACATATGTGTTTCTTAAAAATGTTTTTGAATACATTTTTACTATTTACTAGACTATGGGTTAATTTCATTTATACCCTTGTTTGAATTTTTATTAAATGGTTTGAGAGGAATCTTTCTGTCGTTTTCCAAACAAGGTACTCTATTACCTTTTCGACAAATTAAGGTATGAATTATTATTTAACTTATACGGTAGGTGCAGTTATTCTCCGTCGTAATAAAACTTTTGAAGGTTAAATTACAATCTTATAATAATATTTTTAAAATAAATGTTTTCTTTTATAATTACATGACTTTTAAATGATTTCAAAATAGAAAGAGTAATTCTTCTCAAATAATTTTTATTTCATATATGTCAACATACTTTAATGGATTTTATACTTGTGTCAAGTTGATTTATTATGCTACAAATCATCCATATTGTATTGACATTTTTTTGATATGTTTTACTATGGATGATTTATTTTTATACCATTCATGGTTTATGGATAACATATTAACATTTTTTATCCTAGTTTTCATATCAATGTTTATGTTATTTTTTAACCATTTCATGAGGAATGCATTGGACATAGTAAGTGACAGGTGTAGCCCGCTATAGCTCCTCGATTAATTAGTAGGTCTCATGAGACAAACTAGTGTCTTGGAAAAACTAATTGACAAAATCATATTTGTATTCCTGGGAAAAGTCCTTGACGTTGTTGTTATGATGTCTGGCATTTTTCATTCCATCATTATGAAATTGGTTATTGATATTACATGTTATTATTTGACCAGTAGAATATCTATGTGAATTAGTAAATAGAATTATTTGATTTATATTTTCTATATTATGATGATGTTTACGTTTAAAAGGATAATGTTTTAGTCTTATTCATTTCATTAAATGATTATTCTTATTTATGATGTTTCTGGTATATTGTTATCTTTACTGAGCATTTTAGCTCACCCCTTTCTATGTTTTTTTTACCAGGATGCGATGAAATGTATTATTATTAACCTGTAGGGATAGGCCAAGTATATGAGTGTGTTCAAGGGGGAAACAATTTTGTTTTTCATTATTCCACGATTTAATGAAAAATTTATGTATGCATCTAGTTCTTCCAAGGCTACTAAACTGGTTGGTCTTTCTAGACTATTCCATATATCATGCCAATGTTATGTAATAATGCACCAACTCTAGGTAACCTGGGATGGGGCGTTACAGGTAATAGGAGGATTTTCCTAATTTTAAAATATATCAACTAAAAATATTCAATGGAAACCATAGATATATTATAATAAATTCCATTTATTTAAATATCTCCAATCAAGAAATCTTCAGGGTGATTTCAACAACCTATGTGGTTAACATATCTTTTTTGAATTTTTTGAATTGATAATTAGAATCAAACACCATAGCTAAGGATTTATCATGGAATTTCCATTCCCATAAAAGGGATTGATATATCAACATCTATTAATGGAAATAAATAATAAATCCTTTCCCATATTATACATTAATGAAATGTCACTTGTGATGAACCCAAATTATCACTATTGTTTTTATGAATTTATACAGTCAAGACACATATTTATTTAACATGATTAAGGGATAAAATAAAATCATTTATAATATATTATTATGATACTAGTAGATTATATAGTCCTGGTTTATTATGTTTCATTGTGATGATTATGTACTCATTTTTAATTTTGGACCATGTAGATAATGTTTTTCATATCATGTCTGTTCATCAGTGTGTGTCTGTGTGGAAGTAATCTAGTTTTAACTTTAAATAATGATGATAAATATTTCTAAAGTAAACTTAAAAATTATTTAAATTGACTAATTCAACACCTAGTGAATTTACAAAGATCATGTACATGATTTTTAAATTGAATCATACAATGGAAAATGAATACTTAAACTATTCCACTATGTAGAATGTTTCATATGACTGGGTTTCTAGTTATTATGTTGGATATTTTGTTAATTAATATATTATATATTATATTTACCAACTATAAAATTTATCATGATTATATAATAATGGTAACATCAATTTATCATTCAATCATATGTGTTTTAAATATTACATGCACTATGGGATGATAAAATCTCCTCAAAATACAATATTTTGTTTTTCTTAATTGATGATCATCATATAGTAATATGGTTTCTGATGGAATGTTAATAATATTATGAATAAAAAATTAAATATGATATAGAGTTTCCTCATGATATACTAAATGGAGGCTTATTATTTTAACCAACCCGTGATATTATATCACAAGGAATTCCAAACAATCATTGATATACATGGGGTTCATTTATATGGAGAGATCATTATTACTTTTGTTCGATAAGATACATATTATGTGAACATGCATACTTTTATAATTTTATAATACCATCCTTAAGCCTATGTTAATTAGAGGGTGGTTGAGGATGTTTGTGATCTTATCATCACTTGAGTTTCACTAAGATGGAATTTGGTCACCTGTATTAAAATTTTGATATCTTAGTCCATGTTTTAATTATATTGAAATAATATAAGGAAATTCATAATTTAGTGACACTAACTTGATGAATTTCAAGTGATGTATGGTCAATTTATTTTGAAGAAGCACGAACATTTGATATATTCTATATTTGAGAGACGTGTTTCATGTTTTGTGGTTATTAAACATATTGAAAAATTTGAATATATAAAAATGTATGTGTTGTATATGATACAACTTATGGTGGAAATTTCAGTTGAATATATGAGTGTGTTCTATTAAGATAATTCCATAACTATTATCATCTTGAGGAGAAAGGGTATTTTTTATAAAAAATACTTTTCATACAGTTATGAAATGGGGAATTCATAATTTCTTTCAAATCTAAAAGGCTCATATGGTCACACATAAGGTCCTAGAATAAGGATTATTTTTTATAAAGTATTGGACTAATAATTTAGATTGATAAAGATATTTATTGTAAAGTATTTTTGAATGTATTCATAATTAGTTTTAATTTTTTTTATAATTTTTTTTAGGATTTACTATATGTGGGAGATTGTTGAATATTGTACACATAATTACCAACAACAATATAGTGAATGTCACCAAGTAATAGATTTTATATTAACAAGGTATATGATACCATGTCTAGGGGCTCATCAAAAATTATTTATGATATCATTTTACCAAATCATATATAATAATCATATATTTATTTCATCCTATTGACACATCATATGATGATGTGTAGATAAAAAATAATTATTGAAGGATTTTAATAGTTTTGTTAATCAATATTAAAGAATTACTATAGTAGGATATTTAAAAATGTTTAAATCAAATTATCATAGAAAGTAGTCTTTATTTATTTTTGGAGTTCTATTAAATTGAGAATGGTTGACTAAATTTTATACTTCGTAGTTCAATATCAGCTGGACAATACATTCTCTTGATTGATTTTCCATCTATTTTCCTTCATGTTAGTGGTACTAGTACAATTATATATAAAAGCAATCATATGGGAGTATTGGGTTATTCTAGAGATTTTTGGGTACTATATGAGGCATGAACATATTGGTTTTGTTAAGAAAAATCAATCTATATAACTTCTAATGAAGATCAAAATCTTAGACAATTAGTTATACATTTGTTATTTTTTTCCTATTTTACCTTTTCTAATTCCTCCCTAGATGATATTAAAATAAAAATTTAAATTTTTATATAATTTTAATGGGAATATTAATATCCCATGAAACCCATAACATAATTCATTTGTTGAGATATTGGGAAATTATTATACAAGGTATAATATTTTGTTGGTATATTAATATGATTAATTGTTTTTTAAATCTATTTACATTTTTAAAAGGATTGATAAACCTCATGGAAAAAATCCCTTGATTATTGATCCTTTTAAGGCATAGAAATAGGGAATAAAAATGAAAAACATAATAAAAAACAATTAATTCCAAGGGAAACTTATAATTATTTTCTTGGGAAATTCATAATCATTGAGAAATTAAAGTAAAATTCAGTATCAATTTCACCATGTCTAACCTATTTACATGGAAAAAAGATTCTAATGAGATGTATTCTCATAGAAAACCTTAAATGGATCTATTTAAATTGATGATGTATAGATATATTTGTACGAGGTTTTTTCAAAAGAGAGGTGACCTTCCCATGAGACACTAAATTTAAAGATATAGTCTAAAATCATAACTTCCAGAACATGAGTAGTTAAATTTAACTTGATATAAAATTACATGTGAAATTTAGTACTCAATATTACATTAGAAACCAATACTCATCTAATCCCTTTCTAGAAATGATATATAAACCTTGGATTTTTATCAGAAATAAAACTAGTTAGTGAACCATTAATCATTAAAATCTATTTAACTTCGAGATTTCCAAATTAATTCAGAAAATATGATTCATTGATAAGAGATAAAGTAACCTATATCTTTTAGAAGATCTATGAGTACCCCCACTACATCACAACCACTTAATGATATATAATGAGTAGTTAAAAATACTATATTGAGCTCGTTCAATTTTCACATCGGTAGAGGATGTGTCTGAAAAACACCCATTGGTATTTAATTCTCTACTTTTATATTTTAACATGTAAATTATTTATCAGAAAAACTATATGATATTCTTTTTCATTCCAAGCCACCAAAAATGGTGATGAACATAATGATACATTTTTATGGTTATTAAAAGTAAAACACGTCTAGATATAAGATACTCCTTCACTTTTTATTCTTCTATTCCAATTGGAATAGGGAATAATATTTTGAAATATTATAAATAAGAGTTATCTGGAAGGAAACAATAAAGGATCTTCCTACCATTTTTTCTCTTAATTAATTATATAATAATTTTCAAATATTGTTGATTTATTTATATGTTGTGCAGTAGAGAGTGTTTGTTTTATAGGGTATTAATGTATCCCACGGCAGTCTTTAAACTTATCTCGGTGGATCTCAACCACAAAATACATGATTAATCATTCCTCCTTTACCTCAAGCACCATTTGAGTGTGTAAATTCCAGCTACATGAATCAACAACTATATTTTCAATCCAAGGAGTATACCAAATATCAAAATAAAATTATTATAGATATTCAACCCCATAACATTGAATTGTTTTCAAATATCATTATGTGAAGACATATTTAAAACTTTTATAATCAATGAATAATATAAATCATTCACTAAAAAGTAAGTGTCTCCAATATTTTAAGGATTAAAAAATAGTTTACATATTCAAATCACGGATTGAGTGTATCCTTTCACGAGGACATGGTTTTATAAAATCACATGCTACTACATTATGATCCTTTTCATCAACTCTTGGAATGAAACATCATATTGATCAGACTATATAATATTTAACCCATTCTATATTATTTTTTCATTATAGTATATTTCTTTGAGAATAATGTAATAAAGTGCCACTGATATCTCATTAACAAATGAATACTCAATATTTTGAATATATTCAATGGATATTTCTAGGATGTCATCCAATAAAATTTTTAATGAACTACTTAGAACATATCATAACAAATTACATACATAACTAATTTCAATTCTATAATATATAAGGAAAAATTTGGAAGCTTATAATATATCTAACTCTCCCACATAGTGTATTGATAAATTTAGAGATGCCAACCATGCTCATTACAATAAATTGAATGGTTCATGATATGATCCACAAATATGATTCAAGAGTAGTTGATACAATCTCAAAAATCGGGTAAATGATATATCCCTATAATATCATTGAAGTATTTTATGTTAATATCCATCAAATAATATTTATTCCCATATGAAACAACTAATATGGAGTAAGAAATATAGTTTCTTATTGGGCCTTTTCTCATTCCAATACTGGTATCAATACATCTTAAAATGAGTAGTATTTCCAATTTGATTTCAATAAGAGATCCCAATATAATAGATATTAATGTATGTGAAGAACCTATATCAAATAAATCCCATTTATAATTATAAGATTATATAACAGTACCTCCAAAAATATGAGGCCACTTTTTTATAATCAAGAGTAGACTGTGATGCGTATTACATATTTCTAAATACCATATATTTACTATGAAATGTAATTACCAACCAAAATCAGTTCAAAACAGCTAAATGAAACTAATTATCGTATTGAATCCCTTTAAATGAATTATATGTATAATAAAATTTGGTGATGGAGACACACCAATATGTTGGCTTCCCTGGTGAGATGCACCTCCACTCATCTCCTCCCACCATTGCATCTGACCATAAGATGAAATATATATTGGGGGTTATCTAGGTTATACATTACCATCATCTGAGCCTTATTTTGATATTGTATCATCATTGATGGTGTTTATCAATAATTTTGGGAAGGTATATGGATTAAAAAGAATAACTTCAGATTAAAGAGGTTCATTTGGGCCCATATCAAGGATTTTTTATTCGATTCCTCATCACCATTCAAATAAGTTTCAAAGAAAATTAAATATATAAATTTGGATGTGTATTCTATAACAAAAATAAAACCCTACTCCAGGTCCATTAAATACTAATCCTTTACCTAATATAATTTATGAAAGTATAATTTATCAAAATAAATCGTGGATGATTATCTTGGTAATTCTGTAATATTTTCTTTCCACTATCATAACATCCCACCACCAATGAGCTACTCATTCAGGAATGAAGGAAGCCATGATAACCAAATGTTAAATTAGTTTCTATATTCTATCAAATATTAAATGGACATAATAAATAGAATCCTATATAACTTTAGGAGATACATCTCCTCAAAAGTGTATAGGATGATGAAATTGAAAATCCCTTTTGATATTAGAGTTCTTGGTCTCCAATAAAGAATATATCTAACCAAAAGTTGAGAAAATAATTCTAAAACCTAAGTATTAACCACATGTAATGCTGATGGTTCATGATCCTCTTCCCCTTCTTGTATTGTAAGTTGTTGTTTCCTAGGTGAAAAAATAGTATACTATATAAGTTCATCAAATTATTCTTCTAATAATATATGAATTATAAGAATAAATTTTTTTATTAGTTTATGTCTAATATCTCTCCTCCATCTTAATATAATATATTTTTAAAAATATTTTACATTTTTTATTATTTATTTTGAAATAAGTCAAATAGTTTTAACATAATAATGAATGGTATAACGAATAAATCTCCCAATTAAATATAAAATCTTTTCACAAGAATAGAATTACCAATTTAACGAAATTTAAAGTCATAATTTATTTATTAACAATAAATTTTTTTAATTTTTATAAATATTTTTTTTAAATTAACGAATTCAATTTTGGATTTATATTAGTTTAGTCATCAATAATTACAATATAAAAAAATATTTCCATATTGTTTATGATAAAATTAATATAAACCGCATTGAGGATCAAATTATAATGTTGATTATCTGACATGGAAAACAATATAGTATTTATTTATACATTGCTTATCTCTATATATTTTCTCTAAGCCGGACTCATGAGACTAGAGAAAGTGGAATTGAAATGGAGAAGAAATAAAAATAAATCTTTGATTGTATCTTGTGACACAATAAATCACAATAATTATATTGGATATTAAAATTTATAGCATAGTTATGGAGTCTCCATATTCATATCTCTGGTTACTCTCAGTTATCAAACAAATCCCTAAATAGTCATTGATATTATTTTATAACTACTGTGAACAAATAACCCAAATAGAGTCGGGATAGTTCACCAAAACACCACAAGTACACATATCAATCACCAGAGGTAAGAATAATCCATGGGGAATGGATAAAAGTTTAGTATTAGATGGTTTTCCTACTTGCAATAATATAATTTACATTATAAAGTTCACACAAATATTTTGAAAGACCCACCTCAATGGGTGTATCATTAGAAACCAAATGGGTCAAGGTGACTAATAGACATTTATGAAAATAATGGAACAACATGAACCTGAAATATCATAAAAATAGGGTATATAACATCCTAAAAATTATATAGTATGGTAAAAAAAATATGGATATAATGTGACTTTCAAATAATCCCAAATGAAAAAAATGAGATCTCTATAGACCTGAACTCTTAAGTGAATGCCTATGGAAAACCCCAACATCAATTCCTAAAACATCCACCATAAGATCAAAAATAATAACTAAATAAATCCACCCATGCCCCAAATATATGTGGGTATAGCTTCCATGATCCATTAATTCACCCATACCTATATCATGTACAATAATTTATACATGTGTCCCAAGTGAAACCCGAAAAGTGATTGAGTATAACATACATAGTTGGAGTTCACCACCCCACTCCTTACAACCTTCCATAAGCTAAAATGTATGTAACATCAATTGAAATTAAGATGAAATCAAAAAAAATTATCATGGTATAATAAATGCATCCGGTGTATATTTATTTCATAAAATGCTACTCAAATTACTAGGTAGGTCTATACATGAGCTAAATGCTTTGATACTACACTTTAAATATGATATGAATATATAAAACTAAGTCTAGGAAAAATAACCATCCCTTCCGTGGAATAAATATCATGTATACCAGGATGGGTCAATCATTATGACTACCCATTCATGGATAGAGGAATGGTTATAAAAATTTAGATTGTTGAATTCCCACCCTATAAATCCATCCTATTCATCAACATGGGGATACAAACTCAATATTTATAAACATAAAAACTCTATCTAAACATACCAAAAATACAGAAAAATCAATTATAATTCATATAAAGGCCTAATCATGATCGTGCTTTATATTTTTCGGTAGACTATAGAAATAAATCATATATCAATATGAACATTAACTCAATATATTGGGGAAACAATAAGGTATAACATTTTCACTAATTAAATATTATTTTAAATAGAGATAATACCCATTATATGATAATTAAATAATTATGTAATATATTTAATATTACGTTAATTATCAGGTAATTTGAAAATAATAACATGTGGTAAATTTAATCAAAACTATTTACCATTTATATTAAAAATATTTATGAATGATTTTATTAGTAGAAACTATTTTTAATTGTATTAAATAACTAAAACACAAACCATTTCAAACCAAAATCATTTTGAGTATGATAGAAATAATTGGATGACCTGAAAAATAAATTATAGAAAACATTTTAGGAATGAGAGAAGAGGAAATTCCCCCAAATTATTAATTGTACTATCAAAACAATAGGAAAATATTAGGTCTTAACGATTATAATTGGTAGAATAAAAATATTTGAGGAAAAATCAAAGAATTAACTCACACTCGCATAAGAGAAACCACGAAAATAACTAGACTATAAGAAATATAAATGATTTAGAAAATTCTACAGGCCATAATTTAATAAAAATAGAGATTATATATGACTTTTTGAGTAAAAGTTTTAAAATAAAAGATTTTAGGAATACCACATCCTTACCTCAATAAAGTTGATATCACATGAAATATTTGATTCAATCATGGTAAAATAAGATAGTGGATCAACTTGGGAGAGTTGGGAGAAGGGTATGATCGCCCAAGGAGGCTCCGAAGACTAAAATTAAGAATAATTCCAATGTTATGGGTTTAAGGGTATATAATTTTGAAGGTGAAATGATAGTTTTTCCCACACTAAAAATCCACCTAGTATAACATCCAACCCCACCTCATTGGATTGAGAATGGGGAATGACATTAATTTTCCTTACGTTACATCTTCAAGGTGCCAAAGGCTGTAAATAAAATCCAAGGGATTCATTAGTAAATAGGGGTGATTTTCCCTTTTAGGATAAAATAGCCCAACCAAATATTCCAAAATAAACGACCACTACATGATTCATGATAAAAATGTAAACAAAACTCATTGTAATTAAATTGTTATCAAAACTAAAATATAACTGAGTTCTATAGTGGAAGGAAACTATCATTGAAGTACATAGTTGAAGAAAAACCAAAAAATCTCAATGACAACCTACACATCTCTAAATCTCTAACATTCTTCTTGACCAAACACCACAAAACAACCCAAGTATCATGATGAACCATTAATGAAGTGCGATAATTTAACATTTCATGTTCCTTGATGAAAGACATATACAAAATCACCAACGTTAAAAAGAAGGGGTGATTCATAAAACTCAGTAGGCTTTCCCCAAATGACTTCCCTTCTCATTCAACTATGATAAAAAATGATGGAACATTTATATAAATGATTTATATAAACCAATTGATAAAATATTATATTAAAGTCAAGTAGTTTAACATAGAAATGGTTTTTAAGTAAAAGTAAACAAACAATAATTTAAACCATTTCACATTCCTTTTTTGAATACCCATTCCTTGATTCACCACACACTTACACATGAATGATTCACTGACAGTTCCATACTCATGAGTGGTTTCTCACCCAACAAATATGTCATCAAAAAATTTTCAATATCCTTATATCCCAATGACACACACCCCTTATCTAGGGATATGTCCCATGTGCCCCAATGCTACATGCCCTTTATTACAGTTAACTTTGAAACAAAAATTCACAAAACCATGTATGAGAACACCATTTGAAATCAACATTTACAATCCATTTAAATAAAATAGTACATTTATTTAAAACCATTAAAAAACATCTTCAATATAATTCAACAAACTCATAATTTCATTAAAACATCACAATTATAAAATTTACCATAATTCTAGTAAATCCATATTTTAAAATCAATATTTAAAAATCAAGAAAACAAGGCACTTTTAACAACAACATTCCACATTTCCACAATTTCACAAAAAAAATCCATCACTAAAGAGTGTGGCTAATTTTTTTCGAATGAATTTCACATTCAATTTCAATAAAAATAATCAATTTGAAATCAATCCTACATGTTATAAGAAGATGAGTCATGTTTGAAACCACTACCCTCAAAAATTACGGCAGAAACGATTAATGCCACAACCACCAACAAAACAGAGTTGAATCTCTAAAAAATAAGCTTAGATCACCTCCACTGTCCACAAAAAAGACCAAATCAAACCATTATTATAATTAAAAGACTTATATCTATCTAAAAAAGATCTATATCTAATAAACTGAAATAGGGAAGAAATTAGATCATAGAAAAATCATGAAAAACTACCAGAAATGAGGACTTAATTGGGGAATCAAGCATCAACACACCATGAAACACCTCCAGATTGATTCTAATTCGATGGGGAGAGGTTAAAAGTCTTTTGGATAGATATATATATATTTTTATTAAATTAAGTGAATAAATAGGGGTTAAAACTTAATATGAACCAAATCCAATTTTTTGGATATTCATTTTAAACCGTGAACCGTTAGGTAAAATTTTGTGCCAATCGTGTGCAAGCCTTTGAATCAAGGAACCCCTCACAAAGTTGTCCATCATGTCTTGAAAAACCATCCACCAACAATGAAAATTACATTGTACCACATGGCATGGTTTCTCTTATTCTCCCCATAGGTTGTATAAACTATGTTCATTCGCATACGCCATCCCCATTACCTCCATCTCACTATGCATAGTTTCATGTAAGAGTTTTATGGTTTCCACAAACCATTGTCAAACCGTTCACCTATAGAAAATCCCAAAAAACATTCTAACATTATTCCAAACCCTCCCAAACTTCAAAAAAACACATTAAATAAGTAAAATTCATAAATTATGTGTTACTTACAAGAAACCAGGGGTGCTACATTCTCTCCACCATCTTCCATTCCTTCCCCAAAATGTAGAAAACCATTTTGGTCCTGAATGTGTTTAGGACATTGATATACCATTTCCTTCTCTTGTTACTATGTATCTTTGTGAATATGGCCATGTTTCCACTAATCCCACACAAGACAAATGATTTTTTACAGAAGTATTCCTCTTACCATCACTCAATCTTCACTGAAATGTGAACCAATGAAGCATTTGGATCTACGTCAACATGATACCATCGAATCACATCGATAGGATTAGGCTGATACTTTTTCAATTGAGAAACATAAAACATGTTATGCACTGAACCGAACCATGGTGGAAATTCCATCAGATATGAGACCAATCTAACTCATTCTAGTCTCTCAAAAGGGAATATGTATCTAGGGGATAAATTTCCCTGAATTCCAAAAGAACACAGCCCAAGTTGTGGAGTTATTCTCAAGAACACATGATCACCCACCTAAAATGACAACGACAATCCATGATGATCTGTATAATATTTCTAACAAATCAGAGACATCTCCATCTATTTCCTGATCAACTGAATCTTATCCATTGTCTTTGGGATGAGTTTTTGTTCATATAATAAGGTCTTAGGTGTTTCCGCTGAACAAAGCAGATAATGAAATGTATTCCCATAAAATGCTTCAAAAGAGAAATTTTTATCGAATATTGATAAATATTGTAATATGAGAACTCCATTGATTGTTCTTTCTCTTCCCATGAGCCACTAAATTCCATTACATAAGCCCACAACATGTCTTCCAATGTTTTTATCATTATTTTAGATAGCTCATCCGTCTAAGGATGATACGTCATACTCATTGTCATGTGAGTCTAAAGGGATTTCTATATGGATTTTAAGAAATGAGGAGTTAACCTCAAATCTGTTTCATTCACTATTAAAAATGGCACTCCATTCCTCTTTACCACTTCATAGATATTGATTTTTTACTATTCACATACCGAATGAGATTCATGAATACAGATAGAATGTGCTAAATTTTGGAGTCAATCCATTATCACCCATATGGAATCGTGTTTCCGAACCAATATTTGGAGACATGTTCTAAAATACAGAGAAATATGATCCCACTTACAAATAAGAATAGGTAAATACTTCAACATACCTATTGGTCATTTATTCTCAACTTTAACCTAAATACAAGTTATGAATCATGAAACATACTCAGCCACCTTTCTTTTCATGTCGAACCACCAAATCTATTCTTTGAGTGCCTTATACATCATCTATATACAAGGATGAATACGATATTTTGAATGGTGGTAAGAATAATGAATTTCTTCCTAACAAGACACAGGTGTGGTCATCTGATTTTTAAACCACAAAACTGAATTCGCATCTCTATTCCATCCCAAAATGGTCTCTCCACCATTGTGTTTTCTCTTCATAGAAACACATTCTGAAATCAGACTTCTGTAACTTTTTAACCATATCAACCAAATCTGGAACTAATAAAAATGGAATGAAAACACCAACATCACTGTGATATTCACAATCCATGTTCATATCTTTTATCAAATAAAACAACTACCCTTAACCAGATGCCACCTTTACCAACTGATCATTATACTTTATGTTTAATTCATCCGCCAACACACTACCTTTACCCCGTGTATAAATCATGTAGAATTCATATATTTACAAGTAATCTATCAATCATCATTAACTCAGGTTCAAATCCTTTTTTGATAAAATATTATTTAAAATTTTATGATCCATAAAAACAGAAAAACTTTTCACAAAAGAGGTAATGATGCTAAATTTTAAAATAATGGACTATGGTAGCAAACTCCATTTCGTTTATTGGAATGTTCTTCTCATGGAACTCTTACTTTATTGGGAAATAAGCTAGAACATGATCTCCCTGTGTTAGAGCCAATCCCAACCCCAGTCCCAAAGCATAACAATACACCACATACCCTGGTCCAAATTCTCGAAAAATAACGATTGGTTATGATATAAGGAAACATTAAGCTCTTTAAAATACTTCTAACATTATTCGGTCCATTATAATGGAATATTATTCCTTGTTTATGTGGTCATAGGTGATTCCATTCATCAAAAATCATGAACAATTCTTTATTAATAACTAGTTTTGCCAATGAAACTATATATCTCAAACACATTCTATAAAAGTTTCGATGAGATTATATACTTTATCTTTTCTGAAACCATAGAAACACATTTTTGTAAATTATATGGCCATGTAAATAGACCTATTGTATCCAAATTTATCACTTTGATAATTTTTCATACAACAGATGATCCCATTGAATTCCCAAATATATCACTATGTGTTTATCATGCTCATACCTTGTCCATGAATAAACTAATGTGGTGCTACGAAACACCACCCAAAAATAATTCAAATATCTATAAAATATTAGATTCAAAAATTACATAAAGAACAATGGCGCAATCATATGTCCTAAAGTCATTACCACGTATTCCTAGTGCCCATATCTACTCCTAAAAGTTTCTTTGGAATATCCTCTTTCAGCACACACAATTAGTGATATTCAAATCAAAATATAGAATTGGAGAACTACTAACGTCCCCTCAATTGATCAAATAGATCCTAAGTGAGTGTAGGTGGAAAAAAATTATTTATTATATCAGGATTATGATTATGATAATCAAAACATTTCCAAAGAGTTCCATATTCCATTTTGACAAAAAAAATCAGTATCCCCAATGGAGACATTATGGGTCAAATGAATGCTTTTCATTCTAGATAATCCAACTACATTTGTAGTTCCCTTAATTCTTATGGTGACATCTAGTAAGATGGCTACAAAATATGACTGGTCCTTAGAGAAAGATCAACCATAATCTTCACTTCTCTTGTGGGTGGAATCGCTAAGAATGTTTTCATAAAAATGTCTAAAAACATATCAATAACTGATATAAAACATAAATTCTTGATATATTCCATCGATTCCAAGGTCAAATCCATCAACTAGTACAATATTTTTCGATCTTCTAGTTCCAACAAGCCTATTTAAACAGTTTTTACATTCATTTATACTTTAATGATATGTTTGAGACCATCATTAGTCATGAAACTAATTGTTCTGTTACAATAAAGGATGTGAGCCTTGAAAATTGTCAACCAATCCATACCAAGGATTATGTCATATAAAACAATATTAGTCAAGGATAAATACCATATCAACTCATCTCAATAAATAGTTATTGAACATGGTCTACACCTAATGTCTAATCATTCTCTTTGGCCCAAATTAGTTTGATTTTCTAACACAGAAGTCATCATCTCTACATTTATACATAGAAAATGAATAGCATGATAAGAAATAAATAAATGGGAAGAACCCATATAAAATAAAGAATGTATAAGTGTAGAATTTTAAATAATTGTACCTCTCACCATCAATGGTCTATATTGATAATCTACAGTAACATTATATTCTCCATATAATTTATTTCATATGGAACATTATTCTTTATTGAGTTTTTGAGATTGAGCTATCTGAGTAGTCATGGTATTCAGAGATTCCCCATGTATAGCTCTATTTTTTTAATGAGGATTGTTATTTCTCCCTCATCCCATCAATGATTACAATGTCTATGAAAAATGAGAAATTTACAGAACACCCAAACTTGGAGCACTGTGATAATAGATTTGATGGTTCCATATATAGTAGAAATTGTGGAAAGATATATATTATTGCATACACTCTCGCTTAATGCAGTTGAACTAACCACATTATAAACATCTATATTTTCTCTAAGGTTTTTCAAAAAGATTTATTAAACCATATTTTTTATTTTATGTCCTCCTCATACATTGGAAATATGTGTCTCTATTCTTATTTCTCATAGAATTAGAGTTCCCTTCATTTTTATATGTATCAACATGCACCCTCCACCCATAGCTCTTGAAATTCCCATTTATACCATTGTCGGTTGATTGGACATGTTTATATAATCTATAATATTGATTATAAAAATCTTTGAAATAACCTCTTATCTTAGTCCCGATTCAAAAATATGTTCCTTCAAGGATGAACTAGTAGAAAAATTAAGTATAAAGTGGAATAAATTCATAAATTTTGCCACATAATCTCCCACTATGATGCTATCCTTCTTTAATCTAAAGAATTCCTCTATTCTTAAAATCTATAACGTATGAGGATAGAATTTTTTGTTTAAAAATTCTTCAAAATAATCTCCTGTAAGGCCTTGGTGAAATTTATCATAAATTGCAAAATCTGACCATTGGAATGAAAGATCATCAAACATGCACATTTCCATCTTGACATTTAGCTCTACTGATGTGCTACGAAAACCGAAGATTCAAATAATCTAGTTCAGCCACACCTCTACCTTTTCTAGTTCCAAATTACCCTAATAAATGGGTGGATACTACTTATGGAACTAAATGGAATGGTCAACTTTCTTTGGTTCATTCAACTTGTTCCCTTTATCTATAACATAATAGGCTTGGACTATACTTTGAACCTTCTATTGGTTCACCTATGGTTCAGGTGAAACTACATTCTCAGTAGATTCTTCATTTTTTTAGGGATACCATGTTCCATTTTCTATACAACAACTAACATCATATGTCTCAAAATCTACTAGCTAAAGTATTAACAATTTCAAATTATACCAAATCACACATATCCCAAATTACATTCCAAAATCAAGAAAAATTAATGCTCAATAATTTTTAGAAATTTCACCATTATTTTTTTTATAATCATACCATTTTTATAATTACCATTTCATACAATTTCAAAACATCACATTATAAAATATCATTATCTATTTTCAAAAATTTACATTATTTCACCAAATAATAAATAATTACTCAAAAGTAAATATGCAGTTATACTTTGATGTAATATCTATAATGCATGACATGCTCATCTCATTATATAAATTTATCCTAATGATATAATAATCCATGTAAGTTCATCCTAAACTCTTATGAAACCACTCCCTCATAATTTGTAGTTCATCATAAAAAGTTTATCTATATTTATTTATTCTATACAATTCATGTCCAAAAAATATAATTTATTTTTACCATCCAGCTCTAGGTATAAACCATAGAGAATTTCAAATCTAATACTAATACAAATGATGACCACTTGTTAATCACGGATGGAACATGTTGATACCACTTGAATATCCTACCACTCCTCATTAGAATGGGAAATAGGAAGGACATTTCATGGACTTAAGAAACCTACCCAAGGCACCAATGGCAGACAATAAATGATAAGGGATTCATTAACATATGGGAGGAATGTTTCCATTTGATGATAAAAAATCCCAAGCAAACATGCCATAACAAAATACAATTACATGATGCATGATAAAAATCTAAAAACACTGTGATAATTACCATTAATATCAAATCCAAACTACAATAGTGTACTAAAAAGGAAGACAAATAACATTGTAGTACACAACAGAATAAAAACCCAACAAAACTTAATGAAAACCCATATAACTCCAAATATCCAACATGGTCCATACTCAAAGTCCACAAAAATACCATGTATCATGATGCACTAATAAAGAAGTGTGATGCTTTACATTTTCTTGTCTTTTGATGAAAGATATATGTAAAATCACCATTGATCCAAATCCTGGGTGTGTAATGATACTCAATAGATTTTCCACAAATAACATACCAAGTCATGCCACTAGGATAGAACATGTTAACACATTTATAAAAACATTTGTTTAAAACAATTGAAAACATTTTATATTGAAGCCAAAAGATTTAACACCAAAACCAATTCCAAGGAAACATAACCAAAATATATTTTAAACCATTTTACATTCTATTTTGGAATAACCATTCCATAATTCACCACACACCCACACATGTGGGATTCAATTATAGTTTGTTACTCATGAGATGTTTCTCATCCATCCTCTCAGTCATCATAAAATGGACAATCTCCTTTTCCCCCAATGACACATGCCCCTTATACTTGGTCACATCCATTTATACCCCAATGGTACACATCACAATTAAAACATGAACTCATAAAATGTTGTATGTTAAATCCACTTCTAATCCCCCATTCTAATACATGTTAATAAAACTATTATTTTACTAAAATCATTTCAAATAAACCATTTTAATAAGTTTCAATAAAACCTAAATTCTATTGAAAAAATATCAATTTAACCATTTACCAAAAATCTAGTAAATAAATATTTTAAAAACAACATTTTGACATCAAAATCAAATAATTTTCCATAACGACTTTACACAATTCCACAATTACACCAAAACTCTTCCAACCATCACTAAAAATTTTTCTACCATGATTTTCACAAAAATTTCACAATAAATTTAAATCAAAAAAATTAATTTTATATCATTAACTTATTTTCTAAGAATAATATTCAATAGTGAATCTACCTAACAAGTAGATTATAGTGAAAATTATGAATGACATGAAAATACAAACAAATCAAGCTTAAATTTCCAAAAAAAAACAGCCTTATATCTCAGGCCCTCTCATAAAAACTTCCTAATATAACCATTATTAGAATCAAAAATTTTATATCAAACCATAGTGTACTAGATATAAGGAACCAATAAAGGAAAGAACTTAAATCTAATAAAAACCTTGAGAAAACTACTCTAAACAAAAAATTACCAAGGGAATCATGCTTTAATGCCCAAATAAATGCTTCTAGACTGCCTCCAATTAAATGGGGATAGGACCTACAAAATTATCGAGGGAGAAATATAGTGTTAGTGTCGATTTTGAAAAAAAATGTGTTATGATTTATTCTATACCAAGATCCAATTTTTTGGATCTTTTTTAAACCATATACGGTTAGTCACAGAGTTAAGAAAAAATGTACGCTAACCATGCACCATTATCTAATTCAAAGAACACATATCATGGGTATAAAAACCATGATACTATTGTGAAATATCCCACTATCTTACTGAGAATTATTTCTCATGGGTGGTCGCAAGGCTTGGAGAAATTGTACACCTACCCGGGCATCTTCCACTTAGCCTATTTCTCACTATAAACGGTTTCTTGTATGAGTTTCATGGTTTCCACAAACTGTGGTCAAAACATGAACTTATATAAAACGTCCCAAATAATTTAAAAAGTTTTACAAACCATCCAAAAGATCACCCAAACACATTAAATTCATAAAATACATTAATGTAATGTCAATTACATTATATTAGTGTCAATACATCTACAATTCCATAATGTATTCAATACAATTATATCATGTACATGATGGTGTTGACAATATCTCTATGGAAACCATAATTACATTGAGTAACTGGTGTATGACCACTTATTACTCATTGACGTCCTATAACCTTGGTCCCACAATTTATTTCATCCTCCCTCCAAAATCCTAGAACTATTTCTTAATTAAAGAGAAAACAAAAAAAATGTAATAAAGGAGTTGAAATTTAGAGAGACTAATAACATTTTGATGTTAGTTTCATTATATGTCTTTTTTCTTTTTTATGTTATTTATCTTTAGTGAGAATTTTTTATCTGATATTCATTGTTTTTTCCTCTAAATATGTATTATATTTTTTTATATTTCCACATTTATTCCTTGGGAACCATTATGAAAATAAAATACAATGAATAACCAGATAAATTGCCAGTATGAAAATACCATAAATTTTTCTATTAGATTATAATTCAATTTCTACTTTATGACCATATTACATATGTAATGGAGGGATATGGTAGGCAGGTAAGGGAGATATTTAGGTAGTGATTGAAGGTAATAGGGTTCCTTTATGAGAATGGAATTTCTCTATTATTTAGAGTTTGATCTATAATATGGATGATATTTTACCTCTTGAGATAGAGTCATGGCATATTCATCTGAGCAAGACGGCCGAGGAGTGTTCATAAAAGAGGATGAAAGAATGAGAATAAATTTTTCTTCTCTAAATGATTCTATCCATGATAGAATAATCTATATATGTATAGTCACTTATGTTAATTCCAATGAGGATGATATTTTTGACAGGTTTATGTTGTGTATGTTTTCAATTATTTCTCAGGTTATATTACAGATTGGGGTTAAGACTTTGAATTTTTTTGACCTCTTGAAAAGAATAAATGTGTTTTGTTGTCTTTCAAAATACAGATGTATTTAAATTTTTAATGGACCATTCCATAATCTTTTTCTTTCTATGGAACTGAAACACTGGGAATGGGGATATGGTTCAATCTCCCTAAATATAGGCATGATCACCATTCAGATATTCGATATTTAATTTAATCCTTTCTCTATAACAAACACTATTGTATACGTTTTGATAAAAATAATGGGTCTGATGTGGATATAATGGAATCCCCTCATTTTATTTAATTTTACATTAGATGTTGTAATTCTCATTATATGGAAAAAACGGAGTTAGCTATATTTTTCTATTATGAACGGATATTATCTGTAGTTGTTTTGATTTTTACATTTCATTATCTAATTGTTTCTCTAATTGAGATGATGATACAAATTTATATAATAAATATTTTAATCATCCATTCTTTTATTTAAATTTTCATTCTATTAGGAATCTTAAGAAATATTTTTTTTAGAATGTGGTTTTATCCATTTTTTCTTTTAAGGGAATTAATAAAAATGTATTTTGAAAAGTAATGAAAAATAAATGTAGGGATGGATACACCTCTTCTAATATTGAATGGGTATCTAATAAAACCATAATGTTTGTCATTTAAAGGACTCTATTTAAACTGGGTCAGATAATGTTGGATTTGATTATGTGTAGGATGTGGGGATGATTTCTAGATGAGGGTAAGTCAAGAAAAACAACTTGATGCCTTATAGGATGAGGAATTTCTATAATTAAGTAAATAAGACAATATTAAGGCTAATATTAATACTATTTTTGTGCAGTAGAGGCTAAAAGTCCATTTTAGTGATATTCTGGATTTTCAAGTGGTAGTAACTATTGAGTTCTCTATACGTGATGACTGAGGTAATCTGGAAGATTCACATTTTCAGGAAGAGTTAAAAACAATAATGAATCGGGATCATCATGATGTATTCGAAGATGTCTCTAAAAAAAATATTACCACATGGAACTCTTAGGTACCTCCTTGATATGGAGATACATTAATGAAATCCACTGATATGGATAATATATTTTTGTTAGAACAGTTTTCCAGGTTTTGGAGAAACTCAATAAAAATGGTCTCTAAATAGAATTAGTTGAAGTTGGTAAAACTCGGTAGATGATGAATCTCAAGGATCATATTGGGAAACTACTAAAAGAGAAAAATCAATATTTAAAAAAGGTTTTTATTATATTCAACCAAATAAGCCAAGGCCAATAAAGGACTAATCATATTTTATTCCCACCATGAAAACTATATCTCTTTTAAAATGGATAAAATCTCAAGGTAACTACTATATTACATTAGAATATGTATCATAGAGGGATTTTGATCCTTATAATAGTTTTGATTTGGAATTTTTTACTCACTGTTTGATTTTTTTTGTTTAGAATAAAGAAAGGTGGTCTTGTTTTACCCCATTCCCAACCTCTCCTATTTTATTTCTCTAAAATTAATGGTCTCAGGACCTCCTTTTCAAAAAATATTATTAAAAAAGTAATAAAAATTATTTATTTGATGTTCATTCGTATTTTATATACTATCAAATAATTATTTTTTATGAAATTTAGATAAAATGTAAAAATTATAGCATAAAACTCTTTTATATGATCTATAAGAACCTGATTTAATGAAATTTTTTGATTATCCATTGAAGAGTTATAGGATTTAAGACCAATATACTGGGGAAGCTAGAACAAAAAATAACAAGAATAAATCCACAAGAAGATTCAAATGAGGAATAATTCACTAAAAAATTCAAAATTATAAAGAACCACTATCACTAACGTACCAAACACAAGGAGACAAGTTTCACCATAAATCACTACAATAGAATGAAACACTTTCCCACTCCAAAAAATAAAAAAATATTTGAATCATAGAATATAAATGGAAATTAAATCCATGAAAACCAAAAAATATATATACAAGGTTTCAACATTAAATCTTACATCCGTGGGAGAATAATAAAAATTTCATATAAAAAAATAACAATATTACAATCAATATTGAAAAAGAGAGACAATATTAAATCACAAATAAAATGAAATGGGTACAAGTGGTCCCACCCCACATTTATTATGATACAATATGGT
The DNA here is from genome assembly GCA_963277665.1 of Viscum album. Taxonomy (NCBI): domain Eukaryota; kingdom Viridiplantae; phylum Streptophyta; class Magnoliopsida; order Santalales; family Viscaceae; genus Viscum; species Viscum album. The sequence continues at coordinate 38,102,077 of OY728138.1, forward strand.
AATTATTGTTTATTATTTTATATTAATTTTTGGTGATTTAATACCTTAAATGTTTCGATTCGAAATTTTAGTTTTTTAATAATTTTTTCTTCCATAAACAGTTTACAATGAATGGTTATGGGGAAACTATTTTATGGACCTTATGCAGATATTTTTATTAGTTAATTTTTTTATTTATTTTTTTTATAGCCAACTTATTCTATGGTTGGATCTAAAACTATGTTATATATAATGTGATATATGTATGTATTTTAGGTATTTATTTTTTTCACATGACATTAATTCAGTTAGGCGAAACCATGTTGCAACTATGTGATAGAACCTAAAAAATTTAACAGATCCATTTACATGGTTGGAACATAGTTTACCTAATAGTGCGGATAAACCATGAAGTACACTAAGGATTGGATAATATCTTTTTCATGAATTCTATACAATTAGGTAAATCTTATAAGAAAACTATATAGTATGTCTATATTCCATGAAATGTTGAATTACCTATTTCCACCCTAGTGTGTTGTCTCCCACTGTCCCTATTCCTCTACAATTTGACTCATATAAACCCAACACACCGCTCCATTGGTTATCTATTCATCCATAATGATTCACATGGGTTTTCTTAAAGAATTTGTGTCATTTCTTCATGGTAGGATCCTTTAAACTCCCACCTCTCATATTTCCCTTATCTATCACTTTTCTCCACAAACTCAAGCACTATCCGGGGACATATAGATTGTCTTTTATTGTTTTTAATTTGTTTTTTATCTTTCATAGGTCTTCTATAGTATCCAAATCCATGTTTGACATAATCTAGGATGATAAAAATGATGTTTATAAACTAAATGTATTTTCAGTATTTTTCTCTAAACTCGAGATTTTGTGTTTAAACACTTTTTATGTGTGTTAAAACACATGTTTTCAATCCTTTTTTAATTAATATGATGTTTTTTAAAACTTATTGTTTGAGGTAAGGGGGTTTTATTAGTTTTGAAATTGGTATTTGGGGTATTACTCATTTTTTGATACTCAAACGCATTTTCATATGAAGATATTTATTCAATTCCCAACCATATACTTACAAAAACAAATGGTTCGATTTAAAAAAGGGATTATTTGTGTTTTAAGAGTAATTTTTTTGAACAAAAGGCACTTGAACTTGGAAGTAATTATTTTAAACATCATAGTTTTCAGGATTTAATTATTTTAAAAAATTATATTTCCATAGTATATTTCAATGGTTTGTTTTAAAATGGTGGTTTCATGACTTGGAATTCCATGTCATGTTTTCATATCCCATGTCGGATGATCCAAGGGTAAACATAATTGGCATGTGTGAGGCCACATCTTGTGATTATTAATTATGAAATGTTTCGATCATTTCCCATTGTTATTCATTTTGTTTTACATGATAACTATATTATTAGAATGGGGTTGTTTAGTGTGATGGTTTTGGGTGTGATGTTAGATTTAATTTTGTTCTTTTTTAATTCATGTGATTCTTGTTCTTTTTTTTCTCACCCCCATTGAGATATTTCATCGGAACCCAAGTGTGGATTGTAATTGTAGGTATGGATCTTCATTTCTGGTGTTTTTGAGAAAAAAATGGAGTTTCTGGAAATTTTAGGAGTACAAGATGGGTACTTAGTAGCACAAGCCATGTACCGGGTAGCCGTAGGTAGTCGTGTTCTGACTGTGTAATGGCCAAGTACTTGTCCATATAAGGTAACCTGGAGACCACCTAATTCGGGCCCCGATAAAGGCATATAAACAACATGAATATTTAATGAACACAACTTGTATTTTTATTTTTATTTCATTATTAGACTAGGGTCACATCTAATTCATAAAACCTCCTTCTTCTAGCGTCGTCTTGTCTAGGAGCGACTGAAGATCACTGATTCTCCTCTGAGCCCCCGATTGGCAGTTCATTCTCCGAATCAAACACTATCGATTACATTGTAATAACCATGGTTAGTCCTTCCTTATTTTAAAGAATCTTATCTTGTTTTCTCCTCCTTCGTGAGTTATTCAAGGTTGAACGTTTTTGACATTTTTTTAGATTTACAATGTTTTAATTCAAATCAGAGGCTGAGATTCAACTATATCGATCATAAAATGTCAAGGTAGGTGGTTTGTGCATTTCTTTAGTTTTCTTTCAATTATATGTCCAAAAAGTGCAGAATAGCCAATTATAGTGTATTGCGTGTTTTTGAAATAAAACCCTGATGATGCATGTTATTGTTCTGTTGGTATAATAATGGTTTTTGTTTGTGAATTAGGTTTACTTCATTGTATATAGATGTGTTTTCCCATGCTTTTTGATTTTGGTCGTTGGGTCTAGAAATGCTTGTTAGGTTGTTATCCTCTCCATGACTATTGTTGTTAGATGATGTCTATATTATAAAACATGATTTTGATATGCATTGTTGTTTTTTAGCCAAGAAGTATTTTGAGAATTACTTTGGCTGCTTGATATCATTTATTCACATTTTTATTACTAAGGGTTGTGGGAATCTAGGGTTGTGAGACCATAGGGATAATGTATGTTGAGGGCTTCCCCATAGTGTCGTTATCTTTGACTTTGTGAGACCATAGGGGGGATAGACATTGAGTGCTCCCTTGGAGTTTATTTAGTATATCGTTGTGATACCACAGGGATAATTGGATGTTGAGTGCTTCCCTAGAGACTCTATAGTTTACCATTAAATGACCATTAGAGGAATTGACAGTGAGTGTGTCCTCATACAGTCTTTATCTAAGTTGAACCAAGGGGTTAGACTTTGAGAACTTCCGAGTGGGTTTCTTGTGATTGATTGGTTGAATTTTTAATAAATGTAAATTAATTTAGTTGAAACCATAGGATTGTTTACTTTTGATTACTTCTTTGTTTATTACTACATTTTTTATATAGCTTGCTATAAATATATATATTCACTAATAGTTTGGAACAGATCATTGGGTGGTTGCCTACTAGGATTTTTTACCCACACTATTTGGGCTAGGATTTTAGGCCAAAATAGATTATATTGTTAAAAGTATAAATAATGGAAAGTGCCCTGCCACTTCAGTTACTTGATTGGTGTGAAGCTGGTGGGTATGAGTCCAAGATGATGCTTGTGATTTTTTTGGAGTTGTTTACTTTTTTCCCTTATACTTTGGTTTAGTACTATATTCTAGAATTGTGACTTTTTTGGCTGATTTCCAAGGCATATGTAACATCCATATTTTATATATGTGTTCCATTTTTTTATTAAATTTAGTCTTATTATGTTTATTTATTGTGAGGTATTACTGCTTCTACTACTATTATATGTGGTTTTCACTATGTTACTCTGCCAATGGGGGCATTTTTTCCCTATTATCACACCCAAGGACCTTAATGTGACTTTATAGTGTCTAGAGTTTAGTAAAATGCACTTGAGGTCATGTCACCAATTAGGTATGAGAAACCTTTGGGCAGAACCCAGAACCGGGATGTTACAAGGTGCTATAAAAGGTATTCTTTTCTTCTTGAGTGAATATTTGGAACTTATAGACAGGGATATGAATGAATGGGTAGTTAGTAATAATATGTGCCTAGAAGAATCTAACCCGTGTACAAAGAAAAGAAAATTTACCTCGGCTATTTCAATTTTTATGTTTTTTAAATTATTACAGTTGATTTGATCTCACTATTGTGTGGTTCACATGTTTTTGTTATTTTTGTTGATATAATTGTTATTCTATTTTTGTTTCAACCCGATGAGAAGAGGGTATTCCATCTCATGAATTATATAGGCACCTACTAGAGATCACATTTCATGTACTCTTATTATGCCATTTAGGGTGAATTACTGATTGCATGTTTTTGTGATAGATGTTGTGTTATATATGTATGTTAATTGATAGGGTATTACTAATGTTTAATGATTCGTTTGAATGGGCACCAAACATTTGTCCCTGAGGTGTTATGGGACATCATGGATCGGGATTTGGTGGATCATAATGTACTTAATTGTTATTCCTTGTGATATTAATGAATAAGATTCCAAGATTTAATTTGTAGTGATTATTGGCCCCCGAGGATTGTAATTAGGCACTTTAATATTTTTTCAGTGTTTTAGTTGGATTCATGAATAGTTTTTGAGGCTTGATATCAGGAAAAAACAAGAATAAATGGTGTGTAATGATGAATACCCACCTTGTATCCAGGTGTTTGGAAAAGAACTGTTTTTATTATGTACACACTATGTACTATTTGTACACGCCTTGTAGTATGAAACTGTGTGATTGTATGTGTGGGCAGAGACATGGGGTTGATAAATCATTGATGGAATGCACCATGTACCAAATGTGCACGCTATATTGTAGAGACCATGTAACCGGTAATGTGACTAACAACACGAGTTGGTGAAATCCTTCTAGTACACACCATGTTATGCATAAACACATCACGTAGAGTCAATAATGCCTCTGACCATGTGACTAATGACACGGGTGGTTGAAAATTAAGTGATATATGCCATGTATGGAACAAACATTCCATGTATTATTGTTCTTTGAGAAATGTGTGGTTAAACCATGTGGATGAACTCGGGCAGGGGAAAGTGATTGAAGTACATTCTATGTCAGTAGGAAGAACACACTATGTTTATGGGGGTTACACAACCTATGTTAGAAGAAGTACATGCCCATGTGATGTATTAAGGGAACATGCCACGTAGGTGTCATACACGCAGTGAATACATGTTTTAAAAAACATGAATATTTCATTTATCTTGTTCCCTTCTTGAAATTCTAAATTTCAGTCCTTGATAATCTTGTTCTATGGTGTGTGCCAAACCTTGCATAGTAATGCCATAGAGACATATTCCGGTTGTACGCCAGATACAAGTCAACGATCGTACAACAGACATGGTTGATCAGAGACTACCAGTAGATCCTCCTGTCTTGCCCATCATGGCACTAGCCGCCATTCCGGATATAAGTGCAAATGCACAGTTCCGTGAATTCTTCATGAGGTTTATACAAACCTTTGGGGGAGAACCACATCCAATACTATCTATGGAAGAGTTGACGTGGGTATTTCAGTAGCATCATCCTTCCAGTTTCTCAAGGGATGGAGGACCTCAGGCTAAAAGTTCTTGTTTAGAAGTGATGTTTTCTATCTCCGTGCATCTGGAGATACCTCTAGAGGGGAGGTTCAATCTCGCTACATACATGCTTCAGGATTATTCCAAGATATGGTGGAATTTCATATCACAAGAAGGACACTAGCATGTTATGGATTAGGATGAGTTCTAGATTGTCTTCTATGATTAATTCTACTCATAGAAAATGAGGTCCGGTCGAGTCCAAGGGTTCAAGAGTTTTGAGTAGGGTACTCTGTCAGTTATGGAGTACTATTCTCACTTCACAAAGCTGCAATGCTACACACCCATTCCTGTGGGTGATGAGTTATTTCTGGTAAGGAAGTTTAAGGATGGTCTTAGGTGTGAAATTTGATTATAGGTGAACATTTTAATGTTCATATCAATCACTTATATAGTCAACCAGGCACTAATCATAGAGCACAACATGAGGGATTCTGGAGCTATGAGCCAGGCCAGCTCGACATCTAGAATTGGTACCCCTCCGATTGATAGTAGGAAGCTCCATAGGGTGTCTACGCGCAAGGATCTGAGTATGAGATATACTCTTTTAGGTAGTCATGTGTTATGATACCATGTATGAATGAGTGGGAATACAATGCCACATTGCATAAGAGACCAAGTTGAGTGCCAATTGAATGGAATGATGGGTCTTCTTCAGTGTTTCTGTCATATTTTCTCAGCAGAAGCTGGTGCTCAGGGGATTTGTTTTGACTCCTTATACCGAAGCTGGACCAGTAGTCCTCTATCAGTTAGGGAACTGGAATTCTTCAGGCAGTTTAGGATGAGGTGGAGGTCGTGGGAACAGTGTTAAGGCACAGGTTTTTTGAAATCTGCATGGTGTATTAGCTCAAGGATCACATACATCTTCATAGGGCCGCGACTCAAGTCAATATTTTGCGATAGATAAGACCGAGTATGAATATGATTTCATACCTTCTATAGTTGGACCTACAATTCTAGTTACCTTGGTTTTAGATTCTATACTTTTTGAAAAAAGGGCATCCCATAGTTTCATATATGTTTCTATTGTGGATGCCTTGGGCACTATATCATTACCTCTTATGATACCCTGACTCTAGACACTTTGTTGGGGACAATAATGTCAAATGTGTGTCAGTGCACAGAGTCCCCTTGTGAGGTTGGTGGATGTAACATCTTTTGGGAACTTTATGTCTTGGGGATAATGGGTTATGATTTCATTCTCAGAATGGAATAGTTTGTTCCCTTACAAGATGTTTTCAATTGATATCATCGTATGGTGAGATTCATGTCACTAGAGGGCTGTTTCTTTCTACATAAGGGTGAATGGGATTTCTGGGCGTGCAGAGCAGGACCCGACGATCCTGGGTTGGGAGGAGCTTATAGCATCCCGCCTTTTTATCACATAAACATTCATTACCTTATACAAAATTGAGGATCTTTAAGGTTTAGTGTCTTGGAAACCAGGAACCTAATACATGACAACATTAAAAATTCTTCTTAAATAGTTGAAAGGATTATTCATTTGTTCATCCCATGTTCATTACAGAATCTCATAACATGGGAGCATACATTAAAAGAAAGGGTGAGCAGAAGGCCCAGTAAGGGAAACAAGGGAAACATTTAACATGTGAGCTTGAGATACATCAATAAAGTCATGAAATGAACTCTAAGGCATGAGAAAGAAATCATGAGGCATATCATAATTAAAAATAATGTATTTCATTACTTGAAGTTGTGGCTACAACATTTAACTTATAAAATCATGAACATATCACCAAGGTCCATCCCCATGGTTTCATTTGAATTTACCAAAGTTATTCACCAATGTATCGTTTAAATTCTAATCTATAGTGGTTACATCATTACCCAATGCAATGGAGTGATATCAGGGGACACCATTAAATTTTCCTTTATTATCATGTGATCCACATATATAATCGTAAAAAATTTCATAAATAACCCATATAGAATAAAAGAAATGGGTTTCATTTTATAATCATAACATTTTAAAAACTGCTTTAAAGACATGATTTTTATGTCAATTTGAAGCCATGGAAAAAGGAAAGCGGGTTTCATATATGTAAGTCCCAAAATTAAAATATCAAATATTGATATATATTTGAATACCCATATAGAAGAAAGAACTTTGAGTATTCACTTAATGAAATAAAAGAATTTGAGAAATGGAGAGTGACATTTTGAGACGAAAATTCTACAGCATAACGGGTATGTTACAGGGTTTTAGAAAACATTGAATAGAAAGGGGACATGGGTCACACACTCATGAACGACCCACAAAACAATATAGTGGAAGAATATAAAGGAAATATGAACATGGTAATTATATTTGAAATACATACCATTTGAAATGAAAAAAGTGGAAGGAAGACAAAAATAAGATTTCTCTTATGAAAATTCGGCAGCCTAACGGCGTCACTTAAAACTTAAAAAAAATGAATTAACGAGATCAAATAGGGTCTATAATAATATGAAAATAAATGATCAGTATGATAGATATAGATATCATACCCCAACATAATAAAATGTAACATCAAAGACATGAAATAAAAATAGATCTTGAAACCTAGAAGGGTGAAAGAGTCCCTTGAAAATTCTGCAGCATAACGGTGCCACTTAATACTTCAAAAAATGAATTGACGAGATTAAATAGGGCCTCTCATCATATGAGCATAAAATATCAGTACGATAGATATAGATATCATACCCCAACATAATAAAAAGCAACATTAAAGACTTGACATAAAATTATATCTTGAAAACGAGAATGGTGAAAGAATCCCTTAAAAATTCGGCAGCCTAACGAAGTCACTTAAACAATCATAAAATGAATTGATGAGGGAAAGAGGGGTATCTCATCATATGAACATGAAAAGGACAGTATGTTTAATATAAAATAACATACCCACCATAAGAACGTGGAGAATAAAAGAAATGACATAAAAGATAGTGCTTGGAATGAAAAAGAGTGGTAGGATCCCTTACATTAAAACATAACTCTTAAAAATCAGAGGTTGGAACATTGAGGGATTGGGGAACCTTGGGAGGACTCCTTGGAAGGTAAGGAGACCAGAACATCGTTGAGGATGATATATTAGTAGAATGGATGAGATAATGGCTTGGTATTTATAGGGAAAGTGTGGGGCGAAGGCATTAATGGCCAAGGGACACATCATTGGTGGTATTGGCAAAACCATGGGCTTTCCCATGGTATTTCCCAAGGTGTTAAGCCACATGGGACCCATCATACAATAATTAATACCATTAAGTTGACCATCCCTTAAAATATCTCATGAAATCATCATCATGCAGTCTGATATCATTAAACATACCGAAACCCTAAAACTGTATTTTACTATTCACTAAAAATTCAACTTTTTCAGAAAACTCCAAAAAATTTAACTTAACATAATATCAATTCTTTGAATTCAAAAATAAACTCCATTTTATAAAAATAATTTTTTAAATATTTTAAAATTAATTTTTAAATAAAAACACTATTCACCAAAAATTCAATTTTTTTCAGAAAAATCCCCAAAAATTACATTAGCATAATATCGATGTTATAAATTCAAAATTAATGCCCATTTTATAAACAAAATTCTAAATATTTTAAATTACTTTCTAATTAAAAAACACTATTCATTCGAAAAAACTAATACTTGACTAATAATTTATAAAAAAGTTTTTTGCCTATTTTATAGAATCACATTAATTAATCAAGGTGCCTATACTATATTAATACATTTTTAAGTGATATTACTAATCCATTTGGTCACATTAATAATCCTAAGAATAAAATAACTATTCATACATTACTTTTCACAAAAAATTAAGTTGATCTTATTAGACTCCAAATTTCTTACTAAACACATTTGCAGAAGACCTTTTTTGGAAAATCATTACACATCATTAATTATTTGAGGTTTACAAAAATATTTTAAAATATCCTTTTTTTCAAATTCATCAATAATATACATCCTACATTTATCTGGACATATGAAAATTTACAAACTTCACCATAAGAATAAAACACAATTTTATTTATCTCAAAGAATTATACAAAGCATTTACGGTCTCCTTACATAGCCCCTTATAACCCCAGCATTGGACCTAAGTGTAAGGTGTGCTAAGGTGATAGAATCCGAGGGCGGCTTTCCTAACATTGCACGAGTAGTAATTTCTCTCATTTTGAACTTCTCACAAAGGAGATTCTGTTCTAGCTTCACACGATGAAGATCAGCTTGGGTTTGGTCCAGAGAAAATCCCAGTGGTGCTACCTCCTTCCCAGGTTCTGTTAGATGGGCTTCGATTGGCCCGAGACTACTGGATTAGACCATAAAATCTTCTTTCTATATTAATTAACCATAATCATGTGTATTTAGGGACAATAATCACAACATTTAGTTTCCAACGGTCATATTGACCAATGGTTATATAACAGTCAAATCCCAACGAAATCATTTTAATTATACTCATGTTTTCAAATGAAACTATTTTGTTGAGTATAAAAATAACACACAAAATTAGGAAACAATATTTATTCAAAATTTCAGGTCGTTCCATTCTTCCCCCCTTAAGAAATTGCATCCTCACAGTTTTTTGAAATTGGGCTTGGAAATTTCATTGAAAGTCCCACATCGGAAAAGGAGTCAATAAACCTATTACTTTAAAAGAAAGGGGAGTACAAAGGTCACCCGAGTTAACCCATACTAGGATTCCATGTAGGGAAACATGGATATGTAAGAGAAAAAAAAGGGTCATGTTTTGAAGGAGAGTGATATAAAACATGATTAGAAGAAAGTTAACCACAAGAAAATCACAAACTTATGATGTGTGTAAACGGTCTTTGATTACCCAATAGGAAACATAAACCAACAACATTTCTTTTTTGTTTTATGTTCATTTTCATAATTTTCAGGAATTCATTTACTGCAAATAATTAAAACATAAAGAAATATACCTACCTTTAAATAGAGTTTCATCCTTTAATATTTTTCTACCAAAACTAATCTTTCCTCCAAACATTGAGAATTCAAAAACACATGGTCTCATCAAAAGCACAATAATCATCTTCTAGAGAATCACATAATCCATGAAAGATTAACTATCTATTTATCCTATCTTTAAAAAATATCCCAAAAATAGAAAGGGTAAGATAAAACAACTCTTCAAAAAGAAAAAACCCCATAGGAAGGGAAACTACTTTAAATCATCAATGTTCCACGGTACTACCAAAAGTTCCTCATAGACCATTCCATAAATAACTCTCCCTAAAATTCCTTAAAATAAACCAAACTAAGATTGAAACCCAAATATAAGAAGGATTTGATAACATAGTCTTCCAAGATAATCATTATCGTTCATCTCTAAACAACATCAACCACTCCCAACTTCTTATAACAAATGTAACTAACCCAAACATATTTTTCCCAGGATAGGTTAATCAATTCCATAAGTAACCTAAATTACTATAAGTTCACCTCAAATTCATTAATTCTTCAAAATATAATTCAACCTTTACTCCTTAAAAAAATACCATAGTAATCTATTTACCTCGATCATATGTTGTTCCCAAAATAGTGAATGCCTTCCAAAATAATAATCATATTTTAATCCCCTAATCATCCTTTTTCCAATAAGAATATCTTCACAACATCAAAATGAGGTACATAACAATAGATGATTTCCTTAATGATATAAAACCATTTTAGGTAGTGACTCTATGTTATATGAAAACATTAAAGATATGCTCATAGGGCACGAACTAAAATACAACATGACTTAGACAATCATTGCAAAGAAGTTGCATGTACTTTAGTCATCATGATCCATCTCAGCATGGGACTTGCATTGTTCCCTTGTACATGAAGATTATTGATGCTCATCATACTTCTCATCCATTCCAAGAGAGAATTTACTTGGATAATTTCCATCTTCTCCATATTTACGACATTGAAAAGTATAAGGTACATTTGATCGAACCTTATCTCTATTCATCACATTACCCATTTTTTAAAGAAGTTGGCTAGATTATGCCCTATCACCCCACACATAAAACATCTTATGGTTCCTTTGTGACATTATCCTTGTTGCCCCTTTCCACACTTTTTTCACAAATGAAATTGGGTCTTCTTTACCTTATTTACTTTATCATAAGAACATCCTTGAGACTTCATCTTCTTCCTCCTTGATGAATTTGGGCATTCAACTAGGTACCAATTATTAATTGTGATTTTTGATAGCTAGTATGGCATAGTCATAATATGTTCAACTTTATCTCTTGTCATATTTGTCATATTAAAAGGGAAATCTTCACATTTCCTATCACATTTGTTGTTGAGACATGTTCTTTCATTTCCCGCCATTAACTAAGAAAATGAATTATAATTAGCAGGCTTAAATACTTATCCAATAATCATGAAAATGAAACTTAATGAATATAAGGATAAACTTGTAGAAGAAAAGTATACCCTAGCTTGTGATCCCCTAGGTTCCAATCTAGGTTATCCATGATCATATATTCTTATGTGAATCATTATTTTATTTTATCTTTGTCCTGTTAATAATGGTTCATACAAAGCTTATGAATTTACCAAAGCATATCCCCTAGGAGTGTCAAACCAAGAGTGCAGAAAGGCCTCTTGTCATGCATCAGGTTACCACGGGTCATGCCCTAAACACCTTCTCAGAGATTTCACTCCTAGGAACATTTGTGCCAGATCCACCTCTACTTGTTCATATCCAGACAAGGATTTATTTGTTTGGAACCAGCTTACTCTATACTCACCAAAATACCAGGATGATTTCCTATATTTAAACTTTTATATAGGGTTATTCCTAATTTTTTCATATCATAATTTCCATAAATAACTAAAACATTATTTTGATACCAACTATAGAATCCCGCCTTTTTATCATAAAAATTTCCATTACATTATACAAAACCAAGGATCTTTAAGGTTTAGTGTCTTGGAATCCAGGAACTTAATACATGGCAATATAAGTCATTCTTATAAACACATGAAAGGCTTCTTCATTTGTTCATACTAAGTTCATTACAGCATATCATAACCTGGGAGCATACATCCAAAGAAAGGGTGAGCAGAAGGCCGAGTAAGGGAAGCAAGGGAAACATTCAACATGCCAGGTTGAGATACATCAATAAAGTAATGAAAATAACATTAAGGCATGAGAAAGAAATCATGAGGCATATCATAATTAAAAATAATGTATTTCATAACATCAATATGTGGCTACAACATTTAAATTATACAATCATGAACATATCACCAAGGTCCATCCCCAAGGCGTCATTTGAAATTACCAAGGTTACTCACCAATGTATCGTTTAAATTCTAATCTATAGTGGTTACATAATTACCCAATGCAATGGAGTGATATCAGGGGGCACCATTAAATTTTCCTTTATTATCATGTGATCCACATATATCATCATAAAACATCTCATAAATAACCCATATATCTTAAAAGAAGTGGGTTTCATTTCATATTCATAACGTTTTAAAAATTGCTTTAAAGCCATGATCTTTATGTCACTTTGAACCCACAGAAATAAGGAAAGCGGGTTTCATGTTTGCAAGTACCAAAATTAAAATAGAACATTTTTATATATACGTGAATACCCATATAAAAGAATGAACTTTGAGTATTAACTTAATAAAATAAAAGAATTTGAGAAAAAGAGAGTGACATTTTGAGACAAAAATTCTGCAGCATAATGGGTATGTTACAGGGTTTTAGAAAATATTGAAATGAAAGGGGACATGGGTCCCCCACTCATAAATGACCCATAAAAAATAGAGGGATAGAATATAATGGATATAATAACATGTTAGTTAAAATTTAAATATATACCATTTGAAATGAAAAAAGTGGAAGGAAGACAAAAATAAGATTTCTCTTATGAAAATTTGGCAGCCTAACAGCGTCACTTAAAACTTAAAAAATTGAATTACAAGATAAAATATGGTATCTCATAATATGAACATAAAATATCAGTATGGTTGATATAGATATCATACCACAATATAATAAAAAGGAACATAAAATACTTGACATGAAAATATATCTTGAAAACATGAAGGGTGAAAGAATCCCTTAAAAATTCGACACCATAACGACGCCACTTAAATCTTCAAAAAATGAATTGACGAGGTAAAATAGGGTCTCTCTTAATATGAATATAAAATATCAATATTATATACAAATATATCATACCCCAAAATAATAAAAATTAACATGAAAGACTTGACATGAAAATAGATCATGAAAACGATAAGGGTGAAAGAATCCCTTAAAAATTCGGCAACCTAACGACGCCACTAAAACAATCTTAAAATAAATTTATGAGAGCAAGAGGGGTATATCATAAAATGAAAATGAAAAACAAAGTATGGTTAATATAAAATAACATACCCACCATAAGAACATGTAGCATAAACGAAATGACATAAAAGAGTGTACCTGGAAAGAAAGAGAGAGGTAGGATCCCTTACTTTAAAACATAACTCATAAAACACAAAGGTTGGGTCCTTGAGGGCTTAGGGGAACCTTGGGAGGATTCTTTGGAAGGTAGGGAGACCCGAACTTCGTTGAGGATGATTTTGGAGTCGAAAGTATGAGATAATTTCTTGGTATTAATAGAGAAAGTGAGCGGGCAAGACATTAATGGCCAAGGGACACCTCATTGGTGGTATTGAAAAAACCATGGGCTTGCACATGGTATTTCCCAAGGTGTTTGGCCACATGGGACCCCTCATACAATAATTCATCCCCTTTAGTTGACCATCCCTTAAAATATATCATTACATCATCATTATGCAGTTATGATTTCATTAAACATACATAAACCCTAAAACTGTATTTTTACTATTCACCGAAAATTCAAATTTTTCAAAAAACTCCCAAAAATTTACCTTAACATAATATCAATGCTTTGAATTCAAAAATAAACACCATTTTATAAAAATAAATTTTTAAATATTTTTAATTTAATTTTTAAATAAAAACACTATTCACCGAAAATTCATTTTTTTCAGAAAAATCCCCAAAAATTACCTTGGCATAATATCGATGATATAAATTAAAAAATAAAGTCCATTTTATGAAAATAATTTTCTTAATATTTTTATTTTAATTTTTAATCAAAAAACAATATTCACCTGAAAAAACTGATACTTGACTAATAATTTCTGAAACAGTTATTTACCAATTGTATTGAATCACATTACTTAATCAAGGTGCCTATACTATATTAATACATTCCTCAAGTGAGATTACTAATCTATTTGGTCACATTACTAATCCTAAGCATAAATTCACTATTCATAAATTATTATTCACCAAAAATTATATTGATCTTACTAGACTCCAAATTTTGTAATGAACACATTTGTAGAAGACATTTTTTTTAAATCATTACACATCATTATTATTTAATGTTTACAAAAATATTTTAAATTATCTTTTTTTTTCAAATTCATCAATAATATACATCCTACATTTATCCGGACATTTAAAAATTTACAAACATCACCATAAGTAGAAAACACAATTTTATTTATCTCAAAGAATTTTAAAAAGCAGTTACATTCCCCTTATATATCCCTTTATTACCCTAGCATATGACCTATGTTTAAGGGGTGCTAGGGTGAGATAATCCAAGGGCAGTTCGGCCAACATTGCATGAGTAGTAATTTCTATCTGTTTGAACTTCTCACGAAGGCGATTCCTTTCTAGCTTCACACGATGAAGTTCGGCTTGGGTTTCATCCAAAGTAAAGACCAGTGGTGCTACCTCTATCCCATGTTCTGTTAGATGGGATTCTATTAGCCCAGGACTACTGGATGAGGCCATCAAATCTTCTTTCTATGTTGATTAACGAAGATCACTTGTATTTAGAGACAATAATCGTAACATTTAGTTTCCAATGGTCACATTGACCAATGGTCATATAACAGTAGAAACCCAATGGTCTCATTTTAATTATACTCATGTTATCAAATGAAATTGTGTTGTTGAGTATAAAAATAACACACAAAATTAGGAAACATGATTTGTTCAAAATTTCGGGTCATTACAGAGCTATAGCCCATATTTCTAGTGTGTATCATGATGACCAGGGGACTTCACAGATGGATATTCCTCTAGTAGTGGATCGTTTCAGAGAGGTCTTTCCAAAGTATTTCTGAGGTTTGACTCTAGAGCATGAGGTATAACTTTCTTTTAAAATTGTTCCAGGAGTGTCATTGATGTCTATTTCTGTTGATTGGATGGCTTCACAAGAGTTACAGGAGATCAAGAAACTGTTAGAGGAGTTACAGGCAAAGGGTTTCATCTGACCCAATACTTCTCCTTCGGGTTTGTCTACCCTGTTTACGAAGAAGGCGGATGACACCCTTATAATTTTTTTGGATTATATGAGGCTGAACCAGTTGACGGTCAAGAACTGATATCCCATTCTGAGGATTGATGATCTCTTTTACCAACTTCAACGATCCCAAGTGTTCTCTATAATTGACATGAGATCCGGTTATTATTAGTTCCACATTAGACCATCATATATACCTCTTACAGCCTTTCGGGGCAGGTATGGTCTATACGAGTATGTGGTTATGTCGTTCGGTCTCACGAACGTGCATGTTGTTTTCAATGAAAGGATGAACTACATTTTCCATCCATACCTTGACTCCCTCATGGGGGTTTTTGTGGACGATATCTTGGTTTACTCTCACACTCAACACGATCATGCAAAACATCATTAGATTGTATTTATAATAATGAGAGAGGATTAGTTATATAGTAAGCTCTCAGAATGTCATTTTGGTTGGACTAGATTCACTTCATCGGTCATGTTATCTTAGAGAAAAAAGTATTAGAATACCTAGAGAAAGTTTGAGAAGTATATTTCTAGGAGCATCGAAAGAACTTCTTTTAGGTACATTATTTTCTATTGTTGGACGGTTACTATTGTCATTTTATATAAGACTTTTCATGCATATCAACACCACAATAGGACTAACTAAGAATGGTGTGAAGTACCTGCGGATAGATTCATGTGATTTAGCCTTATAAAAGATAAAAGGGAGGTTTACTTCAGTACTTATACTAGTTTTTTCAGAGCCGGGTAAGAGTTATATAGTTTACTCTGATGCATTATCTATTTGGCTGGGAGCAGTGCATATGTAGGGATAAGGAGTCATTGTGTACGTTTCATAACAGTTGAGACCACATGAGAGGAATTATAACGACCCATACTTTATTACATTATTATTACATCAGAATTGAATTTTATTTATTACAACATATAATAAAACCATGATAGGACCGTATAGTTATAATGTCTTTAGAAGTAATGAAACATAAATAGTGTCATAAAACATCTACATTGTCTCTCGTTTATTTCATCATAACTTGATACTTTTTTGGAATATCATATTTAATACCCTTCTTCCTAACCTGGGGAAAAGAAACATACAAACAAGAGAGCTTGAATTCTTATTAAGGGTAAACAAAGGAAATATCAATCATATCATATTCATAAGAAAAGAACATTTGAAAATCTTCTTCTGCATAAGAGATCATAATAACATGTCATGGGATAAATCATATAAGTGAAATGTAATCCCAATAATCATAGAATAAGACATGAAAATTTGTGGCATACACACATAATCATATAAAATAATTTCTTATTAGTCAAGGATCTTTTCCAAGACCATCATAGCGGAAAACATCCATTATTGAACCGAGTTCTCACCTCATTCCAACCCTGTATCACTTATCCAGATTAACTTGTCATTCCAGCGATGTCTATGTCATGAGATATAAATCATTATCCATTATATTGGAAGAATATATAGGTTCCACCCATCTCATAATTCAACCATTTTTATGTGTGCCACAAAAACATAAATCATACATCATAGCATAACCCATGTAATAAAAGGGGATTCATACATATCATGCCATCATAACATAATCTATATAAGATAAAAGAACTTCATAAAAATAATACCATCATAATTAAATCTAATAAATTTAATAATAGGGATAGAAACATAAGCCTATATCAGCTAAGATGGAAAATAATTGTGATAAAACACTTGAACTTTGTTCATGAGGAAAATATCCTTTCTTCTTCAAAAAAAATTTCTTTTCTCAATATGTCTTTTAATTTTAAAATAAAGGACGTTAATTGAAAATAAACTTGTAAAAATTTATATGATTATTCATGTAAATAATGTTCAATGAAAGTTGAAAAATCTTTTCATGCAGTATATATTTAAAAAACATTATCCTCGTACTTTTTTCGGGAAAGTAAAAAATTACCTTGTATGGTAAACAAAAGAAAGATTTCGTTCATACCATGTGGTAAAAGTTAACATTGTGTAAAAATGACTATAAACATAAATGGAAAATAGTAAACATTTTATGAAATTGTTTTTAGAAAACATGTACATGGATGATAAATATAACTTCATTAAATACATACGAATAACAAATCTCACATAAAAACAAGATTGAAAATTGTATCCCTTACCTTCGGTATGATATGCTTTGTATATATCTGAACCTCATGTATACTGATTTAAATAATGTTATGGATTTATTCCAGAATCATAATCATTTTTATGATAACATTTATGATCATGTTTCCATCTATTTGTTAGTAACATTTCATTATTAGTCGTTATTCGTGTATTAACTACATTATGTACTTATGTTTGTTTTGTCAGATAAGACCTTATTCATATTTTTAGGATATAGTTGTGTCATTTAAATAATGGTATTACTCTAATATATATAATATATATTCATTAAATTTATTTATTTAATCACAATTTAAAATAAAATTATGTAGAATGAATCATATATCACCGTGGAGATGGTAAGTTGTATGTACACATGCGTGATGATATCGTTAACATAATTGTTGAATGGTACCGAAGAGGATGGTCTATAGTATTTCATAATTAGTATAATGGTATATAATTCATATATATTTCTTATTTACACCATTATATCTATCCATGTAAGGTGGGGGTGAAAACCGATTACACCGCGACGTGGACACGGTAAGTCGAACGTACACACGTACGGGGATTTCGTTTTTTCGTAGGATTGATTGAAGGTGAAGTAACGATTTTTAATATTTATAATGAAATATAAGTATATGAGTGATACTAATGTTATTATTTTATAATTAAACAACTAAAGAAGTGGATGTAGAAGAATAATGAAACGTGAAAGAATCGGTAGAAGAAATTACCTCTTCCTCGACGTTCCTCCTTTGAATTTCTACTTAGGGAACTAGATATGGTTTTTTGAGAATAAAATAACCTCTAGAATATTTCTAGAGAAGATTAAAAGAGTTATAGGTAGGTTTTTGACGATATTGAAGGCTCAATAATAAGTGAATAGGAGAGGGAATAGGTCCCCTTTTATAAGAGAGGAGAGGGGGAATTTAGGAAACTCTCAAAAATATTAATTTATAATAAAATCAAAACCTAGTGAAAAAAATCTGAATTCATCCTAATTATAATATGATATAATATGGGGTTGTAACCTCATCAACATATAAATTATTGAAAACGTATATTTTCAATTTAAACTATATCCTTTTAAATGACCCTTAGTTATTCTATTTATGTTTAATTTTGTCGATAACATTCTAAAGATTTAATGGTAATGAATATTTACTTATGTTGTGTTAATTGAAAATAAATGCATAATTTATGATATTTTAGACCTTTTAATTATCCATTTTTAATTTTTATATATATATTTTTTGATTTTTATATAATTTAATAAAATGTTATGTTTATAAAATTTCAAGGGTCAATTTTGACACTATTCATTTATTAAACATTAAATAAAATTCTCATAGAATATAAATTCAAAAAAATATTAAATACAATAATAACATGTCATAGTAACCTATAATATTAATTTATTTCATTAATTAGCTCATATGATATTTCTTTTACCAATTTTAAAATCATTTATTTGATAATTTCTATTAATAAAATAATTTCTACATCACTATTGTCTTAGCATTAACCGTGATTATTAAATCTATAAATATTATAAACATTATTTTATGATGTGGGAAATTTTTTAGGTATCCATAGACTATATATAGTCGATTTTATCTCCTAGTTATCCATATATTAAAATTAATACACATATATAAAAAGAGATTTTAACACTTTGTCTATTTCATTAGTTTTTATTACATTCATTTCAATTTCATAGGTATGTGGCATTAAAGTGATTCCATTTCGAAATAATAGATTATTCGGATAGAATTTAATCGTCCAATATGATTTCTACAGGTTTTAAGTTAATTTTATAATATTATATGTACCCTTAATTACCTGATTTCCCTACAACCATGGTATTAAAAATAATTACCAATGTTACTATTCATAATGCCCAAAAAATAAAAGCAGCCTATTAACATAATTTGGACCTAATTATTACAAATATGGAATATATTTATCAAAATTAAAAACACAAAAGTTTCAGTAATTAATTTAAAATTAATCCCATTGTTGAGAAAATGGTTTTTTAAAAGTTAAAATTTTGAAAAAGATTAAAAATATTTTTCCCTTGGAATTAAGTTGAAAATTCATGATAAGGACATAAAATATATTAAATGGTAAAAATATATTCTATTTGTTCTTTAAAACCATCCAATATTATAATTTAAACTTATAAATTATCTCAATGAAAAAGTTTTTTTAATTTAATATTTTGCATATTTTTACTATTCATCAAAATATTAAAGTTATCAGAAAAATATAAAAAAAATTCCAAAGTTAATTATTATACCTCACATTAAAAATGAAGTTTTTTATATAAAATCATTAATATGTGAATGTATTACTTTAAAATCGCTTTCCCATTCAATGGTGTAAAATCAACCTTTTTAAAAAAGAAAAAAAAACTTCAAATAGGGTTTTATTCATAACCTATTACCAAAATATCAATTGAATGAATATCGAAAAAAGTAATTAATTATATAAAAATATATATATATATTATTAATTTATTTACTAAAAGTAATTTACTCAGAAATAAAAAGAACTAACTGATTTATATTTTTCTTATTGCATTTTCATAAGTTTATTATAATTATTCCTGCTATCCTAATAGCTAGGCTATAATGGTAATTTTATGTTAAGGGAATATCATAGTTCATTTAAACTCATAATTTCAGGCAAATAAATATACTAAAGTATAAAAATTATTCATTAAATATATTTCATAAAAACATTTGGGTGTTACATTCTACACACCCCCACTAAACAGAATTTCTCCCTCAAAATTCATCACATGGAAATAAACAAATGATGATACCTCTACCTCATAATACCCTCAAGTTACTATGTAGCTTCTTCTAATTAGTGATTTCTTAATAAAACTTTAACCATGCGAGTGGTCATGTTTTGTAGAAAATTTTTGTTATGATCTAGAATATCTGACGGTTTTTCTACATAAGAAAGATCATGCTCTTGCGGGATGACTTCCGAGATTAGTAAATGAGAAGGATCAGGTATGTATATTCTCAGGATAGATACATGGAACACATCATGAACTTGAGAGAGATTTGGTGGAAGCTCCAATCGGTAATCTACCATCCCAACATGATCTAGAATTTCAAAAGGACCGATATACCTAGTGCTCAAAATGCCATTCTTTCTAAATCTCATTTCTCTCTTCCAGGGGGAAATTCCTAAGAAAACATTATCACCCACTTCAAACACTAAGTATTTTCTTCAATTGTTAGCATAAATATTTTGTCAACTCTGAGCTGCTCTTCTGTTTTGTTGAATTGATCTGAAATTTTCTACAATTTCATCAATAAGATCAGGTCCAAATAGCATTCTTTTCCCAACTTCATCCCAACAAGTTGTAGTTCTACACTTTATTCCATAGAGGGCTTCATAAGGATCCATCTGAATACTGGAGTGAAATCTACTATTGTATGAAAATTTGTCCAATTGTTGGTGTTGATCCAAACCAACTTTTAAATCAATAGATCATGCTCTCAATAATTCCTCTAGAGTTTGAATTTTCCTTTCATACAGGATATCTGTCTAAGGATGATCAGCAGTGATGAAACATAACTCTATATCTAGAAAATGGTGAATACATCGCCAGGACATCAAGGTAAACCTCGGATCCCGGTAAAATATAATGGAAATTGGTACTCCATGCAATTTTACCACATCTTTTACATATATACAAGCATTATGATCAAGAGATAAATCCTCTCTAATAGAAATTAAGTGTGCATACTTCCTAAGGCGATCTACTATAACCCAGATAGCATTATTTCCTATAGATATTTTGGGAAGTTTGATGAAAATGTCCATATTGATGTTTTATAATTTCCATTCTAGTATTGGTAATGGTTGTAACATCCCCATAGACTTCTGTCTTTTTTCCTAAACTTACTGACAAACCAAGAATCAAGAGACATATTTTGCAACATCTCTTTTCATTTCATCCAATATAAAGTAATCTTCCAAGTCTATGTGCATCTTCATGCTTCTAGGGTAAAGAGAGAATGAATAATTTTGAGCCGCATCTAATAGATACTTCTTTAATTATTTTATGGGAGGAACACATCCCCTATTCATGAATATTATTTTATCATCACAATCAAGGCTTAATTCAAGAACAATTTACAATTTATTTTGTAACTCAGCATCTTCCTTTGGTGCATCATTAATCGTCACATGTATTGATGGTTGAACATTCAGTTGAAGAATATAAGATTTCTCCCCATTCATTATAATTTTAGGATCCATCCATTATAAATCCATTAATATTGGATCTTTTGTGATCTTCATAATGGATAAGCTGGCATGGTCATATTGACATAATGAATTTTCCACCTTGTTTTCTTTCTAAGGGTTGTAATGTAATGAGCAGTTTTAATCTTTAATCAACTCCATCCATTTTTATTGGCCCATATTTATCTCCTTTTTGGGGAAAATATACATTAAACATTTATGATCAGTATAAATATCAAACCTTTCACAATAATAAAAGGCCTCTATATCATTAAATCAATGATTACTACAACTAACTCCAAATCATAAGTGGGGTAATTTTTCTCATGGATTTTCATATTTCGTGAGGCATAAGTTATCAACATATCATTTTGTATGACAAAACACCCCAGCCCCTTCTTGGATGCATCACTTTAGATCAGAAGCCTTTCTCCACTACAAGGTACTGTGAGCACATGTGAACTGGATAACATTCTATTTATCTCTTTGAAATTATCTTCACATTTTTCCATACAAATGAACTTAACTCCTTTCTGAGTCAACTTGGTGAGTGGATTAGATAATTGTAAAAAAAATATTTCACAAAACGTCAATAATATTCATCCATCCCAAGAAAACTTTGGATCTCAGTTAATGTTTTTGGTCTCATCCATCTTTCAATAACCTCGATTTTTACAGGATCCACAAATATCCCCACTCTTGAGATTACATGACAGAAAAATGAATCTTTTTGAAGCCAAAATTCACACTTGGTAAATTTGGAATTAGTCATCTCCTTTATTAGTTTTCTCAGTACAATTATCAAATGATCTTCATGTGATTAATTTCTCTTTGAAAAGACATGAATATTATCTAAAAATACTATCACAAAGTAATCAAGATATTATCTAAATACTCTGTTAATTTGATCTATGAAGATAATACAGGAATTAGTAAGACCAAAAGGCATCACTTAAAATTCAAACTGTCCATAAATTGTTCAAAATGACTTAATTGGTATATCATACTTTTTGACCCATAATTGATGATACCCTGAATATAGATCAATCTTGTAAAATTATTGAGCTCTTCGTATTTATTCAAATAAGTCATTAATGCATGGGAGAGGATATTTGTTCTTGATGGTTATCTTGTTATGTTTTTTATAATCAATTCAAATTCTCATTGATCTGTCTTTATTATTAACAAATAGAATACGTGCTCCCCAAGGTGATGCACTATGGCATATGAATTCCTTATCAAGATTCTCTTGGAGTAGATTCTTCATTTCCTACAACATAATTAGGGCCATTTTATAAGGTGTATTGAAATAGGAATAACACCGGGTATGATTTCAATTAAAAACTCAACTTCACGATTTGGTCGAAGACCAGGAAATTCATCTAGAATGTCATCATAATACTTTCGTAAAATGGGTGTATTCTTAATCATCAGTTTCTCCCAAACCATTTCAGATAAATAACCTTCATTTATTGGAATCAATGCTTATAAGATGGAAGAAATTTCAACTAGAAGTTTATGTCCATCCTTGCACTGATAGATGATCATAGATAAATCTGGAATATGAAATGTGACTTCCCTTTATTGGAAATTAATATGATCCCCATATAAATAAATCTAATAAATTTCAAGAGTCATATAAAATTATACTAAATGAAGGGTCACATGATTTGCAGGAAGCACTTTACCACAAACATCAATTATAGATGAATTATAAACGTTTGATGTGATTGTTGTGCCATTACAAGTTGTCACAACTAACTCAAATTGTAATTATTCAAGTAATAAAGTGATATCATTAGAAAATTCATCATAAATAAAAGAGTGGGTGGATTTAGAATCAAATAATACATTTCTACTTTAGAGTGGATGGTAGGTTTTCCTTTCACCACTTCACTATGTACTCCACATCTTCAATATAAATTTCATGTGAATTTCATTTCTCGTTGACATTATGATTTTATTGACGTTGATCATCATAAAAAAACATTGGATTAGGGCATTTATTGGCATAATTCCTAATTTCCATTCACTTCTAACATTGAAGTGTAAGAAGTGCATTCGGTGTAGCCTTTTCATTGTTCGCGTCATTAGAAATTTTTTTCAATCACTTCGACATTTAATATCCCAATGGCATTGTTTTCCACACTTAAAACATTTACTTGTCCCTTTAAGAAAATTCCTTCCATGTATATTTATATACTTTTTTCATATGGGAAAACTCATCTCTTTTTCAATGTGGTCTTTAGATATTCCTTTGAATTCCAATTTTTCTTCTTATAAAACCCATTTAACTGAGGGGTTAATCTAGCCTCCATCTCAACCATGAGAGAAAATCAAACAATTTCCTCATAGCTATTGAATTTCCTTATGGCTAATTTCCATTCATTGACTTGGTTTAAGCCAATAAATAATCGACTGATCTTACTCTTAGGTTAGATAATAATTCTGGAAGCTTACCTTCAATGTCTTGTAAAATTTTCTTCGTAGGTTCCAATGGATACATCATCAATTAGCATGAATTCAATAAAACCCTTATTTATCATTTTTCTATGAAAAATAGGTATGTATATATTGAAAAATATGTTATTGAATCCATACCATTCCATGGAATCAATTTCATCTCTTTTCCTTCTAATCATTATAAGATTCCACCATTGATCTGCTTCACCTTCCAAACTATATACTGCTAGGATGACATTATCATGTTCAGAACATTCTAGTACTAAAAATATCATTTTAGTGGTACTAATCCATTGTTCATCCACTAATGGATCAGAAGACCCACTGAATAAAGGTGGATGCGGCCTCATAAAGGATTCAACAAAATGTATCTCTTTCCTTTTCACATTTGGATGTCCTACTTGATTCGTAGTTTCAGAATGTTGTGTGAGCATGGCTATATTGTTTTTAATTCGAACTCCCATAACTCTTGGTTTCTTAGTGGTGAAAATCATTGCATTTATCGTTTCATTCACCAAAAATCTGGTTCCTTCAGGTTCAATTCATTGACTAAAACTATGAATAATTGTGTGAGAAACACTAATCATAACAAGAAAACTAGATAATCATGGATAAAATTTCAATTTATCACACTTTATTTTTTATCATGTATTATTCGTGGACATTTCTAAAACACTAGGATTGTATCCTACACTTAGTCATATCCTTATTGTTTTTAATAAGATTGTGTCATCCTAATATCCAAAGGTTAAATATTCCTTTCCTCTGATACATATTATAGAAACCCATACATTACATACATTATTATTACTTCAGAATTAAAGTATATTTATTACAACGTATAATAAAACATGAAATGGTCATATTGATATAGTGTCTTTAAAAACTGGGAAACATAAACAACTAGTTCATAAAACATCTCCATTGTCTCTCGTATATGTCATCATAACTATACTTCTATTTGGAATATCATATTTAATACCCTTATTCTTAACTTGGGGAAAGTAAACATACAAAATTGTGATCTCAAATGCACAATAAGGGTAAACAAAGTAAATATCAACCATATCATATTCATAAGAACCTATCATTTGAAAATCATATCCTAAAAAAAAGATCATAATATCATGTCATGGGATAAATCCTATTTGTGAAATGTAATCCCAATAACCAAAAAATAATACAAGAAACATTGTTCTATACACACATAATCATAGAAAATCATTTCATATTAATCAAGGCACATTTCCAAGACCATCATAGTGGACAAAGACCATTACTGAACTGAGTTCTCTCCACGTTCTAGCCTTGTATCACTGAACCAGATTAACAAAAATTTACATCCATGTATATATCATGAGATAAAAATCTTTATCCAATGCATTAGAGGGAGATATGGGTCATATGCATCTTATAGTGAAACAATTCTTATGTGTTCCAAAAAACATAAATCATACAGCATAGCATAACCCACATAATAAAACAGGATTCTTAATCATCATTCCATCATAACATAATCCATATAATATAAAAGGACTTCATAAAAATAATAACATCATAAATTAATAAAATTGAAGTAATAATATGGATATAAACATTACCCTATATTATCTTACATGGAAAATAATTTTGAAAAAACCCATGAACTTCATTCTTTAGGAAAATATAATTTCATCTTTAAAACCCATTTCTTTTTTCAATATGTCATTCAATTTTTAAAAAATAAGTTAATTGAAAATAAAATTTTAAAAAATTGTATATGAATATTAATTTATATAGTGCTCTATGAAAGTATAAAAATCTGTTAATGTTGTATAAGTTAAAAAATCATTCTCCTCGTACATTTTCAGAAAAGTCAACAAAGCACCTCATATGGTAAAAAAAGAAAGATTCCATCCATTCCATGAGGTAAAGTCAAAAAAATGGTAAAAATGACATTAAAAATACATGTAAGAATATTAAACATCATATGAAAACATTTTCCAAAAACATGGATATGGATGATAAATATAACCCCAGTAAATACTTATGAATAAACAATCTCAGATAAAAACATGATTGGAAATGTTTTGCCATACCTTATGTCTGATAGGCATCCTATATATCTGAACCTCCTGTATAATGATTTAAATAATGTTATGGATTTATTTCAGAATCATAATAATTTTTATGATAACATTTATGATCATATGTTCATTCATTTTTAGTAACATTTCATTGTTACTCATTATTCGGGTATTAACTGCTATATGTACATATGTATGTTTTTTCGGATAATCCCTTATTCCCTTTTT
Organism: Viscum album; assembly: GCA_963277665.1. Taxonomy (NCBI): domain Eukaryota; kingdom Viridiplantae; phylum Streptophyta; class Magnoliopsida; order Santalales; family Viscaceae; genus Viscum; species Viscum album. The sequence goes on from OY728138.1 coordinate 38,128,795, forward strand.
AGGTTATAGTTATATAATTTACACCATGGTATATGTATAATATATATCATATATATTCATTCAATTAATTTATATAATCATGGTTTAATGATGATTATGTGGAATGAATCACATCACATTGTAGAGATGGTAAGTCGTACGTATGCACGCCCGGTGATATTGTTCCCATAATTGTTGAATGGTATTGAAGTGGATAGTGTATAGTATATAATAAATAGTATAATGTTATATCATTCATATATAGTTATTATTTATACCATTATACCGATCTAGTTATGGCGGTGATGAAAAATAGATTACACCTCGATGTGGAGACGGTAAGTCATATGTACACACACGTGATGATTTTGTTTTTTCATAGGACGTATAGAAGGTGAAAAAGGTTGTTTTATATTTATAATAAAATATATGTATATTATTGATTCTAAAGATATTGTTTTATAATTAAACAACTAAATAAGAGTAAGTACAATAGGAAAGAAACTTGAAATAATTGGTAGAAGAGATTACCTCTTCCTTGATGTGCCTCCTTTGAATTTACACTTAGGGCACAAGAGTTTTTCTTTTGAGAAGACCAGAACCTTCATAATGTTATTATATAAGTTTAAAATATTAATGGTTAGGGTTGGGCTGAGATTTAAAACTCAAAATTAAGTGAATATGAGAGGGAGGGGGTACCATTTTATAAGGGAGAAGAGGGGCGCATTAGAAAATTCTCAAAAAACTTTAATTTATAATAAAATAAAACCCTACCCAAAAACAACTAAAGTGTCCCTAATTCGAATATGATATGAGATAGGGTTGTAATTTTATCATTCAATAAATTTTGTAAAAATAAATTTTTCAATGTAATCCTTATCTTTTTAATAGACACGTAGTTATTCTATTAAAGTTAAATTTTGGTAATAATATTCTAAAAATGTAATGGTAATGAATATTTTGTTATGTGGTATTAATTGATAATAAATTTATATTAATTATATTTTAGACCTTATAATTATAAATTTCTAATTTTTAAATATTTTTTTTATTTTAAAATAATTTAATAAAATGTTATGTTTTAAAATATCAGTAGGGTCAATTTTGACACTATTCATTTATTAGAATATAAATAAAATTCAAACAGAAGATAAATTTGATCTAAAATATAAAATACACTTCTAACAGGTCCTAGTATCATATAAAATTCATGGAGAATATTAACTAGTTCATATTTTATTTATTTTATCATTTTTTAAACCATTTATTTGATATTTCTATTAATAAAATAATTTCTACATCACTATTGTATCATAATTAATGGTAATTATTTAATATTTAAAATTTAAAATTTATAAATAAATTATTATGATGTGGGTAATTATTTAAGAGTTCCATATACTATCTATAGTCAATTTTATATTCTATTCATTCTTATATTAATATTGTTAAACTTTTATAAAAAGAGATTGTGACACTTTTCCAATTTCATTAGATTTTATAACATTCTTGACATATTCATAGGTAAGTCGCAGAAAAGTGATTCAATTTAAATAAATTAATTATAAAGTTCTAATTTAATCCTCCAATTGAATTTTTACAGGTTTTAAGGAAATTTAGTAATATTATTTTTACCCTTAATTACCCGATTCACCTTTAACAATGGTAATAAAAATAATTACCAAAGTTACTATTCATAATGCACTAAACAAAAGAAAAATATTAACATAATTTGGACCTAATGATTCAAAATATGGAATCCATTTTTTATAATTAAAAACTTATAAGTTTCCATAATTAATTTGAAATTTATCCCGTTGTTGAGAAAATATGTTTTTAAAAGTTAAAACATTGCAAAAGATATTAATGTTTTTCACTATGAATTCATTGTAAAAATGTTTATAATGACATAAATGATATTAAATGGTAGAAATAGATTCTATTTATTCTATAAAACCATTAAATATTATAATTTAACCATATAAATTATCTTAATGATTTTTTTTAAAATTTAATATATTTTTACTATTCATCAAAATATGACTGTTATCAGAAAAATATAAAAATTTATCCAAGGTAAATTTTTATTCCCCGCATCAAAATAAAATGTTTTTGTTTTCATATGAAAATAATTAATGTTTCTAAGACTTAATATAAAATGGGTTCTCAATTCAATGTTATAAAATTAAACTTAATTTTAAAAAATATAAATCAAATATTGATTTTTTGATAACCTATGACTAAAATATCAATTGAATGAATATAAAAAATATTTTATTAAGTATATAAAACACACACACACATATATTTTATTAATTTCCTTACCAAATTCGATTCAATATAAAATTATAATATCTAATTGATTTATATTTTTAATAATGCATTTTCATAAGTTAGTTATTTTTATTCCTGCTATCCTAATGAATAGGATATAATGGTAGTTCTATATTAAGGGAATCTCACAGTTCGTTTAATCTCACAATCTTGTGAATATAAATCTACTGAAGGATAAAAATTATTAAATAAAATATTTCATAACAATATCTAGGTGTTAAAAGAATTACCCGACATACGATCTTGATTTGGCTCTCGTTGTTCATGCTTTATGCTATTGGAGACATTATCTGTTGGGACACCATTTTGTGGTTTTCACCATAGTCTCAATAATATCTTCACTCAGCGTGATCTGAATTTGAGACAATAATGGTGGGTTAAGAAGCTCCAGTCCTTTGATATCAAGCTTGTCTACATGCGTGGGAAAGGCAACATAGTGGCTGATGCATGGAGCAAGAGGACTTAGATTCAAGTAGTTCGGGTGGCTAGAAGTGAGTTGAAATTTATTTCTATGATATCTGAGATGCATTTGGATGTGTAGGATAGATAGGGGTAGAATTTTATTTTTTTCTTATTCTATTACCTATACTTTACTGGGTCGAGTGTGAATGAGGTAGCTATACGATTCTGAATCCTTAATCCTTCTGGAGAATATGTAAGGAGAGGAACCTATTCTTGGATGGACAATAAGAGACGATGAGATCTTTCTTTTTCATGGATGTGTATGGGTGTCAGCAGACATACACGAGAAGTTGATGTGGCAGTTTTACATCTCAGTTTGGTCAATTCATATTGGTGTCACCAAGATGTATCGAGATCTACACCATTAGTATTGGTGTCCTGGTATGAAGAGAGATATTGTTGGTTTTGTGATGAGGTATTCCACCTATCAGCAAGTGAAGGCAGATCATCAGCGATTGGAAGGGATATGGAAATAGTCACCCATTCCCGAGTTGATGTGGAATGATTTTGCGATGGACTTTGTGACAGGTTTTCCAAGGTCTCCTTGAGGAAATGATATATTTTGGGTTGTCAATAACGGACTCACAAATATTGCACACATCTTACTGATCAAGGAGACCATCAGTGTTGATGATATAGAAAGTTTTTACATCCAATATATTATACATTTTCATAGGGCTCTACACTCCATAATTTCTGATAGAGATACCCATTTTACTTATTGGGTCTAGCTGGCACTACAAAGGGATTTAGGTACACTTGTACTTATAAGTATAGCTTACCATCCCCAGACAGATGGCCTATCCAAGCGCACGATTCAGGAGCTGGATGAAATTATTCAACCATGCGTCCATGATTTTGGAGGTTCTTGGGAGAATCACATTCCATTGGGGAAGGTTATCTACAATAATAGTTTGCAAGAAACTATACAGATGGAACCTTATGATGGTTTGGACGATATTCCATGCTGATCACCACTATGTTGGAGGGAATTAGGTTAGGCAGCTATGTTGGGCCATCATCTTGTCCAGGAGACCATTCAACATGTGTAGTTGATTTAGAAGAGGATGGTTACCCCACAATCATGGCAGGAGTTTTTTTTTATGATCAACAGAGTTGAACTCTAGAGTTAGATGTCAAAGTTTAGGTTTTACTATGTGTCATATCGAGGTTGGGAAACTGGAGGATTTGGAGATAGTGTAAGCTTTCATCGAGAAACATCAAGCCATTTTGGGTTTTGCAGAGATTCAGTTTAGTTGCCTATTGGTTGAATATACCTCATAGGTATCAGGCGATGCATTATGTCTTCCACTTTTTTTAGCTACGACATTACTTCTCAAAATCATCTCATGTTTTTCAAACCAAGGAGGTTGAGTTGGAGGTGGATGCATTGTTCAAAGAGCATCCTATCCAGATCGTCGATCACAGTGTGAGGGTTCTCCATTGTTAATCTGTTCCACTGGAACAATTTCTATGGAAACCCAAGAGAGTATAAAATAAGACTAGGGAGAGAGAGACCGATGTGATATCGTAGGGGATGGAGCTCTTTAAGGATTCTTCTTCATTCTGGTTACCTTGTTAGGGAAATTTGTGGACAAACTTCATTAAGGGGGGGATTTTGTAAGAACATGGATATTCATTTTATGTAGGGAACTTGATTTCATGTGTTTCCTTAGAAAAAAGGAGTTGCTAGATATTTTAGTAGTACATGTTGTGTATATAGAAGTACACGCCAAGTACCTGGTTGCAGTAGGTAGTGGTGTACTGGCCGTGTAATGGCCGAGTACAAGGCCATGTGGAGTGACCTGGTGACCGCCTAAAGTGAGTCCTGGTAAAGTCATATACATGACATGAATCTGTATATAACAAGCTGTGTAATTAAATTTTTAATTGAAAAATCAGACCGAGGCCACGACTAATTGACAAAACCACCTTCTTCTAGCGTCATCTTGACCATGAGCGACTAAAGATCGCCAATTCTTCTTCGATACCCCGATTGGTTGTCTGTTATCTGAATCGAACACCATCGATTACGTTGGAATATCAAGGGTGGGGTATTCCTTCCACTGGAGAAACTTCGCTTGTTTTATCATACATTATGAGTTATTCATGGTTGAACTTTTTTGTCATTTTGTAGATCTACGATGTTATAGGTTGAATAATAGGTACAGATTCAACTATGTCGATTGTACAATGCCGAGGAAGGTGGTTTGTGTCATTTTTTAGTTGTCTTTAAATTATATGTGAAAAAGTGCCAAATACCAACGTATAGGGTATTGCGTGTTTCGGAAATCTGACCATGATGATGGTAGCTATTGCTTTCATACTATAGTAAGGGTTGTTGATTGTGAATTATGATTATTTATTTACTTATGGATGTGTTTTCCCAGGCTTGTTTATTTTTCCAGTTGTGTCTAGAACAGCTTGTTAGGATATTATACATCATATTCCTAGTGTTTTTAGGATGGATTTGATATTATATAACATTATTTTGATATGAATTGTAGTTCTTTATCCTTGTAGTATGTTGAGATTTACATTAGCTGTTGGATGTCATTTTTGCACAATTGTATTTCATTGGGCTGTGAGAACCTAGTGTAGTGAGACTATAGAGGGAATGGACTCTTTGGGCTTCCCCAGAGTATTTATTACCATTCATGTTGTGAGATGATATGGAGGATTAACGTTGAGTGCTCCCTTAGAGTGTATGTAGTATACCGTTGTGAGACCACCTGGGGAATTGGACGTTGAGTGCTTCCTCAGAGAGTCTATAGATTACTGTTAACAGACCACATGAGGAATTGAGGGTGAGTTCTTATTTAAAGATATTTTTCTATGTTGGACCAGAGCTGTTAGACTATGAGAACTTTCAAGAGGATTTCATGTTATTGACTGGTAGAATTTTAGATAAATGTAAATGAATGTAATTAAAACTTTAGGATTGTTTACTTTTGAGTACTTCCTTGTTTATTACATCATTTTTCATATTTACTACTTAGAATAGTCTCACACCCTGTTTGGGTCATGCTTTAGGGCCCAAATAGATTATATTGTTGCAGGTATAGATATGGGAAAACACCTTACCACTCCAGGTACTGGATTGATATGGAGCTATAGAGAATGGGACCAATCTGAGGCTTGCAATTTTGTTGGAGTTGTATACTTGTTTTCCATTGTTCATTGGTTCAGAACTTTATTATAGAATTATGACTTTTTTGGCTTCTTTCCTAGACATATATGAACTTCATCATCTATATATGTGCTCCAATTGTTTATTTAATTTAGTCTTTTGATGCATACTTTTTGTGTGGTATTACAGCTTCTCCTACTATTATCTATTGTTTCGGATGTGTTAATCTACCAATGAGGTCATAGTTTCCCCACTATCAAACCCAAGGCCCTTGAAACTTATTGGTAGACTCTATAATTTGGGGAAATGCGCTTGAGGCCATTTGAACAACTGTGTAAGGGGCACATTAGGGTGGCAACCAGAACTGGGATGTTACACCTAGGAAATATATTAAAGATATAGATGAATTCCAAAATAAGATAGATTATTCAAATAATAGTTCCCTATTAATTATTTTGATATACTATGGGTTTCAACCAAGTGATAACATGTAATAAATACAGATTTGAGTTTAGGGAAGTTCAAATATGGTCAGTCAATTCTATTTAGTTTTACCATTAGATTGGTTCTATGTGATTTCATTTTAGAGCCTTGTGTGTTACTGATGATGCATATTCATCCTCCTTTGTTTTGTGGAATTATTCCCACTCTATACCCTTATTTTATCCTTTAATTATCATTTATACTAGTGGAACCATTACCTTTCCATTTTTATATTTTTTATATTCTTGTGTAATTTCATATATCAAATGTTTTTAATATATGGCTTGGTAAATATTTTTATTTTTATAAATGGGTCTGTGAAAATTTTCAATGAAATAGAAAATGTTTTATTTTTTTCCATAAACATTTAATCCCACTATCTTTAATGATATAATTTTTTTATTATTCTTTAAATTGTGGATTCCAACCCCATTAGGAAGGAACTTTTGAAATATTATTTTCCATACACTAAAACTCATTCATAAAAGAGATAATCATATATTCATACTTGTATTTTAAACTATCATAAAAGGGATTTATCATTAAATGTTAAGAATGTGGTGTGTGGGTGATATCTACATTAAAATTCTGATCATACCAATCTTTATAGCTGTGGTGTAGGTTGTATTTTGATGAAGAGTTTATCTTTTTGGAGTTTATTCATTCTTGTTAGTGGTGAAAATGTAAGACTGATTCACTTGACACAAGAAGATAGAAATTTGTTTGTTTTATTTTGGTTATCAATTTTTTCTAAATGTACAGTTCCACGTCTTCATATTTTATCCCGACATCTATTTTTGTTATGATATTTTTTGTATTTCTAACTTGGTATAATTTATTATTTTTGGATTTTTTGTAATATCACTATAGATATTTTATTATATATGACTTATTGTTACATGGTTATTCCAATTTCATTATTCTTATAATGATTTCATATTACATCAAATGATTGGAATTCTGAATTATGACATAGCCATGTAAAATATCCATGTGTTATTCAGTGAATTATTTTAATATTGGGTGAAACCATTCCCTATGTGTGATTACTTTAAGTGAAGAAAATAGTTTCTAACTTGTGGGGATAAAGAATTCACTTTCGGAACCACTGAAAGCTGATTCAGTGGGCATGTCAGTTCATACCTAGTTGGTTCATTAAAATTATATCAAATACTATATTTCATTGTGAGGGTTGAGGTTATTTAAAATAACTCATTTTATTGGGTTTTCATGGTAGAATAGTGATTAGGAATTTCATATGGACTCGATAGGTTTATCGTAATTATATTCCTAATATCTAACTTTCACGATGACACTTGAGTTACCAATAAAAGTTTGGTTTTTTTGAATACTCTTGTTTTATTTATATATTAAATTTCAATTTTTGATATTCATTGACATTGTAAGAGTTTCCTTATGGTTATGGTTGGTTTTTTCTTAAAATAGAAAAAATTAGGTGGGATTAATGGTGTGATGTTAGATTTCATGGCTGGATAAGTTGAGGAGTTACCAAATGCACTATCTCAAAAATGTTTTAGAAAGTATTACATGACTAGCCTATGACTCATAAAACCATGTGTTCTCATCAAGCATAGTTTATCATCATGTCTGGATTTTATATACCCCTTAATTATTTTATAGACCATGAGTGCTTCTTAATATTAAAAAATGAATCATGTGGTCCTTTTAAAATTTTGATATTGTAGGATTTAATTTTGGTTGAATTTTATATCCTACCAAAAGTTTCTATGACTTCTATAGAATTAGTTTTTTGGTTAAAAACGTTATATTGCATGGTAATATTTTTTACGAAAAATGTTGCTGTAGGAAAGGGTGGTAAATTTTATTTTGTTTCTAATAAATGTTTCTTTTTTGTTTTTAAATGCTTGTAATGGATATTTTTTAAATTAATTGGACTCTATTTGATCAAATTCTCAACATAGATTGTTATTATAATGAAATAAATTGTTATATTGAATCATTTGAAAGATAAAGTGTTTTTGGTTGGATTATTATTTTATATGAAACTATGGGTTTTAAAATGTTGGCATGTTGTTTTATTTTGTACCCAAAACTTGAATAAGTATTTATTTTTGTTTTATTAAAGATGTGGGTTGTTTCCAAATAGTCATCCTATTAAAAAAATGATAATTTTAAAAATATGGTCTCTGATGATGTTTTGATTATTTTGGTAAGTTGTGTTTATGGATTTATCATTGGTTTTTATTGGGTCAATTTTATCAATTCTATAAGACATGATGGGATTGGGTTGATGTATCAATTTATTTTATGTAATCCTATTATAAATAGTTTTTGAAAATGGAGAGTGTTTATTTTATAGGTATGCTATATTTCCTATCATTGGATATTCACATACTAAAAATAGAGTGGATTTGTGTTTTCTAGATCATTATTTAGTGGCCGGGTAGGATGATTTGGATATTCTAGACTAATGAGTCTTATTTTTATTGTTGAATTAGTTAGAACCAATCTTCTTGGAGTTTTTTTGTGTGAATTATGGGTTTGGGTGATGTTATAATTTTGGGAAAAAATTACTGTGTTTAAATAATTTCTGATTTTTATGTGTATCTTATTTGATGCATTCATTGGGTTTCCCTTCATTGGGTGGTGGTTACATTGGGATGGTTATGATTATTTGTTTTGTGTTTCTTTATATGGTTGTTATACTGATAAAAGATATATGGTTATCGTTATGCCTGATTTTTTTATTTTTTTTAAAAATGGTAAGATTGTTTTTTATTCATGGGTAACATGGGGTGTGGTTAATGTTACATGGGTCACAGGAACCACCTAGTCGATATTAAGTCTTTTAGGATCATTGTGAGTTGGTTCTCACCATGATGACCATTAATTACATCAAATGAAATTATGTAGCCCAATGTCAGAACCAGGGTAATTTTTTGAGTAATGTCATAGATTGTTATGATACATGGTTATTTTTATGTTATTATTTTAAAGAACTGATTTTCAGTGTTCATAAGTATTTCCATTATTTCATGAACTTTTAGTATATTTTTTTATTTTTTGTTGTGTTTAGAGAATTAAAATCATTTTCTTATGGATGGTGTATTTTTAACATAATGATGTGTTGAATTGTGAGTGTTTAATAGTACACATTATCTAGTAGAGGTTTCACATTGTTTCCACAATTTCATATTAGTTATACATGGTGGGGAGACCCATATAGGGTCTTAATTTCATTATAACTTATTATTGGGTGATGTTGTATCATGATTGAGTTTTTATATGGTAGATTTTTTATTTTGATAGATTAATCCAGAGATAAGTCCTATTTAGGATTTCTCTTAGTTCAATGATCATTTTGATTTTTCCTCTTATCCATTCCACTATTATCATGTAAGTGTATTTCTCCCTTGGTTTTGTTACCATTATTCTACTAAGGAACTTCTAGGGTAATTAAGTATCATGGTGGGGATGTTTTTGAAACTTTCATGTGATTTTTATCTATTATTTTAAATTTATATTGTTTAAATAAAATTCTTTAATGATTTAGGTGATAATATTAATTTCTATAGATTATTTTATCCTTTTCATGTTTTATCAAGAATTTTAATGGAGAAACCATGAAATTAACATTATACATGGATTTTTTAGTTCATTAGTTCAGGCATGGATTTTCGGCATTGTTAGTGTATGGTTTGGATTGGATAATGTGAAATTAAATGTAAACCAAGAGCGAATATTTTGGTTTTATGTTTTGGAATATAGATTCTACTAAATTTGAAGAAATTGTGTGGTAAATGTGTTTGAGAAACTTAATGTTTTAATACATCCTTTTATATTCTTAGAACATAATGGTAGCATGGTTTCCCTAACCATGTGGATAATACGTGTAGGGCACCCATGAGTAGATTGTTTCATCTTCACGATTATCAATAAATTTGGAATTCAAGGTGGCCAAACCATGCATTATTACAAGATTAATTATCATTATTAACTTCATCCCCCATCCTTTTGTTTATCTCTCTAGGGACCAATATTTACCCACCCACCTCATATGACCCCATTTCACATCCCCCTTAATTATTCCCCTTTTTATAGTGTATACACATTGTTTTCTTCAACTGTTGGTGTTGGTTCATTATAATAATATCTTATATACCCACTCATCGACTATTTATATTCTTTATCTCATTTTTATGAAGCCCTATCACTATTAATAAATTTGGTGTTTTTCTTGGTTTTTTTATTTAAGTGGATTTTTCTTTTGTTGGTCCTATTTTATCCTTTTTAAGTATTGATCAACCTCATTGATGTGTAAAAACACTATAGTTTGGAATATAAATATTTTTATGGTGGGTTTCTCTATTAATGAATTTTAAAATTTAATTCCATTGGTTTATTTCATGTTTTAACACTCATATTGATCTATTTCATTGATTGTTAATGCTTTTTCTTTGATAATTAGGGTTTTAATTGTTTTGAAATTTCTATAAGGAGTATTCACTATGTGTTTATACTAAAAATAATTTTTATATAATTTGATTATTTTAATTCCTAAGAGGATTTTTATAAAAAAATTGTTTTGACTATAAAAATGGATGGATTTTTTTTATAAAAAAAATGGTTTGTAAAGGAATGTCTCTTAGACATTGTTGTAATTTTATAATACTTTTTATTTTTTATTACATGTAATTATTGTTTTAAAAGTAATTTTAATAGATGTTTCAATGGGTTGTTTTTAAAAGGTGGTGTGATGAGTTAGAATCACATGTTCAGTTTTAATAGTCTATATAATAGCTGTAAAGGCCTGACATACTTTACATCAATGAGACCCTCTATTATTACCCTAAGCTATGTATTGGTTGGATTATTTCCTATTATGGGAAATTGTGTTTTACAAGATATTTTTATAATATGAAAGAGGTAGTTTCAAATGATGGTGTTGGAGGTGAGGTGGGATTATTATTTTTCATTATTGATGCATGTGATACGCAATGGTTATTATTTCTCACTCCATTGAGATATATCATAGAAACCCTATGTAGTATAGGTATAATCTATATGCGTTCTCTACTAGAATAAATTATGAACATTCTAGTGTCTTAGTTATGAATTTATTCTATTGGAGGTTACATCTTGGTGAGGCCACAAGAGATAGTCATATGTGTGTTATATTACATTCACCAAGGGTTTTCTATGCTCTTCAGATCTATCATTAGACAATTATAGAAAATTTTCATTCTAAATCCCAATGTGCTACCCTTGATTCGCATTCATTGTAGATTGATTTTTAAGGGATTACAACTCCATCCCCTATTTGTTTAGTTTTATCATTGTCAATTATATTTTAATCATTTACATTTTTTATTTATGTTAGGCATTTTCTTGTTTCTGCTCAATTTTTTCATGTTTTACTGATATGGATTGGATTTTATTTTTATATTTTTTTAATGAGTTTTTAAATTGGTCCAATTGATTTCATTTTTTTTATAAACATGAATTTTAACAATATGGAATTTTTTAAAATGTTTTCTCTTATTTAAAATTTGTATTATAAATCCCATTTAGAATGGGATTTTATAGTGGTTTTTTATATTTTTTATATAAAATGGTTTCAAATAGAATTTTTATCTTACTAGTCATTTATAAAAAATAAAATCATAGATTCAAACTTTTATATAAAGATAGAATTAAATGGATTTTTCAAAAAAGGATAAGCATGTCGTATATAGAGGATATATACTTGGATGTTATATTACAAATTATCCATACAATTTTGGTTTAACATTTAGTTAGATGTTTTGTTTTTTTTAATTGTTTCCATGGGCATGATATTAGTGAAAAGTGATGTTTATTCATAAAAAACAATGATATTTGTTATTTTTGTTTTTTCATTTTATTTTTTTACATGTATCATCATTCCATGTATGAATATTTGATCTAGAATTATTTATTTACATATGTTGTAGCTATATTTATAACTCTGTTTAAATTTTATTTTTCAATTTTTTTGATCCACACTAGATTATATATTATCTCTGGGTTACAATTTTATGATTATACCCATATGGTTATTCTATTTATGTATTCGAATTATTTCATATGTGTGGAATTTTTACATTGGTATTGATTGTATCAGAAATCAAGGTGGTAGTATTTTCCATATTATTCAATATAAAAAATTATTCCCTAGTGAATTTCCATGATTTCTACGAAGTAGTTTACATCTTGTAGGGATTGTGAACTCCCTTCGATCAAAGTTGAAAGCTAGGTTGGGTGACATGTTGGCACAACTATAGTTAGTTCATTACAAATGATATCAGAGCCTATGTAAATTAATGAGGGAAAAGGTTCTATGAATTACATTTTGTTATTTAGGTGAATGTGTGTCATTGTAAAACCAAGATTAGGAATATCATCATGGATCAATAGTTTTATCATGAGTGGATTTTTAACAACAAATTTTTCTATTATAGCTATGTTACAAAGAGAATATAGTTTTTTGGTTTCAATATAGATTAATTTTATTGGATTGAATTTTGGGATGGTATTTTTTATTCTCATTACCATTTTATGAGTTACTATGAGAGAATTGACATATTTTGTTGATATAAAGGGGGGAAATGGTGTGTTGGGATGGTAAGTGTTGTGAAATTATCTTCCATAGCCTAAAAATCATGGTTGTGAAAAAAGTACTGATCATGAATATTATTTAAGAATTGTTACCTGACTTTCCTAGGGACCATAAAACCTTGTGGTCATTTCAAGAAAAGATATATAACCCATTTTTATTGATTGAAAAATTTTGAGTGACTAAAAGTGTTAGAAAATAAATCAAGTGTTCTTTGTCAAATATTGATGTTTTTAGATTTTATTTTGATTTAATTTTATGGTGTATCCTATTTTTATATAATTATTATTTGACCTATTTTTTGTTAAGGAGGGATAATTTAATTGGAATGTTTAATATTACCAATTATGCCCCCTGGTTGAGTTTTAATGATGATTTAGTATTCAATAAATTTTTCTATTTTTGTTTTATAAATATCTAATTGTTCTTTTGTAATATAATTTGACTCCAATTGAGTTAATTATAAAGAAATATTTGTTTTCAAATGAAAATAATGTTCCTATAAAAAAACTAAAAGAGAATGATGTTTTTGCGGGTTTTATGATTTAGAGTAAATTGTTGGTTTTCAAATCTAGGGTGGATGTTTTAGTTTATAGTTGAAATGTAAAAAATGGTTTCATTTATTTTTTTATATGATATTTAATGTTATAAAATGTTTCACATATATTAAAATAATTAATATTTTTAGACGAATCATTTTTATAGTATATTTTTTGTTATGACAATTCATGTATATAGATTTATACATTTGTTTTTATTTGGAACATTTAAATTCTTCTAGAAGAAATTATTGGGTATGTTTCATGTAATATATTTTTACTATATTCATTTATACCTATACCACTAATATTATTATTCATGGGATGGGTTTAATTTGTGTATTTCTTCATTGGATATTTAAACATTATGAATGTTTCTGGGTTATGCATTTTTGGCACATGGTTTTACCACTTTGTAAACCATCATAGGTGAAACTATGAAAAATCATATTGTGGGGTTTTTCTCTTCTGGTGGATGGTTTGAAAAATCTTGCATCCATATAATTGAATACATGAACAGTACCACAATGGGGTTCACAGTTCGGGATGTTTGTTTCTCTAACTATCTTTCCCTACCTATGAAACCATTCAATTGATTTATTAAATCCAAAAATCTTTTTTTTCAAATCCCTAAACCTCATTTTTATATGTCTGGATGACCTAGCTTGATATCATATGGTTTCTTCTTCCTTGGTATCACCCAAGATGCAATTTTGGCTGTTTTACAACCATCTAGAAGAAGATAGAATCTTAGAGAACCAGGATTGATCTCTACCCAGTAGGTTTCCACTTCTCATTGTTTTTCTCGCACTCTCTCTCCTATCCTTCCATGTGGTATGTAGATATCTATACTACTGGAGGAACTAATATCCTCTATTTTCGATGTTGGTTCTAAGTTTGATTATGAAATCTTCATTGTCTAAGATATTCATTATCAGAGTTCTTCATTGAATTTTCCTAGTTATGGTTTATAATTTAATGATTTAGGGATCCTGAGTTACTTATTTCTGGTATTATGACCAATTTTTATTGAATATAAACTGCATGATTTAAATTATTTTGTTTGATTTAAAATTCAATTTCTTAATATAAATGAAATTTCATTGGATTGGTTGTTTAACATTCTGATTCCATTGAATTGAGGTTTTGATGATTGATTTTTTAATGAATTTGGGAAGAAACTCCAATTCTATTGAATTATGGTGTATTTGTGAAATTAATGGAATTTTCTGATATTTAAATTTTTGTATTAAAATGTTAAAATTTATTTGATCCAATTGAATTTTAATTTGTGTTTTTCATCAAAGGATGAAATTTATTTTTATAGAAACCCATCGTTTTTTTCGAAAAAGACATGATTTGATTAAATACCAATTTTAGTATTTAAATATAAATTTGGCATATTGGGGAGGGAGAATTGGAAGAATTTTATTTTAATCATTTTTTGTAAATAAATTTCTCATCATTTAATTTTTTAGAGCATATGAATGCCTTGGTAGTTGTTAGGTTATTTGGGACAACCCTCTATGATTTAAAAGACTAAAAATACATAAATACAATATGTTACATCCATGATAGGATGGTGACATGTCATCCTTGGTCAAAATCAAGGAGTATGTGTGTACACATATTTCCTTGACGGCTATTTGAGTGTGAGGGTGTCTTATAGTCTAGAATTATAATAGCAATTGGAAAGTGGCCATGCTTCTAATTTTTATATATTAAATATATATATATATATTTTAATGTTTGTATACTATTTACCATACCTAATAAATTTATATAAACTATTTTATATGAAATCATTATGAATCCATTTGTTTAATGTATTTCCATTATTTGAAATGTAAAGCAGGATTAGATTTAATTTTTTTTGAAATTTCATATCAATAAATTTAAATTTGAAAAAATTATTGAGTTAATCACTTATTCCACCATATTATGGAATCCTTGGTGATACTGTATTGGGATTTTAGCTCACACCCTACCTGCTCGTTTGGGTGTTTGAAGAATATCATCTTCTAGGTTCGAGCCAGGGTAAGGATCCACTTGGAGGTAGTTGTTGTTGTTCTTTTTGGTCTTTAGAGTGTTTTTTCCATTGGGACATGGGATTTTATCCTAATTTTTTAGTTCTTATGTTTTCACCTTAGGCTGTTGTTTTCTATTTGAATTCTAGAACATAGCTCCCTGTGTATTTATTATTGTATGAAAATTAACATTTTATCTTTCTTCTATTGTGTTTGTAGAAATTTTGTTCCCAATTTTATATTGTATGAAGCCAGGTTCTAGTCTCTAGCATAGGGGGATCAGTAACCCCCTTCAAGATAAGTCCGGACCGACTTTATTATCATGTTACTAGGGTACCCTGGATGGTTCATGCAGATGTGGTATCATAGATGAATGTTTTTGCATCTTTTCATGATGTTAGTATGGAGTTGTGTATTCTTTTCAGGAATTGGTAGTAGTTGGGATTGAGATTCAATCCTACTCTCACCGAAATGAGCCTTAAGTCACCATGGGTGGTTTTTAGAAAAACATATTGAGGATATTTTCTATACTTTTCACTACTTTTTATTTTTGTAGTATGCAATCCAAACATTGTTTGTCCATTTGTTGGGAATAATTTACCATATTTCTCTATTTGAGTGTTAGTATAATGTATATAATGATTTCATTTAATGTTTTGTATAATAATTTCTCCAAGAGGATTTGTGATTCAGATCTATGAGGACGATGTTGATGAACCAAAGTGGTAAAATCTAGTTGTGGACCTCATTTTGGTTGAGGTGATTGTGCATGTTGTCCAGGCTTTGGGACATGAAACAATAGTAGTTCCCATTCATGTTCCAGTTCAGCAACCTCAAATGGATAATTCAAAATCACTTTCTAGATTTCCATTAACACAAGACACCAGCATTAAATGTATCAAATGATCCTCAAGAGGATGATGAATTATTGAGCATAATTGAGTGTCTATTTGAGTTCTTAAAGACACCTAATAAAATATTCATGAAATGTTCCACCTTCTTGCTGGACGGACCAAGAAATAGATGGTGGGAAATTATGGTGATGGAGAGGAAGTAGGAGGGTATAGAGTTGAAAGACATCAAGAAACTTTTCACTGTAGAGTACTATCTAGATTCTATGGTGTTGTCCACCACAATTGAGTTTTTCATACTTGAGCAGGCTGACAAGACTGGGATGGAGTTTGAAAATAATTTTATAGAGATAGATTAGTTTTCACCTGACATAGTATTAAATAAGAAGATGAAGACTCAAATTATTTATTTGGGACGTAGATCCAATATTGTTGATCATGTTTTCATTCTTAATATTACTTCTTATATTGATGTGATAGATAGAGTTTTGATGGTCAAAATGGACCTGACTGGAATTTCAGAGTTGACAAGAGTTTATTTTTCTTCTGGTGGTGGTGTATGATCTTTTAAAGAAAAAAATGATGCATACTGATTGACATAGTGGTTCTTAGTAGCAAGGTTATTATAAACCTTTTTTAGTGCCTGGAAATAGACCATTTGATTTAATTCCAGTGTGAAAATCCTTGGAATTCAAAGAGTGTTTTCACCGATGAGCACCAAATTTGTGGATCTTGCAGATGATCATGTCACTTATAGAAGTTCACCCATGATTATTTCATTCCGCATAGTGAAATTTTATCATCAACACCTTCTGAAACTATAGTTAAATTATATTCTTCGTGATCAAAAGGATTCCATCCATAAGAATCCAAAATGAAGCATCTCCATGTCGTGGAAAACATTACAAAGGATACTGATATATGCCAATTGACTATGAGGGATACAATCACTATTACTTCATCATTAGTAACTATTTTATTTGATACTGGTTCATCTCATTAATTTTTTTCAACCTGAATTTTTATATTCTAAATTATACTACATAGATTTTGTCTTATGTGATGTATATTACTACACCCCTTATAATGAAGGAAGAGAAGGGTATCTATAGGCGCGCTTGTTATTTCTTCTTATCGACTATCGATATTTCATAGAGTTATCAGGTTATTGAAATGAAACCTTTTGACATCACTTTTGGGATGAATAGATCATTAGCAATAAATCTCATATTGATTCATATATTCTATGGTTCTCCTTTACCACACATGATGCGGTTTCTTGAATATTACAATGAGAATGGGACCCAAGGTCCTGTATAGTCAGACCATATTTTAATTATTTTGGGAAAGTAATATTGACATTTTTTTACCCAGTAAAGGAATATTTGGATGGTGATCTTCCCCTAGTTTTGATCGATTTTCCTGATGTGTTTCTGTCTAACTTCTCTGCTCTTCCAACAATGATAGAGGTAGAGTATTATAATGATTAAGTGACTGGTTCTCAATCAGAATATTTTCCTTCTTATCTAATGGTTACAGCTAAAAAATAATTTTTTAAGTATTAGTTGGATGATATCCTTGAGAAAGGATTTATACACCCATGTTTGTCACCATGGGAGGTGCTAGTTCTCTTTTCTGAGAAAGATGATGGATCACTTGGACTTTGTGTGGATTACCAGAAAACTTAGTCGAGTTATGGGAAAGTAAAAAATATATATTAAAAGGATTTATGGTATGTTTTATTAACTAAAAGGGAAATCGTTTTTTCAAATATTTATCATTGATCTTGTTATAGATAGTTTGGGATAAAGTAATCTGACATTCTGAAAACCTCCTTTCCGAGCAGGTATGACCATTATGAGTGACTTTTCATGAATTTTGATTTAACCAATCCTCCTAATGTTTGTATGGATTTTATTAACATGGGTTTCAATTAGTATCATGATAATTTATTTGTGGCCATTGTTGATGAAATCCTAATTTATTCTATGTCCAAGGAGGATCACTTTCCTCGGCATAGAGAAGTTTTGGAATTGTTGAGAATTAGTCATCTTTAATCCAAATATTCATAATGTGATTTTTTGATTTTGGAAGTTATGTTATTGGGGAATATGGTGTTAGAACATGGTATTTCAATTTACCTTGAAAAGGATATGGTTGTTATGACATGGGAACTATCACCAAATATTCACGAGATTAGGATCTTCCTGGGATAGGTAGGGTATTATCATTGGTTCGTTAATCACTTCTCATTTTTGACTTCTTTAATGACTTGTCTAGCTTGGAGGGAGTAATTTTTTCATGGAATGAATAATGATATAGATATTTTATTTAGATGAAACATATTTTTTCTATTGAATTATTGATGACTCTTGTATATGATGGAAAAAGATATGTGGTCTTTTGTGATTCATTGGGTTCAGGTTTGGGATACATTCTTATGCAATGTGATCAAGTCATTGTTTATGGATCTCATCAGCTTACGCCACATAAAAAGAACTAACTGATACATGACCACTAACATTAAGCTGTGAATCATTTTCTTAATATTTGGAAGCACTACTATTACCTTGAAATTTGTAATGTGTATTCTGACCACAAACGATTCATTAATATATTATCTGAAAAATATTTAAATTTCCACCTAAGGTATTGTGAGAAAGAAATGAAATATTTTGATAATGACATCACATAAACATTTAGGTACGTTAATTTCTTCATTGATGTCATGGGAAGGAATCTTATGACCCATTCCATGCAGGAATATTCAGAAGATTGGAACATGTTGGGTTTTTTTCACAGTTTCATATTAGAGTCTAGGAGTCAAGGACAAGGATTTTCATGGCCAATAATCAATTGAAATTAGTTGTACTGATGTTTATTCTTCAAGACCAACAACATGATTATGAGTTAATATAATTACAAACTCTCATTATGGTGGTGAAACTAGAGATAATTGGTTGTTTTCCATAGAGGGAATTCTAGGTTATTGTAATCAATTTGTTGTGTCATTAGTGTAAAGGAAACATGTGAGGGGGACTGTGAAAATTCACTGTATGAAGTACACCCAGGAACCATGAATATGTTCTATAACATGCATCATAGATTTTGTGGGCAATGTATTAGAAGTGACATTGCTGAATTTTTCTCATACTGTTATATATTTCTATAGTCAAGGCCAAGCATGAGAAGCCTTCATGTTTGAATCATCCACTTCTTATGACAACATGGAAGTGGGATGAGATCTCAATGGACATTGTGGTTGGGATTCCACATACCTAGAGAAAGAAGAATGTGATATTAGTCATGAGATCTATTATTACTAAACCGCAATAAAAAATACCACTTTTTGATACAACCAATGTTGATGGGATATGAAATTTTAATATGAATGATATTCTTTATTTCAATGGAGTTTAATCGGTTATAGTCTCGGATAGGGATCTTGGGATAACTTCTTTCTTTTGTAGAGGCCTTCTGGAGGAACTGGGATCTTAGGGGAATTTGATATTGGCATACCATCCATAGTTGGATGACCATATAGAAATATGTATACATATTCTTGTGGATATGCTTATTACCTGTGTACTCTACATTGGTGGGGATTCATATAACAACCCTTCTCTTTACTTCACACATAAAAATAAATTATTACATAAAATAATCACTTGATACAACATAGAATATCAAGATTTATAGTTTATTGGGTGATTAGTAACATTTCTTAACACCTTAAAACATGAAATACACATCTTAATTGAAAACATCTTTTACATGACAAGACACAATCCTTTATACTAAGCATTGCATGGGATAATCTGAAGACATGTATTAGAAAAGGGTGAGATATAAAGCCCAGTAATGGAGTAAACAATTCATAATAAGAAAAATGCAGTACATATTAGGAAATAGGCATATCAAGGGAGGATAAGAGAAACATGAATATAAAGGCATGATACAACATGATTATTATAAAATGGAAATGTGGCATCAACATTAAACATGGTATTAGCATTAGCCAAGGATCATTGCACATGTAGCATGTGTAAACACTCATTGAACTTAAATTAGAACGAGTAAAAACACATTTCACTTTACCTGTCACGATACTAATCATTACCCTATTCATTGGAGCACTATAAGGGCTCACCCTTCTTAATCATTTCATTTCATGGATAAGTGTGCCACATGGATCCTACAACATGGAATCATTCAACATCATTATTTTTTCCATTATAATGGAATGTGGAATAAATAATGAAATTATATATTCAATATGTAAATGTTTTTAAAGTTTAATACCCTTGGTAGAGAAATGTGCATGGTATTTACTAAACAATGTATTTGGATTGGAAAATCACAGTGCAATTTCGACAGCATAACGACGTGACATAAGAATTCATATAAATGGTTTACGAGAGAGAAATCGGTATATAATCCAATTTAAATGAAATGGAATTTATTTTTTTCATATTGATATGTTTCCTAGCATACAAAATTTAATTTAGATGCAAAATATAAATTAATTCCTTGAATGTAAAAGAGGAGAGTGAAATTCCTTATGAAATTTCGGCATGGTAACAGGTGTACATGGGAGACATTAGTAATAGATAAAGGGGTCTCTCATCATTAAAAAATACAGAGGAATGTATGGGGAATTATTAAATCATACCCCAATATTTTTAATTGATAATAAAATTATATAACAAAATAATGTCATTTGAACAAAAATGAGAAAGAAGAAATCCCTTACTTGGAAGTGGGATACCAAAGGCATGGGAGGAGCTTGATAGGGGATTCATGGGAGATTGGGGCACCTTGGGAGGATTTTAGAGAGACAATGGCAGGTTAGGGACGTGCTCAAAGGGTTTTGAGTGATGAGAAGTCGGATCTTAGGTGGGTTTATATATGAAAAGATAGGGAATTCATTATTATGATGGTTTTGGACACCACAGATTAAACTAATAAAATCAAAAATCCAAACCATGGTTATTTCTCATGTTTTTTTCAAAAGTGGATTGGAATACATTATTTTATATTTCCAATGACTGAACATCTAAAAATACATGGCTTTCTGATGTAGAGGTGAGTCACACTGTCACGGAAATCATTTTAAATGTTTAAATGTTTAATTAGTGTTGGTGGGGCCACTAAGTAACCATAAAATTAATGAAACAATTATAAAATCAAAATATTTTAAATTTAAAACATATATTAGCCAAAATTATCATTTATAGTATTTTATTACATCCTAATTTGGACATTATGACTTCATAAAACACATTATATAATTAAACGGTATTTAATTTTTACCCAAAAATCGATTATCGCAGAAAATTATGAAAAATTCATCATTAGATAATTTCAAAATCTTGAATCCAAAAATGATATCCATTTTATCTAAATAATATTCTAATTATGTTAGTTTTTTACTTTAAAATAAAAACTGACATTTATCGAAAATTCATGGCTTTCGAAGAAAATAGATTTCAAACATTAATAAAAATTACAATTGTATTCTTAAAAATTATGCGATCATATATTTAAAAATTAATAATTTAGTTATAATATTTAATTAAAAAATTATTTTATTAAAAAATTCCATTAATTAATCAAAATATATTTCTTAATTGAATATTGACTAAAAATACCATTTGTGCTTTAAAAACTTTTTACAATGTAACAATAATAAAATGAATGTCTAATATATATTTTATACAAAACAATAATGCACACAATCATAGTGCTAGGGTCTTGTTATATAACCCCTTAAAACACTCGCATAATACCTAAGGGTATGGTGCACGATGTTGGCAAACTCTTGGTGTGGCTCGGAAAACATTATTCTGATGGTACTCTATATTAACATCCACTTCTCCCATATGAGATTTCATTCAATCTTAATGTGTTAAAGCTATTCTTGGGCTTGGATAAGAGGGAAGCTTAGTGACGTGACATATTTTTTGAGATCCAACAAATGGGATTCGTATTGATAAATTCTATAGGATGTAGCCACCACATCTATTGTCTTAGTAAATTGTATTTTTTAAAGAACTATATTTATACTAATCTTGTGATCATTGTTCAACGACTATATTATCAACAGTCAAAATTCATAAAGGTATTTTAAAATCCTAAAATAGAAATCCAATGAAGTTCATATGTAATATAACCATTTTATATACTAAGAAATTTAATTATATCAACTGGAATTTTCATTAACAAAATTTAGTTTCCTTACAATATTCCCTAAATAAGAAATTTATCCCTCGAAATTTCCATTTCCCACACTAAAATAGATGTGGGTAACTCTTGTTCATCAATTCATCTGATTCCCATGTTTCTTCGTCAAACTTGAGGTTTCCCCACAACACCTTAATGAGGGGAATTGTCTTTTTTGTATAACTTCTTTCATACTATCTAAGATCTTCACTAGATTCATTTAATAAGAGAGTACATTCTACAATGGAACCACCTCTTTATTGAGTACATGTGATGGGTCTGGTATGTACTTTTTCAAGAGTGATACATGTAATACATCATGTACGTGAGATAGGTTTGGTGGGAGTGCTAATCGATAGGCCCCTTCTCTAATGTGATCAAGGATCTTAAAAGGCCTATGTTCCTTGGAATAAGATTTCACTTTTTTCCAATTCTCATAACTCTCTTCCATGGTGATATACAGAGGAATACCACGTCTCCAACATCAACCTCTAGGTCTCATGGATGATTTTTGGCATAGATCTTTCGTTAACTCCAACCAGTTTTAATGTGAGACCAGATGGTCATAACGTTCTCCTCCACATCTTCAACCATTTCTGGACCTAGGAGTTTTCTCTCCCCATCATCATCCAAACATGCTATTGTTCTGCACCTTTTCACATAAAGGGCTTCATAAGGAACCATTTGGATGCTTGAGTGAAATCTTCTATTGTATGAGAACTCAACCTAAAGAAGATGTTGAACCCATACTACATTATAGTTCATTGAGAATAATCTCAACATGTCATCAAGTTTTTGGATAGTCTCCTGAGATTGTACATTAGTTTGAGGATGATAAGTTATACGGATGCTCAGCATAGTACTCAGAGTAAGTTGATGACTCTTCCAGAACATGGAGGTGAATATTGGATATCAATTGGATACAATAGATAGTTCTAATCAATGCAGAATTACCACTTATCGGATATATATTTGTTGCAGTTGATCTAATGATAAACCCTCTTGAATTGCAATGAAGTGTGTAGCCTTTGTAAGATGATCCATAATAACCCAAATAGTATTGTTTACTTTTGATGTATTTGGATGTCCTGTGACAATGTCCATGGTGATGTTCTCCCATTTCCATACTGGTATGGGTAATGGCTGCATCATCCCTTTAGACTTCTGCCTCTCAGCCGTCATTTGATGGAATACCATGCACTTCGATGTATACTCAGCAATATTCTTCTTTATTATATCCCACCAATATTCCTATAAGAGTTCTAAATACATCTTTGTGTTTCCTGGGTGAATGGAGAAATTCAAACAACCTGTATCATCCAAATGATAATTCTTTAACACCATATTTGATGGTACATAGAATCTTGTCCCAAAACACACAATTACTTCTTCATTAACATTAGACTCCTAGGATTTCACTTTTTTGATAGTTCCCACTTTTGTATAAATTCCCTCATCATATTTTTATGCATCCTTTATCCTTTCAAAAAGGGGAGGATGAGCAATAATTTTGTGAAAGGATTAGTGATTTTCCTTTATTTGTGATTCACATGTCTATATTTATCAAATCTAAGAAGATTGGATCCTTTTCAATTCTCATCAATGATTGAATCGATGGGTCCTTTCTACATAGATATTATTCCACCTTTATTTCATTCCCAGGATGGTATTGGATTGATCAGTCATATTATTTGATAATCTATAACCATATTCATTGGCACATTTTCAACTTTTTCTGTGTGAATATATACTTGATACTTTTTTGATCGGTATTTATTTCACACTTATCCCCATGGAGGCAATGTCGCCAAATTTTCAAAGTGAATATTATTGCAGAAAACCTTCTATCTTGTTATGGATAGTTTTTTTTCATTAAAAATATATTCCCTTGATGCATAGGAAATGACTTTGTCATTTTTCATCCGCACACATCCCAGAACCTTCTTCAAAGCATCACTGAAAACCAAAACAATTTGTCCACTTTTGGTAATGTGATCATGGGCGTAGTTATAAGTCTCCTTTTCAACTCCAAGAATCTCTCTTCTCATTCATCACTTGGATCAAACTAGACTCCATTTTTAGTTATATTGGTAAGAGTGTTTGACAATCAATAGAAATTTCTCACAAATTAGTGATAATATTCGTCTAACACCTGGATGCTAAAAATATTTTTCACCAATGTTGGGATGGGCCATCTTTCAATTTCATCTATCTGAAAGGGATCCATAGATACCATATTTCTTATAATGATATGACCCATGAATGAGACCTCCTATAACCAGAACACATACTTACTATACTTTTACTTGAGATTTTCCTTTCACAAGGTCTCCAGTATAGTGATTAGATGCTTCACATGCCGCTTTTTTGTTTTGGAGTACATTAAAATATCATCTATAATGACTACCAGAAATTTGTCGAGGTAATACATAAGGACTATATTTATCAATTCCCTGAATATTTCTACAGCATTAGGGGGTCCAAAAAGGCATTACTATGAACTCATATTGACCATATCTTGTACAATAAGTAGTCATGGGGATGTCCTCCTTCTTCACCATTACTTGGTAATATCTCGACCACAAATCAACCATGGAACGTATTTTTCACCACATAGCTTATCAAAAAAATCATCAATTCGTGGATGATAATACTTTTTCTTTATCGTGATTTTTTTTGAGATCATGATATTCAATAAAAATGTGTATTGACCCATCCTTCTCCTTGATGAACAGCACTGGTGAACCCCATGAGGAAGAACCTGGGCATATAAACCCTTTATCAATATTATCCTGTAGTTTTTTCTTCAACTCCTCAAGCTCCACAATATCCATTCTATATGGATTCTTGGATATTGGTAAATCCCTATCTATATGATCAATCAAGAATTCAACACATCTTCTAGGAGGAAGACCACACAATTCCTTGGGAAAAACATCAGTGAATTCCTCCATAATAGGCATGTATTCAAGGATGGTATCACCCATAGAATCAATCTAATTATCAGGATATGAATGCTAATGGAGAATAATATCCATTCATGAGTGGATGATGCTAAAGAAGATTCATCCTCCACCATACACTTGAATGGAATCAGGGGTCGATTCTCTATATGGATGGTGATTTCCCTCTCATAGAAATTTATGTTGTATATAAATATGATAAGACAATCCATGTAAATAATTGCACCAAATTCCAGTAGAGTAAATATGATGAGGTTTTTCTAGAAGTTCAATCCACACATAATGGCAGTGGAGGAGTTATATTCAAGGGATTCAATGATTTCCCCATTTGTCATTCTCTCCAACCTATATACTTCCATGATTGTTTTTGGTGTTGGGATTGTTATACTAACCATTCACGGTATATTAGAATGCCTAGAACCAGAATCCGAAAGTATGTACACTATTCATTTATGAATAACTAGCATACTTATAAATAATTCATTATTATGGCCCACTTCTGTGGTAGTGATGTTAAAATCGTTCTCTTGCTACCTTGGAGGTTGTTGGTTGCCTCCGAAAACCCTTTTCTTAGGGAAATATCTTACAATGTTTCCTAGTACATTGTATTTTATGAAATGAAAAACATGTTGAGGGTTGAACGGAGCACTTCTCTACTTTATCGCAGCAGCAGATTTTTTGATGTCGGAAGATAATGGCTGGGTCCCCTTCTCTTCCACACCTAAAGAATTTACTTGTTCCCTTCAGCGAATTTCTATGGTTCTTCAATCCGCACCTTTGGCATGTGGGGTGATGGATTTTCATAACACGTTTGAATTTATCCATCAGACTGCTAGAATTAAAGTCCACCTTATGATTTTTATCCCCATGATACCCCATAGAATCGCCGATCTCCATTTTGACTTTGAGGGAACATCAGACAATTTCCTCATAGCTATGGAAGTCACATATCTGTAGGGATTTCTATAAGCAAGGTTTTAGCCCACCGAAAAAGTGATCAACCTTGCATTTGGGGGTAACAACAAAGTTGGAGGCATTCTGTGCAAGACTTGTGATGTTTTACTCATACGCTCTAAGGGATTCGTCAACTTTTTTTAATGGAATGGAAATCCCTTTCCATTATATGTCAGAGGGTGTAAGGAATGTATTTACCAAAAATAATTATAATGCCTCGATATCCTTCTCAGGCATCGTATTTTTTTTTTTATCAATTTCCATCATTGATAGCTTCACCCTCTATATAATAAGTATCCAGAATATCCTTATCCTGTTCAAAACATTGAAGGAAGGAAAAAACATCAATATAGTTGATTAATTGTTCTACAATCAAGGGATCAGATGATCCATTAAAAGTAGGATGCCTTTGTCTTAGGATTCATTTTATTGCGACATTATAATTATTCAGGGGGTTTAACGTTACTCTTAACCCATGTTTCTATTCCAAACATGAGTTAGCTAAGAGAGTACTTCGACAATGTTCTCAATTCTCTCTCCCTTCAGATTGGGCATCACATTAGAATAGTCATCACAATGATCTTCGCATCGGTTGTTAGACCAAGTCTTCCGGTTACCAGCCATTAGATACAATAAAAATAAAATTTAGGGGTAAGACATAAAGGGAAATCCAAAGACAAAAATGGATAATTATAAATTAATTTTATTTCCTTAACCTAGGATTTTTTTG
The DNA here is from genome assembly GCA_963277665.1 of Viscum album. Taxonomy (NCBI): domain Eukaryota; kingdom Viridiplantae; phylum Streptophyta; class Magnoliopsida; order Santalales; family Viscaceae; genus Viscum; species Viscum album. Next base: position 38,156,085 of record OY728138.1, read on the forward strand.
GCTTTAATCTATGTTATACATTGTCTACTTCCCAACATATATTCTTGAGGGAATTTTTTAATTCCATTAACACTGGTTGATAGTAAGAATATGAATTTACCAAAGCATATCCCTTGGGAGTGTCATAACCAAAAGTGCAGCAAGTCCCATTGTTATGCATCTGTTCCCATTCGAGTCTAGCTCAAAGAGGTGTTTTTAGGTTTTACCCTTAGATACATCTGTGCTAGAGCTACCTCTACCTACTCATATCTAGACAAATATGTATTTTCTTGATAAACCACTTACTCAATACTCCCCAAAATTTAGGGATGTTTTTTATACTTATCCTTATCTTTCTGGCTTTCACTAGGGTTTTCTAATATTAATCTTAAAAAATAACTAAACTTATCCACTGATACCAACTATAAAAACCATGTTATTTATTACAACACATAATCATAATTTATTACAAAAAATATTCACTTGATAAAACATAGAAGATTGATAGGCCTATTGTATTTGGGGATTAGGAACATTACATAACATCTTGAAACATAAAATACACATCTTTATTGAAAACATCTTTTACATGACCACACACATTCCTTCGTACGTAGAATTGCATGGGATAAAATGGGGACATGCATGGGAAATGGGTGAGATATGAAGCCCAGTTAGAGAGTAAACAAGGAATAACACGAATACTACAATACATGTTAGGAAATATTAATATCAATGGATCATAATAGAAACATTAACATAAAGGCATGATACAATATGATTATCATAACATTGAAATGTTGTATCATCATTTAACATGATATTAGCACGAGACAAGGCTAATTGCACATGGATCACGAGTTAACCCACATTGAACATGAATTATAATGAATAAACACTAATTTTACATGAAGTTTCATGATAATAATATTTACCCAATGCATTGGATCACTATCAGGGCACACACTTCTAGATCATTTCATTTCATTCACAAGTGTGCCACAAGGATCATAAAAAATTGATTCTTTCAACATAATAATTTATTCCACGATAAAGGAATGTGGAATACATATATGAAACAATATAATTAATAATTAAATTTTTGTAAAGTTGAATACCCTGATAGAGAAATGGGCATGGTATTCACTACTCAATGGCTTTGTCTTGGAAAATCGTGGTGCAATTTCGGTAGCAAAATTGCGTGACATATGAACTCATAAAAATGGTTGATGAGAGAGAAAGTGGTATCTCATCACATGTACATGAAATGGATAGTATGGGGGTAATATTGATACATGTACCAACATATTTAATGTAATTTAGATTTATAATATAAAAAACTTTCTTGAATGTAAATGAGGAGAGAGAAATTTCTTACGGAATTTTGGCATGGTAACAGGTGTACATAGGAGGCATTAGTGAGATATTAAGAGGTATATCACCATTAAAAAACAATTTGTAAAGTATTGGGGAGGTGAGAAATCATACCCCATAATTTTTAATTGAAAATAAAAGGGTATGACCACATAATGAAATTTGGGAAAAAATGAGAAAATAATAAATCCCTTAATCGGATGTGTGAACCCAAAGGCTTGGGAGAGGCCTGAGAGGGGATTCATGGGATCTGTGGGTGCCTTGGGAAGATTTTAGTGAGTGGGAGGAAGGGTATAGACGTTATCCAATGGGTTTAGTGAAGTGAAGTGGGATCTTTGGTGGGTTTATATAAAAAAGGGAGGGAATTCTTTATTATTAAGGTTTTGGACACCACACAATAATCTAATCCACACCACAAACCATCCCATGGTGTATTAACATGGTTTTTTCCAAAGGAGAGTGGAAAATTTTATTTTATAAGGCCAATTTAATAACTTATTAAAATATTAGGCTTGATTTTGTGGAGGTGAGTAACACTCTCAATGAAATCATTTTAAAATTTAAAATGTTTTGTAAGTCTTGGAGGGTCCACTAAGGCACCATAAAATTAATCAAAAAATCTAAAATCACATTATTTTAAATTAAATACATATAATGTACGAAAATACCATTTATAGTATTTTATTACATCCCTATTGGGTCATTATGATGTCATAAAACACATTTTATAATTAAACGTCATTTTATTTTTACCCAAAAATTCAACTGTCACAAAAAATTCTGAAAATAATCACTATTATACAATTTTTAAATCCTGAATCTAAAAATTATATTTATTTTATCTCAATAATTTTCTAAATATATGAATTTTTACAATTATAATAAAAACCATGATTTATTTAAAATTCATAGGTTTTGACAAAAACAGCTTTCAAACCTTATTAAAAACTAAAATTGTATTCACAAAAATTATATGATCATTTATATTTAATAAAAAAATAATTTTGTATAAATATTTCATTAAAATATTATCTTATTAAAAACATAAATTAATATAAATAGATATCTTAGTTGAATATTAACTAAAAATACCATTTGCGCTTTAAAAACTATTTACAAAGTAATAATAATAAAATGAATTTTTATTCATTACTCTATACAAAAATAATAATACACACAATAATAGTACGAGAGTCTTGTTACATAACCCCTTAAACACCTGTATACGACCTAAGGGAATGGTGTGCAATGGTGACAGACTATTGGGGTGAATCAGATAACATTGCTCAGGTGGTAATCTCTATTAACAACCACTTCTCCCATAGGTGATTTCATTCAAGATTAACATGTTGAAGCTTGGATTAGGATTTTTCAAGAGCGAAGCCTAGTGATTCCAACTCTTTTCAGAGCTCTGAAAAATGGTCTTTGTAAGGATAAATTATACTAGATGAATCCATCACTTCCTTTTTCTATGTAAATTGGATTTGTTAATTCCCTATATTTATTTTAATAATTTGATCACTGTTCAACGAATATATTAGAAACAGTCACAATTCATAAAGGTATTTCAAAATAGAAAAAAAAAATCAAGGATGTGTATATGTTAGATAACCATTTTACATAATAATATATTTATTCAGATTATAATAAAGTTTCATTAATAAATTATTGGGTCATCACACATCATATGACCTTTTGGGGCTGGTTGAGATTTTTTATAACAATAGTTACTAGTTTTCTATTTTAATGTCTCCATGAGAGTTTTAATATTGTAAACCATATAGATCATCATTGTGTTAGACAATGATTGGTGAATGTTACTTGGTTGGACAATGATTGGTTCAGGAGGCAGAATACAAGATTCAGTTGTTTCATCAGAAAATGATGAAAACATATAGATGGTATAAGTCTTATACTGAGCATCAATTTTGACCATTGGAATATTTATTATTTGGAATATGTATTCCTTAAATTTTCCCTTCATTTGTGACATCAATTTCTTGGGAGGAAATGGAATCCTTCTCCTTGTTTTGTGGGAACATTGGAGGCTATGGAGCATGTGGGGAAATATTCCTACCATTTAAAAATTTCACCATAGCTAAAATCAATATATTACACATTCCATGTATCACATATCCAAAAGTATCTATAGGATCCTTATCTTGTTCTGATATGGGGTGATCTTGAGGTTGAACCTAATTTATCCATAACTACGCATCGAGTCACTATTTTTTATTCTAAGATCATGATACCTCATCAGAGGTTGAAAATTTTGGTTTTGTGCTATGGCATCACGGTTCATATGTTTTCTGAGCCATGGGAGAGGTATAAAATGATTATATAGTTGTGGAATCATATTTTTTGCAAGAAATATTCTTAGTAGTAATTATGGGGATAGGAGATTCTATGGTGGGTAGGTTGTAAAAACTTGTTACTATTTTCTTATATCTTTATACCTTTATTTTGATCATTCCTTAGGTGGGTTTCGTATGGGCATGTTTATAGAGGAATATTGGAAATCATGATAGTTTCTAGGCTATTATTTGTTTTCACATTGTTTTACTAATTTGTGAAATCTCTTAGGGGAAACCATGAAAACCCATAGAGTGAGTTTTTGTGCAGCTGGAGCATAGTTTGAAAAACTATTCACCCACCTAGTAGAAACCATGCACCTTGCCAAAATGGGGTGCACAATTAGGGAACACAATTTTTCTATCCATAAAACCCTTACCAAGAAACTTTGAAAAGAATTTAATTAATTTTAAAATCATTTTTGAAATCCCAGAACATCATTTTCAGTGCCTCATTGTGCAAGATCAACCACCTATGGTTTCTTCTTCCTCAAAATCACCCAATGAGTGACTTGGGCCCCTTTACACCCTTACGAATGTGGATCTGTGATTTTTGAACAACCTTATATATCTACATGATATGTTTCCTCATCTCATTATTTTTTTTTGTTATCACTCCTTTCATCCTTAGGGTTTTTTAGATCTCTATTCTATTTGAGAGTCTAATATTCATTATTTTATATCATGGATCTTGGGATGATTATAAGATATTCATTTCCATAGTTATTCATTATATTTTCCCATTTTGGGTTTGCAGTTTCATGAACAAGTCATCCTGAATTTGGTGGTTCAATTATAATGAAAGGTTTTTTATTGAACCTACATATATTGATTTAAATTCAGTTGCTTGATTTAAATTCAGTTGTCTGATATAAATAAAAATAATTTCAATTAGTTGATTAGAAACTCAATTTCATTGAATAGGGGTTTTCAAATTATATTTTGGCACAAATTTTGGAAAACACCTCAATTCTATTGAATTGGTGTGTTTTTATGAAAGGTAAATTGTTTAATTTAAATGGTGAAACTGATTAGATGGAATTTCATTGGAATTGGTGTTTGAGAAAAATGGCTCAAAGTGATTTTGATAAAAACCCATTGGATTTATCTTTGATGAATGAAATATTTGATTTGAAAGTTTATTTGGTTTTTATGTGGATATTTAGAATATAAATATTGAAGAATGGGATAAATTTTATTTGAAAAATAAAATTATATAAATTGACCATAATGGATTTTATCAGAGAGCATGAATTGTTAGATATTTTGTGAGTTATTTAGGGCAGCACTCTATGATTTACATCATAAAAATACATAAATGTAGCAGGTAACAACCCCTAATGGGATGGTGATGATTACTCCTTGGCCAATATCAAGGGGGATATGTGTACACATGTTTTGATGACCAATATCTGAGTGAGATAGAGACCAACAGACTAGAACTATCATACCTATTTTAAATAACCATAATACTTTTTGTTTATATTTTAAATATATATTCCAATGGATTCAAAGTGTTTCTTATGCCATATGAATTATTATAAATTTGTTTTATATAATTTTTTTTTAACCCAAATTTTCCATTTTTTATATCATTTCAAATGTAAATCATGATTTGTTTGAATATGGTTTTGAAATTACATATCTATTTATTTAAAACTAAATTATTTATTTGGGAAATTTATTATTTCATCATATTATAGAATCTATGGTGAGAACCTACAGGTCTTTTGGTTCACACCCTACAAGGGCCTTGGATGTTTTTATATTATTTTCTTCCATGTTTGAGTAAGGGTAAGATGGAATATGGTGGTGGTATTTGTAGCTAATCCTTGGTCTGGGAGAGTTTTTTCCATTAGGACTTGTGTTTTATGTTTTTTTACTAGTACTTGTGGTTTTACACTGGGTGGTTGATGGATGTTTGAATTTTGGAACACATATCCCTATGATGTTTTTATTTTATGAAATTTGACTTGTTTAATGTTATTCTATTGAGTTTTTGGAAAATTCTTTCCCGCTTTCACAATTCATGATGTTAGATCCTTGGCACTAACAATGGGAATCATGATTGCCCTTTAGGCTATATCAGAACCATATCAGTTATCGTGTTAACAGGGTGTCATGGATGGTTTGTGACATTTAATATATCATTTTATTTAATGCAAGACTCCAATTAAATGTCTCGGGAAATGGTAGAGTTTTCAATTTTAGGGATTATCTCTTTCCTATCATTATCTATACCCAAACATATAATTGGGTGAGAGTTTATTTTCTAGGGGTTTTTCTAGAGACCAAATACATTGATATTTGATGTCATGACCAAATATCCTTGGTTGGATGGTTGAATTATTGAGGACCAGCCTTCTTAGATTTTTGTGGTATGAATTCTAGTTTAAGGTAATAATTATATTCAAGAAATTTTATTCAAATGGTTTAGAGCATTTGTAATTTTTAGGATTTACTGTTTTGATGCATTATTTGGGTATATATTAAATGAGTTGTGGGTTATTTTAGATGATTATGTATTTTTGTGACTTATATGATTATTCTAGTGATGCTAGAATATTTTTGTGGGATATGCATGAGTATTTTCTTTTTGGTGTTTCCTTGGTCATGTTGGTGGAAACAATTGAGAGTGATTAACTTGATTCATATAGTTATGTTTGTATTATTTTTTTATATCATTTTGATTTTTTTACCAAATTTAAATTATTATATCTTCATATATGATCTATCCTTTTTTAAAATTAAAATTCTATTTTTATTCTTATTTTGTTATAATTATTATAGATTCTGATTAATTCATACATATTGATTTATCACTTTCAAAATGGCCATGTCAAACTTCTTACTGGTAATATGTGCCTTATTATTTTTTCATAAATCTTTCCCCAAGTGTGATTCCATGATACTATGGAACTATCTTCCAGCCCATGTTGATTGGGAATTAATTCTAATACTAGAGGAATGCTATGTTGGGAGACAAGTTGGTTTATCTTGGGAAGATTCATCATATTTATAATAGGGACCAACCAGTTATGATGTTCCTCCATCATCTATTTTCTATTACCACCTCTATTTTCACATAGTTTCCTTTTGTCCATCCTCCATCTTTTGATGGATGTGAAAGTCTCCTTTATGTTACATTCTAAAAAACCATATATAATTCCATTTTCCATAAAACCACAGTGAAAAAACATAGATAATATTTATAGAGAAAATTAGACAATAACCATAACTTTTTCAATACATAATCCCAACCACAACCAATAGTATACTTAGATCTATAATACCAACTTATATATCAATATTCCTCCTATAAAACCTCCAAAATTGAAATGATTCATCTTTTATGAATCCATAAGTTCTAGAGTATCTCGTTTTAAATTCCATGAACTGTAAACAAAAAAGAATATTCAAATTTCCTTAAAATCTCATGCATAAATACTACTTTTAAGTAAATAATTAAATCCTCAATAGTTAGATAAAATACATTATCACAAACTTCTAACGCAACAAATAGAACCCTCATTCCTCCTTACAATCACCCTAGTGTTAATAAGGTACAATTTCTCCATTTACATTCTCATTTTAAAACCTTGATGAACTTTCCAATTAGATTATGAATTTCATTGATCTTATAAAACTCTTATACTCCATTTTCTAGTATATTGTGAATAGAAGAATATTTAGATCACGGTAATTCATCCATGATTAGAACAACATATTATAAGTAAAATGAATTGTACTCTTATTTTCTTAATAGATAAAACTATTTTTCAAACTTCTTGCATGTTCCTATGATAAAAACTTCTTCTATATTAGTTCTTTTACTTCTTTAATGATGACCACATATTATTCTTCCATTATTTATAGTGGTATAATTTTTTTAAACTAGACATCCATATTATGTATTTTCCTATGAAGGTAAAAAAAATTATATGGTAATCATTCATGAATACATATCTTATTAAAGTTATGTATCAATAAAACCCTATAATAGATATATTATTCCAAATCATAATGTCGCATCTTATGATCCTTCAAGACATCAAGGAATCAACTTCATAGGATTCCAGTTCCCATTTCCTAGATTCCCAATTAACTAATGAACAACTGCCAATATAAATGAAACTTCCATAATTTTACAAACCATATTGTACATCATACTACCTAAAACTAATTAAAATAAAAATTTCACCATGTATTCTACTTCATCGTCATGTTTTAGTGCTTTACCTATATATAATTTTGAGAAGACTATTCAAAGGGGTTGTAATTATTTTATATATAGTCATTATGAATCTCTATATGACCATATGGATGTATTAATTTTGACAAAAAATCAATTTTCTAGTCATCTTGTACCACATCAACCATATCTAAATGATTTTCTTAGCTTCAAAAAGATCCTCCATCTCGAATATTTGATAAAACTCAGCTTTCACATCCTGATTCCATTTCATTTTTATAATTTCTAGGATTATATCATCCACATGTAAGGTAATAATGAATCAAATCTCACCCTTGAACATATTATGGTATTATAGTTATCTTAGTTCCTGCGATGAAAATATTTCCATAAAATAATAAAAGAAGAAAATAATTTTTTATTTCCACGATACATACTTCAATACTTAAAGAATTTTCTTCATATTGTAAACTATTCCTTCATCCCATTTTTCATGGAAACATTTTGTTTTATTTATATCGATTTCTCCCGCTATATAACATTGAATAGATATCATATTTTTTTCTATATTTTTCCTATGTATTCCTTTATTAATGTCCAAACTCAAAACCACACACCATATTTCCATTAAATCCCATTCATTACTATGCTAGATGATACCTCATTCTAATACCAGCTTCTTCTTTTATAAAATTGTTACACTTGTTATGTGTTGATTTCATTCCTTTGGGAATTTATTAGGAACCATGTTCTATTTTTTTTAATGAAGCAATTTTATCATTCATTGATAGCTTTAATTTTCATGAATAACTGAGACACAAAACTTTTTATTATCTTGAATTCTCTCCATTAATTATAATAATTAATTAATAAAACTTTGATCAGAATGATTGACCTAATAATTTGATTCTAGTATATAACTATATTTTAAATTGGGATTATAAATTTTTTGGAATTTTTTCTTTTGAAACATATTATTAAGGAATCATAACTCGAGTATATGTGGCCTATGAAAATTATAGTACTTCTTTTGACCTTACCAATTCTTCTAAAGTTTCTGTTTTCTATGAATCAATAACTTCTATTCTACTACAAATTTTATATGTATCAATATGGATGTTCTCATTGGATTATTTATTTTTAAATAAATATTCCACTATGATTTATACTTTCAAAATACCCACTTAGTGAATATAATATTTCTATTTATAATAATCTTATGATAATCACGTTATCAACATTGGAATCCAATTTTTTCCTATCTATATCCCTAATGAAATATACTTAGGACTTTTCTTGTAGTTTACCATGATATCTGGAATCAACATAGACATTGGTTAGAGATTTATAAACATTGATGTGAGTATATGTCATTGGTTTACTAGACCACATATATTCCAAAATATCATTTTTAATGGTATTTAAGGACTCCTATTTACAAGGTAAGCAGTGTAATTGACTGCCTTCAACCAAATTTCCGAAAATATTTCAACTTTTATGTCATGATAAGATCCTTTTCAGCCAATATCCGATTCATTTGGTCTACTTCTTCATTCTATTCTGCTTTTTATGAATCATTTTGCTTAATCCTGGTTCATTTTATCTACCAAGGGCACTAAAATTCTCTACTACCATAATCCCCAACTCCCCTCTATTATAGAACCTTAATAACAAATGATTACATATAGTATTGATTTACACCAAGTCCTCCATTGAAAAAAACACTCCCAACACCTCAAATATGTTCTTATGTAAACTCATACATTCTTTGTTAAAACATTGATGAATTTAAGAAATATATTAACCATATATGAGAACAGACTAATGTAAGCCACTAAACTTAAACGTGCATGAATTTTATCTTTTAAAACATAGTTTTCCTTAAATTTATTATAAATAATGTATTTTTCAGATTTATAAGTACAGAACTCTCAAGACATCCAAAATATCTGTGATAAACATTTATTAAACCCTCAACTTCTAAGACTGAAATATTCTTGTTACTAAGGTGACTTAAATGGATGTGGCACAACTATGATATCTCAAATGTTTTCATTCTTATATTTATTCTTCTGTCTAATCTAATAGTAATATATAATGTCCCATATTTTACACCTATGTCCACAACTATAGAACCATGAGTAATCTACCATAATCTATTTCTAACATTGGTTCCAAATCTTAATCCAGCTGACAATCAGAAATTAGATTCATCCATAAACCATGTATATATTGAAAACCTTGTAACTATAAGAAGTTTAAATTTGTTATTTGGAAAATGACATCCCCATTTAAAATGATATTGAGATATTTATCATCATCTAGATGATCCTTAATGAAAATTATAAATATATAATTCATATTACACCCTCTCTAAGTCATAGTATGGAATAAATTCCTATAATCAACCATCCATGATTCCAATAGAATATTAACACATATTAGTAAACATCCCTCACCACCAGATATGAAATTAATGGAACATGATGTTCTTGAAAAACACGTACTAGATTTAACCCTCTAATCGATATAATCTCTCTTCAGGTTCTCTTATTTCCTATAATGCCAACATATGAATCCAATCCCACCAAATTTACCTTAACTTATCCCCCACAATCTATCATTCTACATATTTATATTATTGTTCTAAATATAATATCATATAACTTACATATAAATTATAGTTATAATTAGTTACCATTATTCAATCCACCTAAGATCTCTATTTTTTATGAGATCTCTATCATCTTATTACACAAATTTGGTCTTCCCACAGTAGTTACTTATTGTAATCATCATTGAATCCTATGATTCCTGTAATGATGATAGTACTGAAAGAGCCCAAACATCTTCCACAAAAGTTAATTTAACTGATTTAATATGACTCCAAATTAGCATAAAGTCATTTACATTATCATCCATTATTTTCATTTTTCCCATCCTCATTCCAAATTACAAATTCACTATTTGCACCTATTTCATCATTGTTCACTTATCATACATGTTGTCTAGAAAATGTATTTCACATGAGCCTCAACCCAGCTGGTGAAGACTCCTTAAGTCCATCCAGGAGACCCAGGTTCAAATCCAAGTGGAGGCTGATTTTTATGTTACTGTAGTATCAATGTAGCAGGCACTGTAGTGAGAACTGTAGCAGAGCACTGTTTGGCACTGTAGCAGCTGGGAATATTCCCCCGTTTGGGACTTCGGGCCAACGATTTGGTCCTCGAGTCCTTTATGTACTTCAGGAAACCTAGGCCTTCGGGTCAGGAAGGCCTTTGGGCCACATCAAGTCCTTTGGTCCACCTCAAGGACTTCATGCCACATTAAGTGTAGATACAAACCAGACAACCTACAAGGAACAGACTTTAGATGGAGGAGGAGCAATGAGCTTTCACCATAGCAGAAGGAAATCAAATTTCAAGAATGAGAGGGTATGACACCTACCATCAGGACAAGCCTATGAGTTCACGAGAAGTCCTAGCTGAACATCAATGCGAAGGTGGAGAGCTGATTTCATGATGAAGATGTTGGGAAGGAGCAATTCTATGTAATTAGTTTGGGTTGTATGGGATGTTTAAATCCTATGGGTAATGAATTCCTCTAAGGCCTATGGGACATGTAATAGTTATGCCTATGGGACTTGAAATGGTTCTACCTCACCCCTTGAAAGGTGGATTATCAAAATCAATAAAAAATGAAGGCTTTTAGGCCATTGGAGGAGAGGTCTAGAGAATTTATTGAATTTATATTGGTCTTCAATTACAAGATGTTATATGAAACATTCCATTATAATGACATCTGAATCAGTATAAGTTACCTCATATCCACCTTTTATGATTTTGTATTATCCACTTATTATTGTTTTACGTCCTTAAATGTACCCTTGATATCATTCTAAAAAAGATACTCCCCATTTTTATCCTCCAAGAGAAAAACACAATCCCATCAAATTTTTCTACCAAGTCCTTTTCATATTTTGAATCTTCGCCTTCTGAAATAGGTTACATCACTAAATAAATTATTCATTGAAGTAAAAAAATAATTACACAAATAGTCTATCAAAAAGTGTTCTAAAAATACTTCTCTAATCATAAGTTTGGTACCACAAATTTGGAAATACAATACAACTTATCAGGTGAAGAAATCTATTTAAATCCTAAAATGTGAAAAAAAATCTATAATTCCTCATAACAAAAGGAAAACCATTCACCAAAAATCCTAAAAATATTAATAAAATTGTTATCCTATATCACCACACCATAATTACACTCTTTCCAACACACACAAAAAATCTCTTCTAAAAAACATAAAAATAAGTATTAATGTAGAGAAATCTATGAGTAATTTTGTGTGGAATATATATTATAACCAATATCCACGTGATAAAATTACTTCTTTTATTTCAATAAATTATAAGAATAATTCAATAACTATTGATAAAAAAATAAATATTAGATCCATAGTCCATCAATATATGGTCAAGTAGTCTTACACCACATTTATTGTGATATCAACTCATCAATTGATTCAATGTCCTTTTAGTATTATAAAACAACCCATTGTTTTCCCTGGACACTACTATTTTACCATAGTTTCCATTCCCTTGACCCGAAACATCTGGTGAATGAGCAAGATACCTTTACATATCCATTGTAAGAAACCATACACAATTCACTTTCCCAAAAAACTCTATTAATAGACATATGTGATATTAATAGATAAAACCATAGGTAAGCCACAACATCCATACACCATTAATGGAACCATAAACATTCAACCACTTAGTATTGAGACAATATCTTTTTGGAATAACATTACTCTTATTGGACTTCTTTATCATAAAATTTTATCATGTTTTGAAAAACTATGTTTTAATGTATCTCCTTCCATACACTAAGAAATAAAAACCTGAAAGATTCATTAAATTTTATATCACCTTTCAATAGTATCAACTATAAACAACTTTCCAATAAAATTTAATACTTCATATGATCTGACCATTCACTCTTTAGGTAGTAATATTTTTCATTATATAAATTTTCAACTTGATACCTTTTAAATTATCAAGATACATGGATAGATAGAAATTGGATAGGTATTTTTGTTCTATGTGTAAACTATCAGTGTCATATCATTTCCCATTTTCCTTGATGAAACTGAATGAGGGGTTCAAAAAATGAAAAGATTAATTCATTTTCAATCTCCTGGTCAATCTATATAAATATATAAAAATAGAAAATCTAGAAGCATTACTTGTAGATCCCATATGTCTAGAGGATTTAATAAAACCCATATAAAAAATATATTTTACTTAATTTGTTATAGGAAACCTAATATTAAATTTTTCCAAAAATATATTGATTCATCACAACCCTCAAGAAACATCTAGAATCCTTTTTAGTTGAGATCGAACATGAGGGAACCCCTGTCAAACATAGTGAAAAATACACATGAAGGAACTATGTACAAAACAAAACTTTCATTCATGCACCTCATTGTATATCATTCCATTATTTCTCCTAGTATGTTTCACTTATTATTGGTGAATATATATAAATGTTTTAATTTATTAGACTTTATTTAACATTCCTTATTGAATAAAATAAAAAATATTCAAATTTTATTTGAAAACTGCTTTCTAGAAATTGATTAACTTATTTTATATAACTTATTTAATGGTTTTATATTGATATTTATATGAAATGTTTTCAAAAATAAATCCAATGTTATTTTCATTCATGAAACTACAAATATGTGATTAGTGAAGTAGGTGTTTATAGTAGTACCATTATAAAAAAATATCATTCAACTTATTTAAATGGATTTCATGAAAAATTTAGGTCTTATTTTAAAACCAAATTGAATTGTTCTTATATAACTTATGATAAGTGTATTTTATGTGAATCTTGAGTTATTAAAGAAAATTTACCTAATGATTAATTTAATAGGAATTATTACTCTATTTATAGCTATTTATTATTTACATAAAATTTAATATACAATATTTATTCTTCTTTCAAACTCCAAATTCCATGTAATGATTTTCAAACCCAGTTTTTGATAAGTGGTGTCAATAAAGACATAAGTATGCCAGTTTTTCAATTAATAGAAGACCAACACATATATATTCAATTTTTTTTACAATTTCGCATATTTGTAATAAATAGTTTTCACATTTAATTTATTATGACCATCTTATGAAATTTTTTGGAAATACTCATTTCTAAAAAAGAAACATGATATATTTTTTTATTACTAATTATTATAAGTAATAGGTTTATTTATTTATAAATTAAAAAATATTTATTTTGTTTAATTTTGTAACATTTACTGTTCTTTTAATTATTGGAAATGTTTTAGGGGAATCATTTCTAAAACCATGATAACTTTTTAATCATTTGTTAGTTATAGGGAATGTTATATATGGTTAAAAAACACTATCTAGGAAACTATTGAAATAGTAAGGCATATCATTTTTATTTTCTGACTTTTTATTCTTGTAAAACTGATCAAATTAAGGGTTTTATATTCATTTATTTTTTATTTTTTTAACAATAATAATTGGGGTATCTAATTTTATCTGTTTTATTCTATTTATTTTGGAAATTTATTTATGGATTAAAATTTTCTATATATAAATTTTTAATTTATAATGGTTTATGGAAGGATTTATAACATTCCATTAATTTCATAAAAAAATGTTGTTTATATTATTTCCAAACCTCATATATTTTATTTTTTAAATTTATTTCTTACATTATTAATTTAATGAATACTTTTTCCATTACTCTATAATGTGGTTATATGAAACTATTTGGACTAGATAATGAATATTCCATCAACATAGATGAGAGAAATTATAGTTTATTAATATATATAAATAATTAATGAGGTAAAATATAGATAGATTGATTTCAAACCATATCTAGGATCATCCATGATTCCATTTTTCACTAGTAACATCTATAAAAATTTAATCATAAAATATAATATAAAATATTACACAGAATTACATCTATTTGACATTAACAGTCTTTGTTTAAACTTTCTTTAAAAATGTAACACCCATTTTTTGGTTTATTTTTTAACAATGAAAGGATCCTGAAAAAATATATAGAAATTATATTTTTTTTTAAAACAAATATATACAAAATGAATCATTTTTGGCATAAGAAAAGAGAAATCCACCCTAATATCTTTGTTAATCAAAATTTTAAAACATGAAAAAAATCTAAAATGAAGAGACCTCTTAAAATTTGATGCATACCATACAGTAAATCTACTAATTTCATATTCATCTGGTCAGTTTGAGTAATATAAAATTAAGGAAACCATGTTATTAACACATAAATTTAGTATCCCTTAATTAATATGAATCATTTAATATTTTACCAGGAGTCTCATTCCATCACAACATGATATTGTCTCAGGTGAAAACAAGATAGGATAATAAAGCTTCAGGTAGTGGGGAGTCTGAATCGATCATTTTGAATTCACACACCTCCACATCAATAATATGGAAAATTTAAATATAAATATTTAATGTTACTACTCAATTGATGCATGAATTAAATCATGTTTTATATTTCTTGAGTTAATGTTTGGGTGAAAAATGCATTGTATGTATGTATTTATATCCTTTACATTACAGATTTGTTAATAGATCATTTGAATAATATCTTGTATGGGATGAGTTTGTTAAATGATAAGAACTACTATTTGGTCACTCATATCATAGGATGTATTTACAAATCATATAGTATCATTTAACATAATGTATACCATATGATAGTGACCAATCATACACTAGGATTAGATGATAAATTAATGGTCATAGCATGAAAACATTTTAGATTCCTTTTTATTATTCCTAAATCATAAGATAAGATTTCACCATTATTGTCAAGGAGGATGTATATGGAATAGATTTTTATGATTACCTATAATTTCAATATATGATTGGGTTTAGGGCACATATATCTCCTTTAATATCCAACTTGTACTAAACCCTATGATTCTTTGTGGAATTCCCCATTATATTATATAATATATAATATAATTTGAAACCATATCAAAAATATTTTTAAAAATTTAGAACAAAACTTCACATTGTATTTAATTCTATGAAATACCTTGTGGATACCCATCCAATTGTTTTGTATAAACTATAAATCACTTTTATATCAACTCTCTAAGTCAAATTCCATCTACATTCAATAACCACAAAATATAAACCCATGCGACTATATAAATTTTTTTAAAAAATATGAATAATTGGAACCATAAATGTAAGAAAAGATAATCATCTTTCAAATTAACAATTCTACTCAAGAAACAATGAGATATGGCATGATTTATAACAAACACATGAATCATAATAGCTGTTTCCACCAGTCGCATATCATGCTATAATGCTCCTTCATATAATTATTTTGTCTAAGAAATCAAATGGAAATGTGACATAAAGTATTTAAATCCCATATATCTATATCATACATTCAAAATTCATTTAGTATTGTCAGAGTCAATCAATGAATACCTCGCATTTCATTCATCTCTTGGGATGTTAACATCAGATGACTACTTCAAAATAGATAAGAACATCATATGTACTATTTATGAGTGTACATACACTCCCCAATATATCACAATTAAGGGCCCATATTCTGTACTCATCATATGAGAGGTCGATCCCATCTTAATTGGGTTCTAATCAATTATATGATCCGAAACATTTCCAAATTTACCATGGGTTCCTATGTTTAAATGTATTTTATAAGAAATTTATCAAGGTTTAAGGGATTTAATGCTTGGAATATCACCAAACATAGGTAATGAGGACTCCTATATGATCCATGTATCCCTAGTATACCAAATACATTGTTTATTATACTCTTTGGGGTGTACTTAGTGGGTCATCCAGAGCACAAAATTATTATTTATGCATGATGAGAATATTCCATATCTCATAAAATAAACATTATCACGATAACATTAATATTTATTCTTTACCTATGATGATATTTGATGAATATCAGTTAGGAAACACTCAAAGTCTCACATTAAGAGGTTAATCGCTATTATATGTCCTAAAATGTATATATATGTATACATTTATATAGAGAATGTGAAAAATGATAATGTAGATAATTTATTTTATATGATACATTTTATATTCCTAAAAATAAAAATGAATATTTTACAAAACCAAATATAAGAATATTCCTATCATATAATATTTTATAGAATTATATATTCCTTTTGTTGGTTATAATTTCTGTGGTTCTGTTGCCTCATAACAACTATATAAAATTCTTACCAAATATTTATGTGAACATATAATTAAAACCTCCTAATAAACACTTTAATTAGTAATATCTAAAATTAAGGAAGTTTTTATTAATGCTTATATTTTTGGAGAATATTACAAATGTTAAAATCCTTAAACATATTCAAACTTCTAAACTTCACAACATCTACTGTTATGATTTAAATTTTTTCCCACTTAAAACTCATCTAATATTAATATCAAAATAATTATTACCCTTTAATCAAACTCTTACATTGAAAAGTAATGTAACTATTTAAATTATAACTTATCAACACATCATAAAATAATTTAGGATAAAATGGTATTTACTGTATTCTTTGACTAGTATACTACTTTATAAAGAATTGAAATTCAATTTACTAGTGCTTCCAAATATAAATATTAAAATCTCTCTTTATAATATCATATCAAAAACACATTGGTTATTAATTGAATAAAGTAACTTTATACAAGTGTAATGATTTATTTTTTGAGTTTAAAATTCCAGAAGTTTGAAAATTCTATATTATTTTTAGAATATAACCATAAGATAAAAAATCCTTTTTTCAAATAAATTACTATTATTTATTATTATTTGAAATATTAATAAATAAATTAGTTAATAAATATCTATATTTTGTTTTATGGGTTGAGAGTATTCTAATTTCAAAATAATACTATCAAAATGATCCACTTGTGGTTGGTAGGCACACATTCTCTCATATTTTATAAAACATCTAGATAATACCATTATCCTTGATAAAAATATCATTGAATCCTTCCTAGAACATGTTATAGAATATGATGAATCATAACCCATAGTATACAATCCATCATCTCACTTTTTCCACACCAAGTCATTATTACTGATCAAATTCTCTTATCATATATGAGAAATGAGAAGAATATAAAAATCATTTTAAGGTCTATCTAATATTGATGAATTACACTATATTAAAATGTTTATTTTATAATTTTGTTTCCTAACATTAATGAAAATTAAAATCTCTATAAATTATTCTGTTGATTTTGAACTCCTTTATATTTAAAAGTCTTGTAAAAATACATTCTTAATCACATATTATTAAATGTAGAAGAAATTTTTTTTATACCATTGATCATGGAATATATTTTCAACAGAGTTTCAAAACAACTCATAGTACCCTCAAAAAGTACACTTTATTGGATAATTACTCTTCTCTGATATTTACCTTAGGTTTTAATGACCATAACTAACTATCTGATGAACCATCACTAGCCTATCCAAGTATTTTTTTTCTTATTTTGGTTTTAAATTTCACCCATTTGAGATATCTATATAGAACTGAAATTATGCCATAAAATCCCTATTTAATCAATACTATACTCTCTATAGTCTCATATAAACTTTTATGAGATTATCCATTTTTTATAACACTTCCCTAAATTAAGAAAGAATGAATTATTTAACCATAATAAGACCTAAAAAAATAAATACTATCAAAAATCCATTTACGTATGTACTCATAATGAATATTTGAGAACAGAATGAGATTTATTTGGTTATTTTCCCTCTAATTCCATTTAAACCACAATTGGATAGTGTTTCTCAAACAAAATTAATTTATCCTTTTTCATAATAAATCTTCATAAGTTTCCAATCATAGAAATTACATTTATTAAGATTCTCCTCCATCTAGATTAATCTCAATGATAATTTTCAGGATGATGAGTCTATTATCTATAATAGAATATTTGATCAAATGAGTATGACATGTAATTAAAATTTAATAATTAATTTTATTAATTTAGGCCCCACTAATATGATGACCCTATTTTTAGTTCATTATATCAATTAATTAATAAAGATCTATGTTTCACTATAAATTGAGACAACTTTATTGTTCATATCATACATTATCAATTTATAAATGGAATCATTCAAATTATATTATATATTACTCTAAAATGGTTCGTGGAGAACCCTTTTACAAAATCCATAATATGTATATAAACTCAACTATATCCCACATGTATCATAACTTTTAGGGTTTCTTAGATAAGTTGAATCGAATTATGATATTAATATTTTGTCATCTTACCTTTAGTAATATAAATTTCCACAATAAAATAAACAAGATAATCCTTAGAGGACTGTATTTAGAAGAATCTAATCAGTTAGATGATTAAGGTCATGTAATGTGCTACTTTGGAAATAATCTGACTCTAAGTATTTGAATGGGATTTAATATAACCATATTATGTTATCTTATTAACTTTATATATGAATTATTATAATGATTTTATTTTAGAATATTATTCAATATAGAAAACTAGTTTGTTCAAATGAAATTTATGTTTAACTTTTTACCCAACCCATTGGTAATGATACTCACACAAAAAATATAATCCAAGCATATTTACACAAACAAAATTACATGTTATTCATAACACACATGGAATCTTCATATAAACGAATATAATTATATGAGAAAAAAACCTCCTATTTAGTAATCCCTAAGTAAATGATTTCACTGCCCCAATATTCTAGATCAAGGAATAAGAATCCATGGTAGTCATAATTCTCGCCTCAAGTTACTCACCATGGGGAGACTTTACTCAGTAGATAATGGAATTCATCATAACTCAAAAACATAAAATTTATGAACTATATTCAATATCTAAACTTAAGCTAATAACCTCAATTATAAACTCAGTTCATGGAAGATGAAAAATAAATCTTATATTGATGTACCTATCAAGTAATGTAGGGATTATAAATTTATAAGTATTTTAACAACTTAATCTAAAGAATATTTATAATCATAATTTAAACTATTTATATATTATAAATAAGAAGGAAATATAAATTTAATAAATGAACATTTTAATTATTTAAACATGGGATAAATTTTGGAACAATTCATTAACGGATAACAACAAAAACATTATAATTTAGTTAATCATTATTGAAAATATATAATTTGAATTTATAGTATTTTTTTTATAGAATTTTATTTTAATATATGATATTTCAAGAATCATAGATATTTTATATTTTAATTATTATTCATGTAAAATTTTTTCAAAATTTAAATATCATTTACTAATATTATTTTAGCCCTATATCAGATTAATTATCTAAACAATTTTGAAAAGGTATAAACAATTTCCCCAAGTAAGGCTTTAATTATAAAAATTTAACTTCATTATTAAGTAATTTACATAATATTTAAAAAAATATTACATTTTACCATTATTTTAATTTTATGGACTCTTTTTTTATTACACTTATTGTTATGAAATAATAACTTTATTTAATTTATAATTCATTGCATATAAATTTGAAAAGATATATTTAATATAAAAAATTAACTTTAATTGAATAATTATAAAATTTATTTCAAAAATATTTTAATATTTTTTCCTAGAAATTTAAAATTAATTAATTTTGAAAAGTAACTTTTTATTTTATATATATATATATCCCAAGATATCAATTTTCATTATTTGTAAACATTTTATTAATAATTATTTCAATTTATTTGTGAATATATATATATAATTCTATTTTGATTGTATTTTTCAATTGTAGGTTACTTAAGAGAATTATTGATAATGTATGTGTAAAAACCTATAGATTTTATGGTATATATATTTTTCAATTTCAATAGTTTGATAGTTTATGCTGCATTCAACACCGAAGTTAAATGAACCACGATATATTGTAAATATTATTATTTAAAATAAAATAATCTCATAGTCATTAAATTGGTGGTTAGGAAGAGGAATAACTATCCTATAAATGTATATTATACATAGAATTTATTTATAGTTAATTATAAATAATGATAAAAACCTATTTAATATAAATTAAATGATTTTATGAATACTTTTTAAATTTGAAAAATTGTGTTTTATACTAATAAAATAAAAAGTAACACATTTTTGGACTATATTAAAGAAGTATATGTATATATATATATATAATATAATATATTCAATCTAATTTTTAATTTTCAAAAAATTGTGTTTCTGAATATGATATAAGAAGCAATCCAATTTCACTCATAAAAGTTGTGTTTTTATAAAAAAGCAGTTTTACCAACATTTGATGGTGAAATTATTTTAAATATAACTTATAACACTTTTATAAATTCTATTTTCCAAAATTAACTTCTTCATTTAAATTTTAATTTAAAAATTTCCTTTTAATGATCTTTTTCTGATATGTTTCATGTTTTGATGAATAGTGATAAAGTATTTTATTTTTTTTGAAAACAGATATTTTGGTAAAAAAAATTACATTGTTAAATTATATTAGTAATTGTTTACTATATTATAATTAGATTATGTTTTATCATTTAATCTAATTTATTTCATTTGAATCAATTTCACTTTGAATTTTCAAATAAAACCATTGAAACTTTTGAACATTTTAACTCTGAAACCCCATTTTCTTATTCCATATATGGCGTTAAATTGAAATTAATTTTTTCCAATTATGTGTTTTGAATTTTGAAAAATCGATTCCCTATTTGGAATCATAACATACAAATTTAGTAAATATACTCCTTTTATTTTTGGAATATTTGAATAGTTACTAGTATATTTCTGGATTACCACAATTAAGGTTAAATCAAGTAATTAAAGATATAAATAATATTATAAGTATTATAATATTATCTTAATACTTGTAATGTTATCCTATTAGAGCTACTTGTATGAATTTAAGCCCTTTTCAGTATTTTATTCTATGTAATGTCCAATATGTCATACTCATGTTTTAAATAATTATTTAATTTTTTATATGAAGTTATTCAGAAGATATATTTGACTATAAATACTTTTATTAAGATAAAATTATTATATTCATCATGGAATTTTATTTTCAATTTTTAGGAAACAAATAATTATATTAATGGTTTATACAATTATGATTTTGAAATTGAGTAATAAATAGAAATATCAAATAACTGATATTAAGAATGTTAAAATAAATTTTATTTGAGATGATTAATGTCATATAATAATAATATATATGCCACAAAAATATTATCAATGTATTAATGGTTTTTTAATTTTATCTTGTTTATTGATATTTTTAGAATGTTAAGAAATGAATGGTGTTAAAATTGACAGTAATGCTACTTTTGTAAAATATTTTATTAAATGATATAAACATAATAAAAATAATATTTTTTGAAACATTATTAGGAAAAGGATTAAAATTTCTGCTATAACTCATTTACTATTCCTTTTTCATTTTATAGTAACTATATTATCCTTCAATGTGTAAAAAACACAAGTTGTCACGATGAGAGTAAAAGTGTTTAAATAAGGGTTGAAACCAAAAGATAATGGTAATAATGAGATCAAAACTTGACTAAAAAGTATTGTATGAATAATATTGTACCCGTATTACCTTAATATCTAGTTGGTGTTGTTTTATAGGCACTTTTCAATGAGAATCAATAATATATTTTTCAAATCAAATATAATTAAAAAATATCAATCTATATGTATTTAATAACTTTTATGTGTCTACCTAGAGAAAAAAGCAGTATATAAATTAAAATAATTCTATATTTTTATATTACTGAAAATATTTTTATTAAAAAAAACTTTATTTTAAATTCTTATAAATTATATGTTTACCATAAATGATTCTTCAATGCCAAAACAATATATAGTTAATTAAAAGAGAAATAAAACAATTGATTACAAAAGTATTACTTTTGATATATTTGGGATGGTTTAACATGTCTAATTAATTTTATAGATCAATCGGATATACTATATACTTTTGAAATCATTATATTATTATTATCAATTTTTATTGATATATATTTCATTCAAATAAATCAATAGTATCAAGTATGACAATAATATTATTTTTTGAATTAGTTTTTTATTATATATGTTAAAAATCACACAAAAAGTTAAATAAAAAAGGTGAAAATATATGGTCCCCAATATATTTACATGTTCATTTATCGGCCATTTAAAATATTAGGGCTCAGGAATAGGCTTATTATAATTTCATATTTTTTGGATTTATGGAAATGTCCCTCACCTCATTACAAAAGGGAACCTCCTTCATCACTTCCTAACACCAATTTGAGCCATATATATCAACCAAAACATTCCAATTTGTCTTTAAAATACTCATTTTCTATGTTCTAGATGCTATAGACTTTCTAAAAGACCTACCCTCGATCACTTTTGAAAATATTAAAGAACGTTTTTCAAAGAAGTGGTAATCATCTTTATCAACTCTTTCAAGTTTGTTTCTTCTTCCAATTATTATCCATATGTTGTTTCGATGATAAAGAAATAAATAAAGTATCATATATATATATATATATATATATATATATGTTATTATTATTATGAGGAAATCATATTAAACCTTTTATCCATCCTAGAAAAAATTTAATCATCGTGTGTGCGTACGTACAGCTAACCATCTCCACAATGTGGTGTAATATTTTTTTCATAACCACTTTTCATGGATGTGTATAATGATGTAAATAATAAATATATATGATAATTAGTATATTATATTGATTCTGTTAAAATTAATATACCCTAGACGTTATTATCTTTTCCCTTATCAATATAATGATACCATATCTCGTGCATATGTACTGCCTACCATCTCAACAACATGATGTGATTAAATATACATTTACCACATACTAGACTGTATATAAAAGTGAATTTTAAGATTAAATAGGATTTTTATAAAATTAATATAATTCAATATATGTTTAATTTATATCCAATGAAAATCAACAAAGTCACTAATAAAGAAAACTACAAGGGAAAATGACGCAGTTATCACTTGAAACAAGCGTAATAATGAAATATTATTAACAAAAAGTGATAATAATATCATATATATTATCATGAATTTTATTATGGTTTTGGTATAAATTAATAATAATAAGTAAACCATTAATCATTTTTTTTAAATCATTTCCAACCAAAAGATAGTGCATGGAAATGGATTTTATCTAAATTTCATTTCATTGAGGTATATTGTAATGTTATACACCTATTTTATATTATATGTTTCATAAAACAACCTTTGACATGATATATCATTAATCTATTTATCATCATTATAAAATATGGTTCATTTAATTTTATTCCATTATGGGGATGATAATAAAAATGATTCGAATTGGTATGGGACACATTGGAATTATTAAAGATCATTTTCCTCATGAAAATTTTCATTGATCTTATTCAAAATTATCTTCATCTATGGCATCATCATTTATTTAATCCAATAATTCAATTATTTTTATCTCTTATGATACCATCAAAAATATTATAATAAATAGTTATTAATTAGTTTGATTGTGGGTATAATACTTTGATACCATTCACCATATTACTCTAGATGGATTGTGCTTATGTCTACTTAATTAAAGTTATTTACATTTCTTATTAAATTTTCAATTTTCAATTTATATTTTAATTATGATTCAACACATTCATATGAGTAAGGTATTGGATGTAATAACTAAAATATAGGGCCTGATATATCCCCTCTATGCATCAGTAGGTCACATGAGCCAAACTAGTTTGGGTATTGGTTGAGGCCTTACCCATTTATATAAGGTGTTTTGGATGAAGCATTAGTGGTATGTTTAGGATATATGGAATTATGAATTAAATTATTATGATATTATTTTCTGAAATTACATTTTACTATTTGAAAATTAGAATATTCCTAGTTTATTTTCATTCTTATGTGATTAAATATATGGCATTATTTAATCATCTGTTATTCCCAACATATTATGACCAGGTTACTAATTAAATGGAATGTGTTTTACTTAATCGCCTTATTTATTCATTTATGCTTGTTTATGATAGATTATATTGTATTTATACCCTTAATGAGAATATGATCTCACCCCTTTGTTATGATTCACCATTCTACAGATATTCAAGAAGAATACTTTGACTGATATGTTGGTTTATTCTATGGGGAACAGTGGTATTCTCTTAGGTAATAATTTTTTTATATTATGATCAAAATTTATTTCTATTTTCAAATATGTATCTAGTATACTAATACTACTAAACTATTCTATCCTTTTGGATTTAATTTATTGTATCTTATGCCAATGTATAAATTTAAGGTGTCGGCTCATGGATATTAGGGGATGGGTTGTTACAGTTAGTATTTGAGGGAGCTTAATAGCAACCTTGGGAACTATATTTCGAAAAACATAGAATAAGAAACACAACCCATGGGCTTTGTATGTGTGAAAATGTTTTTTAATGAATAACACGTTTTAATTTTATGGAAATATGTTTAAAGTTAAATATAACCATTATAGTTTATCTGATATTTGAATTTATGAAAATAATGAGATAAATTATTTGGAATAAAAAATAAATCCAATGAGATAAAGTTTTTAATTAAATAATTTAATTATTTTCAATATATTTTGGAAATGTTTTAGGATTCTTACCACATTTCTCGATAATATTAATATAGTTTTAGAAAAAGAACAAACCATGGGCTATGTGACAAACCATTATGTCCAAAAAGGCTGCAAGACATGAACCCACAACCGAAGGAAGAAAAATGTGAAGCACATACCACCATTCTACATGAATTCCTTGTTAGCATGTATTTTTTTAATTAAAATATCTAATGGATAAAGTTTTTTTTTACTTTAGGGACATTTTTCTATCAAATAGATAACCTTGTATTTGGAAAATGTTTTGGTGATTAAGTGATTATGGTTATTTTGGAAGACATTCACTATTCTGGGAGTCATATTAGATTAAGGTAAATATATTATTTTTAGGAGTAAAATTTTAATTTAATTTTTAATTCATATATGATTTTATCAGGTTTTTAGGTTGATTTAGGTAATTTTTTGAAATGGCTACCATACCTTAGAGATTATGTGATTTATGAAATTGAACTTTTGTTATAAGAAATTAGGAGTTATTAATGTTATTTTGATGAATATATGACAAAATACACTTTATTTTGGGGTCTCAATATTATTCTATAATATTTTATAGGAATAATAGTTATTTTATGTATGGTTTATGTTTGAATTTTGAGTGTCGATTTTCAATTTTGACGATTAATGTTGTTTTTCAACATATAAAGGTTAGTCTTTTGTGGAATTATCTTATCCAATCCTAACCATTTTGGATTTGATTATAATATAAATAAATTAGAATATAAATTTATTACTTTTTAAATATTTTGAACTATATATGTTTATTAAAATTCATCATGCATGAAATAATAATCATAAATACACACCATCTAGAGAACAAATGAGGTTTTTGTGGGAATTGTTTAAAGGATGAAACCCTGCATATTATGTAAGTAGTTTTACTTATGTTTTTATTCTAGGAAGTAAAATAATTCTTTATTCTTGGGGGAAATTATTTTGAAATGATAACATTGTATGTATACATTTCATACTAAGAAACCAACGGCCTTTAAGCCCATCAAAGATTTATGTTTTTTTGATTGTTAACATTCACATGACCATGTTATAAATCAATATACATTAGAACATGATGCTAGTTTTATCTTCCATGGACATGTATATCTATAAGTAATTCTATTATGTGTTATCTCATCAGACCATCATACTACCATTTCATTCTTTTAAAGAGGGTGGTTTATCGACCCTTGTTCCAATGTTGGATTTCAATAGAGGTATTTTAAATAGTCAAACCCTAGTAGCCGAACATGAATTTAAAAATTGTGACGACAATATTTATTTATGCACAAGAATATATAAAACCCCAAGAGTTTTTTGTATGTATCTTTTTAAATTTCATCTCATAGATAGCTTATGTTTCATGTAACACGAAGCTTAAACAAACCACGATATATTATTAATATTAATATTTAGTATGATATTAACTTCAAGTAATTAAATTCGGGGTTATGAGTTGGATTAATTAACTGATGAAAATATATTATCTTATTAATATATTACCAATAAATTACAAATAAATAGAAAAAACCAATATAAAATAAAGGAAATGTTTTTTTAAAAACAATTTATATTTTAAGAATTATGTTTTATACCAATAAAAAAATAAAACATTTTGGACTATATTAATGATATATATATATATATATAATATTCTATAGAATGTCTAACATTCATATTTTTTTAGATATGATATAAGAACGAATCCTATTTATGCATAAGATATGTGTTTTTATAAAAATATAGTTTTAGAACCATTTCATGACACACATATTTTAAAACAAGTTTACACAATTTTATAAATTTTATATTCCAAAATAAACATATGAATTTTAATCAAGATATAAAAATTTACTTTTGTTGAATATTTGATATTTTTCTGAAAAGTTTCTCGTTTTAATAAATAGTGAGAAAATATTACATTTTAACTGAAAACAACTATTTATTCTAAATAGTTGTTAAAACAAAATTGTATATTTAATTTATTTTAATGTATAATTAAAAAAATGTTTTATCACATAATCTATCTTAGGTTATTGGAATCAATTTCACATTAAATATGAATATAAAAACCTTACAATCACTTGAATGTTTTCAATTTAAAAACTCATTTTCTTGTTCTATAAACGAGAGTAATTTTAGAAAATTTTATGTTTTTAATTTTGAAAAATGGATTCCAAATTTGTGATCATAAGGTAAAAAATAAATAAAAACTTTATATTTATTTTTTAATAGTACAAATAGTTACTTTAGTAATTTTTTAATTATCATGATTAAGTGTAAATTGAGTAATTAAGGTTAGAAATTAAATTATTTTTATTATAAAATTACCCCAAATATTGTAATAATTTTATTTTATTTTTTATTTTTGAAAAAAACCATAATTTGTCTGATTTTATGGCCTCTTGGATCCACTAGAATGACTTTAAGCAGTTTATTGTAATTTATTCTATGGAAAGTCCTATATGTCATACTTATGTTTTTAATAAGTATTACAATGTTATATGTTATTATTAAAAATATATAGATTAATATTAACAATAATTTATAATATAAGATCATTATAATAATAATTTAAATTTATTCTTAATTTTTAGAAAATAAATAATTTCTATAACGGCTTGCACAATGATGATTCAGTAATTCATTCATTAATAGAAATTTTAAATAAATTCCATTAAAAATATTAAAATAATTTTTATTTGAGAAAACTAATGTCATAAAATAATTTTATATACGAAATAAAAATGTTAGGTTTGTATTAAAAATTGTGTTCGAACTTATCTTGTGTATTGATATTTTTGAAAAAGACAATATATGAATAGCGTGAAGATTAAGATTAATAATAATTTAAAATAAATAATCTTTCATTAAATGATATAAAATTAATAAATATATAAAAATAAGACACATTATTTGGATAAAGTTTTAAATTTCATCCAAGACTCATTTATGGAAATTTTTTTATTTTATAGAAACTATATATACGTTTAAATTGTAAAAACACATGTTGTCTTGATACGAGTTAAAGGGTATATATAAAGGTTAAAACCAATATATAAGTGAAATATCATGATATAAACATGTATAAAACTTATTGTTTGAATATTATTATTCCATTAATCCCTTAATATCAAATTGGAGATTTTTAATTTACACTTTTCCATGAGAATTACTCATATATTATTTAAATCAATGATAGTTACAACATGTCACTATCATTGTATTTAGTAACAATTATGTGTCCACACATGAAAAAAGTCAATATATAAAATAAAAAATGAATATTTTAATATTAATGAAATTATTTTTATTATAAAAATTTATTTTTAATTTTTATAAATAATATAATTATCTATAATTCTCCTTCAATTCTAAAACTATATTTATTTAATTAATAGAAAAATAAAATAATAGATTTCAAAATTATTAATTCGCCTATATTTGGTATGTCTTAATTTTTATAATTAATACAAACTATCTATAGTATATAATATATTGTTTACATTATTAGATATTAATTACCTCTTTTTCTTGATGTATTTTATGTGGAATTAAATAAATAGTATAAAATTTGACAATAATGATATTGTGTTTGAATTAATATATTATTAAATTAGTATAAAACAAAAAATGTAAAATAATAAAAAATGATAATATATGGTCTATAATTTCATAAAATATTCATTTATAGTTAATTTATAACTATTTGGATCTAGAATATCTTAATATATTTTAATATTTTGAGGATTTATGAAAATGCCCTTCACTACAATTTTATAAGGTTACCTACTCCCCCTCTTCCGAACTCTAATTTGAGACATATATATCTTGAAACCCCTATCCATTTGTCTTATAAAAATACTTGGTCAAGTTATAGTGTTTTTTTCCTTTCAAAATACCAACCCTATATAATTTTAGAAGAGATTAAAAGATGTTCACTAAAGAAGGGGTAATCATTCTTATCAACTCTTTCAAGTTTTTTTCTTATTCCACTTACTCAATATATGTTTTTCCATAATAAAATAATAAATATATTATAATATATATTCATATATGTTATTATGATTATGGAAAGCCATATTCCACCTTTCATCCATCCTATTAAAAACAAAATCACTATGCGTGTGTATGTACAACTTGTCATCTCCACACCATGGTGTAATATGTTTTTTAGCACCACATTAAATCTATAGGTATAATGATGTGAATAATGGAAATATATATTATAATTATGAAATTAAATTGATTCTGAAAAAATTAATATACCCTACACTTCATTATCCTTTCACATATTTTGGATATGATAGTATCGCTCGTCCATACGTACTACCTTCTGTCTACACAACACGATGTGATTCATTTTCCATATCCAAAATTAATGAATGAATATGATAGTTTCTATAATGATTAAATATGATATTTATAACATAAAAATATTTTTTATATGTATTATATATATCCTATGAAAAATAATCAAGATATTCATAGCCGAACGTCCATGGGACAATGAATCAAATAACACCTGGAACAAGATTAAAAATGAAATATTATTACCAAAATGATTTAATAATATCATATATGATATCATAAATATGTATATGGTACTATAATAAATTAATAACTTTCTTTACACTATTATACAATAGGTTAAATCACATCTAACTAAAAGAATGTGCAACGTAAGAGATTTCATCTCAATTTCATTTCATTAAGGTATATTGTAATGTTATACACCTATTTTATTTTTTATGGTGTATATATTGATATATGGAATGTTATATCATTAATATACTTATTATCATAATATTATAATATTCATTTAACTTCATTACCTCATGGGAATTATGATTAAAAATTTTCAAACTATTATAGGACACAATAGAATGTTTAAAGGTTATTTTCATCAAGAATTTTTCAATGATCTCATTTAAATGTATCATCATCTATTTCAAAATACTTTTTTGAATATTTAAATTCATTTATTTGTATCTCTTATTATATCATATACCATATTATATTAATTTTTTAATTAGTTTGACTAGGTATGTATAACTTTGATATTATTCATGATATTACTCTTGAGGGTTTTTTATTATATCTACATAATTAAAGTTATTTAAATTTTGTATTCCATTTTAAATAAAATTTATATATTGATTATTTTTCACAAATTTTATATGAGTAATGTATTTTACTTAGTAAGTGATGTTCGAGTCCCGCAATAGCCACTTGATGCATCAATACATCTCATGAGACAAACTAGTTTATGTATTGGTCGAGGCATTACCCATTTATGTACAGTGTCCTAAAAGAAGCCTTGATGGTATGTTAATGATGTTCATAATTATGTATTCCCATATTAAGATGTTAGTTATTGATTTTCTCTATGATTATTCGACTAGTAAATATCCATGGTTAAGATTCATTCTTGTGTGATTAATTATTTGTAATTATTTGATATTTTTATTCATTTTATATTATCCTTATGATATTGATTAAATTGAATGTATTTTAGTTAATCATCTTACCATATTCATTTATGATATTTTATGATGGTTTTATCTATAGAAATTCCCTAACTAATCATATAATATCACCCTTACTGATGTTTTATCATTCCATATGATTTGAAGAAGTTTATTATGGCAGATATGAAGCGTTATGATAAGTGGAATAATGGTGTTCCCAAAGGAAATACATTTTTGTATTTTATGTTTAAAATGTTTTTTGAATTTAAAATATATATATTTTTCCAAGACTACTAAACTATTCTATTATTTGGAATGTGATTTCTTGTAAATTATTTCAACGAAATATGTCATGGAATCAGATCTGGGATACATGGGGTTGGGTCTTTATAATATAGATTAAAATTTTATCCATCATATTTTATTATGGATAATAATATCACTAATTATGATACATCAAAACACACATCATCTATCATTATAAAAATAAAATGTTAATCATCTTTTATAATATATCATATCATATTTTATGACATACAAGTATATCATATTGATGACGTGATTCTCTATTTTTGAAAAATTGCATTTCCAATCATATTTAACTACAGATTGATATTTCATTCTATAACCTGAATAAATATTTAAAATCCTATCATATCATGCATTACTATATATTTTAAAATAAACTATGAAGGACAACCCATTGAACAATTAAACACATCATATTTTGTGATCGAAATATTATATGTGTTATATTTAAGGAAAACATTATTACATGCATGATTTAATATGTCTATGAACATGGGATGACCTGATACTATTACTATGTTTTATATGGGGTCAACCAAAACATCTTTAAAAAGTAGATGCACGTAGAAACCCATCTCCAGATCTCCATTCATAGAAATATGAAAACATAAAAAACCAAAATGAATAATCTATTGTAAAATGGATTTATACCTTGCACTAATATCTTCATTGATATATTCATTTAATGAGTTTTAAGAAGGTCACTTAAAAAAACCAAAGGGGTCCTTGATTTGTGTTGTATCCTAGGGATAACCTGAATCAATTAATGTTTTAGTGGGTGTCTCCTTCCTTCAAGAAATTATAGAGCCTCATGTATATAGAATATTAGAGAAGAGAGGATTGAGTGGTGGGGAGTATTGGCTGATCATCATGCATGAATATAACTCCAAATACATTTCATGGTAGTTGTCAATATAAATACCCAAGTATTCTTCTTAGATAATGCAAACATTAGTACAAAAATTATAACACATGTGTTAATTCCTTGACATACACATGCATCGAATGAATTTATTTCTCCCCCTTCTATTACAAATCTTATATATGTTCCATTGAATGATTACATATGTTTGATGAGGCTCCCGAATAAAAATAGTTATTATTTTGTCACTCATATTATATAAAGTAAGTGTAAATCATATAATATGATTTAAGATAATATTTACCTTATCATAACATCTAATTATACACTATGATTGCATGATCTATTGAATGAAATATCATGGAATCATTTTACAAGCTTTATAATCCCCCCCCCCATTCATAAGCTATAATGTCAGCATGCATATATTGTAGGAAAAATACCAAATATAATTTTATGATTTCCTCCTGTAATAAAATAAGATTTTTTTGGGTCATATATATTTTTCTCCTTTAAAATCAACAAAAATATTTTTATTATGAAGGAAATATTTGATATGAAACGTTGTTTGGTTAAGGATTTGTGTCCACGATGTTGGTTTCTATTAATTCTAATTTTTATGCACTCATTCAATGTGTTTCAGTTTAAATTATTTATGATAAGTGGTATAATCAATCTTTTCCAAATCTAAAACATATTTTTATTTTGTAATAAAATCTTTATACAGGATCTCTACATTTAAAATTATAAAAATACAATATCCATACACCTTTACATAGTTTATTTAATAGAGAAAAAATGATATTATTTTTAAAAAAAATATATTTCAGATGAAATATGGATTCAAAGTACATTAAATATGCCAGAAATATGACATTAAATATAATGTGATGACATTATTTGGGATGAATCATTTTATAATTAATGTTGGACTACATTAGCATCAAGCACTGTTAAAATTAATGTTGATATAGTAAATTTTCAACAAGTGTGTGTTAGATATTATTTTTGAACATGAATTTGAAAATGATCTAGCTAATATTCATAATACTATTAATGATAATTGTGAATCTCTTATTGCATAACAAAAATAATTATTAATGGAATTGTTTTTGTGTTACCAGGTGGATGGAGGTTTATAATTTTAGACTCTAACTTTAAATTGGGGATTAGTTATATTTTAGTGACATAACATAATAATTTATCAATGGATAATTTTATGGATCAGATTTGGATTTGTTTAGAAAATATTGATTATTGTATATTTGATTATTCTAATTGGAAAACAATCAAATGGATTAAAATTTCCCTTGTATTAATTTTTTACATCTTTTATAATTTTTGTATATTTTTCATTGTCAATGCCTTACATAATGATGTTTTTAAATTTATAAAATAATTGCAGTTAGTTTAAAAAACGATGAACTATTATTGAAGGGTTTTATAATATGTTATAATCATAAAACATAAAACAAAAAAAAAATATTTTAATTAAGAAAAATAACATTTTTTCATTTTATTAAAATCAATTTTATGGAAAAATGAGAACCAACAAACACCGCAAACGAAGAGAAAAGCATGACAAGAAACCCTGTCAATGACTAGACCCACTCAAAAACCAAAACAAAACACCCAAAAGCAGCAAAAATCGACGGACTGGCCAGGGAACCCAGTCCAAGACCGACACGCCCAAAACACACCACGCACCCACGCCGTCACGAACAGACCGTCACCAGGGGCCAGCACCACCGCACCAACCTCGTCGGGAACCACCATTGTCGCATAGAGGGAGTCCTGTAAATCGCCTCGACACCAGATCAAGCTGTAACCCCATCACACCCCCATCCTCATCGTCGGGATTTCCGAGGACCATGGCCAGCCATTGAAACAGAATACAGTCAACCAGAGCAAGCCGCACCAGATCCATAACGAACAAAAAAAACCCACAACAGATCCATGATGGGTGCTGACCGAAGGGGAGATCTTCGTCGGTAGCTCACAAGAACCACAGATCGACCAAGATTACAAGAACGGGAACGTCGCTGACTCCAAACCTTCCTGATAATGAGGTACGTATCCATTCTAGACCTGATGAAACTATTTTAGATTACATTTGAACATGTTTTGAGTTTTAATCATATTATCTGGTCATTAATTGGACTAGGTTTAGGTACCTATCATAATATATGAATCCCATATATTAATAATAAAATAAAAAATGATACATTCTGGTTTAAATTTGGTTTTTAAATAAGATTTCTCATAAAAAATATTATAAAAAATTATATCAATAAAAATAAACTGGTTTTAATATATGTTAATATTTTAAATTAGGATTGAAATTTGGGTTAAATTGTAATTAAATAAATTTATTACTAATTTTTTGTAGGTTCAAATATATCCATTTTCCCCTCAATATATGCCCATTAAACACATGATGATAAAATGGTTATTTATCTATAAAAGTGTATTAATATACTTATAGTAATGAAAATCCTTTATAATGAATCATAATTAATACAGATGATTGAATAAAATGTGTGGTCAAAGATTGGATATTATATCTATACATGATGTTTTTATTGGTTTTAAAAAAATAAAAGGTTTTAGGTTATTTAATACTTTATAAATTTTTACATTAGAATTGTAAACCTTATTCACACTTCCAAGGGAAATAGGTGAAGCATGAACCATGTTCATCCTTCCTTCATGATCCAAATGTAGGAGACATATATTTCATTTATGCCTTTTACAAAATAAAAAAATATCATAGGGGCAGCACACACATTTATTCGTTCTTATACACTATTTTTTAGAGGACATTTGGGAAATTGAAATCGATTTCTATAATTATTAAATGTCGTGTTTGGGAAGGTAAATTTTATTTTTTGAAAATTTAATTTTAAAAATAGATTATTTATTTATTTTGGATTTTTTAATTATTTAGATTATATAGCAGTATGATTTAAATAATATGAGGTTTGGATGATTTAAATTTCATTTAAGGGTTTTGTAAAATAAAATGTATTGTTTGTATTATTTAATTTTTATGATTGATTTTAAATTGATTTTTATGAGTTAGTAAATTTAAATATATGGTTTAGATGTTTTATATATTTTTTGAGCCCTTCTATTCTCAAAATCTATTAGGGGTAGACGGTACACATTTGATGGTTTGGGACTAGGATGAACATGTCGTAATGTCCTCTAATACCTCATATCCCACACTCTATTTTCCTCCATGGGAACGACCTAGTGGTTGTGTCTCTGTGATGTCATAAGGATGTCTTAGGGTCAAGTCACCCTAGGTACATTATAGGAACCATGATATATTCTCTATAATTTTTAATTCCACCTCCATTACAATTTATAAATTTATATATATTATTATACATATAATTACATTATTCTAAAAAATTAATTTATTTAGAAATATAATTTATCAATAGTTTTAATTAATATATATTCATAACGTGTTATAAAAATCAATGTATATTTATATTTTTTATTTCATTAATAATTTCATATAATTAGTGTTAATTTACTTTTAACTAATCTTCATATCATCCATTTCTCTTATTTATAGGATCTTCGTGTCCAAGATAAATATAATCTATCACAATCTCCCAATACTCCTCACTTGGATGTGGGTAATGTTTAAAAAAACAAATCAACCAAATAATTTAATGATGTTTAATGGTGGATTTGTATTGAATAGTTTAGTAGATTGGATTCTTTCTTTAATTGTAATAAATCAAACCCCATAATGATTAATCCCTATAATATTATTTCTTTATTTTTTTTGTTAAAAAACTCATGTCATTTAGATCTTGATCATTTTATTATTTTTAATTATAATTTTTGTTGGTCAAAAATCCCTTAAGGTAACATTGTATCATTTTTTGGTTGATTTTATTTATTGACGAAGCAGGTTTCTATGGTGAATTGTAAAGTTCCAGAGATGTTATTGACAACAAATGTTGACAAAGAACCATAATAAAAGAAT
This sequence comes from Viscum album, assembly GCA_963277665.1. Classification (NCBI taxonomy): domain Eukaryota; kingdom Viridiplantae; phylum Streptophyta; class Magnoliopsida; order Santalales; family Viscaceae; genus Viscum; species Viscum album. Next base: position 38,192,419 of record OY728138.1, read on the forward strand.
GGACGATCTGGAGGTGGTATAAAAGAATAGATACACGGTGGCGTTGTTTTCCAGTGTTTTTCAAATTGTTGGGGTCCAATTTGGAGTTTGGTGATCATCGTGAAGATAGGATTTCCTTGAAGATCTGATTTAAATATGGAAATCACACGAATTTCGTAATCATATGTTTCATGGTTTGGATTTCAAGATGACCAGAATAATGTTGACGGTGATTCTTCGTGATTATGATAAGCTTTGCGAATGGAAGAGGTTGAAGCACATCGTGGTAGTGAAGGGCTTTGCGAGGTAGCTTCACAGCAAAGTCATGAAGGAATTGATGGGATTCTCCATGATAACGACAAGTTGCGCGATTAGATAATTTCCATGGTGCTTCAAGATATTGAGTGAATTTTGGCAGAATTTTTAAAGCTTCGCTATTTGTGATGATGTGGTGTTGACTTCGCGCAGAAGGATCGAGGGTCGGTGTATTTTCTTATAAATAGTTCTCACCCCCCTCAAGAGAAGTATAGAGTTTTTAGAGAATATATTTTGCTCTTGGATTGTGAAGGTGGTTTGCGAATGCAGTGTACTTCACGAAAGAAGAGCTTCGTGGAAGCTAATCTAGATCCGCAAAAGTTGTGAGCTCCACGTTGGCTCAGTGAGCTTCACGAGGGAAGTTGCTCTGCGACAACATGAGCTTCGCGAGAGTGCTTCACAAAAAGGAAGGAGCTTCGCGAAGGATTGTTTGAGCTTCGTGAAATTGGGAGCCTTATGAAGTAGGGTTCTTTGCGAAGGTGTTTCCAAAGTTAGTTTCTTGATATTCAGGGGAAAGGTGTATTCATCATTCGATTAACATTCAACATCAATAGAGAATCTATGTACAGTAGAAGATGCATTCATTAGTGTTAATGAAGAGACCTACTTGTCTATAAATTGTGAGTGGATCTTTTGAAGAAGTAGTGATCTCACTTCAGTAAAGAGAGCAATGAGTTCAAAAATTGTGAGTGGTTGTAAACCTAGAGGTATAGTGAGTCCACTTCGAACTTGTAAAGAGTAGTGCACATATAGTGGAATTGGTACATCGGCACACTGTCGATGTATTCTCCTTGGACGTAGCCCTGTGAGGGTAATCCAATTAAAAATTTCCACGTCTTGGGAATGCTTTAAGGTTTTTTCATACATTGCATTGGGTGGGAGAGATAAGAGAGTTTTGTCTAATAGCAAAACAATATCAAAAGGGGCAGTCGTTTTAATCTATCATACCCTGATTCACCCCCCTCTCATGATATCTAGACTAGTGAACCTAACAATTTTTAATGATTTTTTATTATGAATGAATATAGTAAATTAGATAATTAATATTAAAATTTAAATTTAAATTTAAATTATAAATTTTAATAAATTTTTAAATAATACATTGATATAATATTAAAATAAAGAATTTGAAAAAAAATCCTAACCATAAATATTTTTAAATGTTTTTTATAAAATATTTTGAAAATTAAATATCACTTATACATATATATATATATATATTTATAAAATCAAAAAATTCTTCATTTTATTATGGTCAAATAAATAAAACATTGTGATTTTTTAATAATTAAAATATGAAATATATCGTTGAGAATAATCAAATTTATGAAATAAGTTCAAAAAATTATGATATCACTGTATTTTTATTAAACAATTTCAAAATAAATTTTCCATAAATACTAAAATGTTTTATATTATAAATAATTTGATATATAATATCTCATATAACACTAATAGTAAATAATTTATCTTTATGTGGCCAAAATAATGTTTTTTCACACGAGTCGTGATAGTTTAAAAAGAATGAAATTTAAATTTAATTTAAGATATTTAATAAATTCTAAATTAATACACAAATACAATATTAAAATAAATTTTTGAAAAAAACATGAATATATATATATATTCAAAATAATTATTAGTGTAATTAATTTTTTGAAAAAAATATTTTGAAAATGACATTTACCCTATATATATATTGACAAAATAAACGATTGTTTCATTTTTAAAATTCCAATAAATAAAATATTCTAATTTTATTAAATAATTTAGAGTATGTTATATATCCTCAAGAATAAAAAACTGTTTAAATAAATTAAATAGATTAATTTGTAACGTCATATATTTTAATACAAATGAAGTAGTTAAATTTGTTTTTTTTTGGAAAATGCCAAGTGATATTACTAGATCATTGTGATAATTTCTCTAACATAAACCATCTAATCACAAGTGTGGATTTTGAAGACTGTAAAATTTTTTATATATTTTAATTCTCTAGTAACGTTTAAACTATGTGTTACAGTCCCCTATTCTATATTAGCCGCCAGAACGAGTCAATGTATGTTAAAGGGATTCCAATAAGCGATATATAGAGGAAACTTATAGTGTTTTTTTCATAATGCTAGAAACTATATCCAAATATCTAAAGAAAAAATATAATTGAAATTATGGATACACTATAATATCACATTTCTTATCTATTGAGAATGAGAAAAAGGTGTATTATAAATGATATTTTTAGTGGACTACACAAGTTTTTACATGGAGATAGAAACCAATCTAAGGATTATGAATTCATGATATTGAATTATGTTGCCCAGTTAATGAAATTGAGCTTCTATTTGGATAATAAATTATCCATTTGACTTATATTATCACCATTTTCACCCCAATCTTCCATATTTTTTCAAAACAATAGAAATAAATCATGGAAATGACACGTAGGGATCTTTTGATTAGGCTTATTAAATATAATAGGGAATGTCGGGGACATAGTTCCTTACCCATTTTGGTGAAAAAAGTGAAATAATAATTTAAAACGGTTTAGACCATTTAATGGTTGATAGAGCATATACAATGAATTTTATATTGATAAAAGATTAATTTACAAAGTAGGGAACATGAGGTTATTTAATTCTCAATTGTCAAGAAAATATTTTGGAAGATAAACAACATTAAATTGAAGATAGAGAAATAAAAAATTTCCACTCCAATTATATTTATTATTGCAAGTACTATTAATATTTTACTTATTGGGAATTAAATAAAATATGATTTTGACATATTTATATTCCTATAAAAAAATCAAAAAAGTTCAAAAATATTATAGGATATGTGGAAAAATCTATATGTAACTAAGTGAGATTCATTAGTCATCCTAGAGGAGTAAAAGACTTTTGATTTCACAGTGTATTGAATAATATATTATTCTATATTTAGTATTACAAAAACATTTATACCAGTTCCAATTTAAAAACAATAAAAAATAAATTACTCATTTTAATGAAAGTTTTTATGTTATATCATTCTTAAATAATATATGATCAATGAGTTTTCCACTATGTATTGGTTGATTTAACAATAACTAACAAAATAATCTAAGGCATTTCCTGATTCATTATATCTATATATAATTTTATACTGAATTTCTTTTTGAGGTAATAATTTTTCGTTCCAAATAATATAATGGAAAATTAATTCATTATGATCAGGGTATTAGATATTTTTTAACATTAACAATTGTTCTTAATCTTCATGATTTTATATCTTTTGAAAACTATATGAAGATTCATATTTACATAAAGTTGAGTTTCGGTAAAGTAATTACTTCAATCAAAAATTTTCATCTTCAATAAGTTAACCATTTATTCAATATTACATATCATATCCTCAATGATTTAGATTATATAATCATTTCATCTATTTCTAGAAAATATTTTAATATTTTTTTAATAACCTTATATGTAAAAATTTCAATTATTGATGAGGTGAAACCTACTACTATCGAACACTTAAATAGGAGAACTATTAAAGTTAGTCCTTCTCAATATTGTGATTCAATTTATTATCTTATTAATTCAATAATTTAGAGTAATTATGAACATGTTGATTAGAAAATCTGGAGAACTATAAGTGATATCCATATTGATACCCCAAATATAATGAATGAGACTTTTTATGATAAGAACATATTTGGTAGTGAGATAGGAGATAATGTTAGTGTATAACATGTAGTAAATGAACATTATAATGTTCTTTTGATTGATATGAATGAACCAAAAATTAGTAACCAAATTCCATTATTAAATACCATATTATAGGTAATGTCACATTCACAATAGTTTTATTAAGATGTCCTTACACCAATTAGTGAATGATTATAAAATTTAGGTAACAAATCTACCACAAATGATAAATTTTTACTTATTGGAAAACATTTTATAAGTGAAATTGAATTGAAAATATATTCCAAAATACATGATGAGAATTATTTTGTATTCATGGTTTTTGAGTTAAAAATAGAAAATTTATCATTTTGTGAGAAAAATATTGTAATTTTCTTTCACATGCATTTAAGCTATGATAATTTTTTTTATTGGATGATATTTAATTTGGAATGCTCAAATACTTTTCTGTAACTAAGCATATAATAAGATATTTTTGTAGTGGGAGGAAAATTTATATGATCTATTATTATTTACACAATACAAATGTGTTTGGATATTCATGTGTCCTACTTACTATAATGAATAAAATATTTTTCAACAATAGAATATATTATAGAAATTCTTGGATGGAGTAAAAAATCCACTATAAAAAGTGAAATAATAATATAAAAATTTTCCCCATCCAATGTGGTATTCTTATCTCAATAATCATATCATTTATCATCCTAATCCCATTGATTATGTCTACCTGAATTAAATATTTAATCGAATGAATGTGATGCTCTATATGTTTTTTATGAATTAATTTTGTGTTTTTCTACATTATTTTATTTCAAAACAAGTCGTAAAGTTATATGGAAAAATTCTTAATCCCATTGATTATGTCTACTACTCATTAATGGTTCAAAATATGGTAACTGTTTTCCCATCCCACTTACATTCACCACTGGCTAAAAGTAGAAGATTCATTCTTGGAGTTGATTCGAATCATGTTATACATCCTAATTATAAAAGGTCAAGGAGTTTTCATGATATGATAATTTCATTGAGTGATTATAGAGGTCATTAACAATGAAGATTGAAAATGATGAACATTCAAAGAGAGATCATATCTCTAATTATGGATATCATAATAGAAATATTTCTAGTAATTTTTATAAGAAATATAAAGATGAATTAACAAGGAATGATATTATCAAGATGGTCTTGTTTCCATAAACATATATATATTTTAATAAATTTAATAATAATTAAAACAAATTAATGACTTCTTGTTTCATTATATTATCCAAAACAAGGAAAATTAAAAGATAAGATGGATCGAATTTAAAGGTTTAATCAAATTGTATATGATTACATTCTTCCTATTTTCATAGCAAGATGGTCATTAGAGAATGATAGTGGAAGGATATATGGTCATATGAAAAATAATATTATATAGTATATAAAGATAGTCTCCTAGTGTGTTTATAAACTACAAATAATATGATTAATAAAGGATTAACTTTGTCAATGGGTGAAGTACTTTAACTGAAGGACCCAGGGACACCCTGAGAGAGGAGGGGTGAATCAGGGTGACAACTTTTTCTTTTAATGTGATTGATCCTGTTCCCACATTGGTAGGAAATTGTTGAACCTGTATGATGAATATGATTAGGAAGAAAACATTCACGTGCACAAAGATGACAAAACACCTTTTACTTGGTTCACCACTAAGGGCTACGTCCAAGGAGCATATGCTGACAAGTTTTCGGTCGTACCAAATTCCACTAATCTTCACTAGATGTGGATTACAAGTGTTTGGGCACAATCACTCTGTCCCAGGCTCAATTCTGTTACAAAGGTTTAGGGATAGCTCACTGCTTCCCTCAGGTCACTCCCGTTGACTCCCCCTGGCTCACTGCCCTTGGTGGAGACACACTCAGTTTATAGACGTGAAGGTCTCTTCATCATTTCATAAGAATGTATCCTATATTGTATGCAGATACTCTATTAAAGTCCAATTCTCACGAGAAGATGAATCTCACTTTGTGCTGATGGTACCGGGCGATCTTCCAGCTTTCGTGCAGCTTCAAGAGGACAGATGTACTTTAACAACCCTGGCGCACTTCTCCAAGCTCGGCGCACAAGTTTCAATCCTGGTGCGCAAGTCACTTGCGCGGTACTAATTCGGCAGGCAGGTGACACCAACCCACTTGCGCGACACTACCTCTTTCAACTCTGAACTTGCGCGATGTTGCGCCTTTAACTCCCCAACCGCCTTGGTCACGCAACCAACAACAGGTGCACAAGCTCTACATGTGCGACCCAATAACCACTTGTGTGACTCAACCACTTGCGCGATGAGATCTCTAAAAATCTCTAAGTCTTGAACTCCATTTCAAATGAGTAGGGGGGGTGGGGTCCTCTATTTATAGTCAAACTGGACCACCTGCGCGGTGACGCGCAAGTCTTCCCTCGGTGTGCAGGTTCCAGCGCGCAACTCATCCTCCCTAGCCTCTATCGCGCTACTCACTTGCACAACCGCACAAATAATTGCGTGACCTTCATTACTTTGGCATATTTTGATGTAATGATCTTAAAAAACAATAGGCGTGCATGTTTCCAGTCCTCCTAGGCATTGGCGCGCAAGTCTCTTGACGGTGCATAGGTCACTTGCGCGACCAGCCCAAAACTTGCATAGCCCTTATCCCTTTGCCATTTTCCCATGTTATGATATTGAAAAACATATGGCGTGAATGTTTCCTCTTCATCAAGTACATGGAGTGCAAGTCTATTTGCCAAAAACATTCTAAACTTCCACCGAGGATTGAAAAAAAACACAAATCATACTCCAAATCATGCATAGAAGACCATGGTTCCAACAATCTCCTCCTTTGGGTTTGTTGGCAATCAGAAAATAAATTCAGTAGATCTACATCCATGTGCAAACCAAAAATCCAAGAATCAACTCATCCAACACTCTAAGTCTACGTGAGCAATTCTCTGTGTAGAAAACAAGAGAGGAAGCCAGAATTGGGTTCCAGTGTTTTGGAACTCTCAATGATGCCCAAGAATCATTACATGATCGATGAAATCCTTCTCATCCTATCAATGAAACTGAATTCACAATGTGTCATAGGAGCATTATATTCTTGAAAATTCCTGAATTTATTCCATTCTACCCCATTTACAATAAACACAAAGCTTGGTTATTTGTTCATTGTTCATCTCAAACCATACTCCCCCTGGATAGTATCTCCCCCACAAACCTACATCACATCCAAAAAACAGATAAAAACAATTAAAATAATCGGGGAGAGGGGTACTGCATAACCTCCTTATGCACCGGGAGGTGGATGAACACCGAGGTTCAACCGATGCTTCTCAAACATAGCCGCAGACAGTGGCTTGGTCAGGATATCAGCCACTTGCTCATCACTTCCCACATGATCCATTCTAATCACTCCTTGTTCAACTTTTTCTTTGTAATGTGATACCTGATTTCAATATGTTTCATACAGGAATGTTGAACAGGATTCTTCCTAAGATCAATTGCACTCTTTTTATCATAGTAAATAACCATTGGTAGATTTACCTCATCATCAATATCTATTAATTGTTGCTTTATCCATAGCAGTTGAGTTCATGACTTTGTGGCAGAGATAAACTATGCTTCAGCAGTACTAAGAGAAGTACTTTCTTGTTTCTTGCTCAACCAGCCAACACATTTCTGCCCAATATAAAAGGCTCCAGCACTAGTGGACTTTCTGTATACTACATCACCAACCCATTCAGCATCAGAAAATGCTGATAATTCATTGTCCCTACCTGTAGCGAAAAATAATATGAAGTTATCTGTACCTTGAATGTACCTCATGATTCTTTTTACTGCTTCCATATGTTACTCCTTTGGATTACTCTGAAAGTTGGCCACAGGCATGTGACAAAGACAATATCTGGCCATGTCGCTGTTAGGTATAGTAGGCTCCCAATGATCCTCCTATACATGGTGGGATCAACTGAGTCCCCGTCATCATGCTTTCCAAATTTAGTTCCAACTGCAATCGGAGTTGAAATTGGTTTGGAGTCTTGCATATTAAACTTCTTCAGCAGCTCTCTTGCATATTTTTCCTATGAAATTAAAGTTTATTTCTTCTCTTTAATCACCTGCAGCCCCATGAAATATGTAAGATCCCCAATCATAGACATTTCAAATTCTGATTTCATGTGGTTGGAAAATTCTTCCACTGATTTCTTCATACTGCCACCAAATATGATATCATCAACGTAGACTAGAACCATGAATTGATCTTTTGGAGAATTCTTCACATAGAGATTGTGATCTACTCCTCCTATTTTGAATTCCAGCTTCTTGAGATATGAATCTATTCGTGAGTACCACGCCCGTGGTGCCTACTTCAAACCATATAGAGCTTTCTTCAGTTTGCAGACCTTTGTTTCATCAGTACCTAAAACAAAGCCCACTGGTTGTTAAATGTAGACTTCTTCTTCGAGTACACCATTCAAGAATGTTGTCTTGACATCCATTTGATATACTTTATATCCTCTTTGGAGTGCCATGGCAAGGAAAATCCTGATTGACTCTAGTCTAGCCACTGGTGCAAAGGTTTCTTTGACATCAATGCCTTCAATCTGGGAGTATCCTTTACATACCAATCATTCCTTGTTTCTAATGACACTTCCATGCTCATCAAACTTATTTTTGAAGATCCATTTGGTACCAATCACATTGTGTCCTTTGGGTCTCTGGACAAATATCCATGTATGATTCTTGTCAATCTAATCTAATTCGCCATTCATGGATTTCACCCAAGATTTATTATTTGCAGCTTCATCGAATTTGGATGGCTCTACAACTGACAGAAATGCAGATTGTGTGTTATTACTCATTCTTCTTGTTTGAGTGGGTGCACTCCAGTCCTCAATTATGTTGGATGGATCAATATCAACTCTTTCATTTATTCTGTGAGGTTCAGTTGCATTCTCTTCAGCCACAGTTTCTTCTTCAGATTCTTTTTCTGAGTCAACATCCTAATGTGACTACTGAGTGTTTTGTACAACTTTCTCTATTTCTTCATTTCTAATTTCTTCATGTTCACTTTATTCCTGACTTTCTATCAATCATCATATGATTTCCTTAAAGAATTTCTGTTTTTCTCTTCAATTATCTTAACATCACTACTTTCCACAATCCTTCCTAAACGTTTGTTGAAACATTTGTAGGCTTTGTTGTTCATTAAGTAACCAAGGAAAATTCTTTCATCTACATTTTCTCCATACTTCCCTTATTTTCCTTCTTTGTTCCTGATGAAGAATTTACTTCCAAAGACACGAAAGTATTTTAAAGAGGGTTTCTATCCATGCAACCATTCATATGGTGTTTTCGTCTCACCCATATAAAGTCTTGTTTGATTCTGAATGTACACTGCAGCTTGAACAACCTCTTTCAAGTAATGTCGTGGAATAGGACTCTCAATCATCATAGTTCGTGCCATGTTGTTTACCTGTCGATTCCTATGCTCAACAACTCCATTTTGTTGTGGAGTTTTCAGAGCAGCTACCTCATGCAGTATCCCATGCTTCTCCAGATAATTTTCAAATTCAATGGATGTGTATTCTCCTCCATTGTCAGATCGCAACACATTGATTGTTCGTCCAATATCATTTTCGGCGATTCACCGATATGTTTTCATGCAGTCAAAGACTTGTCGATTCCTGTGGATGACCATCACACATTCCATTCTACTGTAATCATATATTAAAATGACAAAGTACCTTTCTCCATGAGTTCTAGTAACATTTATCGGCCCACATACATCTGTATGAATCAGATCAAGAAGGTGAGATTCCCTTTTCTTCTTTGGCCGATACGAACTGCAGACCAGCTTTCCACGAATGCAAGCATCACAATATTTTTCACGCTCACGCTTCAGGTTGGGAATGTCCATTACAATTCTCAATTTTGATATTTTCTCTATGTCTTGTTGATTGATGTGTCCCAGTCTCTGATGCCACAAATTGTTTTCTTCTTCAACAGTCATGTAACAGAAATTTTCTTCACTATCAACCTGATACAAGTTGCCTTCTGTTCTTCATCCCTTCATAAGTGAATTGTCAGTCTTTCCCTTGATAGTGAATCCTTTCTGATTAAAAGTAAATATAAGTCCCGAATCATAGAGTTGACTCACGCTGTAGAGATTATGATGTAGGCCATCTATGTAAAGGACTTCAGTCTTCTTTAGTTTTCCATTAGTTAATTTTGTACTTCCACTCACTTTGATTTTTAGAGCTCCATCATTACCAAAACGTACTGTACCATCAACCTTCCTTTTGATATCCGTTAACATGCTGGAATTTCCTGTCATATGAGATGAACAACCGCAATCTAGAATCTAGGTATTGTTGTTCTTTGTAGCTTTGACGTCCACCTCTCCATTGATGGATTTCTCAATCTTCTACCTTTCCTTCCATGAGACATTGGATTGATTATATAGTACCGATGGCCTTTCAATTATCTCTTCCACATACCCAGGTTCATCATAGTCGAAATCTTCTTTGAGAGGATAGAACCTGTTTGAGAGAGCAACACTATCTTGCTGTCGAGACATGACTTGTCTTGAACTTCGGTATGAGGTTTCCATGTCCCTTCTCTACCTGCAATTAGCAGCCTTATGACCAAAGTTAGAACAATGAAAACAATATCCATAGAAATTGTTTCTTCTATAAGATTTAGGATATGAATTTTTTCTCCTTTGTTGAACTTCTATATCTTCTCCATTCAGATAGCTTCTTGCCTCTTTGCAATAAGACATGGTATGGCCCAGATAGCCATAGAAATGACACATCATGAGATGAAATGTCTTCCCACTTTAATTTATCCTCATGCCTTATTCCTTGGGAAAATAGTTAGACTGTCTGTCATTTCTGAATGTTTGAGGATAACTTTCAGTTCTCCTTTTATTTTGGATTAAGGGTTCCTTTTTCAGCACTTTAGGAAATGATTCAACATGATCAACTTTCATCTTATCTTTATTTTGGATCATTTAACTTCCAGCAGTTGATGTCTTAGCTTCACATCCAATTCCACTCCATCCCATGCAAGCAGATCTTTGATCACTCAAGATTTATCCAACCCCATCTGAACCACACTTGGCTCTTGCAAATAATTTTTCATCTAAGAATCTTCCAAACTGTATTTTCTTCCTCGATTATTTTGGAATTGATTCAGTCTCCAGTTTACTACTTAGAGTAACAACATCCTCCTCAAGACCCTCAGCAGTCTTGGATTTTTCATCTAGTCGGGAGGTGAGGTCATTGATGAACTTTCCCTGCTCTTCAATTCTCATATTTGGATCCACTACATCATCATTGCATTCAATTATTTTAGACTGTACCATCACAAATTCTTCCATTCGTTCAATTTTAGCTTCAAGTTGATCACCATATCCTGTTGATTCTTCTATAATTGATTTCCACTTATTGCAACTCTTACATTTAGTCTTAAGATTATTAATTTCATCCTTAAGTTTCATCTTGGGATCTACACAAGTTCTTAGTTGTTTTTCTCCACCAGTATCTTCTGACTTTTAAATAGTGGCCATCATGGAAGCATGCTTCTCAGTTTTGAATTCTGGTTCTTCTTCATCACAGAACTCATTATCATCTTCTTCCTCTTCATAGACAAAACTCTTCCTTTGCATTTTCTTTCTAGATTTGAATTCTCCCTTTTTGAAGAACCTTCTCTGAGGCTTCTCGAAGCGTTCATCTTCACTATCATCATCATTGATCTTTCTTGTGCACTGAGAGGCAATGTGCCCAACTTTTCCACAACGAAAACATATGGGAGGTAACTTCCCTTTGAATTTACCTTTTGCCTTCTGGAACTTCTTTGAAATGAGAGAAAGAATTTATTTTTCTTCGACATCTTCACCACTAATATCTTTTGAGATGTTTAGTTTATCAATGGACATGAATTCCATTTCCTTGCTCACAAGAGTCGTAGCATCTTCTGGTTTGACTCTCATTTCATATGCTACCAAGCTGCTCAGTAGATCATACAGAGAAAGTTTGGAAAGATCTCATTCTTCAAGAGCTGACACCTTTGCATTGTACAGACATGTAAGTCTTCTTAATATTTTCTTTACAATATCAATGTCTTTGATTTCTTCTCCTAGACCCCAAATTTCTCCAACCACTTCATTAATTCGATTAAAGAATGAGTCTGCATTCTCATCTGGATGCATCTTCAGATCATCAAACCGATTATACAGCACTTGTAGCTTCGCCTCCTTCACCTTGCTATCTCCTTCATAAATATTCTCGAGTTTATCCCACATGGATTTTTTTGACGTTAAATTCATCACCTTTAGGTGGATCTGATCAGAAAGGGCTGTAGTGAGTGAAGTTTTTGCTTTATCATCTGCATCAATAATTTTCCTATCTGTTTCAGTCATAGCCAGGCCTGTTGGATCAGTGACTTGTATTCCTTGCACAGTAGAAAAAAGAACTTCCATTCCAAGATATCTTTGATGAGATCTAATTCTATTCTTACAGATCTGGAAATTACTTCCATCGAAGTGAGGGAATCCCCTGACATTGACTGCATTCTCCATGATGATAATGGACAGATTCAACACGAGCAACTGTTACCCTTTGATACCATTTGAAGGACCCAGGGACACCCTGAGAGGGGAGGGGTAAATCAGGGTGACAACTTTTTCTTTTAATGTGATGGATCTTGTTCCCACGTTGGTAGGAACTTGTTGAACCTGTATGATGAATATGATCAGAAATGAAACATTCACATACACAGAGATGACATAACACTTTTTACTTGGTTCACCACTAAGGGATACGTCCAATGAGCATACGCCGACAAGTTGTCAGTCATACCAAATTCTACTAATCTTCACTAGTTTTGGATTATAATGGTTTGGGAACAGTCACTCTGTCCCAGGCTCACTGCCTTTACAAAGGTTTAGGGATAGCTCGCTGCTTCCCTCAGGTCACTCCCGTTGACTCCCCCTGGCTCACTGCCCTTAGTGGAGACACACTCAGTTTATAGACGTGAAGGTCTCCTCATAATTGCTTAAGAATGCATCCTCCTTTATACGTAGATGCTATATTGAAGTCCAATTCTCACCAGAAGATGAATCTCACTTTGCGCTGAGGGTACAAGGCGATCTTCTAGCTTTCGTGTAGCTTCAAGAGGACATATGTACTTTAACAACCCTGGCTCACTTCTCAAATCCCGGCGTGCAAGTTTCAATCTGGGTGTGCAAGTCACTTGAGCGGTACTAATTTAGCGTGCAGATGAAACCAACCCACTTGCGCAACACTGCCTCTTTCAACTCTAAACTTGCGTGACTTTGCGCCTTTAACTCCCCAGCTGCCTTGGTCACGCAACCAACAACTGGAGCGCAGCCTCTACATGCGCGACCCAAAAACCACTTGCGCGAATCAACCACTTGCACGAAGAGAGATTGAAAAATATCTAAGTCTTGAACTCTGTTTCAAAAGAGGAGGGGGTTCTCTGTTTATAGGAAAATTGGACCCCCTGCGCGGTGGCGCGTAAGTCTTCCCTCGGCATGCAACTCATCCTCCCTAGCCTCTGTCGCGCTACTCACTTGCGCGACCACACAAATACTTGTGCGACCTTCTTTCCTTTTCCATATTTTGAAGTAATGATCTTTAAAAACAATAGGCGCACAAGTTTCCAGATCTCCTAGGCATTGGCACGCAAGTCTCTTGAAGGTGCGCAGGTCACTTGCGTGACCAGCCCAAAACTTGCGCGACCCTTATCCCTTTGCCATTTTCCCATGTTATGATATTGAAAAACATATGGCATGAATGTTTCCTCTTCATAAAGTACATGGCACCCATGTCTCTTTTCCAAAAACACTTTTCTCCATTTGTCGATTTTCAAGACCAAAAAATTGGAAAACACTAGGAAATACCACCTTCAATACTGTTGTCTGTCTGAACTGTATGATCTCTTTGCTGGTACACATTCTGAACTTCCATTAAGGATTGAAAACAAACTAAAATCATACTCCAAATCATGCATAGAGGACCATGCTTCCAACAATAAAAAATTCTCCCTATATTATTTTTAGGGGATATAATCAGAGATGCACTTTGGTGAAAATTTCTTAAGATACATTGGTAAAATATTATAGAATGTTTCATTATTTCATTTTAAATTATTTGACTAAGAAGATAGTTACTTTGTGTTAACATGCAGTCAAAAGCTACTCATGAGTAATAGATTCAATGTTTCAATGGTCTTACTAGAATGTACATAATATGATTATATTTCTTTCCCAGAACTGAACTATCCATGTGCAAACTTCGTTATAGATTTTTCATATGTTAACATATCATGGGAAAGTGGTGTTGATCAAGATTTACATGAGAAATGTTGCTGACCACTATATGAAAATTTGGATTTGAGTTAATGTTTTTCATTATTTTACCTTTCCTAAGGATTAGTCAACTGTAATCCCAAATATTATAAGGCTTACCTCTTGGGGAAGGCCAATGTGTACTCATTTTAGAAATGATATAAAAGGTCCTAAAAATGGGGTGTGGTATTATGATGTATCATATTTCATGTAGAAGGTCATACTAATAAAACATCTCTTAATGTGCTAGGAAAGAGCTCCACCTCACAAATTCATTGACCGTATCAATGTATTTTATCTTCTTTGTCTCAAAATTCTGTTATATTATGGGTTGTTCCAATTTTAATTTATGAAATAAAATTTTGTGCTTTATTTTTCAACATCTATTCCATAAATAATATTTTAGAAAATGTATTAAATAAAAAATAAATATTAATGATTATATTATATGTAAATAAGAAGGATTTCCATTATCTCACGTTCTAGAATACACAAGTTTCTGGGGCTATCATAGAAGTACATCTTGTTCCACCTCTGAGTATTTGAAGTTCCCATGACTTCTCTCACGGTGTAGTATGTCTTCTAGTCCACACTCATCTTCAATTCATAGGGTTATATAGTATAGATATGTTTCATTTCACATAAATCAATATCTTTCTCCTTATATACCTTATAGAGAGATGAATGTTGTTGACACACACACTTCATCCACAATAAAGAGATATGATGATTACTATTATGTATTTTCCCTTATATTGGACTTCCATATGTAGGGCATGGTTGTGTCGAGATAAGTTGGTGGTGATTTTTATATATAGTATAGATACTAATAGGCATTGAGGTCTAGTATGATGGTAGATACATCATCACTAACTTGATACACATTACAATTATTGATGATAAATCCATCAATATAAATATTTTTCCACAATATATATTTTTATTTTTAAAAGACAACTTTAAAGGGTGCGTGTGAACCGAAACAAACCCAGACGTTACAAATTCAACCACTATAAAATCCACCCATTAAAAATTCATATTTCAAAGAACTGCTAGAAAATTTCCAAAAATGCAAAATTAAAACGGATCAAACACCGCCATGACCAGACCACGTGCTAGCCCATGTCCGGCTATCACCATCGATCACACACTAACAAACACCATCATCATCAATGCCAAATCTAATCACATACACACCATTAACAAATGAGTCATTTTCATTGTCTTCATATTGATGTCGCCCACTCAAACTCACATCCCAACGACCCTTGAACTCCTCTGCGCAACTCCACCTCAGAGATAGTAGGGGAATTCTAGATCCAGATCAAAGAATGAAATGGGTGATTCCAGGATGAAACAACATCAAGAAACCCTGGAACTATTGATGTAGAAGAAATACAACACCTTCACCTTCATAACAGTCAACCTATAAAAAACAAATGCGCTGATAGAGATGCTGCACCACCATTATTGATGACCATCATACATCGAATAGGAGCCACCCGAGAAGAAGACCATGATTTTCCATTCACATCAGCCTAAACCATAATACACCGGTGCAATCTAAGAAACCACTCAAGCCCACCCAACAGCTGAACAAGATCCATAACTGGAAAACCACTTTAGAACCTCACACCAAATCTATCCCACTAATGACCCACACCCGCAGTGAACATCTAGTAGAAAAACGGACCAAACCCATCGCAAAAACACAAAAACAAAAAAACATCTTAAAAGACTAAATGTCGCATCGTTGCATAGAACCAAATATGGAATAGAACCGGGGATTAAAACCCTAGGTTAAATGATAAAAAATAGATATTGAAGAGGAAAGGGGATCAAACCCCTAAAAAGAAGAGGAAGACACTTGGAGATCCACGGCCGTTGGACTGTGAAGCCCAAAAACTTCTTGAATCTGACGCTCCCAGTCCGACCTAGAAGGGAATAGCTGACTATGAGTTCAGAGCACAGAAGTGGTAGTCGGGGAAGAGCCAATGCGCCATCAACCACTCACCGTTAATGCACACCTGAAGCTATGACCACCGAATGAGATAGATCAACCATTGAGAATGAGTCTGAGATGGAACCAATGATCATTTTCAATAATTCTATGAAATTTAGTCACACGATGTATTAAACATTACGTGAGGATGTATAATTAATAAGGAGATATAATTATGGGGTTTTAATATCTTTTTATATACATACAAATCATATGTAGTTCATATCGCATTGATAAGATTAAAATTTTACAATGTGTTATTTATATTCATATTTGGGTATGAGAACACATCCCCAACTTTGGCCATCATGTTCATGCATCATTACATATCGAAATTATACAATACTCCCCATGTGGATGATTTATAATTTAATCCACATTTCTTATGCTAATGTCAAATATGTAAATTTCATTGTGAAACTATTAATGCAATTATGTTATATATAGGTGGTTATAAGTTTATATTTATTCATAAACAACTAGACATAATGTCCACACATATATATGTATATTATAAAGTAAAAATATGGATCATGTAAATGATTATTAATAATACACTTAAATTATTATTTTATTTTATAAATTATTTCTTTAATTAATTATATATTCATATTTTGTTATTACATGTTTCATCAAAGTTATATGTAGGGTCAGTTCTCATGAACCTCTCACCCCAATGCCTTGTTTTTCTTTTCTTCTAGCTCATGTATGGTGAATATTATTAATTTTCACATGGTTGAGTTCCACCATATCATTCAAATTATGAATAATTTGGATTTACTATGGCCCATTCCTATACTAGATGGTCAATTGCATTCAATTATTTCCATAACGATATATGACAAGTGTTTCTTTGAATGGAGGTGATTTTGTACTCAATATAAAGAGAAGTGGAACATGCTTCATGAATCTCTCTTATAAGGGGAAGGAACAATTCACAAACATCTATCATAACAACTATGTTATACTACAAGATACTACATTAAATCGTTCTGATATCTTTTGTGACATGGGCGTTCCTATCATGGTATTGTAATAACTATTTCACATTTTGAATATCTCTTTTATTAACTATGATTAACAAAAAAATTTATTTTTTCTGATCTTTATATCATTCATATCTTATAAATTTATCATCCAATAGTGAGAGTTTCATTCGACCAGGGAAAATTTCTTGTAGTGGTGGTGGAGCTACATCCTTCCATGGATGAAATTTATAATTTTATTTTCTTTGATGTTCAAAATGATGTTGATCCCCATGTCAACGTGATAGAGGGTGGATATCTTCACAGAGATGTGTCACATGATGATGTTGTAAATGAGGAATATATATAACTTGATTATACAAACATTCCTCTTGTTTTTACTATCTATAAGATACATCTACAAGTTGTACTTTAAAATGTCCCCAATTCTTCTAATAGTGATGCTATTACACACACAAATTCTATATACAATTAAGCTATATTAGTAGCTGGTAGTTTGATCATACATGACTCTATATTTATAATGTAAATATGATTTCCATTACAAAGTATCCTACTTCTTACAATGTGGGAGAGTTTTCTAGTTCGCATCCATTTTCCGTCCAACTAGGATAGTGTACGAGCGGAGAGACTTTTGATTTTTCACCTATCCAATAAGATTATGTGGAGTAAGATACAGAAACATTTATATGGGATTATCAAGCATTAGATAATAGATATCAACAAACATGATGTGGACTCATTATCTATAGATCACTTTGATGCCTAAAGATGCATATGAGATAGTGATATTGAGACGAGTGATAGTTTTTTCCACTATTTTTGAATTTTGAACAAAGATCGTAGTTATATTTTTTTCAATTATCATTGTATTACCAAATAAAAAAACTCATTTTATAATTAATTAATATAATTTCTAATTAAAAAAATTATAATAATAATTAAATAAATAAATAAAACGACATATTAATAATATAATTAATAATTGATTATAAAGTTTAACTATAATATTCAATAACTAATAATTCATTATATTGATTAAAATTACCATAACTGTTTTTATAATTAGTAATTAATTAGAATAATTAATATTATAAACAATATTTAATAATTAATAATAATAAGTATTAAAAAATGTGATATTTAATAAAGAAAGTTTATCTTGTTTTTTATAGATTAGTCATAAATACATTTACTGTAACAAACAGAATCTGGAGCCCCTCCACTGGTGCCTTGTACCCGGTTCGCCACATGACCTCAAGCACATTTCTCCAAATGCTAGAGGATACCGACTAGCAGCGAGGGCCATAGAAAGGTATTGTGGAAACTATGCCCTCATTCGGTAAGGTATACAAGGTAATGAAAACAACAGTCAAAAGCGTAAGCAGTAACAACATACATATCTGTAACCAAAAAGTTGAAGAATAAATACATAGAGCAATGATGAAGATGATGCAGTAGTTATAAGTGTCTAAGGAAAACATAAAACACAAAAATGTGTAGAAATACAACTGTACCCAAAGTACTAAAGCAACAGCAACTCCAGCAGCATCGCAAGCCTATGCTTGGTCCCTTTCTCACCAACTCCACACAATCATGTACCAGAAGCCAAAGGGAACTTTCCCTTATCTATACATGCAACAAAAAAGTCTGCTTGGGGCCAAAAGCATGGACCAAATAGGGTGTGAGATACAATCCCAGTTGGTAATCACCCAAAGATCTATGCCAGAAAGTCAATGAATACAAGGCAAGTACAAGAGCAGGAAGTAGTAAAAAGAAAAGAACACAACAGCTAAAATCCACAATTCTAGCATAATAAGTACAGAAGTAAACAACTAACAATAATTAGAAAAAAGTTAACCCTCTGGGTATCTCTCACAGCCTAACCCCTATGGTTCAACCTACTAGTACTAGTAGCCCTCTAAGAGGCACACAAAGTCTCACCCCTCTAGTTCAGCTATGAGTATACTTTCTGAGGAAGCACTCACCGTCAATTTCCCATGTAGTCTCGTATCGTACTAAAGGGTCTCTGGGGAAGTACTCAACGTCTCTTTCCCCATGTGGCCCACATCGAGGAACTACAGTATTTCTGAGGAAGCACTCGTCGTCAATTCCCCCTGTGGTCTCACATAATATTAAAATACACTCTTGAGAAGCCCTTACATTTATTTTTTCTATGGTATACTACACTAGTTTCTCACAGACCTATGTGAAAGAAACATGCTTAGTGTGCGTGCAACGACTAATTAAACCTCATGAACTACTTCGCTATCATTCTAAGAGTCAATAGCATAACAAAGCAACTGTTCCACTATCTTACAACAGAGCATGACAAATGGAAAATGCAAAAAAAGCAAAACAAGTATGTCAAGGATCCAGAGTGCAACAAAAACTACTCTATTCACAAAGGTAAACCTCTACTATAGCAATCAAACAAGCAGGTAATAAATCAAGGGCAAAACAGAAAAACGCATAATTCCTGTTCAAGGGAATTGGTGCAATTGCACAAAATACTCAATGACTTTCTACAGAAAGGCACAAAGCAGCTACCTCGATCCTAGGAGATCGATATACATGAACGGCGATGAAAGATTCTTTTTAGAACGTCGGAGATCTGAGAAAATGTCCGAAACACCTAAACCACGATAACTCGAGAAGGAGGAGGAATTGGAAAACAAGGCTCAAGAAGGAAGAAATCACTGCTGTGATTCCAATGCAATCAACGTCGGTTGGAACGGAGATTGGATGGAGGCACGGGGGCTCGAGGAAGATTTTCGGTCGTACGGGTTTCACTCAGACAAAGATCTTGAAGGAGAAGCAAGTTCTGTCTGTCAGGAGCGACCCCAGTGCGTTTACTGAAAAAAAATAAAGTACACGTCTTGTACGTATAGAGTACACAGCGTGTACTACGTCTTTCCGAACTCTGCCAAAATCGGCCTCCACATCACCCCTACACACCGTGTGTGTGGCCCGGACAGGACCAGCACACAGCTTCAAGCGGGAAAAGAGTTCACAGCGTGTACTCAGAAAGTACACGGTATGTACTTAAAAAATTTCCAAAAACTCCATTTTTCTTAAAAAATCCAGAAAAAGGAAAGGTGTACCTGAAACGAAGACTAGGGTTCTTGCAAACTTCCCCACTTAAAGAAATTTGTGCACAAATTT
Source organism: Viscum album (assembly GCA_963277665.1). NCBI lineage: Eukaryota > Viridiplantae > Streptophyta > Magnoliopsida > Santalales > Viscaceae > Viscum > Viscum album. The sequence goes on from OY728138.1 coordinate 38,212,940, forward strand.
CTCTAGCGAGGTGTAGAAGAAGAAACCCCGAACAACTCCGGACACTGCGATTGTATATCGGCCTCCCTCTCCCAGGTCTCGTTCTGTACTCGCCCATGCTGCCATAGCACCCGTACAAGAGGGACATACCGCCCACGGAGAACCTTCATACTGTGATCGAAAATCTGGAAGGGATGCTCCTCAAACAATGCATCTACTTAGAACTTAACATTTTTGGGATGAAAGACATGAGACGGGTCTGAAAAGTAACGTCAGAGCTGAGAGATGTGGAAGATGTCGTGCATGGCCCGATACCTCTGAGTTACCTACAACCGATAGGCAACTGGTCCAAATCTCTTCAAAACCTCAAACGGCCTGACGTACCATGGTGAAAGCTTGCCCTATCTCTGAATCCTCTTGTGTCCCAACCTCGGTGCGATATGCAAGAAAACCTGATCCCATACCTCGAACTCCAATGGTGTTCTCCGCTGATCATCATAAGACTTTTGTCGAGACTGTGCTGTAGCCATCCTCTTCCGAATCAACTTTATCTGCTCAAAGGTCTCCTGAACAAGATGAGGTTCCAGCAAAGCTGTCTCTCATGCCTCCAGCTAGCATAAGGGTGATCGACATGGCTTACCATACAGAGCCTTGTAAGGTGTCATCTGAATAGTCTCCTGAAAAATGTTGTTGTAGGCAAACTCCACCAGAGTGATATGCTTCACCTAAGAAATGAAAAAGTCCAAAATGCAAGCTCTGAGAATATCCACTATCACCTGGATCGTACGCTCAGACTGGCCATCTGTCTGGGGATGGTATGATGTACTCAAAAGTACCTGTGTACCCAACACCTTTTGAAGTCCCTGCCAGAACCGAGTGGTGAAACACGCATCCTTGTCTGAAATAATAGAGTGTGGAACTCCAAGAAGATGTATAATCTCTTGGATGTAAAGTCATCCCAGATCATCGAAACTGAAGGTCTCTTTGATCGGAAAGAAGTGATCATCCTTCGTAATCCTATCGACAACAACCCAAACAACATCTTTACCTCGGGGAGACCTTGGCAACCCTATCGTAAATTCCATCGCGACATCGTTCCATTTCCACTCTAGAATGGATAACTGCTATAGAAGGCATGTTGGTCGCTGATGCACTGCCTTCAACAGCTGACAAGTAGAACATCTCATGTCACAACCATCAACATCTCTCTTCATACATGGCCACCAATACTGGCGATGAAGATCATGATACATCTTGGTGACTCCAGGATGAACTGCCAAAACTGAGGAATGAAAATCCCACATCATCTCCTCGAGTATGTCTGTAGGCACCCATACGCATCCCTGGAAATGCAAGATCTCATCCTCACCCACTTTCCATCTAGGAAGAGGGTCCTCTCCTGACATGCTCTCCCGTAGGACTAAGCCTTCTGAGTCTGATAGCTGCCTCATCTGTACCCAATCAAGAAGCATAGAGGTAATAGCTATAAAAGATAGGTAAGTCTGTCCCTTCCTGTCGTGCACCTCCAGACGAATCTTAGAGAATAGAGCCATAAGATGCCACTCACTGTTGGCCTCCTAAACTGCCTGAATCTGAGTTCGCCTGCTCAACGCATCTGCCACTATGTTGCCCTTTCCCAGCGTATAGGCAAGCTCGAAATCAAAATACTGAAGATACTCGACCCACCTGCACCACCTCAGATTCAGATCAAGCTAAGTGAAGATATACTTGAGACTCTTGTGGTCGGTGAATACCACAAAGTTATCTCCCAGAAGATAGTTTTTCCAATAGCGTAAGGCATGAACAACAGCTGCCAATTCTAGATCGTGCGTCGGGTAGTTCCTCTCATGTGGTCTCAACTGCCGAGACCCATACGCAACGACTCCATCTCCCTGCATAAGCACAGTGCCCAGTAAGATACCTGAAGGATCACAATAAACAGTGTAGCTCTTACCTGGATTTGGCAATACTAGTATCGGCACTGACGACAATCTTCCCTTCATCTGCTGAAAGGCTGACTCACAAGAATCTGACCATAAGAACTTCTCCCCCATCTTGGTCAGTCCTGTAAAAGGTGCTGATAGGCGTGAAAAGTCCTGAATGAAGCATCTTTATTATCCATATATCCCTAGGAAACTCTGTACCTCAAAAATGTTCTTCGGCTACTCCCAGGAAACTACAACTCTCACTTTCTCTGGGTCCACAGATACTCCTACCTCTGAGATGACGTGACCCAAAAAGTGAATCTGATCCCTCCAAAAGTGGCACTTCAAGAGTTTAGCATAAATTCAATGCTCTCTTATTATACTAAAAACGATATCTAGATGGGTAGCATGGTCATGTTGAGTGTGACAGTACACTAAGATATCATCCATGAAGACCGCGAAAAAGTAATTTAAGTAAGGATGGAACACTCGGTTAATCAGTACCATGAAAATTGTAGGTTCGTTCATGTGACTGAACGGCCCAACTGATGATAACCAGACCTCAAGTCGATCTTTAAGAACACATGGGCTCCTTGGGGCTGACCAAAGAGGTCATCAATCCTCGGCAAGGGATATCGTTTTTTTACAGTCAACTAGTTCAGCTTCTGATAATCCACACAAAGCTGATGGGTACCGTCTGCATTCCTCACAAACCGAACAGGCGAACCCCAAGGAGAAGTACTGGGTCGGATGAAACCCTTTTCCTACAACTCCTCCAACTACCTCTTGATCTCCTACAACTCAGGTTTTTTCCATCCTATAAGGATGAATAGACACCGGTGCTTCTCCTGGAACGAGCTCAATAGAAAATTCTACCTCACGCTCCAGAGGCAAACCCAAAAGTCCTCTGAAAATACGTCCCTGAAACGATCCACCACTAGGGGAAAGTCCAACTACGAAGTCCTCTGATCATCTAGATAAATAATTGAAATCTGGGTTGTCACCCTTTTGAGCCCAAGATGCTTGAGTCCTACTCGACTCGCCTGTACATCCCATTCACCTCTATGAAGAAAAGATTCACCCTCTGGTGAAACGAAACTCACTCTATGGTGATAATAGTCGACGAATGCCTGGAAGGGAACCAACCTGTCCATCCCTAGAATGACATCATAGCCTATCATCTCTAGGACATAGAGATCTCATAAGAAATGATACCTTGCAAACTCTAGAGGGCACTCTCTACACTGGCGCACACTAGATGTCCTTGTCCCAAAAGGTCAATCTAGTGTCAACGAGTCGGCAGAAGAAAATATGTAGATCCCAAGGATATCCACGACAGCAACAAAGATAAATTTATGCACAGCACCAGTATCGAAAAGAGATGAAGATAAAACTGAGGCTACTAAAATCTTACCTCGAACTGTAGAAGGGCTAGGATCCTTCTCCTGATAGGTCTGATCTACGATGAAAGAATGTCCTACACCATGGTCTTGTGCCCCTGGCTGACCACTCTTAGCTGATCCACCTTGTTGGTGCTGAGGCACTGGTGGCTGACCTCTATTACCTCAACCTCCACCTCGGCCCAAATGGCCGGAAGAAATCTAGTTCCCTGACTGGTGAGAAACTGGTGGTACTACTCCTGAACGAGGTGTCATGGAAGAACCCAGGTCACCAGCTTCTAGTGAGAAAACCTGGAAGAAACACTGAAGGTGACCCATCGTACTGCAAGATCGACACTCCACGGGGACTCTCTGGCACTACGGCCTTGTGTTCCATGACCAGACACACTAGTATCATATCACCTGGCTTCCTGCTGATGCATCCCACTTCCTCGGATCACCACACGTAGACTTCCTACGACACTTCTTGCTGTCTTCTTCAAGAAAACTTGATCTAGAAGTAGAACCGCCCTGGAAGACAGCTCCAGAGTCCCTCAGATTGTGCTCCGCAATCAGTGCCTGGTTGATGATGGAAGTGATGGAAATCAACTGGAAGATATTCACATGCGAGCGGATCTCCATCCTGAGACCATCCTCAAACGTCCTTGCTAAAAACACCCCACTCCCATCCCAGAGGTGTGTGAAATGCTGCAGCACGGTCAAACAAGAGCAATACTCCATGACAAAAAGAGTACCCTGCTCTAAGCTCATGAACACCCGGGCTCAGTCGGCCCTCAGGGTCTCCAGGTAGAAGTAGTCATAGAACACGTGATGGAACTCATCCCAAGCCATAACATATTGATGACCTGACTGTGATATCACGTCCCACCAACACTTGATGGCATCTCGGAGCATGTAGGTAGCGAGCTTGACCCGCCTCTCTGGAGGTGTCTTTAGATGCTCGAAGATAGTCAGTATGGCTTCTAGCCATGACTCTACAACCTGATGTCCTCCTTCCCCCGAGAACGTGGAAGGATGCTTCTACTGAAAAACCTACATCATGTTTTCCATAGTCGTGGTAGGAGGCAGTGCTCGCTGAAAGGCCTAAATCATCCTCATAAATCCTTCCCTGAACTGCGCATCATCGCATGAAACTTGTATGACAGCTGGTGCCATGGCTGGCCCGACAAGATGTCCCGGGTCACCCATATCTAGCGTCTGATCACATCCAGACGACAGACGTACAACTAGAGGTCATCTCGGAGGGATAGCTCTGAAAGATCAGAATCACACCTTATATTAGAAAACAAGGACAGGAAACACACGAGTACAAAATGGGAATAGGGTAAGGAAAACACGCAAGTTACATAACACGACTACACGGCGTGTATAATAACTACACAATGTGTTTTCTTAATCCACTGACATGGGCGTGTACCCCTACCCTATAGGTCGTGTAACAACTTAAACTACACGACGTGTGGACCCAACACACGGAGTATACTTGAAAACTATTCCCCTGCCTGAGTCTCTTTACATGGATAACCCACAAGGTCCGACATAACCCAAAACTACCCGGTGTGTTTTTAACAAACACATCGTGTACTAGACAAGGCTTCGGTGGCCCGTGTTGTTAATAACACAGTCATCTACATGGAAGAACCTCACACTGTATATTTAGAACAAACACGACGTGTATAGGTGAAGGTGACATCGTTCCATGATGTTTGTGACACTGCCGGATACCTGAACAAGACTAAACAACATGTTCTGAAAACCACACGGGGTGTCTAAGAGAAGGTGACACTGACCCGTGTTGTTCGTGACACGGCCGAGTACCTGGACGGTACTACACTGTGTGTTCCACTCGATCTACCCCAACCCGTGTTGTTAGTGACACATCCGAGTACATGGCTCCGAACTACAGGGCATGTAACAATTGTACACAGGGTGTTTCTGAAGTTATTTCTACAACAGCGTGCCACTTCTCACATGGTTAGTGACACAGCCTAAAAACTACATGGCGTGTAGTCAAAAGTACACGCCGTGTATTCTAGGTTTTTCTGTGCAGTAGCTTAGAAACTACACAGAAGCCCAGAAAACAAGTCAAAGAAGTGTCAAATATTTATTCATGAGGGCCCATACTCCCTGTGAATTAAAACATGGCGTTCATTGAGCAAGGTATAATATAAACAATCCTCTAACAAGGTAGCAGAGATTTTTATCAATCATCTATCAAAACAGCATACATAATCTACAAAAAGTCTTTCACAACAGCATGCAATCGCTAATGTAACCTAGATGGCATGGCAAGAATTCATGACATGTTATTTCTACAAGTGCCTATATGATTCATGAAATGGAATAACCTATTCTCATCAGGTTGCGATAGAAATAGAACTGCAATAGTCAAGAAAATAATAACACAAAGCATGTGAGTCAATATGGGTGAAATCATATCAACCGTAAAATCTCAAAAATAGAAAACTGCAATTAACGAGGTAGTATGTATTTTACCGGTACATGGGTTAGCTAATCCCGAGGACAGCTTAATACCAAGTACCAAATCTATCCTACACCTGGATAAAGGATCCATATAGTAAATCAAGGGAAAAGAAACTCCTTTGATACCACTTTGTAATGACCCAAATCCGGAGCCCCTCCACTAGTGCCTCGTACCGGGTTCACCACATGACCTCAAGCATATTTCCCCAAACGCCAGAGGCTTCCGACTAGCAGTGAGGGCCATGGTATGTTATTGGGGAAACTATGCCCTCATTTGGTATGGTATAAAAGGTAAGGAAAACAACAGTCAAAAGAAGAAGCAGTAACAACATACATATCTATAACCAATCTGAAGAAAAATAAATATATAGAGCAATGATGATGATGATGCAGCAGGTACAAGTGTATAAGGAAAATAACAAACACAACAACGTGCAGAAATACAACTGAACAAAAAGTACTAAAGCAGCAGCAACTCTAGCAACATCGCAAGCCTAAGCTTGGTCCCATGCTCTATAGCTCGAAACAATAATGTACCGGAAGTCTAAGGGCACATTCCCTTATCCATACTTGCAACAACAAAGTCGGATTGGGGCCAAAATCATGGCCCAAACTAGGTGTGAGATACAATCCTAGTTGGAAATCACCCAATGATCTATGCCTAAAATTCAATGCATAAAAGGAAAGTAGCAGTGCGGAAAGCAGTAAACAAAAAATAACACACCAGCTACAATCCACAATTCTAGCATAATAAGTACACAAGTAAATAACCAACAACAAGTAAAAAATAGGTAACCCTCTGGGTATCTCTAACAACCTAACCCCTATGGTTCAACCTATAAGTACTAGCAACCCTCTAGGAGGCACACACATTCTCACCCAACTGGTTCAGCTAAGAGTAGACATTCTGAAGAAGCACTATCCGTCAGTTCCCCCTATAGTCTCGTATCGTACTAAAGGCCTTCTGGGGAAGCACTCAACGTCTCATTCCCCCTATGGCCCGCGTTGATGAACTATAGAATCTCTGATGAAGCACTCATCATCAATTCCCCCTTGTGGTCTCGCATCAAATTAAAAGACACTCTAGAGAAGACCTTACATCTATTCTCCCTATGGTCTACTACACTAGGTTCTCACAGTCTTGTGTGAAAGAAACATGCTCAGCACACGTGCAACATCCAAGTAAATCTCAAAAACTACTTGGCTATCATTCTAATGCTCAACAGCATAACAAAGAAACATTTTCACAATCCTACAACTAGGCATGGCAACTGGAAAACACCAAACATGAAAAACAAGCATAGAAAGAATCCAGAGTAAACCAAAAACTACTCTATTCACAAATTTAAACCTCTACTATAGAAATCAAGCAAGTAGTCAATCAATCAAGAGAAAAAAAGGAAAACGCACAATTCCTATTTAAGTGAATTGGAGAAATTGCACAAAATACTCAAAGACTTTCTATAGAAAGGCACAAATCACCTACCTCGATCCTAGGAGATCGATATACGTGAAAAGTGATGACAGATTTTTCTTAGAACATCGTAGATCTGAGAAAACGTGTGAAACACATAAACCATGATAACTCGAGATGGAAGAGGAATTGAAAAACAAGGCTCAAGTAGAAGAAATAACTCACCGTTGTGATTCCAACACAATTGAATGTGGTTGTAATGGAGATCAGACGGATGCACGAGGGCTTGGGGAAGATTTTTGGCCATACAGGTCGTTCTCAGATAAAGATCCTAAAGAAGAAGCAAGTTCTGTCTGTTAGGCGCAACCCCGGTGTGTTTAGTGAAAAAAAAGTACACGTCGTGTACTTTTATAGTACATGGAATGTACTAGGTCTTTCCATACTCCACCAAAATCGGCCTCCACATCACCCCTACACACCGTGTGTATGGTCCAGACACGGCCATCACAAGGCTTCAAGCGAGAAAAGAGTACATGGTGTGTACTCAGAAAGTACACGGTGTGTACTTCAAAAATTTCAAGAAACTCCAATTTTCTCAAAAACTCCAGAAAAAGGAAAGGCGTACCTGAAACAAAGATCCATGTTCTTACATTTACTATAACACCCCAAGCTTCCATGGTATGTTTCCATTTGAATAATGCAATATCTTGCATTGTATGAAACATCGAGATTCTAACACACCGTGATCAATCAAACTAGTCATTATGAATAGTAATGCCCAATTTTTGAAATTTTATAAATTTTATCATTCAAAATGGACTTCATTTTTGGATTTAGAATATCAAAATTAGAAAAGGGTGATGTTTTAGTATTTTTCTGAAAACTTTCAATTTTTGGTGAATAGTGAAAAACACTAAGTTATTGTTTAAAGACGACTTTTTATATAAATAATTATTTATTTTATATTAATTTTTTTACATCATAATAGATACATAATAACTATATCAGTTCAATGTAATTAATTAGAGTAATTTTATAATAAATTTAGATATATAAAAATTTTTTTGATCTTTTTACCGTCTTTTACCCACCTCCGATGAGCATTTTAAAATTAGTATAAACCATAATTTTATAACTTCTATGAGTGGAATTTCAAAAATAAGAGAGACACAGATAATATCATTATGTAAAATGTAGTTCAATAATATGAAAATAAGTTTTGGTGAATAGTAAATTTTAAATTTTTTTACCACCGTTAAAAGTAAATAGAGAAATTAAGGGTAAAAATGATATCATAATTACCCAACATAGAATATATTAATTCTATTGGATAAGTATAATTAGACCCAAAAAAACCTTAAGAGTATAATATGATACTCTTTGATTCACTTGGATTATATTTGGAAAATTATTATTATTTTATTTAAGGAAGAGTTAAAAGAGTTAAATTCAAATTTTAATAACTAAACCACTTTTAATATTGGTTTACACACAATATAAATTCAACTATAAATATTCATTGGAAAGATAAAAAATTTCCTACATTATGGTATTTTATTTATAATTTTTTGATATTAAATAATTTAATTCAATTATGACACAATGATGATGTAGTAATTACATTATTAATGAAATATTAAAATAACTGATATTGTAAATATCCAAATAAATGTAAATTGAGACTTCTGATGAATTACACTATTTTTTAGGATAATATGAAATTTTAGGGTTGGTTAAATAAATTTTATTTGAAGTGATAAAGTTTTTATGCCTTAAAAAAACAAATACTAAATACTGTCAAAATTGACATAATTGAGTTTTTTTAAACAAATACTATATTATTAATTGATATAATATTCTTAAAATATATGGTTCATACAAAGGACATAGATAAGGTTATATATATTCATAATGAACCACATGGGGTTCTCTGGTCTTGTTATAGTACGTTTATTAACCATTTAATATAAAAATACAATGAGACATGGAAAATGTCAAACTATTTAACTAAGAGTTAAATCTAAAGTATAATGTTAATATGATGACCTAAACCTGTCTAAATCCTATTATATGGGTGGTTTTCAACCCATACCCACCTTATCCTCTAAATAATTCATTTTTTAGACATTATAAACTGAAAATGATTTTATTATAAAATTATATTTCAAGCTTTTCCTAAAGTGACCCTCACCTCTCTTATAAAAGGGCACTTCCCCTTCTCTTAATTTCACTCCTCCAAAGCCTTTTTTATCAGACAAACCCTACCCAAATATCCTCCCAACATTCCTAACATAATCCTAGAGGCCTATTTTGGTCATAAATCCAACCTATGAAGCCCTTTTTATCAAATCCAAAGGAAGAACCCGAAGACGATAAAAATATCTCATCACCTCTTTCAAGTTCATTTCGTCTTCCACTTACTATTTCATTGTTGTTTTCAATCTAAAAAAATAAATCCAGTATCTTCTATATAAATTAATGTTATGATAAAAATGGTACAACCATATTCATTAATCTATCTATCATAGAAATGAAAAAGTCACCATACGTGCATACGTACGGCTTACCATCTCCACTTCATGGTGTAGTTTGTCATTCAGACACTTCATTATTTGGATGAATATAATAATCAGTATAACTAATGTAAATAAAAAATATAACATGTTAATTATTCTGTATATATGATATAAAATCAAATTAAATATGATTTTACCATCAATATAATTATATTTTTTCTCGTGCGTACGTACATATTACTATCTACACGAACGCGATTAGATTCACACTCCATCGTAATCATTCAAGTATAATTTTCATTTTTTGATTAAAATGAATTTTTATGAACATAAAATAATTTTTTATATGAATAAAATACATACTATCCATAAAAAATATTTTTTACATAACCAATCATAGAAAGGAAAACGAATCAGTTAACACGGGAAATAATGATACTACTGAAATATTAATAACAAAGAAATATTAGAGGATAATATATTATATAATTTTTATATATATTGTTATTTTATAATTTAATAAGAATTTTTTAACTATTATATAGAGTTTTAACATACCATCGACTAATGAAAAGTACAAGGTGAGGGTTATTTCTACATTCTCTTAATTATTTGAGGTTGTTTTTACGTAAGTATCTACTGTGACTTCTTTATCATCCACATCCATATTTACTAAAAATGTAGTTCAATTCATTTTTATTGTTTCATATAATATGTGTTAAAGTCATTTCTACACTTTTTTTAATTTTAATAAAAAAATTCCAAAGGAATCTTTCCTCCATTTTTCAAACAAGGTACTTTATGATCATTTCGATGAATTAAGGTAACAATGTCTTTTTTTTAACTTATACAGCGGTTGCATCTATAGTTCACTATTATAAAATATTCGAAGCTTCTCAAACAATATTATAAGAATATTTTCAAAATTAATGTTTTCTATTATAGTTATGTGACTTTTAAATGATTTCAAAATAGAAAGAGGTATTTATTTCAAATAGTTTTTATTTAATCTATGTCAACATCCTTTGATTTATTTTAAACTTGTTTGAAGTTGATTTATTATGATAAAAATCTTCAATATTGTATTGGAGGTTTTGTGATATTTTTGACAGTGGATATGTAATTTTTACACCATTAATGGTTTATGGATAAATTGTTGACATTTCATTTACTAGTTTTAATACGAAAGTTTTTGTTATGTTTAAACCTTCTAATATGTGTAATGTGTTGGATTTAGTTAGCGATGGGTGGATCCCTATATAGCTCTTTAATGAATCGATAGGTCTCATGAGACAAACTAGTGTGTTGGCACAAGCCCTTAACAAAATATTAATTGTAGTCTTGGAACAAGGCCTTGACTATGTGGTTATGAAGTCTAGCATTATGAATTCCATCATTATGAAAGTGGTTATTGATATTGGATGTGATTATTTGACTAGTCGAATATCAATGTGAAATATTTTATGGAATTATTTGATTTATAAATTCCATATTATACAGATGTTTATGTTTAAATGGATTATGTTTTTGTCCTATACATTGCCTTAATTGTTTATGCATATTTATGAAAGTTTCTACTATATTTTTATCCTTACTGAGCATCTGAGCTCACCTCTTTCTATGTTTTATTTTTTCTAGGATGTGAAGAAGTATTTTATGGTTGAACTGTAGGGATAGGATAAGGATATAAGTGCGTTCAAAAGGGGATAAAATGTTTTTGATGTTTTAAATTCATGATGTAATGTAATACTTATGAATGTATCTAGTACTTCCAAGACTACAAACCAGATCGATCTTTCTAGATTTGATCCCTTGTGATCATTCCAATGTTATGTAACAATATACCGTCTCTTAATAACTGGGGTTGGGGTGTTACATTTACCAATTATATTAAATAATTTAATAAATAATGGATGTAAAGATATAATAAAAAAATTAATAAATTTTATAATCACTTCTATTAAAAACATTATTATTTATTTTTTACATTATTAAGGATGGTGAAATATATATACATATAAAAAATTAAACATTATTTATAATATAATAATATATAATTAAAAATGTAATATATATTATCAATTTATTATTATATATAATATTATTTAGTTATTAATAATTGTTAATTGAATATAATAATAAATATAAAGATAATTATCTATAATATATATAATATATTAAAAATTATTAATTAATATATTATTAATTATAACTATTAATTACCTGCTAATATATCTTATTAATTATATTAATAGTTGTCAATATATAAATCAATAATTGATAATATATTTATACATGTTAGGTTTTTGAGGAACAATTATATGAATCAAATGCACACACACAACCAACATGCCTTAATATCCAAGAACATAACCCCATGGATAGTGTAGATTATTATGCCACTTATGTATATTTTTTTAATTAGGCCTCAATACCATCGTTACACATCTGTAGGACCATAGAAAAATCCATTGATGGATTATTCAATTCTAGAGCATTTGAATCCTTAATCCTTGTACAACTATTCTGGCATAGTCACAACCAAGGTCCCCCCACCTCCTTTATCCTTGTTTCGTAGTCATCATTATTTATATAAATATTCATCACGGCCACATATTTTCATCCCAAAAAATGACCCAAACACCAGTTGATTTGGGACATGTGAACATACTCTATCACCATCATTGGGAACCATGCCCCTCAAACACATCTTTGACCATTGTTGTACCATCACAACTAGTCCTCATATGACTATCACTACCAAGAACACTACCTCCCTTCATTTTTCAAGCCACCAAAATATAATTTCACCCTTAATTACTCTTTTTACATGGCTTGACGGACATTCCCAATTGGCGTAATTTTGTGAAAAAAACCAAAAAACATAAATAATTAAATGATGAATTTTTATTCCAAAAAAATATGGATGATTACAAGACACAAGTCAGTATATCAACACTACTCCAGGAGAAGGTACCTAAAGTATAATAGGTAATGCAGTACCCAAGAAGATAAATAAATAGATAAATGAACCATTAACTCAAAATTCCATCAACAACCAAAAAAAACTCACAACCATGTGTCTATGTGGAATTCATCTACACTAGCCACCATCATCCCTCCACTATCCCAAAAATCAAGAAAATCCACCACATCTATGTGGTTCTTTTCCAATTCTCAAACCTGGCATAATAGAATCTACAAATTCTAGGAGGCAAAGGTTGAATGTGAGATATAAGTCCCAGTAGGGACTCACCAAGTATTCCATAGTATATCAAATAACAATATAATCACTATGATTACAATTTAAATAAAAAAATCCATCAAATAAATTATCATTTTCTTATTTAAAGAAAAACATTTTTTTTCAATGTATGGAAAAACTTTCAAACATGGATAATGTAAAATTTTTATTTAAAATCATTTATATAAGTTATTTGGAATGAGTAAATCGGTTCTATAATTAGTGGAATACATAATTAAAATCACACACAAAAATAATAATGATAATCTACCATGAAGTATGATATTTTTTTGAAATAGTAATCTCACATTCTGAAATTATTGATCACAGATAAACATCGGTGCACACATCTCTAAGGATTTGGCAGAATATGACACATTAATATCTAATTGGAGATAATAATTCCAAACAATGTGTTTTTTAGAGTTTTTATCTCTAATACATATCTAGGGGATAAATATCCTAGTATTCATTTCCAAAATAACCATCTATCTACCCAAGAAAAAAAGTTCTAAAAAATCAATAAAAATAAGAAATTCATCTCATTTCAAACCAATCATCTTTTACAATTTAATTTTCTAATTGTTAGTTTCAATATGCCAAAACAATTTCTAAACCTAAACAAGTGTTTTACATTATTTCATTTCATTAAATTAAAAAAACAATCATCAGTTCTCATCATCTTAATTTAGTCCTTTTTCTTAAAAAATCTCAAATGATTGCATCAATTATGCCATTATCCAAATATATCCCAGAATTCCATTTCTATTAGAATTGGGTGTTTTTTCTCAAAATCATTTACACTTAAAATTCAAATTTCAAATCATATCAAATCTAGGTATTATAAATTATTTAGAATATATATATATAAATAAATCAATTTTGGTTTTTAATTACATGGAAAATATCAATTGAAACCACCTTCCTTTAAATTATGGAATCAATGAATCAATGTCCACGGTGGGAACGCCAAAAACAATCAAATGTGAAGATGATTAATGAATGATATCTACAATCTATATATAATAAAAATTGATTCGATCCATTAAAAAAATATTATATATATTAAGAATGTGATGATATAACACTAATTAAGGATTAGATGAAATAATATTGGAATAAAATACTCAATTGGAGATCCACTTAATGGAGAGGGATCTAATATTCCTCTGGAACTTTGAATTTACCAAAAATGTGGTTAGAGGATCCCAAAGGTATTCTAGGGATCCTCCAAGGATGAATAAATTTCATTAGAAATTAATGGGAGGATTAATAAACCTAAATGGGAAGTTCAATAAATTTCAGAATAATAAATTATCATGCAAATCTTTAGCTAGAGGGGGCAAACAGTTAGAGTAAACCATTCACCAGAAGTGTGCCCCTACTATTTCTGTTCTTGGTTTTCCTTGTGTGAGGGAATGATATTCGAAACCGTGCACCAAACATGCATTACTTATTATCCTGGGGGTGCATGGTTTTTAATGGGGGCACAATGTTTGTACAAACACTGCACCAACCATTCACAACCTATAAGCCTCTAAATATTACCTGGTTCTCCAGAAAAACAAAAAAACAAGGCCCTGCTGAAATTAGATCAAATAAAGGGAAGACGAATACCTAAAAAATGTAACAATATTTTATAATCTCCGCATAATAAAAACATTTTATACCAAGAAAACCTATCAAGTTGTTACACTAATGAATTACGGTCTATTTTTCGATGGGACCCCATCGCAAATAGCTCGTTGCAGAAAACGGTGTCATAAATAGATCTCTATATATTTTCTTTATATATATATAAACTCATTGTGATGGGAACATCGTTTTGTCGCAAAAAGATCTCTGATAAAATATTCTATATATACCCAAACTTTTTGCGAGGGGCCAGTCACAAAAAAGTATTTGTGATGAGTCCATTAAATGTTGAAAATACTTTTAAAAATATATATATATATATATATATATTCGTGACATGGTCCCATCGCAAAATGTCCAGTCCTAAAATAGTGATTGAAATAATAATTAATAAAATTATGATTAATGAAAAAAATAAAAATAATATTATTAAAATAATAAAAAAATATATTTAAATTCTCAATATTCGAAAAAAATATAAAATATCATAAAATATTATTATTATTATTGGTAAAATAAACTAACATTGAAAAATATAATAGTTAAAATAAATAATAAAATAATAAAATAATAAAAAATATTAAATAATAAATTTTTTCATATTCTAACCAATATCAAAGAAAAAACTGTCAATAATTCAAATTACAACAAATGTTGAATAGAAATGTTTTTAACATAACAAAAAAATCACCAGGGGATTATATTTTGGAGGAAGTCGAGGAGGTGGAGAAGATGGTGGAGGAATCTCATTCCCTAAACTACAAGTCTGACAGCGCATGTACTCCATTTACTCATATTGTTGATGTTGCCATTGACACATCTTCTTCCCGTGTTGCTGCTTATACTACTGCCATCGACGCATATTCTCTTAGTAATACTTCCACTGCTACGGATGCATCTCTTCCTACTGCTTCTGCAATGTCTCTATAAACTCAGCCTAAGCTCGCAATTTCTCCTGATACTATGAGCCAGAAGATGAGGCCTCTCTAAGAATTCCTCTCGAGCTGGCCACTGACATCACAACAGTACCATAATAAGTCCCATGATTTAAATTAGAGCTGATACCAACTACTCGGCCCTTCACAAAAACATTATTGGTCGCATTCATCGATGTCCCCTCATTGAAATGGTGGGCACAAGTTTGATCAGTCGTCTCAGACTCACTCTCAACCTGTGTCTAAGAGGTCGCAACCTCATATGAATCCTTTAGTTCCAATTTGAAATTAAAATTGTGAAAATATAATGTGAAATTAATTTTCTATCTAAAAAGGAAATAATACTGACAACAATCTGATGCTGGTGATCACCTTTAATCTCTCCAATGGCTAGACCAATGTACATCCTTTGGTAAACGTCAAACACCGTAATATCGGGATGACCGACTGCCTATATGAATATAAAATAAACTATTTATAATTAATGTTATATAAAATATTTAAATAAGATACTTACCAGATTCAATCTAGACGTACTGAATATATGGCTTCTAGCTCGATGTATCACCTCTTGTCTCCCCCAGTTCTACCGTCCCAATGAAGATCGCCTTTGAAATCCACCACTCAACCAGTGTGATCATAATCCATCCCAAAATTGAGATGAAATATACTCTGGTTGGAGAGCTCTAAACGACTCCTAAAATACATTCACTCCTACTTTCTTAATGGGTTTCCTTCCCAAATTGTTCAAAAACTGAGGGAAATGCTCACCCAAACACACCTCCCATGCTGTGTGGATAACATCATGCATGCTATCATTGATGGGATACTATAAACCCTAAAAATAATATATAATATCATGTTATTAATGTAACTCTCAAACCCTTGTTACCCAGAGTCGGTGCATTATTACGTAACATTAGAATGATCACAAAAGATCAACTCTTGAAAGACCAATTAGTTTAGTAGCCTTGGAAACACTAGATACATTCATAAATGTTACATTACATCATAAAGTAAAAAAAACTACAGCAACATCTTGTCTTCAAATCCCATCATACTATCCCTACAGGTCATTCATAAAATACTTCTTCAAATCCTAGAAAAATTAAAACATTGAAAGGGGTGAGCTCAGATGCACAGTAAGGATAACAATACAGCGGAAACATTCATAAATAAACATAAACATTTAAAGTAATTTATAACTAAATCAAAATCCTTTTAAACTTGAAATTCATCATAATATGGGAAAAAGAAAATAAAATAATGTCATTTACATATTCACATGGATATTCTACTAGTTGAATAATCACATGAAATATTAATAACCACTTTCATAATGATGGAATGCATAATGCTAGACTATCATAAGCATGTAGCCAAGGCCTCATGCCATGACTACAAATAAGATTTTGTTAAGGCCTCATGCCAAGACACTAGTTTGTCTCATGAGACCTACCGATGCATTGAGGAGCTCTAGCAGGCTGCACCCATCACTTATTGAGTAGAAATGCATTTCTTATATGAAAAGGATTAAACATATCATAAACCATAACATAATCGTATCACATTAAACATGCATGAAGGAAATATAAAATTTCCACATTTCAATCATAAGATATCAATACAACACATTGATATATTAAAAACATTATCAAAACAATTTTCAATACCAAAATAAAAGAAAAGAAAAACTTGGTATTTATTTTTCATTTAAAAAAAGTTATGGCTTGTAGAGGAAGCCAAAACTCAAATAATGGTCACGGCAGCGGAGAAGTCGCTGTCCCCGCATACGTACGACAAAAAAACATTCCTTTCTGTCATTTATTAAAATGATTCATATAAAGAAGATTCATTTTGAATAAACGTAAAAGTCAAAGGGTTTTATACACCATAAAAAATATTTTTGTGTATAAAACAAAAAATGCCACAATGAAAGGAGATTGAGATGACGTCTCTTACCTCATGTCCGACTTGACTCAACCATTTTTTAATCTCCTGAATAATAAACTAGAGTTAATTTATAATTTTTTAAGAAGCATTTTCATGTTCATTATTCCTTTTATATCACTTATTTCCATGTTATGAACATTATGTAATTATTTATTTTAATAACTGTCGTTGTGTCGATCTTTGGTACTTGAATAAAAAAAATAAACTTCTTATTTTTACAAGTCTTTCATGTGGTAAAAAATCCATTATATCCAGAATTACATTCATGATATAGATATAATATATATCATATATATCAATTATATATATGTATTTATAATATTAAATAACATTTAGAGATAAGAAATAAAATGCATCGTTCATGGAGACGGTAAGCCGTACGTATGCATGAACGCTACTTTCATTTCTATTTTGTATTTAATGGAATGAAATTATAATGATATAAAGGTGTATTATAATTCTAGTATAATATAATATATAATATCATTTACTCCATCCTTTACACATCCCACATATGGCATTTACTATTCAAATCACTTTGAGGGGGCGGTAGTCCGCACTTCCCAAAATGAAATTATCACGTTTACCCATAATGGAAATCATAAAGGCATTGCATAAATGAAAAATACAGAAGAATAACGAAACAATAAACATAATATATATCATAAATAAATATAGTTACATCTTAATGGTCACCACGAAAGGTGTTAATAGAATATTTAACAATCATCATTTTGTGAGGCAGTAATTCGCCACCCACAGAAACAGTATGTTATTTAACCATTAGACGAAGGTGTGTGTAAGTGTAAATCAAATCCTTATCATAAGAAAATCCAAGTATATTTAAGATACAGGTGTTATTTAAAAATAAAGGAATTAAAAGATTTTAAGGGTATGGAGATGAAAAATAAAACAAAAGAACATAAGAGAAGATATTACCTTCAAATCGGGTAACTCTTTTTGATTTGATCCAAAGGCTCCCTTGAGAAGACTTTTGCCCAAAGTGAGGCTTCTAGGAGTAATATAGAGAAGTTGAGCGAGTATTTCGGCAGATTTTTCCAATGAAAAATGTATTTTATGGTGTGAATAAGGGTGTAGAGGTGGGGGCCTTTTATAAGGGGAGAGGAGGAGCACTCTTGGAAAGTCAAGAAATGTTACATTATTATATAATGAGTTTCAGATTTTAAAGGTCCCAAAATTATATATTTCTAGGATAAGATGATAAGGGTTAGATATATACTAATAAAATAGGGTTTTTACAAGTTTACGTCTTATATTTTACATTATCTTTTCATTTTATTTAAATCGTTAATTAATGAGGTAATCTCTGCATCATCATGGTGTCAAAAAAAATTTAATTTATTTAATGTATAAAAATTATAAAAAAAATATGATGATGTAGGAAATTATTTTAGATTTATAATGACTATTTATAGTCTAAGAGATCATTTACACAGACAAAACAAAAATTGTTTTATTGGTTGATACATACATTGGTTATACTTTCCCTTTTAAAAAATAATATAATAAATGGTCACTATCACCCAAAAGTGATTCCATAGGGTCCCAAAGTCTGAAAAAAGGCATCCCACGGTCGGCCATAACACAAAAAGTAGAGTTAGGACACATTTTAGTGTTATTTGTTATTATTATGATATTATTTTATTACCCTTAACTACACGGTTACTAATTAATCACGACAATTAAAGATTATTTTCGTCGTTACTATTCATAATGTCAAAAAACAAAAGTGTATTAATTACATAATTTGGACATTATGATTCCAAATATGGAATCCATTTTACTAAATTCCAAACAAAGAAATGATAGCAATTAATTAAAAATTTATTCCCAATGTCAAAACAAATAGCGTGTTTTAAGAAAAATATCTATCAAAATATTGACAATTGTTTATGTCCAATTTCAAAGTGAAATTAATTCTAATGACCACCATTGGATAAAATGGTAAAATTATATTCTAATTATACTCTAAAACCACTCAATAGTAAAAATTATCACTATAAATTATTCTGATTAAAAATGTTTTTTTAAAGTATTTTTCACTATTCATAGAAAATATGAAGTTCTCGGAAAAATACCAAAAAATTCAACATAGGCTAATTTTGATATTCCAAATCCGAAAATGAAGTCCATTCTGAAATATAAATTTTTTATAATTTCAAAAAGTGGGTATTACAATTCATAACCATTATTTTTATTGGTCGCGGTGTGTTAGAATCTCGAACTTGCGTACAATGCAAGCTATTGCATTATTGAAAGAGAAGCATATCGTGAAAGCTTGGGGTGTTAAATTCTATCTTCCTTCAATAAATTATGACCTCGCAATTTGAAATTGTTCTTCTAAAATAAAATGTTCAATGTAGAAAATACATTTTTGGAAAACCCATATCAAAAATAGTGTTTATAAAAATATAACTTTAAAAGAAAGTAAGATAAGTACAAAGGTCACCAGAGATAGCCCATACTAGGATTCCATGAAAACATGGATATAGTGGAGAAACAAACCTTCATGGTATGATGAAGATTTTAAGAAAAAATGATTAGGAGAAAGTTAACTAAAAGAAAATCACAATCTTGTGATTGGTTAAACGATCATTGATTCCCCAGTTGGAAATGTTAACCGACAACATTTTTGTTTTAAGTTACCTTTAATAAAGTTGAGGAATTTATTTAGGAGATTTACTGAGAATATAAGGAAATATACATACTTGTCATGTAGACTTTCATTCTTTAATAAATTTTTACCACAAACCCATCTTTCACTCAAAAAGATAATAGAACTCAAAAATATTATATTTATCATAATCGTACAAGGTTCCAAATATTAACACATTCCATTTAGATCAGGAAAACTATTTTCTAACAACTAGGGAATTCCTGTAGGCTAGTGGTAGGTAATAAAGGCCTGTCGCACTATGGTTTTGGGTTCGATTCCTACAGCATTGTCCGACACGACGGGTTATCCCCCAACCTGTAGTTTGTCCTTTTCCTAAAACAATAGTATTATAATATTCCAAAAATAATCTTCAGAAATATTTTAACCTTAAACAATACTATCCAAAGTTAAACTTAATCCATTCCAACCATTATAGTTATCAAAAATACCTCTGTCCAGACTTTCTCTAAAAGGTCTCTAAATTCCAAAATCAATTGTAACATCAGATTCCCCAAACAAAGTAAAGTTTCTCTTATTGTCACATAATAAATATATGATTACCTTAATCATATTAAAACCTTAATGAAAACAACAAGTACTGCAGTACAATCCTTATATATATTTCATTATTCTTATAACCATAATATCTTTCTTGAGTCCAAAAACACAAATACAATAATTATTCAACTTCATCTGTAGTAACAACATAATTTTGGCCTTTCTCCCATGGCCTTTTCTAAGGTAAGTTTCCTTGGGGATTAGGGCATTCATTTTCATAATGCCACATTTCTCTACAACTATAGCATTCAGGATTGATATCCTCTTTCTTTCCCTTACAATCACAAGCCTAGTAACCTTATTCTCCAGATTTATAACAAACTCCCATTCCTTTTAGGCAAGTACCAGGGTTATTCTTTACACAATTATCTCATAATGGAAAATCCTTCATTCCCTTTTTCCCTTTATCTATCTCTTGTTCCACCGCTCTCTTCTTCTCTTACTTTACTTTATTGTCATAAGACTTAGATAATTTTTTTTCTGTCTTGATAGCACACGATACAATATCTTCATACAATGAGAAGGATTGTGATACTAAGCCTTGATGGATAAATGGTTTTAACCCATCAAATAAATGATCTAACTTAATTCATGGGTTATGTATATAATCTGCAGCATACCTCGTTAACCTTTTAAATTTGGCCTCATAATTTTCGGCATTATCATCATCCTTTTTTCTTAGATTCAAAAATTGCCTTTCCTTATCTTCTCGATTGTCACAAGGAAAGTATTTTTCTAAGAAGAGCTCTTTGAACTCCCCCATTCCATATTTGATACTTCATAATATTCCTTTGTGTTTTGAATGAATGACCACCATTGATCAGCATATCCAGTGAGGCGGTAAACTATCGTGATAACCTTTTCCCTTTCACTACTCCCCAAGGCATGGAATATTTTCTCTAAGGAATTTATCCATTGCTCAACTACTAAGGGATTTGTACTCCCATTGAATGTTGGCGGTTTTTTCCTCATGAAGTGGTCTAACATTGATCCTTCACGTTGCGGATCAGGGTGCTCCATGCGAGTATGGTTATTATTCATAACCTGAGTGAATTTTCTCAGTGTGGTGATTAGCTGATCAGCACCAGTTGTATCACCAAATCCATTATAATTATCTTGAGCAAGAGGGAAATCCCTAAATGGAGTGCGTGCATTGATATAGTTTCTATTCCTTCCACTAGGTGTCATTTCTAAACAATGTCATAAACTAGATTAGTTTATGAATCGAAATACATAATAACAAACATGCAAAACACTTAACATGAATTGAACTATTTATGGATATAATCCATAATAATAAAAATGTTTTCCTTGTGGATGTATATACTCATAAACCTTTCATAATGGTTAGTAAAGAAAATGAGAATTATCCTAAGCATATCCCCTGGGAGTGTTATAACCAAGAGTGCAGCAAGGCCCGTTGTCGTGCACCAGTTCTCGTTTGAGTCTAGCTCAAAGTTGTGTTTTTGGGTTTTACCCCTAGGTATATTTGTACCAGAGCCGCCTCTACCTACTCAAATCTTGACAGGGATGTATTTCTCAGAAAACTAACATAATCTCTATAATATCAAAATTCTAGGAATTTCTTCTACGCTAATCCTCAAAGTCTATCTTAGGGATATGTGTTCTAATCAGAGTTTGCCAAAATATAGCTTCCAAGGTTAGTACTAAACTACCTCTGATACCAACTGTAATGCCCCGACCCCAATTACCGAGAGTCAGTGCATTATTACGTAACATTTTCATGATCACAAAAGATCAAGTCTCAAAAGACCGATTAGTTAAGTAGCCTTGGACACACTAGATACATTCATAAGTGTTACATTACATCATAAAGTAAAACCAAACTTCAACAACATCTTGTCTTCATATCCCTTAATACTATCCCTACACGTCATTCATAAAATATTTCTTCACATATTGGAAAAATTAAATCATTGAAAGGGGTGAGCTCAGATGCTCAGTAAGGATAACAATACCGCGGAAACTTGTATAAATAAACAGAAACATTTAAGGAAATGTATAATTAAAACAAAAGCCTTTTTAAAAAAACTTCAGCATAATATGGTAAAAATAAAATGAAATAATGCCATTTAATTATTCACATGGATATTCTACTAGTCGAATAATCACATGAAATATCAATAACCACTTTTATAATGATGTAATTCATAATTCCAGACTATCATAACCACATAACCAAGGCCTCGTGCCAAGACTACAAAAAAGATTTTGTCGAGGCCTCAGGCCAAGACACGAGTTTGTCTCAAGAGACCTACCGATGCATCGAGGAGCTATAGTGGGCTCCACCCATCAATTATTAAGTCCAATGCATTCTTTATATGAAAAGTTTTAAACCTATCATAAACCATAACATAATCGTATCACATAAAACATTCATAAAGGAAACATAACATTTCCCCATTTTAATCACAAGATATCAATACAAAACATTGATATAATAAAAACATTATCAAAACAAATTTCAATACCAAAATAAAAATAAATAAAAACTTGGTATTTATTTTTCATTTAAAAAAAGTTATGGCTTGTATAGGAATCCGAAACTCAAATAATGGTCACGGTGGTGGAGAAGTCGTTGTCGCCGCATACGTACACCAAAAAAAAACAATCCTTTTTTTTGTAAAACGCTTCATATAAAAAATATTCCTTTTTAATAAATGTAAAAGTAAAAGGTTTTTATACACAGTATAAAATAAATTTGTGTATAAAACAAAATATGCCTCAATGAAATGAGATGGCGACGAAGTCCCTTACCTCGTGTTTGACATGACTCGACCGTTATTTAACCTCCTGAATAATAAAGTAGAGTTAATTTTAATTGATTAAGAATATTTTTCAAGTTAATTATTCCTTTTATATAACTTATTACCATGTTATGAACATTATGTAATTATTTATGTTAATAACGATTGTTTTGTCGATCTTTGGTACTTGAGACAAAAAAATAAACTTCTTATTATTACAAGTTGTTCATGTGGTAAAATATCCATTATATCCAGAATTATATTCATGATGTAGATATCATATATATCATATATATCCAGTATATATATGCATTTATAATATTACATAACATTTAGAGGTAAGAAATGAAACGCACTGTTCATGGAGATGGTAAGTCGTATGTACGCATGAACGCTACTTTCATTTCTATTTCGTATTTAATGGAATGAAATCATAATGATATAAAGTTGTATTATAATTATAGTATAACATCATATATAATATCATTTACTCCATACATTACACATCCCACATATGGCATTAACGATTCAAATCACTTTGAGGGGGTGGTAGTCCGCACTTCCTAAAATGAAATTATCACGTTTACCCATGATGGAAATCATAAAGGCATGCCATAAATGAAAAATCCAAAAGCATAAGGCAAACATAAACATAATATATATCATAAATAAGTATAGTGACATCTTAATGTCCACCATGAAAGGTTTTAAAAGAATATTTAACAATCATCGTTTAATGAGGCAGTAATTCACAACCCATAGAAATAGTATGTTCTATAACCATTAGAAGAAGGTGTGTGTAAGTGTAAATCAAATCCTTATAATAACAACATTATATTATATTTATGATACTGGTGTTGTTACAAAAGAAAGTAATTAAATGAGTTTAAGGGGTTGGAGAAGAAAAATAAAACAAAATAACATAAGAGAATTCATTACCTTAAAATCAGGTAACTCTTTTTGATTTGAGCCAAAGGCTTCCTTGGGTAGATTTATACCCAAAGTGAGGATTCTAGGAGTAATATTGGGAAGTTGATAGAGTATTTTGGAAGAGTCTGGCCAAGAAAAATGGCTTTGATGGTGTGAATAAGGTGGTAGAAGTGGGATACTTTGATAAGAGGAGAGGAGGGGCACTTTTTGAAAGTCAAGAAAGGTTACATTATTATATAATCAGTTTCGGATTTTAAAGGCCCCACAATTATATATTTTGAGGATAAGGTGATAAGAGTTCGAAATATACTCATCCAATAGGTTTTTTCAAAGTGTAAGTCTTAGAGTTTAAATTATAATTTCTTTTCATTTAAATTGTTAATTAATGAGGTAATCGTTGCGTCATCATAGTGTTATAAAAAATTTAATTTATTTAATTTCTAAAAATTATAAAAAAAATATCATGATATATGAAATATTTTTAGATTTTTAATTAATATTTATAGTCTAAGATATCATTTACACAGATAGAACTAAAATTGTTTTACTTGGGTGATACATACTTTGGTTACACTTTCCATTTTTAAGAAATAATATAATAAAATGTCACTATCACCTAATAGTGATTTCATGGGGTCCCAAAGTTTGTCACAGGGCATACCATGGTTGGCCATGACACAAAATGTAGCATTAGGACACATGTTGCGGTCATTTGTTATTATTATGATATTATTTTATTACCCTTAACTACCCGATTACTAATTAATCACGATAATTAAAGATAATTTCTATCGTTACTATTCATAATGTCAAAAAACAAGTGTCTTAATTACATAATTTGGACCTTCTGATTCCGAATATGGAAACCATTTTTCCAAATTCCAAACACAGAAATTGTAGTAATTAATTTAAAAATTATTCCCATTGTCAAAACAAATAGCGTGTTTTTAAGAAACAATATTTATCAAAAGATTGACAATTTTTTATGTCCAATTTCAAAGTGAAATTAATTCTAATGACCAAAATTGGAAAAAATGGTAAAATTATATTCTAATTATACCTTAAACCCACTAAATAGTATAATTTATCACTATAAATTATTCTGATTATAAATGTTGTTTTTAGGTACTTTTTACTATTCGTCGAAAATTGGAAGTTCTCAGAAAAATACCAAAAATTCAACATATGCTAATTTCAATATTCTGAATCCAAAAATGAAGTCCATTCTAAAATATAAAATTTATATAATTTCAAAAAGTGGGTTTTACTATTCATAATGGCTATTTTTATTAGTCGTGGTGTGTTAGAATCTCGAACGTGCGTACAATGAAAGCTATTGCATTATTGAAAAAGAAACGTATCGTGGAAGCGTGGGGTGTTACAATTAACGAAATAAATATCAAAATAAATATTATTTATTTATGTACCATCCAATGTTTGAATATTGCACACTGCACATCAAAGATAATATGTTCCCTTGTGATCCATGGATGATAAAAATAATTGTGAAAGATAGCGCTCCCCTGTCCAACAACTACATGTGCAAAACTCTGAAAAAAGAATAAATAATCAAAAAAATAGAATATAAATAAATTAATGAAAGATAAATAAAATACACAGGTTACCATACCTCATTATGCATTTATCAAAGCCAAGACATGGACGTTGCTCAGGGATAGGGTCACAAATCATTAGTCATGTAATATTGTGCCCCCTCTACCCCCTAAACTGCCCATATGATAAGGGTAAGATGGTCCCAAATCATCCTCATAAAATGGTAGCTCAGCCTTCTACAACTCAAGAATTAGATCTGGGTTCATCTCAAACACAAAATTTTGGTTGTTAGCAGATAGTTGAAAAAACTATTATATATAAATATATATTAGTTAAGATTATATCCTTCATTTAAATATGTCGATGTTCATTTTCATCATCATATTCATATCTGACAATGTCAATGTCTTCATATTCATCTACAACATCATCAATATCCATATGAGTTTCAGTTTCATCATCTCTTTCCATTTCAAATTAATTTGTAACATCATTAACATCATCATCAACGTCAACCCTTAATTTTTTGGTGTCATCAATGATATTCATGTCTCTTTATGAAAAAGATGGATTTTGAGTAGTCTCTTGAAAATTTCCAATTCCTTGTACTTCATCACAACCATATTTAATCTGAGTAAACTGATCTTCCCAAAATTTCATTTTTATTATGCTCTACCAATCACTTAGGTCTCTTTCAGTTGTATCGTACATTGTGTAATATATTTTATGTGACTGTTGATCTGGTAAAAATTGTTCATTTACTAGAAGAAAATTTTTATATTTAATATCGATGATTCCATGAATCAAATGACCAAACAAGCCTCTCTCAGTATCCAAACACCAATATTTAAACATATTTATGTAATTTTACCCTAGATAACACAGTTCAATAATTGCATTCAACGTTCCATAAAAGTCAACTTTAGTTTCTCTATGATGTGATCCTATTAAGAAAACTCCACTATTCACTATTTGTTATTCCCCATATGCACGTGTATGAAATCGAAAACCATTCACCACATATGCATTATAAAATTTAACCATTTTGGATGGTGGGTTACTAAATATACACAGTCTCTTATCAATTATATCAACATGTTGAGACACCAGAAAATTTGTAAAAAAAATATCAATTTAATAAATAATAAATTGAATTAATTTGTTAAACCATTAATAATTTATGTTACCAGTTTTTGAAACCATTGAGAAATTTTTTTTCCAGCATTCTTCAAGAGCACCTGTTTTAATTTGTGGGAGTTATTTATAGAAATGATTATCATATAACATATAAATAAAATAAGTTTACTTATTTTAACATAAATTATAGAATAAGTGATAGAATCACTCACTTTAAAAAAATGATGTCATTTCTTCACAGTTCAGCAGAACATATGTATGAGCTCTATGATATTCATCATCTGAAATCCATTATTCATGAATTCCATCGATACCATGCTCTGGATAATTAAAACCTCAAAATTTATTTCCTATTTCATTATCAACATTACACTTCATCTGTCCAATGCAGTTTTGTTTTGAGGGATATTCAAATTCAAAATAGTGAGAACATAAAAAAGGAATTTCATTTCGCAAATAATCTTTTGCAATTGAAACATCAACTTATGCTTTGTTACATACTTTTTTCTTCAATTTCTACATGCATCTATAGAACGTGTACATCCATAAAAAATGTACCGGACCTCCACATTTAGCTTCATGTTGAAAATGTAATATCATATGATCCATTGAGTCAAATAAAGCCGACAGGGATATTTTTTCCAGTTTATATAAAATGAAAACAACAGATTCATCATTTTTTCATAGTGCATCATGTTCTATTATCGCCACACAAATGTCTTAAAAAAATATGATATTTCTATTATCGAATCCCAAATTATAGAATTCAACAAACAATTGAATCTAATCGGCATAATTATTTCTATTGTAACATGAAAATCAGGAATTTTTAATCTAGTAATATGACCATTTTTAAAAAATCTACCTAAATTGAATGCATAGCCATCTAGAAGTCTCAAATCTAAAATCCACTGACAAAATAATAATCCAATATCCTTGGATAGTGTATAATATTCTATTGGCTTCATTTACCTATGTGATATGACATTTTGAAACAGTTCAAATACTGATCGCCTATAAATTTGGCCAAGATCTAATAGTTCATTTACATTATCATTAGTCTAACCTGGTGTATCCAAAATAGTATGAAATAAATTATCAAAATATTTTCTCAATATTCATGAAATTCAACATGTGTTGGACCAACAAATTATACAAATACAAAAGATCCCAAAAAATTCTCTTTTTTATCCAATTATGATATTTCCTAAAGCCATGAATTTTCTGTTTGCAACTATTGACCCCAAATGTAATGGGAGGTAATGAAATTACAATGGATTTTAACTCGGTACATGGGATCATTTTTGGAGGTTCATCGATTTCAATTGTGCCTTTTCTGAAATGACATTTGTTCATCCGAAAAGGATGGTCGATTTGAAGTAATTTGCAATGACAGACAAAATAGTAAGGTTTTTCTCCATTGATGAGCATAAATTCTTTGTTGTCTTTCATACATTAAAGATATGATTTTTGACCATGTGTACTCTAACCAGATAACATTCCATATTCCGGGAAGTCTCTAATAATCCACATCCATTCATCTTTTAATATAGAATATTTTTTCACAGCAACATCATATGTACTAACACCATTAATCCAAAATGAATTTAACTCATCAATTAATCCTTTCAAATAAACATAAATATTCTTTTTCAGATGTCCTGGGATTAATAAGGTAAAAAAATATACAGGTCTCCTTCATCAACATCCATTGAGGTAAATTGTACCGAGTTATAAAGGAAATCCAACATGAATACTGATAACCATAAGAACCAGACGGACAGAAACCGTCATTAGAAAGACCCAATGGCACGTTTCGGGATTCTAAAGAAAAAGACGGATGTAGTCTGTCAAAATTTGTTCATGAATCACCATTAGAAGGATGATTCATGATTTTACACATTGAAATGTTCATTTTGTGTCTTGAAATCATTGGTGATGTGTTCTGAGACATAAATAAACCCTAAAACCTTGGTGTAAGGAGGAAATATCTAAACTATATTATAGGAATCAATCTGGACTTCCTCAATTCAGCTTATTTATACCTTGATTTTCCACATGTGGGATAATTATCCAATGACTCATTTTCACCAGAATATATGATGCAATAATTTTCACATGCATGAATCATCTGATAACTAAGGCCCAGATTACGAACCATCAACTTTCTCAGTTATTGATTTGAAGGAAACACATTTCCATCAGGAAACAATGTTCTAACTAAATAAAATATCTGTTCAAAATAGATGTTTGACATTGCATTATCTAATTTAATTTCCATAAATATTATAACTACTTCTAATTTCCTTATCATGTAACCAGGATAAAATGCATCCTCCGCAGACCTCAATAACTCATAAAATTTGGATGGTGCTAACTCAGGAGCTAAATCAATATCATCCTGTGTTTCAGTTTGTTGAACAGATGGACCTGAAACATCATGTACTAAAATTTGAAATCGTTATGGTTCCAGAATCAAGTTATTATTAACTTCTCTAGAATTGTGTTCACCGAGTTGATACCAAAAAACATAATCTAGTTTAAAACCAAAACGCAAGAGATGTCCACCAACCCTGTCAAATTTGTGAAATGTTCTCAAAGAACAATTTTTACAGGTAAACTTAATTGTACCATCTATAATAAATTCTGGGTTTGATGATGCAAATGATAATAATGCTTCAACACCCTTAATATATACAGAATTTAGACCATATACTTTTGGATTTCGACACTCATCTATCCAAGCATGATCATCTAGAAATTTCCTTTTTCCTAATTATTAATAATTTTTTTTAATTATAACTATTTATGACAATTTATTAATAATTATGTGTACTTATAACTAATTATTAGTATTTAATACTAATTATAACCATTTATTACTAATTATTACTAAATATTAATAATTTTAAATATTAATTACTAATTTTATACATTTATTACGATTTTTCCTAATTATTACTAATTATTTATAATTATTGTGAATTATATTTTTACAAAATATTAATAATTATAACTAATTATTACTAATTATTTCTAATTATTCTTAATTATTACTAATTATTTCTAATTGTTACTAATTAATACTAATTAGTACTAATTATTACTAATTGTAACTACTTATTACTATTTGTTAATATATATTACTACTTATTACTAGTTATTACTATTTACTAATATTTATTACTATTTATTACTATTTATTACTAATTATTAGTATTTATTACTATTTATTAGTATTTATTACTAATTATTACCGTTTATTACGAATTATTACTTATTATTACTAATTATTACAAATAATTACTAATTATTGCTAATTATCACTAATTATTAATAATTGTAACTAATTGTTACTAATTGTAAATAATTGTAACTAATTATAACTAATTTTCTGTAATTGTAACAATTTCATTTATTTTCTTACTGTTTCATAATACATCTTACCACTTCTTACTATTTCATACTATTTCATACCATTTCTTACTATTTTTTTACTATTTTTTAATATTTATTAATATTTATTACCATTTATTACTATTTATTACTATTTATTACTATGTATTACTATGTATTACTATTTAAAACTATTTATTACTAATTATTAAAATCTATTAATAATTATTACTAATTATTACTAATGCATACTAATCCTTCGTAATTGTTGCTAATACTTACTAATTGTAATTAGTTGTTACTACTTCTAACAAATTGTAACTAATTGTTACTAATAGTAACTAATTGTAACTATTTATTATTATTTATTACTATTTGTGACTAATTATTTTTTATTATTATTAATTATTACTATTTATTACAATTTATTACAATTTATTACTCTATATTACTATTTATAACTATTTATTACTAGTTATTTGTAATTATTTCTATTTATTAATAATTATTACAAATTATTACTACTTATTAATAATTATTACTAATTATTAGAGATTATTACCGATTATTACTAATTATTACGAATTATAAATATTTATTACAAATTGTAATTATTTATTACTGTTTTTCCCTAATTATTACTAATCATTACTTGTTATTGCTAATTATTACTAATTATTACAATTTATTACCTTTTATTACAAATTATTAGTATTTAATACTAGTTCATAGTATTTATTACTAATTTTAACCATTTATTACTTATTATAACTAATCATTACTAATTATTAAAACTTGTAAATATTTATTTCTAATTGAAAATATTTATTACTAATTGTAAATATTTATTACTTTTTTTCATAATTAATAATAATTATTAATAATTATTACTAATTATTGCTAATTATTAATAGTTATTAATAATCATTACTAATTGTTACTAATTATTACTAATTATTACTAATTATTACCAATTATTACTAATTATTACTTATTATTACTAATTATTACTAATTATTACTAATTATAAGTAATTATTACTAATTACTACAATTTATAATAATTTATTACTATTCATTACTATTTATTACTATTTATTACTAACTATTACTAATTATTACTAATTATTACAATTTATTACTAATTATTAGTATTTATTTCAAATTATTACTATTTATTACGAATTATTACTAATTATTACTAATTATTACTAATTATTATTAATTATTTCTAATAATTGCTAATTATTGCTAATTATTACTAATTATTACTAATTATTATTATTTATTTCAATTTATTATTATTTACTACTAATTATTACTAATTATTACTATTTATTACAATTTTATCACCATTTATTACTAATTATTACCATTCATTACTTATTATTAGCATTTATTAGTAATTATTAGCATTTTATTACTAATTATTCGAATCTATTACTAATTATTACAATTTATTAGTAATTTTTACCATTAATTATTAATTATTACCGTTTATTACTAATTATTACCTTATATTACTAATTATTAGCATTTATTACTAAGTATTAGCATTTGTTACTAATTATTAGCATTTTTTAATAATTATTAGCATTTATTACTAATTATTATCATTTATTACTAATTATTACCATTTATTACTAACTATTACCATTTATTACTATCTATTAGTATTTATTACTAATTTTAAATATTTATTACTATTTTTCATAGTAATAACTATTTTTTCCAAATTATTACTAATTAGCTTTAATTACTTTTAATTACGGAAAATTATAGATACTAATTACTAATTACCTCTAATTATTTATATATATTTCTAATTATCTTTAAAAATTATTAATTACTACCAATTACTAAGAATTAGTACGGATAATTTCAATTTATTATTACCAATAAATACTAATGACCAAAAAATTTAAATTTAATTTATTTACAACTAGTCAACAATAATTAAAATTAATACAAAAAATGAAATAAATACTAAATTAAATAAAACATAAATACCATTAAACATGATCTGTTATAATTGTAGACAGCCTCACAACTTCTCCATAAAAAAACTAACTCTGAAAAATGTTCACTCTAAAATTAGAGTTTAGAGAGAGAGAGAGAGAGATAAAGTAGGAAATGAAGGGAAGGAAGGAAAAATGGCTGGGGGTATAAATAGGTTTGATAAGTTGCAACAGGAATATTTGCGACTGGAATGCCATCACAAATAGTGCTTTTTGCGATGAGTCTAGTCGCATATAACTTCAGTAGCATTAATTACTATCGGCAGTTAAAAGAGTATTTGCGATGGGTCCCGTTGCAAAGTGTGGCATGCCAACACAATATTTTCAACATGACAACATCCCATCGCAAATAGTATTTAACACTGCCAGGTATTTGCGACAGGGCCCATCATAAATACATTCCAGTGAAAGCAATATTTATAGCGGCTAATTCCCCGTCGCAAATACCCTTCCACACAGTTTGGTGCGGAAAGCTTGCCAAACCACATGTAACTTTTTGCAATGGGACCCCAAGTCCCGTTGCAAGTAACCCTTCCGCGTGAAACATATTGTGATGTGACCCCCAAACCCGTCTCAAATAATTAGTTATTTGTGACGGGTTGATTCACCCATTGCAAATAACCTCTTCGACAGACTATTTGCAAAGAGAAAAAATTCCTTCACAAATAACCTATCGCAAAAAGTAGTTTTTTCTTGTAGTGTTACCATATCAAAGAGATGAGGCAATCATTCTCTCAATAGTGCATCACACTCCCAAGTATTGTGTGAATAAAAACCATTCTACCATTGCACACATACAAATGGTGTCATCCAATCATGATGTACATTTCTCTTAGAATCAATAATCCTGATTGTGTGCTCAATAACGGCTAAATTAGGCTCAACATCGAGACCCTCCAAGAAGGAGACATGTGATGGGTCAGAAAGATAATTTTGAAGCTGTAAAATTTGCAAAAAATTATGGATCGATGCCAACTATAGTGGAATTGATAAATCCTCAGACACTTTTACTACCTTGTCGAAAACCTAAAAAGGTCACATAAATATAAGAGAAAGTTTTCAATTCCTCCTAATATTTCGATGACAGAATCCATCTCAAAACTCTTATAAACACTTGGTAACTACTTAAAAAATCCAAAGGTCACCTGTTATGGTCAGAATAAGATTTATACAGTCTCTGATACATTTAAATTATCAAATGAATCAATTAGATCTTCGATGTCATCTCTTGGACCATACACAGTCTA
Source organism: Viscum album (assembly GCA_963277665.1). Lineage (NCBI taxonomy): Eukaryota > Viridiplantae > Streptophyta > Magnoliopsida > Santalales > Viscaceae > Viscum > Viscum album. The sequence goes on from OY728138.1 coordinate 38,246,709, forward strand.
GCCAAAGAACATTCACCAATATCTGACCAACACATCTAAGATTTTCAAGGCTAGAAGTATAAGGCCTCATAAGGATACATCGGAATTACAGGCTGGTAACTATTTTTATATGAAAACACATCGAATCCCAAATTGACATCCTAATATCCACAAAAATTAAGTGCATAAGTATGATTCATGTTTTTTATAATCCATATATACCACACTTTCTGGTCATCTATATTTGGATGGTATATTATATTCAAACAAACCTGAGATCCCAGTGCTTCCTAAAGGACACTCCAAAAATAATATGTGAACTGAGGATCCCTATTAGAGAATATCAGATATTGAACACCATGAAAGTAGGAAACTTCCTATACATATAGAATTTGTATGTTCTTAACTTTAGTTATATCACATATGGGTATAAAGTGATCCAATTTGGTTAGAAAATCGATCACAACCAAACTTGAATTTTTCTTCTAAGGGGTACAAGGAAAGCCCTCCCTAAACTATGCTGAGATATCATCACGCTTCTAATACAAAACTATAATTGGTTGAAGTAAACATTAATACCTTCTATACTCATCCTAGACCTATTCAAAATTATAATAGTGATAAAAAATGTGTAAAGTCACAACTCATACCAGGCTACAAGAATCAACATTGTATATCAAAATACATATTAGTGATTCCAAGGTGGACTGCCCACTAAAAATTATGGAAATTCCCCAATTCATATTTTTTCACTGGAAAATGTTCAATATATCAATTCCTAAAAAACATGATTCTATTGAAGGATATCATCCACTCACAAACTGCTTCCCCAACATAAATAGAGTCTTTAATTCTGTGAGATTAATTATCATGATACTATTCCTAAAGAATCGTCTCAAGAAGATTATAGGTAAAATGAATTTTATAAATGAAATCCTAGGCCTTTTCTTCCCAAACATCTAAATAAAACCCCAAAATAAAGAGTAAATATGTTCCACTACTATAATGATTCCATAATGGCCTGATTCAAAAGATTCATTCTCAAAGCATCTGTAATGATAGTCCCCTTTCACGAGGTGTAGTAAATTTCCAAATCTGAAGACTGAATGTACTCCACCCAATGCCTCTAGTATAGATTTTGTTATTTTTGTTATAAAATTTATCTCAGAATCATGAGGTATGAAGATATAGTAATCCCTTCTCTAAAAAGGCATTTTCGCCAACTATTAACGGCATAAATCAAATCATAATTTAATGGTTATGGGTTGAAAAGTGATTCTCATGTGGAATAATCTTTAGATATCCATATGCTTCCATGTGGTCACCCTTCAGAATAATGTAGCCCAAAACTAAACCCGCTGCATCATAAAATACCACAAAACCCTAATCAACCACTAAAAGAGTAAACACCAGTGAAAAAGTCAAAATATTCTTCAGCTGAACAAAATAACCCTTATATTTATTATTCCCCAAAAACATAACTCCCTTCCAAGTGAGTGTACTGATTGGAGAATCCAAATTTGGAAAATAATTTACTAACCTATGATAATACCCTACGAAATACAGGATTATATGAATCTCAAAAATATTTCAAGGGTTTTCCCATGTAATAAAAGCTTTCACCATCTTAGAAACAAGTAAGATATAATGTTCTGAGACTATGTGTCCTAAGTAAATCACTTCCCGGATTCAAACATTATTTTTAGAGCTCTGTGTTGAGTTGTTGATCTCTCAAAATTTACAGTATTATCCTCAGATGATGCACAACATCCTCCTCAAGTTTAGAGTAATCAATGATGTCATCCACAAAGGCCACCATGAATGTTTTAGGATACCCATGGAATATCATTTTTATAGAATCTATAAAGACTACATGGGTATTAGTTATAACAAATGGAATGAAAAGATACTCATAATTATTATACCTACTATGGAAGGTTGTTCTTAGAGTGTCAGATTCTTTTATTGTCATATTGTGATATCCAGACTAAAGATCAATCATGGAGAACACATTTTCCCATCTCAACTGGTCAAATAGATCATCATTTTTTGAATATGGATACTTTTTATTCACCAAAACACATTTGTATTTCTGATAATCAACACATGGGTGAAGTCTTCTATAATCCTTATTTTACAAAAGAACAATCATCAACAAAGGTAACACAACCAGGCATAAGAATAATTTTTCCAAAAGATAATCCAATTGAGACATTAACACTTCAAATTCCCCTAGTTCTATCTGATAAGAAGGAATATATACTAGTTTATTGATAGGTACAAAATCAATAGAAAAATCAATCTCTCATATATATGAAAAACCAGAAAATTCAGAAGTAAAAACTACGAGAAACTCAATGATAAATGGAGGGAGATCATCACTCAAATATAATCAATCCATGTCAATTGAAAACACCAATATTACCCTTACCTAATCTATATAAGAAGGTATAATCCTACTTGATCTTGGTTTCTATTCTCTTGGAAGGGCATATCCCACCCCATCTGGAATGGTAAATGAGACCCGTTAAAGATAACATTCACTTTGGGCTTAATAAGTAATCAACCAATCCATCCTGTGAATGATGTCATGTAATTCAATATTAAAGACCAAACAATTATAGGCAATCTCAATCAATAATAAAGATAAAATACTAGCAGGACACTAAATTCCCTAATCTATCTATCTTCTGATCTTTATAGTAATATGTACCACATAAGATAAAATCTACATATGAAGGGTTATAAAATCAAATGAAATATGTTGATATGAATGAATGAGATGCGTCACAATAAATAATAAATAACTAAGGATGAATCTATAGTGATGGTACCTCTCAAAATCCCAAGACCCATATAAAATTCATCTGGAGACTCATACATTGTTTGAATAAAATTGGTTCTAGATACATGTGGTTAGAACCCCTATGTTATTGAACTATCTAACATCACCAAAGTAATTTTAGGTGCTGATGATCCCATTACACTATGTGGAGTTGAAAATATATAACATAGCTACATCAAGTGACATGAGTGTCTGTAGGAACTATAGGTGATGGGAGCCTCAACGAACCCACTTACAAATTCCAAACCATACCAAACTAGAAGCAAGTCAAAGGTAATTTTCCATTAACTACAAGAGTTCTAGAAGAACATTTCTATCGAGAACAAGAATTATACTCAACATTATTCTATTTTCCATTAAAGTATCTAAAAAACTACCACTATGAGAAAAATGAACCCATATCAACCCCAAAGTAAAATCTAAGTCAAGCTCAAGAATCAACACTCTATTTATTTCGTCAGTGTAAGAAGACATCTTTAGAATGAAAACATTGGATTGAATATCATATAGATTTTACATCTCAATTCTATGTGCCTTCAATTTATCATTATGCACAATCTCAGGAAAAAAATATATTATCTCAGTAAATTAGTTTTCATACTAGGTCATAGTCATATCACTTTTACGGAGATTAATAAACACTATTGACTTTCTTAAAACCATACACTAGGGATAGAGCTTATAAATAAGAAGGAACTTGATGTCTTTGTACTATAATCCTTCATGATTTTTCATTGTCACCATCAAATCATTCTAAATTCTTCAAGGTCCCTCAATCTGGAATGTAGAACATGTAACATTAATTGAGTTAAGAATTTTCAATAACTCAAAAAACCACTCAATTACATTAAACCAATACTCAGCCTCATGAGGATCATTAGATCCCAATAAATCTAGTAGATTTTGAAATACAAACACTTTCATATGATCTCTATTTTTTCCTCCATGTCTTGAAAACTAGATCCTTAATAGGAATGGGTCTATCTTTAATTTTTATAGCATTGATAACACACACCATTATCTCAAAGATATTTTGTTCAAATAGAGTGTTCACCTACCATGGTTCATTGACAGATCCTTACTCTAGTTGGATCAAATGTCTCATCAGTGTAATGTTTCGACACACCATCAATAGTAGAAAAGAAGAATATTAACTATGTTATCCAAATCAATAAATAAAATGGGAGAAAAATAATTCCATCCCATCAAATATAATTCAAATTTGAAATTTTTTGAACACTGTAAAAAAATGAAACGGTTAAAAATAAATCAAAATACCCATTAAATACACATTTCTCCACCACCCATATTGAAATAAGGCTAAATAAGATGATTGATATCCATGAAAACACTCATAACTACCTCCAATGTCCCATAAATACAACATCTTGTCTACCAAGACATACCAAACCCCAAACCAACTTCCAGGAAATATGATTAAACAGCACTATTAATAAATCTTTTTCATGAAATAGCCCATATACCCTAGTACTATGATATGCAAGACAACACTGACATGGCATGAAGGGTGTTCTCTATCCCCAAGGGATAGAGACTAGAACTTTAAACAATACATGAATAAATATGTAATGGTTTCCCATGAAACAACATAAGATAGCAAGATATATTTTTGTATATCAACACTTCTCTGGGAGAAGGTACCTGAATTCCAATAGAAAAAATAGTACACATGAATATAGATAAAAAAATCAATGAAACATCAACCCAACAACTTTAAAAACTAATAAAAACAAGAAACCATATGTTTCATGTGGAAATTAGTGCCATTGGTCACCCTTATCCATAAACAGTCCAAAGGATCAAGCATATCCACCATGTCTAAGTGGTATATATCCTTTTCTTTAACAAGGAATAATAAAATCTAAAAACATTTAAAATAAAAGTTATGATGTGAGATATAAAACCTATTAGGGTCACTAAGTATTCTATAATATATTCTAAAACAAAAATAAAATAAATAAAATTTGGAATGGCATAATGTTTTATTTTCATATCTAAAATAAAACATAATTTCATTTAAATATTTGTAAAACATTTCAAACATGGAAAAAATAAAAATTTTATATAAAATCATTTATATAATTATTCTCAAATGAGTAAAAAGTTATGTAATTAACAACATATATAATAAAAATCCCACACAATATGCATCGTGGTCATATTCTCTGAAGTACATTAGTTTCATTTTGTAGGTTCCTTTCACTCCTCTCATCTATGATCACAGATAAACATTTTTGCAAACACCACTTAGGCACAATCTGGATTGCTCTTAGTAATATACCATCCGGGGTAATCCTTTTGAATATGATTTCTATTAGTGTTATCATCATAAATCTATTTCTAAGGGATTAAGATCTGAAAATTCATTTCTAAAAAAAACAACTAACTTACAAATCTCTCATGATTTCAATCAATCAATAAAAAATGGGGAAATCATCTCATTTTAAGTTAATTGTAATTTGCAATTCAATTTCTCAATTTTTATTTAAATATTACAATTTGATTTCAAAACAAAAACATAGGGTTTTCATAATTTCATGAAATTTAGATACAAAAACTAATAATCAGTTTTAATCATTTCAATTTTAGCTATTTTCTAAAAACAAATAACAAATAATTTCATCATTTCCATCATTCTCTCAGTTTATTCCACAATTCCAATTCCCTGGGAATTTGGGTTTTTTTCAAAATCCATGACATTTTGAATTCCAATTTGAAATCATATCAAACTATATTTTTATAAATCAATTAAAATTTATTTAAAACAGATCAAGATATTGAATGTTTGAATTTCATGGAAAATAAAAAATATAATCACATAACATTAAATAAAATAATCAAATGATCAATGGATACAGTTGGAATCCCAATAATGATCATAGGAAAAGAAGATCTACTAATTGGACCTAGAATCAAGATTGAAAAATGGAAGTATTATATCAATAAAAATGGATTTTAGAGCCATTTGGATGGTTTTAATCTAGAAGTATTTAAGGATGGGAGGAATGAATATCTAAAGAAACTACATGAGAGGTGATAAATTTACCAAATAGTAATTTGATCTTCCTCCCAAACATTGATTCACCCAAGAAGAAGGTTGGAGGTGCCATAATTTATTAAAGGGATCCTATAAAGATAAATAAATTTGATTATAGTTTAGTAGGAGGATTACTGAATTTAAAAAGAGTTATGATGAATTTAAAATTATTTTGAGGAATAAAAAATAATGTTTAGAATAGTTTACTGGAGGGTGTACGTGGTTAGTGGAAATTGTGTGCTAACTATGTACCCCTCTATTTTGGGCACACAGTTTCCCCTTGGTGGGTGCTTGGTTTTAGAATCCATGAAGCTACTATAAATTCCCCATTTCCATGGAGTTTATAGTTTTCACTGGGGGTACACAGTTTTTGAAAACCAATTTCTAACCATAAATAGAACAAAAAGCCTTCAAAAAAGCGCATGTTCTCCCAAAATGACCCAAAAAGAAAACGCAACACAAAGAGGATTGAATCAAAGATCATGGATTACCTCAAAAAATTAATGGTTTTTATATTATCTCTTTCATTTCTTCCCAAGTGTGAAATATCTTCTGTGATAAAATTATTAGTTTCTCACATATATATTGATTTATAGTAATATTAAAATACAATGATTTTAAATGAATAGAGAAATCTAAAAATGATATCCTATATGGTGGATTGGCAGTCTAATCTATACATGCATGGTTTTTTCCCAAAACCTAATTTAGTTTCCCCAATATGGTTATAAAATAATTAGTTTCAGTTTTTTTCTCCAACTCTATATTTATTATATTGCACTGGAGTGAAATCCCAACATGGGGTATGAGAATTGATAAAGTTTACATTCCATATACTATGAACCATTTCTAAAAATTATATACACTATATTAGAAACAAAATTTATAATAAATAATTAGTAAAAAAACATAATGTAAATTGAAATTTTAATGTATATCTAATATCATAATCATAAACATGGTTTCCATGATAGTGTTTTCAAATAATATACATATTTTCAAATCCTTAATAATATTTTGAAAATAAAATTTGTATTAATCCAAGAATATAACACTAGAGTGTCAAACCAGGTGAACAATAAGGCTCATTATTGTATACCATGTAATTCTCAAGTTAAGCTCAACATGCATTTTTCATTGTTCTAAACCCAAGTTATATATATATATATAACAGAACCACCTCTACTTGTATTATTCATAAATTTCTGTGTCTCTAGAAAAACTACATAATCTATACATTAGAAAAACATAAAGATGTTATCCTATAATTATTCTAATAGATACTTTAATTCATAGGTTCATATTATATAATATATGTTTTCCTAAATCTATTCACAAAGGTTTCTACTAAACTTGATCCGATATAAAATCTAAAGACCCCAACCCTTGTAGTCTAGAGCCTGTGGTTACATTATTACGTTGTCCCTAGATACAATAAATCACATACCCAATTTATGAATAGTTTATTTCTCATGGTAAACTAAATACAAACTTAATATGCAAATTATATTATAAAAACATAAAAAAATCAAAAAAATCTTCATGAACTCCACAATCCCCCGAAACACATCACGGTATTGTAACCAAACAAAACATATTTGTAACATGGGTAAAATAATATATAATAAAATTATTAACCTTGTTTCATTGTAAGGGTATCTATACAGTGAAAGATCTCATTAATAAATAAAAATGAACAATATGAAAAGTTAAATAACTCAGACACATGCCATTTAAACAGTAACATGAGCATAATATGGAAGGAATAAAATATGATCAAATAAGTCCATATAAATAATAACATGGACTTGAAACTTATCCAAGGATATTATAAGAAATATAATATACACATGTATTTGAATAACTAATCTCCACTTTAGGTAATGAATAATGTTGATCATAATAAATTTATTATAAATACCTCAAAATTAAAGTCTAAAAATATGGGTTAAAAATTTTAATTTTACCAACTAATTTGTCTAATGAGAACAATTGATAAATCACGGGACTGTAATTCTAGGCCCCACCCATTACTAAAAACATTTATTTAATTCTTCACATTAATGGGTTATAATATTTCAACATAAACATTTGTATTTAAAAACTAACATATGAAATGATAATACATACCCTAATAAAAAATCGTAAACCATCTAGTGTAAAATGGTGAATGGTAATAAAATACCCCTAGTCAAAATTATAATAAAACATTTAGGGAAATAATAACCTTGGTTTCATTACAACATATCCCTAGTGTTTGGTAATAAAAATAATAAGGGTTACTTTCATAAGTGAATATAAATTCAACAAAAGGATCATTAAAACATTCATGAGGAAAACAACCTTTTCGCATTGGAAAAAAAATTAAAAACTAAAAGTTCACAAAAAAATTTAAGATATTCTTATTTTAAAATAAACTTTGAAAAATGTAAAATAATCTTTAAAATATTTAGTTTTTTTTGGAGTTGGTGCATTTGGTACATGTTGTATATGTTAATTAAACATTCCTTCTATACAAGTGTTATAAGGTTAGAATGAACCTCATTCAAAAAAATATTTCTTTAAAAAAATTTTAAAAATTCAAAAAAAGATTAAATATTTATTTAATAAAATATATGTATAATATTAGAAAAAAAATTAATTTATTTTTAAAACTTGGTTTTTGAAGAAAAATGATTTTTAACCAATGAGAGAAATTCAGTCTACTTTAGTTTAAAAAATAACCATATTGATTTAAGTACCAAGGAAATGAAAAATGGTAATAATATTTTAAATGTTAATGAAAAAAGTGGATAATGAAATATATTGGTTTTAAGATATAAATACAAAATAATTCACCTAGTGGAGACTTATACATTATTAGTCCCAAATATTGATGAGATTGTGATGTATACCCTTACCACCTAAGTAACATTTTAATCATAAGCCCCATATAATTAATAACATCAAATTAATCATTAAATACTATTAATAAAAATATATTCATGATATAACATATCAAAATGACAATTATAAATACCATTCAAATTATTATGTAGTGAATATGGCATATGTCTCATGTAAGTAAAAGTGAGACAAGAAACCATTACCACAAGTTTCACTTCCCTTATATGTTTCTAAACCTCCAATATAATAAATATTCCATTATTATAAATATATTACAAACTATAATCCAATATATCATACCATATATTATTTACTTATATTCTATTATAACCTATTTATTAATAAATCAATGTTTAAATTACTCTTTTGGGTGATAATTACCACATTTTTCATGTTTTCTTGTTTGGTAATTTTAGTCCTTTTACATTGATCATGTTTATATAATATCAAAATATTTAAACATGATTTAAAAATAAAATATATTAAATATATTTTTATTTATCTAAATATATAAAAGTTATAGATAGAAGATGGATTATGTTGTCCGTGAAGATGGTATGCCCTACGAACGCTTGAATTATATTTACATTTTTCTCTGTGGATGGAATGAAAGGAATGAAAATAATATATAAAATATCCCAAAGTGATTAATATTTTTATATGTTTCATATATTAATTGTAATTATTATTATTAACTTCCAAGTAATTTTTTAATGAAAAACGAGTTGCATCGCTTCGTGGGGTGGTAATATGTTGTACACATGAGTGTCGTTGTTATATCCCCCACTGAATGGAATCTAAGAAGGTATATGTGATATCATAGTAAAAAAGATATAATTCTTAATATTATATAATATATTTTTAGTTTATTTATATGTATTTCAATATATTAAAATGTATATGGGAAAAACATGCCACATCAGTTCCTGAGGCTGCATCCCACTGTACATATGAGAAACGTTATTATTTTAATATAGATTGGAGGGAAAGAATGTATAAGTGATATTACAATTATACGAGTAAATTAATTTCATAAATATAATATAAATATGTTAAATATAAAATTATATCCAATTGTGGGAGTTTGTGACGGAAAAAAAATATATCTACTCATGAGGGGGTAGTCTGTCATACACACAATTGACCGTTTTATTTCCAATTTTATAGAAGAGTATAGAGATATAGATCATGAAAATAAAATAATAAAATATCATTATATTTAATATATGTATTTTGATACATATTAAGGGTTTAATAATATTTTAAAAAGATGATAGAAGAAACATAATAAAAACTATCATTTAAGAACATTACCTATTCTTCAGAAAACATAGTTTGGTTGCACCAAAAGGCTTACTAGGATAGTTCAATGATCAATAAAAGGACCCAAAGAGTTTGGGTTGTATTAAATGAAGAAATTTTTATTATTCTTCAAAGAAATAGTGTCATTTTTCGTTAGATAAATATAGGATAGAGGTGGCCTTTTATAAGCTAGGGAGAGGAAACACTTAGAATTTTTGAAATAACAATGTGTAATCCCCATTTTTTTCATTTCAAAAGCCTAAAAAATGGTTAATTTTAGAATGATTTCGTATATAAGGTATAACTATAGATAAAACATATTATTTATATAAGTTTTTTTCATTATTACGATCTATATTTTAGGTAACCCCCCCCCCCACACAGACAATAAATTCGTTTTGACATTAATAGTGGTAAATAATTTTTACTATTTTAAATATTTATTACCCCCAAAAATTAATTTAACGTTATTTTATAATATTTTATATTATTATTATACTTATTTAATTTATTTTTAGAAACTAAATTCACATTATTGGACGAATTAAAAGTTGAATTCAATCCATAGACGTGCCAAAAAATGAGCTCTCCAAAAGATAATTTTTCAAAATTTTGAAATGTTTTTATCTCGGAATTCAATATGAAATCGTTTCAAATTACCTAAATTAGTTACAATTTAATATAATTTAAACAATTTTACTTTTAAATCAAATTTTAAATTTAAATTTACTTCATAAATTATTTAAATTCTAAGTAATTTTTAAATAAAAAGAAGCATTCATAAAAAAATATTCATAATTTTAGAAAATTCTAATAAATTAACCCAAAGATAAATTTGAAATTTTATTGAAAAAAAATATATTTTTTAAAATATGTTTTCAAAATTTATTTATAATAATTTTATATTATGTATGCTCATCGAAACTAAACTACCCTTTAAAAAAATAAGGTTTTTCAGAAAACATTTCAATTTCTTTCAAATGGTTCTTATTTTATTTATAATAAATATTTACACATTAAATTTATTTTATACATGTGTAAAATATGGAATTTTCATATTTTATTTTTTCTTTTTCACACACTTAAAATTAGTTGAAATGTTATATTGGCCTTGTTAAAATAATTATATTTTTATAGAGTATCACATTTCATTTAAACTAGGTGTTTTATGAATCATAAGCTATTGAAGAGATTGAATTTATTTAAAACAAAATATATCATTAGTCATGGGGTGTTACATTATCTTCTATTATTGGTGTTTTATATCATTTACTCTATCTAAAATCATGTTCATATTTTAAAATTTAGGTGTGTTATCTTGTACATGTGAGGGCAAGGTCATTCGGAGTTTCACTATAAATAGAGGGCCTAGCCTCCCTTGTCTCGATCTCCATTACTCCCCAATGAATATGGGTTGAGCCCAAACCCCCTAGGAACCCTTTTATCATTTCAATTAAGTGTTATAATAACTTATATTGTGGAGTATTGAATTCTCCTTAATCAAGGAACCTCATTCTATCCTTTCCTCTGTTTCGTTTATACCTCTTCTCTTGATGTTGGTTGTAGTGAACCCTTATTATTTTGGGATTATTTATGATTGTGGTTTGGAAATGGGATATTTTGGTTTTTTTATGGTGGGTTTCCCATCAATATTAGTGAATTTTTATCCATTTATTCTTTTACTATGATTGTGTTTCTCTTTTAAGCACCAATCTATATAGAGGATCATCATTCTGTACTTCTTTTATTTGAATATTTGGAAATTTCATTTTCATTCAACCTTTAGGTGGATAATATAGGTTTAAATAATAAGATAAATAATTCTCATAAAGTAAAATTTAAAGTAATGAGTGTTCTCATGTGATTTTACTTATTTTGTGATATTTTTTAATGGATTATCCATGTATTTGGCCTTATTGAAAATAACAGTTTTTGTGAGCCTTATTTGTGTTATGATTGTTGTGATTATGAAACCCATATTGTATAGATTTATTGAACACAATATTTATAAAATTAATAATGACTAATAGGTGTACAATTATATGTATTTCCATGAAATTATATAATTTTGTGAGAATAATAATGACCGAAATGAAGTAATATAATGAAATCGATTTGTAATATCTAAAATTTAATAATTTTGGAAGATGGATTTTGAGGAGAAGGGATTATATGCTTATTCTGTTATATTGTGTGATCTGTTTTGACATTGTGGGGAATTTACTGATGATGGTGTTGATCAGTTTCAATGTATAATGTATTGGTAACAAGGCTATGTCTATTTAGGATGGGAAGTGAAGAGGGATTGTGTATAATAGTTTCTTTGGTTGACTAAAAACATTTGCAGTGATTAAAAATATTTTCAATTTTTAAATATGTTGGATTCTTTGATCTTGGTAGGGTGAATTGTTTTTTGGAATTTTTATTTGGAAATTATTATTTTGTAAGTGTGTGACTTGATGCCAACAGTTGTTTCTTTTGTTTACCACTTACCCTCAAAAGTGGGTTTTCAATAAAATAAAAATGGGTTGTGGAGGTTTTTGTGCATCAGTTGACTTATGGGGATATTGTTATTAATCTATTGTGGTGATTTGGTTTGGTTGTGGTTATGTATTCACTTGTTTTGTGTTGTGATGTTTGTTTATGAAGGATCTATGTGATGCAGTGTAGTATGGTTTTGTTAGTTTCCATGTTATTCATCGAATGTTTTTGTAAATACTGAAACTGAAATATCATGGGTTGAATTTAAATAGTCATGGGTCAAAATTTATTTCTTTTAATTACATTAATTAAGTTGAATGATTCAAAAAAAAATTGTTAATGTGAAATATAATGAATTATAAAATTGTATTTAGTAGAAAGTCAATTTTTCAAAAAATGGTGGAATTTTAATTGGAAGTTGGGATTATGTGGAATATGAGAGGAAGTTGTGTGGTGTGATTCCTTAGTGGTGGAATTGGATAGTGGAGGATGTTGTGACATGGTGCGGTGATGTTGTGGAACTTGTTCGTACTTGTGTTTGGATCCACTATTTGGGGTGTTGTGTGATATATATCTATGTAGGAATCATCCTATTTTAATCAGGTTTTAATGATCACAAATCATATAAATTCTAAAAATCCTATTAATTCTGTTTCCAATCATGTTTAAAGACGGTTTGTTTCTTTATGCATTAAATAAAATTTCTCAAGGTCTTGATTCATATAAATCATAACTGATTTTTGTAAAAAATATTTAATTTGTTTTATATGGAATTTATTTTATGAATGATTAAGTATAGTTCTTTCGGTGAATATTACTGCTTATGTCTATATCAAGATATTTTGCTAAGTCTGAGAAACTGTGAGTCTGCCACCGGTTCTGGTTTTCTGGAAAAGGACCCATACATCATGACAAGACACCGTGACTAGAAACTTGGACCCAAACACTATGACCCATAATCCATGACCTAGACACCGTGACCCAGACACTATGAAAAAACACTGTGATCAGACACAGTGACCAATACACCATGACCAGACACCGTAACCAGTTTCAGATCTGTTGAAGTCTGTTACACCGGTTCCTTGTCAAGACAACGTGCAAAGTTTAGAAAAGGACAAGACATCATGATCCTAACATTTCTTCTATGCTACAAGTTACTGATATCAATATAACTATGCCATCAAAACGGTTTCAACTCTCAAAGGAAAATAAGTAGACACCGCTTCGTGGTGACACCGTTTCAAAGTGGCATTGTTTCCAAACATACTATTACATCATTCTATAATATATCTTGTCATTTTAAATTTAATTTCTAACAGTCATATTTGAGTCTTTTAAATGCACTGACATAATTAATATTTCCTTGTAGACATGTCACATGACAGTATGAGGTATAAGGTGAAGAATACATGCTTAATGTCTACTTCAACACTTGATCTCGAAGAATAAAAAAGAAAAGCATGACTCTGAAAAAAAGTGTGGTAGAGCAGATGAAGAGTGAGAATTCTTGAGAAAAGAACCAACACATGCAACAAGATAAATCTAAATAACACAAGAAGAATTCACAAATCCAAAAAGAGGGATACCATAGATCAGAGTAAAGAACATATTTTCAATAGAAACTCCACAGAGAACACAATCCAGATATAATTAGAAACCAGAGCACCATACTTGTGATACTCTGTTTCATATAAGAGGACTCGATACTAGAATTTTCTTCATACTTCAAGTCCAGAGCAACATAGAATAACAGTCAAAGAACTTTTAACCTTATCTCATCATTTATTCTCTATTGTGTATTTTTTTAGCTTTCAAACATTGTTTTTGTATCTGTATTAAAAGACACACTGTCTCATGTACTAAACTGAAGGATACAAGATACCCTTCTTCTCATATCTTTTTACACTTGTTTACACCCACTGATAAGTTTTGAGGAGGTCACTGTGTGACCCAATAGTTTATACCCATGAATAAATATGGAAGAGGTCGTGTGATATATAGAATTATGTTCACTATTTTTTACCCCAATCTTGTGTGTGGATCATGTTTACTAATATGAATAGATTAGTGGTAAGTGATCACCAAGTGGAGTGGATTAGGTATCACATGAGATAGAACCAATTGTTTTATATCTATTGTGTTGTTTAATTTAGTATTCTTTGATTCACTTTATAATTCAGAAATCACTAGATTTAATTTGATAGTTAATCTTTGATAGAAGTTATAATTGTTTTTTCAAATTATAATAGATATAAAAGTAATATTAATAACCGATATTGTGATTACTAAGAAATAATTATTCTTTTGAGAAGTTATTTGAATATTCAACCTTTCATAACCATATTACCATGATTAACTGGGATGTATTTATTTTTATTGGTGAACGTTTTAAATAAAAAATTTAATAGATACTAAATTCACTCCCTCATGAGTACTACACTTTGACCAACATTTGGTATCAGATGAGTTTTTTTATTCCTGTTATGACTCTTTTTTTTAAACTATTCATCTGTGATTTTAGTTTTACTTTAATTATCTAAAAATTTCTATTAATTATAAATTTCTAGTTCTTTCAAAGTATTTCTTTATTTTGTATAACAGGCTAGATGGTGTAGCAACAAACAGACCACCATTCATTAATGGAACCAATTATGCCCAATGAATAATTAAAATAATAATTCATTTAGAAAATATGAGTTTCAAAATTTGGACATCAAATATAGATTAGTATAAGATTATTTCTACTAATAGAATCACTTGGGATGACCAACCAAAACTACTTACACTAAAAATTATAATGCCATGATTTCTTTATATTTCACTTTAGGAGATGAGAAATTTAACAAAATTTCTGCACGTAAAACTTCCAATGAAATTTGGGATACTTTGTCTATTTCATATGAATGAACCACTAGTGTGACATAAACGAGACATAATACTTATAAAATTAAATATGTTATCTTTAAAATGAATCTTGATGAGCCTATTTTAGAAATTTTTACACGTTTAATGAAATTTTAAACATGTTGACTTCTCTTGGAAGAGAAGTTACTGCCTAAGAACAAATCATTGGGATTCGTAGTTTCCTACCTAATTAAAGGAGGAAAACCTCTGTTTCTATTTGAGAGTCATGAGATATCATCAAGTTACCTATAAAAGTTATCAAGGGGAAACTCATTATATATGAAGAGGAGTTAAAATTAAACAAGGAAGAGGAAGGTGAACCTAATATAAAATCAATTTCATTCAAGACCACCACCTATAAACACAAGGAATAAGGGAAATTGGTAGTCTCTGGAGAAGGTTCCAGCAGTGAAAAATAATAACCTGACAATGATGAAGAAATGGATCATTTATCCAGAAGGTTTAAGAGATTTTTGAGGAAGAATTATATTTTTAGAAAGCTTATCTTCAAAATAAGATATGATCAAAAGGGAAGTTGGTAGAAAGATTGGTAAAGAAGTGACAAGTCTGATGAGATTGTATGCTATTAATGTAAGAGAAAGGGACATTTAATGTCTGGTTGTCCTAATATCAAGTAAAAAAATAAAATATGAGGAAAAAGGTAGAATGTATTAAAATGAAATGAATGAACCATTGAGTGCTTTTGAGGACATTTCAAGTGACTCAAAATATTCACATGATGAATAGTCTAACAAAGTTTATTAGTGTTTTATGACATACACATCCAAGGTGACACTGGAGTCTCTTATATGAAATTCCTATTATTCTGTAGATGAAAGTGATTCTGAGAATATTTTTAATGAAAAAATATTTGAGTACTCAAATATACATGAAGATAAATGTAATGAACTGGAAGATAAATACTATCCTTTAATGAAACGTTATGCTCTTACCTCAACTGTTAAATATGAACTTACTATTGAAAGGGATAAATTTTTTCAATTACTAGAAGGAAAGAATTAATCAAATCTATCAAATGAACAATTGAAAAGGAAATTAAACAGTTTTTTAATTGTAAAGATATCATGGTAAAAATTCTAGGTAAAAATATTTCTCCTAAATATACTAGTGGTATTTCCTATCAACCTGGTAAAATAAGTTTTGGAAGAACTATTTTTGTTTCTCAGTATAGGATATACATCTTTACTCATAGTTTTGGAAAACATTTTTCTATTTCAAATTATGATACAGTCTCTACTATTTCAATATTATCTGAACCAAATAGAGTATATTTTCCATGAACTTTACATAATTATTATAGAAAACCTATGAGGCAGATGTGGGTTCTTAAAGAACTAGCCAATAATATTACTAGACCAAAACAAATATGGGTACCAATGTTTGTTTTTCTTTGACTATTTTGAAAGAAAATTTATTAATGAGGTCTTGTAAAAGATTATGCTACTTGGAAAGTAGGTGTTTAAGTCACATGATTGGATAATATTCATTCTTCAAGAACATAATAAAATTTATGGTGGACATATCACCTCTGGTGACAATCTCAATGGAAAAATAATTGGACTAGGCCAAATCAGTTACCCTAACTCAGTTTTAATTTCCAAAGTACTTTTTTTATGGATTGAAATATAATATTCTTAGTATTTCAAAATAATGTGATGATGGATTTCATATTAAATTTGAAAATTATTCTTTTAATGTTTTAATTCTAAAAATGAAATAGTGTTTTATGCTTTGAGAAATGAAAATGTATACTCTGTTAACATAGAGTCTTTTGTTTCTCAAAATCTTTCATTTTTAAGTGTATTTCATAAAGCATCTAGGAATTAAAAAAAAGACTAGGAAACAATAATATTCACTTATTTTTAATGATAAGTAGAAATATATTAGTCAAAGATCCACCCAAACATGAGTTTCTAAAAGATTAAGTGTGTAATCCTTATCAAAATGGAAGGAAACACTAAATTTCCATCAAAAACAAAGAAAGAAGAGTCAACTAATCATCCTCTTGAATTGGATCACATTGATATTTTGGACCATCTAAATTTTCTAGTCTAAATGAGAAGCACTATGATTATGTCCTTGTAGATGACTTTTCTAGATATACTTGGACTTTATTTTTGGTTCACAAAAGTGGATCACACTCTCATTACAGCAAATATTCTAAAACAATGGAAAATATTAGTGGTCTTAGAATTAAATACTTAGGAGGTTATCAAGGTCATTAGTTTGAAAATATAGAGTTTGAATACTTTTGTTAACAAAATTTCAATTGTCAAAATTTATATTCCCCTAGAAAACCTTAACAAATATTTTTTGTAGAATGAATAAATAGAACATTTCACGAGATTACAAGAACCATGCTTAGTGAATATGACTTACATATTTATTTTGGGGTTGAAGCTACAACTCCGACATTCTATATAATTAATAGAGTTTTTAATATACCCATTATTAAAAAAACTCTATATGAGTTATGGATCAATAGAAAACCCAAAGTAAGCTACTTCAATGTTTTTTGTTGCAATGTCTATATCCTTAATACTAAGAACAAACATGACAAATATTCATCCATGAGTGATGAAGGAATATTTATAGGATGTTCACTCTCAAGTAAAGCCTATAGAGTGTCTAAAAAGTACAAAATGTTTGGTAGAGTATATCCATGTAAAACTAGATGAGACAGATCCACATGAGCCTAAGACCACACTTGAGAACCTGGAGGATGATGTGTAAAATCTGGACATCAATTCAAAATCCTCTAACCATCCTGAAAAAGAATCTGTGAAAACTTCAAGTTCTAGAAATTCACTAAATTCAAGTCACACTAAACCCAAACCTATTGAAGAACTATAAATAACTAGTCCTTCTTTTTTGTGAGCTGTTAGAACCCTTAAAATCATCCTTTAGATGATGTTGTAGGATATTTTTATAAAGGAACTCAAACAATATCTTCGCATAGAAATCAGGTTGAACATAAAGTCTTCTTATCACCACATGATCCTAAAAACATTATTGATTCTAACAATGATGAGTTTTTTGTGATGTATATGAAAGAAGAACTTAATCAGTTTGAAAGGAACAAAGTTTAAAAACCTGTTGATAGACCCAAAGACCTATTTAGCATAGGCACTAAGTGGGTGTTTAGAAATAAGGTATATGGACATGGTAACATAGTTAGAAACAAAGAATTATTGGTTGCAAAAGGTTATAGTCAAAAAATAGGAATTGACTATGAAGAGACCTTTGCATCAGTATCTAGACCTGAAGCCATTATAATCTTGCTTGCTTATACTGCACATCTGAATTTCAAACTATATGAAATAGATAATAAGAGTGCATTCCTAAATGGGTTTATAGTTGAGGTTATCTTTTTTTTATCAACCCCATAGTTTTACAAATCCTCACATTCCAAATCATATTTTTGAAATATCAAAAGCTTTATATGGTTTAAAACATGCTTCAAGAGCTTGGTATGATAGAATAAGTACATTTAAATATCCAAAGGTTTTAATAAAAGGTATAGGTGATCATGACCTTTTTATAAAATAAATTTCTAATGATTTATTGGTATTTAAAATTTAATAAGATGATATTATCTTTGGATCTTCAAAAAATTCATTATGTATAGAATTTTCCAAAATAATACAAAATGAATTTGAAATTATTTTAATTGGTGAACTAAAATTCTTTCATGGATTTCAAATCATTAAAAATAATTATTGTATTATTTTAAATCAATGAAAATATACTAGAGATCCTCTGAAACATTTTGGAATTGATAGCACTAAAAGTAGTGACACTCTAATGAGTACTTCATGTAAGTTGGATCATGATGAAGATGGAAAATATATTGATCAAACCACTTATAGAGGAATGATCGGAAGCTTACTCTATTTAACTACTAGACAACCTTCCATTATGTTTAGTGTATGTATGTGTGCTCATTTTCAAGAAAACCCAATGGAATATAATTTAAATTATATTCAAATGATTTTCAAATACCTCAAACATACACCCAATCTAGTACGGTCTATCATAGAGGAAAATCATTTGAATTAGTTAGTTATTATGATGCAGATTTTGGTGGTTTTATGTTATATAGAAAGATAACCTCTGGAACATATCACATTTTAGGCATGTCACTAGAATCGTTTTGTAGTAAGAAGCAAAATTACGTTGCATTATCTACTGAAGAAGATGAGTACAGAGTTGTTAGTAGTTTTTTGGCACATATTTTGTTGATGAAAGGCAGATTAATAGATTATGGATATCAATTCAAGAATTTACCTATAAATTTTGATAATAGAAGTGATGTTAGAATCTCAACAAATCATGTTTCACACTCTTGGAAGAAACATATTGAAGTACGAAAAAACTTGTTGAGAGACCATTATCAGAAAAGGTGATATCAATTTGGAATTAAATGGAACTAAATATCATATCGCTGATATATTTACCAAACCATTAAATTCTGAATGAATAGATTACATCATACATGAATTTAGAATGAAAATTATTTAGTAGAAGATGTACTAATTTAAAATAATACAATACTGTTGTTTACAGTTTCACAAGGCACTGTCTTAGAAGTATTGTCTCACTCTCACAATTCTGAAAGTTATTATCTTAATGTTGTTGTTTTATCATTACAGTCTCACTATAACTATCTGTCGGTTACAGTCTGAAAATACTATTTCAAATAATATGGTCGCATAGTTTTAAAGTCACAGAGTAAAAATTTCACCGTGAAAACCTGTTACTATCTCACCCTGAAAAACTGTTATAGTCTCACTATGAAAACCTGTTACAATCTCACTATGGAATTCTATTCTTATCTCAATGTAATAACACCTTTTCTTTTTATTTACATATTATAATCCGTATCACATTAATAAATAATTTTTTCCTTTTCTTTCCCACCCTTTTGAATGTACAACGCTGGATATCCTTAATGAATTTGTTCACAAATGAGAAAAGGTTGATTTATCCAAAGCTAGTTTCTTAGTTTTTTAGTTCAATTAGTTCTCATTTACTAAAGAAGATGGTTTTTTTGTGAGAAGATAGATCAATGTCTAATTATGTACCTTTTCTTTGAGGTTGTGGGCTTCTTGCCTAAGGATACATCATTAAGAAATTCTTTAGGACTACCAGAGAGTTCTAAATCATCCTTGTGAGATATATCTTTTAAAATAATACTTGGGAAGCTTAACAGGCAATAAAACAAAGAGAATAGCTATTTCTACTGAGCTAGATGGTTAAACTAGATAATTTTTTATGTTTGTTCAGAATATGATAAGTCCAAGAAAAGTATATTTTTCTAAACTCAAGTATAAAGTTGAATTTTTGATTCATCTTATAAATAATGGAAACAGTGTTAACCTATGTATGTATGTTATACTTCATATATTTGAGTTGATAAAGAAAAATTTCAAAGACAACCACATCGTTCTTCTCAACGTTAATCTCTACTATGACTTATGATAAAGGGTTGGTTAGACTAGAAGAAGAAGTCATTAAGGGCTATGAATTTTTTACCTCAAATTTTACAGTAAAAATAATGAAAATCATTTAGAATACGTGGAGAAAATTTTCTTTGGAGGATGAAGATAGGGTTTAAGAAAAGTTCAACCTGGTTGATAATTCTTTAAGACCTTAGAACATTTTTGATCCTCTTTTAGAACGAGATAAAGTTGTCAACTATCATATTGAGGAGGAAGAAGAAGAGGTTATTGAACATACACGGGAAATTGTCCTGGATAAGGATGATAATAGACCTATTCCTCAAGTAATTATTGAGAAGGAAGTACATATTCCTAAAATAAGTGTTGTTTTGGAAGAAGATCCTACTTTTAGTGAAGAGTCTACTATTAATGTAAAGGAAAAGGCTATTCTGGAAGAGCATCTGGATGAAGATCTTTCTCTTGATAAAGAAGATGTTTTTTAGGAACACTCATGGGATCTAGTTTCTCATATGATTATCCAATCTTCTAATGAATGAATGGAGAAAGTTTTTCAGTTGGCTAGTAAATTCATGGGTGAATCTATTTGGGATGATATTTTGGAAATATATTTGAGAACTAAATCTCTTAGTCCTAATAGAGATGCACATTTTTTGGGGGAGCAGTACCCTAGTCTAGAATGTGTTAAATTCCAAATCCAGTTAATCAATGAAATATGGATACATGGTATAAATTCTCGAGCTACATTGATGTGAATATTTCTCTAGAAGCCTTAGTTAAAGGTATTGATCTATCTATAGTGTTTCATTTGAAATGGGTCTCTTCTCTTGAAGTTATATTTCCAAAGGAACCAGATCCTATCTCAACTCATATTTATGAACCTTCATAAGAACCTTATACCTTAGTGAATAAGGATGATTTGAATTCCTTTGAAGCTACTTTGTTGGATGGAGTTTAAAAGAGAAAGAACACTCAACCTTATCCTATAACAAACCAAAGTGAAAGAGATGATACATATTTATAGAAAAGGTCATATGGAAGATTCATCCAAAAATTATTCCTAAAATTTAAGTGGTATGAATTGAGAATAAATAGCTGATTGATGAAGTGAAGTCTATCAGAGATGTATTTAAAGATATAAAGAGAGTGTTAAAATCAATACAATATCATGATTCTCATCCTATTACGGATGTTAGTGTTCAGATTCCCTAGGAAATTGCCTCCCAGATTCAACTAAACATAACTTCCTTAGCTAACAAGGTGGCTGAAAGAAATTAGAAAATTGTTCAAGAAAGGTGTGAGTTTTTTTATTGGTCTCGAAAATTGACATATGAGTATAAAGGATATCTTCAAAAAGTTCTAAATCAACTGAATTCCCTTACATTAGCTATTATAAGTTCTAGTACATTTGGACAATCATCTCAAACCTCCTTTTACATTTATCTGCTCAGAATAGTTGTTAAGGAAGAACTCCAATCAGTGCTAAGTGGATTTGAAAATGAGTTTGTATATGTGGTTGTCAAGAATAGTGACAGAGTTATTAATTATGTAATAATTCATTCCAATATTTCAAATGATGCTCTATATGAAATTACTAAAATGGTGGATTTATATTTCAATAGGATTTTCTCTATGCTTTATATGAAAAACCATTTCAAGTACCTTGTAGAGAATATGAAAATCCCTCCTATCAGTCATGATTTCAAAACTCAAGTTAAAAAGTTGAAATATTTCAATCCTTTGTTTGAAATGTTTATTGAGAACAAATATGAATATAAGAAAATGATTCAGTATGGTGGTGAGATAATTGCTAACATCATAAAGTTATTGAGGCTTATCTTCATGTGCAGAGCACTGCTATTGTGGCTCATGTAGCAGCACCCTTGTGACCAAGTTTTATTCTTTCCCCATTCACTGCCTTTGTCTTTACCTCTATGTCTGTCTCTTAGACTCTATGTCAAATCAGACTTGTTATCCTTGACCAAAAATTTCCTCAGTCTTCCACCAAACCTACCTTAGCCGCTTCAGTTTTTAACAGACTCCCTCTTCCTTCTATAACAACAATATCAATCCCTTCTTCAACTTATAGCTCTACTCTTGTGGCTTCTCCTGATGCTACATCCAAGGGTATAGAGAACACAACCAGTGATGATGAAAAGCGAACACTTTCTTTTGATAGTGTTATTTTTGTATTTTTTCTACTATTTGTAATGATACATCATTCAACATCTACTGTACTATGACCTATCATTGTATATTATCTTATTTACTCTTATTTTTTATTCTATTATTTACCTTCTTACTCTTTTTGATAATCCCAAAAGGGGTAGAGACACATACACAAAGAACAGATATCTAACTCATATGATTTGTGATCATCAAAAGGGGAATATTTCTAGACTCCTTTTTTTTAATCATGTTTTAATGATCACAAATCCTATACATCCTACTAATATTGTTAATCATGTTTAATATATTTCCATTCATCTGTTATTGATTGTTGGTTTCATTATTCCAGGATCTTGATTCCTATAAATCATGATAGATTTTTGTAAACTATGTTAAATTTTTTTATAATGAATTTCATTTATGTATGAATAATTATAATTAATTCTCTGAATATTCTTTCTAATGTATATATACAGATATTTGGCTAAGTCTGAGAAATCGTGAGTCTACCATCCGTTCTGGGTTTCTGGAAAAGGAGCCAAACACCTTGACGTAGACACCATGACCAGACATCATGACCATATATTGTGACCCAGACACCGTTACCAGTTTTAGATTTGTTGAAGTTTGTGACCCTAGTTCGTTGCTAACACAGAGTTCGAAGTTTGGAAAAGGACCCAACACCATGATCCTAACATCACTTCTGTGCTACCGGTTCATGATATTTATACAAATATTCCATCATAACTATATCACTACTCAAAGGTAATGAAGTACACACCATTTCATGGTGATACAATTTCCAAGTTACACTGTTTCGAGGCAGACTATGACACAGTTATTTAATCTGTACTGTTTTTCTTAATTTAATTTCTATGGGCCATAATTGAGTCTTTTAAATGCACTAACATAATTAATATTTATTTGTACACATGTAACCTGGAAGTACAAGGTATGAGGTGCAGAATACATGCATCATGGCATCTTCAGCACATGCACTCTATGAATAAAAAATATAATTGTGTCCATAAAACAAAGTGTGGTAGAGTAGTAAAAGCATGAGAAATATTGAAAAAAAATGACAAATGCAACAAGATACATCTAAAGAATACACAAAGCATTCACGAATCCAAAATCTGGAATTCCATAGATTAAATTCAAGAACATCTTCACAATATAAACTCCGTGAAGAACACGAGCCAGATCTAACTGGAAACCCGAGAACCAGAATTGCGATACTATATTTCTCGCAAGAAGACTCTATACTTGCATCTACTTCATCCTTAAAGTACAGAGCAACATAGAATATCACTCAGAGCACTTCTAACCTCATCTCATCAACATTTCTCTGCTATGTATTATTTTAGCTTTCGATCAATGTGTGTGTCTCTGAATTAAAACACACACTGTCTCCTACACTAAAGTGATGGATACAAGATATCCTTCCTCTCATATCTTTTTACACTTTTTTATTCCCATAGATAAGTGTGTAAGAGGTCCATGTGTGACCTGGTATTTTATACCCTTAATGAAATGTGGAAGAGTTCATGTGACCTGGATAGTCATGTGCACTATTTGTTTACCCTGATCCATGGTGTGAATCATTTTTATTAATATAAACTGTTTGATGGAAGGTGATCACCAAGTGGAGTGGATTAGGTCTTGGATTGATATTTAACAACTTTTTTTATATCCTCTTTTTTTTTTAATTTAGTTTTCTATGTTTAACTATATAATATGGAAATCACAAGATTTTATTTGATAGTTAATCTTGGACAGAAGTTATAACTATTTTGCCTCATTATAATTGCTTCAAATGTAATATCAATAACTAGTATTGAAATTTCTATGAATTAATCAATATTATTAGAAGTTATTTGAACATTATTACATTAATACCCATATTACTTTGATTAACTATGTTATATTTATTTTTATTGAGTAACCTTTTAAAAAAAATTCAAAATTTATTTTTAGATACTCAATTCAATCTCCCTCTTGAGTACTATACCCGGACCAATAATATATAATTTATTTTCATTTTATTTCTCTATGAACCCATCCAAGATAGATATATTTTCCAAAATATGAATTTTATGGGCTCTAGTTTTATACCAAATATCAAGGATTTTCATGGAAGAGATAGCTAATAACCCATATTATCTGTTTATTATTAAGCATTAGCTACGATGATGGGTTGGTGAGAGTGATCAACAAATGATGATGGTTTAGTGTTGAATATTTCCAAGTGATGATGATTATGTGATGTGTGGTAGTGGTTATTCATGGTAGGAGTATGGAATGAGGTTAATGTCAATCATGTTCATAATACCCTAATACTATGGATATGAGATGTGATGTTGGGATAAGGTTGTGATTTGTGGATACTAACTGGTGCGAGAATGGAATTATATACCATGTGAGTGTTGTATAGGTAGGGATGTTTCCATTCCAACATTAGAGATATATAAATATGTGATTTGATATGCATAGTGGGGATGTGAGCATAGAATATTTGATGTTTGTGTGCCAGAGACAAAAATAAGTAGGGAAGTGGATTTGGGTTTTGTTTGTTATGTTCTTGAAGTAACATATTATTATACATAGATTCATTATTTAGATATTTTATTTATTATTTTACCACCCTGAGATATTCTGAAAAATATTGTTGGAATTAATTTAATCTTTTTGATAAATTTCAGTTCACGCCACAATAAAAATAACTTGTTTCATATTTTTGTCTTATGTTATACACAACACCAAGTTAATCTTTTGTTTCATGAAACATAAATTTAATCCTTCTATACAAGTAACAGCGAGATTATATTTCATTACATGAAACAATGACTTTCCTTGGGGGCTTGGGTAACACACATCACCGAGTTGTTATAAATAATATTATATTATTAAAATATTTTTATTTAATGTAATAAGATATAACTTAGCCATTAAATTAGATATTATAAATATTAATAACTATCTTATGAAAATATATAGTTTAGAAAAATACAAGATGAATTCATATGTTAACAATTAATTATAAATGAATTTGAACCCCGATTTAATATAAAAGAATGTTTTATTTTTTATGGTCAAAAATATGTTTTACCATAATAAAAAAAATTAATTATAATTAGTTAGTGATATTAATTAACTATGTATGTTATATGTTCAATCACATAATTTTTATATTCATACAAAATATTTTATAGACATAATATAAGAACATACAAAATTTTATGCTTATAACCCAATATTTTTATTATGGCATTTCTACTCCCTTTTAATGGGGAACTAATTTTAAATTAAATTTTCGGAAATTATATGGATTAAATATGTCATAATAATAATTATAATTAAAATAGACTCATATGAATTAGAATATGGTAAATTGTTTGTATTTTTATGTGAAGTTTTATTTTTTAATGAATAATGAAAAATACTAAATTTTAGTTCAAAACTACGTTTTAATTTAATTCATTTATATGGTTAAATTATATTTTAAATATGTATCAAAGATTAATTAGATATTATTTTTATAAATTAATCAAATAGATTTTATTGTATCCAATTTCACATTTAAATTGGATATAAAAACCTAGAATTTGTTTGATAGTTTTTTCTTTAAAAATATGAAGTGTTGTCATGTCTGTGCAATTAATATAAAATTAATTACTACCACTTATATAGTTGGAATTAAAAAAATTGATTTCCTATTTGGAATCATCAAAGTTTATAATTTCTAATAATGTCATAATATTTTTTTACCAAAAAAGAAAAGTGCATTGAGTTAACATTAATTACAACTATTAAGAGAAAAATTAGGTTAAAAAATTATTAAACATTAAATTTAAAACCGAAAACAATGAGATCCCCATCTAAGGGACATATTTTGGACATAAATTAACCCCATATATGTAACACCCCGAGATTTTATGAAAAATATTCTTCTTAATTTCATTAATGTCTTGTGTTATATGCTACACCAAAAGAAGCTTGCATAATACGCATCCTTGACTTGCCTTGCATTACACGCAAGCGTGACCTTCCGCGATAGCGTGTGTTGTACGCAATACCGAGTTTCGCTAAACAATGATATGCTATTAAAAATAGCTGTTATGAATAGTAAAAACTACTTTTTGAAATTTTGTAAATTTTATTTTTCAAAATGGACTTCATTTTTGGATTTGTAATATCAAAATTAGCTTAGGGTGAAATTTTGGTAATTTTCGGATAACTTTCATTTTCTGATGAATAGTGAAAATTACAAAATTTTAATTAAAAACAACCTTTTTAATCGAAATAATTAATAGTGATAAATTATTAATTTGAGTGGTTTTAAAGTATATTTAGAATATATTTTTACAATTTAATACAATGTTGGTCATTGGATTTAATTTCACATTTAAAACAGACATAAACAAATGTCAATCTTTTGATAGTTATTATCTCTTAAGAACACGCTATTTGTTTTGACGATGAGAATTAATTTTTATATTAATTAATGCAACTGATATGTTTTGAATTTGGTAAAAAGGACATCATTTTTGAATTCATAATATCAAATATAGCTTAGGCTTAATTTTTTCTATTTTTCTGGAAACTTTCATTTTTTGATGAATAGTGAAACCACTAAGTGGTAGTTAAAAAAATGAATTTTTCATAAAACTTAATGTTACCACTTCTGTGAGTAGAATTTTAAAAATCCGAGACACATGGTTGATGTCAGTAAGTAAAATGTGGTTTAATGAGATGAAAATAATTTTTGGTGAATAGTAACTATTTACTTTTTTTTACCACGGTTAAAAGTAAATAGGGCAATTAAGGGTAAAAATGATATTATTATTACCCTAACACATGTCCTAATTCTATTGGATAAGTGTAATTCGATCATAAACAACCTTAGGAATAAAATATGACCATTTAGGCCCACTTGGATTAGATTAGGACATTTATTATTATTTAATTCAAAGAAGTGTTAAAAGAGATAAAATCAAAGTTTATTTACTAAACCATTTTTAATATATGGTTATACATAAGATAAATTAGATTTTAAATATTCATTAGAAATCTAATAAGATTTCCTACATAATTTTAGTTTATTTATAATTTTTATACATTAAATAAATTAATTTATTTATGACACAATGATGATGCAATAATTACCATAATAGTGACAAATTAAAATAATTGATATTATAAATACCCAAATAAATATAATTTGAGACCTTTTATGAATTAGACTAATTTTATAGGTTAATATGACATGTTATTATTGATTTAATTAACTTTTTTTGAACTAATCATTCTGTTGTGATTTCCACAAAAATCAATTACTAAATAGTGTCAAAATTGACATAAAATAGTTTTTAAAAAAAATATTATATTCGTAATTGTTATTTTATTCCTAAAAATCTAAGGTTCGGACAAATGACTTAGATAAGGTTATATATATTAATAATAAACAACTTGGGGTTCGTTTGTCTGCTTATAGTAAGTTTATTAACCTTATAGTGAAGAAAACAAGAAGACACAGTAAAAGTAAAATTATCTAACTTAAAGTTAAATATATTTGATAAGGTTAAAATATGAACCTAAACTTGTCTAAATTATATTGGATGAGATTATATCGACCCATCCCCACCTTAGCTTCGAAATAAATCAATTTGGAGCTATTTATAACCGAATTTGTCTTTATAATAAAATAATTGTTTTAGTTTTTCCTAAGGAGCCCCTCTCCTCCCTTATAAAAGGGCACCTCCTCCCTCTCTTCCTCACACCACTTTGAGCCTTCAAGCTTGGCCAAACCCAGAAAAATTCCATTCTACACTTCCATAGAAACATCCTAGAGGTTCTAGACTTCCTTAAAGACCAATTTCAGTTCCCTAAAAGGAGATCTCAAAGAGGCGCTTCAAAGAAGAGGTAATGTCCGTTACCGATTCTTTCAACTTTATTTCTTCTTCCACTTATTCTTCTTAGGTTTTTTCATTATGAAGTAATAAAATCACAATCACCCATATACTGATATGTTATTATGTGTATGAAACAACCCTATTTCACCATCTATCCATCCTACGGAAAATGAAATCACTGCGTGTGCGTACGTACGAAATACCGTCTCCACGCCGTGGTGTAATCTATTTTCCACCACCACCTTACTTGGACGGGTATAATGGTGTACATAATAACTATATATTATTATTGTAAAGTGATAATGATTCTGATATAGTATACATACACTCCAATACAATTCCACAGTCATGAGAATGATATCATCCCTCGTGCGTACGTACGGACTACCGTCTCCACGACGCGATGAGATACATTCTCCACGTTAACCATTCATGAATGATTATAAAGTATATATAATAAATAATCATGAAATATATGACATAATAATGTTACTGTATTTATGTGTATATATATGTATGTCATCTACTTAATTCCATTCAACTCAATAAGGAAACGAAAACAACGTTCATGCGTACGTACGGCCTACCGTCTCCATGAACTGTGTTTTTCTTTCCATTTACTAATCTATTATATATATGCATATTCTGAATATATATTATATATAAATCATGTTTTATATTCTGGAATTATGAAATCATGATCTAAGTAATCATATGAATAATTACAAGTCAAAACACGGACGAAAAATGAAACGATTTTACCCAAAACGCTCTTTAACATGGAATTTACAAATGAACGGGTAATATATATTCATAAGTGAACCATATATGATATCATAACAATGATTATGATTCTGTAATAAGTCAATGACCTTATTTAAATCATTATACATGAGGTTTCTACACTTACGAAGCAAATCAGACCTAAGGTAAGGGAAAATATCACAATCTCATTTTTATCCGAGATTGTTTATAATTTGGTATTTACTGGGGTGTATTTTATCATCCACATCCATGTTTCCTCAATATGTAATATTATTTCCATCCACCTACAATTGTTTAAATCCAATTTTACCTTTCGGTGAGTTTTTAGAAAATGATATGAAAGGAATCTTTTGTCGTTTTTCGTACAAGGTACTTTTTGACTTTTCCGACAAAAGTACAAGAAGAATGTTTTTTACTTATACGGCATGAATGGATTTTTAAAACATTATTTCCAAGAATATTACTTTACAAGTTTTCAAGTTTATATTTAATCAACTTATTTTATTTTATAATTGTATGACATGTTAAGAAAGGAAAAGTGTTTTTGAAGTAGAAAGGATATTTTCCTCAAGAATGGAGTTCAAGTGTTTTATGAAAATTATTTTCCATCTAAGATAATAAAGGGTTCTGTTTCTATCCCTAATATTACGTTGATTTGACTATGTTGTGATAGAATTATTTTTATGAATTCCTTTGTCTTATATGAATTGTTTTATGATGTCACGATGTTTAAGATTCCCATTTTTATTACATGGGTTTTGCTATGATGTATGGTTTATGATTTTGTGGCACACATAAGAATGGTATCATTATGAGATGGGTGGGACCTATATTTCCCTCCAATGCATTGGGTAATGATTTTATATCTCATGAGATAGACATGGCTGGAACGGCAGGTAAAACCAGTTCAGTGAAACAGGACTGAAACGAGGAGTGAACTCGGTTCAGAAATGGACTTTTTCCACTAAGATAGTCTTGTAAATGAGTCTTGAATAATAAGAAATTATTCTCTATGATTATTTGTGTATCCCACAAAGATTCATGTTTTAAGTTATGATTATTGTGATTACATTTCACTGCTATGATTTATCCCATGTTATGATATTATGATCTCTTTTGCAGGTTTAGATTTCCAAAATGTTATGTTCTTATGAATATGATGTGATTGATATTTCTTTTGTTTACCCTTACTGAGCATTTGAGCTCACCCTTTTATGTTTTCTTTTCCCCAAGATATAAAGAAAGGTTTTATATATAAAAAAAAGAGGAAGGTCTTTATGGGAGATGTTGAAGATCTTTCACCATGATTAGAAGATTATATTCCGAGTTTCCAAAAACACTAAACTATTACGGTCCTTGTGTGTGTGTTTTTGTTATGTACTAAGTATTCCGCAAAAGTAATGTAATGTCAATGTACGTTAAGCATAGGGTCTCTACAGTTGGTATCAGAGGAAAGGTTTAGTCAACCTTTGGAAACTAGTATGTGAGAACTTTAGTGAGATCCCTAGAGATATTTCTAAGGTTTGTCTTGGGATGTCCCTAAGGATAAGTATACGTATGGGATATAGTCCTAGAACTATGGTATAAATATTAGATTAAACCAAAGATGTTAGATATTGAATTTAATCCCCCTTTATTATGATTTTTACCTATCACACTATTCTTTTTGGGTTTTAGATGATGGCTGGAACCCGAAGGAACCGTGTTGATCAATGTAATGGACAATGCAATGATTGTACTCCTGAACAAACAAATGTCATGGGAGATGGAGTGAAAATTCTTATTGCTATACATACACAAGATATGAATCATTATGGACTTCCAAATGAGCAGAGAAAGGATCGATATTCTATTGAGTCCTTCATGAGGCAACTTCCACCTTCTTTCAGTGGGTCTTCTGATCCACTTGTTGCTGAACAATGGATCAGTACTACTGAAAAGAAAATTTCAATTCTTCAATGTTCTGAACATGATAAAGTCATCTTAGCAGTGTATCGTTTGGAAGGTGATGCTGATCAATGGTGGAATACTATCAATAATATGAGGCCAAGAGATGAAATGGAGTCCATGGAATGGGATGAGTTCAAGAACTTAATTTTCAATAAGTACTTCCCTCGTATTATTTGAACAATGATGGAGAAGGTGTTTCTTGAACTAATGAAAAAGGATGATGAATCTGTTGGTATATACAAAGCGAATTTTACAAGGCTTGCATGGTATGCATATGGATTTATCATCCAACCTGAAATTAAAGTTGATCGATTCTTCAGTGGCTTAAAACCAAATCTTCAAAGGGCATTAGCTATAAGAGACTTCAGTAGCTATGAAGATATTGTGCGTTGTGCTATCAAGGTAGAAATGGAAGTTGGTGTTACTTATCCATCTCATAGTTTTGACAAGAAATGAAAGATGGAGTTCTAGGAGAAATTTCAGAATAATGGTGAAAAGAAGATGAATGTTTCCTTATGCTCAAAGTGTGGAAAGATGCATGGTGGAGATTGTCTTAAAGGGACTAGAAAATGTTTTAAGTGTGGAAAATAAGGTCATCGAGCAGCTGAGTGTCGAAGTAATGGAAAAAGGGTTTCTAATGATGTGAATAAAGAAAAGACTGCAGAGAACACACCACCAACACTTCAATGCTTCAAGTGCAAGGAAATGGGGCATTATGCTAATAAATGCCCTAAGCCAAGGGTTAGTGATGATCGACATGAGCAACCACTTAAGGAAAAGGAAAAAGGGAAGTCACATGCGATCACTATTGGCGATGTTGAATATGACAACGATGTGGTTGAATGTTTAAGTGTTTATGTAATGGGATTCCAAAATAATGTTGTATATAGTATCATGGAATATTGGAATATTTATGTATTGGTCTATTGTGGTTTTTAATGTTACCGGTAACCATAGAATGTGATTGAGATATTTTTGGAAAAAAAGATGATATGCGCATAATGAAAGGAAAATGAGAAAATGAAATGTTTGACCGTATTCATGAGCTCATGACTGATATAAGGAGAAGGTTATATCATGGTTTGAGTATATAGAATTTTTGGATTTTGGTATGTGGAAAGAGTTAGCTTTTGACTGCATTCATGTTTTCACTATGGTTCAAAATATGGGTATTCATTCTTCAAGAGAATACATGATTAAGGTATTCACATGTTTGAAATTTGACCAATAAGATATATCTTATGATATATGGGGGTTAAATGATGGAATTCACGTGATTGCTATGTGACATTTCAAGTAATCATTTACTTTATACTATGAGCTTGGACCGAAGTATTTTAGATAAGCCAAAAGATTGGAATGGATTATGTTGGACATAAGTTAGGATAGAACTTTTTTTGATATTATTTATGGGATGTTATAGTAATATAGCTTTAGAAAAAGGACAACTTGCAGGACGGTAGACAGCCCATCGCGTTGGATAAGGCTGTGGGAATTGAACCCACAACCAAAGTGCGACTGGCCTTTATCGCCTACCACTGGCGTACAAGAAGTCCCTGGTTAGTATAAACTAGTTTTATTTTATTACGCAGTATGATATATGAAGTATAAGTTCATTTTTGGAATCTTATACGATTAACCACACCATAGATGGACTTATGTATATTTGATAGCTTTTGCAAACCTTTTGTTTGAAACAGATGGAATGACCCATCATTATATCACATGATCTATTAACACTTCATGAATAACAAATTCAAATTCAATTCTTTAAGAGATGAAGTGGAAATTTTTCAAAGAATGAACAACAGTTAGATTGTACCAAAATCATATAAGTATTTCTTTTAATTCACCAACTTTAGGGAAATGATCTTGAAAACCAAAAATGTTGTCCTAGTGCCCTTATATCTGATGAATCAGATGGTACCTTAGATCATCGCAAATCTATGGCTTTGTGATTTTTTTCTATTTCATAGCCATGTTCTCTACCACTCTCCATCAGAACTTGATGGTTAGATTTTTCTTCCATATCCATATTTTCACCTATGTTCTCCTACGTGGAAACCTAGTGATGAGTTAATTTGGGTAACTGTTACATTTCATACTTTAGTTTTTAAATCCATGTTTGGTTATTCTTTTTTATGATGTGGGTTTCTATTAAACAAACTTTCGAGTAGTAAACCATTTATAACCCCAACAAATTTCGAGGGCGAAATTCATTTTAAGAGGGGTAGAATGTAACACCCCGAGATTTTATGAAAAATATTCTTTTTAATTTCATTAATGTATTGTGTTCTACGGTACAACAAAAGAATCTTTCATAACATGCATCCTTGACTTACCTTGCATTACACGCATGCGCGACCTTCTGCGATAGCGTGTGTTGTACGCAATACCGAGTTTCGCTAAACAATGATATGCTATTAAAACTAGCCGTTATGAATAGTAATAATGACTTTTAGAAATTTTGTAAATTTTATTTTTCAAAATGGACTTCATTTTTGGATTCATAATATCGAAATTAGCTTAGGGTGAAATTTTGGTACTTTTCGGATAACTTTCATTTTCTGATGAATAGTGAAAATTACTAAATTTTAATTAAAAACAACCTTTTTAATCAAAATAATTAATATTGATAAATTATTAATTCCAGTGGTTTTAAAGTATATTTAGAATATATTTTTACAATTTAATACAATGTTGGTCATTGGATGTAATTTCACATTTAAACCAGATAAAAACAAATGTCAATCTTTTGATAGTTATTATCTCTTAAGAACACGCTATTTGTTTTGACGACGAGAATTAATTTTTAAATTAATTAATGAAACTGATATGTTTTTAATTTGGTAAAATATACATCATTTTTGAATTCATAATATCAAATATAGCTTAGGCTTAATTTTTGGAATTTTTCTGGAAACTTTCATTTTTGGATGAATAGTGAAACCACTAAGTGGTAGTAAAAAAAGAATATTTCATAAAACATAATTTT
Source organism: Viscum album (assembly GCA_963277665.1). NCBI lineage: Eukaryota > Viridiplantae > Streptophyta > Magnoliopsida > Santalales > Viscaceae > Viscum > Viscum album. Next base: position 38,281,438 of record OY728138.1, read on the forward strand.
ACCGCTTCTGTGAGTGGAATTTTTAAAATCTGATAGACATAGTTGATGTCAGTATGTAAAATGTGGTTCAATGAGATGAAAATAATTTTTGGTGAATAGTACATTTTTACTATTTTTACCACGGTTAAAAGTAAATAGGGTAATTAAGGGTAAAAATGATATTATTATTACCTTAACAAATGTTCTAATTCTATTGGATAAGTGTAATTTGATAAAAAAACAACCTTAGGAATAAAATATCACTATTTAGTCCCACTTGGATTAGATTAGTACATTTATTATTATTTAATTCAAAGAAGAGTTAAAAGATTTAAAATCAAAGTTTATTTACTACAACATTTTTAATATAGGGTTATACATAAGATAAATTCGATTTTAAATATTCATTAGAAATCTAATAAGATTTCCTACATAATTCTATTTTATTTATAATTTTTAGACATTAAATATATTAATTTATTTATGACAGAATGATGATGTAGTAATTACCATAATAGAGAAAAATTAGAATAATTGATATTATAAATACCCAAATAAATATAATTTGAGACTTTTTAGGAATTCCACTAATTTTATAGGTTACTAAGACATTATAGTATTGATTTAATTAATTTTTTCTGAACTAATAATTCTGTTATAATTTTCACAAATATCAATTACTAAATAGTGTCAAAATTGACATAAAATAGTTTTTAAAAAAATATTATATTAGTAATTGTTATTTTATTCCTAAAAATCTAAGGTTTGGCCAAATGACTTAGATAAGATTATATATATTAATAATAAACAACTTGGGGTTCGTTTGGCGGATTATAGTAAGTTAATTAACCTTATAGTGTAAGAAAACACGAAGACACGGTAAAAGTAAAATTATCTAACTTAAAGATAAATATAAATGATAAGGTTAAAATAGGAACCTAAACTTGTCTAAATTATATTGGATGAGAGTCTTTCAACCCATACCCACTTTAGCTTCGAAATAAATGAATTTGGAGCTATTTAAAACCGAATTTTTCTTTATAATAAAATAATATTTTTAGTTATTCGAAAGGAGCCCCTCTTCTCCCTTATAAAAGGGCACCACCTCCCTCTCTTCCTCACACCACTTTGAGCCTCAAGCTCGGCCAGAACCAGCCAAATTCCATTATCCACTTCCATAGAAACATTCTAGAGGTACTGGTATTCCTCAAAGACCAATTTTAGTACCCTAAAAGGAGATCTCAAAGAGGCGCTTCAAAGAAGAGGTAATGTCCGTTACCGATTCTTTCAACTTTATTTCTTCTTCCAATTCTTCTTCTTAGGTTGTTTCATTATGAAGTAATAACATCAGTATCACTCATATACTGATATGTTATTATAATTATTAAATGACCATATTTCACCCATCTATCCATCCTACGGAAAATGAAATCACCGCGCGTGCGTACGTACGGAATACCGTCTCCACGCCGTGGTGTAATCTATTTTCCACGACCACCTTACTTGGATGGGTATAATGGTGTACATAATCACTATATATGATTATTGTAAAGTGATATTGATTCTGATAATATATACATACACTCCAATACAATTCCACGATCATGAGAACGATATCATCCCTCGTGCGTACGTACGGACTACCGTCTCCATGACACGATGAGATACATTCTCCACGTTAACCATTCATGAATGATTATAAAGTATATATAATAAGTAATAATGAAATATATGACATAATAATGATACTGGATTTATGTGTATATATATGTATGTCATCTACTTAATTCCATTCAACTCAATAAGGAAACGAAAACAGTGTTCATGCGTACGTACGACCTACCGTCTCCATGAACAGTGCATTTCATTCCATTTAATAATCTATTATATATATGTATATTCTGAATATATATTATATATAAATCATGTTATATATTCTGGAATTAAGTAATCATGATCTAAGTAATCATATGAATAATTACAAGTCAAAACACGGATGAAAAATGAAACGATTTTACCCAATACGCTCTTTAACATGGAATTTACAAAAGAACAGGTAATATAAAGTCATAAGTGAACCATATATGATATCATAAAAATAAGTATGATTATGTAATAAGTCAATGACATTATTTAAATCATTATACAGAAGGTTTGGACACTTACGAAGCAAATCAGACCTAAGGTAAGGGAAAATATCACAATCTCATTTTTTCCGAGATTGTTTATACTTTGGTATTTACTGGGGTGTATTTTATCATCCACATCTATGTTTCATCAATATTTAATATTATTTCCATCCACCTACAATTTTTTAAATCCAATTTTACCTTTCTATGAGTTTTTAGTAAAAGATATGAAAGGAATCATTTGTCGTTTTTTGTACGAGGTACATTTTGACTTTTCCGACAAAAGTACGAGAAGAATGTTTTTTTAACTTATACGGAATGAATGGATTTTTAAAACATTATTTCCAAGAAGCTTCCTTTACAATTTTTCAAGTTTATTTTTAATCAACTTATTTTAGTTTATAATTGTATGACATTTTAAGAAAGGAAAAGTATTTTTGAACTAGAAAGGATATTTTCCTCAAGAATGGAGTTCAAGTGTTTTATCAAAATTATTTTCCATCTAAGATAATAAAGGGTTCAGTTTCTATCCCTATTATTACATTGATTTGACTATGTTGTTATGGAATTATTTTTATGAATTCCATTATCTTATATGAATTGTTTTATGATGTCACGATGTTTAAGATTCCCATTTTTATTATATGGGTTATGCTATGATGTATGGTTTATGATTTTGTGGCACACATAAGAATGGTATAATTATGATATGGGTGGGACCTATATATCACTCCAATTCATTGGGTAAAGATTTTATATCTCATGAGATAGACATGGAAGGAACAGCAGGTTAAACCGGTTCAGTGAAACAGGACTGAAACGAGGAGTGAACTCGGTTCAGAAATGGACTTTGTCCACTAAGATAGTCTTGGCAATGAGTCTTGACTAATAAGAAATGATTCTCTATGATTATGTGTGTATGCCACAAAGTTTCATGTTTTAAGATATGATTATTGGGATTACATTTCACTACTATGATTTATCCCATGTTATGATATTATGATCTCTTTTGCAGGTTATGATTTCCAAAATATTATGTTCATATGAATATGATGTGATTGATATTTATTTTGTTTACCCTTAATGAGAATTTGAGCTCTCCCTTTTATGTATTCTTTTCCCTAGGATATAAATAATGGTTTTAGGTATATAAAAAAAGAGTAAGATCTTTATGGGAGATGTTGAAGATCTTTCACCATGATTAGAAGATTATATTCTGAGTTTCCAAAGACACTATACTATTACGGTCCTTGTGTGTGTGTTTTTATTATGTAATAAGTATTACACAAAATTAATGTAATTTCAATGTATGTTAAGCATAGGGTCTCTACAATATATACTTTTCTTGAATTTTTTCTTCCATTGTTTCAAATTTAAATGTTAAATACGTGTATGGAATTCCTTTATCAAAATATTACAAGAGTGTCGCTCCTCCCCCACTTTAAAATGGATTCATCTCCTTGCACTTCCTCAAACCTCTCAAGACCCATGGATTTCAACACTATGATCAAATAATCTCAAAAAATCCCTAAAATACTCCTAGAAACCAACCCTTTGGAACGAACTCTTCCTAATAATCCTTTTGTCACAAATCAAATGAAGTTACCCGATTAAGAAGTAACACCCTCTCTCAAGATCCTTTCTTTTATTTTCTTTCTCAACCACCTCCACTCTCATTATTTTAGGCTTGTATAACGACCCTATAATCCTAAATATAATATTATGTTTTTAATCTATGGTTTATAACTACACTAAAACACACCTCCATCTAATGGGTATCAAACATATTGTTTACGAGTATAGAGACTACTACCTCACGAGAAGATGAATGTTCATTTTTCCTCAACCACATCTCACGTTGGAAATAATGAATGAATATTTGATTATATATGATATATTTTATATTTATTATTTTTAATAACTTTATAAAAAATATATATGTACTTTCAACCTGGTGTAAATAGGATTATTTCGTGAGAGGAAGTGTGGACTACCACCCCTCAATGTTTTGGGATTAATTCACACACTACATAGATTGAATTAAGGGAAAGTTTAGTGAAATAATATGATATATATAAAATAATAATTCAACATGAATTATAATATATATATACATATATTCAATTTTAGGTCATTCTTTTAATATGACAATAAAAACATAGACAATGTTTTTGTGTACGTAGGACTTGTCATCTCCATAAATAGTGTATTCCATTCCGTAATTCTATAATATATATACATATATATTATAATAAAACACAAATAATAAATATAAATTATATTTATATCATGTTTTATATTCTTTATATTAATATATAACTATAAGGACCAATGATATATAAAATTAAGACACATGTGATAAACAAAGCGAATATTACATGAAGGGAAACTTCAACATATCATTGTTAACAAGCACATAATATACATTAAAAATAAAATAATATATGGAATTCTATTTATTGATATTCTAATTTAAAAGATATATAATAAAATATCATTTATTATAATGAAATTTTTTATGAGTACAAAGAGATTCAAGACACAAGGTAAGGGAATTTCATCTCACTTTTTATTTTTGTGAGATACATGCTTTATTCCCAGCCCATTCATTTTTTATGGTCTGTACAATTCTAATATTTTAATTATATGATTATTATAATAATATTAAGGGATATTTGTACAACCATTTTGTGATTTTTATTTCTTGGGGTTTAATTTTCACAATTTTCCGAATTTATAAAATTGTTTTATCTCAATTTTCCTTCTTTGAGACTCATGTTTTGTTATACACCTAAAATTATTTTTGGAGGTGTATATAATTATATTTCACATATTTTATCATGAATATCATATTTTTAGTGATATTTTATGTTTTATTTTCTTCCCTCTTCTCAAATGGATAGTATCATCCGAAGTTTCTACGTGATAATATTTTATTGAAACAATCTCTTTGCTTTTCAAGATGGTTTACACTTCTTCTTCCTTTGATGATATATGTAAGAACCCAGTTCTTATTTTTGAGGTACAAGTTTCTTCTTTTCTCTTTTCCATAAGTGTTTTTGAGAAAATAAGGAAAGTGGGGGAAAATCCTAAAATTTGGGACTACATGCCGTGTACTATTCCACACATTGTGTACTTTGGCTGTGTGGAATGAGTATAGAGGGTGTGTAGCAATATTGGTGATGAAGTGTGTAAAAACTGACTACACACCATGTAGTGGGTATGTACAGGTAGTGTAGTTAGTCGACAGGCATACAGTAAGGTGGTCGTGGCAGCCGCTAGCTGACCATCATTAAACACCGTGTACTCATGTATTACACGATGTGTACTTATGTCGACTGATGAATAGTGTCAGGTAGCCGCCAGAGGAATAGTTAAATGAAAAGTACACACCCTATAATTGAGAAGTACATGCTGTGTAATTTGTTTTTTTGAATAAAATGGGTAGTAGCCAACCATGTTCACAGGATTGGCTTATAACTCGAGGAAGGAGTCGGAAGAGAGGGCATGACCTTTGGAGATCCCCTAATCGAGTACCAGGAATTCATTTTCAGCATCGTTGATCTCCCTATAACCGCATGGGTGAGTTCTTCCTCCTCCTTGTAATGTTTTTTCCAATTATTCTTCCAAGGGAAGTGATTTGAGTTTGAACGAGGTTTACATTCACTTCAGATCTACGTCATTCTTGGACGACTCGAGGATCGTCGTTCGCATATACTGTTAAGGGGCGTTTATGGTAGGTTGCTTGGTGTTTAAATTCCAACTATTGTGTGTTCTGTGTTCCGTTGTGATACGAACCCATGTTTGGGTGTCGTTTGGCTGAGGGCTTGACTGTTTTAAATAACTAGAATTGTATAGGTAATTAAATGTGATATTAAACTGTTGTTTGGGATCACTGCTTGGATCTAGGACCACCCTGGGGGTGCGTTCCTCTGTTTAGCCGTTTGTCCAGGATACCCGAGGATATGCCATGATTATTTTGTGCATTACTTTTTCCTTGAGAGGAATTGTAAATAATTTCATATTTATGCTTTGGGCTTGGCCCAATTATTTTCCTGAGGGCGTGGTTACATTATATGCTTGAGGGAGTGGTTACATTATATGCCTGAGGGAGTGGTTACTTTTTATGCCTAAGGGTGAGATATTATGTGGCATGAGGTCATGGCATGATTTCAAGATATTATATAGCCTGAGGGCGTGGATGTTATATTGCCTGAGGGAATGGTTTTACTATATTAACATGAGGGTGAGATTCTTCTTGGTATGAGGGCATGGTTCTGATGAGCACAGAATGTTATTAAACTAAAATGGTTACATTAATAATAAAATGGCAATATAACTGGTAAAGTTAGTTACTTTTGAGTACTGCTTAGTTTTTTTCATTTTACTACTGTACATTGTTATTGAATGTTTTCACACAGTTAGACATAGGCATTTGGTGGGTGCCTATTGGGATTTATTTCTCACACCATGTTTGGGTCATGTCTTTGGCCCAAACAGATTATGTTTCTGCAGGTGTTGATAGGGGAAAGGGTCCTTATACAGGTACATGATTGCTACTGAGGAGTAGGGAGCATGGGACTGGGCATAGGCTCGTGATGCGACGAGTTGTTTTTTTTGTCTTGTTGTACTCTGTATTGTACTATACTATATTGTTGTGTAACATGTTCTAGCAGTTTTCACAGAACATGAGACATGTTGCATCATTAACTATAAAACTGTTGGTTATCTTTTACTGTAGTTGTTTATTTTAAATGTGTATGTTTTATTTCTTCCACAATTGTTGTATGCTTTTTATTTTTTTCTGCTACGCTACACTTTGAGAAATGAGGGCATAGATTCCCCACTATAAGTCTTGGGCCCTCACTACTAGTCGGAAACCTCTGGCGTTTGGGGAAATTCACTTGAGGTCATGTGACCAACTGGGTTTGGGGCACCTGTTTAGTAGCACCCGGATCCGGGACGTTACAAAGTTGTAATAGAGGAGTTATTTTCTTTGACTTACTATTTGGATCCTTTTTCAGGGGTAAGACGGAAATGGTAGTTAGTAATAAGTTGTGCCCAGACGTAGCTAACCCGTGTACAGGGAAAACCCAATCTACCTTGTATTTTTTAATTTTTTTCTGATTCTATAAATTTTAGAGTTGATTTGATTTCACTGTTGGGTGATGCACTTGGGATTGTGCTGTTCATATTTTATCTATGGGTTTTATTTAGTTGCAACCCGCTGATAAGAGGGTATGCCATCTCATGCATCATTTAGAAACATGCTAGAAATCACATGCCATGCATAGTTCTATGCCATGTAGGTGCATTATAAATTTCATGTTTTTATGATAGTTGTTGTGCTAGAAAAGCATGTTGTTGTGATAGCTGCTTTGATAAATTCTTTCTATGTGATAGGGTATTTTCGTGTGAGTCTGTTGATAGAATGGACATCAAACATTGGTTTTTTGGGGAGTATAGGCCCTCATTGACTGGAATTTGGTAAATCATTGATTGTTTATCTTGCTATAACACATATAATATGTCAATCTTTGATTCTCAGGGAGTATGGGCCCTCACAGGTCAGAATTTGGCACTTAGGTGTTGTTTTCAGTATTTTCTATGTTCCAAAGTAGTTTTAGAGACATACTATCCAGAAAACCTAGTATATATGTCGTGTAGTTCCTCGTACACATGCTGTGTGTTCTTCTGTTTAGGAAGAAAAGAGAACATTATGAGTACACGCTGTGTACCCTCAGTACACACTGTGTAGTCGCTTCCCATGTCAAGGACTGTGTGGGTGGGGACACGGGGAAGGTAAATTCTTGGGGAAAACATGTCGTGTACAAGTTGTACACGCCGTGTTGTGTCGACCTGGAGTCCAGCCATGTAACTAACAACACGGACGGAGGGGACCTTAATAAATACACACGGTGTCCACTTTAGAACACGTCGTGTCTACTATAGAACACACCGTGTGGTCTGACCTAGAATCTGACCAAGTGACTAAAAAAATAGGTCGGTGTAATCCTTTCGTGTACACACCGCGTAGTGTGAGCCATGTATCTGACCATGTAACTAAAAACACGGGTCGGTGAAGCTCGTCTAGTACATGTCGTGTACCTGTGGGACACACCATGTAGCCTTGTCCAAGAACAGACCATGTGGATTTAGCCGTGTGGCTTGGGAAACGGGGTGGTGTACACGCTATGTTTTGGTGTAACACACTGTGTAGTTTAAGCCGAGTAGTCGGCCTTTCCATGAACGACACATGCAATTGGAATTTACACCATTCACACTGTGTAGATGTTATACATGTCGTGTAGTCATGTTAAACGGGAGTCGTGTGTCTAAGCCATGTAAAAGGACCCGTGCAAGGGGAGAAAAGTCAAGTACACGCCGTGTAGTCAGTATACATGCCATGTAGACATGTTTTGAAAATATTGAAATTCCTTCTTCCTCCTGTTACATTTTTGGTCCCTTCATTTTCAGTCTTTAAAAATCTTGATCTAAGGTGCACGTTTGAACTTGTAGAGTCATGCCGCTGTGACGACCACGCATTGTTCGCCAGGAGACCAGCAATGATTATACTCCAAAGATAGGGGCTATGGGACACCAGAGGATCCTCCACCAGAGCCAGATACTGCGCAAACCTTTATACAGGACAGAGGTGTGGATGCGCAGTTCCGTGAAGGCTTCATGCGGTTCATGAAAACCTTTCAGGGAGCACCGTCGGCTGCCACATCTATGGCTGAGCTAACTCGTATATTCCAGCAGTAGCTTCTGCCTATGTTTTCCGGGGATGGCAGACCGCAGGATGAGGATTCTTGGCTGGATTCTCTGCAGACTATTTTCGAGTATCTTGAGACGCCTCCAGGGTGGAGGGTCAAGCTCGCGACTTATATGTTGCGCGATTTCACTAAGGGGTGGTGGGATGTTACCACTAAGATAGATCATTACAAATACATGGCATGGATCAATTTTTAGATAGTCTTATATGACTTATTCTTTCCAGAGACGCTGAGGTCAGATAGAGCTTGAGTGTTCATGAATCTGCAGCAGGGTGCTATATCAGTTATGGACCACTCTCCTAACTTTACAGAGCTTTAGAGTTTTTCACCTGTACTGGTGGATGATGAAACATTGAGGGATAGACTCTTTGAGGATGGTCTTCAATACGACATCCGAGCACTGGTGAATGTATTCAGGTTTCCTATTATACATGAGATTGTGAACCAGAAGCAGATTACAGAGAGGAACATTCGAGAGGCTAGTGGTTTGGGCCAGGGCTGTTCAGCACTAGTTTCTAGTACCATTTTTACTGGGAAGAGGAAAAAACAGATGAATTTCTCTCACTGTAGTAGTACTATCTTGGAGATTACTTCAGGTGGCCCGGTCAGGTGCTATCAGTGTGGTAAAGAGGGGAACAAGAGGCCGCAGTATCCACGTTACCCGGTGGAGTGATGAGCTTGCGGCAAGATGGGTCCTCTGGATTTCTTTTGTAGGGAGTTACTACCAGTTTCTTGTGAGAGGGGTTCTGTGTAGACTCCACAAGTGGGGGTAGGACCCGCAGCTTATTACCTGTTGGGAGACTGGGAAACATCATGACATACATGCCGAGGTGGTGGTCATGGTCATGGTAGCCAGACACCAGGATCTCAAAAGCAATAGGACGGGACATATTATGGTAGCTAGGCTATGTCGTAGTCCCACGACACTAGGCAGGCATATGTAGTGCAACAGACCCAACAGGAGTAGGATCCTGGACCTTCTACTATTAGAGGTACTATTCTAGTAGCTTCAGTCTTATCTTCATTACTTTTCAATACGGGTGCTACACATAGTATCATATCTGTTCCCGTTGTGGAGAGCCTTGGGCTCTGTGTTTCTTCTTCTTCTACTACTATTATGATGCTAGAAACTCCGTTGGGAGCTAGAACAGTTGGTGTGCATCAGTGCAAGGAGTTCCCCCTTGAGGTTGGGGGTGTCAATTTCTATGGTCCCTCCATGTCTTAGAGATGAAGATCGATGATGTCATTCTCAGGATGGACTAGTTGGTTATCTTTTGAGCCTTTGTGGATTTCTATTGCGGTAGGGTGAGGTTCATGTCACTAGAGGGTGGAGTGTTTCTATACAAGGGTGAATTGGATGTTCAGGAGAGTGGATATGGACCTGATCATCATGGGCGAGGTGGAGTCACAACACAGATTGTGAGTTTATATCTGGATGATCAGGGGCTTGTCAGAAGGAATTCCCTCCAGTGGTTGATAGTTTCAAGGATATATTCCCAGAGAACTTTTTAGGTCTACCTCTGGAGTGTGATGTAAAGACCCGTAAAATTCAAGGAAATTTTTTTCTTAATTTTCTTTTGAATTTTACATGAACGCAGTTTCTGACGGAACCTGATTCCAAGGCCCGGTGTGCCCATAATCATTTTCTGAAGTTTGGCTTGGGTATGTTCAGTGAACGAACGAGAGGGATTTTCTAACTTTTGAACCAGTGCTCGGAATCAAATTCTGAGGGCACCGATGGAATCGCAGCCCCGGTATTTTCTTATAAATGACTTTTCCGGAGTTGCGTTTGCTCGGGTGTGGTTTTTAATTTTTGGGGTTAAGTTAGGAAAATAAAATAAAGTGTTGCGATAACTTTATTTTATTTCTCTTAAAGCCACTTAAAAGCCACTTAAGTCAAGATGAAGCGGATAGGGTGGAACCCAAAATATCATACCCTCTTGGTAGGATATTTGTGAGGTGGGGCCCGCATGAGCCCCACTGTTTCTTTACCCCTAAGTAACGCTCCCGTGAAAACCCTTTTTTTAAATGAAAGTCAACTGACGTGTTTTATAATTTTTTAACACCCCTATTAATTTGGCAGTTAAGTCGTTACCAATAATTCACCAAATTAATGGTTCGTTTCTTAACTTGTTTTCAAACTGTTGGCATAATAATAAAATAAGACCAACACACATTTTTCTTGAGTGCGGATTGTTGAGAGGATTTGGAGAAATTCTATCTTCATCCTCCTTCGCGATGAACGCGAAAAAGACAAAGAATTCCAGCCTTCGATGAAAGGTGACGAAGAACGCCGAACCCTCGAAGATCGACGACGCGACACCCTGTACCGTGACGCTGACGATTCTCCTCCCACGACGTTCTTCTGCGACAATCCTTCTTCCGCAAAAATCATTGATCATTAACTGCTTGAGGTAGGAGATTTCAGATCTTTTAAATTCCTATGTGGAATTTTATCCTCAACATGGATTTAATTCGTGAAATTAAATCTGTGTGTTTTCTTTAATGCTCGGAGATCGTCGACGTGACGTCGTGTGCCGCGACGACGCGACGCCCCCTTCCGCGGCGCGACGATCCTCTTCTTCCGCAACGGTCAATCCCTCGAAGTACTCACATTCAACGACAATGATGAGGTAGGGGTTGATTCTTTTAAATCATTGTGATTTATTCTCGTGGCGTTGATTAAATAATTGATGAGAGACTTTTAAAACTGCTAACGCGGTGGGTGCAGACTAACAAACAAGTCCGAACCCACCGCCCCTTTCGTTCTTGATGTGCGAATTGGAGGACGTCGACAAAGCAGGATGTACGGGTGATGCAGGGTCCTCTTCGTGAAGGACGGACCCTGAGAGGACCTTTGGCGAAGACGGTGTAATTTTCTGACCACTGGAACTCGTCCGGTGGTCCGTGGAGAAAACCGTCGGCGCCTGGTGCGCCGCCGTGGAGGCCAGCCACGGCCGAAGCCGCGGCGGAGGGCCGGCCATCCCGCGACCATGCGGGACCGGTGGAGGAGCACGGGACGCGGCTGGCTACCGCGTCCGCTGGAAAGGGTGGCCCCACACGGGGCCGCGGCTTCCTCACGCCCCCCCCCCCCCCCCCCCCCCCGCCCGCGGCTCGACCGTAACAGCCGAGCCTACCCGCTGGCCAACCGGCCAGCCTGGTCATGGCCAGGCCGGGCCGGGCCGGGTCGCGCCCCAGCGGGTCAGACCCAGACCCGGGTCGGGTTGACCCGGTTCGGGCCGACCCAGGTGGGGTTGGGCCGGGTCGGCCGGGCCCAGACCCCCCGTTTTCAGACCTTTTCGATCTTTTGCCCATATCTTGAGCTACGGGCCTCAAATTGACGTGCCGTCAGCGGCGATGAAATCCTTGGATTGAGACGATCGTTTCGGCATATTAAACTCAAGGTTTCGGAATATTTTGTGTTTGGACGGTTTGGTTCGTACTCAAAACCAACCGGGGCCTTGGAGCGGAAACACTAATATCATGAGCACCGACCGTCCAATTGACGTACCGTCGACGTTTATGGATTCCTCTAAGTGAGATGGATATTTTGGCTTACTCTGCCCGAGGTTTGGACATAGGTGGAGTTCGGTCGAGTTGGTTTTGACTAAAAAACCATTCGGGCCCCTGGGACGAAAAAGCCAATAACTCTCAGACCGGGCGTCCGATTGACGTGCCGTCTGCGACGTTGAGTTCCTGTTGGCGATACAGAACATTTGGATACATAAAATTTGGACTATGTGTCAGTTGATGTATCAGCCTCTCGGCTCGTGGAGCGGACCCTCCCGAACGAGCTTTCTGTGTGTGGGAACCCTAGTGCTGGCTGCGACTGCGACGACGATGACGATGAATGTTCAGAGATCCTCAGTGGATTTGAAGGTGACGACTACAGCACTCAGCGATCGTACATGGATCAGTGCTACTTATCCTGTGTGGGTCCGATCCTGTGTGGTTCAGCGCTCAGCGGTTCTGTGTGAGCCGATGCCTACAGATCCTCTGTGCGTCTGATCCTGTGTGGGTCTTTGCGGGGGTTAGTTACCTATCGATCCTGTGTGGGTCAGACCCTTCCTGGGTCATTGCGGGGGTTAGTTACCTATCGATCTTGTGTGGGTCAGACCCTTCTTGGGTCATTACGGGGGTTAGTACCTATCGATCTATTGTGGGTCAAACGGCTTAGATGAATCAGTGGATATATCTGATCATCATTATCGTCATACGAAGAAGTATACCTGTGTGAGCTGAATCCTGTATTACATTCCTATGTGGATTATGTTGTGATATCCTATTTGGATTTACGTTTTTCTTTCCTGTGTGTACTAGGTTGTACATGATCTTGAATGTTGGAGCCGAACAAGAATTGTTGACTTAGTTATATGTATGGGCATATACCTAAGCAGTGTCAGATGTTACTTCGTGATTGTATCTTTCCTTTATGGTTTTTCCTTCGTGGATTCTGGGAGACCTTCAGGGGTCTCGGGGTCCCTACTGGGCAGCTTATACTCACCCCTGCACGAGCTATGCCCACACTTCGTTGTGTTGGTTGCAGACGAAGGACAGCGTTGATCGTGGTTGAGGCTTGCGGAGCAGGACGGTGCCTGGAGGTGGACCACTGGGCGGGATGTACTCGGAGTGGACGGTTGGACCCGGGGAGCTGTGGAGGCTATCTGTACTCACCCTTCAGGTGGGACTTCTAGTGTATGGATCGACGTTGCGACTTTACTTTTCAGTTGCTCTTTTCCCTTTCGAGTTGTAGTTTACTTTCAGATTGGGTTTGTATTCTGGCCCACTTACTTTTCCGCACTTACTATTGTACTCAGTTTTTACTTAGTGTTTACTTCTTCTGCTTGCTTGCCCTGTGGTGTTTGTTTACTTTATGAAGGAAATTCCTTCCCTTTTTACCGGGATTTACGCCTTGGTGCTAGTCACCAGCCCCTGGCCTATGGAAGGTGTGTTTGGGGTAGTCACGGCACGGGCCCCGAGGACGAGTCGTGACAGATTGGTATCAGAAGAATTCGGTTCTACCGCAGACTCTGATCTTTCTTCTATGTGAAGCAATAATGTTAAGCGTATTGGGTGTGGCTATCAGTCCAGGGAGTCCAGTTTTGGTGTAGCGGCCGACGTATCCGTACACTAGAACCCTGACTTCTGATTTCTGACTTAATGTACAAAAACATTGATTGCATGTGTGTTTCAAGTTTTCTTTGTAATTAATATATGTCAGCTCACCAGGTATATTGTTTTCACCGTGGCACAACTGTTTCTTTTCAGGATGTCCCCACGATGACATCCATCTAGGGTTCCAAGAGTTGAGCGTGACGACATCCTGCCGAGCGACGAGGCCTCGGTGCAGTATCCTTTGACAGCAGAGCCACCGGCGGTACCGCTACCCACCGAGCCACCGATGCTACCAGCCCTAGCCACTGACGATGCACGTCGCCTTTGTGAACTGCATGAGTTACAGCGCCAGAGACCACCCAGGTTCTGCGGGGAGATGGACCCCTAGGCAGCCGAGGACTAGCTGGAGGCGGTGGTACGAGTTTTCCGGTTAGTGAGGACACCAGCAGACCTCATAGTGATCCTCGCAGCGAGCCTACTGCACGCGGTAGCAGGCCGATGGTGGAGCTTGGTGCTCCAGGTGCACGAAAAGGCATCTCTTCTCTGGACAGACTTTGAGAGCCTCTTCCTCTCAGAGTTCGTCCCACCCACCCTCCATGCAGTGCGCATCCAGGAGTTTCTTCAGCTGCAGTAGGAAAGCTTCACGGTCGCCCAGTACTCGGCGAGATTTACCGATCTCTCGCCCTACTCGACCGACATGCTACGAGACCCATTCTTCCAGGCCTGAACCTTTGAGCAGGGATTGAGGCATGAGATCAGGGCATCTCTGATCTCCCTCAGCATTCCGACCCAGGCAGGAGTACTGGAGTGAGCCCTTCTGATCGAGAGCTTCCTTGCTGAGCCTACTTCAGCACCGAGACCCACCGTAGGGCGGCATGTAGCAGAGTCTTCTGCAGTATGCAGTCGGCGGATGACTCATGGGTCCAGTCAGACTAGACCTTCAGGTAATCAACCTCAGGACACTGGCTCAGTAGTGCGGGGCACACAGCGCGAAACCAGTCTTTAGAGAGGAAGGTAGTGCTACGCATGCGGCGGGCAGGGCCACATGGCTCGTGACTGCCCGACCTACCATGCCGAGGAGCAGCAGACCATTGAGGGGCCACCCAGGTAGAGGCAGAGGGTCGACCGTGGCGGTCTGCAGGGAGCAGGTGGACGAGGCAGAGGAGCTGACCAAGTAGTAGGTGGTGGGAGACGCTTTGGGGCTCTACCACCACCACCACCAAGAGGTCCACCCCTACCACAGGGAGCTGGCGGGCAGAGACAGGCGCAACTCCAGGCAGCGGAGGCCTACGACCACGGCGCGCCCGAGATGATTCGAGGTACTATCTGTTTCTATTACACCCTTGCTGCAGTTCTTATAGACATAGGAGCGAGTCACTCTTTCATAGTCGTTACCCTTGTTCAGAGCTCGGAGATTCCGACAGAGCCGTTGGCTCGATCCTTATGGATAGAGAATCCTATGGGAGCAGACTCGACGATTACACAATGTTTCCGGCAGTGTGAGCTTACTCTAGGAGGTGAGATATTCGGCTGGGATCTTCTTGTAGCGGCATCGAGGCCTTAAGACGTCATCTTGGGCTTGGATTGGTTATCTACGGTCCATGCTCAGATCGACTGTATTAGGCACAAGGTGTGATGTGTACGCACCTATGGTAGCAGGTTCACCTTCACCGGCAAGAACGGAGCCTTCACAGCACAGGATGGACTTTTGCAGTGGAGAGGATAGCCCATCACTCATCAGCTGGCTAGCCTCATCCTAGGAGCAGTTGACATGCGGAGTTCTAGTTTTCCTGCAGTGGTGGATCAGTATACGGACGTCTTTCCCGACGACGTCCCAGGACTACCTCCTCACAGAGAAGTAGACTTTTATATTGATCTGTACCCCGAGATAGCCCCGATATCCACTCCAGCATATCGGATGGCTCCCGCCGAGCTTCGTGGGCTACGGGTACAGTTGGAGGACTTGCAGGGAAAGGGGTTCATCTGACCCAGTGTTTCACCCTAGGCTTCCCCGATATTGTTTGCCAAGAAGGCGGATGAGAGCTTGCGACTTTGTGTTGATAATCGTCGCCTGAACCAGGTGACAGTGAGGAACATGTATTCGCTGCCGAGGATTGATGACCATTTCGATCAGATCAAGGGAGCACAGTGGTTCTCGAAGATAGAGCTCAAGTCAGGCTATCATCAGCTCAGAGTTCGGGGTGAGGACGTGTAGAAGATGGCCTTCAGATGTCGGTATTGCCACTATGAGTTCTTAGTTATGCCTTTCAGCATAACCAACGCTTCAGCAGTGTTCATGGGCCTCATGAATAGGATCTTTCAGCCATACCTCGATCGATTTGTCGTGGTTTTCATCGACGAAATTTTTATATACTCGACCACTGAGGAGGAGCACGCCTACCACTTACGGGTTGTACTAGACACACTCCTAGAGCACCAGCTTTATGCAAAGCTATCGAAGTGTCAGTTTTGGTTACGTGAGGTCCACTTCTTGGGGCACGTCATTTCTGAGGTGGGAGTTGTGGTGGATCCTGCAAAGATCGAGGCAGTGCTAGCTTGGGAGCCACCCAGGAGCTTGACGGAGTTACAGAGTTTCTTGGTGCTAGATGGATACTATCAGAGGTTTGTGCCAGACTTCTCCAGAGTTACGGCCCCACTCTCAGCTTTTACGAAGAAGGGGAAACCCTTTGTGTAGTCAGAAAGTTGTCAGCAGAGCTTCCAAGAGCTGAGACAGAGATTGACCAACACACCTATCTTGAGGTTGCCGAAGGAGGGGGTAGGGTACGTAGTTTACTACGATGCATCAGGGACTGGACTCAGATGTTTCCTGATGCAGGAGCGGGTAGTGATCGCCTATATATCACATCAGTTGAGGCCGCATGAGAAGAACTACACCACCCATGACCTGGAGTTAGCAGCAGTTGTCTTCGCTCTGAAGACATGGCGACACTATCTGATGGGAGATCGCTTTACAGTCTTTTCTGATCATCAGAGTCTCAGGTACATCTTATCTTAGAAGGACCTGAACCTGAGACAGTGGTGGTGGCTCGAGTTCCTCCAAGACTATGACTTTGAGATAATCTATACTACTGGTAAGGGGAACGTAGTAGCCGATGCTCTCAGTAGGAGGACGGGAATTCAGGTACTTGAGAAGGTGACAAAGCAGCTAGCCGCCTTGCGGATATCCTTTGTGGATAGGGATGGAGCAGCCATACTTCAGTCTCTCATAGTCACCCCTCCTCTATTGCAGCGGGTCAGAGAGGCACAGTGGGGGCGCTGACTGTGAGGCACGACGTGCACAAATATCCTCTGGATAGGCACCTGATGGTTTCTCCATTAGAGAAGAGCACGACATCTTTTTCAGAGGACTTACCTTGGTACCAGTTGCTTTACGGGAGGAGGTGCTGAGAGAGTTTCACACTTCTCCTTTTGCGGTACATCCTGGAGTGGAAAAGATGTACCAGGACCTCAGACGACAGCACCGGTGGCCAGGCGTGAAGAAGGTTGTGGTTGAGTTCGTTTCTCGATGCCTCACCTGGCAGCAGGTGAAGGCAGAGCATCAGGTACCAGCAGGCTTGGTACATCCCTTGGAGGTCCCGGAGTGAAAGTGGGACGCCATATCTATGGACTTCGTGACTGGGATTCCGCGCACTTCCAGAGGTCACGACTCCATCTGGGTGATTGTCGACCGACTCACCAAGTCGGCTCACTTCATACCCATCAGATAGAAGGGCTCAGTAGAGAGCTTGGGACGTCTCTACGTTTAGGAGATTGTACAGCTTCATGGTGTACCATCATCTATCATATCTGATCGAGATGCTCGTTTTACTTCCCGGCATTGGAAGAGGTTGCAGGAGGCGTTCGGGATGCAGCTACATCTGAGCACCACCTTTCACCCTCAGACGGATGGTCAGACGGAGAGGACCATTCAGACTCTCGAGGACATGCTCTGTGCATGTGTCCTCAACTTTGGTCGCAGTTGGGAGGACCACCTACCCTTGGTGGATTTTGCGTATAACAATAGTTACCACTCCACCATTGGGATGGAACCATACGAGGCATTGTACGGCCAACCATTAAGATCTCCTTTGTGCTGGACAGACCCTGGGAAGTCATCACTCGTGGGACTGGAGATGGTCCAGGCCACGACAGAGAAGGTCCAGGTCATCCAGGAGCGGATGAGGATAGCTCAGAGCCGACAGAAGTCTTATGCTGATAGGAGGCGGAGGCCACTGGAGTTCGAGGATGGCGACCATGTCTTCTTACGGGTCTCCCCTCGACGTGGTTTACAGAGATTTGGCCGAGGAGGCAAGTTGTCTCTGTACTTCATCGGACCCTTCCAGGTCCTCAGCAAGATTGGCGAGGTGGCTTATCGCCTGGCTCTACCACCTCAGTTGCACCGGGTGCACGACGTCTTCCACGTATCCCAGCCGAGGAGATACGTGAACGACCCGATGCATATCATTGACCATGGGGAGCTGGACGTTGATGATGGGGAGACTTTTGCGAAGGTCCCGGTGGAGATTGAGGATCATCAGGAGTGGGTCCTACGTGGACATTCGATTCCTCTTGAGCGCGTCAGATGGCAGCACGAGAACCTCTAGGAGAGCACTTGGGAGTGGGAGGCTCAGATGCGTGCTCATTACCCACATTTGTTTCCCTAGTTTTTGATGTATCTTTACGGGGAGGTAAATCCCTGAGCTGGGAGTGATGTAAAGACCTGAAAATTTCAAGGGAATTTTTTTCTTAATTTTCTTTGTAATTTTACAAGAACGCAGTTTCTGACGGCACCTGATTCCGAGGACCGGTGTGCCCAGAATCATTTTCCGAAGTTTGGCTTGGGTACGTTCAGTGAACGAACGAGCGTGTTTTTCTAACTTTTGAACCGTTGCTCAGAATCGAATTCCGAGGGCACCTATGGAATCGCAGCACCGGTATTTTCTTAGAAATGCGTTTTCCGGAGTTGCTTTTGCTCAGGTGTGGTTTTTAATTTTTGGGGTTAAGCTAAGAAAATAAAATAAAGTGTTGCGACAACTTTATTTTATTTCTCTTAATGCCACTTAAAAGCCACTTAAGTCAAGTTGAAGCGGATAGGGTGGAACCCAAAATATCCTACCCTCTTGGTAGGATATTTGTGAGGTGGGGCCCGCACGAGCCCCACCGTTTCTTTACCACTAAGTAACGCACCCCCGAAAACCCTTTTTTTAAATGAAAGTCAACTGTCGCATTTTCTAAATTCTTAACGCCCCTATTAATTGGGTAGTTAAGTCATTACCATCAATTCACCAAATTTATGGTTCGTTTATTAACTTTTTTTCAAACTGTTGGCATAATAATAAAATAAGACCAACAGACGTTTTTCTTGGGTGCGGATTGTTGAGAGGATTTGGAGAAACTCTATCTTCATCCTCATTCGCGAAGAACGCGAAGAACGCCGGCCTTCGACGAAAGGCGACGAAGAACGCCGAACCCTCAGAGATCTATGACGCGACGCCGTGTACCGCAACACCGACGATTCTCCTCCCTCTATGTTCTTGTGCGACAATCCTTCTTCCGCAACAATCTCCGATCATCAACTACTTGAGGTAGGAGATTTTAGATCTTTTAAATTCCTTTGTGGAATTTTATCCTCAACATGGATTTAATTCGTGAAATTAAATCTGTGTGTTTTCTTTAACCTTCGAAGATCATCGATGTGACGCCGTGTACCGTGACGACGCGACGCCCACTTCTACGACGTGACGATCCTATTCTTCAGCGACGGTCAATCCCGCAAAGAACTCACGTTCGAAGACAACGATGAGGTAGGGGTTGACTATTTTAAATCATTGTGATTTATTCCCGCGGCGTTGATTAAATAATTGTTTCGAGACTTTTAAAACCGCTAACGTGGTGGGTGCGGACTAATGAACAAGTCTGAACCCACCGCCCCTTTCGTTCTTGATGTGAAAAATGGCAGACGTCGACAAAGAAGGCCACACGGGTGACGCGGGGTCCTCTCAGTGAAGGACGGACCACGGGAGGACCTTTGGCAAAGACGGCGTAATTTTCCGACCACCGGAACTCATCCAGTGGTCCACGGAGCAAACCGCCGGTGCTAAACGCCGGCACGGCGGTGAAAGGCGGCAGCGCTCGGCGCGCCGCTGTGGAGACCCGCCGCGGCTAAAGCCGCGGCGGTGGGCCGGCCATCCCGCGACCGCGCGGGACCTGCGGAGGAGCACGAGAAGTGGCCGGCAACCGCGTCCGCTAGCAAGGGAGGCCCCACGCGAGGCCGCCGCTTCCTCACGCGGGGGCAGCGCGCCCCCCACCCGTGGCTCGGCCGTAACAGCTGAGCTGACCCGCTGGCCAACCGGTCAGCCGGGTCGTGCCCAGGCCGGGCCGGGCCAGGTTGCGCCTAGCCGAGTTGGACCCGAAACTGGGTCGGGTCTATAACGACCCATACTTTTCATACATTGTTATTACTTCAGAATTGAAGCACACTTATTACTACATATAAAAAACCAAGAAAGGACCGTATAGGTATAGTGTCTGTAGAAACTGGGAAACATAAACAACTGGTTCATAAAGCATCTACTTTGCCTCCCATTTATTTCTTCATATCTAGAGTACCTTTTTGGAATATTCCACTTAATATCCTTCTTCCTGACCTGGGGAAATAAAACATTCAAGAAAGGTGAGCTCAAATGCTCAATAAAGGTAAACAAAAGAAATATCAATCACATCATATACATAACACATATCTTTTGGAAATCTTAACCTGCAAAAGAGATCATAATTTCATAACATGGGATAAATCATAGTAGTGAAATGTAATCTCAATAATCATAACTTAAAACATGAAACTTTGTGGCATACACAAATAATCATAGAGAATCATTTCTTATTAGTCAAGACTCATTTCCAAGACTGTCTTAGTGGACAAAGTCCATTTCTGAACCGAGTTCACTCCCCGTTTCAGTCCTGTTTCACTGAACCGGTATAACCTACCGTTCCAGCCATGTCTATCTCATGAGATATAAAATCTTTACCCAATGCGTTGGAGGAAGATATAGGTCCCACCCATCTCATAATGATGCCATTATTATGTGTGCCACAAAATCATAAATCATACATCATTGCATAACCCATGTAGTAAAAATGGGATTCATAAAAAAATGACATCATAAAACAATTCATATAAGATAATGGAATTCATAAAAATATTTCCATCACAACATAATCAAATCCATGTAATAATAGGTATAGAAACAGAACCCTATATTATCTTAGATGGAAAATAATTTTGATAAAACACTTGAACTCCATTCTTGAGGAAAATATCCTTTCTACTTCAAAAACACTTTTCCTTTCTTAATATGTCATAAAATTCTTAAAAGAAGTTGATTAAAAATAAACATGAAAACTTGTAAAAGAATATTCTTGGAAATATTGTTTTATAAATCCATTCATGTCGTATAAATAAAACATTCTTCTCGTACTTTTGTAAGAGAAGTCAAAAAGTACCTCGTACAAAAAACGAAAAAAGATTCCTTTCATATATTTTACTAAAAACTCACCGAAGGGTAAAATTGGATATAAACTATTGTATAAGGATATAAATATTACATATTGAGGAAACATTGATGTGGATGATAAAATACACCCCAGTAAATTCCAAAGTATAAATAATCTCGGATAAAAATGAGATTGTGATATTTCCCTTACCTTTGGTCCGATATGCTTTGTACGTGTCCGAACCTCTTGTATAATGATTTAAATAATGTTATTGACTTATTCCAGAATCATAATTATTTTTATTATATCATATTTGGTCATATTCTTAGCTTCTTAGTAGTAATATTTCATTGCTACTTGTTATTCGGGTGTTTATAACTTTTTGTTCTTATGCGTGTTTTGTCTAATAAATTATTATTCTTCTCTTTAGGTTATAGATACCTCATTTCCAGAATGGTATTAGTGTAATATATATCATATTCATTCATTCAATTAATTTATATAATCATTATGAAATGAAGATCATGTAGAACGAGTCGCATCACATCGCCGAGACGGTATTCCGTACGTACGCACGAGTGATGATATCATTCATATGATCGTGGAATTGTATTGGAGTGTATGTATACTATTTCAGAATTAGTATCACTTTATAATAGTCATATATAGTCATTATTTACACCATTATACCCATCCAAGTAAGGTGGTGGTGGAAAATAAATTACACCACGGTGTGGAGACGGTATTACGTATGTACGCATGCGCGGCGATTTCTTTTTCCGTAGGATGGATAGATGGTGAAATAGGGTTGTTTCATACTTATAATAACATATAAGTATATTATTGATACTGATGTTATTACTTCATAATGAAACAACTAAAGAAGAAGAAGTGGAAGAAGAAATAAAGATGAAAGAATCGGTAGCGGACATTATCTCTTCTTTGAAGTGCTTCTTTGAGACCTCCTTTTACGGCAGAAAAATAGGTCTTTGAAGAAGAAAAGAACCTCTAGGATGTTTCTAGGGAATTGTAGAGAAGAAATTTGTAGGGGTTGACAATGCTTGAAGGCTCAAAGTGGTGTGAGGAAGAGGGGGAGTAGGTGCCCTTTTATAAGGGAGGAGATGGGCACCTTTGGGAAAACTAATAATATTATTTTATTATAATGTCATGTTCGGTTTTAAATAGCTCCAAATTGATATATTTCTATGCTAAGGTGGGGATGGGTCGAAATTATCTCTTCCAATAGGATTTAGACAAGTTTAGGTTCCTATTATAACCTTATCATTTACATTTAACATTAAGTTAAATAATTTTACTTTTACCGTGTCTTCTTGTGTCCTTAACTATAAGGTTAATAAACTTACTATAAGCAGCCAAACGGACCCCAAGTTGTTTATTATTAATATATATTCCCTTATCTAAGTCATGTGGCCGAACCTTATATTTTTAGGAACAAAATAATAATTACTAATATAATATTTGTTTTAAAAATTATTTTATGTCAATTTTGACACTATTTAGTAATTAATTTTTGTGAAAATCATAACAGAATGATTAGTTCGAAAAAAGATAATTAAATCAATACTAACATGTCATAGTAATCTATAAAATTAGTGTAATTCATAAAAAGTGTCAAATTACATTTATTTTGGTTTTTATAACATCAATTATGTCAATATTTCATTAATAAGATAATTACTGCATCATCTTTGTGTCATAAATAAATTAAATTATCTAATGTCTAAAAATTAAAAATAAAATACCATTATGTTGGAAATATTTTTATCTTTCTAATGAATATTTATAGTCGAATTTATCTTATGTATTACCCCATATTAAAAATGATTTTCTTATTAAACTTTGATTTTAACTATTTTAACCCTTCTTCAAAATAAATTAATAATAAATGTCCTAATCTAATCCAAGTGGGCCTAAATGGTCATATGTTATTCCTAAGGTTGTTTTTGGTCAAATTGAACTTTTCCAATAGAATTAGGACATGTGTTATGGTAATAATAATATCATTTTTACCCTTAATTACCCTATTTACTTTTAACCGTGGTAAAAAAAGTAAAAAGTTACTATTCACCAAAAAATTATTTTCATCTCATTGAACCACATTTTACTTACTATCATCAACCGTGTCTCTCGGATTTTCGAAATTCCATTCGCAGAAGTGGTAAAATTAAGTTTTATGAAAAAATCACTTTTTTAACTACCACTTAGTGGTTTCACTATTCCTCAAAATTTTAAAGTTTTCAGAAAAATACCAAAATTTTACCCTAGGATAATTCCGATATTCCGAATCCAAAAATGAAGTCCATTTTGAAAAATAAAATTTATAAAATTTCAAAAAGTGGTTATTACCATTCATAACGGCTAGTTTTAATAATATTTTATTAGCATATCATTGTTTAGTGAAACTCGGTATTACGTACGATGCAAGCTATCGAGGAAGGTTGCGATTTCGTGTAAAGCATGCAAAGCAAGTGTTGTGTGTAGAAAGAGATTCCTTTGATGATTTATATAACATAAAAGTCTCAGGTGTTACATTCTACCCCCTTAAAATGAATTTCTCCCTTGAAATTCGTCACTTTGCAACAAATCGACGAGGATACCTCTCCCTCATCATATCCTCAAGCTCCCATGTAGATTCTTCTAATTGGTGGTTCCTCCATAAAACTTTCACCAATCGAGTGGTCTTGTTTCATAGGACTTTTTCAATACGATCCAAAATCTCTATCGGTTGTTCTTCATAAAAAAGATCTTGCTCCAGTGGTACAACTTCTGAGCTGAGTACATGTGAAGGATCAGGTATGTACTTTCTCAAGAGAGATACATGGAACACATCGTGAAATTGAGAGAGATTCGGTGGAAGCGCCAATCGGTAAGCTACCTTCCCAACACGATCCAGTATTTCGAAAGGACCGATATATCTAGGGCTCAACTTCCCCTTCTTTCCAAATCTCATAACCCTCTTCCAGGGAGATATTCGTAAGAACACTTTATCACCCACTTCAAACTCTAGGTCTTTTATTCAGTTGTCGGCATAAGTTTTATGTCGACTCTGAGCTGCTCTTATGTGTTGTTGAATAGATCTGACCTTTTCTGCCATTTCATCAACGAGATCGAGTCCTAATAGCTTTCATTCCCCAACTTCATCCCAACAAGTTGGAGTCCTACATTTCATTCCATAGAGAGCTTCATAAGGAGCCATTTGAATACTGGAGTGAAAGATATTATTATAAGAAAATTCCACCAAAGGTAGGTGTTGATCCCAACCACCATTGAAATCCATAGAGCAATCTCTAAACATATCTTCTAGAGTTTGAATTGTTCTCTCAGACTGACCGTCTGTCTGAGGATGATAAGCAGTGCTGAAACTCAACTCTGTATCCAGAGTATGCTGAAGACTTCGATAGAACTTCGAGGTAAATCTCGGATCCCGATCAGATATAATAGAAAGTGGTATTCCATACAATCTTACCACTTCCTTTACATATATCCTGGCAAGCTGATCCAGAGAGAAATCCTCTCTAATAATAATGAAGTGTGTAGACTTTGTAAGACGATCAACTATGACCCAGATAGCATTATTGCCTTTGGATGTTTTAGGAAGTCCTGTGACAAAGTCCATAGTGATGTTTTCCCATTTCCATTCGGGTATAGGTAATGGTTGTAACATCCCCTTAGACTTCTGTCTCTCAGCTTTAACTTGTTGACAAACCAAGCATCGAGAGACATATTCAGCAACATCTCTTTTCATGACATCCCACCAGAAGTATTATTTCAGGTCCCTATACATCTTCGTGCTTCCAGGATGAATAGAGAATGAAGAACTATGAGCCTCATCCAGCAGCTCCTTCTTTAATTCGGGGATGTCAGGAACACAAACCCGATTCCTGAACTTTATTATCCCATCACAATCAAGGTTGAATTCAGGAACATTTCTCACCTTCGTTTGTAACTTGAAATCTTCTTTCTGTGCCTCTTTAATCTTTACATGTATATATGGATGAACATTCATTTGAGAAAGATACGATTTTTCCCCTTTCATTTTAATTCAAAGATCCATCCTCTGTAAATCCATAAATATTGGATCTTTTGGGATCCTTATCAAGGATAAACTAGCATGGTCTTGTCGACTTAATGCATCTTCCACCTTGTTTGCTTTCCCAGGGTGGTAATGGATTGAGCAGTCGTAATCCTTAATCTGCTCCAACCATCTTCTTTGGCGCATATTCAGCTCCTTTTGTGTGAAAATATACTTTAAGCTTTTATGATCAGTATAAATATCACACCTTTCACCATAAAGGTAATGCCTCCAAATATTTAATGCAAAGATTACCACAGCTAACTCAAAATCATGAGTTGGGTAATTTTTCTCATGTATTTTCAACTGTCGTGAGGCATAAGCTATCACCATATCATTTTGCATAAGAACACACCCCAATCCCTTATTGGATTCATCACTGTAGATCACAAACCTTTCTCCACTACAAGGCAGTGTAAGCACATGTGCACTGGATAACCTTCTTTTCAACTCCTTGAAATTCTCTTCACATTCCTCCATCCAAAAAAACATAAACTCCTTTCCGAGTCAACTTGGTGAGTGGATTAGATAATCGTGAAAAATCATTCACAAAACGTCGATAATATCCAACCAATCCAAGAAAACTTCAGATCTCAGTTACTGTTGTTGGTCTCGGCCATCTTTCGATAACCTCTATTTTTTCTGGATCCACAGATATCCCCTCTTTTGAGATTATGTGACCAAAAAATGCAACTTTTTAAAGCCAAAATTCACACTTGGTAAATTTTTCATAAAGCTTCTCCTTTCTTAGTGTCTTCAATATAATTCTCAAGTAATCCTCATGTTCTTCCTTGCTCTTTGAATAGACAAGAATATCATCTATAAAGACTACCACAAACTGATCAAGATAGTCTCTAAAGACTCTATTCATTAGATCCATGAAGATAGCAGGGGCATTAGTAAGAAAAAATGAAATCACTATAAATTCATAGTGTCCATACCTTGTACGGAAATCCGTCTTTGGTATATCCTCCCTTTTTACCCTTAATTGATGATACCCTGAATGAAGTTCAATCATAGAAAAGTATTGAGCTCCACGTAGTTGGTCAAATAGGTCATCAATGCATGGGAGAGGATATTTGTTCTTGATAGTGATCTTGTTAAGTTATCGATAATAAATACAGAGTCTCATTGATCCATCTTTCTTCTTAACAAAAAGAACAGGTGCTCCCCAAGGTGACACACTAGGGCGTATGAACCCCTTATCAAGATTCTCTTCGAGTTGCTTATTCAATTCCTGCAACTCAATTGGTTCCATTCTATAAGGTTTCTTTGAAATAGGCAAAGCACCCGGTACAAGTTCTATTGAAAACTCAACTTCACGATTCGGTGGAAGACCTGATAATTCCCCCAGAAAGACATCATCAAACTCTCGTACAATGGGAATATTCTTAATCACGAGTTTCTCACCAACCATTTGAGATAAATAACCTTAATTTAGTGGAATCAATACCCATAAAATGGAAGAAATTTCCACTGGAATGTTAGGTTCATCCTTGCATCGATAGACGATCATAAATTGATCTAGAATATGAAATGTGACTTTCCTTCTTTGGAAATTGATATGAGCTCCATGTAGAGAAATCCAATCCATGCCAAGAATCACATCAAATTCCACTATATGAAGGATCACAAGATTTTTAGGAAGCACTTTCCCACAAACTTCAATCGGAGAAGAATTATAAACTTTTGATGCGACTGTTGTGCCATTAGGTGTTGTCACAGCTAACTCAACATCTAATTATTGAGGTAATACGGTGATACCCTTAGAAAATTCTTCAGAAATAAAGGAGTGGGTGGATCCAGAATCAAATAAAACCTTTGATACTTTAGAGTGGATGGTAAGTGTACCTTTCACCACATCGTTATCGTACTCCACATCGCTAATAGAAATTGCATGTGACTTCCCTTTGTCTTAACCTTAAGAGTCTGTTGACTTCGACCATCATCATCAACCCTTGGATTAGGGCATTTATTGGCATAATGTCCCATCTCCTTGCACTTGAAACATTGAAGTGTAGTAGGTTCATTCTATGTATCCCTTCCTTTCTTTGCATCATTAGACATCTTCATCCCATCATCGCGACATTCAAATGCCCGATGACCATCCTTTCCACATTTGAAACATTTACTTGTCCCTTTAAGACAACTCCCTCCATGTTTCTTTCCACACTTTGAGCATAAGGGAAATCTTATCTTCTTTTCAGTGTGCACTTTAGGTTTTCCTTTGAATTCCATTTTCCTCTTCTTATCAAACCCATATGACTGATGGGTTACTCCAATCTCTATCTCAACTTTGAGAGCACATCAAACGATTTCCTCGTATCTATTGAAGTCCCTTATGGCTAAGGCCCTTCGAAGACTTGGTTTTTTGCCACTAAAGTATCGATCGATCGTACTCTCAGGTTGGATAATAATACCTAAAGCGTACCTTGCAAGTCTTGTATAATTTGATTCATAGGAACCAACAGATTCATCATCCTTTTTCTTCAGTTCAACAAACTCTTTCTCCATCTTTGTTCGGAGAATACGAGGGAAGTACTTATTGAAAAATAAGTTCTTGAACTCGTCCCATTCCATAGACTCAATTTCATCCCTTTTCCTCGTATTCTTAATAAGATTCCATCATTGATCAGCATCACCTTCCAAACGATACACTGCTAAGATGACTTTATCAGGCTCAGAACATTGAAGAACTGAAAATATCTTTTTAGTAGTACTAATCCATTGTTTAGCAACTAATGGA
The DNA here is from genome assembly GCA_963277665.1 of Viscum album. Classification (NCBI taxonomy): domain Eukaryota; kingdom Viridiplantae; phylum Streptophyta; class Magnoliopsida; order Santalales; family Viscaceae; genus Viscum; species Viscum album. Next base: position 38,309,770 of record OY728138.1, read on the forward strand.
TCAGTAGACCCGCTAAATGAAGGTGGACGCTGTCTCATGAAGGATTCAACAGAATGTTGCTCCTTCCTTTGCTCATTTGGAAGTCCTGCATGATTCATAGCATGAGAATGTTGTGTGAGCATGGCTACAAGATTTTGTATACCATCTCCCATAACGTTTGGTTTCTCAGGGGGACAATCATTGCATTGCCCGTCGCATTCCGCATTAACACAGTTCCTTAGGGTTCCAGCCATTGACTAAAACCAAGAAGAATAGTGTGACCAACACTAATTATAATAGGAAAACCACATAATCAAGAATAAAATTTCACACTTAAGATCTTATCCTAGGTTATTCATGGCCATTTCTAAAACACTATGATTTTGTTCTATGCTTAGACTTATCCTTAGGGTTCTTACTAAGGCTTTCACATCCTAGTTTCCAAAGGTTGATTATACCTTTCCTCTGATACCAACTATAACAACCCATACTTTACATACATTGTTATTACTTCATAATTGAAGCACACTTATTACAACATATAACAAAACCAAGAAAGGACCGTATAGGTATAGTGTCTTTAGAAACTAGGAAACATATACAACTGGTTCATAAAGCATCTACATTGCCTCCCATTTATTTCATCATATCTAGAGTCCCTTTTTGGCATATTCTACTTAATAACCTTCTTCCTGGACTGGGGAAATAAAACATACAAAAGGGTGAGCTAAAATGCTCCATAAGGGTAAACAAAAGAAATATCAATAACATCATATACAAAAGCACATAACTTTTGGAAATCTTAACCTGCAAAAGAGATCATAATTTCATAACATGGGATAAATCATAGTAGTGAAATGTAATCCCAATAATCAGAACATAAAACATGAAAATTTGTGGCATACACACATAATCATAGAGAATCATTTCTTATTAGTCAAGACTCATTGCCAAGAATATCTTAGTGGATAAAGTCTATTTCTGTACTGAGTTCACTCCTCGTTTCAGTCCTGTTTCACTGAACCGGTATAACCTACCGTTCCAGCCATGTCTATCTCATGAGATATAAAATCTTTACCCAATGAATTGGTGGGAGATATAGGTCCCACCCATCTCATAATGATACCATTCTTTTGTGTGCCACAAAATCCTAAATCACACATCATTGCATAACTCATGTAGTAAAAATGGGATTCTTAAACAACATGACATCATAAAACAATTCATATAAGATAAAAGAATTCATAAAAATATATCCATCACAACATAATAAAATCCATGTAGTAATAGGGATAGAAACGGAACCCTATATTATCTTAGATGAAAAATAATTTTGATAAAACACTTCAACTCCATTCTTGAGGAAAATATCCTTTCTACGTAAAAAACACTTTTCCTTTCTTAATATGTCATTCAATTCTTAAAATAAGTTGATTAAAAATAAACTTGAAAACATGTAAAGGAAGATTCTTGGAAATATTGTTTTAAAAATCCATTCATGCAGTATAAAAAAAAATTCTTCTCGTACTTTTGTCGGAAACGTCAAAAAGTACCTCGTACGAAAAACGACAAAAGATTCCTTTCATATCTTTTACTAAAAACTCACCGAAGGGTAAAATTGGATATAAACTATTGTAGAAGGATATAAATATTACATATTGAGGAAACATGGATGTGGATGATAAAATACACCCCAGTAAATGCCAAAGTATAATCAATCTCAAATAAAAATGAGATTGTGATATTTCCCTTAACTTAGGTCCGATATGCTTTGTACGTGTCCGAAACTCCTGTATAATGATTTAAATAATGTTATTTACTTATTCTATAATCATACTTATTTTTATGATATCATATTTGGTCATATTATTAGCTTCTTAGTAGTAATATTTCATTGCTACTTGTTATTCGGGTGTTTATAACTTTTTGTTCTTATGCGTGTTTTGGTGAATAAATTCTTATTCTTTTCTTTAGGTTATAGATACCTCATTTCAAGAATGGTATTAGTTTAATATATATCATATTCATTCATTCAATTAATTTATATAATCATTATGAAATGAAGATCATGTAGAACGAGTCGCATCACATCGTGGAGACGGTATTCCGTACGTACGCACGAGTGATGATATCATTCCTATGATCGTGGAATTGTATTGGAGTGTATGTATACTATTTCAGAATAAGTATAACTTTATAATAGTCATATATAGTCATTATTTACACCATTATATCCATCGAAGTAAGGTGGTGGTGGAAAATCGATTACACCACGGCGTGAAGATGGTATTCTGTACGTACGCACGCGCGGTGATTTCTTTTTCTGTAGGATGGATAGATGGTGAAATAGGGTTGTTTCAAACTTATAATAACATATAAGTATATGAGTGATACTTATTTTATTACTTCATAATGAAACAACCAAAGAAGAAGATGTGGAAGAAGAAATAAAGATGAAAGAATCGGTAACCGACATTACCTCTTCTTTGAAGTGCATCTTTGAGACCTCCTTTTAGGGCCCTAAAATAGGTCTTTGAAGAAGACCAGAAACTCTAGGATGTTTCTAGGGAAGTGGAGAGAAGAAATTGGTAGGGTTTGGCCGATCTGGAAGGCTCAAAGTGGTGTGAGGAAGAGGGGGAGGAGGTGCCCTTTTATAAGGGAGGAGAGGGGCTCCTTTGGAGAAACTAAAAATATTATTTTATTATAAAGTCATGTTCGGTTTTAAAAAGCTCCAAATTGATTTATTTTTAAGCTAAGGTGGGTATGGGTAGAAATCTTCTCATCCAATAGAATTTAGAAAATTTTAGGTTCCTATTTTAACCTTATCATTTAGATTTAACATTAAGTTAAATAATTTTACTTTTATCGTGTCTTCTTGTGTTCTTATACTATAAGGTTAATAAACTTACAATTTGCAGCCAAACGAACCCCAAGTTGTTTATTATTAATATATATAACCTTATCTAAGTCATTTGGCAAACCTTTAGATTTTTAGGAATAAAATAACAATTACTAATATAATATTTTCTTTAAAAACTATTTTATGTCAATATTGACACTATTTAGTAATTATATTTTGTGAAAATCATAACAGAATGATTAGATGAAAAAAAGTTAATTAAATAAATACTAACATGTCATATTAATCTAGAAAATTAGTTTAATTCATAAAAAGTGTCAAATTACATTTATTTTTGTGTTTATAACATCAATTATGTCAATATTTCATTAATAAGATAATTACTGCATCATTTTTGTGTCATATATAAATTAAATTATTTAATGTCTAAAAATTACAAATAAAATACCATTATGTAGGAAATATTTTTATATTTCTAATGAATATTTATAGTCTAATTTATCGTTTGTATAACCAAATATTAAAAATGCTTCACTTATTAAACATTGATTTTAACTATTTTAACCCTTCTTTAAATAAATTAATAATAAATGTCCCAATCTAATCCAAGTGGGCCTAGATGGTCATATTTTATTCCTAAGGTTGTTTTTGGTCGAATTACACTTGTCCAATAGAATTAGGACATGTGTTAGGGTAATAATAATATCATTTTTACCCTTAATTACCCTATTTACTTTTAACCGTGGTAAAAAAAAGTAAAAAGTTACTATGCACCAAAAAATTATTTTCATCTCATTGAACAACATTTTACTTACTGACATCAACTGCGTCTCTCGGATTTTCGAAATTCCACTCACAGAAGTGGTAAAATTATGTGTTATGAAAAATTCAGTTTTTTAACTACCACTTAGTGGTTTCACTATTCATCAAAAATAGAAAGTTTTCAGAAAAATACCAAAATTTCACCCTAGGATAATTTCGATTTTCCGAATCCAAAAATGAAGTCCATTTTGAAAAATAAAATTTATAAAATTTCAAAAAATGGTTATTACCATTCATAAAGGCTAGTTTTAATAATATTTTATTAGCATATCATTGTTTAGTGAAACTCGGTATTGCGTACGACGCAAGCTATCGAGGAAGGATGCGATTTCGTGTAAAGCAAGCCAAGCAAGTGTTGTGTGTAGAAAAGGATTCCTTTGATGATTTATATAACATAAAAGTGTCGGGTGTTACAAGGTCGACCTGGTTCGGGCCGACCCAGGGGGGTTGGGTCGGGTCGGTCCGGGCCCAGACCCCATGTTTTTAGACCTTTTCGGTCTTTTGCCAGTATCTTGAGCTACGAGCCACTGATCGACGCGCCGTCCGCGGCGATGCGATCCTTAGACTGAGACGGTCATTTAGTTATAATACACTCAAGGTTTCAGAATAATTTGGGTTTGTCCGGGTTGGTTCGTACACGAAACCAACCAGGCCCTTGGAGCGGAAATGCTCATATCGTGAGCACCGGACGCCCGATTGACGTACCGTTGACATTGATGGATTCCTCTAAGTGAGACGGATCTTTTGGATTACTCCTCCCGAGTATTGGATGTAGGTGGAGTATGGTCGGGTTGGTTTTGAATTAAAAACCAACCGGGCCCTTGGGACAAAAAAGCCAATAACTCTCAGACCGGACGTCCGATTGACGCGCCGTCTGCGACGTTGAGTTCCTGTTGGCGATACGGAACTTTTGGATACATCAACTCTGGACTATGTGTCAGTTGATGTATCAGCCTCTCGGCTTGTGGATCGGACCCTCCCAAATGAGCTTGCTGTGTGCGAGAACCCTAGTGCTGGCTGCGACTGCGACGACGACGACGACTGTTCAGATATCCTTAGTGGATTCAACGGCGACGACTATAGAACTCAGTAATCCTATGTGGATCAATGCTACCGATCCTGTGTGGGTCCGATCCTGTGTGGGTTAGTGCTCAACGGTTCCGTGTGAGCCAGCGCCTACAGATCCTGTATGGGTCTGATCCTATGTGGGTCTTTATGGGGGTTAGTTACCTATCGATCTTGTGTGGGTCAGACCCTTCCTAGGTCATTGCAGGGGTTAGTTACCTACTGATCCTGTGTGGGTCAGACCCTTCCTGGTTCATTGCGGGGGTTAGTACCTATCGATACTTTGTGGGTTCGACGGCTTAGATGAATCAGTGGATATATCTGATCATCTTTATCGTCATATGAAGAAGTATACCTGTGTGAGATGAATCCTATATTACTTTCCAATGTGGATTGTGTTGTGCTATCCTATGTGGATTTATGTTTTGCTTTCCTGTGTGGACTGGGTGGTACTTGGGCTCGGATGTTGGAGCCAAATGAGAATTGATGACTTAGGTATATGTATGGGCATATACCTAAGCAGTGTCGGATGTTACTTCGTGATTGTATCTTCCCTTTGTGGTTTTTCCTTCGTGGATTCTGGGAGACCTTCAGGGGTCTCGGGGTCCCTACTGGGTAGCTTATACTCACCCCTGCACGGGCTCTTCCCGCACTTCATTGGGTTGGTTGCAAATGACGGACAACACTGATCGTGGTTGAGGCTTGCGGAGCAGGACGGTACCTGGAGGTGGACCACTAGGAGGGACGTACTCGGAGTGGACGGTTGGACCCGAGGAGCTGTGGAGGTAATCTGTACTCACCCTTCATGTGGGACTTCCAGTGGACGGCTTGATGTTGTGGCTTTAATTTTCAGTTTTTGTTTTCCCTTTCGAGTTGTACTTTACTTTTAGTATGGGTTTGTATTCTGGCCCACTTACTTTTCCGCACTTACTATTGTACTCAGTTTTTACTTAGTGTTTACTTCTTCTGCTTGCTTGCTCTATGGTGTTTGTTTACTTTACGATGGCAATGCCTTCCCTTTTTACTGAGATTTACACCTTGGTGCTAGTCGCCAGCCCCAGGCCTATGGAAGGCGGGCTTGGGGTAGTCACGGCACGGGCCCTGAGGACGGGTCGTGACATGTGAGGTGGACTTCTCTATTGAGCTTGTGCTGGGAGTAGCGCTGGTGTCCATTTCTCCTTATAGGATGGCTACACTAGAGTTGCAGATGATCAAGAGGCAGTTAGAGGAGTTACAGTCAAAGGGTTTTATCCAACCTAGTACTTCTTCTTGGGGTTCACCAGTCAAATTTTCTATAAAGGCGGACGATACCCTCAGTCTCTATGTGGATTATCGGAAGATGAATCAGTTGACGTTCAAGAATCGATATACCTTTCCAAGGATTGATGATCTTTTTGATCAACTTCAGAGAGCACGATTTTTCTCGAATATTGCCTTGAGATATGGATATCACCAGCTATGCGTGAGACCATCAGACATACCACTTATAGTCTTTCGAAGAAGATATGGTCTATACGAGTACTTTTTATGCTTTTTGGACTCACAAACGTGCCATAATTTTTCATGGCTATGATGAATCGTGTGTTCCATCTGTATCTGGATTCTGTTTTGGTAGTCTTCGTGGATGACATCTTGGTGTACTCTCAAACGTGAAATGACCATGGCACCCATCTTGTGATCGTATTGAGTAAACTGAGAGAGTATATTCTATATGCTATGCTCTCAATGTGCCACTTTTGGATGAACCAGATTCACTTCCTGGGTTATATCATCTCAGAGGCAGGAGTTGTCGTAGACTGAGAGCAGGTGAGAGCAGTAGTTTCCTAGGATCATCCTAAGAACGTGTTTGAGATACAGAGTTTCTTGGGGCTGTCTGGTTAATATAGACACTTTATCCAGGAATTCTCCCACATGGCAGCACCGTTGATGGGTTTTACTAAGAAGGGTGTGACGTTCGTTTGGTCAGAAGCATGCGAGACAGCCTTTTAGGAGCCGAAGGGAAATTTGAGATCAGCACTAGTACGGATACTTCAAGAGCATGGGAAGAACTATACAGTTTACTATGATGTATCAGGTATTAGACTGGAAACAGTGTTGATGTAGGGTGATCGGGTAGTTGTGTACGGTTCTCGGCAGTTGAGGCCCCATGAGAGGAATTACCCGACACATGATCTCAAGTTGGTTGTAGTTGTGCATGTGTTGTTTTGTTGGAGACATTATCTCTTTGGAGTGCATTTTGTGGTTTTCACTGATCACAAAAGTCTCAAGTACATCTTTACTCTGCATGACTTTAATTAGAGACAGAGAAGGTGGGTCTAATACCTTCATTCCTTCGACATTGAGATTTTCTATACACCTGGTAAAGTTAATGTAGTAGTTGATGCACTAAGAAGGAGGACTCAGATACAGGCAGTGCAGGAGGCTAGTGGTGAGTGGTAGCTTATGGATTTATTCTCTGAGATGCATTTAGAGGTACACGATAGTAAGGAGTGGGCCTCTCATTCTTCTTTAGATATGACTTCTACTCTCATAGATAGAGTGAGGATGAGACAACTATCTGATTCAGAAGGCCTAGTTTTATGGGAGTTTGTGCCATGTGAGGACCCCCTTCTGGTTGGACGATAGACTGTGATGAGGTAGTGCATTTCTATGGAAGAGTATGGGTTCTAGGTGATATACACAAGGAGATGATGAGGGAGTTTCATGCTTTAGCTTGGGTAGTTCATCCCGAAGTTACTGAGATGTACTGTGACTTGAGACATTAGTACTGGTTGTCGGGTATGAAGAGAGAAGTAGCTGGTTTTGTTACGAGATTTTCCACCTGTCAGTAGGTGAAGGCGGAGAATCAGAGGACAGCCAGACTGTTAAAGCGGTTACCCATTTCGGAGTGGAAATGGGATGATTTCGTGATGGATTTCTTGACCGGATTTCTGAGGTTCTCTCGAGGAAATGATGTCGTGTGGGTTGTTGTGGACAGACTCACAAAGGTAGCTCAATTTTTGCTGATCAATGAGACCTTCGGTGTTGATGAGATCAGGAAGCTGTATATCTGATAGGACGTATGTCTTGATGGTGTTCCTCATTCTATCATTTTAGATAGGGATGCCTGCTTTACGTCTCATTTCTAGAAGAGTTTTCAAAGGGAACTGGGTACACAAGTGCTTCTGAGCATAGCTTACCACCCTCAGAACTATGGCCAGTCAGAGAGTACGATACAGTAGCTAGAGGACATAGTACATGAATGTGTCCTCGACTTTGTGGGCTTTTGGGAGAAGTATATACCCCTTGTCGAGTATGCCTATAATAACAATTTTCAGGAAACTATTGAGATGGAACCTTACGAGGATTTATATGGTAGTTCATACTGATCAGCCTTGTGTTGGTTAGAGGCTGGTGATGCGGATTTACTGGGACCACATCTCATGCAGGAGACTTCTAAGCAGGTCCTTTTGATTAAGAAGAAGATGGCTACCATACAGTCTCATCAGAAATATTATGATGATCGCAGCAGAAGACCCTTGGAGTTCGTGGTCGGGGATCAGGTTTTCTTGCGTGTTTTGCCGAGGTTGGAACACAGACGGATTAAGAGACATGGTAAACTTTCACTGAGGTATGTGGGGTCCATTTGAGATTCTGGAGAGATTCAAGCTAGTTGCTTATCGGTTGCAGTTACAACAGAGGTATCGGGCCATGCACAACGTCTTCCACGTATCTCAGTTGTGCCACAATAATTCATACTCGTCTCACATCTTTCAGCCAAAGGAGGTTGAGCTTCATGTCGATGTGTCCCTTGAGAAGCATCTGATTCGTATCGTGGATAAGAGCACTAAGGATCTCTGAGGTCGGTCAGTTTCTCTCGTAGGGGTGCTATGGAACCATGGCTGAGTGCAGGATGAAACATGGGAGTGGGAGACCGACGTACGTGATTAGTGGACAGAGCTGTTCTGAGCTTTATCTTCACCACCCTTAGAATGGAAATTTGGGGACAATTTCTTTAAGGGAGGAAGATTGTAAGAACCCAGTTCTTATTTTTGAGGTACGGGATTCTTCTTTTCTCTTATCCATAACTTTTTTTGAGAAAATAAGGAAAGTGGAGAAAAAACCTAAATTTTGGGACAACACACCATGTACTATTCCATACATCGTGTACTTTGGCCATGTGGAATGAGTACCGAGGGTGTGTAACCATGTTGGCGATGAGGGTGTAAAAATGTACTACACGCTGTGTAGTGGGTATGTACACACTGTGTAGTCCGTCAGCAGGAATACATTAATGCAATGGAGGCAGCCACCAGCTGAACATGATTACATGCCATCTAATCATGCATAACATGTCGTGTACTCATGTCGACTGATGAATAGTGCCGAGTAGCCGCCAGAGGAACAGTTAAATGAAAATTACACGTTGTCTACTTGAAAAGTACATGCCATGTAGTTTGTTTTTTTTTGCTTAAAATTGGAAGTAGCCAACCCTGTTCACAGGAATGCCTTAGAACTAGATGAAGGAGTTGGAAGAGAGGGCCGGACATTTGGAGATCCCCCGATCGAGTACCGGGAATCCGTTTTCTGCACTGTCGATCTCCCTGGAACCGCACGGGTGAGTTCCTCCTCCTCCATGCGTAGTTCTTGAAAATTCTTACTCTAAGGGATGTTATTTGAGTTTGAACGAGGGTTTCATTTACGTCATATGTACTTCATTCTTCGATGATTCGAGGATCATAATTCATGTATACCATTCAGGGGTGTTCAGGGTAGGTGGCTTGGTGATTAAATTCCAACTATTGTGTGTTTTTTGTTCCGTTGTGATACGAACCCATGTTGGGGTGTCGTGTGGTTGAGGCCATGACAGTTTTAAATACCTATAATTGTATAGGTAATGAAATTTGATACTAAAATGTTGCTTGGGATCACTGTTTGGATCCAGGACAACCTCGAGGGTGTGTTCCTCTATTTAGCCATTTGTTTGAGATACCCGTGGGTATTCCATGTTTATTTTGTGCATTACTTTTTCCTTGAGAGGAATTGTAAATAATTGCATGTTTATGCTTTGGGTTCGGCCCAGTTTTATGCATCAGGGCATGTTTACATTATATTCCTGAGGGCATGGTTACATTATATGCCTGAGGGTGCGGTTACTTTATATGCCTGAGGGAGAGATATTATGTGGCCTAAGGGAAATTCCTGAGGGCGAGATATTATATACCCTGAGGGTGTGGATGTTATATTGCCTGAGAATGTGGTTTTACTATATTATCCTGAGGGAGAGATTCTGTTTTGCCTGAGGGCATGGTTCTGATGAGCACAAAATGTTATTAAATTAAAATGAATAAATGAATAATAAAATGGCAATACAACTAGTAAACTTAGTTACTGTAGAGTACTACTTTGTTTATTGAATTTTACTGCTACATGATGTTGTTGCTTGTTTTCACACAGTTGGACATGGGATTTTCGTGGGAGCATACTGGGATTTATTTCTCACACCCTATTTGGGTCAAGTCTTCAGCCCAAACAGATTACATTTCTATAGGTGTTGACATGGGAAAGGTTTCCCATATAGGTACATGATTGCTGCTGAGGAGTATGGGAGCATGAGACCGAGCATAGGCTCACGATGCTCCCAGCTATTTTGTTTTGTCTTGTTGTACTCTGTATTGTACTGTACTGTATTGTTGTGTAACATGTTCTAGCTATTTTCGTAGAACTTGAGACATGTTGCATCATTATCTATATAATTGTTGGTTATCTTTTATTGTAGTTGTTTATATTAAATGTGTATGGTTTATTGCTTCCATTATTGTTGTATGATTTTTATTTTATCCGGATGTGCTACACTTTGACAAATGAGGGCATAGTTTCTCCAATATCAGACCTGGGCCCTCTGTGCTAGTCAGCAGCTGTTGGCGTTTGGGGAAATGCGCTTGAGGTCATGTGACCAACCAGGTTCGGGGCACCCATTGAGTGCACCTGGATCCGGGATGTTACAATATATAATGATCTATATCTCAAATAACAATAATTAGTTTTCTTCTCTTGTAGATTTCCTCGAAAAATTCATATATTGGTACCATTTTCCACTCATTAGAACATAAGATACTTAATAATGTCTTTTTATGAAATCACAGTTTTACCCTCCCTTTGGTAGGAAATCTGTGTTCCTTCAAAACCATGATTTATAAATATTTTTTCCAAGAATATTCTACTAATTTCTTTTTAGCACTAAAATTAATTTTTACCCTATTTTTCTTTTACCAATGTTTTCAAAGGATCTTTATTATCACATTATGAATAATGAATTTTTCAATCCTTTTTACCATGTAAAAGGAATGTTATTTTTACCTCATATGACATGTACTGAATTATCCATCATCAGTCATTTCAAGATTCTTTATCTTGCTTAAAGATGATTTTTAATAATATTTTTTAATTATATTTTCTAATATATGGTTGTCAAAATATTATCAATATTATTTTATATGTTCTCAAGTAAAACTAATTTCAAAATAATTTCAATCTTCTTTTATATGTTTTGATGGATTTTTTTTTCAAAGTGGTTTCTAGATTGTTTTATGTGTCCTCAAAGAAAATAGTTTTAAAAATGATTTAAAGCCACATTTATATGTTTTAAATGTATTTTTAAATATATTTTTTTCAAAATAACTCAAATATCATTTGATAAGTTTTTACAGAATATGATTTTCAAAAGGTTTTCAAGCTCCTTTAAAATGTTTATGAGGAAATTGGGTTTCACAACGTTTTCAAGACAATTTTATTATTGTTTTGGGAAAAACGTTTTCAAAATTTATTCAATGATTATTTATAAGTTTTAAATTTATTTTCAGAGGAAATGGTATTCAAAATGTTTTATTTTTTAAAGATCCATTTTGAATGAAGATACTATATTTTCCTCAAGAAATGTTTTGAAAATATCCTTCCAAGTTATTTTCCTTATAAGATGACATATGATTATTTTACTCATGTCCATATAATAAATTATCCAATGGTTCCATTCATATTATTCCTTTAATGGGTTTTTATGGAATAATGTTTATGAAATCTATTTCTCTTCTACAGTCTATATAATTCCGAAACCCGCTTCTCATCAAAGGTAATTCTTTTGATGAAATGATTATAAAAATGTATGATTGTCAATAGTTTATGATATTATTACATATTTATGACACCCGTTTATTTTCTTGTGTTTGGATATTATTGTTTATGAATTTATGTCATGTATAAGTATAATTTCATTTAGATATGGGTGAGAACTATATCTACCTCTAATGCATTGGGTAATGATTTATATCTTAAGAGATAAACATAGATGAAATCAGAAATAAACTCATTTCGTTATTAGAGGGAAGGAAAAAAGAAATGAACTAGGTTCAGTTTTATAGGGCTAGAACAAGAAATGAAATCAGTTTAGTATTATATGGCTAGATGGAGGGGTGAACTTGGTTATGTAATACATGGCTAGAATGTGGTGTGAATCTGATTTAATAAAATAAATTTTCTACTACGATGGTCTTGGGACGATTTCCTTGATTGATATCAAAATAATTATATATTCTTATGTGTCTACCATAATTCCACATTTTATTTCTATGTTATGATTTCATAGTTTATGTTCTTTATTTCTTTAGGATTCATGTCTAATGAACTACAATGTATTATGTCATGATTTATGATTATAATATTTAATATGGAGGTTATGATCTTCTATTTCTATGATCATCTTCTCATACCCTTATTCATGTGATTATGATTATGAATCTCCCTTTTTTACACTTAATATTATTCTATTATTACACCTTATTATGATTCCTTCCCCCATGTTATGAAGATATGTAATATTTTGTATGTGTTTAAGAAGGGTATTATTCAGAAAAACGTAGTTGGAGATTATGTTTCCCATTTATGTACCAATGATTATATTTTAATGTTCTAAATGCACTAGACTAGTATGGTCTTTCGGAGTTTTTTTGTATAATTTTTTAAGTATTCAAAAAATGTTATATAATGGTAATGAATAAAATGCGAGGGTCTTTATTGTTGGTATTAGAGAAAAGGATTAGTTATACTTTGGAAAATTGGATGAGAAAATTTATGGAGATCCCTATGTATATTTATAAGGATATGTACAGGTATATATCTAAGGATAAGTATAAGGATATGTTAATGTTTATTAAAATGTATTATAATTTTGGTAAAGGATAGATTGAGTGGTTCCATATCAATAAATCTTTGTATACATACTATAAATGTATGTGTATCTGGAATAGATTTACCTAACGGTAACTACTCTAAAATGATATTTTGTTCGCATCATGATATAATTTGGTACAATAAAATGGTCATTGATGCACACATAGTTTGAAACTCTTTGGGGATTTTCTTTTTTTAATCCATAAAACTCTTCACAGAACATCATTATTGATTTAACTATAAGTTGGCAACGAATAAAAAAGGATTAACATAGGGTGTTATATATTATGGAATATTTCAATATTTGGATATCCTATAAGTATGTCTTTTTATAACTCTGTGGTTTCCTAGTATGATATGGAATTATCACACAATGATTCTAGTTTTAGTAAATAGAAGGAACATGAAGGAACTGAATTAACATTGAATGAGATGGATGATTTTTAGATGAGTTTTCATGTGGGATGATCAATGGATTGGAAGATGTTATGATCATGTCTAATCACGTTTCACAGTACTTGATGAACAATATGCACCTTACAAAAACTACCAGACTCACCATGGAAGAGAAAGATGATGTTTGCTGAGAGTTTGGGTAATAGTGACTATGGAATAAAGAATAATTAGTTTACTTTGTGTAAAAAATGTGGAAATAAAAACTTAATTTAATGTCTTATAGAAACCGTAAAATGTATTTACTATGGAAAAGAAGGTAATATAGTAATTAACTTCAAGGAAAAATAAAGAGTTTGGTTATGGAAATGGATGAGAATTTTAGCCTCCCTAGGACATCATTAAATTTTAAATGTTCTATGTGTGGACTAAATAGTCATTATGCAACATAATATCCCAATATGAAATCTTCAAAAATTATTTATCAAAGTGATATTATTAGTGGTTATATTAATGATGATGATGAGACATCAGAGGAAATTTAATGCAAAAGAAGTATTAAATAATAGGACGAGGTACACATCTAATGGATTCTAGATGAAGTTTAATAATCAAAGTTTCAATTATTTTTGATTTAAAAATTATTTTATATAAATGGTGAAATAAACAATTATTTTTATAATTTTGTTTTTTTTCTTGTTATTTACATGATTATTTTTACTGTTTTTAATGGACTGGGAATTTCATTTAATGATAATGTAATATTTTGACTAAGGTAAGATAATCCATAATATGGTCTTTATGTTAAGGTAATGTTGTCTGTATAATGATATGAGGGATATGAATAAGTGAATTGCATGGTACAAATTACATTATAACTAAGTAAGGACTTGTTGAAATGTGGTTTATGCTATCACTGATAAAGTTTAAAACATTTTTAGAATTATGGAATAAATCCAATATTCTTTGAAGAAGGAAGAATTCAGGTTATCAATAAGGATTTTTGTCAATTCAGGTTGTTACAATGTTTCAATAGAATATATGATGGCGGAATTCACATGTATGGATTGTGGAAACCAATAACTACTATGTGATACACTGGGTAATCAATTTAAATATGATTTCAGGACTTTCTTCATAATGTTTTTAAATTTTCATCTTTCAGAAGGGTTATAAGGTTGACCATTTATGAAAATATTATGATAAACATCAATGGTAGTATTTATGTATAGAAATTGTACAGAAAACCTCAGTTAAAAGACTATTTGGTGATTAACCTTATTTTATGTATGTATATCATATTAATTTTGGAAATATATTAGCATGATTTTAGAAAATGACCTCATTTATGTCGGGTGAAAACCATTCAGTTCTGTTGGCGCCAAAAATATGGCCTGAAAGAAAGGAATGAAGAAGGCCGGCGCGCTGCCTCGCTATGCTTCGCCGCGAAGCCCCGCCGCGAAGCACCAGAGGCGATGACCCTCTGCGAACCCCTTTGACGTTCGCGAGCCGCCGCGAAGCTCCAGAGGCGGTACTGCTCCGCGAACCCATTTGACGTTCGTGAGCCGCCGCGAAGCACCAGAGGCGGTGACCCTCCGGACACCCCTTTGACGTTCGCGAGCCGCCGCGAAGCACCAGAGGAGGTGACCCTCCGCGAACCCCTTTGACGTTCGTGAGCCGCCGCGAAGCACCAGAGGCGGTCCTGCTCCACAAACCCGTTTGACATTCGCGAGCCGCCGTGAAGCCCCAAAAGGCGGCGCACGAGCCCTGCTTCGCGGAACCCCTTCCCTATAAATACTGGACTCCCCCTGAGTCCCAGAGGACGGACAATCCGACCTTTTGGCTTCTCCCCTCCCGAATCGCGAAGCACGCTTTGCCCCGGGAATCATGAGCTCTGCGGGGTACTTCTACTTCACGAGACGACTCTGCTTTGTCTCGTTTTGAGCCCCTCTTCCGGGAGGGATGCCCTTCATGAAGCTCAAGGGCGTTCGCGGAGGAAGGGGATTCCCAAGGGAACCCGGGCAGCCGCGGAGCACTTGTGCTTCGTGAAACACCCAACCCATACGAGTGATCCCTATGCTAAGTCAGGATCGCTCCACTTCGCGAAACACATTGCTTGGCAGGACCCTGCTTCGCGAGACACTCCTTCTTCGCGAGGTAGTGCTCCGCGAACACTGTTCCACTTCGCGAAGCACCTCCCATTCACACCTATGCCCCATGCCAAGGCCAAGGCACCCTACTTCGCAAAGCACACTCCTCTGCTTAGAGATTCCTCTTTCCGTGCGACCCTCCAGGTTTGCACGATGTGATTTCAAAGTCCCATGGACAATATCACCTGTAGCATTGCTTCGCCTAATGCTTCTTCGCATAGACACGCTAACGGCTACTGCTTTTTCGAATAGCCACACTAACGTGGACCCCTCGATGGTTCGTTCCACGACCCCCCATGACCATGGCCTTACCGGCACCTGCCCTTCCCCAAGGACTAGAGGGTACCGGTTATGTAAGTCCTAGGGGTGTGGAGTGAACCCACCTCATCCGAGCTGCAGGACGTTAAACTGCCAAGCACCACGTCCTCAACACATGACGTTAAACTGTGACCCAACCTCGTCTCCCTCACGAAGGACCCCCCCAGCTCGAACATTCGTTGCACCACTCGTCTCCACGGGAATGGAACTCCTCTGCACATGGAATGAGATCCTCCTTGTCGGAGTGGCGCATGTTCGTAGGGGAAGGGCTGCCTCAGAGCGTAAGCCCCTAGCCTTTAGTACGGATGATTTCACCCGTGCATCTCCGTACTTCCCCACTACCAAGGTCAGTGGAGGACGTGACAGGGAACGAGGCACCCCCCTCTGGGCCTCCATCCTGGAGTAAGTCCCAATACCATGGGCCGTCTAACGCGTAAGCCCCTCTTCGCTTCTCACGAACGCATACTTCACGGCGTGATCGTCAGGTCCCTGCTGCCTCTTGTTTCTCACACCTAGCATGACTCACATGGGCTTAGAGTTGGCATTGACCATGACAATACCACGTCCAACATGACGTTAAACTGTATGCCCCCGTCTAGCAAAGACGTTAAACTGCACATCCTGAACTACGAGGTCTTTGATCCATGTCAAGGCATGGTACGTAGGAAGCCTCCACGAGGTCCATGCCCACCAATAGTGGACCAAGGTCTACTTTCACGTCGGTTCACCGACGAAACTTTCATCCAAACTACGAGGACTTTGATCCATGTCAAGGCATGGTACGTAGGAAGCCTCCACGAGGTTCAAGCCCACCAATAGTGGACCAAGGTCCACCTTCACGTCGGTTCGCCGACAAAACACCCTCCTGAACTACGAGGTCTTTGATCCATGTCAAGGCATGGTACGTAGGAAGCCTCCACGAGGTCCAAGCCCACCAATAGTGGACCAAGGTCCACCTTCACGTCGGTTCGCCGACAAATCCTAGTCCGAACTACGAGGTCTTTGATCCATGTCAAGGCATGGTATGTAGGAAGCCTCCATGAGGTTCAAGCCCACCAATAGTGGACCAAGTTCTACTTTCACGTCGGTTCGCCGAAAAAACACCCTTCTGAACTACGAGGACTTTGATCCATGTCAAGGCATGGTACGTAGGAAGCCTCCACGAGGTTCAAGCCCACCAATAGTGGACCAAGGTCCACCGTCACATCGGTTCGCCGACAAATCCCCATCCGAACTACGAGGACTTTGATCCATGTCAAGGCATGGTACGTAGGAAGCCTCCATGAGGTTCAAGCCCACCAATAGTGGACCAAGGTCTACTTTCACGTCGGTTCACCGACGAATCCGCTTTTAACTACGAGGTCTTTGATCCATGCCAAGGCATGGTACGTAGGAAGCCTTCCCAAGGTTCAAAGCCCAACTCCCATCGGACCAAGGTCCCTCATTTACGTCGGTTCATCGACACCCATCGCCTGTCGCTTATTCACGTCGGGGTTCACTATCATCCCGCATGACATTAAACTGTATTTCCTGAACTACGCGGACTTTGATTCCCTGCCACGGGGATACGTATGAAGTCTCGTCAAGGCTCAAGCCCAACTTCACTGTCGCCACCCTGCGATGGTCCCATTTCACTCTCCTTCCACTCCGTTCATCGATCCACCACCCGTTCCGATTCTCGCCCGGACTGTCTTATCCTGGTGAGACCATGTCGGTACGCTCTTCTTCACAGTCGCCCAAGGGCTGGCTCCGGTATCGATATCCCTTCAAGGAGGATCCCTCAATCCGATCTATCCTAGCTAATGCTCTGGTTGGGTTGATCCGTCTCCGCTGGACATTAAACTTACGGCATACCCTGTGTTGAACACGGGAAGCTGAGGAAAACCTCAGATATGTGTCTATGACATGTAATTCCCCGCGCTCGATGTGGGATGCCTCGGGCTTGCACGCCCTCGAGAAGCCTTGTGATCAAGGATAACAGACAGACATGCCAGGTACCCCAGCATCCAGACACGATATTGATGCCTCAACGTGACTACTCCCCCGACTGAAGGTTGCTGCCCTGACTGGACCCTTTGGAATGTCCCGACAGAAGCAGTGTAATTAACCAGCGTCCATGGAAACATGGCACTGGGAAGAGTTTCACGAACTATATATTAAATCTATAAGGGAGACCCGGACTAGGTGATGAGTTCTGAGGAGGAATCTGCAGGAGGAAGAACCGACATCCCCTCATCCCGTTTCGATCAAGGAGCAGACGTACCTGAACAAGGAACGAATTCCTCCCGCCTTTGGAAAGCGGGAATGCGAGGCAATAGGCCGCGCGTCCTCAACGGATGGATGCGCGCGCCCCGGCGAAAGCGTCGGAAATAGAAATGGTGAACCCGACGTGAAATTCTTCTCCTCAGCATGGAGATTAGTAGCGTTCGAGACGCCAGTAGATTGACATGTCACCAGATCCAGATATCCGGTGCCTGGTCCCGCCGTGCAAATAGCGGACCTGCCGTGAAACTCACCGGAAGTCGGGGTAGTGGAACGTGGGGCACTCCGCTCTGCAGCGTGTTGGCGTGGATCCTTCTCACAGACATGGAGGATGGAAGAACGGTGGGGCACTGGCTGTCAATCCTTTTCCTCTTAGTACTGATGAGTTGATCCCTTCGATTGCCAGGAACCAGGTTTCTATTTCAGAGATGCGGTCACCATCCGCTCCTCGCCCACGCAGGGGCAGGGGCAACACCACGATGACCACCCCACATGGCGCCACTCCCACCACGACGGCTGCCACACCATGGAATACGGGACGCCCATGTCCCCTTTCCCCATCAGAGGTCATCCAACGAAGGGTGATCAACAGCCACGTGCACAGGTACGAGGAGGAAGTGGTCATCCCGACCAGGGATATGGCCCGCTTGGACCTGGAGGCCTCCAGGCCTCGCCGTCAACGCCGCCCTAACAGGCCGCGTAGGGAGCCCCTGCTCCCCACCCCGACATTCATCCGTTTCGGGAGTCTATCCCCGGAATGCCTTGATGACTCCTCGCCTTACGCTGAAGAGGCAGGCGCTGTCCGGCTCAGTCCGCTCAGGGCCCCGACCCGGGGGCCCCCGGCGAGAGCTCCCGTCTGGCCGCGTCAGCGCCGCCGTCCGGCCCCGCAGGAAGAGCAGGGAGACTATGTCCCTGCACCACCTGCACCGGCCCGCCTGACCCGACGTCAGTGTCGGGCCCGGGCTGAGGACGCTCGCCTAGGCGCGTCCACGTCGACAACTACAGTGGACTGAGCCACCGCAGACGTGCATCGCGAAGCCCCCGCGTACATTGAGCAGGGGCACCCCTTCACCCAACCAGGATCGAGACCCCAACCACCCCACGGGCAGGCCGGGTTGACTCTCCGGGTTGCAGGCCCAAGCGGTGATCGACGCGAGCTAACTCGTGGTAATGCCACCCCGTACGGAGGTCCTCCCTGTACCGCTACTCCACAGAGCGTGGGCCTTCCCCGCTCCGAGGTTCGTCATGAAGGCATGCCTCGTGCTACCCCCATCCTGCAGGAAGACCTGCCCCGCGGCAGTGACGTTCAGCGCGGGAACGTTTCCCGCGCCCGCTGTACAGGGCATGGAGTCCATCCTTCTGGAGGCACCATCCATCCGGTCCTCCTTCAACGTGGGGGTCCCCCCTACATCCTCTCTGCGACTGGCGAAGGTCCTCCTCGCCCCAGCAACTCAAGGAGTGAAGGCCAGCCTCGCTCCCCCCGCATTGATCATGGATGTCCTCCCCATGCTACTGCTAATCCCAACAGAGGCTCCGCCTACATGGGTGTTCATGGAGGCCCTCCCCATGTGCCCTTCGACATTTTCCCTGGTGCCCCTCGCACCCCGGCTATCTCGAGTGGGGACCCTCTCCGCCACGGCGCCAGCGCCGCCCCGAGGCTGCCTGATAGGGGTCAACCCTGTCCCGAAGAGCCACCCCGGGGCAGGATAGCGGGTCGTCGCCGCCACTAGAAGAATCCTGGGAAAGCCAGGGTGGAGATCAAACCTGCTCATTTCTCCGACTCTGAAGCAGAATACGATTCAGCGATGGAACCTTCTCCCAGTTCCTCCGTATCAAGGACCGGGGCGGGAACCAGACGCGTTAGCCTCGTTCTCCCAGAACATGAGGTCCACCGGATCCCCATCTCCCTCCGCAGATACATCTAGGAGGAAGAGATTCTGGGAACTTCGCAGGTTTCGACCGCGCAGTCACCGCCATCGTCACCCGAAGCGCCCTCTATCTCTACTCGAGATCACGGGGATCTGTTTTGGGAGAGCCCTTGGGCATAGAATCCAGTAAGGGCAGCAACCTTCAGTTAGGGGAGTAGTCATGTTGAGGCATCAGTAGCGTGTCTGGATGCTGGGGTACCTGGCATGTCTGTCTGTTATCCTTGATCACAAGGCTTCTCGAGGGCGTGGAAGCCCGAGGCATCCCACATCGAGCGCGGGGAATTACATGTCATAGACACATATCTGAGGTTTTCCTCAGCTTCCCGTGTTCAACACAGGGTATGCCGCAAGTTTAACGTCCCGCGGAGACGGATCAACCCAACCAGAGCATTAGCTAGGATAGATCGGATTGAGGGATCCTATTTGAAGGGAAATCGATACCGGAGCCAGCCCTTGGGTGACTATGAAGAAGAGCGTACCGACATGGTCTCACCAGGATAAGACAGTCCGGGCGAGAATCGGAACGGGTGGTGGATCGATGAACGGAGTGGAAGGAGAGTGAAATGGGACCATCGCAGGGGGGCGACAGTGAAGTTGGGCTTGAGCCTTGACGAGACTTCCTACGTATCCCCGTGGTAGGGAATCAAAGTCCGCGTAGTTCGGGAAATACAGTTTAACGTCATGCGGTACGATAGTGAACCCCGACGTGAATAAGCGACGGGCGATGGGTGTCGGCGAACCGACGTAAATGAGGGACCTTGATCCGATGGGAGTTGGGCTTTGAACCTTGGGAAGGCTTCCCACGTACCATGCCTTGGCATGGATCAAAGACCTCGTAGTTCAAAGCGGATTCGTCGGTGAACCGACGTGAAAGTAGACATTGGTCCACTATTGGTGGGATTGAACCTCGTGGAGGCTTCCTACGTACCATGCCTTGACATGGATCAAAGTCCTCGTAGTTCGGATGGGGATTTGTCGGCGAACCGACGTGAAGGTAGACCTTGGTCCACTATTGGTGGGCTTGAACCTCGTGGAGGCTTCCTACGTACCATGCCTTGACATGGATCAAAGTCCTCGTAGTTCGGAAGGGTGTTTTGTCGGCGAACCGACGTGAAATTAGACCATGGTCCACTATTGGTGGGCTTGAACCTCGTGGAGGCTTCCTACGTACCATGCCTTGACATGGATCAAAGACCTCGTAGTTCGGACTGGGATTTGTCGGCGAACCGACGTGAAGGTGGACCTTGGTCCACTATTGGTGGGCTTGGACCTCGTGGAGGCTTCCTACGTACCATGCCTTGACATGGATCAATGACCTCGTAGTTCAGGAGGGTGTTTTGTCGGCGAACCGACGTGAAGGTGGACCTTGGTCAACTATTGGTGGGCTTGAACCTCGTGGAGGCTTCCTACGTACCATGCCTTGACATAGATCAAAGTCCTCGTAGTTCGGATGAAAGTTTTGTCGGTGAACCAGCGTGAAAGTAGACCTTGGTCCACTATTGGTGGGCTTGGACCTCGTGGAGGCTTCCTACGTACCATGCCTTGACATGGATCAAAGACCCCGTAGTTCAGGATGTGTAGTTTAACGTCTTTGCTGGACGGGGGCATACAGTTTAACGTCATGTTGGACGTGGTATTGTCATGGTCAATGCCAACTCTAAGCCCACGTGAGTCATGCTCGGTGTGAGAAACAAGAGGCAGCAGGGACCTGACGATCATGCCACGAAGGATGCGTTCGTGAGAAGCGAAGAGGGGCTTACGCGTTAGACGGACCATGGTATTGGGACTTACTCCAGGATGGAGGCCCAGAGGTGGGTGCCTCGTTCCCTGTCACGTCCTCCACTGACCTTGGTAGTGGGGAAGTACGGAGATGCACGGGTGCAATCATCCGTAGTAAAGGCTACGGGCTTACGCTCTGAGGCAGCCCTTCCCCTGCGAACATGCGCCACTCCGACAAGGAGGATCTCATTCCATGTGCGGAGGAGTTCCATTCCCATGGAGACGAGTGGTGCAACGAATGTTCGAGCTGGGGGGGGGGTCCTTCGTGAGGGAGACGAGGTTGGGTCACAGTTTAACGTCATGTGTTGAGGACGTGGTGCTTGGCAGTTTAACGTCCTGCAGCTCGGACGAGGTTGGTTCACTCCACCCCCCTAGGACTTACATAACCGGTACCCTCTGGTCCTTGGGGAAGGGAAGGTGCCGGTAAGGCCATGGTCATGGGGGGTCATGGAACGAACCATCGAGGGGTCCACGTTAGCGTGGCTATGCGAAGAAGAAATAGCTGTTAGCATGCTTATGCGAAGAAGCATTAGGCGAAGCAACGCTACGGGTGATATTGTCCATGGGACTTTGAAATCACATCGTGCAAACCTGGAGGGTCGCACGAAAAGAGGAATCGCTAAGCAGAGGAGTGTGCTTTGCGAAGTAGGGTGCCTTGGCCTTTGCATGGGGCATAGGTGTGAATGGGAGGTGCTTCGCGAAGTGGAACAGTGTTCACGGAGCACTGCCTCGCGAATAAGGAGTGTCTCGCGAAGCAGGGTCCTGCCAAGCAATGTGCTTCGCGAAGTGGAGCGATCCTGACTTAGCATAGGGATCACTCGTATGGGTTGGGTGTTTCATGAAGCACAAGTGCTCCGCGGCTTCCCGGGTTCCCTTGGGAATCCCCTTCCTCCGCGAACGCCCTTGAGCTTCGCGAAGGGCATCCCTCCCGGAAGAGGGGCTCAAAACTAGACAAAGCAGAGTCGTCTCGCGAAGTAGAAGTACCTCGCGGAGCTCATGATTCCTGGGGAAAAGCGTGCTTCGCGATTCGGGAGAGGAGAAGCCGAAAGGTCGGATTGTCCGTCCTCTGAGACTCAGGGGGAGTCCAGTATTTATAGGGAAGGGGCGCCGCGAAGCAGGGCTCGCGCGCCGCCTTTTGGGGCATCACGACGGCTCGCGAACGTCAAATGGGTTCGCGGAGTAGGACCGCCTCTGGTGCTTCGCGGCGGCTCGCGAACGTCAAAGGGGTTCGCGGAGGGTCACCGCCTCTGGTGCTTCGCGGAGGCTCGCGAACGTCAAAGGGGTTCGCAGAGGGTCACCGCCTCTGGTGCTTCGCGGTGGCTCGCGAACGTCAAATGGGTTCGCGGAGCAGTACCGCCTCTGGAGCTTCGTGGAGGCTCGCGAACGTCAAAGGGGTTCGCGGAGGGTCACCGCCTCTGGTGCTTCACGGCGGGGCTTCGCGGCGGAGCTTCGCGAGGCAGCGCACCGGCCTTCTTCATTCCTTTCTTTCGGGCCATATTTTTGGCGCCAACATGTTCCTACTAGGCCACAGGTCTTAAAACCATTACTGAAGGATGAAAAGGGTTTCATGCCTACCAATGGCTTATGTGATGTCTTGGTTATTGTATAATTTTTTTTGGAAAATTTTTTATGATGAAATAGTAGTGCCACTTTTTATGTTTATAGGTTAATGTATTAACCATATCAATTTTGAAGGATAGTTAATGAAAAGAAATTATGATTTTCATTCTTTTATGGGCCATAATATCTACTAAAATTGTATTTTTTAACTTCATGCATCAAAGTTAATTTTTCTATATCTATTTATTAAAATTATTGATAAACTTTAAATAGATAAAAGAAAAACTAAAGAAAAATTTTTTTAAAAAAAATATATCATGTAATTACATTTCATTTTATTCTTTATGAATAAAATAATTACTCAATGTTAGGATAATGATAAAAAATGTATTGTCCTAATACGTTAATTTTTATTGAACCGATGGCCTATTAAATCATAATATATTTATAAAATTAAGGCCCTTTACTTTTCTTTGATCCTTCACTTTTTTGTGATTGATGGGCTCAATCACTCCTTATAAATATTTATGGTTTTCCTCTAATTCCAATCTCCACTCAAAAACTATGTTCCCCTATATGGAAACCTGATTATATTTTACTTTGGGTAACTCTTATGGTTCAAACATTCAGTTTTTAAGTGATGTTTCAGTATTCATTTTTATAATGTGGTTTTCTATAAATGAAACATTCAAGTATTAAACCTTTTATAATCTAGATTAATTTTAAAGAAAAAATTATTTTTAAGGAGGGTAAAATGTAACACCCCAAGATTTAGTGAATTATTTTTTTTGAACTAAATTATTTTTTTTCATATTTTTCATTTCACCATCTTTGAGAATATTTTATTTATATGTTTGGATTATGTTATATTCAACATCAATGAAATTTTCCAATACAAAGAACATAATTTTTACCTTTCTCTACTTGGAATACTATGATTAGATTTGTGCTACACCTAATAACGACTTTCCTCAATGCCTTGTATAACAAACAAAACTGAGTTTTACCAAACAATATTCTATTATTAAAATATTATTATTTATTATAATAAGTCATTACATATCTATTAAATTATAAATTATGAATTGTATTAAAAATTTTAGGAAAATATATTTTTTACAAATATATAAGATAATTTCATAGGTTACTAAATAATTTGAAATGATTATGAAATCCGATTGAATATAAAATAAAATATTATTGTTTGTATAGTCACAATTCTATTTTAAACTAAAATATTAAATTAATTGTAATTATTGGGTGATATAAATTTAATATATATGTTATATATTAAATAAATTAATTTTGATATAAATCCAATATATTTTATAGATATAGGATAAGAAGAAACCCAATTTTATGCTTAAAACCCAATATTTTTGTTAAGGAATTTTTACTAACATTTAATAGAGAACCCATTTTAAATCCAATGGTTGGAAAATTTATGGATTATTATGTGAAAAAAATTCATATTTTAAATTTTAACATAATAATTAGGTAAGGGTAATTTTTTGGTATTTTACAATGAAGTTTTATTTTTTAACGATTAGTGAAAAATACAGAATTTTGGTTCAAAATTGATTTTTCATTTAATTAATTTATATTGTTCATTTATATATTAAATTGTTTTAAAAGTATAATTAGATAATATTTTTATAAATTTATCCAATATATGTAATTTGAACTTTTTTTACATTGATATTTTATATAAATTCATAGAAATCTTTTGATCATTTTTAATTTAAAATCCCTGATGTCGTCCCGTCTTTAGGAATAATTTTATATTAATTTCTGCAACTACTATGGTTTGAATTCTAAAAATAGGATTCCATATTTGGAATCAGAAAAATTTATAATATCTACTAATTTCAACATAATTTTTTTACCAAAGTAATTTATGAATGCAGTTAAAATTAATTGCAACGATTAAGAGAAAAATTATCTTAACAAAGTACAAAATCTTAAATATAAGAATCAAAATGAACTAGAAACATATCCAACTGAACTTTTATGGCTATAATTGGACCATATTATCACTTTTATATATTTGGGTCTATTATTAGATCCACTTGAAGTGAAAAAACGTTTATGGTATTCTATTGTAAAAATATTGTAAGAGTGACACTCCTCCTCCACTATAATAAGACTTCCTCTCCTCCCACTTCATCACACCTCTCACGCCCCTTGTGTCACCCAAAATATTCTCCAATAATCTCCCAAAATCACTATATAACTCTTATAAGACTTTTATTTTTCATAAAATCTTTCAAGGAATCCTTTTTCCACTAAACAAAATGAGTTACCCGATAAAAAGGTAACACCGTCTCTTAAGATCTTTTCATTAATTTTCTTTATACACTCCCTCCATTCACTTTATTCCATTATTGTATAAAACACAGGTGTAATAAATATACTTGGATTTTTTTATACTAATGGTTATACTTACCCTTACTCACAACATCATCTAATGGGTAACAAACATGGTGTTTTTGTGTATGGACAACTACTGCTTTAAGAAAAGATGATTGTTCATTTTCCCACTACCACATCTCATGGTTGAAATTATGATGGAAAAAATATTTATGTATGTTTTATTTAATATTGAATATTTATTTAATCTTTTGTAATATTCTTACAACAAATAGATTAATACTTTCCACCTGGCGTAAATGCGATAATTTTGTTTGAGTAATTGTAGACTACCGCCCCTCAAAGCGATGTGATTTGTTAACAAGCTACATGAAATGTATTTATGATGATTTTATTTAAATTATAATATATATATATATATATTTTAATTTAATTATAATATATATATATATATATTTCTTTTTCTATATTTCTTTTAATACTATAATAAAAACAGAAATAACATTCATGCAAATGTACGGTTTACTGCCTCCATAAACATGCACTTCTATTTCATACATAAATATTATATAGATTATTATTATACACATATATTTAATATATATAATATTTAAATAATATTTTATATTTTTTAAATAATAAAATAATTATAAGGACCAAATATATTAAAAACAAAGATACATTCGAAAAAAGAGAATATTACCCAAAATGAAACTTTAACATAGAATTGTTAACAAGTAGGTAATATAATGTTATAATACAAACACATATGGTATTAGATAAAAGAATATTATTTTATAGAAGATTAATAATAAACTATCATTTATTATACATGTTTTTTATGGGTATAAAGAGAGTCAAGACACAAGGTAAGGGAATTTCATCTCACTTTTTATTTCTATGAGATAGATGCTTTATTAACCACCCATTCCTTTTATGTGGTATGTATAATAACCATGAATGAATTATATTATTATTATTATAATATTTATTTTTATTTACATACCCATTCTATGATATTTATTTCATGGGTTTTATGTTTCAAATGCTTCCAAATCGGTAAAATAGTTTTGTCTCAATTTACCATCAGTGAGACTCATGTTTTGTTTTATACATAAAATTATTTTTTAAGGTGTATATACTTCATTTTTAAATGTTATATTAAAAATATCCTACATTTCATGAAATATTAGTATTAATTTAATTTCCTTCTCTTACATGGAAGGTATAACACCAAGCTACCATGTTATGAGAGTTTATTGAAAAAATCTCATCGCTTTTAACAATTGTTTATGATTATGATTATATTGATGAAATATTATGATCCATATCACAAGAAGAGTAAGTAATTATCATATCCTCATGTTATTAATCATATATTAACATATTGGTACTACATTTACCACACTTTGGTACATAATATAGTTTAGAATGTTTTTTAAGATAGCTCGACTTTACCCTATCCTCAAAGAGAAATCTAAGTTCCTTTAAAACCTTGTTTTCAGAAAAGAGTTTCCAAGAATATTATTCTAATATCCGATGATCATTAAAATAATATTTTATAGTTTTCCATTTATTAGTTTTTTCAAAGGTGTATTTATGCCGCTTTCTAAATGGGGCATTTTTCTTACCCTTTTACAATGGAAAATGAATTTTTTGTTTACCTCATACAACATGTATGGATTTATACATCATTAATCTTTTGAAGAATTATTTTCATGATTAAAGGATAATTTTTAAGAAATTTTTTTCGAATTTTTTTTTCAATGAAATGGTTTTCAGAAGTCTTTCATGATTCTTTTATATGTTTACATGGAAAAATGTTTTCAAAATGATTTTACACTTGTTTAATAATTTTTCAGGGAAAAAGGTTCTAAAAATTATTTCAAGACACATTTATAAGTGTTCTATGTATTATCAATGAAATTGTTTTTAAAACATTTTCAGACATCTTTTATAAATTTTCAAGGAAAATGGTTTTCAAAACGTTTTTAAACTCCATTAATAGGTTTTTAAGGAAATGGATTTAAAACAAATTTTCATGATCCTTTTTATGTTTTCAAGGAAAAAATTTTACAAAATGATTTAACCCATATTTCTATGTTTTCAAATTATTTTCAATGGAAATGGTTTTCAAAGGGTTTTATTTTTTAAATAGAATTTTTCAAAGGAGAAATGATTTTTTTTTCTCAAAAAATAATTCCAAAATATCCTTCCATGTTATTTTTTTAAGATTACAACTGTTGACATTACTCGGAAAATTACTTAAAATGATCCAAGGGTTTCATTTATATTATTTCTTTTATGGTTCATGTTTTTATAGAATGATTTTCATGAAACACTTTTCTCTTTCATGAGTTATATACTTTTGAAACATTATTCTATTCATGGCTTAAGAAAAATGTATCTTTTTTCCATTCATTATGATATGATTACATGTGTATGATACCCATTTCATTTAATGGGTCATGATATTACTATTTATGATTTTTTGGCACATGTATATATGATTCCATTATAAGATGGGTGGTACCTATATCTCCCACCAATGCATTGGGTAACGATTTATATCTCATGAGTTAGACATGGATAGAAGGATAAATTAACATATTTTGGTATTATACGGTTGGAATGAAAAATCAATAAGATTTAGTATTACATGTATGGAATGAGAATTGAACTCCATTGAGTATTATTGTGCTGGAATGAGGAGTAAATTGTTTTTATTAATACTAGTTTAGAACAGGGTGTGACCTAGTTCTGTAAAGGACTTTTTCCACTATGATGGCCTTAGTATCAATGCATTGACTACTACATAAATAATTATATTTTCTTATTTTCCTTCCAAAATTACACATTTTGTTCCTATTCCCTGATTTCGTGGATTATGTTCATTATTTATTTATTAATCAAGTCTTATGAAGTACAATGTTTTATGACTTGATTCATGTGTATAGTCTTTGATATGATGGGTATGATCTTATATATTAATGATTATTTTCTTATACCCTTATTCTCATGATTATACCTACGTATAACCATTTTTACCATTATTGGGCACATGATTTCACCCCTTTATATGTTTTCTTACACCAGGTTATGAATATATGTATTCCATTTGATGTTTCTAATAAGCTTTCTATTCAAGAAGAACCTTGTGGGAGTTGATTTATCACATTTATGTAATGGTGATTATGTTTCCACATTCCCAACAGAACTAGACTATTGTGGTCTTTGGGAATTTTTTTGCATAATGTTTTAAGTATTATAGAAAAGATATGTAATGTTATTGTTTGAAAAGAAAGGTTTGATATATTTGGTATCTGATCAAATTTTCAGTTAACCTTTGTAAACTAGTATGAGGAAAATTTAGTGACATTCTAATGAATATTTGTAACGATACTTATAGGGATATCTCAAAAAATAAATATAATATTATGTTATAATTTAGGAAAATTTCCTATAATTTTGATAAATGGTAGAGTGAGTGGTTTCCTTACAATACATCCATGTTTGGATACTACAAGTGAATGAGGCTTTTGGACAAATTTACATAGGGGTATCAACTCCAAAGAGATGTTCCAAGATTGAATTTGGGTGATTTGTTACAGGACAATGGACCTTTCGACACTCCTAGTTTGACATTCATGGGGGATAAGATTTAGTAATTCAAAAAAACTATTTAGGAAAATCATGGAGGATTTAAATATATATTAGACATGAAAAACATCAGTTGAACCTATGGTTTCAAATATTATGGATGGTTTCATGATTTTTTCTTACTATAAATAATTATTTTCATGACTATATCATTTTTTAATATGATAAGTAAAGATCACACTATAATCCTAGTTTTAGTCAATGGTGGGAACTGGAAAGAACTAGATTAACATTGAATGTGATGGAAGATTTGATAAGGATTAGTCTAGTGGGATTATCAATGGAGTGAATGATGTTGTGATCATGCCAAATCAGTTTTTACATAATAAAATTAACAACATGTACCTTAACAAACTCCTAGACTCACCAAGGAAGATAAAGAAGGAGTTCACTAATAGTTCATATAATTTAAACCCTATAGGAAATAAGAATAGGTTTCCTTTGTGCAAAGAATGATGAAAGAGTCACTTATGTGTTTGTCTTAGAGGAATAATAAGATGTTTTGATAATTTAAAATAAGGACTCAAATTATGTGACTAAAAGGGGAAAATAAATATTTTATTTATTGAAATGGATGAGAATATTGGATTCCCTAAGATATAATAGAAGGTTAAGAGTATTATGTGTGGAATAAACTATCATTATGAAACTCAATGTCCAATGATAAAATCTCATGAAGAGAGTAGGCAGCTTGGTATCTGTAATGGTTATATTTTTTGACGATGATACTACAGATGATATGTGATAGGAAAGAAGTATTAAATAATTTAATGATGTATTATTCTTATGGATACTAGATGAACAGTAATTATGATGTCCCAGAACTAGATGCCACTTAATATGTGCCTGGATCTCAGTATGATACATGGCCTCAAGCACATCCCCCCAAATAAGAGAGGCTTCCGACTAACAATGTGGGACTAGGGTGTTTTTATGGGGAGACTATACCCTCAATGATAGAGTGTAGCATAGTGAATAAACATAAATAGAGGTAAATAGAGGAATAAATATATGTAAAAAATTAAATCATAGAAAGTTATAAATGAACAAGGATAACAACAACCATATAAACTAGAATAACTGAGGACGATATCACATTTCACTAGAAAATAGGAAAACATTGACACAAGAAAATAAGAATAACATGACCCACTAAATAAAAAGTAATAAAAAGGCTATCCCAAGCATTTAGAGATCCTTTATGGCCATCATCTTTGAAGATCCATCCTAAATAGAAAAAAATAAAGTGTTTGATGATTCATTCTTCCCTTTTCCAACACATGTATTCATGTCATCAACTCTGGGTACCAAAAAACACCCGGAGAGGGTGTGAGATAAATCTCAATGGGCCACCGCCAATGGTTTCAAAGACATCTAGCATACATAATATAAATATAATGGTGAGAAAGAATGCATATATAAAGTAATGAAATACAATGTAACTAAATATCCAAGTTCCTTCTTCAGTGCTCATCTAGTTTCTAAACATATAACCAAGTCATTATAGGATTGTACCAATTTATAAATAAGTCACATGATACCAATAGTGAAGGTTCCAAGATGTAGCAAGGAACCCATAATTGAAAGTTATGATGTGGTTCCGTGGTATTCACTAAGGAAACCTATATCTCAGAGGGTGATAACTCAATAGTAACTGAGTCTTGATAAGGGTAAGACTGTAATCCAAGGATCATAGTCTAATGCATTTCACTATGAGATAATTGTTGAATCCAAGGAGTCCATCTAAGGTAAAACGAGGTTGAGCACTGACTGGGCCGAATGGTCTTCAACCATGGAACCTACTTGTCAATTCTTGATCCAGGAGTGTATCTGATACATCCTATAATACAACAAGAGGGATCCTACAGTGTCATACCAAGAATCTAATTATAGATAAGTATCGGTTTCTTTGTTTGTATCAACTATGGTAGGCTGCATCCTTGAAACAGAATGGGGTTCCCCATAGCTCAAGGAATTCCACTAAAAAAATCCAAGGAAATATCATGCCAGGACACACCTATTAGATAATGAAGTCATGTGTATTTTTAATTTTTTTCAAACCATGCCTTTCAGTAGTGTTAATAGTCTAAGTCTCAAGAAACCCATTAATCAAGTCATAATTAATTCATAATATATTCGGTTCAATCCTTTCCTTTCATTAGTGTGATAAGGACATGTAGTGTGAAAATATTCATTAAATCTATTTAATTAATATTCAATAACCATGGTTCATTCCACTACCTTCCATTAGTTTGGTAAGTGGTTCTACAGACATGAAACCTATTATTCATTTACATTTTAGAATAAGTCATATACTTATTATACTTTCCAATATCCATTTAACATTTAATTATCAAATTATGAAACTTCAATTAGGAGGGTCAAGTGGTTAGAATACATGGTACTTTCCATTATTCAGTTCCCAATTTAAAAAAATACATTTAATATAAAAATCATTCCCTTAGAAAGCTTAAGATAACGCATACAAGAACGATGTCTTGAACGTGTCAAAACATTAAAATGACAATTATGGCATAACAAACTACATGGTATGTATGGAGTTTTCAGAATAACCAATAAAACAAGTCACATATTTGGAAATAGAATTCTCATTCAGTTATGAAGAATATAGTCATCGAATATAAATTCAATAAATGGAAACTGGTGAATTCTATAGGCCCTATAAGACAACTCCAAAATAAACAGACAAGAGGGATGAGTTATAGACTTCCAACATTAGGCTTGTAAGACTATAATTTACTGGTATCATTCCTTTATTTGGATTATATTAGATTATATCTAAGAAAATATGAAAAATTATCGCACCTTGAAAAAAAGGTTGAGGGAAAGAGTGAAGATAAATGGATAAAAATTATTCAAGTACCTACCAATGTTCATCCATCATGATTAATAGAATATCAGTCAGTTACAGGATGAATGAGATCATTAAATCCATGGAATTTTCCATCATAAAATCTAAATGGTTTGAAAAGGAAGATAATTCTAAAGGAATTTAGATTAATAGGAAGGGGAGGCTTCATTTGATCATTAAGGAAAAAATTTCATTTAACCCAGAAATTAGCATCTGTACAGTTTGGATGCACCATTTTCCAAACTATGCACCAATCATGCATGAGAACCTAGAGATTGGGGTGCACCACAATGTTAGGCCACATAGTTAGGGAAAATATGTTCCAACTGTGTGAGATGGATTTTTCCCAAATTGTAGACCATCCACCCAGTTAGATTTAATAGTGTTCCCTAGGAGCTAGGTTTTTTCTAACCATGTGACAGGGATTGTTTCACTAAAAATATGCGTGATGGATTCCAAACAAGCCTCAAACACCTTCAAAGAATTTTATAACTCACTAGTAATCTATATTAGGTTCAAAATAAAGAATTAGAGAAAAATATTAATGATCCACACCTGATTGTTATACCATGTTTTTACACTCTTCACTCATTAAAATATATCATCAATGAGATAACCTTCCAAGGGTATAGAAATAAATTCTGAGAATAAATCTTTCCATAAGGAATATATGTTGGTCTCCCACTCTAAAGTCTCATCCTGCACGTGGTCATGCTGCCATAGCAACCATAAAAAAGGGACATACCGGCCTCAGAGAAATATTGCGATCTAGTCAATAATATATACTGGATACTCTTAAATGGTGGGATTAGCATCTAACTCAACTTAAATGGGATTAAAGGTATGGCATGTTTTTTCATGATATGGGAGAAGTTGTGAAATATTAGAGACAACCTTCATTTCAAGGTACCGCTGAGGTAGTACTGACTGATTGGCTACCAGCCCGACTCTCTCAAGGATATCAAACAGCCATATAAAACGAGGTGTTATCTTCTCATGATTCTGTAACTATGTATACACTATATTGGGTGACACCCAATGGAAAACACGATCTTCATATTGGAACTCTAGAGTCCATCAATGGAGATTGTCATAATATTTTTATCTATATTGAGGAGTAGTCATACGCTTCATGATTAGATGAACCTACACTGAAGTCTCTAGAATAGGATGATGACCTAGTAGGGATGTCTCACCTACTTCGGGCTAACACAGTGGCGAACGATCCGACCTAAAATACAAGGCCTCAAACAGATCAATCTAAATCATCACTTGAAAGAAGTTATTATATGCGAACACAATGAGAGGTATATTCTTCACTCAAGTATCACTGAAACCGAGGACACATACTTGGAGAATATACTATAGATCATGTATTGTCCATTTTTATTGTCCACTGATATAAGGGTGAACATTTATTCATAGAAGCAATTGTTTTGCCACAGAATTCTACAATCCCAACCAGAACCATGAGGTGAAATGATATTCCTTATCCGATACCATATATTGTGGGATCCTATATAGTTATATAATTTATTGGACATACCATCTTCCTAGCACATAAACTAAGAAATTCTCCCAAATAGGTATGAACTAAGCCAATTTATTCAATCTGTTAATGAAAACCCATATAGTGTCGCTACCTCTAGAAGACCAAGGAATAACGACTACAAATTTCATGGAAACATCTTCCAATTTACATTAAAGTACTGTAAGAAAATGTAACAAGACTGAGGGTCTCTAGTTCCCAACATTCATCTATTGATAGGTGGAAAACCTTGGGATAAATCTTGTTATCTGATGTTTCATCCAAGGACACCAATATTGGCATTTCATATCTCGATATATATTTGAGATGCATGGATAAACTAGCCCCATAAAGCATGGGATTCATGCATCAACTACCCCATCGCATACATAGGAACCCAAACACATCCATGAATATGAATAATGTCATATTTGTCTGAAGTCCAATCTATAGGTGGGATATCGTCCAATATACTTTCATGGATAACCAATCCATTATCATATAAAAGTATTCTGTTCTTCCCCTTCTCATGTATGGAATATGTAACTTTATAATATGAGGGATAAGACTACTCATGTCTAATATGAAACTCCAGATGTATTTTGTAAAATAATTTCATTAACTTCCATTCATTACTGTCTTCTATAATGGCATTTGTTTGATTTTTCTTACTCATCACATCTACAACCACATTTCCCTTTCTAGGTGTATTGGAAATCTAAAAATCAATTGATTGTAGATACTCAACTCATATCCATTGTCTTAGGTTCAAGTAACACTATGTAAATATATATTTTTGTATCTTGGGGTCTATGTACACCATAAAGCGTTCACTTAATAGATAGTGTCTTATGATACACAATGAATGTACAACTGCTACTAGTCTAATCTCATGTGTTAGGTAGTTTCCCTCATGAGGCCTAAACTACTAAGATCAATATACAATAACTATATCCTACTATATCAGGACTGTTTCTAGGTTAATGCTTGATGGATCACAGAAGATTGTGTTACCTAGTCCAGGATCTTGAATAATTAGAATAGGGGACGAGCTAATCCTCTCTTTTAGTTCCTAAATGGCTTTATCACATGCTTCTAACCACATAAAATTGTCACCCTTCTTTGAAAAACTATTTATAGGTGAAGAAGGTCGGAAAAGTCTTGTATGAAATGCCTATAATATCCAGCCAGCCCCAAGAAACTCTGTATGTGAAACATGTTCTTAGGGAACTTTTAGGATACTATATCAGTAAAATGTTTTGTCCACAAATACACCTAACTCTGATATTATATAACCCATGAAGTGAACTTTGTCAATCTATAAGTGTCCCCTATCAAGCTTAGTGTAATGTTGATTCTCTCTCAGTGTACTCAAAATGATCTCAATATGATTTCCATTTTCACTAAGAGTGTGTTTATACAACAATATTTCATCCAAAAAGACTATGAAAAAGCATCCAAATATTGATGGAAACACTATTCATCCGATCTATGAAAATGACAGGTGTGTTCATAAGACCGAATGACATAACAAGATACACATATAGACAATACCTGCTATAGAAAGTTGTATGACATAAGTTTGATGGCCTGAATCTTCGTTGATGATAACATGATCTCAGATCAATGTTAGATAATGCCTTTTATCCTCAAATATGGTCAAAGAGATCATTTATTTTAGGTAGTAGATATCAATTATTGATAGTAATCTGGTTTAACCATCTATAATACACACATATATATAAGGTTAAATGCTACATCTTAGAAAAAATCATGGGTGAACCCCAAGTTGATGTACTGGGACATATAAAACATTTAGCCTCTAAATCCTCTAACTATTTCTTCATATCCTGAAGCTCTATAGGTTCTACTTTATACATCGGAATGGGCACAAGAGATACTCCCAGAATAAGCTTAATTTTAAACTCTACCTATCTCTATGGAGGTAACCCAAAATAGTCATCACGAAATACATCCCTGAAATGATCCACTACTAGAGGGAAATTTGTTTGATGTAAACCCTGGTCCATCATGAATAGAATAGTGATCTGGGTGGTCACATCACCTTTCCTGTGATGCTTTGGTCTAGCTCTACCAGGCTAGACATCCCATTCCCCCTTATGTAGATAACTGATACCCTCTGGTGATGTAAAATATATCCTTTATTGATAAAATTATACAAAGGCATGATACTGAACTACCTAGTACAACATGAAAATGACATCAAAGCCCATAATATTGAGAACAAAGAGGTTAAATGTGAAAGGGTAACTACCTACCTCAATGGGAAAAAACCTACAGTAGAATATTCCCTCTGACCTTATCCCAAAAAGTGTATCTAGGGTTATTACACCAAATTAATATAGTAATCATAGTTCAAGACTTTACACAAAAGATACAAAGATAAAAAAGTTCAAATAACCTGTATAAACTAATGTAGATACTATTGTATAGTCCACTAGAGAATTACCACATACTATAGATGGTAATGCAGCCACATCCTCGAGTATCGACGGTAGGGAATGCATCAGGCCAGATCTATGACCATGTATAATAAATCGACAACCATGATCAAAACTATTATGTTAGAGATTTTGGGGATCATGGGTTTTCCTACCTAGGCCAAGACCTCCCCCACAGGCAGACCTACTAGTGTCATTCTTTCTCCCCACCTAACATGGTGTAAAAGAACCCATTATTGAAGGACAACTTGGTACAAATCCTTTTAATCTAGAATCTGGTGGAATGGTCCCACAGAAATGATAATGATTACACATACGAACATAATCTCGACACTCCATTAGATCTTTATCACAAAGAGGCTTCTGGTGGATCACCATCTTCACTAATTCCACACTATAGAGCTATCAAAATTGCCAGGCTGGTTGTCACTTCCCTGACAAGAAAAATTTAGGGAAAGTTTCCTACCACAGCATGAACTTCTGGACTACCGCCAAACTGGTCCTATATGCCCAGTAATATTATCCTACCTTAGGTTGAACTTAGTGATAAGAGCATTATTGACTATTTTAGAAAATTTAGGCCTGTGAAAGACATTCACCTGCATATAGATGGTGTACTAGAGACCATCATCTAAATATCAAGAATGAGAAATCTCATCACCGACTAGAGGTGGTGAAAATCCCCAAAACACCATGAAACACATTGAATATTAAATAACTAACATAGAACCCTGCTCATGATGCAAGAACTCTTTGGCTCTATCAAGTATCACGGTCTGAGGAAAGAACATATCACATAAGGAAGTCCTGAAATCTACCCATAACATGCCCTGATGATGACATACATGGGTAATCACATCCCAATAACTCTTGACTGAATCACATAGCATGTAAGTAGAAAGATTCACCCTCTACTCAAGAGGTATCTCTAGATGCTTAAAGACTGAGAAGGTGGCCTCAAGATAAGGATTAGTAGCCTATGGACTACCGACACATGATAAAGTTAGAGAATGATGCTACTGGAACTCATGAGTCAGATTAGTTATCATAGGTGAAACTCATGGAGAAGCCCTCATAGAATGCATCAGGAAAAAGAAACAATCATGATAATGGGAATCATTGCATGGATCAGGTAAAACAGGTTGTGTCTCAAGTGGCACTCTGGGATGTATGACTAGTAGTTCAGGGCCCACTATTTCTGGAGAATGGTTGTCTCCACCCTCCTCGCATACAATACAAGGGCATCATGGTGGTATTTGTCTAAAATTTCCAATAATACACTTTAGAACAAGACTTATGAAGATATATAACATCACTATAAGTATAAAAACATTAAAATGATAACTACTGAAGGCATACTACTCCAATTACCCACATAGATGGCTAGATAGCAGTAAGTGATCAATTATAACTTCAATTTCATTTTACATTTAATTACCATGTTCACTTGTTTACCTTTCATAAGCATTATAAGGATGAATAAGGATAAGAAACCATCTCATTTTAGAGGTCTTATTTTAATTTATAATGGATATTCATTCCAAGTGAACTAGTTCCCATACACATTATCAATCATTGAAATACAAATTTATTCATAGAATAATGTCTAGACTCAGTAAATTACTCATCCCAACCAATGAGGATCAATAAAACATCATGAATTTGGATAGGAAATCAATAAATCACAACCAATTTTAATTCAAGAATAAGCTAACTATCATAGAATCGCCCAAGAATCCCAGGAATATCATGAAACGCAAGTAGTGAAATTCCCCTATATAGCATCACAATATGAATGATGTATAAATTATATATTCTTATAACGATGTGTGAACCAATGCTCCTTTACCTTATATCATTGGTCGAAGGATGAAGTAAAATCCTCAATCAGAATAATAATCAATAACTCCACACTCCATGTGTGTGACCCAAATAGTGAAATAATATAAACTATTATACATAAAAGTAAAACAATAAAAATAATTCTAGAAACAAGGATTTTACCCTAAACATGGGTTCTCGATGCCCAAGCACAACTCATGACCACTCACAAAGCATTCCTAAGATCATGAATATTTTCTCCAAATGGTAATGAATGAAATAAACCTCCTTTGGTACCACATTGTGATGTCTCAGACCTGGATGCCACATAATAGGTACCTCGAGCCCAAGGGGACACATGGCCTCTATCACACCCCCCCAATCCTATAAGCAACTGAGTAGCAGTGAGGGTAAAGGCTATGTTTGGGGAGAGACTATTCCTTCTTTATCAAAGTGTAGAATTTTGGATGAACATAAACATAGGTAAACAATGCATGTAATATAAGTAAACAGTGGAAGTAGAAAAATTAATAAATGATTAAGGAAAATAAAAACAATATCAACTAGAATAATTTATGATGATATGTCATGTCACTAGAAAACTGGAAAACATGGATGCTAGATAATTTGAATAATATGATCCCCAAAATTAAACAAAATCACAAGACAATCATAAGAATCCAATGCTCCAAATCAATCATCATTTATCAAGATGCATCATAACTAGTAAGAAATAAAGTGTTTGAAGTGATATGATTTCCTTTATCAGCACATGCATTCATGTCATCTACTCTATGTACCAAACGGTTCCCGTAGAGGGTGTGAGATAAATCTAAGTGGTCCACTACAAATGGTGTCTATAAAATATGGCCTGCGAAATGGAAATATAATATTGTGAAATTATGCATATATAAAGTAAATAAATACTATGTAACTATATACCGAATTAAATTCTTTATCCCTAGGTTGGTTTCTGAACATATAACCAAGTTACTATTCGATTGTACCAATTTATAAATAAGTCACATGTTAACAATAGTGAAGGATCCTTGATGTAGCAAGGCAAAAATAAATGAAATTTAAGAAGTGGTTCCATGGTATTAACCAAGAAAACCTAGACCTGAGGGGTCATTAACTCAGTAGTTACTGGGTCTTTCTATGGTAAAAAGTGTAACCCACATATCATAGTTCAAAGAATTCCACAACGAGGTGCCTAAAAAATCCCAGGATTTAATCAATGGTAAAACAACAATAAAATTACTATACCCAATGGGATTTAACCATGGAACCTATTTTTTCAATATTGGATTCAAGGAGTGTATCCAAGGCATCCAATAATTCTGCATGAGAGAACCTATGGTGTCATACTTGGAATCTATGGATAAAAAATAATCAATTTAAAGATGGGTCTCAACAATGTAAAGCCACATACTTTAATTGGAATGGGGTTCCAAGAATCTCAAGGCATTCCTCAAAGGAATCCATGGAATGATCGAGTTAGGAAACTACAATTAGATAATGAAGTCATGTTTAATTTCAATTGGTTCAATACATTACCTTCATTAGTGTGAATAGTCCATGTATCTTGCAGCCCTTTAATCAAGACATAATTAAGAAATTATTCATTTGGTTCAAGCCTTTCGATTTATTAGTGTTAAAAGGACAAGTAGCATGTAAAAAACCAATGTTCATTCCTCTACCTTCAATTAGTGTGGTAAGGGGTGCTACATACATGAAACCTATTATTCATTTATATTTTAAATAAAGTCATATACTTAGTATACCTACCGATCTCCATTAAATATTCAATTTTCAAATTAATACACTTAAATTAGGTGGGTCATGTGATGAGAATAAATGTTACATTCTTTTTATGAAATTCATAATTTAAAACAATAAATTTAATATAGGAAAGATTAGCCTTAGAAATTTCTATCTAAGGCACACCCGAATGGTAGATTAAATGTGTCAGAAAACTAAAAAATAATGGCATAACATTTTACATGGGATGGATGCAGTTGTTTGCGTATCCACTAAAAAGTAACAATATATTTTAAAATAGAATAAAAATATGGTTTTAATAAATATAAAAATGGAATATATATTAAATAAACATAACCCAATGAAATTGGTGGGACCCACATGACAATTTCAAAAATCAATGAACTTGAGCGAGGAGTTATAGACCACCCACCTTTAGATTGTATGAATTTTCTTTTTCGGTATAGTCCTTTGATTTGGATTGGATCGAAGTTGATTTAGGAAAAGCGGAAAATACTCACACCTCGATAACTAGGTTGATTAAAAGAGATAAGTCAAATAGCTCAAAAGGACTCATGTACTTACTGTTTCTCATCTCATGTGATGAGCATATGGTCAATCAGATCTCGTATGAAGGATATATTTCTTTCCATAGATTAAGCCTTAAAAAAACCCCAAATGGGGAGAAAAGGAGGATAATATCACATGAAATCATTTTATGGGGAAGGAGAAGTCTTAATTAGGTCCTTTATAAACAATTGGTCTTTTATCCATTGAATTAGCCAATTCAAGGTTTGGATGAATGATTTTCCACACCGTGCACCAACCATGCACGATAACCATGTAAAAGGGGGAAAACATATGGTTTGGTCACATGATTAGGGAAAACCATGTGATAATCATGAAAGATTTCCCTACCCGAAATGCAGACCATCCACATGGATAGATATAATCATGCACCCAACCTTCATAGTTTGCTCTAATGGTGTGACAAATCTAATTTCTCCAAAAAAGTTTTTTGGGCTTCAAAAAATCCCCATACAGCCTTGAAACCTTTTCTAACTCATTAGGAATCCACATTAGGTCTAAAATAAAAATTTAGGCTCAAATTTTAAGGACTTCTTCCTGTGTGAAAAAATTGGTTCTTACATTAAGAGTCATCATTTTTATGTATTAGGATCCAAAAATTATGTTCTATGAATAATAAAATATAAAAACATTATTCTACTATTGTTTTCCACTCAGTATTTACAAGTTTATGTTGAATGTTTTTGATGAACTAGTAATGTCATTTAATGAAAACATGAATTTTTTACTATGGTAAGATCACCCTTAATATGTTCATTATGTCTAGATAATGTTGTTTGAATAATGATATAGGGGACCTGAATAAGTAGATTAGACAGTATTGATTACCTTGTAACTAATTGAGAAATTGTTGATAGATGATCTATGCTATCATTAACGAAGTTTAAATCATTTTTTGATTTATGGAAGAATTCAAAAATACTTTTAATAAAAATGAATGCATGTTTACAATAGGGTTTTAGGTTATTTTGGGTTATTACCATGTTTTAATAGAATATATTATTTTGGTATTCACATGTTTTGAATTTGAGAACCAAGAGATACTTTTTATATACAGGGGAGTCAATGATTAGATGATTTCTTGTCTTTATTTCTAAATTTTTGTATTTTCATCTTTATGAAGGGTTATAGGGCTAACCATTCATTAAAATATTTGGTTAAAAATCAGTGGGTGTATTTATATATTAGTGTTGTATTGAAATCCATGGTAAAAATACTATTTAGTTAATAATCTTATTTCAAGGATTTACATCATTTTTATTTTGGAAAATTATATTAATGTGGTTTTATAAATGGAAATCTTGTATGTGAAGTGAAAAATAGTCAAGTCCGACATGTTCGTGGCTCTTGAACCCATGACCTATGGACAATAACGGTTCCATGCCTAACACATGCCTGCATGATGTCAGGCTTAATATAAAACTTTTTGTGATTAAATATTTATGATGAAATAATATTGTCACTTTTTATGATTACTAGAATTTTTTTATGCATATTTATTTTTATGTATAGTTAGAGACAAATTTTTATCATTTTTATTAATTTATAGGCCTTATGATCTGCTAAAACTGTATGTCAGCACTTCATGCATAAATTTTAATTTATGGACATCCATTTCTTGAACTAATGAATAAATTAGAGATAGATAAAATCACAACTAAATAATTTTTTTATAGAAATATAACAAGTAATTATATTTACTTATATTCTTGGTCAATAATATAATTATTCAACATTTGTATAATGATAAAAAAAATGTGTTTTCCTAATACCTTAATTTTTATAGATCCGATGACCTTTTAAATCATCATAGATTTATGACATTGAATTTTTTTGATGAATAACTAGTTTTTGATTGATGACATCAATCAATACCTAATAATATTTAACTTTTTCCTCCATGTCCAATCATGACTCCCAACCTATGTTCCCTTATGTGGAAATCCATTTATAGGTCACTTTGGGTAACTACTATGGTTCCAAATTTCCATTATTAAGGTATGTTTTAGTATTCATTTTTACAATTTTGGTTTCTATTAATGAAACATTATTTTATTAAACCTTTGATAACCTATATGAATTAATAGGGTGAAA
Source organism: Viscum album (assembly GCA_963277665.1). Taxonomy (NCBI): domain Eukaryota; kingdom Viridiplantae; phylum Streptophyta; class Magnoliopsida; order Santalales; family Viscaceae; genus Viscum; species Viscum album. The sequence continues at coordinate 38,352,247 of OY728138.1, forward strand.
TTCATTTAAAGGGGGTCAGATGTAACACCCTGATATTTTTTGAATTATTTTTTTCAAATTAATATAATCTTTCTCATATTTTTCTTTTCATTCAAGATTTAAAATAGTTTATTTTAATTTTTTGTATTATGCTATATGCAAACCAAGTTAATAATGAACTATAAACATCATAAATTTTATCATCATCTATATGGAACACCAATATTTAATTGTGTTACATGAAACAATGTCTTTCATCGATGTCTTGTATAACACGCGTGATCTTGTTTTAGAAATCAATAATATATTATTAAAATATTTTTATTTAATATAATAAGACATAACCTAGCCAGTAAATTAGAGTTCATGAATTTTATTAAATAAGTTATGAAATATATGGTTCATAAATATATGATGAATTGATAGGGTACCAATTAAATATAATTGAATATGAAAACCGAATGAATATAATGGAAAATATTATTATTTTATGGTCAAATATCAATTTTCTTTAATAAATTATGCAAATTTTAATTAGTAGGTGATATTAATGTAATATATATGTTATGTATTCAATAAAATAATTTTGATATTCATCTAATATATTTTATAGAAATAAGATAAGAACAAACTCAATTTTATACATAAAACCCAATATTTTTATAAGGAATTTTTACCACCTATTAATGAAAAACCCATTTTAAATCTTATTTTTTGAAATTTTTATGGAATTATTAGGTCAAAATTAACTTCATAGTTTAAATCTGAGCATTATAATTTATTAGGGTAATTTTTTTGTATTTTTTATTCATGTTTTATTATTTTATGAATTGTTAAAAGACTGAATTTTATTACAAAACTACTTTTTTATCTAATTTATTTATAAGATTAAATTATAATTTAAAATAGTTTAAAAGTTTTATTGGGTAAAAATTTTATAAATTAATATAATTAGGTCATTATAAAATATATCACAGTAAAATTTGATATAAAATATTAGAAAATGTTTTATTATTTTAACTTTAAAAACCTACAGTGTTGTCACGTCCATGGGATAAATTTAAATAAATTTATACAACATATATGATTGAAATTTGTAAAAATGGATTCCATATTTTTTACTTAATATAATATATAATTAATAATAAGTAAATCATAAATTTGGACAAAAAGGTTTAGTGAATTTAGTTAAGAATTATTACAATGATTAAGAGAAATATTAGGTTAATAAAGTACTAAACCTTAACTTCATGACCCAAAATGACCTAGAATGTTTTACAAGGGACACATTCTCACCATATTTTGATGTTATAAATCCTTTTATTTTATTTTATTCATTATTGGATCTAGTTGAAATGTGAAAAATGTGTATCGAAATCCTCTTTCAAAATATTACAAAAGTGTCACTCCTCCCCTACTATAAAAATGCATACTCTCCTCCAACATCCTCACACATATCAAACCCCATGGATCACCCAAAACATGAATAAATAATCACCCAATATCCCTACCTTACTCTTATATTCCATTCGATTTTTAAAATTTCATCCAAGGAAGCCTTTTAGCACAAACCCAAAGGAGTTACCTGATTAATAGGTAACACCTACTCTCAAACTCCTTTCTTTTATTTTCTTTCCCCACCCTCCACTATATTTATTCTATTATTGTATAAAAAAATTAATATCTTTAATGTAATAGGATGTTTCATTCTAATTTTTTCACCTACACATATACACACCTCTATCTACTGTGTAACAAAGATATTGTTTAGGTGTACGGCAAACTACCACCTCACGAAACTATTGTTGTTCATTTTCCATTTCCACCTCTCATGGTGGAATTATGAGGGAAACTCTATTTATATATGTAATATACTATATTTATTATTTATTCAAACTTATTTAATCATTTTATAACAAATGTTTTTATATTTTCAACCTGGTGTAAATACGTATTGTTTTTGATAAAATGTGGACTACTGCCCCCCTCAAAGTGATGTGATTCATTGACAAACTTCATGGAAAGTATTAAGTATTTATTTTGTGAAATTATATGATATATATGAAAACTTAATGATACAGGAATTAATATATATAAACATTTATTGAATTATTATTTACTAAATACGAAAAAAACAGAAATAGTGCTCATGCATATGTACGGCTTACCATCTCCAGGAATAGTCTACTCCTTTTCATAATTATATATTATATATATAATTATATTACACATATAATGAATATAAATTATATTTATATCATGTTTTATTTTTTGGAAATTATGACATAAGTCTATGGGCCAAATAATTTACAAATTAAGGCATATCTGGAAAAAGCAAATCTTTTCCGAATTGAAACCTTAAAATAGAATTGTTAAAAAGTGGGTAATATAAAGTAATAATCAAAACATAAATAGTATTAGATATAATAATATTATTACTTAAAATATTGACACTAAAATTACTGTTATTATATAGTAATAGTCTATTAGTATGAAGAGAGTCAAGACACAATGTAAGGGAACTTTATCTCCATTCTTATTTATTTGAGATAAAAGATTTATTCACCACCCTTTATTTTTATTTGTGTTGGGTATAATACACATTAATGAATTATATTAATAGTATAATAATATTAATTTTTATTTACCTAACTATTTTATGATTTCTATTTCATGTGGTTTAGGTTTCAAAAGTTACCATATCTTTAAAATAGTTTTTCCTCGATTTAACTTCTTTGAGACTCGATTTTTATTAAGTACCTAAAATTATTTTTCATAGTGTATATAAATAACTTTTACAAGTTATATCATGAATATAGTACTTATAATTATATTTTTTTCTTCATTTAATTTTCTTTTCTTACATAGAGAGTATTCTCCCATGTTACCATGGGATAAGAGTTTATTGAAACAATGTCATCTCTTTTCAGGATGATTTTTGATTATGATTTTTTTTATGAATTGATATGAGATGTATCTCAATAACAGTAAGGTTATTTATTATCATATGGTTATTCATGATATATTCAGGTATTGGTACATTTTTTTACTCTTTTATAAGTAATATAGTTTTGAATTGTCTTAGAAATCTTGAGTTTACCCTCTCAACGATCGGGAATCTGTATTCCATCATAACCATGTTTTCTAAAAAATATTTCCATGAAAAATATACTAATATCCCATGACCATTAAAATAAATATTTACTATTTTATCATTATTTTTTTTCAATTTAATCTTTTATTTCTTTCTAAATGATGCAATTTTCTATACTTTTTACCATGAAAAATGAATGTTCTTTTTAACTCATACGACATGTACAGATTTTTTCATAGTGAACCCTTTGAAAATTCATTTTTATGATTAATGTTTAATTTTCATGATTTTTTTTTTAAAATATATTTTTATATAAATGTTTTTAAAAAATTTCAAGCTTATTTTTTGTGTTCTCAAGGAAACTTATTTACAAAAAAAATTCAATATTCTTTAATATGTTCTCAAGGAATAATTGTTTTCAAAATGTTTTGAAAATTATTTTATATATTTTTATGAAAATGGTTTTCAAAATGATTTAAATCCACATTTATATGTTTTCAAAGTCTTTAAAAAAAATTCCAAAACTTTTCATTTCTCCATATATGAATTTTCATGGGAAATGGTTTTTGAAACATATTCAAGCCCTTTTTATAAGTATTCATATAAAACGTGCTTCCAAATGTTTTCAATAAACTTTTATATGTTTTCAATGAAAATGGGTTTTAAAATGTTTTCAAGGCTTATTTACAAGATCTAAAATTATATTAAAAGGAAAAGTTTTTTTAAAATTTTTGATGTTATAATTAAAGTTATCCAAAAAAGATAAGATATCATTCTCAATAAAGTTTTTCAAAATAACCTTACAAGTTATTTTCCTTCTAGGATGAAATCTGTTTATGTTACTCATGAACTTCTAAGAAATTTCCCAAAAGGTCTTATTCATAATATTTGATGACATGTTTATGTTTTTATTGAATTATGCTAATGACACCCATTTCTCTTTGATAGGTTATATGATTTAAAGCCCACTTTTTTCACGTGTTATTCATTTCATTAACTAATTAAGAATCCTGTTTCATTTTTCTTGTGTTATTATACGCTTACATGTTTACGATTCCAATTTCATTTTATGGGTTTTGATTTGATTTTTATGAATTTTTGGCCCATATATATATATATATATATGATTTCATTATGACATGGGTGGGACCTATGTCTCCCTCTAATGAAATGGGTAATGATTTATATCTCATGATATTGATATAGATTGAATGAGAAATGAACTTTGTTTAGTATTATAGGGATAGATCGAGAAATGAACTCACTTTAGTATTATAGGTATATAATTAGAAATAACGCAGTTTATAATTACAGGGCTGGAATGGAGAGTCAATAGAGATTAGTAATACATAGAAGGAATTGGATGTGAACCTTGTTCAGTAAAATACTTTTTCCACTAAGATGACTTTGATAAAAATTCCTCTACTACTATGGAAATATTTATATTTGTTTTTGTGTGAACCACAATTTCACATTTTATACTTTTGATATTCATTCATGTGCTATGTTATTTAATTTCTAATTATTCATGTCTTATGAACATCCATGTTTTATGACATGATTCATGTTTATGAGCTCTAATTTTTTTTGGTATGAGCATATATTTTCACAATTAGGTTCTCATACGCTTATGCTTAGTATTAAGCTTACGGATCTCCCTTGATTACCCTTAATAAGCATCTGAGCTCACAAATTTTTTGTTTCCTTCCCCCAGATTAGGAAGATATATATTATGATTTATGTGTCAGTAAGGGTTCTATTCTAGATGAACAATCTCGGATATGATGTAGATAATTTATATACCATTGATTATGTTTCCACATTTCCAAAGCCACTAGACTAGTATAGTCTTTTAGAGTTTTTTGTATAATTTTTTTAAGTATTTAAATAAATTATGTAATGATAATTTATAAAAAGAGCGGGTAACTATAGTTATTGATTCACTACTATAGGATTATACTTCGGTACATTATATGGATTAATTTAGATTCATCAATCTATCTTTTTCATATATTATGGGAAGGTTGGACACCCCTACTAGGTTTTATATAAATGAGTAGTTTGGTGGATTATATTTTATATTCTAGTCATATATTCTTTAAATAAGGTAATTTATTTCAATATATAAGATTTTTGTACCCTCATACTAGTAACAAACCTAGGGCTTATTAAAGGTGGTACTTGGGTGTCATTATCTCTCACCCTTTATTATCATCCCAGGAGGGTTACCTCAACGGGGGGGGGGGGGGGGGGGGGGGGTCGTGACAATAAAACTATCAAATGTTGGTAAGCCAAAATTCATATGTATATTATAATTTGGATGTATACTATTGGTTTTGTGATGGTTTTGGGAATAAGGTTATTAATTGTGCATTACCTGTGAAAATGAATGTGGAAAAGGAAACTTATAGAGTTGATAAATAGTTGTTGGAAACATATCAAAACTAGATGAAAATGAAAATGTGATTTTCTGTATTTTCATAATAAAGAAGGATTTGGGGTGCCAAATATCCAACAGAATTTTACATCATCAAAACTGTTCCATAATCATTGTATGTGTTTATTTTAATTGGTAGTAGCTTGATCTAAAAACAAGTTTTTTTCAATAGTTTTAATACACAATTATTATATTTGGTATCAAGATTCATTTAGCAATTGTATTTATTAAATTTATTGAATGATATTATTAGTAGATGTTTTAACATGTTTTAATGTTGGCTTTAAGATAATTGAAATTTTATACGTTGTATAACCCATTTAAACCACTTCTATAACCCAATTTTTTGTTGTGGTTTAAAAAACCACTATTTTTATTTTTTCAAAATACTAAATCCAACAACATACCATATAAATATTAATACCAGAAAAAATTCCAGGTTTATAGATTATAAAAATTTCTTAACTCAACCCATTAACTTTCCCTAAACAAATATATATGTATATCCCCATGTTATCCATGTGACACAAAATTATCCTACTATAATTAAAAATCAATAATCAATCCACACAAAAATCCAAAAATAATTTTCAAAACTCAAACAATTAGAAATATAATTTTAACATATAACCATCAATTCTTATATATATAAATATTATCATACATAAAAAACAATGACATGATTATGAATTTATCACTATATTCCAAAAAAGTCATCAAATTAAAAAGAAAACTCTAAGTAATACCAAAAAAATGAACCTAATAAAATATCATGCATGTATTTCTAATCCATGATACTAATTAAGTGAGGAACCTATATATCTAATTACATAAATTAAGATACAGATAATGAGTTTAGTTAAACAATAACATGAATTTAGTTATAATAAATTGTGACTAGTATGAAATCAAGACATATCACAACCTAACGAACACAAATCACCTCTATCTGCATCTTCCTCTCTTGCTATATCTCCACACCATACACCCAAAACCTATATGACAATTGTTTTCAAAATTAAACAATGATGTATACTTAATTTTTTTTCTTAAAAACAATAAAATGTTTTATACTGAAATATTAAGAAATTTTATATTTTACATGCTAAGATGAACTAGCCATTGAGGAGATGTCACTAGGGACACACCTAGTTTTATTTTAATATATATCATAAAATTTTTTTTGCAGATAAAATACCTATATATCCCACGTATATATATGAGTATCATGTTGCTACATTTTTTCTATCATTAAATGAAATTCCCTATAAAAATTTATAGGTAGGGAGTAACTAAAACTTATAGTAGATACAACTCCAGTCCCTAGTGAACTACAAAATACCTCATATAGTAATTGTCCATACCATATCCCACACGCACAATGAAGATGCTCCTTCCATTAGACATGAATAACTAGATCATCCCAATAGATAGAGAAATTATATGTGGGATTAGATTCCTATAATTTTTTTATTTTTAGCTATAATACAAGTAATAGTAAAATTTAAACTAATATGGATTAAGAAAATGACAACTGACAATAAAGTGTGAGCTTAAGAGAGAGGGAATTAATTAATAGCAACACTACTTATTTAGTGCATATTATTATTAACTAGAATGTGATAATCATAAAATAGAATTTTCTTTACTATCATCAGTTTCATAATTTACTACCAAATTGAATTTGTTTATTTGAACCATTAGAATGAAACTAAAATTCATACCACAACATCATTGGAATGATCATTCACCTAACATAAATCCAATTCATATGAACATCCAAAAAAAGTTTCATCTGGGAGATTTGATACCATAATATATTTTTCAACATTTAAAAGAGATAAATAAAATTTTAACATATCCAATACATAATATTATTATATAAACATTTAAAATGATGAAAATATTATAATTGTTTCATAAAAACTCTTCAAACTGGATATGTGGGTGGTGATTTATTTCACATAACCTGATTAGATTATCCTTAAAACTTCAAAAAGTGAAAGAAACGTAATTCAATTGTAATATAAGAATATTTTATTTTATTTTTATATACATGTATATGTGTAAAATGAAATTAAAATAATAATATAATATTTAATAACACATGTTTCTATTGATGATAAAAATAAAAAAGAACCATCCACTACTCCCATGGTACCCTTTAATATACATTATCTTCCATATATTATGTGTTCAATGATGTATCATTCAAATCAGGAAACACTTTCCAATTAATTGTTTTGTTTATTATCCAAATTTTTTAATGTCCACCCTCATTTGATAACATAATCTAGAGTAATGTGAAAAGAGCTGATTTATGGAATATTTTTTTAAAATATTATAATATAATTAAATGAACCATAAGTATTGAGGAATAATTTATTAAAATTTACTTAATTTTCAAGTAAAATCCACATTCTTCCAAGATTATGGCATAAGCAACCAATCCGAATATGTGATTAGAAGTGTCACTATTTCATCAACCAAAAGGCTCTATATTTGGACAAATATTACTAAAACATCATCTATGAGGACCTTATAACATGAAAAGGAGGAAAAGACAATCAATATATTTATATTTAACACATATGAATTGTTAATTTATATCTAGGTAATGAAATTTTTCCTATATATTATGAAAAAAAGTTGTTATAAGTATAAGAAACTACAATAACATAATTTTTTATAAAAGTTGTAACTATAACTACAACATGCCAATATCATCATGAGGAAACAGAAGTAACAAACCATTCCCCTATTTTAGTAACATCATGTGATGAAAATTTTGAATCACCGGGAAGTGTCCCAAATAACTAAGGGGAGTGAGATATAAGGTGACCTAGTAGTGTTTGGGTGGGACCCTTAGATATTATTAGACAATATTGATAAATCTGGCACATCCATCGAAATATCATCTTGTAGTCATATATTATTCCAGAAGAACTTATTTATTCACATTCTAGTTATTTAAAAATGTAAAAATAGCTTTTGAACATTTATTTTGAATGATTCATAAAAATAATAAATTTTTAAATGTTAAAAGATTAATAGTAATAAAAAAATAATACCTAGGTAAATTAATAAATGACTACACAATCAAACAAATATAAAATTTAATTATCTAAATTGAAAAAATCATGTATAAAAATATATTTGAATTTGTAAACATATCCACAGTACTGGAAATGAATATCAAATAACATAGGTAACTGATAAGTCAATGGATCATTGCAAATAAAATAATTTGTTTCCTTAAATCAAGTTGTAATATAGCTCTATCATTACTATTTATACATCATCCACCATTGATAGATTAATAGTTACAATATAATGATGGAAAAATAATAAAATTTATTCTTGTTTATGGTATTTGATGTAAAAGGTTAAATATTATACTTCATCACCCATATCATACAAGTATCTTTGTTTTATTTAATCAGCTACAATCACCCTTTTATTTACTACATCTTCCACTTGATCTAAAATATTCCCTTGCGATGTGAATAAATATAGATAATTTAATTCATGTTCATAAAAATAAAACAAATAAGAGAAGCTCAAAGAATTATATTTCAAGGAATAGGTTTTCTTAGCACACATAATATTTACGGACATTCATTTCAATAAAACAGCCGAAAAAATGACCATGGTAGTTTAATTCAATTATGTCATTTTAATTTATATAGTATCTCAATTCAATTACTATAAATATACCAATATTTTATGTTTTTAAACCCTCTTCCTACTTGATTTTACAAAACTTATTTTCATTCAAATTTTATTTGTGGAATTATCTATTTATCTTTATATGAACACAATTAAGAAACATAAAATCATCTAAAACTCATCACGATTTTTGGTACTCATGATCTATAGAAAATAATTTAAATTATTATATTTATAGAGTATATATGTCATCATAATATAAATTTTGATTATAGTATATATGAAGAAACACACTGTGAAAACCTTTTAAAAACTACTTACTAACATCTACTATTATAGATATACCATTTCATATTCTAATTCTCATGAATCTCTTCACTTTTATCATAATATATTCTCACCATTTTGTAGCACATATCGTTTTGATTTTAATAATTCTATATCTATTAAATTAGTATTTGAGAACCTTCCAACTAGTTGTCTAGTAGAAATAAATATTTGTGATTTCCCATATAGTTGATAATGATTCGTGATTTCATTTTCATGCCCAACTCACTGAATATTTTGTCAATATCATCTAATAATAAATTATAGAAGGTCAATAACTACTCTTCTTGGTAACCATAATAAATATTTCCTTTGGGTTGACCTTTATTTGTCACATATGAGTTCAAATATTTATGTTATCTACAAATGAAAATAATTGAAACATAGTAATATATTTATGGGGTTTTATTGAATTTTACATAAAAAGAAATATATTAATAAAGTAACACCCAATTAGATACATCCATGAATAATGTATGGGACCTCCAAATTTAGCTTCATAATCCAAATACACTATTAAATTTATTACAATAGTAAAAAATGATGGTGTAAAGATCATCATCATTACACAATGTGTTCGTATAAATATAACTTCGTGCCTGTCATGTTCTACAGGTTGTAGTGTTTTTTCACATAGAAATATTAAGAATTTACAAAACTAAAGTACAACAAAATTTATCTTTGTAGGTAACAATATATGAAATTCCCATGGTAGTAACTACTTTAATCGGATATGTGATTCATAAAATTTCAATCCATGTAACCAATGATTCTTTAATTCTGTAATCCTTAAAATATTATTTAAATAGACATCAGGTACATTCCAATGTTTATGAATTCAAAGGAATATATCTTTATGCATATAATTTTTTTAAAAACTATTATTTCATACTTTTTATTCTCATCAAAACATATTTCAAGTTTTATATTCATTTATTTTTATCCATTTAGTGCATTGAAATGGGCATTTCATTTTCCATACTCATTAGTTAATTTGAGGATAAAATAATTACAAAAATTCATCTCAATATGCATAAAATCATAATTATGACAAAAATAAATAAATTTATAATATAGAGTTTGAAGAAAATACTTATCATTCATTCTTATGTGACAATTTCACATGATAAAACACTTGGAACTTTTTTCCCACTATCATTCACATGATGAACACCCTCGAATTCTCCTTCAACATTTACTAGTTTTGACAGTATTTTAGAACCTGTAAATAAATTCAATGATGGTCTTTGATCAATGGAACCACTGAATTTTGACTTGTTCAGACAAAATCTATGTGATTTATTGATATATATATATGATTACATAAGAAGAACCATTTTTACCCTATCAAATTCATTCAAGATCAAAATCCAAGTTACAAATAAGATAATCCAAACCTATCTGAGTGTTCCCAATTGATATGCACCAATGTCCAATGAATCCAATAGTGGTCCACATTAGAATAACATAAATGTTGAAGATTATTCTTGAATATTAATTATACATCTCAACATTTTTTCTCTATAACTCAGACAAGTCATCAATTATAGGATAAATATATACATCAATATCATTTCCTATCATTTTTTCTTATAATTGTCATCGAAATGATAATGAATGTTTTTTTCATACACATTGTGAAAGATAGATTATAAGGGATTAAAATAACCAACTAAATTTTAAAATAGTTACAAAACGTTCTAGATAGGTTTATTCTATAGGATGTTATTCCAAATATAATATTCCATGTATTAAATTAGAAATATATTTGTAATGAAACAAATTTCTATCATGATTTTTAATCTCTTGTATTTCGATTAAAAAATATTTTATATTATATATATAACACCACATTAGGTGCTTAGTGGTTTTTGATGTCATGAATAATCATTTAATTAAATGTTTTATGCGTAAGTAAAATAAAACCATTTTAGGAGTGTTCTATTTCTTCTTCTTTATAATAGAATTTTTATTCAGACATCCAATATTATTCATTAACATAAACATAGTGGATGAATTTTTTTTTCACTCATGTCTACTTTAATCCACTCCCCAATAAAACATATAATCATTGCGGTAAATGGTTATATTTTCACAATTCCATATACTCTTGTTAGAAACATTCATCAAATACTAAAAATACTCATGGGACTTTTCTTTTTGAAATGAATCACATATCATTTACAATATCATGGAAATTTATTTATTTTCCATTGCTCAGTGGTATTTAATATGATACATCTTTATTAGAAAAGAATGTTTTTAATATTTCATGCATCTTTCATGAAGCTCTTGATTTCCATTGTGAAATAAACAAAAAGACTAATTTTTCTACTCAATAATGTTTGCCCTATCATTAGTCTCTCCAATATTAGGATGATGATCCAATGATATGTTATAATCTTGATCCCATTGTCATATGGTCTAAAAACGTCATTTTTAGGTTAATTTTTCTAGAAACCAGAACTAGTTATAATTATATGTTTTGATGCTGATTATGCTTATCTATAATGATTGAATCATTATATATAAGGTTATAAACTCATAGTCCATTTTCAACGAATTTAAGTTCTCATTTCATTGTTTGACATTAGTGCAAAAACTTATTGTGACATTCAATTATCTATTCCAAATCCTACACAAATAACGAGTAGTGAATTTCTTCAATATAAATCCTTCATAAACTTAATATATCATTAATAATTATATAAATTTACATTTAGGGAAAATATATATTATTTTCTCAATAATATATCCATTAGAAATTGAATAATCTAAAATGTATCCAATACATATAGCATACAAATGTGTGTTCCATCATAATGGGTTCCATTTTTCATCCATATACCACCAATTTTAAACACTTCTATTTATAAAATTAAAACAAATCAAAAATATAATGTCACTTAAAAAATTATTAAAAAATTATTTTAAATTAAAAATATAATAAATATTATTAGTTTAGTGTTGATGATAAAAATATATTAGAATCTGTATGACATATCTAACATTGTTCATAGGAATAAATATGAGAATAACATAAAACATTGATAGAAAAATTCTTAAACACATGATATATATAAAAATATAGTATTATATAGGTACCTCATCAGGAGAACACAATATAAAATTATGTTATCACAACCCCATTATATATGGAACTATGTTGGTGATTAAAGATACTTTTATTTTACATGTATCATCATAATCAATAATTTTATTCGTTATGGTTATTGTTGGATACACTATTGTATATCTACATGGGACATATATATTTTTATATTGATGGAATAATGAATCCATGATTATTAGATATTTTATTATATATATATATATTGGAATGAAAGTATGTTGGTATATGTTTTCTAGGATTTTGATACAATTTTTTAAAAAAACAATTGTTAATATACATGTCATCTAAAATATATATCAATGTTTCAGACCCTGGAGCATTGGATTCTCATTTCATGCAAGAATCTAATTTATGTTTTTCCTCAAAGGAATCAATGACCGTGAAGACCATGGTTCTTATAAAAATAACAAGGGATGTAAAAAATTCTATTCCTTATTTTACACTTACTCTTATATGGATATTTAAATGAAAATTTTAGTGGGAAAATAATGTTGATTGAATCATATGCCTAATCCAAAGATTCTTGAATCATGAAAATTTTATCAAAAGTTTCAACTAACTTGATATATAATGTTATAATTGTTAAAACATAAATTTACTTTATTTAGAATACAATAGAATTCCATTCCATCACATCTCATTAATCATCATTCTATCTCATATTATAAAAACTTCTAAACATTAATGATGATACCGATATTAAAAAATATATTCAATGTCATCTAGGATTTATTTTTAGAAATGATAAAATAAAATTCATAAAAAAAATTAAAAATTTTTCTATTAATTTATTACATGATAATGATTTTTAAATTGAGTTAATATAATTATATTGCTATGAAAATATAATTAAAACTCTAATTTCAAAACATATTAGTGATCTTATCACATATGATGAGTTAATTATTTATTTTTTTGGAAAACACCTCAATCTATAACAAATGATACCCAAGATGATCTATGAAGAAAATAATATGATTGATTTTAATTGACATAATATGACATTATTATAGTTAACTTAACTATGATAGTAATTGTAATATATTTAAGTCGCTTATATTATATTTTGAAATAATTAAGTGTATTTTCATAAAACATCTCTAAATACAAAAACAAAATAGTCCAAATGCTTTGTTCAAAAAATTATATTATTATTTTTAATTGAGTAAATAATTTATCAATTTAATAAACATATATCCATATCTTCATTTTTATAAACATTATGAAACATAATTCTTCTTGATAATCATAAATCATAAACATAATGTCATAAATACTAATGACATGTAATTTTGGATGGGATATGGATGTACCTAATATTTCTAATCATGAGGGTCACTGAAAGATGATAGTAGGAAAGTAGGTGGATGGGTTATCATTATGATAGGGGTGAGGGAATTATAGTGTGAAAGGGGCGAGCATAACAATAGTATGAGGAATGTGTGGTGACCAGCGTGACAATATGGGGAATGAGTGTTGACGAAGAAGCACGATGATAGATGATGAGGGATGAAGAAGGGGAAATTTGATTAAGGGATTATCATTTGTATAATAAATAACACCAGTAATGGATAATCCTTATTTAAATTATAATATTTCTCGAAGATATAAAGAATTTCACCATTCATGATTGATTAATTTAGCTGTATTCGAAAAATGGATAGATATATCATTCTGATATTACATTGGAAATATAAAAGCATAGAAGATACAACATTCTTGTATCCTTGAAATCATTTATAAAATCTTTATTCAATTCTTTAGAAATAAAAAATAAACAAATGGATATATCATATTCTCATTAAGGGTTTCATACAATAGAAACTACCCTGAGGAAATAATGCATAATCAACATGGAAGAGTAGCAAATCAAAACACACAACACTCAATCCACACATGAATTCAGTGAATATCCATAGATAATATCAACATAGAAAAATATTGATAATGAAAACTAAATTCTTAATTATGTAAATATTTAATTTATGGTATTCATGATCTTGGTCTCTCCACCAAGATATCATGATTCATACTATCATGTCCTCTCAACCAAGAAATAATTATTAATAAATGGGCTGAGCTAACTAAATACTCAAATAATAGAGTACGACTTCTATTTTATATCTTAATACTCATTGATGAATTGAGGTTCCATATATAAATGTGACCTACCCATCAATTTCACATCCTATTATTTCCATAAATTTATAATGATCAAAACAAATTATTCTCAAAATTCCTTATAAGTCAACAATTATTTATATTGAACTATGAATATGGAACATCAATAATTCAAGATCATAAGCATTTAGATAAATAATAAATAGGATATGATTAGATCATATCCCAAGTAACCTGAACGGTTCTTTTCATATGTGAAAATACCTTTAAAATATAATTGGAATATTTCATAGGGGAAATACCCTTTTCACTTTGAAATATAATTTTAAATTACAAATATTTCATAAATATTAAATAAAAAATTTTCATTCAAAATTAACATATAAAATTTTGAGTAATATTCTAATCATTGATATATTATTATGAAAGTAAATTCAGTTCATTCCTTGAATAATAAATGTTCTTCCTTTCTCATTTTCCATAACAGTCAAAATTATATCATTTAAAAATAGATAAAAATATTCCATTCAAAAAAATTATAACAATTAAATAGTTGGGAAAATTTAATAGTAAAAATCATATGATAATATTAAAAAAAAATTATTTTATTAGGAAATAAAGATATGGAAGAAAATTATTTTCGAATGAGAAGAGAAATAATGTTGGTTTCGATAAATATATTATGTGATTATATTAATTACTTAAAGAGATAAAAATAAATGGAAAAAAATTAATTTTTTAAAAAATAACCCAAGGATAACAAAATTCACGAGTTTCATGATAGATATGTCATAAATTTCATCATAAAAACATAATAAAAAATAATCCTAGAAAATATTGTGTCTGTAACATAAACCCCTTACCTCAACTATGACTTGACACATAGGTGATTTTAACCACATATATAATAAATTTAGATTTATTATAATTATATAAATGAAACATATTAATAATTATAATATCATATATTATCCCTTCACTATGTATCAATAAACATTCCTTAATAAACTTTTATTAGAATCATCATTTATTGGTGTCATATGTTTTAGTTTTCATGTAGGTTTTGGTTTAGTTGTTTTAGTCCTTTTATATTTATGATGGATAAATAATTAATAATATTTTAATCATGATATAAATATCATATGTAATCATTATATAAACTATTATAATAATCCTTGAATGACTGAGATGAAAAATGAATCACATTGCTTCATTGAGATGATAAGTTGTATGTACACACGACTGATGTAATCAATTTTAATGGATAGAAGGGTAAGAAGTTAAAAGATATATTATATTTATATAACCATAATTATATCATATATATCATATATTTGAAATATTAACACCTCAATATCCATCCATGTAAAATTCTTATGAATAATTAATTTCACCTCTATATGGAGACGGTAAGTTGTATGTGGAACGAATGATGTTTTATCTTATCATTGGATAAAAAAGAGATGCAACAATTTTTTTAAAATACTCATAATAACAGCTAAGTGTATTTTTAATAATTTAATTATTATTTTAGTATGTTTATAACACATTTATAGGAATTACAAGAAGAAATAAAGTATAAAGAGTCGACAAATATGATTACCTTCTCTTTTGTGGGATTCATTTAGATCCCTTCCTAAGGACTCTTTAAACAATATTTTATGATGAGATAAACATATAATTCATGTATAGGGAAATTTATAATATTATGTTCAGGTTTTAGTTGATAAAGGTTTCTTAATATGCTATAAATAATGTTGGGGCCATGTTAGATGGGGAAGTTTTTTAAAGTAAAGAAAGGTTGTTTTCATTAGTTTTTTATTTACTGTTAAAAAGGATAAATCAATTAATTTATTAAAAGGTATAAGAAAATTTGATGATGTTTTGATGTTTTTTATTTCAAAAATATCATATGTTACTTGGATAAATTGTGATACAATCCATCTGAAAGAAAGTGTTAGTAAAAGTGATTCCAATCAAATTCATGTATGATTTGAAAAATGATGTTGCTGGAAGACCGGGAAATAACAATACATTCCTTGACAAAACTTACGATGAAAAATATGTTCAATAAAAGTATAAAAATAATGATTGATAATTTTTGTTATATAATCCATATGATTGTGAATCAGTTTGAGTTCAGTTTCTAAATAATATTTTAGGTTGTATTATCTCCAAGTGTTTTCAAATAAATTGGGCCTCAATATCATGATTTTATTTTTTCGAGATGGAAGGGTTTTTATATTAATGATTCCACAAATAATTGTTCATAATACATGAGGTATTGTTCATTAATTACATTTTAGGTTACCAAAATGATTAAGGTAATTTATTATGGAAGGAACTGCTCATATAACTGCTATGGGGACCGCAAAGCGCACTATATGGACCGCGTAGGGAAAACAGATCATGGGAGGTTCGGAGATATTGGGAGTAATGAAGTTTGTGGGATTCATGTCATTTTTGTATAATATATAGAGACGTGTTTTCAGAATATATCATCCGCTATGATGGATGAATGGTGCTATATGGACCGCAAATGGAAAAATAATTCATGGGAGGAGCATAGTCTACAGTGATGGTTGTCCCGCTTCGAAATTTTTGATAAATCAGATTAGTGGGATCTGGAAATTTATATTCCTATATAAAGTAATATAATTGAATCATTATGTTAGTGATACGTTTATATTTTGTATTCATCACTTAAAGAAAAATTTTTAGAAGTTTGAAGTAGTTCACAAAGGAGAATTATGCAAAGGAAGAAGTCATTTGTGGATGATTGATTTCCAAGAAATATATAGTCTACGGGGATAGTTTGTGGGAAATGGTTGTGGGTCTATGTATATCAAAAAGGAAATGGGGCCATATATGAAAAGTGGTATATGAATAATTTTTCATCTATGGGGAAGAGATAGTCTACGAATGAAGAGGGGTTCAGTGAAGCAGTCATGCCATGTGGTGCAACTTAGTTCGCCGAGGATACATGCAGTTCCAAGAGGAAGAGTGATAGTTCACAAAGGACTAAAAATATTTCCAACTAGATTTTGGGTATGAAATGGAATAATTGTTTGGAAATATTTTTTTTATTGTTTATCAGGATTCACCAAAACATTATATTATGTCATTTTGTTCTAGAAGAAGCAAATGCACAATTGGATAGTTTTTAATGTGCTACATGAGTGTAAGGGAATATCCTACACAAACTATTCAACACAAAATGAAATTTTTCCAGCGAATTGGGTGCTATTGGATTGTTTCCAACCCATACCATGTTTATAGCTACTCTTGTTGAATAACGAATCTTTTAAATTATTGTGTTCATGTGGATGTGTGTTTCAATTATATTTATTAGGGAAATATATATTTAACAGAAGTATATGGTTAAATCATTACTAATGAAACATAAAATAAAAAGATATCACTAGTTCATTCATATCCCACTCAATGATACTAGATTCATGACTGGGAAACTACAATAAAGAGAGGGATGGGGAGTCGTTTTATAAGTGAGGTGATTGGAACATTGGAAGTTCTAGAAATATTATAATATAATATGTGTATAACTCATATTAAATTGTTCAAAAATTTCATGGACACATATTTTGGTAGGATTTGGAATGAATATTTCAGTTAGATAAAATTTGTTGTGTTTTGGTCATCGTTTTTAACCATATGATTTGGATTAACCCCTTGGAAAACCAATTTTAACCATAACCATGGGAATTAATTTTTCAACATTAAAGGGTTATAATATTACATATATAGTAGAAATAAGATCACAAATGGATGAATTATTATATTTGATACCATATATTTCCAACATTATCAAAAATCATAATTTTTATTATTTTTAAATAATTTAATAAAATATTTTTTTTCATAGAATATAATTATATTCATTCAGGACATTGTATATTTAATTTGTATTTAATGTCAAGATGAGAATGATGGAATTAAAATATAATCCATTAAAACAACACTTATATGTTATATTTTTTAATAAAAATATATGTAATACAATAATTTAGAAAATATTAATTAATTATAATAATTCCAAATTATTTATTTTATTTTATTATTACTTGAAGAAATATTTTTTCGATATTGCATATGAATTTAATGTAGTTATACAATTATTAAATAAAATTAAAAAAATAAAATTTTAATATTAAATTATTTTTTTTCAAAATAAACTTTTATATTCCTAAATAACATATTTTTATCACTATGTTACCATATTAAAAAATTAAAATCACTATAGTGACATTTCAGGGATTGTTACACTTAAAATATATAAATGTAATTATAAATGTAAAATAAAAAATGTCATATATTTTTTTGGGTTGCATGTGGTGAAATTAATCCAATAAATTAAAATAAATTTAGATTTTGGGATTATTATGAGACTTTATCTCATTTTTTACCCTCTTTTACTCATTTTACCCTTACCAGAGTAAAATCTTTGTTACTATTCATAATGACTTTAAATAAATGGGGCATATTTACTAAATTTTAACCCCAATATTTAAAATAGGTTATACATTTTTCAGGATTCAATCAATTTACGTTTCATAAATCAATATTAATATAAATTTTTAAAATGTGATGAATAATTATTTTAAGAGAAAATGTGTTTTTAAAAATAAAAATTAACCAAATGAAAATCATGGATATTACTTATTAAACAATAATTAATTAAATTATTATAATTAAAATGAATTATATTTAAAATTAATATCAAATTAAAAATATATTGGGGCTATTAAATTACTTTATTTAGGAAAAATATATGGCGGTACATAAAAAATTGATATTTCTACTATTCACTGAAAAAATAAATCATTTCAGAGAATTCCAAGATAAAATAACTATAGGTTAATTTTTATTTTATAATTTTTAAATTGATATAATGTTTAAAAATTTACAATTATGAATTTTGAGTAATTTAATTATAATATTGGTGTAAAATATTCAATAAAATCCACTTTCAAAGAAAATATATTATTAAAGGGAAAATTAGATTTTTTGAATATCGATTACTTATTTTCTATGAACTAATAAATAAATTTCTATTAAATATAATCTTTATAAATAATATTTATAAAGGGGTTAAACCTATTCATACCTTCTAATCTAACGTTTGGGTGATAACTATCTTGTAATAATATTTCAATTGTATCAAAGGGTTCATTTAACTTTAGTGTTACAAGTAATCCAAGATATCAATGAAATTATAATTTTTGAAGTGTAATATATAATATAATATCATGTTGTTAATTTGACCCACTTTTAATAATTTATCAAATGAATATATATCAAAATAATTCAAATAACTAAGGTTAATTCTACCACATCACATCCTTAGGTTATCACATAGTATCCCCAATTTTTTTTATTTCACTGCAAATCATTGACCTGGGTAGTGGTCTTTTTTCAATCAATTCTCCCTATAATCCAGAATCTCCATAGCTTTTCCATATAAAATAAATATTTCTCTATTATTACGACCTATTAGTTTTTTACATATAAAGGATCATGTATTTAACTTTTTAGGATAGATACATGGAACACATAATGAACATAAGAGTGGTTGAATGTAAGAACCAAAATAGAAGCTATTATATCTAAATGATCAAAATTTTAAAATGTACTATTTTATATAGGGCTCAAAATTCCCCTCTTTCCCATTATTATAACCATCTTATAAAGAGATATTAATAGCAATATCTTTTCAAGAACATTGATTTCTAAATCTCATCGATGATTGTCAACATAAATTTTTTATTGGTCCTGAGTAATATTATGTTTATTAATTGGATCTAACCATATATTCCATTTCCCCTGAAAAATAATGTCACAATTCCATTATTTATCCTTATCTATCTATAACATTGGAGTTCTTCACTTCTTTTCTTTGGAGGTATTCATAATAATCCATCTAAATGATAAAGTGGAAGCTATTGTTGTAATAAAATAAGACTAAAGGATGGTATTGACCCCAACCACCATTTAAATCCATAGAACAAGTTATCATTATATATAATTTTTTTTGTATTGTCTAAAAAATAATCATGTTTATGAGGGTGATAAAAAGTACTGAAACTCAAATCTATATCTACGTCCTAAAAAATACTTCTCCAGATCTTCTAGGTAAACTTCCTATCACAATCAAATATTATTGATAGTGGTACTCCCTGAAATCTCATAACATTATTATAACTGAGTAATATGATCAATAGAAAAATATTCTCTAACAAAAACAAATATATTCTGATTTTATATGTTAATAGTCTAAAAATCAAATAAACTTGTAGCCTATATAATTTTTGGAAAGTCTCATAATGAAATCCATTATAGTGTTTTCGCATTTCCATTATTATATGTGTAATGGATGTAGAATCCCCAAAGTCTTTTATCTCTTAACCATAACATGATGACACAACAATCATTCGAATATACTATCTACAATATCCTTTTTCTTGTTATCCCATTAGAAATACTCTTTTATATCCCCATACATCATCATTAATTTAGTATGAATAGACAATGATGAACTTTGGGCTTCATCCAATAGCTACTTCACCAAGACATGTGTTGAAAGAAAAAATAATAATTTGATTCTAAACCATATAATTTCATAATGATCATGGTTGAACTCAAGAATATTCCTCACATTCTTTACTAATTTTATATTTTCCCTATATTCCATTTAAATCCTCAAATACATGGATGATAAAATATTCATCATAGAATTATATGAATTGTCAAAATTCTTTAATAATTTAAGATCCAGCTTATAAAGTTCAATAAATATTGGATCTCTTTCAGCCCTCATCATAGACATAATGGTATGGTGTTTCCAACATCGAAAATCAGTAACCTTGTTCGCATTTTCAGGGTTGTAATGTATTAGGCAGTCATAATCAATAATCAACCACGTTGATCTTATTTTGAATATATTCAACTACTTATATGAAAATATATACTTCAATATTTTAAGATCAATATATATGTCACACATTTCACCATAATGATAATGCATCCATATATTTAATGAAAAAACTACTACTCAGAACTTCAAATCATTAGTTATGTAATTTTTTTCAATAATTATCAATTGTAAAGAGGTATAATATATTACCATATCATTATATATGAGGAAATATCTCAATCCCTTCCATTATAAATCACTATATTTCATAAACGCTTCATAAATAAATGTAATTGTAAGCACATTCTAATCAACTAAACTTATCTTTAGTTATTTGATGTTCTTCTCAAATTCATCCATCGACAAGAACATAACCACCTTTTGACTCAACTTAGTGAGTGTGTTGGATAGTCATGAGAAATATCTTACAAAGATTTGGTAGTTTCCATTAATCCTAATTAAATAGTGGATCTCAGTAACCGTGGTTAGTCTAGTCCATTTCGTAATAACATTCATCATTGAAGGATCAGTCGATATACCATAAAAGCTCAGTCAGAGGTAAAGCCTATGACCATTTATTAAGAAAGTAAAAGTATGTCGAACAAGAAAAGAAATAAAGAAAAACCAGTTACATGTCATTAAATTCATACCCCTCGCCACACCCATGATATGTGACTTCCTCCACACTAGCTGATTCCTATTTAGAGATGTCATAGTGCTTCAGGACCTTCACATACTTCTGTTTGAGATTTAGCTTCTCAAAGGATAAAAACTCTTTAGGGGATTTCCTGATAGAGGACCTATTTGACAACATCTTTGGATAGTCAGAATAAACCTTCCTCATTCTTCTTTTAACTCGGTGATTTCCCTCATTTCTAGATTTTTTTCCCATCCTTGACAACATCACTAAAGGAAGGCCTTTCCAAATCACAAATATTTTCTTTGTCACTGTCCGAGACATACCCCCATTTCCTAGTAATTTCCACCTCCTGACATGCATCAGTCAGGGTCTGGCTCTGCTCATAATTCCCATTGATATCAATCATAGCCAAACATCGTGGAGACTCCAAAAAAATTATACCAACATCCAGCTCCTTCCTCAACACATCCTCTTTAGAAAACTGCATGTTGTATCCATCCTTTATTGAGGGAACCCATTCATATCATCCTGACCCAATTTGTGAAAGTGATTGCAAGTATCAACTGTGATCTGAAGACCACAATCAGAAGTTAGCTACAATTGAGAATCCTTACCAGCTGGACAAACAGGGGGTGCAACTTGGCCATCAACTGAACTCCAAGCCAGCTCTCCCTCCTTCTGCTCAACCTCACTGGTTTTGTTTATTCCACAATGGGAGTGTCATGAAAAGCTTGGTGTTGCACTAAAAAATTTGTGTTGGACGTAAAAGCTTACATTGCATGAAAAATGATGGTTGCACATAATATTTGGTGTTTCAAGAAATGTGTAGTTGGAATTGCATGAAAAAAGATATATTTTTCATTTACTGTAAGAAAATTACACACAACACGCAGTAAGGTATGGGTGTAAAATTTGAGGATGCCCAGTTATATTCTATAGAAAAGTGAGATTCATCTACAGGTGAATGTTTTACTTCAATATAGCATCTATCATCATATAAATATGAAGAATTAATCTATGATAATGAATAGACCTACATGTCTATAAACTATGAGTTGATGTTCTGAATAATTAGAGAGTACACTTCAGTTGAATGAGTAGTGGGCTTTCATTTTGGGAGTTTTTGTAAACGAGGAGGGATAGTGAGTCCAATCTAAACACTGTAAACATTATTGTGATTTTAGTGGATTTGGTATATCGACACATCATCAGTATATACTCCTTGGATGTAGCCCTGTAAGGGTGAACCAAGTAAAAATTGATGTGTCATGTGCATGATTTAATTTTTACTTATACTATTATACAATAAAGTTATAGAAGATGGTTTTTCATAACAGTGAAACAAGATCAATTGGGAAAATTGTTTTAATCTATCATACCATGATTCACCCCCCCCCTCAGGGTATCTGACCTAGTGGACTTAATAGAGTTTCTATTTATCCATATGATATAAATATACATAGTAAATGGGTAGAAATCCCCATATAATGGAAGTAGATTCAATAGGGATTTTATGTTATTCCTCACACTGATATATGGTAAAAGGTTCATTTTGAATTTTGAATATAACTTCCCTTTATCAATAATTAATAAAGACTCTATATTGAGAGACCAGGTACATTAAAAAATCATATCAAATTCAACAAGTGAACGAATAAAAATAGTTATATGAATCACATTATCAAAAAAATCTATATGAGACAAGTTATAGGCTTGGGTTTTGATAATTGTACAATTTGAAGCATTCATTACAAACATGAAATCTTATCATTGAGGTGGTTATGTGATACAATTGTAAAATAATTTAGATATTAAATAGTGTGAATAACCTAAATCAAGTTAAACATTTTTACTTTCAATGTGGATAGTTATTGTACCTTTCAATCTATAATTAGGGACTCCCACATCAGTTTTAGTAATTTCATAAGATTGGCCTTCTCCGAAGGAAATGATTTAGGATAATATCCCTTAATACTAGGGACATTATTTTGAATAATACCACATTTATTTCTAGCTTAATTATTGGATAATAGTGGTTTCTTCCAGTACCATGAATTCTTGATCTTTAAGACGCCATTATTAATGATGAATATACCATCATTTTATAATTAATATTGTACCTAGATATTTCATTACATAATTATCACAAAATAGAAATCCAATAATTAATTTCCTCTTCTTTAAAGCATTTTCTTCAGGGTTCTCTATCGGCATCTTATTTTTCTGAATTTCCATGAAAATATATGTCTTAGAAAATAATTTCTCAATGATGATGAAACGTAAAACTATATCATCGTATGATGAAATAATGTAAGAAAATATATCCCTTCAGATATTCATCTTAATTGCATTATATAAATTGTAAATCTTTCTTTTTGGATTATATATGTTGTTTGTAGTATGCCGAAATAAGTTTTTACATTCATTTCATCTCAAAGCTAGGTATATAGTTTCAAGGGGAATTATCTATATTTATTTACCACTATATTAGTAGTTATATTAAACTATGTAGGATAATATCACATTAAGAAATCCATTATAGGTGAATCACACTATGGAACAACATGTGGTTCCATACACGCAATGTTATTCATCATAACATGAGATATACTCCCTAATTTGGCCATGATCTAATTCATTTCAACACAATAAATTTTGGCTATATCAAAGAATAATCCCTACACTCCCTAATAGTATTTATTCGCTTTATTATTTTAGGCACTATCACTGAAAAGTTTTACACACTGAGTGATCCTATAATCACAAAAATTTTAAGCCATAAAATAGAAATCCATATAGTTGTAAAAGTTCTAAAAATAATATAAGGAATTATAATAACTCTCATGTTACCTATGATCATTTAATATCTAGTTCACAAGGTTCATACTAATATTCATATAATAACAAATAAATTAACCCCAAATCAAGTGACCTAGAGGTAATTTTTACGTTATTTCATTGGTACAATGTACAAGGAATCTCACTGTGCAGGATCGATCAGATTAGTTGGTTTGGAAAAATAAATTAATACATAATTACCATAATATATTGAAAATATAAAATAATATAATATGACACATTCTTGTATCATTTATATAATTTATAATATCATTCTTTAAATCAAAATTAAATGAAAACAAATTATGCCGAACTCAGATACTCAGTAGGGGTTACATATAGGGGAAGATAACTTGAGTAAATATGGAACAAATAACCATGTAGAGTAGATAATAAAAACACATGATATTCAATCAAAAATTAATTTAAATTCGTATCTAAGTATAATATCAACATAAAAACACATGAAAAGGGAAAATTAATTCTTAACAAAGTAAATTAATAATTATGGTAATACATGATCATGTCATATCAACTATAATATCATGATTCTTACTGTGATGGATTCTTAACCAATACCTAATTCTTAATAAATGGTTATGTGTGTGGAAAATAACCATCTAATATGTCATTTCTACTAGTTTATCTATTGATATAATCGATTCATCAAGGGGATAACTAAAATGACGCCTCACACATCAGTTCTTCATATTATAAATTTATTATATTTTGAATTCTCAATAAAATTCATTTACAAAATGCATTATAATTTAAAATTATCCTACTTTAATTAATATTTTTTAACATAAATACTTCACCATAATCCAACATATAATTAAATAATTAATATGGTATCATATGATTATATAAATAGTAACATCATTTGGTGTTTCCGTAATAATAAAACCATTAAAATATCACTGAAACATTTCATGTGGAAAATACCCCTTTCACATTGAAATCACTTATCAAAATAAAAGAAATTAAATAATATAATAGAAAATATTTTCTTTAAAAATTCCAATAATAAATTAAAATAATACTCATATGATTGAGTTTTCATGATGGTGAGATATGTTTTTGATTTAATTTCTGTTGAAACAAATATTTTATTTCACATGTTCGGAAAAAATAAAAAATCACCTTATTTAGAAAACAAAAAAAAGATTTAAATTAATTGCATTAAAAAAATTAATCATTGTTAAAAATGAATTTAGAAAATCATAGTATAATATTACAAACATTCTTTGAAACCCATTTAGAAATCATATATAAGGAAGGAAACGTTTTTGGGACCTATGGGAGAAATAAATTCAATTTTCCATAAAAATATTATAATTAATGTAAAACAAGTAATCTATAAAATAATAACAGGAGAATAAAATTATTTAGTTTATTATTATTTATATCATAAAATTTAATGACTGAAACTTAATCATTATCAATCTTAATAAAACATGAGATTGTTACATAAATCTCTAACCACAAGTTTGAATTTCCCCATATATTATTTTAAACAATTATATAATGCACATATATTTATTATAGTTGTATAAAAAAGTTATACATTATTATAATATCATATCTAAACCATTTATTATACTTCAATTATGATTTATTAATAATTCATTATTAAAATAATTTTTTCATGTGTTAAGTGTTTCATTTATCATGTAGTTTTTTAATCAGTGGTTAGATCCATTAAAATTGATCATCGATCCATAATTTCAATGATTATAATACTGATTTAAATATAAAATATATTCTGTATATTTTTAATTATAAACACCCTTGAAATATGGACATGAAAAATGAATCACGTCACTCTATGGTGATGGTAAGTTGTATGTACGAATGAGCGATGTCATGATTTTTAAAGGGGGGAAAAGAATAAGAAGGTAAATGATATATTATATTTTTAGAACCATAATTAATTCATAAATATAATAAATATATTCATTGTCTTCACCTTTATAACTAGACAAGTAAAATGATTATGAAAAAGTAATTTCATTATTCAATGGAGACAGTAAGTCATACGTAAGAACAAGCGATATATAAACTTCACATATGATGAAAAGAAAATGTAAATGTTTATACTCTAATAATAATAACATCTCAATTTATTTAAGAATCAATTTTTTTTTTTTTAATATGGTTTAAACATATTTATTGTATGTAGAAGATTAAATAAATTTGAATGAGTCGGTAAATATGATTACCTATTTATCGATAGAATCTCATTATATCTTTTTTAAATGAACCTTATAATATTATGTCAATAATAAAAAAATCCCTAATTTGTGCCTCAAGAGGTTGATATAATAATTGGGTAGTTTATTGGTTGATATCATATTTACAATGTGGTGTAAAGAGTAGAGGAAACGGGTGTCCTTCTACATGTGACAGGAGGGGCACTTTTTGAAATTCAAATATTATTATAATATAATATCTCTCTAAATCATGTATTATAGTTCCAAAATGACATTGATTTAAATATAATGATTATATGATATAATATATTCGTAAAATCATATTTATTATTTTTTAGATATCATTTTAATCCATATCATTTTCATTAACCCATTGGTTATGCAATTTTATACCTGAACATGGTAATGAAAATTTAAATATAAAAGTGTTATAATTTTACTAATAAGGTGAAAATTGAATCATATATGGAAGTGGGTAAAATTGTAAACCATATATTGTCACCCTTATTCAAAGTTAATAATTTATTATGATTTTAAAATAATTTCATAAAATATTTTTTTGATAAAATGTTATTATTGTAATTTTTGAAAGGAGTCATTTAATTTGTCAATAAATTCAGGAAGATAGTAATGGAATTTAAATATAAATCACTCCAATATCAATAATATGAAATATTTATCTATAAAATTATTCTAAAATAATAATCCATCAATATTTTAATAATTTTAATATTTCTAAAATTATTATTTCTATTTTTTATAACTCGAATAAATATTGTGCCATTATTACGTAATCATTTAATGTAATTAGACAATTACTAGAACATGAGCCTCAGCCCGGTTAGTGAAGACACCTTAAGTGCATCCAGGTGACCTAGGATCAAATCCAGGCAGAGGCATAATTACTGGTACTATAGTAGGTACTGTAGCGGTACTGTAGTGGGTACTTTTTTCACTGTAGCAGTTGGGAATATTCCCTTGTTTAGGCCTTTGGGCCACCAATTTGGTACCTATGTCCTTTATGACCATTGGTCCACCCAGACCATTGGGTCAGTAAGGCCTTCATGCTACCTCAATGACTTAGGGCCACCTTAAGGCCTTTGAGCCACGTTATGTGAAAATGTAAACAAGTCTACCTACAAAGAACATGTTCTAGAAGGAGGATGAGCAAGGGGCGTTCACCATAGGTGAAACTAAATGTATTACAAGAATTTAAGGGTATGGAACCTTCCATTGGGACAAGCATGTGTATGCATAAGAAAGCCTAGTGGAACAATAATGAAAAGGTGGAGAGCATATTTCATGATGAAGATGTTGGGGAGGAGTAGTTCCAAGTAATTAGTTTTGGTTGTAGGTAATGTTTGAATCCTATGGAAAATGAATTTATATAAGTCCTATGGGCCATGTAATACTTATGCCTATGATCCTTGTAAGGGTTCTGTCTCACCCCTTCAAAGGCGGATTATTAAAATCAATAAAAATTTAAGTCCTTTGGACCATTGGATGAATTATCCAATTACTAAAAAATAACAATAAATTACAATAATAAAAATAAATTAATTTCTTTTCAAATAAGAATTAATATTATTCAATACTATATTCTTATCCCTATGTTAACATAAATGATATTTAAAGGAATAATGTGACATTTTGGAAATTTATTACTTAATGGAATATAAATTTCATTATCAAGGTAAAATGAAACAATAATTAGATATATTTGAATTGGAAATTTATTTTCTAAATTTAACCTATGAAAATAAATAAAAGTAATGTTTTTGGTTTATTTTTAGACCTTACATCATGTTTATATCACTAATTTACCCATTTAACCATTAGCCAACAGACAAATATTTAATATGGTTATTATTCCTAATGACCAAAATAAAAAGGATCCAATTTAATAAATTCGAACTCGCTAATTCCAAATACAGTATCCATTTTCTAGATTCAATCTCTATAATTGAAGAAAAACAATTTTAATATATATTCATAAAACATAATGGAAAATAGTTTCTAGATAAATGTGTTTTTATGAAAAAAACTAACATATATAAAAATCATGGGTATTACAAATTAAAATGAATTTAATTATAATATTATATATAAAATGGATCCTATTTCAATACAATACCAAATTACAAATATAATTAGGATTTTACATTAGTTTATTGAAGAAAATAATTATGGTATATGAAAATCAGTATTTTTAACTATTCACTAAAAAATCATTTATTTAAACAAATCATAAAAAATCACACTAAATTAATTTTAATTATTTAATTTATAAAATTAAATCCTTTTTCAGATTAAACTTTTAAAATATGAAAGAATTAATCATAATACACTCCTAATAAATCTAATAAAAATCCACTTTTGAAGAAAACATATTAATGAAAACTAAAATAAATTTTCAGAAAATTGACTATTAATTTATTCGGAATAATAAAAAAATATGTTACATTAAATCATTATACTTATTTTTAATAATATTTTATTCTTATTCATAATCACCAATCTAACGGTTAGTATATAACTATCACAAAATAATATTTCAATAGTAAATTGTGGGTTGTTTAAGAATCGTGTAATGTGTAAAGTAAGATATCAAATAAGTTACATTTATTTAAAGAGACACATATCATAAATTATTAGGTTGTAATAGGGGTGGATAAGTGGGGAGATCACTGAAGGGGGAGAATGGTAGAAACACATTTAATTTTTTAGAAGTGTTTAGTTGAATTTTTTAACAAACCATAACAAAACATTATTTACATGTAGTTTGTAAAACCACTACTTAAAAATATTTTAATATATCAAAAATGTTTTATAGAAAGTTAAGTAAACTATAAGTAATTAAACAAGAAGTTTTAGATTGAAAAATACACACATGATATAATTTATTTAAATGTAAAGAACAAGGCAGGTTTGTGGATTATGGATAGTAGTATTACATATCACATGATAGGGAATAAAAACCATATCATCGGTATCACATATAATAAAGATAATATTTTATGATTTTGAAATGATGAATTCCAAATGTTATTGGATCCAAGAAAGAAAATATATGTGGAAAGTATCTATGGTGCATTAAAAAAAATTGGTGATTTAGTCACAACATACATATTGTAAGTAAAATTTTTAACTCATATCATGATGTAAAAATTAATAATAAAAAATTCAAGATCAAAGGATAAATTGAATTGGTTTTTTCTTTGGATACAAAAAGGGGTAAACTCTATATAATTGATAGAGAAGTGGACATATGTATTATATCTAAGGAATAGGAAGCCCAATTATGGAACAAAATACTATGTTATTTGAATTTTTTTGGAGAAATAGTTAAATAATTAAGGTTCTTGATACATCCCTAATCATTATTATGATCACACATATACATGTAATTATTTTCAAAGGGGGTGATTTTAGGGAAACCCAAAAAAATAGGGAATTCATCCAAGTTTCTTGAGATATTTCTTGTGTATGTGTGTATGAAAATGAAACCCAATCCTCAAATTAGAAGTGATACTTTGTTTTATTTATTAATCAATATAGTAGGATAGCATGGATTACGGTTATCACCCAAAAATCCATCATATTTATGTGAATCAAAATATATAAAAAGACAAAAAAATATGAATGGTGTGAAAATACAGAAACATTGAACCGATAATGGCATTAAATTCACCAAAATTCTAGGATGAATAATATCAATAAAAACACTCTATAAATCCTTAGTTTTAAAAAGTTTGGAATCCTTAAAAAATAGAGTTATTTCATGTGGTAACTATATTATAAAAAAATTCTTTGATTGTTCCTATAGAGAAGAACTTACCACAGAAAAATTGAATATAATTAATACTCACATAATTATAAATCTCAAAGAGGAATTTATTATATCTAAATGAAGAGAATACATACTATGAGATGTGGAATAAGTAAAGTCTAATACTCATGTACTTTTGAGTATTCAAATGTTTTATTCTATATAATGAGAAGCATCATAAATATATATTTTATAGAGAAAAGCTATTTTCATTATATATTATTTTAAAATCAGTGAGTATAAATTAAATAAAAATTTATATAAAATATTATAGAAATAAAATATGTAATAGTCATTGAAAACGAGTAGTTTTGTACAATATTAAATAAGTATTCAGATTATGGTGGAAATTTTTTGGATTTTGGTAATAATATTTCACATAAAAAATAACCATATTGTTTATGAATAACATTGTGAGGGAATATGTGGCTAATGAATGGAACAATGGGTTTTATAAGATAATGATAAAATAATTAATGATATAAAAAATATAGTTTTAGAATCAGCTACAAGAAATCTGGTAGAGAAAATATCAGTCATAATAATATTATTGATGACTGGACTACCCTAGTTCAAAATTTGATTATGATGGAAATGAAAATAAAATCTTATTAATCTCATGAAGAACCTAAAACCATCAAATAGGCTACATAAGATAATCAACAATTAAAATCTATGCAGTCGTAACCCAACAAAATTTATAATAATGAGGCGTTGGATGTTGTTACAAGGTTGAAAAAAACTATTATAAAAAACTAATTCCTTTTACAAATTAAACATAATTAATATTTCTACGTGACATTGAATAATGAATGAATGGTTAGAACGTGATATTCCCAAATTGAAGGAATTTATTTAGATGAATCTTTTTTACATGAGGCATGGATTGAAACCATTTGATTTTTTGGATATGGAAGTACAAAGAGGTGTCAATGTGTTTCAAATACATGTAAAATTAGCATTAAAATGGATTACATAAAAAGGAAGTACATATTGAGAACTCTAATGTATTTATACTGGAAGAATATGAATGAATTTTTGTAGTTTAATAATTCATTTTATTTACCAATATCTTAGTACATACATCTGTATCAGTACTTAATGAGCCCTGGTTTTTAAAGAGGAGGGGTTTATCACAACCTATACATCAAGAAATTAAATGGTGTGTTGCGGTGATTATTTATATATATGGAATCATTTCAGGAGCAACAGATATCACACAATGAAAGTGGTTTTCATTATTTCTTGAGTCTGAATTCAAAATGTCTTCGATTTGGGAGCTATCATTTTTCATAGGCTAGTTCATTATCTAAATAAAGGGTTGATATTGTTTTGTCAAAAAAATGAAAAAGAAGTGTTAAAAAGGATTTAGATGGCTAATTCAATTCCAATGAATACTCTTGAAGGGACCAAGAAAAATTTATCAAAATATTTCTATAGTGAGAATGTTTACATAACTCTTTTTAATCAGATTATAGTGAGTTTATTGTAATAGATAGCCAACCGAAGGACTAACTATTTTGTATATATCAAATTTACCACAATTAAAAATTTTCCAATGAAATTAAACGGTCTGCGTATTTATAAAAACATCATTATATAAACTAAATAATATATTTTAGTATGTTCCTTTACATCAATAAATAGCAGTAATTATTTGGATATATGGATATGAATTGGGTCTAGGTTAGACAGACGAATAAATTTCAACCTTTGGTGGTGTATTTATCGTAACCATTATTATATCTATTGGCTATGTATGAAATTATTACATATCTTTAGGCAAAAAAGGGATGAATATATAATAACCACTCTAGATTTTACCTATATAATACATGTGAGAAAGTATTTTTAATACTTTCTGTTTGATGTGGATCGGGGGCTATAAAATAAAATAAAAATACATTAAAAAATTTAAAATTTTTGTGATCCATGTCTAAACCTCCTATTCAAATTGCGTACAAGGGGTGTAAAATCTATTCAAATTTCGTCTATTAATAGAAGTGTGAACCAATTTTTTTGTTTTTGGAGATCCATTTAGTAAAATAATAAGAAACCTAACATGTATTATGATTTTATTTTTTAAACAAACATGTATAAACTTCATCTGAAGTCTATTGTTTTAGTTAGACATTTCATACTTTCTATATATTTTTTGGTGATTCTCCTGTCATTACTATCCTTCAAACATCCATCACCCATCTTCTAAATCATCCCTTTTCACCATACCCCTTTAATTGGCACCCTTGAAACACAAATTTCATAATAAAATAACTCTCATAACCAGCTCTCCCTCAAGTATCTAATTTTTTTTAATTTCTCACTACATCCACTACCATAACTCTATCACAAATCTATATGAATGACCCCATATCATTTTCATCTACTTCAATTATCTATCTTCTTCCTTCCCTTTGTAGTATATATTTGTAAATTATGCCATCAACACCTCTATAACTATCGATTATTCCTTATCTACATGTGTTTTGTTTATTTATTTCCATTTAAAATATATTTCCTAAAGGACCTAACCTTTATGTTAGTTATATCCCCATTATCCTATTTTACCTATCCTTGAACCCCCATGAATTTCAACACTTATTAACCCCCCCACCCAACCCCTCATATCGGTACTTAGAAACCCTAATTTCTTATTTATATTGTTAATATTTTTAATCCCTTGGATCTCATTGCAAATGTCGAGTACTAGAATTTCATTTTACAACCTTAAATGTTTAAGGATTTTAGGGAAATATTAACAATTTATGAATATTATATTAATAATATATCTTGGAAATATATGTTTTTATTATATCCATGAAAAAATATAATATAATATGATAGGTATATTATTAATAAAAATTTCTAATTTAATATATTTATTAGTTTTTATTACATTTTCATGTATTATTTATTATAATTATAACACCCCAAGCTTCCATGGTAAGTTTCCATTTGAATAATTCTATAGCTTTCATTGTACGCAACATCGAGATTCTAACATACTACGACCAATCAAACTAGCTGTTATGAATAGTAATACCCACTTTTTAAAATTTTATAAATTTTAATTTTTAAAATGGACTTAATTTTTGAATTTGGAATATCGAAATTATCTTAGGGCGAATTTTTGGTATTTTTCTGAAAACTTTCATTTTTTGATGAATAGTGAAAACACTATGTTATTGGTTAAAACCAACATTTTATTTAAATAATTATTTATTTTATTTAAATTTATTTTTGGAAAAAAAAGATACATAATATCTATATAAGTTCAATGAAATTCATTGTAGTCATTTTATAATAAGTTTAGATATATAAAAAATTTATTAAACTTTTTACAGTGTTTTACCCACCTCCTAGGAGCATTTACAAATCTGCATAAAACATAATTTTACCACTTTAGTGAGTTTAATTTTCAAAAATATGAGACACATGATTAATATCAGTAAATAAATTGTGGTTAAATAAGATGAAAATAATTTTTGGTGATTAGTAACTTTTGACTTTTAATTATCACAGTTAAAACTAAAAAATGGTAATTAAGGGTAAAAATGAGATCATAATTACCCCAAAAAATGTCCTATTTATATTAAATAAGTATAATTCGACCAAAAACAACCATATGAATAAAATATGATCCTTTTTGTTCCACTTGGATTAGATTAGGACATTTATTATTATATTATTTAAAGAAGAGTTAAAAGAGTAAAATTCAAAGTATAATAACTAAACCATTTTTAATATGGGGTTATACATAAAATAAATTCAACTATAAATATTCATTATAAATCTAAAAATATTTCCTACATATGGTATTTTAGTTATAGTTTTTAGATTGTATATAATTTAATTTATCTATGACACAATGATGATGCGTCATTAATAAAATATTAAAATAATTGATATTATAAATATCCAAATAAATGTAATTTGTGACCTTGATGAAATAAACTAATTTTAGAGGATAATATGACATTTTTAGGTTGATTAAATATTTTTTTGATGTAATCATGTTTTATGATTTTCACAAAAACCAAATACTAAATAGTGTCAAAATTGATATAATTGAGTTTCTAAAACAAATACTATGTTATTAATTGATATAATATTACTAAAAATATAAGGTTTTGACCAAGGACATATAAAAGGTTATATATATTAATAAAGAACCATTTGGGGTTCTAATGGCTTGTTATAGTATGCTTATTAACCATATAATATAAAAATACAAAGAGACATGGTAAATGTCAAAGTATTTAACTAAGAGTTAAATCTAAAAGATGATGTCAATATGGTGACCTAAACGTGTATAAAATCTACTGGTTGAGAGTTTTTTGACCCATCCTTGCATTAGCATTGAGATAAATCATTTTTTATCCATTATAAACTGAAAATCATATTATTATAAAATAATATTTCAAACTTTTCCTAAAGAGACCCTCACCTCTCTTATAAAAGGGTACTTCCCCTTATCTTTATTTCACACCTCCAAAGCCATTTGGCTCGGCCAAAACCTACCCAAATATCCTACCAACTTTCCTCCCTTCATCCTAGAGGCCTTAAATTGGTCAGAAATCCAACCTATGGGGCTTTTATGATCAAATTAAAAGTAAGAACCCAAAGAAGAGTTAAATATTCCGTCAATTCTTTCAAGTTAATTTCTTCTTCCACTTCCACTTTCATTGTGGTTTAAATTAAAAAATAATAACTCCAGTATCTTCAATTTAATGTTATTTAATTATAAAAATTATTCAACCATATTCATTATTCTATCCATCATATGAATGATAAAGTCACCATACGTGCATACATATGGCTTACTGTCTCCACGTTGTGGTGTAGTTTGTCATTCAAACACATTATTATTTGGATGGGTATAATAATGAGTATAACTCATGTAAATAATAAATATTACATGTTAATTATTCTGTATATATGATATAAAATCTTATTACCTACTATTTCACCATCAATATAATGATATTGTCTCTCGTGCGAATGTACGGATAACCGTCTCCACGAAAGTGATGAGATTCATTCCCTATCGTAATCATTCAAGAATAATTTACATTTTATGATTAAAAATAGATTTTATGAACATAATAGAATTATGTATACAAATCAAATACAACCTATCCATAAAAAACATGGATTACGTAACAAAGCATATAAAGGAAAATGAATCAGTTAAAACCTGAAACGATGATACTACTGAATTATTATTAACAACGAAATATTAGTGGATCTTATATGATAGAGTAGTATTGTATATAGTAATTGTATAATTTAATAACAATTTTTTAACTATTATAGAATAGTTTAAAATACCATTGACTATGTAAAGGTACATGATAATGGTTAATGTCACAATCTCTTTATTATCCGAGGTTGTTTTTACGTAAGTATCTACTAGAACCACTTTATCATCCACATCCGTGTTTTCTTAAAAATGTATTTCAAACCATTTTTACTATTTACTAGACTATGAGTTAATTTCATTTATACCCTTATTTTACATTATATTTTTTAAAATGAATCTTTCTATCATCTTCCAAATATGTTACTTTATGACGTTTTTGAAAAAATTAAGGTAAGAATTTTTTTTGACTTATACTGCGGGTGTGGCTGTTTTCTACCATTATAACATCATAGAAGCTTTAATTACAAGATTTTAAGAATATTTTCAAAATAAAAGTTTTCTTTTATAATTATTTGACTCTTAAATAATTTCAAACTAGAAATAGATATTTCTCTCAAATATTTTTCATTTCATCTATGTCAACATCCTTTGATAAATTTTCACTGGTTTGAAGTTTCTTTTTTATGATACAAATATTCCATATTATATTTATGGTTTTGTGATATTATAGAATTTGGATTTATAACACCTCGACCCCATAATCCCAGAGTTGGTGCATTATTATGCAACATTGGCAGGATCACAAAAGATCAAGTCTCGAACAACAGATTAGATTAGTAGCCTTGGAAGTACTAGATACATTCATAAGGCTTACAATATATCATAAAATGGAAAAGTATAACAACATTGTTTTTATAGACAACAATGAGATCACATAAACTATCCCTATAGGTTATTCATAATATACATCTTCGCATCCTGAGAAAAATAAAATATAGAAAGGGGTGATCTTAGATGCTCAGTAAGGATAACAATATAGTGGAAGCTTTCATAAATTATCATAAAAATTTAAGACAATGTATAAAACTAAAACAAAATACTTTTAAACATAAACATCATCACAATATGGAAAATATAAATCAAATTAATTACATTTACATACTCACATGGATATTCAACTAGTCGAATAATCACATGTAATATCAATATCCACTTTCATAATGATGGAATGCATAATGCCAGACTTTCATAACCACATAGTCAAGCCCTTGTGCCAAGACTACAAATACGATTATGTCAAGGCCATGTCCCAAGACATTAGTTTGTCTCATGAGACCTTCATATTCATCGAGGATCTATATCAGGATCCACCCGTCACTAACTAAGTCCAATTCATTCCACATATGAAAAGGTTTAAACATAACATAAACATTCGTATAAAAACTGGCATACGAAATGTCAATACTTTATTAATAAACCATGAATGGTATGACATTACACATAAACATTCAAACATATCACAAAACCTTCAATACAATATGGAAGTTTTGTATCATAATAAATCACCTTCAAACAACCATAAAATCCATCAAAGTATGTTAATATAGATAAAATCAAAACCATTTTAGAGTAATATCTCTTTCTATTTTGAAATCATTTAAATGAGATGTAATTATAAAAGAAAACATTTATATTTGTAAACATTCATATAAGATTTTTATGGAAGCTTCAACAATGTTATAATGGTGGAAAATAGCTCCACCCACCGTATCTGTTAAAAAAACATTCTTAACATAATTTTGTCGATAAGGTCATAAAGTACCTTGTTTGGAAAACGATGGAAAGATTCCTTTCAAAAAATATATGGTCAAATAAAGGGATAAATGAATTTACCCCATTGTATAGTAAATAGTAAAAATGTTTTGAAATGCATTTTTAAGAAACATGGATGTGGATGATAAAGTTGTCCTAGTAGATAATTATGTATTAACAACCTCATATAATAAAGATATTGTGAAATAAACCCTTACCTTGTACTTTTCCTTGGTCGAGGGTACGTTAACATCCCGTATATTGATGAAATAATTGTTATTAAATTATACAAGAATCATATTCATTAATATGATATCATATATGCTCTTTTAACATTGCTTAGTTAATAATATCATAGTATTAGCGTCGTTTAGAGTGTTAACTGATTCGTTTCTTTTATATGATTAGTTACATAAGTAATATTTATTAAGGATAGGATGTATCTTATTCATATTAAGAATTATAATAAGTCTTTAAACATTATTTTTAATCATCTAAGTAAAAATTAGTCTTGAATGGATATGATGGGGAATGAATCTCATCGCATTCGTGGAGACAGTAATTCGAACATACGCACATGTGATAATAACATTCTTTTGATATTCAAATAATATATTATTGGATGGTATATCATATATACATAATAATTATCATGTTATATTTATTTTTTACATCAATTACTTATCATTATTATACCCATCCAAATAATAACGTGGTGAATAACAATTACACCACGACGTGGAGATGGTAAGCTGTACGTACGCACGTACGGTGACATGTCATACAAAGGATGGATAAAATAATGAATATGGTTGCGCCAAATTTCTAATATCACCACAGTATATATAAGATACTGGAGTTATAATTTTATAATGGAAACAAAAAATAAAGACGATGTGGAAGAATAAAGTAACTTGAAAGAGGTGATGAAATATTTACCTCTTTCTCAGGTTTTTCCTTATGATTTTGATAAAAGGCCTCCTTATGTTGTTTTTATGACTAATGGAAGGAAAATAGAATTAAGGGAGTATAGTTGAGATGGTATTTGGGTAGGGTTTGGACAATCCAAATGGCTTTGATGTTGTGAATTAGAGGGAAGGGGGAGTGCCCTTTTATAAGAGAGCTTAGGGGCACCTTAGGAAAAGCTATAAATATTATTTTATAATTAAATAATTTTCTGTTTCTAATGGCACAAAAATGGATTATTTAAAGGATATGGTGGGGATGGGTCGAAAACAACACAAACAATAGGTTTTAGATAGATTTGGGTCACTATATTAACCATATCTTTTCTATTAAACTTTTAGTTAAATAGTTTGACATTTACCTTGTCTCATTGTATTTATATATTATATGGTTAATAAAATTACTATAAACTTCCAAGAGAACCCCAAGTGGTTAATTAATGACTAAAATATTATTATATAAGTCATTTTTTTGAATCTTAGATTTTTAAGAATAGAATATCAATTAATAATTTAATTCTTTTTTAAAATACTCTTTTATGACAATTTTGACACTATTTGGTATTTTGTTTTTTATAAATTCATTACAGCATTATTACATCAAAAAAAATTCATATAACCAACCCTAATATGTCATATTAAACTATAAATTTAGTTTAATTCATAACAAGTCTAAAATTACAATTATTTGTATATTTATAATATAAATTAATTTAATATTTCATTTATTAGGTAATTACTACATCATCATTGTGTCATAAATAAAAAATATATTTATTTCTTAAAAAATATAAATAAAAAACCATTATTTAGGAAATATTTATTGATTTTTAATGAATATTTATATTCTAATTTATCTAATGTGTAACCTTATATTAAAAATGTTTTAGTTATTAAACATTAATTTTAACTCTTTTTTCATCTTCTTTGAATTAAATAATAATAAATGTCCTAATCTAATCCAAGTGGACAAAAAATGTTCATATTTTATTTCAAACATTTTTTTTGGTCGAATTATACTTATCCAATTTATTTAAGACTTGTATTAGGGTAATAATATTATCATTTTTAACCTTAATTACACTATTTAATTTTAACTGTGGTAAATAAAAATAAAAAGTTACTATTCATCAAAAATTATTTTTATCTTATTAAACATATTTTACCTACTGATATCAACCATGTCTCTCAGATTATTGAAATTCAACTCACAGAATCTGTAAAATTATGTTTTATGTAAATTTGAAAATGCTCCTAGGAGGTGGGTAAAAGACAGTAAAAAGTTCAATAAAATTTTTATATATCTAAAATTATTATAAATTGACTCTAATGAATTAAATTGAACATATATAGGTATTATGTATATTATTTTACATAAAATAAATTTAAATAGAATAAATAATTATTTAAATAAAAGTTCAGTTTTAAATTACAACTCTATGTTTTCTCACTATTCATCAAAAATTGAATGTTTTCAGAAAAATACCAAAAAATGACCCTAAGCTAATTTTGGTATTCCGAATCCAAAAATGAAGTCCATTTTGAATGATAAAATTTATAAAATTTTAAAAAGTGGGTATTACTATTCATAATGGCTAGTTTTATTGGGTAGTAGTGTGTGAGAACTCGAAATTGCCTACAACACACAATATTGTATTGTGCAATGAGTATCGTACTGTGGATTGTTAGGGTGTTACATTCTACCCTCCTTCAAATAATTTCATCCTCGAAATTTCTAGAGTATTACAACGTAAAAAGACATGGGTGGTTCTTCGTCAAAAGTTCCTCGGGTTCCCACGGTGCCACTTCCATCTTGTGGTTTCTCCATATAACTTTTACTAGATAATTCATCCAATTTCTCAACACTTGTTCTATTTTATCAAGAACCATGACATGCTCTTCGCAATAAGACAAATTGGGTTCATTTTCTAATTCTTCATAGGTGAGTACATGCACTGGGTCAGGCATGTATTTTCTCAATAATGATACGTGGAATACATCATGAATTTTGGAGAGACTTTGCTGCATTACCAAATGGTAAACTAAAACCCCAATTCGTTCTAGAATTTTGAAAAGTATGATGTACCTGGGACTTAATTTTCCATTTTTACTGAAACGTATAATACCCTTCCATGGTGTTACCTTCAAGAAAACATGATCTTCTACCTGAAATTACAAATCCTTCCTTCAGTTATGATCATAGATCTTATGTCTACATTGAGCTTCCTTGATGTGCTCTTAGATTACCATCACCTTTTCCATAATTTCCTCCACAAGTTCTGGGCCGACATGTTTTATTTCACCAACATCATTCCAATAGGTTGGTGTGTGGAATCTCTTTCCATATTACTTGTCATATGGTGCTATATGAATACTTGAATGGAAGCTATTGTTATAGGAAAATTCTACCAGAGTTAAATATTGATCCCACATACCTTGAAAGTGAAGTGAGTATGATCTCAACATGTCTCTTAAGGTTTTAATAGTCCGTTCTATTTTTCCATCAGTTTTGGGGTGGTTGGTAGTGCTCAATTAAAGTTCAGTTTCAACGACTTTCTGAAGAATTTTCCAGAATCTTGTTGTAAAACGGGGATCATGATTAGAAATAATCAATATGGGTACTCCATAAAGTCTCACGACTTCATTAATATATACTCTTGCTAGAATTTCAATTAGCAAATCTTCTCTAATCATAAAAAAATGTGCTGACTTTGTAAGATGATCAATAATGACCCATATTGCATCATTCCTTCTAGGAGTCTTTGTTAGTCCCCTGACAAAGTCCATTGTAATATTATCCCATTTTCACTCAGTTATGGGAAAAGGTTGCAAGACGCCTCCAGGCTGTTGCCTTCCAGTTTTCACTTCATGAAAAACCGTACATCATGACACAAAATTAGCAATATCCCTCTTCATGTTTAACCACCAAAAATGTTCCATCAAATATCAATACATTTAGTACTCCCTGCATGCATAGAGAAATTGGAGCTGTGAGTATCATCCAACAATTCTTTTTTTAGATCATGAATATCGGGAACACAAAATCTCTCCCAAAATTTCAAATTTCCGTATTCATATACGAAGTTACTCAATCTCCCATTATTCACAGCATTAATCTTCTTTTGAAACTCCCCATCATCATCTTGAGAACATTTTATCCTTTCTATTTAAGATGGTTTGACAACTATTTGAAAAAGTATTGATGTTTCACCATCCATGGTTATTACCATTTCCATTTTTACCATATCCATGTATATAAGATCATTTTTAACTCTCATATTTTTTTGAACTCCAATATCTTTTCTGATCAAAGCATCTTCCAACTTATTTTCCTTCCCCAAGTGGTAGTGTATCATGCAATCATAATCCTTGAGTAGTTCAAGCCATCTCATTTTCCCCATGTTGAGTTCTTTCTGTGAGAAAATGTACATCAAACTCTTGTGATCAGTATAGATCTCACATTTTTTACTATAGATATAGTGTCTCCAAATCTTAAAATAAAATATTACAGCTAATAACTCAATATCATGAGTATGATAGTTTTTCTCATGTATTTTTATTTGTCGTGATGCATAGGCAGTAACTCTATCATTCTGCATAAGGACACAACCAAATACATTCTTCGATGCATCACTATAAATAAAAAACTAATAATTCCCTAATGGTAGAGTCAAGATAGGAGTATTGAATAATATTCCTTTCAATTATTCAAAACATTCTTCACACTCTTTTTTCCAAACCAATTTAACCCCTTTTCATGTGAGCTTTGTTAATGGGTGATCCCACCGAGAAAAATTCTGGACGAAACATCGATAATAACCCGCTAAACCAACAAAACTGCGTACCTCAGTTAGACTCGTCGGTGCTGGCCATTCATGGATTGCCTTGGTCTTATAAGGATCAAAATAGATTCCATCTATGGAGACAATAAGACCATGAAAAGAAATCTCTTGAATCCATAATTCACATTTTCTAATCATCCCATATAATTCATGTCTTCTCAGAGTCTTCAGGATAATTCACATGTGAATTTCCTAATCTTCATAGCTTTCTAGTATACAAAGATATCACTAATAAATACCACTAGAAAGTCATCTAGATATTCCATTAAAACTCTATTAATTAGATACATGAAGATAGAGGGGGTATTAGTCAATCCAAAAGGCATTACTGTAAAATCGTAATGCCTATACCTGGTTCGAAATGTTGTTTTCAGAATGTATTCCTTCTTCACACACATCTGATGATATCCAGATCAAAGGATAGTCTTTGAAAAGTATTTATCTCCATGAAGTTGTTCTAATAAATCATTAATGTGATGTAGGGGATACTTTTTCATTATTGTTATAGAATTGATCTCCCTTTAGTTAATTCACAACCTCATAGATCCATCTTTCTTTTTAAAAAAAGGACAGTGGAACCCCATGGAGAAACACTAGGGAGAATAAATC
Source organism: Viscum album (assembly GCA_963277665.1). Classification (NCBI taxonomy): domain Eukaryota; kingdom Viridiplantae; phylum Streptophyta; class Magnoliopsida; order Santalales; family Viscaceae; genus Viscum; species Viscum album. The sequence continues at coordinate 38,395,829 of OY728138.1, forward strand.
GATTATTACTCAATTACTCTAGTTGTTTCATTAGTTACACTAATTCCATAGTGGCCATTCTATAAGGAGTCTTTAATATGGGAATTGAACCAGGAATTAAATCAATGGAAAACTCAATAGCTCGTTTTGGAGGATGTCCAAGTAAATCCTCTAGAAACACATCAACATATTCTTGAAAAATAGGTACTTCCTCTATTTAAACATTATTTTCCTCACCCATAGTCATTTTTGTCTTTTCCTCCACAATAATTTAATTTAGGTGAGGTACTGGAGGTGGATCTAGATAAGATTTTGGTGGTGATGATGCTTCTCAAAAGATAATGTGCTCTTTATCATCATCATAAAAAATAGAAACCTCCTTCTTCTTACAAATAATTTTTGCATCATGGTCCGAAATCCAATCCATAGTAAGGGTTATATCAAATTCAATAATGGTTATTACAATGAGATTAGAAGATAAAGAACATTTATATGCCCTAATAAGACTGATTCACAAAACATTGTTGTAATGATAATTCCCTTGAGAGTTTTGACTGACAACTCCCTTGTTAAATCAAATTGGAAATATCTAATTTTCTGAGAAAACTGTGAAGATATGAAAAAATTCAATGATCCAGAATCAAATAAATCATTTTCTAAACTTGAGGAAACCATTAAATTACCTTCCACTACCTCTTTCAGAGCTTCAACCTCAGCAGTAATGATAGCATAATATTGTCCTTTATCCCTTGTCCTTTTTTTAGGTAAGTTCCCTTAGCTTTTAGGAAATTCATTTTCATAATTCCATCTTTCTATACAATTGTAGCATTAAATAGTGATAGCCTCTTTCTTCCCCTTGAAATCGTGAGCTTGGAGGTTTTTTTTCTCCAAACTTGTAACTGACTCCCATTCCCATCAGGCAAGTACCGGGGTGTTTCTTCCCACATTTACTACAGGATGGATATTCAAATTTTACCTTCTTCACCTTATTTCCATTTACAGAGTGTTTAGCGGATATCTTATTCTCTTTCTTTGCCTTAATGTCATACGACATAGAGAATTCTTTTTCTATATTGATAGCACATGTGAAAATATCTTCATACAATGAGAAGGATTGTGAGACTAATGCTCGACAGAGAAATAGTTTTAACCCATCAATGAAATGATCAATCTTACTTCTTGGGTTACGTATATAATCTAAATCATGCCTCGCTAACCTAGTAAAGTTATCCTTATACTTTGCGACATTCTCATCCTCCTATTTCCTCAGACCCATAAATTTCCTTTCTATATCTGTTCGATGGTCCGGAGGAAAGTATTTTTCTAATAAAACATATAGAAAATCCTTCCAGTCCATATTTGATACTTCATCATCATCATTTTTCTTTTGAATCAATGACCACAATTGATCAGCATCTCTAGTGAGGTGGTAAACGTCCATGGAAACTATTTACCTTTCACTACTCCCCATGGTGTGGAATATTTTTTCTAAGGAATTTATCAACTGTTCAGCTACTAGTGTATTTTTACTCCCATTTAATGTTGGTTGTTGTTGCCTCATGAAGCGATCTAACACTGATCCTCCACGTTGTGGATCTGGGTGCTACATATGGGTAAGGTTATTATTCATAACTTGAGTGAGTTGTCCCAGTATGGCGATAAGTTGATCAGCACCAGTTGCATCACCAACTCGACTATAATTATCTTGAGTAGGGGGTAATCCCTACATAGATCACGTGCATTGATATGGTTTCCATTCCTTCCACTAGGATCCATTTCAAAACAATGTCATAAACTAGATTAGTTTATGAATCAAAATACATAATTCCAAATTTGTAAAACACATAACATAAATTGAACAGTTTATGGATATAATCTGTAATCATAAATAATGTTTTATTTGATGAAGTTTATACTCATAAACCATTGATAATGTTTTGTAATGAAAATGAGAATTATCGTAAGTATATCCCCCGAGAGTGTCACAACCAAGAGTGCTGCAAGGCCCATTTTCATGCACCAGTTCCCCTTCGAGTCTAGATCAAAGCAATGTTTTTGGGGTTTACCCCTAGGTACATATGTGTGAGAGCCTCCTCTACTTACAATAATAAACTTTTAGGTAGTTCTTCTATACTAATCCTCAAATTCTATCTTAGGATAATGTGCTCTAATCAGAGTTCACCTAAATCTAGATTCCAGTGTTTGTACTAAACATCCTCTGATGCCAACTGTAACACCCTAACCCTAAGAAGCCAAGATTCAGTGCATTATTATGTATCATTGGCATGATCACAATAGATCAAGTATCAAAAGACCGATTATTTTAGTATCCTTGAAGTACTAGATACATTCATAAGGTTTACATTACATCATAAAATGGAAAACTACAACAACAATGATTCCATAGACAACAGTGAGATCCCACAGACTCTCCCTGCAGGTCAGTCATAGTATACTTCTTCACATCCTGGGAAAAATAACTTATAGAAAGGGGAGAGATCAGATGCTTAGTAAGGATAACAATATAGAGGAAGCTTTCATAAATAAGCACAAACATTTAATGTAGTGTATAAAACTAAAACAAAAGCTTTTTCCACTTAAAATACATCATAATATGGAAAATATAAATCAAAATAATTCTATTTACTTACTCACTTTGGTATTATACTAGTCAAATAATCACAAGAAATATCAATATCCACTTTCATAATGATGGAATGCATAATGCCAGACTTTCAGAACCACATAGTCAAGGCCTTGTGCCAAGACTACAAATATGATTTTGTCAAGGCCTTGTTCCAAGACACTAGTTTGTCTCATGAGATCTACTGACACATCGAGGAGCTATAGCAGGCTCCACCCATCACTTACTAAGTTTAATGCATTCCTCATATGAATAGGATTAAACATAACATAAACATTCGTATTATAACTGGCTTACAAAATGTCAATAATTTATCAATAAACCATGCATGGTATGAAATAACACATCCATAGTCAAACAAATCACAAAACCTTAAATACAATATAAATTTTTTGTATCATAATAAATCAACTTCAAACAAAATTAAAATCCATCAAAGGATGTCTACATAGATGAAATCAAAACCATTTTAGAGTCATATCTCTTTCTATTTTTAAATCATTTAAAAGTCACGTAATTTTAAAATAAAACATTTATATTTGAAAATATTCTTATAATATTGTATGGAAAGCTTTGACGATGTTATAATAGTGAAAAAAAGTCGCACCCGCCGTATAAGTTAAAAAAACATTCTTACATTAATTTTGTTGAAATGGTTATAAAGTATCATTTTTGGAAAATGACAGAAAGATCCATTTCAAAACATATAAGGTCAAATAAGGGTATAAATGACTTTACCATATTGTTCAGTAAATAGTATAGATGTTTTGAAATACATTTTTAAGAAACATGGATGTGGATGATAAAGAGGTCCTAGTAGATAATTATGTATAAAAATCGCCAGATAATAAAGTGATTGTGAAATTAACCCTTACCATGTACATTTCCTTGGTGGAGGGAAAGTTAACCTCTTGTGTAATGGTGAAATAATTTTCATTAAATTATATAAGATTCATATTCATTAATACGATATTATATATAATCTTTTAACATTGCTCTATTAATAATATCTTAGTATTATCATCATTTCCGGTGTTAACTAATTTGTTTTCCTTTATATGTTTTGTTATGTAAGTAATGTTTGTTATGGATAGGATGTATCTTATTCATATTCAAAATTATATTAAGACTTTAAACTTTATTTTTAATCATCTAATGAAAATTATTCTTGAATGGATAAGATGGGAATGAATCTCATCACGTTCGTGGAGACAGTAATCCGTACGTACGCACGAGTGACAATATCATTCTTTTGAAATTAAAATAATATAAAATTTGGATGGTATATCATATATAAAGAATCATTATCATGTTATATTTATTATTTACATCAATTACCTTTCATTATTATAGCCATCCAAATAATAATGTATTGATTAAGAATTACACCATGACGTGGAGACGGTAAGTCGTACGTAAGCACGTATGGTGACATGTCATTAAAAATATGGATAAAATAATGAATATGGTTGTACTATATTTATAATAAAATCATAGTATGTATAAGATACTTGAGTTATTATTTTAGAATGGAAACAACAAATAATGTGTAAGTGGAAGAATAAAGTAACTTGAAAGAGGTGATAAAATATTTACCTCTTATCCGGGTTCTTCCATTCGATTTGATCAAAAGGGCTCCATAGGTAGTATTTATGACTAATGTAATGACTCTAGGATGAAGGTAGGACAGTTGAGAGAGAATTTGGTAGAGTTTGGCTGAGAAAAATGGCTTTGAAGGTGTGAGTTAGAGAGAAGGGGGAGAGCCCTTTTATAAGAGGGGTGAGGGGCACCATAAGAAAAGCTAGAAATATTATTTTATAATAAAATCATTTTCGGTTTCAAATGGCTCCAAAATGGATTATTAAAGGAAAAGGTTTGTAGGGGTCTCAAACCACTAAACCAATAGGTTTTAGATAGGTCTTGGTTACTATACTAACCTTATCTTTTAGATTTAACTCATAGTTAAATAGTTTGACATTTACCATGTCTCTTTGTATTTTTATATTATATGGTTAATAAAAATACTATAAAAATCCAAGAGAACCCTAAGTGGTTCATTAATTAAGCACCTATCATTATATAATTATTTTGGTTGAGCCTTAAATTTTTAAGAATATAATATCAATTAATAATATAATATTTTTTTAAAAAAACTCTTTTATGACAATTTTTACACTATTTTGTATTTTGTATTTTCTAAATTCATAACAAAATTATTACTTCGAACCAAATTAATCGAACAAATCCGAATATGTTATATTAACCTATAAAATTAGTTTAATTTATAAAAAGTCTCAAATTACATTTATTTGGATATTTATAATATCAATTATATTAATATTTCATCGATTAAGTAATTGCTGCATCATAATTGTGTCATAAATAAATTAAATAATTTAATGTCTAAAAAATATAAATAAAAGACCATTATGTAGAAAATCTTTTTATCTTTCTAATGAATATTTATAGTCGACTTTATCTTATGTTTAACATTATATTAAAAAATTTATTTATTAAACTTTCATTTTAACTCTTTTAACTCTTCTTTGAATTAAATAATAATAAATATCGTAATCTAATTCAAGCGGACCAAAGGGGTTCATATTTTATTTCTAAGGTTGTTTTTTTTTCGAATTATACATATCTAATAAAATTAGGACATCTGTTAAGGTAATAATAATATCATTTTTACCCTGAATTACCTTATTTACTTTTAACCGTGGTAAATAAAATTAAAAAAGTTACTATTCACCTAAAATTATTTTCATGTTATTGAACCACATTTTACTTCCTCATATCAACCGTGTCTGTAGTACCCCTGGTTTTTGGTAAATGTCCCTTGTTTTATTCTTTTTAATGTTCTTGAATCATAGGAGGAAGGGTTGGGAGAGTTGGGAAAGTTTTAAGCTGAAAGATGGCTAAGGTTGGGGATGCACAGGCTTCACACGGTTTTCCAAACCGGGCGGAAGCCATGCAGGAGTTAGTCACTTGGATAGAGGAGTCCGCATGGTGTACGCACAGTTTGGACAAACCATGCGAGGAGGCTGTGCGGAGTGCCCCTTCTAAAGTAGTGACATCCACATGGTTAGCGCATAGTTTGACAAACCGTGCGGACAAACCATGCGCGAAGTCAACATAGATCCTATTTTTAAGGATCTAATTAGTTTTATCCTTTAACCCTATCATTTTTTCTCACTTATGTCCCTAACTTGGGATTTCTATCTGCTAAAGGTAGGAGAGCTCTTATGAGGAGTTCTGGAAGCGATCCGGAGGCTTTCCTTGGCGTTTGAAGGCCAGTTGATCGAGGTATGTCTCGTTACCCTTTGTTTAACATAGATATCCTTCTTCCCTCTTGATGTATCCTTAGATCTATGCCAAGGGAGGGTAGATATAAGGTTTTGGATGACATTGAAGAGGGGTTTTGGTCTCGTTGGTTATAGGAGAAGGAATCTAAGGAGGTTTCGTGGTGTTTCGACCCGGTTCGTTGTTGGTTTCGCCTAAAGTGTTGTGGTAGGTGGATTCACTCTTGACTCCTCTTGTTAGAATTGGTTGGTATAGTTTCAAATGGGTTATTTTAATGGAATTGATTGTGAAAGCATGGAATAAATCTTCATTGGTGATGACTTATGGTTTTGATGAATTGTGAAATCTTGTTGAATTGTGTGCAAAGTGACTTGGCTAATTGAATTTAAAATGTTGATTTTAAATTATGAAATTGCTGAAATTGAAATTGTTTTGATGGATTGGTTTTCAATAAAAATGGGTGTTTTATTGAAATGGTTTGAATTGGTTTAGCACAATTGGTTTGAATAGAAATGGTTTTCAATAAAAGGGGTGTTTTATTGAAAAGTTGGTTTTGGTATGATTGTTGGGAATGTGTGGTGTGTGTTCATATTGCATTTTATGAGGCTTGGTTAAAACATGACCTTGTGCTCTGTGCCAAAGGTGTAATGGCACATGGTAACTATATTTATGAGGCTTGGATGAAATACGACCTTGTGCTCGGTGCCAAATGTGTATTGGAACATGGGAATAATTACCTTGTGACGACTTGGTAGATCGACGAGAGACTGCTCATGAGTATCGAACTGTCATAACGAAGAATGCATGGTTGATTTCATGGGGTTGTGAAAGGGTTGGGTATGCCAAAAATCGATGTTTGTGAATTGGTTCGAAAGTGGTTTGGTTATTTTTCTAGAAACATAACTTTATGAAAACTTGGTTTTACTAGCTTGTGAAATGAATTTTATTTTGAATGGTTTGGAACTAGGTTATATTCAGTTATAAACTACTTTTGAGAAAATGTTTTATATAAACTGTTTCTATATAACTATGGCTAACTCTTCTCTCCTAGTCACATGAATAAGATAGTCATTAAGGAAATCCTACTAATTTTATACTCACCCATGCTTTGGCACTTTGGTGCTTTTGCAAATGTTGTTTTTCGAGACACAGGTAAAGGAAAAGCATCTAATTCCTAGTGTTTCGTGGTGATGTTTGTGAGGTGTGGTGGTGCTTGGAGCATGGAGCTCAGTGTGGATCCGTGGAGTGTGTCTTGGTCTGTTTTGGGTCTTTTGTTATTCTTCTGCTTGGTACTCAAATTTTGGGTTGGTTTTGTTGGCTTGTGGAGTTTTGTAGTTTCTTTTTTGTAATACATGAGTTGGTTGTTTCAATAACATACATCATACAGTGGTTGTTAATGGATGTTTTGGGTTATGTTTTTAAGGGTATATCGTCCCCCAATTGCATTTGAAACCCTTCGGAATTTATTTCTAGCATTTGGCATCTTGGGGATGTCTCTTAAGGCCAAGTAATGACTTGTTGTATTCTTAAGCTAATAATGATAAGTGGGTCATTACAAATGGTATCATCTTGTTCGGTCCTTTCCTAACAAGTAGTTGGGTACATAAGGGTTTTGGATACACTTTTAGAATGTTGGATATCTTATTGTCATGGGTTTAGCCAATGAGATGAGCATGACATGAATTGTAGAGGAATGAATTCCCACTAGGATTGCATATCTCATTGTGAGGAATGAGAATGAATTTTCTGAAAGGCACCATTTTTTGAAAATGAAGAAATTGTATACAACCGAATGACTTTGAAAATAATATATTTGGTGTATTTTGAAAATGGTTTGATTTTCAAAAATTATGTTGTATGTTTTCAAAAATTGTTGAACATGGAAAAAGGTCATTTTGAGAAGAATGTGGTGATAGTTGATGTGATAGAATTTAAAATGCTAAGACAACAATTGCTAGAGAGTGAGAGTGACAAAGTTTGTTATTGGTTTAGAAAATGGAACCTGAAAGGCATCATCGAAACGAACCTGAAGAAGCGGCAGAGAATGTGGTGTCACCTAAACCACTTGTGAACCAAGAGCTGGTTCAGAGCATTGTCCATGATTTTCAAGCTGTGGATATGGGGAACCAGTGGAATGAACCATAGCCTGTGGATCATACCATCCAGTTCATGAAGCATAATCCACCATGCTTTTAGGGTGATGCTGAACCCAAGAAGGTGGAGGTGTGGCTAAGCAGGATGAATCGTATATTCGATTTCATCGGCACACCAGTAGAGCTGAAAGTAAAGCTAGAAACCTATATGCTGGAGGATCTTTCATGACAGTGGTGGGACCTAGCACTGCAGGCTAAAGTGGATGAAGGATTGGGTTGGGAGTATTTTGATGAATTATTGAACAAACAATTCTATCCTCACACATTCAAGATCTAGAGGACGATGGACTTTTTCAGCCTAAATCAAGACAATCTCTCTGTCATGGAGTATGCAGCGAAATTTTTGAATTTAGTGTGCTTTGAACTAGAATATGGTGCAAGTACGTCACTGAAGGCACGCATATTTGATTTGGGGTTCTGACAGGAGATTCATTCGAAGATAGCTGTTCTCTGTATTATGTATTATACGGAGATGGTGAACAGAGCAACAGTTGCTGAACGTGATATCTTGGGATCGATAGGAGGAATCATGATGATACCCATGGGAATGGTTGGGAACTCTAATGCTGGGAATAATAGAAAGAGGGACACCTACTTCTAAGGTGGGAGTGTGAATTAGAATCAGACGGCTGGATCGGTGAATCTTCCTCCATGACCCATGATGAAAGCTAGGAGTTTTCAATATGGTTTGACTGATCACATGAAACATGAATGTAAAACACCACTAATAACATGCCATAATTGCAACAAGATGGGTTATCTTCAGCGATATTGTCGCAGTGCTCCACGGTCGGGTGTTCGGGACACTTCCCAGCTATCACAAGCATCGTATGCTTCGACAGGGAGAGGACAGCAAATTCAGTCTCATCAGTAGAATAGAGCTAGCTAGGGTGATTCTTGAATACCATGACTCTTTAACCAAGGTAGTCTCTGCAAGGCAATAAGGAGAACAGTGCATCAATGAAGTAGTTGTATGGAGCTGAGCAAATGATGGTGGATGATCAGGCTGGACCATCTATGATGAGAGGTACGATTCTTTTAAATTCTACCCTTGGGAAAGTGTTGTTTGATACTGGTGCATCGCATTCCTTCATTGCTTCGCCTGCTATTGACCTGATATGTTTAAAACTGGAAATGATGCCTTCTATCTTGAAACTGCAAACTCCTCTTGGTGAAAAGGAATGCCAAGCCATCGTGTGTAGAGCATGTGCTATAACTATTCATGAAGAAGAACTAAAATGGTACTTCTCCATGTTGGATATGGATGTCTATAATTTAATCCTGGTAATGGATTGGTTGACAAGGTTTAAGGATCACATCGACTGTTATAGGAAAACGTTCAGTTTCACGACTGAAAACAGCAGCGAACATCTCTTCACCGGAGAGGGGAAGGTAATTTAAGGTGTAAAGAGATTGTTGGCACCAATGGTGGGAATGATCTCTTACCAATTGGTATCGTTGATGTTGGCATCAATGTAAGAGATTGAGTAAAATAGTTTTCTAGCTGTGGTGGATCAGTTTCCAGATGTCTTTCCCTAGAATTTCTCAGGGTTACCACCTGTAAGGGAAGTGGAGTTTACAATTGATCTCCTTCCGGGGACCAATCCAATTTCCCTTCCGTCTTATAGGATGGAACCAATACAGTTATTGGAATTGGAAGTGTAGTTAGAGGAGCTGGAAAGAAAGGGTTTCAATCAGCCAAAAGTGTCTTTGTGGGCAGCACCAGTTTTGTTCGTGAAGAAGGCAGATGGAATTCTTCGAATGTGTGTTGATTATCGTAAGCTTAACCATGTTATGATAAAGAACAAATATCTACTTCCATGAATTGATGATCTATTCGATCAATTAAGGGGAGCTCAGGGGTTCTCAAAGATTTACTTGCCATTAGGATGTAACCAATTAAGAGTTTGGAAGGAGGACATTCCAAAGACAGCTTTCAGAAGCAGATATGGACACTATGAATACGTAGTCATGCCTTTTGGTCTTATGAATGCACCAGTGGTCTTCATGGCTTTAATGAATCAGATATTTCAGCCGTATCTGGATTCATTTGTTGTGGAGTTTGTGGATGACATATTGGTGTATTCAGGAACAAGGGCTGAGCATGCACAACTCTTGGCGATAGTGTTGGAAATCATGAGAAACCATCAGTTGTATGCCAAACTATTAAAGTGCGATTTTTGGATACAAGAGGTGTATTTTCTGGGATATGTTGTTTCTGAGAAAGGTGTTTCAGTGGATTCAGAAAAGATAGATGTTGTTCTTTCTTGGAAACTACCAAAGAATTTCATTAAAATACAATGTTTTCTTGGTCTAGCAGGTTATTACCGATGCTTTTTTTGTGAATTCTCATGACTAGCTTCACCAAAAAAAACTCTGACTAAGAATAATTCTCTCTTCTAGTGGAGAGAAGAATGTCAATAATCAATTCAAGTGTTGAATGTTTGCCTAACATCAGCACCCATATTGATTTTGCAGGAATCAGGACACGAGTATGTGGTGTATTGTGACGCTTCAGGATCTAGGTTGGGATGTGTTCTCATGCAAGGAGACCATGTTGTGCTTATGGTTCAAGGCATATGAGGGTGCATGAGAAGAATTACCCAACACATGATTTGGAGTTAGATATAGTTGTCCATGCCTTGAAGACATGGCGTCATTATCTCTTTGGTGAGAAATTTACCGTGTTTATGGACCAAAAAAGCTTGAAACACATCTTCACACAATGAGATTTGAATCTGAGGTAGAGAATATGGATTGACTATATGCAAATGATCGAATTTGACTTGATATATACACCGGGTACGGGAAATTTAGTGGCGGATGCATTGAGTAGGTAGTCATATGCTCAGTTGGTGAAAGAAGCATTAGATGAATAGTAGTTGATTTCGGTCTTAGATGACATGCATGTGGAATGTGAAAGCCGCGGTGATGTTGCTGTTTTATTTCCAGTTGCTCTTGTTCCATATATGGTGGAGATAGTAAGGGAGGCATAGACATCTGATGTAGATTGTGTTGTACTGAGTTCAAAACTCAATGTTGGGGAGACCATTGAGGGATGGAAGCTGGATGGTTGTTCAGTTTTGCGGTTTCACGATCGGATGGTCATACCTATGGTTTGTCAGGGAAAACATTTTCATGCATACTACCATTCATGATGGGCTACACATCCAGGTACACAAAAGATGTATAAGGCATTGAAGGCGCAGTTTTGGTTGTGCAGCATGAAAAGGAAGGTGGCCGAGTTCGTCTCACGGTGCATAACATTTCATCAAGTTAAAGAAGAGAATCAGAGGCCAGATGGTATGTTACAATCATTACATAACCCTGTGTGGAAGTGGGAACCAATAGAAATGGATTTTGTGATAGGTCTTCCAAAAACGGTTCGGAAACACGATATTATTTGGGTGATAGTAAATCATCTAACCAAATCGGCCCATTTCATCCCAATTCGTGAAACTCATATGGTGGAATATATTTCAAAAATATATATCTGAGAAGTGGTAAAGAGACATGGCATACCGGTTTCAATCATGTTAGACAGAGATCTGAGGTTCAAATCTCGTTTCTAGAAATCATTACAGCAAGCCTTGGGGACTCAGTTGACCTTAAGCATGGCGTATCATCCTCAGACGGATGGGAAATCTGAACGGACAATTCAAACTTTGGAAGATATGATGCGGGCTTGTGTAATTGATTTTGGTGGCTCATGGGAGGAGAATATACCCTTAGTGGAGTTCTCATACAATAACATTTATCAGGCCTCGATACGCATGGCTCCGTTTGAAACATTGTATGGGAATCCTTGACGTTCTCCACTATGCTAGGTGGAAATGGGTGAAACTTTACTAGTTGGGCCAAAACCTATCCAGGAAACAATGGATAAGATTTAGCTGATTAGAAAAAGGATGGAGACGGCTCAGAGTCGTCAGAAATCCTATGCAGATCACCGTCGAAGACCGTTGTCGTTCGTTGTGGGTGATCATGTCTTCTTGAGGATCTGTCCAAGACTTGGACATCATCATTTCGAGAATCATGGAAAATTATCTCCTAGATACATTGGCCCTTTTAAGATACTGGAATGGGTTGGAGAGGTGGCATATCGTTTGGCATTACCACCATGGTTCAGTACAGTGCATAGTGTGTTCCATGTATCTTAGTTGAAGAAGTATCAGCCTGATCCTAACTATGTGATCAGATGGGATCTTGTTAACCTAGAGTCGGATGCTTCATTGTTACATATCCCGGTGTTGATTTTGGATAGGAAGGATAAATTTTGGTGTGCGAAATGCATCAGTCTAGTAGGAGTTTTATGGCAGCTTGGTCAGATTCAGGAATAGACATGGGAACGCGAGAAAGAAATGAAAGAGCAGTGGCCAGAACTCTTTCAGGCAAGTGATGGTTTTCTACTTTTTGAGGACAGAAAGGCCAATGGTGGGGAGAATGTATTACCGTCTGTTTCTGGTATGTATCCCTTGTTTTATGTTTTTTAATGTTCTTGGAGCATTGGAGGAAGGGTTGGGAGAGTTGGGAAACTTTTAAACTGAAAGATGACTAAGGTTAGGGATGCACAGGCTTCGCACGGTTTTCCAAACCCTACGGAAGCCATGAAACAGGTTGTCAACTAGACAGAGGAGTCTACGCAGTGTATGCATGGTTTGGAAAAACCATGCGAGGAGGCCGTGCGGAGCACCCCTTCTAAATCAGTGACTACTGCACGGTTAGTGCACGGTTTGACAATCCGTGCGAACAAACCGTGCATGTAGTCAACTTAGATCCTATTTTCAAGGATCTAATTCGTTTTATTCTTTAACCCTCTCATTTTGTATCACTTACGGCCCTAACTCGGGATTGTTCTATATGGCCCCAGCCTTAAACCTTACTTAATCTTGAGTTATTACAAGATTACACGTTGAGGATCTTTTCGGGTTTAGAGTTTTAGAGAATTAGATCATAAAACTTGCATTACATTCCACATATAAACAAAGTGGTTACATAAAGATAGTATTCCTCATTCCCATCAATGGAAACACATTTGAATTAAAACATGGATTCTTTTTGACACATCCTTGACTCTATCATCTTATCATGTACCTTTCCCTTGACCTGTGAAAAACATTTCAAAAACTTGGGATGAGCGTAAAAACTCAGTATGGGTTATAAAAAAAAAACATGGAAAGGAAACATGAGTTCATATATACATAAGAATGAAATCATACTTTACCCATAAAACATAGGCACTTTAACATACCTCATAAAAACATGAATAAATCATATAAATCATAATACGTAAAGGTAACTTGAGGCATTCATAACATTCTTACGTAGGGGGTAACCCTCTTGGTTACGTTTGGAATACCCATCACAGTATATTCCCTAAAATCTCTTCGGAGAAACCTTAACGTTTCACTCCTTCGCGTTACCCAATGCATTGGAGAGCTATAACGGGCTCACCCGCCCTTAGTTTATCACGGAACCACCCGTCTTCATAATAATGCCCAAGAACCATAACATAATCATATCACATAAAACATGCATAAAGGAAACATAACATTTCCACATTTCAATCACGAGATATCAATACAACACATTGATATAATAAAAACATTATGAAAACCATTTTCAATACCAAAGTAAAACATGGTATTTATTTTTCTTTTAAAAAAAAAGGTATGGCTTGTAGAGGAAGCCAAAACTCAAATAACGGTTACGACGGCGGAGAAGTCGTTGTCGCCGCATACGTACGACAAAAACATTCCCTTTTGTCGTTTAGTAAACGCTTCGTATAAAAAAGATTCCTTTTGAGTAAACGTAAAAGTCAAAGGGGTTTATACACCGTATAAAAGAAAGTTGTGTATAAAATAAAATATGCCTCAACGAAAGGAGATTGAGACGAAGTCCCATACCTCGTATCCGACTTGACCCGACCGTTCTTTAAACTCCTGAATAATAAAATTGAGTTAATCTCTACTTGCTTATGAATCTTTTTCAAGTTCATTATTCCTTTTATACCATGTTATGAACATCATGTAATCATTTAAGTTAATAATGTTCATTTTGTCGGTATTTGGTTCTTAAGTCAAAAATAGGCTTCTTACACTTACATGTTGTTAATTTGGTCAAAGTTTCATTATATCCAGAATATTATTCATGATGTAGATATCATATATGTCATATATATCCAGTACATTCATGCATTTATAATATTACATAATCATTTAGAGGTAAGAAATGAAATGCACCGTTCATGGAGACGGTAAGCCGTACGTACGCATGAACGCTACTTCCATTTCTATTTCATATTTTCTGGAATGGAATCATAATGATATAAGAGTATATTATAATTCCAGTATAATAACATATATAATATCATTAACTTTATCCTTTACACATCCCACATATGGTATTAACGAATCAAATCACTTTTAGGGGGCGGTAGTCCGCGCTTCCTAAAATGAAGATATCGTGTTTTACCCATAATGGAAACCATAAAGGTATGCCCAAAATGAAAAAACAGAAGCTTAAGGAAAACATAAACATATTATATATCATATATAAAAATAGTGACATCATAATGGCCACCTTTGAAGGTGTTTAATGAGTATTGAACAATCATCGTTTCGGGAGGCATAATTTCGCCATCCACGGAAAACATATGTTCTTTAACCATTTGATGTAGTTGTGTGAGAGTGTGGCTCAAATAAATCTTATAACAACATCCTAGTATATTGAAGATACTGGTGATGTTATAAAAGAAGGAAATAAAAAGATTTTAGGGGGTTGGAGAAGCAAAATAAAACAAATGAACATGAGAGAAACAATTACCTTTAAAAAGTGTAACTCCTTTTGAGTTGAGCCTAAAGGCTTCCTTTGAAAGGATTCTTCCCAAAGGGAATCCTCTAGGATGAGTAGAGGGATGTGGAGAGATCAAATGGGCAGGGGTTGGCCGAGCCAAAGGCTTGAAGAGTGTGTTAAATGAGGTAGAGGTGGGGGCCTTTTATAAGAGGAGAGGAGGGGCACTTTTGGAAAGTTAAGAAACATTACATTATTTGAAAATGTGTTTCGGTTTTAAAAGGTCCCACATTGATGGAATTCGTGGATAAGGTGATAAGGCATCGAAATCCATTCATCCAATTGGTTTTGGACATGTGTAGTTCATAGATTTTATTTTATCTTTCCATTTTATTTAAATCGTCAAATAATGATGTCATCGCTGCATCATTATTATGTCATAAATAATTAAATTTATTTAATGTCTAAAAATTATAAACAAATTACTATGATGTAGGAAATATTTTTAGCTTTCCATTGAATATTTATAATCAAAATTTGTACTTGTATAACCCCACTTAAAAATTGTTTTCGCAAAACATATTATGTTTGTGTCATTTTCACTTTAACATTTAATAAAAAGTAATTTATGATATTTCCCAACAAAAGTGGATACATGGGGTCCCCAAGTTAGGCCATGACTTGTCTTGGTCGGCCATGACACAACCAATGAGGTTGGGACATGTGTCTAGGTCATTTTATATTATTAAAGCATTATTTATACATTAAACTACCCTAATTACCACTAATCGCGATTAAGAACTTAATAAGTTACTATTCACCAAAAAATTATTTTAATCTCATTGAACCACATTTTACTTCTTAATGACAACCATGTATGTCGGATTTTCAAAATTCAATACACATTAGTGGTAAACTTTAATTTAACTGAAAAAAACAGTTTGCTTGATTACCACTTAGTGGTTTCACTATTCATCAAAATTGAAGTTTTTCAGAAAATTACCAAAAATTCACTCTAAGCTATATTTGATATTACGAATTCAAAAATGAAGTCTATTTTACAAAATTCAAATCATATAAGTAACATTAATTAATTTAATAATTAATTCCCGCTGCCAGAGCAAATAGCGTGTTTTTACAAAACAATAAGTATCAAAAGATTGACACCAGTTTAAGTCTAATTTCAAATCGAAATTGATTCCAATGACCACCATTGGATAAAATGGTAAAAATATATTCTAATTTCACTTCAAAACCAATTCAAAACATAATCTAATCATAAAAATAAATTAGATTAAAAAGTAGTTTTGATGTAAAATGCAGTATTTTTCACTATTCATTTAAAAATGAACATTGTCGGAAAATTACCAAAAATTCACACAAGGTAAATTTTGATGTCCCAATCATAAAGGATAATTTTATTTTGACAAACATAGTTTCTAAAATTGTCAAAATATAGATTCAAAAATGGTTTTCCATCAAAAGGCACTAAAACAATCCTTTAAGAATATTAGTGTATTCCATGCATAAGATTGTATTTATTTTCATTTTAAGCCTCTAAAACACTATCTTTATCATTAATAGACATAGATAAAAATATCTATTATTCATTACTTACTTGGGATGTTACATCCTTCCCCCCTTTAGAAAATTGCGTCCCCGCAATTTATTTACTTATCAAATAAATTGGGGTACTTATCCCTCATTGCATTTTCGGATTCCCATGTTGCCTCTTCAATCATGTGGTTTTTCCACAAAACCTTTACCTGCTTAATCACCTTATTCCGTAACACTTGCTCCCTGTGGTCAAGAATCTGGACCGGCTGTTCCTCATAAGATAGGTTTTCTTCCAGCTGAACTACCTCTGGACTCAAAACATGAGATGGATCTGGCATATACTTTCTCAACATCGAAACGTGAAAAACATTGTGTACCTGAGATAAACTCGGAGGTAAAGCCACTCGGTATGCAACTGATCCAACTCTCTCTAGAACTTCGTATGGTCCAATGAACCTTGGACTCAACTTTCCTTTCTTACCAAATCTCATCACACTTTTCCAAGGAGAAACCTTGAGAAAAACATGATCACCTACCTCGAAAGATAGATCCTTCCTCCGGTTATCCGCATAACTCTTCTGCCTGCTCTGAGCTGTTCTCATGTGTTTCTGAATCAGCTGAACTTTTTCTGCCATCTCTTCTACCAATTCTGGTCCCATCAACTTTCTTTCACCCACTTCATCCCAGAAAGCTGGAGTTCGACACCGCTTCCCATATAATGCCTGAAATGGTGCCATCTGTATACTGGAATAAAAACTGTTATTATATGAAAACTCAACCAAAGAAAGATGCTGGTCCCAACTCCCCTGATAATCCATAGAACAAGCTCGTAGCATATCCTCCAATGTCTGAATTGTTCGTTCTGACTGCCCATCTGATTGAGGATGAAAAGCTGTACTAAAATTTAATTCAGTACCCAACGACTTCTGAAGGCCTTTCCAAAAGTTAGAGGTAAACCTGGGATCACGATCTGATACAATGGAGAGGGGAACTCCATGTAACCTGACTATCTCTTTAAGATACAAACGGGAAAGTTGATCAAGAGAGAAAGTATCTCGTATAGCAAGGAAATGAGCAGATTTGGTCAAGCGATCAACAATAACCCAGATTGCATTATTACCTCGAGATGTCTTCGGTAATCCAACAACAAAGTCCATGGATATATTCTCCCATTTCCACTCTGGCACTGGTAAAGGCTGAAGCATCCCTTTCGGTAACTGCCGCTCAGCTTTAACATGCTGACAAGTCAAACACTTCACAGTAAAATCAGCAATATCTATTTTCATTCCATCCCACCAGTAATACTCCCGCAGATCTCTATACATCTTAGTACTGCCCGGATGAACTGAAAACGGAGAACTATGAGCTTCACATAACAACTCTCTCTTCAACTGTGAATCAGAAGGCACACACAATCTCTTCCCAAATCTCAAAACGCAATCATTATCAATGTTGAATTCAGGCAACTTACCTTTCTGAACCAGCTCTACCCTTTTCTGCAACTCACTGTCTTGCTTCTGTGCTTGCTTGATTCTATCTGATAGAGAAGATCTCACTGATACCTGAAACAAAACAGAAGGACTTCCTGCACCAACAACTTCTATGCCAAATTTCATCAAATCGTTAACCAAATGATCACGTTCCAAACGCAACATTGTTAATGAAGCATTACTTTTTCGACTCAAAGCATCAGCCACTTTATTTGCTTTTCCCGGATGGTAATGAATTGTACAATCATAATCCTTGATTAATTCCAGCCATCTCCTTTGTCTCATGTTTAACTCTTTCTGAGTGAATATATACTTTAAACTTTTGTGATCGGTATAAATTTCACACTTTACTCCATACAAATGATGCCTCCAAATTTTTAAAGCAAAAACAACAGCAGCTAATTCCAAATCATGTGTAGGGTAATTTACCTCATGAGTTTTCAACTGTCGTGAAGCATAAGCAATTACCTGATCATTCTGCATTAGGACGCAACCAAGTCCTTTCAATGAAGCATCGCTGTATATAACAAAGTCACCATTCCTGGAAGGTAGTGCCAAAACTGGAGCATTCACCAATCTTCTTTTCAATTCCTGAAAACAATCATCACATTCTTTTGTCCAGATAAACTTAACACCCTTCCGAGTTAGCTTAGTCATTGGACTAGATAACCGTGAAAAATTTCTAACAAACCTTCGGTAATAGCCCGCCAAACCAAGGAAGCTACGAATCTCGGTTACATTTGTGGGTCTTGGCCATTCTTCCACAACTTTTGTTTTTGCAGGATCAACAGTTATTCCATCTTTAGAAACAATGTGACCAAGGAAAGCAATTTGTTGCAACCAAAACTCACACTTGCTGAATTTCCCATACAATTTCTTTTCTTTTAAGGTTTGCAAGATAACCCTTAAATGTTTTTCATGCTCCTCTTTACTTTTAGAAAACACCAAAATATCATCAATGAAAACAACCACAAACTTATCCAAGAACTCATGGAAAATTCTATTCATTAAGTCCATGAATACAGCAGGTGCATTGGTTAGCCCAAAAGGCATTACTACAAATTCATAATGGCCATATCTCGTACGGAAAGCGGT
This sequence comes from Viscum album, assembly GCA_963277665.1. Classification (NCBI taxonomy): domain Eukaryota; kingdom Viridiplantae; phylum Streptophyta; class Magnoliopsida; order Santalales; family Viscaceae; genus Viscum; species Viscum album. The sequence continues at coordinate 38,414,842 of OY728138.1, forward strand.
CTTCGGAATATCTGCCTCCTTTACCTTCAACTGATGGTACCCCGATCTCAAGTCAATCTTTGAAAAAAACTGAGCTCCCTGGAGCTGATCAAACAAATCATCGATATGAGGCAAAGGATATTTGTTCTTAACAGTGATATTATTCAAGGCTCTATAATCAATGCAAAGTCTCAAAGAACCATCTTTCTTTTTAACAAATAAAACAGGAGCACCCCATGGTGATGTGCTAGGTCTAATGAAACCTTTCTCTAATAAATCTTGCAATTGCTCCTTCAACTCTAAAAGTTCAATTTGTGCCATTCGATAAGGGGGTTTTGAAATTGGCTTAGCATCAGGAACTAAGTCAACAGTAAACTCAACTTCCCGATCTGGTATTATTCCAGGCAACTCATCAGGAAAAACATCAGGATACTCATTTACCACTGGCACATCATTAATCTGAACAGTTCCTTTATTTTCAACGACGTGTGCAAGGTAACATTCATTTCCATCTTTTACAAGTTTCTCGGCCTCTTCATATGTTATCAAAAGTAAGGGTTCATTCTTGTAAACAAACTGAAAGTCTTTCTGAAAAGAAACTTCTTTAGCTCTACAGTCAATCTTAGCATGGTAAATAGAGAGCCAATCCATACCCAGGATAACATCAAACTCTACTAGAGGTAGAACAATAAGGTTTGCAAGTAGGTTCTTTCCACAGATAAGGATAGGAAGATTCTTATAAATTCTTTTTGCCTCGACACTTCCCCCAGGTGTTTTTACCAAAAGTTCAGGAGTCATTTCTTGAGATGGTATTCCCATTTTACTAGAAAAGGTCTCAGAGATGAAAGAATGTGTAGACCCCGAATCAAACAACACACTGGCATAGTCTGAAAAAACAAACAAAGTACCTGATACGACTTCATTTGATGGCCCGACATCCGCTGAAGTAGTTGCAAAGGATTTCACCACCCCTTTCTGCTTGTAGTCTAACTGCTTCCCATCACTCAAGCTCCTTGTCGGACACTCGTTTGCATAGTGACCCATCTCATTGCACTTAAAACATTTCACTAACTGTAAATCAAATTTGTTTTTACCTTCACCTTGATCCTTTTCAGTGCAATCACGAGCCTTATGTCCCATCTTACCACATCGGTAGCACTTCCCAGAATTCAGAAGACATTCCCCAGCATGCCTTTTGCCACATTTATCACAAACTGGAAACTTAGTTCTCTTACCATCAGACTTCTTTGAAGAATTCTTACCTTTCTCCTGCCACCTCGGTCTCTTCTTCTGCTGGTTGTTATAGAACACTTGGTCATCGGCAAACTCCATTTCCACCTTCTCAGCACATCGAACAAGCTTTTCATAACTTTTAAACTCTCGAGAAGCTAATGCCCTTCGATACTTTGGCTTTAATCCTGAGTAAAAACGATTGATTTTACTATCAAGGTCCCGGATAAAATTGGGAGCATACCTTGCCAATCGAGTGAACCTTTCTTCATAGGCAGCCACTGAGTCTTCCTCTTGCCTCAATTCCAAGAATTGCTTTTCCATCCTAAGTCGAACAGCCTTAGGAAAATACTTCTCAAGAAACATACCTTTGAAATCATCCCAGTCAAGAGCATCAATCTCATCGGCTTCCCTGATATTTTTAACCATAGACCACCACTGATCTGCTTCACCCTCCAAACGGTAAATAGCAAGACTAACCTTTTGATTGTCTGAACACCCCATGACATCAAAAATCTTCTCCAGTGCTTTAATCCACCCTTCAGCTTGCACAGGGTCAGATGATCCTCTGAATGATGGTGGATGTTGCCTCATGAAATGTTCCACCACTGACATGTTCCTCTGCGGCTGATCTGGCTGATCTCGTGCAGGGATACCACCACCATTTATCGCCTGATTCAACTGCGCCATTACTGCAACAAACTGTTCAGTTCCAATTCCGACCATTTCTGGATGCTGATTCGGAAGGTTATTTCCTTCTGTATGCCTTCCTAGCACTGCTTCCCTGTTTCCTCTGCGGAAAACCATTCTGAACAAACATGTCTTAGATGAAGCAACATGGTAATCTTTAAATGCTATATCATTTCGAAAAAGAAAAAAAAATATTTTTGGATAATCATTTAATAGAATTCTAACTCCTAAAGTTATCTAAACCGACCTTTGATACCAACTATAAGGCCCCAGCCTTAAACCTTACTTAATCTTGAGTTATTACAAGATTACACGTTGAGGATCTTTTCGGGTTTAGAGTTTTAGAGAATTAGATCATAAAACTTGCATTACATTCCACATATAAACAAAGTGGTTACATAAAGATAGTATTCCTCATTCCCATCAATGGAAACACATTTGAATTAAAACATGGATTCTTTTTGACACATCCTTGACTCTATCATCTTATCATGTACCTTTCCCTTGACCTGTGAAAAACATTTCAAAAACTTGGGATGAGCGTAAAAACTCAGTATGGGTTATAAAAAAAAAACATGGAAAGGAAACATGAGTTCATATATACATAAGAATGAAATCATACTTTACCCATAAAACATAGGCACTTTAACATACCTCATAAAAACATGAATAAATCATATAAATCATAATACGTAAAGGTAACTTGAGGCATTCATAACATTCTTACGTAGGGGGTAACCCTCTTGGTTACGTTTGGAATACCCATCACAGTATATTCCCTAAAATCTCTTCGGAGAAACCTTAACGTTTCACTCCTTCGCGTTACCCAATGCATTGGAGAGCTATAACGGGCTCACCCGCCCTTAGTTTATCACGGAACCACCCGTCTTCATAATAATGCCCAAGAACCATAACATAATCATATCACATAAAACATGCATAAAGGAAACATAACATTTCCACATTTCAATCACGAGATATCAATACAACACATTGATATAATAAAAACATTATGAAAACCATTTTCAATACCAAATTAAAACATGGTATTTATTTTTCTTTTAAAAAAAAAAGGTATGGCTTGTAGAGGAAGCCAAAACTCAAATAACGGTTACGACGGCGGAGAAGTCGTTGTCGCCGCATACGTACGACAAAAACATTCCCTTTTGTCGTTTAGTAAACGCTTCGTATAAAAAAGATTCCTTTTGAGTAAACGTAAAAGTCAAAGGGGTTTATACACCGTATAAAAGAAAGTTGTGTATAAAATAAAATATGCCTCAACGAAAGGAGATTGAGACGAAGTCCCATACCTCGTATCCGACTTGACCCGACCGTTCTTTAAACTCCTGAATAATAAAATTGAGTTAATCTCTACTTGCTTATGAATCTTTTTCAAGTTCATTATTCCTTTTATACCATGTTATGAACATCATGTAATCATTTAAGTTAATAATGTTCATTTTGTCGGTATTTGGTTCTTAAGTCAAAAATAGGCTTCTTACACTTACATGTTGTTAATTTGGTCAAAGTTTCATTATATCCAGAATATTATTCATGATGTAGATATCATATATGTCATATATATCCAGTACATTCATGCATTTATAATATTACATAATCATTTAGAGGTAAGAAATGAAATGCACCGTTCATGGAGACGGTAAGCCGTACGTACGCATGAACGCTACTTCCATTTCTATTTCATATTTTCTGGAATGGAATCATAATGCTATAAGAGTATATTATAATTCCAGTATAATAACATATATAATATCATTAACTTTATCCTTTACACATCCCACATATGGTATTAACGAATCAAATCACTTTTAGGGGGCGGTAGTCCGCGCTTCCTAAAATGAAGATATCGTGTTTTACCCATAATGGAAACCATAAAGGTATGACCAAAATGAAAAAACAGAAGCTTAAGGAAAACATAAACATATTATATATCATATATAAAAATAGTGACATCATAATGGCCACCTTTGAAGGTGTTTAATGAGTATTGAACAATCATCGTTTCGGGAGGCATAATTTCGCCATCCACGGAAAACATATGTTCTTTAACCATTTGATGTAGTTGTGTGAGAGTGTGGCTCAAATAAATCTTATAACAACATCCTAGTATATTGAAGATACTGGTGATGTTATAAAAGAAGGAAATAAAAAGATTTTAGGGGGTTGGAGAAGCAAAATAAAACAAATGAACATGAGAGAAACAATTACCTTTAAAAAGTGTAACTCCTTTTGAGTTGAGCCTAAAGGCTTCCTTTGAAAGGATTCTTCCCAAAGGGAATCCTCTAGGATGAGTAGAGGGATGTGGAGAGATCAAATGGGCAGGGGTTGGCCGAGCCAAAGGCTTGAAGAGTGTGTTAAATGAGGTAGAGGTGGGGGCCTTTTATAAGAGGAGAGGAGGGGCACTTTTGGAAAGTTAAGAAACATTACATTATTTGAAAATGTGTTTCGGTTTTAAAAGGTCCCACATTGATGGAATTCGTGGATAAGGTGATAAGGCATCGAAATCCATTCATCCAATTGGTTTTGGACATGTGTAGTTCATATATTTTATTTTATCTTTCCATTTTATTTAAATCGTCAAATAATGATGTCATCGCTGCATCATTATTATGTCATAAATAATTAAATTTATTTAATGTCTAAAAATTATAAACAAATTACTATGATGTAGGAAATATTTTTAGCTTTCCATTGAATATTTATAATCAAAATTTGTACTTGTATAACCCCACTTAAAAATTGTTTTCGCAAAACATATTATGTTTGTGTCATTTTCACTTTAACATTTAATAAAAAGTAATTTATGATATTTCCCAACAAAAGTGGATACATGGGGTCCCCAAGTTAGGCCATGACTTGTCTTGGTCGGCCATGACACAACCAATGAGGTTGGGACATGTGTCTAGGTCATTTTATATTATTAAAGCATTATTTATACAATAAACTACCCTAATTACCACTAATCGCGATTAAGAACTTAATAAGTTACTATTCACCAAAAAATTATTTTAATCTCATTGAACCACATTTTACTTCTTAATGACAACCATGTATGTCGGATTTTCAAAATTCAATACACATTAGTGGTAAACTTTAATTTAACTGAAAAAAACAGTTTGCTTGATTACCACTTAGTGGTTTCACTATTCATCAAAATTGAAGTTTTTCAGAAAATTACCAAAAATTCACTCTAAGCTATATTTGATATTACGAATTCAAAAATGAAGTCTATTTTACAAAATTCAAATCATATAAGTCACATTAATTAATTTAATAATTAATTCCCGCTGCCAGAGCAAATAGCGTGTTTTTACAAAACAATAAGTATCAAAAGATTGACACCAGTTTAAGTCTAATTTCAAATCGAAATTGATTCCAATGACCACCATTGGATAAAATGGTAAAAATATATTCTAATTTCACTTCAAAACCAATTCAAAACATAATCTAATCATATAAATAAATTAGATTAAAAAGTAGTTTTGATGTAAAATGCAGTATTTTTCACTATTCATTTAAAAATGAACATTGTCGGAAAATTACCAAAAATTCACACAAGGTAAATTTTGATGTCCCAATCATAAAGGATAATTTTATTTTGACAAACATAGTTTCTAAAATTGTCAAAATATAGATTCAAAAATGGTTTTCCATCAAAAGGCACTAAAACAATCCTTTAAGAATATTAGTGTATTCCATGCATAAGATTGTATTTATTTTCATTTTAAGCCTCTAAAACACTATCTTTATCATTAATAGACATAGATAAAAATATCTATTATTCATTACTTACTTGGGATGTTACATGTTCTCTGGAGAAGGTATCAGAGCTCTTACCAGGAGTTTTGGAAGCGATATGGAGGCTTTCCTTGGCATTTGAAGGACGGTTGATCGAGGTAAGTCTCGTTTACCTATGTTTTCCTTAGATCTCCTTCTTACCACTTGATGTATTCTTATATCTACGCCAAGGGTGGGTAGATCTATGGTTGTGTATGACTTTTATGATGGGTTTTGGTCTTGTTGGTGATAGGGGATGTAATCTAAGGAGGTTTCATGGTGTATCGACCCGGTTCGTTGTTGGTTTCACCTAATGTGTTGAGGTAGGTGGCTTCACTCTTGAATACTGCTGTTATAATTGGTTGGATTACTTTCAAATCGGTTATTTTAATGGAATTGATTGTGAAAGAATGGAATAAATCTTCTTTGGTGATAAATTATGGTTTTGATGATTTGTGAAATCTTGGTGAATTGTGTGCAAAGTGACTTGGCTATTTGAATTTAAAATGTTAATTTTAAATTATGAAATTGATGTAATTAAAATGGTTTTGATGGATTGGTGTTCAATTAAAATTGGTGTTTTATTGAAATTGTTTGAATTGGTTGAGCACAATTGGTTTGAATGGAAATAGTTTTCAATAAAAGGGGTGTTTTATGGAAACGTTGGTTTTGGCATGATTGTTGGGAATGAGTGGTGTGTGTTCATTTTTCATTGTACAAGGCTTGGTTGAAATAGGACCTTGTGCTCAGTGCCAAATGTGTAATGTCACATGGTAACTATATGTACGAGGATTGGTTGAAATAGGACCTTGTGCTTGGTGCCAAAGGTGTAATGGCACATGGGAATAATTACATTATGACAACTTGTTAGAGCGATGAGATACCACTCATGAGTGTGAAATGTTCATAACGAAGCATGCATGGTTGATTTCACGGGGTTGGGAAAGGGTTGGATATGACAAAAATGGATGTCTGTGAAATTGTTCGAAAGTTGTTTGGTTATTTTTCTGGAAAAATAACTTGCTGAAAACATGGTTTTACTTTCTTGTGAAATGCCTTTGATTGTGAATGGTTTGGAACTTCTTTATATTCAGTTAGAAAATAATTTTAAGAAAATGATTTATATAAATTGTTTCTATATAAATGTGGCTAACTCTTCTTTCCTAGTGGCGGGAGTAGAGAAGTCATTGGAGAAATCCTATTGAGTTTATACTCACCCCTGGTTTGGCACTTTGGTGCTTTTTCAGATGTTGTTTTTCGAGACACATGTAAAGGAAAATCATTTCATTCCTAGTGGTTCGTGGTGATTTTTGGGATATGTGGTGGTGCTTGGAGCAGGAAGCTCAGTTTGGAGTTGTGGAGTCAGTCTTGGTCTGTTTTGGGACTTTTGTTAGTCTTCCGCTTGGTACTCTGATTTTGGGTTGGTTGTGTTGGCTTGTGGAGTTGTGTAGTTGCCTGTTTTTAATACATGAGTTGGTTATTTTAAAAACATTCATCATACAGTTGTTGTTAATGGATGTTTTGGGTTATGTTCTTAAAGGGTAAATCATCCCCCAATTTCATTTGAAACCCTTCGACATTTATTTCCAGCCTTTGGCGTCCTGGGGATATCGCTTAAGGCCAAGTAATGACTTGTTGTATTCTTAAGCCAATAAGGATAAGCATGTAATTACAGTGACTCTTGTATTTTTTAGATTCAACTCCCAGAAGTGGTAAAATTAAGTTTTATGTAAATTTGAAAATGCTCCTAGGAGGTGGGTAAAAGAGGGTAAAAAGTTCAATACAATTTTTATGTATCTAAAATTATTATAAACTTACTCTAATGAATTACATTGAACTTATATAGGTATTATGTATCTATTTGGACCTAAAATAAATTTAAATTAAATAAATAATTATTTATATAAAAATACTGTTTTAAACTATAACTTAGTGTTTTCACTATTCAGAAAAAATTGAATGTTTTCAGAAAAATACCAAAAATTCACCCTAAGCTAATTTCGATATTTCGAATCAAAAAATGATGTCCATTTTGAAATATAAAATACAAAAAATTTAAAAAAGTGTGAATTACTATTCACAACGGCTAGTTTGATTTGTTGTGGTGTGTTAGAACTCAAAGTTGCGTACAACCGACACTATTGTATTATTCAAAGAGAAGCATACCGTGGAAGCTTGGGGTGTTATAGGATGAATGATTTTTATACCATTCATGGTTTATGGTTAATGTATTGACATTCCTTATTCTTGTTTTAATATGAATTTTTATGTTATTTTTCATCCTTTTCATATATGGAATGTATTGGACTTTGTATGAGACGGGTGGAGCCCACTATAGCTCCTCGATGAATCGGTAGGTATCATGATACAATTAGATGTGGATTTGGATGAGGCCTTTCCCAAATTGATATATGGTTTTGGCCGAGGTGTAAATCATTTTTAGATGTCTTGTCCATGGCCTTGAGAAGATGTTTTGGAATGTCCGACATTATATATTCCCTCATTATGAAAATAATAATTATGTTTGATATAGTTATTTGACTAGTACAATACCCATGACTATGTTTTATTATGGAATTATTTACTTATCTCATATTCCTACCATAAAGTATTCATGTTTATTATTTGTAAAGGCATGTGTTTTTAATTATTCATCATGATTAATGATTATGTTATCTTCTTTTGTGTTTCATACCCTTACTGAGCATTTGAGCTCATTCCTTTCTTATGTTTCATTTTCCCACGATATGATGAATTTAGTTATGAGTGACTTGCCACCATAATCTAGGAGACTTGGATGTTTCTAATAGAATAATTTAGTCTTGTATTTCTTTTCAAGTTATATTGTTGAACTTATGTATGCATCTTTTTTCCAATAATACTAAACTAATCGGCCTTTTTGGACATGATTCCTTGAATCATGTCGATGTTATGTAATAAAAAACTGACTCTGGGTAACTTGGGTAAAGGAGATACAGTTTGAATCAGAGTATGTTTAGTACAAACCTTGGAAAATAGATTTAGAAGTACTCTGATTATAACACATTACTCTAATATAGACATTGAGGATTGGTATAGAAGAAATTTCTATAATTTTGGTACTGTAGGGGTTTATTCATTTTTCGATGAAATACATCCATGTCAAGATATGAGCAGGTAGCGGCGACACTAGAAAAGATGTAATTGGGGTAAAACCCGAAAAATATGCTTTGAGCTAGACTTGAACAGGAACTGGTTGACAACAATGGGCCTTGATGCACTCTTGGTTACGACACTCCCAGGTGATATTCTTATGATAATTCTTATTTTATTTACAAACCATTATGAAGGATTTATTATTATATTCCTCCTTAAAGAAAACATTTTTAATATTATTGATTATATTAATAAACATCTCAATTTATGTTATGTATTTTACATGTTCGTAATTATGTATTGTGGTTCATAAACTAATCTTTTGTATGTCATTGTTTAGAAATGGAACCTCGTGGAAGGAATGTAAACCATATCAATGCACGTAATCAATGTAAAGATTTCACTTCTACTTAAGAAAGTTATAGCAGAGCTAGTGATGGAACTGGTGCAAATTAGCCTATCACCATACTAGGAAAACTCACATAGGTTATGAATAATAACCTTACATGTATGGACCACCCTTATCCACAATGTATAGGATCAATGTTAGATCACTTCATGAGGAAACAACCACAGACAATCAATGGGTCTACAAATCCATATGTATCTGAACTATGGAAAAGTTCCTTAGATAAAATATTTCATGCTTTGGGGAGTATTGAAATGGAAAAGGTTTTCGTGGAAATTTATCACCTCACTGGAGATGCAGATTAATGGGGGTCTATAATTCAAAATACAGAGCATGGTGAAGAAGTATCAAGTATGTAATGAAGGGAGTTTGAAGATATTTTCATAGAAAATTACTTTCCTCAGGACCATTGAGCTTATATAGAAAGGAAATTTCTGAGTCTGAGACAAAAAGAGGATGAGAATGTCACAAAGTATGAAGCTAACTTTACAAGGATAGCAAGGCATGCTTCAAATTATATACATAAGTCAGGAAGTAATATTGATCCTTTATTTGATGGGTTAAATCCATATTTATGTCGAGCATTAGTCTCACAATCCTTCTCATCGTATGAAGATATTGTCTCATTTGCTATCAAGACAAAAAAGGAATTCCTTATGTCTTATGACTTTAAAGCAAAGACATAGAAGAATAGATCCTTTTAACACTCTTGGAATGGAAATAAGGAAATAGGGATGAAGGGAAGAGTTGAATTTCCACCCCTTGATAATTTTTTAATAGAGTACCCTTGTTCTTAACTAAAATGAAAAGGTGTATGCTACAAATTTGGACATAAATTCCATCTTTATAGTGATTTTAAGGGGTAGAAAGAAGCTACCAATGTTAAAGGGTGCAATTTTAGGGATATGGTACATTATGAAAATGATTATCATGTGCTTCAGGGAAACTTACCTCCGAAAAGGACAAGGGATCAAGGCCAAGATTATGTGATCACTACTACTGGGGTTGAATCTCCAAAAGATGTGGTGGCAGGAAATTTAATGGTTTCCTCATGTTTAACCAATGCTTTATTTGATTCTAGATCATCATATAGTTTCAAATATTCCTAGTTTTATAAGAAAATTAGATATTTCCAATTTGATTTAACAAGGGAGTTGTCAGTAAAAACTCTTATGGGAAGTATCATTGCAACAGTATTTGGAAAATATGTCCCCAGTAAGGCATATAAACAATATTTATATGATAATATAATCATCATACCCATGATTGAATTTGATATAATCCTCTCTATGGATTGGATTTCAGACCATGATGTAAAAATTTATTGTAAGAAGAAGGAGGTTACAATTCTTGATGATGATAAGGAGTACATTATCTTTAATGAATAAATGTCACCATATGATTCTTATCTAGATCCACCCCTAGTAGCTCTACTAAGTTCAATCATTGGGGAGGATGAGAATGAAATAATTATGGGTGAGGAAAAGAATTTCTAATAGAGGACATATCTATTATGCAAGAATATATCGATGTGTTTCCATTGAATTTACCTGGACATCCTCCAAAACAAGAAATTTATATTTCTATTGATTTAATTTGTGGTTCAAGGCCCATATCGAAGACCCCTTATTGAATGGAAACTGTGGAATTAGTGGAACTAAATAAAAAACTAGATGAATTGAGTAATAAGGGATTTATTCTCCCTATTGTTTTTCCATTGGCACCCCTATCTTTTTTGTTAAGAAAAAAGACGGAACTATAAAGTTGTGCATTGACTATTAGGAGATAAATGCTATAACAATAAAGACCAAGTGTCCCCTAACTTGTATTACTGATTTATTAGACCTACATCATGGATCACCATATTTTTGAAATATTGAAATTCGATCTGGCTATCATCAGTTGTGTATGAAGAAGGAAGAAATTCCAAAAATAGCATTTTGAACTAGGTATGGGCATTATGAGTTTACAATTATGCCTTTGGGATTGAATAATGAACCCTATGTCCTCATGGATCTAATGAATAGATTTTTTAAGGAATATCTTGATGAGATTATAGTGGTATTTATTGATGATATCTGGGTATACTCCAAAAGCTATGAATATCATAAAAATCAATTGCGCATTATTCTAATGACTCTAACAAAAAATAAATTATATGAGAAGTTTAGAAAGTTTGAATTATGGCTTCAATAGATTTCTTTTCATGGCCATATTGTCTCTAAGGATGGACTATCTATTGATCCTTAAAATACCAAGTCAATCCAGGAATCGCCACCACTGATGAGTATAATTGAGGTACGTAGTTTTGTTGGTTTAGTAGGTTATTATTGGTGTTTCGTCCAGAATTTTGCCTGTTTGGCTAAACCATTAACCAAGATCACACAGAAAGGGGATAAATTTGTTTGGAAAAAAGACTCTGAAGAATATTTTTATGAACTGAAAATAATATTAGTCAACGCTCCAATATTGACTCTACTATCATGGAACGATGGGTTTGTTATTTATAGTGATGCTTCAAAGAAATGACTGGGTTGCGTCCTTATGCAAAATGATAGAGTTATTGCCTATGCATCACAAAAGCTAAAAGTTCATGAGAAAAACGATCCAACTCATGATCCTAATTTCTCACCTATAATCTTCTCTCTAAAGATATGTAGACATTTTCTCTATGGTGAAAAATGTGAGATTTATACTGATCACAAGAGTTTGAAATATATTTTCACACAAAAAGAACTAAACATGAGGAAAATAACATGGCTTGAACTACTCAAGGATTATTATTTCATAATACCCTACCACTCGGGGAAGGAAAATAAGTGGAAAATACTGTGAGTAGAAATGATCATGGAGTTTTGAACAAGATGAGAGTTGAAAGGGATCCTATTTTCATGGATCTAGTAAAGATAGATATAATAATAACCATGGATGGTAAAAAAATCAATAATTCTTCAAATGGTTTCAAACCTGCATTTACTAGATAGAATAAAAAATTATATGACTGATGATGAGAAGTTTCAAAAGATGATTAAAGCTATAAATGATGGGAGATTGAGTGACTTCATATATAAATATGAAATTTATAAACTTGGGAAGAGACTTTGTTTACCCGATATACCTGATCTAAAAAGGGAATAGTTGGATGATTCTCATAGCTCCAATTTCACTATACACCCTTGGAGCACCAAGATGTATAGATATTTGAAGGAACATCTTTAGTGGGACAACATGAAAAGGGAGATTGCTGATTTTGTGTCAATATTTATGGTTTTCTGACAAGTGAAAGATAGAAGACAACATCCTAGAGGAGTCATACAACCTCTTCCCATACCTAATTAGAAATGGGATGATATTACGATGGACATTATCATGGGGATACCAAAGACTCCTAGAAGTAATGATGAAATATGGGTTATTGTAGATCATCTTTTCAAGTTAGAACATTTTCTTTCTATAAGAGATGATTTACCACTTGAATGTTTAGCAAGACTGTATATTAATGATGTTTTAAGACTTCATGGTGTACCCCTATATATTGTATTTTATCATGATCCATGTTTTACATCAAGATTATGGAAAAGTATTTAGAAAGTCTGGGATACGGAACATCATTTGAGAACATCCTACCACCTTCAAACTGATGGACCATCAGAATGGACTATTCAAATCCTAGAAAACCTGTTGAGATCTTGATCACATGAATTTATAGGTTTGTGGGCTAAATATTTACCTCTGGTAGAATTATTTTATAACAATAGCCTGTATTCAAGTATTTAGATGGCACCATATGAAGAGTTATATGCAAAGAGATGTCACACACCAACATTTTGGGATCATATTGGTGAAAGAAAACTCATAGGCCAAAAACATGTTGAGGAAATGTTGAAAAAGTGAAGGTTATCCAAACTCGCATCAAAGCAGCTCAAAGTAGGCAGAAGAGTTATGCCGATAACCGAAGGAAGGATTTGGAATTTCTGGTATGAGATAATGTTTTCATCAAGGTATCTCCATTGACGGGAGTTATTCAATTCAGTAATAATGGTAAATTATGTACCAGGTACATCAGAACTTTTGAAATTATAGAATGAATTGGGGATTTATATTACTATTTGGAAATGCCACCAAGTCTCTCCAAAGTACATGATGTGTTCCACGTATCACTGTTGGGAAAATACATGTCTGACCCAACGAATGTACTCACCTATGAAGTAATTGAACTGGAACCTGATTTGTCTTATTGTGAAGATCATGTCAAGATTTTTCATACCAGATAACAAGTGTTGAGAAACCGGACGACTCGTCTGGTAAAATATCTATGGATAAACCCTAAGATAGAAGAGGAAATGTGGGGACCAGAGGAACCTATGATGAAGAACCACCCAAATCTTTTTGTATGGTAGTATTCTTGAAATTTTGTGGCTGAAATTATTTGAAGGAGGGAAGAATGTAACACCCTAAGCTTCAATAGTACGTTTCCCTTTGAATAATGTAATAGATTGCATTATACACAACTTTGAGATTCTAGCACACTACAACCAATCAAACTAGCCTTTATGAATATTAAAACCCAATTTTTAAAATTTTTATTATTTTATTTTTCAAAATGGACTTCATTTTTGAATTCAGAATATCGAAATTATCTTAGGGTGAATTTTTGGTATTTTTCTAAAAACTATCAAATTTTTATGAATACTGAAAAAACATCTTTATTGGGTAAAACCGAATTTTTATTTACATAATTATTTATTTTATTTGAATTTATTTTAGGTCAAAATAGATACATAATATCTATATAATTTCAATGTAATTAATTTTATTCATTTTATAAAAAGATTAGATATATAAAAATTTTATTAAACTTTTTACCGTCTTTTACCCACCTCCTAGGAGCATTTACAAATTTTCATTAAACATAATTTTAAAAATTCTATGAGTTGAATTAAAAAACTATGAGAGAAACTATTAATATTATTAAGCAAAATTTGGTTCAATAAGATGAAAATAATTTTTGGTGAAAAGTATCTTTTGGCTTTTATTTACCACGGTTAAAAGTAAATATGGTGACTAAGGGTAAAAATGATATCAAAATTACGCTAACACATGTCCTAATTCTATTGGATTAGTATAATTAGGTCAAAAAAACCTTATAAATAAAATATGATCCTCTTTGGTCCACTTGGATTAGATTAGGACAATTATTTTTATTTTATTTAAAGAAGAGTTAAAAGAGTTAAATTCAAAGTTTAATAACTAAAACATTTTTAATATAGGGTTACACATAAGATAAATTATACTATAAATAATCATTATAGATATATAATAATTTCTAACTTAATGATATTTTATTTGTAATTTTTAAACATTTAATAATTTAATATATTTGTCACACAATGATGATTTCGTAATTACCTTATTGATGACAGATTAAAATAATTAATATTATAAATATCCAAATAATTTTAATTTTTGACTTTTGATGAATTAAACTAATTTTAATTGTTAATATGATATGTTAGGGTTTATTAAATAATTTTTTATTGATGTAATCATGTTTTTATGATTTTCTCAAAAACAGAATACAAAAAAGTTTCAAAATTGGCATAATTGCGTTTTTAAAACAAATACTATATTATTAATTGATATAATACTGATAAAAATATAAGGTTCGACCAAAGGACATAGATAAGGCTATATATTTTAATAATGAACCACTTGTGGTTCTCTTTTCTTATTATAGTATGTTTATTAACCATATAATATAAAAATACAAAAAGACATGGTATATGTCATAATATTTAGCTAAGAGTTATATCTAAAAGATAAGGATAATATGGTAACCTATACCGATATAAGACCTATTGGTTGTGAGGTTTTCTACCCATCTCCACCTTATCCTAGGAATAAATCATTTTTGAGCCATTAGAAACCGAAAATTGTTTTATTATAAAATAATATTTCAAACTTTTCCTAAAGTGACCCTCACCTCTCTTATAAAAGGGTACTTCCCCTTATCATAAATTCACACCTCCAAAGCTATTTGGATCGGCCAAAAACTACCCAAATATAATCCCAAATTTCCTCCCTTATTCATAAATTCCTTACATTGGTCATAAAGCCATCCTATGGAGCATTTTTGATCAAATAAAAAGGAAGAACCCGAAGTAGAGGTAAATATCTCACCACCACTTTCAAGTTCCTTTCTTCTTACACTTCCTCATTCTTTGTGGATTCCATTATAAAATAATAACTCCAGTATATTTTATATACAGTGATGTTTTTATAAAAATGGTACAACAATATACATCATTCTATCCATAATATTAATGACAAAATTCACCAAATGAGCGTACATACGGTTTACCATCTCCACGTCGTGGTGTAGTTTGTTATTCAAACACTTCATTATTTGGATGTGTATAATAATGAGTATAACTGACGTAAATGATATATATAACATGTTAATTATTATATAAATATGATATAACATTCGATTACATATGATTTCACAATCAATGTAATGATATTGATGCTCGTGTGTATGTATGGATTCCCGTCTCCACAAACGTGATGAGAATCATCCCCCATCGTAATCATTCAAGAATAATTTTCATTTTATGATTAAAAATAATCTTTATTAACTTAATATAATTATTTATATTAATCAAATACATCCTATCCATAACAAACATGGATTACATAACCAACCATATAAATAAAAATGAATCTGTTAACACCCGAAACGATGATACTACTGAAATATTATTAACAAAGCAATATTATAGGATTATATATGATATCATTTTATGTATATAGTTCTTTTATTATTTAATAACAATTTTCTAACTATTATACATGAGGTTAACATACCATATACGAAGGAAAAGTACAAGGTATGGGTAAATTTCACAATCTCTTTATTATCTGAGGTTGTTTTTATGTATGTATCTACAGGAACATCTTTATCATCAACATCCATGATTTATGAAAATTGTATTTGAAAACAATTTTACTATTTAATAGACTATGGGTTAAAGACATTTATAACCTTATTTGAACCTATATTTTTGGAAAAGAATCTTTTTGTCATTTTCCAAACTAGGTACTTTATAACCTTTTCGACAAAATGAAGGTAATAATGTTTTTTAACTTATAAAGTATGTGCATCAATTTTCTAGTGTTATAAAATTATCGATGCTTCCCTTTATAGGAATATTTTCAAAATAAATGTCTTAATTTATAATTATCTGACATTTAAATTATTTCTATATAGAAAGAGATATTTCTCTCAAATAGTTTTCATTTCATCTATGTCAACATCCTTTAATAAATTTTACATTTTTTTTATGTTCATTTATTATTAAACAAAAATTCCATATTTTATTTTAGGTTTTCTGATATGTTTGACTATAGATGGGTTATTTTTATACCATTCATGGTTTTTGGTTAATGTATTGACATTCTGTATGATAGTTTTAATATGAATGTTTATGTCCTTTTTCAACCTTTTCATATGAGGATTGTATTGGACTTAGTATGTGATGGGTGGAGCCCGTTATAGCTCCCTGATGCATCAGTAGGTCTCATGAGACAATTATATGTGGAGTTAGTGGAGGCCTTTCCCAATTTGATATATGATTTTGTCCAAGGCCTAAATCATTTCTAGATGTCTTGGCTGAGGCCTTGAGAAGATGTTTCAGAATGTTCAGCGTTATACATTCTCCCATTATGAAAATAATAATGATGGTTCATGTGGTTATTAGACTAGTAGAATACCCATGACTATGTTTTATTATGGAATTATTTACTCAACTCATATTCCAGCCATAAAGTGTTCATGTTTATTATTTTTAAATGCACATGTTTTTAATTATTCATCACACCTAATGTTTATGTAATCTTCCACAGTATTGTTTACCCTTAATAAGAATTTGAGCTCACCCCTTTATTATGTTTCATTTTCCCAGGATATGAATATGTTAGTTATGAGTGACTTGCAAAAATTATCTAGGAGACTTGGATGTTTCTAATCAAACAAATTACTGTTGTATTTCTTTTCAAGTTGTAATGTTGGACTTATGTATGTATATTTTTTCCAATAATACTAAAATAATCGGTCTTTCGGGACATGATTCCTTGTATCCTACCAATTTAATTTAATAAAGCACCGACTCTGGGTAACTGCAGTTGGGGAGTTACAATAATTATATTTTATGACAGCTTATTATAAAATTGTCCAAAATTTGATAGTGTCAAAAGAACTTCATTATATATATATATACTTTAATAGAATATACTTTTATTAAATTTCCTCCCTATGTAAGTGTTTTATTTTTATAAATTTTTCATATGGTTTATTACACAATAATTTTATCTCAAATTAAAAAGATACCATGGTTTAATGAAATATTGATTGATATTTTCACATTTTCTTATTGTTTATGAAATTCGCGTTCACAGAATAACCTTTAAAATAAAATATTGTACATTTAGATATTTGATAGTTGATGCCCCTAGTTTAGGAGTATAATGGAATCAATGTAAGGATATGTTGCCCTATTTAAAAAAACATGAATGGTTTTAGGGTGAAAATGTTCATTTATTATTTCTATATCCTTTTTTATACTCGATTTTCTGCATATTACAGAATAAATTGTAATTAAATTAGGTTCACTTACAAATCAGTTATATTTCCTTGTAAATTATGAGTTTTTTTTGTATTTTTTGGAATATTTCAATCAATTTTCTGTCTTATTATATCTATGATATTCTATGTATAGTATTATTTTCAAAATTATGTTGTTTATTTTATGATAATATCCACCATGTTATTGTATCTCTCATCTAGAATTGAAAATTTGAACCCAACTATATAACATAATATATAAGACAAGTGATAAATATTTTTGGTTAAGGAAAAAATTAGTCTATATTAGAATAAATTTGAGTAATCAGACCTAAATAGTATTTAAAATAATCGGTTTACATTTTGAGAGCATATGATTTATGAATTTTTTTGATTCTATCTAGTTTTCCATATATTTTGGTTTTATATAGAATTATAATAATGAATTCAAGGATATAATTTTTAACATTCTAAATTTTGTAACTATATTGAAATGAAAATTTAGTCCTTTTTTATAATATTCTAATTATTGGGAATATTTTTGTTATTGATGAACAAAAATCATAGTCATTATAGGTATTATTCTTTTAATTTGAATCCTCATAAAATAATAACTAGAATACATTATTATATTGAATTGATATCTGATATATTTCATATTATCCATTCTATATCAAAATATAGAATTAATAAAATTCTATAATTATTCACATTAACTATTTAATTTAATCAATAATAAATTTTTTCATTTCGAATAAATTTATATATATTTATAATTTTGTAATTCATATATTTTTGTATATAAATTTATATAATATATATAACTTTTAATATTTTTAATGATCCAGTTTCAATGCTACCAATATATTTCAATACATTTGAATTTTAAATTTTTATAATATATTCAATGATGATTATGCATATATAAATACACCATATTCTATATAATTTTATAAATCATTATATTTATATGGAAAATATCTTGTATTTATTTTCAAATTTCAATTTATATGTATCATTTTAGATTGGTAAACATACCTTGAATTTCACTATTAAGTTAATTTTTACTTCATTCTAAATTGTATTTTTAGTGCATTTTCAATTTAATTATATATTTTTGAACTAACCATTCAATTTTTTAGGTTACGCCACAGAAGAATTTATTTCCTTATAGTTCATTAACAAATGATATTGCATTTAATATTCAATGAGATCATTGTTTTTTTTAATTTATAGTGAAATTACATTTCAAGTAACCATTCTATTCATTTTGAAGATCTCTTAACATTGATTTTCATGTTACCTTGCTATTTATTTTCTATCAATCATGAAATTTCATGATTAATCTATTTACTATGAACATTATTTTATCTATTTTCTTCTCTTAAAATAATTATAATTGTAAATTAGGGTTTCCATAGTTCTTTTTCATTACCAGTTTTACACCATCTGAGTTTATAATTGAATTTCTATAATTTCAATAACTAGTTGGATTCTTGGTGTTTATAAGTGTAGCCAATGATTCCTACGAGAAATCTCAAGAAGGAATAATGCATGAAATTTTATTAACTTTTATTTAAAACATAAGAAGTTATAGTTAACACTTTTATCTTTACTATGTATTTGATTTTTATTGTTAACTGTTCTATTTTCAAATCTTTTTTAACAAAATTAAATATGAAATTTATTTAAATCCTGTACGTATATGAATTTTTTAGATTAAATTAAATTTTGGTTTTATTTATGTGGGTCCAAAACTTTTATTTATTTATTATATTTATAATGTATTATGATATATATATATATATTATATATATATATATATATATTTTAAGTAAAAATAGGTTCTATATGTAGTATGATACATAAATAAAATTTTTTATGTATTGTTATATTATAATCTACCCAGGATGGGAGAAATATATATATTTTTTAGATTATTTTATGATCTTTTCATATTCTGATAAGTGCATTAGTTTACTTTTTCTATGTTTAGACATTGATTTTACTATTTTGAGAATCAATTATATCTATTAAATCATTTATACATTTTATTTGTTTATTTTTTTGAAATAATATATGTAATAAATGTTTTTTTCAAGAAAAATAATTATAAGTTAATATTTGATCAATTTATATTTGGTTATACACTAGTTTTTTTGTATTGAAATATGTTAAACATGACAAAATATATTATAAAATACTAAAAATGTACTTTAATTTTATAAATGTTTTATATTGTATTATAAAATTTGTTTTAATTTATATACTATTTTTTTAATTTGATATAAAATTTTTAGTTAAGTAAAAAGACATAGTGTGTAGGTATCACACACTTTTAAGAGGAAATGAAGTGATTAGCTTATTTCTGTTACATTTATAAAACCCATATGTCGTTATTGATAACTCTCGAAAAACAATCACTACAATATTCCAGTATATATTATTGAAATTTAAAAAATCATACATGTTGTCAAAATTGTATTTAGTCTTATAAAATATAGTGGTAAATTTATTTTAGTTATATATTACTTTAACTACTCAATATTAGTAACTAACTATGATATTTACGAAGCTACTACGTTGTGTATAAATTTTTATGTCATATAAGTTGAGTGTTATTTGATTATATAGAATTACATTTTTAAATATCTAACGTAAGATAAATAATTAGTTACAACATAAATTGTAATTCAAAATTTATTTATATTATTCAAAACCATCATTATGTCTTGATTCATATTTTGTACTGTAAAAAAAGTTTATGATCATGGATTATAGTTCTTCATCATCAAGACAATGCATTATGAATTATATATTAAAATTATTCAGTCTATTTTTTTTCCATAAAAAGTTTGTTACATAGTAATGTATCAAATGAGTCATTTTTTATATAAAAACTCTTATGAGTTTACAATTTCATTGATCATTTAAAATTAAATTGATAAGGGTGGATATACTTTCCTCCACTGATTGTGTTAGGAATAAAATTTCACATTTCCAATCTTCGTTAGTGTTTCTAATCCCTACATCTCTGAGTTATGCTTTGTGAGCATCCTGGTTCATTCTTAGAAACCTAATTCCAAATTTCATGGTATCATATTCACAACTAGTCTATCAGACTTCTCTCCCCTATTTACATCCTCCAAAATCTTATCTATCATTCATGTATTTTAGGATTATTAGTTTTTAATTAATTTTTCAATGTACTATATTTTCTTCTTTATCATCCCCCATTAATTAGTAATATATTAATTATTTTCATTATTTCATTAACTGAATATATTTAATTTTTTATTTTTATTTTTGAGTTATGAATAATTATACCCTAAAACTGTATTAATTATATTTTTTGTTTTATCAACTATTCAATTTTTAAAAAAAATTAATATCATGTTTTTATTTTGCTGGATTTTTAAGGAAGAATTTTTTCACTTTTTAGTTTTAGGATTCTACATTGGGACATCTTTGTTCCTCCCCTACCCCACCCACCCCTACCTTATATAACCACACATAGGTATTTTTGATTCATTACATGTAATTTCATTTTTTCCTCCACTCCATGATGTTTTTTAGGATTATATTGAGTGTGTGAGTTTGAACCCTAAATGTGTGTAACTATATTTTTTGTCATTTTAGTCACATATACATAATTTATTTTAATAATAATACATATTCCTTTATATTCATGTTATTTTCATGTTGACCTTTTCCTTAGGTATTTAATCTGAATTTGATTTTGAAAATTTAGTTATATGATTAGTTTCTTGGATATTGAAGTCATTAGTTTCTCAAAATTTCAATTAAAATCGATGTTTACGATCATATATTATATTTTTTTAATAACTGAATAACAATGGAGAAATTTTTTTGTTCATTATCTCCTCACTCAAGCCTCAAGATTTAGGCATCGAGGTCAGGGTGATATATTTCATTAATTATTTTAAATATTCTTTAAACACTTAACACGTGTTGTGTATATTTATTCTTTTTTTGTTAAATTTTATAGTATTTTGTGTTTAAGAATGTTTTAACAATTACTTTTCCAAAATAAAAATTATGATATTTTTATTAATAATGGTCATTTTGTTTATCGAACAGATTAAAAAGATTTAAAAACCCATAACATAAGTTTAAGGTATTTTGTTTATTTATTAAATTTTAAATAGTCTTGTTTTAAAAAAATTAATTTTTTTTATAATAGTACACTTTTATTATGAAATTATTTATTGTTTTTTACGGTTTCATGAAATTAATTATTCTATATAAAATAATTTAATTTTTTAAAAAATTTATTTAAATATATTATAATCATTTTCACCAATTTTTTTATATTTTTTTAAATTTTTTATTGTTTTTAAAAATCAAAACCCATGTTTGGATAATTGTTTTTTCATATTAATTTTTTTAACAGCCCTAATATTATATATATGTTTTTTTAAAATAATTTAATATTAAATTTCTTACACAAATAATTTATTTCATGTTTTTAATATTTATTGAATATTAAACATTAATCACATCAATGCATAAAAAATATATTTTTTATAATTTATTTTTCATATATATTTAAATTTTTAATATTTTAAAATTTCATATTATTGTTTTTATTTTATTTTATTTTTTTATTATTTTTTATATTTTAAAATTTTTTAAACAGAATGATATTGTATTTTTAATGCAAAGAGTTTGTTAATCATTCTTAATATAATTTATGTAGTTTAAAAAATTATTTTTTAAAAAAAGAAATATTACTGGTTATATTTATTTATTTAGTTCTTTAATTAATATTGTAATAGTATTTATTTTTATTAAACAGAAAAAAATTCTATTTTTTTGTTTTTAAATAGTATTGTATTTATAAAATAAATTAAAATTTGTTAATGGTTAGTTTTTTATTAAAATATTATGTATTTTTTTAATGTTTATTGGGTATGTTAATCGTTTTTATTTTTTGTAAAGAAAGTGACTTAAATTATATCGAATTTTTGTGTTTTATTAATTATTAAAATATCTTAGTTAAACATGTATTTTTTAAATTTTTAAAAATTATTTCATTATCATAAATCATATGTAATATATTTGAAATAAGTATTCTTCAAATTTTAAAATATTTTAAATTTTTTCCTAAATAATTTAATATTTTGTTTGTTGCTTTGTTTCTTATATTATTATTATTCTAATATTTTTTTGTTATAAAAAAAATAAAAAAATAAGAAATTAAATATTAATTGATTAAAATAATTATTATTCATTTGTGGGTTATTTTGATTGATTTTTTTAATATTAGAATATTTAACTTTAAATTTTTTTTGGAAATTATAGATTCTCAAAATACAAAAAATAATATTTTTTAAAAATTATTTAATATTTACTTTTTAATAAATATTTTTTCATAATAAATGATTATAAAAGGTAATTTTGGAACAGTAGTATTTTATTTTTGTTAACATATTTCTATGATCTCCATGGAAATAAAAAATTAGATTTATATGTATAAACCCATAAAATAATGAAGTGATATTTTTTTGTTTATTTGTTATTGATTTTGATATTTTAAAAAAAATATAATTTATGATAATTTCAATGATAATTTTATCATCCCACATACCATTATTTATAAATGTATTTTAATTGTTTTTTAATATAAATAATTTGGTATCATTATTTTTTCCTTAATTAGAACGGTTTATTGTTTTTAAAAATCATTAGTTACTGAAAAATTCTGTGAAAACCAGGGTTAAGATCATTTGATGAATTTTTTAATCAATAAATAAAAACACCCAACTTTAGTGAAGGTGTTCCTATAAAGGGTCATAATATTTATTTGGTTTCGATAGTACCTATATTTTTATTCTATTTAACCAGTGAACTTTTATGGATTTAATGAAGTTTTCATTTTTTTTGTAGTTAATCCATGTTAATATTTAATTTTTAATGATTAAGAACATATTAATTTGTTTTATCCCAATTTAGTTCTACCACATGTCATGGATAACTTTTTAGAAACATCCTAATTTATTGGTTTTATCATTTAAAATTATATATTCATTGAAATAGTGTCATTAGGTGACGTTAGAGTAAATTTTTTTATAAAAAGAATCATACTTTTTAATTTTATTTGTTTCGTATGTTGTATTAAATCTATATATGCTTTAGTAGTGTGATTAATTTTTTGTTTTTTTTTGAGTACAAATTTTACTCAATTCATTAAATTGTTAATGGGTTCTAATCATTTAAATTTGAATTATTTCTTTGAGTAGTGGAATGCAAAAAAGGTGTCCAAATGTGATAAAAATAACTCCAATAATTATGCATTGATCCATGAGGCTCCTCCTGGATAAAACATTAAAGATGATATACCATATAGAGGAATTAATAAATTCACATTAGTCACTTTCTCATTTATATGTTTTATAATATTTGAATATTTTATAATAGTTTCTATAATTTAATTGTATCTTGAGTGAACCATATTTTTATTTTTTACTATCACATCTTTTAGTGGTTCTATAATTGTTTTTTTATTTTTTCAGCTTTCTAATAATCCATCATGGTATTGTTTTATTCAATATCCAATCCATTTGGGTGGCCATCTATTTCTTTATTATTTTCATCAATAATTTAACAAGGGAACCTTCTTTTCTTCTTTAACCTACCCCTTTTCACATTCTCTTTCCCATGACCAATATATCCTTAACCTTTGGTGGGTTACTTATTGATTTCGCATGCTTAGAAAAGAGGCTTGAAATTTCATTCTTTGACCTTGTGTTCTCTTACCCTCAATTCAAAGGGATGAGATATATTTCAAGATAATATAATTAAATATAAGAAACTAGTCACAGAAATTGAATGATACTAAATATAAAAAAATTATTGCATTTTTATTTTAATAAATTTTATATGGACCATAATTGTTTTCAATTTTTCTTACTTCAAGGTAAAAAAGAGAATCTAAATAAAGTTAAATGGTGAAATTAATCATCATTTTAAATGAAAAATAAATTATTTATTTTAATATGATGAGGATTATTATCATAATCTCATGACTATGTTGACTGAGGGTTAATATATAATTAAGAAGGTATTTCTGTTTTTGAAAAAAAATCCTCATATATGAAATAAATGAGGAAGTATCTCATTAAATAATAGTAAAAAATATATGTATAATTTTCGTAAATGATTCTACTCAATTTCTATTAAGGAAAATATATATTATTTATTTATGTAAAAAAGTTATGCTTTCTATATCTGTTTTATCGGAAAATAGTTAACTCATAAACCTCAATAGTAATTAATTACCATATTACAAAAAAACATTAGAAAAAAAGTATAATTTAATCAAAATAAAATTCAACTTTAAATCAAGAATAAATACTTAATATTGAATTGTTTTTTGTTTTACTAGAAAAAACTCTTCACAATCTATCATATAAAAAATATAGGTTGTGACATGGAGGTTTTCCCCTTCTATTTTCTAAAATTTTATAGTGCTATTTACTCCCACATATATTTTATGTTCATCTAATGGCTTGTTAGTGTTGGAGAGTTCTCTATTGGAGGAGTTTCTACAAGGGGTATTTATTCTCACGTGATCATCAATATCCATGATCTCTTAATGAGAATACCTTGTTCCTTATGGTGAGGATAACTCGATTAGATTGGGGAGTTTTTGGTTAATAATCCTATATGAGAATCTATTTATATTTTGAATAAATAGTTATAGAGTTTTGTATTACGGATGGATAATGATTGAATTTTAATAGTCATTAGTACACCATAAGGGGAATACTATCATATCTTTATGTAGTAAAACTCATCATGTTTTTCTTTGGAGAAACTAGGGTGAATATGGTAGACATTATAATTTTGAATGAGATTTGGATACATTTTGTATCATTAGATAAAAATTCATTAAATATATTTCAATATGTCTTATCTGTAGACTTAAGATATTATATTCCATTATTTTATTAGGTGATGAAAATGTCCAGGTACTGAAGCCTACAACTTCATTATGTGTGATGCGAATCAAGAATCTCACCATTCACTACATTGATCTATGAAAAAAATCTATTTTCCATATTATTCAAGGAAGATTGTTGATCTATATCACATCCTGTGTGATTATAAAAATTTAAAAGAAATATGAATTTAGCAGGTCTCAATAATGAAAAGTTTTACAAATAATTATTCAAATATACCTCAAAATATGGTATGGATAAGTGAAGGATTTTTCACTAGAAGAGCTATCATAGATATATATTGGATGATATCATGGAACATATTATAGGATTCTATTTCTGTTGAAATGTTTTTTTTGGTATATCTTATGTAGTGGTATTGGTTAATTTAGGATTAGAATAAGAAGTAGTTTATTATCATGAACCAAAACCAAAAAGGGTAGAATAAGTGTGGATTTAGACCTAGAAAATGACATAATGCTAAATAAGTTGAGATATACACATATATTATTTCGTATACATCAACATTTTTTACCCCATTGTTGGAATTTATTACTATACACATCACTTATATCCAAATCTATGCCAGGGTCACAAGTAGGGATGCCTAGATTTCTTAACTCATGGAAATAATGTGACCTTCATTATAGGGGGAAATATGAAGATATTGTAACTCAATATTTATAATGTGATAATAATGTTTTTTCATTATTATTTATAATTCAATTTCATTGTAGTTGACTATATTATTTATTTTGATTAAACTACATCACTCTATAAAATATGAGGAATTTTAATAAGTGTCCACCTAACTTGTCTATTTCGTTGTTAGTGAATTTGGATTTATTTGTCAACCATGAAGATGTTATGTGATTATTTTTTATTATATTTAGAAATAAATTTGGTACATGTGGATTCATCATATGATTTTGTTTACTCAATTCAACTATGTTCTATTGATGTGGAATCCAAAAATATATATTCTGGTGGAAAACTTGCTGGAAATAAAGAGATCGTGGGTGTGTGATCTATACAAGAAATTATTTTTTGATTGAATTTTATCAATATTGTTTGTGGAAAAAGCCAAAAAGGATTGATTTGAGATATAATAATATTTCTTTGAATCCCTTTTAACTTATATAGTTCCATGATATTGAGTGTTTGGTAATGGTTGTAGTATAAATAATGATAAGGGGGAACATTTTGGGTAGAGAGTTATTTGAAAAAAATTTCCAAGAACAAAAATTGATAATAGAAATATTGATAAAAGTTTTTCTATAATGAGTTAATAATATATTCTCTATTGGTATTTCAATGTGAAGATAATGATTTTTTCTTATTTTTTATAGGATGGAAAATTTATGATGTTTTCCATTTTTTAATTATAAAATTAATGGATTAGAGTTCTTTTATATACAATAGTAAGTTTCATATTCCATGGATAAAACCCACATTGGATAATCTTTGTAATTGATGATTTTTTATCAATGTGCATGTTTTATTTTTTCAAAATCATTTTATTATTTGAAGGGTAGTCTGTCTTAGTAGAGTTTAAAGACTCACCAATAAAATTCACTACTAGTAAAAAATAGGTATTAAATTTTTTAAAGTCTAAAAAATTCCCTGAAGGGTTTCATAGGACCATGTATAACTTATTCAAAAAATAGATGATATAAATATATCACAATTAAATATTACTATTCGATGAAACTAAAATCCCATATATTGTAAACCTATTGACATATGTGTACCTCAAACTGTTGACGGTTAAATCTCTTATATTCAACCACATTCTTGATGATGATTTCCAAGAAGAAACCACTGGTTTAATTATTTATATGGTATCCATGGACTGATAAATCACACAATATGTGGGTGGAAGCCTTCTAGTTTCTGTGGTATTCTATTACCCCTCAATTAAATGGAAGATGTATAAATTATATTTGAATATTTATAGTTGATAGGAATAAAACAATATCATATAGAACAATATTCATATGGATTTATATACATAATATATACATTAAGGTTACCTATGGAGCCTTAATACCATTTAATATGGGTTTTAAAGGATCATAAAATGATCTTGGATGTAAGAGAAAGCCCATTTTTATATGATCACACAACATAATTCACATGTCACATAAATCAAGAACATAAATGTGAATCTCTAGGTGCTAGTAAGAAGTATCTTTATAATTTGAGGTATTATTATTGGTGATGATCAAATGATAAGAATATGAATTCCTCTTACATATAAGGGAATTAAACCATCTAAAGGGTCCCAGAATGTTTCTTGAAGTCCATAATCCTGGAATCAGTGTTAGAGCCTTCACCTTGTTATAAATAATGTTTCAAGAGTAAGATCAAAATGGAATTTTTTCATAAAATTAGTTATTCAAAATAAGAAGGATTTCATCCCTGTATATAGACATTCTTGGCCTATTTCATTTAATTAAACATGTTATTTATATTCAACATATCAAATTTAGTTTATTCACATTGGATTTATTCATTAAATTCCTTCAATAAATTCAATCCATTAATTCCATTTATAAAAGATTGTATCATTTTAATCCTTGTGGGAAGATATATACATTTTAATATAACTCATTCACATCCATATATTTGGGACAATCCAACAATATTCAACTATTAATAATTCCAACAAAGTCATTATAAAAATATTTACAATTCATTATGAATCTGACTGAAACTCGATTTGATATGGTTTTATAATAATAACTTTTTTTGGAACAAACACTATATCTAAAACTTATTCATTACCCAAAGGAAAAATTGTGTGAACTTTTGGGCCGTAATGTCATTGAAAAAAATATATATAATACCAATTTCATTGATGTTAGAAAAGAGAGCCCTCTAGAAAATATGTGATGCTTGTCAAGATATTAATAGTTCTCTTGTGATATCTCTCAAATGTATTCACATATATATAAGAAATATCCACCAAAAAATAAATAATATAAATTATATGTATGACTACATAATCATATTTTCTATGAAATCTTGTGGGAACAAGGTATAGAACAATGTTAATCTAGTATAGATTATCTCATATTATCTTGATTATCTAAAAATGACAGACCGTGTTAATGAATACATCACATGAAATTCATCTGATCAATGAGCACATCATGTGTCCCACACCTTAGTAGTGGAACACATCATATGTGACTTCACTAAGCATTGCCCTAAACTTATTCAGTCTAATTCAATCAAGGGATATATTCCATTACTTGTTAAAGAATTGAATGAAAACCAATATTGATAGTAACTAACAAAATGGTAAAGAAAATATCTAACCACCCCCTATATTGGATAATATTATTTTAAATTGTGTATTTAAGGTGTAAAATTCCAAATGATCTCATTAAAGCTGTGTCACCAATCTCTATTATGAAATAATGATAATAATCATACACCCTAAATAATATCAATGATTTATGACATTACATGAGATATGATTAGTGAGTTAATATATGTAATGCAACAGTAATTATTAACTCCTGAATTCATTCATCATAACCTATATACCACCCTTGGTAATGAGTTACAAAATATATCTAATAAAATATTAACATATCATCACAACTCATTATGGTTTATAATGTTGATGGGGAATAAATCCAAATTTTATTTGTAGGAAATTTGATCATTTAATTGTAATGTAAAATGTAGCACATGTGAATGAATGATAAATGAAGGTTCTAATAAGTATATAATTTGTAAATAAACACTTCATCAATCAATAATATATTATATACCTAGAGAACTTATAGGGCCCTAATGTTTTTTATGTGATGTTGGCTTCATTAAATAACCTATTACATTGTCCTATGTAGTCACCCATACTATCTTTACATTACCCCTCCCTACAATATCCCATATGTTGTGGTATTTTTGATTAATTCTTATGGTCTATTTGTGAGACCATGTTTCTTTATCCTAATAAACATCCCAATATTTATCACATTAAATATTAATAAAACCCTTAATGCTACGAACCACTCCAAGTCCATAGATGAACTTCTTGAAATAAATAGTATCCTTCTCAGCATGTAATGTAGTGATATACTCTGCCACTCTTGATGAGTCTATAATAGTTTCTTGTTTTGAACAATTCCAAGGCACAGATCCACCATTTAGGATAAACAAAAAACAATAATGAGACTTTATATATCTTTTTTATTGAAAAAATAGATACATGTAAACTTTTACATAGATATTATAATCTCATTAAAATACCTAGAAGAAATTTTTTCCTTCTCAAGTAATTTTGTGCTTTCTTAAAAACAATCCTATAACTCTCCGTGATATTGGATTTGTATCTACTAGTAATTTTGAGATCATTGGGGAAATCAGGTTATGTAAAAAAATATGGCGTACATGACGGAGCATATATCATATGAATTAGAAATTATATTTATCCCTTATAACCCATTATTATGATCATGAATCTTCTTATGATTCATTCCACATAATACTGGGAAATACTCCTTCATGGAGTTCTCTAGAATAAATTTCATTAATAATTTACCCATTAATGTGTCCTATTTTAGTTTCAATATTAGTTTATATTTTTATCTATTGATCTTTATTCCTAGTGTGTATTTCACTTCACCTATATCTTTCATTGAGGAACACTTAACTAATCATTTATTCCTAAAGTGAAGAGTCGATATATAATTTTTGACATATTTTGTACATTCACGTACAATATCATAAACACTAATATACTCCCCCTAATATATTTATATACATAGGAATAATTGGTATACTTTATGAATCCAAACTCTTTTATTACATTATCAAATTGTATGTTCCAACTCCAAGAAGCTTTTTTTGGCCTATAAATAGACCATTGCAGTTTGTATACCTTGGTAGTCTAATTCGTAAATTAAAAACCATTAGGTTATATCATATACATATCCCTGATTAAATTCATTATAAGGAGGGTGGTTTTGAAATCTATTTTATATATATCATAATCGGAATTATTTGTTTTGGAAAGAAAAAACCAAACGGAATTTTTCATTTCAAATGGGATAAATATTTCATAATAATTAATACCATTAAACCTTTTGTAAACATTTATAAGCAGGAGGACCTCACAGGTAGACAAACTACCATCAATGTATGTTTTCTTATGGAACCCTATGGGTCTCACCCTATTAGGCTCATCCAACAAGTTCCAAACATTGTTCGTGTATGTGGAGTATCTTTCAGATTCAATGACATTTAATAATTTACTGAATCATAACTCTCAATATTATCATGATAGTAAGTTAGTTAAAATCCATTGAATGTCACATCATCATAATTATCCAAGATAAATTAATATCTCTCTAGTTCATAATGAATCATTTTAGACATTTTGGGGTCTTATGTAACATTAGTTAGTTTTTTTTTCACAACCCTGTGTCGAGAAGGCTCAACTTCTATCTCAGGAACACTTTATGTTTAATGGTCTAGAATTTCATCAAGTTTAACATTAATCCCCCTGACTCTTTGAATTATGTGTTCTTTATCAATTAAAATACCAGTTTAGTTCAAAAAACACTTTGTTTCCATTAGATTTATAGAAAAAATATGCCCTAATTTATCTATGATAACCAATAAATAATCAATGATTATATTTTGGACTATGTAATTCAAATTATAATCATTATATGAATACTTCAAAACAATAAATAATTATAAAATGTGTTTTGGGATTTTTTCCATTACATATCTAATATGGTGTCTTCAATTACTCTTTATATGTGATGTGACATAGTAAGAATGCAGTAGTCTCTAGCGAATAACCTCATAATAAAATTGAAAGGCCACATAGACTCATCATCAAAATAACCATCTCTAAATTGGTATAGTTCTTCCATTTAAACACACCATACCATTATGGTTTTCCAATTAGAGTGTGTTGAAAACCCGTAGCTAAAGAAATGGGCTGATCTATGAATTTTTTTCTCTTGTTTTTTCCACCATTATATGATCAAAAAATTTTAATACTATTATCTATGTAATTTGGAACTTCATTATAAAACTAACTTAATTTTTTTTAAATTTTCTATCTTATCTTGTATTGGAAACATATAATCATGATAAATAATTTTATCTATAATGTTTAATAAGTAGATATAAAGAACGTTATATTGAAGGATCATTGGTCAATATATGTTAGTATTTATGAGATCCAATAATATACTAGCCATTTTAGTATTTTCTAAAAATCATATCCCAGACCTTTTTTCAAATAAATATTATTCACATTTCATAAATAATTCCTAATCTAATGGGTTGGGAGAACAATTTCTAAGGAGTCTTTAAATGGGTATCTCATTTATATATCTATAATGACTATGTTATAGGTAGGTGGTATTTTAATAAACCTTGACATTATTAATTTTAATGTTCAATATAGGATTATCTATGTACATAATATATAATAAATTTTCCGTATTATTGATTCAATAATACATTTATTTCTTATATATATATAATAACTCTACTTCTATATAGTGAATAAAAATCTCATATGGTCCAAATATGATACATAAATAAAATTTCTATATATGGATCTAACATAATAACAATTTTCCAATTTTATGATTAATCTACTTAGTAGATTCAGGCCACAAGGGTCAACTTCTAATTCAAAAACATTTACTTCATTACCATCATGAAAATATACGTCACCATTAATCAATTCCCCTTACCTATGAGTCTATGTTTTTTTATCACAAATGTATGATACACAACTTGTATCTAATATACATAAGTTGGATTTAGTGAAACTGATCTATATAATATTCAAATTCATAGGGTCTGAAAGATTATCTTTTTGAACACTTGTCATGTAAAGATACCTATTTTTTATTATGTGTTGTTCATACCAATTAACTATTTAAAAATTATGATCATAATGTCTTCCGTAATCAATAACAAAGACACCCTAGTGGTTGAGTACCATTTGTAATATATTTTCATCAAGGAATTCAACTAAATGTGGACCCATTAGAAATGGTTCCCTCATATATCATATCCATTTAGTGATCCATGTTCCATATTTCACTAATTTATGGGTAACTCAAACATATCTCCCATTACAGATCTATTTAGGTATAAAAAAATTCCAATAATAACAATTAATATTTAGTGATAGTTGAGTCGAAAACTCTTCAACGAAATCTATCTTATGTATGTACGCAACAATATTATTTTAGTTAATTAATACTATTATGGTATCCAATCTATTGTAATCCAAATTAAACACCATGAAAAATCTAACAAATGAAAATCAAAGGGAACCAAGATTAATCATGACCAACCCTATAGGATAACCTAGAGTTACTTATAACCTTATTTCAATACAAAAGGTAATCTATGGGAACCAAACATTAGCATGACCTACCCATTTTGACGATTAAGGACTTGATAAGTGTTTATTTGGATGGAATCACACACATAGTATTTTAGGTTTTTTATTTCAAATCCTCACTAATTTATTATACATCATATCAAAATTTAATTGTTAACTATTTCATTTCAGGAAATATTAATCTTCTCATGTTTATTCATTTTGTGTATATATGATTCTAATTATTTAGATTTTAAATACTTATTCCATAAACTACACTAATGTGTTCACACCACATTAATGTGTAACCATTTAAATAACCCCACAAAATATTTGTAGAATCTAAATAATATCCATATAAATTTTAATGCATTATTTTTAGAAGTTACACAAACTATTAATGTATAGGTTCAGAACTATGTGATATTTATTGTCTTCACATAAGTAATCTTGATGCAATAGGTATAAAATCCCTCACCTTTTTAGAACATGGAATAATTCTCTAAGCTAGTGGTTAGTCTAACATAAAATCCCTCTCCTTTAGGAGATATTACTCAGTATATAATCCAATTCATGAAAATTATCAAACTTAATATATAGAAACTATGTTTAATAACTATTCTCAAGATATTAATTATAAAAACATATTATTTCCAAGGTAGATGAAAACTAAATATTATAGAGTCATAACTATCTTGTTCTACCGAGATCTATCTCTTAGTTTAATGTTATCATATTAATTTTTTATAAAAAATATATAGAATATAAAAAATATTATATTCAGGAAAATTTCACTAGATAACATAAATAAATAAAAATTTAAAACATTTAAACATAACAAAATATGATTTTTTTGAAAATTAATATAATAAAATTAAATTCTTATAATTAAGCTAACCATTGTTGATAATATACAATCATATATATAAACTCATTTAAATATAATTTCAATATGAAGCCTTTCACATTTCCAATTATATAGCATCATAGGACAAAAAATAATATTTTATGAATTATAATCCTTTTATAATTATATTATATATTATTTTTATATAATTCAATTATCATTTCCATAGGTTTTTAAAACATTATATAAATATTTTAAAAAAAACATTTGATCTTCCCAAAAAGATAAATTTAAATAAGGCCCTCTTTAATTTTTAAAATTTATATTAATTGATTATGACAATTTTATAATTTTAAATTTGAATATAATCATATTAATGATGAATATATGTAATTTATAAACACATTTTAAATCATTATCGTAATTTCTAAATAAAAAAATTTATTTATAGAATAACAAAATTCCACATAATTGTATAGAAACTGAGTAAAATTTTAATATTATTTATAAACATCTTATAAATTATATAAATTTTAAAATGATTCCCATAACATTAACTATTTAATATTAATTGTATAATTTTAATAATATTTCCGAAACATTTAGTCAACTAACAATAAACATTTTATGAAAATTTATTAGACACTTTTTTAATTTATTAATATATTCCAAAATGCATGATTCTCTTATTCATAAAACAATTTATAAACAACCGTAAAGTCTGATGTGTGGTTCACCGAAACTTAATCTATCCTAAATGTAAAATTGAGATAAGAAAACCAATTATAACTTCGTAAAGTATGTTCTTCATTTAATAGTGTAAGAAAAACATCAGTTCGATGATTAAGCTAGATCTGATACCACTGATGGGGTTTAGTGGCTCATAAAATGGAATCAAACCATCTCTTATATATCATTGATAGAATCTACATGAAATATAAAACAAGAACATAAAGGGAAGTACTTTGATGACAACAAGCTCCATTTTTTAACATTGAATGAGTATACTTGATGAAAAAGACAAGATAAACTAATTAAATTCTTTGACCTCAGAGTGGATTAAGTTATCCAAAGGATCCTAGATTATTTTAGGAGGATATGAAGATGTAGAAGGAATGCTAGTTCCTTCACCTAGGGGTAAATTTAATTTATGTATAAATAGATAAATATGATTCTTGCATACAATTTTTTGTTCACAAAAATGGATCTCATCCAATTTTATTTCCATCCTTGATGTACATTATTTAATGAAATGTATTTATCATATTCAATGCATTAGCTTACATTTAGTCTCATTAGATTTACTCATTAAATTTCATTAATTAATGAAATATCATTTATCTGTTTATAATGGATTTCATTTAATCTCATAATAATTGGTTATGCTCGATGAAACCACATGGGAAGGTACATGCACCTAAATTTAATTCCTTCACATGAATATTTTCGTTTAAATCTAATAATTTACTTGAAAATTATAAATCATGCACCTAATTCCTTCAGTTACAAAATTTTTAGCCTCCCAATTGATCATTAATTAAATAGTTAAATACATTTAATTATCTATATGTTTCATATATTAATTATAATCATATATGGAAGATATTTGTTTGTTATCATTTAATTTTTTACTATAATGACAAATAATAAAACATGATTCTTGCCTATTAATGCATTAAAATATCAACATATCATATGATGCGAAATAATAAAGGTAAAAAATATATGATTTCATATATCTCATCCAATGATATACCTTAAAGGCATAAAATTGTATTTTTTTAAATGGGTATTTTACAATATGAAATAATTATATATTTTACTATGATATAGACCAAAATAATCATATATTTATTTGGATTTATAGCATATATCTATCAATATATTTATTTTACTAAAATAATATAGACATTATTACATTTCACCATATTTTTTATTACAAACATTAAATTTTGAAATCATATCCAAAACTCATTCGGGATATTTCAAAAATAATTCATAAATTTTTCCAAAAATGACACCATATATAACATCATATGTAATACTATATCAATAATAGATATGTTCATTAGCCATTTGAAAATAATATCATTTAACCAAAAGATAACCAATTTCTCAATGTCATACGACTACTCATGCATTATTGATTCTCTAGGTATAACATTTCATTCATCCCGATGGATTAGAATATTACCAAATCCTCACCTAATAAATAAACACATCATATGTCACTTATCATGGTATGGACCTACACTCGTTTTTAATAACTCAACAAAGGTATAAATTGTCACACTCAACATACGACAAGGTAAATATCATCTTGTATAAACTCAACAAATGATATCCAACCAACCCCTAATTAGCTCATCCAAAAGGTTTGAATAATAAACATGTAAAATTATGAATGTCTTCATGATAGCTATTCTTTCTATCCTTATGAACCGAGATCCAATATAAAACCAATACCCCTACTTTATTGAAGAAATAGTGCGTGACACCCAATGTTGAATACTTTTCCATTCATCTAGAAAACAAAACATTATTTTGTGTCTTTTTTTCTAATATCAAATATTTGTGTTAAATCCTAACCATTCAGACCTTAACATTCATCACAACCTCTCATACTCCTAGATGTACATCTGTTAGGGATAGTTTTATGTTTTATGTTTGGAGGTTAATTATCATTTTAATATATGAATATATGAAACAAACATGAATGAATAAAAATGTAGAGTCTACCATTATAAAAAAATGAAACATTTATTACTATTAAAATCTTTTTAAGGATACTTGAAAAATCAATCATAAAAACTACTCTCATATCTCAAATGAGAGTATACCAGAATGAATTATTTCTATTTCATTTTAGGTTTTTTTAAAACATTGTGGAATCCTGAGGAAAATACTTCCATATATCATGGTTACCATATAATAAAACCTCCCACAAAAAACCATTAGTTATTATCATTTAGAAAGAAATATAATCTAAATAATAGTTGTATTAGGAATCATATTCCTAATTTTCAACTCATTAAACATTTATTAAAAATTATTTACTTCACAACATCCAATGTTATGATATTATAAACAATGATTTTATAATTTGAACTTTTATAATTACACAATAATAATCTTATATTTATTCCATTAAATCATCTCTTTAATATCATTTCAATAGGAAATTTACCCCTTTTATATTAACTTGGGTCTAATACAACCAAATCTCTTTTAAAATAAGATCATATTCAAATTAAATTAATCTAGTAAAATTATTTATTTTGTATGATTTTGAGCTTCTCTAAGTACAAATATACTCTAACTGAAATTTTAAAATATATATTATCTCTATAACATCATGATAAGATTTACACACTACATTACTATAGTAAATAAACTATTAAAATCTGTATATAATAAAGTTTTCCTTGTTTTTAAAAAAATAATAAAAAATAATATTTTATTATTTAATCATTACACTATTTGGTGGTGCTAACTATTTCACTTATATTTTAAAAAATATTTTAGATAAAACAATTTGGGTAATATTTTTTTAACTTCAACTAATCATCAGATTAAATAAAGGATTAGATGAATAAAAACCATGAATATGTTAAATAATTATCTCATTTATTAAATAAACAAAACTTTTATCAAAATATCATCGAATATAAGATAAAAATATTAGATTTCATATAAAGATCCCATTGTAATGGTATATGAAATTTTTTTATTTCTGAAAATGAAGAGAAATTAATCTTCAATGAAACCCTTTTTATTGTGTAGAGATTAAATCTTGCTAGTTGTAAGAGGTTTAGAGAAATATATTCCATACTAGAGGATGTCTGTATAAGGTTAAGGTTGAGACAAACACATATAAATTTGATACAAGACATGGGTGTCACCTCATAATGTTTGGGTGTGACAAATTATTTGTTTGGTGATACCATGTCAGGTTGAGACATGCCATGGGTATAACAACATTCTGTTGGTTCATATCCCTATAATGTTGGGACTAGTTTCATAAGGTTATACAACATTTAACATGGTTTTGTATGGCTATCAAAAAATAGTTTTAGGTATATAATATCACCCATAAAATATGATTATTCTAAAGAAAAACTTTATGTAGAGATAATCATACCAATATTGGGATCTTAAGGTCCTAATTTTTTATTTTTAGAGTGATTTGGAAGATTTTTTGGAAATTAAACCATTATGAAAAAGGGATAAACTGATATGGATGTTCCAGTGGTGTAAAGTTGGGTCTATTTTTTAAATACACTATCTTCCAGAAAATTATTATGGAGATAGTTTTCAAATATTTTGGAGAATTTTAGGTTCTTTCAATGATGAAAAAATTCTCTTATTGACTTTGGAAAAATGTTTCTCAATGGAAACAAAATATATTTACAAAAAAATAATTAAATTAAAAAAGAGGATATACAATAAAAAGGTGGAGTCCTTCTTGATACAAAGAGAGAAAAGTACTGATCTCGAAAAGTGATGTGGGTGATTTAGTTTTTAAAAATTGACAGGCAAAATATCCCAACTAATAAAGAACATAAGAGAAAGTGTTTTCAAGTTTTAGTAATGGAATAAGTGGTGTGGTTATAGTGAAACCAATACAATATTGTAAAATGAATAATTCTAGATCTATAAGACTGAAAATAATAGGGAAAAGGGGTCTGATGTTTTTTGTCACATTTAACTGAAAAAAGAGTGCATTATAAACACACATTGGAAGGGAGGAGAATATTGAGATGATTTTCTCATGATTTATTATCATAAGAAACTAATTTTGACATTTTTAATGTAAAAACAATGAGATTTAAAAAATGAAAAATATATTTAAGAGAATATACAACACAAAACAAAATGAAAAAATAAACCATAAAATATGACTATTTAAATATGATCATTATAGCCAAACTATTAAACTGAAGCATATAAATATGAGTAACAACTTTATAAACTATATTTAATGTTACGATATAATATAAATTTATTTATAATTTCCATGTAAATAATCATTCATATTTTATAAAGTCAATCAATTATTTAAAACCACATTTTCATCAAAAATTTATTTTTATTCCTTTCCTTGAGATAATATTATGAGTAATTTCATGAAATTTTATAAATTATAATTTATAAAAATGAAATATTTTTTTAAATCATCGAATAAATATTAATTTATAGTAAATTTTTTTTTCATAAAAATTATGATTTTATAATGAAGAGTGATAATTAATTATTTTTAATGAAAATTTTATTTTATTTTCAAGTATTTACAATATGAAATTGTATTTTTGATTATTTTTTAAATTTAAAAAGATAATTTTTATTAAAAATAAACTAATTATGGTCTTTGTAATGAATTTTATTCATGAAGATAGTATAAAACCATTTTATACTTGAAATTCATTTATTTAGAAACTATGTTTCTTCATGTCTTTATGTTTAATTTTAAATTACATTATGCCAATTATTTGAATAAATGTTGATAAAATATATTCAATATTTTTAATATGTATAATTTATAGCATGAAATATGTACAACTTAATGTTTAGTCATTATAAATAATAAAAATTGTAAATATTTATTATCTTAGTAAAGGTAAATCAGGTAATTAAGGTTAAAAATAAATTGATAATGACTCAAAGAACACCATAACACTTTATTTTGTCCTATTGGATGAGTTGAGTTGAGAATTTTCCATCCCGTTCTTGAATATACGATCACATATTATAATATTTATTAGATTTTGTGACTTTATATTAATTAATTAATAGATACAGACCAAAATGTCACTCTCCAGATTTGAATATCTATAATATTTTACGGTGGAGGTAAAAAAAATATTGATTTATAAAACATAATTTAAAAAATAACTTTTAATTTTTTCTATTATTTATTATTTCATTTTTTAGGGATAAAATAATGACCGTATATTCTAGTTCAACACTTAGGGAACATTTATTTATTATTTAAAAGAATAAAATAAATGATTACAAAATTAAAAGGTAATATAATTTAAGATAATTTATTGTATCCATGAATTTATTAGATAAATAAAGAATTTTAATGTTGTTTAAAATGATTATATTCAAATTCCACTACTTTCATGTTTTTTTCAAATCCAAATTAAGGGAAGAGTTCTAAATATGACATTAATTATATTTGATAAAAATTAATACTTTATAAAATGTTTTAAAATTCTTAAAAAAATATTCATCCATGAGAGTGAGGTATAATTTTAATTATCAATCAAAGTCCATTTATTATATAATTATTTCTTTTTAGTAACTATCATGACCCGAATTGTGTTAAATTTTTGATATCACTGTAATTGTCAATATAGGTTAACAAAGGATAAAACAAATAGATGATGATAAAAACCAAATATAAAAATTTAGAAAATTTAGTTAATGATATTATTTAAAATCTTACTCATAATATTTTCTACATATATCATTTTTGACTCCATTTTCATGGATGAATAATTTATATTAATTAAATATTTGATGAAATTTAAAAAAGTGCCCCTCCACTCACATATAAATAGGAACCACAACACTTTTTATGTTTACACAAAGAAATAATTTTTTAGATAAAAACCAATAAAAATTCTTTCATTACATCCCATATATTATCCTAGATTACTTTTTTATATTATTAAACCCACATATGAATGATTTTTCAGCACACATAAAGAGGTTTTCTAATGAATAGATATAAATCTTAGCTGAGTGTTTTTTATTTTATTTTTTATTCCACATCCTTAAAACCTTATTCAAAACTCATATATTGAGATTTTTTTATAATAATTTTAATCTGTATATTTATTTCATCTTCCATCATATGGAAATATAATACATCATTTGTGTGTATGGGGAATTATAGCATCACGAACCGATGGAATTTATTTTCAATCACCTCCGCTCTTGGATGGTTTTAGTAATGGATTTATAATATGTATAACATATTTATCAAATATTTTCCATTATATAAACATAATAAATCTTATAATTTATTAACTTTCCATTCATTCATAAATAATAGTCATTCAAGTGTGTGTGTGGATTACCACCTCCAGAAAACTATGTGATTAGTGTTTCATAAGCACATCACATGAAAACTATATATAAGTGTATATAAATAACTATAATGGAATTTATCTTACAATGATTATTCTAGAATAATAAAAAAATAAATCTGTAACTTCCATAAGTATCACTTAAAAATGGAGACATTTATTATATGTATGAATGTCTTACCAACTCCATGGTTGTAAAGTAGATCATTTTTTATAACCATATTTCATTATTAGTTTTAAAAGTATATTTTATTTATAAAAATGATAATTATTTCATGATTATTATTCTAGAGAGAGTGAAAAATATCATATTTTAACATATTCAACCTATCGAAGACATTTTTTACATATGAACTAAGTATTATCAAAACGTTTGAAGTGAAAAAAATTGATTATGTAAAAAAATATAACATAGTAATTAATAAAATAATAGGATTTATAAACATAAAAAAATTATTAATAAATTAAGTAATAAACACAAGTATATTATTCAAAAGGATATTTAAATGAATAACCATTATGAAAAATTGTTTTAAAAATGTCACTGTATTTATTGGAAACTATCCTTTTTATATATGATTTTTTTTATTTTAGAATCAAACCCATATCCATCGTAATCAAGAAGAATCAGACCTAGACATTCTTAGAAAATTTATAGTTAATTATAGTTCTAATCCAAAGATAAATGGGGTAAAAGATTTCTCTTAATGAAATATTGTTTTTCGAAACCCATAGAATTGGACTGAGAAGTACCATACATAGAGTATCAGATCCATATGCATCAGATTTAGATAATTTGATAAAAAATAATCGGAGGAATAAATTGATGTTTACTAAAAGTTTGTATTTTCCATAATCAGAGAAAGAATGATGTTGCTGAGTTAGAAAGACAGTAGTCGATGTTTGAAGAATTCATATTATTTTTGAAGAGTTATGAATGAATATTGTGAATTCTGGGGATATAAATTTATCATTTTTGTAAAAAAAACAAAGGATTCATTACTAGCCATGAAATTCTCACAAATCATGAAAATAATAACGATAAAACCTCTTTAGGAAATTTTGGATATGTTTGAATAATTTCAATGATATAATGTGCAGATTCCATGGTAATGGGAATTCCATTGTAAAAATAGTGAGTAGAGAACAATAATGAACATAGAATCCCTGAGATTAAGATAGAATTCATAATCATTGACACAGATAGATAATTCAGAATCGCAGAGAATGATATAGAATTGGTAATCACTGAGAAGGATACAAAATTCAGAATCGCTAATAACAATATAGAATTTATGATCACTGAGAGGGATACAGAATTCGGAATCACTTAGAGGGATACATTATTTGGAATCACTGAGAATGTTATATAATTTAGAATCACAAAGCATGATAAAAAAATTTTGGTCACTAATAAGGATACAAAATTTAGAATCTCTATGAAGGATACAAAATTAAGAATCACTGAGATGGATACATAATTTAGAATCATTATAAAGGATACAAAATTCAGAATGAGCTGGGAAAAAATATTCCTAATATAATAATTAAAAATAAGAATAAAAAAAATATTTTAGAAGTTTTTTGAAGAGTTGGATAGATCAAACTGAAATATCAATTTTTCATGAATGTCAGAGAAAAATAAGGAGGTTTGATGATGTCAATGTTAATATATAAATGTGAGAGATCATATGAGTTTTAGAAATTCTTGGATGTGGGGAATTTTTTCATGTTTCCAGCTTTCATTTTCTGAGTCACCTATAAATATGTTCTCATATCATTTGTTTATAATGACTTTTCATTCAATTGGAAAAGGTGGAGTGCTTAATAAATTAAGTGAAATTTATTTTTGGATACAGATCTTGTGAGGATTATTAGACAGTAGATTTTTTTTTACCAATTTGAGCCAGACTATATTGAGAAGATCGTATTGAGTCTATCAGTCTGAGGTACATTATATTGAGTATTTAAGAATATTTTTAGTTTTTTCTAATAAGAATTGTGTCATCATAGTGATTCCATATTGTTTACAAAATTATTTCCACGCTCATAATATTATGATAATTAGATCTAGACTCATCATATTGAGTGAATTAGATCAACATGCATCGGATTGAGAAAATCGTATTGAGAAAATCGGATCCGTCCAAATCAAACTGATTATTCAGACAGAGTAATTGTAGAGTTTCTATAAAAAATTTATTATTTTTGTTCGATTATTTTATAATAAAAACTTATAAACTATTGGTAGTCATTATAATCTTTCTTAAAGAGAGGTATAAGGTGTCTATTGGATGTTGGCACAAGTTTTGTTCACATATTCATAATATTGGGTTTTCAGAGACCCATGGGAGTGTCTATAGAAAGGATATACGTTCTCACACTAAGTCCCAACCCTGTATATATTTTTTGATTTATATTATATCCTACATTTTCATGCATTATTATTTATTAAACATTTATAAATAAATAAATCTTAACCGATTGTTGGGGTTATGTTTATAATAGTTTTGAAACATATAAAAAGTGAAAAACTTATTCACCCCTACGCTTCTCAATTTTTATTCGATCCTTGGAACTTCATTTAGTATCATTTCCATCTACCCATGTTGAATCCTTATCATGGATAATATCAATTCTCTCAATAATTGAATACATTTTACATTTTTTGGAAAAATATATCATGGATGAAAAAAATGGATGATTCTTTATCTCCAATCTATGGGCCTGGAAGTTGATGAAGTTTCTACTATTGGTTTTCCACCTATTTATGAATATAATCCTATGATGTTTTCAGATAAAAGAAATAAAATAGTTGATGGAAATACCAAAAAATCAATCCTTATGTCCTTATATGAGAATTTATATCAGAAGGTGATGGGTCTCATTACCTCAAAAAGTATGTGAGATAAGCAGAAAAGTGTTTTTAAAGGGGATACTAATTTTATGAATGAAAAACATCAAATATTTAGTAGTAATAATGGTGAAATCATAATTAGATATAGAGATAAAAGGTATGAATACATAACCATAGTTTATTAAATACTTTTCAACCTTAGAGGATTCATAGACGTCTTGAAAGATTCTACAATTGTGAAAAAAATTATAAGAGACATTCTGGATAAGTTTGATTAAAAAATTTATTCTTTATAAGATAAGGATGATTTATCTCATAATTAATTTCATAACATTTTTCCTACTTATGAAATTAAAAAATCTCCAATATTTAAAAATAATATAACAGATTAAATGGATATTAAGCTATGATAACGATGAGGATCCATGATATTGAATATGTTGATCCTTGTGAGACTGAAGATAAATAGGATGATGAGTTGAATGATAAAATAATTTCTCTTATATATAAAAACAATCAAATAGGAATAGGAATGTATATAAGTAAACATCCTCTTAATTTTTTTATGTTGTGGAATAAGAAACTTTGTAATGAATTGTTCCATGAATAAATTTGGAGAATATCGA
This sequence comes from Viscum album, assembly GCA_963277665.1. NCBI lineage: Eukaryota > Viridiplantae > Streptophyta > Magnoliopsida > Santalales > Viscaceae > Viscum > Viscum album. The sequence goes on from OY728138.1 coordinate 38,459,475, forward strand.
GATGATTCCAATGAAAAACCATGATATAATAATTGGAACAAAAATGATAAATAAAAAAATAATAAAAAAATATAAGAAGAAGTTTCCTGGAAACAAAATAAGTATGTTGGAAATGAAATTTTTATCATAATAAACTAACAAAAATTGTTTTGAAGATGACATTAAAAAAACATAACCTTCATTTAAGAAGCTGAGAAAAGAAAATATTCCATATATATTGAAGAAGTTGGTGAAGAATCTTATAGAGAGATTTATCCTAGAATCGAAAATGTTTCACATATTGGGAAGAAATCTCAAGAATTAAATTATAGTTATGATGAATTATTTTGAAAATTTTTATGATGGATAAAAATATTTCACCATGAAATAGGAAGAATACATCAAGAATATTTTGAGTTACAAACATTAAATCCTGGAAAAATGAAAGATGAATTAACATCTCAATATGAAGTTGGAATCCAAGGAAGAAGAAGTTAAAAAGTTTAAATCAAAACATATTAGGTCTAAAAGTACCTTGAATATAATGAATGAATATTTTAACAAACTTTCATAATTATAAAGGTGATACTTCTAAAGATGATGAGAATGCTCAATATGAAAATCGGGTTAAATATTCTCTTACCAAAAATAATGTAATAGGTAAAATTATTAGAAAATATTGGGTATATAAAGGATATAAGAGACCTATAAAATATCTAAAATAATAAAAATCACTCAAAATAAAATATGGCACATATCCTTAGTATGTTAGAGTTGGAAAATGTTACTAACCTCAACAAGGATTCAACAAAGTATGATATTTCATGAATAGAAAATCATGATTTGATGGATATTGGTTGTATTGTGGAATATGTTGGAAAATAGATTATAGTTATTATCACAACTTATCTCTACCCAAAATATGTTTTGTGATACTTTGATGAAAAATTTAATGTAGAATCATAATCTTTCCTAACTTACACAAAGATGAAAAGGTGATTTCTGAAGATGTTAGAAGAATTCCAACAAAAAATCAATTTGAATGTTTGGAAGATGTTTTAGAAGATGTTACCAAGTAGGTAATGATGTCAAAATATGTATGACACTATTTCTAGAACAAATTACTTATAATACAATATAAAATGATGTTGGAAAAAAATAATGATGAGGAAAGAGCTTTTGTTGTTGACATAGCTTTGAAATAATGTAAAAGGACCAACCCATAGATATTTGATAATTTATGTTCTTGACATGTGATAGGTGATATAAAAATCATTAAACATGTTTAATTTCATCATTAAGGAGTAGTTACTTTTAGTAATGATATTTCTTTAAAAATTAGATGAATTGAAACGACAGATATTGAAGTAGAGAAAATGAAATATGAGGATGTTTTTCATATTGATGGGATAAAATATAAATTATTATTTGTAAGACAATTTTTTATGATGTAAATGATGTGATATTCATAATGAGTTCTAGTATTATAAAAAGTATAAAATATGGAAAATTTATTACCAAAGGAGAAATAACTAATATGAATCTCTTCCAAATATGATAATTCAACAACTCTTGTTACTTGAGTGATGAAGATGAAAATAAATTTTGGCACTGAATACATGGGAACCATGTGAAGAAAAAAATGAATACAATATCTAAAGATGGTGTTGGCTTGAATTTTCTGGATTTGAAATGAAGATATGAAGATGATTTAAATACTCTTCATAAAGGAAGGATAACTAAAAATTTAATAAGAGAATTAAGATTCAATCTAATAGACCTTGTGAAAATATTCATTCTGATTTATGTGGACCTATGGGACATTAATACACAAAAATAGATTTCTACTTTATCACATTAATTGATGATTTCACTCAAATGAAAAATTTCATGTTTATGAAACATAATTCATAGGATTTATAAATGTTTATTCTTTTTATAAAAGAAGTTCAGAATAAAATGTGGGATTGTATGAAGAAATTAACAATATATAATGGTATCGAATTTAGAAGAAATAATTTTCAAACGTATCTGAGAAAGTGTGGTATCAAACATAATTATAGTGCTCCATATACAACATAAAAAATTTCCAGTATAAATAAATAATATTATTTTGGTGGAAATGGGAAGAATTATTTTATAAAAATAAAAACATTCAGAATTCATTGGAGAGAAGCTATTAGTTCTATTGTATATGTTAAAAATATATGTCTGTTTAGATAGGAAACCAACATGACTCCTCATGAAATGTGTTATAATAAAAAATCCATCATTTAAATACTTATACAACATCCTAGGCCTAAAATAAATGAATACTACATCATTTTAGATGAGTATTTAGTAAATTACTAAAATACATGCATGAGGACCTTAATAGTTTAGTGTCTATGGAAACATGGAAGGAAAATATTTTATCATGGTGAAAGATTTTCATAATCTGCCATAAATATCTCTACCTTTAGTATATCTATTTATAACCATTCATCATTTCTGGGATAAAGGAAACATAAGAAAGGGGTGATCATAGATATCAATAATAGTAAACAAGATATACATGCAAGTATAAACATGAACATAAAGGTACGATATTGTGATCATAAAATTGGGAGATCATACCATGAAGATCAGAGATCATACAGATGAGTTATGGGATAATGATTAGAGGTTCATAAGACACGAATCAAAAGAAAATAAACCTAATGATCCATGAAATCATAAATAAGGAATAAGATATAGGATTTGTGGAAAACATATTAGTGTATAAACTTTTATATTATGGATACCTACCAAGACCTTTATAACATGTTAGGCTTAGTATATGACCCATGTAACTACTTTGGGATTTGGCTAGCAACAAATGTACCCTACATCTTTTAGTCTTGGGATATAAACTATGTACCTTCTTTTTTTCAATCTTGGGTTACTACCCCAGTACCATCATTATTTTAGGATTGGGAAACAACCCATTTCCCATATTCTTTTCGGGCTTGGGATACTACACATGTACCGTATTTATTTTAGTCTTGGGCTATAACCCTTAGAACCTATTTTTTTAGGCTTGGAATACAACCCTCATACCCATTGAGATCATATAAACCATGTCAATAACCAATAAATTGTTTGGATATATAGGTCCCACCAATATCATATTAAAACAATTCACACATGTACCACAAGATAATAAAACATTGATCGTATCATCACCCATAAAAATGCATAGGTCTTATAAACATTTGATAATAACCAATAAATAAAACAAGGATAATTAACACTTCATCACATCCAAACCTATGAAAATAGATAGGTTTTATAATCAATTTATGAATTCATAACCTGTGAAAAGAAGCAAGTTTCAAAAGCATAGAGCCCATGGAAGTGAAAAAAGTATATTAAACATGATTCTATAAAAACATAAACCACTCAAGAAAAAATTATGTATGAAACCGTTGGACCATTTCATAGAAGGTAATGTGAAGCATCATTGGATCTCATCTTATTTTGAAATTAATTTCGAAATATCTTTCAAAAACAGTTCTTGAAGAAATTATCCTTTCTTGATTGAAAAAGGATATTAAATACATAAAACCATGTAAAAAATAATTTTCCTAGAAAATAACATGTAAATGTATATAGAATACATTAAATCATATCGAAATACATTTTACTTCTGAATTAATTTTGAAAAAAACACTAAATGAATAGCCTTTTAAAATTAAAATGATTCTTCAAAGGGATGATGGTGGGTAAATCTGTACATGTCGTATGTGGTAAAATGAACATTCTTTTTTCACGGTAATAAGGTTAGAATGATTGTCTTGTTGTAAAATAGACATGAATATTCCATTGAAGAGAATGGTAAAATAAAAAAGGTTAAAAGTTTCTTTATAATCATATTGTATAATGGTAGAATATTCATAGAAACCATTTTTATAAATCATAGATTTTCAACCGAAGGGGGTGTAAAGTCCGGATTTCATAAAAATAATATCTTACTATGTTTTAGAAAAAATAGTACAAAAATGGTTCTAATACATGATTAAAATATGAAGAAATTTTATATATAAAATTCATGAATTAACAAGAGAGAATTAGAATATTATTCCATCCAACTAAGCATAAACCTAAACAATCTAAAGAAAAACGATGAGATTTTCTCAATAAACACTTAAAACATAGTAACATGGGATCATACACTCCATGTAAAAAATAAAATTAAATGGAGCATAAAATATCATTGTAAGATTTATATTCAATATATAACATGTAAAATGGAAGTATATACACCTAAAATAATGATTTTAGGTTCATAACAAAACATGAGATGCAAAGAAGGGAAATTGAGACAAAACTGTATTACCGATTTGGTATCTTTTGAAACATAAAACCCATTAATTAAGGATCATAAAAAGAAAATGTGAATACCTATATGTTTAATGATAAGATACATATAAAAAATCAAGCTCAGTATATAACCCACACAAAACGGAAGAGTGTCGAACATAACATGTATGTCACGGAAAATAAACTTGAGAAGAAATACCCTTACCTTTTGCCTTGACTCTCATCATACGAATTCAACCCACATATATAAAAAATATAAATATATTATAAATATTTTTAAGAACCATATTATTCTATATAATACTGTATATGGTTTTATCACAACCTTTCATCACCCTCTTATTAACGATCTTGTGTTTTGGTTTCACTTTGGGTAATATTCACTTTGTTCTTCGCATGTGTCTTAATTTGATATATTGTTGGTTATTATACTTATATCATGATTCCATAAAGTAAATAATGATATAAATATCATTTATATTCAGTATATGTATGTTATAATAATCCATATAATAATGATGTATGAATGGGAATACACCGTTCATTGCGAGAATAAGTCGTATGTATGCATGAACATTGTTTCTATTTTTAATTTTCGTATTAAAAGAAAGTATGTAAATAAAATATGTATATATATATGTATCATTATTATATAATTTATATAATATCAGTCAATTAAACCCATCCTCAATACATTCCATGTGGTGTGTTCATGATTCACATCACATTGAGGGGGCGGTAGTCCACACTTCCTCAAAAGAGATTATCATATTAACACCAAATGAAATGTAAAAATATGTGTGTTGTAAAAGTAATAAATAATATTAAATAACTAATTAATACAATATTTTACAAATATTAATATTGTTTACATCATATTTTAAACCATTATTAGGGGTAAATGGAAAATGAACAATCATCATTCCGTGAGGCAGTAATTCTCCATACACATAAATAGTATCTTCGATACCAATTATGTAGTTGTGTGTGTATTTTTAGTTTTAAACATAGAATTAAAAAACCCTATTATATTGAGTATTCTATTTTTTCAATCAATAATCGAATAAAGGGAGTGGAGGGGTGAATGAGGAAAACCAAGTAAAGGAGCATGAGAGAAGACGTTATCTCTTAATCGGGTAACTCCATTTTGTTTGTACTAAAAGGCTTCTATAATAAGATTTATAACCAAATGGAAGCATAAAAGTGTAAGGAAGGGTTTTATTGAGGTTTATTTGGAAGGGATTGGATGAACATGAGAGTTTTTAGAGGTGTGATTAAGTGGTAGAGTTCTTACATTTTTATAGTGGAGGGGGAGTGGAACTCTTGTAAATACCAAAATGTATTCATTAATGGGTGGTCCACCAGACCTAAAGATCCACCAAAATGGAAAAATACTGTAGTGTAGAGGAATAATAGTCGATTAAAACATCTAACACACAAATATATGTGCATTTTAATAATTTGGTTCCTTAGCATCTATGATTCCCCAATTTTATCATTTTTTAATTTTATTAATGAATCTAGATTTATAATCTAATTAATTTTACAAATAAGACAAAACTAAAGTGAAATTTCTTATAAAATATATATCCAACGAATTATTAATATGATATGTAATTTATAATGTAAAATTCTCATGTTTTTTGGAATTTAATATTAAAGAAAGCGTATGTGATGCGCCAAAACACTCTTTAAACCCGGAACGTGTTAACAACATTTTTACAATATATGAGTAAAAATGTTAATTATAAAATATTTATTTCTTAATTATTGACCCTATTTTATATATATATGTAAATTATAAATCACTTGTAATAATATAGTATTTTTATTAATTTTAAATCATTCAATAAAATTTCATTTATTATAAAATAACAATATTGACAATTTGGAAATTATTTATTAAAGGTTAATTTTATGATTTAATGAAAATACTATAATTCAATTATATTAGGATTAATAATTTGTAACAAGATATATAAATTTTAAAAAATAAATAAAGATAATAATTCAATCCATTAACTTCACTTTTAGTATTTATAGTATAATTTATTTTAGTTAATTATTAACTAAATAATCACTATATTTTCATTTCTCAAGACTTTTATGTAAATAAACCATATATAAAAAATATTGATAGATTATTATGATAAAAATAACCCTAATATATTTCAAAATGATATTTATATCATAAAATATATTTTTAGTAACTATGTGTATGTTTTATAATGTTTAAATGTTTGTAATGTTCCATGTTGTCATTTTCCTTACATAACCACTTATATAGGGATGTTCCATTTAATAATATCCCAATAACCCATAGATTTTGAACAATGTGTGGATAATGTCTATATACTAGTATAAAATTGATTTTTTACATTTTACCTGGTCATTTTGTTCCTTATTAAGGTTTAGTCCCTTATTAAGCTTAATCTTACCTTAATCAGAGTAATTAATTTTAATCACAATCACTAATCAGTCTTGTCAAAAAAGTTAAGGACCTATTACTAGACAAAAAAACATACTAATTATAACTTTTTTATGTTATAATTTTAAAATTGATGTCAAAAATCTGGGAAAAATAAGATTAACATCAATCCCGCACATGTGGCTAAACAACGAGTTTTTAAAGTATAAAATTTCTCCAAAGCTTGTTATGCTTTTTATATTCAATTTCAAAGTAAAATTTACTCTCATGAAAATAATTGTATAAATTGATTTATAAATTATCTAATGTGACTCTAAAATGAATCTAAAATATAATTAATAATTAATAATTATTTAAATGAAAAGGTATATTTTTAACTAAAATATAGTATTTTTCACTATTCATCAAAAATTGATGTTTTTGAGAAAAATACCAAAAATTTACCCTATGATAATTTCAAAGTTCTGAATTAAAAAATGATATTTATTTTTTAAAAAAATATTCATAAAAGAGTAACAATTTCATTTTAAAATATGTTTCCCTTAAAAGTTAGTAAGACTCGGTATAGAGTGTATCGTAAGCTAACTCAGTGTTGTGTGTACTGCATGCTATGCTATATGATTCATGTATCACAAGACAAAAAAATTAATCTACATTCAATGTTGTTTCAATTTAAAAATATCAAAACTATTAATTTATTATGAAAACTATTGCCCAAAATTTTGGGCTGTTACATTCAACCCCCCCCCCAAGAATGAATTTCTCCCTTAAAATTTTTATGGGTTATCAAAGGTTTAATACATTAAAGTTTCATTCATATAAACCCACATATTAACAATGAATACTAAAACATCACATTAAAAGGTGATGTTGTAACCATAACAATTACCTAATTTACCGCATAATGATATTCCAACGTAGAAGAACATAGGTGCGAAGAGAAAAGGTAGAGATCGTAGAGTTATCTTACCATCATGTTCTCATGATGAGTGATAAATAAAAAGGGTAGGAGTATGTGAACAAACACAGAGACATAATTCAGTGATGACCTAAGGAACCTTCTCATTCATAATAAATTGGGGTACTAGGATAACATTTTTGGATTCAATATCATTTTTCATAAAGCTAATGAATTTTTATTAAAAGATATACTTGCATGATTTCTAGACAATGTCACCCTTTATTGTTAGTTAATAAAATTCACCACTTTATATAAAAAGGAAGGTTAATTTTTTATTATTGAAGTACTAATAGATCATGAGATTCATGAGATTATATCCCAATTTTTCATTAGTTATCATTATTACAAAGTAGTCTGAACCGACTATCAAAACATAATAACTCTGTATTTAGAGAGATAAAACATTAATCACTCTAACTTCACCTGATATTTAACAAAAAATTTCTCTAAATTTTTAACCTTATAATCCTTCTGAAATTTTAAAATCCAAAACATTATAATTATTTTAAAAAATCATCCTTTTATTGATCTTCTATATAAAAAAAGTAACCCATGCTTGTCACAATTCATACAAGTGAATTACCTCATCATATATTCCATTAAAATATGGTAATAACATTAATTACCAAAAATCCTTTTGGAAGTCATTCATTTTTCCTCGTTCCAATTATTAATTTTTTTTAAATCCAAGAATATACAAAAACCATCCTTACTAACATTGAACACGTTTTCAATAATAAATTCTAGAGTGATCTATACAGTCCGATTTACTTATTCATATTCAGCATATTTTTATCCAAACATCATTAACTCAAAATTATAAATTAACATCAATTAAAATGACAACATACCATGAAATCACTTTTCTATGTCTTCATCATTATTCAACACGTCCATTTCTGTTCTTATGTAAAACGTTTACTAAAAAGTACTTATATATTTCATGATTCATATAACATAATATTTTAATTCCAAATCATTAATACTTCATTCATAAAACATTATTCTTAATCCATAACGAAAGCTTCGTCAACTTATTCCCAAATACAAAATTCCTAGAATATGAAATATAAACCATGTATTAAGGTACCTCATCCCCAATATAATAATTCATCTTATGAATAATGTAAATGAAACTGAAAAAAACATCACATACCTTACACATATCATTTGCAGTATCCTTTTCTTCAAAATTATAACTAATACTCATACAACCTTCTTGATTCTATTTATAAGATTTCCACATGGGAAATCAATTTAAATTATTCTAATACTTCTATCATCTAAGGAATTCACTCTTGACCATGTTACTTATAGTTCAACCTATTAACTAAAACCAAAAAGCACATGGTGAGAAACATATATCAAGGAAGAACAACACATTATCATGAAAAATTATTTATATGATGTCTAAATCATGAAAACTTTCTTATTCTGTGAAACCCTAGGTTCATCATCGGTAATTCATATCAAACATATATTTAAATCCTTTATTATTTTTTGTGAAGAGTTTATAAATTTTCAGATAATTTCCCCCAAGATTGTCATACTATGAGTGCATCAAGCCCCGTTGTTGTGTACCAGATTACCCTAAGTCATCCCCAGAACAACTTTTTATGAGTTTCTACCACTATATACATCTATTCTAGAGCCACGTCCCCTTATAGTATCCAGAATGTTATGTCTATCTTGGAAACCACTTAGTCTATCCTTTACTAAAATTCGATGAAAAATTCCTAACCAAAAACATGTCCTTATACTTATCCTTAGAGACATACAAAGACATATCCTTAGAAATATTACTAGGGATATCACAAAATTATTATCTTCATAGTTTCAAATGTTGGAATAAACATTTATTTTGAAACTAAATATAGTAACCTGGTCTTAATATAAATTGATATTATGTCATATTGAATGAATATTTTGTACATTGAAAAAACACATGTATGATGACCATAATAGTTTACAATCTTTGGAAACATGGAAACAGAATATTTTATCATGGTGAAATATCTTAAACATCTCATATAATGATATATACCATTTTTACTTTGACCTATATCATTTTTTTTATATCCTAGAGAAAGGAAACATTAGAAAGGGATGAGGTCAGATGCTCAATAAGGGTAAAAAGAGAGACATGTAAGAATTAAAATTAACATAGGGGTATGATAACGTGATAATAATATTTGTAGATCATCACCTATATGTCGAAGATCATAAAAATTAGTTATGGGATTAAGATTTGTAGTTCGTAAGACATGAATCATGAGGAAAAAACATCAAGATCTTTAAAATAATAACTAAAGAATAAGACATGGGATTTGTGGAATACATATAGTAGATGAAACTTTTCTATCAATGATACCTACCAAGACCTTTATAACAGTTTAGGCTTAAAATACAACATGTGTACCTACATTGGGATTCATCTAGAGACCTGTGTACCCACATTCTCTTAGGCTTTGTCTGTAACCATCAAACATTCCTATTTTTGATCTTGGGATACTACCCATGTATCCTCTATATTTTAGACTTGGGATACAACCCATGTACCTTCTTGTTTTTGGAAATGGGATATTACTTGTGTATCCTCTTTCATTTTGGTTTCGGCTACAACCAATATACCCGGTTTCTTTTTAGGATTTGGCTATAACTCGTGTACCCTTTGAGCTCATTTAAAACATATCATTACCCAATGTAGCTGAGGAAGATATAGGTCCCACCAATATCAAAGAAAAATCATTCACACATGTTTCACAAGATAATAAAATAGTCATCATATCATGACCTATAAAAGGAAATAGTTCTTATAAACTTCCAATCATAACCCATAAAATGAAATGGGGAACATTAATGCTTCATTGCATCATTACCTAGAAAAATATATTGGTTTTATAATCACTCAATGAATTCAAATCCCAATAAATGAAGTGGGTTTCAAAATCATAGAACATGTGGAAGTGAAACGAGTGTCCCAAACATCATTCAATCAAAACATAAACCACTCAAGAAAGAAATATTAATGGAACCATTTAATTATTTCCTATAATTTAATTAGTAATATGAATAGATGTCATCTTATATGGAAAATAATTTGGAAAAGGAATTCAAAAAAATTCTTATGTAAAATATCCTTTCTTCCATGAATAATCATTTTAAATACATAAAACCATTTAAAAATCAATTTTTGTAGAACATACCTTGAACACTTATAATGAAGACTTTAAATCACTTTGAAAAGATATTCAATTGAAAATAACTTTTAAAAACATTTTCTAAAATATTAACCTTTAAAAAAGAAAAGGATTCTTCAAAGTAATAATGGTGGTTAAATGTTTACATGGCACATGAGTTAAAAAGAACAATCTATTTTCAGGGTAAAAAGGTTAGAAGAAATGCACTGTTCAGAAAGAGACAAGAATACTCCCCTAAATAGATTGCTAAAATATAAAAAGAAAAAAAATTTAATTTATATCATATATGATAATGGTATAATATTCTTGGAATCCCTTTTTATAAAACATATATTTCCGACTGAAGGGAGGGTAATGTATGGATTTATTGAAAACACTTTCATACTATCCTTTTTCAAAAAGTGTATAAAATGGTAACAAAAAATTATTATAACATGTGTAACCATGGGAGTGTAGAATTCATGAATTTACTTAAGATAGTATCATATTAAATTATCAAAGGAAGCATAAACATAAACAATCATGAAAAAAACGCAGATATTGTCTCAATAAACACTTATAACTTACTAACATGGAATCATAATATTAGTGTTAGAAATGAAATTAAACAGATAATAAAATATCATGAAAATATTTTTATTCAGTATATAAATCGTAAAAAATATGTATATACACCTGAAAAAAACATTTTAGGTTCATAATAAAACACGAGTTCCAATGAAAGTAAATTGAGACAAAGTTTTTTTACCGATTTGGTAACTTTTGAAACTTAAACCCCATTAAATAAGGATCATAAAATGAAAATTTTAATACAAATAACTTTATTTATAATATATATATAACATAATAAATTTCCATACATACACCACATAATAGAAAAGAGTGTTGAACAAAACAAGTATCTCAAGAAAATTAAAACCGAGATGACATCCCCTTACCATGTGTCTTAAATCTTATCGTACTCATTAAAACAACATGTACAATAAATATAGATTTATTATAAATCTTTTAAATTACCATATTATTATATATAATACCATACATAGTTTGAATATGAAATTATCTTACCCTCTTGTTAACAATCCTATGTTAATGTTTCACTTCTGGTAATATTCACTTTGTTCTTCGTATGTGTCTTAATTTCTTATAGTGGTGGTTATTATACTTATATAATGATTCTAGATCATAAATAATAATTTAAATAACAACAAAATTCAGTATATTTATATTATAATAATATATAGTGTATATATTTATGATAGGTAATACATCATGCATGGATACAGTAAGCCATATAAATGGATGAACAATATTTCTATTTTTAATTGTCACATTGAATGAAAGTATGTAATTACATATATATATAAAAAAATTTATATATATAAATAGTTATATATACATGTACATATATACTTAAAATTATACTTATTATATCATTTAGGTTCATTAAACCTTTCCTTTATACATTCCATGAGGTGTGTGAAAGAATCACATAGCTTTGAGGGGGCTATAGTGCACACTTACTCAAATGAGATTATTGTATTAACAAAAAATGGAGAGAAAAATGATGTGTGTTTTTAAAGTAAAAATAATTTAAAAAACATAAAAAATAATAAATATTACATATATAAGTTGAGTGTCCATCATAATGGCCCCCATGATTGGTGGAAAATGAAAAATAAACAATCATCATTTCATGAGGCAGTATTTCGACAAACAAAGAAATAATATGTTCTATATACATTATATAGAAGTGAATGTAAGTGTATGTAGAAAAAATAACATAAAAAATACTATTATATTGATAATATGGGTGTTTTCACACAATAATTAAATAAAGAGTGGATGGGGTGAAGAAGAAAAATCAAAGAACGGATATGGAGAGAAAACATTACCTCTTAATCGGGTAACTCCTTTTGGATTATTCCAAAAGGATTACTTGAAAGTATTTATAAAAAATGGAGGCTTTGAGGTATAGAGGAGGATTTTTGGGAAGTTTATTTTGCAGGTCTTGTCCAGACATAAGATGTTTGATAGATGTGATGAATTGGTAGAGTGCTTGCATTTTTATAGTGGAGGGGGAGTGACACTCTTGTAAACAAAAAAAGATATTATTTAAAAGGTTGTCCAACTTACTTAAAGAGCCTTAAAAATGGAAAATTAGTTTATTATATAGGATTCATGGATGATTCAACCTCCACCACACAAATATATGTGAATTTTAATAATTTTGTTCTTTAACTTCTATGATTCCCTAATTTTATCATTTTGGTTTTTAATAAAGTATCTAGTTCTCTAATATAATTAATTTAAACCTGAAGACTAAAATAAAGTTATCTTTATTATAAAATATATATCATATTAATTAATATTATGATATCTAATTTATAAAATAAAATTCACATTTATTTTGAAAATTAACTTTAAAACAAGAACATGGGATGCCTTAAACCACTCCTTAAACTCGAATCAATTTAAAAACATTTTTATAGTATATGATTCAATTTGTTAATTATAAAATTTTAATTAGTTTAGATAAAGAAATTTTTTAATATTTATAAACACCTAAAAACACTTTTCAGAATATAGTATTTTTATTAATTTTAAATAATTCAATAAATTTCATTTATTGTAACATAACAATAATGTCAAAATTGCCATTATTTATTTAATGTCAATTTTAAAATATAAATCTATTAATGGAATCCAATTATATTTGGATTACATGTGTATAACATGATATATTAATATATAAAATAAATAATGATGGTAATTCAATCAATTAACTTCTCATTTCATATTTATAGTATCATTTATTTTAGTTAATTATTAACCAAATAATAATTATATTGGCGATTCATAAGAATTTTAAGTAACTAAACATTCCCTAAAAATTATTGATAAAATATTTTGATATAAATAATCCATATATAATTCAAAGGGATATGTATAACCTAATATAAGAAGATTTTTAAATATATGAATGTTATGTAATGGTTAAAGGTAAGGAAAGATCTCTTTTTGTCTTTTTCATTACATATCCTTTTATATTGGGATCTTCCATTTTATAATATCCCAATAACCCATAAATGTAGAAAAATGTGTGTATATGGTCTATATATTGGTATCCAATGGATTTTGGACAAGTTTACCAGTTATTTGAGTTCTTTTGATTAAGGTTTAGTCCCTTAATAAGCTTAATCATACCTTAATCACTGTAATTAATTTTAATCACATTCCATAATAATTTTGGTTGAAAAGATTAAGTTGAACCTATTATAAAAACAAGATATTAATTATTAAAAAATTCTTTCATATTTTTAAAATTAAAATCACATAAGTGGTAAAATTATGATTAATGCTAATCCTGTATATGGGGAAACATAATAGGTTTTTTATGTAGAGTAACGTTCAAAAGATTATTTAGTTTTTTATATTCATTATCAAATTAAAATCGATTATAATGAAAATAATTGTATAAATTGATTTATAATGGATTTAAAGTGACTCTAAAAAATCTAAAATATAAATTACCATAAATAATTAATTAATCAAGAAGCCGGGTTTTGGACTAAAATGTCGTAGTTTTCACTATTTATAAAAAAATGAAGTTGCTTATAAAAATCTCAAAAACTCACTCAAGAATAATTTCAAAGATATTAATTGTTAAATGAAATTTATTGTAAAAAATTTAATTTATAAAAGTATCAAAATTTGTTATTAAAATAGGTTCTCCCTTAAAAGATGTTAATACCCAGTCTTGTGTGTACCACAAGATGACTTAGTGTTGCGTGTACCACAAGTTATGCTAAGTGTTATGTGTATCAATATAAAAACATAATATAATTTATTTTCAATGTTGTGTGAAATTAAAAACCTCAAAACTATTAATTAATTAGGAAGAAAAATATTTCACAAAATATTGGGATGTTACACATCAATATTTTTGAAATTCCATGATGGCTCAGAATAAAAAATAAGGATTTGGGAAAGTATGATGAGAAATATGGGGAAGGAACTTTCATGGTTTATTTACGAAATACAATATGTTTCTAATTTTGGTACAAATGTTTACAAAATTTTTAGACTCATATGACGTGAAGGTAATTGAAAATCAATGCCCCTTAAAAAAGTTGCTGAGAATACTAAGGATGATAAACTCGACATTTCCAACAATAGTAAAGGTAATTCAAAATATCATTATAAAAAATTAGAAGAATCATGTGATGAGTGAATTAGATTTGGGAATGAATCATGGAAATTTCTAACCTTACAAAAATATTCTAAACCTAAAAACATTATTGGGAATCAGAAGGCTCCGATTTAGACAAGAAGAAAATTGGGATTAGAAAATCAGACACCACTAATTTCAAAATTTTAACTAAAATCAGTTTCAGAATCCATTCCACATAACGAAAAGGTGGATGATATGAATAATGAGTTGGGACAGATTGAGAAAAATAAAACCTGGGAACATTTCCCATTCCCAACTAATAATAATATTATTAGAATAAAGTGGGTTTATAAAAACAAATTTAATGAGAAAGGAGAAGTTTCATGAGACAAAGAAAGACATGTTTGTAAAGGATATGTACCAGTGGTGGGTGTGGAGTTTGGTGAATCTTGTGCTCTCATTATAGAGATAGAAATAATTTGAATGTTTCATGCAGTGGATGATCATTAGAATTGGAATTTTTATAATATTGATGTAATGAAACCTTTATTAAAAGGTGATATTGAGTAAGAAGTTTACATTGAACAAATATGTAGGTTTCAACATGATGAAGATGAAAAAAAGTATTCATATTGAATAAGTCTTTGTATGGGATGAAATAAGAACCACATGCACGGTATTCTAACCTTGAATATGGTTTTATAATGTTAAAAATTACTAAAAAATTGAATTAAACATGTATGTGAAAAATATAGACATTAGTACTCTAATTTCAAATATTTATGTGGATGTTAAAAAAATTTATTGGGATGAAGAAATTTTTTTTAAATGATTTATTAATGAAATTATTAAAAATAATGAAATGTTAATGTTTCTAGAATTAACATTATTCCATGTATTAAAATTTAAAAAAAAACTTTTTATTATCCCAATTAAAGAATTCCAAGGAATTGTTTAAGATGTTTAGGATGAAAGAATCCATAGAATTTTATACTCCTATTTCAGTGAGCACCAGATTAAGTAAATATGAATCTGAAATTATTGTGAATCAGAAATACATTCAAAAATTTATATGATGTATTCTTTATCTTTCTACCTCATGGGATAATATAGTTTATGTTTTCAGTTTGTATGCTAAGTATCAAAGTGATCCAAAAGAATCACATATGTTAGTAAATAAAGGAATTATAATATGTGTAAAATGAATACCTTCACATTTGTTATTATACAAAATAAATTGTTAGATGAAGTTTCAGGGGTTTAATGATACCAATTGGGATATAGATTGCAATGATAGAAAATAAACCTTAGGAAGAAATTTTTTTATCTGAATGTTGTTTGAATGGGCATAGTATTAAAAATTTTTTGGTAATATTGAGTACAACTGAATAGAAATATTTTATAGCTACTCTATCTTGTACTCAAATGTTGAGGATAAAATATTTTCTCAAATATTTGAATAAAAATGATTATAAACCATTGAATATACTTTTTGATAATTTGAGTGTAATTGATCTCCCTATAAATCATGTCCAATATTCAAGATCAAACCACATTGAAATAAAGTTACTCATTAAAAAAGATAATGTTTCTACTAGAGATGTTTTTCTAGAATACATTTAAACATTGTAATAGATTTCTAATATCTTAAAAAAGAAACTATGTATGAATGGTTTGTGAAATTGAGGTTATCACTTAATGTTCTTCCCCCTCTAATGTCATCATAAACCTTATAAGGAAGTACCACGGCCGTTATTTGGATTATGTTGACAAGGGGGAGAAAAAAGCAAAAACCTTTTACATTGTAATATGTTTTTACTTATCTTAATCTGAATAATACAAAGTTGATTTTATCATATAATTGAGAATATATCAATAAAAATGATAGAAAAATATCAGTGACAACAGAAATGATACGAATGAGAGTATATCCTTACATAGCCATAATATATTATTTCCACCGAGGGATGTAATTACTTCCAAAACATTACATTATCTAGTAGTTTTGTCTCCAAAGACTCTCTTTTGAGAAAGGCTAGGTTTTGATAAAAGTAAAACATATTTCTTTGTTTACTGAAGTTGAGTTGTGAGAAATTTCTGAGAGTTAGAAAAGATGGTAACACGGGTTGTTAAGAAATAGAAATTTGGGGATTGAAGAACCATTGTGAAAAAAAAATTAACATAGTTTTTGTATTTGTAGAAAACTAAACTTTTTTATAATGTTGTTTTTGTTATTTAGGAATCAGAACCATATCCATTGTACAAAAAAATCATAAGACTCTGAGTTTTTTAGAATGTTAAATGTTTCTGAAAGATTGAATCGAATTATAAAGGGGAAGAAAAGATTTGTTTTAATGAATGATTGATTTTTTGGAATAATATAATCGGACTGAGAAGCACTAGAATTTGAGTATCAAATCTATATGCATCAGATTCAGATCATCAGATCTAGAAGAATTAAATGTGAAAATTGTTCTTTTCTGGAAGTTTGTATTTTTTGTAATCAGAGAAAGAAATAAGTTGTTGAGTTAGAAATATAAAAGTTATTATTAGAATAATTGAAATTGTCACTAAAGTTCTTTGAAGTAAGATTGTGAACTTAGAAGTTATAAAGATCTAATAATTTCTAAACAGAATCAGACAATTCTTTACTGGTCATAAGTTTCTCTCAAATTATTAAACTACCATGGTAAAATATTTTGACGAAATTTTGGAAAGATGTAATGAATTTAAATGTTTAATTTAAATATTACACTGCAATGGGAATTCCATCATATTGAGAATTCAATAGTAATGGGATGGGAATGATACAAAATTCAGAATCACTAGTAAAGATAAAGAATTTGGAATCACAGAGAAGGATATAGAATTCATAATCATTGAGAACGATACAAAATTCGGAATCACTAAGATGGATACAAAATTTGGAATCACTGATAATGATACAAAATTCAAAATCACTGAGAAATATTCATTATTCAGAATCATGGAGATGGATATAGTATTTGGAATCACTAATAATGATAATGATATATATATATATATATAAAGGTTGGGGATGAAGCCTCAATTTATTATTAAAGTAAAGACCTCTTTAGACTGGGTAGAGGGTGACCCATTACATAGCCAAAAGGCCCAAGGCCAAGTGGCCTGTATACAGGGCTAGAAAGCCCATTTTGTTGCCCCAAAGGACCCCTTGGTGAATATTACTGCTACAGCACCCGCACAACTACAGTACCGCCGCCGCAACAATACCCTGCTACAGTCCTCCGCCGCTACAGTGTTGTCGCTGCTACAGTAACTATGCTGCTAGTGTAACATAGGAATTCTCCCCTTCCTGGATTTGATCATGGGACTTTTGGATGCCAATCATGATCCTGAACCACTAGGGTACAGGCTCATTGGCACTAATAATGATATATATTTCTGAATCAATATGAATAATACCGAATTCAGTATAAGTATAAAGAATTAGAAATCACTGAGAAGGATAAATAATTAAGAATCAATAAGAATGATATAGAATTTGGAGTAAATGAGAGGGATACATAATTTAGAATCACTAAAAATTTTGCAGAATTTAGAATGATGCAAGAAGGAAACATATTTGTAATGAACTTATTATGAATAACAATAAAAAAGATGATCTGAAATGTTTTATAATTATTTGAAGAGGCCAAACATGAAATTAATTATTTCATGAATCTCATTGAAATATAAGGATTTATAAAATGTTGGAGTTGAATTTTAAATGTGAGATATTTTATGGGTTTTTGAAATTTGAAGAAGTAGAGGATGTTTTCATGTTTCCAAATTTTGTTTTCTGAGTCAGCTAAAAATACTTCCCCAGATCATTTTTTTAGTTTTAATTTTCATGAAAGCAGAAATAGTGTAGAAACAGAGGAAAAGAAGTGAATGTTATTTATTAATGGAGAACTATTGGGAAGGATTAGGTAGTTGAAACTGTACATAGATGATTGAGAAATACTATATTAAGAAGATTGTATTGAGTCAATCAAACATAGGTACATTGAATTGAGCATTTGAGTAGATTTTTAATTTTATATATTGATAATGGGGTCATCGTATTGAGTTAATCATATTGATAGAATTAGATCCAGACTCATCATATTGGGAGAATCAGATCCAGACTAATAATTGCGAGAGAATTAGAAATAACTCATTTAATTGAGAAAATCATATCCAGTAAAATCATACTAAGGATTCATAATGAGAATTTTTGGAGAATTATCAACATAGAGTTTATTCTTTTTTCACTCAATTGTTTTAAAATAAAACATTGTAACTTAATATAATTCAGTATTATTTTTCATATTGGGAGGTAGGATTTGTTTATTGGGATTTAGCAGAATTTGTATTCAGTTCTTTCTAATAGTGTGTTTCTATATACCCATGGGAGTGGAAATGGAAATGATATAGGATCTCATACTGATTTTGAACCATAAAAAAATTTTGTGCCTTACTTGATTTCCTACTTTTTCAAGAATGAGTATTTACAAAACTTTTATATAGAAATAAATATTAATATGTTAGAGGGGTTATGTTTCTAGTAGGTTTGAAACTTATAAAAATTGAACAACTAATACAACCCCCCTCCCTCTCAATTGTTATTAGGTCCTTTTAATATCAATAACAAATGTGATTATTCTGACATGTGGTAATGAATTTCATCTCAATTTCACTCCATTGAGGAATATTTTAATTTTATGTAACTAATTTCATTTACAAAGTGTATGTACTTCCCTTATATATTTTATACAATTTTTATTTGATAATTCATTTTATTTTAAGTTTCAATCCAAATTAATTTATCTAGATGGATTTTACATGATAGTTTCTTAGTAGTACGATGTTTCTTAACTCAATTTAAATTATTTGGGTTATAGTTCTACTTCATTGACATTTTTTCCCATGATTGTGTATAATATTAATGACGATTATTTTATTTTATATTTACAGTTTTTATTTGGATTTATATTCTTTACACATAATTAATAAATTATTTAATTCTCAGTTAAATTATATGATCTTTATAAGGTGTTTTACATCAATTTCCATTCACTAAACAATATTTTGTTGCTATAAACCCATTTTATTAAATGGTGATAAAGAATTATTTTACATGTTATATCATGAATCATTTATAATTCCTATTATTTTATATTACAATTCAAATTATTTCATCCAAATATATTTTAAATGATTTTTACGTAGTATTATATTGTATCTTAACACAATTTTCACCAAATTGTTTATATATATAATTAATTACATTTTATTCATTGGATATGTGTGAAATTAATTTGGATTTTATTATATTGTATTTCAACTTTTTTTAGATTTACATTTGTCACATATAATCACTTAATTCATTAATTCTCACTTCGATGATCTTATCAAGGTAAAGGTCCATTGTCTCAAATTGTCTTCTTTTGGAAATATGTTATGTTATACACCTATATTATTTTAGAAGGTTCATATATTTCCCCTATGATATGTCATATCATGAATAATATTATATTTTTTTATTTAAATTATCATTTGATATTTTTCTTTCACGGTGCTTATGATTCAAAAACTTATGAAGAGGTAATGGTTTACTTCATAATCTCATGATTATTTTTGATTATTTATGTTTACATCTCCTCTAGGAGAAATATTCCATATTTCTATCTCAAACCCAACATCAATTCTTCTCCTCTAGTTATTTCTCTAAAATTTTATGTTTTCCTTAAAATTTTTTCTCATTATGTTCTCAAGATACAAAAATAATATTTGTTTATGGAAAACTGACCATTATTTATATTTCATTGGGAATATTTTTCTTCCACATATATATTATATAGAAAATATATTAAAATTTGATTTTACTATTTTCCAAATATATTTTTAATACATTTTAACAATTTTAATTTTTTAATAAATTTGTTTAAAAAGAATAATTTTTTCATTTTACAAATGAGATACTTTTTGAATTTTTCAAAAATTTAAAAGGAATAAATATTTTCTTTTATATGGAAGGAAATTTATTTCCCACTTTCATGACCACTCAATGATTGGAAACATCCTTTACATGATACCTTGGTTATTTTTAATGATATTTTTTTCCAATAATGTTTGAAATTTTTAGTTTCCATAAGTGATTTTGAAAGTGAAATGGTATTTTATCATGACTATTTTTAGTGATTTTTTTAGGTATTTATATTTATTAAAGACAATAACCCATTATTTTACCTCAATGGGGATATGTTATAATGATACTATACTTATTCTATCTTTGGCAGGTTCATGATATGAATGACTAGGGTAAGTATTAACATTTGTATACTATCATTCAAATTAAATTTTTTTGTCATGTATTTAATTCTTATTCACCCATTTCATATAATAAATGATTTTTGCATAGTAAGAGATATGTGGTACAATTATAGTCCATATACACATCAATAGGTTTCCTGAGACATACTTGTTTTGGTATTTGTCCAAGGGCTTAACAATTTATAAAAGATTTCCATGAATGAGGCCTTGATGATATATTTAACATTTATAATACAATTAATTACTATATTATGAGATTTATTATTGATTTCCAAGTGATTAGTTAAATATTTCATATATCTATAGATAATATTTAAACTCATGTGATTATTTATATAGAATTATTTTTTCATCATTTATTTATTCCATATTATTATTCAAGCTCAAATTATTTAATAAATGGTATGTTTTATTAGTTATTTAATATAACAAATTTATTGATCATTATTTACTATAGATATCCTATAATTTGGGTAGCCCTTATTGATCATTTTACCCCACCACTATTTTGTTTCGTTTAACCATATTATGATGAAGAGATATTTGAATTGGTTTCCCGGATACCGAATATTTACTTCCACTATGTTTTTTATTTTTTATTTTTAAATGTCATTTGAGAATCATGTATGTGTATATTTAACCGAGACTAATAAACTATTTTTTAATTTGGGATACAATTCCATGCATATAGTGTCAATTTAATAAAGTAACCACTAAATATGTGTTACTGAGTGTAGGTATTTACAATTTGTATCCGAAAAAGATTCATAGAAACCAAGTGTTCTATATTAAGGAAAACATGGATTTGGTAAAGTAACCCAATGATTAAATTTTATGATATTTTTATTTATAGGATAATATCCTATATTTATTTAAATTTTGAGGTTATTTGGAATTTATAAAAATACATTAATGTTTTGGATACTACAACTGGATGTAGTTTTGGAACTTTTTCATCTTGGGTTAATAACCCTGATAAGAGTTAATACAGTATAAATTTGACATTATTTTAGTTATCAATGAGTGTTTCCTTACTATGAACCTGTTTTTATACTCCTGGGAGATATTCTTGGGTAAATTCACTTTTTATCTATGAAAAAATATTATGAATTAAAGAATAAAACCTATGGAAATAAATAATATGGAATAGTGGTATGTGATAAACCTAAATTGTATTGGGATGATATTTATACAATTAATAAGATTTTTAAAATAATATATAATTTTTTAGGTTTTCAATGGTTTTAACACGTTAAAGGATATTTTTGGAGACATTTATCGTCATACAACCTATGAGTGTTGTATCTGTATTAGTAAAAAATTTATTTAAGGAATAAAAATAGTATTTTATTTACATAATAATAATAATATTTATAAAATTTAGGTTGAATATGATCAGTTATGTAAAATTAAAATTTGTTAATTAATATCATTAAATTTAAAAAAAATAAATGTAGAGAAATCATTAGTGGTTAAAAAGTCATTTGATGATTAATTTTATTTCACAGATGGTCATTATATTTTTTTGGAGAGTTATTGGAATTATATATGTACTTTAACAACCCAGGTAATGATAGAATTAACTTATTTCATGTCTATTAATATTTTTATATTTGTTAAAATAACATTGAGTAATTTTTTAAATAGAAATACAGTAGTTTAAATTAAATACATTAATGATATGTTTTTATTTAAAATTATAATATCTAAAATTGATAATTTCAATTTTAAAAAATAATATAATTTTATAATTTATCATATAAAATTTTACTAAAGACGAAATATTGGTATTTTATTAAAAATATTGATTTTTAGAGAATAGTAAAAAATACTAATTTTTGTTCTTAAATAATTTATTTTAAATAGATTAAATAATTAAAAGTCGAATTATATTTTGTTGATAATTTTTAGTATCATTATTTTTATTTAGTTATATTTAATAAAATTAATTACTTTTTAATAAACTACACTTTTATATTTTTGTGTAAGTTTATTTTATAGTTTAAAAACGGGTTTTTCTAAAAACAGTTTTAAAATAAATAAGGCTTCTCTATTTGAAATAATTAAATTAATCTATAAATATGAATGATTAAAATGAAATATATGAATTTTATATCAATAAATAATAATTTATATTAATACAATATTTATTATAAGTTATAGTGTTAATAAAAAATCATCTTTTACCTAAATAAATACTCATCTTGAAAACCTAAGTTTTCTTCACGTCAATCAGTTTAATAATAAAATAAATTATGACACTTTAATGTGTTTAATTTTATAAAAGGGAGAACATATTTTTAATTACAATAATTCATGTTATCAAATTAGGTAAACTATATTTTTGAAAGGAATGAATATTGAAAATAGTAAAAATTAATTACCGAAGTTATGGTAAAAATATATATACGGGGGGTTAAACTAAAATTATAAGGGTGAAAATTTAATAAATACTTATCTAAAATGTATTGGATGTTTTTATTTAAATATTATAATTAATAATTTGTAATATATGTTTATTTTGAATAATTTTTCATGGGATTGTATTTATCATTTTGGAACCTTTTAGGAAATTTCCAAGTAGATTCCATGTGGGTTCTTTTCAATAAATATAAAAGGTTGCCCCAATCATCTCCTATACATATATTCAAATACATTGGGATCACCATATAACTGACCAAATAACTTTGTAATTTCCATACCCTTGACCTATATATATATATATATTTAAATTAAATCCATCGTAAGAAGAATTTTGGTTCTCAACTAAGGAGGTTGTCTAAAGAAGATGTATCATGTTTAACCATAAATTATAATTTTATTTAATATTACACAACCAAAAAATATTATTAATCTATAATTATATAATAATACCAATAGAAAACATATATTTAGATTCTATTATGTTAATTTAATATACCAAATCTTTCACCCCTTCCATCAAATTGGATTCGAAATCATCTTTCATGTGCGTGACATACTACCTCCTCACAAACTAATATCATTCGTTTTCCATCATTGCCTCCAAATGAATGTTGTAATTATGGATTTAAAGTGTATATATATAATATTTTTAACATATTTATTTTTATAGACTTATAATATCACATATAACTTTTTAATTTTCATTCTGTGGAGGATAAAATAACATCCCTCTTGTGTACGGCAGACTACCGCTTCGTAAAGCTATGTTATTTTTTTCATTAAATCATACATGAAAGGTAATAAGGATAATTTTAATGAATAATTGTGATATAAATAATAAAAATTACATTAATTATAAATTTATCATTCTAATAAATATTTTTTTTTTCTCACATTGAAAAATGATAATATCGTTTGTCCGTACAAGTAGACTACCGCCTCCATGGAGCGATGATATTATTTTATTCTTATAAAAAATCATGGAAGATATATATAATTATATTTAATGAAATAATATGGTATTTATTAAACGATGAAAATATTTTACTGAGAAAATATTACATACATTCTTTCCATAATGATTGTTGAAGAAAAAAAATTTAACTTGTTTATACATAGAGTTTAGCATCTCAATGATTGTAACATTGTTCATTTTTCAAAACCAAAATTCATGATTTGTTTTAAAAGTATAAATATTTTTTAAAATATAATAATTATATCATTATTATTATTCCATAGAAGATTAAATGATTACGACTTTGACTATAGTCAAATTACCGATGTCATTTATCAACATATAAGACAAAAAATAATCATAAAAATGATATAAACATAATTGACTGAGTAATTATATATAAAATGGTAATAAGTTAAATAAAATGAATAATAATATTTAAAAATTTTAAGTATGTAATTAAATAAATAAAATAATTTTATTATTCTGGATGATAAATAATGAATGTAACAAATCGAACTTGAGGTAAGGGACATCATCTCAATCTCCTTTCATTGATAAAAATTTGGATGTTATAAAGCTATATTTTTATTATGTTTTTTTTAATCCCCATTGGAATGATATTTATTGAATTTCTCTATCAAAATTATATTTAATGTTTTGTTTAACATTTTTCTTTCATAGGTATTCTAATATAAATAATTCCAAAGTATTCTTTTAATAATGAATCATTATATATTTTTTTTTTCAAACTATCTTTTTCTTACATAAACATGTATTTTAATATATTTTAAGAATGATATTATTTGGAAATTATAGTTTTAGAAAAGGTAATTTATATTTTTTTTATTTTTTTTCAAAACGTAATATTTGTATTGAATATTTTCATTTCCATATAAATGATAAAATGAATTTTTAATTTTAACATATATTGTGAAAAATAATTTTGTTTCCTCTCTAAACATTATTTCATTTTCAT
The DNA here is from genome assembly GCA_963277665.1 of Viscum album. NCBI lineage: Eukaryota > Viridiplantae > Streptophyta > Magnoliopsida > Santalales > Viscaceae > Viscum > Viscum album. The sequence continues at coordinate 38,485,255 of OY728138.1, forward strand.
ATTCCTTTATAATATTTAATGTTTTGAAAAAAATCTAGCTTTCAATTTTTGGGTATTTTGGCATTGAAAATATTTTTTTAAAATAAAAGGGTATTTCAAAATCCAATAGTGATTTTCAAACAATCATAATAGTTTTGAAAATAATTGTTTATAGAAATGTGAAATAAAAAAAAATATTGATATGGAACTTGATTATTATATATGAGAAATGGATGTACCTAGATAGCATCGAGTGAGCCTGATATATCATATAGGATTGGTGGACCCAGATAAAGCTGGTAGAACCCTATATAGCATATATGATGGGTGCTCCCATATAGTTATCCAATGAATTGGGTAATGTTCCTCATCATAAGAGGAAATATGTATATAGTTACCAAAGGGTGTCTCCAATAATGTGACTATAGTCCAATTATTTTTTATATAAGTTTAAAATTGGTTTTGAAAGTGACGATATATGAACTCCAAATAAATAGTTTTCATTTTATTAGTATAGATTTTAATGATTTTATTTAAGAAATAATTTTTTTTCATATGAAATTTTTTTTATCTCTTTTGATTAAAGAAAAATTAGATAAATATAAAAAATTTAGGTGTTTTAATTTTTTTTCACTTGAATTATGGTTTTTATTTATTTTTATATCGTTTATTGATATTTTTATGATCATCAAGAATTTTAAGATGTTTTTCATAGGGATTAAGGATGTGTACCAGAAATGAAAAGTAATTTTTAATATAATGAACATTTCCAATGAAAATAAATCATTCATTTTTTAAATGTTTTATATTATGTGAAAAATAGATACAAATTGGTTGTTTGCACTTTTTAATATATGGTTTCTATGTATAAGTTATGACATATTTAATTAAATCAATAAATTTTAAATGATCATAAAATGAATTCATTATAAAAAAACTCAGGATGATTCAATGTTTGTGTATAGGTCTTTATAAATATAGTTTTAGAATAAGGGAATCCCGAATTTCAGGTGACAACACATTGCATCATGTAAGGGTGTAAGCTAGGAAATCACAACTAAAGGGGATATAAAAGTATTATGCGTACTATTAGATTATATTATGTCTTGTTTAAGATTTTTTTATTTAATGGATTTGATGGATAAATATTGATTTAATTTTAGGGAAAATATAATAGGATAAAATACTTTTGATATTTTATGATTTTGAGGTGATTAATGATCTATTTAGAAATTATTCATTATTTTGAGGTATATTTAATGCTTGGTTCGGATATGAAATTTTATAGGAAATATTATTTGGGATGGACTAAATTAAAAATTTAAATATTAAGGATATTTTTTATATAAGATTTCAACAAAGGTATTTTCAAATGTCAAAACCGTGTTTACTAATCCCTTATTCAAATTGAGTTGAAGAAATTTATTAAAGCAAAAATAATTTGAGATTGTATGATTAAAAATAAAAATAATATTATGTTTTATATTTTACACAACATAAAACACCAATCGTAAACAAACCACAATGAATTATTATCAAAATATAACCGTTATAAGCAAGCAATTAAATTGAAGGTTATAAATAGGATTAACTGAATTATAAAAAATATATATAATTTTCCTATATAATATACATATATAGATAAATTATTAATAAAAAAACAACCAATTTTTGTAAATCCATTTTATTATTCCAAAATATTTTTTCTTCAAAATGGATTTTAGTTCTTTTCAAGAGAAAATAATATGAATAATTTCCAGAAATTTTATAAATATTATTTGATAAAGATGATATCATTTTTGAAGATTCATATCAAAATTAGTGTGTGGTGAATGTTTTACATATTTTTTGAAAGTTTTATTTTTAAATAAATAGTGAAAATACTAATTTTTAATGAAAATTTTATTTTCTTTTCAATTATTAACCAAGAAAAATTATATTTTTTAAAATTTATAAAATTTAATTAGTAAATGTTTATTAATAAATAATATAATTATGGAATTTGAAAAAAATTAATACTTGGAAATATTATAAAAAACTCATTCATTAAAAAACAATTTCTTGAAAAACCGCATTTCGTCGTATTTGTGGGACAAATTTTAAATTACATTCTTTCACTTAATAAAATAAAATTCTATAAAAAGGATTATATATTATTTAAACACATAATTAATAGTATTTAATAAAGTGAACTTATTTATTAGTCAATTTGAATGGTAACTATTATAAATATTTATTTCTATGGTAAAGTTAAATCATGTAATTAATTTTAAAAATAATATGTTTTGGTAAAAAAATACACAATAACACTTTCCATTATTATATTGGATGAGTTTAGATAAAAAACATCCATAAAAATATAGAATATATTTTCAATTGGTTCCATATTTTTTTATTTTGTCTTTTAAAATAACTAAATAAAAGATAAAGGCAAAATATGCCCCTTTTTATCTTTTAATATCAATAATATTTTGGGATAATGATAATAGAAACATATGTTTGGTAATGAATATTAATATTATTTTTTTATTAATATTTTATCACGTTAATTTATTTCTAATTTTTTTGTGATGAAAAAATTACCATAAATTCTTGTGCAACATTAAAAAATATTTGATTAATATAAAAATAAAATAAATGAATTACAAAAAATTAATTTCTTTTAAATAATTATTTTATTAAATTAAAATTTTATATAAATATTAAATTTTAGTTTTTTTAAGGATTAAATTAAAATCTCATCAATATCATGTTTTTTCAATGTTCTATTAATTAATTATTTTATTCCCAAATTTTTCTTTTATAGTAACTATATAAACACTAAAAGAGTAAAAACATTTTAAATCATGGTAATGGTAAAAAAGGGTTAATGTTGCTTAAAACAAAGAGATAAGGATAAATAATTAATCTAAATTTATCGTATATTTATGAGATTATATTATTTATACCTGTATTCATCTTATATTTTAAATATATCATTCTAAATTCATTTTTCCATGAGAAGTAATTTTTATTAATATAATATTTTAATATATTCCAAAATTTCCCCTCCCCCACTTATAAAATAGAACCTCCTCCCATATTATAGTCATACTGCAAAAGAAATTTTTTTGGGGAAGACATTAAAAATTCCTTCCATAATTACATTAACACTTCCAAGAGGTATTTTATTATTATAATCCCCTTCTAGGAATAATTTTTGAGTTAACATAAAGAGGTTTTCTGAGGAAAGGTAGTGTTCGTAACCAAGCATTTTATTATTTTATTTATTCTTCCTCATCCTTCAAACCTTATTATACCATGAGAACATAATAACATCCAAATATCAAATATAATTATTGAATTATTTTAATGAAATACCCTATATCAATCTCTTCTTATATAAAATGGAAAATCAAACCCTTATTCATGTGTATGGTGGACTACTGACTCACGAACCGATGTAATTTGTTTTCTATCACCAACACTCACAACTGGTTTTAATTATGGATTTAATATATATAACTATGTGAGTGTGTGTGTCTGATTTAAATAAAATATTTATAATATTAAAATATGATAAATCATATAATTTCTTACTTTTCCATTCATTAAAATTGATAGTGTCCTTAAATTGTACAAGTGGATTACCACCTCTACAATGCGATTTGATTCATTTTTCATAAAAAATCACATAAATTATAAATATAAATGTATTTAAAAATATAATATTATATTTATTTTATAATTATAATTATTTAATGATAAAAATACATATGTTCTTTCCATCAAGATCATTGAGAAATGAAAACGTTACTCATGTATACGTACAACGTATCATCTCCATTATTGTAATTTTTTCCATTTTTTCATAACCATATTTCATTGTTGGTATTAAAAATATAATTTTTGTATAAAAATAATTTTATTTCATGATTCTGGATGTGATGGAATAATGACCACTTATACAATAGTCAACTAATCGAATTCATTTTAGACACATGAACTGAATATCATCAAAATGTCTAACATGAACGTAATTGAATAAATTTAACATGGTAATAAATAAATAAAATGAATAATAAACTTTAAAAAGTTTATTAAGGAAGTTAATAATTATCATAAATTTTTTTATATAGGAGTATCATGAATATACATGATGAGTCAGACCTGAGGTAATAAATTTTGCATCAACATTCCTTTATTAAGAAAAATTTATTGCTATCAACCTAATTTTTTACATAGTGTATATACATCACCTTTTATATGTAATATAATTAATCCTTAAGTATTCACTGTATTTTGTGTTTCAATCAATATTATCACATCCATATTGATTTAACATTAAATTTAACAACTGGGAAGGGGTTTCTAACCACAACATTAGTTCATTGGTTTATACTTCTACATCATTGAGATTGTAATTCCATGATTTTGTGTGAAATTAGAAATGGTTATTTTATGTTTTATTTATCTTTTCTATTTTGATTTTCATTTATTATATATAAAAACATTGATAATTTATTCTCGCTTCAATGAGATTGTTTTTGTAGGGGAATTCATCTAAATTATTTTTCATTGTAGAATACCTTAATATTATGTACCAATTTATTTTTTATGGTTTAAATACTACCATTTTACATGTGATGTAATGAATAATGAATAATTTATTTTATTTTGTGTTTCATTTCAAATTATTTCATCTAAGTGGGTCTGATATGAAATTTACCGACTTTTAAAGGGATTCTTAACTCTATTTTCACTCATTGTGTTATACTTCTACTTCATTACTATGTTATTCCATGATTATTTGTGAAATTTATTTTGATTATATAATTGCTTATTTACACATAATTTAGATTTAAATTGTTAATAAATAATAACTTAATTTATTAATTCCCACTTCAATAATATTCTATTTGTATTAGTTATTCGTCTCAAATTATCTTTTTTCAGATATACATTAAGTTATACACTTATATACATTTAAGAGTTGTACATGATTACGTTTTTATATATTATATTATGAATCCCTTTATATTCAGTTTATTTCATATTTCATTAGAATTTATTTTTTTCCTGGGTGTTTTGATTCTAAAGTCACCATAGTCGTAAGTGTTAATTTCACAATCTAATCATTATTCAGGAATGTTTACATTTAAGTATCCACTGTGATACTTTTTTAATATTTCTATCTTAAATCCAATATATTTTTTAATTATCTCTTTATTTCCTTAAATATTAAATCAATCATTTAACTTTTATGTCTTTATGTTCTCAATGTACAAAAATAATATTTTTAAACAAAATTGACATTGTTTTTTATCTAATAAGGAATCTTCTTCTTCTATAGCCAAATTTTCTATAAACTTTATTATATTTTTAAAAAATATTCTTAATTTTCTTGTAAATTATTTTTTTATTATTTTTAATTTAAAAAATATAAAAATGAATCTTTTTTTTGAATGGGGTACATTTTTTAGTTTTTCCAAAAAATGTTAAAGGAATATTTGTTTTGTCATTTTCATCATGAATATAATTTTATACCAAACTAACTTCTCAATGATATTAAGAATCATTTACATGTTTTCGTGGTTTTTTTCAATGTAATTTATTTTCATAATATTTTCGAAAATTTTTTGTATTTAATTTTGTTTTCAATGTGAGGGAGTTGTTTTTTCCCAGAACTTGTTTAATGATGTTTTTTTGTTTTTCTGTTCATCATCAACAACAACCCTTCATTTTAATTTAATGGGGAAATTATTTAATGATATCATCAAAAATCTTTCTATGAATGGTTTATGATAAGTTTTACTAGGTAATGTATTAAAATTTTTATGCTATTTTTCCAATAAAAATGATTATGTGGATTTTTTATTGTATTTTTATTCACCCATTTCATGTGATGAGTGAATGGGACTTATTTACTAAGGGTTGGGGACCATTATATCCCCTATATTTCTTGGTAGGTCTCATGATAAAACTAATTTGGGAATTTTACTAAGGAATTACCCATTTATGTAAGATATAATGGAACTAGGTCTCGATGGCATGTTTAAGATGTCTCGCATTATGAATTCAATCATTACGAGAATTGTTACATATGTCTATGTGATTATTTTAATAGTTATGATATTCCCGGAAATTTTTGAATCTCATGTGATTATTTATAGAGAATTACTTGATCGTCTTTATTCCTAACATATTATTATTCATTCCCATATATTGATAATATAGAATGTGTTTTCAATTATTTATCATGCCTTATTGATTATGCCTTATTTGATCATATTAACTTCCAATTTACATAACCCTTACAAAGTATTTGATATAACAAATATTTTCTTTCCATTCCAAATGTTACTAAGAAGAAAACAATGAATGTGTTTCAAAGATGCAGAATATTTACTTTCACTACATTATGTTTTATATGTTCTCAAATGTTATGTGAGATTACAATGTGTATCTTGTTTTTCAAGACTACTAAATAATCTGGTCCTTTATAATATGATTCCTTATATCTTATGTCAATGAAAAAAACATAGGCTCTAGTTTAATGTGATCATTTTCATTATAGAAGATGTATATCACCACTGGTGGTCTAGTACAAAACCACATAATCCCATATGTTGTTTGACCCATCCCTTTCTAAAAAAGCACAAACACCCATACATCCATCATGGAGTTACCCACTTATGTTTCCACATAAACTGAAATAGGTTAAATGATTAGAAAAACAAAATTCATATCACAGCATAATCCTCCTTGGTTAGGGATTGACACACCTCCCTTGAAAAACATTCCCACTTCCTTTGTGGTATCACAACATGACCTCACCATGACATGACGTTTTTCGTTTGAGTATAGAACTATATCATTCCCAAAACATCTTAAAAACCTCGTAAAAAATATGTATGTTTTTAATATGATATAATTACAAATACTTTAACCAGATATTAATGATACATAATTGGGTACTACATATCATATGTTTTGCAACAATTTTTGATTTTTTTAGTCATTAAAATAAGTTTTTTTAATTATAAAAAATGAAAATACATATTATGTGTTGGTTAAATTTATTCTCTCTTTATAAATATTTTAAATATTTTTTTATGTAATGTATTTATATATTCCTTAATACATAGTTTTTGACCCAAAATATATGTTTTATGTTTTTAATAATTCATATTAGGATTATAAAACATTATTAACTCTTTTAAAATCATATTACACATGTTCAATGTATTATATATTTTTCAATATTTTATTTTTTAAAATTATTTTAGCTATTTTTATAACACAACACACATGTTTTGTTATTTTTTATATTTTATTTAATTTTTTAAATCATTTTTTTGAGTGTATAAAACAATTTTAATTTTATTTAAATGAACATGAAATGTGTTTTGAGGGATACTATTTTTCAATTTTTTTGGTTTTTTATTTATATTTTTATATCCATAATTTTTTAAAAAAATTATAGAAAAAAATGAAACATTAATTTTCAACACAAAGGATACATTTTATGTTTTTAATAATGGTTATTGAGTAGAAATTATTTTCAAACTTAGGATATATTTTTTAATTTAATTTTATAAATCAGTTAATTAATTGTCATTAAGTCACTTAACACATGTTTTGTGATGTTTTTAATTTTATTTATTTTTTAGTTTATGGATATTATGATGAAAAAAAGTGATTTAGGACATAAAATGTTTCATGTGTTCTTAATACCTCTTATTTTGTTTGTAAAATATTTTAAACCATATCCATATCCAAAATAGGGAACTAAAGATCATATACTACATTCCAGAGGAACCCTAATTAAACCCATAATATGGTACGTGTGAACAAAAATTCCAATTATGTATCCACCACACACCTTAGGAATTACCATTAAAAATAAACCCATATCATGCTTGTTTAAATCATAACATAGAAGTTAAACATTTCAAAATAAAGTTGTCTTTTAAACCTTTATGTTTGGAGATTTTGATATGAGAAAGAAGTTAGGAAACCTTATATAACGACCCATACTTTACATACATTGTTAATACTTCAAAATTGAAGCATACTTATTACAACATATAACAAAACCACGAAAGAACCGTATAGGTATAGTGTTTTTAGAAACTGGGAAACATAAACAACTGGTTCATAAAGCATCAACTTTGCCTCCAACATATTTCATCATATCTAGGGTCCCTTTTTGGCATATCCTACTTAATAACCTTCTTCCTGACCTCGGGAATGAAAACATACAAAAGGGTGAGCTCAAATGCTCAGTAAGGGTAAACAAAAGAAATATCAATCACATCGTATACATAAGCACATAACTTTTGGAAATCTGAACCTGCAAAAGAGATCATAATTTCATAACATGGGATAAATCATGGCAGTGAAATGTAATTACAATAATCATAACATAAAACATGAAACTTTGTGCCATACACACATAATCATAGAGAATCATTTCTTGTCAGTCAAGACTCATTGCTAAGACTATCTTAGTGGAAAAAGTCCCTTTCTGAACTGAGTCACCCTCGTTCCAGTCCTGTTTCACTAAACCGGTATAACCTACCATTCCAGCCATGTCTATCTCATGAGATATAAAATCTTTACCCAATGCATTGGAGGGAGATATAGGTCCCACCCATCTCATAAGGATACCATTCTTATGTGTGCCACAAAATCATAAATCATACATCATTGCATAACCCATGTAATACAAATGAGAATCTTAAACATCATGACATCATAAAACAATTCATATAAGATAAAAGAATTCATAAAAATAATTCCATCACAACCTAATCAAATAAATGTAATAATAGGGATAAAATATAACCCTTTATTATCTTATATGGAAAATAATTTTGATAAACCACTTGAACTCTATTCTTGAGGAAAATATCCTTTCTACTTCAAAAATATTTATCTTTTCATAACATTCCATACAATTTTAAACAAAAAGAAGTTGATTAAAAATAAACATGAAAACTTGTAAAGGAAGCTTCTTGGAAATAATGTTTTAAAAATCCATTCATGCCGTATAAGATAAAAAAAACATTCTTCGTACTTTTGTCGGAAAATTCAAAAAAGTACATTGTACGAAAAAATGACAAAAGATTCCTTTCATATTCTTTACTAAAAACGCACAGAAGGGTAAAATTAGATTTAAACTGTTGTAAGTGGATGGAAACAATATTACATATTGAGGGAACATGGATGTGGATGATAAAATACACCCCAGTAAATGCCAAAGTAAAAAAATATCGGATAAAAATGAGATTGTGATATTTTCCCTTACCTTAGGTCCAACTTGCTTTGTAAGTGTACAAACCTCCTGTATAATGATTTAAATAATGTTATTGACTTATTCCAGAATCATACATATTTTTATGATATCATATATGGTCATATTCTTAGCTTCTTAGTAGTAATATTTCATTGCTACTTTTTATTCGGGTGTTTATAACTTTTTGTTCTTATGCGTGTTTTGTCAAATAAATTCTTATTCTTATCTTTAGGTTATAGATACCTCATTTCCATAATGGTATTAGTGTAATATATATCATATTCATTCATTCAATTCATTTATATAATCATTATGAAATGAAGATCATGTAGAACGAGTCGCATCACATCGTGGAGACGGTATTCCGTACGTACGCACGAGTGATGATATCATTCCTATGATTGTGGAATTGTATTGGAGTGTATTTATACTATTTAAGAATCAAAATCACTTTATAATAGTCATATATAGTCATTATTTACACCATTATACCCATCCAAGTAAGGTGGTGGTGGAAAATAGATTACACCACGGCGTGGAGACGGTATTCCGTACGTATGCACGCGTGGTGATTTCTTTTTCCGTAGGATGGATAGATGGTGAAATAGGGATGTTTCATAATTATAATAACATATCAGTATATGAGTGATACTGATTTTATTACTTCATAATGAAACAACTAAAGAAGAAGAAGTGGAAGAAGAAATAAAGATGAAATAATCCGTAACGGACATTACCACTTCTTTGAAGTGATTCTTTAAGACCTTCTTTTAGGGCACTAAAATTGGTCTTTGAGGAAGAACAGAACCTCTAGGATGTCTCTAGGGAAGTGGAGAGGAGAAATTGGTAGGGTTTGGCCGAGCTTGAAGGCTCAATGTGGTGTGAGGAAGAGGGGGAGGAGAGGGGCGCCTTTGGGAAATCTAAAAATATTATTTTATTATAAAGTCATGTTCGGTATTAAATAGCTCAAAATTGATATATTTCTAAGCTAAGGTGGGGATGGGTCGAAATTCTCTTATACAGAATAATTTAGGCAAATTTAGGTTCCGATTATAACCTTATCAGTTAGATTTAACATTAAGTTAAATAATTTTACTTTTATCGTGTCTTCTTGTGTTCTTATACTATAAGGTTAATAAACATACTATAAGCAGCCAAACAGACCCCAAGTTGTTTATTATTAATATATATAACCTTATCTATGTCATTTGGCAGAACATTATATTTTTAGGAATAATATAACAATTAATAATATAATATTTTTTTTAAAAACTATTTTATGTCAATTTTGACACTATTTAGTAATTCATTTTTGTGAAACTCATAACAGAATTATTAGTTCGAAAAAAGTTAATTAAATCAATACTAACATGTCATATTAACCTAGAAAATTAGAGGGATTCATAAAAAGTCTCAAATTACATTTATTTTGGTGTTTATAACATCAATTATGTCAATATTTCATTAATAAGATAATTACTGCATCATCATTGTGTCATAAATAAATTAAATTATTTAATGTATAAAAATTACAAATAAAATACCATTATGTAGGAAATCTTTTTATCTTCTTAATTAATATTTATAGTCTAATTTATCTTATGTATAACCCCATATTAAAAATTATTTACTTATTAAACTTTGGTTTTAACTATTTTAACCCTTCTTTAAATAAATTAATAATAAATGTCCTAATCTAATCCAAGGGGGCCTAAATGGTCATATTTTATTCCTAAGTTTGTTTTTGGTCGAATTACATTTATAAAATAGAATTAGGACATGTGTTAGGGTAATAATAATATCATCTTTACCCTTACTTACCCTATTTACTTTTAACCGTGGTAAAAAAAGTAAAAAGTTACTATTCATCAAAAAATTATTTTCATCTCACTGAACCACATTTTACTTACTGACATCAACCGTGTCTCTCGGATTTTTGAAATTCCACTCACAAAAGTGGTAAAATTATGTTTTATGAAAAATTCAGTTTTTTAACTACCACTTAGTGGTTTCACTATTCATCAAAAATTGAAAGTTTTCAGAAAAATACCAAAATTTCACCCTAGGCTAATTTCGATATTCCGAATCCAAAAATGAAGTCCATTTTGAAAAATAAAATATATATAATTTCATAAAGTGGTTATTACTATTCATAGCGGCTAATTTTAATAATATTTTTTTTACATATCGTTGTTTAGTGAAACTCGGTATTGCGTATGACGCAAGCTATCGAGGAAGGTCGCGATTTCGTGTAGAGCAAGCCAAGAAAGTGTTGTGTAGAAAAATATTCCTTTGATGATTTATATAACATAAAAGTCTCAGGTGTTACATTCTACCCCCCTTAAAATGAATTTCGCCCTCGAAATTCGTCACTTTGTAACTAACAGATGAGGATATATCTCCCTCATCATATCCTCAAGCTCCCAAGTAGCTTCTTCTAATTGGTGGTTCCTCCATCAAACTGTCACCAAGCGAGTGGTCTTGTTTCGTAGGACTTTTTCGCTATGATCCAGAATCTCTATCGGCTGTTCTTCATAAGAAAGATCTTGCTCCAGCGGTACAACTTCTGAGCTGAGTACATGTGAAGGATCAGGTATGTACTTTCTCAGGAGAGATACACGGAACACATCGTGAACTTGAGAGAGATTCGGTGGAAGCGCCAATCGGTAAGCTACCTTCCCAACATGATCCAGAATTTCGAAAGGACCGATATATCTAAGGCTCAACTTCCCCTTCTTTCCAAATCTCATAACCCTATTCCAGGGAGATATTTGTAAGAACACTTTATCACCCACTTCAAACTCTAGGTCTTTTCTTCAGTTGTTGGCATAATTTTTCTGTCAACTCTGGGCTGCTCTTATGTGTTGTTGAATAGATCTGACCTTTTCTGCCATTTCATCAATGAGATCAGGTCCTAATAGCTTTCTTTCGCCAACTTCATCCCAGCAAGTTGGAGTCCTGGATTTCACTCCATAGAGAGCTTCATAAGGAGCCATCTGAATACTGGAGTGAAAGCTATTATTATAAAAAAATTCCACCAAAGGTAGGTGTTTATCCCAACCACATTTGAAATCCATAGAGCAGGCTCTCAACATATTTTATAGAGTTTGAATTGTTCTCTCAGATTGACCGTCTGTCTGAGGATGATAAGCAGTGCTGAAACTCAACTCTGTATCCAGAGTATGTTGAAGACTTCGCCAGAACTTCGAGGTAAATCTCAGATCCCAATCAGAGATAATAAAAAGTGGTACTGCATGCAATCTTACCACTTCCTTTACATATATCCTGGCAAGCTGATCCAGAGAGAAATCCTCTCTAATAGCAATGAAGTGTGCAGACTTTGTAAGACGATCAACTATGACCCAGATAGCATTATTGCCTTTGGATGTTTTAGGAAGTCTTGTGACAAAGTCCATAGTGATGTTTTCCCATTTCCATTCGGGAATGGGTAATGTTTGTGACATCCCCTTAGACTTCTGTCTCTCAGCTTTAACTTGTTGACAAACCAAGCATCGAGAGATATATTCAGAAACATCTCTTTTCATGCCATCCCACCAGAAGTACTCTTTCAGGTCCCTATACATCTTCGTGCTTCGAGGATGAATAGAGAATGATGAACTATGAGCCTCATCCAGCAGTTCCTTCTTTAATTCGGGGATGGGAGGAACACAAACACGATTCCTGAACATTATTATCCCATCACAATCAAGGTTGAATTCGGGAACATTTCTCACCTTCTTTTGTAACTTGACATCTTCTTTCTGTGCCTCTTTAATCTTCACATGTATAGATGGTTGAACATTCATTTGAGAAAGATAAGATTTTTCCCCTTCCATTATAATTCCAAGATCCATTCTTTGTAAATCCATAAATATTGGATCTTTTGTGATCCTCATCATGGATAAACTAGCATGGTCTTGTCGACTTAATGCATCTTCCACCTTTTTTGCTTTCCCAGGGTGGTAATGGATTGAGAAGTCATAATCCTTAATCAGCTCCAACCATCTTCTTTGACGCATATTCAGCTCCTTTTGTGTGAAAATATACTTTAAACTTTTATGATCGGTATAAATATCACACCTTTCACCATAAAGGTAATGCCTCCCAATCTTTAATGCAAATATTACCGCAGCTAACTCCAAATCATGTGTTGGGTAATTTTGCTCATGGATTTTCAACTGTCGTGAGGCATAAGCTATCACCATATCATTTTGCATAAGAACACACCCCAATCCCTTCTTGGATGCATCACTATAGATCACAAACCTTTCTCCACTACAAGTCAATGTGAGCACAGGTGCACTGGATAACCTTCTTTTCAACTCCTTGAAATTCTCTTCACATTCCTCCGTCCAGACAAACTTAACTCCTTTCCGAGTCAACTTGGTGAGTGGATTAGATAATCGTGAAAAATCTTTCAAAAAACGTCGATAATATCCAGCCAAACCATGAAAACTTCGGATCTCAGTTACTGTTGTTGGTCTCGACCATCTTTTGATAAACTCTGTTTTTGCTGGATCCACAGATATCCCCTCTTTTGAGATTATGTGACCCAAAAATGCAACTTTTTTAAGCCAAAATTCACACTTGGTACATTTGGCATAAAGCTTCTCCTTTCTCAAGGTCTTCAATATAATTCTCAAGTGATCTTCATGTTCTTCCTTGTTCTTTCAATAGACAAGAATATCGTCTATAAAGACTACCACAAATTGATCAAGATAGTCTCTAAAGACTCTATTCATTAGATCCGTGAAGATAGAAGGGGAATTAGTAAGACCAAATGTCATCACTATAAATTCATAGTGTCCATACCTTGTACGGAAAGCCATCTTTGGTATATCCTCCCTTTTGACCCTTAATTGATGATACCCTGAACGAAGATCAATCTTGGAAAAGTATTGAGCTCCGCGTAGTTGGTCAAATAAGTCATCAATGCGTAGGAGAGGATATTTGTTCTTGATAGTGATCTTGTTAAGTTCTCAATAATCAATACAGTGTCTCATTGATCCATCTTTCTTTTTAACAAATAGAACAGGTTCTCCCCAAGGTGACACACTAGGGCATATAAATCCCTTATCAAGATTCTCTTGGAGTTGCTTCTTCAATTCCTGCAACTCAATTGGGGCCATTCTATAAGGTGTCTTTGAAATAGGCAAAGAACCCGGTACGAGTTCTATTGAAAACACAACTTCACGATTTGGTGTAAGACCCGGTAATTCCTCCGGAAAGAAATCATCAAACTCCCGTACGATGGGAATATTCTTAAACATGAGTTTCTCAACAACCATTTGAGATAAATAACCTTCATTTAGTGGAATCAAGACCCATAAGATGGAAGGAATTTCCACTGGAAGGTTATATTCATCCTTACATCGATAGACGATCGTAGATTGATCTGGAATATGAAATGTGACTTCCCTTCTTTGGAAATTGATATGAGCTCCATGTAGAGAAATCCAATCCATGCCAAGAATCACAACAAATTCCACTATAGGAAGGATCACAAGATTTGCAGGAAGAAATTTCCCACAAACTTCAATCGGAGAAGAATTATAAACTTTTGATGCGACTGTTGTGCCATTAGGTGTTGTCACAGCTAACTCAACATCTAATTGTTGAGGTAATACGGTGATACCCTTAGAAAATTCTTCAGAAATAAAAGAGTGGGTGGATCCAGAATCAAATAAAACATTTGCTACTTTAGAGTGGATGGTAAGTGTACCTTTCACCACATCGTTATCGTACTCCACATCGCTGATAGAAATTGCATGTGACTTTCCTTTGTCTTTAGCCTTAAGAGTTTGTTGACATCGACCATCATCATCAACCCTTGGATTAGGGCATTTATTGGCATAATTCCCATCTCCTTTCACTTGAAACATTGAAGTGTAGTAGGTTTATTCTGTGTATCCCTTCCTTTATTTGCATCATTAGACATCTTCTTCCCATCATCGTGGCATTCAAATTCATGATGGCCTTCCTTTCAACATTTGAAACATTTACTTGTCCCTTTAAGACAACTCCCTCCATGTTTCTTTCCACACTTTGAGCATAAGGGAAATCTCATCTTCTTTTCAGTGTGGTCTTTAGATTTTCCTTTGAATTCCATTTTCCTAATCTTATCAAACCCATATGACTGATGGGTTACTCCAATCTCCATCTCGACTTTGAGAGAACATCGAACGATTTCCTCGTAGCTATTAAAGTCCCTTATGGCTAACACCCTTAGAAGACTTGGTTTAAAGCCACTAAAGAATCGATCGATCTTACTCTCAGGTTGGATAATAATACCAGAAGCGTACCTTGCAGGTCTTGTAAAATTTGTTTCATAGGTACCAACAGATTCATCATCCTTTTGCTTCAGTTCAAGAAACTCTTTCTCCATCTTTGTTCGGAGAATAAGAGGGAAGTACTTATTGAAAAATAAGTTCTTGAACTCGCCTCATTCCATGGACTCAATTTCATCCCTTTGCCACATATTATTAATAAGATTCCACCATTGATCAGCATCTCCTTCCAAACGATACTCTGCTAGGATGACTTTATCATGTTCAGAACATTGAAGAACTGAAAATATCTTTTCAGTAGTACTAATCCATTGTTCAGCAACTAATGGATCCGTAGACCCGCTGAACGAAGGTGGATGCTGCCTCATGAAGGATTCAACAGAATGTTGCTCCTTCCTTTGCTCGTTTGGAAGTCCTGCATGATTCATAGCTTGAGAAAGTTGTGTGAGCATGGCTACAAGATTTTGAATTCCAGCTCCCATAACGTTTGGTTGCTCAGGGGGACAATCATTGCATTGCCCGTCGCATTCCTCATTAACACGGTTCCATCAGGTTCCAGCCATTGACTAAAACCATGAAGAATAGTGTGAGCAACACTAATTATAATAGGAAAACCACATACTCAAGAATAAAATTTCACACTTAAGGTCTTATCCTAGGTTATTCATGTCCATTTCTAAAACACTAATATTGTGTTCTATGCTTAGACTTATCCTTAGGGTTCTTACTAAGGCTTTCACATCCTACTTTCCAAAGGTTGACTATAACCTCCCTCTGATACCAACTATAACGACACATAATTTACATACATTGTTAATACTTCAAAATTGAAGCATACTTATTACAACATATAACAAAACCACGAAAGGACCGTATAGGTATAGTGTCTTTAGAAACTGGGAAACATAAACAACTGGTTCATAAAGCATCAACTTTGCCTCCCACTTATTTCATCATATCTAGGGTCCCTTTTTGGCATATCCTACTTAATAACCTTCTTCCTGACCTGGGGAATGAAAACATACAAAAGGGTGAGCTCAAATTCTCAGTAAGGGTAAACAAAAGAAATATCAATCACATCGTATACACAAGCACATAACTTTTGGAAATCATAACCTGCAAAAGAGATCATAATTTCATAACATGGGATAAATCATGGCAGTGAAATGTAATTACAATAATCATAACATAAAACATGAAACTTTGTGGCATACACACATAATCATAGAGAATCATTTCTTGTTAGTCAAGACCCATTGCCAAGACTATCTTAGTGGACAAAGTCCCTTTCTGAACCGAGTCACCCTCGTTCCAGTCTTGTTTCACTGAACCGGTATAACCTACCGTTCCAGCCATGTCTATCTCATGAGATATAAAATCTTTACCCAATGCATTGGAGGGAGATATAGGTCCCACCCATCTCATAATGATACCATTCTTATGTGTGCCACAAAATCATAAATCATACATCATTGCATAACCCATGTAATACAAATGGGAATCTTAAACATCATGACATCATAAAACAATTCATATAATATAAAAGAATTAATAAAAATAATTCCATAACAACATAATAAAATCAATGTAATAGTAGGGATAAAAACAGAATCCTTTATTATCTTAGATGGAAAATAATTTTGATAAAACACTTGGACTCCATTCTTGAGGAAAATATCCTTTCTACTTCAAAAACATTTATCCTTTCATAACATGCCATACAATTTTAAACAAAAAGAAGTTGATTAAAAATAAACTTGAAAACTTGTAAAGTAAGCTTCTTGGAAATAATGTTTTAAAAATCCATTCATGCCGTATAAGTTAAAAAAACATTCTTTGTACTTTTGTCGGAAAAGTCAAAAAAGTACCTCGTACGAAAAAATGACAAAAGATTCCTTTCATATTATTTACTAAAAACTCACCGAAGGGTAAAATTGGATTTAAACTATTTTATGTAGATTGAAACAATATTACATATTGAGGGAACATGTATGTGGATGATAAAATACACCCCAATAAATGCCAAAGTAAAAACAATCTCGGATAAAAATGAGATTGTGATATTTTCCCTTACCTTAGGTCCAACTTTCTTTGTAAGTGTCCGAACCTCCTGTATAATTATTTAAATAATGTTATTGACTTATTCCAGAATCATACATATTTTTATGATATCATATATGGTCATATTCTTAGCTTCTTAGTAGTAATATTTCATTGCTACTTGTTATTCGGTTGTTTATAACTTTTTGTTCTTATGCGTGTTTTGTCGAATAAATTCTTATTCCTATATTTAGGTTATAGATACCTAATTTACAGAATGGTATTAGTGTAATATATATCATATTCATTCATTTAATTGATTTATATAATCATTATGAAATGAAGATCATGTAGAACGAGTCACATCACATCGTGGAGACGGTATTCCGTACGTACGCACGAGTGATGATATCGTTCCTATGATTGTGGAATTGTATTGGAGTGTATGTATACTATTTCAGAATCCAAATCACTTTATAAAAGTCATATATAGTCATTATTTACACCATTATACCCATCCAAGTAAGGTGGTGGTGGAAAATAGATTACACCACGTCGTGGAGATGGTATTCCGTACGTAAACACGCGCGGTGAGTTCTTTTTCCATAGGATGGATAGATAGTGAAATAGGGTTGTTTAATAATTATAATAACATATCATTATATGAGTGATACGGATTTTATTACTTCATATTGAAACAACTAAAGAAGAATAAGTGGAAGAAGAAATAATGATGAAAGAATCGGTAACGGACATTACCTATTCTTTGAAGTGCTTCTTTGAGACCTTCTTTTAGGGCACTAAAATTGGTCTTTGAGGAAGACCAGAACCTCTAGGATGTCTCTAGGGAAGTGGAGAGGATAAATTGGTAGGGTTTGGCCGAGCTTGAAGGCTCAATGTGGTGTGAGGAAAAGGGGGAGGAGGTTCCCTTTTATAAGGGAGGAGAGGGGCACCTTTGGGAAATCTAAAAATATTATTTTATTATAAAGTCAGGTTCGGTTTTAAATAGCTCCAAATTGATATATTTCAAAGATAAGGTGGGGATGGGTCTAAATTCTCTCATCCAATAGAATTTAGACAAGTTTAGGTTCCTATTATAACCTTATCATTTAGATTTAACATTAAGTTAAATAATTTTACTTTTACCGTGTCTTCTTGTGTTCTTATACTATAAGGTTAATAAACAGACTATAAGTAGCCAAACGGACCCCAAGTTGATTAATATTAATATATATAACCTTATATATGTCATTTGGCCGATCCTTAGATTTTTAGGAATAAACTAACAATTAATAATATAATATTTGTTTTAAAAACAATTTTATGTCAATTTTGACACTATTTAGTAATTCATTTTTGTGAAACTCATAACAGAATTATTAGTTCGAAAAAAGTTAATTAAATAAATACTAACATGTCATATTAACCTAGAAAATTATTTGGATTCATAAAAAGTCTCAAATTACATTTATTTGGGTGTTTATAACATCAATTATTTCAATATTTCATTAATAAGATAATTACTGCATCATCATTGTGTCAAAAATAAATTAAATTATTTAATGTCTAAAAATTACAAATAAAATACCATTATGTAGGAAATATTTTTAGATTTCTAATTAATATTTATAGTCGAATTTATCTTATGTATAACCCCATATTAAAAATTATTTACTTATTAAACATTGGTTTTAACTATTTTAACCCTTCTTTAAATAAATTAATAATAAATGTCCTAATCTAATCCAAGGGGGCCTAAATGGTCATATTTTATTCCTAAGTTTGTTTTTGGTCGAATTACACTTATCCAATAGAAGTAGGACATGTGTTAGGGTAATAATAATATCATCTTTACCCTTAATTACCCTATTTACTTTTAACCGTGGTAAAAAAAAGTAAAAAAGTTACTATTCTCTAAAAAATTATTTTCATCTCATTGAACCACATTTTACTTACTGACATCAACCGTGTCTCTCAGATTTTTGAAATTCCACTCACAGAAGCGGTAAAATTATGTTTTATGAAAAATTCAGTTTTTTAACTACCACTTAGTGGTTTCACTATTCATCAAAAATTGAAAGTTGTCAGAAAAATACCAAAATTTCACCCTAGGCTAATTTAGATATTCCGAATCCAAAAATGAAGTCCAATTTGAAAAATTAAATTTATAAAATTTCATAAAGTGGTTATTAATATTCATAACGGATAGTTTTAATAATATTTTAATAGCATATCGTTGTTTAGTGAAACTCGGTATTGTGTACGACGCAAGCTATCGAGGAAGGTCGCGATTTCGTGTAAAGCAAGCCAAGAATGTGTTGTGTAGAAAAAGATTCCTTTGATGATTTATATAACATAAAAGTCTCGGGTGTTACACCTTAATTTTAAATACCCAATCCTTTACAAATACTTCTTTCATTTTAAATAAAGGAACATGAATTGTTATTGAAAAATTTAAGAACCAGTTGAAATACCAATTAATAAATGTAATAATAATAATTGTAAAAAAAGGGTAATATGAAATAATTTTAAGTCAAATATCATGTAGATATAGGAAACATAATTATGATAATATAATCAAGAATCAATGATCAAGGGAACACCTATGAGGTCTAGGTAAAATAAATTTAAATCAATCTTTTTAATCCACATGATGTGATTTAGTTGACCTAACACATTGTCTTTCCCTATCTAACCTATTTGAGGAGAATATCCCTCATGTAAGGAGAACATCATACATCAGGTTACTAGCCATATAATGATCAAAATCTAATTGAGCATTTGGAAATGGATATCTTATATAGTTACTCTTGGTTCGCCATGATGTATAAAAAAGAGGTGGGAGGGAATGTAGGTGTTAAATAAAAGAGTAACAAATAGAAATATATGTGAAAATTTAATCAAAGCTCACCCACACCTCTAAAAACCCTTCAAAGAATCAGGCCATTTCTTATCAAGAATACAAATATAATAGGAATATATTATAATAGAAACAACCTCATCCACTTTATTCAATCAAAAACATGGGTCACACTTTATGTCTTTATTTACATTCGTAAAACTATTTTCAAAATGTTTTAAATGAGAATTTGAAACCTCACTTTAAAACAAATGTTAAGAAACTCTATAAAAACAAAATCTCACAACCATCATCATGGAAATATTATAATCAAATGAACACCCAACCCATTAATAGGGATTAATAACCCTGGTTTTAAAACAAATCCTTCAAATCAGGGTTTCATTATTTATAAATTGATGAAAATAAGAAATAATAATGTAATACTGAAATAATTAGGGAAAGATCCTATTAAGAATTTAATTAAACACCTAATGACCATAAATTATATAAAAAATATTTTTTATTAATAGAAACACAGGTAATACCCTATATAATACATATTATCCAATAAGAAGCCAACATATTTTGGAATTAATAAATATATATCTATAAGATATCCTTAAAAACATTGAAAATTTTTCATTTAAATAATCATGAAATCAATTTAATTAGATTTAAATGTTTTTTATTTGGTAAAACTACTTTAGAAATGTTTCTTTCACAAATAATGAAACAATTCCACCACAAAAAAAATGAAATAGAGGTCATTATAAGACCGTAAAAACACTAAAAAAATAAAATCATAAGTTTAAATCATGTATTAGAAAACATAAAGTCATTGAGACCATCCTAGGGAATGGAAAGAAGAATTAAATTAACCAGAAGAGGAGAGGTGGAGGTTCAGTGGTGTTTACCTCATGAATTTGACATCAAAATGTAATAAATACATTTTAGAATATACAAGAATGATTAAAAATCAAGAGTAGTCATTCCATTTATTAGGGGAGTTGAGTGTGAGAAAATATGGTGGATAAAAACATTAATTTGGTTAGGGGTAGAATAGGAAAACCCCTTTTCAAACACTAGGAATGACCACATCATAGTGTGAATTACCTTTTATAACACAAATCACCCCATTTAAAAGAAAAATAGAGACAAGAGATCACTACCCAAAGTCACATTACGGTGTAACACTTCTTTCATGAACTAATTTCCCTATAAACTATATCCCCTATAACGTGGTTCTCAACAGCAAGATCTCCTACACCACATGAACTTCCCATTGATCAAAAATACACTAAAATATTCATTACAATAAGAATAATCTATATCGTGATGTGACATGCTACACGTGGAACTCTAAAAACAAAAAATTCCAATCATGCTTTGACCCACCATAGGAATAAAAATACACAAATCTACTGAAAATCACCCAACTACCTAATTGGTTTCATAGAACAACCTCCCATGGTCGTAGTATGAATTTATGTAGTATATAACTATAACATTACCAAAACACAAATAACTCCATAGAGGAAAAACTCATCAGAAAATACTAGAACACATAGATAAAAACTACATAATGGATTGGATAGGCCAGGGTTAGAAATATCAAACATTTTGGGAGCTTTTTTTCATTAGTATTTTTTCTTAAATAGATACAATTTAATTTTTTCAAATTTCTAAAAAATCATATCACTTTTTCTATAATAATGTTCTTTATTTTATTATTTTTTTATATTTTGAGTTTATAAATTTTTTTAAGTGTTTAAATACTTAGTTTTAAAGCATAAAACATTTATTTTATTTTTTAATCATTCTTATTTGGTGCGTAAATTTTTTTAAATACATTAAAATAATACAACCCATTTTTTTTTGAAATTATTTTAACATAGTTTAAAAGATATCATATGTGTTATGTGTGTTTATTTTCCATTTTACAGATTCTTTTAATAATGATTATTGTGTATATAAAGTAATTTATTTTTTTTAAATCGCATGTTGTGAGTTTTTGGAATTTTATTGTTTTTCTAATTCTTTAATTGTCATTAGTAAATATTTTTTTGAAACGAAACTAAAATTATTTCTTAAACAATAAAAAAATATTTTGTGTTTTAAAAAATATTTTTATGCTTTAAATTTTAATTATTTGCAAACATATACAATATTTTTTTATGAAATTTATTTTTATTAATTTAATAATTGTTTCAAAAATATTGAAACAAATTATCTTATTTATTTACAAACTTTTCAATATAAAAATATACTTGTGATAATAGAATATTAATTTTTTAATACATAACTGGTGTTATGTGTTCTTAATATTACTTAATCATCACAATACTGAGAATATAAAATCGATGACCACACTCTATAACTAAGAAGAACCTGAAAAAATCTTTTAGTCTAATTGTCATGTTTAAAACTTTCCCATTGCTGTCGTCCTCAAAAAATAGACATAATCTTTAAAAAAAATTCATTTCAATCTATTTTGAAACAAAAATATAGATGTATTATTTCCACATTTATTGTAAACCAACAAAATGTTATCATTTTTTGTAATCATTTCATTTAGGTTATGAGAGATACAAATTGAAAAATAATGAGGTCCTTCAATACATTAAGGAAAGAATATTGTATAAGATAAATAATTTAAGAAACATTAATTTATTATTCCTAAGACATTAAAAACCCTTCTTTCATTATTAATCAAGTAAAAACCATTTTTCCTTTAAAATAGTAGTATCAATGGTGAAATAGATCAAACATTGTACTAATAACAATATTAACAAAAGAAAATATTAAATAGTCATAATATAACTATCATGGAAATAAAGTAAACATGAGCATCATAATATCATCAAGAACCAGTCATCATGGGAATACCTAGGAGTTCTAGTGATAGTCTCAGACAAAACTGAAAGGGAATCCATCTTATCAATGTTCCTGAAGAAATTCAATCCCATAAACTCTTGGTTTTACCCAATCAAGAATAATTGAGGATAAAATATTGATGTAAAGTGAGCTCCATACATGGGGGGAATATCTATAGTGTTATATTAATCTAGTGAATCATGTGAACCAAAATAACCCATATAGACACTATTTGTTCCCTATGATATAAAAAAATGACAGTGAGAATTGATTTAGGTGAGAAATTAAATTCTAAAAGACATCAATGTATACAATACTAGAATAATAAATCAGTCGAACCTCCTATCATAGTTCATTTAATTTATCCCATTTACCTCTAGAATAAAAATATAACCAGAATGTTCTATAATAGGTAAAATATAATCAAATATATAAAAAAATAGGGGACACATAAATTATTTATTTAATAAAGAATGACATATTTTATGATATGTAAAATTATCCTTTCTGAAATTACTTTATAAAACTTTGATTTAGGAACCTATTTGATAACCAAATCATAAAACCATAATAAACTTGATCATATAAACATATAATTTTATAATAATTTGGCAGTGATCAATCAACATGCTAATTTTAAAATAATGCCTTCAAAATTGGGTCACTATCATTAGATATCAATTAAAATATAAAACACGAATTTAATAATCTAATCATCTTAGAAAGATCTTCTTATGTATTTATAAAAGAACTATGTATGTTCAAATTTTTTAAGAAAATATGTTTTGATCATAGAAATGTGTTGCATACCACTCAAGGTACATAGTAAGAAATATTAAACTAATTTATTTTGGAATAAATACATATATAACCATAACATATCTTTCCAAACATAGATTACATTTCAATGAAATACTAAAGAAATCAATGAATTTTTTTTAAAAGTTCATTCATAGAGTTACCTTCCCCATAGACATCTCATTTTGATAACATGACTCTAGAACAATAAATAAGGTGATATTGGACCATAAATGACCATAAAAAGACCAAAAATAAGAAAAAAATAAGTTAAAATTTATTAAGTCAACACCCATGGTATTCATGACCATTAAAGGATAAGTAAATAAGGAAAAATGAACAATTATATGGATATGAGGTTTAGAGGTGTTTACCACAAGAAAGTTTCCTTCAAATAGGTCAAAATAATGGGATAAGGCTCTAGAAAGATTGAGAATCAGGAGGAGTCATTCCCTTAGTTAGGGGAGTTGCATTGGTTTAGACACTATGAATAGTGTTTCATTCCCATTGACATAGAATTCATGATATAATCCTCACATAGACACCAATTATGATTTTTGAGTAGAAATTAATCTTAATGACAGAAGAAGAAGAAGATTGGATATCCTTGTGCCATAATAATTATCATAGGCTAAGGATTGGACATTCCTTGAAATGTTTTATGAAATCTAATGTAATGGTGGTGAAAATATCCCTCTGAGAGTAGGTTTTTAATTGGTAATGAGATGTGGAGTTTTATGTATCGTAACCCAAAATTTACTCAACCCAATCCGAAAATTTTGTGGTGGGGCTCTCTGTTTTTTCATGGGGTTAGTGATTTTAGAAAAGGGACCAACCCAATGTTCTAGGAAAATATCCCAGAAATGATCCTAAGATGGTAAAAAGGGCAGAACCCCCATAGTATGGATTAGTAGATTCTCTTAGGTTGTTTACCTAGGTGGTCTTATGTGCACCATACTTGTGCAATAAGAGGCCCGCACAAGCCTTTCCTGCACATCCTATACTATTCATCCTCTCCCATGTGAGCCACTAAAAGGATCATACAAACCCCCATGCATAGCACAAAAGAATTATCCACCCTAGTACTTAGTACCTACACAGAGTAACTATTCTAGTTAAATGTGCATAAAAACTCCCCAGACCATGGTCCCATGTTTTCCTATAAATTGGACCATGGGAATCCTAGTTCACAGGATAGAAAAAACAAAAGAATCCACCAATCTCTAGCTATGAAGCCCCTTTTCTTAAGTCCTCAAAAATCCCTCAAGTCTCTCTCCAAAACCTAATAGAATAGGTAATTGAGGGGGATAGTGAGATCAAACTCCCTCCATGGGCTGAAATAGAAGACACCTATACAAGGTCCCCATTCCCCATATTCTACAACCATCAGCACAATATTCCCTTCCGAAATCAGGGACCTATGCGATACCGTTCTAGGGAAACATGAGGAGAATCACTATACCTAGAGAAATTCCCCTCTCAATTGTTGACACCTTGGTGATACATCTTCCAATAAACCTCTAGTTCATGTTTGTATACCCCATGCCTGAAGTACTTCCATATTATCCAAGGTCCTTTGTGAAGAACCTTATACTTTACAAGACAAGAACTGTATGAGATTACATCCAATCTCTCATTCAAGGAAATAGTGTTAGGACTCCAATTATTATGGCTTCCTAGTCTGAGAGGGACCAAATCGAATCTTACACTAAATATATGAAATTGGGAAGACCATGGAATGAGATACATCAACATGTATCCAATTCGGATAAGCATTACATTAGTCATAGATTTACCTCACTCATCCCACATAAAGGGTATGGTCCTCGTGGTGCTTTCAAATATTAATACCATTAGTTAAAATGACCTCGACACTCCGACTGGTGTTAGGGTCCTCTCCATCACATATACTTGGTCCAATAGCATGTATTCACTCATCATCTCTAATATCATGGACCTTTGATTCTAGGTGGGGAGCCAGATGATCATGAATGATTTTCCATTTGAGGGATAGTGAATTATCCCCCTCTCTTAACCAAGAACCATTAGTAGAGAATCCCTTCGCATGTAATCCCCTAATCACTCTATAATAACCTATAATTATTCATTAATTCCTCCTTGTACATGCCCATGGTTTGAATCCAAATGGGCAGTCAGACATGACTATCCAGGGTACATCGATGAGAGGATATGGGATCATCAAATCCCCTGCTTCATCTTCAATAGCCCCTCCCTCATCCAATAGCTACCAAATAAGATTGTGCAGTATTATATATCAATCTCTTCCTCTTGTTTATCACACCAATTATGACTTATGTGGGATTAGAGATTATAGAATATCTTGAAATTCCCATGATCCCAACAAACATGGGCCTTCTATTTTGATTGATCCCAAACCATACTCATTAAAAAGTGAATTCTCCTATGTGTAAAACCCAACCAAACCACTAAATCACTATGAATCAATACATTATTCCTGGACCCACTAAAAATGGAATCCTCATAAATTTAGTAAGCCATAAAATCATTACAATAATCCTCACAAAGTGTGGCATTCCCTACAAGAAAAACTTTTATAGGGTCTCCATAGGTGGGGTCCTCATAATTGAACTATGTGGGCTTTTATTATCATCCAAATTGGATACATAAGAAGACTCTATGAGGCCCAAACCAAAAATCCCATAATAACCCCTAATTATATCTAGGATACATTCCCAATATGTTCTTAACAAACTCAGGATCCCATGTTCCTTCCAAGTCCCCAAGGACATCTTAATGTAAGCCCCACATCAAACATTGACTAGGAACCTTCCTCCTAGACATTTGTTCCACATGATGTTAAATTGAATGGTTCGGTCCTCATCACACGAACATAAAATGTATGGTATGTCTCATTATATGGAAACAAACTACAAGGTTTCTGGATTATTTCATAAGGATATATAGGAATCTTGTCTTATGGGTCTGATCCAGACAACAACAAAACTCATGTCTCCCAGGATGATGATAAATTCTTGAGTGTCCCACTGTGTTGATCAAAACCATTATCTTTATAATAAATTACATAAGTATCTCTATCCTTCCTATAAAAGGGTACCATTGATAGAGAACCTCCAATATATATCGATATCTTCATCTATAAATAACCTCATATATATACATATTCTAAATTCCATATATTCTAATAATGGATTTTTAAATCAAGGGTGGACCTGGTAATTCATGGGAATTAATTAAGGATTGGTGAACATATCATAAATCTATAAGAGATTCCAAGGGTGGGAAATAATTCAATCCAAAGGGTGTGATAGTTTGACCTCCCATCCTGTTGACCAATTTTAATTGTTAAGTATCATTGGAGATGTTACACAATGAGTGCCTTCATTTGGAAAGATAGTCAATTAGTCATGAAATATATGAGAGTCATTGGGTATTTGCAATTCCATGAACATACTCCAATAAAAACTAGTCAAAGAAGATGTGGATGAAATGATATGGGTGAATTTTCATGATGTTATGGTTGTTCCACCAACACCACAAAACATAATTCCCTACTCACATGGAAATTATGGATGAGAAAATAGTTATCCCAACATGAATCATGAACGATGATGATGGTGTCTCCTACAGATCGGATGCCTTTTTCTATCAAACTGAAAGAGGGATAAACCAAAAAAATCTATTCAGTCATGTGATCATTTATTGAGATTTTTTTTGAATTGGGTTTATTTTTTTATTTTTAACCATTATTTCATCATCTTTCAACAAGATCTCCCATCAATCTAAATTTCATTATACCATATCTCACATAAGTATTACCTAGCTACCATTCATGTTGGTTTCTCATCCACACATAAGATACCATAGCTAAACCATCTTCTTCATTGGTGGGTCTCAAATGTAATTGATCGAATGTATCAATAAATTGGTATGATCTGGACCGTAAAGGCTTCTCAATATTCCCTCAATCATAAAAATCCATGATATTCATCCACTTAGTGATGGTCAATGGTCTAGAAGCCCACCACTACAATTGTTGTATCCTACTATTTCCGGAACTTATCCCCATAATGAAACAATTTGGTCCTCTTATATCTTTTTATGGTAGATCTTTATGTCATATACATCCTCATATAGATTGAAAAGGGATTCGTTCAATGGGATCCTACTAGTAAATGTTTATACCAATTTTATGTGGTAGTGAACCTATATAATGATACTGGTGTGAACCTTGGAAATCTGGCCCAGATAATCTAAACCCATTAATTCAAGAAAACCCACATCGGGTAGATACCAGCAAACATGTAACATTGATAAGACTCTTTCCCCTATAGAGAATCCCACCAGTCAAATTTTTTCAAAAACTATCTGTTGGAACATGTACCTTCCTACACTAATCAATCCTACCAACAAACTCATCTAGAAGGAACGAGAGAAGAACTCTAACAATGTTACACCAAGACCCCAGAATCTCAGAGTTGGTGCATTATTACGTATCATTGTCATGATCACAAAAGATCAAGTCTTAAAAGGCTGATTAGTTTAGTAGCCTTTGAAGTACTAGATACAGTCATACAGTTTACATTACATCATAAAATAGAAAACTACAACAACATTATTTCCATAGACAACACTGAGATCTCATAGACTATCCCTTCAGGTCAGTCATAATATAATTCTACACATCATTGGAAAAATAAAACATAGAATGGGGTGAGCTCAGTTGCTTAGTAAGGATAACAATATAGCGGAAAATTTCATAAATAAGCATAAACATTTAAGGTAATGTATAAGACTACACCAAAAGATTTTTAAACATGAAATATAACATAATATGGAAATGTTAAAATCAACTAATTCCATTTACTTATTAACATGGATATTCTACTAGACGAATAGTCACATGTAATATTGCAATATCAATAGCCACTTTCATAATGATGGTATTCATAATTCCAGACTTTGATAACCACATAGTCAAGGCCTTGTGCCATGACTACAAATAATATTTTATCAAGGCCTTGTGCCAAGACACTAGTATGTCTTAGGAGACCTACTGATTCATAGATGAGCTATATCAGGCTCTACCCGTTACTTACTAAGTCCAATGCATTCCACATATGAAAAGTATAAAACATAACATAAATATTCGTATTAAAACTAGTATATGAAATGTTAATACTTTATACACAAACCATGAATGGTATAAAAATAGAACATCCAAAATAAAACATAACTAATTAAATAAAATATGGAAGATTATATTGTAATATATTATCCTCAATCAAGAACATTGAAGGATATTGACATACAAGAAAATAATCATCAAAACTATTTGATAGAAATATCCCCCTTTTTCTTGAAATCATTTAAAAGTCACACTATTTTTCAATAAGCTGTTTAAAAATTGATTTTTGAATCAAAGTTTTTCATACCACTTTGTATCATTTAAAAGTAATTAAATTTTTAAATCCTTAATTTCCATATAAGTAAATCCTTAAAACCATTTTTTAATCATGAAAATTAATGAGAAAGATTTAGAAGAATAAAATTTTAAAATATTCAAAATGATATTTTACTTAGAGTTCCTAACCAAATGAGAGACACGTGAATACGAATAATCTATGTAATAAAAACCTGATAATATCTTTATAATAAATAATTTCTTGATATACTATGTCAAAGGACAGTATATACACCATATAGAAGAGAATTTTTGCATAAAAACAAAGAAGTCTAAAGGGAATGTAATTTGAGACGAAATCCATTATAAAGGTAGTATCTTTAGGTAAAAGATAAATCAATGAAATAATAATGTGTGAAAAATAAAAATATACTCAATATGACTGTATATTCAGTGTAAATCAATCAGAGGACAATCAGACCTATTCTTGTAAAAACAACTCCAATGACTTGGATATTTAACTCAATGAATGGAAATTGAGTTAATATCAGGTTTATATCAATGACTTGAGAAATTATCAATAGAGTGATTTTGTGTATCAAACATATATCCACACAAAGGGGATTTGAAATTTCTACATAAAAAATAAATAGTGATTCCACACATATCTTGGAGTAAAATAATCAATGAAGTATGGGTAAAGCCCACTGAGTGGAAATTAAAATATGAAATTCCCTTACCGATTTGGAAACATATGAAACATACAACCCATGAAATAAGGATCATAAAATGAATATTTTAATACCCATAAATTAAATTATATTACCACAAGAATACAATCATGGAATATATGTATGCCACACAAAAGGAAATAGTGGGAAATATTGCATGAATCTCACTGGAATAAGAAGTGAGATGAAAAACTCTTCGTTGTAATCAATCGAGCCGTCTGACAAAAAGTTAATAACCAACAAATTAATCTTAGAATACCATGAATATAAAGATAATAATAACAATATATAACAAATTTTAGTATAAAATACAACACATGTAATAAATAAGTGGTGAATAATAGAAATCTCACGAAATTAAATGTGGGATAACAAACCCCTTACCTTGTACTTTTCCTTGGTCGAGGGTAGTTTAACCACCTGTATAATGGTGAAATAATTTTTATTAAATTATAAAAGAATCATATACATTAATATGATATCATATATTATCTTTCAATATTTCTTTGTTAATAATATTTTAGTATCACCATTGTTTCGGGTGTTAACTGATTTGTTTTCCTTTATATGCTTTATTATAAAAGTAATGTTTGTTATGGATAGGATGTATCTTATTCATATTCATAATGATATTAAGTCTTTAAATTTTTTTTAATCATCTAATGAAAATTATTCTTGAATGGATACGATAGGGAATGAATCTCATCGCGTTCACGGAGATGGTAATCCGTACGTACACACGAGCGACAATATTTTTATTTTGATATTAAAATAATATTTAATTGGATAAAATATCATATATACCGAATCATTACCATGTTATATTTAGTATTTAAATCAATTTTACATCTTTATTATACCCATATAAATAATAATGTATTGAATAACAATTACACCACGACGTGGAGATGGAAAGTTGTACGTACGCACGTATGGTGACAAGTAATTCAAAGGATGGATAGAATAATGCATATGGTTTTACCATATTTATAATGACATCAAATTATATAGAAGATACTGGAATTATTATTTTAGAATGTAAACATCAATGAAAGAGGAAGTGGAAGAAGAAAGGAACTTGAAAGAGGTGATGAAATATTTACCACTTCTTCGGGTTCATTCTTTTGATTTGATCAAAAGGGCTCCATAATATGGATTTATGACTAAAGTAATGCCTCTAGGATTAAGGGAGAAATGTTGATAGTGTATTTGGGCCGGATTTTTCTGAGCCAAATGGCTTTGAATGTGTGAATTAGAGTGAAGGGGAAGTTCCCTTTTATAGGAGGGGTGAGGGGCACCTTAGTAAAAGCTAGAAATATTATTTTATAATAAAATAATTTTCGGTTTATAATGTCTTAAAAATAAATTATTTAAAATAAAATGTGGGGATGGGTTGAAAACACTCAACCAATAGGTTTTATATAGTTTTTGGCTACAATATTAACTTTATCATTTAGTTTTAACTCTTAGTTTAATAGTTTGACATTTACCATGTCCCTTTGTATTTTTATATTATATGGTTAATAAACGTACTATAAAGTTCCAAGAGAACTTCATGTTGTTAATTAATGATATATATAATATTATTTAACACCTTTGGCCGAACCTTAGCTTTTTAGAAATAGAATATCAATTAATAATATAATAATTGTTTTAAAAACTCTTTTATGTTAAATTTGACACAATTTGGTATTTTCTTTTTTCTAAATTCATACCACTTTATTACTTCAAAAAAATTAATCTAACCAACCCTAACATGTCTTATTAACCTATAAAATTAGTTTAATTCATAAAAATTCTCACATTACATTTATTTGGATATTTATAATATCAATTATTTTAATTTGTCATTAATTAGGTAATTACTCCATCATCATTATGTCATAAATAAATTAAATTATTTAATGTCTCAAAAATATAAATCAAATAAAATTATGTAGGATATCGTTTATCCTTTCTAATTAATATTTATAGTCTAATATATCTTATGTATACCACTATATTAAAAATGTTTTAGTTATTAAATTTTGGATTTAACACTTTTAACACTTCTTTAATTATAATAATATTAAATTTCCTAATCTAATATAAGTGGACCTAAAGGATCATATTCTATTCCAAAGGTTGTTTTTTTGTAGAATTAAACTTATCCAATATAATTAAGACATGTCTCAGGGTAATAATAATATAATTGTCACCCATAATTACCCTATTTAGTTTTAAATGTTGTAAATAAAAGTAAAAAGTTACTATTGACCAAAAATATTATTTTCATCTTCTAGAACCACATTTTACGTACTGATTTCAATTGTGTCTCTCATATTTTTTAAATTCAACTCACAGAAGTGGTAAAATTAAAATTTATTTAAATTTGCAAATTCTTCTAGGAGGTGGGTAAAAGGCGGTAAAAAGTTCAATAAAATTTTATACATTTAATTTTATTATAAAATGAAACCAATAAATTACATTAGAATTATATAGGTATTATATGTCACGACCCATCCAAGTGGGGCCCGTGACGTGACTCCCCATGCTCGCCTCCAATAGGCCAGGGGCTGGTGACTAGCACTGAGTAGGCATGTCACTAACATTGGAGGCATTGCCTAAGTACCTGTACACACACACACACATCTCTAAGCCCACAAATGCTGAAATATAAAACAATAAGGAACAAAAAAAGAAGCAAGCATACAACTAAACCCAACCAATATAGCACGAAGAAAGGTAGAGTACTGTAAAAGTAAACTGGGCCAGAATACAAGCCCACCAAAAACAAGAGTCTGAAAAAAATCTGCAAAGTCCAACCTGTAATCACAAAGGTACTAGGACTGCTGCTCTTAGCCATAGGAATGCCTTGTCTTGTAGGAAACTCAGAAAGCTCGGTTCTATCCTGGTCCGCCCAGGACTCTGTCAAAAAGCTTCTCATCTGCACAAGACACCAGACGTGTAAGCAAAGCACGTGCAGGGTTAAGTATAACAATACTCTGTAGAGGACCCTGAAAACCACAAAGCAGTACTCAATGTGAAGGTATAGTCAGCTAAGCATAATATATGTTTACAGAACATATAAAACAAACCAGATATTCCCCAAAACTCAGGCCCGTTGTCTAAAAAAAAGTCACGCAACCGCATACTCCGATAGGGATTCTGTTTGAAGATTCCATGATGCACTTGTTCCAGGAAAACACACTCCACGAGTCATATAGTTCTGATGACGTCCGTCCGAGAAGTGATGTTCGTCAGGAACCATCATGAGATATAGATACACTCATTACGAGAGACACACTCTTGAGAAGAAGGGTTACGATAGATATAAGTACTCATTACGAGAGACACACTCCTGAGTGGAAGAGATCTCGATACACAGATGAGGATCACTGCCAGGGCCATGTTGGATACCAAAACTCATCCGGAATTCACCTGATAGGTAGAGGATCAACGCCCAGTAAATTTGGTCACGCTGATGCCTGACTCTACCTAGGGTCTAGAATGGATAGAGGATCTCGATCAGGGCCTCTTGGATGGATACCTGACCCTATCACAGAAAAGACCTACTAAAGGGATCATAATCTGGCGTGAGGGAAGGATGCCTGACCTTTAGGGGAAAAGAAGAAGGGGCACTAACCCAAATGAAAGATGTTCAAGGAACAGTGAACAAAAGGACCAATCCGTTCTCCAAAAAGTACACGTCGTGTAGAAATGATACACGCCGTGTTGTCCGACCCCGGGTACTGCCCGTGTACAACGACCCGTGTCGTGAGTTTGGTCATGTAGAAAACTTTATACACGGCGTGTAGTACAGAGTACACGCCGTGTCTCGGTCACTGGAGCTGGCTCCGTGTACTCTGGCCATGTGCCCGTACATGGTCACCAACCCATGTACTCCAACCAGTGCCATCTGCACACGGGGTGACCTGCACCGGTGACCTCACCTGGTCGGGTGAGGGAGTACACAGTCGTGTACTCCATCCCGTGTCCGTGTATCCCTGGGATACATGCCGAGCTTCTCATAGCCGCCTCTGCCGAGCTGTATACGTCGTTCCTCTTGAAGCCGTGTAGAGCATCCTGTGTCCGTGTACCACCCGAAGTACACGCCGAGCTTCGGGGAAGGTCCAACACGCCGTGTGACCGGGGTCACACATCATGTGATCCTTCTATGACACCGAAACCCTAGCCACCACCATCAGAACTACACGACATGTTCTTTGAAAGTACACGACGTGTATTCTGGAAATTTCTAGAATCGCGGACCTTCGCCATCGCGCCTCCCGTGGTGCGACGATCATTGATCCGACCACCCGATCGCCATGAAACCTTCAGGTCTTGGTCGTCCCGACGCCACAAAGTTGTTTCCGTCGTTTTCGGGCCTCCGATCAGCTCCGATAACATGATTGATCTTCCCGAGCAAAGAACGCTCGAAGAACGCCCTTTTCGATCTGGTCCGATTTGTCAACTTCCATCGTCGCCGCACCTCCACAAGAATGTTGCGATGTCAAACCTTCGGTTTGGGATCGTTGCATCGCAGAACAAATGCACAACGATCCGTTTTTTGTCACCCTGCAAATAACGCGAAGAACGCGCGGGGAAAATGAGGAAGAGATCCAAATAAACAAATTAATGAATGAACCTCTGCCGTCGTTCGTCACGGAATTCATCTGCTACCGTTAATAGGTTTAAACGGAGCCGAGATCTACATAAATATAAAGCATGGATTAATTCCCCAAAATCAACCCATAGAAAACCCTCCCACAAGAACGTAAGGATCCATGGATCAACTTGTTCGTGGTTGATCCTCATTCTTCGATTAAATCCAAATATGGGGAAAAGAAAAAATCAAAACAACAACCCCTACCTTTTGAAAATATCGATCGTTGATGAAGAAGTCGTGCTGCCATTGTCATCATGATCCTTTAATGTCGGCACAATGATCCTTGGTTTCAATCCATCGTCATTTGTTGTCGAGAATTGGTCCAACGCCTCACGGATTCGGCAAAGGTTCTTCTCAAGCGTTTCCAACAGTCACCAATTGGTTAACCCATTAAAAAGGGAAGAAAGTTGACATTTAATTACGCGGAAGCATTAATGACATTGAGTTTCCATTTTGACGTTATTATGATGCATCATTAATTTAGGAAACAGTTGCACTGTCACCACGCTGCAGTGGATGTTTCCTTAAATGAAATAAAATAAACTGGTAAATTTATTTTATTTTATTTTACTTAAATGTCTGAAAAATAACTTTTTCCCTCGACCCGCGCCGGTCAAGGTTAGCCTCATTCTCAGGTAAAGTCGTCGTCCCGGGCGCAACGGTGCTCTCAGATTTTTAATCTGGGCATCCATTTGGAAACTGCCACAACCGCACACAAGTGCCGAGTCACTTACCTAAATAATTTCAAACCAACATTCTAGGCTCACTGGACCACGGAATGATGTGTCGTCTTCACACCTGGTCTCAAAATAATTTCATATAATATTTTAAAATAATAAACGTAAAATCTGGGACATTACATTCTCCCCACCTTGGGGCTTTACGTCCCCAAAAATCCAAAACAAAGGCTACTCCAAAAGATGAGGGCACTGGGCACGGATCTGGGCCTCCTGCTCCCACATGCTCTTCTGAAGATTCATGTTCTTCCACCGAACGCGCACTAAGGTTATCGATCTCCCACGAAGGATCCTCTCCTTCCAATCCTCGATCTCCACCGGGTACTCACCAAAGGTCACTCTATCCTCGATGTCCAGCTCACCCCAGTCGATAACGTGCCATGGGTCATGCACGTACCTCCTCAGCTCTGACACGTGGAAGACATCATGAAACTCCCTCAGGACCTCCTCCTGGAATGCCACTGGTACAACAGTACGTCCTCTGAAGAGAATTATGTGCTCCCCACCTTGCGAAAAATCACCAGGAGCATGTCATGTGGTTAACTGAGCACATATAGCCACACAGTCGACATCCCCAAGTTGTGCCTCCCTAACTCTATGTAAGAGTGGAGGGGTGAGAACCATCGACTGTTGGTAAGCTGTATCCTCACCATCCATGAAGGATAACTGTAATGTGGCTAATTGTTGCGTCGCCTCACCCAACAGCTGTGAGCTCGACCGTCTGCTAAGAGCGTCTGTCACCTTGTTTCCCTTCCCAAGAGTATAGATGATCTCAAAATCATAGTCCTGGAGGAACTCTAGCCAACATTTCTGCCTCAAATTCAGATCCTTCTATGAGAAGATGTACTTGATACTCTTGTGGTCAGAGTAGACAATGAACCGCTCGCCCATAAGGTAGTGTCTCCACATCTTCAATGCGAAGACTACTGCTGCCAACTCGAGATCAGGGGTCGCATAGTTCTGCTCATGTGGCCTAAGTTGGCGTGAACCATAAGCAATCACTGCATACCGCTGCATCAAGGAACAACCAAGCCCGGTCCCTGATGCATCGTAGAAAACTACGTACCTAACACCCTCCTCTGGAAATCTCAAAACTAGGGCGCTCGTCAAACTCTATCTCAGCTGCTCAAAGGCTTGCTGGAACTTTTCTGTCCACACGAAGGGTTGCCCCTTCCTGGTCAAGGCCGTCATCAGTGCTGATATCTGGGAGAAATCAGGGATGAATCTCTGGTAATATCCTATCAACCAAAGGAAGCTTTGCACCTCTGTCACGCTCCGAGGTGGCTCCCATGCTAACACAGCCTCCACCTTGGCTGGGTCCACATCCACTCCATCTGCTGAGATGACATGTCCCAGAAAGTGGACCTCATGAATCCAGAACTAACACTTAGAGAGCTTTCCATAACCCTGGTGCTCTCAGAGTACGTCCAGAACCATCCGCAGGTGTCTCGCGTTCTCCTCCTCTAACGCCAAGTACACAAGGATGTCGTCAATGAAGACCACTACAAACCGGTCCAAGTATGACTGGAAGATATGGTTCATCAACCCCATGAACACTACGGTGGCATTCGTCACGCCAAAGGGAATCACCAAGTACTCATAATGACCGTAGTGACATCGGAAAGTCGTCTTCGGTATATCCTCATCCCGCACTCATAACTGGTGATAGCCTGATCGAAGATCAACCGTCAAGAACCACAAAGCCCCTCTTAGCTGGTTGAAGAGGTAATCAATTATCGGCACTGGATACATGTTCTTCACCGTTACCTGGTTCAGGCACCGGTAATCCACGCACAACCTCAGACTCCCGTCTTCCTTCTTGGCAAACAAAATCGGGGCCACCCAGGGTGAAATGCTGGGTCTCACAAAACCCTTTCTCTACAAATCCTCAAAATGCACCCTCAGCTCGCGAAGCTCCGCGGGAGACACCCGATAAGCCGATGAGGAAATCGGTGTCGTCCTGGGGTGTAAGTTGATGCAGAAGTCAATTTCTCAGCTGGGATGTAACCCTGGGACATCTTCTGGAAAGACGCCCTCATACTCCGCCACCACTGCTGGGAACTGAGAGATCATAACATCTACTGATCTGAGGGTAAGGCTAGCCAACTCATGAGTGATCAGCTGCCCCCTCCTATGCATGAGCCCACTTTATGCTTCCTGGGATTCCTTTTCTCTGAAAAAGGAAAACCTTGTTCCATCACGGCGGACACACCACACTCTTCGCCTAAAACAATCAATCTGGGCATGGACCAAAGATAACCAATCCATACCGAGAATGAAATCGTAAGGCCTCGACGCTACCACCAAGAGGTTCCAACCGAAACACTCACCTCCAAGGGTAAGATCACACTGTCTTCAAAGGTGCGTGATCGTCGAGTCTCCTCCCGTAGGTGTCTCCAAGCGTAAGGATCGAGTCAACGGTTCTACCGGAATCTCAAGGTTTTGTACAAGACATGTGGATATATGGGAATGACTGGCACCTGTGTCTATGAGTACGGAAGATAAGGTAGAAAAGACACAGATCGTACCTCGAATAATCCCTGGAGCCCCTGGGTCATATGCCTCGACCGCATACAGCTGTCCCCGTCTCTATCCCCATGCTCCCGGAGCCTGGTGCGGACCTCCTGGGTGTGGCAGTGGAAGTAAGTCGAAGAATCCACCAACACCTGCAGCTCTCCCAGCTCCTCTGCCACATCTGCCGCCTGGCGGATCTGCCTGCTCCGTTCTCTCCCACTGTCTCGGTGGCCCATCCACCACTTCCCTGTCAGCAGCCCGACGTGTCGGGCAATCTCTAGCGAGATGCCCCCAACCGTCGCATGTGTAACATTGCTTCTCCCTAGGATGACTGGATCTAGACTGAGATCCCTGGACTGTTGATCCCCTATCCTGGGTCCTCCTATGATGTCTCCCACATCTAGATCCTTGTGTCTGACGACGGCTTCCTACTGCCGGTGTCTCCGCACCTGTCTGCCTGCTGCAGACTGCCGATAGCTGTCTCTGCTTCGCCAAGAAGCTTTCGATCACCAAGGCCCGCTCGATCACTCCAGCATAGGTTGATATGCATAGAGGCACGACATTATCTCGTATGTCTCGCTGTAGAACTCGCTCAAAGGTCTGAGCCCTAAAGTACTGATCCCTTACCATATCCATCGAGTACCTGGCGAGGTTGGTGAACCTCGATGAATAGTCAGCCACTGTCATACTTCCCTGCTGGAGCTGAAGAAGCTCTTGGATGCGTACATCCCTCAGCGTAACCGGAGAGAACTCCTCCCTGAAGAGTCACTCAAACTCCATCCACGATAGAGTATCCTCGTCGTGAATCTGTGTGGTCAGACTCCACCATCGTCCGGCCGAACCCTGAAGAAGGCTCTCTCCTAGGATCACCATCTGGTCTGGTGGTGTCCTCACTAGACGGAAAACTCTGGTCACCTCCTCTAGCCAGTCCTCAGCCACCTGAGGGTTGGGCTCGCCTCAGAACCTAAGGGGCCTCTATCTCTGAAACACATGGAGTGCGCTATGCCTGTGCTCCTCTCCAGTCGGTACTGCAGGTACCACTGGCTGCTCCACCGGTGGTGGTATAACAGGTGCACCACCTGGTGGCAACGCCTGGGGAACTGGTCCCTATATCGAAGCCTCGTCACTGAGGGGGTCATCCTCATGATCGTGCTGCTGAATCCTAGCGGGTATACGTCGCGGAGGCATCCTGTAAAGAAACAAGATGTGTCACTGTCAATGAGTATATCTGGATAGCTGACACCAAGGATATGGAAGACACAACTAATTCCTATATGATGCATGTACCTTTTATTTCTCCGCAACCCGTGTTTTCGTGAACCGGGTTGAAAAGTATGCTATCAGGGTCCTGGTGTATGGATACGTCGGCCGCCGCACTAACACTGGGGTCTCTGGCCTGAAATCCGAACCTGAAACACTCAACACTTGTTGCCCCAGCCAAACTCATAGACTCTTGGTTCTAAGGTAGAAATGACCACCTCTGATACCACTTTTTCATGACCCGTCCTGATGGGGCCCACGTCGTGACTCCCCAAGCCCACCTCCTATAGGCCAGGGGCTGGTGACTAGCACCGAGTAGGCATGTCACTAACATGGGAGGCATTGCCTATGTAATTGTACACACACACACATCTCAAAGCCCACAAATGCTGAAATGTAAAACACTAAGGAACAAAAAAAGAATCATGCATACAACTAAACCCAACCAACAGAGCACGATGAAAGGTAGAGTACTGTAAAAGTAAACTGGGTCAGAATACAAGCCCACAAAAAACAAGAGTCTGAAAAAAACTGCTATGTCCAACCTGTAAGCACAAAGGTAATTGGACTGTTGCTCGTAGCCGTAGGAATGCATCGGCCTATAGGAAACTCAGAAAGCTCGGTCCTATCTTGGTTCGTCCTGGACTCTGTCAAAAGGCCGCTCGTCTGCACAAGACACCAGACGGGCGGGCAAAGCCCGTGCAGGGGTGACTATAACAATACTCAGTAGAGGACCCCGAAAACCACAAAGCAGTGCTCAAAGTAAAGGTACGGTTAGCTAAGCATAATATATGTTTACAGAACATATAAAATAAACCATATATACCCCAAAACCCAGGCCCGTGGTCTAGAAAAAATCACGCAACTGCATACCCCATTAGGGATTCTGTTTGAAGATTCCATGATGCACTCATTCTGGGAGAACACACTCCACGAGTCTTATAGTTCTGATGACGTCCGTCCGAGAAGTGATGTTCTTCAGGAAACATCACGAGATATAGCTACACTCATTAAGAGAGACACACTCTTGAGTGGAAGGGTTATGATAGATATATGCACTCATTACATGAGACACACTGCTGAGTGGAAAAGATCTCAATACACAGATGAGGATCACTGCCAAGGGCCATGGCAGATACCACGACTCATCCAGAATTCACCTACTAGGTAGAGGATCAACGCTCGGTAAAGTTGTTCATGCTGATGCCTGACTCTACCTAGGGTCTGGAATGGATAGAGGATCTCGATCCGGCCCTCTCGGATGGATGCCTTACTCTATCACAGAAAACTCCTGCTGAAGGGATCATAATCTGGTGTAAGGGAAAGGTGCCTGACCTTCAGGGGAAAAGAAGAAGGGGCACTAACCCAAACAAAATATGTTCAAGGAACGGTGAACAAAGGGACCAAGTCGTTCTCCAAAAAGTACACGGCGTGTAGAAATGATACATGCAGTGTTGTCCGACCCTGGGTAATGCCCATGTACAACGACACGTGTCGTGAGGCTGGTCATGTAGAAAAATTTTAACACGACATGTAGTACAGAGTACATGTCATGTCTCGGTCACTGGAGCTGGCTCCGTGTACTCTGGCCATGTGCCTATACACGGTCACCAACCCATGTACTCCAACCCGTGCAATCTGCACACGGGGTGACCTGTGCTGGTGACCTCACCTGGCCGGGTGAGGGAGTACACGGTCATGTACTCTATCCCGTATCCGTGTATCCCCGGGATACACGCTGAGCTCCGTGTAGCTGCCTCTGCCGAGATGTACACGCCGTGCCGCCTGAAGCTGTGTAGAGCATCCTGTGTCTGTGTACCACCCGAAGTACACACTGAGCTTCGGGGAAGGTCCAACACACCGTGTGACCAGGGTCACACGTTGTGTGATCCTTCTCTAACCCTGAAACCCTAGCCACCACCATCAGAACTATAGGGCGTGTTCTTCGGAAGTACACGCCGTGTATTCTGGAAATTTCCAGAATCGCGGACCTTCGTCGTCGCGCCTCCCGTGGTGCTCCGATCATTGATCCGACCATCCAATCACCACAAAACCTTCATGTCTTGGTCACCCTGATTCCACGAAGATGTTTCCGTCATTTGTGGGCCTCCGATCGGCTCTGAAAACCTGATTGATCTTCCCGCGCGAAGAACGCTCGAAAACACCCTTTCCGATCTGGTCCGATTTGTCAACCGCCATCATCGCCGCACCTCCACGAGAATGTCGCGATGTTGAACCTTTGGTTTGGGATCGTTGCATCGCAGAACGGATGCACAACGATCCGTTGTTCGTCGCCCCGCGAAGAATGCGATGAACGCGTGGGGGAAAAGGAGGAAGATATCCAAATTAACAAATTGAGGAATGAACCTCCGCCGTCGTTCGTCACGGCGTTGATCCGCTCCCGTTAATAGGTTTAAACAGAACATAGATCAACATGAATATAAATCATGGATTAATTCCCAAAAATCGTCCCAAAGAAAACCCTCACGCAAGAACGTATGGATCCGCGGATCAACTTGTTCGTGGTTGATCCGCGTTCGTCGTTTAAATTCAAATACGGGGAAAAGAAAAAATCAAAACAACAACCCCTACATTTTGAAAGGATCTATCGTTGACAAAGAATCCATGATGACGTTGTCATCGTGATCCTTTAATGCTGGCACAACGATCCTTGGTTTCAATCCGTCGTCGTTTTTTATCGAGAATTGCTCCAACACCTCGCAGATTCGGCCGAGGTTCTTCTCAAAAGTAGCTAATGATCAACAATTGGTTAACCCATTAAAAAGGGAAACAAGTTGACATTTAATTATACGGCAGAATTAATGAAGTTGGCTTTCCATTTTGAAGTTATTATGGCACGTCATTAATTTAGGAAACAGTTGCATCATCGTCACGCTGTAGTGGATGTTTCCTTAAATGAAATAAAATAAACTAGTTAATTTATTTTATTTTATTTTACTTAAAACGTCTAAAAAATAACTTTTTCCCTCGACCTGTGTCGGTCGAGGTTAGCCTCATTCTTAGGTAAAGTCATTGTCCCGGACGCGACGGTGCTCTCAGATTTTTAATCCAGGAATCCGTTTGGAAACTGCCACAACCGCGCACAAGTGACGACTCACTTAACTAAAAAAGTTCAAACCACCATTCCGGGCACACTGGACCTCGGAATGATGTGTCATCTTCGCGCTCGGTCTCAAAATAATTCCATATAATATTAAAAAATAATAAACGGAAAATCTGGACATTACATTATACATCTGTTTTCACTTAAACTAAATTTAAATAAATAATTATTTAAATAAAATGTCACTTTGAAACTATTACACAGTGTTTTTTTTCTATTCATCAAAAAATGAATGTTTTCAAAAAAATACCATAAATTTTCCCTAAGATAATTTTGATACTCCGAATTCAAAAATGAATTCAATTTTAGTAAATTCAAAACATATAAGTTTCATTAAATGGTTTAAAATTAATTTCTGTTGTCAAAACCAAAATTCGGGTTTTGAAAAAGTAAAAACTATCAAAAGATTGACATGTGTTTATGTCAAATTTAAATGTGAAATTACTTATAATCACATAAATTGTATTAAAGGATAAAAATATAATCTAATTATACTTCTAAACAATTCAAATACATAATTAAA
This sequence comes from Viscum album, assembly GCA_963277665.1. Lineage (NCBI taxonomy): Eukaryota > Viridiplantae > Streptophyta > Magnoliopsida > Santalales > Viscaceae > Viscum > Viscum album. The sequence continues at coordinate 38,528,296 of OY728138.1, forward strand.
TAAGATAAATTATTTCTATTAAAAAATATGTTTTCAATTAAAATTTAGTATTTTTCAGTATTCATCAAAATATAAAAGTTATTAGAAAATTACAAAAAATTTATCCAAAATAAATCATTATGTCCAAATTCATAAGAAGAATTTAACATCATTATATTGAACATATATAAGATTCAAATATTGGTTTTAAAAAGGGGTTTCCATTAAAAGGTGGTAAAATTTCATTTTTTGAATGATACATCTTTTATCAGAAAAAAATGAATTTGTTCTTATATTATGTCAAAGAAACACATAATAAGGATTATAAAATTATATGGAGTATATAGAATTCAAAACACAGTTAATACTATTCATAACCAATTTTGAATGGCTTGTTTGGTAAGTCATGGTGCACTCAAACTCGGTGTTGCGTGTAGCACACGCTATTGAATTTCATTAATACAAATAAGTTACTATGAAATCATGGGGTGTTACATTCTTCCCCCATTTTGGAAATTTCATCCTCGCAATTTTAAAATTCGTCTTGGGAACTTCATTGAAAGTCCCACATTGGAAAAAGGGTCAATAAAAATATCTCTTTAAAAAAAGAACGAGATGTAAAAAGGTCACCCGAGATAACCCACACTTGGATTCAATGTAGGAAAACATGGATATGGAGGATAAAATAAGTGTCAAGTTCTAGTTGAGAGTGATAGAAAACATGATTTGACGAAATTTAACAAAAAAACCCCAAACTTGTGATGAGATAAACGTTCATTGTTTTTCTAGTAGCAAAAGTAAACAGATAATGTTTTTTGGTTTTATGTTCCATTTCATAAAGTTGAGGAATTTATTTAGGAGATTGACTAAGAACATAAAGAGATATACTTACTTTTTAAGTAGAGTTTCATCCATTAATAAATTTGTACCACTAACTCATCTTTTTTTTTTCAAATGATGAGTATTCAAGATGACTTGGTCACACCTAAAGCACTATAATCAAATTCTAGAGAATCACATAATCTAAAAAAGATAAACTATATATATTTACTATGTCTTTAGAGATTAACCAAAACTAAAATGGTTAGTACAAGTTCAGATGATCCCCAAAAAGGATTACCCTTTAGAGAAATAAATACTTATCTTAATTTCTAAAATTAAACCAACAATACCCAAAGTTAAATAAATACAATTCAATGTGAAATTTTCCTTAAAATACATCAATATAATCCAAACTAATATTGAAATACAAAACATTTAATAATTTTATTACATAGTCTTCCACGTTAAATTGTATTACCAAATAACATCGACTACTCTTAAAGTCACATACTTAAAAGTAATTATCCTTATCACATATTCTCAATGATAAGTTAATAATTTCCATAAATACCCCAAATATCTATAAATCCTCAATAAAAACATAGATAAAAATCCCCCATTACTCCTCAAATGAAATCCCATAGTATTATATTCTCCTTAGGCATATAGTCTTCCCAACAGAATGAACGTCTTCCAAAATAACATTTATCACTTAATACCAAAATCATTTTCCTATACTAAGGATGTCCATTTGATAACACATAAGATCCCAAATCAACTTATTATTGATCAATAAAAACTTTTAACTAAAAAATTATTCACACTAACCAAGGACATCACATAGTCCAGTGGTAGACAATAAATCCCAATCGTACTATGGTTGTGGGTTTGATTCATGCAACTTTGTCTGATGCAACGGGTTTTCACATGGTCTACGTGTTGTCCTTTTTCAACAACAATTTTTTTATAACGTTCCCAAAATAAGATAAATTCCTCAAAATAAATATAACATAATTTCACCTAAAATGTTATCTCATAACTCAAATTTTTATCCAAAATATTAACAACATGTAATTTCCTCAAATTTAATGATTATATAAACCCAAATGGTTATTTATAACTATATCAACAATAGAAAACACAATTCTTCCTAAAATATAATTTTCATAAAATAAACTATAGGGTTACATATAAGAATAAATTCTTCCAGAGTAATCCCATCAACAAAGAGAAGTAATACTTTTAAACATTTCACCATCCATTTATTTCCACATAGGTTCTTCCTTGACCAAGGGGTTATCCAATAGAATATGGAATTCACTCGAGTAATGCCATGGTCCCCAATATTTACGGAAAATGACGGTAAATGGATTCTTGGGATCATTTTTATTTTCTTCCATATTACTCTTCATTTTTCCTCCTCAATTCTTTACTCTATGTCCTTATTTCCCACACATAATGCATTTCTTTGTTCCATTGATACACTTTCCTAGGGGCCTCCTTCCACATTTCCTGCATGATGGAAATTGAGATTTCTTTTCTCCCTGGTCTCCACTGCTATAGTTCTTACAACTCACTGCATTTCTCATCTTTGTTGATTCCGAGAGTTGGATAATATATATGTTGTTGATCATATTTTTGGAAAACTGATTTGGCATGAACACGATATCTTTTAAACCCATCAACATTCCATTATATTTATCATTTCCTCTATCGTTCCAACCTTTTACATCATGTTCAATGTTACTATCACTTCCTAGGAATCCAGTCATTGACTAACACAAGAAAGCATAGTGTGAGTCATAAAATCATTTAGATAATATCATAACACCTTATTTTCAATCTAAAACACCTTAGGATTAATGATGGTTATTTAGCCTAATATTATATTAAAATCCTTCAAATCAATTTTGTAACAAAAATGTGAATTATCCTAAGCATATCCCTTGGGAGTGTCGTAACCAAGAGTGAAACAAGGCCCGTTTTTGTGCACCAGTTCCCATTCCAGTCTAGATCAATGCAGTGTTTTCAGGTTTTACCCCTAGGTACATTTGTGCTAGAGCCGCATCTGCCTGCTCATATCAAAACAGGGATGTATTGCTTGTAAAACTCACAAAATATCTACAATACCCAAATTCTAGGACGTTCTTCTATACTAATCCCCAAAGTCTATATTAGGGCTATGTGCTCTAATAATAGTTTATCTAAATATAGTTTCCATGGATTGTACTAAACTTCCTATCATACCAAATCTAAGGCCCCGACCCTAGAAGCCTAGAGTCGGTTCATTATTATGTATAATTATCATGATAACAAAAGATCATGTCCCAAAATAATTATTAGTTTAGTATCCTTGGAAGTACTAGATACATTCATAAGGTTTACATTACATCATAAAACGGAAAACTACAACAACATTATTTCTATAGACAACACTGAGATCCCATAGAGTATCCCTACAGGTCAGTCATAATATACTTCTTCGCATCATGGGAAAAATGAAACATAGAAAGGGGTGATCTCATATGCTCAGTAAGGATAACAATATAGCGGAAACATTCATAAATAAGAATAAACATTTAAAGGAAATTTATAAGTCCAACACAAAATCCATTTAAACATGACCTTTTTCATAATATAGAAAAGATAAAATCAAATAATTCCATTTACTTATTCACATGGATATTCTACTATTCTAATAAACACACGTAATATCAATAGCAACTTTCATAACCACATAGGAAAGGCCTTGTTCCAAGACTAAAAATAAGAGTTTGTCAAGGCCTTGTCCAAAGAAACTAGTTTTTCTCATGAGACATACCGATGCATTGAGGAGCTATAGAGGGCTCCACCCGTCACATACTAAGTCCAATGCATTCCACATATGAAAAGTATGAAACATAACATAGACATTCGTATAAAAACTAGCTTACGAAATGTCAATATTTTATCCAAAAACCCTAAATAGAATAAAAATAGAATATCCATAGTCAAAAATCACCCATTCAATAAAATATGGAATATTTTATTGTAACAGATTATCCTCAATCAATAATAATGATTTATATTGATATGCATGAAAATAATCATCAAAACGATTTGAGAGAAATGTCCCCCTTTTTCTTGAAATCATTTAAAAGTCACACTATTTTTCAAGAATCCATCTAAAATTATATTTTTGAATCAATGTGTCCCATACCAATTTGAAATATTAAAAGTAATTTTAATTTTAATAAATTAATTTCTATATAAATAAATCCTTAAAACCATTATTAAAACATGGACATTAATGAAAAATATTTAGAAGAATAAATTTTTAAAACATTTAAAATGATATTTTTGTTAGAGTTCCTAACCAAATGATAGAATCATGAATACAAATAATTTATGTAATAAAAACATTATAATATCTTTTGAATAATTCATTTCATGATATACTATGTAAAAGGATAGTATATACACCTTATAAAAGTGAATTTGCACATAACAACAAAGAAGTCTCAAGGGAATGTTAATTGAGATGAAATCCCTTATAAAGACAGTATCCAAAGGTAATGGAAAAATCAATGAAATAATTATTTGTGAAAAATATAAATACACTCAATATGATTGGATATTCAGTTTAAATCAATCAGAAGAAATTCACACATATTCTATTAAAAACAACACAAATGACTTGGATGTTCAACTCAATGAATATAAATTGAGTTATGATCATGATTATATCAGTGACATGAGAAATTATAAATGGAGTTATCTTGTGTATCAAAAATATATCCACAAAAATGGGATTCAAAATTACTACATAAATATTAAATAGTGATTCCACACATAATCTTGGAGTAAAATAATCAATGAAGTATGTGTAAATCCCACTAAGTTGAAATTGAAATTTGAAATTCCATTACTAATCTTGTAACTTATGAAACATACAACCCATGAAAGAAGTATCATAAAATGAAGATGTAAATACCCATATATTAATGTATGTTACACAAATAATACCATCATGGAAAATAGATATGCCACACAAAAAGAAATAGTGACCAATATAGCATGAATCTCACAGGAATAAAAAGTGAGATGAAAAAACCTTACTCCGTTGTAATCAATCGAGTAGTATGACAAAAAGTTAATAACCACCAAATGAATCACAAAATACCAGGAATATAAAGATAATCATTATAATATATATCAAATGGTATTACACAATACACCACATGCAAAAAATATTTGGTGATTAAGGGAAATCTCACAGAATTAAATGTGAGATAAGAAACCCATTACCTTGTACTTTTCCTTGGTCGAGGGTAGTTTAACCTCCTGTATAATGGTGAAATAATTTTTACTAAATTATAAAAGAACAATATAAATTAATATGATCACATATATGATCTTTTAATTTTTCTTTGTTAATAATATTATAGTACTATCGTTGTTTCGTGTGTTAACTGATTTGTTTTTCTTTTATATGCTTTGTTACGTAAGTAATGTTTTTTATGGATAGAATGTATATTCTTCATATTCAGAATTATATTAAGTCATTAAACATTATTTTTAATCATCTAATGAAAATTAGACTTTAATGGATACGATGGGGAATAAATCTCATCGTGTTGGCGAAGACGGTAAACCGTACGTACACACAAGTGATAATATAATTATTTTGATATTAAAATAATATATAATTGGATGGTATATCAAATATAAAGTATCATTATCATGTTAAATTTATTATTTAAATAAATTATACATCATTATTATTCCCATATAAATAATAATGTATTGAATAACTATTACACCACGACGTGGATACGGTAAGATGTGCGTTCGCACATATGGTGACATGTCATTCAAAGGATGGATATAATAATGCATATGATTTTACCATATTTATAATAAAATAAAAGTATATAGAAGATAATAGGGTTATTATTTAAGAATGGAAACAACAAAGAAAGATGAAGTGGAAGAAGAAAGGAACTTGAAAGAGGTGATAAAATATTTAACACTTCCTCGGGTTCTTCGTTTTGATTTGATCAAAGGGGCTCCATAAGATGGATTTATGAATAAAGAAAATCCTCTACGATTAAGGGAGGACAGTTGAGAGTGTATTTGTGCTTGGGTGGCCAAGCCAAATGGCTTTGAATGTGTGAATTAGAGAGAAGGGTAAGTTCCCTTTTATAAGAGGGGTGAGGGGCACCTTAGGAAAAGCTAAAAACATTATTTTATAATAAAATAATTTTCGGTTTATAATGGCTCCAAAATAAATTATTTAAAGTATAAGGTGGATATGGGTCAAAAAACACTCAACAAATAGGTTTTAGATTGGTTTGGGTTACTATATTAACATTATCTTTTATATTTAACTCTTAGTTAAATAGTTTGACATTTACCATGTCTCTTTGTATTTTATATTATATGGTTAATAAATTTAATATAAACATTAAGGAGAACCTAAACTGGTTTATTATTGACACATATAATATTATTTAAGGCCTATGGATGAACCATTGATTTTTAGGAAATGAAAATCAATTAATAATATAATTTTTTTAAAAAACTCTTTTATGTCAATTTTGACACAATTTCGTATTTTTTATTTCTAAATTAATAACAGCATTATTGCCTCGAAAAAATTCATATAACCAACTCTAACATGTCATATTAATTTATAAAATTAGTGGAATTAATAAAAAGTTTCAAATTACATTTATTTGGATATTTATAATATCAATTATTTTAATATTTCATTAATTAGGTAATTATTGCATCATTATTGTATCATAATAAAAAAATTATATAAATTAAAAAAATATAAATAAAATAACATTGACTATAAAATCATTTTATATTTCTAAGGAATATTTATAGTCGAATTTGTCTTATGTATATCCCTATATTAAAAATGTTTTAGTTATTAATCATTGATTTTAACTTTTTTAACTCTTCTTTAAATAAAAATATAAAAAATGTACAAATCTAATACTAGTGGACCTAAATGGTCATATTTTATTCTTATGGTTTTTTTGGTTGAATTACACTTATCTAATAGAATTTTGACTTGTGTTGGGGTAATAATAATATCATTTTTACCCTTAATTACCCTATTTACTTTTAACTGTGGTAAATAAAAGTAAAAAGTTACTATACACCAAAAAGTCTTTTCATCTCATTGAACAAAATTTTACTTACTGATATCAACCATGTCTCTCGAATCTTTGAAATTCAACTCACAGAAGTGGAAAAATTATGTTTTATGTAAATTTGCAAATCCTCATAGAAGATGGGTAAAAGAAGGTAAAAAGTTCAACAAAGTTTTATACATATAATTTTATTATAAAATGACATAAATAAATTAAATTGAACTTATATAGGTATTATACATCTATTCTAACTTAAAATAAATTAAATAAATAATTATTTAGATAATAATTTGGTTTTAAACTATAATGAGTGTTTTTCACTATTCATCAAAAGTTGAATGTTTTCAGAAAAAACCAAAAATTTACACTAATCTAATTTAGATATTCAAAATTAAAAAATTGTTTATATTTTAACAAATTCAAAACATAGAAGTTTAATTAATTAATTTAAATTTAATTCTCGTTATCAAAACCGAAAAGCAGGTTTTCAAAAAGTAAAAACTATCAAAAGATTGACATGTGTTTATGTCAAATTTAAATGTGAAATTACTTATAATAAAAAAAATTATATTAATTGATAAAAATATAATCTAATTACACTTCCAAACCATTCAAATACATAATTTTACACTATAAATTATTTTTATTAAAAAATTTGTCTTCAATTAAAATGTTTTATTTTTCCGTATTCATCAAAATATACAAGTTATTAGAAAAGTACCAAAAATTTATCCTGATTAAATTTTTATGTACTTATTCTAAAGAAGAATATAATTTCATTAAATTGAATATATAAAATTGTCAAATATTGGTTTTAAAAAGGGTTTTCCTTTAAAAGGTGGTAAAATTGTATTTTTTGAAAAATACTTCTTTTATCTGAAAAATGAATTTGTTCTAATATAATGTCTAAGAAACACATAATATGGATTCTAATATTATATGGAGTATTTAAAATTAAAAAAATAGTTAATACTATTCATAGTCTCTTTTGAACGGCTAGTTTGGTAAGTTGTGGTGCACTCGTACTCGGTGTTGTGTGTATTGAAAGCTATTGAATTACTTTAATGAAAATATGTTACTATGAAATATTGGGGAGTTATAAAAATATATGGTAGAAAACAATGAGTATTTAAAAATTCATACCTTCACCCATAAATCTAACTATTAAAACTTGTCTGTAACCCATAAGAAGACATGAAAATCAACCCACTCCAACAAAGTATGCCATCAGTCTCATGTTGATGTGTCTAAAAAATCCTTCCGGTCATGTTTGGTAGAAAACATGAGAAGGCGCACAAAATTTATTGCATTTAACAAGTATGTCAACATCCTCATATGGCAGTGTCCAAGAAATCCCACTTGTCAATTTTACTGGAAATATATGAACATGAAAACAGATATACCCACATTTATCAATCGTGACAGTAATCTCTCTTGGTAGCATCCCAAGAAGTCAGCTGGAATGTTCTGATGATGAATAAAGGACATACCCAAATCTCTAATTTGAAACCTAAGAAATGTCAGTATACAATTTTATGAAATAGAGTAAAATAAAATGTACACACACCTAATCTAACCACATAATGGGAATTTTTATTCATTATAGTCACTGAAGTCACCATGCACATCTGAAAAATGATGAAAGGGTGGGAAAAAGTTTCTTCCCATGTCCTACAGACCTATAAGGATATCATAACAGTGACCATAGTGGTAGATGGGAATATACATAACAGCATCACTAAAAATGGGTTTATTCATCGTCATGTCATCCAAGAGAAGATATACACCACTTCTCTCATCCTGGAGGTTCATGGGCCAAATTTCTGTGGGATATCAAAGTAGTCAGATCAGTTCCACACCCCCATTCCTATTGTAGGTAATCAACCGATCAAAATAGGCACTATGAGGAAGGTACAAATCTAGGCCAAATTTCAGAAGCCTACTAAAAAATTCATGCAGCAACATGGGATATTTTCAAACAAGATTTCATCCCTAAAAACTTCTTTCCCCAATAAGTGGTCCCTATCACTTGCAAGTAGGCATCCAAAAAGAAGCCCTTCTAGTAACTAGCACCAAAGGCGTAAATCCCTAAAATAGGGAAGGCATTGCCTTTATAAAGTGTAAACACACAAAACTAAGCACACAACATGATATGAAACAATAAGAAAACTGTATAACCAAAATAAAGTGTTGAAAGTAAATGGGCCGAAATACAGGCCCAACTGGAAAGTACAAGTACAACTGAAAAACATGTAAAACAGAAGAAAGGTAATACAACTGCCAGATCATCCTCTATAATTCCTACCTAAAGGGTAGGTATAGATAGCCTCCCCATTAATCCATGTCTGTCAGTCCCCTCCATGTATCGACTCATCGTAAGGTCCACCTCTGGGTACCATCTAGTCCTGATAGTCTCGGCCTCAGTCAGCATTGTCTGTCATCTGAAACCTACATAATGAAGTTTCTGCATAGACCGTGCAGGGGTGAGTATAATGATACTCATTAGGGACCCTGATACCCTCAAGGTCTCACAAAATCCAACAAGGATAAACCAGAAATTATGAAATCAAAAGATAACCTTATTTAGGTTTATGCCCATACATATACCTAAGTTATCAAGTAATACATCTCAATCATGAGGTAAACACAAAAGTTATTGACTCAGCTCAACCAGGATTTTATTCACACTATTGAAACCCCGGTTTCTAGAAAACTCATGCTCAATCGAGTATAGTGGGCTTGCCGCGTCACACAGAGGCGCTTCCCAGTAACCTTGACTACTGAGCTACTCCTCCTGTCAAGTACCATGGTTCTGCCGTGCTCACACAGAGGAGCTCCCCACCGTGGGTCTGTCGTGTCACATAGAGGCGCTCCCTCTCTTAGCATGATGAGGTAATCCTCTGGTCGTGTACCGTGGGTAAGCTGTGCTCACATAGAGGTTCTCCCTACCGAGGGTCTGACGCGACACCAAGGTGCTCCCCACTTGGCTAGTAGAATCACTCTGAGTCGTATCGGACAGCAGTCATTAGGTCTCAGCCAACTATGAGGTCTCCGCACTATGCTCGCTCGTCTACGGGACGATTCACTCCACAAACAGTAGGTCAATACTCCAACTATAACGAAGTCCCACGCAGAAGTATCTCAATGGCCCGCCTTGCTTTGGGGTCTCGACACAATAAACGGCACGTCAATCAGACGCTCGACCTTTGACTTATTATTTTTTAGTCATGGGGACCCAGTTGGATTCATGAAAATCTAACATGACCATATGTCACCTTTACCCTGAACACCAGTGGGGTATACTCAATGGGACCGTCATGCTCAAAGAGAACTAGCACCACTGGCAGTTCATCAAACAATCATCGGTGCCAAAGATATGGCCAACGAATGTAATGGGGTCAGTAGTGGGCCTTGGTCTAGTCTAAACTGGTCAAACCAACTTGGCCAAACCCAATCTAGGTTGACTCAGTCAGACCTGTTGGGTCTAGACCGACCCATTGGGTGGGCCAGCCTATTAGGTTCGTCCCGAGTTCGGGGTCGGTTCGTCCTAGAGCATCATGATGGTGTGGCCCAGCTTAGTTCGGCACATAGGCCACGGCTGGACTGGTTCAGCTAGGGCACCGCGAGAGGGAGGTTGTGGGCTGGTTCGGGAGGTCGGGCGGCCGGGTGGCGGTGGGGCAGGGCACAACCAGGCAGGCACGAGGGAGGGCGGGGTTCCAGGTGGGCCGGCGGGTGGCTGGGGAGGCCACGGCCATGTCGGCAGTATGTCGGGAGGCAGAGATGCCATGCCGGCACGGTTCGGGCCGGCGTGGTTTCAGCGCAGTTTGAGCCAGCATGGGCCGGCGGGGTTCAGCCGGAGCGCACAGGAGGCCAGCGGTGGTTCGGCCCGCGGAGGCGGCTCGGTCAAGGCACCAGAACACCGCAGGGGGGTTCATGGAGGCTGCGGGAAGTGCAACCTTTACCTATGCCTTCGTCTCCTTCTATGCTGCTTCGTCGCAATGCTGAGAAACAACACAAAAAAGAACGACAGAGGGGTCGGACCATGTTGGTTTGCCCCGAACCCACTGCATTTAAGGTGGTAACACTTGGATCATCAAAGAGTAAGAAAGATGAACAAAAATTGTTTTACAACCACACACCGATTCCTTTCCAATCCGATGAAGAGAACGGGAAAAATGTTACAGAAAATAAACCCCCAAACATTGATTGTCAGACATCGATGTAGATTTCATTGGAAGAAGATGAAAGAGTTCCTCGTTCATCACATCCACCAGGCACTCCCAATCCCGAGTTGCATCAGCTCATTGATGACGATGCAGAGGGTAGGTCAGTTGAAGACACCCCATGTCGATAGGATCCGAGGGAGGAAGTTGAAGAAGGTTGACGTTCTTCATCAGTGGATCATTCTTTGTGGGAAGAAATTTTCTCCCAAACTCTTCTCTTGCCAAGCTCCACCAAATGATAAATACCAAGAAAAAATAATAATATATTGAGTTTATATGTTATTTATTATATGACAAAAAAATCAAATTGGTGAATTAATAACTTGGATCCCCTAAGTAATTCATGAGTGTTTCCAGAAATTAATTTGGAGAGTTCACACCAATTAATTAAAGGGGAGGTCAAGAGGCTCTCCCTCATTAATGAGGAATAGTTGAGAGGTTTTACTCTCATCCATCAAAAAGGGGCTTTAGCCCCGTGTGGTCCCCATGACATAACCTCTCATGGGAGGTTAGGTTCCGGTGGGACCCACCACCATAACCACTCATGGGAGGTTAAGGTGTGGTGGTCCCACCTCCAACTTCCATGAGGAGGTTTTAACCACCAAACACCAACATGGCGGCTCAAATAAAAATAATGTGAAGCTCTCTTTATTTTATTATTTTCCACGAAAACCCAAAAATTATATTTTAAACTCGACCCACTGCCGTCGAAGTGAAAAAATTATTAAATGAATATTGGCACTGTGAGTTCAACGGTGCCCTCAGATTTCAATTCTGAGCTCCGGATCAAAAGTTATAAAAATTCGCTCGTATGATTACTGACTGTACCCAAACAAAATATCTGAAATTGATTCCGGGCACACCAGGCCTCGGAATCATGCGCCGTCAATTTTTTGGGACTCGTAAAATTCCAAATTTTTTAAGAAAAAAATTCCACGGAATTTTCGGGTCTTTACATTCTCCCCAACTCAGGGATTTACGTTCCCATAAGCTACAACTCGAACTATGGGAACAAGTGGGGGTACGAAGCATGCATCAGAACCTCCCACTCCCATGTGCTCTCCTGGAGGTTCCCTTGATGCCAGTGAATTCCCAACGAAGGTATCAACCATCCACATAGGATCGGCTCCTGTTGATCCTCAATCTCAACTAGAACCTCTGTGAAAGTCACCACATCATTAACATCTACCTCTCCATGGTCGATGATGTGAGAAGAGTTGTGTACATACCTCCTCAACTGAGATACGTGGAAGACGTCATGCACCCGGTGCAATTATGGTGGAAGATATAAGTGGTAAGCCACTTTTACTACTCTGTTGAGGACATGGAAAGGTCAGTTGAATCTCATAGATAAATTGCTACCTCGGCCAAATCTCTATAGACCTCATCGAGATGAGACCCGTAGAAAGACATGGTCGCCATACTCAAACTCCAGAGGTCTCTGTCTCTTGTTGGAATACGACTTCTGCCTACTCTATGTAGTCTTCATATACTCCTCGATGATCTGCACCTTCTCTGTGATAGCCCGTAACATCTCAGGTCCCACTAGTGCTGACTACCCAGGGTCAGTCTAGCACAAAGGTGATATGAAAGGTCATCTGTATAACGCCTCAAAAGGTTTTATCCCTATGGTGGAGTGATATTTGTTCTTGTATGAAAACTCCACCAAAGTTAAGTGATCCTCCCAGCTATGACCGAAATCAAGGACACAAGCACGCAGCATGTCCTCAAGGGTTAGAATGGTCCGCTTAGTCTGGCCATCCTTCTAAGGATGGAAGGGGGTGCTCAGATGAAGCTGCATCCTGAAAGCCTCCTACAACCCCTTCAATAACCAGGATGTAAACCGTGTGTCATGATCAGAGACAACCGAAAAAGGTACTCAATGTATCCACACAATCTCCTGCATGTAGAGGCGTCCCAAGCTCTCTTTTGAGCCCTACTCTCTGATCTGTAGGAAGAGGTCCAACATGGTGAGTCAGTCAACAATCACCCAAATCGAGTCGTGGCCCTTGGATGTATGTGGAAGACCCGTCATGAAGTGCATGTATATCCCATACCACATCCACTCTGGGACCTCTAAAGGTTGAACCAAGCCTACTGGTACCCGGTGCTCCACCTTCACTTACTGATAAGTCAGGCATCGAGAGACAAAATGTTAAACTTCTTTCTTTATACCTGGACACCAATGTTGTCATCAAAGGTCATGGTACATCTTCGCCACTCCTGGATATACCGCTAGAGGGGATGCGTGGAACTCCATCAATACATCAACTTAAAGTGACACTAGTACCATAGTGTGTCCTCGAAAGAGGATGATGTGCTCCCCACCTTCAAAAAATCCACCAGGTGCCTGCTTTGTGGATATCTGAGAATGTCTTGTCTCACAGTCAGGGTCCCCATGTTGTGCCTCTCCGACTCACTGAAGAAGTGGGGGAGTGACCGTAAGGGACTATAGGAAAGAATATCCATCTCTATCCACAAAGGATATCTGCAAAGCATCTAGATTCTCTATCGACAGATCTCCTATTGAGTGTATCTGCTACAACATTCCTCTTTCTAGGAGTATAGACTATCTTGAAGTCATACTCCTGGAGAAACTCACGCCATCAACACTATCTCAGGTTCAGGTCCTTCTAAGAGAAGATACACCTAAGACTCTTGTGATCAGAGTACACGGTAAAACGCTCTCTCATCAGATAGTGTTGCTGCATCTGGATGGTGAAGACCACTACTAATAACTCCAAGTCCAGGGTAGCATAGTTCTGCTCGTGCTATCTCAGCTGCTGAGAACCATACACGATCACTGCTTGCTCCTGCATCAAGAAACACCCGAGTCTGGTCCCAGATGCGTCACAGTAGATTACATACCCTACGTCTTCTTATAGAAGCCTCATAATTGGGGCACTAGTCAGCCTCTACCTCAACTCCTAAAATCTCTCCTGGCATCTCTCCGACCACATGAAGGGTTTACCATTCTTCGTCAAGGCTGATAGTGGTGCTGCCACTATGTAGAGGTTTGGAACAAACCTCCAGTAGTACCCATCTGAGCCCATGAAACTTTGTACCTCTGTCACACTCTTGTGTGGTTCCTAAGAAAGTACTACCTCAATCATTGTTGGATCTACTGCAACTTCAGACTCCGAGATGACATGTACCTTGAAGTGAACCTCTTGGATCTAGAACTGGCACCTCAAGAGCTTACCATAAAGCTGGTGCTCTCAGAGTGTTTCTAGTACTACCTATAAATGGTAGGTATGCTCCACTCAGTAGATGAGTAGATCTGAATGTTGTCGATGAAGACTATGACAAAGCGATCAAGGTGCAGCAGAAAGATCATGTTCATGAGTCCCATGAACAATGCTGGGGCATTGGTTATGCCGAAAGTAATAACCATGAACTTTTAGTGGTTGTACCGACATTTAAAGGCCGTCTTCTGGACATCCACATCTCGAAATCCGTACTGGTGATAACCTAATCTGAGGTCAATATTTGAGAACCATCGTGCTCCCTTCAACTTTTCAAAGAGGTCATCAATCCTCAGGAGTGGGTACTTGTTCTTCACGGTCACCCGGTTTAGGTAACGGTAGTCCATACAAAGACTTAAGCTCCCATCCTCCTTCATGGAAAATAGAATTGGGGCTTCCCATGGAGAAAAACTGGGCTGGATGAGTCCCTTCCCCTTTAAGTCCACTTGCCGCACCCGTAGCTTGCGAAGCTCTACAGGAGCCATCCGATATGCTGGTGTAGATATCGGTGTCATCCCGGGGTATAGGTCAATATAAAAGTCCACCTCTCTGTGAGGAGGTAGTCTTGGAATAATGTCAGGGAAAACATCCGCGTACTAGTGCACCACTATAGGATAGATCAGACTCTTCATATCAACTACTCCAAGGGTAAAGCAGGCCAGCATATGAGTGATCGGCTGCACCCTCCTCTGAGTAAGTCTGTCATGTGCTGCAAAGGCTCCCTTCTCACCGGTGAACGTAAACCTGGTCTCATCCGTGCAGACACACCACGCTTTCGGTAAGAACCCAGATCTTCATTTTAGGTATTTTTTCTTTTTTTCGGGAGTTTTGGAGAAAAATAGTGTTTCTGGAAATTTTTGATGTACACTCCATGTAATTTCTGAGTACACGCTGTGTACTCTTTTCTGGCTCGAAGCCATGTGCTGGTCATGCCCAGGCCACACACCCGGTGTGTAGGGGTGACGTGGAGGACACATAAATCAGATTATAGAAAAACCTAGTACATGACGTGTACTATAAAAGTACACACCATGTACTTTATTTTTTTCATTAAACAGATCGGGGTCGTGCCCAATCGACAAAAAGCCCTTCTTCTCCAGCATCATTGTCCGAGAGTGTCGGGAAGCCATGGATCTCCGACAAGCTTCCTTCCTTCGTCCGTTCTCCGAATCGATCAACGTTGATTGCGTTGGAATCATAGTGGTGAGTTCTCTCTTCTGTTTTATCCTTGTTCCATGTTTCCTCCTCGTTTCCAAGTTTTCGTGGGTTGAGCATTTTTTGCGTTTTCTCAGATCTTCGACATTCTAAGGGGTATAAATCATCGTGGTGCACGTATATCAATCTCCTAGCACCAAGTTTGGTGGTTTGTTCTTTCCTATAGGATGTCTATGAATATTTTGCGCAAATTACTCCAATTCCCTTGAACATGGAATTTTGGGTTTCTTGTTTTTCCCCTGCGGTTTGTCTTCTTTTCTTGATTTCTTTAGTAGAGATCATTACTAGTAAATTTGGATAATTTATACTGTATTCTAATGCTTCAACTTGAATTTTTTTCTTTTTATGTTTTTTTATAGTTGTCATGCCTTGTTGTAGGATAGTGGATCTATTGTACTGTTATGTTGTTGTGCCTTAGATTGAAATCCAAGTAGTTCATGAGGTTTACTTGGGACGATACGAACTCTCTACATGTTTGTTATACACAGGGCTGTGAGAACCCAGTGTAGAGAATCATAGGGAGAATAGATGGAAGGGATTCTCAAGAGTGTGCTTAATTTATGATGCGATACCACATGGGGAATTGAAATTGAGTGCTTCCTCGGAGAGTCTGTAGTTCCCCAACGCGGGCTACAGGGGGAATTGACGTTGAGTGCTTCCCCAGAGATCCTTTAGTATGATAGGGGAATATAGGGGGATTTTATGGTTAGTGATTCCCCAGAGAGTCTATTAATTCTTTAGCTGAACCAGAGGGGCGAGACTGTGTGTGCTTCCCAGAGGGTTGCTAGTACTTATAGATTGAGCCTTAGGGGTTAGGCTGTGATAACTACCTAGTGGTTACCTTTTGTTTTGATTGATTGAGTGGTTTTTTTGTAGATTATATGATGGAACTATGGATTGTTACAACTGTATATTATCATGTTTACTGCTTGTTGTTTACTACTTATTGTACTTTACCTGCTGTATATTCACTGACTGTTAGGCACAGATCTTTGGGTGGTTGCCTATTAGGACATTGTCTCACACCCTATTTTGGTCATGATTTTGGGCCCAAACAGATTATTTTTTTGCAGGTATAGATAAGGGAAATCACCCTTCTACTTTAGGTTCTTGATTGCACTGGAGCTGGAGAACATGGGACCGAGCCGAGTCTTGCAATGCTAGGGAGTTGCTCATTTGTTTTTCTTTTGTACTTGGGCTTACTATTGTATTTCATCATTGTGACTTGTTTGATTGTTTTTCCTAGACATATATGTATCATTCATAATTTAATATATTTCTTCTCTAGATGTTTATTTGTTAGTCTTCTGGTATTTACTGTTAACTCTTGTATGCATGTCTTCTACTTCTTCTATTGATATTATTTATTTTCTCTTCCGCTGTGTATTGTTCCAAGGAGGGCATAGATTCCCCACTATCATACCCAAGGCCCTCACTAGTAGTTGGAAACCTATAGCTTTTGGGGAAATGCGCTTGAAGCCATGTGATCAACCGGGTACAGGGCACCTATGGGTGGATTTCGGAACCGGGACATTACAAAGTAGTATCAGATGGCTTCATTTCTCTTGATTTATAGTTTGGAGCCTTCAGCCAGGGATATGAAGGATTGGGTACTTGGTAATAAGTTGTGCCCGGGAGTAGTTAACCCGTGTATAGGGAAAGGCCATACTACCTCAATTATTGCAGTTTTCTGGTTTTACGATTTTAAGGTTGATATGATTTCACCTAGAGTGATTCACATGATTTGTGTTGTTATTGTTATTGTTATTATGGTTTTATTTCTATCACAACCCGATGAGATTAGGGTATTCCATCTCATGCATCATGTAGGCAATTGCTAGAAATCAGATGCCATGCATTCTTGCCATGCCATCTAGGGTGTATTAGCAATTGCAGGTTGTTGTGATAGACTTTGTGTAGATTATGCATGCTATTGTGATAGATGCTTTTTTAGAATCTCTGTTGATTGTTAGAGGACTATTTCTATCGTACTTTGATTAAATGGTTTCCAATA
Organism: Viscum album; assembly: GCA_963277665.1. Lineage (NCBI taxonomy): Eukaryota > Viridiplantae > Streptophyta > Magnoliopsida > Santalales > Viscaceae > Viscum > Viscum album. The sequence continues at coordinate 38,545,940 of OY728138.1, forward strand.
TTTGATTTGTGGGGTGTATGGTCCCTCAAAAATTGGAATTTGGCACCTTAATTCTCGTTTTTTAGAGTTTTCTGGGCTTCGGTGCAGTTTCAGAGCTACTTCCTATAAAAACCCAGAATACACGGTGTGTACTTTATATATACACACCGTGTAGTTTTAAACTGTGTCACTGACTTTCTGAGCCGAAACACGGGTTTTGAAAAATCTCCCGGAACATGCTGTGTATGGTAGATACACGTCGTGTAGTAGTGAGCGTGTACCTGGCCATGTAACGAACAACATGGGTTGGGGAAGCTCGTGTCATACACGCCGTGTTATGTATAAACACGCCGTGTATCCTTGTTCCCATTACCCATCAGTGTCACGAACAACACGGGATAGTATCCTCTCCACCTATACAATCTGTGTTGGTTTGGAACACACCGTTTAAGGGTCAGTCGTGTACTTGGTCATGTCTCCAACAACACGGGTCAGGAAAAATCTTCAAGTACACACCGTGTTTGTTTATAACACGCAGTGTAGTCTCAGCAGTTTAGTCGGTCGTGTAACTAACAACACTTGTCATTGAAACTGTGCCTACTACACACTGTGTCCATAGGGAACATTCTGTGTAGTCTCATTTTATGAAGACCGTGTGGGTTAGCCGTGAATGGAGACACGGGTAGGGGAGTGGAGTTATGTACACGCCGTGTATAGTTTATACACGCCACATAGTCTTGTTTTATAAATCTTATGTGTTTCCTTCTCCTGTTTCCATTTTGTACTCCTTTGTTCATTGTACTTGTTTTTTTTATAATCTAAGGTATGCTATTGATCTTTTATAGCTATGCCTCTGAGACGTCCTCTGGTTGTACGTCAGTTGCCAGGCAGTGATCAGACGTTAGAAATGGATGATCAAGGACTTCATGCCGATCCTCCAATCGGGCCAGCCATGGCACTGGCTGTCATACAAGTTGTGGGAACTGATGCGCAGTTCAAGGAAGGTTTTATGAGTATGATTCAGACATTTTAGGGAGCACCGCTTCCTACCACATCTATGGAAGCCTTGACATGGGTTTTACAGCAGCATTATCCTCCTGCTTTCTCAGGGGAAGGAGGACCACAGACTGCATAGTCATTGCTGGAGGCTATTCTGACTACCTTCAAGCATCTGGAGACACCTCCAGAGAGGTGATTCAATATCTCTACTTACATGCTCTGAGACTCCGCCAAGAGGTGGTGGTACGTGATCTCACAGGTGGGTCATCAACAGGTTATGGCTTGGTAGGAGTTCCAGTGCGTGTTCTATGACTACTTCTACCCGGACACCCTGAGGGCTGATCGAGCCCAGGAGTTCATGAGTCTAGAGTAGGGTACTCTTTATGTCATGGAGTATTCCTCTCGTTTCACTGATTTTCAGCATTTAACACCCCTTTGGGATGGAAGTGGGGTGTTTTTAACAAGGAAGTTTGAGGATGGTCTCAGGCGGGAGATCCGCTCGCTGGTGAATATCTTCCAGTTGACTTATATCACTTCCATCATCAACCAGGTGCTAATTGAGGAGCGTAATTTGAGAGTCTCCGGAGCTGCGAGCTAGGGTGGTTCTGCTTCCAGAGCTAGTGTCTCTCTAGTTGATAGAGGGAAGCACCATAGGGAGCCTACACATTGTGATCCGTGGAGGTGAGATACAGATTCACGTAGCTAGGTGGTATGCTACCAGTGTGGAAGGGTCGGGAACACGAGGCCACAGTGCCAGGGAGACCCAGTGGAGTAACAATATTGCGGAAAGATGGGTCACCTCCAGCGTTTCTACCAGGTTTTCTCACCACTGGCTGGTGACGGGGGTTCTTCCTTGACTGCAAGTTCTGGAGCAACACCACCAGTTTCTCACCAGTCGGGGAACTGTAGTTCTTCTGGCCATTCAGGCTGAGGTGGAGGTCGTGGCCATGGCAGTTAGTCACTGGTACTTCAACGTCAGTAGGGGGGATCCGCTCAGAGTGGTCAAGCAGGGTCACATGGCTACAGGGCAGGTCATACATTTGTAGTGGAGCAGACCTATCAAGAGCAGGATCCCAGACCTTCTACAGTTCGAGGTACGATTTTAGTATCCTCAGTTTTATCTTCATCTCTTTTTGATACTGGTGCTACACATAGCTTTATCTCTATTCCTGTCCAGGAGAGCCTTGGGCTATGTATCTTTTCTTTTGCAGACTCGTTGACACATGACACACCTTTGGGGATGAGGACATCTAGTGTACGTCAGTGCAAAGGGTTCCCTCTTGAGGTTGTAGGGTATTGTTTCTTAAGGGATCTTTATGTCCTAGAGATATAAGGTTATGATTTCATTCTTGGAATTGACTGGTTGGTTCCCTTCCTAGAAGTTATCGACTGTTATTGCCGCAGGGTGAGTTTCATTTCACCAGTGGGTGAATATTTCCTTCATAGAGGTGAATGGTATGTTCAGGCGAGTTGAGAAGGACTCGAGCATCATGGGCTAGGAAGGGGTGATGTCCCAAATTTCTAGTCTTTATCTAGATGACCAGGGGACTTCACAGTTGAACTTTCCTCCAGTGGTGGATTGTTTCAGGGATATCTTTCCAGAGGACTTTTCAGGTTTTCCTCCAGATCATGAGGTGGACTTCTCTATTGATATCATGCTAGGAGCGGCACTAATGTCTATTCCTCCATATAAGATGGCTACACCTAAGTTTTAGGAGCTCAAGAAGCAGTTGGAGGAGTTGCAGGCAAAGGGTTTCATCCGACCCAGTACTTCTCCTTGGGGTTCGCCTGTTCTGTTTGCGAAGAAGGCCAACGGTACCCTTAGGCGCAGTGTGGATTATCGGAAGCTGAACCAGTTGACGGTCAAGAACTCGTATCCCTTGCCTATGATTGATGACCATTCCGATTATCTTTGAGGAGCCGTGCTGTTCTCGAGGATCGTTTTAAGGTCCGGTTATCATCAGTTGCACGTTAGACCATCAGATATACCTCTGACAGCATTCAGGAGAAGGTATGGCCGCTACGAGTATACGGTCATGTCGTTCGGTCTCACGAATGCACTAGTAGTTTTCATGGAACTGATGAACCGAGTGTTCCATCCTTACGTGGATTGCTTTGTCGTGGTCTTCATGGATGATATATTGGTGTATTCTCACACTCGACATGACCATGTTATCCATCTTGAGATCGTTTTGAGTACACTAAGAGAGCATCACCTTTATGCTAAACTCTGGAAATGCAACTTTTGGATGGATTAGATTCACTTCTTTGGTCACGTCATCTTAGAGGCAAGAGTAACTATGGACCCATATAAAGTGGGAGCTGTAGTTTCATGGGAGTAGCCGAAGAACATTTTTGAGGTATGGAGTTTCATAGGGATAGCTGGATACTACAAATGCTTTATTCAGGACTTCTCATGCCTAGCATCACCTTTAGCAGGTCTGACCAAGATGGGGACAAAGTTCTTATGGTCATATTCTTGTGAGACTACCTTTCAGGAGCTAAAAGGAAGGTTGACATCAGCACAGATACTAGTCTTTATAGAGGTAGGCAAGAGCTACACTATTTATTATGATGCTTTAGGTATCAGACTGGGCGATGTGCTTATGTAGGGAGATGGAGTCGTTGCGTACGGGTCTCGACAGTTGAGGCCACATGAGAGGAACTACCTGACACACTATTTGGAGTTAGTAGCTATTGTTAATGCCTTACGCTATTGGAGACATTACTTTCTGGGACAGCACATTGTGGTTTTCACTGATCACAAGAGTCTCAAGTACATATTCACTTAGCATGATCTGAATCTGATATAGTAAAGGGGGTTTAGTATTTTCAGTCTTTTGATTTTTGAGCCTTTCTATACGCCGGGAAAGGGAAACGCAGTGGCAAATGCATTGAGCAGGCGAACTCAGATTCAGTCAGTTCAGGAGGCCAGTAGTGAGTTGAATCTTATGGATATGTTCTTTGAGATGCATCTGGAGGTACATGAAAGACAAAGACAGACCTTCCTTTCTTCTATAGTTGTTACCCGTACACTACTTGATCGGGTACGAATAAGGTAGATATTAGACTCTGAAGGCATAGTCCTGTGGGAGAGTGTGTCAGGAGAGGACCCTCTTCCTAGATGGACAGTGGGTGAGGAAGATATCTTGCATTACCAGGGACGCGTATGGGTGCCATCAGACATATGCAAGGAGCTGATGTGGGATTTTCATTCCTCAGTTTGGCTAGTTCATCTTGGCATCACCAAGATGTATCTGGATCATCATCGCCAGTACTGGTGGCCAGGTATGAAGAGGCATGTTGACGGTTTTTTCTTTTGGTGTTCTACATGTAAGCCGGTGAAGGTGTATCATCAATGACCAACAGGCCTTTTGTAGAAGTTACCCATTCAGGAGTGGAAGTGGAACTATTCCGTGATGGACATTGTGACCGGATATCCGAGATCGCTTCAAGGGAGCGATGTTGTTTGGGTTGTTGTCGACGGGATTATGAATGTTTGTCACTTCTTACTGATCAATGAGACCTTCAGTGTTGATGATCTGGGATGACTGTACATCTAAGATATTGTACGTCTTCATGGAGTTCCACACTCCATTGTTTCAGATAGAGAAGTGTGCTTTACTTCTCGGTTCTGGCTGGGGCTTCAGAAGGCCTTGGGTACACAGGTACTTTTGAGTACAACATACCATCCCCAGACAGATTTCCAGTCAGAGCATACAATCTAGGTGCTTGAGGATATGCTCTGAGATTGAATTCTAGACTTTGGAGGTTCTTGGGGGAAGCATATCCCCCTGGTAGAGTTTTCCTACAACAACAATTTTCAGGCGACTATTCAGATGGCACCTTACGAGGATTTGTACGGTAGGCCATGCTGATCACCTTTATGGTGGCTGGAGGCAATGGAGGCATCTTTACAGGGACCTCATCTTGTTCAGGATACCTTAGAGCAGATAGAGTTGATTCGAAAGAGGATGGCTACAGCACAGTCTCTACAGTAGTCTAATGCTAATCAGCAGAGATGACCTCTAGAGTTCGAGGCCGGGGATTAGGTTTTCATGTGTGTTGCACCAAGGTTGGGAAACAAGAGGATTCAGAGACATTGTAATCTTTCACAATGGTATGTAAGGCCATTTTATGTTTTAGAGAGAGTTGGGATGGTCACCTATCAATTGCAGCTACCTTAGAGGTACCGGGCTATACATGATGTCTTCCATGTCTCTCAGCTCTGACATTACTTTTCAGACTCATCTCATGTCTTTTAACCAGAGGAAGATGAGCTCGATGTGGATGCATCATTTGAGAAGCATCCTATCTGGATTTTTTATCGTAGTACAAAGGTTCTCTGTGGGTGGTATGTTCCATTAGTACAGGTGCTATGGAAGAATGGGCGAGTACAGGACGAGACCTGGGAGAGGGAGGCCGATGTACGATCACAGTGGCCGGAGCTATTAGGGGTTTCTTCTTTCATGCCTCGTCAGGGAAATTTGGGGACAAATTTCATTAAGGGGGGAAGTTTGTAAGAACCTTAATCTCCATTTCAGGTATGTCTTTCCTTTTTCGGGAGTTTTTGACAAAAATGGAGTTTCTAGAAATTTTTGAAGTACACGCTTTGTGCTTTTTGAGTACACTCTGTGTACTCTTTTCCAGCTCGAAGCGGTGTGCTGGCCTTGCCCGGGCCACACACACGGGGTGTAGGGGTGACGTGGAGGCCACTTAAAGCGGAGTATGGAAAAACCTGGTACACTCCCTGTACTCTAAAATTACACGCCATGTACTTGCTTTTTTTCATTAAACGGACTGGGGTCGCGCCTAATCGACGAAAATCTTTTCTTCTCCAGCTTCTTCGTCCGAGAGCACCACGAATCCATGGATCTTCGACAAGCTTCTGTTCCTCCGTTCGTTCTCCAAATCGATCATCGTTGATTATGTTGGAATCGTAGTGGTGTTTCCTCTATTCTGTTTTAGCTTTTTTCAATGTTTCGTCCTCATTTCCAAGTTGTCCTAGGTTGAGCATTTTTTTTTGTTTTCTCAGATCATCAATGTTCTAAGGGGAATCAATCATCGTGGTTCATTTATATCGATCTCCTAGGATCAAGGTAGGTGGTTTGTGCCTTTCTGTAGGATTTCGGTTAATATTTTGTGCAAATTCAACCAATTCCCTTGAATGGGGAATTGTGGGTTTCTTGTTTTTCCCCTGGTATTTGTCTGCTTTGGTTGATTGCTTGAGTTGAGATCATTATATGTAAATTTGGATAATTTATACAATATTATTGTGCTTTGATTTTCATGTTTTTCTTATTAGGTGTTTTTTCAGTTGCCATGCCTAGTTGTAGGATAGTGGAACTGTTGTACTATTATGCTGTTGTGACTTAAATTGATAGCCAAGTAGTTCGTGAGGTTTACTTGGGCCGATACACGCGATATGCATGTTTTTTATACACAGGTCTATGAGAACCAACTCTAGCAGACCATAGGAAGAATGGACGGAAGGGCTTCTCTAGAGGGTCCTTAATTTACGATGTGAGGCCAGAGGGGGAATTGACATTGAGTGATTTCTCAAAGAGTCTGTAGTTCCTTGACGTGGGCCACATGGGGAATTGACTTTGAGTGCTTCCCCATAGATCCTTTAGAATGATATGAGACTATAGGGGGAATTGATAGCGAGTGCTTCCCCAGAGAGTCTATTAATTCTTTAGCAGAATCAGAGGGGAAAGAATGTGTGAGCTTCTTAGAGGGTTGCTAGTACTTTTAGGTTGAACCTTAGGGGTTAGGCTATGAGAACTACCCGGTGGTTACCTTTTGTTTTTCTTTCTTGAGTGGTTTTTTCTTGTTTTTAGATTATATGCTGGAACTGTGGATTGTTACTGCTGTGTATTATCCTGTTTACTGCTTGCAGTTTACTACTTACTATACTTTACCTTCCGTATATTCACTGACTGTTAGGCAAAGTTCTTTGGGTGGTTGCCTATTGGGACTTTGTCTCACACCCTATTTGGGTCATGCTTTTGGGCCCAAACAGAATATGTTGTTGCAGGTATAGATAATGGAAAGAGCCCTTCTACTTTAGGTTCTTGATTGCACTAGAGCTGGAGAGCATGGGACCGAGCCGACGCTTGCGATGCTGGGGAGTTTCTCATTTGCTATTCTTTTGTACTTGGGATAAGAAATGTATTTCATCATTGTGACTTGTTTGGATGTTTTTCCTAGACATATATGTATCATGCATCATTTCATATATTTATTCTCTAGTTGTTTATTGTTTAGTCTTCCTCTGTTTACCGTTTACTCTTGTATGCATGTCTTCTACTTCTGCTATTTATATTATTTATTTTATCTTCCGTTGTGTACTCTCCCAAGGAGGGAATAATTTCCCCACTATCACACCCAATTCCCTCACTACTAGTTTGCAGCCTCTGGCATTTGGGGAAATGCTCTTGAGGCCATGTGACCAACCGGGTACGGGGTTCCTCTGGGTGGCTTCCAGAACTAGGACGTTATACTTTGCACCTAATACACTCAATCAGGGGATGGACTATAGATAACCAATCCATACCTAATATGACATCGTAAGGCCTCGAAGACACTATGAGGAGATCCCAGCCAAAGCTCTTTCCTCCTAGAGTAAGCTCACACTGTCGGCACCAGTGCGTAATCGTCGAGTCTACTCCCATATGATTCTCTAGCCGTAAGGATCGAGGAAACAGCTCTGTTAGAATCTCTAAGCTCCGAACAAGGGCAGATAAAATAAAAGAGTGACTAAAACCTATGTCTATAAGAACTGCAGCTATGGTAGAGTAAACATAGATCGTACCTCGAATAATCTCTGGAGTACCATGATTGTAGGCCTCAGCTACCTAGAGCTGAGCTCCCCCCTGTCCACCAGCTCCCTACGGTCAGGGTGGACCTCTTGGTGGTGGTGGTGGTAACACCTCGAAACATCATCCACCGCCAGTTGAATGGCCAGCTCCTCTACCACGTCTACCTACTCCCTATGTACTGCCTTGATTTAATATATGCCTCAGCATGGGTGGCCCTTTGACAGTCTGCTGATCATCCGAACGGCAGGTCGGACAGTCACGAGCCATGTGACCATGCCCACTACATGATTAACACAACCCACTCCTGCCATGTGTGTCTCTGCCCCAGGTGCCACATACAACCGATCCTGAGTCATGCGGTCATCCACCGGTGGGTCTGGTCCTCTTGTACCTCTAGGACATCTTTCCACTGCCAACTGCAGTAGACTATACTGCATGTTGAATTGTGGTGGGTCTCGTGGCTGGAGACTGCTCAGCAAGGAAACTCTCTACTAAGAGGGCTCGCTCCAACACCCCTGCCTACATCGGGATGCAGAGGGAGATCATCGATGCCCTAATCTCTCACCTGAGCCCCTTCATGAATGTCCATGCCCTAAATAATGGGCCCCACATGAGAGAGGACGGTGAACCTCGTTGAGTATTGTGCAACTATCATGCTACCCTGCTGCAGATGAGGTATCTCTTGTATGCGCACCGTGTGAAGAGTTTCTGGAACAAACTCCACCCGAAACAGTCTCATGAAGTCGGCCCAGAGAAGTTTCATCTCGTTGTGAACCTGGAGCATCAAGCTTCGCCATCTACCCACTGCTACCTATAGAAAGATGGCATAAAGATTCATCATGAAGTCGGTAACTATCTCTACCAGTTGGAAAACTCTCACCACAGCCTCCAGCAAATCCTCAGCTACTTGTGGGTCCGCCTCTCCATTAAACCTGGGGGGCCTCTAGTGTTGGAACTCCTTCATCACGCTCAAGCAACATGCATCATCTAATGATGGGGATAGTGGCATCGGTGGACCAATGGGTTGTGGTACCGCTGGTGCCTCCACTAGAAAAGGGCCCTACACCAAGGCCTCATCGCTCGGTGGGAAATATGCGCATACAAATATCGCAACTCTCGTTGGTCATTTGTGGGGAGGCATCCTGAAAGAAACAGATGTGACACGGTCAAATGATTTAAACCTGGTGAGATGACCTGGTGGAGCTGACTTAATGAAAACTTTTGAAAACACACACACAATCAGTGTTTTCATGCACAGAGTTAGAAATATGAAGTTAGGTTCCTAGTGTATGGATACGTCAGCCGCTGCACCAACACTGGACTCCCTAAAATAACAACCACATTCAGTACCCTTAACACTATTAAGTTACAGAAAAGAAAGATCAGAGTTCTATGTTCTGCAGTAGAACCGACTCCTATGATACCAATTTTTCACGACCCATATCCCAGGGCCAATGTCGTGACTACCCCAAGCCCGCTTTTCATAGCCCAGGGGATGGAGACTAGCACCAAAGGAATAAATCACTAAAATAGGGAAGGAATTGCCCTTATAAAGTGTATACACACATAATAGAGCACACAACTAGATACGAAACACTAAGAAAACCGTATAACCAAAAGAGTGTACTAAAAGTAAAGGGGCTGGAATACAAGACCAATAGGAAAGTACATGTACAACTAAAAAATGAGTACAACATAAGAAAGGTAAAACAACTGATGGATCATCCTCCGGAATTCCTACTTGAAGGGTAGGTACAGATAGCCTCTTCAGTACTCCAAGTCTGTCAGTCTCCTATGTGTACCGACTCAATGTAAGGTCCACCTCCGGGTACCATCCAGTCTTGCTACTCTCTGCCTTAGTCAGCTCTATTCGTCGTCTACAACCAACACAACGAGGTGTGGGCATAGCCTGTGAAGGGGTGAGTATAACGATACTCAGTAGCAACCCAAACACCCTCAAGGTCTCACAAAATCTAACAAGGATAAACCAAAAAGTATGAATTCAACAGATAACCGCACTTAGTTATATGCCCATACATATACCCAATTTATCAAGTAATTCATCTCAGTCATGCGATAAACACAAAAGTTACCACCTCAGCTCAACCGGGATTTTATTCTCATTATCAAAACCTCGGTTGCTAAAGAACTTCTACTCAAACGAGTACAGTGGGCCTGCCGCGTCACACAGAGGCGCTTCCCAGTAACCTTGGAATATTAAGGTAATCCTCCTATCAAGTATTGTGGGTCTTCCGTACTCACATAGAGGCAATCCCCACCATGGTTTTTTCACGTCACACAGAGGTGCTCCCCCTCATAGGCTGTTGAGGTACTCCTCCTGTCGAGTATCGTGGGTCTGCCGCACTCACATAGAGGCACTCCCCACCGTGGGTCTACCATGACACCAAGGCACTCCCCACTGGGCATTTCAAATCACTCCGAGTATAATCGGTCAGCAGTCGTCATGTCTCATCCAGCTACTAGGTCTCAGCACTATGCTCGCTTGTCTTTGAGTGGATCCTCTCCACGAACTGCATGTCGATACTCTAACTGTCACAAAGTCCCATGTAGAAGTATCTCAAAGGTTCCACTCGCCATAAGGGTCTCAGCGCAACAGATGGCGCATCAATCAGACACTAGGTATTTGAGTTATTAGCCTTTTAGTCTAGGGGCCCGGTAGGATTCGTGCATGATCCAACCTGACCGTATATCAACTTTACCCCGAACACTTGTAGGGTATACTCAAAGGGACCATCACACTCGAATAAAACCATCACCGCTGACGGTTCGTCAAATGATCATCTGGTGCCAAAGAGATGGCCAACGAATGTAAAGGGGATAGTAGTGGGCCCGGGTCCGGTCCAACCTGGTGAGACCGACACGGACCAACCCAATCTGGGCTGACCTAGTCTGGGTCAACCTGGTTAGACCTGTTGGGTCTGGCCTGACCCATTAGGTAGGCCAACCTATTAGGTTTGGCCCCACCTACTAGGTCTAGCCCAGCCGACCGCGAGGGCGGTTCGTCTTGGGCTCAGGTATGGTTCGTCTCAGAGCGTCATGAGGGCATGGGCCAGCTCAACTTTGCCCGGAGGGGCCGGCTAGGCCGGGTTGTCCAGGGCGTCATGATAGGGAGGTCACGAGCCGGTTTTGGAGACCGGGCGATTGGGCAGGGCACGACCAGGCAGGCACGTTGTAGGGTAGGGCACCCGACGGGATGACAGGCAGTCGGGCAGGGTGCATGGCGGGCCAGCGGGATATCGGTCAGGGCACAAGGTGGGCCGGCAGGCGTCCGTGCAGGGCGCCACCAATCCGACAGGCAGCCGGGAAGCTGGGAGGTTGGGCCGGCGTGGTTCGGGTCAGCGTGGCTCGGCACGGCTTGGGCCGACGCGGGCCGGCGGGGTTCGGCCGGGGCGTATGGGAGGCCGATGGTGGTTCAGCCCACAAAACCAGCTCGGTCAGGGCACCGGAATGCTTTAGGGGTGGCATGGTTCGTGTCGTCTATGGGAAGCGTGACCTTTGCATGTGCCTCTTTTTCCTTCTACGTCACTTCGTCGCTATGCCGATAAACAACACAAACAAAAACGGCGGAGGGGTCAGGCCATGTAGATTTTCCCACACCCTCCATATTTTGGTTGGTAACACTTGGCTCATCAAAGAGTAAGAAAGATGAACGACAATTGTTTTACAACCATGCAATGATTCATTTATAATCTGAAGAAGAGAAAGGGGAAAGGAAAGTAACACAAAATAAATCCCCTAACTTTGATTGTTTGTCGCCGACATTGATGTGGCGGGAAGAAGATGAAGGAGTTCATCATTCGTCACGTCTGCCATGCACTCCAAATCCTGAGCTGCGTCGGCTCATTGAAGATGATACAGAGGGTAGGTCGGTTGAAGATGCCCCACGTCGGTAGGATCAAGTGGAGGAAGTCTAAGAAGGTTGGATTTATTCATTGGTGGAGCATTCTTCATTGGAATAACTTTTCTCCCAAGATCTTCTCTTCCCAACCTCCGGCAAATGAGAAATTCCAAGAAAAATAATAATAGATTGAGTATTTCTATTATTTAGTTGTTGCACAAAAAAAAATTTGTGAATTAATAAGTTGTTTCCCCTAATTAATTCCTGAGTGTTGGCACAAATTAATTAGGGTAGTTGGCACTAATTAATTAAAGGGAAGGTCAAGAGTCTCTCCCTCATTAATGAGGGAGAGTTGAGAGGATTTTCTCTCCTCCATCAATATGGGGTTTAGCCCCGTGTGGTCACCACAACGTAACCTCTCACGGGAGGTTAGGTTCGGGTGGGTCCCAAGACCATAACCTTTCATGGGAGGTTAAGGTGTGGTGGTCCCACCATCAACTTCCATGAGGAGGTTTTAACCACCAAACACCCACATGGTGACTAAAATAAAAATAATGTGGAGCTCACTTTATTTTATTATTTTTCACAAAAACCCAAAAACTATCTTTTAAACTCGACCTATTACCATTTATGTTAAAGTCTTATTAAGTGAATATCGGTGCGGCGAGTTCAATAGTTCCTTCATATTTCAATTCTGAGCACTGGTTCAAAAGTTATAAAAACCCACACATATGTTTACTGAAGGTACCTGAACAAAACATCAGAGATTGATTCCGGGAACACTGGGCTTCGAAATCATGTGTTGTCAATTTTCGCAGACTCATAAAATTTCCTTGAATTTAAGAAAAAATTTCCACATAATTTCTGATTCATTACAAATATTTTCTTCCCCTTGATTTCATCAACCATGAAGTTCCTCCCCACGGTACATGTTGTATGGATTCTCCATGAAATTTGACATCAAGACATATTGGTATTCCTACCCATAATATCATTCTATATGAGAGTTATCTCTTGAGTATAGTTTCAAATCATCAAAAGGGTCCTCCCCTTGGAGATTTAATTATGTGAAATCCCTTTTATCACAATAGAAGTAGGAAAAATGAGGCCAGTCTTGTCAAATTAAATTTCCTTGACAAGTGAAATAATTTCTCATCCAGAAGATAGCCCATGGCGGTAGTCACTCTATAAAAAACCCTTGTATCATATTCCTTCCAATATGAATGAGGATGTCCCTACCAATCTTGTTGTTTATGATCAATAAGGTGGGAATCATCCACTTTCCTCAGGCCTGGTTGATGACTCTCTAGTGAAAGATGAAAAAAAATTAACTATGAGGATAAGAATGAATAAGGATGACATAACAGTCATGTTCTGGTTGTTATAAACATCTCAATTCAATATTCAATAAGCATTTTTGGATAAATGGGTGTATGAAATCCACCACAATATATAGAATAGTATTATTTATTTAAGAGAGAAGTCATTACCTTTTGATTGATACCTACGTCACAATAGGTTAATAGAAGGGATACACTACAAAATTGACTTGATGGATCTCTTAGGTACAGGACATGAAAAATTTGGAAAACAGCGAGGAGATTTCCATGAACATGTCCTAGTGCATTAAAAGAATTGCATTAGCTGACACCCAATCCAATATTCATATCATGTGATCGGGAAAACATAAATAGTTTCATTTAAATTCACTCTAAAATAATAAATGTATGCCAGAATTGACACTGTGAAGTGTCATAGCCTCAGGATAGCTTCATCAAATAGACTCAGTTCACAAATAAATGTATGATCAGAAAAAATAGACCATCCCTAATTTCCATCAATTTGTAGGCCATAAAATAGTTGATCATTGAAATAATTTTTCATTAGGAATTAGAAAATGACGATCAAGCCTCCATCTTAAGGGAACTCATTTACCGGAAAGAAAAATATCAAAACTAGTGAAAATTAATTCAGAAGAAGGAAGCTCAGGTGAGAACGTTATGATGCAGCCAACCCTTGTTCGAACAAGACTCTATATAATCCCTAATGTAGCCATTGTAGCAAAATTTATGGAAATCCAGGATGAAACCCTAGCCCCTAGGGCTAGTTGATTTTATAACACATCCTTTTTCATTAGCATACTAAGCTCGAAATATTGAAGAATTCGAGTGGGATAATCCTCAAACCTATGGTCTAGGGATTTTTCTACCTCCAAAATATCCTCCTCAGTGGATTTCAATCTTCTACAAATTTCGGAGAACACAATAGAATCAATCCTCATTGTTCATCCCATCTCACAATTCTAAATCTTCATTGGGAACAAAAACACCAAAATTTTCTAGAAATTCCCTTCATATTACCATCCTTTGAATGGATCCAAGAGAACTAATAGTGGAGAGGACAAGGCCTTTTAGGGTTGATAACAATGGCATTATCGTAAACAGACTAATGAAGCACAAGTAATACATCATGAATTGTTGAATGTCCTTAACACCATCCTGGAATATCCTATAGAACACAGGTCCAATACCGATATGGTGAGGGGGATATTTCAATTTATAATATGATTTACACAAAAATTATTAAAGGTGTGGTGAATAACTAGAACCATACGATTGATTAGAATTTTTTCAATCCCTCTACCACTCAATTATTACCTCCTCAAAGTGTATCCAAAAAATAAATGGGTAAGGTAAGGTTTCACATCACATAACTATTAATGAGGTTGAACTCCATGCACATTTGGAAAGGTTATCTTAGAAAGATGAATATATTAAATAATTTAGAAGACTGGACAAAAAAATACTCTCTGGAATCATCTCTACTGTATATGGTCCTCAAACAGAGCATCAACACACACTCCCAACTAGTGTACCTCAAAATAGGGGTTTCACCACAACAAATGAGATCGATCTAGAACATCAACTAAATGAAGGTTATCAAAAACCAATATACTAGGGTCCCCCAATATCATATTTAGAGTTCCCTCCATTGGATACATAACTATAATAGAGATAAGTTCATCCATTTAGACCTGGATTAATAGGTTTCCCTTGATAGATGCCATAAAAGAAACCTATAGTTGTACCAACCTATTATTTACATTATTCTATATCCTACTCATTCAGACATTTTTAAGGGATCATCAATACTATAGAGTAACTAACAACTTAATTAATAGGTATAGAGTAGTGACTTCTAATATTAAAATTGTAAAACAATACATACCCTGGATGGGCTGATTTGAATCTCCCTCTTCAATATTTGGAAACACTAAATTTCATATTATTAGTGGACCAGGATACCTATAGCATCATTTTACAAATTTCATGTCCTTATTTGATACCATGATGGGGTCCCCATCACATTAGGTTGTAGTGAAACTAAGGATCTATTTTAAAAAATATTAAGGGCAAACCTTTGTATGGTAAAATAGTTTTCCACACAGGTCAATTATATGCTGGTAAGATCTCTACCAGAGGTTTTTCTTCCAAATTAATAATGATTCTATAAAAAGGAGTACTCTTCTACCTAATGAATGTAAAAAAAATTGGTGGATGAGAGGGTTTCCTATTTCAATTCTCAGTGGAAGTGTTTGACATTCTATCTGATCCTACAGTTTCCTCAGAATATTTTTTTGTCTATATATATATAAAATCTCCATGATGAGTTCTGCACACCACTCATTAATATTAAATATGCATGAGGGTTTCAGGATCTTTTCATAATATTTAAAAGAATGGAAGATTCCTCATATGAACAATGGATATGTCTCGATTAATTCAATATACATATGTAAAGATGACTAAGAATGAAAAGACTTCCACTATTACAAATAATCCAACCCCTCTACCTGGTCAAAATCCACACCCCACACCAAATTGAGAGTTTAATCATCTAGAGCATTGGAAAAAATGCCCACCTCATTAGGACAAGAAAAGGGATATGAGACAAAATTAGAATTCAGAATTTAATAAAAATGAATATTCTTTTTGAAATGACCATGTCCTCAGTTACATCATCAATACATTGTAAAATAAGATGATCATGTTTTAGAAGCCCTTGATTCCCAATATAGATGTGGTTGATGATCACTAAAACAATTAACCCTTCCACTAAGCATTGGGACACTATATCTGGGAATGTAATGTTATCAAATAAATCCTGTATGAAATGGTGTACATTGGGAATGTGATGTTGAGAATGCCACCTACATAGGTTACATGTGTTTCTACTTCTAGTTTTAAGGGTGAAAATGAACGGAAATAAGTTAAAAATAAGGGAAAAATATTCAATGATTCTACGGTAAGACATAAAATAAACTAGACTCATGATATCCTCTGAGAATGATTGAAACAACCTATTATTCCCCCAACCGCTAACCTTATGGCACAACCGACTCCATCAATGCCACAATATTACCAAGGACAATCTTCCATGAAAATACAAGGTCGTAATAGTGGGAAATAGACATAAGATGATGAATTTGTAACAATGTTAATTTTTTTATTATAACTCTTGGAATTAATGCCCACACTCATAGGAATACGAGCACCACCCCACTAAATAGTACAATAAGATTCACCCCCATTAAATGGAGTCCTCATCAGATGAGGATCTGACATTGGTATCTATTAATGTTATTCAATTAATGGATAAATTATTGGGTGATGAGTGTGAATTTGAACGTGGATTCCCTACATCCAACTAGGAAATTATGGGAAGAGACCTACAGAGTTGATGATACATGGGAAGATGTGGTAGTTGTAGGAGTCACTACTCTATCAATGTTCCTGCTCAAACTGTTTACATAGAAAAAAACATGGTAGATCCCTTCAGCGAGAATAGTAGGGTATTGATTTCCCCCTCACACATCCTAGGGTTTACCCTAACCTGGTCAAACTAGAATATCGACTATAAGGGATACCATCGCCTAATCACCCTCAGTGTACCGGAAGGCCTTGTCAACTTAATTCACCAAGGGAAGAAGTTACATCAACTCCTATTACAAGGAAAAATCTTCCAACATCAATTACATTAGTTTCTAAATATCTTATAAAAGGGAAAACCCAATCCATGAAGAAAAATACATGAGACCCTAAATATGAAATTTTAGAGCAATTAACTATGGTTTCAGCCTAGTTTTCAATCTTAGATTCTTTATCTCTATCAAACAACCATTAAGAAGCACTCATAAAATATTTTACAAGATGCTGATAATTTTTGCCTGAAATTTTTGTTTTCGATGTAATTATTGAAGTGATAGATCCTACAAAATGACACACAGTCAAATATTTTTGGGGGAAGGAAAAACATTCCATCATACAAGTACATGTAATATAATTGTATGTAAATGTACGGATTATTGATTTTTATATTAGATGAGTTTTCATTTAAAACGGATTAGGAGTAAACAAAATATCTATCAATACACATAATCAACTAGATTATAACGAGTCCTACTTGTACCTCTCAACACTAACATTTTAGGGAAATGAAAAGAGTGTGTAAAACCCCTCAATGAAGTCATGATCATGATACAATTCATAGATTAATTATTTGACAAATAATTATTTGTTTTTCATAAGGACATATCCTTAAATGATCTTTTAGGAAGGTCTTGGTTACATCAACATGTTGATATTCCTTCACCATATCACAATTTCCTCAATATTACATTAAGTGTCAAATTGGGACATTTCATGGTGACAATGCCCCCATTAACATAATTTTCCCTCCAAGTACTGATGAAATATTAAACTAAAATACCCTCATTTCATCCCCTATTCATAGAAAATCCATTCCTCCTCAGCTGGATCATAAATGGACTTCATCTTACTTCAAAAAATGAAGATTCTCATACTTTGTCCCTCATCTCCCCTTCAGACCTTCAAAGGGGACTTGCATCATCATCTAGGTCAGAAGTTGTTGTTTCTCATTCCGAATGTCAAGATATTCACTCCTCTACTAACTCTATGATCATGGATTCATCACCTAGTCCCATGAAGAGGTTGAAGAGGAATATCATGAGGAAGAGGGAGAGGAGAGAGACGTCGGGGATACCCCACTAGAATTTGAGGAAGGTGTATCGTCAATATTTTATGAACCCAGAGAGATTAATCTGGGTATAAAAGAAGTCCGACAACCCACTATGATCATTATTTCTTTGAATTCTAATGAAAAGGAGGAATAACTCTCATTATTAAAGTAATATAAAGACATGTTCCCCTTTAATTACATAAAGATTCCAAACCTCGGTCCTGTGGTGGAAACTCACCACTTGGGTCTTCCATAAACCATCAAGGATATATACATGAAGCCATAAGAACACACTGGACTCAAGCCACCAAAATTGAAGTTGAAGTAAAAAATCATATCAAGTATTATATCATCAGTGGAGTTCAATGTCAATAATATAAGTAAAACATCATCTTGTTAAATAATTATACTTAGAAAATCATGGTTTTTATCGACTTTAGATTCCTCAACAGACATTTTCTGAATGATGACATACCTATTCCTATCTCAAATCTACTGATTAATAAAACAACTAGTTATAAATCCCTCTCCTTTATGGATGGATATTTAGGGTACAAACATATTTGTATGGCCCCAAAATACGACGAATAACCCTCTTTCAAGGCCCTTATAGAGTACATTCCTATCGATTAATTCTCTTTGGTAAGAGGAATTTCAAGGATACAAACCAATGTTCCATTAATTGATACATAAAACACTTATTAGGGATTTTTTTCAAGTGATATGTTGAAGATATGGTGGTTAGGTATCAAAAATGTTCCAACCATCATGCAGATCATTAGACCTTCTTCAATAAACTATGACATCACATCCTAAAGATGAAGCCCTAGAATTTTTTTTCAGTGAATCATTTTAAAAGAAGACATAAAAATAACATGAAAGTATAAAAATAAAATTTGAATTAAAATAGAAATGGGTAGAAATTTTATTTTGTTCTTTGTATTCTATTGTGGAATCAATTTTGATCCCAAGAAGAAAAAGAAATCCATAGTATTTTACAATCCTAGAACTTAATAGATTTTATTGGTTTATAAGGACACTATTAAATAATTTGATGCCTAATTCACAACCTTATTGGAATGTGTTTTATATTCAATAGGTTGGTGGAGAATGGGTTCACATATCGGTGGACCAATGATTGTCAGGATAAATTTGATATCCTTAATAAATATATCTTGAGATCAACATTTCTAATGTGTCTTATTGAATGGAGTTTACTTATTTGGTATGTGAAATCCCGAGAAATATCACTGAGTACTTTTATCACATAAAAAAATGATGCTAGCAATGAAAAATACCTTTATATCTCATTAAAACCACGATCAATGTAGAGCCTCATTTTTCAAATATCGTGATGAGCTACTGAGAGTTAATATTCAAGTTCTAGAAACTGTGGCACTGCCTATAGCACCATGAGGTCCATTTTGTTTCTCACAATAAGAAACTAAAATATATCCTCATTCATTATATGTTAATATGATGTTTGGAATAGTGGGCGGTTATTCTTTAGTAGTTCTATGTATAGTTAGGGCCTCAGAACGACATAAAATTCCTAGAATGGGAATGTATTCTTATAGAACACCCTTATGAAGAATCAAAATCATTATATATTGAATTTCTAGATGAATATATCCTTTTTATTTAATAAAGACCCATAATATTGGAAATTTATTTGGACAGGGAATCAATAATTCTATTAAGAAAGAGAATAGAAGATAGAAAGATCAACAAATTTTGGTTAATAGTTGTGTTAATCTCTCTAGAAAATGTATTTTTTCTGTACACCTTGTTTTCATATGACTATAAAAATAATGTTTCAATGTATGAGACACTCATATGAGGACTAGAACTAGAACTTTAAATATTGATAGACCACCTATTTTTGAAATGAGATTTTTTGTTGGCTGTCAAAAGGATCAACAATTATTATTCCATCAGAAAAAAAAGACATAATCCCCCTACATGACTATAACTGATGGTTAATGGTAGAATCACCCTTAGTGGAAACATTTTCTAAAATAAACTTATCACAGAATGCCCAAAAAGATTCATTGTAAAGTTTTTATACATCTTTGGAAAATCTTCACTAGGATGAAGCAATCATCATTATTGTAAATCAAAAATGAGTCTCACCTATTACACTTGTCAGCATGGAAGAGGTCAATGAGGTTAGTCTCATTACAGAATACAATGGTCCTTCCACTAGTAGGATGATACCCATTCTAGAATACCTTCAATATGAGGTTCTCTTGTAAGATAGAGCTATAAAAGTGAAGACCCAACAACAAGTGACCATAATCAATATTTATGATCTCCCAAATGACCAGAAAGTTCTATATAAATGAGTATTTGATGGAGTCCATATCAGATATATCTATAGAGAAGATATCACTTATATCATGATATAATTATACTCAGGATCCTATGGTTCCAACCAGTTAGGATTCTATCATTCAAGTAAAATTTGATGGCTCAGATACTTCTGTACTTCAAAAATATAATACTATATAGAATTCAACAAGAAATGTCATTCATTCCAGGTTCCTGATACTTTCATCCATCAAACATTACAATTTATATATACATAACCAAATACTCCTAGACATTTTCCACATGGGGGGATTGAAGTTGTGGTGCCCTATCTTCTAGCTGTGTACAAGAAATTAAAATTGGTACTAGCTGCTACCAACTTCTCCTCCAAATGGGTTGAGGTAATCCCCCTCAAACAATTTTAGGCCAAAAGCATCATCATCTTCATGAAATACAACTTTTATACTAGATTTTTTGTTCCCTCATAAAATAGTATTGGAAAACAATTGAAATTTATATTCTTATTTGTTGGAAATGTTATATCAATAGTATAATCTCAAATCCAACCATTCTTCTCCTTATCATGAAGTGGTTAATTGACATATAAAGCAATTTAAAAATAACTTATCAAACATAATCCATAAAATTATGGATAAATAAAAAATTACTATTATAATACACTATAGAAAGCCTTGTTATCCTACTGAACCACTCCCTATACATCCACATAGTCATCCTTGTACAAACTTGTTTACAGAACATAAGGACTCCTTCCAATTGAGGTCCAAATAACCCAAAATTTACATCTGTGATATTTTATCCATAGATAAGAAATCCCATAAATTATTGGATGAATTGGATCTACTAGATGAGATTCGAATTGTATACCATACATTATTGGTAGGTCCATCGAAGTAGAATATTACGGGAATTTAAAATAAGTTTTTCCTTCCTTCATTCCACCATAAAACATGAAATTATCCTTAGAACTCCAATTATTACTAAGAAGACGCCTCCAAATCATTATTCAAAGTATGAGGCACCTTATTCCATTAACAATACCACATTTAGTTGATATTATTCCTTTATATCAATTGATAGATAACTCATTATGGATCCAAATAAATACTATATTTATCTAAAAGTATTTCTTTTAACAAAAGAGAGAAAAAAAATATTCTACATGACAATAAACTGTGTTGTAGGTCTTTATCATTTGACCTTAATAAAAATGGCATGTCATTTGTGTCACATGATTATAAACTGCATGACTCCAACTTCCTTACTACATGACATTAAATATCACATCATCGTTATCTAATTTGCATTCCATTAAAAGGAACACAATATAGTCTTAGTCATACTACCTAAAACAAAGAGACATCATAGTCCGAGATAAAGTATAATAAACTACATAGCCTAGTAATCTAGTAAGAAGATGTTAAAATATATGAACACTTCATTACTACATGATGTAAAACTGCATGGTCCATTTCCATATTACCTGATGTAAATATATGTAACTTTTGAATTTGTACATGAGTGGTTCATAATCTCCAGTGCTGGTATCAAACCATGACTTTACTCAAGAACTATATTTTTATTGATTCCTATCATCTTGGGATACATAGTGATGAAAAAATCACTAGTCTTGGGCCTAGCCATATTATCCAAACATCTCCCTGCCTTTATATAGGCCAGACCTTCATAGGGATCCATTTATTAAGTTCAGTATGGATTCATTCACTTTCCCATGGGATATGTAGTGATGACTGGAGATAAAATCCTAGTCCATCCACCAAAGAATAAAATAATCCGTGTAATTCATTTTTCATCTCATTTTTGTGGTGGAATAAGCCTTTTCCACCCCTTTTATCTCATACCAATCATAGATTGCATGGGATTAATGTAACAACCCAGGTATTTATAGAATAATTCATTTTCATATCAATTAATATTTATAATAACATATTAATTTTATTTTAAATATGAAACTTTGTCAAATAGTTTACTCATCACACAACAACAAGTTTCTTTGAAATCTTACGTTGCACACAACTTTGTTTTATACCAAAAAATATTATAATATTATTATTATTTTAAATGATAGATAATGGTTAGTAGATTTATTGGCTAAAATTGACAAAAATAACTATAATATAATTATTAAATATCTTTAGATTTATCCAATAAAATTTAGAGTCTTAAAATGAGAATTAAATAAATTTTAAGCATAAATACACTAACATTTTTAAAAGGTAGTTTTACAACCATTTGATGGAGAACCCATTCTAAATCTCATTTTTATCACTTTTAAATGTTACATTTGACAAAATAAACTTTTTATTTAGAATAGGGACATAAAAATTTACTTTGGGTAAATTTTTGGTATTTTTTTGATAAAATACATTTTTTAAGAATAGTAAAAAATACTGCATTTTATGTCAAACCTGTCCTTTCATCGAATTTATTTATATATATAGATTATCATTTTATATATTTTTAAATTTTAATTAAATTATTTTTTTACAATTTATTCTAATTTTGTTAATTTAATGTAATTTCACTTTATAATTAGATATAAACACGTTTCAATCTTTTGATAGTTATTATTTTATAAAAACACTCTTCTTGGTTTTAAATACTGAAATTAATTTTAAATTAATTTTTGCAACTTATGTGTTTCGAATTTAGCAAATTAGATTCAATATTTCAAATAATGATGTCCTAATTATGTAAATGGGATAATTTTATTGTTATAAATTATTAATATTAACATCAGTAAATATTTTATTTACTATTGTTAAAGGGTAAATCTGGTAAATATAGGAAAACAATAATATTATAATAATATTAAATTACCATAAATCATATTATAATCATATTTTATGAGATATATATTACTATGGGAATCCATCGGTCTATTTTATGACCCCATAGTGTATCTTGTGTGTGAAAATGACATTTAATTACATTTAATTTAATGTTAAGGAAAATATAACCTAAACATGTATCTTTTTGTAAAACAATTATTATATGGGGTTATAGAAGTTATAGTTTTGACTATAAATAGTAATTATAAAGATAATATTATTTCATAAATCATGGTATTTTATTTAAAATTTTTAGATATTAATTATATAAATTTAATTATGACACAATGACAATGCAATGATTGCTTCATTAATAAGGGATTGAAATAAATAATATTATAAAAGAAAAAATAAATGTAATTTGGTTTTTTTGATGTTATAAAAGATTTTTTTGGATGATATATACATGTTAGATTTTTATTAATTATGTTTTTTTGAATCAATAAAGTTGTAATAGATTTTTAAAAAAATCATGATATTACTAGTGTCAAAATTGACATAATTCATATTTTAAAATATAAAATATTTTATTAAATATTATAAAATTCAAAAAAATGAATGATTAGTCCAAAAAGTTATCATATGTCTACAATTTTATTATTTAATCCTTAATTAGATATTTGTCTTGGTTTTCTAACTATTTTTTCTTCTTTAAGTGTTAAATGCTTGATAAAAAGGTAAGAGTCAAAAAAGGTTAAATAAAAAAGATAAGGATTAAAAAATATCCAACAGCTGTCTAATTTTGATTTGATGGTTTTATTTAGATATATATTCATGTTATATTAGAACTAATTTAATTTTTACTCTTTTATAATCAAAATATAATTTTTAATAAAAGAATATTTCAAGATATTCCTTAAGTGCCCCTCCTCCCTCTTATAGAATAACACCACCTATAACCCTTAATCACACCACTCAAGCCCCCTTGGCTCATCCAAAATCTTCTAAACTAATACATTAGGATTACTCTATTACTTTTATAAGACTTACCTTTGGAAGAAGGAAATTAAATAAGTCCTTTTAGCTTAAATTAAATAGAGTTACTCGATTTGAGGTAATGTCTTCTGTCATGCATCTTTCATTTATTTTCCCTCCCCCAAAACTATATCTCTCTTCATTCAATTTTTTTAAAACAAAACCATTAACATAAATATAATAGTTTTATTTATTATAAGGATTATAACTACACTTAAACACACACCTCCGTCTAATGGGTATAGAACATACTATTTCTATTGACGATGAACTACTTCCTTACAAAATGATGATTGTTCAATATTATCCTACCACATCTTATGGTGGCCATTATGATGGAAATGTAATTATATATGATATATATGATATTTATTTTTGATATATTATCCTGTAATTATCATTTATAACACACCATTATGCTCTTTATGTTGTATAAATATGACAATTTCATTTGAGGAAGTGTGGACTAACGCCCAATTAAAGTGATATGACTCATTCATTATATACATGGAACATATAAAGGATTGAATTAATTAATGTATATAACATATATAAAATAGATATTATAAGTTAATTATAATATACCTTTTTTATTATTAAGGTTTCATTCCATTAAATATGCAAAAAAATGAATGTAGCGTTCATGTGTAAGTACAACTTACCGTCTCCATGAACAATGCATTTCATTACTTATATCCAAATGATTTGGAATATTATAAATACATATATAATGGATATATATGACATATAAATCATTAATATCATCCTGAAGATAATGTAATTTTTACCACATAAACAATTTAATATTTTAACAAGTTCATTTTTTAATCAAGTTACAAACATCATCAAAATGTCTGATATGAACTCAAATCGTTATATAATTGTTATAGTAAGGTAATAAGTGATATAAAAGGAGTAATAAAATTAAAATATGTTCTAAAAAATGTATAAATTTACTTAAGCTTATTATTTTAGAAAATTAAAGAATGAACGAGTCAATTCGGACATGAGGCAAGGGAACTTTTTAACCCAATTTCCATTCATTGGGTTTTACGCATTCTTCATTGATTATATTATGCCAAGATTATGTGTGGAATCACTATTTATCTATATAGGTTGTAACTTAGACTTTAATTTGTGTGTATATACTATTTCTACACATAATCATGCAATTTATAAATTATCATGTCATTGGTACTATCTTTGTATGGGACTTTGTCTGAGTCTCCTTTCATTGAGAAATATTTTGATAATATAAACATCCTTATTTTACATGGTGTATAATAATACCCTTTGACTTTTAATTTCATTGAAATGGAATTTTTTTTCATTGAAGGATTTTCTTAAACAACAAAAGAAACATTTTTAATGTTTTCAGCGACAATGACCTCCCCACTTCCATAATCGTTATTTGGATTCCTCTACATGACTTAATGTTTTTTTATAAAAAAACCCTAATATTCATTTTTGGGTGTTTTTGTATTGAAAATGTTTTTGGAAATGGATTGAGTATTTCAATATCTTGAAGTTATTTCTTGTAATTTCAAATAAAATTTTATTAGTGAAATGTTAATATTTGAAAAAATTTATGTGTTATGATTATATAATGGTTCATGGACATTTGATGGGTGGTTACATGATATACATAATTACCAGTGGTTCCGTGGTAAACTACGGGCGGGTGTCTACATTATAACCTCCAATGTATTGGGTATGAAATTTGATCGTATGGCTATTCCATTTAGTGATATGTGTGAAATTCGACCACATGGTTATTCCAGTTCGGTATCTTTATGTCCCAAGTAAACATTATATGAAATACATTGTTTTCTATGGGATTTAGGGTAATATTTTGGTTACAAAAAGGGTAATCAATGATATTATATTCAGTGAAGTTTTTTTTATACTTCTTTAAGTTGAAAAGTATTAATTTATGACAAATTATTCATGGTTTACAAGATGTTTTGAAAAACTAACAGTTTTCTTTCTTTATGTATCCTTTACTGAAATTTTTATGTTTATCCCATGTTTTGAAACGTTTTTCAGAAGGATTATAGATGAATAGGGTCAAGGATGGGATCAAGGATAAGTCATGCTATCTAAAACATGGAACTAGACATGTTTTTTTCAATGGTTCTGTTTTATGAATAAAATGGATAGGGTGTACAAGTGTCTACTTCTAATATTCAAGTTGTTATTACCTAAATCTCTAAATCCCTATACCAGAAAAGATTCTCAATGTTAATTATTAACATAATTAAAGATTATGTAATATATAATGATAGGGCCTTAAAATTAAGAGTTTTGGTAAAGGATTTTATACATTATCAAGGCATATCAATTAATATGGTCCTTTTTTGAAGACCTTAAAAGGAATACTAGATATCTTTTTTGAATCACATTAATCCTCATGGTTTTTTAAGAACTATCCATGGATTGATTCCCATTAACATGAGATACATAGAGACTCTTTGATCCAATATCCTTGTTCAGACCCAATACATTATATTCTCCTACTCTCCTATTTTTTATTTATATATACATATGAGGATCCAATATAGGTTCTCACACATTCTTGAGCTTGTATTCAAACAAAAAAATTTCTCTTAATGTTAATTAAATCATTAGGTGGAATATTTTATACAACTATGTGTCGATTAATTATTTCTCTAATGAGATACATATTAACACTTGGGTCATGTACCCTAGTCCAAGAACATTATTCCTTTTTAAAATCGATTCACCTTCTTCCTTACGACATGATGTTAAACTACAAGGATGATGTCCTCAACTTATGACACTAAACTAGGTAGTTTTCTCAAGATCTATGACTGTATTTTTTATAATTCATATGAGATACATATTTATACCTAGTTTTCATATCCTAGTCCCAACCACAGTGTAAAGAAAAACTCCCCCTAACCTATATACAAATAATGATATATGTAGGAACCCTTAATTTTGGTTACCTTATTCAGAGGTCCATTAAGGAAACAGAGATGTCCCCTCCTATATGTGAGTCAAATCTATGAATGGGACTCTAAAATTCCTGGTCAATATCATTCCACATGCCTCCTTTATATTTGGGAGTATTCCTTTAAAATTTAACATGCCTAAACATGGAAAATGTCAGATCTTGATAATATTAATCCAGCTATCAGTAATAGAATGTATAATACCTAAGTATATCATTATCCAACTAAGAAGTAACTCGCCTTATTTTTATTTTCATAATTATGCCCATAAGGGGTCCTTCCATCTATAGTATACCATTTTTTAATTTTCATGTCGCACTCCCTATTTGGCATTGTATAAAATCCCCCAAAAAATGGGGTTTTCAACCAGGGACACATTCATCCTTAGAAGAATCCTCTTTTATCATTCTAATATTCAAAAAAAATTATTCTAGAACCCACTAATAAAATATTTTCTATGATTTTCCCTTTCATACTTGTACCATGTCATTTATATTGTTCTATGAATTGCCAATATCATAGTTTATGATTTCCTCCATCATGTCAAAAGTATGATGATCAACCTTATCCTTGTAGGCCTCATATTCATAATTCTTTCTATAATTCCATAGTTTTAATCATATGACCTAAAACTATACGAATTATATATTTCTTTTTTCGTGATGGTAAAATGCACAATAGGTCCTAACATTAAGACACTAAACTTCATGGTTTTCAATAACTACATGGGTATTCATTCTCATTCAATTGAGAAATGTAGTGTTGTTAGGAACCAATTATTTGGTCCCAGCCTCAAAAAAATTAATAAACCCCCTATTTCCCTATGTTTTTGTCACACCTACAAAGGAAACCTTCTCCCCCATTCATGGGTAATTTTAACGTGAAATGAAACTTCTATATTCAGGTACTATCAATCCACAAAAACAAAAGTGTGTTCAAAGAAATCAGAATCTCTGTAAATATATTTCATCCATTGATAATAGAATTTCAGAATTCTAGATAACTTCTTTGTATGACTATGAAGTAACATGACCCATTTATTTTTTCATAATCCATCCAGTAAAAGAGACTATCGACCATAGGATTATATTGTTTGAATAAGATGTAACACACCTAAATTGGCATTGAATAAACTCTTCCAAGGAAGGGAATGGCATCCATAGGTACATTCAAACTAAGGAGTATCCACTCTTATATCCATGATCAATTTCCTTTATATCATTTTATGATTTGGAATCCCTAGATTACAGCTTACAACCTCCCACCTTCCTACATAAAAATTATGGAACGCCTCCAGAAGGATTACCATGGAAGGGATAATTATTAATATCTTGATTAGGGATAATAGAAATTAAATTCTACCCCACTATTTCTTTTATGTTTGAAATTATACTTCATAGAGTAACATCATAGTGAAAAAAAGGTTAAATTTACCATAACAATCTCATTGTAAAAAATTAAACTATACAGTCTCTCTCTTGGTCACATGACACTAAACAAAATGATGCTTCAACCCTTATCAGAGAGGGGCCTTTACCTAACATCAGTTATTTGAGAGAATATACCCTCCTTAACACAATTCAAATTCATATAGGATTGGTTTCCCAATCTTCTATAATGCCAATATAGATACTCTCTTCATTCAAAAAACCCTATACTTGGAAAACCCCCAATCGTGGATTGGAAAAATTTGAATCTTCACAAACTTCCCAACCATTAGTGATAACATGATCAAATTACTCATAATACCTTTTCTTGACTATGCAGCATTACTCCCAATTTATCTTTGCATAATATTTCCACCAAAAGATCATGTCATCCAATGGATTCTTCAATTTGACTGTAGAGTAATACACCCCAGTTGGGTTATCATAACGTATCCTACAAAAAAGGATTTTTCATCCAATGACACATTATTACATTGGATATACCTACTATATTCTCATAAACCATGACTAAATTGTGTTGGAAACCACTTTCTAAACTCGGTATGCAGCTATTCGTCACATAGGTATCTTGTATCATGTTTTAGATCCAAGAATCAAAAAATAATGACTCAAAATTCCCATTTAAATATCTAAGGAATTCCATAACATTATTGTATAACAATCCTTGTTTGTTTTATCATTCCAAACATTATTCTTAAATATGTTCAACCTAAATCACCAAACACATTAGTCTAGCTGGGATCAATTTAAACATCCCACAAAAGAGACACAATACATTCTTTATTGAAAACATGTAATGGGAACCCTTGGTAAAAGTCTAGTCTCAGATCACTAGAACATTTCTCTACATGATCTAGAAATTAATCGTGTAATAAAAAGAAAAAATTAAAATAACATGTTAGGATCAAAACCCACAAAGGGAAATCTAAGAAAAATCCATGTGTCGTTACCTAAGCCTTATTCATATTAGAATTATGAAAACTTTTGTACGATGGAAAAAAAGACCCATATGATATAGTCTATTATAAATAACACTATAAAAAGTCAAAATATTCTGTTTAGTCCCCATGGATTAGGAAACAATTAGAGCACCCTTATACTATTGAGATATCTCCAAATCCCACCAACTAATGTTGGAATGCATCAAAGTTCCATTAAGTTTGCTGAATACTAGATTATTTTCATTTATAATTAATCTTACTCTACTTGGGAGATTTTCTTACACCATTAAATGTGTTCCATGACATTTTCTATAGAATTGATGTTGTTATCCTCACTTACACACGAATTGTCGAGTTTGAATAGAAATAAGTCTTTCTACCAGAAAAGGGAATAGCTTGGATTTACATGTTCCATAAAAATTATTATAAACAATGATATGGAAGTTCCATAGTATTGTTTTCAAAATCCATCAACATAGTTTTGAGAACCTCCCCCTCAGATTAGGCTATTGATTGGGAATGAGAGGTGTGGTTGTTTGTGTCGAAACCCAAAACATCGTCTACCAAACCTGAAAATTTCACGATGTGAATATCAATTCTTCATGGGGGTCTAAGATGATATCAAATAGACCATATCAAACGTTCAGAACTATAGCTTGGTAGTGATCCCAATAAGGGGTGTGGGGGCACAACCCCCTCCATATGGGGCAATTGGTTTTCCTAGGTTGTTCGCCCAGGTGATATTGCACACACCAACCATGTGCACCAAGAAGATCACACAGGCCCTGCTTCGACAACCTAAAAGGCGCATAGAGTCCTATTTAATCAACCACAAGACTTAAATAGAACCCCCTACATGACTCAAAAGTATCATCCACCCCTTCAATGGATAACTTGATTGAGTGCTAGTTTCATGTACCTTCACTGACAAACTCCTTCAACCATGGTCCCATGTTTTCTAATATATTAGACCATACAATTCACTATTTTTAAGAATGGAAAAATAAAAGAACCTCCAAAATTTGGTCATAAAACCCCTTCACTCAGGTCCTCCAAAACCCCTCATGTATCTCTCCAAACCATGATTTAAGAGATATTTAAAAGGATTGGGAGATCAATTTACATACATGGTCTGAAAGTCAAGATACCTACATGATTTCCCATTTTCCTCTAATTTACAACCATTAGTATGAAGGTACCATACCAAACACACGTTCTATATGATACCCTTCTTGGAAAACCTAAGGAGAACCTTGGGGCCTGGACCAAGGCCTCACTGAAGTGTTTTCACCTAGGTTATCCATCTCTAAAGACATCTCCATATCAAGTAAGCCTCCCCCCATATGAAGCACTTCCAACTCCTCCTAGGTCTAATGTGAATCACCTTCTTCTCACCAATCCTTGACCTACACAATATTCCTTACATTCCCTCTTTAAAACCACCAATGGTATGGATCCCCTTCTTTTGGATACCTCGTCTAAGCGGGGACAAATTTAAGCCTCCACCGAATGCACCAGAATTAAGAAAATAAGGACAGAGATTAATTAGTGTGTATCCTATTCAGATTTTAATTCCATCGATGAAAGGTGTCTTGTTCTTGTTCTAATTTATGGGTAGGGTCTTTAGGGGGAATACAGTTATTCATCCCATTGGCCCTGAGAACTCTGGACCTCGGGGTGGCGTCAGGGACCTCTCAGTCTGAGATATGATGGCTAGGGAAATGTCCTTCCTTCTTTATTTATAAGACCAAGGACCTCTAGTTCAAGACTGGGAGGCAGAGTGTCATGATTTCTTTTCCCATTGAGGGATAGTGAATTATCCTCATCTCTTCACTTGGAAACTTATGTAGGGAATCCATCTTCGAGTAAGCCCATAATATCTCTTGCATAACCTCTCTTGGTTTATACCTATCTTCTAATCTATACACATGGGATGTATCTAGATGGGTAGTTATATGTGACTATATAGTGAAAAATTATGGGATTATAAAGGAACATCATATCCCCTTATTCTTATTCCATATCCACTCCCTCATCTACTATCAGACAAATAATATTATGTGGTCTTCTGGATCTATGGATTACTCGGGTTTCTCACACCAAGTATGACCCACAAGATCATATAAGTTAGTTTTGATCATGAAATCTATATGATCCTAACAAACATTTTCCCCCTATTTAGTATAATTCCCAACCATGATCATTTAAAAGGGAATCTAGCTAGGTGTAAACCCATCTGAACACTCAAATTACCATGTCTCGAGATATTCCCCATGTCCCCACTCCAAAGGGAATCATTTTAAAAGGTGTAATACTCAAAATCATTTTATAATACTCTTAAAGAATCTCATTATCTATTAGATAAAAATTCAGAGGGACTATATAGGCATGAGACCTCATAATTGAACTATTTGACATTTGATTCCCATCCAAATGGGATATGTTGGAAACCTCAATGGGGTCCATACCCAACACCCCTAAATCATTACAAATTAAATCTAGTACACATTCCCTAGATTATTATCCAACTTGGTATCTTATATCCTTTCAAGGTCCCCTAGTCCACCTTGACGTAAGTACCACACTAAACAATAACTACAAACCTTTCTCAAAAATTACTATAAGTGGGATGCAAAACTACATGTTTTGTTCCTTGTTACATGACATTAAATTGTATGATTTGTCTCATTAATTGTAAAATAACCAGGTGGGTTTAGATTTCTTTAATAAGGATATATAGGAACCTCATTTTATGTGTCTAATTCTGACATCAAAACAACTCTCATATCCATGGATGTTGATACACTCATGATCACCCAACTAGTTGGATCAAAACTATAATCATTATGATAAACCAAAAATGAATCTCTACCCCCTCCATAAGAGGATATAATTCCTAAATAACCACATACACATACATATATCCCCAGCGATGAATATCCTTGTATACATATAGATTCTAAATATTATATATTCTAATAATGGATTATTTATTCAATGATGACCCACATCATACTTGGTAATTAAAGAAGGATTCCCAAATATATCTCAAATATAAAAGAGATTCTTGGTGTGTGTAATAAAGTTCCCCAAAAGTGTGTGATGATCCTGACCTCCCATCCTCCGATTAATGAAGGTTCTTTTGTATCATTGGAAAATATAACCAAGGAGTTCCCATAATTAGAAAATAGGTACCTAATTCATCACAGATATGATATTCCTTGGTTGTTTTTAATTCCATGAACAAACCCCATCAGAAACTTCCCATAAGAGATGTGTGTGCATGTGTTTGATTTGAAAGTTTTTCCACCAACAACACTGAATTTCATTCCATCCTCATATGGAATTTATGGATGAAATATATGGTGATAATGATAATGTCCAAACATTTTAATTTTTATAGGGGTATAATAATAAAATCACTTTTTAAAAACTATGCTTGAAAATGTGAGGGACTAACTTTCAAATCATGGAATGCCCTCGCACCCCCCTATAATGAAAAAAGAGTTGATGGATCACTACTCAGGGTCACATCATGACATGGCCCTATCTTAACAACATTAAAAAATCACTTGCTCACACCCCTATGGTGTGGTTATTTCCCATGGTACCTTCTTTGAACCATAATCTACCATTTTATCAAAAAACATGAACACCCAAAAACCAATAACTGCACAACCCACCTGCATTACAGCACAACCTTCTAGTGAAAAAACCATTGAAAAACAAAAAAAACTCTTTATGGTGCTTTTTTCCTTGATTGTGTGTAATAAAATTCAAATAAAACAACAACCTCAATGACATGAACCAACCTACTATGGACCGATTGTTTAGTTGTGAAAATCTTTTACACCCCATGCCTACCTCCAATAGGCTAGGGGATGAGGACTAATATTGGGAAGGCATATATAAGAACATGGATCTTCATTTCAGGTATGGATCTTTATTTCGGGTTGTTTGGAAGAAAGATGAAGAAAAGAAAAATTCTCTACACATACTCCATATACTTTTGAGTACACACCAGGAACCTGGTTGCTGTGTGTACCCATGTACTGACCATGTAACGGCTGGGTACATGGTCATGTAGGTGACTTGGAAGACCACCTAATGCGGGGTCTGTTTGAGGGTGGTACATGACTTTTACATTAAATGAGCTCATCATTCAATTTTTTTTATATGCTATATCGGAGTGGGATCACATATCATGTCCAAAAACACTTTTTTCTCCCCATATTTTATATAGAAGAGTGACGTACGACCAAAAAACATTGGGGTCCTCCCATTACTCCATCTGAGATCCTATTGGGACATCACCAGGTGCATTGAATTCTCACTGGTGAGTTCTCTCTTTCCCTAGAGCCTCTCTTTTTGATTTATCTTCTCTCTTGAGTTACCCAAGGTTAAACGATTATAAATTTTTTCTAGAACTACGTCGTTCTAGGCCGATTCAATTGTCAACATTCAAGAGTTTTCATTGTACAACATCAAGGTAGATCTTTTGAGCCTCTCATTGATTGTATTTGGATTATATATACATAAAGTATGGCATACCCATGTCTGGGGTATTCCATGTTTTGTAATTTAACCTTGTTTAATACCTCCTGTGGTTTTTTTTATTTAGAAATGGTGTAATACTTAGCCATATGGTTTAATACCTTGATTATGGGTGTGTTTCCCATGTTTGATTGATTATGGCAATTTGGCCACAAATCATCATTAGGGTTTCTTTGTTTTACATACCTTGTGTTGATAGGATGGAGTTACTATTTATTTTGAGATGCATGTGATTTACATTTTCAATGTATGAACAGGGGAAATTGACTATGACAACTTTCTAAGGTAGGTTCATTTATGTATTTTTTGTTGTTATGTTGTCCTAAAGGTATTGATTGTGAGATCTTCTGGGTGGTCATAGACCAGAGGGGTTAAACCATGAGATCTACCAAGAGGTTCATTATTAAATGAATTTTGGACCTTAGGGAATTTACTGTGAGAGAATCCTAGTGATCTTTATAATTTTTATTGCTAAGAAGACCAAGGGGTATTGACTGTAGGAGCTACCCAGGTGGTCATTTGTAAATGATTAGGGCTATATGGGACAAAAGGGGTTAGACTATGTGAGATTTTCTAGAGGGAAGTTTTTTATTGGATTGAAGATACATTAAACCGTAGGGATTAGACTACGCGAACATTACCAGAAGGTTTCTTATGAATGTTTGATGAACATAATGAGCCTTCCAAGCCAAAGAACAAGGTTGGACTCAGACTTACTTGTCTGTTAGATGGCCTTTTGAGACTTCTGTTTTTCTATTACATACGGGATACAAAGCTTACTTTAGATCCCAAGATTTCATTATTAAATAGATTTAATTATTAATGAATATAAATGAATGTAAATGAAAATTGTAGGATTGTTTACTTTTAAGTACATACATGTTTTTTTGAATCATTTTTTTACCTACTACATATATTCACTGATAGTTACGAACAAATATTTCAGTTTTTGCCTATTGGGATTCATCTCACACAAGTTTGGGTCGTTATTTTGGACCCAAATAGATTATATGGTAGTTGGTATAGATATGGTCAAGTGCCCTTCTTTATCAGGAACTTGATTTTTGTTGGAGCTGGAGCGCATGGGACCAAGCTGAGGCTTCTGATGTTGTTGGAGTTTACTGCTTTTCTAAACATTGTTTTTATTATAGTATATCTAGAATTATGACTTGTTTGGATGATTTCCTAGACAAATATGATATGCACCATTTAAATATGCTTCAATTTTTATATTTCTATTAGTCTTCTACTCTTTACTTTTGTGGTATGGTATTACTGCATCCACTTTTGTTTATTATTTGTTATTCTTCTTTTCTTACTCTGCCAATGAGGATATAGTCTCCTCATTATCAGACCTTGAACTTCATTTCTAGTCAGTAGCCTTTAGAATTTGGGGAAATTCACTTGAGTTCATGTGACCTACCGGGTATGGGGAACCCTTGGGTGACACCCCGAACTATAATATTTCAAAGTGGTATGAATGGAGTTTCTTTTCTGCTTTGTCTTACTCTTTGGGGCCTATAAGCATTGATAGAAAGAAATAGGTAGTTTGTAATAATTGGTGCCCGGGAGTATCTTTCTCATGTATATGTAAAGACAATTTACCTTGATTATTGCAATTTTATCGATTTTTTAATTGTTACAGTTGAATTGATATCAGCATTGGGTGACACAATTGTTTTGTGCAATTATTATTTATAATATTGTGGTTCTATTTATGTTACAACCCGCTGATTTTAGGGTATGTTATCTCATGAATCATATAGTCACTTGATTGATATCACATGCTAGGCATTATTTTCATGCAATTTACGGTGCATTACTTATTTCATGCTATTGTGATATATTTTGTTCAAGATATGCATTTTTTTATATATGTTGTGATAGAATACCTTCTATTTTTATAGGGTATTGAAAATTATAATGTTTCATTTGGATGGATTCCAAAATTAAAAACATAAGGTGTCATGGGACCTCATGGATCAAAATTTATTGGATCATATAAAAACATCAATTGAATTTTGTCAATTTAGGATATGAATAAGGATTCAAAAATTTGATTCGTGAAAGTGTGGGCTCTCATGTGTCATAATTTTTCATTTCATGGACAAAATTTTAATTTTTTAAGGGTTCTAGAGAAGTTTCAGAGGCATACTGTTTGGAAACCCAAAAACATTGTGTGTGATGTTATGAACACATTCCATGTGTTATTTTGATTGACAGTAATGACTTTTCACAAATAAATGGCATGTACTGTGAGTACACTCTGTGTAGTCCATGAACGTGTGACTGACTGTGTGAGAAGAAACACACGGTTGATAAAATATTGGTAGAACACACCATATACTGGGAGTAAATGTAATTCTATAAGAGACCATGTATCCGGTTGTGTGACTAATGACATGGGTGGGTAAAATTTGGGTTGTAAATGTCGTGTTTATCTTACACATGTCACACAGTATTAGATAGTGTATCCGGATGTGTGACCAATGACACGGGTGGATGGAACCTTGTGGTACACATCGTGTCTAGGGTGAACACACTACGTAGTGTTACACTAGGAGAAACCATGAAGTTCTAGCTAAGTGGGTGGGAAACCCATGCTATTGAGGCTTTTTTATGTACACACTGTGTAGATTAAGTACACCCCATGTGGTTTTTCATATACATAAACTATGTGAGTCTTGCCATGTAGACAGATAGGGCCAGGAGGGAGGACTTGATTACACGTCATGTTCTAGGATGGTATGCGGTGTACCTGTGATATTTACACTCCTATGTAGGTGGGGGTACACTCTTATGAAAGAGCGTGCGTGTAGTTGTTTTGTATGAGTTCTACACACCGTGTAGTCATCTATTGTACCCTTTTGGGGCATGTTCATGTTTTATCCATCGATGTCAATTTTAGACATGTGAGTAGTCCTTTCTGAGTTGTTTTCCACATAGATTGTGATAGTGGAACATGTTGAGCATTATGAGGACTCCAAATAGATGTTTTGTTGTTTCCATTCAAAATAAAGAGGTTCTTCTTCTAGTTACTATTTACAGTCGTCTCCTCAGAGTGATAATAATGTGTAAATGAATGGTTGGGTGTTCGGACCAAACTAGTTGAGACCATTCATCTAAAATTAGTTGTGAGAAATCTCAAATGATATTTTTCTATTGAGCATATTTCCCTATATGATATGTGATTTTTGGATTATATGTCCATGAAACCTATTGCTTATAGGGTGTACCTAGCAGGATCCCTCATATGTGTATCGTTTCGAGGTACCCTTTCGTGGGATGCCCTTGCTATTTACCATTCAAAGATCTCTCATGGGGTTCATCTGATTATATTTTTTGGAAGGGGGTTTTAATAGAATTAATTGCATATGTGTTCATTCTTTGTGTGGTTAAACAACTACAATTGGGTTCCCTTTTTTTGGACCCGTGTTAGTTTAACATGATCCTTGTAGGTTTCCTTGGTTGATATAAGGACTCAGCCTTAAAAGATATCATAATATTGAATTAAATTAATAATTCACATTGAGGATCTTTTCTGGTTTAGAGTTTTAGAGAATTAAGCCATAACTATTACATAACAACTTGAATATAACATGTAGAGACTAATATTTAGTATCCATTTTTTTCATAAAATAAATCTCTTAAAACGAAACATGTCTAGTTCCATGTTTTAGACAGCATGACTTTTCTTTGATCCAATCCTTGATCCTATTCATCTTTAAGTCCTTTGGAAAAAATTTCAAAAACATGGGATGAGCATAAAAAGCTCAGTAATGGTTATAAAATAAATAAGTAAAACATTATCCAATAAATAAATTCAAATCCATGAAACCATACTTTTCAATCATAACATACCTTATGAAATCATAAGATTTATGAATAACACACACAAATCATAGATAATAAAGGTTACTTATGGAACCCATATCAAACTTATATTGTAGATATCACAGCTATGTAGGGAGTTGTACTTGTAATACCCATCACAGTATATTCCCTAAATCTATTAGGAGAAACATCACGTTTACCACTGTCATGTTACCCAATGCATTGGAGAGCTATCTCGGGCTCACCCACCCTAGGTTTATCATGTTACCACCCGTATACGTAAATAATTTCCAATAAACATAACATAATCATAACATATAACACATGCATAAATGAAAGATAACATTTCCACATTCCAATATATCAAATCAAGATATTGAAATAAACAATGTTTTATCAAATCATTTTCAAAACCATTTAAAAAGATATTTTTGAATCAAAGTGTCCCATACCACATTGAACCTTTTAAATAAATTATCATTTTAAAAAAGTAATGTCCATATATATAAATCCTAAAACCCATTTTTAAAACATGTACATTAATGAGAAATATTTAGATGAATAAATCTTTAAAACATCTAAATTGATATTTTAGTTTCAGAGTTTTTAACAAAAAGAGAGACGCTTGAATTCAAATAATTGAAGAATTACTTTTAATCAGAACTTTATAATATATTATGAATAATGGTATTCATGATATAATATGTCATAAGACAGCATATACACTATATAAGAGTTAATTGGTGCGTAACAACAATGAAATCTTAGTGGAAATGTAAATTGGGATGAAATCCCTTATAAATATGGTATCCTTAAATTAAGGATAAATCAATCACATAATTATGTGTAAGAAATATAAATTCACCCAATATAAGCTGATATTATCTGTAAAACAATCAGAGAGCATTCACACAAATTCATAGGATGACATATTCAAGAAGTATATGTTGAACCCAAAGAATTGAAGTTGGGATAAAAAGTTCCCTTATACAAAATAGACATCCTAACGACGTCACTTTAAAATTCATAAAATGAGTTGATGAGATAAAATGGGTATCCCATCAATTGTAAATAAATTTTACATCAATGAGGATATAGAAGAACATATCCCAAAATAATAAGATGTAAATAACAAAAAGAATTCTTTCAAATAGAGTAGGGTAAAAGGTTCCCTTACCGATTTGGTAACTTACAAAACATATGCCAAATGAAAGAAGGATCACAAAATAAAGATGTAAATACTCATAAATGAAATTATATTACACAAAGAGTACAATAATGGGAATTACATATCCCAAAAAAAGGAAATAGTGCAAATATAGCATGAATCTCACAGGAATGAAAAGTGAGATGAAACCCTTTACCACGTTGTAATCAACTGAGTCATATGACCAAAAGTTATTAACCACCAAATGAATCACATAATACCATGAATAAAATGAGAATAATGATAATATATATCAAAGGTCAGAACATAATACACTACATTCAATGAATAAGTTGTGAACATTGGAAATCTCACGAAATTAAAAGTGAGATAAGAAAATCCCTTACCTCATGTCCGACTTGAATCGATCGTTCTTTAATCTCATGAATAATTAACTTAAATTAATTTCTACTTGAGTAAGAACCTTTATCAAGTTTATTGTTCTTTTTATATCACTTATTACCATGTTATAAATATTATGTAATCATTTACGTTAATAACATTCATTTTGTCGATATCTGGTAGTTGAGTAAAAAATGAACACCATATATTTACAAGTTGTCCATGTGGTCAGTAGTCCATTATATCCACAATGAAATTAATTATTTAGATATCATATATATCATATATATCTAGTATATAGATTTATTTATAACAATACATATCATTTTGGAGATAAGAAATGAAATGCAACGTTCATGGAGACGATAATCCGTATGTACGCATGAACGCTACTTTCATTTCTGTTTGTTATTTTAATGGAATTAAAACATAATGATACATAGTTATATTATAATTAAATTATAATATCATATATAATATCATTAACTCTATCCTTTATACATCCCACATATGGCATTAACAAGTCATTTCACTTTGAGGGCGCGGTAGTCCGCACTTTCTCAAATGAAATTATAGCGTTTACCCATAATGGGAACCTTAAAGGTAGGATATAAATTGAAAATACAGAATCATAAAGAAAAAATAGACATAATATATATCATATATAAATACACTACCATCATAATGGTCACCATGAGAGGTGGTAGGAGGTAATCAAACAATCATCATCTCGGGAGGCGTTAGTTTGTCATCCAGAGAAACAATATGTTCTTCACCCATTAGATGGAGGTGTGTGTAAGTTTAGTTCGAATATTTCTTATAAAAATGTATTATTATATTGATGATACTTGTTTTGTTATAAAATAATGTAATAAAATTAGTTTAGGGGTTGCAGAAGTAAAATAAAAGAAAAGAAGTTAAGAGAAACTGTTACCTTTAATTTGGATAACTTCCTTTGGATTGAACCAAAAGGACTTCTTTAAGTGCCTTTTTCATAAGGTAAGGATTCTATGAGGAGTAGAGGGATGTATGGAGCTTAATTGGGAAGTTTTTGGATGATCCTAAAGGCTTTAGTGGTTTGATAAATTGGTTAGAAGTGGTCTCCTTTTATAAGGAAGAGGAGGGGCTCTTTAGGAAGGTGTGAAAACATTATTTTATTATAAAATTATATTTGGTTTAAAAATGTCCAAAAATCATTATATATGAATATAAGATGAATTTTGGTCGAAATAAAATCATCAAATAGGAATTTTATAGGTTTTTGATGTTATTTTGAAATTTATAATCTTATTTATTTAAATGATTTATTAATTAGGTAAATACTACATCATTATTTTGTCATAAATAATTTAATTTATTTGATATCTACA
The DNA here is from genome assembly GCA_963277665.1 of Viscum album. Lineage (NCBI taxonomy): Eukaryota > Viridiplantae > Streptophyta > Magnoliopsida > Santalales > Viscaceae > Viscum > Viscum album. The sequence continues at coordinate 38,586,466 of OY728138.1, forward strand.
AATTATAACAAAATTACCATGATTTAGGAAATCTATTTATATTTTTAATGAATATTTACAGTTAAAATAATTTCTTATATACCACCATATAAAAATTAATTTACTAAAAGATTGTTGTTTATGCCATTTTTCCCTTTACATTAAATTAATTAATCTAAAGTGTCATTATCATTCAAAAGTGGCTCCATGGGCTCCCAAAGTCAACCCAAAGATTCCCATGGTCATAAATGACTCAACCAATAAGGTTTGGACAAGTTTCAAGGTAAATTTAAATTATTATAATATTCTTTTTACCTTGAATTACCTTATTTACCTTTAACTGTGGTAAATAAAATTTAAAAGATACTATTCGTCAAAAATTATTTTCATTTTATTGAACCACATTTTACTAACTAATAACAACCATGTTTGTCGGATTTTTGAAATTCAATTCCCAGAAGTGGTAAAATATCATTTAAATGAAAAAATCAAATTTTTTAACTACTTCTATGTGGTTTCACTATTCATCAAAAATTGATGTTCTTCAGAAAAAACAAAAAATAATCCTAAGTAATATTTGATATTCCAAATTAAAAAATTATTTCTATTTTACCTAATTCTAATCATAGAAGTTTCATTAATTAATTTTATATTAATTCTCATTGTTAAAACAAATAGCGGGTTTATAAGAGACAATAACTATCAAAAGATTCAAACTTGTTTATATCCAATTTCAAAGTGAAATTAATTTCAATGAACAACATTGGTTTAAATGGAAAAAATATATTTAATTAAACTTTAAAATTAACTAAAAATAAAATCTAAAAATATAAATAAATTAGATTAAAACGTAGTTTTGAATTAAAACAAAATATTTTCACTATCCATTAAAAAAATCAAATTTATCGGAAAAATTCCAAAAATTTTCACCAAGTAAATTTTCATGTCCCCATTTTAATGAGTGATTTTATTGGGTCAAATAGAATGTATTAAAGTGACAAAAACTATATATAAGTATGGTTCTCCATTAAAAGGCGGTAAATCGGCCTTTTAATGTAAATTATGCTTAAAATTAGATTCATTTATATTTTAAGCTTCTATGTTTTATTGGATAAATGTAAATAAATTTAACAAACATCTATATTCATATTTTTGTTAGTTATGTTCATTCCTACTAATACAATAGCTAGGAGTTAACTTCCATTTAAAATATTAATATTATATTATTAGTGTGCAATGTAATATTTCAAAGAAACATGTTTTTGCATATCGGGTATGCTATCGAACATAGAAACCCCTTTAAAGTAAAATTATTATTTAATTCAAAAATATTAATAAATATTAAAATGTCAAATTATTTATTTATTCATGATGTAACATTCTTCCCCCCCTTTTGGGAATTGCGTCCTCACAATTTTAAAATTGGGCTTGGAAACATCATTCAAAGCTCGACATCGGAAAAAGTGTTAATAAAACTATCACATTAAAATACCGAAAGATATATAAAAAGGTCACCCGAGATAACCCATAATATGATAACATATAGGAATACATGGATATGGAAGAGAAAACAAACTGTCAAGTTCTGATAGAGAGTGGTAGAAAACATTATTAGGAGAAAGTTAACCACCATAAAATCACAAACTTTTGATGGGTTAAACAGTCATTGATTCCCTAGTATGAACAGTTAACAGACAAAGTTTTTGTTTTATGTTACTTTTCATTGAGGAATTTTTTTATGATATTAACAAAAAAAAATATGGAAACATAAGAACATTTCATGTAGACTTTCATCCTTTACTAGATTTCTAGCACAAACTCATATTTTCTTCAAATAATGAGTATTCAGGATGACTTTTTCACATTAAAAGCGCTATATTCCACAAATAGAGAATCACATAATCCACAATAGATTAAATATATATTTCCAATGTCTTTTGACCTTAACCAAAACAAAAAATTGGTTAGTAAAAGATCAGATAATCCACAAAAAGATTAACCCATTACAAAAAGAAAAACTGCTCTTAATCAACAAAATTTGTCAAAAAATACCCAAAGTTAATCCAAGACCATTCAATAAACAATGGTCCATAAAATTATTCAAATTAATCCAAACTAAGATTGAAACCAAAATCTCATAAATATTTATTCACATCATCTTCCAAGATAAATCTTAACATTTCTCTCTAAATAACATTAGTTACTCTTAAAGTATAATATTGAAAATTAATTAACCAAATCACATATTCTCCATGATCGGTTAACAATTTCTATAGATAACCCAAAATCAAATTCTTATTGATTCATAAAATCATCTAAATAAAAATAATTAGTCATACTAACCAAGGACTTTACGTAGTCCAGTGGTAGGTGATAAATCTCAATCGCACTTTGGTTGTGGGTTCGATTCCCATATCTTTGTCCGATGTGACGGGTTGTCACGTGGTCTGGGTGTCATCCTTTTTCAAAACTATATAATTTTATAACAATCCCAAAAGTGTTTAATTCATCAAATATAATCATAACATATTTTAACCATAAAGTTTATATAATAACATTCATTTTTCATCCCAAAATGTATTAACCTGTAATTGCCTCAAAATCAAGGATCATATAAACCCAAATGGTTCTTTATAACTATATCCACTGAAGAAAATATAATTATTCCTTGAATAAAATTTTCATATATCAAACTTCAGGGTTACACATATAATAAAAATCTTCTAATGTAATCCCATCAACAAAAGAGCCTTAATAATTCTAAGCACTTCACCATCCTAAAATCTACCATAACACTTGAATCCCATATATGTTGACTTCTTACTAAATAATCATTATTAATGATCCATTAACCATTCCTTTTAAAATTATTCTAAAACACATCTTTCATACAAACAAAATCATGAATCATATCCTAAGATTCAATAATGTGAAAACATATGTTAAGAAATAATGCATACGTTCCATTGGTCATTGTCAGTTTCATCATCCTCAATTAAAATGGAATTAGGTATTGGTAAACATATATTTGTACGATCATGGTGATCCAATTCCCGAAACATCTACGTAGGACTTCTATTTGTATAATGACCATGCAACCACATTTAAAACATTCAACTGATCCCTCAGAAAGAACTTCTTTCGCCTTCCTAGAGTCAATTGGATGCTTTCTTTTTCCATGGTACTTTCTTGCATTATGAACTTTATTTCCACATCTATATCATCTTCCCGTCCCCTTGAAACATTTTACTAGGTGTTTCGTTCCACATCCTTGACACATAGGTTATTGAACATACATACCTTTTTTATTATTACCTGAACTTCTGTGGGGATTTGTTTCTCGGATATACGATGCCTTATAAAAATCACCAAGATTAAAGTGGTCAAACATGACCCCATATTGTTGGTTGAGAAAAACCACATGAGTTCTCATTGAAGCTCCCATTTCATTCAATTGTTCATTCAGAAAACCATCAAAGTTTTCTTCACATCCAATGTTACATTGATGTATGGTAGATCCAGGCATTGACTAAAACAAAAAAGGTAAGTGTGAGTATATCAGTAAAATCATCATATAATATCTTATGAGGAGGGTAAATACTAAGATATACTTATTCATGTTATCTTAAACTCATTCAATTTTTATAAAAATCTATGACTCTTTCTAAAATCTTAACCATTATGGTAATGTCACTTATGCTTAAGGTATACCCTAACCTCTAAAGTTATCTAAACCAACATCTGATACCAACTATAATTACCCGGCCTTAAAACATTACATAATATTGAATTAAATGAATAATTCACATTGAGTATCTTTTCAGGTTTAGTGTTTTAGAGAATTAGGCCATAACTATTACATAACAACTTGAATATTATATGTAGACACTACTACTCAGTATCCATTTTTTTCATAAAATAAAAACTCTTAAAAATAAACATGTCTAGTTCCATGTTATAGACATCATGACTTTTCCTTTATCCAATCCATAACCCTTTTAATCTTTATTTCATGTGGAAAACAATTTCAAAAACATGGGATGAGCATAGTAAGCTCAGTAAGGGTTATAAAATAAGGAAGGAAAACATTATCCCATCAAAAAATACAAATCCATGAAACCATAATTTCCAATCATATCATATCTTATGAAATCCTTAGATTTATGAATAGCACACACAAATCATAAATCATAAAGGTTACTTATGGCATCCATATCGAACTTATATTGTAGTTATCACAACAATGTAGGGAGTTTCACTTGGAATACCCATCACAGTATATTCCTTATATATCTTTGGAGAAACATCGCGTTTACCTTTGTCACGTTACCCAATGCATTGGAGAGCTATCTTCGGCCCAACCACCCTAGGTTTATCACATAACCACCCATATACGTAAATAATTCCCAATAACCATAACATAATCATAACATATAACACATTTATAAAGGAAAGATAAAATTTCCATTGTCCAATATATCAAATCAAGATATTGAAATAAATAATGTTTTATCAAATAATTTTCAATAACATTTAAAAAGAGATTTTTGAATCAAAGTTTCCCATACCACTTTAAATATATTAAATGAATTATCATTTGAAAACATTAATTTACATATAAATAAATCATAAAACCCATTTTTAATACTTGTCCATTAATGGAAAATATTTAGAAGAATAAATCTTTAAAACATTTAAAATGATATTTTAGTTAAAGAGTTTTTAAAAAAAGAGAGACGCTTGAATACAAATAATTGAAGAATAACTTTTAATAAAAACATTATAATATCATGAGAATAAAGGGATTCATGATATAATAATTCAAAGGACAATATATAAACCATATAATAGTTAATTGGTGCATAACAACAAATGAAGTCTCAGTGGAAATGTAAATTGGGAGGAAATCCCTTATAAAGATGGTATCCTTAAAATAAGGATAAATCAATCACGTAATTATGTGTCAGAAATTTAAATACACAAAATATAAGTGGATATTAAGTGTAAAAAAATCATAGATCATTCACATATATTCATAATATTACATATTGAATAAGTATAAGTTGAACCCAAAGAATTGAAATTGGTTTAAGAAGTTCCCTTGTTAAAATTTGACAGCCTAACGGCGTCACTTTAAAATTCCAAAAATTATTTTCTGAGATAAAAATGTTATCTCATCACTTAGAAATAAATTTTACATCAATGAGGATATATAAGAAAATATCCCAACATAATAAGATGTGAATAAAAAAAAGAAGTCTTTTAAATAGAGGAGGGTCAATGGTTCTATTACCGATTTGGTAACATACAAAACATACGCCACATGAAAGAAGGATCATACAATAAAGATGAAAATAATAATAAATAAAATTATATTACACAAATAGTACAATCATGGGCAGTACATACAACACAGAAAAGGAAATAGTGGAAAATATAGAACGAATATCATCTGAATAAAAAGTATTATGAAACCCTTTACCATGTTGTAATCAACTGAATCATATGACCAAAACTTACAAACCACCAAATGAATAATAGAATACCATGAATAAAATGAGAATAATGATAATATATATCAAATGTCAGAACACAATACAATACATGCAATGAATAAGTGGTGCATAATGGAAATCTCACAGAATCAAAAGTGAGATAATAAAATCCCTTACTCATGTTCGACTTGACTCGGTCATTCTTTAATCTCCTGAATAATAAACTAATAGTAATTTCTACTTTCTTAAGAACATTTTTCATGTTTATTATTCCTTTTATATTACTTATTACTATGTTATAAACATTATGTAATCATTTAAGTTAATAACATTCATTTTGTCGATATTTGGTACTTGAGTAAAAAATGAACACATTATATTTACAAGTTTTCCATGTGATCAATAGTCCATTATATCCATAATGAAATTAGTAATTTAGATATAATATATATAATATATATCCAGTATATATATGTATTTATAATAGTATATAACATTTTGGATATAATAAATGAAATGCATCGTTCATGGAGACGGTAAGTCGTACGTACGCATGAACGCTACATTCATTTCTATTTCTTATTTTAATGGAATTAAAACATAATGATACATATTTATATTATAATTAATGTATAATATCATATATAATATCATTTACTTCATCCTTTACACATATGGAATTAATGAGTCATATCACTTTGAGGGGGCGGTAGTCCTCACTTCCTCATATGAAATTATCGTGTTTACCCATAATGGGAACCATAAAGGTATGATACAAATGGAAAATACAGAAACATAAAGAAAACATAAACATAATATATATCATATATTAATAAAGTTCCATCATAATGGACACCATGAGTGGCGGTATGAGGTAATCAAACAATCATCGTCTCGTGAGGCGTTGGTTTTCCATCCACAGAAACAGTATGTTCTTCACCAATTAGATGGAGGTGTATGTAAGTGTAGTTAGAATATTTATTATAAAAAAATCCTAGTATATTGAGGATACTTTTATTGTTATAAAATAAAGGAATAAATAGAGTTTAGGGGTTAGAGATGTAAAATAAAAGAAAAAAGTTATGATAAAATGTTACCTTTAATTTGGGTAACTTCCTTTGGTTTGAACCAAAAGGACTTCTTTAAGTGCCTTCCTACAATGGTAAGGATTCTATTAGGAGGATATGGATGAAGGGAGATTAATTCGGTAGTTTATGTATGATCCTAAAGGAATGAGAGTTGTGAGAAATTGGTTAGAAGTGGTCTCTTTTTATAAGGGAGAGTAGGGGCTCGTTAGGAAAGTTGAGAAATACTATTTTATTATTTATTGATATTCGGTTTCTAAATGCCCAAAAATCATTATTGTTGAAGATAAGGTGACTCGTGGTCGAAATAAAGTCATCCAATAGGAAATTCATAGGTATTGGATGTTATTTTAATATTTATAATCTTATTTATTTAAATGATTTATTATTGAGGTAAATAGTACATCATTATTGTATCATAAATAATTTAATTTATTTGATGTCTAAAAATTCTAAAAAATTACCATGATGTATGAAATATTTTTATCATTCAAATGAATATTTATAGTAAAAATTATTACTTATATAACACCATATAATAATTCATTTACTACAATATTTTTTGTTTATGTCATTTTTGCCTTTACATTAAATTAATTAATCTAAAGTGTCATTATCATTCATAAGTGGCTTCATGGGGTCCCAAAATAGACCCAAAGATAAAAATGGTCACAAATTACTCAACCAATAAAATTTGGACAATTGTTAAGGTAATTGTGAATTATTATAATATTCTTTTTACCTTGAATTACATTATTTACCTTTAATCGCGGTAAATAAAAGTAAAAAGTTATTATTTGCCAAAAACTATTTTCATCTTATTGAACAATATTTTACTCACTAATAACAAACATGTATGTCATATTTTTGAAATTAAATTCACATAAGTGGTAAAATTTCATTTAAATGAAAAATTCAGTTTTTAAACTACTTCTAAGTTGTTTCACTATTCCTCAAAAATTGATGTTTTTTAGATCAAAACCAAAAATTCAGCCAAAGATATATTTGATATTCCAAATTCAAAAATGATGTCTATTTTACCAAATTATAAACATAGATTTTTTATTAATTAATTTAAAATTAATTCCCGTTGTTAAAACAAATAGCGTGTTTTTAAAAAACAATAATTATCAAAAGATTGACACTTGTTTATATCCGATTTCAAAGTGAAATTAATTCTATTGACAAACACTGGATTAAATGGTAAGAATATATTCTAATTACACTTTAAAACCTATTTGAAATATAATCTAACAATATAAATAAATTAGATTAAAGCGTAGTTTTAAATTAAAATACAATATTTTCACTATTCATTAAAAAAATGACCTTTATCAGAAAAATTTCAAAAATTTATCCAAAGTAAATTTTGATGTCCCCATTAAAAATAATGATTTTATTTGGTCATATAGAATGTATTAATGTGACCAAAACTATATTTAAATAGGGTTCTCCATTGAGAGGTGGTAAATCGGCCTTTTAATGTAAATTATGCTTGAAATTAGATTCATTCACATTTTAAGCCTGTAAATTTTATTGGAGAAATGTAAATAAATTTAACAAACAAGTATAATCATATTTTAGTTAGTTTAGTTCATTCCCGCCAATACAATGGCTAGGAGTTAACTACCATTTCAAATAATAATATTAAATTATTAGTGTGCAATATAAGATTTCAAAGAAACTTGTTGTTGCGTATCAGGTACGCTATCAAACATAGAAACCCCTTTTAAGTAAAATTAATATTTAATTCAAAAATAGTAATAAATATGAAAGCGTCATATTCTTCATTTATCTGGGATGTTATTGTTGTTAAAAAAGATCTTTTGATGAACTTGTTATTCATGATGGAATGTTAGTGTTGTGAAATGTTTTAAATTATTTTTGTGAGACTTGACTCATTTACGTTGAGTTGTTGAGCTAAAGTAGTTTCCTAGGGGATTTTGAACCTAGTGAATCTATTTTATATAACCTAATTAGTGGAAGTTGATTTTTATGCTTTGTAAACTTCTAGATCATGGTAGGTAGCACTTTTAGAGCAAGTTGTCTTGTTCCCCGCTAAGAGCTTTTAACGTTGGTGAGGTCTAGGTGTCGTATTGCCTTGTAGGACTTCTAATTTTACATGAAATACTTTTTCATAGGGGGTGGTCATTGTTCCATGAAATTTCTTATGGTAACAAGCTTGATGATCACTTGGTTCTTCTAGCTAGACATGCCCCGTGCATGGTCAGTGATTAAGAGGTCATATAAACCTCCTTTTTCATTAGTGATGGATGACTTGGGACGTCGTCACTTGAGTGAGTGGTTGTGTAAATGAGGTTATTTTGATCAAGTTATTGTGTAATCCATCTAGTACTAGAATTCATAGAGTGGACAGTCTATGCACAATACCATAGAATGTGTTTCTAATATTCTGAACTTAGGGTAGTGTTGGTTGACATATGAAATACCTGTCGAGTGTTAAATATTTAAATGAGACATTGAATTCAGTTACATTGATGTGATTTGATATGTAGTGTATATTGTTGGGTTATCTTTGGTGTAGAGTAACCTAAGAGTTATGGAACCTTATTCATTCCACTACTTGGGAGGAATTTCTGGGACATGGGTATTTTGACACACTGGTAAGTTTATCTTTTCGATTTCAGGGAAAGTGGAGTGATGTGGTGATTGTGGTTCATGTACTGACACACATGCATTTAATTTTCTTCTTAACTAACTCATTTGAGTGTGGATAGTTTGTCTCGATGTATAAGATAGACCTAGGTAGAGAGCTTTACATTGGATCTATTTGAAATAAGTTCTTTTCCAGGTAAAAGTATCATAGTAAAGGACCGTTCAGAAATTGACATTTTTACATGAAGGATTCAGGCTTGTGAGTCTTCTTTCATTTTGGTGCTCAATAGGTAGAAAAATGTTGATGTGAATTATTGAATAATAATTCATCAGTAATTAAAAACTAATTTTCCTTTAGAAGGTTGACTAGTAGTGGTTTGGCTATCCTTTTCTGGTAATCATTGAAGTCATCTTATTGTACTATATTTTAAAAGGCAATCATGTCCCCAATATTGTTGTTGTCTTGGGTGCACTAAGAGAGTGTGGATTGTATGTCGTACTATAGTTGGAAGTCATTGGACTAGTTTTTGATCTTTTTATATGTTTTTCATTGGATTCCCTATTTTTTATGCTTGGTTATTCATGAGTGATACTTGAGTTCATATGTAAGAACAACTTGGAAAAACTATTGATTCATAATGATTCCATGATGTTACCACCAACCAGATGTTGTTTGGGGTATAGTCAGTTTTTTATGTGGACTTTTGGGCTTCACACCAAAGTATCACATGTACATGGAGTATGGACCACCTTAGCGAGTTCCATAGACTCTGGTTTGATTGATCTTGGGTTATCATAGACTTTTTTTTGGGGTCAGATGTAATTCATAAAGAGTTAATAATTCCAATGGGATAGATCATGAATTATGTTTTTGTTTCTGCCATGGCCTGAACCTTTTTGTGATCAAGGGATAGTGTGACATAGGATAATCACTGAGATATAGATTTAGGCTTTGGTGAATGGGTTTGTAGTGAGGACATGGTTCCTTGGGAAAAGGCGTTTTTTTTGTTACAATACGTCTTCCTTTTAAGCCAGGCATTTCAATGATAAGTCATCCGGGAATAGTTTGACTCATTGTCAATTTTGTTACTGGAGTATGGTTTGAGTGAGACAGTTTGAACACCCTTCCATCTAATGTAGGGTGTGTTGTAACAATCATCAATGTCTTTCTATGAAAGATAGCGTGACAAATTTTTCCAATGTCGTTTTGGGTTTGACCTTCCCTTGTTGTGAGGCCGTTGTTATGACCTCAGTTGTGTCTAGGTTTTCCCAGTTAAAGGAATTAAATGTCACTAGCTTTGCTAGAACAATTAAGGGAGTGTTTTTTAGAGTGTTCCAAATGTTAGAGGTATCGTGGAAATGATACAGTGTGATTTGATCTCGACAAGACCACAGATGTTGCACATTTTATTGCCGATTAAGGAAACCTTCAGTGTTTACAAGTTTGTAGGGTTTTACATTCGATAGATTTTATGTTATCATGGGGTTACACACTCTATTGTTTCAGAAAGTGATTCCCAGTTTACTTATCATGTCTTGTAGGGACTACAGAGGCATTTGGGAAAATAGGTAATTTTGATTAAAGCTTACCATCCCTTGAGAGATGGGTAGTCCGAGTGCACAATTTAGGTTTTGGAGGACATGCTTCAAGAATGAGTCTAGGATTTCAAGGGATATTGGGATAGAAGAATATATCTAGTGTATTTCTCCTGTAATAACAATTTTCAGGTGATTATTTAGATGGCACCTTATAAGGCTTTTTACGGTAGGCCAGGCCAATCACCCCAATGACGGCTGGAGGAAAGAGAGGAAGCTATTCTAGGACCTTGTAATGTCTAGGAGACCACCGAGCTAGTGGAGTTGATTCGGAAGAGTATTTCTACTAGTCATTCTTGCCCAAAATCATATGTTGATTGACAGATATTACCTCTGGAGTTCAAGGTCAGAGAGAAGTTTTTGGTACATGTCACATCGAGGTTGGGGCACAGGAGGATTTGGCAACCGAGGAAGCTATCACTAAGATATGTTAGTCTATCTGAGGTTTTGGATATAGTCGGGTCAGTTTCCTATATCTTGTAGTCAAGTCATTGGTATCAGGCTATGAATGACATATTTCAATTTTCTCAGCTATGGTGTTACTTTTCAGACCTATCTCATGTTTTCCCACCAGGGGAGATTGAGTTGGATAAGGATGAATCGTTCAAGTAGTACCCTATTCAGATTGTGGATTATAGCACAAAGGTTATGCATGGTCAGCTTGTTCCTCTGGTATGGGTGTTATGGAAGTATTAGTGAGTACAAGATGATACATGGGAGAGGGAGGCCAATGTATGGTCATAGTGACCAGAGCTATTTGAATTCTCTTCTTCTCCCCCCTTGGAAGGGAAATTCAGGGACGAATTACTTTAAAGGGGGGATGTTTGTAAAATCCCAGATTAACATTTAACGTATAGATCATTATTTTGGGTTGATTTTTTGGAAATTTTTTTTGATATTCATTAATTACACATCGTGTACTTTATAGTGCATGTCGTGTACCAGGTTTACTCCTGTAGCAGTGTACTGATCGTGTAATGGCCAAGTACATGGATGTGTAGGTGACCAAATAGACCGCATAAAGAGGGGGCCAGTTGAGGCCAGTACACAATGTGTACATTAAATAAACACACCATGTAGTTTTCTTTTTATTTGTTATACTAGTGTGAGATCAAGTATCACGTCCAGAAACACTTCCTTCTCCCCGTATTTCATATAGGAAAGTGACATACAGCTAAAGAACATTGATCTTCTCCCATTCATTCATTCCACCTCCATTTAATATGATTCTTGGTGCATTGGATTTCTACTAGGGAGTTATATCTCTTCCTAGAGCCTTTATTCTAGTTTTATCCTCTCTCTTGAGTTATCTAAGGTTGAATTTTTTTGTAATTTTATAGATCTATGTCATTCTAGGATGATTCAAGGTCCTAAGATCAGGAGTGTTAATTGTAAAACATCAAGGTAGGTGGGTTGTTCCTATATTTGATTTTATTTTGATTATATATGCATAATGCGCCAAATTCATAAGTTAGGGGTATTGAGTGTTTTTGAATTTAACCCTTTTTAATACCTTCTATGGATTATTTTATTGAGAAATGGGTTATTTCTTTAGCATAAGGTTTACTATTGGAGCTACTGGGTGGTCATAGACTATAGGGGTTAGACCGCAAGAGCTACCCATAGAGTCATTATTAAATGAATGTTAGACTTTAGGGAATATACTGTGAGAGCTTTTAGGTGGTCATTATAATTTTTATTTCAAAGTATACCAAGGGGTAATGACCGTGAGAGCTACCCAGATTTTACTTTTTAAATGATTAGTGCTATGTTGGACAAAAGTGGTTAGACTGGGTGAGATTTCCAAGAGGTTCATTGTATATTGAATTGATAATATGTTAAAATAGAGGGGTTAGACAGTGAGAACTTTCATAGAGGGTTTGTTATTAATGTTTGATAAATGTAACAAGCCTTCCAAGCTAAAGAACAAGTTTGGGCTCGATCTTACTTGGTATTTTAGATGGTATTTTGAGACATATATTTTTCTTTTACACATGGGATACAAAGCTTAGGATTGATCCAGATATTTTATTACTCAACAGATTGAATAATAAATGTATGAAAATGAATGTAATTGAAAACTATAGGATTGTTTACATTTTATTACTTCCTAGTTATTTTTATTCATTTCTTCTTATTACATGCTATATATATTCACCAATATTTTGGAAGAAATATTTTGCTGGTTACCTACTGAGATTTCTCTCACACCCTATTTGGGTCAGGCTTTTGTCCCAAAAAAATTATTTGGTTGCAGGTATAGATAAGGGAAAGCGCCCTTCTTTATTAGGTACTTGATTGCTCTTAGAGCTAGAGATCAGGGGACGAAGTTGAGACTTGTAATGCGGTTGGAGATTACTACTTTTCTGTACTTTGGATTAAATATTTCATTTCTTAAATTGTGACATCTTGGGCTGCTTTCCTATACACATGTGGCATGAATCTCTTAAATATGCACCAGTTGTTATATTATTATCAGTCTTCAACTGTTTACATTGGGGGTATGGTATTACTGCTTCCACATTTGTTTACTATTTGTTATTTACCTCTATATACTCTTCCAATGAGGGAATAGTTTCCCCATTATCATACATTATCCCTCGCTTCTAGTTGATAGTCACTGGAATTTGGGGAAATGCTCTTGAGTTCATGTAACCTACCAGGTATGGGGCACCCTTGGGTAGCACCTGTAATAGGGATGTTACAATATATCACACATATATAGAAGACCATATCATAATGAACTTTTACAAAGACACACACTCACATACAGACACACTTGTATCTTCACAATAAAACTATGTAAATGAATAAATTAATGAACTATAATAGTAAATGCATCCACAGCCTCTAAAATCCCACAAATAGAACAAATTTAATGACCATAGATTTTGGATCCATTAAATTAATATTGTCATTAATTGCTTGTGTCACACCCAACACCAAACATACATAACACCTGACTAAAATGAACCATGAATTATTAAAATTACATGAATAATATAATCATAAGTAGAAAAAAAATATTTGTCCATAAAAATTAAAATATATATTATTTGTTTAATATTTTACTCTGGGTTCCATTCAAAGAACTATTAAAAAGGGTTATTGTATATTACCCTAAAAAATAAATTGATCAGTTTTAAAATTTTATTATAATATCAATATTTATATTTTTTAAAATACTATTTTTATTCAATTATTTATAAATTTATATTAAATCGTATTAAAGACATTTGATGTTTTTTAATTAAATTTAAATAAAAATAATTTTTCTTTAGATTTTATATTTTTTATATAAATAAATAAATATATAGATTTTAAAATATTAATTTGAAAAAAATAATTTCATTTTTTAATTTAAATTTTACTATTTTAACTTGGGGATAATTATTTTTCTAAAAAAATTGATTTTAAGTTTCTGATGAAAAATATATTTTTTAGAAATAACATGACTTTGACAATATTATTAGTATATAAGTTTGAATTGTAAAATCATAGAACCTTTTTATAAAACCAAATTTTTATTTTATAGGTCCTTTGTAGTTTTTAAAATGTCGGGTTAAATTTACTATCCAATATTTGACAAATGTGAATGTATGTTATATTTTCCAAAAAAATATTTTTTACACATTATACATTTAATATTTTAAAATTATTTTTATCAATTTTAGCTATTGAATAATATAAAATTTATTTTAAATTTTGAATAATTATTTCCAAATTTTATAAAAAGTTCTATTTTATTTTTATTTCTAAAAGATAAATTACATAGGTAAAAACTAGTTACTCTACTAAAAACCAAAATGGTAAAAATGAGTAATTGAAGTGGTAACAGGACAAAAATGTAAAAAAATGTTATCAATTTAGTTTTTTTATTTTTTATCAAACTTATATTTCATAATATTTATTACTTATCAAATTTTAATACACATTAATTTAGAGTGACTTCCCATTACTAATTATTTGGGTATTTTCAAAAATTTCATCTTTTTTCACTTTTAAAAGGGGAACTCCACTCCTCACTTCCCCCACACCAAAAACCACATATTTCAACCCAAAATCTACTAAAAACTATACTAATAATTCATATCCACCTTAAATGGGGATTTTCCACTCAAAAACCCATCCTTCAATCTATCAACCCCCATAACGAAAGAGGAGATCCAAGAAGTGAGGTATATGTTCTTAACCCCTACTTCTCATTTCCATTTGTTTTTATGTAGTTATTCTTCTAAAAATTTCACTATAATATATAAATGAAATAATATAATACACTTATAATTATTATATTAAATTATAATTATCGAATAATTATTAACAATCTATTAGTTTTCCATTAAGAGAAATGAAAATGTGAATCACGTGTACTTGCAGAATATCACCTCCACAATGTAGAATGTTTATTTTCAATCAACACCTAACAATAATGGTTTAAAAAGTAAATTTAATGTATAAATATAATTTATATATCATATTAAATATTCTTAAATGGTGAACCATATTACTCCCCTCTCTCTTTCTATGAAAAATGAAAGCATCATCCATTGGTGTGTCCGGATGACGACCTTCATGGAAAATTGTGTTCCATTTTTAATTACCACATTTCATGGATTATTATAAAAATGGTTTAAAAGGATATATGTAATTTTATGATATTAATTATGGTATTTATTAAAAATTTAAAAACTTATTAATGATATTTATGATAAACAGTCAGTATAAAATAAATTGTCACAAACAACCGAATAAGATGAAAAAACAATATATTAATACTCTATAATTGTTTCTTATAAAACACTTATTACCATATATTTAACAATAATTAACATTAAATATGATCATTATGTAATTAGTATAATAATATTTCCACTATACCATCTCATAATCACCCATTTATCATGGTATGATCATGTTTTGGTCGATTTTATGATCTACATGAACAATGTTAGGAATTTATATTATGGATTAATTTGGAAACATAATCCCTAATATTATATGATATAAATTTGTAAATAAATATTTATTTTTGGTTTTGGAAATTGTATATCAACATTTAACTCATTAATTAGGAAAATAGTCTTCATCAGTTAAGAATCACTAAAATATGTTTATTGTTGATTTTATCTTCAATAATAAACAATAAAACACTCATGAAAAGATGATAAAAACTAATAAACCATGAAAATTATACAATTAATGTAATATTAATAATTGTGAAATGATAAAATTTTTATGTATAATGGATACTGACACCACTCTAACAAAACTAGTTTAAAGCGACCGTGATTACTTACACTAGATATTGAAAATTGGTAAAAACATACCATATATATGTATTGAATGATTTTAAATGAAGATTATAATGTGTTATAGTTATTGATAAGGTTTTAATTTATGTATTTAATAAACATAATTTCACTATTCTGCATTTTTTGTTACGATTATGAATGAATCTGGAAAAAGGTAGTTGTGTTCATCTAAAAATCTTCTCTTTAAGACATGTATTGTATTATGCACATAATTTATTTTCAGTGGTTTATGTAATACTTAATTGAGAAATAATATCATGAAATACATATTATTATTATTTTTAATTTAAATATAATTAATATATATATATATATTAAAATGTTTTAATTTAAATTCTCCTCAAGTTGTAAGTGTTTTGTTAACAAAATTCTCATTCAATTGGTTATAATTTTTCTTCTAGAGAATATTTCGAATTGGTTGGGTAAATTATTAACTATTATTGTATGACATGGTATTTTTTCATTGAATTATATGAATTTACATTATTTCCACATAAAATTCTTTTCCAAAGCTTCTTCTACAGTGAATTATTTTGTATGTAAGGGACTGTAGTAACTCAAGTATCTTTCATAGAGTTTTATAGTTTCTTTTGAACATAGGACGTAAATATTTTTTTAATAATTTATTTAAAATTTTATTTGGCTGTTTATTTTATATTTATATGTAGAATTACTATTTTTATTCTAATATTCCTATGTGAGTGTTCTCTCACTAAAAATTATAATGTTATCAATAAAAACCTCAATCCCTTAACTAGTTATTTGTTTCAAGTCTATATTTTCCATATTTAAAATTTTATCCTTTATTTTATGTAAAAAAATTATGGATTATATTATTAGATTCTAAAAATTATTTCTCCCATTTTCTAAATTATTTTATAAATTACCTTTTATGATTAAGGTTTCCAAAAAAGTGTATTTCATAATACATTCCATCCTTTTAAAATGAAATGTTTTATCTTCCATCTCACATTCCCATTGATAATATTTTATACTTTTTAAGGAATAATTTATTGAAGTTTATGTTTCAAATATAATTTTTTCACAAATTTATCACTTCACATTTTTTTAAAATAAATTTTCAAAGTGAATGAAATATTCCTCATTCTATGAATATATTGAAAATGACCACTTTTGACATTTTCCATAGGAGAAAATCATTCCATTTTTTTCATTTTATTAATAACAATATCTATACATTTTTAGGGTCTGTAAATGAAATAATTTTTCTTATGGATTTATAAAATATCTCTAATTTAATAATTTCAAATGTTCAATGATATTTATTATTTCAAAATAAATTTTTCCAAAATTCCTTAAATAAAATTTTTAATCTAATTTATTATTCATAGAAGTATATTATTCTTGATAAAGGATGTTTTAAAATTTAACTACCCTCCTTCTATATGTATATGGATTATATAATATACTACTCTTTTGGAGAAATTATTCATCACTGTCTTTATCTTGCTTAATTGTTTTCTGTGTATATCTATATTTTTTCTTCCAATGATTTCCCTTTGTGAATACCCTAATTTTTAGTCAATTGATTAAGGTGAATTCAACTAGTTGTAAAAAATTGATTTGTTGGGGGGGAATATTTTCTGAAATGTATATCATTTAACTATACAGTTTGAATACATAATGATTTATTATCTTTATTTAATGCTATTTACAACAAAAAATTACTTTATGTCATTAGATACCCAATTAAATTCCATGGGTTTATCATGTAATAATTATTAATGGAATTATTAATGATTTCCCTAAATGAATTCATTTCAAAAATGATACGAGATCAATTTTATTTCAGTTGGTGCATTATGATTTATTGAATGAAACCCATTTTACCTTCATTAGTTTTCTATGATATTAAAATGTTTAATGATTTTCATTGGATTTTTTTTTCAAAACCCAATATTATTTCATGGTTTTAATAATGAGATGGTTAGATATTAAACAATTTAAACCATGTGTATGGTTAAACCTTATGTGATGATCGGTCCATTTACAACCCTCCAATGCATTGGGTAATGATTTAAATATCATTAGATAATAGTGAAATGATTCGTGATTCTCAATCTAAAATGGGAAATATTTAGTGAAACTTGATACACCAAAGTAAGAAGATGAGTGAAGCATGGTCACCTAAGGGAAATAGTTTGTGATACCTAATACACTTTGTTATGATTTTTATGATAAAGTATGTTCCAAAATAATCCGGTATTAGTTTTATCTAAGATAAGTACTATTTTAATGATGTTAAATTTTTTTATAACATGATTTATAATCTATACATTGTTGGGAATAAAGTTATTATATGTCCTAGTTATAGATATTTTCTCAAATTATGATATATTATGATCTATGATTTTAATCACTTTTGTTTCCCCATACTGATCATCCGATATTACCCCTTTATTATCTTTTAATTTCCCTAAGTTATGATGATATGAAAATTTTGAATTTTTTTGAAGAGTGACTTTTGTGTATAATTAGTAAGAGATGTTAAAGACATGTTATGGATAAAACTGTTGCATATATAGTGAGAAAAAAAATCAATTATTTAAAAAAGGAATGAGTTTTTTGGTTATTGATTTTTTATATTTATCTAAAACTCTATACCTGAAAAGGATTGCGAATATATTTAAATGAAATATATTCTTTAGGTTGTGTAATTTAGATTGTTTTGTTTGTGATCTGTTATAGAATGAAGATACATAATAAAAGTAAAATAGGGAAAATTCATGCCCAACACCGAAAATCATGTATAGCTAAAAAACATGATAAGTATCATATTAGTATTCTTGCACTAAATTTTGAGCATGGTCCAACTACCACATCCATCGATCACAACTAAGAATCACCCTCTTTCAGACCACCTTGATTATTTCGGTACAACCTAGTGTCTATATAAGAGAAGAAAAGTGTTGGTAGAGTCCATGAAAGGGTGAGTATAGAAATACCTATTAGGGCACCCAAAAATCACCTAATAGTAAAGCATCAATAACATAGAGTCATATCGATACTATAATTAAGACAACAAAGAAAAGAGGACCCAGATATGACCATAGTGGATAATCAAACCATATAGTACAATTAGAGTCACCAAAACGAGTTGAAAGAACAATAAACAACACAAATCATCATTTAGTTGAACCAATGGAAATATCAGAAATGTAAAAATTTATAACATTCCTCACTGGAAGACACCTGAGACAAATGGATTAAATCATTGATATAGGATATTGCATTGGATCATAGGGAGATACCTAAATCTGTCTATATTATCTTATGAAAGTGGATCCCACACCCTGGGTGTAAGAGATGAGATAACTTACACTTCTTAGGGAGATAGAATGGGCGATCATTCCTCCGGCTAAATGGATGGGTACATGAACTTATCCTAGATTGTCTGGTAAACCAGGGATCACACATCATTAGTAGTTTCTTGGATACCTTTCCTTATCTATGGGGGTTTATTGACTCTATAACCTTATTCAATATGGAAATCCACTTATTTAAATCCATATTAAGGTCCTTATTCAAAGAACTGTATGGACATAGTGTGTCTTTACCAGTCATCCACTTGGTTGTGAAATGTTTCAAACCATAGCATGTAAAAGTTCACTACGCAAAATCTGTGTCTACTCAAATTTCAAAAGTGGTCATGGTTTGGTACTTGACATGCACCTCTTCTTAATTAATGATCTAGAGTATGGTACATGAGCTATGGTCATAGCTTACATGACACGTGGGATTATCAAGATTCAATTGGTGTGTACTCTCTATACACACCATGTTAGGGTGAATATAGTTAAATTGTGTATGGCTCCACCACATGGTTATCTGATATTTCCCCCCACCATAACCCCTAGAATCATTGAATTATGGATTATACAATGTTTTTTCTTCTGAACTATAGGACATGTGGCCAGAAAAATGATACAATTAGATTCCCCCAATATAATCACAACCACCTTCATCCTTTTCATAATCTCTACTAAAATACCATAAATCATTAGTCAACTTCCATCTATATATTTTTTGGAAATCGGATTTGGACATCTGTTCATCAGATAATTAAATTATTATCACCTTATGTTGATTAATTATCATATTACGCACCATGGATATAAAAAACACAGTCCCAAAATCCTTATTTAGATTCTTTTTTTTCATTATTGAAACACCATAATTCTATAACCCAAAATATTAGACCTACAACAACAGTTTGTGAAACCCAATATTTTCTATGTAGTGAATTAGGTTCCTGGAAATGTTTAAAGCACTCACCAAATGAATTCCAGTGATAAACATACATAGAAAAGAGGTATAAATTCCTAAAAAATAAAATTGAGGGACAAACAATGGTTTTTTATAGTTTAGAAATTGTTCATTGATGTAATTCAATAGCAGAAATATGAATTGAGATAAAAATAATTATCCCACTAATGATGATTATTAAATACCTAAATCTAGATATAAATGATAAATAAATTGTTCTTATTAATGGTTGAATCTAGATTAGATTGTTATGAGATGATTAATAGTCATAATAAAACCAAAAAAATGTTAAATAAACAAATAAAATCCATACCTTAAGAATATATCTATGGATAGAGAAGATAAAATATTACATTGTCAGTAATATTGTCATGGTTGAGTTATAATGCATTCATGATTGGTCCATGGTCCCAAGGTCACCACCAACG
Organism: Viscum album; assembly: GCA_963277665.1. NCBI lineage: Eukaryota > Viridiplantae > Streptophyta > Magnoliopsida > Santalales > Viscaceae > Viscum > Viscum album. The sequence goes on from OY728138.1 coordinate 38,607,264, forward strand.
ATTCAACCATGTAAATAACCTCTCTAATCTCTAGGGTTATTTCTGTTAACCTAGGAATTAGGTGTAATGTTGCTTATATAAGAGTTTTATTAAATCTCACATTTAGTAAACTATATATATATTAATTTATTAAATGTTATTTAACAAATCCACTTGCAACTATGCATCATCCAGAAACCGGATGTGAACAAAGGTTTTGTCCCACCAAGGATAAATCACATTCTCCCAAATAAAATAAATTATTAGTTTCCCCATCTAATACATTGAAAAATTCATTATTTTCACAAAATCTTGAACTTGCGAGTTTATAAATATAATATATGTAATATATCAATATTAGTCCCATCAGGCTCAAAATACTCCCATCTAACTCCCTTTTTATCTATAATAAAATTATTATAAACATTCAAAGTATAAAATCAAAAAAATCACTTCATTACACTCTCCCAGAAATTAAGGATTTTCGTCACAAAAAACCAGATCCATTCAAATAAGTATGGGTATTGAGATCGTATATGGATCTCCCACTCCTATGACCTCTCTTAATGATTTGTGTGCTACCAGAGGATGCAAACAAGGGGAATCATCCACCAATGAACGATCAAATTCGGTCACTCCTTTATACCTACTAGGTATTCAAAAAAAGTATCTTCATTTTAAATGTCCATCTCCACATAGTGAATAATTTTCAATGAGACTTGAACTTTTCATCTTGGTCGTGACACATGGAATACATCACGAAATAAATCCAATTGTAATGGTAAATCCTGGTGGTGTTCAACCTCATTAATCCTAAATATGATATATAACAGTCTAATGATCTCCAACATAGCTTTTCATCTTGAAAAAATATCTATAATAGATGTTGAGGTGAGACCTTCAGAAACACATGGTATTTCCTAAATTACTCCAAGGTTCCCCAACACTAGTTCGAATAAGACATATGATGAAACTAATATATTCTAATCCATCACTTTATGATCTATAATTTATCATTCTTCAGTCACAATAACTTTAACCCCACCAGTTTTGATTCTCTTCACTCTAATCAGCATAATGGTTAACTCCAAGGTATCCTATAAAGGACCTTGAAAGGCCGCAACCAAATAGTAGAGTGAAAGTTGTTAATTTTTGGAAAACTCCACTAAGGGTGGGTGATCCTTACAATATCAACTAAAGTAAAAAAGAAGAATGTTTATAAAATATAATCTATAAATAGAATAACCTAATTGATCTAACTATCTATCCAGATGTGGAAGACCATGATCATCCACAATTATCAGCAATTCATCCATCAACCTTTACAACAACTGAGATGTGAAATGAGCACCATGGTCAGAGAAAACCATCTAGGTAATTCAATAATGTTAAATGATCTTATACACATATAAATATCCTTATATTTCCACTGAACTCTTATCTCTTATAGTGAGGAAATGGGAAAACTTATTGAGTCAATCTACAATAACCTAGATAGGATTATGACCTAAAATAATCTATTAAAATCATTCTAGTAAATCCATGGATATATCATCCCACTTCTATTATAGAACAACCAATGGTTATAAAAAGACATCAATAATTTGATTCTTGACCTTCACATACTAATAAGTGTGAAATTGATAGATGAACTCTGTAACACGTTTATTTGGTCACACAAATTGTTATTGAAAATCATTGTACATCTCCTTTACTCAATGATACACCACTAATGGAAATATGCAAAACTCTATTAGTACATCCCCTTGAATCTTGACTCACACCACCATCCACCCTTGGAAGTGGATGAAATGTTCCCCACATTAAGACATTTTCAAGAGAATTTCATGTTATTTTTCTTAATGATCGATGGGAAATAAAATTTAAGAGGGGGTGAATTGTAGTTCAAAAACTAAACTTACAATTTTTGACCACTAAAGTATAAAATTTATCATTTTTTTGAAATAATAATGAGATCAAATATATGTTTGATTTTGAATATAATGATGAAGTAAGATATCATATTAAGTGTATTATATACTGTATTGTAATTCAATTTTCATAATTAAAATAAATGAGTGAAATTTTAAACTATCGATGAATGGGGTAAATCAGTGAAACTATAAACTTACTGAATTCTATATAGTGAAGTTGTAATTATATTAACTCAGTTTAAAAAAAATAATTATATTTTGTTTCTGAATAAAACATTGAGTATTGGTTAGAAAACCAAATACTACTTGAAAATGATATTTATAAAAACCTCAGTTTTAGACCAAAGTATTTAAATAAAATTAATATGTGGTATCCATGATTTTTAACAATAGTAGAGTATATTTTATTTTATACATAATGGTTATTTTATCTAATAGTCCCTATAAACATCTTTATTTTCTATCTTCCTATCCCAAAAATACCTAGATAACATAAAATATGTATAATAAAAAATACATTGGAAATATTTAGGGATTTGAAAATAAAAGCTTGCACAATGTTATCTCTTACTAGAAACACTCAGAATGGAAAATTATAGTAATCAAATGTTATCTGGGAAAAAAGAAATTTCAAAGCCTCAAAAGAAATATAAACATTACAAATTATCATTCTATTATTTATAGTTGGAAATTATATTTCCCATGGAGTATCTATATTTATAGGAAACATTTTAACAAAATACAACTGTCTAATTTCTAAAAATTTGGGATCAGGTTTAACTATATCAATACAAACATTAATATCTTCTGATGAACTCAATATATTGTTTCATCTACCGATGAGATAGATCAACTCCACTATAGTTCTTTCTAAATCCATTGGAAATAATCTGACTTTGGAACATTATATCATTATATTTTCATAAATTGGTTTATAGTTTTGGTATTTTAGTTACAAGATGTTAATTATGAAAATATATAATAACATTAAAAAAAATCTTTAGTTAGGTAATTTTCATATGAATTCTATTATGATTTTTTAATAATTAATGAAGTGATTCATTGATCATAAAACTTCCTAAATAATATCCCCCCTTTTAGAAAACATAATCCATATAACATAATTTAAAGGTAGGGACTAAAATGAAAATGAAAATCTCATTATTATCTCTATGATGTGCAATTTATCCCCCATTATTGGATAAAAATTATTTAACAAGAATTATGAGGAAAAGTAAATAATAATACCCCTATGAAATAATTATATATTTAGAAATTTTCTTGAATAAAATCAATTTATTTTTTTAATCCCTTAAAATAATCATAATTTATAATATATACAAAAAATAACAACATAAAATAAAAAAAACCATCAATTTCACCCCGTATGGGATTTAAAAAATGAAATGATAAAAAAAAGTAGAGTGAGAAATTCAATAAAAAATTAGAAATTTAATACAGTTCGATAATTGTATGATCATATGTTTTTTTAAAATTTACCACTTTTTCATCTATTTATACCTTTAATAAAAATACTTTTTGCATTACTGATTTAATAAGTTATGTTTACATAAATTCCATTTACACTATTCTTTCCTTTGCGATTAGATCTTCTAATAACGTGAGTATATATTGAGCTTCACTTTATCAACCAGTCTTATTGATCTTACCAGGAATGTACATATAATAACAGACAAGATTTTTCATTATAATAATTTTATCTTCACCTTCTTCACCAAAATTCAGAGATGGGTATTTGGTTACATATGATGATATTACTATTATAGAAACTAAAACATTAAGCTTCTTTTATGGTCTTCAAAGCATCATTAAATAAAGATTTATAAATATAATTCAGATGTGAAATTTTTTAGTAAAATATAAAGGATATAAAATATAGATATGAAAAAACCATGAAATTTCAGTCCTTATATAACTATCGAAGATTACGTTTTTCTAAAATTATGTTATATTATGTATAAGTGGTTCTCCAACATTTAAATATAAAATGAAATCTCAAAAAATATGTCATGTAAATTCTCATGAGAATTAATTTTAAAATATAATTGAATATATTAGAAAAATATTACTTTTTGAGAAATAATAACAACTCCAACCATTTGAATTAATTAACCATCTTTATAATAAATTTAATATATCCCCCTAAATGAAAATTAGATAAATTCAAAAAGTACCTATTTTTGAGAATTACTTATGTTTAAAAAAGTAGATCAATTTAAAAATCAAAAAAATTAGAAAATTAGATTTATTCTAAAATAAAATAATTTGAAAATTTAGATATATAAGCTTTTTAAAATTTGATAACGTTAGAAATTAAATATTTAAAAAAGATTAATTTTGAATTCAAATATATTTTAAAAATATTCTCTCCATTTTCTCTTGAGGTTTTTTTTAATGTTTGAAGATATACGTAATAAGAAATGGATTAAAGATCAATTTGGATGGTTCATTCCCAATTAATTTTAAATAAATTTTAATCAATCAAAAGTACATGGTTTTGTAAAAATATTAATAAGTTAATTGTCTATTTTGATAAAATGGATTGTAATATTTACTTTTTGTAAGTGATCCATATAGAAATGTTTTATTACATATATGTTATTTTATCATGAGTGGTGTAATACCCCAGGTAAATAAAGAATATGACATTTTCATATTTATCCATATTTTTATGACTTTAAAGTGGACGCTATGCTCGATGGCGAACCCAACAAGCAACAACGAGTTTCTTGGGAATCTTACGTTGCACTCTAATAGTAAAATAATATTATTTTAAATGGTAGTTAACATGTAGCTGTTGTAATGGTGGGAATGGATAGAAATAACTAAAATATGATTATATATGTTTTAAATGTTTTTACATTTATCCAATAAAGGATAGAGGATTAAAATACGGAAAGAATTAAATTTTAGGCGTATATGCCCTAGTTTTCACTAAAGGTTCACTTATCACCTTTTGATGTTGAACCATCATTAAATATAGTTTTGTTCACTATTAAACATTATTTTGGACCAAATAAAACTCTTATTAAGAATCGGGACATCAAAATTTACTTTGTGTAAAGTTTTGGTATCTTTCCAATAAAGTTCATTTTTTTAATGAATAGTGTAAAGTGTTGTATTTTAATTCAAAACCTCTTTTTAATCTAATTTATTTATATGATTAGATTATCTTTTGAATTGGTTTTAAAGTAAATTTAGAATATATTTTTACCATTAAATCCAATAGTGGTCATTGGAATTAATTTCACTTTGAAATCGGACTTAAACTAGTGTCAATCTTTTGATACTTTTTGTTTCATAAAAACACGCTATTTGTCATGATAGCGGGAATTAATTATTAAATTAATTAATGCAACTTATATGTTGTGAATTTTGTAAAATGGAATTCATTTTTGAGTTCGCAATATCAAATATATCTTAGGGTAAATTTTTGGTAATTTTCTGAAAAAACTTTAATTTTTGATGAATAGTGAAACCACTAAGTGGTACTTATAAAAGCTGATTTTCCGTTTAAATGAAATTTTACCACTTCTGTGTTTTGAATTTCAAAAATCCGACATACATGGTTGTCATTAAGAAGTAAAATTTGGTTCAATGGGATAAAAATAATTTTTTGGTGAATAGTAACTTATTAAGTTTTTAATCGCAATTAGTGGTAATTAGTGTAGTTTAAGGTAAAAATGATATTATAAGAATGTGAAAACACCATGACACTTGTCCTACACCTATTGGGTGAGTAATGGCCGACCAAAACAATCCATGGGCCAACTTGGGGACCCCATGGAGCCACTTTAGTTGGAAAATGACAATAATATATTTTTATTTAATGTTAAAATTAAAAATTACACAAACATGATATGTTTTACTAAAACAATTTTTAAGTGGGGTTATACAAGTCATCATTTTGATTATAAATAGTCATTGGAAAGCTAAAAATATTTTCTACATCATAGTATTTTCTTTATAATTTTTAGACATTAAATAAATTAAATTATTTATGACATCATAATGATGCAGTGATGACATCATTATTTAACGATTAAAATAAAATGGAAAGATAATGTAAAATCTATGAACTACACATGTCCAAAACTTATTGGATGGGTGGATTTCGAACCTTTATAACCTTATCCACGAATTATATCAATGTGGGACCTTTTTTAACCGAAACACATTTTCAAATAAAGTAATATTTCCTTACTTTCCAAAAGTGCCCCTCCTCTCCTCTTATAAAAGGCCCCCACCTCTACCTCATTTCACACACTCCTCAAGCCTTTGGCTCGGCCAACCCCTACCCATTTACTCTCTCCATATCCCTCTAATCATCCTAATGGATTCCCTTTGGGCAGAATACTTTCAAATGAAGCCTTTAGGCTCAAATCAAAAGGAGTTACACTTTTAAAGGAGATTAAAGAACGATCGAGTCAAGTCGGACCCGAGGTAAGGGATCCTACTCCTCTCTTTCTTTTTAAGTATACACTTTTATGTCATTCCTTTTAAAGCTCATATTTCTTGTTATTGGGATGATCTTGTATATTACACTTACTGAAATTTTTATGTTCATGTGATGAGAGACCCTATTCTCTCTCATCAATCCATTTTGGAAGTTTTGAGTGGCGTCGTTAGGCTGTCGAACTTTCGTAAGAGATCTAACCTCTCTCTTTCTTTTTAAGTACTCTCCTTTATGTCACTTCTTTTAAGCTCCTCTTTTTAATTATGGGGGATGTTATTTTATATTCCTCTTGATGTACATTATATTGTAATGTGATGAGATACCCTATTTGATCTCATCAATCCATATTCAGAAGTTTTATGTGGCGTCGTTAGGCTGCCGAGTTTTCGTGAGGTATTTTTCATCTCACTTTTATTCCCATGGGATTTATGCTACATTTTCCACAAATTACATTGAGTGGTGTATGTACTGCCCATTATTATACTCCTTGTGTAATATACTTTCGTTTATGAGTATTTACATCAATGATCTATTGTCCTTCTTTCATGGGGTGTATGTTTTGAAAGATACCCAAGTCGGTAAAGGAACCTTTCACCCTCCCCTTTTTTAAAAGACTTCTTTTGTTGGGTCTTTTAATTTACATATTGTTATGTTGGGATATGTTCTCATATATCCTTATTGATGTAAATTTTATGTCCAAGTGATGAGATACACTTTTTATCTCTCATCAACTCATTTTGATGTGATGTCGTTAGGCTGTCAAGGGAACTTTTTACCCCAATTTCGATTTCTTTGGGTTCAACATGTAGTCATTGAATATGTCATCCATTGAATATGTGTGAATGACATTTTATTGTTTTACACTTAATATCCACTTATATTGGGTGTATTTATATTTGTCACACATATTTTTTGAGATTGATTTGTCCTTAATTTAAGGATACCTTCTTTATAAGGGATTTCATCACATTTGACATTTCTATTGAGGGTTCATTGTTGTTATGCACCAATTCACTCTTATATGGTGTATATACTGTCCTTTGGAGTATTATATCATGAATACATTTATTCTCATGATATTATAATGTTCTGACTAAATGTTATTCCTCAATTGTTGTATTCAAGTGTCTCTAATTTTGGTAAAACCCCTTTAACAAAAAGATCGTTTTAAATGTTTTAATTATTTGTTCTTATTAATATCCATGTTTTCAAATTGGTTTTAAGGATTTATTTATATGGATATTAATGGTTTAAAATTATAAGCTTCAAGGTGGTATAGGACACTTTGATTCAAAAATCTATTTATTAAATGTTTCAAATGGTTTTGGAAATGGTTTCTTTTTTAATGGATTCATTATTTCAATATACTAAAATGTTATATTGTGATTGAAATGTGGAAATGCTATGTTTCCTTTATGCATGTTTTATGTGATACTACTATGTTATGGTCCTTGGGAATTGTTATGAAGAACGGGTGGTTCCGTGATAAACTAACGACGGGTGAGCCCGTTATAGCTCTCCAATGCATTGGGTAACGCGAACGAGTGAAACGTTAAGGTTTCTCCGAAGAGATTTAGGGAATATACTGTGATGGGTATTCCAAACGTAACCAAGAGGGTTACTCCCTATGTAAGAATGTTATCAATGCCTCAAGTTACCTTTATGTATTATTTTTTCTATGATTTATTCATGATTTGATATGCCTATGTTTTATGGGTAAAGTGTGATTTCATTCTAATGTATATATGAACTCATGTTTCCTTTCCATATTTTTATAACTCTTACTGAGCTTTTTATGCTCATCCCATGTTTTTGAAATGTTTTTCACAGGTCAAGGGAAAGGTACATGATGTGATGATAGTGTCAAGGATGTGTCAAGAAAGAACCCATGTTTTATTTTAAATATGATTCCGTTGATGGGAAGAATGAATACTGTCTTTTATGTAACCACTTTGTTTAAATGTGGAATGTAATGCAAGTTTCATGATCTAATTCCCTAAAACTCAAAACCTGAAAAGATCCTCAATGTGTAATCTTGTAATAACTCAAGATTAAGTAAGGTTTAAGGCTGGGGACTTATAGTTGGTATTAGAGGCCGGTTTAGATAACTTTAGAGGTTAGGGTGTTCTTTAAGCATAAGTGACAATTACCATAATGGTTAGGATTTCAGAAAGTGTCCTAGTTTTAGATAAAGTGAATGAGTAAGTATATCTTAGTGTTTATCTTACTCATTAGTACATGATGTTTTTGTTGATATACTCACATTGACATTTCTATTTTTAGTGAATGGATGGATCTAGAAGGCACCAAAGAGACAACAGGTTTGAAGGAAACTGTGGTGGTTCTCTAATTAAGATACTAGATAAAATGGAGGATTCAATGAGGAAACTCGTGGTTGTTCTAAACCAAATATCAAGGAGTCGTGATCAACCACTTGAACCTTGGAATGATCTTTAATGCATCATGTACGAGATGACCAATCCATGTGGAAGTTCAGGTAATAATTATAAAGGTAACCATTAGAGTTTATATGATCCTTACTTTCAAGGTAATTATGGGTTATTATATGATATGCTGGAAAATGAAAAGCATGAGATAAACATGAGGATAAAATATGTTATAATCATTTTTGAAGATTTTATCTCTTTTTGGGGAATGATTTAAGAATTATATAGTTTTGGAAAAAGGAAACACGCAGACCGTGTGACAACCCGTCGCGTCGGACAAAGCTGCGGGAATCGAACCCACAACCAAAGTGCAACTGGTATTTATCGCCTACCACTGGAATACGTGAAGTCCCTGGTTAGTTTGACTGATTCTTTTTAGTTATATGATTTTATTAATTAAGAGTAAGTTGATTTTGGGTTATTTAGGAAAATGATTAACCTATCATGGAGGATATGTGATTAGGTTAATTACATTTCAATACGGGACTTTAGGAGCAACTGATGTTGTTTGGAGATAAATGTTACGATTTAACTTGGAAGACTATGTGACTAAATCCTTCAAATATTTGGGATTCAATATTAGTTTGGTTTACTTTGAATAATTTTATGGACAAATTTATTATAGAATGGTCCTCGTTGAACTTTGGGTTTTGTTGGACAACTTTTGGAGGTTAAGAATAGATTTTATTTTTAATGGGTTATCCTTTTCTGGATTATCTGACCTTGTACTAACCTTTTTTGTTTTGGTTTTGGTTAATGCCTAAAGAGAATGGGATGTATATAGTTCTCTTTTGTGGATTAGGTGATTCTCTAGAAGTTGATTATAGTACTCTTAATGTGAACAAGTCTTCTTAAATACTCGCCTTTTGGAGAAAATATGAGTTTGTTTAAGGAATCTAATAAAAGTTGAAAGTCAATATGATAAGTGATTATGTTTCCTTATGAATAAATTCCTCAATAAAAAGTAACTTAAAACAAAAATGTTGTTTATTAACTTTTCCTACTGGGGAATCAAATACCGTTTAACCCATCACAAGTTTTTGATTTTCTCGTGGTTAACTTTCTCCTAAACATGTTTTCTATCACTCTCCATCAGAACATGACCCTTTGTTTTTTCCTCCATGTCCATATTTTCATACTTGGAATCCTAGTATGGGTTAACTCGGGTGACCTCTGTGCTTATCTTTCTTTATTTTAAAGTGATTGTTTTACCGACTCTTGTTCCGATGTGGGACTTTCAAGGATGTTTCCAAGCCCAATTTTTAAAAATTGCGAGGACGTAATTCCCAAAAGGGGGGAAGGATGTAATACCCCAGGTAAATAAAGAATATGACATTTTCATATTTATCCATATTTGTATGACTTTAAAGGGGACGCTATGCTCGATGGCTTACCCAACACGCAACAACGAGTTTCTTGGGAATCTTACGTTGCACTCTAATAATAAAATAATATTATTTTAAATGGTAGTTAACATGTAGCCGTTGTAATGGTGGGAATGGATATAAATAACTAAAATATGATTATATATGTTTTTAAATTCTTTTACATTTATCCAATAAAGGATAGAGGATTAAAATACAGAAAGAATTCAATTTTAGGCGTATATGCCCTAGTTTTCACTAAAGGTTCACTTATCACCTTTTGATGTTGAACCATCATTAAATATAGTTTTTTTCACTATTAAACATTATTTTGGACCAAATAAAACTCTTATTAAGAATCGGGACATCAAAATTTACTTTGCGTAAATTTTTGGTATCTTTCCAATAAAGTTCATTTTTATAATGAATAGTGTAAAATGTTGTATTTTAATTCAAAACCTCTTTTTAATCTAATTTATTTATATGATTAGATTATCTTTTGAATTGGTTTTAAAGTAAATTTATAATATATTTTTACCATTAAATCCAATAGTGGTCATTGGAATTAATTTCACTTTGAAATCGGACTTAAACTAGTGTCAATCTTTTGATACTTTTTGTTTCATAAAAACACGCTATTTGTCATGACAGCGGGAATTAATTATTAAATTAATTAATGCAACTTATATGTTGTGAATTTTGTAAAATGGACTTCATTTTTGAGTTCATAATATCAAATATAGCTTAGGGTGAATTTTTGGTAATTTTCTGAAAAAACTTCAATTTTTGATGAATAGTGAAACCACTAAGTGGTACTTATAAAAGCTGATTTTTCGTTTAAATGAAATTTTACCACTTCTGTGTTTTGAATTTCACAAATCCGACATACAAGGTTGTCATTAAGAAGTAAAATATGGTTTAATGGGATAAAAATAATTTTTTGGCGAATAGTAACTTATTAAGTTTTTAATCGCGATTAGTGGTAATTGGTGTAGTTTAAGGTAAAAATGATATTATAAGAATGTGAAAACACCATGAAACTTGTCCTACACCTATTGGATGAGTCATTTCCGACCAAGACAAGCCATGGTACAACATGGGGACCCCATGCAGCCACTTTAGTTGGAAAATGACAATAATATAATTTTATTTAATGTTAAAATTAAAAATTACACAAACATGATATGTTTTACTAAAACAATTTTTAAGTGGAGTTATACAAGTCATAGTTTTGATTATAAATAGTCATTGGAAAGCTAAAAAGATTTCATACATCATAGTATTTTTTTTATAATTTTTAGACATTAAATAAATTAAATTATTTATGACATCATAATGATGCAGTGATGACATCATTATTTAACGATTAAAATAAAATGGAAAGATAATGTAAAATCTATGAACTACACATGTCCAAAACTTATTGGATGGTTGGATTTCGAACCTTCATAACCTTATCCACGAATTATATCAATTTGGGACCTTTTAAAACCGAAACACATTTTAAAATATAGTAATATTTCCTTACTTTCCAAAAGTGCCCCTCCTCTCCTCTTATAAAAGGCCCCCACCTCTACCTCATTTCACACACTCCTCAAGCCTTTGGCTCGGCCAACCCCTTCCCATTTACTCTATACATATCCCTCTCCTCATCCTAGAGGATTCCCTTTGGGCAGAATACTTTCAAAGGAAGCCTTTAGGCTCAAATCAAAAGGAGTTACACTTTTAAAGGAGATTAAAGAACGATCGAGTCAAGTCGGACCCGAGGTAAGGGATCCTACTCCTCTCTTTCTTTTTAAGTATACACTTTTATGTCATTCCTTTTAAAGCTCATATTTCTTGTTATTGGGATGATATTTTATATTACACCTACTGCAATTTTTATGTTCATGTGATGAGAGAACCTATTCTCTCTCATCAATCCATTTTGAAAGTTTTGAGTGGTGTCGTTAGGCTGTCGAACTTTCGTAAGAGATCTAACCTCTCTCTTTCTTTTTAAGTACTCTCCTTTATGTCACTTCTTTTAAGCTCCTCTTTGTAATGTTGGGGGATGTTCTTTTATATTCCTCTTGTTGTACATTATATTGTAATGTGATGAGATACCCTATTTGATCTCATCAATCCATATTCGGATGTTTTATGTGGCGCCGTTAGGCTGCCGAGTTTTCATGAGGGATTTTTCATCTCACTTTTATTCCCGTGAGATTTATGCTACATTTGCCACAAATTCCATTGAGTGGTGTATGTACTGCCCATTATTATTATCCTTGTGAAATATACTTTCGTTTATGAGTATTTACATCAATGATCTATTGTCCTTCATTCATGGGGTGTATGTTTTGAAAGATACCCAAGTCGGTAAGGGAACCTTTCACCCTCCTCTTTTTTAAAAGACTTATTTTTTTGGGTCTTTTAATTTACATATTGTTATGTTGGGATATGTTCTCATATATCCTTATTGATGTAAATTTTATGTCCAAGTTATGAGATACACTTTTTATCTCTCATCAACTCATTTTGATGTGATGCCGTTACGCTGTCAAGGGAACTTTTTAACCCAATTTCGATTTCTTTGGGTTAAACATGTAGTCATTGAATATGTCATCCATTGAATATGTTTGAATGACCTTTTATTGTTTTAAACTTAATATCCACTTATATTGGGTGTATTTGTATTTTTGACACATATTTTTTGAGATTGATTTGTCCTTAATTTAAGGATACCTTCTTTATAAGGGATTTCATCACATTTGACATTTCTATTGAGGGTTCATTGTTGTTATGCACCAATTCACTCTTATATGGTGTATATACTGTCCTTTGGAGTATTATATCATGAATCCATTTATTCTCATGATATTATAATGTTCTGACTAAATGTTATTCCTCAATTGTTGTATTCAAGTGTCTCTAATTTTGGTAAAACACCTTTAACCAAAATATCGTTTTAAATGTTTTAATTATTTGTTCTTATTAATATCCATGTTTTCAAAATGGTTTTAAGGATTTATTTATATGGATATTAATGGTTTAAAATTTTAAGCTTCAAGGTGGTATGGGACACTTTGATTCAAAAATCTCTTTATTAAATGTTTTAAATGGTTTTGGAAATGGTTTCTTTTTGAATGGATTCATTATTTCAATATACTAAAATGTTATATTGTGATTGAAATGTGTAAATGCTATGTTTCCTTTATGCATGTTTTATGTGATACGACTATGTTATGGTCCTTGGGCATTGTTATGAAGACCGAGTGGTTCCATGATAAACTAAGGGCGGGTGAGCCCGTTATAGCTCTCCAATGCATTGGGTAATGTGAAGGAGTGAAACATTAAGGTTTCTCCGAAGAGATTTAGGGAATATACTGTTATGGGTATTCCAAACGTAACCAAGAGGGTTACTCCCTATGTAAGAATGTTATCAATTCCTCAAGTTACCTTTATGCCTTATGTTTTCTATAATTTATTCAAGATTTGATATGCCTATGTTTTATGGGTAAAGTGTGATTTCATTCTAATGTATATATGAACTCATGTTTCCTTTCCATATTTTTATAACTCTTACTGAGCTTTTTATGCTCATCCCAAGTTTTTGAAATGTTTTTCACAGGTCAATGGAAAGGTACATGATGTGATGATAGTGTTAAGGATGTTTCAAGAAAGAACCCATGTTTTATTTTAAATATGTTTCCGTTGATGGGAAGAATGAATACTATCTTTTATGTAACCACTTTGTTTAAATGTGGAATATAATGCATGTTTCATGATCTAATTCTCTAAAACTGTAAACCTGAAAAGATCCTCAACGTGTAATCTTGTAATAACTCAAGATTAAGTAAGGTTTAAGGCTGGTGCCTTATAAGTGGTGTGTGGGGTTTTTAGTTAATGAAATGACACTAGTATTGTATAAAATAATTAAAGTTAATGTAAAATTCAAAGAAAAATTCAAGACTATGTTTTACGTCCACAACACTTGAGAACAAAAAACATCACATTCTATATATTCTGATTTGAAATAGGAATGTGTTTTAGAATATTATTTCATACTAAACCAAGAGGAAAAATATTCTCATCAGAAATGATATCATCCATAAGTATATTTTCTATCTAACCAACAAACTCAAATTTCATAATCTTAGTACCTTTTTTAAAAATGTAATTTCTGAATGAATGGAATAATCAAAGATCTAATGTCTCTTTAAGGTATCTAAAAATTAATTTTACCAATTTTAGATGATAATATTCTATATTTTCTTGAAATATTTCACTTAAAAATACTAAAAACATTATGTGTCATTGGCTTAATGTAAAATATAGTAAGCTTTTAATTACACAACTATAATTTTTTATGTCAATCAATTTACTAATTATATCAAGGTCAAGTTTTATAAATGTTTATATAGGATTAATAATGGTTGATTCATTGTCTAAAAAAAAGAATCATTAAATATTTTGGACAATTAAATTGATTTTTAATAATTACATCAGGTTTATAAAAAATATTAAAACTAAATAAATAGTTTATTTATCTCATCATGCTCATTTCGAATTCATTTTTCATAGTTCAAAATATTTATCAGAAATAAATTTGAGGTCTGAACCTTCAATAATTTCCTCAACATAAATTTGGTCAATGATTGTGTTTTGAAACCTTTCTTTATAAAAAGTGATGGACCACCACTTCCTTTAATAGAATTATTTTGAATTAAATACTATGTAAGTCTAATATACCAAGCTCTTGGTGCTTGATTAATTCTATAGAGTTCACTATTTTGATTAAATACCATGTCTATAAATTTAGTATCGTAAAAACCAATTGGTTGTTAAATAAAAAATTCCCCATTTACCTAACAAATAAGGAACTCACTTTCCACATACATTTGAAAAATATAAAGTTCATATGATCTGCAAAGGCTAATATGATCATAATATATTCAAATCCAGATATTAGTACAATATTTTATACATTATGTATGCCTTCTTCTTAAAAATAAAATTATAAACAAGCCTTACTTTATTTCTAACAATGATTAAATTTTCACCGTTATTTTCTTAAATCCAATTTTATGCCAATTACCAGTTGATCTGTAGAACATTCTGTTATGGTTCAAACATGGTTCTATTCAAACTGATTGGGCTCTTCATTAATGTGCCCTTTTCCAAATTTTATCACCTAATTAATCATGATGCAAACTAATCATGGTGATGGGAAAAAATTTCTAATTATATTCTAGTGGTTAAATTATATTATTCTTCAGAATAGGAGTCCACATAAAAAAATTTGTAACTTTTGGTTGATTTTAGGAATGGTTGAATTTGAAAACAAATTATAGAAAAAAAACAAAATAATTTAATTCTGCAAAATAGTTTAAAAATTTTAATAATGAAAGGGATTGAAAAATGTGATTTTAGAAGGGTGATCAGTTCATGGCTGTTTTTCTACATAAAATGATATATGAGTCCCAATTTATCAAATACTCTTATACTAAGCCGATTAATGTGATATTCCATGATCTCTTAATCACTCTCCCTTAGTCAAATGGTGGTGGTGAGAGTAATACATTCAAAGATCATTGTTTGGTCTAATCTTCGTCCCTTTGTGAGAGAGTTTTAGTGAATATCCTCAATTTAATAATGAAATAATGAAACAGGTATTGTTTATCCCAAAAAAACAAGAATATCCCTGACCCCTACCACACGTACTGACGATCATCGAGTACATAACCACTAAGAAGTAGTCTATATCGTCTTATATAAAAAAATCCTAGTATATAGATATAAACCTAATTTACCAAAGAAAAATAAATAATAGAATCTGAACCCAAATATGACCTTACATGATAATAAAAACTTCAATTAGTGATTTAAATAGACTTCGTAGATGAGAGAAACAATTTTTATTCAATAGATCACAATAACTCGTGAATTACATATAGAAAACCCCCCATTTCCCAATCACTCAAAATTTTACCCCTCCATGGTAAGGGTAATTGAGAAGAATGGGGAGGAGTAAGAAATTACAAAACAATGATGAAAAGATACAAAATAAATTAGAAAATTACACCAACAAAATATTTCCTCTAAAAAATTGTCTCTTTTTCTTCCAATCAGATGGATAAAAATTGAAATGGGTCCATCTTATAAGTTCTGAAAGATTAATTTTTCTATGATCCTTCCAAATTGAAAAATAATTATATTTTTATACAAGAATTCATGACATAATTAATATGAAACCCTTTATCTTGTCAAGGAATCCCTAAATTATTCTACAAATTAGCTCATCAAAAGGTAAAATTAATGATATAATATCTACATAATATTTAATATTCAAACAAATACTTGATTACTATTTAAAATACATCCATAATGACCTAATTTTTAGGATGTTATCTCATGTTATGCAACATTTTCAGGTGTAGGTTTCAGTCCTCTAGACAAAACAATTTCTCAAATTGAT
The DNA here is from genome assembly GCA_963277665.1 of Viscum album. Lineage (NCBI taxonomy): Eukaryota > Viridiplantae > Streptophyta > Magnoliopsida > Santalales > Viscaceae > Viscum > Viscum album. The sequence goes on from OY728138.1 coordinate 38,623,922, forward strand.
TGATGGTGTTTTGGCCTTTAAAAGTGTGAATTATTTATTTGTCTAAAATAAGAAGTTTAATCCCAAGATCTATGTAATATAAAAAAATTAATCATCATGGTTGGATAAAAATTTAAAAGTAATTCTTGAAATATAGAAGTGATAAAAATGTTTTAAAATTCTATAATTAACCAATTTTCACATTTTGGAACGAAACCAACCACAAATACAAAAATGATGAAAATTAGAATAAATTGTGAAATTTATAGGGATAAATCATTGAAGTAAATATAAAAATGATTAAAATATCATCTCTATAAATTTACTCACACTAAGAACATTGAATCCCTAACAAAAAATAATCAAAATCAAATCAAATGAAAGTCAAAACAACTACAATTAAGATGTAAATTTTTTTAACAAAAAAAATTGATAATATTCCAACTAAAACTACATTATTTTATGTTCTCCATTCAAATATCTATAACCATTTCATCTAAATTTATCCTCTCATTCACAAAAACATCTACCTCGTATAAATGATCTCTCATCTCACAAAAGTCAATTTTCAACAAGTCTATTCTCATCCAATCCCATGGAAGAGTCATCATAGGTTTGATGAATTCCTATATCTCCTCCTCATGTAATTCATGTAAATATTTTTATCATGATTAATATTAATTTTTTTTCTATGTATTTTAGTTGGTAGGATTTATATGTCAAAATATTATTAGGATGAATGAGGATAGATTTTATTTTTTGAATAAAAATTTCATGATTATAATTTGTACACAATTATTATCTCCTCCTCAGTATGGATTATATAAAATCTTCTCTAAACATGAATAAAAATATGTTTCATGGAAATATCATAAATTATACAGTTCATCATATTTGTCGTAACAAATTCTTCCCAAAATTTTAAGGATTTTTAAAGCTCCAAATAGTAAAATATTTCATTATCCTTTGAAAGATCCAAAAAGGAACAACATCTATTATCATAAATTCTTTATAAAGGCATAGATTTAAACAAATTAATTTTTAAGTAGTATAATAAATTATTCCACTTTTAATTTTCCTCATAATATTTTTCCAAATGATGTAGCACAATACAAGACAGCTTCCTCATACAATTAAGTTTAACTAGATTATGAAATTTTACATAAATAGCAGGTTAGAAATGAAAAATTTTCTTTTATTATGGATAAACGAATAGTTTGTTCAATGATTATAAGGGATTAAAGGATTAAATTTACAAATAATTATAGAATAAAAAGTATTATCATGAAATGGGGGGGTTTAAATCCAATTAAATATATCAATAATATAAAACACAAGTATGTCAAAAACCTAAAATTTTGATAAAAATAAATAATGTTATATTTAAAGAATAAATGGTTTGGTTCTATAAATAATTGATGTTAATTTTATGAATAAAAAATTTTAAAAATACTCATTAGAAATTTATTTCCAAGATAATTACTGTGAGATGTGGAATAAGATTTAAATGTTGGAGGTTATTTCATAAAATTCTAAATGTCTTGAACAAGAAACAAAATCATTTTCAGCATACATTTAAGATCAATATCATGTGATAAATTGGTTCACCCATTAAAATGGGTTTAATTAATGTTTAATATATTCTTTTGGTCTCGAAAGATTCAAAAAAACTAAAAATAATTGAAAAATAAACACAAATTATTTTTAGGAAAATTCATTTTTTAAAATTAAAAAAATTGAAAATCCCAAAAAACAAAGGATCCCACTGCCATAATTAAATAATATAGTGTACTTAATTAATTCAACTAGATTGTAACATGTAAAAATATTTTTAATTGAATAAATGTGAAAAAATAATATGTTAAATAGAGGTACAAAAATACATTTTTTTATTGATTACATTGTTGGAAGAGTATGACCTCCTCTAATGGCTCTAATGGAATGGTCCAACATTATTTTGTCAGTCAGTGACCATTAATAATTAATGAATCCAAATATCCATACTTCATAATCTAAAAAACACAGATAGGATATACATGCGTACCTATAAATAAACCTTCCCATCTTGAATGAATTTTACCTAACATTAGTAAGAGTCTATAGTTGAATAATTGCATTGTGTCTCCATGATGGACGTCTTCTGGTTGGATTAGATCATTATGATCTACTATTTTTTTCTTCTTTTAAATCTTATAATTTTTAAAATTATTCTATTATAATTTCCCTCAACTTCTACAACTGCAATCTTCTCTCTTTTCCTATTCTTTCAAGATCCAAATTCAACTTTCTCACATTCCAATATTCATTATAATACAATTCCTCATGAAAGTGATAATTTACCCCATAAATAAATATATTTGGACTCATTCCTATTACGGTTTTGTAGGCTATCCTATAATCCCATAATGTATTTTCAAACCTTTTTCTCCAATCCTTCCTATTTGGTTTTATATTCATTTCTAAAAATCAATTGATTATACATTAGGACACTTAAAATTTAACATTAGTCTGAGGATGATAGGGATTTGGTGTTTTAGGATACAACCAATAATTTTTTAGAAAATCCTATATTTTCCTATTGAAATGTGTGTCCCATGATTTATGATGATGTATCTGGGCACTCTAATCCTTCAAAATATTTTATCCTTGACAAAATCTCAAACAAATCTAACATCATGATACTTATTATATTTTTCCACCACCCAATTTAAAAACATAATCAATTTCAAGAATGATATAATAATTTCCAAAGGATATTTATAAAGTCCGCACAAAATCTATTCCCCATACATAAAAATTAAAATATAAATTTTATGTCTTTTGAGGCATCTCTTGTCTCTTTGAAATATTTATAAAAAACTTAAATGTTCACACCAGAATTCAATTCAATTTTTAGAAAGGCTGGTCCAATAAATTCAAGATTCTAAAACCTAACCTTCAATACTTTGTGGAAAAAAGTTTTTTCCACCTAATAATATGTATCCAAACTGAAATAAAGATTCAATATAAATTTCATGAAAACATATTTTTTTCACTTGATCAATTAAAAACATCCAAAGAATTGGATTTTCCAAAATGTAATATCTGGATTCAGATTTTAGTTTTCAAGTTGGTTGGAATATAAATGATATGGTTATTGATATATTACCAAATAATTGACTATGTAAACATACTAATTAACTTATCCCTTGATAAATTTCAACTTCTCTCAGAGAATTTGATCATTCAGTTGTTCTTTTTCGTTAATTTCTACTTTAGTAGTGTGGGAAAGTCAATATAAATGATCATCAAGATGGTTCTTAGCTCCCTTATTACATTTTAGTTCCATGTTGAACTCTTATAGATGTAAAATCTATATCACTATAATGGGTTTACCTATATCCTTCTTCATCTACTACATATGATCTGCATGAACATATAACATAGTGAATTTAGTACCAAGAATATATTATCTAAATATATCTAAATAATACAACTGATAAGAACTATTTCTTCTTGTTTTTTTAAATTATTTGGGACTAAATTATGGTTCTCTATGAATAGAAAATTACTTGTGAAATTCTCTCATGTCACTGAGAAAGGAATAATCAAACTTCTTGGTTAGATACATCATAAATTAGCTCGAACGGTCCTCCTTAATTTTGTGGTTTCATCACTGGAGGTGTAATCAGTCTCCTCTTAAACTCATAAAAGGATTCCCTACATGAAACATTTAAATAAAAATCAGCATCATTCAATACTAATCTATATATAGGGAAATAAATCCCACTTAAGTCTTTGATAATCCTTTTTTTATATTCCTACATATAATAAAATGAACTCAAATGTTTCACCGAATTTGGGTGAGGAAATGAATTTATCATTTTAAATTTTTATTTATCCACCTTAAGGTTTTATTTGAAATAAGATGCTCAAGGAAAATTATTCTATTTACCATGAAATGAAACTTTTTAAAATTAAAAAATAATATTCTTCTTGATACAGGATTTTAAAACATTTTCTAAATTTTTTAAACAAGGCAAATAGAATCTCCAAAAATTGTGAAATAATATAAGAAAATTTCTAATAAATATAAAATGTGATTATAATATACACTAATAATATAGCTATGAAATGTATATCAAGCATTAAATAATCTGAATGGAGTAATTTTATATGAAAAAGATTCAAAGGGACAAGTAAATATAGCCTTCCCTCGATCCTTGGTAGAAATAAGAACCTAAAAATAACCTAAAAATCTATCTAAGCGAAATAACGAGTTTCCCTGTCAATATATCTAACATATATATGATTAAGGGGACGTGTAAATTATATTTTTCAGTGACATACTACAACTACTTAAAATCTATACACACTGTCTAGTTATTTTAAATTTTCATAGGGATTAATTTATTCTTGTTATTACTAATAGTGGTTAGGCCAGTTTTTTTGTAAATACATAAATGGGGGTAGCCCATTGTGAATCCGATATGTGATAGATGATACTAGATTCCAATTTCTTCCATGAATCCATTATCAAAACCTCCACTGTAATGGGATTTATCCTTCTTTTGGGTTCTCCAATAGGTTTTGAATATCATTCAAGATTAATTCTATGTGATTATGTTTTTGGGTTTATTCCTTGTATATCACCTATATACCATGATTTTGATTGTATAAACTCTCCCAAAATATCAATAAAATATTCTTCTTGGGTTTCAGATAAACTATTAGTAAGTATCACTGGAAATTTATCTCCCTCCATGATGTACACATATTTCAAATCATTGATATGTGGTTTTAATTCTATATATGAGGGATCCTCAAGGAATGAAATTTTGTTCTGGTTACCCATTTCCTAATTCCTCACATATATAATAAATCATATGATTCTCTTCATCAATTTAAAAATCATCAAATAAATTATATTTTTCCTCTTCTTCCCACATGAAATCAGAATCTATAGTGGTTTGTGAATTCACAGGTCCAGTGATATTTTTAATTAAAAAATTCACATATAAGGCTAATAATTAATGGTAGATACTTGATTATTTAATTTTATTAGTACCAACTTATTGGGATGCTTGAATGAGTGAGTGATCATCAGATGGGTGCCTCATGGATTCAAGAATATTTATGTTAAAAATCGTATCTCCGAACACCATGATGAATGTCACTTCGTGGAAATTTATTATGGTTTTGGACAATATTAATAAAGGTATCCACAACATTATGGGTTAGTGTGGTGGGTCCATATCTTATTATATATCTAGAAAATATTATTCATCTTGGAATAAGATATATTTTACTTTCACAAGGTCATCACATAGAATTCTTACTTGAAAAAATGTTGATTTATTGGCAAGTTGTACCACAAATATGATGGGATACAAGACTCTCATATACAATGAAGTTTACACTATTTGAGGAAATACAATAATTGAAGCATCACTATCATATAAATCATTATCGATATTTAAGGATGCAGTGGTGTGTGGAATGGAAAAAACCCTACATCATGATATTTGGTTAGAAATGTGGTTTGAAAAGATATGAGACACTTCTACCCAAGTTTATCCTCCAATTCCCTTGAATTATTCTCTTCTTGTTGAAAATATCCTTTTACAAAATTCATACCATGAAATTTTTTTGACTGTATCAAGAAGAGATATAAATTTTAACTTTCTGAAAGGTGTTCATAATTTATTATTGAAGTTCTTCGTCATAAAATATCCTGTTTTTAATTATCCTTAATGTAAATAGGGGTGGAATATATTTCATCTCCCCTTGTTTTCTTTTCTATTCATCCTCATCCAATCCTCATTATCATCCCCTTTATTTTATTTTACATGGTTCATTTTAGTAGAATTTTTAAAATTCCCAACATAATTCTCCCTCAGTACATGTGGTCTTATTTCATGTTCAAGGGTGGATGGTCATCGAGGTTATTTTACACTTCTTATTTTTATCATTATTTTATTGTCCTTTATGATTGAGATTAAATTGAAAGGTATTTTATTTATATTTTATTGGAATTATATGAGACTATATAACCTATTAGAAAATGTTTTATACTATCTTTCATCCCCTCAAACACAAATTATTATTTTTGGTTTTGAATTAGAGGTGTGTCACTAGTGGATGTTTGTTTATAGGGTCTTTATAGACTGTGTGGTTGAATTTTTTATTTTTGGTATGACTATTTAGAGGGTTTTTGGAATGGTGGTGGTCCTCAAAATTTTTCTACTGTTAGGGATATTTATTAGGGTATGGGATAGAATGGAAATATATCACATGTATTAGCCAGTTTCCATATCCTTTCGAGGATTTTGGTTGACACGATTGATTCATCTTGGACTCTCTAGGTTAACAGTTTGTAGTGAAACATTATTTACCATATATCCCAAGACAATAGTTACTATAATGAACTGAAAAAGAACCTAAACCACATACATGAGATGAATCATTTTTCCAATTTTTTTAGTCATATATAATTGTTGGAATAACCTTGTACAGTTATAAACATTAGTTTTAATAAAAACGGGTGGTTTATAATTGTTTACCCCATGTATCTCCCTGGTTCTCAAACCAATTGTTCCAAATTGTTGTGATTTTATCACAATCTTCTCACTGAGACATATGACATCTGTAGGTGACTTGTTGATTAAGAACCATCCTAATGCGGTATCTATGAGATTTCAATAGTTATTGGGAAATACTAGGTAGAAGAACAAAAGGAATGGGTGTTATTCCCTTTCATTAACTGGTCAGCTAGAACAGAGTTTCATGAAATGATCCCTGTACTCATTGAGGGTCTCTCTAGTTGATAATCATAAGATGTTATTATCCTTTTTAGGGAAGTTCTCTTGAATATCAGAAATAATATCTTTATAAATCATCTTTTTAGATCTTCACATCATTATTCTCCCCTAATAGAATATTTTATGATAGTTATTTAGTCACTTATTCGAGTGATAAAGGGAATTACCTAGACATAAATTTCTCTATAATTGCTCATCATGGATTGATGCTTGAGAATATGAGGTTGAATTCTTGGATATTTTGATTTCGTTCTTCTCTTGTGACACTAGGAAAATTTGAAAGCACATGAATTTTATTGAAATTTAGTTCGAAATAATTTGGTAAAATAGCTGAAATGATTTTGTTATTTTGAATAGTGAATTAAGGGGGAATAGATCAAGTATAATTTGGTTAATATTGAAATCCAGTTTTGTAGGTTCAGTTTGAACAGTAAATGTTTCACTTGAGTATATGAGAATTATTTATTAAAAGTCTATTTTCAAATTTTATTTTCATATTTGGATTATCATTCATTCTATTATAGATTCCTATTCAATTTATAGTTTTATCATTGTAGTTAACTCAGTTTTAAATTTGTTTTATGTTGTTTTGTGGCCTTACCTACCTAGAAATAGGGAAACATTTCACACAAACCAATCATGGGGCATGAGAAAATAATTTATTTTTATTACCTAAGTATGGTCTGGTAGTTAATAATTGTTAGTCTCTCTAAGTGGAGTTCACACAAAATAGTTTTCAAATTCTATTGATTTTATGAAAAGATGATTTTAAAAACAAACTAAAGAATCAAAACAAAATAATGTAATTAAAAAAATATAGAAGACAAATTGACTATACATGTTATTGAAAATTATTATATGAAAAGGTTGATCTGGTCCATTTTGGTATTCCAAATTCAATTCTATCCTAGTTCCAATTTAACCAATCCTTTTCTACTAAGCTCATTAAAATGATATTCCATGATCGCTTACTCTAACTCCCTTGACCAAATGTAGTTTGTGAGAGTAAAACATTACAGGATCTTATTTTTGTCTAATCATTTTCCTTTTGTGAGACATTTTTAGAGAATATCCTTAATAGACTTACTCAATACCTGATTGGGTCTTGTTTATCCCAAATAATCAGGAATGTCCACATCCCATCTCACACATACAGATGATCGGTGAGTACTTCCCCAATAAGTTATAGACTATTCAATAATATATATATATATACCATAATATAGACGAGTAATACAATGATCCTTGACCAAATATAAATCAATAATAGAATAAAAACTAAATACCATCATAGTAGATAATAAAAAATGTTGTTATAAATTGAATGCAAATTTTTAAAATAGAGAATGAATTTTTATTCAATAAAGTAAAATAACTCAAAAGTTGAAAAATTGAAACCCCCTTCCCCAATCACTCATAATTGAAGTCCTCTAATGTAATTTTAACCTATAATAATGGTTAATATTATGTAATTAACAAACTAAGAATAAAAGATATAAAAATATAATAGCAGATAATTTATCATTTATAACCATCCTCTAACGAAGGCTCTTTTTATGCCAACTAGATGGAAAAAAATATCCAATTTACCTCTTATATGTTGTGAAAAATTAATTTTCTATCAACAATAAAAATTTCAAAGTATTTTCATGAAAATACTAGAAGTTATGATATAATTAATAAGTCACAAATTTTTTTGTTCTAGGATTCCCTGAATCATCCACCAATTATCACATCCGAAGGATGCAGTAATGAGAGAATATCTCTATGATATTTAATTTTCAAACATGGACATGATTCATTTTTAAATTCCAAATATAATCACCTTATTTGGAGGTCATTATAACAATTTATGCCTCGTTTAGTGGGTTGGGGTCTATCTTACTGGCCAGAATGATTTTTAAACTGGATTAGTTTTTTGGGCCTCCAATATTTTTACTTGGATCTTCGTCTAGAAGAAGATGTTGAATCCCTTGAAAAATGAGATCCCAAAAAAATTGAATCATTCCATTTTGATCAATATATTTAAATTTACTATTGAAATAAAAAAGTGATAAAAATCTACTAATATTCTAGAATAAATAAAAATTCATATTTTATCCCAAAACACACTAAAAAATACAAATATGATAAAAATATGATTAATTTGATAAATTTAAGAAGATTAAATAATTAAAATACATATAAAAATGATGAAAATGGTGTCTCTATCACATCATCAACTAATTTATGATTAAATTTCTATAGGTGATCATGATGATTACAATGATTTATCAGGGAACTTCTAGTTTTAACAGGTTGAGTACACCTCCAACTATATATTCGGAATTATGGATCTTTATCATTGATAGAATTTTTAGTAAAGTATTAAGATAAATTCAGATAATGAATTTATATATTATTTTGATGTAATTTTTAGATATTTAAAATATGACGGTCTTTCTTATAAATCATTTACAATCAGTATTTGTGGATTACATTTTGGTATTGAAATATAAGTATTTTTGAAAACCATAAATGTATTTTTAAATTCCTATAGTTCAACAAAAAAATTATCAAATTCGTAAAAATACATATTAACAATTCCTCATCATTTTTAGTTCTTATATTAATTTTTTTATATAATTACTAGTTATTGAATAACCCGTAAAAATACTTTTATGATTTTCAGGATAATATTTATGTAAATGATCTTTTTGGTTCAAGGCATATATTTTAAAGTAAAAAAACTCTGATGTAAGAATGTTTCGGATTTCTTCCATCCCACAACTCTAAAATAATGTTATTACTAAAGTTTTATAAATACTCTATTTATAGTATAACATGAATTAATCATAGGCCTTGCCCAAAAATATCAAGATGTAGAAAATTTGAGTTATTTATTAAATAATTTTATTAATTTATGCAACTACACTATTTTTCGTTGGTGTTCTTGGTGTAGAAAAATTAAGAGTTATACCATTTTTACAAAAAATCCTTTCAAAATAATTTTTAACAAAATCACCACAATGATCACCTTGAATAGTAAACAATGGTGTGATATTCTCATTTTTAATTGTAGAAATAAATTCCATAAATTTATTAAAAGAATTTTATTTCTGAGTGATAAAATAAATCCTTTTAAATATAGTGTAGTAACCAGCTGATATATATATATATATATATATTTTCATCTAATACAACAAATTTTGTTTTAAGAAACAAGTACATGTTCAGTAACTATAAAAATTAAGTCATTAAGACATCACATTTAGATTTAAAACATTACTTCTGTGGATTAAAAAATTGGTAAGTATTAAAGAGTTTGGTTGATTTAATTTATGTTCCATATATCCCTAACATTTCATTTCATAGATGTTCAATTAATCTCAAGAAGTTATAATGACCAAGTATCATGTGTTATAACCAAGATAAATATTTGGATTCACTTAGTCAAGGAAAATTCTTATTATATAGTTCTTTTAATTCAAGTGTGTAAGCATTTTAATTCCTATTGGTAGAACAAATTAATTTCCATTCATATCTTTGAATGGTACCTTTATTATTCTTGAAGATAAGATGATATACCTCATCACATAACTCACATATGATGATAAGGTTGTGCTTTTGTCAAAAAACATATAAAAATTTGATGTAATATATTTTAAAAGAAAATAAATATCACTAATTCGGATTTTTTCACAATGTGAATTGCCTCAAAAATTAACTCTTCCTCCTTTCAATTTATTGATATTTTAGAATTTTTACTTACTTATAGTCATATGTTGAGAACAACCACTATGAATAAACTATTTTTTTTACAGGTGGTATTCAAAATAATATCTTGGAAAAAATATAAATTTTTGTTATTGGTACCCATATATGATTGGGTCTAATTATTTTAGAAAATAAATTTTTAGGAAACCCCTATATCTTTAACTTTTTGTGTTGTATAACTCCTTGTTCTTATGAAATAAAATATTTGTGGAAAACTAGATATTTAACTTTATATAAATAAAAACATTTACTCAAGTGACCACCTATTTGATATTTAGTAAAAAAAGGATTTATTTCAGGTACAAAATAATATGATTGAAAAGAAGATTATCAGAAGTAAAAAAATCAATTTTATGTTCTAGAGGGTCTTATTTTTAAACAAAATTACCAAAATATTCATTACCAAAATTAAATTTGAATGAAAATTTAATTAAACAAAAAAATCATATTAAAGATAAATAATGAAATTCTATTTATATTTATCTAATTTTTTATCAACAATATTCTGATCAAAAAAATTATGATCCATCAAATTCTAATCAACTAAATTTTTATCAATATAATTTATATAATAATTAGTTTTTTAAAATAATTCAATTGAACATTTTAAAATTTATAAAGTTAATTTCTAAATTCCATTAGTGTCTTTACTATGTTTTAATTCAACAAACTCATAATTATTTTTCAATTTATTATTCTCTTTATTCATAATAATAACATATCAAGCAATTTTAGCTGTAGTTGGAAATGTTTCCTCATCGTCCATTGAAGTAAAATGTTCAAATTTTTATATATTACCTTTCTCGTCTTCATTATATGTTGGATAATCATCTTTCGTATTATATTGAAATTCATAATCAAGACATTTTGATAGATAATATAGTTACCTATTCTATGAATCATTTCTCATTCGCTGTAATTTTTAATAGAAACCAACTATTTTTTGGATTTTTATTTCACATTATCCTGATGATATTTATTAAGTTGTGTCACGTTCACTTGAGATCCATGTTTCTAAAGCTTTTAAAATTTTCATTCCTATGATTTTTTAATACTTTATTTTATTTCAATTTTTAATTATTTAGTTTAGGACTAGACATAAATAACCTTAATACATATATTCATAAAATATGACTTTGGAATAATTGTTCATATCTTTTAAAATTTTCATTTTATTTCTAATTATAATTTCAAAATTATTAATTACCATGTATCTTATTCATCCGTCTTTAAATTTGAGAAATTTCACTAGTGATTTCTTCTTAATCACTTTTTTCTAATTGCATTAATTTTTACTTGGAAACGATATATATATAATTGTTAGAAAAAATAATAAATGTATTGCAGTAAGTATTACATGTGGTAGAATATAATTATACACAATTTAATCTTTATCTTTTTCATCTTCTCATTTCATCCTACTTTTATATTGCATTAATTTCTTAAATAATTCATCCAATATTAAATTTTTCAATGGTTGAGTAACATTGATGTTTTTCCTCTTAGACTCTCATTATTTTATAATATTGATAAAAAAATAAAGTATTTAATTTTTTAATAAAAAATTTTCTCCTAATTATTGTAAAATCTTTACTATTTTCATATAGGATTTATGCCTTTATGATCCAATTTCTTCAGGTAAAAATATTAATATTATATCTTCACCTATATATATAGCTCTATGAGTTTATAAAACATTGGATGTTCCAATAATATTTATCTAGTAATTATTCAATTTTTCATTTCACTTATTGACTTATATAAATTAATTTTACTTTTCATAAAACATAGTAAAGTATTTTTCATTTTATATTTTACTTAATATACAAATTTTTCATCACGACATAATTGAATGATATCCTTATTGGAATCTTTATAAATTCCTATCAGCATGATAAATTTTTTTACTATAGTATTTATTATATATTATTTAATAATATCACACAAGTTATCATAATTAGATCCATAAAAATTGGTAGTCTAGTAGGATTTAAATTTTCGATCATTACAACTGTTACCCCTACCAGAAATAAATTATTTCTATATAAACTTGGTTAGTGTAATGTAATTGAGTTAAAAATTTGGTTAACTAAATATAATACAATCAAAAGTATGATTATATCATAATTAGGGTAAATACCTACTCTTATATAAAATTTTTTCTAAATCATTGATGGAAAGTAAAATAAATATCTGTTGGTGAATTAATGTTTAAAAATTAAACATACAATTTGGGACCTCTTGAGTATTAAATTTATCAGTTTTTTAAAATACCAATAAGTTCAAATATTTATCTGATTATTAAAATACTGATGAATTGAAATATTTGATTAAATTTATAATATACTATATTGAAATAAAATTTTCCTTGTGAACATAAATTATTTATATTTAAAACTACTAATGAAAGATTTAGTGTAGTGGAACATTAAATTGACTATATTGAAGAGACTAAACGATGAATTTAATTAATTTTAATTCATAAAAAAAATTCAACAAATGTTTAAAAACAAAACAAAGAGTCTTTTTTAGTAAACCAAATACTCCTTTAAAAGGGTATTTATAAAAGCCTCACTTTTTAAACAATGTGAAATATAGATCTGTAAACCATATTTGAGATATTTATCTGTCTCATCCTTTAGTATGGTAAACACAATTTTATACCTATTGGAAGGTATATCTTTCTACCCCTGAAATACCTTGACTATACATATCTATGGTAGCACACATATATGTACAATAATTAGATGATCTTTGTCATTCTAGAAACTGAAGCCCTCAATTGTATGATCGAATTTTCTATCTTCCTATCTCGGAATCCCATGATAATTCATGATCAGTAAAAGATCAAATTTAAGGTAAATATTATGAGATTTACAAGGATAACCTCACACTATCATACCTCTTAGAATATACATAAATAATGAAAAAATACACTAGTTTAAATCTGTCTAAGCAGGAAAAAATTACAATGCATAAAAACAAAAAATAATTTCCATTATAGTCTTTAAAAAAATTTATATTTTGAACTGTTGAAGCTCAAGTTGAAGCTCTATTTATAGTTAATATTTTAATAAACTCCAATAATTAAATTCCACAAAACATGGTATTACATATAACTATATAAGCATTAAACTCTATATCTCTATAAGAACACCTTATGATGCTACATCTACTAATGAGCTATATCACTACTGCTATTGTTTTTTATAAATCTAATGGAATTAATATGAAATTAAAACATTATATCACCATATATTCATAAATAATTTTTGAGTTTTAGTATTATAGTTGTTGTAATTCCATTTTGAAATAATATAATAATATAAATATAAACATATTTTAGATTATTTTTATGTGAAATGTATTTTGATTTTAAAAATAAAAAAAGTGAGTCATATATTTATCAAAATCCACAACACTATGATTATACGAGAATATAAGACCTAAAAGTTATCATCACCATGTTTTTATACTCTCACATTCTGGATTAGTATAGGATTTATAACCCTAGTTTGGAAGTATACAGATTCTCACCCATCCACCGAAGATAAATAAATTTAGGATAACTATTCTGACACCACACTTAGAAACTGGGAATGATATTCCTTACTAAGATAATCTTCCACAACATTACCTTTTCAATGAGTATAGATTATCTATAATTAATCACCCTGTAGAAAATAAATCTTCCACCTATGTGATGGTTTGAGATCTCTCTATGTGAAGAAATACCTAAGACTCTTATGGTAATAATACACAAAAAAACATCTCACCTTGAGTGTAGTGTTTACAGAATTTCCGTTTCAAAACCAAAGCTACCCGCTTCAACTCTCACATTAAATAGTTCATCTCATGGGGTCTCATATTATTAGACTTATATTATAAAATTATATATATATATATATATATATCAACACATACTCAAGAAATTCTCGAAAGGAATTGAAAAACACTATGTACTCAGCCCCCTCCTCTAAAAACCATAGAATATGATTACTATACATCATCCTCTTTATATCATTCAAGGCATTCCAGAACCCATCTAAATAAACAAAAGTTTTTCCTTTATATATCAAGGTTTTCCAAGGAAACACATTCTTTTAGAAATATGAATGAATATCTAGTATTATCTAGCTATGCTAATAACTATTTACACCTCTATCAAGCTCTTGGGTGGATCCCAAGCAAGCACTACCTAGATATTTGAGGGGACCATAACTACTCCCTCTGATGAGATGAAATTACCAAGTGAATCTCTCTAATATAAAACTGACACATAGTGTTTTTTCGATATAATTGGTCCTCATGAAGTATGTCCTGTACAATCCTCAAATTCTTTACATGATATTCTTTTGAACCTGAGTACATGTGATTGGAATCGAAAAAGACTACAACAAATTGTTTTTGGAATGGTTAGTAGATCAGTTTCATGAGTCTTAGAAACTTCATCATGTTTTCATCATCACATAGGGAATCACCTGGTACTTATAGTGACTATAGTGACATCATAATGTTATCTTAGGTATGTACTCTTCACAAACCCCCAACTGGTGATAACCCAACTTGAGGATTGTCTCTGAGAACTACTTTTACCCTTTAAATTGATCGATGTTGTCATTGATCCTTGATTGTTGATATCTATTCATAATAGTTACATGCTCTAGGAGATGATAATTTATTCATAACCTCATGTTCCCATCATCCTTCCTATATAATAATATCAATACTACCAAGTGGGAAAACTATGTCCTATAAATCCCCTAATCTATAGGTCCTCCAACTACACCCTCATCTCTCAATCCTTAATGGAAGCCATATGATATGATTCTAAAGATATTAGAGAGATCTATGGGTGAAATTTGATATATAATTTGACCTCTTGATGACTATTTAAACAAGGTAAATACAATGGAAGAAAATTCATGTACTCCTCTATCACTATTGGGATCCAACCATCTACTAAGTATGTTGTACCGATAACCATGTTATCCAATTGATGGGAGATTAGTTGTAATAACTTGTACACAAACCTAGACTACTCTACCAAGAAATATTTTTTTCATTGAAGGAATACCATGACTCCTCAACTCATGTCAAATGAAACCTCCTATGGATACAATCAATAATGGAATGAATGGTTTTTAATCAATCCATATTCATAATTACTTCATATGGCCTCATCAAAACTATAAAAAGGTCCTACAAGAACATATCTCCCATGAGAGAAAAATCACACTACTAATAGAAAACATTCATTGAAAAATCTCCACCAATGAGAGTATCCTGATGCATGTATCTTCATAAAGAAATTGTTGTGGTCTATAATTACTGAACAAGGTTCATTAAAAAAAGAATGGCTCACATAGGTGTCTAAAAAACTAACGATGAGTGGAAAATTCATAGGTCATGACATGAATTGTGTCGAGAATATTAAGGATATAGTCCCAGAATTCTTGAAATTTTCAATTCCATTTACCTCCATCTCTTTGAATCTAGCATGGTCCATATGGATGCTGTGGAAATACAGCAGAACATATCTTCTATCACCTCCTCCTCATCCTCTAGTTCATTTTCCATCATTTCCTCACTGAAAATATCCATGAATTATTTATGAAGGTCCCTGGTCATATATTTGCATATAACGTGGTAGTACATACACTTCCTAATCTTATTCTACTACATAGAAAGCTGGGTAGTATTGAGCAATATGACCTCGACCGTCATAATATGAGAAACACATTTACAGCATTTTATCTGATCTTCACAATGAAATATAATCCCTTAGTCTAATGGATTGAGACTCTCCTTAATAATGACTCATGCACCATGGAACTAAATTCCACTATTGACCTCATTCCATTAATTTATCTTCCATTGAGTGAACACTATCAAATATGTATAACTTTAAATATTCTTTCAAAAAGTTCTCCACCACCAAGTCACTTGTCAACACCCCATAATATGAGGTTATATAAGGAGGCACCACTCCAGCTAATTTATCTCTATGAATATTCCACTGAAATTACCTTGATCAAAATTAACCTTCACATACCATGTCTATAGATTATCATTTGAAGCCAGTGAACATCAATGAATACTCAACCAAGAACATACTCCCCTAATACAACTCAAGTAGCTCCCAAATACACACTTCTCGAAGAGTCATTGGTAAAAAACCTCCTATTATTGGTAATCAAACTTAGTCCAAGAGATATTCACCTCATCCAATATTTGAGTAATTAAGATCCACTATCATCATGGCACACCATAGAGATGAATATCCCCAAGAAACACCATCTAGTTAGCAAGGGTTTCAAAAAATTCAATACTTTTTTAATAAACTCAACACATCCATATGATTCCATCAGGTTCACCTTACCTCAAAACAAAGATGGACTATATCTATAAATATTTTTAGTGCACTTAGCATATGTGAATATATATCGTACATGGAGGTAATGATAAATTAATTAATGTGAACATTAATGTAAGTCTTTGATATTTAGGGCTGGTCTACTCATTGCTCGATGGGTGGAAGCACTGCTCATTATCCACCTTGTGGGAACACCTTGTGAATAAACCCCTACATTGAGGCCTCATCAAATTGCTTATTATCATTATTATACTATCATTAAATCCATATGGGTTATTTATATAGGGTAATTTTATAACAGTCAACATAAACAATTGTTAATGGATTATATCAAGTGTTCTATCTTAAGAAGGACATGGAAATAACTACTTATGCATATATGAAACATGTACCATAGTTTCCTTAATACCAATTTATTGTGTATCTATTTGACAAGTGGATTCTCATAATCCTGGTGAATGGATATGTCATTCATTGCACTAAAATAGTGGTTCTTGGCCCATGATCCAAACTCTGTAATATTCCTAGTTTTTTTAATGTTCTAAAATCCCCATTTTGAATATAATTTTTAAGAATTTTTATGGTGAAATATAAATTTTCAATTAATTTTATACTCTTAAAAATGAGATAGGGTATATGTAAAGGTAACTTCCCTCTACCTATACCAAAATATCTTTTTAGTTGTTCTATAAAGGATATCTGGAATTTATAAGGGTAACATAATGGTAAAAACTCACTATGTAAATGTAGGATAAAGTCCTAATACACCACATGCAGTGTATTTATATGTTGAAAAAGTATTTATATGGGAAACTGTGGTGCTATATAGAGGTAAGGTGGACTTTCTAAGGGGTGTGTAATGGTTAACCCTCAATGTGTTAGGGTTGTATTGGGCTGTGAATGGGTAAATCTAAGTTTCAAATTATTTTTTAATGGTATGCTCGAACACTCATGCAATATATATCAGATTCATAATGGTAACACCATGTTACCCTTACACAATCCTCTTTTTGTAAAAAATATTTTTAAACCTTATTTTTCATTTATACTTCCCCAACACAAACCTAAAATGAAATTTAAAAAATTTTACAGCCTAAAATCATGGGAATTATTCGCATTTAATTCATTTAACAGTTTTAAATAATTTATAGAATATTTTAAATTATCTATGTTCACGATCATAATAAATAGAAATTAAATGATTTATTTAATTTAAGGATTTTAATGGTGAGAGTTGAATGATGGTAGGATCCTATTAAAATATCATAACATCATCTAACCTAGTATTTTGATCTCATGTTGATTCAAGCTAGTAAACAATTCCTAAAACAAATATTTGTGAATTCTTCTTGGTGAAAACATTTCCTCTTGATTCTGGACATGGAAGAACTTAATTTCTCTTATATTTCTTGAGTAATACTTTTTATAGGATAAATTCATGTGGGATTCAATAATTCTTATTATTTTTCTAATTGTCATCTCAATCATTTGGAACAAATGATAGAAAGTCATTAAATAGTGATAAACCATAATTCTCAAAATGTGATAAAGGCTTTTCTTCTGTATCATAGGATTATTCTGAAGGGATAACATATCAACACATATTGAGTTCATATTAGTTCTTGGTGAAACAAATTTATGACACATGTAATGATATAATTCAATAATTTGGATTATCTAAGAGAGATAAACTATTATTTCATGTTGTGTATTAATTTATTATAAAAACAAAATATTTCAAATTTATTCTACGAATCCATTGTGATTTTTTTGAACTGACTAATACATACACATGATTCAAGATATTAATCCTAACAAACCATTGGACTTAACATCAAACACCTTGAGGTATGAAGAAACATACAATTTTGAGGCAATATATATGACTGTTACATTGATATGACATTGTGTACTTGAATGATTATTACATGTTTATGTTTTCTCAAATATGGATTTTTAATGGTTATAAATATTTCTTGATATGAAATGACATTTGATCTATTATCTTATACCTATATAATTCATGTTTTATTTCATTTTCCTCTATAGTTGATAATGTATGATGAACTATATAGACTATCCCCCTAGAGGGGGATGTGTCTGACATTTTTTCTGCATGGACATAGTTTATCTCTTCAGTGGGGATGTTTTTGAATAGTTTTTTGTGTTATCTCATCAAGGGAGATGTTTCAAGAGGCAGGATGATGAACTTTTGGCCAAACCCGAGACTCGTTATCCTTGTGGTGGCTCTAGAACACATGTGTTGAGCCTATGGTCGACTCTAATTCATGACTCTATTATGACTATTTATCAAATTATAGCCAAAGAAGTAACATTTAAGGGGTGTTTGGTGGCATGATTATCACAATACCAATCGGTATTTTATTGTATGTTGTTACGTTCATATTTATCTATTATCATGACATACACTGTTATTCTTGTGAACCCATGTTAAATATGCATTGTATATTATTGGGATTATACTCACACCCTTTATGGGCATCAAGATGTGTGGGAATAATTCATGATCAAGGATACATGTACAGGAAATGACTAAAAAAATAAGGGCTAAGTGACAAAGAATAAAGATCCTAGACGGTACTGGGACAGACTCAGATGTGATAATGTGGTGTTTTATTTACTTATTTTTTTGGTTCTCACTCTTCTTAACCTGCCACTTTGGGGTTGCATAGTTTATTATTATATGTGATTTGAGATACATGTCATGTTATTGTTATATTATTATTTAATATTCAATAGTGTAATAACTTTTTTTGTTTATCTATATCAATACGGAGGGAATACTCTCCCCCTGATGACATTTAAAACGTTGTGGCTAGTTGATAACCTCTTGCACATGAGGAGGTGAGCATGAGGCCTTGTGGACATTTTTCTTAGATTCATGGATTCTAGTCTGAGAATTTAAAAAGTAGTATTAGAAGATGTTCTTTGATTCTTTTTACAGAATTTGGTTTTTTCATGGAAAAAAAGAGTTAGGTTATGTGGAACTTAGGAGAGTATCTTGTGTGTCTGGTTAACACATGCATAACATACCTCTAAGTTAGCATTGAATAGATTATTTTTATATTTATGATTATATAGTTTCATTTTTGATTTTGTGAAGATTTGTTTGTTACAAATTTATTATATATGGGTATCATTCAAACATTAGGAGATGTAAAATAGGATCAGATTCCATATATATACCAATTGAGTAATACATATAAGTTATATAATGATTATGCATTGATTTGTGTTTCATGTTCAGGATAGATTTGTGTTCATTTTTTAGTGATATATCTATGTTTTATATTTTCTTTTGATATATTTCTTTTGTAATTATTTAATCATACATCATTAGGATGTTATGTTTTGTATATATATAATTTTTCTTCAGCTAGGATAAGTTCTAGGAACGATATACCTTGGTTTTTGGGTAGCATCGTAGGAGAACATTTGTGTGTCTCTATAAAATTTTTAGGATCTTAACGGCTTCTTATGTTTAAAAAATTATTTTGGGATTTTGAAAAATTCACCTTAGAGAAACGTCATTGGTCTATAAGGTGGATCAACCCAGAACACTCCCACAAGGGATGAAATTCTAATTTTATCACAAATCGTGCTAGATAAAGCTTTTTACGCACCATAGTAGTTCAGATCGAAGGACCTCTATAGATAAGATTCATTTCTATAGTTCTTGTTTATGGGGGAGAAGATTCCAAGAATATAGTTGACTATGCCCAGTATTTTCAATTCCAGCATCATCAACCCTTCAAGGGTAATTGAGGCCCTCATGATGTAGAGGAATGAAAGCAAATCATCGAGTGGATCATTGATCTGATGGAGACCTTTGAGGATCTAAAGGTAAATCATGAAACATTTAGGATTCAAGGCATTGTTGTATGGTTATGGTATGTTACAGCAAAAAAAGTACTATTTGTGATGGTGCAATTGTGACTAAATAGTTTCTTGTCACAAATAATCAAATTAAATATGGTATTTTCGTGTAATAAGAGACTCAATGCAAATAGAGATAAATTCTTTGGTATTTATGATTATAATTATACCCCCATTGTAAATAATTTTAGTATCGATACATGTCCCGACCTGAAACAATGGAGCCCACGTAGCTGGAGGACATCCAAGTCACAGCTACCCCAAGCCCGCCTCCAGAGGCCAGGGGAACGTTACAAGAACCAAAATGAATAAATAATATGGGTGATGATTTTTTGATGTACCTATATACATGCACCTATCCATATCCGTGAAAAAGTGAATAGAAATAATAATAAAAATACTATAATATCTTGAGTAAAAACCATGAATGTGAAAATATCAATGGAATAAAAAAGATTTCGACTGAGTACACCAAAATAAAAGTGAAAAATACATGACCAACCATAATATTATTCCTAACCATAGAATAATTGGTATTGTAAATGTTGAGAGAGACCAAATTCAGATATCCAAACTCTAACCACCATCTTTGGTCAAATGAATATGAGTATCCTTAATAATCTTCTATAATCATCATTTACCTATTAATTATCTACATAAAAAATTAAATATTCCAAAAAATCCCATGATGGGGTGGGTAAATGAAAACCCATTGTGATTCTCTAAAACATTCAAGGGAGAAATATGAGACAATATAGAATTAAAAATCTCTACCCAAAACAAAAGATAAGTAGAACCCAACAACGAAGATATATGCTCATAAAATAAACCCCTATTGGGGAAAAAGGATCTCTATCTCATAACCTAGCCCGAGAATATAGACATCCAATAGTTCTATTGGACCATCAATGACTCCCAATATCTTGTATGTATGTACAATGAGTAACCATGTGGATCCTCACCTTACCAAAATTCCCCATAGTCGAGGGGGAATAATATATAGATAGAGGTATCATACCCTGGTATGATAGGAGGGTTCCACAATATGAATGGAGGACCCATTACCTCATACAATCATAGGGTTCCACTTAGTAGATGGATGACCCATTCCCTAATAAAATAAGCCGGTTTCACTCAGTATACGGAGGACCCATGCCCGGATAAAATAAGAGAGAACCAATCTATATGTATAGGACTCGTGCCCATACATAGAAGGAGCTTTCCAATCTGTAGGTATAGGATCCATGCCCCGACACAACAAAAGGTCTTAAATCTATAGGTAGAGGAACATTTCCCTAGCATAGAAGGAGGGTTCCACTATGTAGGTAGAGGACTCATTCTCTAACATAGAATGAGTGTTTGACTTTGTAGATGGATAGAGGACCAATACCCTAGTCTGTCAGGGGAGCCACTCTGATGATCTAACTCAATCACTTCCATCATTAAGAACCACCTATAGAGGTTTCATTCTCATAAAATCTCACATTATATCTCAAAATAAAATATGAACGACACCATATAATTGTACAATAAAAAACACTATGTTTAGGATACTCACGGGCCAAAATTCTAGTTAAAAAAAGCAGCTATGATAGGTATAAGATTCAAAAATGAGTACATAGTGTGTAAAGGACTCACACGGAGTGTGTTCCCTCTCTGCTTCCTAGCTATGTAATCTCCAGAAAATGACTCACTAGACATGAAATACTACATGACATGTTAAGATACTACATGATGGGTTTTGTCCACCCAGGGCATTCCCATGTGAATCTGGTCTGCTACTGTACACTAGTTATGTGCTAGTACATGTAATGTTCCTAGCCATGTCTAGGTCTATATACTCCCAGATTACATGTCGGGCTTCCACCTATGAGTCACATAGAGTGAGGGTGTCCCACAAATCATGCGATATTTAGCTCACTCAGAAACCCTATCCGTTATAGCCTGGCCACAACATGGATTTTTTCATCTTATTACACACCATGTAGTTAGAATTTTCACATAATACCAAGTTTCCTTATTGCATCATCGTCACACCTCTTCTATTACAGTTTCTTCCGAGAATCATTCCAGAAGTCCCAGATCTTGAATGGTTCATGCCCAATATATCACTGCCCTTGATTTCCAAGATCCAATGGCTAGAAATCAAGAATAAAAAATTCATTGATGAGGTAGTAACATATCCCTCCCACTGCTCGTCATAATTTCCACTCTGGATCACATATCCATAGAGTATGAGCCATGTTACACCCCGGTAAATCTGGAAATCATTCATATTTTCATTATATGCACATCAACCAAGAATTCGGGAGTCTGGTCATGCTCAGACCTGCCAAAAAATAGTCGAATCGTGACCCTATGGACTAATAATGAATGATGTGGGGACTGGATGGGGTAAATGTAGAAGAAACAAAGGTGAAAACGTCATTAGACACGTGTTCTATGAATAATATTAGAACTGAGGAATTTTAGGTGATATTTCATGGAATAATCAAAAAATAATTTAAAGGAATAATTTATTTAGATAGACAGGCTCATGAGAATGTTAGAAAATTCTATAAATAAAAGTAGTTAATTAAACCATGAATGATTTTGTTAAAAAGATATAAAATCCAACAAAAGGAATTCCCAATAATATTATTGGGATGGTGTTTGAGATTAATGAAATTTCCAATTATGGATAAGACCCATTGTGTTTGATGCACCTTAAATCACCTTGATCTGTTTATCATTCATCATTATTTATTAATTCTAAATTTATGGATTTTGGATCCCTCTTAAAGGGCCTGTTGGGTTTATGAAACTGACCATGGTGAATTTTTTGAATAAAATATTTAAAAATATCTTTGTTTGGGTCATTTTATTTAAAATAAATCAAATAGTTGTTTATTTTATTTTCATCACACCTACCAATTAATACCTCTACTAGGAATATAGATCTGACCATCTTTAGGTTGTGCCTAGGGAAAATCCTATGTTATAGACTCAAACATGGTCTCATATTTTAATTATGAGACTCCATTAAAGATATATTACATTGTTTTTCAAAAACTTTATGTGCATAATTTAAAATATATATAGTATTTTTTTAAAATTAATTTCTTTTTCATCAGGACTCGGAATGAAATGTTGTCGCGTCTCCTATCTCCAAAAATATTCCTTGATATATTTCAAAGTCTTACAAGGGAAAAACTGTGTCTCTAAACTATTCCCTCTTTCAATATTTTCATCCTCAAAAATAAAATTAAAAATAACAATGATATGTGGATATTGATCCCATGTATAAATATCTTGCTAATGGGAGCTCTTTTCAACATTTCTATGCTGCCACAACACATGAACCAATGGAATAGTTCTTCCACCCAGGATCCTCCCCTGTTATTCCTTTATCACCACTAGGTAATCTGTGAAGGTGGTCTCATCCTCAATGTCTATATTTTTCTAATCAATAACATGTGTAGGATCATGCACATATCCCATCATATGCGACCCATGGAAGACGACATGACCCTGATCCAAATTCCAAGGTGAGGTAGTTAACTGAGAAACCTAAAAAACACTATGAATGATCTCATATAACCTGATTAACCTTAAGTATTGATATCTCCCCTGTAAAAATCTATGAAACCCTCCCTATGGGGAGGCTCTTAGAAAAATTTGTTCTCTCAAATAGAACACTAAGGGCCGATGATGTAAAAAATCATATGATTTTTTCAACTCTGTCCCATCCTCATCCACTCAAAAATCACCTAGACCTCCTTCGCTATCACCTATACCATATCTGGTCGAATAAATATTGCTTCACCGATTATAGTCTTGCATAATGGGAGAATATAGGGTCTCTTGTATTTGTCCTTAAAAGATTCCCTGTTGATAATAGAGTGAGATATTATTATAAAAAAACATCACCAAGGGTATGTGATCCTCTGAGCTCATGTTGAAGTGTAACATGAAATACCGCAACATATCCTTGAACACTTATAGAGTGAGATTTTATACCTATAATTTAGGGGGTAAAAATATGTACTAATCCTCATTCAGGTCATGAATTCCTCCTACAAGACTCTCTACAACAATGATGTAAATCATATATTATTGTCAAATACAATCATCGAAGGAACCCTGTAAAGGAATATGACCTAAGAGAATAGAAGTGCACTGACATAGTAAGTCAGTCAACTATCACCCAGATGGAATCATGGATTCTAGATTTCAATATATTTTGAATAAAATTTTCCATGTATATTCCATCATATTTATTCAGTGGGATGTATAAAGACTAAGACAAACCAATCAAATCTGGCTTCTCATCCTTTGCATGTTGACATGTGAGGCACTAAGAGACTAACACTACCACGCTCTGCCTCATGCCAGCCCCAAAAAACTAAAACTAATTATACTAGTACATCTTCTCCAAACTGGGATGTAAATCCAATGAGAATTTTTGAATTCTCTCATCACCTACTCACACATCATGAAAGAGACAACTATCCATCCCTATAATATGATTATGTGATTCTACCATTCAAAATTAATCTTGTGAATCTCTTGAGGATATATAGTCATGTAGGATCTCATGATCAATGTCTCCCAATTGATCCTCTATCACACAGTGGAGAAGTGGGGGATTCAACACCATAAATAAAATAAAATATGCACCATCCCCCTCAAATAGGGTCAGCTATAGTGAAGCTAACTACTTAGACACATCCTCCACCTGTTGAGGCTTGGAAAACCTACTCACAGAATCTTCCACCAAATTTCCATTTATATGAGTTTAAAAATTATCAAATTTATAGTCTTGTATGAACTCAAACTAGAGCATATGTATCAAGTTAAGATCCCTATGCTTGAATACATACCTGAGACTCTATTGGTCTATGTAAAGAATAATGTGCTCTTCTATAAGATAATGTCTCTACATCCTCCTATTAAAGAATACTACTACCATCTCTATGTCTTGAGTTTCATAGTCTGGGTCATGTGGTCTCAAATACCACAACCCATATGTGATCACTACGTACCTTTACATCAACAAGTAGATGGCCCCAACTCTAAAGGCATCAGAATACAATACAGACTCCATGTCCTCCTTTGTTAGAATCTATGTAGGAGCACTCGTCATCCTCATCCTTAACCACTCAAAGGATCTATAGAACTATTCATTCAATGTAAATAGCATCCCATTTGATGTCATGTCACTAAAATTGTCTATAATCCATGATAATGTTTTTAGGAGACTCATCTATTACCCCTAAAATCTATGATAAAATCTACACCAATGATATACTCTAGGGTGGCATCCAAGAAAGAACAACACCAATAATTTCTAGGTCCAAAACTAATCCATGATCAGAAATTAAATGATCAAAAAGTGAACATTATATATCCATAAATAGAACATTGAGAGATTACCATAAAGATGGTTCTCCCAATGAAATTATAGTACCATCCTCAATTGATTTGAATTATCGTCGTCTGATGCATAGCGGATGAGTATTTATTCGTTGATGACAACCACAAATTGGTCCATGTATGGTTAGAGTATCCTATTTATCAAATCCATAAACACATAAAGGGAATTCTTCACACCATAAGGAATCACTAGAAACTCATGGTATCTATAGAGACATTTTAATTCCATCTTCATAATATCATCCTCGCAATATCACAATTATGGGTATCCAGACCTGAGATCACTCTTCGAGGGCCATATTGGACCACAAAACTGATCAATGAGGTTTCCAATCTTATGAAAGGGGTATTAGTTCTTTAGTGTTCCTTAGTTCAAATGATGATAACCAACACACTCCAATTATTTTTTTCATGAACAAATCCTAAGCATGCTAGGGCGATACCCTAGGTCAATGAATTCCCTTCTCTCAAAGGCCCTCTAACTGTACCCTTATCTATTAGAGCTTGGTATGGGCCATATGATATGACGCAGTAGATATAAGAGTTGAATCAGGGTGAGATTCAATGAAAAACACCATATACCACCTCATAGGTAGTCCAAAAATGTCCTCAGGGAAGACATACATATAATCCTCTATGAATGAAGGAATCCATATGCCTAAGGTTCTAATTGTTCAAATGGATAAACACACAAACTAATTGGTGATGGATTTACACTTCCTTCCAACAAGACGCACTCACCCTACCATAAGATCATGCTCACCTAGAACGGAAAATAAATTCACATTACACTCAAGGAATCTAAATCTTCTATAGTGACAGTCCCTCTAGGATCAAACTATAGACATCCATCCCATAACCAAAATAATTTTGTAAGGTCTCATCATGAAGATCATTTGGTCCAATGATAATCTATATCCATTAAGAGATAGATTACATTACTGGTAGATAAACAATATCAAAGATGCATTCCTAGTAGGAACCTCATGCTGAAGATACTAGGATAATGTTTCAACTAGGAGATAAATCTATCTCACATGGGGTAAAGATACAATGTAATGACATGAATATGAGTCTACTAGTACTGATACAAGAGTAGAACAAACACATATGGTACCTGTAATCATCTCATGAGTTTTGGGATAATAAGACTTCATAGCATGATGCTTCCCATATCCATGACCACTAGCTCCATGATCCTGGTTTGGGCCTTCTAGTGGTGGTGGTGGTGGTGGAGGGATATCATAAAATCATCCACCACCACCAAATCCTCCTACATGAGCCCCACATGATCCTATAACTCCTACACCTCTAGGGGGATTCCTTGGCCATTCCTAGGAGAACCGTGGTAATATTTCATCCTATTCCATGATGTTCTATCTAATATCTATTTTTCCTCATCAACACAATGGGCTTGGTAATCATGTTCCATTTTACATTGCTCTTCTGATTCATAACATCTCCCATATCAAAGATTCCATGCTACATTGTGTGGTCCATGTGCTAAAATATCACATGCCTAAGTTTGGTATCTATATGATCTCATATGCTGAGATGCTTCCAAATAGTTCATGCTAGCTACTGTAGATGAAACGACCCTATGACTCCCACTGCCAGCTCCAGCTACATAGAATCACTCTTATATGAGGCTCTCTTTCAATAGGTCTTGATCTAATACTCCAACATACATGGAAATCCCTAGGGGTACCACACTAGCATGTATGTATCTATAAGGAACCTATTCAAACTTCTTCACCCAAAAGTATCCATCCAGAATCATTTTGAGGGAGTATAACATAAGGTTAGAAAATCTTGAGGAATAGTCAACAATGATCATCCCACCCTGTTGTAGCTCTATATGCTATTAAATCGGGATTGTACCGGAGCATGAGGGATAACACCCCCCATGAAATGGATATTTAATGTTGGAACATGAGATATATAACTAATCATGTGTATGTGTGACTAAAAATCACCAAAACCTAGCTTTTCCATGGAATAGTATGGTTACCAGCACATTTATCTTATCAGACGAGGTCCAAAAAAGTCTAAAAACATAGATAACCAAATCAAGATAATCATCCCCTACCTCAGGATATTTCTCATTGGTGAACTTTAGATATCTCTAGTGATGGAACTCATAGTGTTCTCTAAGACTACATGAATACTCATCTTTATCTTATGGTATAATATTCTTCTCTATAGGCGGGCGTGTTGTTACATATCCTTCTAGAAGAAAGATCCTAGGTGGTGACCAATGAACCGAGGCCTCATCACTCATTAGATCATCATCATTGTACTAAATTAGTATCCATGATAGCTATATTCACATAGGCATACTAAAAATTTAATCAAGACATACCACGGTCATATGAGCATATATATATGGGAAGTTTAACTCAAGAAATACATTCAAAAGATTCAATCCTGTATAATTCATATATCAAAGTTCCCTACAACCAATGTATCGGTATGCTGAGTTATGAATCAGGCAGCCAGAGCCCTAGTAAATGTATATAACAACCACCTCACCAACACTAGATTCCCCGTCCCGAAAGATGCACATAATATAATTGGACATTTTTTCCCAATTCTTCTAACCAAACCTTATATTGGAAAAAACACAACATCATCATGAGGTTGAAGCTTCCAATGATACCAATATTTCATGAAATAACCCACTAGGGCCTGCCTGGATGTTGAATGGTCAATCTTGAACTAATCCAAGCCTGGCTCCATAGGTCAGGTGGTAACAAAAAGTTCCAAAAGGAAAAACTAATATGGGAACTAATTTCTTAATGTACATGTAAGCACACACCCAACCATTCCCATGCATAGGTACATAGGAATAATAATAATTATAATACCACAATATCTTGAGTAAAAACCATGCATGTGAAAATCTCCAGGGAACACAAAAGACTAAAACTAAGTTAACGAAAATGAAATAAAAAAACATGCATCCTGAAAAAATTTCCTTGTCGTACTATTTCTATAAAATAAATTCTAATAGAGTCCATCTCCATATCTCCAAGACCCGACCACTGTAGATGGTCAAATTTAACTGAGTATCCCCTATGATCATCTATAATTGATGTTGACCATTCCACCATCTATAGAAGATATGAAACATTTTGGGAAAAACCCATGCATGGGTGAGTATATACATACCAGTAAGACACCCTGAAAGTTGATGGGGGGAGGGAAATATGAAAAATGAAAGAAGTAGAATGCTCCACCCACAAAAAGAGAGAAAGGGAACCATATTTCAAATATATATTCTGATAAATGAAACCCATTTGATAGAGAGAAAAGGGATCAACATCTCATAGGCCAACCGATGAAAAAAGTCTGCCAACAGTTCCAAAGGCGCATCAATAATGTCAGGAATCTCATGTGTAAGTCTAAAGAGTATCTATGTGGACCCACACTTCCCCATTATACCGCATAGCCATGTTTTCAAAATCTCTAGATAAGGGACCCATACCCAGGTATGACATGAGGGTAACACTTAGTAAATGGAAAACTGATTCCTTGATATAATAGGATGGTTCCAATCAATAGATAGAGAACACAATCCCTAATACCAGAGGAGGGTTCCACTAAGTAGATCAAGGAATGACTACCTAATACATCAGGTGAGTTCCTCTTAGTAGATGGAGGATACATGACTTGATACAACCACATGTTTCCACTATGTAGGTAGAGGACCCATTACCTGAAATAGTAAGAGGGTTCAACTCTGTAGGTAGAAGACCCATGCCAAGACACATAAGGAGGGATATACTCTATAGTTAGAGGATCCAAAAAATAACATAGAATGATGGTTCCACTATGTATATGGATAGAGGGTACATGTCATCATCCGTCAGGGGGTACCACTCTATGATGATCCTTTTACATCAATTTCATCATCGAGCATTATCTAAGGAAGTTTAATGCATATAAAATCACACACCATAA
This sequence comes from Viscum album, assembly GCA_963277665.1. Classification (NCBI taxonomy): domain Eukaryota; kingdom Viridiplantae; phylum Streptophyta; class Magnoliopsida; order Santalales; family Viscaceae; genus Viscum; species Viscum album. The sequence continues at coordinate 38,654,108 of OY728138.1, forward strand.
GTCATAAACCACTAAGAAGGCCACCATTGTATTCTACATCTAAAAAAATTAGGATAGGCTACTCATAGGGAAAAACCGATTAAAAATGAAGGAGATACAATATGTAGAAGATTCAGAACAAATTGCATGGATTTTAAGGGACCTACATAGTGTGGGGTTTCTCTCTACTTTGTGGTCATTCCCTTTCAATCAAATGGCTCACAACTGTGTATTACAACACAATGTATAAGGGTACAATATGGTGTGTCTCGACCACCCAAGGCCTAATCATGGGAATATGTTTGTGCTTGTGTACACTAGCCATGTGTGCATGCACCATGTGTTCCTAGCTATATCTGTGTCCATTTACTCATAGACTACACATCGGGCCATCATAAAAATGTCAAACAATGTGTGGGGTCCCACATAACATTTGATATTTAATTTAACTTGAAACCCTATCCACCGTAGTTGGGTCACTATGCAACGTTTTTTCATTCCAGTACAAAATGTGTAGTTAGGATTTTCAAAAAATGTCTAGTTTCCTTCACATGTCATTGTCCCCACTCTGCCGCCCCCATTTCTTCCTCAAATCAAGCTTGAAGTCTTGGATCTAGTGCCATCCTTTCTCTATGTGTCACCAACCATCAATTATTTAGATTCAATGACTAGAAATTGGGAATCCAAAATGCATGAGCAAGGCTGAAATGTCTCCTAAATGCTTTCCATCATTGGTGAACCTCTGGATCCTAGATCCACAGAGTATGACCAACATTGCTTCTTGATCTGTCATCAAATCACTGATATGGTCATTCTACGCACATCCACTGCCAATTTGGGGGATCTGATCGGGCCTGGTCCTGCTAGAAAATATTCGAACCGTGACCTCATGGACCAACGATGAAGAACATGAAGAACTAGTGGGGGAAACAGATATTAACAAAGGAGATAACTTCATTAACCAAACATTCCATGCAAATAATTATAGAACTAGGTATTTTAGCTGTGATTTAATGGGATAATCAAGACATAATTTTAAAAAATAATTTATTTTGATATGTGGGCTCATTCAACGGTTAGAAAAGCTAGAAATTGAAGTAGTTAATAAAACTAGGATCAATTAGTTCAAAAAGGGTAGAAATCCAATAATAGATGTGCCCTACCCAGAAATTAGATTGTTCTTTGGTGAATAACATTGTTTCCAATGTTGGAAAGACCTGTTTCAATCGCTACGCCTTGATTAACTTTTATCTAGTTGTTTGTTGTCATCTAATGTCAATTCACCAGTGAAGAACTGTGGATCCCTTTAAAAATGCCTCTAATGGTTATGATAATAACCCAAGAGAATTTTCATAACAATATATTTATAGAGATTTATGTTTATTTCATTTAAATTAAAATAAAACAATTAATCATTTGTTTTAATTTAATCACACCGATTAATGGTTTCCTCTACGAGGCATCTAGTGTCGACCATATTTAAGTCACACGTAGGATAAATCCCACATTCAGTACCCAAACGAGGTCTAAAATTCAGGTTTTGTGAATCTGTTTAACAGGTATTCAATTATTTTATGAAAATCTATTCATGCGTGATATAAAATATTTTTATAAAATTAATTTCAGGCTCACCTGGTTTTGGAATCACCAGCCGTCTTAGCGTTAGGCTCTGAAAATATTCCTTGATATATTTTAATGTCTTATAATACAAAAACATGGTCTCTATAGTACTACATTAATGGATTATTTGTGACAGAATTAGGTTCTCCATCACAAATACATGTAAATGAAAAATAAATGTATCATCTATGATGAAATGACAAAATCCATCACAAATTCTTTTTTGGTAGAGTTTGTAGATATCATTTTTAGTGGGTAGCATTTTCGATGGATTTGGTCATCCATCACAAATAATTTTTTGATTGGCGTAATATCTATTTATGGTGGAAAATATTTGCGGCGTCTTTCATTGAAAATAGTCTGTTGTTTCTAATAAAACCTATATATATATCCCCCTAGCAACATTATTACATCTAGATTTTTGAGCTCCTCCATTAATTTCTCTATGACTTCTCCATGTATATATTTTAATTTTTACAGATATGTTTTCAAGAGCACACGATAAAGAAAACTTTTAAGGCATTTTTTACATTTTAAATTGTTATTTTTTTCTTTATTTTATATTTGGAATAACTATTATTAATAGGCATTAATTATGAGTAATTTGTTGTAATTTGTAGTAATTAGTAAAAAAATTAATTATAGATAATTAGAAAAATGTAATAATAATTCATAATAATTATAATTAATTACATAAAATTACCAATAATTAGTAATAATTAGAAATATTTAAAAACAATTAGAAATTATTTGTAGAAATAAATAATTATTATTAAAAATTGTAATAATTAATAATAATTATAAAAAATAGTGATAAATTTTAATAATTTGTAATAATTACCAAAACATAGAAATTATTATTAATAAATAATAATAGTTCTTAATAATAAATAAAACCCATCAATAATTACAAAAAATTATAAATTATAAATTATATTTATAACAAATTACTATTAATTATTAAAAAATTGCAATAATTATGAATATTTAGTAATTATTATCAACAAATAGAAATGAATAGTTATAATTATTAATAATTATAAATAATTAGTAAATCTTAATAATAATTAGAAATAATTACTAACAATTGGTAAAAATTACATAAAAATACAAATAATTACCCAAATGGGTTGATATTAGAAATAATTATTAATATTTATTGATATTTCTTAATAATAATTAATAATTACAAATAATTTTTAATAAATAGTAATAATAAAAATAATTAACAAAAAATAAAAACAATTAGTTATAATTATAAGAAATTAGTTGTAATTGGTAGTAATTACTGATAATTCCTCCTAATTAGTAATAACTGCCAAGAATTCATAATAATTTGTAATAATTCATAATAATTATTGTAATTGGTACTAGTTACCAATAAAAGTAGATAATTAGTAAAAATTATCAATAATTACCAAAATAATAACTCAAAATTACCAGTAATTACCCAAACAATTAGTAATAATTTACCCCAATCACTACTGGAATTTGTGCTATTTGCAACAGGCAGTTTGTGATAGGATCCCATTGCAAATAAGCTTTAGCGATGGGGTCACATCGCAAATATCCCGTTGTAGAAAATTACATCCGAAATAAGTCTCAAATTATATACATTATATATAAATAATTTTTTTTGATGGGCCCATTGAAAATAGTATTTTTAACTGTACCAAAGACCTCTCGCAAATACTGTATAAAAATATATTTTTAAACTATTTGCGATAGGATACCTCCATAAAATATCCCATCACAAATAATAACCAAAATAATATATATTTATGTATTTCAATTATAATTAATGAAAAAATAATATTAATAATATTAAAATAATAAAAAAATGAAAAATATTAAAATTCTCAATATTCTCAAAAAAATATAAATAATTCATAAATAATTATTATTTTAAATACTTTTAAAATAAATAATCATTAAAAAATATATTACTAAAAATATATATTTAATAAAATTATGATTAATGAAAAAATAATATTAATGTTATCAAAATAATTGAAAATATTAAAATTCTCAATTCTCATAAAAAAATATTTATAAACTCATAGAATATTATTATTATTATTATTGAAATAAACAAGCATTAAAAATATAATAGTAATAATAAATAATGAAATATTAAAAATAAGAAAATTATGCAATATTCAAACCAATATGAAAAACAGAAATTGAAAATAGTTCATTTTACAAAAAATCATGAATTCAAATGTTTTTAACATAAAATAAATCACTCAGGGGGGTCGTCTTCTAGAAGAAGTGGAAGAGCTGTAGAAGATGGTGGACGAAACTCCATCCCTAAACTATGAGTCAGACGAAACATGTACTTCATCTATTTATTCCAATTTATTCTTATTTATTCCTATTTATTTTTATTTATTTCTAATTATTCCTAATTATTCTCAATTATTTCTATTTATTGCTATTTATTACTATTTGTTCTTATTTATTGCTAATTATTCTTAATTATTTTTAATTATTCCTAATTATTGCTAGTTATTTCTAATTATTTCTAATTATTCGTATTTATGTCTATTTTTTTGTATTTATTGCTAATTATTCATAATTATTATTAATTATTCTAAATTATTTCTAATTATTCGTAATTATTGCTAATTATTCCTAATTATTGCTAATTATTCATATTTATTCATATTTATTCCTAATTATTTCTATTTATTCATATTTATTCATATTTATTGCTAATTATTACTATTTATTGTTAATTATTACTATTTATTGCTAATTATTACTATTTATTGTTAATTATTAATATTTATCGCTAATTATTGCTATTTATTGCTAATTATTATTATTTATCGCTATTTATTACTATTTGTTGCTAATTATTAATATTTATTACTATTTATTCCTATTTAATACTAATTATTCCTATTTATTTCTAATTATTCCTATTTATTACTAATTATTCCTATTTATTATTAATTAATCCTATTTATTACTATTTATACCTATTTATTACTAATTATTCATAATTATTACTATTTATTTCCAATTATTACTATTTATTTCTATTTACTGCTATTTATTTCTAACTATTACTATTTATTTCTAATTATTGCTACTTATTTATAATTATTTCTATTTATTTCTAATTACTGCTAATTATTCCTATTTATCGCTATTTATTTCTAATTATTCGTATTTCATTCAAATTATTTCTATTTGTTGCTAATTATTGCTAATTGTTCCTATTTATTGCTAATTATTCCTATTTATTGCTAATTATTACTATTTGTTAGCATTTATTAAAATTATTCCTATATATTACGAATTGTTGATAGTGGTTACTAATTATTGATAATTAATATTAATTATTGCTACTTATTACTAATTATTGCTATTTATTACTAATTATTCCAAATTATTCCTAATTATTTTTATTTATTACTAATTGTTGCTATTTATTGCAAATTATTGATAATTATTCAAAATTATATCTATTTATTCATAATTATGCCTAATTATTTCTATTTATTCCTACATATTCCTATTTATTCCTATTTGTTCTTATTTGTTGCTAATTATTAAAATTTATTACTAAATATTCTTATTTATTTATAATTATTCTTATTTATTACTAATTATTCCTATTTATTACTATTTAATTCTAATTATGACAAATTATTACTATTTATTCGTATTTATTACTAATTATAGCTGTTTATTACTAATTATTACTAATTATTACTAATTATTTCTATTTAATACTAATTACTGCTATTTATTACTAATTATTGTAGTTTAGTAATATTTATTGCTAATTATTGCTAATTATTATTATTTATTAATAATTATTACTAAATATTAATAATTATTCCTAATTATTTCTAATTATTCCTATTTTTCCTATTTATTACTAATTATTCTTATTTATTACTAATTATTCCTATTTATTATTAAGTATTCCTATTTATTACTATTTATTGATAATTATTACTATTTATTGGTATTTATTACTAGTTATTACTATTTATTCCAAAGTATTGCTATTTATTGCTAATTATTACTTTTTATTGATAACTTTTCCTATTATTTCATATTTATTCCTATTTATTACTAATGATTCCTATTTAATACTAATTATTCTTATTTATTACTAATTATTTCTATTTATCACTAATTATTCTTATTTATTACTAATTATTAAAAATTGGTACTAATAATTTCAATTTATTATTACCAATAAATACTTATAACAAAACAATTTAAATCTATTTGAACTACAACCCATTAAAAAAAATTAAAATTAACCTCAAAAATGAAATAAACACTAATTTAGAGAAAATATAAATACCTTTAAACTTGATCTCCAATTGAGGTAGATGGCTTCACAACTTTTTTGTGAAAAAAACTAACTCACCCAAATTTTTTCTCTAAAATAGAGTTTAGAGAGAGAGAGAGGGATAGAAATGAGAGGTGGATTTGAAAAAACAGATTGTAACACCCCAAGTTTCTACGGTACGTTTCCCTTCGAATAATGCGATAGCGTGTGTTGTACGCAACCTCAAGTTCTAACACACACCAAAACTAATTAAACTAGCCGTTGTGAATAGTAATACCTAATTTTTGAAATTATATATATTTTATATTTGAAAATGGACTTCATTTTTGGACTCGGAATATCGAATTTAGCCTAAGGTGAAATTTTGGTACTTTTCGGATAACTTTCATATTTTGATGAATAGTGAAAATTACTAAATTTTAATTAAAAACAACTTTTTTAATCAAAATAATTAATAGTGATAAATTGTGAATTTGAGTGGTTTTAAAGTATATTTAGAATATATTTTTACCATTTAATATAATGTTGGTCATTGGACATAATTTTACAATTAAACCGAACATAAACAAGTGTCAATCTTTTGATAGTTATTATCTCTTAAAAAACACGCTTTTTGTTTTGACAGCGAGAATTAATTTTAAATTAATTTCTGCCACTTCTGTGTTTAGAATTTAGGAAAATGGATTCCATATTTGGAATCAGGATGTTCAAATTGTGTAAATAGGTAACTTTTATTTTTAGACATTTTGAATAATTACTGCGGTAAATTTTTTATTTACCATGGTTAAAGGGTAAATCCGGTAAATAAGGGTTAAAAAAATAATATTATAATAATACAAAATTACCCTAAAACGTGTCCTAACCTTATTGGTGGACACATACCCGACCATGAGCATCCTTGGGTCAATTTGGGGACCCCTTGGAGCCACTTGTATGTGGTAGGGACACATTATATTAATAAAGTTAAAATAAAAATAAAAATGGCATAAGCTTACATCTTTTAGAAGAACAATTTTTACATAGGGTTATACATGCTGGATTTTCGATTATAAATATTCATTAGAAAGCTGAAAAGATTTCCTACATAATTATATTTTATTTGTAATTTTTAGACATTAAATAATTTATTTTATTTATGACACAATGATGATGCAGTAATTACTATAATAGTGAAAAATTAAAATAATTGATATTAAAAATACCCAAATAAATATAATATGAAACTTTTAATGAATTAAACTAATTTTCTAGGATAATATGATATATTAGGATTGATTTAATTGACTTTGTTAGAAGTAATCAATCTGTTATGAGTTTCACATAAATCAACTATTGAATAGTGTCAAAATTGACATAAAAGAGTTCTTAAAAGAAATATTATATTCTTAATTGATATTAAATTCCTAAAAATCTAAGGCTCAGCCAAAAGACTTATATTATGATAGTTTAATCATTAATGGACCACTTGGGGGTCGCTTGGATGTATATAGTAAGTTTATTAACCATATTATATAAAAATACAAAGAGACATTGTAAAAGTGAAACTAATTAACTTAGAGTTAATACTTAATGATAAGGTTAATATAAGTACCCAAACCTGTCTAAATTCTATTGGATGAGTTGTTTTCGACCTATCCCCACCTCATCCTTTGAATAGTGAACTTTTGAGCCTTTAGAAACCGAATATGAATTTATTATAAATTAATATTTCTAGCTTTTCCAAATGTGCCCCTCACCCCTCTTATAAAAGGGCACTCCTCCTTCTCATTTCTTCACACCTTCAAAGCCTTTTGGTTCGGCCAAACTCTGCCCAAATACTCTCCCAACATCCCTCACTACAACCTAGAGGCCTTAGTTTGATCAGAATGCCAACCTAAGGAGCCCTTTTGATCAAATCAAAAGGAAGAACCCGAAGAAGAGGTAATGATTTCACCACCCTTTTCTAAGTTCATTTCTTCTTCCACTTCTTCTTCCTTTGTTCTTACCATTCTAAAATAATAACTCAAGTATCTCACATATACTGTGATGTTATTATAAGTATGGTACAACCATATTCAGTATTCTATCCACCCTTTGAATAACATGTCACCATACGTGCGTACGTACGGCTTACCGTCTCCACGTCGTGGTGTAATTGTTATTCAATATAATATTATTTGGATGGGTATAATAATGATGTGTAACTCATGTAAATAATAAATATAACATGTTAATGATTCTGTATATATGATATACCATTCATTTATATATTATTTTAATATCAAAAGAATGATATTGTCGCTCGTGCGTACGTACGGACTACCGTCTCCACGAACGCGATGAGATTCATTCTCCATCGTATCCATTCAAGTATAATTATCATTTTATGATTTAAAAATGATGTTTAAGGACTTGATATCATTCTGGATATGAATAAGATACAACAAACATGGCTTATGTAACAAAACATATAAAAGAAAATGAGCAAGTTAACACCCAAAACGATGATAATTCTAAGATATTATTAATAAATCAATGATAAAAGATCATGTATGATATCATATTAATATATATGATTCTTGTATAATTTAATAACAATTATTTCACCATTATACAGGAGGTTAACCTACCCCAACAAAGGAAAAGTACAAGGTAAGGGTTATTTCACAATCTCTTCATTATTCGAGGTTGTTTATACGTAATAATCTACTGGGATCTCTTTATCATCCACATCCATGTTTCTTAAAAATGTATTTCAAAACATTTTTACTATTTACAAGAATATGGGTTAAATTCATTTATACCCTTGTTTGACTTTTTATTAGAGGTTTATAAAGGAATCTTTCCGTCGTTTTCAAAACAAGGTCCTTTTTAACCTTTTCGACAGAATTGAGGTAAGAATGTTTTTTTTTAACTTATACGGCGGGTGCGGTTATTTTCCGCCGTTATAAAATCGTCGAAGCTTTCCATACAAGCTTATAAGAATATTTTCAAAGAAAATGTTTTATTTTATATGGATCTTAAATGATTTCAAAATAAAAGGAGATACTTCTTTAAAAAGAATTTTGATTTCATCTATGTCAACATCCTTTGATGGATTTTAAGATTATTTGAAGTTGATTTATTATGATACAAAACTTCTATATTGTATTGAAGGTTTTGTGATATGTTTGACTGTGGATGTGCTATTTTTATACCATTCATAGTTTATGGTGAAATTATTGACATTTCGTATGCTAGTTTTAATACGAATGTTTATGTTATGTTTAAACCTTTTCATATGGGAATGCATTGGACTTAATAAGTGACGGGTGGAGCCCGCTATAGCTCCTCGATGCATCGGTAGGTCTCATGAGACAAACTAGTGTCTTGGCACAAGGCCTTGACAAAATCTTATTTGTAGTCTTGGCACGAGGCCTTGGCTATGTGGTTATGATAGTCTGGCATTATGCATTCCAACATTATGAAAGTGGTTATTGATATTGCATGTGATTATTCGATTAGTAGAATATCCATGTGAACAAGTAAATGGCATTATTTCATTTTACTTTTGCCATACTATGTTGAAGTTCAATTTTAAAAGGCTTTTGTTTTAGTAATTCATTGCCTTAAATGTTTATGATTATTTTGAATGTTCCGCTATATTGTTATCCTTACTGGGAATTTGAGCTCACCCCTTTTCTATGTTTTATTTTTCCCAGGTAGTGAAGAAGTAAATTATGATTGACTTGCAGGGATATTATGAGGGGTTTATAGTGTGGACGTTGGAAACATTATGTTGTTGTAGTAGTTTTTCATTTTATGATGTAATGTAAAACTTATGAATATATCTAGTGTTTCCAAGGCTACTAATCTAATCGTTCTTTCGGGATTTGATCTTTCTTGTGATCATGCCAATGTTATGTAATTAATGCATCGACTCTGGGTAGCTGGGGTCGGGGCGTTACAGTTGGTATCAGAGGAAGTTTAGTACAAACCTTGGAAGCTAGATTTAGATAAACTCTGATTAGAGCACGTATACCTAAGATGAACTTTGAGGATTAGTATAGAAGAACTTCCTAGAATTTTGGTATTGTAGAGATTTTGTGAGTTTTCCGAGCAATACATCCCTGTCTGGATACGAGTAGGTAGAGGCGGCTCTGGCACAGATGTACCTAGGGGTAAAACCCGAAAACACCGCTTTGAGCTAGACTCGAACGGGAACTGGTGCACGACAACGGTCCTTGCTGCACTCTTGGTTACGAAACTCCCGGGGGATATGCTTAGGATAACTCTCATTTTCTTTACAAATCATTATGAAGGGTTTATGAGTATATACTTCCTCAAAGAAAACATTTTTATGATTATGGATTATATCCATAAATAGTTCAATTTATGTTAAGTGTTTTATAAGTATGGGATTATGTATTTTGATTCATAAACTGATCTAGTTTATGCCATTGTTTAGAAATGGCGCCTAGTGGAAGAAATGGAAACCGTATCAATGCACGCACTCCATGTAGGGATTGCCCTCCTTCTCAAGATAATTATAGTGGGGCTGGTGATGCAACTGGTGCTGATCAGCTAATCACCGTACTGGGACAACTTACTCAGGTTATGAATAATAACCTTACCCGTATGGAGCACCCTGATCCGCAGCGTGGAGGATCAATGTTAGATCGATTCATGAGACAACAACCACCAACGTTAAATGGGAGTACAAATCCCTTAGTAGCTGAGCAATGGATATTTTCCCTAGAGAAAATATTTCAGGCTTTGGGGAGTAGTGAAAGGGAAAAAGTTACCATGGCAGTTTACCGCCTCACTGGAGATGTTGATCAATGGTGGTCATTGATTCAAAACATGAAGGAAGATGATGAAGTATCAAACATGGAATGGAGGGAGTTCAAAGATCTGTTTTTAGAAAAATACTTTCCTCGCGACCATCGAGCAGATATGGAAAGGCAATTTCTGAGTCTGAGACAGAAGGAGGATGAGAATGTCACAAAGTATGAGGCTAACTTTACAAGGTTAGCGAGGTATGCTGGAGATTATATTCGCAACCCAAGAAGTAAGATTGATCGTTTCTTTGATGGGTTAAAACCATTTCTCCATCGAGCATTAGTCTCACAATCCTTTTCATCGTACGAAGACATTGTCTCATGTGCTATCAAGACCGAAAAGGAATTCTCTAAGTCTTATGACTTTAAAGCAAAGCAAGAGAAGAAGAGACCTGCTGATCAATCTGGGAATGGAAATAAGGGGAAGAAGGGAAAGGTTGAATATCCATCTTGTGGTAAATGCGGGAAGAAACATCCTGGTACTTGCTTGAAGGGAATGGGAGTCTGTTACAAGTGTGGTGAAAAAGGCCACCAAGCTCATGATTGCAAGGGGAAGAAGGAAGCTACCAACGTTCAGTGCTACAATTGCAGGGAGATGGGGCATTATGCAAATGCATGTCCTAAGCGTCAGGAGAACTTACCTCAGAAAAGGCCAAGGGATCAAGGCCAGGCTTATGCTATCACTACTGCTGAGGTAGAAGCTCCGAAAGACGTGGTGGCAGGTAATTTAATGGTTTCCTCAAGTTTAGAAAATGCATTATTTGATTCTGGATCATCGCATTGTTTCATATCTTCCCAGTTTGCTAAGAAAATTAGATATTACCAATTTGATTTAATAAGGGAGTTGTCAGTTAAAACTCCTAAGGGAAGTATCGTTGCAACAAAGTTTTGTGAATCAGTCCCCATTAGAGCACATAAATTTTCTTTATCTGCTGATTTCATCGTCATACCTATGATTGAGTTTGATATAATCCTCGGTATGGACTGGCTTTCGGACTATGATGCGAAGATTTATTGTAAGAAGAAGGAGGTTACGATTCTTGATGATAATGATAAAGAACACCTTATTTTTAGAGCAGAATCGTCACCACCTAATTCTTATTTAGATCCACCCTCAATAGCTCAACTAAATTCAATTATTGGGGAGGAAGAGAATGAAATAACTGCGGGTGAGGAAAGGAATGTTCAAATAGAGGATGTACCTGTTGTGAAAGAATTTGTAGATGTATTTCCGGAAGATTTACCTGGACATCCTCCAGAACGAGAAGTTGAGTTTTCCATTGATTTGATTCCTGGATCAAGGCCTATATCGAAGACCCCTTATAGAATGGCCACCGTAGAGTTAGTCGAACTAAAGAAACAACTAGAGGAATAGAGTAATAAGGGATTTATTCGCCCTAGTGTTTCTCCATGGGGAGCCCCTGTTCTTTTTGTTAAAAAGAAAGATGGATCTATGAGGTTATGTATCGACTACAGGGAGATCAATGCTATAACGATAAAGAACAAGTATCCCCTACCTCATATTGATGATTTATTTGACCAACTGCATGGAGCTCAATACTTTTCAAAGATTGACCTTCGATCTGGATACCATCAGTTGTGTGTAAAGAAGGAAGACATTCCGAAGACAGCATTTCGAACCAGGTACGAGCATTACGAGTTTACTGTAATGCCGTTTGGATTGACTAATGCACCCTCTGTATTCATGGATCTGATGAATAGAGTTTTCAAGGAGTATCTCGATGAATTTGTGGTGGTATTTATTGATGATATCTTGGTATACTCCAAAACCTACAAAGATCATGAAAATCACTTGCGCATTATCTTGAAGACTCTGAGGAGGCATGAATTATATGGAAAGTTTAGCAAGTGTGAATTCTGGCTTCAGGAGATTTCTTTTCTTGGCCATATTGTCTCTAAAGATGGAATCTCTGTTGATCCTTCTAAGACCAAGGCAATCCAAGAATGGCCAGCACCTACGAGTATAACTGAGGTACGTAGTTTTATTGGTTTGGCAGGTTATTATCGACGTTTCGTCCAGAATTTTGCCCGATTGGCTAACCCATTAACGAAGCTCACACGTAAAGGGGTTAAATTTGTTTGGACAAAAGAGTGTGAAGAATGTTTCGAAGAACTGAAGAGAAGATTAGTCAATGCTCCTATATTGACTCTACCATCGGGGAATGATGGGTTCGTTATTTATAGTGATGCATCAAAGAAAGGACTTGGCTGTGTCCTTATGCAGAATGATAGAGTTATTGCCTATGCATCACGACAGTTGAAAATTCATGAACAAAACTATCCTACTCATGATCTCGAGTTAGCAGCAGTGATCTTTGCTTTGAAAATATAGAGGCACTACCTCTATGGTGAAAAATGTGAGATTTATACTGATCACAAGAGTTTGAAGTATATTTTCTCACAAAAAGAACTCAACATGAGGCAAAGGAGATGGCTTGAATTACTCAAGGATTATGATTGTACGATACACTACCACCCAGGGAAGGCAAACAAGGTGGCAGATGCTTTGAGTAGAAAAGACCATGGAGTTTTGAACAATATGAGAATTGAAAGGGATCCAATTTTCATGGATCTAGAGAAGATGGACATGGGAATAACCAGGGAAGGTGAAACATCAATGCTTTTTCAAATGGTTGCCAAACCATCTTTACTAGAAAGGATTAAGAGTTCTCAGACCGATGATGAAGAATTTCAGAAGAAGATTAAAGCTGTGAATGATGGGAGATTGAGAGACTTTGTGTATGAAGATGGAATTTTGAAATTCGGGAAGAGACTTTGTGTTCCCAATATACCTGATCTAAAAAGGGAATTGCTGGATGACGCTCATAGTTCCAATTTCTCTATACACCCTGGGAGCACCAAAATGTATAGAGATTTGAAGGAACATTTTTGGTGGGACAACATGAAGAGGGAGATTGCTGATTTTGTGTCAAGATGTATGGTTTGTCAACAAGTGAAAGCTGGAAGGCAACAGCCTGGAGGAGTCATGCAACCTCTTCCCATACCGGAGTGGAAATGGGACAATATTACAATGGACTTTGTCATGGGGCTACCAAAGACTCCTAGAAGGAACGATGCAATATGGGTTATTGTTGATCGTCTTACCAAGTCAGCACATTTTCTTGCTATAAGAGAAGATCTACCCCTGGAACGTCTAGAAAGACTATACATTAATGAAGTTGTGAGACTTCATGGAGTACCCCTATCGATTGTTTCTGATCGTGATCCCCGTTTTACTTCAAGATTTTGGAAAAGTCTTCAGAAATCCCTGGATACTGAACTTCATTTGAGCAATGCTTACCACCCTCAGACAGACGGACAATCAGAACGGACTATTCAGACCTTAGAAGACATGTTGAGATCTTGCTCACTTGATTTTCAGGGTATGTGGGATCAATATTTACCTCTGGTAGAATTTTCCTATAACAATAGCTTCCATTCGAGTATTCAGATGGCACCATATGAAGCGTTATACGGAAAGAGATGTCGTACACCAACCTGTTGGGATGACGTTGGTGAAAGAAAACTTGTAGGCCCAGAACTGGTGGAGGAAACGGTGGAAAAGGTGAAGGTAATCCAAAATCACATCAAAGCAGCTCAAAGTAGGCAGAAGAGCTATGCCGATAATCGAAGGAAGGATTTGGAATTTCAAGTCGGTGATCATGTTTTCCTAAAGGTATCTCCATGGAAGGGAGTCATACGTTTTGGTAAGAAAGGTAAATTGAGTCCCAGGTACATCGGACCTTTCGAAATTCTAGAACGAATTGGGGCTGTAGCTTACCGATTGGCAATGCCGCCAAGTATCTCCAAAGTTCACGATGTGTTCCACGTATCTCTGTTGAGAAAATACATGCCTGACCCAACGCATGTACTCACCTATGAGGAATTAGAACTGGAACCCGATCTGTCTTATTGCGAAGAGCCCGTCAAGATTCTTGATACGAGAGAACAAGTACTGAGAAACCGGACGACGCGTCTGGTAAAAGTTTTGTGGAGAAATCATAAGATGAAAGAGGCAACGTGGGAACCCGAGGAACTTATGATGAAGAACCACCCGAGTCTTTTTATGCAGTAATACCTTAGAAATTGCGAGGACGCAATTATTTGAAGGAGGGGAGAATTTAACACCCCAAGCTTCTACGGTACGTTTCCCTTCGAATAATGTGATAGCGTGTGTTGTACGCAACCTCAAGTTCTAACACACACCAAAACTAATTAAACTAGCCGTTGTGAATAGTAATACCTAATTTTTGAAATTATATATATTTTATATTTGAAAATGGACTTCATTTTTGGACTCGGAATATCGAATTTAGCCTAAGGTGAAATTTTGGTACTTTTCGGATAACTTTCATATTTTGATGAATAGTGAAAATTACTAAATTTTAATTAAAAACAACTTTTTTAATCAAAATAATTAATAGTGATAAATTGTGAATTTGAGTGGTTTTAAAGTATATTTAGAATATATTTTTACCATTTAATATAATGTTGGTCATTGGACATAATTTTACAATTAAACCGAACATAAACAAGTGTCAATCTTTTGATAGTTATTATCTCTTAAAAAACACGCTTTTTGTTTTGACAGCGGGAATTAATTTTAAATTAATTTCTGCCACTTCTGTGTTTAGAATTTAGGAAAATGGATTCCATATTTTGAATCAGGATGTTCAAATTGTGTAAATAGGTAACTTTTATTTTTAGACATTTTGAATAATTACTGCGGTAAATATTTTATTTACCATGGTTAAAGGGTAAATCCGGTAAATAAGGGTTAAAAAAATAATATTATAATAATACAAAATTACCCTAAAACGTGTCCTAAACTTATTGGTGGATACATACCCGACCATGAGCATCCTTGGGTCAATTTGGGGACCCCTTGGAGCCACTTGTATGTGGTAGGGACACATTATATTAATAAAGTTAAAATAAAAATAAAAATGGCATAAGCTTACATCTTTTAGAAGAACAATTTTTACATAGGTTTATACATGCTGGATTTTAGATTATAAATATTCATTAGAAAGATAAAAAGATTTCATACATAATGATATTTTATTTGTAATTTTTAGACATTAAATAATTTATTTTATTTATGACACAATGATGATGCAGTAATTACTATAATAGTGAAAAATTAAAATAATTGATATTAAAAATACCCAAATAAATATAATATGAAACTTTTAATGAATTAAACTAATTTTCTAGGATAATATGATATATTAGGATTGATTTAATTGACTTTTTTAGAAGTAATCAATCTGTTATGAGTTTCACATAAATCAACTATTGAATAGTGTCAAAATTGACATAAAAGAGTTCTTAAAACAAATATTATATTATTAATTGATATTAAATTCCTAAAAATCTAAGGCTCGGCCAAAAGACTTATATTATGATAGGTTAATCATTAATGGACCACTTGGGGGTCGCTTGGATGTATATAGTAAGTTTATTAACCATATTATATAAAAATACAAAGAGACATTGTAAAAGTGAAACTAATTAACTTAGAGTTAATACTTAAAGATAAGGTTAATATAAGTACCCAAACCTGTCTAAATTCTATTGGATGAGTTGTTTTCGACCTATACCCACCTCATCCTTTGAATAGTCAACTTTGGAGCCTTTATAAACCGAATATGAATTTATTATAAATTAATATTTCTAGCTTTTCCAAATGTGCCCCTCACCCCTCTTATAAAAGGGCACTCCTCCTTCTCATTTCTTAACACCTTCAAAGCCTTTTGGTTCGGCCAAACTCTGCCCAAATACTCTCCCAACATCCCTCACTACAACCTAGAGGCCTTAGTTTGATCAGAAAGCCAACCTAAGGAGCCCTTTTGATCAAATCAAAAGGAAGAACCCGAAGAAGAGGTAATGATTTCACCACCCTTTTCTAAGTTCATTTCTTCTTCCACTTCTTCTTCCTTTGTTCTTACCATTCTAAAATAATAACTCCAGTATCTCACATATACTGTGATTTTATTATAAGTATGGTACAACCATATTCAGTATTCTATCCACCCTTTGAATAACATGTCACCATACGTGCGTACGTACGGCTTACCGTCTCCACGTCGTGGTGTAATTGTTATTCAATATAATATTATTTGGATGGGTATAATAATGATGTGTAACTCATGTAAATAATAAATATAACATGTTAATGATTCTGTATATATGATATACCATTCATTTATATATTATTTTAATATCAAAAGAGTGATATTGTCGCTCGTGCGTACGTACGGACTACCGTCTCCACGAACGCGATGAGATTCATTCTCCATCGTATCCATTCAAGTATAATTATCATTTTATGATTTAAAAATGATGTTTAAGGACTTGATATCATTCTGGATATGAATAAGATACAACAAACATGGCTTATGTAACAAAACATATAAAAGAAAATGACTAAGTTAACACCCAAAACGATGATAATTCTAAGATATTATTAATAAATCAATGATAAAAGATCATGTATGATATCATATTAATATATATGATTCTTGTATAATTTAATAACAATTATTTCACCATTATACAGGAGGTTAACCTACCCCAACAAAGGAAAAGTACAAGGTAAGGGTTATTTCACAATCTCTTCATTATTCGAGGTTGTTTATACGTAATAATCTACTGGGATCTCTTTATCATCCACATCCATGTTTCTTAAAAATGTATTTCAAAACATTTTTACTATTTACAAGAATATGGGTTAAAGTCATTTATACCCTTGTTTGACTTTTTATTAGAGGTTTATAAAGGAATATTTCCGTCGTTTTCAAAACAAGGTCCTTTTTAACCTTTTCGACAGAATTGAGGTAAGAATGTTTTTTTTAACTTATACGGCGCGTGCGGTTATTTTCCGCCGTTATAAAATCGTCGAAGCTTTCCATACAAGCTTATAAGAATATTTTCAAAGAAAATGTTTTATTTTATATGGATCTTAAATGATTTCAAAATAAAAGGAGATACTTCTTTAAAAAGAATTTTGATTTCATCTATGTCAACATCCTTTGATGGATTTTAAGATTATTTGAAGTTGATTTATTATGATACAAAACTTCTATATTGTATTGAAGGTTTTGTGATATGTTTGACTGTGGATGTGCTATTTTTATACCATTCATAGTTTATGGTGAAATTATTGACATTTCGTATGCTAGTTTTAATACGAATGTTTATGTTATGTTTAAACCTTTTCATATGGGAATGCATTGGACTTAATAAGTGACGGGTGGAGCCCGCTATAGCTCCTCGATGCATCGGTAGGTCTCATAAGACAAACTAGTGTCTTGGCACAAGGCCTTGACAAAATCTTATTTGTAGTCTTGGCACGAGGCCTTGGCTATGTGGTTATGATAGTCTGGCATTATGCATTCCAACATTATGAAAGTGGTTATTGATATTGCATGTGATTATTCGATTAGTAGAATATCCATGTGAACAAGTAAATGGCATTATTTCATTTTACTTTTGCCATACTATGTTGAAGTTCAATTTTAAAAGGCTTTTGTTTTAGTAATTCATTGCCTTAAATGTTTATGCTTATTTTGAATGTTCCGCTATATTGTTATCCTTACTGGGCATTTGAGCTCACCCCTTTTCTATGTTTTATTTTTCCCAGGTAGTGAAGAAGTAAATTATGATTGACTTGCAGGGATATTATGAGGGGTTTATAGTGTGGACGTTGGAAACATTATGTTGTTGTAGTAGTTTTTCATTTTATGATGTAATGTAAAACTTATGAATATATCTAGTGTTTCCAAGGCTACTAATCTAATCGGTCTTTCGGGATTTGATCTTTCTTGTGATCATGCCAATGTTATGTAATTAATGCACCGACTCTGGGTAGCTGGGGTCGGGGCGTTACACAGATGGTGGTATATATAGGTTAGATAAGTTGCGACGGGACTCTGTGTGACGTGTAGCCTTTCGTAGATAGTTTTTTTTGCGATGGAACCCGTTGTAGAAACCTTCGCCAGTAGTAATTACGGTAGGCAGTTAAAAGTGTATTTGTGACAGGGCCCATCACAAAAGGTACCTGCCGGCACATTATTTGCGACTGGAGAACAACCCGTCACAGAAACCTATTTACAGCCGCAGGGTATTTGCTACGGGACCCGTCGCAAATAACGTTCCCGCGGTTTGCCCCGCAAACTACGCCAAACCTTTTGCGACGAGACCCCAAATCCAATTCAAATAACCAAGTATTTGCGACGGGGGATTCTACCCACCGCAAATAACCTCTGGGATGGTCTATTAGCGACGGGATTAATTCCCATCGCAAATAGCCCGTCACAAAAAGTAATTTTTCCCATAGTGAATTAGAAATGAGTATCGAAAGTTAGAAATAATTATTAAAAAATAGAAAAAATTAGTATTAATTATAAATAATTGCAAATAATTATTAAAAATTAGTAATAAGTACTGATAATTGCTATTAATTTGTAATAAGTACCGATAATTCGTAATAATTAGTAAAAATTTCCACTAATTTGTAACAACTAGAGATAATTAGTTATAATTAATAATATTTATTAATAATTAGATATAATTTGTAACAGTTTCTAATAATGAGTAATAACTATTGATAAAAGCTAATAATAAGTGATAATTACAAATAATTAATTTTTATTACCATATTATTAATAATAATAACCAATAAATTGTATTAAATTCCAATAATTAGTAATAATTTCTAATTATTTACAAATTATTATTAATAATTACCCATAATTAGTAATAATTATCGATAATAAGTAATAATTAGTAATAATTACACATAATTAATAATAATTAGTAATATTTACAATAATTATAAATAATTAGTGATATTACAAATAATTAGTAATAATTACCAATAATTTGTAAGAAGTATTAATAATATCTAATAATTGTTAATAAATACTGATAATAAATAATAATTTGAAATAATTATAAATAATTAGTAATAATTATAGATAATTAGTAATAATTAGTAATAATTAATGAAAATACTAAAAAATTTGTACTAATTATAAACATTTAGTAATAATTTATAATAATTTTAAATAATCATTAATAATAACCCATAATTACAGATAATTACCAATAATTATAATTTATTTCTAATAATTTCCAATAATTACAAAAAATTCCCCTTAATTTGGAATAATTACCTATAATTACCCTTATTTAGAAATAATTATAACAATTACCAATAATTACTGATAAATATTGACAATTACCGATAACTAGAAATAATTACCAATAAATAGTAATAATTACCATGAAATAGTAATAACATCCAATAATTACAGATAATTTTAGATGATTCGTAATATTTACCTATAATTAGTAATAATTTCCCAAATTAGTAACAATTATCTATAATTTGTATTAAATAGTAATAATAAGTAATAATTTTTAATAATTTTTAATAATTACTTATGATTTTCATTACTTTATATTAATTACCAATAATTACTAATAATTACCAGCTGCTAGATATAATTTGTAAAAATTACAGATAATTAGTAATATTTAGTAAATATAAATGATAATTTGAAAAAATTATGAATTATGAATTTTAATTGGTAATAATTACTGATTAATAAAGATATTTAGTAAAAATTATCAATAATTATTGTTAATTAGTAATAATTACAGATAGTTAAAGACAATAAGTTTTAATTACTAATAATTTCTATTAATTCCCAATAACTAAGAATAATTGATTATAATTTTAAATAAGTAGTAATAATTGGTAACAATTAGTTATAATTATTAATAATTAGTAATAATTGGTAATAATTATAATAATTACAAATAATTAGTAATAATTGTTGATAATTATCAATAATTGGTAAATATTATTAATAATTAATAAAAAAATATATCATAATTACTGATTAATAATTGGTAACAACAAGAGAAAATTAGAAACAATTATTAATAATTTGTAATATTTTTTTTATATTTAACAATAATTTAGAAGAAATAATAATAATTAGTAAAAAATATTAATAATAAGTAATAAATAGTTACAATTACTAATAATTATTAATAATTATCAATAATTACCGATTATTAGTAACAATTAGTAGTAATTAGTAATGATCATCGATAATTAGTATTAATTATCAATAATTTGTAATAATATTTATTAATTTTTAATAATTGAAATGAAATATTTCTCATGACTATGATTTTTTTTGTTAGTAAAATTTTTTATACTTATTTGTATGTACTAATAATTGTCAATAATTTCTAATAAGTACATGTAATTAATAATATTCTTATTTTATTATTTTTCTTCTTAGATCAATCTTATATTTAATTAAGTGTAAGAATTATTTAATTTTTTTTAGAATACCATGGAGCAAGTAAGTAGAAAACATGTTTTATTACAAGATCACAAATGGATAAATAATCATAAAAATTTCTATAATTTTGGTATAAATACTATATATTTAGTGTGTCGAAATTTTTTTATCATATACATCATAAAAACTAAAATTTGTTTAAGGAGGGAGAAGTAAAATTTCTATGTATGAAATGTGATCCGAAGGGATTTAAAACATTTAATAGTGTTGTACTTTAACTATTTTGTTTTAGTTTTCAGAATGGTTACTATTTGGTTATCAACAAGGTGAATGCAATTTATGGGGAGATACAAATAATTTGGTTCTAGAATCTTCATGGTTTCAAACATTTGTATACATGGTTTTAGGTCTTACATTTCATAAAACTGAAACACAAAATGATGATTTAAATCCTGAGTGAGAACCATCTCAATTTTATGAGTTGCTAAAGACCAATGGGGATTCCTTATTTCCCAGTTGGAGGAAAACTATATTAGAAGCCTTTAATAAATTTATGGCTACTAAATTAGATAATGGAAGGTAAAATATTTGTTCTGATCAAGTATTTTTTTAGGTCAGATCAGTATTTCTTGAGGGGAATGTGTGTCCTTTAAATTTATATAAAATTAAAAGGTTGGTCCATAATTTGGGTCTTGGTTATAAGAATATCCATTCATGTTGAAATAATTTCTTCTAATATTTTGGCGACCATGTGTCATTCTTGAATCTTACTATATATAGACAATAGAGGTACAAATAGGTATAGTAATGGATCTCCATATTCGTTCATGTTATACAGTTGAGGTATCGACTTACAACTAGATTTATAGTGTTTATTTATGTCTCACAATGCAGTTTCATTGATGATATGGTATAAATAAAATATTTCTATTGTTGTTGGGAAAAATCCTTTAACCCATCATTGATGAATTTTTGAGGTGATTGTGTTTGTTGAAAAAGAAGCCCTCACTATTTTGTTTGTTGAAAAAGCAGACCATGATGTATGAGTGTATTGACAAAGGGGGTTTACATGGTGATTTTTCAAGTTCAAGGTATACTTTGAACAATCCATGATTTATTGAAGAACCTCGACAAAAATAATGAATGATCTAAAGGCAGCACAAAAAGAGAAGATTCATGGGGGCGCCATTTCCCAGTGTTTGCCAAATTTATGAACCTAAAAATTGGAAAATGGAGAGATGTGTTTTAGGAAAAGAGAGGAGCGTGAAAAATTGGAGTGGTGTGTGAAAAATAATGTGGTGCCTGAAAAAATGAGTGTAGTGCGCAAAAATTATATTGGCACGTGAAAAATCAGCATGGTGCGCGAAATATGAGCGAGGTGCGCGGAAAAATACAATGTAGCGCGAAATATTTGTGTGGTGCGCAAAAAAGGAAAATTGTACTTGAAATATGGGATTGGTGTTTTTCCCGCAAGAGGTGTTTTGAGATAAAAAGCTCAAAAATTGGAAAAGACATTAGGTGCATGAAATTTTAGAGCTATGCACGAAAAATGGTGTGGTGCGGAAGATGCATTTTTCACGCTCGAAGAGAATTACACGCTCAAGAAGGGTTTTTTCACATAGAGATTATTTTTCCTATAAATATGAAGTGACCCCTCTCCATTCTAAGAAGCTCAAGACTTATAGAATACCCAAGCAATGGCGCGTGAAATTGAAGTTCGCAAGGGAGTTTTGTATAAACATTAAGATTGTGCATAAAGTCTGGTGTTGCCCGAATATCTATGGTTGCACATAAAACCAGTGGTTGCACAAAAAGATGATTGTTTCACGAAAAGTGAATTTCGCGCCAAAGCAGGATATTCTGCGCAAGGCAGCATAGAGGTTGCATGTAAAATTTATTGCACATAACATCATTTATTGCATGTAAAAGGGGCGTTGTGCATAAAAGGGATGTTGCATGAAAAGTGAATTTCACTCAAAAGCAGAAAATTACGTGCAAGGTGCAGTAAGGGTTGTGTGTAAAAAATGGGGTTGTCCTGTACACAACAGAGCATCTATAAACAGTTAAGGATGCAGATTTCATTAGAGATAATAAAGAGACCTGCAGGTTTATAAACTGTGATTGGATCTTCTAAAGAAGTAGTGAGAAGACTTCCGTTGAGAGAGAAGTGAGCTTTCATTTTTGTGAGTGGTTGTAAACTAGGAGGGAGAGTGAGTCCTCCCCGAACTTGTAAACAAAAGTGCTCTTATAGTGGAATTGCTACATCGGCACACTTCAGGTGTATGCTCCTTGGATGTAGCCCAGTGAGGGTAAACCAAGTAAAAATCACTATGTCTTGTTCTTTCTTTTTGGTTTTTTATACTCTCCATCGGGGAGGAGAGAGAAGAGGTATTTGTCTAAGAGAAAAACAAGATCAAAAGGGGCAGTCATTTTAATCTGTAATACACTGATTCACCCCCCCCCCCCTCTTAGGGTATCCAGCCTAGTGGACCAAATAATTGGTAAAATATTAAACAATCCATGTGATGGTGATTCCTGGAATCATTTTGATTAGGTCTAACCATATTTTAGATTATAAGCTCATAATGTGTGATTAAGACTTTCTATTGATGGTTTTTGTCTATTTGGTTATTATGATAGTCAATATTCTCATCATCCCATCTTTGTAAATTTGTGCAACTAACCTCAATGGATATTTATGAATAAACCATATATATTTTTAATATTAATTATTTTAGGGAAAACAAACATCAATATTTATAATTATTTTAATCCATTGAATGATAAGTTAAAATTAATAAAAAGTAATGGTTCCATAACATATTATGTGGTTACAAAATAGAATTTCCTAATAAAATATATATTGATATGGACAATCAGTTACATCCTAGGGAATAACATGTTATCTAGAATTAATACACAATGTCTTATATCTTATTTGGTTTTCATGAATAAAAATAATGAATTTATTGTTTGCAATAGAATAAAACCTATTTTTTAATATCATCATATATTTCTTCATGCATACCATCCTTTCCAAATGAACGTAAATATATTCAGAGAACGTAAAATTGGAAGATATGGTCCTCCAAAAATAATATCATGTATTGATTTGAAATATATTGTCCTAACATTACCACCAATTATATTTGGAATAATAATAAACCAATAACAAATTGGTGTATTTGGGAAAGATCACAATATGATAAAATTTGGTATTTTTTAGTATTCCATATTGGTCTAACTTTTTGGATCATCATATGTTATATTTCATGCATATTGAGAATAACTATTTTGATAATTTATTTTTTACAGCTTTGGAAACACTTTGTATAACTAAGGATAATGTAAAAGAATTATTAAAGCTTCCCAAAAAATTATATTCAACCATAAATTAAGTTATCTAAAAATGTTAGATCATAGAAGTTAATGAATCAATAAAAAAATGTAAATTTTCTAATGTAAAATATTTATTATTCAGTTATTTGGTTTGATATTTGTGGTTACTAGATGGTTATGTTTCCAATTTGGATTGATATGTCATAAATTGTCACATTTCTAGATTAAAAAATCATGATACTTATGTTATTATAGAAATAATACTACCAATTGACCTAATTGTTTTTAAAATTTGTTAATTTTCAATGTGATATCATAAATAACCTTTTTTAAGACACTTTTGAGGAGACAATAGACTATTATATACTAATTAGGTTGGAACAAGATATTGATTTATGTTTAGGTAAATTGTGAAAGCAATTTCATATTTCTTTGATTCAATAAAACTTTTAAAATTAAATTTTACACATGAAGAAAAATTTAGATAACCAATATTGTTTAAGAGTATGTAATCATATGATAGATTCATACATAAATTGACGAAAAATGTATGTAACAAATCATCAATTATATGGTTAATTATATAAGCTTATTTGGAAGAGGAAATTTAAATTTTCTTTTCTAAATATTTTCATCCCGAATGATTATCAAATATAATCCAATGGGTAATTTTGATTGAAATGCTTATGTTACATTGTAACATCAATTATTAGATTTTAATTGTCCTAAACTTGGCTTTGGTGGAGTTACTAAATGATGGTTTTCTGATGGTGAACAACATAAATCTCATATATATGTTCTCAATTGTGACGAAATGACACAATTTGTATTATGATGGTAATTTCATATATTCATTTTAAATTTTTAAAAGTGATTTATTATTATATAATTTTTATATTATATGATGATAAAATCAAGAAATTATTAACAATAATTAAACCAAATTATCTTAAAGAGCTCCGACAATGTATCATTTCCTAATGGTTTCAATGGCTAGTAACATAAATTATTTATGGTTCAATATATAAAATAAATTTATTATTTTTATATTATTAATTATTTTATTTTATAGGTTTTTATAAATTTATATAACTTTGATGATCCATTATGTGTAATGAAAAAACTATAAAATTAATTTATAACCATTGTAAAAAAACTATGGTAATAGATATCTAAACTACGGCTATAGGTAATAGCCACAGTCTAGTTGGTTGTTTCTCTTCCTGGAATGGAAATAGGGTCAATGTTGTTTATGTATTTTAAAACCATGGATATACACTAATATCCAAGGTTTAAATATTGTAAATAAACCAGTAGTAATAGTTTCACACATAGAAATAGGACGATTTCTAAAACAATCAATTTTGTCTTTTACTTATACTATACACATCTATTTCAATTATATAGCCATAGTTTGTATTAATGGAAATATACCTATATCCATGGTTTCCAATTGTATTTATTACTTCATCCTCATATAATTTGTAGTTATAGGTTATAACTATGGCTATAAACCTATTTCCAAAATTCAATCCATGGTTATAGGTATATTTCCATGGTTGGAACTGTGGATATAAGAATATTTCCATAGTTACAAATCATGGATATAGACATGAATTAAAATCATAATAAATATTATTTTCTCTGGTCAATGTGCATAAAAACATGTATTATATCACCAAACACACACTATAATATAGTTTAACAATACAAAAATTAAAGACATTATCATCATAATAAAATAAATCAATATAATAAAATTCATCCATTAAACTAAGAATTTTGTTTACATAAAACATTATCATTCAAATCACTATCACTAGAACCATTACAACCCTTGACAATAGATCCTACAGATATGCTAACATCACCACCTTCTCTCACTCCACAAAAAAAATTTATCATTCGGGCCATCCACATTAACATTGATATCGACGTCGACATTTGCATCTGCATCTGCATCTACATCTACACAAAAATTAGTAAAAACATTAGAGTAATCCTAAAAAATAGAAAACATCACCATCAAACAAGAATCAACTAATGAAGTAGCCTTTGGTAGATATGTAGAAGAAATATAAGATATAACTTTCATAATATGATATTTTATCATATTTTGGAACTGAGTATCTTATTCTAGTTTTTTATTTTAGTATTTTAATATGGAATACATTTGTTCATCTATGGACATACTTGAATTGGCACTCAGAGAAAATTTTTATTAATACTAGTATCTATATTTTAAAATATTCATCCCATGTTGAAAATAAACCCATCCATGATGTTCACCTCCTAAGACCAGATGAAAATGATCCATTGTGCCAAAATTGTCTCATTGTTTTTCAAAATATTTCACAAAAATAAATTTTCTTTGAGATATATAACATAAATTAAAATTATAAAATAATGTAAATATTATTTTTAGAAAAATTAAAATAAATTAAAAAATTATTGAAATTCTTGCACGGGTGGAATTATATACCATAGTATTATCTCCCTTTTTCTTGCTAATACAAAACTAGATAGAATGAGGAGTAAAACCCTCAATATTAAATTCTTTTTCCTAGTAAAATAAATACATATAAAAACCTTATAATCTCTACATCCATATTTTATAATTTTTTCCATATTTTAATAAAACACTAATAACATTATGGCAATGAATATAATATATTCTTTGGTTAATAGAAAAATCCTATAAAATTTTAATGATAGAGATACAAAAATAGTCATGTGATTGGAAATATTTCTAATCAGGGTTTCTCGGATCTCGATGATTTTGAGTTGGTAATTTTTAGGATGTATAATACAAATTTTCCTTAGAGAAAAATATTTTTTTCATAGTTTTTTATTAAAACATAGTGGGTAAAACAAATTTTTATTGATTACAATTAATCAAGTATGATTTATTTGTTAGGATTGAAAATTTGTAAAGATAATTTTTTTTATTCATACATGTCTCTATTTTTATAAATTTTTTATTAATCAATAATCATAAATATTATGTATTTATTAATGGAATTATTTTAGTACATTAACTAGTATAAATGATAGTGTTCTCAATAAATATGGTGAGTATCCATATATTTATGAATTTAATGGTTGGAAAATCCATCAAGTCCAAGTGTAGTCCCTGAGTCCTTATAAAAAACAAAATATTTTTGTTTCATAATCATGAAGAATTATAGTTAGAATATAATTACTTTTATAATTAATAATAGAAGGAATAATATATGATTTTATAAGATATTCATCCTTTTCATTATAACTAAATAGGTTATTATACAGAAAAATAATGTTAATTTTTTGTTATATCCATGTTGAAATAATGTTATATTGGTGCCTCCTGTATTTGAGTTATTTATTATACTTCCAAAAAAATTATAGGTCATAGAAAAATGTTGTATTTCTACCTCTCTCTTTTATCCATATCACCATAAAACATTATGTAAGAAAATATTCTTTGGAAATAAGTAAATATTTAATCTTATATTAAAGTCCCACTTCCTTGTTATTTTATACCTATCTAAACTCACTATAAGAATCTTCAGTTTGACAAGTGTTGAGTTTAACCTCAATAACAAATTTTTCTTCATGAATATACCCAAATAATTATTTATTCAACCCCATGATACTTTTATTTAATGCCTTTATTTTATTTATAAATCAAGGAAAATAATTCTATATGTGAATGGAATTTCAAAATTCCATCACAACATTTAGTTATTACTTTTGGTAAAGCCGATCATTAATGAATTTAAAGGGTTGTGCCTATTATTATTATGTTATACAGTGGTATTAGGAAAGGGTGGTATTCTATATTATTGTTGGTAATATTTAGAGAGTTAACTAAATCCTACCATTCCAGAGAATTCCAATAGATAAAGGATCTATTCAATATAATAACCACAATCTAGTTTTGAACCATTTGGTACGATGATTTTCATATTTTAGGTAGGTTGTATTAAATAATATAATTAAATTAAAAATGGGATTTAAATTACTTATTTGATATAGGCATTATAAAAAATTTATTTTTTTACCCAAGACCAATCACAATATTAATTTCCCCTTCTTTGATTTAATGATTATTGTTCCCTTCATAAATATTTTTAAAATCAAGATATATAAATATTTCATCTTGGTATATACTTATGTAAGAAAAAAAGGTGCATAAAAAGTGTATTATAATTAAATAAATATCACAAGTAATCATTTCACAATTTCCGTTAACAAAATTAAAACTATGCACACTTTTTGAAGAAATTAGCCAAAAATATTTAATAGAAGAAGTATGTAGGTTTACTATGACAACCTTGTATCCCATATGATTCTGTTTAATGAACCTAATTTTATTAAAGTTAAATATCGGTTAAAAATATTTAAATTTAGAAGTTAATTCATTAATATGAGATTATGAAATATTCTAGTAGTATTTTAATTTTATAGACCTTCAAAAATAATGTACAGTAAAATAATTTATGACCAGATTTCATTTTACATATCTCACCAACTATGTTGTGTAATTTTTTTGGATAAGGAATTTTTATTATTTACCATTCTTGGCCTAGGGACTTTTTTATTTTAATATATTTCTTTTCTTTCCCAATATTATACTCTTATGAAATTTTTTGTTATGGGTTGATTGAGGACTCATTAATAGTCCCGTGAAATTAATATTGATCCATTTCAGTTGTTTCCAAATGTTCTTAATTATTATCTTTTTTAATAATTAGTCCATAATAATCATATTTATCATATTTTACCCAACAAACTTTTCAACCTGACCATTTTATTCATGGTTTTCATGAAAAATATTAAACTAGTTTTCCATATGTTCATTTTTCTATGATTAAATAACTTTAATCACTTTATTTATACTCTACATATTTCCTTCACCAATTTCATCACAAAAAAATATCTTTTTTATGTTAATTTTTTTTAATCAATCATTTCATTACATGACTTTATTTTCTTATCATCTAGGAATTATTCTCCCAAAATTTTGGTATATGGTCTTCCTTATCTACAACATAAACATTCAGAATATTATAAGTAACATGTGATTTGTATATGGTTCTCCTTTCTAAAATTCTAGAGTATTATTGATAAATAAATTCTAGGAATAGAAGAATAATGGATGTATCAAAAAACATAAATCTATAAAAAATAATCTTTTTTGGCACACCAAAGAACATTACTGGTAATAAATATATATTTCTATAAAGTGAATTTAAATATTTTAACAGTTAAATTAAATTTTACTTCTCATAATTAGGTAGAAATAACATGTCCAAGTGTTTAAATTTATTTCAGTTCACTTTTATTTGTTCTATAAAAATTATAATTTCATTAATAACAATTATATTAATAATTTATAAATTAAAAATATTTTTGAAATAAATAAATGATTATATACATAAATTTAACTAATACATTAAAACATAGACTTTTTCAATATCTGATCATATCTCTGTACTGTGATATTGGGAAATGAGGAATTATTTAAATTTCTTCGAAATTGGAATCAAATCAATCTTTTTAACAAACATACATGCCATACTAGTATTCTCACCACATTTCACACTACTCCATTAACCTTGTGGCCATTTCATTTTTTCAATACAGATAATTATATCAGAACTTAATTGAATTTTTTTAATAGAATATAATTAATTAATATATATAAAAATGATTAAATTTACTTATACAAATATCTACCCCGGAATTTTCCCCTATTTAGTCTCCATGTTTCAAAAAATTTATTTCTTGAACTAAAATATTATTTCTCTACTTTCTAATTGTTCCCATAAAAATGTATCTTAACATACCAGTTTTCCGAATATAACGTCTTCATCATTATATGAAACCTTAATCTATGAGTTTGTTTATTCCATACCTCTCACATTGTTTTTTATCCTCATAATCAAATAGAGAAAACCACTAATCATAAAAAATATTTAGTAATAGAAAATAAAATATGTGAAAAAATCATTAATTACCATCAGTAATGTTTTAACATATACCTGTTGATGAGATATTTGATGTCCCGTGGAGTTATATGTATGGATAATGAGGGCATAATTTGTGGGAGTTGGGATATCTATAGCAATACTACACATTATAATCAATAAATATAAATATACTGATTGATAGAAAAAACCGTGGGGATATCCCAAAATAGATGATGGTGTATTTGGATACGGATATGGTGGTGGCATATATGGTTGATCAGTGACCTATACAGTGGATGGTGGGATGGGTAATAAGGATGTATAGGATGTTAGATAAATGTCATCCTATATGGGTGCAGGTTATAATTGCTATGGAAAATGTGGGTATAGAAAATAAGGAGATGAAATTATCAATGGATGAACTTCTGATTAATGAAGTGGAAATAAGGAGTTCTAACAGGAAGAACTTTTGTTGAATGAATTTCATCGATGGTTGGTTGAACCAAGGAATTGATCATTCTAGAACCCCCACCGCCCAAGTATTCATTTATGTATAATCCAATCATATCAATGATGATGTGTCCTAAAATAACGTGGATGATAAAATAAATTTAATGATAAAAAGATAAATAATATTGAATAACATAATATCCTACCATAAAAAGTACTTATACTGTTGAACATTGGAGGCATTCCAAAATCGCTAATTAACTATTCATTTATATGCATTCTTCTCTTTTTAGCATCTTTTTAATTTAAAATTCTGAATTGGAAATTTAAAATCATATTTTAAGATAAATATTAATAATTCAAATGTTATATTATACAACTCAACAAATTAAAAACAAAGACACAAATTCAAATTAATACATGGATTTATCAACTTAAAGATAACTATTTCTTTACCTATTCATATCAGTTACCACAGTTAAAATTCATTTGAAATCATCACATTGTAACTAAAAAAATTTATTTTTGATCTTATAATAATGATTAAAACACCATAAATATTTCAATAATATCAACTAAATAAATAAAATTTTCTCATCTCTAGGTGTGCATTGTTATAATTTATGGTTCATAATATTTCATAAAAATTGAATCATCTATGTCGTAATTTTTTTTTAAAAAATATTGATTGGTTAAAACATAACATCACTATCATCCATGCCTTATTCAAAAATAATTCTTGAAATCACATCAAAAATTACAAAAAAAAAATTAATGGGTCAGTAATATAAAACAAATTTCTATCTTATTATGAAAGGATATAAGTATCATCAATATGAATATATCATTTCATTTAAATTACTCTAAAACCAAATTTATATATTTTAATGGTTTTTTGTATAATTGAATTAAACCACTTCTATTTCATCATTGGGACATGTCGATGTTCTAAGTAATCTAAAAAATTATTCTTTTGGAAGCCCTATAAAATGATTAACATAATGTTCCGGGTTTCTTGCATGAATCCCTATCATAAGTTTTTTATAGTTCTTATCATGACATTTTCATGTTATGTTTCCTTTTTATTATAATAATTTATAATTAATTTAAATAAAATTAAATATATTCCCTAATGATTGTGTACTAAATTGATTGTAAAACTAAATATTTCCTTTTTTTATTTTATACAAAATTTATTAGTAAACATAGAACCTAAAAGAATTAAATATAAAGTATTAAATAGTTATCTGTGAATAATTTATGTAAAACATAAATCAATTTACATTAACTTTAACCTACCAGTAAATTTTTGTGTCTAATTTTTCATTCCTCTAAGTATATATAGAAATATTTCTCCTTTTTAATATTTATAAATTCTCTTAAAAAATATAAAATCTTTTAAATAGAAAATTCTTTAAAAAAATAGACAAAAAATGTATATTTATCAATTTACGTACATTTTGTAATCATCAAGAACATCATATTTGAATAATAATACAAAATGAACCAATTACCACTCTTCCCAGATTAAATTAAATATTGAGTAAAACTCAAATATTCTCTCTATTATTGGAAATTAAGGAAATTTAGGTTTAATGGGATCATTATTCACCTCTCTAGTTTTTATTAGTTTATTAATCCTCATAGTGTTATTATCTAAGTATGGTGAACAAAAATACATTTTTTATTATTCTAAATATTTTTTCATAATATAGAATTCTAGATGATATTTATTCCTCATATAATATTTCAATATAGACATCATTATTTCTATCAGATACAACCTGTGACTTTAAATAGGACCACCAAAAAGAACTTAGGTGAGAATATGCATGGCTAGATATCTCATAAATGCAAAAAATGATGGTGAGATATTTTTATCCATGTCACAAGGAATCATCATTGTATCTCTTTAATAATTCTTAATAACACTTATAATCTATCTTCTAGAACAATGATCAAGGTAAAAATTACATAACTTAATCATACCTCCGACGACCAAGTCTTTTCAAACATATATATTACTGATTTTTAGATGAATATTCAGTATATAACATTAACATGCGATTCAGTATCATAATGGAATAGTGACTTTGGAAATATGGAAATATAAAAAATTGGATCATAAGAGTTCTATAACATATGCCACATTGTTCCTCATAACTAGAACCCTCCTTATAAATATCACACATAATAGTTATCATTATATCATGGTTAAAAGAAACATAAGAATGGGTTTGATCAGATGCTCAGTAAGGGTAAATAAGGGAAATATGTAAACATAAGGTCATTATAAGGGTATCATAACATGATCATAGTTTATAAAAACCAAAACCGACAAATCAACTATCAAAATCGTTAGTCATGGAAAATATTTTAGCAGTTCATAAGAAATGAATCATTACGAAATCAAATAACATGAGCTACGAGAGCCTAAAATTGACATAAGAAGTGAAATAGATGAATACATATAAGAATAGAAAATCATTTCCATATTAATAAAGACTCATTTTTATTTATATCATAGTGGTATGGGTTCACTCCTCAAACCAGCGTAGTGGTCATGTTTCACTCTCAAGACTATCATAGTGGGAAAAGTCCATTATTAATCTAGGATCACCCCCATTATATTCATGTTTATCACATGATATGTTAATCATTATCTAATTCATGGGAGAGAAATAAAGATTCCAATAGTAATATAATGAAAATAATTTGTACTTGTTCCATAATATCATAAAATATACATTATATCAGAACTAATGAAAATAAATGGGTTTTATAAAAAATTCATTGTAGCATCACCTAGGGAAAATAAACATGTTTCATAATAATTTCATCATTTCATCATATTATATCCCATATAAAATGATATGGGTTTTACAATAATCATTTCATCATAAACATAAACCATTCAATGAAAGAATAATAATGGTTTTCTTAGATCATACTCCAAATAATGATTATGAATCATCAAAAAAAATAATCTGAGATGAAAAATGATTTTGAAAGATCACTTGAAAAAAATATCCATTCTACTCTGAATAAAAATTCAAAAAAATAACATTTTAAAATCATTTTCTTTTAAAATAGCCTTGGAAACATTAGAATAATGATATAAAAATCATTAAAAACATTTCTTGTGGAAAATTACATTGATAGGATAATAAACTTTTTAAAATTATAAATTCATGAAATAATGAGTTAATACTTTTCTTTTAAAATAACATTGAAAAATAATAATTTAAGATTAAAATAAAATATTGGTCATGATGGTGGTAAATTTTGTTCATGGTGTCCGCATTAAAACAAAGATTACATTCACACTTCTGGTAACATCCAAATGAGACTTGTTTGGAAAATAACTTGAATATTAATTTTAAGAAACTTTCTAAAAATATAAAAAATGATAAAAATTTATTTAATAAATATTTTTGGTAATTTTTAAAAAAATTTGAAAACGTTTTTAAAGAAAAAATATATAAAAGAGAATTGTCCTTTAGGAGAAGAAGAAAATAATTTCGGTTTTTCCTAAAAACGTTATTTTGGACTATTGAGTACATAATGGGGGAAAATGAAGGTAAAACATTAATTATCATTACATAACCACAAAAGATTAAAATTAATTTGTCTCATGAGATATGGATAATAGTATTTCATCATATTAATCACAAATATAAGCAATCATGATTAACGATGATCTTTTATCACAATAGCACGGCCATTTGGGTAAAACTGAATCATGAGGACCATTATATAATAACATTAAATGGATAATAGAATATCTATATAATAAATAAATTTATGTTATTATAGGAAAAATTGGATTTATATACATATTATAAAAGAGGATATGTGCATAATATATCATATTTCTCAAAGGAGGAATATTGAGATAATGAACCCTTACCTCTTTGTTAATCTTTGGAATCGGAATCCAAAATAATGAATATCATCAAATGAAAATTAAAATATCATAAAAATAAGTAGAGTCAAGATATAAAATGTAAATTTTTTTAGTATATACAGTAAAAAATAAACATGTGTTGAATATTGCATACATTTACCAATAATTAAATGATAAATCATGTTTTAGGTAATAACTACTTCATATAATGTGTTTATTTTGTTTGTTATTTTTTTTATTTTACTTTAATTATGGTCATATAATCTTCATAATATATAAAATTCTATAAATTTAATATATATTAATTATATATGTATTTATATTAATCCATTAATTCTATATGTATAAAATAATTTACATCGTTCATGGAGACGGTAGGCCGTCCATATGCATGAACGCTGCATCTATTTTTTAGACATAACAACAGAAAGTTAACAAGTTATTAAAATTTTTATAATAATTATGATTTAACAAATATCAAATATATTTATTAACATTATCCTTGTTATATTCCATAAAAAACATTAGGAAAGAACAAACCACATTGCTTCATGGGGTGGTAGTCTACCGTACACACGATCGACGTTGTCGTATCCCCCAAAAAAATGGAATGTAATAAGGTTTGTGTGATATAATAATTAAAAAATTGTAATTATGTTACAAATATATTATATATTCATTTAATATATCCTTGTTAACATCAAGTTAAATCATTAATTAAAAACACATCAAATCAGTTCATGAGGTGGTAGTCCACCACACACATGAGCAACGTTCTTGTTTTCTAATGCATTATGAGTTAAGAAGTAATGTGTGATATTATATTTCCATAAGTATAATAATATAACAAATATATTATTTAAAAATTAAATCCTTCATTATATCTAGTTCTTATAGGTGTTTTTGTAAAATTAATTACATCTGTTCGTGAGGCGGTAGACCTTCACACACTTCATAAAAGGTTTTGTTTTCCATATGATGAAAGAGGAGATGGAAATAGGTTATTTCATTAACATAATAACATATATTTATATAAAATATACTATTTTTATTATAATATAATATTCTATGATAATTTTAAAGAGTTATAGATAGAAATAAAATGAAAATGCATGTTTCAAAATTTTACCTCTTCTTTAGAGACCTTCTTTAAGATTATACCTAAAGTCTTATTATGAAGGGGTTACTAATAAAAATAATATTTATAGTAAGTAAGATAAAATTTGGGAACATATATGGTCAGTTATTGGCTGAACCAATGGTTTTTTAAGGTGTGAAGATGACAGGAGAGGGGGTTTCCTTTTATAAGTAGGGGAGAGGATACACTTGGAATTTTTGAAAAGAATAAATTATAGAGGATTTTTTATATGAAAAAGGATAAAAAATGGATCCTTAGAAAACCATTGTGGAGGAATATTATAAATATGTAAATATAATGGGTGTTAGAAAAGTTTATAGGTAATTTTACCCCTAATAATTTTTTTTACCCCTGGTAAACCAATTTTATCCTTAAACAAGGTAATTAATTTTTACTATTTTCACTATTCATTGTGATAAAATATTTAGATGAAAATGATATATAATTTTAATTATTAAGATTAAAAATATTTATTTCATTTTTCCAAATCAAATTCACATAATTTGTATAATTTAAATTAAAATTAAACCAACAAACATTACAAAAAAACAGGTTTTATGAAGATAATTTTAAAAAAATATTAAAACATTTTTATATCAAAATTAAATATGAAATTGAAAAAATGAACTATATTAGAAAAATTAAAATATAATTGAATTAATTTTACTTTTTAAATATATTTTTAAAAAATATAACCTTCTAAATTCTTTAAGCGAAAATGGTGTTGTAAAAAAACTAGTATTTTTTACCGTTCAATGAAAACTTAATCTTTTTCGAAAAATATCCAAAATTCACTCTATGTTAATTCTGAAATATTGATTCCAAAAATAAAGTTAGAGTTTTCAAATAAATTTTATAATATTTTCACAATATAATTATATTATTTTTTCACAAACATCTATAATATCATTTTGAGAAAATATTATTTTTGAAACATATAACGATTTTATGAAAAAATATACCTTTTCAATACGTTTTGTTTTATAAAACCATTAAAATTAAATATAAATAATTTTTATCCCTATTCATAACACCATTTTAACAAAAAATATCACAATTTCATTTTTAAATAGTAATATAAATATTATATTGAGGTTCGTTAAAACATGGTGTTTTATGTATTGCAAGTAATAAAATAAAATAAATTTATGAAATATAAATAAATACTCAGGGTGTAAAAATAGAAACTATAAAAATATATTAATATAAATTTCAAAAGTTAAAGGGAATCAACTCATATAAAAAGAAATTGAAGTCAATGGTTTTAAGAGATTTTTGTTTCCTATATTATGTAATGACCATTTGTTAAATTATACTCTAATAACCATCTGGATCCTTCAAACATTCCTAGACATGAATGAATTGTTTATTCATTTATTATTTTATCAAAAAATAGGAAAATTAGACTTTCTACTAATTATGAGAAATTTACAAAAAATTAATTATTTGTATTATACCCTAATCTATCAGATCATGACGTGATCAAAATCATCTTTTTTCCCTTGATATTTAAAAGTGTATCAAGTAACAATTCACAAGAATTTTTTATAATATGAATGACATCCTCGATGACCAATACATAAACTCAAAGAATATAATTTTCTCTCTAAAATTTTAATTTCAGTTGGAATTAACATTCCTTCACATTCTTGAGTAATATTTACTCTTTCCATGAACACAATTCAAACCATCACGTTCTTTAATAATATCATTCACTGATATTCGTTGAGGAATTTCATCTATTTAAGAGGAATTATCAAACTATCTTGGATTTTTCCTTTATGAATGATCTGTTGGTTGAAATCGTCAATTTCTTATGTATATTAATGTTCATTAAAACTTTAATCTCCATGAATGTTTATTTTTTATACGAATAGTGTAGGATGATTTCAAATTTATACTGCAATAATAAATTATTTTGTAAGTAGGGAAATCATTTCACTTCAATAAAAATGCTACATGAAACATAATGTAATCCTTCCAAAATTCATCATACACATTCACACCAATGGTCCAAATCTCCTTTAACTCATCTAATAATATTTGAAAATATATATCAATATCATTTATTGGTTCACTAGGTCTAGATATCAATATTCTCATGATAGTAAATGGATTATTCATATAAATTCATGATGGAAAGTTGTAAATATTAATGAAAATAGGTCAAGTACTATGTACAATACACATTTGGGGTGAACTATAACATTATAATCCCAATATAACATTTCATGGGTCAATAGAAAAATGATTATCTGACCTATAAAATTCATTCCAAGATTAACCATCTATAGGATTTACTCTATGAAAATTATCCATATTTATTTTATATTCATGACATTTAATGTTTCTTTCTATTTGTTTATACATAAAATGGTTTTGAATCCTAGGAATTAATAGAATGTACCTCATCAAATTCTCAGATATTTCTGATTGTGCTATGTCTTCATTAATCTTCCACCTTGATGGACTACATTTTTTCACTGAATCAACTATATATCTTCAATCTAGAAAGGACAATAATATTTGGGGAATCAGGGATTTTAGTCGGTGACATAAATATTATTTGAAAAAATTGATCTGATTTAATCATTATCTGAAATACCTGAATCATTTATTTGTAAATCCTTAATAAATGTAAGGATATAGTCAAATACTCTCAAGCCTCGAACCCAGATTGCCTCAAAACCAGTGCAGTTTCAAATAAAACATGGTGTGTAATTTTTTTACAAAACAGTAGCTGGAGAATAACACATCATGTTCCACTAAAGATGATCTTATCATTTTAGGTCTTGGAGAACAAGATACAATTATTACAATTCCTTCAAAACTTGAATGGAAAAGAATATCCATGAAGCATCCACCAAACAGTGTATCTCAAAACTAATAGAACCTATAAAATTTTCGTTAAAAGGTAGGGTGAGCATACGAATGCCCAGTAAGGGGTTTTAAAATAAAATTAAATTTTAATTAAAAACTTTTGAACACATTCCATTAAAATATTACACAATACATTTTTTAAGGAAAGCTACAATACATGAACCATAAAATAACATTTTGTCCAAGAATTATAAGAGAACATTTCAAGGATTAATAACATAGCCAATGTGATACATGTTCCAAACATAATCATGATCTTACAAAATATAGGTTGTGTAGAATATAAAGTAAGAGTAATTATTACTATAATAAGTGTGACATAAAAAAGTGTATGTTCCAAATTTAAAACTAAGAGTAATACATGATCGGATTTGAGCATAAAATAATATCTTCAATTTCATTCCACACTAACTATAAAACATAAACTGGTTGATAAATCTTTGAATATTGAATGAACATTATGCCACAAACATTTACTTATTCTCATTCTCATATGTACATGTTCATTAACCACGAATATTCTACTAGTCTAATATTCACTTGTTTAATTAAATTTCATAAACAAAATGAGGTAATTGCATATGTCGGACTGTGTCAGGCCTCATGTCAAAACCATAAACTATGTGTTAAGGCCTCGTGCCAAGATCCTAAATAATAATTTTCTCAAGGCCTATTACCAAGACCATAGTCTATCTAATAAGACCTATTGATGCATAGAGGGGATATATATGTCCATAATCGACACTTACAAAGTCCAATGAATTACTCAATTCATTAAATCAAATTGAATTAAACCACTATGGTTAATTAAATTAATCCTAACTTATCATTCCAAGTTTCACATAATAATTGGTTTATTATTTCTTATTATCGCAAGTGTCCTATACCACATAGAATAATTTAGTTCTTAATTCCATGAACGACCATTTTGACTTTTATTACATTATTTTTCATTTATATATACAATGTGAGACATGCATATTAGTGTGAATAACAATACTAACAACTGTATGGCGATGGAAAGAAATAAAAACTACGATAATTATATTATACCACATGTGACAATAACGAAAGCACATAAAATATGAGTTTGTTCCATAAAATGACAACCAATAAATTCTAAAATTATTATTATGAGAGTATAAATATTAGTTTACAAAAAAGAATAATTTTTTTTAAGATATATTTCATTTTTACAAAAATTATGCGATGATAATTTTCCATGTCAAGATAACGACAACAACTGAAAACATTTATATTAGGCAATTGAATTTCACTGAAATAGTTGTATGATGTAATGCATACAAGCATAAAAATTTATTTATATATATTAAAGTCATATTTTAATCACTGAATCTTGTTTCATGCAAATTTAATTTTGGTTATGGTTTAGAACCCATAGGTGTATAAATATAACCATATACAGTTCAATTACAAAAACATAAATAGAATACACACATGGTATAAAGTTCTATTTTCAACCTTCAAAATGGAAACACATAAACAAGATGGTTGTTGTAAAATGAACATATATGTGTGTGTGTGACTGTACAACTGAGTATAAAATATAATTAAGGGTATTTCATAAAAAACATATCCCTCACATTTTCCTTACAATTTAAAAACATTCTTTATAGACTAAAAAACCTAAAAGTCCATAAAATCGGATAATAATGTAATATTTATAAAATAGTATAATTATTGATATGTATATATAACTGATATACAATTTTTATAAATAGGTTTTCCATGAAAAATATAATTACACACATTTTAAAATACGACTAAAACATTGAGACCCAATATCCAGAAGTCTTAGAATCAGGCATAAGAGAGGTTTATCTAAAGTGTATGGCTATATATATATATATATGTGAGTATACAAACATATATATGTATATATATTCAAAATATAAAAAGGAAAGACAAGATAAGTCACTCACCTGGTTCGAAGGAGGAGAAGGAGTCTGGAGAAGATTGATGGAGGTGTTGGAGAGTGGAGAACACCATAGGGTTCTGGTGAAAATTGAGTTATATATATAAATTTAATATAATATATTTTTAATTAAATTTTGAAGGAAAACCAAGACTCCTTGGTTTAAAATAAGAATGATGGTGATGGTATTGTTGAAAATGAGTGAAAGGAGGGGCCACCTGAGGGCACAGGTGGGCAAGATAAAAAAAGAGTAGCATGGGCTATTCATATAGTTCACGTGGGAGGTAGAAGAAGAAGAAGAAGAAAATTATCTGTGGATTAAAACAGATGGTCTTGATTAAATGCAAAGAGTATCCAATGACAAAGGTGTGTCCGCAGATTTTAAAAAGGATGAACGGTTGACATCTGATGTGGATAATATTGGATGGATGTGATTGACACGGTGTTTTAAAAAAATTTGAACCACCGTGATTAGATCCATCAAGATCAAATGGTAGATAAAATCACATTGGATAAACCACGACCATAAGGAATTGAGGACCGAACTGATTGGACGGCTCAGATTGTGCACGATGTGATCTGATGGTCCAAATATGATTCGACAATAAAATTCTAATCCCACATCGAAATGTGATGTGGTTTGCGGCTCCCTTACAAGCCCAGAGTTCCCGTCTATAGCTCAGAATTCTCCCCCTCCTGGTAATGCCCCTACCGGTGTTTTATGGGCGCGCTCTATGCCCACCCCTACCATCATGCCTTTCCGCATGGTGGTTCCCTCTGGTTCCCTTGCACATACATGCCTATGTGTGATTAAAGATTACTATACTTCTTGTGCATGCGACATAGCACACACCATGTGTGTCCATCGCCCTAGGCCATTCACCTGGGGATGTGTGTGAGATTCCCACCAAGGACTTGAGTAGCTTCCTACAAGGTTTCCCTTGGCTAGGTGGGGTACACACCAATTTTTTGGCAAAGTAAATGTAATTTTTTTTACATAAGATTATAAATTTATTTGGTTTATAAAAAAGGAATATAAATTCCTTTTTAGGGTTAAACAAAAATCCTTAAACAAAAATTCTCATTTGTTTACAAAAATTTGAGTTTTAAATCATAAAATTTTAAATCAATGTTTAGTACATCATAAAGAAAATCATATACTAGTATTTTTAAAATCCAAAGCATATTTTTTGTTAAAACCTTGTTTTTATTTATATTTATAGATGAAAGAAAATTTAAATGTTTTTCAGGACATCTGAAACAATTAAATACTTAACTCACTGAGTATGGATAAATTATTAAATACAACAATATTCATTAATTTCATTTTCCGAAGTTTCAATTTCAAACTCAAAAATATGTTTCTTTGTACCATAACCAAATAGTATCAAGTAAATACTTCTATTGGTATTTTTTTCGAAACATAATGGTTATGATTAAAACACATTTTAAACATTAAATAATTATCCTTATAATATAAAAATAAAAGAGTTTATAAAAACCATGTTTATAGCTGTAACTAAATTTCACACTTTAAACACTTAGAAAACTCATTATACTGAGTTACTTTAATTTAAACCACTACAAAAACAATTGGCTATATAATATTATGGTCGTTACAGACTCAATGGTCACTTAAAGGAGGAAACAATTGAATTTACATAGGGATTATAAAAATATGAATTAGGGAATTACAATTTCAAAAGTTGGGACAAAGAAGATGGTGCTCATCATTCCTCTGATTCTCAGCAAGGTTGTTGTGGTCATGGCTGTAATGTTTTTCGTTCTGATTGACCTGAATGATCTTCACTAATTAATGGGACTAATTTTTGTATTGGGTGGTATCCTTGTAA
The DNA here is from genome assembly GCA_963277665.1 of Viscum album. Taxonomy (NCBI): domain Eukaryota; kingdom Viridiplantae; phylum Streptophyta; class Magnoliopsida; order Santalales; family Viscaceae; genus Viscum; species Viscum album. The sequence goes on from OY728138.1 coordinate 38,696,627, forward strand.
TTATAATAGGTCTCTTGGTTGGTAATTTTGGTCAGTTGGATTCTCTTCACCTTGAAGAAATGTAACCATTTTCAATGTTTTATTTGAATAAAGAAAGTATTGTGTTTATTTTCGTTTATAGTTTTAGACAATATAGAAATTAAATGATGTTAAAAACCATAAAATAGTGTTATTATAGAAGAAATATGTTCAGGGCATCACATTATTCCTCCCCATAAAATAATTTTTTCCTCACAATTCTAAAATACTCTTACATACCTATCAGCAAAACTAGATACACATCACCTCCACCATCCCCTTAGAAAGTCAACAAAGGTAGAAAATATGCCAAAACCCCCAAGTGGATCCCTAAATTGGTTTCTATTACCTCGACTTCTTTAACCAAAATACACCGAGAGCACTGAGATCAGCTCAGATCATCCATTTTCATAATTCATTCAAGTTTCTTGAGGAATTCTCAACCAATGTGAATATCAGAGATTTGAGAGGGGGCTAGATCTCTATAAATCCCTCGTACTACGTTCTGCTTGAAAACATTTAATTCGTATAGAACTTAGTACATAGGTAAAAATTAAATTTGGAATTGATAGAACTCCCAAAGTTCACCCACAAAATATGCTTCCATAATCTTTATCCAACCTTGATAGTTATTAGATAATGTAAAACATTAGAAAATACCTTCATAGTACATTCCCCTATGCCTAAACTCTACAAATTGAGAATATTCAATACTGTAAAAAATGTAGCAATCTCCTTTGTATTAATTGAGTGTATATGAGCTGAGGGACACTTTATAATGTCATTTTCAAGTTAGGAATAAGGTTGAAAAAGGTTCATCGTGTTCTGAACATGAATTGACGATCATAGACTCTAGCAGTTCGGTTGGGATTGATAAGAAGTTCATTTGTATGCCCATGTCTTCAATACGAGATTTTTTATGAAATAATCATTCAATATGGAAAATATATTTTAAAAAAGATATGTTGTTTTATAAAATAATATTAAAATATAATAAAATAAAATAAAACATTATCCATTTAAAATGATTTATAAAACTCAGGGTATCACATGACCACTCGCTCCCTATCAACTTACTGGTATGGATTTCTTAACACCATCCAAGTGGAATATTCTCCATTTTCATTCGTGTTGTATATTTCCCCAATTCCCAATTAATAAAATCCTTAAGGTGGTTGAAACATCTTCAATTTATTTGGTCTGAATGCAATAAGGGAAACTAGGATCATCTACATGTGGACTTCTAAATTTTAGTGTGAGAGAAGCATGTCGTGTATCAAGTTAAGAGACACCTATAAGAACTTTTCATTGATAAAAATACTGAGAATACTTGTAATAAAAAATTTCAAATTCCATGACTTAAACTTGAAGACTGTAGGTCAGGATTTGACATAGGAATGCTTCTCATAGGTCACCCTCCTGGGCAGCGTCTTGGAAGTCCTCTCGAGATGAATCATTCCCACCTAGGGTAAAGCATTTAAATAAATCCGAAAAATATTTCCCTTTACAATCATAGAATTGGAATTGAGCGTTTATCATAAGATAATAGTCGAAGCCAACTCCTTGGTAAAGTTGGAGTATATGGGGATAGTTCGATATAAGGTAGAGGTGTTTTCATGAAAAACAAAGGCTTTCAAATATCTCGTAGCCTTCTAATCATTATTTGACAACTGAAATTTATAATACTTATATTCGAAGAGACAAAAGGCTCAAATCATATTCCATATGAAAATTTTAAGAAAACTTATACATAGTAAGGGAAACCCATGTTTTTTAAATGTTTTTCTAATAATCTAGTGTTTTTTAAACCAATCCTCTGATACCAACTGTCACAACCCGTCCCTGGACTTCCCCGGATCCAGTGCGGTTTCCAATAAAACATGGTGTGTAATTTTCTTATAAATGAGATGTATGAGATTTGAACATCATGTTCCATTAAAGGTGTTCGTTTTTGGTTTAGGTCCAGGAGAACAAGTAAAATTACTATAATTCCGTCAAACTAGAAGGGACAACAATCTATATAAAGCTATCACCAAACAGTGTATCTCAAAGATAATAAACCTATAAAATTTATGTTAAAAAGTAGGGTGGGCATATGAATTCCCAATAAGGGATTTAAAAATAAAATAATATTTCAATTAAATCCACTTGAAAATATTCTTTTAAAATTATCCATAAAACATTTTTGTATGGAAAGATGCAATACATGAACTATAACATAACATTTTTTCCAAGAATTATAAGAGAACATTTCATTGATTACTAGCAGGGTCACAATGATACATCTTCCAAACATAATCATGCCTAAAAAATTATATGATGTGCATCATTTAATGTATGAGTCATTTTAAAATTAACAACTGTGACATGGAAAACTATAAGTTCCAAATTTACAACTAAGAGTAATACATGATTAGAGTTGCGGATAAAATAATATCTTCAATTTGTATCCACACTAACTGTAAAACATAAAGTAGCTAATAAATCCCTTAATGCTGAATAAACATTATGCCATAAGCATTTAGTTCTTCTGATTCTCATAAGTACAAGCTCTTTAATCATTAATATTCAACTAGTAGAATATTCTCTTGGTGAATTAAATTTCATAAACATAATGAGGGAAGTGCATATGATGGACAGTGTCAAGGTCTCGTGCCAAGGCCATAAACTCTATGTCAAGGCCTTGTCCCAGGACCAAAAATAATGAATTTGTTAAGGCCTCATGCCAAGACTATAGTTTGTCTCAAGAGACATACTGATACACAGAGGGGATATCATGGGCTCCACCTAACACTTTCTAAGACCAATGAATTCCTCATTTATTTAAATCAATGTGTATTAAACCACTTTGATTTATTAAATTACTCATAACTTATCATTCCATGTATGACTAAATATTTAGTTTCTTATTTATTATTATTAAAATTGTCCTATACAACTATGAATAATTTAGTTCTAAATTACATCAAAGGCCATTTTGAGTTTGATTACTTCCTTTAGCATTTACATATACTAAGGGAGTCATTCATATAAGTGTGAATAAAACTACTAACAACTACATGGCTATGGATATAAATGACATGTATGATAAGTAGATAGTACCACATTTTACAATAACTAAAGCACATAAAATATAATTTTGTCACATAAAATGATAACCCTTAAATTCTAAAATTCATAATATGAGAGTAAACATTTTAGGTTCTGAAAATTCATAAATTTCAATTATGATAGATGTCATTTATACACAAATCATGGGCTGATAATTGGCCAAGTCAAATAAACTACAACTACAGAAAACATTTGTAGTATCCAATTGAATTTTAGTGCAACAACTATTTTATATAATGCATTCATGAATAATAATTAAATTATATATATTAATATCAAACTTTAATCACCAAAGCTTGTTTCATGCAAATTTAATTCCGGTTATGGTTGAAAACCCATAGGTGTATACATATAACCATAATAATTTAATTACAATAAGATAAAGAGAATACACACATGGTATAAAGGTATGTTTTCAACCTTCAAAATGGTAACACATAAACAAGACGGTTGTTGTGAAATTAACATATGTGTATATATATAAAAATGAGTATAAAATAAATTTAATGTTTTTTCAAAACTAGAAATAATCCATCACATTTTTCTTATACTTTAAAAAACTTCATTTATAGCCTAAAAACAAAACATTGAAGGCTAGAAAACCAGATAGAATTATAATGTATATAAAACTATATAATTATTTATATTTATATATAAATGTTATATAAAGTGTATAAATATGTTTTTCATGAGAAATATAATTCCTCGCATTTTAAAATACTACATAAACCTTGAGACCCAATATCTAGAAGTCATTAAATCAGGAATAAGATAGGTTTATATAAACTGGATGGTTATATATATATATATATGAGTATATATACATATATATGTATATATATACAAAAAATAAGAAAGAAAGACAATCTATGTCCCATACCTAGTTTGAAGGTGGAAAATAAGTTTTTAGATGCTTGATGAAGGTATTTTAGAGTGAAGAAAACTATAGGATTCAGGTGAAAATTGAGTAATATATATATATATATAATATTTTTAATTTAAATTTAATAAAAATAGAGACTCCTTGATTTAACATAAGACCGAGGGGGTTGGTCTAGTGTAAAACAAGTTAATGGAGGGGCCACCTGGGGTCACAGGTGTGGAAGAATACAAGAAAGTGTGGTATCAGATACTAGGGCAGTGCACACAGAAGGTATAAGAAGAAGATGATGAAAATTAGGGGAAGATTAAAATGGATGGTCGGGATTTATCATGAAAAGGATCTAGCGACTGATGTGTGTCTATGGATTTTAAATAGGAAGAACAGTTGTGATCGGATGTGGATTATATTGGACAGATGTGAGTGATGTGGTGTTTTAAAAATATTTGAGCAGACATGATTAGATCCATCAGGATCAAATGGTTGATAAAATTGTGGTGTAAAAACCATAGCTACTATGAATCACGGACCGAATTGATCGGATGAATCAGATCGAGTGTGTCATGATTGGACGATCTATATGCAATTCCACATTAAAATTCCCATACCAAATCGAAATATGATGGGTTTTACGGCTCCCTTATAATCTCAGATCTCTCGGTCATAGCCTATAATTCATCCTCCCCCCTTTCTTGGTACCTCCTAATAACGGTGTTAGGTGGGCACACTCTGCGACCACCACTACCATTGTGCCACCCAGTATGGTGGTACCTCTGGTTCCCTTGCACACTTAAGCATGTGCATTCTTAGGGATTACTATTTACACTATGCGCACGACTTATCATGCACCATACATGTGCACCACCCTAGTCCATTTTCTAAAGGATGTGAGTGAGATGCCCACCACGGCCTTGAGTTGCTACCTACTAGGTTTACCTCAGCTAGGCGGGCTACTCACCCAATTTTTTGCAATGTAGATGTTATTTTTATTTTACATAAGATTATAAATTTATTATGTTTATAAACATGGACTATAATTTCCATATTAGTGTTAAACAAAAATCTTTAAACCAAACTTTTCATTAGTTTACAAACATATGAGTTTTAAAACATAAAGTTGTAAATAATTGTTTGGTACTTCATAAATAACATCTTATACATGTATTATTGAAATCCAAAGCATATTTTTAGTTAATTTTTTTTAATATTTATTCAAGAATGAAAAAATTTATAAAATTTATTCAAGACATCTGAAATATTTAAATACTTAATTCACTATGTATAAATATAATATTAAATACAATAATAGTAATTAATTTAATTTTCCCAAGGTACAATTTCAAAAACTAAAAAATATGTTTCTTTTTAATAAAACCAAATAGTATCAAGTACATACATCTCTTAATATTTCTTTTAAAACACAAGGGTTATGATTTAAACCCCTTTTAAACATTAAATCATTATCCTTCTAATATATTATTAAAATAGTTTATTAAAGACATGTTTATATTTGTAATTTCAATGCACACTTTAAACACTTTGAAAACTCATTATACTGAGATACTTTAATTTAAACCACTAGAAAACCCAATGGACATGTGGTCTTATGGCTGTTAGAGACTCAATAGTCACCAAAAGAAGAAAATGATCAACTTTACTTATGTATTATAATAACATGAATTAAGGCATTCCAATTTCAAATGATGGGACAAAGAAGTTAGTGCTCATCATTCCTCTAATGCGAATCATAGTTACTATGGTCCTAAATATAATGTTTTTCATTTGGATTGTCCCAAATTATCTTCACTATTTAATGGGACTAGTTTTTTATTGGGTGGTATCCCTATAATTATAATAGGTCTCTTGGTATGTATTTTTTGTTAGTTTTATTCTCATAGACTTGATGCAATCTAATAATTTTTAGTGTTGTATTTGATTAAATAAAGTCTTGGGTTTATTTGCAGGTATTGTTTTGAAAAATATAGAAATTAAATGAATTAAAAACTATATTATAGTGTTATTACATAAGAAATCTGTTTCGGATGTTACAAATACAATATTAATAAATCAATACATTTCTTTCCCATGATATAATCTCTTTAAATACTCATTTTTTCTAATTTTTCAACTTTCCATGTATACTGGGGTACTAAAATCGTCCATCATCTTTCTGAAATTATCAACATCATTATATTAAACATCAGATAAGAAATTGGTTTCAATATTAATTTTATCCATTACTGGTCTACATAAGGATTTGTCTTGACAAACAAATGGAAACCAATCATTAATAAATTTTTACATACCAATAATTTTAAGTGAATCAATGTCATTATCAACTTGATCTTTGTATCCATTGTGATTCCACTTGTTATAATTTTTTGCAATCAATTTTTAGTGATATAATTTATTACTCTATACCAACTTATCCATTTTATTCCAGCACAATCAAACCATAAGAATCAAATCAATCTTCAATTTGAATCATTATCGAATTCAAAGAGAAAAAACATCAGAACTCCTTTTGGAAGTCTTCAGTGATCTGATCACAATTGAACATCTAAATTTTATTAATAATGATGAAAATAAACATACATTAAATAAATAATATATAAAATGACTTGATGTGATAAAGGTTATTTCATGAGATAAAATCATATAACTAATAACGTGTTTATAAAAAAATGGAATGAAATATTTTATATAGAAAGTAAAATATATATATTATATGCTACTAAATATTAATTTATAATCAATTTTTTATTCATACTCGAAATTTTTACTTATTATTTATTTATAAATAGGTTATAGTGCATCTTCATTAATACCAATTCTATGTATCCATTTTAAAAATAATTATTGTTGTGTTAATGTATTCATTGTAAGTACTTGTTTTTATAATATCATACTGGGTAATTATACTCAACCGTATAAAAGAACACTCTTATGATACATCATATATTGTTGAGTTTAATCTAATTTTTATTAGAGTTACATAATTTTTATGTTTCTATAATGAAATAGTTATAATTCTTGAATTATGGGATACCTATTAGGGGGATTTTATTTTTCATTGGAATTTTTTTGTGATTATTATATGTATAGATGATGTATAAAAATTTTAAATTATTCTGATTCTATTTTAATACCAAATTTTAAAACATTTTATAAACTTATCACATTTGATAATTAGTTAAAAAAATAATAAATGTTTTTTATGTTACTGGAATTTTTTTAAAATATTAGAAATAAAATGTGTTTTTGAAGCTAGGATACACTGAAAAATTATCTTATAATATATGATATACCCTATAGAATTTTTTCAATGATTTCTATCAAGTAGTCTCTAGTGAGATGGAAATATTACAGAAGTTTAGAGTTTTTTCAGTATGCCTGTAATCTCATGCTAATATTAATAATATCCCAAGGTGGGTATGATTAGAATATAAATGGTAATTCAAAAAATAACTGATATACATTTCTATAGAGTTACAAAAATATAAAAATGGATGAATATGAATTATAACCAATTTATATGGAATAAATTTCAATAATAATAAAAAAATATCAGGGAATAATGTTTCCAATTAATAGGAATAGATAAACAAAAATGAATTACATTTTTTGACATTCATGTCTAGGTTGGGTGTAAAATTAATCCAACCAATAAATAATATAAAGATACACGTACATTAATTCTCATATCACATTAATATATTAAAATATTATTAAATTATTCTATTATAGAATATTAATTCATAGTTAAAGTCCACTAAAAATGGGAAATCATTGAAAACAATATTAAAAAAGATATAATTTAACATGTGGAAGTAGCCACTAATTACACATGATAAAATTTTATTAAAATATTCATAAAACTCTAAAAATTATGGATATAATTATAAATTTAGAAAAAACATTAAACAAACTAAAATTTACTAATTAAAACTTGTTAGACATTCTGAGGATGTATAAATAATGAAAAAAATCACATTATGAAACAACAATATAATGGGAACAAAAAAATCCAGTTTTTAGGGGCGAAAGTATGAAATGGTGTGTTCACAAAAGAAATATGGTTGAATGTACAACTAAACAAATATTATATTAAAATAAACCACAGATTATTAGTAAGATTAGGGAAAAATCCATATATGTAAATCCTTTTACTGTGGACTATTTGGTGGAACAAAAAAAAATAAGTATCATGTTACCTATAATACTAGAAAACATACTTTAATGGGGTCCCCAATCAGTTATTTATATATAATTAAATCTAATAGTAGTAGGTAGGGATTTTTCATCAGAAATCAAGGAAGTGGGGATATTTCTTGAGTTGACAGAATGGTATTGGTGAGAAATCATGGGAGGAGGTGGATCACAAGGGTTGGGTTGGGTTCGATTAAATAATCATGGATGTGGGATAGATGAATTGGAGGAGAATGATCTTAGGGATATGGGGTGGATACATCCGAGGAGGAGGGCCATGGTAGGTTGGGTGGCCACATCATATCTACATCAAGCCATGTTAGAGGAAGAGGATCATGAGGCAGTGGGGATGCCAAATTAGAGCCACATATATACTAATTTGGGGAGATCATGTTAGTATTTCATATACAAGTATTAGGGTTGGATATATATGTGATATGTCGAAGGAGGATCACTGAAGACTGGGAATCAAAGGGATGTAGGGAGAAGGATGATCACAAATTAGGCCAAGGTTGAGTGATAATAATGGGGAGTGGGGTGTCATACTACAATGGGAATTCTATGTCTTGCGACATTATGATGAATATATACAATTTTGTTATAAACTATTTCTATAATACCATTTTTATTGCTCCAATTTCTAGAAGTTCGAGTAACCCAAAACCAATGTTGATTAAATATTGTAATGCATATGTGGTTCATGTATTTTGATTTCATACACATATATATGGTCAATAAAAAAAATAATGAACAGTTGTGCTTTCTTGAAAGGATCTCATCATAAAGATAGTGATGTTTCATTTTAGGGAATTTTGGATTAAATAATTGAGTTATGTTATCTAGTACAAAATTATGTAACGATGATTAAATTTCCTTAATATGATATAGATCAAGGCATTCAAATTCATTGACCTAATTAAATCATTAACATTATATATAAAATTATTTATGTAGTAAATGAGAAATTTACAGTGGATCATCATGAAAAAAAATATTATTCATATTTTTGTGTTTCTTAAATAGATTTAATTAAATTTTGCTGCCTAATAAAAAATAAATCTCAAAAAAATAAATTTATCCAATGAGAAATCAGTTCTGTTGAAGTGAATGAAATTGAAATTTTTGAAGATAAAACACTAAATAAATCTTTTTTTTGAAGAAATATACATATACATATCAATTAATAAAGACCATAACTGTTGGCTAATGGTATAGATAATATTGAGGATGTAAAAATGAATTTGAAATAGAAAGGGATGATGAAGATGGATATGCTATAAAACATTTTGATGCTGAGGTGGAAGATAAAGATATTGACATTGTTTAATATGATGATGCAAATAATGATAAAGAACGATGTAATTATGTACTAGTTAGAGTCATAATTAATACTTAAATCATGTTTTCCATTAATTATAGACAACATTATTTTCATTTGTTATATGGCTATCAATGACTGTGATGTGATGTTTGGTAACCTAATTGATGTTGGGCCTCTTACTGATCAACTTGATGCCTCATCTTCTATCCTATAGGTTGCTTCCAGCACATCGTCTACTCGAATGGTTCATGGTACAACAATATTGATGATTACCAAAACTCTTTATAAGTGTTTCATTCTTCATGAATTTTTATCCACACATGCAATGATATGTATAGTTTTTTATTTTAATTTATTTTTATTAAATTTCATTAAATTTCATTGATTTTTTTATATAATAATTATTGTTTTTCTTTTTCCCATAATCTTTCCACATATATCAATTTGATAGGGGGTGTGATTCTATGAAATTATATTTTCATAACACTGGTGATGTGGGATTAGAATCCCAAATATGTTCATCATCAAATGCTTGATAATTGGATGGTACATAAATGTATAATATTTATTTTTAAATTTTTTTAATTTTTGGTTTTATATTATTAATTAATTTTTAGTTTTTGGTATACCATAAATGATATCCGGAGATCCACAATGTAAGAATCATAGGATATCTATATGTGTGGGACTTATTATCAATTTTTACACAATTTGGGAAATACATTAATAGAGAGAGTTGAGGCCATAATTTTTAATAAGTAATTTTGTATTCATAATTTTTATTACATCCCATCCAACTTTTGTGATGGATTGTGGAACTACTATATAAGAGATAGTTTTTATAAGAGATCATCCTCATGCTGGAAAACCCTTTAGAGACTAAAGCTCACGCATAAAACTAGTAGTTAAAATTTTAGTATTCATCAGTGATATAGAGTAAATAATTTTATTCCATAATTTATATATACTCTAAATGTAAAATGTTTAATTTATATTTATATAGTAAAATTAATTATCTAATGTTACAAAGTTATATGTTTTTTGAGAATATATACAATGATTCTTCCAATTCAGAGATTACTGGTGACCAAAATAATAAAATAGTTTTTAATGCAATTTATTATTTCTAAATGTAACTTAAATTAGAAAGTTAACTAATTTGATGTAACATTGTATTTGAAGGAGGAATATGCGGCCATTAATTCTCACAAACATAATGATATTTAGAACGATATTCTGATCCAAGACACCAGTTAATTAGGATTTGATGATGCGACTTAGATATAGATGACCTGGTATGGTATCAAGAATGTTTGAGTGGTTGGTATCAGTTCTCAATTGATGCCTGTTAGTTTTTATGGAACATCTGTGTGGCCATCATCCATCTTCAATGGAGATCAGGTAGAGTCGTCATTGTCATCTGTAGAGTATGATGAGAAGTGGTGATCTAAAAATGAGTTTATGGAGAAAATTTGTAGAGAGGAAGATGAGATTCCATCAACACTAGTAGTATACAATGTAGAAATAACATTGATGGTAGGAGTAGCTGCATGGGTAGATGATGGAGTGCACGCAACGACTTGTGCAAGGTATAAGGATTGGTTCCCTCCACCTGGTGCCCCAGATGTTCCACCACCTATACAGTGATTTATGATATATTATATTGACCAACATAATATGATATTTTTTGAATAAATTCATTATTTGTAATATGGTCATTAATTAACATGTTAATTTTTTTATATTTGGTTTTTAATTTTTTTTTTGTATTTTTCATTTTTTGTTGCAACATATGAGGATTTATTTAGAAATAGTATATTTTCAACGGATAGGGGTTTCAATCAGAAATAACATATTGTGGTTAAAATCATTATTAACGACTAATTCTAATTCATCATATATAAATCATAAAAACTTTTTTATGATTGTAAATATTTCCAATAAAAAATTATGGTGGTATCTCACAAAAAAACTTTTATGACACCATTTTCTACTATGGATCAATAGACATGGAATTCCATATCCATTCAATATTAGTGATGGAATATCATCACTATTTTACCATCACAAATACCTTAATTTCTATTTGTATACGATTTAAGAAGGAAGATGTGATGGAATCACATGGTTGACCATTAAAGGCATTTTATTCAATGGGTCATTTCTAGTTTTGATGAAGCTAGACTTAGTATAAGAGTTCATCGATCTTCATCAAGGGATGATGATGATATATTCTTAATAAGCATGATTTATATAGTTAAATCACTTTTATTTTTTCTTGGATAGGATTAAATCACAAAGGTCTAAAATGATTAAGATTTAACATTCTAGATCTGGGAAACAAGGTCAGTAATTTTTATCCAATGACATATAGGGAGGTGCATTGTAAGGCCCGGGGGATCAATAATGATCAGGAAGATGAAAGATTTGTGGTTATTATTTCAACCTTCATGAAAATTCATTCTGATCCATATGGTAGTATGATTAGAAAGGTAGGGTATTCACACAATAAAGGTTGAATATATAAAAAGAAGATAATAGGTTATTTGATTCCCTCTATTGGAGAAGTCTCTCTTATCTACTATAACAAGGGAAAAATACAATATCACAATGATTTTTCTATTTTTCTCTATAATTATCTCTAGTGAAAAAATAAATAAACATTTTAATTGGTTCTGTATAATGGAATCCCAGACAATATCTTTTAGGGGATCAATTTCGATATAAGAATTGATCAGTAAGACAGATTGGGGTCCTCAATAAAAATTCCACACCCCAGAAATGATGATAAATGAAATTATTTGTTTATATTAGGGATAGGTTTTCAGAGTTGTGGTAGGAGGAGTGAATAAAATGGACTAGGTTCTGGTGGACTTTGAAGATGTAACATCGATTGTTAAAAGTATGGTATTGAACAACTCTACCCATTATACTTCTATTTTTTATATTTGTGTTTCTCATTTGTTTATACCTACTCAAATTGTTGAGGGGCTTGACTTACTAGTCAATTTATCTATATATTTTCTTTACCACAAAACAACTATAAGGAATAAAGTAGACTTTCATAAGAGTTATCATCAATTTCTAGTATTAGTGGATATATATAGACATTTATGGGATTTTATACTCCTTAATATGACTAGATTTGTTGTGATCGTGGTAATGGACTGAATGAAAAGCTTCCAGTCTCACATAGATATTTATCAGAAGTGAAAATAATTTAATTTTCATACGGGATATAATTTCATGATAACTACTAAATAAAACTTGGAAAAAGAACCTTGGGACCGAAACTGATGTATATTAGAGCTATCATATCATCGATGGAAGGCTAGTCTCTTATGGTGGATCCGATGATATCCTCTTTTATTCCAATAGTAGTGGGATGATATTAATATTCCATTCTAGACAACTTTTTCAGACTGCCTCCTAAGAGAAGAATTTAATTTTAGATCTAACTCATTCTAGAGGAACATATATCATTTCCCCCATATGGTATGGCATCAGAAGAGTTAAAGAAACTCAAGGTACAATTTTAGGATTTTGAGGCAAAGGGATTTATCAGACCGTGATCATATCCCTTGGTTGCTCTAGTGTAGTTTGATATGAATGTAGATGATAATATTTAGTAATGTGTGGACTACAGGATGGTAAAAAAGTTGAAAATGAAGAATTAATAACCATTACAGAGGATAAATGAATTATTTGACCAGTTTTGATGAGCTCAAGGCTTCCCTAATATTGAATTGCGTACAGGTTAACCTAGGCTTTGGGTCAAAGAGGTGGATATTTTTAGGACATCATTTTTGAGTAGCTATGGACTATATGTATAGACACCCATACTTTTCATACATATATATTTCATCTTCACAATTAAATATTCACTACAAAACGTAATTTTCCATGCAAAAATCATATAGGTTTAGTGCCTTTGGAAACATATAGACATAAACAACTAGTTCATAAATAATATACATCTTTTCCCACAAATTTATTCATATCTATCAACCTTCCTATACTTATCCTATAAAAAATTGGTTCATAACTTGGGAATATATCATTATAAAGGGATAGATTATGTGATTAGTAAGAGTAAACAAGTGAGATATCCATAATCACATAAGGATAACATAAGAATAATGGTATGAGTCTAACAATTTAAAAATATACTCTTAATATAATAATTCATAATCACGAGTCATGATATAAATATTGGATGTCCATAAGACAAAAATTATAATAAAATCAAAGAACATGATCCAGGATATAATAACATTGGTAGAAGAAATATATTGTGGCATACATAAAATCATATAAAACCTTATGATAATGATACACACCAATACATTCATAGTTTTGGGATAACCACTCATGTACCTACATTTTTCATGGGATAACCTCTCACATGACATATTTGAGTCATGAGAAAACCTCTTTTATACCCTTTCATCTCATAGAACATTAATCGTTACCCAATGCTTTGGAGGGAGATATGTGTTCCACCCATAACAGAATAAAATTCATACATATGTGTGAAAAAAATATTAAATCATTCATTATATTTATACCCATAAGAATAATATGGTTTCATAATCATTTCATCATATCAAAGTCCATGGAAAATAAATGGGTTTCATAGAAATTTAAACCTTTCATCGTAAATAAAAACCATCAGCCACAAAAATAAGGTTGGAAAACTTTGATAATATCACTATTAATGTATAGTTATCATCAAAGGATTTAATAATATACAAAAAATTATTTTTAATGATCACATTGAAGAATACTTGGGGAAAATAGCTTTTCCATTTTAAAATATATTATTTTTTTAAACATTTTTCTCATATAAAGGAAAACATTTTCGTTAAAAACATATAAAATTTAAAATTAATCTTAAAATAAATAAGACATCATGACTTTGTGAAAATAAACTCACTCAATATAAGTTAAAAAACATCCATCCATATTTTTTTAGAAAATTCAAAATGCACAAAATTTTGAAAACGTCCAAAATGATAATGTCAAACTAATTTTTAAATTCTAAAAAATTAATAAAATGATATTAAATAATTATTGGAGAATATAAAATCCCATTTTGAAAATTATTTTTTTAAAATATGGATATAAAATAGATATATTCCACATTAGATACTTTAACATAAACAATCCTGAATAATGATTTGATTGTGAAATAAACCATTACCACAAGTCCCATATTTCTTCATTCACATAGAAAACCCTTCTATAATAAATATGGATCACTTATAAATGTATTCCATAACCATATTCATATGTATCATACCATTTTTGATTTATTTATGACATCTTATCACTTTGTTGTTAAAATTTTGTTATTAATGTCACCGTTTTGAATTATAATTGATTCTTTTTTCAGGCATGTTTTGGTTCAGAAGTCTCATTCCATATACATTGATCATGGTCCCATCATTTACAAAATCTAATTTTGATATAGAAATAATATATATTAATTATAAAATATGTATAATTTTTCATAATAATTATAGATAAAAAATGAATCACACCATTCATAGAGATGGTAGAACATATATATTCATGAATGGTGTTTCCATTTTCTAACTGATGGAATCAATGAAAGGAAAATAGTAATTCAAATTTAAAAAATTATGAATATATAATATATTTCCTATATATTCCCAAAATTTATTTTTATTACCATCCTAGTGAAATATTATTGGAAAACAAATTATATCGAATCATGGATATGGTAGTCTATATATACACACGAGCGACATTATCGTTTCCCAATGGATTGGAAGGTAAGAAGATAGAAATTATGTTATAAATAAAGAAGTATAATTATCACATAAATATCATATATTCAAATTAAATCCATCATAATATCCATAAAAAAATGTTGTTGAAAAACAAATTGTATCGCTACATGGAGATGGTAAGTCATACGTACGCACAAGCGATACATTCACTATGAGTTTCACATGGAAGAGGGTTTATAATGGGGTTTTCATAATCATAATAACAAATTAAAATATTGGGTATAAAATTTTTATTATTTCATTATTAATATCTTTGATTTAGAGAATTTTAATATGAGTATTAAAAATAAAGTAATCGGTTAGGGCGATTACCTCTTCCTCGAAACAAATCCTTTATATCTCCTCTAAAGGCTATAGGGATGGTCTTTTGAGAATACTAGAACCACTATAATGTGTATAGTTATGTAAGATAATTATTTAGAGCATTTTATAAATATAATGTTCAATTTTGTGTAATTAATTGAGGGAGTAGGGCCCCTATATAATTGAGGTGTGGGGTACTTTTGGAATTTGATAAAATATTGAATTATAATAAGAATATTCTAGAGTCAAATGCTTCCAAATGGACTATAAATTCATAGGGGTAACATTTTAGAAAATATATTATAACCTACTTCCTTATTTAATTTTTTTTTGTTTTTTATATAAGTTAATAAAATATTACCTCCAAAATGTATCATTATTGCAAATTTGGACACTATTCATTACATTGACTTTAAAACATCAAGACAACAATGGAAGATTTAATAAAAATTCATTTAATACATCCCTAAAATGATATTATAATCGATTAAATTTTTGTATCGCATAAAGTATCTCAAATTATAATAGATTTAATATTTTTAATATCATTTATTTGATTTTCACACTAATTGAATAATTAAAGAGTCAATGTTGTGTAAGAATTTATGTTAATAATTTATTCACTATAAAAAATAATTACCATGATGAATGAAAAACTATTATTTTTCAAAATAAAATTTATATTCAAATAAATCCAATTGATAAACTTGTATTATAATTATTATAGTTATTAAATGCAAGAGTGTGACATGATTGACTTTTCCTGAAATAATATACAATAAAGGTAATAAAATCATCCAAATGGATAATATATTATATATAATTGAATATTATAAGATTATGGAAAACATTTAATCATATAATAAGGTTATGGAAAGAGTTATTGTCATTTTATAGTCCTTATAAAGTTATTTTTAACCTTACCCAATTTATCCTTATTGTGGTAATAAAGTTACCATAGTTACTATTCATAATGAAAAAAATAAAAGGGAAATATTTATCAACTTTGGAACAAACTATTTCAAATAAAAAAATCAACATTCAAATCATATAATATGCCGAATATAATTTAAAATTGATCCCCCAAAACACAATAAAAATAGATTTCTTGAACAAAAGGATTTCTAACCTAAAAAATATACATATACCTCAAGAAGGTATAATAATGTTTAAAATATTATTAATTAAACTATATATATATATAATTATTATGTTAATTTTATATAATATTAAAATATTATATGTACATTATAATATAAGGAAAATTATAGTTTTATAAAAATCAATATTTCTCTATTCACTAAAAATTACCCTTTTTAAAAAAATATCAATAAAACAACCTAATTTAATATTCAATTTATGAATTAAAAATTTAAATTAAATTTTTAAATAATATTTTCGAATTTTTTTTAAAAAATTATTATAATACTCACTGTTATAAGGAATGAAAAATTGTTTTTGAAGAAAGCGCATTTCTGAAGCATAAAATAACCTTACTAAAAATTGAGTACTTATTTCATTATCATTAATCCATGATTGTTTATTGAGTAATAAATTTACTTATATTTCATAATTTTTTAAATATTATTCATAATTTTAAATTTATTTTCAAGATTATAATGACCATTTTTAAATAAAAATATTTTTATAGTGTATTGCGGTTTTTTATACTCACTGTTACATGAAATATAGGATATCAAAAAAATAAAATTATTTAAAGAGAAACATTTCATTAAATTTTTATGTTGTCACATTCTACCCACCTTAAAATAAAATTTTTGTTTAAAATTCATCACTCTCATACAAACATATGGGGACACTTCTACCTCATCACATCTCTAGGTTTCCACATAGCTACCTCAAATTAGTGGTTTCTCTGTAAAAAATCAACTAGGTTAGGGTCTCATTTGGTATAAATATTTCTCTACGATCCAGAATATCTTTTGGTTTTTCTTCATAAGAAAGGTCTCTCTCCAACAATATGATATCTATGTTTGGTATATGTAAGCGATCAAGTCTATACTTCCAATAGTGGTAGTGTTTTGAGAATTCAGAATCTTTAGTCATCTACAACAATATTCTTTGGTACTTGTTCTCACTTTTTTAGAGAAAATATAGATTAAATTTTCTTGATTTATTTATATGTCACACCATTATTCCAAGTGATAATTTCTCTATATAATTAATTTAAACATTACTGCATCTATCTCCAAATCATAGGTTGGGTAATTTTTTTCATGGACCTTCAATTCTCATGAGGAATAATCTATAACCATATCATTTTAAATTAGGACACATCCTAGACCCTTCTTTCATGCATAACTATAGATTAAAAACCTTTATCCGCTTTAAAGTAGATTAAGAACATTTTCATTTACTATCCTTCTATTTTGTTCTTTAATACCTTCCTCTTATTAATTTCTCTAATGGAACTTGTCTCCCTTCCGAGTTAAATTGGTGAGTGTATTCAATATCAATGAAAAAATCTCCACAAGGCACCAAAAATATCTTGACAAACTAAGAAAAATACCAATGTTTGTAACATTGGTTGGTCCGGTCTAATTTTCAATGACTTTTATCTTTGAATTTTTTACTAATATACCCTCACTTGAGATTATATGACCCATGAATGAGACTTTATAAATAAAAAATGAAGACATGATAATTTTGTCAAAAATAACATCCTTCCTGAGGGTCTTCATAAAAATTTACACATGATCTTTAATATCTTCCATCCTATTTGAATATATAAGAATATATTATATAAATACTACCACAAAATAATTAATATAATCTCTAGAAGATATATCGATTAAACCCATGTATATATGAGGGTAATTTATGAGACAAAAATTATTCATTATAAATTCATAGTGTCCATACCTTCTATAAAATGTTCTCTTGGGTATATCATCCTTATTAGCACATAATTGATGATATAAAGAATAAATATCAATCATAGAACATTATTGATCTCCATAAAGTTGAGAAAACAGGTCATGAATATGTGGTATAAGGTACTAGTTCATTATTGGGATCTTTTTATGTTCTCAATAATCAATGTAGAATAACATATATACATATTTATTAGTAAAAAATAGAACAAGTGAACACGAACGTGATTCACATTGTCAAATAAATGTATTTTCAGGGTTATCCAAGAGTTCCTTCTTCTATTCATACAACTCAATCTATCACATTCTATATGGATTTGTGGAAATGGGTGTATCACCAGTTTTGAGTTCTATCAAAACCTCAAATTCATGTCTTGAAATAAGAGAGAAAATGGTTCTATAAATTCATCAATAAAATACCACACAATATGAATATATTTTATATTACATGGGAACCACAGACACACTTCCATGCAAAGGTTGAGAGCTACTATCATGACACAAATGCTGGGGAGGGGATGTTCCTTGTAGATAGTCTGGTTGAATTCCCTAAGACCTTCTGGTCATGTAATCTCTTAAGCCTACGAGCCATGTAATATTTGAGCCTAAGGGCTTTGTAAGGGTTCCCCCTCATCCCTTGAAAGGGGGGTTATCAAATATCAATACAAATTAAGTCCTTCAAGACATTCAGGCATTAGAAATAAAATAGTAGTTAAATACTGAATCAAATAGGAAATTAGGAGTTCTAGACTAGATGATATATATACATTTCACTACATCATTATCACACCATTCATTAGAAATAGTTATAGTGGGATATTTCCCTCTATATATACATTTATGAAGTTATTGACAACCATTATTTTCAGTAAAGTTATGATTTTGGAACACATTAGAATAATTTCCATTCTCCTATAATTTTTAACACTAGATTGTGGACGGTGTATTCTATGGAGATTTCATTTTCTTCATGTCATTTGATAAATTTTTACCAACACATTGGAATTCATTCACTTAATGGACTTTATTTCCACATCTAAATAATTTTTTGATGTGTTAATATAATTTCTACCATGTTTCCTTCCACAATATGAGCACAAGGGATGTATCATCTTATTTTTACATGGTTTTTATAATTTCATTGGAATTCATTCATTATTTTCAAATCAAAACCATCAGATTTATGGATTATTCTAATCTATATTTCCACATTCATAGATCATCCCATGATTTATTTATAGAGATTGAAATACATTGTGGAAAATTCCCTATATAGATTTTGTTTTAATCCACTAAAGATTTGATATATCTTACTTTAGGGTATGGTGATAACACAGGAAGCGTACCACAGAAGTCATGAAGATTTTCTTAATTGGTACTAATAGATTCTCTTTCCTATTATTTTAGTACACGGAATTCTTTCTCAATTTTATTATTAATAATATGAGGAAATTTATTATTGAAAAAAAATTCAATTCATCCCACATCATTGATCCAATTTATTCTTGTTATCTTGTGTTCTAGATAAGATTCGATGATTAACCTACTTCATCAGCCAAATGATAATTAGTTAGAATAAATTTACCATGTTCTAAACAATGAATAATATAAAATATATTTTTAATAGTACTAATAAGTTTATTCGAAACTAGTGGATCAGCAGACACATTAAAATAAGGATTATTTTTTCTCATGGACTCTATAGAACCTTTATTCCTTCTTTTATCATTTATTCTCTTGGAATTATTCAAAGCCTGATAAAGTTGCATGCCCATTATTGTAAGATTATATATTACAGTTCCTATTACATTTTTTTCATGGGGAGAATCATTTCATTTTCAATACAATTTAGTATTAAAAAATCCTCCTACTTCCATAAACTTAATAAAACCCAAAAAAATAGTATGGAAAACAATAATCATATCTAGGAATCATGAAAAATCATTTAGAGAATGTCCAAAATCATAACACCCTTTCTGAAACATTAGGTTTAACCTAGGGTCTTCATGATTGTTACCAAAACTATAGGATTTAATCGAATACATAGACTTATCCATGGTTTTTTGATAAGGTTTTCATATTATAGTTTCTAATTGTTAAATAAACCTTTATTTGATAAAATCTTTAGTGAACCATACTTTTCATACATAGATATGACATCTAAATTGATGAATATTCATTTAATACCATATAGATCCAAATTATAATCATATAAGGTCTAGTTCCTTTCAAAAATATCGCACATAAATGACTTCTTTATAATTTATCTACATGTTCTCCCACTGATTTTTTATATACATCCCCATTCATAGGCTTATCATACTTAAAACCATTCTTCATAACCTAGGGAAAACATTGTAAAGGGTGAGATCAGATATTTTGTACAGGTAAATACGATATATATCAATAATTACATAATTAATACATGAGCATAAGTGTATTTTATTAACATTTGAAAACTTTAACCTTCATATCATAGATCACAAACTTGTTTTGTGGAATAATTCTTGGCAGTTCATAAGAAATAAATCATATGGAAATAATATAACATGATCCATAGAAATATAAAATTGTAATAAGAAAAAAATTATGATATACACACAAGAATATAAAACCATTTGTCAAGGATCACACCTAGAAATTCATAACATGTTAGGCTTTGGATAAAAACCCATGTTCCTACATCAAGCTTGTGATAACCTCTTATATACCCTATTTGGGACTTGGGATAACCTCATGAGTACCCTTTGAGATCATAAAACATTAATTATTAAGTAGTGAATTGGTGGTAGATATATATTCCATCCATCGTATAAAAAATCATATATATTTCCTTTATAAGATCAAAAATAATTCATCATATCATAACCCACGAAAGGAAATGGATTTCATAAACATTTCATCATAACATATCCCAGGGAAAAGAAATGGGTTTTCCTAAAAATTTCATCATATCAGCCAAAACATAAATAATAAAAAAGATTAAAAATCTTTAATCCATGGATCTTATTCCAATTAAATATTATGTGTAATCAATGTATGTCATCTTATATGGAAATAGATTTTGAAATGTCAATTTTAATAATTCTCAAGGAAAATAACTTCTCCATTTTAAGATAAATTTTTTATAGAAAAATATTCCAACTTATAAAAGAAAAAATTAATTGAAAATAAACATTTATATTTTAAAATAATTGTTTAAATAATTAATAAATCATTATTTTTGTATAATTCTTTCATGTTGTATAAGTTAAAAAACATTCTTTTCATATTTTTGTCAAAAAAGACACAAAATTCCATGATTGGAAAATGAAAAAAGATTTATTTTAAACCAAAAAATAAATATTATAAAAATTATGAGAATAATAAATAACTTTTTGGGAATTTTTTTAAACATTTTCATAGAATAAAAATATTCCCCTATGGAGATATACACATAAGCAATACTAAAATATGATGTGATTTTGAAATAGACCCACACCTCTAGTCTCACATTTCTTCATTCACATTCAAACGATATATATGATAAATATATATTTATTATACATTTATTACATAGAAATATTCATATATATCATACAGTATTTTACTTATTTATGAAATCTTATCACCCACTTATTAATAATTTGTTAGAAAATAACTATTTTGGGTGATAAAAGCTTTATTTTCCAAAAAATTTTCGATTCTATAAATTGGGTACTTATGATTTTATCACATTCCATATTATAAAGAATATTAATAATGATATAAAAATTATATATATTAATTATAATAATATTTAAAATCCTTAATTAAAATTTTATATATAAAAATGAATTACACCATTCATGGAGAATGTAGGTTGTACGTACCAACGAACGATGCTTCTATTTTTAGATTTATAGAATAAAAGAAAGATAAAAAATCAACCGACGTTTTATAATCATTATAATGTCATATATATCATATATACTCATTGAATTCATCCTTATTACTATAAAAGTGAAATATAAATGAATAATGAATAACATTGTATTGTTGAGATAGTAGTTTACATGTAGGCTCGAGCGATGTTATAATTTTCTAAAGGATTGGATGGTAATAATATATACATGATGTTATATTTATATTAACATAATTATGTCATAAATATTATATATAAACATTAAACACATCATAATACCCATCATTAAAATTTGGTTACAAAAATTTAATTGCATCACTATGTGGAGATGGTAAGCCATACGTAATCGCATGTGATAGTTTCAATTCTTGTTTTATTGGAAAGATGGTTTATAATGTAATTTTAAATATAATAATAACGTTTAGGAATATCTTGGATAATTAATTTTTTTATTATGATATATATAATTGATTTACATGATCTAAATTTGAGTACAAAAAAGAATGTGAATAGTTAAGGTGATTAACATTTCTTTGTAACAACCCCATTAGATCTACTATAATGGGCTTATGGATGGTATTTTGGTAATATCATAAACAAAATAATTTGAGTAGTTTAGTGGATAATAGAATTAGAATGATTATTGCATAGATAATGGTGTAATTACGTGTGGGATGAGGGGCCATTTATAATTGAGGTGAGGGGCACTTTTGCAATTTCTTGAAAGATTTTATTATAATAAGAATATTTTAGATCCAAATGGATACAAATGGAATAATTTTAATGTGGGATGAAATTTGAGACCAAATTTAATTTTATTAAACCATATTTTTAAAATTTTATGTTTTTTAAATAATTTAATAAAATATTATTTTCATAAATGATCATTATTATTGATATAGACAACATTAATTAGTTTACTTTTAACAATGTCATGAAAATAATTTAAACAAGAACCCAATATATTATTACATCCATAAAATATTATTTTCTATGAAGAATATTTTTTAAAATATAAATTATCTCAAATTATAATACTTTTAATATTTTTAATATCATTTATTTGATTTTTCTATTAGTTGAATAATTACTACTTCAACTTTGAGAAATCATTTAAGATGATTATTTGTTAACTATAAATTAAAAATAAATTACAATGATCAAGATTACTTTTTTCTTCAAATAATTATTTATAATTTAATTTCTTATCTAGATACCATCATATTAAAAAATTAAATGTTATTAAAAATTAGAGTGTGAAGTGTTTGTTTTTTCTTGAAATAAAATAGTGTATTGTAATAACATCATATAAATGGGTATAAAATTTGATATGACAAAACATTTGAATATTATGGATAATTTTACTCATATAATAAGGTTAATTAATGTTTTAGGGCCATTTTATAGTTCATATAATTCTAATTTTATCTTAAATTACAGGATTTATCCTTATTTTGGTAATAAAATTACTATAATTACTATTCTTCTTGACCGAAAATATAATCATCATATTTAACAATTTTTTGCCTTCAAATTAAAAATGTGGAATCCATTTTTCAAGATTCAAATCATTTAAATTGCAAAACTTTATTTAAAAGTAATCTCACTAAATATAATGGAAAAATAGTTTTCTTGAAAAAATGTGTTTTAAAGATAACAAATGTACTTATACTGAAACAAAGAATAATGATTATTAATATTTAATAATATAGAATATATATAATTAAATATTAATTAATTTAATTTTATGTTAAATACAAATTAGAAAAAAAAATTAATATAATGAAAAATTGAGAAATTAATCTTTTTAGAAAATTGTCAAAATACCATCTTAAGTTAATTTATACAAACTAAATTCAAAATTAAAATTCATTTTGTCAGACACATTTTCTAAAATTTCCAAAAAAATTATAATATTCACTCAAAAAAATGAATAATCATTTTTGAATAAAACGTATTTCCAATGTATAAAATCAGTTTTCTAAAAATAGAGTACCTATATCATATGAATTAATTAATGAATCTGTATTGAGTACGGACTTTATATATATATATATATATATATTTCAAAATTTTATTAATATTATTCGTACCATCCAATTTAACAATTATGTTATAAAGAACAATTTTAAATAATTATATTTTGGTAGTGTTTTTTGGTTTTTTTAAAATCAGTGATTTCTATAATGAAAAATATCAAATAAACCAAATTATTTGAAGATAAACATGTCCATAAAATCTCATTCTTTTATGGTATGAGTTTATTTTCATGCCTTTCTAGTTGAAAAAATCCCTAGTGGTGTTCACATATCTCTTGAAAATGATCTTCCATGCGTGTCTTGACTCCATCATTGTGGTGTTTTTTATGATATCTTTTTATACATTAATACATCAAATATGATGTCTAGGAACCATGAGATCATATTTAGTAATATTTAAGAACATAAGATCAATTCCAAACTATTGAAGAGTAAATTTTGGATTTAAGATGTGTGGTTCCTTAGGAATTTAATCATTGATAAAGGAATTTATGTAGACCTAGACAAGGTTAAGGTGGTAATTTCTTAGGCTTTACCCGTGAGCATTTTTGGGATGAGGAGATTCATTGGTATAGTTAGGTTCAATGGATGATTCATAGAATATTTCTCTAGTTTAGAAGAACCTATTACTAGGATCCTTAATAAGGGAATTATGTTCTAGTGGATAGTCCAGTTTGAGGTGGTGTTCATAGAGCTAAAGAGTAGATTGACAGAAACACCAATTTTGGAATTTCTAGTGCTTGGGATTAAATATATATTTATTTTGATTCTCCATGTGTAGGATTTGGTGTAGTGTTGATGTAGATTGATCAGTTAGTCGCATATTTATCACATTTTCTTTGATCCCCAGAGTGGAACTACCCAAAACATGCATTGGAATATGACATTTCAATCTTCACTATAAATTGGTGGCAACATTATATCATTGATGACAGGTTTTTTATTTGCGTGGATTACAAGAACTCATGATATTTCTTCAATCATTGGGTTCAAAGCATTATTAAAAGTAATTAGGTAGAGTATTGTATAAAATATACATTGATGTCACTTATGATTTATGGAAAAGTGTATTTGAAGATTATGTCATTAGGAAATCCTAAGTGATGCGTGAGATTAGTGAATGTACTCCACATTAAGAATGGGATTAAATGAATTTGATAACATATTTTCCTATGGATACATCTTAGAATCCTGGTGTCATGAAAATTTAACCTTTAGTGATAATTTTTTATTTGGTAGAGTCTGTTAATGTGATCTAGGAGTCATACATCGATTGTGTGGTGATGCATGAATTCCGGGTGGATTATGATTCTATCCTGAGGTGGTCCATACACATTTATGTTGTGATCGATTTCCCCAATAAAGTTGCTATCTTAGATAACTCAAGGTAGGAGATAATGAGAGACTATCATTATTCTAAATGGGTTGTGAAAACAGGGTTAATGATGATGTATTATAAAATCAGACAAGAATTTTAGCACACAGGTATGAAGAGGGATGCCAGTAGTTTTGCTTTGTGATGTCTTGTCAGCTATAGGGTTAAGATGAAGAGTTATCATCCTTGTTTATTACATCAATAACTTATTTTTTCCATTATTCAAGATGGATGTCATGATTTTGGACTTCATGATGGGGTTACCAAATACAAGGAAGAGTTGTGATACTGTTTGGGTGATAGTTGATCAATTAATGAAAGTGTCACATTTCTTTCAGACCCAAGAGACTCACTCTATAGATAGGTTGTGAAATATGTATATTCAAAAGATTGTACGACTTTGTGGAGTACCTTACAAGGTATATTATAAAGGGATGTGTGTTTCACATTGTGGTTTTAGAAATAATTGTAGAAGGCATTGGGAAATCATTTGAAACTGAGTTTGATATGACATCCTCGTATTGATGGAAAGTCAAAGAGGATAATTCAAATCCTTGAGAATTTGGTTTGGTAATGTGTCCTAGAATTCATTGTATCATGGTATGGTCACCTAGTCATAGTGGAGTTCCATTATAGAAATAGTTTCCTAGATCCTATTCAGAGACACTATTTGATGATCTCTATGGAAAGTAGTGCTTCTCACTATTGTGTTGGAACAAGGTGGGTGAAGCAATAGTTTTTGGGATGAGTATGGTGTAAGAGACCTCAGAGAGAGTTTACCTGGTCAATAATTGGTTGGTTACTACTCTGTAATGGTAGAGATTCTATGATAACCAAAATAGATAACCCTTGGAGTTCACAGTTGGAAAATGTGTTTTATTGTAGGTTTCATATATATTAGGGATTTCTTTTAGGAAACATTGGAAGATGCTACTATATTTTGGGTCAATGTTATATATTACTAAATGTATCACAGTACTGTCTTGTTGACTGGACCTTCCTACATATTATCAAGGAATTCATGATGTGTTCAATGTTTCTCATCTTATATGATACATTTCAGAACTTTCACATGTGATCAACTATGATGATGTTTAGTTAGAATCATATGAATCAATTGAGGATATTCTAGTGAGTATAATACACCAAAGGGAAAAGGTATTTATAGGAAATATGATTCTACTTTCTCAAATCCAATGGTAGCATGGATGGGTCTAAGAGGAAATATAAAAGTGAGAATCTAATGTTTGTGATCATTGACATGAGCTATTCAAACAAGGCTGATAAAAATACATATCGGTGATGATAAACACAATAAAACAACAATGTTGTTACCCTAAGTCCCATGTCAATCCTCATGAATACTCTATCTTATAGATTTATCCTAGGCTAGACTTAAGATCTGATGCAACTATAACATGACCTGGCCAACTAGCACTCATCTGAATAGTGGTAAGCCATCTTTTCCACCCCAAGTACCTCCAGTATGAATGGGTATTTAGACATTCAAGACCTATGAATATCATAAAAATATGATATTTTTAGCCAAATATATATTTATAGTCAAACTCATATATCCATATTAATACTAGAGTAATAGAGGATGGAAATAACTGAGATCGTAAATTCATGTAAAACCACTAGCATCCGACAAGAGAGTTAGAAAGCATATAAATAAAGCCAAAACCATAAAATAAATGGTATTAATGATGGGTATTCATAATTATATTATAAAGAGGCAATCCATTGTCACAAAAGATCCAAAGTAGGAGTAAAACCAAAAATAAAATCCATACTTTAATAATGGGTCAATCATTGGTGATGAGTGAAGCTAACATCATTATCATAAAATATGTGGTTGATTTTTGATGTGTCTATGATCAGTCCCTAATCTTATGGTCACTGCCAATTATTCAATCCTGTACATCACCTCTCTAATATTTAGGGTTTTTTGGATGTCCCTATTGATTTGGTATAATGAGGTTAATATGTGGGTTATATTAGGTAAACATTTAATAAAAAAATTAAATTAATATTGTTTTTATTCTACACATCCATCAGGGATTTCACATCTCCTAAAACCTAATTCTGAATATTTTTATGTCACACATAGGGAAAAACCAACATTTAGGGTTCAATGAAAATCACAGTTTTGTTATCTTAGACACCTTTTATTGAGACAATAATTATTTCTTTAGTAATAATAACACATAAGTTAATGTATTTAATTAATTTAATGTTTCAATATTTTTGTTTCTAGAGAACAAAAATTCCACGTTAACTATGTGTATAGTTTTGAATTTATTATTATAAATATTAAAATGATGAAATTATAAAAAAAATAGTTCCATTATAAATTAGTTTATTTTATTTTATTTAAAAAATCTTCCACTATCTATAAACCATCCTAAAACCCAATGCGAACAAATATTATGTCATGCCTAGTGTAAAATCAATGTTTTGGACTCAATTATTGTCTCTATTTCCCAATATGTGACCCCATTCAATGATAAATTCATATATTTTTCAAAAGCGAGAACACATGGGTTAAAATAGAAAATACATCAATATATACATCACATGATGCCCAAAAATATGGGTTAACTCCACTTCTCCTTTCAAAAATATTATTAGAAATATTTGAGGGGTTAAATTTAAAAACCAAAGCCACTTAACCCGTCGGTAGGGCAATGTGGCGATGTAAAATTTTCATGAACCAAGATAGGAATCCGTCCAACATGGCACCCAACCTAGTCTGTGAGACTTCCAAATAGGTGTTTTCAATCCTCTAGGTATAGCAAGTATTTCTAAGAATTAATGATATACCAATTAGGGACAATTTGTCATAATAAATGTAAAGACCGCAAATCTAATAGCCCGAATTTGGTGCCTTATTTTATTACATTAAAACTATGAATAAGAAATTACATTCCAAAGTATAGAATAGTTTATTAGAATTGGATAGCTGGATACAGACATAATTGTCATATTACAATGAGAAAGAAAAAAAATAATATAGCAACATGACTTGAAACACCCATAAACTCTTAGATTATCCTCGCAAGTAATTCATATTAAATATCTTCACATACTAGGAAAAATAAAACATAAGAAAAGGGTGAGAATAGATTCCCAATAAGGGTTAGAAATACAGTGGTAGATATAATAAACAAAAACAATATGGAAAGGTGAATAACTAATAACACATGTTGTTAAAACATAATATTGAGCATAATATGGTAGTCATATAAGTTGAATAAATAATTCAATATAAATAATCACATGAGAATGAAACCTAACCGTGGATATTCTACTATTAAAATAATAATATGGATATTATATTTATGATATCAAAATGATTAAATTCATAATTAAGGACATAAAAAATATACCATCAAGGCTTTGACTAAGACACCATACATAAATGGGTAAAAACCAAGACAAGTTTGTCTCATGAGACATAACGATGCATCGAGGGAATGTAGTGGGCCACACACTTCACTTACTAATTCCAATTAATTACTCATATAAAAGTGGTGTAACATAGTCAACATATTCATTTATATTGAAATTATCATATGAAATATTAGTAACCATTCCATATTAATTAACCTACTCATAAACTATCCATAGTAATATGAAGAATGGTATCAAGATTACACATCCCCAAAAAAATACTAAACTATTCAATAATATATGGTATATTTAAACATAAGAGATATAAATCAATAAATAATAGGATTAAATTTAGGATTTTGAAATAGATGAAACTATTGTGATAAAATAATTGAGGACTTCTTTATAGAAATAGCCTATTTACATAGGAATAAAGAGTTGTTTTAAAAAATAAATTTTATTTATCATAAAATAAGATAATAAAAATGTTTATATTTGACACTAAATCAGAAGAAATAATATAACTGATACATACATGATTCTTAAATTATGTGAAAACTTATAAAATGAGTGTTTAAGAAACATTATAAATTAACCACTTTGGTTAACTTTATTGGAAAATATTAAAGATTCATTTAATTTTAAATGGAAGAATTGTTTATATAAAACAATAAATTAACTAAGATACTTTTTCATGATTAATCAAGTGATTTTATAAAATAATGGTTTCTTGAAAAATATTATTGAGTATACTTGGAAATGGGTTTGAAATTAGTAAGTTCCCTTTACTAAAGCTTGCCTATTTTGAATAATTGAAAAAGAAAACTTTATAAATCATGTAATTCTACATAAAATAAAGTGATCTAGGTAAATATTTATGGGAAATAAAAATTGAATTTTGGATAATAACAGAGGAATATTTAATAATTACATTGGGTTAAACAGTGATAAAGCGTAACCTAAAAGAAATAATGGAGATTCAGGGTGAATCTCTTACCACTATGAAATCTATTGAACCATATGACCCTTAAGATTAATAATCATTATTTGAAACATTTAATATTATAAATATAATGATAATCATAGTATGATAAATAAAAAATTTAGTATACAGATATCATACCCAAGAAGATTACCTTATGTCCCAAAGTTTTATGGACTTTCACATCATATCCTGGATAATGAAATAAAATTAATTAATAATTTAATTATAAACTCTCAATCATTAATTATCTTTGGTATAATTTTATTATGTCCATTTATCTCCATTTAAATGATTTATAATATTCAATTTGGTCATTTTAGAGGGTTTGTTTCCTTGGTTTTCATGATTTGTTCACTTGTATATATGTATGAGAGATCATAAAAAATGTGAATAGTTATCAAGAATTGAAATTATATATTAATAATGAACTTATAAAAGATTAAATTTACTAAATTATCATTTATTCAATATTTGAGGATGATTTAATTGATAAAACCTTAATGATAACCATTTAGATTATTTCGACACTTTCTTGATTGTCACACACTAATTTTTTTATTAATTAATATTATGTTAATATACCTGTCCCATTAAATTATGTAAGTTATAATACATAAATTATAGTGTGGTTGAACAATAAAATTTGTTTTATTACTTGTCGTGATTGTGGTAATGGAAAATGACAACACATCATCCACGATGGTGGTAAATCAACACACCATAGATGATATTTTTGTTTTTAGAATAAAAGGGAGAGGAGATGATTTTTGAAGATTTATATTATATTTAGATAACAAAATTATTGTATATATACAATACTAGAGTTATCATTCCACATGGATAAACGTTGTTGAGGAAATGATATGAAAATAAATAGATTAAAATAAGGTTAAAAGAACGAGACTGGATTTTACCACTTGAATTACTATCCTTGAAAAAAAGAATACTAATCTTTAAAATTGTATTTTTATTTATAATATAAAGAATATAATATGGGGTGAGTTTTTAGAGAAGTATTAGGATGAAATTTTACAATATTCAAGGTGTTGGAGGTATGAGGAGAACATGTGGTGAGGGGTGAGTAGGGCATTTTTTTAAATTTTATTCAACATTTTATTATTTTTGATCAAGACAATTAATAGGATTTATTCAAATGAAAAAATACACTAAATATAGATTTATTGTTCTTGTTAATGCTTCTTAGAACATCAATACATCAACAATGACTCAAAAATTAACTTATTTACTTATAATGTTAAAAAATATAAATTGTAGTATTTCATTAATCACAAAAAAAACTATTTTATAAAAATAAAAATTATACACATTACCCATTTTTAGATGTTTAGATTCGAAAAATGATCTCCATTTTATAAAATAATTATTTTTATGTGAAATTTAATTTATAAATAAAATGGCCATTTAATTAAAAATTACCAATTTTAAAATTATAACTGGTTTTATGTCACATTGAAATGTTCACTAAAGTCCCATAAAATTATATTTTAAAAATAAGACCAAAAAATTTTAATTTATGAATCTATTTTTGGAAATTAAATTTTATTTTATGTCCTTATATTGATTATAAAGTTGAAAATAAATTTTTACTCTTTACAAAAATACCAACACTTAATTTATCATTTTGAAAACATTTATTTACTTACTTCATGATACAAATATGTCATATTTTAATGTATAAGATACTAAAATTTTATTCACACTTTAAAATGTGATGTTTCTATTCAAATCATAAATAAACTATTAATATAATGAAAACTATAGTTTTATAAAAAGTCTTGAGTTTTCACTAATCACTAGAAAATATATATTTTCATAAAAATAGGAAAATTACACCATAATTGTATTTTGGATTATGTTTTTAAAAAGGAAGTTTAATTTTTTCAATAGAATTTTAAAAAGTGTCAAAATTTAGTTTTAAATCATGTGTTTCATTAAAAGGTTGTAAAATTGCCTTTTAGAAAATATATATTTTTATGATTTAAATTGGACTTGTTGTTATCTTAAGTATATCAAAATTATTGATTGAATTGAAATTTTTTTATTGAATATTTAATATTTAAATTTTAGAAATATATTTCAATAATAGTGAATAATTTAATTTATTAAGATTAAATATCATTGTGGTATTAAATATAATTTTTTATTAAAACACATCCTTTATGTACAATTGGTTTTTGTTTTCATTTCTAATTAATTGGAAACAAACATAAAAAATTTATTAAAACATGTAAACAATATTTTAATAATTTACTCAATCCCTTTCATTCCCTCATCCCAATTTCTAGTTCAAAATTAATTGATAATATTTAAATAATTTTGAAGCTCAGTTTTCTGTTTTTTGAAGATGTTTAATTTTAAAAAGATACATACTGTAAAATATTTGGATGTTATATTCTCCCCTCATTTAAAACATTTTGTCCATTCAATTTGAAATTTCAATTCAAAAATTAATGGTTGATACTTGGAAATTCCTTTTTTTCGAATTCCACATCTTATAAAGGTATTATAAAACATCCACTTAAAAAGATGTAAAGATAAATGAAAAGGTCACCACAAAACTGAAATTCCAAAATAGAAGAACATTCATGAAAATATGAACATGGAATAGGAATATAACTATCTAGTAATAATTGATAGTGATATAAGAAATGGTATTTAAAAATTATACAATCAAAAAATTATATCTTCCTGATCAGATAAAAGACCATTGATTTCTTAGAAGCAAAAATAAACTGATGATGTTTTTCTTCAAAAATAATTTTCTTAGAGTTGAGGGTTTATTTTTACTCTACAGAAAATAATTTGAGAAAATAAAATTACTTGATTACATTCCATGTTAGAATATCATCATTTGGTTGTTCTTAAATTTATCTCCACATCATTTCTTATTTCTAGATATGGGTATTCATGATGAATATTTATTCCTAAAGAACATTAATCAAATGATCTAGAGTCATTCCTTAGGCCTTTTAATGTTTACTAAAACCAAAAAAGGTTATAACAGGTTATCTAAAATGATAAATCATAATTTAATTTGAATCAATAATATCTTTAATCCCTTCCATATAAATTTAATGTTAAGACTCATCCAAAATATGTCTGTCCAAATTCAAAGACCAAATATTAAGAATAAATGTTACTTAACTTCATATTTTCCCCAAGACAGTATAATGTATCTCTTATTATAAAATAGTGAAAATATGAATACATTTATCACCTTTAATCTTAATGAAAACATGTTTCCTTTAAAAAGTAAAATTCACATATTGTTGAATATATTATTTAAATACAAACATCTATTAAATCTTGTATAACAAAAACCATCATATCCATAACCACTTTCATTATCACCAATACTTCCCATAAGAATCTGTTTATTATTATCTCAACATCAATAACATAATCTTACACATGAAATTTGATTTAATGAAGATCAACTTACAATAGAATCACTTATCTATATAATTAGTGTTATTCATCACATTCTTACAATTACATAAAGAAGAAGTACTATAATACAATCCTTTATATCTCATTATTATTATTACTAGAATAAAAAACATATTTCTTGAATCCAAAAATAAAAATACATCAATTATTCTGCTTTAACTACAGTAACATCAAAATGATTTCCATGATCCCTTTTCTTTTTCTGAGCTATATTACCCTTATGCTGGGGTAAATCATTTTTTAGTGTAACATCTCCTTACAATTGAAGCGTTGGACATAGGGAGATTATTTTCTTCCCTTGAAATCACATGCATGGTGGACTTTCTCTCCAAATTTTTTGCAAACTTTCATTCCCTTCAAACATGTATCTAGGTATTTCTTCCCAAAATTATCACATGTGGAAAAATAATTCTTTCTTTTCTTATCCTTACCAATTTTTTAATCTTCCTTCAAATTATTTATCTGTTTACCATTAAAACCATAAGTCTTGGATGATTCTTTCCCTATCTTTATAACACAAGATATTATATCTTCATATGATTATAATTTTATGGAGACTTATACGCTTCAAGGGATTTGTTTCAAACTATCTATGAAACAACCAATATTTTTCAATAGATGACATATATAGTCTTAGACATGACTTTTTATCCTTGTAATGTTAGATTAATACATAGAAACGATTTTATCCTCTTTTTACCATATACTCAATAATTGGTTCTCTATATCCACTTGTTGTTCTCCAGTAAAATATTTAACAAAAAAGTTCCTTTAAATACCTATATTCTAGGATTTTAATTTCCTCTTCGTCCTTAGTGTTTTAAGTCAATGACCACCATTGATCTGTATCTCCTTAAGGATGATAAACATTCATGATAACATTATCCATTTAATTACATCCCAATGTGGAAAATATCTTCTCTAGGGAACTTCTCCATTGCTGAGATACAAATTGATTTTTAGTTTTATTTAATAATCGATATTTTTCTCTCATGAAGTGTTCTGTAATTATTACACCACATTGTGTATAAGTATTCTCTATACAAGTAATTTTATTACTCGTGTCCTGATTCAATTATCCTATTATAGTTATAAATTGTTCATCTTTAGCTACAACTCCAGCTGCAGTATCATTAGCTTCCACAAGAGGATAATACCTACATGGAATATGTGGGTTGATACAATGTCTATTCCATATACTAGGAGTCATTTATAAAAAATTTCAAACACTAGATTATATCATAAAATTATTAAACACAATGTATAATCTAAAATATACTTAATCGCATAATTCAAAATTGAAAATTAGGTGTATCCACTATCTAAATCATAATTATAGTTACTTTGGGAATATTTTTGAAGTCAGTTATATGGTTTTATATCCTTTATCCTTTTTTCCTAAATCTAGATACAAAATATTATATTAAAAATTCTTTGATACCAACTGTAAAGGCCAGAATCCTTGTAGCACATAGTTTTTGCAGTATTTTATTACATTCATACTATGAAATAGAGATTGAATCCCAAAGGACAAAATGGTTTAATATATTTGGAAAACATGATAAAACTAAAATTATTACATTAAAACATGAATGAAAAAACAAATTATCAACTCAATTAGATACTCCCATAAACTCTTAGATTATCCATTCAAGTCATTCATAATATAAATCTTCACATCATAGGGAAATTTAAATATAAGAAAGGGTTGAGATAAGATCCTCGATAAGGTTAATGAATTAAGCATAATTTATCATAAAGATAAAAAATAATTCAAGCTGAATAAATAAAATGAAATTCAATTAAAACATAATTTGTTCCATAATTTTCTAGGAATAAAAGATTCATAATTAATACCATATAGATAATAACATGATAATGAAACATAAACATGGATATTCTAATAGTCAAATAATCACAAGGATTATCAAAAACTGATATCATAATGAGGGAATGAATAATTCCAGACATCATAAAAAAACAATTCATGCTTTATCTAAGAAACCATACAAAAATGGGTTAAAACCAAGTTTACTTTGACTCATTATACCAACCAATGCATCAAGGGGCTATAACATGCCCCACCTATCACTTAATATGTCCAATTAATTCCTCATATGAAAGGGGTGGGACATAATCAATATATAAATTCATATTAAAACTAAAATATGAAATATTATTAACTTTCCCTAATTAATAAACATAATCATAAATCATCTAGAGGAATATGGTGAATGGTATCAAGATAGTACATCCCCTAAAATAATTATAAACTTTTAAATAAAATAATTTATATGGTAAAATAAGAGATGAATATCAATAGAGAATTGAATTTAACATGGGATTTTGGAAAATATGAAAATATTGTGATAAAATCTCTAAGAACTTCTTAAGAGAAATTCCACTTTTACGTTTGAAATATATGTTCTTTTAGAAAATCATTTGTATTATTCATCAAATAATATTTTAAAAATTTAAACCACAGAAAATAAAGAGGAAGAAAAAAGTTATTAGAGGCATAAATGATTCCCAACTAAAGTTAAAACAAGTAAAAATATTTTTTAAGAATCTTCAAAAAATGAGCCACTTTGGTGCAGTTTAAGGGAAAATATAAAAGGGAATTTTAAAATTAAAAGGCATAACTTTTGGAATAAAATCATAAATGAACTAAAATATTTTTCATGATGAAATAAGTGATTTCCAAAAAATAATGTTTTCTTAAAATAGATTATCTCGTATACTTGAATATGTGTATGAATTAAGAAGTTCCCTTTAATCAGGTTTTCTTATCACTAGGAATTAAAAAGGGAACCTTATATAAATATTTATATCCCCATAAAAGAAAGAATAATAAATATAGGTACATATTTTTGGAAAATACACAATAAATGTATGGTGGTCACATAATAATAATTAATAATTACATTGGGGTAAAGAGAGATAAAGCATAGCCTGAAAGAAAAATTGAGATTCGGGGTGAATCCCTAACCACTTTGCAAACAGTAGAACCGTATACCATGTAACATTAATAACAATTAGATGAAAAATTAATTATCCTGAATACAATGTGGTTTGTGGTATAAAAAATAAAATGGAAGTACATATAAACTAAACAAAATAAATAGTGGTGAATATGGCATATCTCATAGAAATAAAAGTGAGATGAGAAATCCCATAACTTATTTTTGTAAGTGTTTTTCACATGAACTTTATAATTTGGATAATGAAATTACAATAATAAGTAATTTAATTAAGAACCTATAAAACATTTATTTGATAAATTATAATTTTATTTAGTTAATTTATTTTCTTTTTTTGATGAGTTATAAGATTCGATTTCGTTATTTGTGATGTGTTGTTTTCATTGTTTTCATGTTTGGTTCACTTGTATACATGTATGAGATATCATGTAAAATAATAATAGTTATATAGAATTGAAAATATATGTTATTAATGAACATAAATAATATTAAATTATCTTACAAAACATTTTTTCCATTTATTTGGTTGAATCATTCGATAAAATGACAATGATAAATGTTTAGATTATTTTGGTGCTTTCTTGGTCATCACACACTAGTTTTACATTATTATCTAATATTATACATATATATATTAGTTAAAAACATTAGATAAGTTTTAATACATTTATGATTGTATTTTTTAAAAATAAAATTGGTTTTATGACCATCATTGAAGGTGGTAGTTGAAAATGAAAACACATTGTCCACGATGGCGGTAAATCAATACATAAAAGACGATGTTTTCATTTTTAGAATAAAATGTAGAGGGGAATAGGTTTGATGATAGATCATCTAATAACATGATTAAATTCCATTATATATAAAATAATTTAGTTATAATGTCAGTTGGATATGTTTAGGTGAAAAAATGATATGAAAATAAATAAATTAAAAAAAATAAAAAGAATGAAAGCGGATTTTATATCTTGAATTCCTCTCCTTGAGAAACTTCATATGTAACATTGAAATGGTAATTTGGGTGAGATAATAATGTAGGGTAGAGTTTTATTATTGGTATTGAGTATAAATTGAACAATCTTTATGCATTTGGAGATTTTAGGAGAAAAGGTAGTGAGGGGTGGTATTTATAGTGGATTAGAGGGGTGTTTTTTGATTATTTTATTCATTAGTTTATTATTTTGGATCAAGATAATGGATATTTTTTAATAAAATTAATAAATATATAAAATATAGAATTATAGTTATATATAATTGTTCTCGCATCATCTGTACATCAACAATGACTCAAAAATTAATTTATTTACATAGAATGTAAAATATTGTAAAATGTTGTATTTTATTAATCACTAAAAATTCACATATTTTAGAAAAAACCGAAAACTCACACTAAAATTTTTTCAATGATTAGATTCAAAAAATAAACCCCATTTTCTGAAAATAATTATATATATATATGAGAAATTAAATTTTTAATTAAAATCATTATTATTTCGTAAAATATATATTTTAAAATTATAAAAAAATTTATATCAGCATAACACCCAAAGACATTATAATATTATCCTTTTAGAATAAATTTAATTTTTTTGTTAGCATTAATTATACTCAAATTCAGTCTTATGCTATACATAATACTGAATTAACATTCGTTACACACAAGACCGAGTTTTTCTACCATTTAATGGAAAACCTATTTCAAATTTTTTTTTGACATATTAATGAATATTATTTTTAAAAATAAACATCATTTTGAATTTATAATGTCTAAATTATCTTATGGATCGTTGATTGGATTTTTCTGATAAACATTATGTTTTGATGAGTTGTAAAAATTACTCCATTTTTTTAAAAAACTGTATTTTCGTTTAAATAATTTTTAATGTTAAATTTTATTTTATATTTGATTTAAAATCAAATTAGACAAATTATAAATATATTTATAAAATTTACTTCATTAGTACCAATTTCACATTGAAATATAATATAAAAAATGACAAATTTTTGACCATTTTTCTACTTTAAAAGCCTGTTGTTTTATCTTGTCTATGAGATTAGAATTAATCTTAATTTTCCCACTTCTATGATTTGAATATTGAGAATCCAACATACATGGTTTTAAACTATTCAATATTTGTGGTCTAATAATTTAAACATAATTTTTTGACCAAAAATATTAGTGAAAATGATTAAAATTAATTATGGTGATTAAGATAAAATTACGCTTAATAAGGGACTAAACATTAATATTATAGAACAAAATGACATGCACACTTGTCCAATAGACATTGGCGAACAATAATTATATTATACCCTCAATTGATTTAAAATATATTGGTTATTAGGATATAATTAAATGGAAGTTCCCTTTTTAAATGTTTGAGTAATGAAAAAAAGACAAAAAAAAATTTCCTTACCTTTAACATTTATAAAACATTAAGAAATGAAAAAAAACATCATATTTTTAGTTACAGATATGATTTTGAGATATATATTGGTTATTTATATCAAAATCATTTATAAATAATTTATATATATGTTTTATATACTTAAAATTCTTAACAAATTCCAATGTAGTGATTATTTAGTTAATAATTTACTAAAATAAATGAAACTATAAATATTAAAAGTGAAGTTAACTGATTGAATTATTATCATTATTTATTTTTTAGATTAATATATAATTTTCAAATCATTAAACCTAATATATTTTAATTAAAATATTATGTTGAAATTTTCAAATTAACATTAAATAAATAATGTCAAAATTGACATTATTGTTATTTTAAAATAAATGAAATTTTGTTAAATGATTTAAAATTACTAAAAATTTAATATTCTTCCAAGTGATTTTTATGTTTTAATAAATATTTAATATGGTCTATTAATAGAAAAATTTATCTTTTATAATTAACATACAGATCCATATATTTTAAAAATGTTGTTAAACGGTCCATGTTTAAGAAGTGTTTTAGTGTGTCACACATGCTTGTTTAAAAATTAATTTCCAAAAAACCTGGGGATTTTTTTAAAACATTAGATATGATATTAAAAACGTAGTTGATCTATATTTTCTAATAAATTTATCTTAACTTTAGACTTAATAGTTAAATTAGGTGACTAGAAAACTTGATTCTTTAATAAAAACCAAAATGATAAAATTGGGGAATCGTAGAAGATAAGGAACCAAATTATTAAAATGCCCATATTTTTATGTTTTTTGAGGTTTTAATAGACCTTTATTACCCCTTAATCCATTATTTTTCAATTTTTAAGGAAAATTAGGTAAGGTAGACCACCCATTAGTGAATACCTTTTGGTATTTACAAGAGTGCCACTCTCCCACCACTATAAAAATCCAAGCACTCTACCCCTTCCTCACACCTCTCAAGCCACTTCGGCTCATCAAAACTCTACCAAAATAGTCTCCCAACATCCCTCATAAAGATATTAAATCCTCATTTATGGAATAAATCTCTCCACAGAGGAATTATGGTATAAAGTAAAAGAAGTTACCTTATTAATTGGTAACACCTTCTATCAAGATTTTTAGTTTCATTTACATTATCCACTCCCTATACTCAAATTTTTTTATGAATACATAGAAACATGGTATTATAAATATAATAGGATTTTTTCATATGGTTTTGAACTAGGATTACACACACCTCAATATAATGGGTAACAAACTTATTATTACTGTGTACGGTGAACTAGAGCCTTATGAAATGGTGATTGTTCAATTTTCCCCCAACACATATCACGATGGACATTATGATGGAAACTATGTAAGTTTATTGGATACATGTTATTTATAATGTATTTATTCTTATTTAATTTTTTTAAAAACATAACTTTAAGCTTTCCAAGTTGAGTAAATATAATAATTGTTTTGAGGATGTGTGGACTACTGCCCCTCAAAACGATATGTATCGTTCATGCCATATATTGAATATATAAATGATTTTGTTAATAAAATTATATAACATATATAATATAGATATGATTATTAAATTAAAATATACATATATTTTATTTATTTCTCATTCTCTTAATATAATAATCTAATTAAAGTCGCGTTCATGCGTATGTACAACCAACCATCTCCATGAACGGTCCACTTTATTTCTAATCTTCAAAAATTATGGACTATTAGAAATAAAAAATTAATTAATATATAAGATAATTCATTAATAATTTACATTATTTATATGATGAAATAATGATCTATTAAATAAAAACAACAACTCACAATTAAAAACATACCAGATAAAACTAGGAAATTAACACATGAAATAGTAAAAATAATAATGGAGTGTTAATAAACATTTAATAAAATATTACAAGAAGTTAATATATGATATTATTAAAATGACTATAGTTTTTTTATATGTTATTAATATATTTTAATCCACTATACATATGGATAAATACCACACAACAAGAGTATGGTTAAGGTAAGTGATTTCATCTCAATTTACATTCCTTTGAGCCCTAATTTTGTTATGCACCAATACAAATTTATTTAATATATATAATAAAAATTGATATGATATATCATGAATAAGATTTTATTATGATATTATAATTTTCATTGATTTCATGAGTAATTATTATCTAAATGTTTTAATGTGGTTGGGGATAAATTGGAATGTTTAAATATTATTTTTCATCAAGAATGTTTTATTTTCAACAACCCTTGTTGTTATATATCCTCTCATGAGGTATTATTGATAAATCCACATTAATTATTCAATATGGATATTTTATAAGTATCAATATTTATTAGTTATATGAAGAATTCTTAAGACATACAATGCATGGGTTGGGGACCGGTTAATTAAAGCCCCTCAGGGCATCAGTATTATCTTGAGTTGAATAAGATGACCAAATAGTTTAACAACTTCTTGATAGTAAAGGTATCATGTGGCTGGGAAACATGATCTCTAATATATAATTATTTCCTTTCTCAATAATTCAGTTATTATTTATCGATGACATTTTTCATTGACATATCAATGGATTAATTTCATTTTCAGTTCATTGATTTAATGGATTGTGTTTTCATCTTATTACCTTTCCAAATTGATTTTGTCTTATCTAGTTATTTTAATAGCATGTGTCATATGTTATTTACCTTTCCATGTTAATTTATTACGTTTTATTCATTATTTATTCCTATTTATCTATACATACAAAGAATTTGAGTGCACCCTTATTATGTTTACTTTCCCATGTTATGAAGAAGAATCCTTTGAATAAGATTTCATAGAGGCAATTTATTTAATTTTATTAAGTACTGTGTTTGTATTTTCTATTTCACAATGTATTACGGGTATCATTTATATAATATGTCTTTCTAAATACTAATAATCTAAATTGTCTTTGGGGTTTGTTTCCTTGTAATAATGCAAATCATATAATATAATGCACTGACTATGAGATTTAGGGGTCAGCGCATTACTGTTGGTATCATAAGAAGGATTAACATAAAACATGGAAAATAGATTTAGAGAAAATAGATTAAGGATCATAACCATATTATTGAAATTGATGATAAGTGTAAAAGAACATCATATAATTTTGGAAAATTAGAGATTATGTGGGTATTCATAGAAATACATCACTTCCTAGATAATATAAGTGGATGTGGTTCAGGCACACATTTACTTATGAGTAACAACTCATACAAGGTTCTTCCAGCCTGACTCAGGGTATCCTAGTACACAAAAATGAGGCTTATTTGGAACCTGGTTTGACACTCCTAAGGGAAACTCTTAGGATAGTTCACATTTTTATTTCCAACCATTATGAAGGATTTAGAAGTTAATATTCCTCCAAGGTTGCCAATGTTTATGATTCTAGGATTCAAGATGCAAAATATTATGTCTTATACCATATTTGGAATTATACATTATGTTATTATTTAATATATTATATTGAATTATTTTGAAATGGAACCTAGTAGAAGGAATGTGAACCTCACTAATGTATGTGATAGAGAGATTAAGAAGGCTCAAATCTTTCATGGTCTTAAGAAAATATTTCAAATGGAAATAGTGTACCAAAAATTATCATCGTATAAGGAAATAGTATTATGTGATAATGATATGGGTAAATAATTATACATTTCTAATTTCTTTTAAGGAAAACAAGATACGAAGAGGTCATCTGAGCACCATGAAAAATGTAATGAGTTGAAAAAGAGGAATGGAAAGAATAATTTTCAGACCTGTGATAATTGTGCAAAAAAACACTTCGGTACATACTTGAATGGAATGATCGCTTTTTAAAAGTTTTGATAAAAAGGAGACCATGTTCTTGATTTCAAGGGTATGAAATTTATTTCTAATATACAATGTTTCCACTGAAATCTGATAGGACACTAAACAAATCAATGAAAAATGTGTTAAAGGAATATAACCCAAATGATGATATGGGATAATAACCACGTTATGTTACTTCAATAGATAAAGTGGAATGATTAATATATATATTCAATAATTATGTCCTTTGAATATTTTATTAGCAATGTACTAGTTATATGACTTATGGAATATTTGGGGATTGTAATGTAATAATTTTTTGTTAGGGATTTGAAATTATATGATAGATGGTACCAAGAAAATTTATTCATTATAAAGTTAAAATTTTCAGGAAATATGTGATTGAGGGAAATAAACCCCCTAATATGTTTCTAATGTTGATATAATGATGAATAAATGATTGATCTCGATAAGTTCTGGCTATCATAGAATTGATCAAATACTTTTAAAAAAACTTATCTACGATATCATTGATAGAGTGTGCAAGACAATTTAATTTATGGAATATATCCAATAACATGTGTCTTACATAAGTAGTAAGGAAGAATTCATCTTTCAAATAAGGTTTTATAGTAATTTGATTTATTATCATATTTTGATAGGATACATGATGAAATTATTCACATGTTTGGAATGTGTAAATTTAAATATTCTTCCTGTTGATTAAAGGCTAATGAAATGTTCAGTTTATAAATTTAGTGACCATCTTTATAAAGTATCGAGTCATAATATTTGGTAAATGTTAACCATTAATGAAATGGTTGATCATTGGATAATGTTTCAGAAGTTCATTTATTACATAATTATAGGAATCATCCATTGAAAATATACGAAGCGTAAATTGTTCAAGGCATGACCAATATATAATATAGTACTAATAGAAGAATAATAAGTAATTATATTATCATATAATTTTAGAGAGTGGAATAATTAATCAACTCCCATAAAAAATTATATTGAAACAAAAAATG
The DNA here is from genome assembly GCA_963277665.1 of Viscum album. Classification (NCBI taxonomy): domain Eukaryota; kingdom Viridiplantae; phylum Streptophyta; class Magnoliopsida; order Santalales; family Viscaceae; genus Viscum; species Viscum album. Next base: position 38,740,606 of record OY728138.1, read on the forward strand.
TTGTCCTAGAAATTTTTTTCTAATAAATCTAATGTCCTCTTAGATCAACTTGTATTTATGGCCTTTTCATTGTTAACTTTATCTTAACCATGTTCTCTAGAACTATTCATTAGAACATGACGGTGGGATTTTAATTCTGTATCCATGATACCGTTTACCACATATTTCATTCTACTAGGGAACCTAGATACGCAACTGATATACTTTACCTTCTCTCATATTAAAAAGATGTGTTATTAACCCTCTTTACGAAGTTGGTTTTTCAAAATAGTTACATACAAATATCAATCCCCTGATTACCGAGAAAAATTTTAAATTATAAAGATGAAATTTAATTAAGGTGGGGAGAATATAAAATCCAAATACATTACAATGTTTTCCTTTAAGAATAAATATAATTTTTTTTATAGAATTCCTTATTTAAAATGTTTACACTACACACAATAATAAATTAACAAGCAGTACTCAAAAGACTGAGTTTTACCAATTTGTAATGGTTAAAATATTTCAAAAATAAATTTTTACACTTTAATGTAGTTTTTTTAAATAGACATCATTTTTGAATTCAAAATATCAATATTTGATTACTGTGATTTTTTTGTATTTTTTCCATGAAACGTAATTTTTTTATGATTAGAAAAAATTACTGCATTTTAGTTAAAACTATATATTAATTTAAATAATAATTAATGTTAAATTTTATTTCAAATTTGTTTTATAATCATATTAGATCAACTATAAATCTACTAATATAATTTATTTCATTTTAATCAATTGAAATTTGAAATTGAATATAAAATCATAAGAATATTTTATCATTTTCCTACATTAGTAACATGTAGGTTGGATAGGGGCTACTTCAGAGCGACTAGGACCTGATCTCAACCTATGAAACTGACATTATGGGCATCCTAAACTAGTATGATGGTGACCAGATGAAAATTTTCATTCAATTAGCGATTTTGGTGATCAGAATGGGTAAACTAAGCCCCTTGACCCGAAATGCTTGGGAAGTCTGGTTGAATTGCAGAACTGTTAGCAGTGACGGCTCTTCCTCACCATCAGTGACAGGGTTTGCTGGTTCAAATGAGCCATCAGTCAGTTAACTTTCAATTCATTGGTGGCAGCATGACTATTTATTTTTTCAGTTTACTCTATTTTTTCCATGATATTCTCCCATTTTGTCAGTAACTTGTTTTTATAATCTAGAAAATTTCCATATTAAAATGAAGGGTTGTGCCACTCTCCCAGTCAAAACCCTCTATTTTGTCTCATCTGCAATATTATCATTGATCATAATTTTCCCATATCTATGATTTGAATTTTGAAAATATAATCTAAATAGATATAATTAGTATAATATTTTTGGTATAATAATATCAACTTAATTATATGACCAATAATATTATTTAAAGTGATTAAAATTAATTATGGTGATTAATGTAAAATTAATCGTACTAAGGGATTAAACCATAATATTAAGGACCAAAATGACCTTGAAAATTGTCTAAAATCAATAAGGTAGAAATAATTCAACATTATACCTACAAGGTTCTAAATTTATGGGTTATTAGTATATTATTAAATGGGAGTTCCCTGTATAAAAGGTTATGTTTGGAAAAAGACCAAAATAGAAATTTCATTACCTTCAACATTTATAAAATTTTGATATATGCACCAAACCTCATATTTTCCCTTATAGATACAAATTTGATATAAATATATGGGTTATTATTATAATAATAATTTAACAATAATTTTTATATATGGTATAGATACATAAAATACTTAATAAATTCTAAAGTAGTGATTATTTAGTTAAAGATTATATAAAATAAATGTTACTATAAATATTAAAAGTGATTTTAATTGATTTAATTGTTGTATTTATTTATTTATTTTAGATGAACATATCATGTTAAAAATCTATAAACCCAATAGATTTTAATTACAATATTTGATTGATATTTGAAAATTAGCTTTAAATAAATAATGTGAAAATTTAAATTATTGTTATTTTACAATAAAAGAAATTTTATTAAATGATTTAAAATTTATAAAAAAAGAATATTATGCTAAGTTATTTATAATTTTTAATTAAAAATAAATATGTTCTATCAATGGATCAATTTATCTTTTATAATTAACATATTTACTTATATTTTTTTAAACGCGGTTACCTCGATTCGGGTTTAAGCAATGCTTTAGAGCATCACATGTGCTTGTTTTGAAATTAATATCCAAAACACTAGGGAATTTTTTTAAAAAAAATTAGTTGTAAAATTTATAATTCCTTTTGTCTATATTTTATAATAATTTTCAGTTTAATTTATTCATAATCATTAAAATAATTACAATAGAGAACTAGATACTTTAATAAAAACGAAAATGATAAAATTAGATAATCTTAGATGATAAAGAAATAAATTATTAGAATTCACATATTTTTGTGTGCTTGAGGTTATAATCGACCATTATCCCACTTTAATCCAATATTTGTCCATTTTGGAGGCACTTTACCTATATTAGACCACCCATTAATGAATATCGATTGATATTTACCAGAGTGCAACTCCCCCTCTACTCTAAAAGGAAAGCACTATACCCATTATTCACACCTCTCAAGCCACATTGGATCATCAAAACTATGCCCAAATTGTCTACCAAAATATCTTCCATTTATCTTTAAGTCTTTATTAGTTAATAAATACTTCTATGGAATCCTTTTTTATAAACAAAAAGAAGTTTTCCGATTAAGAGGTAACATCTTATCTCAAGATTTATTATTTCATTTCCATTCTGCACTCCCTACACTCTTATTATTATATGAATACATAACAAAACTAGTATTATAAATATACTAGGATGTTTTATTCAAAGTGTTATACATACAGTTACGCACACGTCCATCAAAAAGACAACAAACATTTTATTATTGTGTACGATGAACTACTACCTCAGAAAACAATGACTGTTTAATTTCCACTACCACCTCTCATGGTGGAAATTATGATGGAAAATATATTTATTAATGATTTAAATGTTATTTAAATTCTCTATATGTTCCAATAATTTGTATTTTAAACATACTTTAATACTTTCCAAGTTGTGTAAATACGGTAACTTCATTTTAGGAAGTGTGGACTACTGCCCCCTCAAAGTGATATGACTAATTAATTCCATACAAGGAACATATAAAGTTTTGTGTTAATAAACCTATATAAAATGTATAATATATATTATTCTATAATTATAATATACGTATGTATCATTTAATTTTCAATCTCTTAATGGAACAATTAAATGAAAGTAGTGTTCATGCAAACGTATGGCCTACCATCTCCATGAACAATGCACTTCACTTCTAATATTCAAATATTATGGACTATTATAAATACATTTTTGCTGAATATATAATATTATTTAATCATGGATTACATTTTGGAGATTATTAAATAATGATCTTGTAAATAGTAAAAACAAATCAGAATTCAAACATACTTGAGAAAACTAGGCAATTAACACCTGAAATAGTTAAAATAATAAAAGATTATTAAGAAATGGTTAATAAAATTTTGTAAGAATTTAATATATTATATCTATTATAGTATAAATTATTAACATATTTTAAAAAAATATACAAGGGTATAATTACCACACAATAAAATTAAATTTAAGGTAAGGGTTTTCATCTCAATTTATATTCTATTGAGACTTATTTTTTTCATCCACTAATTAATGTTTATTTGGTGTCTATGATACCCTGTTAAATTATATATCATGAATATCATTTCATAATTATATTATAAGTTTCATTTAACTCATGGGAAATTATGATTTAAAGATTTCCATGTATTATGGGACACATTGGAATGTTTAGATATTATTTTTCCTCAAGAATGTTTTAATGTCAAGAACCGATGTTCTTACTTATCCTCATTTTAGGTATTATTTATAAATCCATATTATTTAATCAATATTGATATTTGGTATGGCTTTATATTTATTTGATATATGAAGAATTATTAGGACATGCAACATATGGATTGAGGACTTGTTAATGAAAGCCCCATGATGCATCAATATTCTCTAGAGGCGAATTAGTTGGCCAAATAGTTTAAACTATCTCTTGAAGATAAAAGTATCATTTGTATTGGAAACATTATGTGAAACAGAATATATTTATTGGAGAATTAAGTAATTATTAATCCATTAGATTTTGTGTCTATATATCTATTTATGCATTTCATTTTAAGTTCATTGATTTAATGGATTTTGTTTTTATCTTATTAACTTTCCTTATTGATATTGTGTTATCTAGTTATTTTAATGTAACACATTATCGGTTATTTACCATTACATATTAATTTGTTCCTATTAATTTATTATTTCTACCTCTTTAATTAACCTTAATAAGCATTTGATCTCAGCTTTATTATGTTCTCTTTCCCCAAGTAATGAACAAGGATTCATTGATTAAGATTTCATGGAGGTTGTTTATTTCATTTTATTATGTATCTTGTTTGTATTTTATATTTCCCAATGTATTATTGGTATCATGTATGTGATCTATAATTACAAGACTGCTAAGCTAAATGGTCATTCAATATTTGTTTCCTTGTAATAATGCCAATGTAAGAATAATAATGCATAGGCTCTGGGCTTCTGGGCTTAGGGCATTACAGTCACTTTGATAAAATAATTAGGATCTCATAAAATTCATTTATCATCATAAGACAACAAAATTTTAATTTATTAATATTTATTTTGAAGTAAACATTATTTTAGGATGGTATATTGAATATAATTTTTGTAATAATCATTTACACTTTACAAAAATATCATCATATAATTTATCATTTTTGAAACATTTATTTACTTAATCCATAATATAAATATATCATATTTTAATATATCAAATACCCCAATTTTATTTACAATTTCATTGGGTTGATTACTCTTAAAATCATAATTAAACTATTATTATAATTAAAATTATAGTTTTATAAAAAATTATAATTTTTCACCATACACTAGAAAATAAATATTTTCTAGACATAAAATTCACCCTAACATAATTTTGACTTTAAATTTTTAGAAATAATGTTTTTTATTCAAAATAATTTATAGAACTATCCAAATTTATTTTTAAAACATGAATACAATTTAAATTCTATAAAATATTTATTTAGAAAATATATCTTTATATTCTAAAAAATTTTATTTTTTCGTATATTAAGAATAAAACATACGAATTGAATTTGAAAATAGTTTTTTAATAGTTAATATATATTAAGTTAATTAATATTTAAAAATATCAGTGATTAACTTAATTTATTAAGGTAAAATTCCACTGTGGTTATAAATTAAATTTTTTATAAAAAGATATCCATTGTTTTTAGTTGGTTTTTTGATTTCTAATTAATTAGTAACCAATGAATACATTTTATATTCATGTTTAAACTATATTTTCATAATTTACCTATTCCCTTTCATTTCAACCATTTCAATAGCTAGGTAACAATTAAATAACAATATTTATTCATTTTTTATATTTAGTGTTTTTTCTATCAAAGGAAATAAATTTTAAAAAGAGATATGCTAATAAATATTGGGCCGTTACAGTAAAATCCAAGATATAATAACCAAAACAGAGCATGAATTATATTTAATAATAACTAAACATTTATAAATACCTAAACTCATCCAAATACAACTACAACATAACTATATAATAAAACTGAAACTAAACTAAAAAAACCAAAACCAAAACTGACCCCATGATCTATATGTGACCTCTTGGCCACCATCAACCATAAGACTATACTGATCCTATGGAAATATTCAACAAGAATCCTAAACCAGAAAAAAATCTTGTGTCTACCAATGTTGAGTAGCATACGTAGGGTGAGAGCATAAACAACTCTACTGATAAGCACCACCGATTCAATTTTTTTTATAAAAAAATTTCCAAAAATCCTAGTTTGAAAAACATTTAAAAAATAGAGTTTCGTCATTTTAAAGAACCAAACATGGTTTTCCTCTTTAAAACAACACAAAACACTTTATTTTCTAAAATAATTATATTGTTAAAACAAATTTCAAAAAGACTCAGAATGAAAAGAATGAAGTAAACTAGGTGAATAAAATTTCATGATAAAAATATAGGAAATGTTACAAGTTAGTAGAAACTAAAAACGAATAAACAAAGGAGAAATATAATAAAAAACATGCAGAAAATTATGGTCATTTCCTAAACATATTAATATTGAATCCCTGGACATATTCGGTTCATACTCACCTTCCAGTATATAGTGCATCTCTATAGACCATAACCAACCTAGATTCTCTAAACGTACATCACTAGTGGAACATCCTACATAGCCTCTCAACAAATATAGGGGGTACCAACCCATCTGAATGATGTTTATAAGCAACCATTACTTGAGCCTCTAAATGATTCCTAGGAATACCATGAATATTATACATGGATAATGAATAGTAAATAATATGTGTGGCATAAACCAATAACCCACAGATTACCCTATGCTTGCCTAACCCATACTCTAACACCACATATGAAATTATCCTCTCCATTGAGGGACTAACAATATGTTCCAATCACACATCAATTTAGACACAATTTCAAATTAGTGCTTAATATCACAGGAGTTTTAAAAACTTTTTTCAAAACACTAGAAATTACCAATCTGGATTTAGTATTTAAAAATAAAAACTCTATTTAAAATACATTTCCAAACCCAATGAGGAAACACCATTTATTTTTTGAGTATTCCAAAAATGTCTTTATTTAATTTAAAAACCAAACCACTTCTCAAGATTTCATATGGGACAAGATTTATAAAACATATTTGGAAACCACATTTGAGTAGTTTTTGAATCCAATGAACCATTTGAAATGTGTAGGTCGAAGGAAGAAATGGGATGAGTGAAGATGTTTTTGAAAATTTGGGTTCGAAATTTTCCAGTTATAAAGGATGAACATTATCATTTGTGTGCCAGTCTCTATGTGCACCCCTTTCACATTGTGATATTCCCACATCCAAGGGAATGATTATTTGAAAACATAAAATATTCCAAGGTATTAACTAAAGAGTCACAATAAACAACATAACTAATTTCAAGAATCCATAAATGATCAATGAACCCTAAAAATGAACCAAAAGCAATTAATTTCTTAATTCCACATGTAACACAATTTTATAGAATAGAAAACAAGACTACACACCTTCATAATTCACCCAAATCCATTTTAAAGTCCACTAATAATTTCATAAAACACTTTACATACATATTCCCATTGGAATAATTAATGAAAATCATTGAAAAGCTATATTCACAAAATTCCCATCAAATAAATGTGAAAAAAATACACTAACACAACACTAGAGAGGTTATCACATGTAAAATTAATTTAGGGATGCTTTAGTGTAAAATGGAATGTTCCCAAAATAAAATGGATGGAAAAACCTACTTTAATGACTTGTACTCAAAATGAAACCCTCATTGAAGAAAGAATGAGGTCTAAGGAGTAGTCCATACACCCTAGATTTAAAGAAAAACCACAAATTTTCCCACCAGTATTTTTGGGTTTGAAAAAGAGTGATCTAATCCATGAAGAACAAAAAAGATTATAGCAATAGGTGATAAGAGAGGTAAAGACACCCAAAATCCAATATAACTCACCTTAGATTCTTGATGAGGCTACCAAAGATGGAGGGGATCTAAGGGAGAGGAGCTTGGGAAGCCTTCTCGTGCACTTATGTATAACCAAGGTATGTAAAACCTGAAGCATGTTAAAATTCGGAGGGGAAAACATGAAAATTAAACTTTAAAAAAAAGTGCAAGTCGTAAAATTTGGCTACACAGATTTTGAAGTTGTGTTCCAACTGTGTTCACCCGGTTGGAGAATAAGGACACCCACATGGGTTGGCCGTACGATTTGGGAAACAACACACCAACCATAAAAATCATCTTAGTCAAATAAAAGATCAATTTCACAAATTTTACACATATTTTCTACCATATTTGAACAATAAATTAACATTATCTCATACACCAAACACATGTCATATGGTTTTTCTTAAGGCTCACGTATTTTGGACCAAACAGTGCTCAAACCGTGCACATGGACAAAAAACACCTATAAATTTCCAAACTCAAATATTGTCATTGGGAAATCAACCTAAACCACAATGAAAAGATCCATCACCATGAAAATAATAAAATAAAGGAAAACTTGTGTTCGGGGTATGATAATTATCCCCACCAAAAACACTATTTCACCTAGAAAGTAACCCATCCCATTATGGAATCATGATCAAGATCAAAATAGAACAACTCCATATGAGACAAAGAATTGGTGGGACCTTTAACTCCTTGTGTCACACCCAACCATCTTTAGGATAAACATAAATGATAAGATCCATGATATAATAAGAGGGTTCCCACACCAAAAGAACCTAACTTTCATGGAAAACACTAAAACTATCTATATGAAAACACCAGCACTAGAACTCCTGACACTCTCCAAAATCCTCCCAACACCAGGGGTCCCCATAAAAAGGAACTCAAACCAAGAACCATATCTAATTAAAATTCATAGTTTCTATAAAATATATACATCTCAAAAAAAACACCCCCAGGAACCAAAACTGAAAGTGATCCACAAAGGCTAACCACATGTGTCACTCAAAACCAAAAAAAACATTGAAACTTACAAGTAAACATGGCCCCCAAGATTATTACAATAAGGATAAAAATATAAAATCCACAGAAAGAAAAACTGTTATTCATAACCCATTTCCACTATAACAACAAAGACAAATCTAGGAAAATATTTCCCACACCCATGATCTCTAATGGTGTGAAGAACATCACTCAAGCATCTATGGTTGGGGCCCTAATGTCTTGAAGCATCTATTTCCTTACAATATGGAACTAAATTCCAATGACCAGAACTCCCCCTTCTTGAAATGTTTCTTATATAACTTCTCTACATGACAAAATGGCCACATTAATAACAAGTCTTGGGGGGAGAATAAGATAATATGAAATTGAATGCCTAAAATGACCAAACTGCATGCATGCGAACCGACATCCTGATGAACGAGAAGCTATAACTGACCAAAGAGAATACTGGGGAAGATTTTCTTCTAGAATCCACCTCTCAATAAATGTGGAACATTCACGAACTCTAAAAGAAAATTGATTTCTAACCGCTACAGACTGCACTCTAGGAACTAACTTGGACGAATATTCCTTGTCCACTAGTTTATCAAATAGAATTTCCCAAAATAAGATAAAACTATCCTTGATATCTAGAAAAAGAGATGAGACCATGAGAAGATATTTCAACTATTCCTATGAATTTATCTTCATAGAGAAATAACTATCTCTTTGAAATGTTCAACATAGGCCTTCACCATCTGTTGACCTTGATCAATACTCAAGATCTCTTCCACTTTCCTTACCTTTACCTCCTCAGATATAAACCATTAGATAAAAGTGGTCTTAAGAACATCCCAATACATGTTATCATGAAAGATGGTGGGATGATCAAATTCCACCAATCTAAACACGGACCCTCAAATAAACATAGAATATCACATGATCTTATATCTAAAAGAGTTCTCAATGACCTAAGAACACTTTCTTCTTTCCTCAAGACACTCCACAACCTATAATGATCATTATTCAACATTAATGATGTGTAATGACCCAGAAGGACTGTTTTCCACCACTCTACTAGGAGCCTAGTCAGGGCCAACAATAAAAATAAACTAATTGAAAACAATGGGGACCTTTATGGGTGGTGTTATATAAATATTATAAGACAAATAACAAATGAACTTCAAACCCAAACATGACCCAAATGAAACATTCCCATCCAAAACACCACTATAAAAAACCAAACACCATAATGGGAAAATTCATATTTCTAAAACCACCATTTATTTTTAAATTCATAATTTCTTTCTACCAAGGAAACTTCATAAATACCCTCAACTAACTTTCAAATCCAATTCAATCACCAAATACCACACATAAAATAAAAACCAAACCTTGAAGCCATTTTTCTTTTGAAAATATCATTTATCCCAAACCATTTTCCATTTTGAAAATATACTCACACCAACTAAAATTAAGACAAATCACAAATTAAACCAATCTTCTGGAATAGGGAACTAGTGGCCATGTGAATCTCAACCACATTGATTTGTGGAGCATTCCCCATGAAAGAAACAATCACTTAGAGAACATTGAAGCATGAAGTTGGGATCCACATGGGTTAGTACTCCATGTAATTCCACAGCACCTCATCAACTTTCTCCCATTGTCATTTCTTATCGACACACCCAAAATAAAAACAAAGGCTCAAATCCCAGACAACTCATGGCTTAGGATGACAAAGGTTTCATGAAATATTTCATCTAATGACCTCTCCACTCCTGATAATACTAATATCTAATCTACCTGATACCAAAAATAAAAAATAGCCACTATGATTTCATTTTTTCATGAACCATTCAATACATCCATCTAAATATACACCCATCCTAGTCTACAACAATGCCCAAGAGGTGTTCCTATTTCTCCCGAGATAGAAACTAGTACCAATCATCAATGTCTAAACATGTGGGAATTATTTTTTCCAATAAAAACTAGTATAAAATAACCAAAATAGATAACACAATAGAACTAATAATAACTGAACATTAACAAAAATATAAACTAATAAAAATACAATAGCTTTGGAATGATAGAAAAAAACTAAATAAAAAACAATCTAGAACTAAAACTGACTCCTCATCTCCATGTTACCTCTTTGTCACCACAAACCATAACACCAACCTACTCTAATGGAATTTCTGAATAGTAAGAATGATCTTGCAAAGTAGCATGGGTATACAAACACTACGTGGTGAAAGTATGGTGTGAGGAAAAAATCTCAATAGATAATCACGATTGGTTCCATGAATTCTAATTCCCAAAATAGTCCCAAAATTCTACTTTGAAATAAATTTCTAAACTAGGGGTTTGTCATTTTAAAGAACCCAACATATTTTCCCCTTTTAAACAACACACGCAACATTCCTTTTTATAAAAAATATTTAAATTTTTAAAAACCAGTTTAAAAAGACTTGGTATTGAAATAAGGATCCAAAATGGGGGATCAAAGATTCATGCTGAAAATAAAGCAAATAGTAAAAGTATGTAAACATTAGAAAAGTAGGAAAAAAAGTTTTTTGGAATAAAATATAACATAAAAATAATATTCATGGGGATTTAATAAATATGTCTAGAATAAATCCCTAGATGTAATATATTTGGACTCACCGGTCATCATATGTTGTAGCTCTATAGTCAATTACAAACCTAGATACTCTAAACTAGACACTCCAATGGCACAACCCAGCTGACCTCTCAAAAAATCCATGAGGTACCAACTCCACTAATTAGGGTTGATAAGAAACCATCACTCAACCCTCTTTATGACACCTAGGAATCCCATGATAATAGTACATGGAAAATTAGTAGGCAGTCACATGCATGGAATAAAACAAATAACATAATGATGTTATAGTGATTTCGTATATCACACTAAAAAACTACTCATGAGATGACCCTCTCCTTGGAGGGACCACCATAGAGGTTCCAATCACACATCAAGTTAGAAAAAAGTGCATAACATGCATTCATACCATCATTGTTTCAAAATAATTTCTCAATACACCACAAAGTAACAACTAGGAATTATTATTTAAAAATCCAAACTCTATTTAGTATTTGTTTCCAAAACAAGGGAGGAAACACCATTTTTGTTTGGATGATTAAAAATGAAACTTTATGTCAATTAAAAAAAACTGACCTCAATATGTCGAATGGGTAAATATTTATAAAACAACTTTGGAGAACACATTTCAGTCATTTTTCAAACCAAAGAATCATTTGAAATTAAGATGGCTAAAGAAGATATAGGAAGATATAGGAATATTTTGAAAATACAAGATTCAATGTGGGAATATATAATAGATGAAAATTATCATTTTGGTTATTATCCGTAAGTGGACCCCATGCACATAGGGATATGAACAAATCCAATGGAACACTTTTTTGGAATCTATAAAAGTGTCCAAGGGTTTAATTAAAGAGTCACAAAAAACCACACAACCGATTTCATGAATCCACACACAAGCACCAACCCATAAAAAGGAAGAAAAACCCCCCTATTTCATAATTATGCATACAAAACAACTTTATCAAAGAAAGAATATACTACACACCTTTATATTTCACCCAAAACCCTTTCAATGTCCACTAGGAACTTCATAAAACACTTTGTATTCATAAACATATAAGAATAATTAATGAAACCCTTTGAAACCCCATATTCACCAAATATTCATCATATAAATGATAAAAATAAATTACAGTAACACACCATAATTAATGTTATAACATTTAAAAATCATATATGAAAACACATGATTCAAATGGAATGTTCTAGGATTAATATAGATGAGAACACCAACCTCAATGTCTTCCAAACAAAACAAAACCCTAAGAAAAATAAGAAGAATGACCAATGAGGAATCCACACACACTAGAATAAAATAAAACAACCCATATTAGACCAAACTAACTTTAGGGTTTAGAAAAGAAATATAAAATCAAAAAATAATAAGAGATATAAGAGGGAGAGGAGAAGATTTGGAAAAACACCCAAAACCCGATGATAACTTACCATAGAAGCTTGAAGATGAAACCAAGGAGGGAGGATATCTAAGTGAGAGGAGCTTGGGAAGACCTATCATGCGCCTTGGTAATGCCAAGGGTAGGAAAATCCAAAATGGGTTAAAAGGAAGGAGGGGAAAACTTATAAATTCAACTTTTAAAAAACCTATAAAAGTTACACATTTTGGCTATATGGTTTTGCAATCTCTACAACAACTGTGTGCACCCTACTAGAGAAGAGGGACACCAGCATGGTCCGGATGTATGGTTTGGGAAACTATGTGCCAACCATGAAATGTAATTTTATCAATTAGCAGAGTCATTTCACACACTTTATTGCATATTTAACTATTACCAAGTTCATGTCATGTTCCTTTTCTCATACACAAGACACACATCAAACATTTTCCCCTAGGCCTTTCTCGGTTTAAACCAAACCATGAATTGGTATGAAATACTCAATAAATCTCTAAAACTCAAAATTTATAGATTACATGTCTACTCAAACCACAAACAAAATATAATACACTATGAAAATAATAAAATGAAGGGAAAATTGTTGCTAGGGTGTGATAGACCTTCCTTGGTCGTAGAGTAACCATATTCAGTACCAATCAATAGTAAGCCCCAAACCCCAAAAAATCATAGGGAAAAAATGAAAATGCTTATAAGAAGTTATAAGAACCAATGAATGAACATGATAAAGAGGGTAAATGAGGTAATATTGAGGAATATTATGTGTTTTTTGAATGTTTTGTTGTTATTTTTTTAATAGATTGGTTTTAATATTTTAATATACATAACATGTGTTGCGTAATTGTTTTCTTTTTTTTAATATTTGGAGTTTATAAATGTTTTTTAACATTTAAATACAAAGTTTCCCAATACATATCATATTTTTAATGTTTTAAATAATTATTATTATGTTAATAAAACATTTTCTATTTTTAAAATCATAGAACATTTGATAAATGAATTTTTATTAATTACTGATTAACCAGACCCATCGGGTCTTAAATTTAAAATTAGGATAGGGTAATAACATAATTTATGTGTGATCTGTGTAGTTAAAATGAAGAAAGACTTAAGGTGTGTTCTTAGGAACCCAGATATAAGGAAGAGAATATTAAAAAACAAAATGATTTAGGGACATGAATAGAAGTGTAGATCCAAAGATTCATAAACAAGTAAACCTTTAAAATTATTGAATCTGTTAGAACAAGAGGAAACCTAGAGAACTAAAATATATTATAACCTCAAGAAAAATAATGAAAAATCAATTACCTTATAGGCAGTGACATAATGTTTTATTTATCACTTTTTTATATATAATAACAATTAATACTATATAAATTTTAATAATTAATCAAAATTTACAACTGTGAGCATGGTTATACTGAAAAAGAACTAGATACCAATGGATTTTTGGAATGGAGATAATATTTAAACCATTATGTCCTTGGATTTATTAAAACATGGTTTAACCCCTATAATTTATTAATAATGCAATGCATCCCTTATATCCTCCTCAAGATACCCACCGTAGTTGTCATGCATTGAATCCCACCCTGAATCTATTGCTAGGTTTTTTGATACCTCTCCTTGTTATGATTTTTGAGACTTATGGATCTATTCATTCCTCAAAACATGATACATTATTCCAATTCATCCCCTTAACTATTATTTTCACATCCCCTATTATCCGATTTATCACCTCCAAGATTTGATATAACATCCAAATAATTTGAGTTTATTATTTTCAAACTGATTTTTTTAGTACCATATTACATTCCATATCCCACCACTCTTTATTTTAATATATTATGATGATTTTAAAATTTCATTGGATATAATAAATGTTAAATATTTTTTTTCTGATTTGCATAACCCTATGGTGAAACTGTATTTAGTTAATGTTTTTTTTTCAAATCTTCAATTTTACTTTTTTGGTTTTAATAATATATTTAAATTTCAGTACCTAAAAGTGTGTTTGTATATTTTTTGTAATTTTAGAAAAATATTTTTAGTGCATCTTAGAAACTATATTAGTACATTTATTTTTGTATTATCTTCAAAATTAATTCACATTCTCAAACTATTAATATTTGATTCTTCTTTTAAAATTTCCGAACCATGTATTTTCCATCAATTCTAAAGAGTATGAGATGTTTTATTGTAATTTCAATCCCCTAATTTCTATAAATTAAATTAATATCAATTCATGTTGTACTACAATGAACCATGTTTAGATCCGTGGTAAATTTCAAGGGAAGCTAAACATGTGCATTTACTAGATGATCTATTTTTAATTCCTAGATTCAGAATGCAATTCTAAAAGTTAGAAAACATTTATGTGTTGTTTTTTGACTCAGTAAAGGCTTGAGAGGTTTTTTGGGTGTCTCGTTGGGTTTTGGGAGAATCCAAACCATATATATCAAGATTTAGAGGATTTGTATAGGGCCCATTATTTTTTAGAAACTGTGAGGCCCCTCAGCAGCAAACCATGCGACTATGGAAAAGGAGACAAAACACCATGCACATGCTCTACTTAGTCAACCCAAACTATGTGACCTTATCAAATAGGTAGTTCCACTTAGGTTGTACCCTCACAAAATTCATCACTCGGTTGGAAAACAATTAGGGTAGCCATGTGTAACAATCTCTATGATATTTTTTCTTAAAAAGGGGGTGTAGCATAGTTTCCATACAACATGGCCAAAGTATGTGGCCAAATATTACAACCCCTATATGAGGGTGAAATTAAAAAATTTACCTTAATGATTTTATCTTTCCTTTTCTTTCCTTTATGTCTCTCCTCTTCCTGTGCGACCTACTCATCATGGACCCTTTGTATTTTTTTCCAAGACTACCCTTGGCTTTATGATAACTCCACTATCCAAAGTCAGATCTGATCATCATCGATCTCTATGGATCTTCATAGGTAAGCTCTTGAGTCCTTTTTAATCATTAATAATTAATAATTAAATCTCCTCTTAGCTATTCAATTTATTTGTGATCTTATTTTCCCTATTTTTAGGGAAAAGTTCCATTTATTTGATTTCCTTCGAACATGATCGAATCAGATAATGATATTAGACAAATAGGACACCCTAGGTATGAGGTACGTGTTATATGAATTTTTCCATAATTTTTTTTCATTTGAAAATGGAGACATTGCGCCACGTGGTAGCTTTTTCTTCACATTTCTTTAAAATGGGTTCATTCATAAAAAATTTACTATAGAACCTAGATAGAAACCCAATGGTCCTCATTTAGTATATTGAGGATGTCAAACAAAATATATGACACCCAATGGGTGTGTCTAATTATATTTTCCCATCTAATTAAATGAATTAGACAAAAAAATTCTTTATAATTGTTCATCTTGGTTTAATAGTAGAATTTCTTCCTTGTAGGCATTTGATAAATTTATAATAGAACCATCTATGTTCCACTCTAAACCATGAATTTTGATTTTTCTTTTATTGGTTGTTTATTTCTAAAATGAATTATTGGTTTTTTATGATTTTAATCTTAAATGGTATGTGTAGTAATGATATATGCACTACTTATAAACAATTTCATGATTTTATAATAAAACATGTCAGATGTGGTTTCATTTCTTCTAAACTAAAAAATATTGACTAGTTGTCTGATATATTCCTGGACATAATGCATTGTTTTTTCTTTTTGAATTTGTTTCATTTATTAAAAATGGAAATTTTAGTATGCGGCCTCCTGTGATGTTCTAAATAAAGTGTCAATCTCCTTTATTAATGTTCATTAAACTATGGAAACCCATAAGTGCATCACCATAAACAACTAATAAGCCAATATCTTTATCAGGGATTATTTTATTTAATAAGTGGGATTTCCCATATGGGTAATTTTCATAATTGACCAAGGTTCATTCAAAGTTCCCCTTTGAACCTTGAGAAATGAATTTACATGTTCTTTTATTAAATTGCATGTGTTAATTTGAATTGCTAGTCCATGATGGATTATTTTCATCATTGTATTATATTGGTTAATTGAAATTGAATTGAATAGGGTAGTACAACCATGCCTCTTGTTATAATTTAATAATCAAGGATTTTTTTAATTTAATTAAACTATTTATTTTAAATGAAGTGAATTGAGAAAGGGTGCAAGGACATGTTGTGTATTGCATTCGATGTACATTGCATAATTTTAATTCTCTGCCTTGCTGATAATGGATTTTTAAATTTATAGAATGATAGGTTTTTACACATGTATCAAGTTATTAAAAATGATTATTCCATGCAAGTATAAATATGGGCTTGATAAAAGAGATGGATTTGAGGAATTTTTCCTTGCCAGTTATAATTTAATTACACCTTCACATATACTTTAAAATGATGGTAAGGTTTATTTTGAACATTGATCCATCACACTCCCTTAAATCAGTTGCGGTGTATGTCATCTTACACTAGTGATACTATATGGGTGTTGATATTTATGCTCCATGTTCCATGATTATGGTGTTTCTATGGCATCTCACTCACCTTCCCAACTGTTTTTCCACATTCTCTCTCACTCTACTTGGATGTAGGTAATATACCCTATTTTGTGAAATTTTAGGCTCCTTTCACCTGGTTATGGATGTCTATGTTACGTCCAGGTCTATCAAGCACCTAATATTCCATGTATATATCTACTTACATTTATACGTACATGGTTTATATAGATGCATACAGTAAATATAGTTGGACTATATATAAAATAATTAATATATATATATATATAGTTACTAGTCAAAAATCATATTCTGGCAGTGAGACAAAATAGTTTGAGCTTCCAGTGACCTTTAGAAACTAGAGTGGGTTGCTTATTTATTCAGATTTCTTTATTATTCATTATTATCTGGACTTTTTTTACTTTATTCATGAATTAGATTTAATTGTATACAAATTGTGTGGGAACCTACTAGGATTATTAAATCACACCGTACTCTGTATTCTGTTTCACTGGGGTACCCAAGTAGAACATATATTGTTGGACTTTGGTTGATTTCATGATATGTTTAGCTATTACCTGGGAGTTAGGAGAACATGACCGAGCTAGAGATCGGGATACTCATAGAGATCACCGTTGGGGCTTTTCTTTATTCATTTAAAATACAATATCATGATTCTTGTTGTATGTATATTTTTTTAGTTATGTAGTTTCATAAGGACGTGCATGCATTTGTTGTATATTGGCATTGGACATGTTTTTATATTCATTTGATTATTACTATTCGTCCACTACTCTATCATTATTTATTATTGATTCAAATATTTCCTATTTTTTTATTGTCAATTATACTATTGTACTACTATAATCATAGGGTTATATTATCCACACTATCACACCCTTGCACACTCACAACTATTTAGTAGCCTCCAGAGTAAGGAGAGGTGTGCTTGAGGTCATGTGACCCACTGGTCTAGCGACTGTATCAGTGGTCAGTCCAATTGGGATGAAAAAAAGTGGAATTAGAGTGGTTTTTCCTCTATCCTACAATTTTGGGTTGGTATAAAGGATACTCGGAATGTGTTGGATATTAGTAAATTGTTTTGTTTGGGATTCATCACCCCCCCAATGGGAAAAATCCATGTATATAGGAATGGGATTGTTGTTCGTGTTGTTTTCTATTATAGTTATTATGATTTTACCTTGAGTGAATGGTTTACATTCCATTTCATATTGATTTATGAAATTTATAGTATTTTACCCTTGTCATGTGATGGTATGGATAAAGTGTTACATGCATCATTATTGAACATATATAATCACATTTTAGGCATATTTAATTCTATATAATTACATTTATAGCTTTCTCTCTAATTTGAATTGTGTGCCTTGACTGTTATTCCCTGATTTTGTTTTTTAGGTATTCTTGTTATATACCATGCATATGTTTTCTTTAGTATTATTTCTTGTATAACATGCTTAAGTGATTTAATGCCTTTCTGCTTGATTTACATAGAATTTCATGCCTATGTACCATGCTTTTGAGTTTATTAGAATGATTTCTGTGTTTACTGCTTATGATAACATGTTAGGTCTATTTTGATATAAATTTATTTCAAGGGATAAATTTATTGGTTATGCTAAAGTGCAAACCTGTCTTTAATTGTAATGTGTTTGGGCGCCTTATAGTTGGGAAAAGGTAACCCGTATACTCAAACCATAATTGATCAGTATACATGATTAGAAACTATTGTGAACATGTAAAAGGAAATTAATGTTTAAATTTTAATGTTAATTGGTTGTGATTAATTCGGTCTAAATTAAAAACTATAAAGTGTATTGGTGAATTATAGATTGGTATTAGAACACCTATATGACTGAAATTTTATATATAAACATGTAATATTTTGAAATGATTATAAATGTAAAAGTTGTTTGATTTTTATTTAAAATGATTTGGTTAATTCTAAAATGAAAATTTTGTCGCAAGTAGGTTGGTTGGGGTATGTTTCTTATGAGAGAAACCTTTATATGTTTTTTAAATCATTAAAAATTATGAAACTACTATTTGGATGCATTCTGATGATCCCAGGTTGGCTTGATGGGACCATCATTGGTATTTTTATCTATTATAACATAAAAATAAATTTTCATGATAAATTTCCTAATTATGATTGGACGTTAATAAATGTTAAATTTTTTAAAAATTATTTTTTATGATACATTCTAGTTATGACTTGAGTTTTTGTTTTAAATCTTGTATATTATTAAAGATTAAATCTGAATAAATTCAATGGCAATAAAATGGAACCCTATGTGGTTTCGTTTGATTAAACCCTCATGTAATGTATATTTCAGTTTCTCTTTGAATTGTCTTGGTATAGAAGCATGCAAATTTTATGTATGCATACTTTATAGAAATGTATCAAATGATTAGTTTTTTACATAGTAATTTTTTTAGAATGACCTTGTGATAGGTTCAACTTTTTTTATTTGTGAGTGGATTTATAATGGTAGGTAGTTCTCTTAGAGCTTAGTTACTTATTTTATTTTCTAATTTATCTATTTTTTTGTGTCGTTAGGGTGTCATTTGTTTTAAGTACTTCTAGTATATAAACTAAACACATTTTTGGATGGGTGGTATTGTTTTCATTTACCATTTTTATAGGTGTGAGCATTGAATAATTATCAGTTTGCTAAGTTAAACATGCCATAGGCTTGGTCATCTGCTTATCAGTTCTTGTGACCCATTCTTATTATGCAATTATGTATGACTTGCTATGTCATCTTCCATGATAAGGGTTATATAGGGAAATTCTACAATGTGCTAAATATTTTGTACGTTTCAAGGGATACTTAAATTCATAGGGAATATAGCATATGGAAAGTATCTAAGATGCATCATTTTTCTTCTAAAATATTAAAGAAGTATGGGTTCACCTACGTGGTGCCCATCGAGTGATAAATGTTGTAAGAAACTAGTTGTGTTCAGTAAGATCATTGAGCCTTGTACTATTGAGTATAGTTCTAGTTCATATTTATGGTAGAATGAACTGGGTGTTAAAATTAATCAATTTCACCCCAATGTTCGTGATTACTTTCAAAGGATCAAGTGTTTTGAAATTATGTTCATGATGGTTATGTCTTTCATGCTAGATTCTCTGATGCTTTGATGTAGTGATTGTGATTCTAAGGAGTGAAACACATACATTTAAGGTGTTTTTATCCTAGCGTGATTTTGAGTGGCTGGTGTGTCTCTTCTTTCAAAGGCTAGGACACTCTTAAGGTGGGAAAATTCATGTCAATTCTAGTAAATATAACATTCCAAGTAGAAGGAACACAATCAAAGAGGGCCATTTGGAAATGGTTGATCTTCCATTAATGTAATTATGAATTTCATGTTTAATATGTGTCGTTGTTACTCCAAAGCATGATGTTGATGGGGGGGATATATATATAAACTATAAGAAACAGTTTTTGTCTTAGATTAATTCAATTATTATGAATGATATTTCACAATATGCATCATGTGGTGATGTATTGTGATTGGATTACATTGACACATCGGTAGGTGATGTTGATCTTCTTTCAAAGTAAATTGACTAGTAGTGGTTCAACTTTTCTTCATCTAGTTTTCTTTAGAATCCTATTAGTGTATTATTCTGAAGGAGGTGAGCATGTACCATATCCTGACATCATCCTTTATACACTAAGAGAGTTTCATTTATACTTCGTGCTAATTATTTAAAAGTTGTTGAGCTTGTTTGGTTGGATTTCATAGAGTTCCACACTAACACATGGTTTCTATCATGACTTGGTTAGTATTGAGTAGGACATGGGTTCCCAAGTATAAATTCCCTAGAAGGACTCTTAGAGCCCAATAATTCCATTTGACTTGACTGCTAGGTGGATCCCACTCTAGTCTCAGTCGATGATCTAAAGTGGAATTTTTGGGGTTTTACTCACATCTCGCATGTAGTCATGGGGTGTTGACAACCATAGTTAGTTTCTTTAGACTCTAGGTCATGGAATATGAGGTTATGTCATAATTATTTTCCTTCTCAAGGGTGATTTTTAAAGGGATAGGTTTTCTAATGAGCTGGATCTAGGTTACACCTCTATTCATGCTGAGGAATGATATTTTAAATGATCATGTGGTTGTTTGATCAAGGAAGGTCATTGGAAGTTGGGTGTGAGCGTTAGTGAATGTGTATGTGTTAAACGCTTGATGACTTGGGAGATGGAATTGCGGTTCAGTTTTCATTGTGATATCCATCTAAGATGGGAATCTTGAGAATGGTTAGTTAGAGGTGGATTTCCCTATTTTCCTTCTTTTTATGTCGTTACGGTCTATGGGAAACTATTTTCAAACACGTTGTCTGGTTAATGTGAGTGTAGTGTAGAGTTCAGTTATGTATTTATTGGAAAGCATGTGCAATCGATTTCAGTTAGGTCAATTAGGATTCAACCATATCATTGACGTGTTGTCTCTTATATGACCATGTATGTAATCATATTTTCTCAGATCAAGAGATCATCCTTGAAGCATTGCGAGAATACATAGAGGCATTCCTGGTAAAGAAATTTTGTAGGTAGAGCTACCATGTCTCATAATTTCTATTTTTATAATGTTAAATTCTAAGAGGGGATAACCTATGGGTATATATTTAATGAGAGGAATAAATGATCGTATCTCTTGTGATGTTTTCTCATGTAAGTACCATTAAGGTGTCTTAGTTGGAAAATGGGTGTCTGCACATGTTTTGATGGGTTATTTATTTTGTGCATAAAAGGTTCTGTAAGGTGCATTGGGAATTTTTGAAACACAACATGACCATTTGAAAAACTTTTCATGACCCCCTTAGTATAGGTTTTGATTTCATTATTCCTGAAGTCATATCAGGGATGATTAATTCTATTGTGAGGAGGTTGTAATGACCCATGTTTTGAGCCTAGGTGAATTTTAAGGTAATTTTAACTTTTTCATTTACTGGATGAGCTATTTTAAAAACCAATATTTAGAATGTAATTATGAAAATTAAGACACATTTATGTGTTTTTAAGAGTTCTGTAATGGCTCGAGTGGTTTCTTGGGTGTTGGATAGATTTTGGGGAACATTATAGCCAGAAATATCATCTTTTGGACAGTTATTATAGGGAATATGGTTTTTTGAAACCATGCAGCCCCTCAGCAGTAAACTGCATGGCTGCAACAATGGAGAAAAAATGCCCCACATGATCTATGCACAGTTTACCCAAAATCTCTTCCATTCACACATAGGTAGTGCCACTTAGCCCATACCCTGGAACTGTTCATCACATGGTTGGCGCATGGTTTGGGTAACAATGTTGTACAAACCATGAAAGTTTGTTTCTTACAAAGGGGGTGTCACATGGTTGTCACACGATTTGGCCAAAAAGAGTGGCCAAACCATGCAACCCCAGTTTGGGGGAGAAATTACCAAAATAACCTCAATGTGATTATCTTTCCTTTCCATTTATTTCATCCTCCCCTCCACCCATGTATGCTCATCCTCCGAGAGGCTTTGGATTCTCCTCTAAGCCTGCCCTAGGCATTGTTATAACTCATCTATCTAAAGACGAATATGATCATCATCAGTCTTTATGGTTCCAAACCGGTAAGATTTTGAGTCCTTTTTAATATTTCATCACTTAGTCACCTCTCAGCTTCACTATTTATGAGCGAGATCATTTGATCTATTTTTAGGGAAGATACTTATTTCTACAATTTCATCCAAACCTGATTGAATCAGATCTCTATATTTGATGAGTAAGTAATCCTATGTATGTGGTAGGTGTTCTATGAATTTTTCCATAATTTTTTCTCAGTTTATAAATATATTTGTTTAACCACACATTGGAATTTTTCACTCGTTGCTTTTAAAATTGGTTTATCCATAACAAATTAATAGTACCACCTAAATATATGCCATATTGTATTCATTTATTATATATATGATTTCTACATCAATCACAGACATCCTAGGGGTGTTCCAACTTAGATTTCCCCTTTTATATAAATGAATTAAATGCCTAAAATTCTTTATAAGCATTTATCTCAGTTTAATATCAGAATTTACCCCTTATATGTGTTTTATAAATTGATAATGGATCCTTCTATATTCCATGATAAACCATGTATTTTTTCATGATTGGTAGTTTATTTTTAGAATGAATCTTTGGTTTATTATGTTCAAAAACATGAATGAGATTCTTAGTAATGTTATTTGAATTGTTTATAAACAATGTCATGGTTTTATAATAAAACCACTTGAATGAGGGGCACTATCTTAGATGCTAAAAAATTACTAATTAGTTGTCTAATATATGATTTTCCATTTGATTTTTTTATTTATTCCTTGATTTAATTTTTAGAATAAGGCATGTTTAGTATACGGCCTCAACTGATATTCTAAATGGAGTGGACCTCTCCTATATTAATGTTCATTTAACTATAGAATCTATTAATTGCATCTCATAACAACACTAATCTGAACAACTAAAAAACAAACTCCTTGTAAGGTCTTGGAATTTTTAATAAGTCGGATTACACATCTGTGTGATTTTCGAATAGACCAAGGTAACTTCTAAGTTCCCCTTTGAACATTGATAAATGATTTTCCTAAATTTTTTATTAAATTGTAGGTATGAATTTGAATTTATAGTTTGTGATGGATTTATTCTCCATTATTCTATTACATGGATAAATTGAAATATAATTGAATAGGGTGGAACAATAACACCCTTGTTTATAATTTAATTAGCCTGGATTATGTGAATTGGATAGAACTGTTTATTTGAAATGAATTGAAATGATAAATTGTGGCAGGGCCACACCGTTTATTGAAAGTGATGTACATGCCATAATTTAAATGTTATGACTTGTTGATAATGTCTTCATAAATGTATAGCATGATAGGTCCTTCATCAGGTCACAAGTTATTAAAAATGTTTATGCCTTTCTTATAGATATATGGGCTTGATAAAAGATATGGATGGGTGGTATTTCCCCATGCTAGTTATAATTTTATTACACCTTAACATAGGATGTTGAAAAATGGTAAGGATTATGTAGAGCATAGTGGAAACATGATCCCTTACATTTGGTGTGGTACATGACATCTCACACACGTGATTCTATATGGGAATTAGGATTTAAACACCACGTTCCGTTATTAGGGAGTTTCTTTAGAGGATAACTCACTATCTTGAATTTTGTTACTTGAAGTCTCTCAATCCATTGGAATGTAGGTAATGCACAAACTTTTATGATATTTTTGGTGCATTTAGACTGGTTATGGATGTTTGAGTGGCACCCCGGCACAACCAAAACCTAGTATTCCAGGTATAGGGCCACTTACATCCATACATACATTGTTCACATAGGTGGATGAAATTTATATAATTAATATATTTAAATAATTATTAATATATATATATAGATACTGGTCATACATCATATTTTAGTAATGAGATAAAGCAGATAGATCCTCCATGTTTCATTTATGAACATGAGCGTTCTATTTTTTATTTATTTATATTTGTTTATTATTATTTATTCTATGTACTATGTTATACAGAGACTAGATTTAGTTGTGGACACCATGGGTGGTAACCTACTTGGACTACTATATCACACCCTTCTTTGCCCACCATTGCATTGAGGTTCTAAAATACACCTTATATTGTAGGAATTTAGTGGATTTCATGTGTTGTTTAGCTATTACATGGGATTTAGAAGCACTTGACCAAGATAGTGATTGGGATGCTTATTAAGATCTCCCTTTGGAATTTTCAGTTATTTATTTTATTTATTCAGGTAATTAATTTTATCATGATGTGTAGTATATGTCTATTTTTCAGTAATGTATTATCATCAAGACATGCATGCATCTATTTTATGATGGCATTGGTCATCTTTTTATATTAATTCGATTATTATTATTATTATGCTACCCTATCATTATTAATCACTTCATCCACTGTTTTTTTGTTTAATATTTGTCATACTATTGTGCTACTCTGATTATAGGGGTATAGTCTCCCTACAATCTCCTCCCAACACCCTTGTTACTAGTGGTCATCCTCTAGCATACGAGGAGGTGCACATGAGGCCATGTAACCAACCGATTTGACTACCATATTAGTGGTCAGTCCGATTAGGGAATTATAGTATTCATTGTAGTTTATACATGTCAAATATTTAAAACAAATTTACATAGAAATGGTAAAATTTTATTTTTCTTCATTCTCTTTAGGAACATGTCATAGACCTCCTATTATATACATATTACGTCATCTATTATGTAATTTAAACATCTATTTTTATTGCAATACTATGGGTATGTGAAATTTTGAATTAATTGTTTTATAATTTTTTTATGTAGCATATTCTCAATTACCAAGTTTGTGTCGGCAGGTGGGTGTGTTACCAAAAAAAACCATGACCTAATTTTTATGAATTTTCCCCTAAATATTTATGACTTCTGATATTCATTTCTTACATTTCATGCTCAAATTTTAATTTATTATTTTAATAATGAATGTTTTCCTATAAACTAAATTTATATTATTTATTAAACTATAAAAATATTACAATGGAGTCAAAATGAGGTAAAACAAATTCCAATTGTGGTACATTAATCAAAGAGGAACCTCTCACCTAAACCATTTAAGGGGTCCGACCATATAGAGGATTCAATAAATGAAAATTATATTCTAACCTAAACATATGATTCAATGTAGTTCAATATTGTTTAAAAAATTTGATAATCCACATATTTCCTGGGTAGTTCTTATTTTTAAATTTTCATATAAAAAATTCTAATTGACCCATCATGTTTTTTATTTTTAGTTAAATCTCACTAGCCATCATAATATTCCACATAGTAGATATCTTGGTCATTTGAGTGACCCCATTTTTTTCTTATTTTCATCAAAAATGGGACTAGAAATGTCATTTTATTCTTCAACCTACCTTTTTATTTTGTTTGTCTTGATCATGTCCAACTTTTCCATTCCCTTGACTGGATCTCAAATTTAATTTGAAGGATATGGTATGTTGGATTAAATTTCATTGAGCCTATGTTTTATGACCCTCAATATGAAGGGTTGATATCTATTTTAATATGAATGATATATTTTTATGGTACTTGTGTTACTAATTACAAAAAAGTTAATGGATTCTTTTTTTTACATGATTGTATAAATCCCATACATTATTTATAAAAATTTTGTTGGTATAGGAGGTACTGAAGTGCATATAAGATAGATAAATTTTCAAATAAATTCTCATGTTAAAGGGAGACTGGATTAGGGATTGTATTATGATGTGGAGAAAAATCATAAACACATGTCTATGTTGAATAAGGATAAAAAAATAACAAGTAGATCATTCTGTTAATCAAAAACTATCATTAATTTTAGGAAATAGTGGTGTTAATTATATTATTAAAGACTAGTAATGAAAAAACATATTATTTTATACATGGTTCAACTAAAATACCATGGATGAAATAGTAGAATATTTATTTGAGTAAAAATTGATGTTTTCAATTTCTATATAGTAAAAAAATCTTATTGGATAAACATATTTTTTATATAAATATCAAGGGATAGAAACTAGATAATTATAGGAGGGGGACTAATAGTATAAGAATAACAGAATGAGGAAAAGAAAACTAGAGGGGCCCATATACTTTCACCTAGTCCACATAGCTAAAACCATATAAGAATAATCCTGACTTCCCACAGTAACCCCTTTACATCCCATCTAATAGATATAAAGACCCGATATATAATGATTAAAAATATTCACATGTCCTGATGACATATCACCCAAGTATATTATCATTTAACTACTTTCTATCTTCCCATGGTCTATATGTGGGAAAACAGCTAATCCACTCCTCCCAACAACCCAGCTGGCCCCCATTGAAAAACCCCTTCAACACCTTCTAGAATGATCATCTCCATTGATCTAGATAATCTTATTTAATCCCTATCACTCATCATCCCATTGAAATCAGTCTTGTCATCAAGACTGAGGAAAATAAACTAATATCAATTCACCATCTATTCATATGATCTCAAAAAACTATTAATAATGGTCTTTGATGGTCTATAGTACTATAGAAACTAATTTTTATTCACACATTCATTATGTAGTTGAAAAGTAATCATTCATAAGTTTCTTCCTGATTTATAGTCCCATTGATGGTCTACCATTTTCTTAGAATATGCCTTATAGTGGAAAATAACTTGTGATTAGCTATGATATATCTCCCTATACCTAGTTTCAAACAATACTAATTTATGGACTGTAATATGATCATGGAAAATTCCATCTGTGTCTATAATCCATGATGGCTTCAATGGCTATGCCTCCATGGCATATATTCCTTCAAAAAAAGATCTAAATTCTATATGAACCAATGTAGTGTGTTTGGAAGCTTTTTATAGTTTTAGAAACAAGAAGAAAATTTCACCAACATTATTATATCTAGAAAGCCACCTATTAATGATTCTTGGTTCATCCTTAGTCCATTATGTCATGAACCATCCGTCGATGCCCTGCACAACTGATCTGGAGTCATGCAGTTGTCCTCCCGTGGGTCTGGTCCTTGTGGACCTCTGTGTCATTTGTCTACTACCAGCTGCAGAAGACTCTGCTACATGTCGACTAGTGGTGGGTCTCACTGTCGGATACTGCTCAACATGGAAACTCTCTACTAGGAGGGCTCTCTCTAGCACTCCCGCCTACATAGAGATGCTGAGTGAGATCATCAAAGACCTGATCTCTCACCTGAGCCCCTACACGAAGGTCCAGGCTCTGAATAATGGGTCTCACACCATATCTGTAGAGTAGCATGAAATTTCCGTGAAACTCATTGAGTAATGAGATACTATCATACTACCCTATTGTAGATGTAGTAGCTCCTGTATCCGCACCACACATAGGGTGGATGGGATAAAATCCACCCGAAACAGGCTCTGGAAGTCTACCCAGATAAGTGCCGCCTCATCATGCACCGGGAGCATTAGGCTCCACCATCTGCCTGATGCTTCCTGAAGGAGACTCATGGAAAGGATCACCATAAGGTCTGATGGTATCCATACTAGTCTGAATACTATCACCACAACCTCCAGACAATCCTTAGCTGCCTGTGGGTCCGTCTCTCCCCTGAACCTGGGCGGCCTCTGGCACTAGAACTCATCCAACACGCTCAAGTAGCATGCATCATCTGTTGCTGGGGCTGGTGGCATAGTAGACCAACGGGTAGTGGTACTGCTGGTACCTCTGCTGGAATAGGGCCCCACACCGAGGTCTTATCACTCATTGGGCTATCGGTGCGTACAACTCTCGAGGCTTTAGCTGGTTGTCCATGAGGAGGCATCCTCAAAGAAACAGATGAGGAACTGTCAAAAATTATACCTGGTGAGCTAACTTGGTTTAGCTGACTTAAAGAAAAACTTCTGAAAACACACACACAATCAGTGTTTTCGTGTACTGAGTTGGAAATAAGAAGATAGGGTCCTGGTGTATGGATACGTAGGCCGCCACACCAATACTAGACTCCCTGAACCTGAAATCCATATTTGGTACACTTAACACTATTACTTCATAGAAAAGAATGATCAGAGTCCTATGTTCTGTAGTAGAACCAACTCTTCTAATACCAATTTTCCATGACCCATCCCCCGGGGCCCGTGTCGTGACTACCCCAAGCCTGCCTTCCATAGGCCAGGGGCTGGAGACTAGCACCAAAGGTTAAAATCCATAAAACTGGGAAGCCATTCTCTTTATAATGTGTAGACACACACAACAGAGTACGAGATGGAAGTAAAACACTAAGAAAAACTGTATACAAAGGAGTGATGAAATGTAAAAGTGTCCGGAAATAAATTCCCAATAGTAAAGTACAAGTACGACTGAAAAACAATTACAATTAAAGAAAAGGTAAAGCATCTACTGGGTCACACTCTAGGTATCCCAACCTAAGGGTAGGTACAGATAGCCTCCTCAACACTCCACGTCCGTCAGTATCCTCCGTGTACCGACTCATCGTAAGGTCCACCTCTGGGTACCGTCTGGTCCTGGTACTCTGATCCTCAGTTAGCGTTGTCCATTGTCTACAACCAACATAATGAGGTGCGGGCATAGCGCGTGCATGGGTGAGTATAACGATACTTAGTAGGGACCCCGAGACCCTCAAGGTCTCAAAAAATTCAATAAGGATAAACCAAAAATTATGAAATCAAGAGATAACCTGACTTAGGTATATTCCCAGACATATAACTAAGTTACTGAGTAATCCATATCAATCATGAGGTAAACAAAAACGTTACTGACTCATCATAAACCAGGATTTTATTCTAGGGTTAGTATCAAGTAACATCCCCAATCACACTGTCAAAATCTTGGCTGCTGGCGTACTCCTCCTATATTGAGTATTGTGGGCCTTCCACATCACACAGAGGAACTTCCCACTATACTTGGACTGCTGGGGTACTCCTCCTGTTGAGTATAGTGGGTCTGCTACATCACACGGAGGCGCTCCCCACTGTGGGTCTGGCGTGTCATAGAGAGGTGCTCCCCCTCGTAGCCTACTGAGGTACTCCTCCTGTCGAGTACCGTGGGTCTGCCATGTCTACATAGAGGCGCTCCCCACCATGGGTCTACCACGACACCAAGGCACTCCTCATTAGGCTTCTCGAATCTCTCCGAGTCAAATCGGTCAACAGTCTTCAGGTCTTAGCTAGCTACTAGGTCTCTGCACTATGCCTGCTCGTCTCCGGGAGGATCCACTCCATGATCTGTAGGTCGATACTCCAACAATCATTAATTCCCACATATAAGAATATATCAATGGTCCGCCACTTCATATAGGTCTCAACGCAACTGAAGGCGCATCAATCGGACAAACGGTCTGTGAGTTATTAGCTTTTTAGTCCTAGGGGCCCAGTTGGATTCGTGTACTATCCAACCTGACAATTTCTCATCTTTACCTCAAACTATAGTGGGGTATTATCAAAGGGACCGTCATGCTCTATGATTACCAGCACCGCTGGCGGTTTGTCAAATGGACGTTGGGTTCCAATGAAAGTAATGTGTTAGTAGTGGGCCCGAGTCTTGTCCTACATGGTTAGACTGACTCGACCCGACCCGGTCTGGCCTGACCTGGTCTTGGTCGACCCAGTCAGAATTGTTGGGTCTAGCCCGACCCATTGGGTGGGCCAGCCTGTTAGGTTTGGCCCAATATGGGGGCCAGTTCAACCCGAAGTGTCGCGAAGGTGCGGTTTGGCACGGCTCGGCCCAGAGGGAGCGGCCGGGCCAGATCGGCCACGACGCCGAGAGGGGGACAACAGACTAGTTTGGATGGCCAGGTGGCCGGGAGGTACCCGAGAAGGGTACGAATAGGTGGGACGGTGGGTGGCCGGTTCGGGCATGGTGCGGCCAGTGCGGGACGGTGCGTTTCGGCCAGTGCACATTCATGTGGGCTAGTTCGAGAACGACTAAGAGGTTAGGTCGGAGGCGGGTTCTAGTAGGGCGTGCTAATCACTAGCATGTACGGTTCGGGAAGGGCGTGGCCAGGCGGGCCAATTCCGGCATAGCCAGGTGGTTCGGCGGTAGGGAGGCACGCGACCAGGCAGGTCGGTGACCGAGAGGCGCGCGACATGGAGGTTCTGTGGCCAGGAGGCACGCAGTCAGGCGGTTCAGCGGCTGGGAGGAGCGCGGTTAGGCATTTCGGCAGCTTGGCCAAGCTGTCCGGCGGACTGCCGGGAGATCGGGAGGTCAATGGTGGTCGGGAGCTGGTCGGTGTGGTCTGGTGGCGGGCTGTCGGTGTCGCACAGCCCTAGGACCGCGGTTCGGCCAGAAGCACCAGAGCGTAGTGGGGGTGGCACGTTTCCTGAAGGCCGCAGGTAGCGCGGCCTTTGTCGTCATCGTTTTTGTCGCCTCGTTGCTCATCACCATGATGAAAGGTCAACATAAACAAGATTGGCATAGGGGTCATGCCATGTTGGTTTGGCCCACACCCTTCGTGTTTAGGGTGGTATAAATTGGTTCATCAAAAAAGTACGATGAACAACAATTATTTTACAACCATGCAAAGAAGTCTTTCTATCCATAGAGGAGAAAGAGATAAAGGATTAAAATACAAAAGTAAGCCCCCTACCTTTGATCTTCATCTAATTTCTGCGACTCCGTCAACGAATGACGAATGACGATCAAAGGTAGGGGGTTTACAATTGTATTTTAATCCTTTATCTCTTTCTCCTCTTCGGATATAAATAATTCATTACGTGGTTGTAAAATAATTGTGGTTCATTTTACTTCTTTTATGAAACAATTGATACCACCCTATACGCGGAGGGTGTGGGCCATACCATCATAGCCCATCCCCTACGCTGATCTTGTTCATGTTGAACATTCAGCATAGTGATGAGAAACGAGGCAACGAAGGTGACGACGACAAAGGATGCGCTACCCATGGCCTCTGCGAACCACACCGCCCCCACGACACTTTGGTGCTCCATTCCAAATTGTTTTACTTTGGGTGTTCAAACCTTGCCTCACCGCCATCGGCCCACACCGCATGGCTCTCGGCCGCCTAATCGCCTGGTCGCTTGCCTCCCGGACACTGAAACACCTGGTCGCGCGCCTCCTGTCCGCCGAAACGACGGGCCGCACGCCTCCCGGTCGCCGAACCACGCTGCCACGCACCTCCTAGCCGACGACCCGCATGACCGCGCACCTCCCAACCACTGACCCGCCTGGCCGCGCTCGAACCGTCCCACCTAGCCGCACCCTCCCTTAACCATGCTGGCCTATGCTTGCCATGCCCTGCCAGAACCGGCCGCCCACCGAACCCTCTAGTCGCGCCCGTACCAGCCTGCCTGGCCGGGCCCGGCCCGAACCGGCTTATCGGGTCTCTCCCTTCACGACCGCCTCTAGGACTCCTAGCCTTCCAAACTGTTTCGCAGTCCCCCTCGCGGAGCCCTGGCCAAACCGGCCCAACTGCGCCCTCCGAGACGAGCCTCACCTTCGCGACGCTCTGGGATGAACCGACCTAGAGCTTGGGCCAAACCTAACAAGCTGGCCCACACAATGGTTCAGGCGAGACCCAACAGTTCTGACCAGGTTGACCCAGACTAGGTCATCCAAGACTGGGTTGGGCCGAGTCGGTCTGACCTGGTCGGACTGGACCCGGGCACACTACTGACCCTTTAATTTCATTGGCCATTTCATTGGCACCAAACACCAGTTTAACATATCATTAGCGGAGATGGTAATATAGGAGCATGATCGTCCCATTGAGTATACCCCATTGGAGTTCAGAGTAAAGTTGAGATATGATCCGGTTGGATCGTACACGAATTCAAACGGGCCGCCGAGACTAAAAAGAAAATAACTATAGACCAGGCATTTGATTGATGCTTCGCCAGTTGCATTGAGACCTCTATGACTTGGAGGACCTTTGAGATACTACTAAGTGGGACTTGGTGATAGTTGGAGTATTGACCTGCAGATTTTGGAGCGGATCCTCCTGGAGATGAGCAAGCATTGTGCAGAGAACTAGTAGTTGGCTGCGACCTAACGACTTCTGACCGATTCAACTTGGAGATATTTTACTAGCCCAGTGTGGAGCACCTTGGTGTCGTAGCAGATCTTTAATGGGAAGCGCCTCTGTGTGAGCGTGGTAGACCCACAGTACTCGACAGGAGAAGTACCTCAGCAGGCTACGCAGGGGAGTACCTCTATGTGACGTGGCAAACCTATAGTGAGGAGTGACTCTGTGTGATGCAGCAGACCCACAATAATCGATAAGAGTACCTTAGTAGTCTAAGTATAGTGGGAAGCGCCTTTGTGTGATGCGACGGGCCCACAGTACTCTATAGATGAGAGTACTTTAGCAGCTGAAGTTTTGACAGTGTGGTTGAGGATATTACTTGATTATACCCCATGAATGAAATCCTGGTTTGAGTTGAGTTGGTAACTTTTGTTTTTACCTCATCATTGAGATGGATTACTTGGTAACTTAGGTATATGTATGGGCATATACCTAAGTGAGGATATATGTTGATTTTGTACTTTGTGGTTTAACCTTTTTGGATTTTTCAAGACCTTTAGGGTCTCAGCGTCCCTACTGAGTATTGTTATACTCACATCTGCACTGGATATACCCACACCTCATTGTGTTGGTTGCAGATGATGGAAAATATTGACTGGGGATCAGAGTAGCAGGAATGGACGGTACCCGGAGGTGGACCTCACGACGAGTCGGTACACAGAGGAGACTGATGGACGTGGAGTTCTAAGGAGGCTATATGTACCTACCCTTCAAGAAGGGATCCCTAGAGTATGACCCAGTAGCTACTTTACCTTTTCTTTAGTTGTACTTGTTTTTCAGTTGTACTTGTACTTTCCTGTTGGGCTTGTATTTCTGGCCCCTTTTACTTTTCAACACTCCTTTGTATACAATTTTTCTTAGTGTTTTACTTCCAACTCGTACTCTGTTGTGTGTGTTAACACATTATGAAGGAAATTCCTTCCCAGTTTTAGGGACTTTCTTTTTTAGTGCTAGTCGCCAGCCCCAGGCCTATGGAAGTTGGGCTTGGGGTAGTAACGGCACGGGCCACGGGGATGGGTCGTGACACATTATTTGTGCCCTAGACATAGTGGTTAGTTGGAAAGGTATGCCATCATCCCTGATGATTTCTATATGTACTATAAATATAGAAGCTAATTGTTATATTGATACTCCCATCCATATCATGATCTTCTCATATTACATTTCCTTTAAAACTACAAATTTTTTGGGAGGTTATTAGTCAGGTTTAATATTATTTTAGAGTTTTCCATTTGTGAAAAAAGTATCAATAACTAACCTTGGGAATGAACCACAATATGGGACTGCATTTTATCTTTAAACATTGGATAATTCATTCCTCATACTTCCATTAAGTGCATATCAGTGAGATTTAGTGCCAGAAATGGTCCTTCCTCAGCTTCAATAAGTATGTTATTTAGGTAACAATAAAAGTATGTGAGGCTCTTCTAGAATTATATTTTTTCATTTTTAAATAAATTCATCATCAATTCCAAATGATATAAATTTATTCAAGGATTTTCATTTGGTGATCTCAGGGGTTCAGATGATTTCAAGGACATGATCCCATAGTCACATGACAATAGGGAGTGATGAATATCCAATAGCATTTTGGGTATTTCTCCCCTTCACTAGAAAATTTTGGAAGTACATCATTCTCCTCCCATGTAAGGACATTAGATAAGTTATACCAAGTGATAAAGGATTACCTATTAAGAATTTTTTTTTGAAAAAAATAACATTACATAGAAACTGTAGAATTATACGAGGGAGGAATAAAAAGATAAGGAGAATTGAAGGAATAAATTTAGACATTAGAGTCACATTCAATCTCCCCCAATACGCATGGTTGATTCTCTAACATAATAATTATGTCTTTCCATGGTACCCCCTTCCATAATCCTCCTATGCCCATAAAGACCCTACAACTGATCCCCAAAAAGTTTCCCATGGCCAGAAAAAATATTCCCCTCATATATTCTACTCTAACTTCTTCCCAACTCCCCATGTTCTATATATGATTAATAGCCTAGCCCCTCCCCCTAACAAACCTTGTTTTCTCCCCTAGAACCCACCCATTCTAACCCTTTATGAAATATCCTCCATGTTGTTCCAATTGTGTTATTTACATCTATATGATCTCTATCACTATATGTTCCAACAGTTATGACATCAAAGCCACATACAATACATTAAAACATTCTAATAAAAAACACATTTAAATCTTGTATAATTTGATCAAAATAAAATTCCATGGTAATTATAGAATACATATTTATTTTTAAACTTTTAGTCTTTATCCTGATCAAAAATATTTCCAATCCATCATATAAACACATATGTTAAACCCTGGGTTTGTGCCCATGTATTTTTTAAACACTTCATAACACTCTTTCTCTCCCTTTTCTATCATATATTTATTGTCTAGAGTTTTCCCTATTCTGTGATTTTTTATAAGGATGGTATGATTTATCAATTCATTATATACTATTATAAACTCATGATGATCTTATGACATTTCCTACGTTGAGTATAACTCACTTAGTTTGAGGTTTTATTGGTTTATATTCATAAATGAGAATAGTTTTATTTTTTGATAAAGAGAGAGTGTTTGATATTAAGGATATATGATGAATGAATTTAAGAATACTCCAAGAGTTCTAAAAGAAAAAGAATGATGGATCCATTTTGAGTTGAATGCATGTTGTTTTATTTGTTAGAAATCGATGAGATGATGGTTGAAATTGTGGTGTTTAAGGATATGTGAACATTTTAGTGATTATTTAATGAACATTCATTAAATATATTTAAATATTTCATATCTAGATACTTTTGAAATCATGGTCTACGATTTTCTTGTGTGAAAAACATAAATGAGTTGTATCCCACAATGTGATCATCTGTAAAGTAATTAGAGATTTTACTTTTTTATGATAAGTATATTTTAAAACAAAACCACATGATACATTATTCATGAATACTTATTGGGATATTTAACCAATTATTTCATGAATAAATGTTATATAATAGAAAAACTAGTAGATTTAAATCACAAAATGTGTTATAAAAAATTATATGAATATTTCTAAATATGTGATATGGATAAATGAATAATCGATGAAGTAAAGGATCTATTGAAAATAAATAATTTTGTGATATCATATAATATGTTTTAACTTCCTAGAACATTTTATTACACCAATTATGCTAAGTGGTTGAAAACTTACTTTTTGATTTTCCTTTAAGTACATCATGTGTGAAAGGGATTATCCTAATAATTGTAATGTAAAGATTATTTTCTAGTGGATTGTGTGTTATTAGACTTTCTCCAAACCATACCAAGGTCATAGCTTTTCATATTTAATAGTGAACCTTGTAAATACTTTTGTTCCTATGGATGTGTGTTTGCATTTTTTTTAGTAGGTAATATATTATTTAATAGGAGGCAAAGGATGTTTCAATTGAATGGAAACTTAAAAAAAAGTCTCACTGATTCACCCCCTCCACCTCTCAGTAATACAATTATCATGACTTGTCACTAACAGGTTGTATTAGAGGGAAGGTTCCCTTTTCTTATTCATTACTAATGGAGAATTTTAATTTTGTAAATAGTAAATGTATATTTTGTTTTTTATGGAAACAATTATCATGTCAAGTAATATAGAATGCTTCCTTATCTTATGTGTATTAGTTAAGATGTTCTTGTTGCTGCAATAGTTTTTATCTCAAAGATGATAAAGCACCTCTTTCATTTGTTGATAAGATGAACCTTGAGAATTATGGAAAGTCTAGGAATGTTATATAATCATCACTTTTTGGAAGTTAATTCTTAAGAATGAAAGGTTTTTCCACAACTAAAGGTATATGAGATAAATCGAAAAACATATGTGATGGAAATACAATATTGAAGAGGTAAAAAATTCAAATCTAATGACTGAAGTATAAAGACTTGAATATGAGTGAGAAAAAATCGGTTGGGGAAATCATTACTAGGGAAAATAAAATTTTAATTACTAACATATGTCTTGGTGAAAAGTTATATTGTTCCATAGTTTTTGAAAAGATACAGAGAATCCTTCCTAACATGTTTGATGCAGATGTTTCTTTGTTGGAAGATAGAGATGCTGAAACATTATCTCTTGAAGATTTTCATAGTACTCTCATTACTTATTAAAATACAAGGGATAATTATATGAAATAAAAAACTAAATATGATAGATAAATGTATTTAAATGGTACCAAGAAAGAAATGATTATTCTTGAAGTAGAAGATAGATATTTTGATTCCAAAAAAGAGGTATGTAAAAATATTAATGATATTATATCCCTATAATCTAAAAATGTGAAAAGAGGTATAAAAAGGTATAAAGTTAAACTTCATTTAAAATGTTTTGGATATAGATTCATTGGGAATTTTGATGATAATTTTCTTCAAAGAGGTAATAAAGAATAAAGTGATGAAGAAGAATGTAAATAAGAAGAAACAAGACCAAGAATAATATGAAATAAAAAGAATGATAAAGATAAATTCTACTCTAATCGGAAATATGATTTTTTTTCCAAATCCAAATGGATATGTTTTTTAGATAAGGGTGGGGATAGTGAGGATTATAAAAATTATGTTGAAGAGAACATGTTTATTGCACTATTTAATTCATCTAGAAAAAGAAGTAGTTTCTCTGAAGAAGAATAATGTGAAGAGGAATCCAAAAAATCTATTTAGTATGCTGCTGAAATAACTTTTTTTTGCAACAATGAATGATAAATAATTCAGAAGCAGCAACTCTGATGAATAAGATGCTCAAACATAAATTCATTTGATTGTAGAGTTGATGGAATTTTTTAAAAATATCACAAGGCTTGAATAGAAAAAAAAGTAGAAAGATGAATGTTCCTCAATATACCACCTAAAAATATGTTGATGATAAGAAGCAGAAGCTAGAAAAATAAATTGATTATTTTTAGAAATCACATGATGAGAAATATAATATTTCTTATCATCTAGAAGTGATACTGAAAACAAAATAATAAAATTCTAACATGGTCGAGAAAAACATTATAAAGCTAAAGAGAAATGTACAAGTATCAAAAAGAGTATTACTGAATTTTGTGAAAGTTACTATAATGATAAATCTGAGAAGCTCAACAAACATTAACTTTAATGTTTTAAAATAAATAGGGAATTTTATCTGAAAAAAGGAATGTTGTAAAATTAATGTATGTAGACAAAACCAAAAAAAATAGAAATTAAAAGTCTCAAATACCCTTGATTCTAAAAATGATTTATCTGGATCCGGAAAAGTTTCCAATACTTTTTTGACTGATAAAGCAGGCTAAAAATAAATACTCTAATTGATAACATAAAGGTTTGTGGCTTCGAAAATAAGGAGAAGCGGATGGCTGAGAAACATATTAAAAATTCGTGTCAATATAGATGTTTTAGAAGAAAATACTCAAGTTATGGCTACTACTTTTTTTGTGGTGGATTTGGACCTAAAACAAATATGTGTTGGTTTAACCAGAATTACTTCTCATATTCCACAACTTATTTAATGAAGGGTTTGAGGGGGAGTTATTTCACACAAAATAAGAAGTCTTAGATGGTTTTCTTAAAGAAACATTGGAAGAATGATGTAAGGATTGAAAATATGTTCCAATAAGTGGAAACTATTTGTGAAAGGTGTAAACAGCCTAAACACCTTGAAAAAGTATGTCTTTTTTTCTACCGTCACAACAAAATGTTCCTTACAATTCTATAAAATTTGGTGTTTTGGAAGTTAAGAAAAACATATCTATTTATTCTAAGAAGAAAGAGTGCTTAGTTATCTAGCTGGAATAAGTTGACTTGGAAATAATGTTATAGGAAGCACAAAAATCAATAAAAGAAAAGGGGATGAAACAACCTTCTAAATATAGAAGAAAAGTTGAAAAAAAGGTATCAATATATTAGTGTTATGATCAAGAGAGTCATGGTATCAAAATTTGTTCAACAGTCTAGCAAGAAAAAAAATACAAACACTAGATAACTGGTACGAACTAATTGTAACAGTGATATTTATAAAGATGAATAAAATTTGACATCCTCATTAGAAGATTACACAGGTAAGAATAAAGAAATATCAAAACTTGATAATCATGAATTGAATGAATAAATCATGTCCAATGAAAAATAAAATAAAAAGAATAAAAACGTGAGACTGAGAGAGGACTCTATATCTGATTGATGTTACTAAGAAACAATCAAATTTTATCCTTATTCCCAATTTTTTATATTTTTAATAACATGTAGGTAATTAAATGAGTTTAAATAATGAATTTAGAATTGATGAGTCTCTCAAAATTACATCAAAAGAAATTAATGATGTTATGAATAATATAATTTTCTTGAAAAAGTTGTGTTTTTATAGACATGAACAATATAATATATTTGGGGAGATAGATGACGGTTATTTTTAGCTTAAACAAACTCTTTCAGGCATTTCCCTAATAATAAGAATGTTGTGAGAAACATAAAAAAGGGAATTACATGAATGTTGGGTTATGGACCACATTCTTCACATTGATTATATACTCTTCTTTTCTACATCGGCTTCACCCACATCGACAGAGATTTATCTAGTTAAAGGATCATTATTAAAAAACTCAGGTGATGCCTATACTGATGAATAGTTTCAGGTTTCTGTGTCAAAAAGTTTCAACCCCCAAAAAAGAGATCATTTGTCAATAAGGGATGGACGTTTCATGATATTCCCTTTGATTTTATTGTCAATAAGGGGGAGAGATATGAGAAATGGGTAGAGTTTAAAGAAATATGGTGATCATAGAAGGAGTGGAGAGAATAAAAAGTGGGAAAAGAAAAAAATACCACATTGTATTTTCATGTGGTAGAAGTGGTTGAAGTGGGAATTGAAATAAAATAAAAAGGGGGATATTTTTAGGTATAAGTTGTTTTTTGGTTTTATATTTTTTCAATTGACCAGTATGTTAGAGAAATAAATTATGTCAAAAAGATGATGGATGGTAATCTTGGATGAATAAAGTTTTCTATTGGATTCAGGACATCTTGAAGAATATTTATGATCCATCAGATTAGAATATTGATAAAAAGTAATATTTTTTTGTAAATTTCATTCACCATTATAATCATTATGATTTTTTAGTGAACATTTTTTCTAGAATAGAAGAATGTAATTCTGTATAATTTTTTATTTAGTTAAAAATCATACTCATATTGGTTATGAAAGTCAATTGTGTTCAAAATAAGTTGTTTGGAAGTAAAGGTTCTTATCGGACCCACCTTGGTTTCAGAATTGGAATATATTATAATGAGGAATTTATTGTAATAAGATTCACAAAAAATATGGAATGAAAGGATCAATTGCATTAAGAATAAATCTATCTAGAATTAAATATCCACTAGATTCACACTGAATTCGATATGAAGAAATGAATGGTTTTGATGAAGAATTAAGGCCTTTTGGGAAATGATTACATAATTGTGATGATGTTTTTCATATTTTTATTTTACATAAATCATATGTAATTTTTAAAATATTATGATGAATGTTTGATGAAATAAAGGGGGTGACAGAGATGATGGAAATCATATTCAGGTTCATCAAATCAGGATGAAGAGGAAAGAGGATGTTGTCGATCATATTCAAGTTGATCAGACCTAGGTGAAAGGAAAGTGGATGTTTTTAGTCATATTTATATTGGTTGGATATGGATGAAAATAAATAACGATACTGAAGATCATATTCAGTTGAATCATATTCATCCGGGTTGTATTTAGAAAAAAACATTTATGAACAATTGTATTCCGGATGAATTGGAAAGAAGAAATATTGGTAGAGTACCATATGATAGTTATCGTGTTCAAAGGAGAAATAATGATGTTGATGGAAAAATATAAAGAAGCTACCATGTGGTATCATATTCGAAAGAAAAATAAGCTTCTAATCAGACTCAGGATGCAGTCATATTGAGATGATGAATTTATTAATACCTATGAATGATTATAAAGAAATAAAATATAATCGACAATGTTGTGAACCATTTAAATGTGGTTGAATTTATTTTTTAATGTTCATGTGGGTTAATAAAAGAGATGAATAATAATTTGTATAGTTCATGTGAGTCAGGAGATGAACTGAAGAAAATTTATAGATGTGTTGATGAGTGGGGGCTTGAAATTAATAAGAGTTTATTATCAATAACTTTTACAAAGAAATCACATTAAAGAAATAATATTGAGTAAATCAAAATTGAAATTTGATATTGGATTGAGAAATTCGATCTGAAAAAGTTATAGACATGTAAATACGAAGAAGATATGAATGATCAAGAATAATTGAGAAGCATCGAGAATAGTTGAAAACCTCAAAATGCATTGAATATTTTAGGGGAAATTGATATTTGGATGGATTTATTTGAGTGGGAAAGGATTTGGGATTCCCACTAATATAATCCTTGGGTCACCTATAAAAGGCGAATGGTACATTGTACTTTTTTGAATATGGATTTAATATTCACTATAGAATAGGGTGAAGTACCGAGTTTAAGAGAGGGAAATATTTTCCACACATATCGATGTTAAAGAAGTTTTGATAGAAAGATGTCATATGAGAAGAGATAGGTTTGAAACAATATTCCTCAGATCATCATATATAAAATTCATTGTGTTCACATGTATATCATATTTTTCTTGTCATCGTATTTAGATGGTGATCTGGTCCAACTGGATTAACAAATTTAGGATTTCCGTATTGGTATTTCCACACTGGGGAAGAAGGAATTTTGAATTTTTTAAACTGTATTCTGATATATTTATTTCTATCAGATTGGGAAGTCAATGTTGAATATCGTATTGGGAGATCATATTTGAGAATCAGTGTTGGAAGATCGGACTGGGAATGGAATTAAATTCTATATCAAGTCCTTGAAGTTATTACCATCTTCTGGGTAAGAAATTAAAGATTTTTATT
Organism: Viscum album; assembly: GCA_963277665.1. Taxonomy (NCBI): domain Eukaryota; kingdom Viridiplantae; phylum Streptophyta; class Magnoliopsida; order Santalales; family Viscaceae; genus Viscum; species Viscum album. Next base: position 38,782,460 of record OY728138.1, read on the forward strand.
TCAATTGAATACAAATGAGGAGTTGATAAAGAAGCATTGGTAAAATGAACTATTACAAATACATTTTATTAACCTATTTGTTCTTAGAAAGGCCATATGTACTTTTGTATTATCTTTAATGTACTTTATATAACTGAACTATCATATCCTACTCATTGTAATCCAAGGATTTTTTTCTAGTGGATTGTTTAGTATTTTATTTTCTCCAAACCATACCAAGGATGTAGATATTCATATTGAATAGTAAACCTTAAAAATACTTGTGTTCTTGTGGATGTGTGTTTGATTTTTTCAGAAGTTAATATATTATATAACAAGAGATGAAGTTTGATTCAATTATATGGAAACATGAAATAATAAGTATCACTGGTTCACCCCCTCCCCCTCTCGATGACACAATTATCTAGATTGGGCACTAAAATACCTATAATGATTTTGAAAGTAATTATTTGTCTCATATAGTACCAAAAAATCCACACAATTAGATGAGTTGGAGAAAGGACCTCACTCCCCCGAGATAATTTCTATTTTTGGAAAGGTATAATCTCTCTCTTGTGTTGAATGTTCAGATTTCCAATTCCTGGTTGTGAACATTTAGAGATGTTCTCTATGGTTTCACTTTCAAAAGGGAGACCTTTATTATGAGTAGGGGTAAATGTTATTTTGGGAAGGGGGAGTTCTTCATTGTCAGGACAAGGGGAGTGTAACATGGAAAATATTATTAAAATTTGTGATTTTTATAAAGTTCGATGAGGTTATTTTTTATTATCATTTGATTTTATTATTTTTTTCTCACACCGTTCTTGGCTCAAGTGGCATGAGAGTTGATTTTAAGGTAATCAATAATACACACTTTTAAGGAAATAAGTTTCAGTTGTTTTTATTATTATATTTGGTCATTTTTAAAATCCCTCGAAGGTTAAGGTGATAAATATATCATAATGTTTTCAAACAAACCCAAATTGTATTGTTTTTGAAAAAATCACTTTGAGAGGTTTTGAGTTATGATTATTGATAATCAAGAGTATATAATTTTTAATGAAGCCCATATGAGTATCTGTGTTCATATCTTGAAGCTGCAAGATGTTTGATGAAATATTTTAACCGTTTTAAGAATTAATCGTATGGATAAGGTTGATGTAGTCACGTGTAAGGTTGAGAAAAACCATTATAAAACTCATAAAAAAAATAAATTCATAATAATTTTGTATGGACTAATAAAGCCTAGTTTTATAAAAAAAACTTTAAACTAGGGTCACTTTATTTATTGATTGGTGAAAATAAAAAACAACCATTTAATAATAAAATTATTTTTTCAAGTAACTCTTAGTCATTTATTCATGGAATTAGAGTGAAAATTTTATATAAAAAATATGTTTTGGGCATTAAAATATGTATAATAACCCCTTATATTTCATCATAACGAAGATGAAACCGTCCTATTTTGGAATAAATAAATAGATAACTAAAACATATCCATCAAAACACAAAATCATTTCAGTTAATTAATCATGTATTCAATGGATTGAAATTATATTGTTCATGCATGGAGAAACAATCCTTAAAGGAATCACTTTCAAAAATCACGACACTAGACATCCATAATAAGGAAATGGGAACTTAAAAGGCCATAAGGAAAGATCAAATAAGAAAACTCTACCTTGAAATCAATAAAAACAGAACCCTTAGTCTTCAAGACCAATCTGGGGAAATAAAATAAAATAAAGGAGGGTACATGAAGAACCATTGAGGTTTTTAACTCGATAAATTTCAATAAAAATGGAAGAAATACAAGGGAGAAAATACAACGAGGGAGTATTTGAATGTGGTAGACCACTGGTCAGAGTCGTTGAGTGGGAGATAAATATTGTGGCCAAATAATTTGATTTTCTCGGGATAGAAGTGAAAAGTGACTTTTTTAAAGTTATGAATGACCATTTCACGCACTAGTGTAGAAAATGTTTTTTATGGCGGTGATTTTTTATTTTTAACATCTGGTTTTGGCCGACGTTATTACAGGAGACGTCGTAAACAGAGTTTTTTACGTCAGTTATTTTACAACCGACGTAAAAAATACAATTCTGAAGCATTTTTCACATCGGTTGATAAAAACGCGATGTGGAAAATGATTCGGAGGAGTGATTTATTATTCAGTTATTTAATAACCGATGTGATATATACTCTTTCACATCGGTTATTATATAACAGACATCATGAAGCACTCTTCCGAAGCATTTATCTTGTCAGTTATTTTTATAACCGATGCGATGAACCTGTCTTCCAAGAGGATATCAACGTTAGTTATATAATAACCGATGTAAAAACATATCGGCGACGTCGGTTATTTTATAACCGACGTAAAAACCATTTCCCATGAAGTTATTACATCAGTTTCTAAATAACTGATGTTATAAAAAATACCAATGCATTTTTTAGTTCGGTTATGAAATAACTAATGTATAAAAAAAATTTCTAAATAATCCCGAACCACTGTTGTGTCCAGCCATATCACCTGAAACAAAGAAAAAACTTACCAAAAATAGACCAGAAGAGACCAGAACCCTCCCCCCCCCCCACCACCCCCCTAGATGACCACCCACACCCGTGTACAGCCCCCACACCCCTGGACATCCCCACCTCCCCCTGAATATCCCCCAACACCCCTAGACCACCCCCACCCTCTTGTATACCCCCCACCCCTAGACAACACTCCCACACCCCTGGATAGCCCTCCCACACCCCTAAAACAGACCAAAAAGTTACCAAAAATAGACCAGAACCCCCTCACCCCACTGGACAGCCTCCACCACACCCCTAGACACCCCCACACCCATGGACTGCCCCCACCCCTAGACATCCCCCAACACCTCTAGACAACCCCCCCCCCCCCACACACACACCTGGACTGCCCCACCACCCCCTAGAAAGCGCCTCACACCCCTGGACAACCCCCACCCTCCTGGACACCCCCCACCCACACCCCTGGACTCCCCCCCACCCCAAGGGCTGCCCACCCCCCACACCCATGGACTACCTCCCCCCTCTTCCCACCCCCTGGACAGCCCCCCACACCCCTAGACAACCCCCACCCTCCTCGACACCCCCCCCCCACATACCCCTGAATTGCCCCCCCCCCCACCGACAAGACTTCCCCCCACTCTCCCGGACACCCACCCCCCTCCCCAATACCCCTAGACTGCCCCCACGCCTTGTATAGCCCCCCCACACCCATGGACAACCCCTACCCTCCTGAGCACCCCCAACCCCTGGACTGCCCCCCCCCCCCCACCACAACCCTCGAGACTGCCCCTACCCTCCTAGACACCCCATGGACATCCCCCCAAACCCATGGACAACCCCCACCCCATGGAGAGCCCCCTGCACCCCTAGACAACCCCCGCCCTCCTGGACACCCCCACACCCTTAGAATTCCCCCCCCCCCCAAACACCCATGGGACTTCCCCCAACCTCTTGGACACCCCCCACCCCACATGCCTGGAATGCCCCCTCCCCCTAGATAGCCCCCCACAACCCTGGACAAACCCCCACCCTCTTGGACCCCCTCCCCCACACCCCTGGACTACCCCCACCCCTGGAACTGCTCCCCACCCACTTGGACACCCCCACACCTCTAAACTGCCCCCCCCCCCCCCGGACAGCCCCACACCATTGGAAACCCCCCACCATCTTAAAAACCTCCAGGACATCCCCCCACACCCCTGGACTGCCAACCACACCCTGGACAACCCCCCACACCCCTGGACAACCCCCACCCTCCTGGACCCCCCCCCCCACACCACTAGAGTTCCCCCCACCCCCGAAACTACACCCACCCTCCTGGACACCCCCCACACCCCTGGAATACCCCCACCCCCTAGATAGACCCCCACACCCCTCGACAACCCCCACCCTCTTGGACCCCCCCCCCACATCCCTGGACTACCCCCACCCCCCGGACTTCCCCCACCATCCTGGACACCCCCACACCTCTGGACTGCCCCCCCTGGACAGCCCCTCACACCCCTGGACAACCCCCCACCCTCTTTCACACCCCCACACCCCTGGACTGCCCCCACCCACAGAACTGCCCCCCCCCCCATCATCCTGGACACCCCCTGGACATCCCCCCACACCCCTGTACTACCTCCCACCACCTGGACATCGCCCCACACCCCAAGACGACCTCTCACGCTCTTGGACACCCCCCCCCCACACACCCATAAACACCCCACCCTCAGGACTTCTCCCACCCTCCTCAACACCCCCACACCCATGGACTGCCCCCCCCCCCCCCCCCACTCCCTGGCCTGCCCCCTAAACCCATAGACACCCCCCCCTCCTGGACACCCCCACACCCCTGGATTGCCCCCCACCCCCAGGACTGCCCCCACCATCTTAGAAACCCCCCATACCTCTGGACTTCCCCCACCCCTTGAACATCCCCCCACCCATTGACAACCCCCCTCCCCCCCACCCTCCTCGACACCCCCACACCTCTAGACTGCCCCCCCCCCCACCCTTGAGATTTCCCCCACCCTCCTGGACATCCCTCCACACCCCTGGACTACCCCCACCCTCCTGGACACCCCCACACCCCTGGACTGCCCCCCATCCCTGGGACTTCCCCCACCCTCTTGGACACCCTCCTCACACACCCCTGGACTGCCCCCCCCCCTGAGACTTTACCCACCCCCTTGACACCCCCACACCCATGGACTACCCCCACCCCTGGACATCCCCCCACACCCCTGGACAACCTCCCAACCTCCTAGACAACTCCACACCCCTGGACTGCCCCCCACCCCCGGGACAGCACCCCACCCTCCTTGACACCCCCACCCCTAGACTACCCCACCCCTGGACATCACCCCACACCCCTAGACAACCACCCACCCTCCTGGACGCCCCTTACACCATGGGACTGCCCCACCCCCAGGACTTCCCCCCACCCTCCTGGGCACCCCCCACACCCCTGGACTGCCCCCACCCCCTGGACATCCACATACACCCCTGGACAACCCCACCCTCCTCGACACCCCCCATACCCCTGAATTTCCCCCACCTCCGAGACTGCCCCCACCCTCCTGGACACCCCCTGGACATCCCCCCACACCCTTGGACCAACCCCACCCCATGAAAAGCCCCCCACACCACTGGAAACCCCCCCCCCCTCCTGGACACCCCCACACCCCTATACTGCCCCCACCCCCAGGACCATCCCACACACCCATGGACACCCCTGGACACCCCCCCTCCCACCACACCCCTGGACTGCCTCCATGTTGGGAAAAAATCTCACAAGGTATCATTGAAGCATTTTTGAGGTGGTTGTGTTTGTTGACAGAGTGTCCAACTATGTTGTGATTGTTGACAAAGCAAACCATGTCATAAAAACTTGTTGACAAATGGGATTTCGTGGTGGAATGTCGATTTCTAGAGTTGTGGTTAAATGATAAATGTTTGATTCAAGAACTTCAACAAATGAATGGATGATCTGGAGGTGGTACAAAAAGAACAGTTACAAGGTGGCATCGTTTTCCAGTGTTAACCAAATTTTTGGGCCTAAAAATCATCAAATAAAGAAAAGTGGTTTTTGGAAAAGGGACTTCTGCACTGTGTACTTTAAGGCCTGGAAACTTGTGCGCCATTTTTTTTCAAGATCAGATCATCAAAATATGGCAAAGTGATAAGTGTCGTGCAAGTATTGGTGGTGTCGTGCAAGTGTCTTGTGCGCTGTGAAAGATACTTGCACGTCGATGCCTTGGAATCTTGATAACTTGCATTCCTATGTTATTTCAAGATTAGAAGATCAAAATATGACAAATGAAAGAGGTTCACGGAAGTTTGGAAGTGGGTCGTGCAAGTGACTGGCAGGGGAAGAGAACTGCGTTCTGAGACTTGCGTGCCAAGGGTTGACTCGCACGCCCTTGCACAGGGTGGTCAATTTCCCTATAAATACTGGACCACCCATCCTAATTTCTCAACAGAGTTCCACAATTTGAGAAATCAGAGCTCCCGTCACGCAGGTGTGGAAGTCGCGCAAGTGGTGGTGTGTCGCGCATGTGGGACGTCTGCGCTAGATTTGAAGAAGGGTGATTTTTGGTAGTTGCGCACCAATATTGGATTGTGCGTAAAGGGAAATGTGTCACGTAAGATTCGAGTTGAAGAAGCTTGTGTCGTTCAAGTGTTTGAGGTGGACTTGCACGCCAGTTGTGACTTGTGCACTGGTACTTGCGTGCCGAGATAGACTTGAGTTCCATGTATGGTTTATTTTTGGCAGTGATTTTTGGGTTTTGTGGAAGCTGGAAGTTTGCCTGATACCTTCGGTGCAAAGGGAGATTCATCCATGGGTGAAAGTTGGACTTCAACAGAGAATCCACATAAAATAAATGATGAATTGTTTCATTAAAATGAAGAGACCTATAGGTCTATAAACTGTGAGTTGATCCTTTCCGAAGAAGTGAGAAAAGGAAGAAGAAGCAGATGATCCTCTCCACCGGCAGTGAGCTAGAGATAGAGAAATAGGGAGTGACCCTTGGGAACGTTGTGAGCTGACGCTAAACATTGTAAAGGCAGTGAGCCCGAGACAAAGTGATTGTGCCCAAACATTGTATCCACATCTAGTAAAGGATAGTGGAATTTGGTATGACCGACAACTTGTCGGCGTATTCTCCTTGGACATATCCTAGTGAGGTGATCCAAGTAAAAATCTCTATGATTTCTTGCTTACTTCCCTGCATTTCATTTAAAGCTCCATCATCAGATAAAGAATAAAATATGTGATCATAATAAACACACTAGTGCAAACAAAGTGCCCCTTATAATAAAGAGGTCAAGATCTAGTGGGGCAGGAAGAACATTGAAAAAGAATATCCATACCCTGATTCACCTCCCCCCTCTCAGTGTATCTAGGCTCCATTTTGGTTATAAAAATTGGTATCAGAGGGAGGTTCCTTTTATCATGTTTGTTTTGACTTAGTGTAGTCGATATGTGTGGTTAAAGAATCAGTGTTCTCTTATCTCAGTGTGCCATTGAAAAGGGAATACATCAAAGAAGAATCAGAAGTCAGGTGATATCCATCAGTGTGGAAGTGTTTTTGGAAAAAGTGTGATTAAACTAAAAGAATCAAGCAGCTTTTTGAAGGAAGCCCTGGATGAATATGATAGGGTAAATATTGATTCACTCAATCATAATGTTGGCATGAGTGTAGTTCATGAAAATCAATGTGATACTAAAACAACTGATGATGAAATAGTTTTATGAAGGATGCCCCCAGTAGATGTTGTCACCATGACAAAGAAATTGGATCAGAAATTGGATGAAGAAGATAAATCTAAAGATATCTAGATCCATGTATTGGAAATTGAGGTCAACAAGATAAGAGGCTTAAATAAAAGGCTTATTTATGTGGCTACTGACCTAAAGGAGAAGAATGATTCTTAAAGTAAATAACTATAAAAGATGGATAAAATGAAAGTAAAACAAAAGGCTGATGATTATGAAGAGAATAAAATGTCAAAGGACGTTTGGAATCTAAAATCTAGAAATGATGATCTAGCATCACAATTTTCTGATGAAGTTCAGAAGAATCAAAGGCTACAACAAAAGAATGAATCTGTCTCTGAATCTGTTTCTCAAGAAAAATTGAATGTAATATAGCAAAGTGATATAGTATAAAAGCTCACACAATAACTAGAAGATGAGATGAGTTGTGGAAAAAATCTCAGAAGAGAACCCAATGCCCAACTTGAATCAAGAGATATGAAGATTCAGATGTTAGAAGAAGAGCTAAAATCAGTCAAGAATGAAATTGAGAAATCTAAATCCAAATATAAGCCAATGTTGAAGGATGCACTACACTTATTATTTTATTATCCTTTGGTAGGTGATGATGAAATGAAATCCAAATATGCTACATCAGAGGAGAAGCATGAAAGGATTGTATCATTCCAAAGGCCATCCATATTTGGAAAATATGGAATTTCATATAATGATCTCACTCTTATGCATGATAGGAATAATGCCGTAAAAATCTCCAGAGATAAGAAAAACCTTTCAGGTGCTAGAGATAGACCTAAAAAAGGCTTTTACAAGAAGAAATGATATCATGTGCTATTTTTGTGGGATTCATGGTCATAAATCAATATTTTGATCAGATGCACAAGAATACATCTCATGCTGTGAAAATAGAAACATTACCAGATCTGAGAAGAAGAAGATGTGTCATGAGAAATCAAAAAGAAGTTTATCTCAGGGGAAATCATTCGTTAGATTCTATTACTGTGGAAGAATGTGACACACCATGAGTATGTTTCAGGATGCTCAGGATCTCAATGTCAGAGAAAGAACTCAAGTTGCATCAACATCTCGATAGAGAAATTATGAAATTAGGTACACCTTTTATGGAAAATGTTTCATATGTTCTAATAATGGACATTTGGAAAGAAATTGCAGCATGAAGAATTCAAGAAAAGAAAAGGAGCACAGAAAGATAATCTTGAATCCAATGATGCATAATGAGAAATCATATATTTAGAGACAAAGTGGAATGTTGGAGAATATTCTTAGATCCTCAGGGGAATCACATTGTGCTGAACGAAAGGTGTATCTGCCACCTCCTCTGTCACACTCACAACAACCCTCTAATGAAGATCATGAACATATTTGGAAGAAAAATGGATGAAACACTACAGCTGTGAATAAGAAGAATCGAAAAGTGGAGGAAGGTGCAAGATCCTTGCAATAGTTAAAGAATCCATAGAATATGGAAAGAAAATAGATTCCTGTATAGAGAAATTATCAAGGAAAATATAATTTTGGTAGAACATCAAAGATAGAAATGTGTACTAGCGGGCTTAAACCCCAAATTGCGAGAAAGGCAAGGCATGCAGAATTTTCATATCATAAAAAGACTCAGCATGTAAGTAATGAATTCTTAGTCATATGGCCAGAGCAGTTGAAGTTGGTTAGGCAGTTAGAGGAAGCAATAAAGAGTTTGATGCGCTCCAAGAAAGAATCAAAGGGTTGACCCATCAGGATCAACCGCAATCTTCTTCTTGAGGATTCCAGAAGTACCCCTCTCCATATGTATAAAAATGCTATAAACTGACGATTCATGTGTTTCAGGTTTTATGGAGATATGATCCAAGGGGAAGTGACATATAAATATGAAAAGTGGAAAATTAATATGCTCCAGAGGTTCAATTTCTTGAAATCAGGTACATAAGGTGAAGAATAAACGGAGCAATAGATCACAATATGATGTGATTGTGTTATTAACTCCATCTCATGTTTCCTACACAGAGATCCAATTCGGTAGGCTTAGAAATTTGGTTAATGGGAAGATTTTGTATTCCAGATTAGAATAAATGATCCATGAGGAGAAGAATGGATATGAGTATAAATAGTGGGACTAACCCAAGGAAGTGTTTCATAACATCAGGGGAGAATCATTTAATAGAAAAATTAGATGCAATATCCATCAATGCAATAATCGGATGAATCAGATCAGGTGGTTTCAATCGATAGAAGATTATTGTTAGAGAAGTAGAAATAATCATGCATCTCATGCTTATATATTTTGATCTAACAATGTGGTATTAGCTGACTGCTTTCAGGATACCAAGAAGATACGAGAGAAAATCAAAGGTGTGTCAACAAAATTTTTAGAGAAGATGTTCAATGAAATGACATGATTGAATAATGACATAGTGAAAAATTTTCTGTTAAAAGTGAGGAAGTGATAAGAGACTCAAGGAGATCATAAGTAACTAAAAGTGATTCAGAATAGGATACTACTGGTGAGTACGAGGAAGCAAAATTTTTATCTACACAAAAGACAAAGATTTGTGCTGAAATTGACAAGCAGAATATCATCAGTGATCAGTGAACTCCTGTTCAGACAAGGAAAATGAAATCACTATAGCTGGAATATTCTCTATCTCAGGTTGAGCCGAAATTCTTTGCTGATGCAGCTAAAGATGAAAACTGGGTTCAGACCATGTTAAAGAGACAGATCAGATTGAGAAGAATCAGACATGGGAAATTGTTTCGAGGACAATAGATTAGGATGTCATTTGAACTAAATGGGTCTATCACAATAAGATGAATGAAGATGAAATAGTGATTCAAAACAAAGCACAGCTACTGTGCAAAGGATACTCCCAGATAGAGGGAATAGATATTTATAAGACATTTTCACTAGTTGCAAGGCCGGAAACAATCAGATTATTCCTAGCCATTATAGTTCAATGGAAGTTCATTGTCTTCCAGATGAATGTCAAATCTGCATTTAGGAATTGGACTCTAGAGGAAGTACTGTATATTGAGAATATAGATAGTTTTCTCATTAAGGAGGATGAGAAAAATGTTTGCAGGCTGAAGAAGGCATTATATGGGATGAAACAAGCACAAAGAGCATGGTACTCAAGGCTTGATCAGTACTTGAAGAAGCTTGGTTTCTAGCGTGGGGGAGTTGATTACAATCTCTATTTCAACAAAAATAGTAATCAAAGGATGATGGTGTTGGTTTATGTCAATGACATAATATTTGGCGGGTCAGATGAAGCTCATTGCAGACAATTTTCCGAATTCATGAAAAATGAGTTTGAAATGTCAATGATTAGAGAGCTAACGTTTTTCCTTGGTCTACAGGTGACAAAAGAAAGGAATGGAACATTCATTTCTCAATCCAAATTTTCCAAGGAGGTTTTGAGAAGGTTTGGCATGGATAATTCAAAGGAGAAGAAAACTCTGGTTGCTACCCGGATGAAATTATCAAAAGATGAGGATGGAAAGGCAATTAATATCACAGAATATAGGAAAATCATTGGAAGTTTATTTTACATGACCACGATAAGGCCTGATATTGTTTTTTACACATGCCAAGCAGTGAGATATCAGAGTAATACCAAGGAAAGTGACTTGCTTGCAGTGAAAAGAATACTTTGGTACATCAAAGGCACTGTGGATATCGGTCTGATGTATAATGACAAATTTCAATCAGTGTTATTGGGTTACACAGATGTAGATTGGGTCGGATTAGCAGATTATAGAAAATGTAAAGACCCGAAAAATTGAAGGAAAATTTTTTCTTAATTTTCTTTGGAATTTTACAAGAGCGCGGTTTCAGACGGCACCTGATTCCGAGGCCCGGAGTGCCCGGAATCAATTTCCGAAGTTTGGCTCGGGTACGTTCAGTGAACGAACGAGCGGGAATTTCTAACTTTTGATCCGGTGCTCGGAATTGAAATCCGAGGGCACCGATGAACTCACAGCGCCGATATTCGCTTAAGGAGACCTTTTCCGAGGTTGCGTTTATTTCGGGTTGAGAGTTAGTTTTTGGGAGTTTAGAATAAGTTAAATAAAAATTCTGGATTACAAATTTTTATTTAAACTTGTTGATTAACTTCTCTCAAAGGAAGTTAGGGGTGGGACCCACACCCACTTAACCTCCCTTGAGAGGATTAAGTGTGGTGGGGCCCACATGAACCCGAAACTTTTCATCTTCTCTCAAACTCCCTTAACCCCTCTTTAAATGACATGACAATTGTTATTTAATTTTTGGAGTTATCCTTTTTGAATTTCAAACCTTTGAAATTCTTTGTTATGTTTGTGAATAAAATAAGCTCTTATCTTATTTTGTTGGGTTAGAACTCTTTAGCCATCTTGTGAGGATTTGAGAGCATTTCTTTCTTCTTCAAACTTTGACGAAGAACACTCAAGCTTGACGAAGAACGCTCAAGCTCCGACGAAGAACGCCGCTCTTCTCTTCTTCGTCTTCCGTGTCAACGAAAGGGAACGTCGCTTCCTCCTCGGACTCCCTTCGTCGGCATACGAAGATTCGCCAACGACGTACCTCTTCGGACGTACCTCTTCGTCATTGGATTTGACGAACGATTACCGCGATGCCGGACCTCCGTGACGTTGTCGTCCGCGGAACGTTGACAAATCTTCGAACCTTATACCCAAGGTAGGGGTTGTTGTTATTTGTTTATTTATTTATCCTTGTTCGTGGTTCTAGCATGACTAACGTAAGGATTTTAAATATGTGTTATTGTTTAACGTGAGGGGTCCGGACCACATGAACTCGGCCGAACCCCCACCTTCCTTCTTGATGTTTTATATTGCGGATGAAACAAGGTGGCGTGGTGCCGTCGCACCACGCGGATATTCGCCCGATTTTTATTGCGTGGCGCCGTCGCGCCGCGCCATGGAAGAATCATCAAGAACGCGACGCCGTCGCGCCGCGTTGAAGGAAATGAAAGGCGTGGCAGAGGGGTGCAGTGTCGTCGCACCGCGCTGGACGACGAACACCGAGGCCGGTTCCGGGCCGTGGCGGGACGAGAAGACCGGCGGCCGGGCCGCCGGCGTCGGAAGCCGGAAACGGGACCGGTTTGCCGATCCCGTTGGAGAAAACCGGCCGGCAGTTGACCGGCCGGAAGGTCAAAGGCCTGGGGAAATAAATTCCCCCGGCCAGCTCTAAAACCCCCCTCTTTTATGAGGGGGGGGGGGGTAGGCAGCCCCCCGGTTTATTCAAGTAGGCCCCCACGAGGGGGGCCCGTTTCCAAAAGGGCGCGACACTTATGCCGCGCCGCCACTCCAAGAAGCGGGGGGCCTTGCCCCCACGGGAGCTTCCTCCGTGCGGTGCCAGGCTGCCGCGCCGCCGCGCGGCCAGGCCGCCGCGCCGCCTTTCCGCCGGCCGGCCGGGCCGGGTCGGACCGGACCCGGACCCCCCGTTTCGAATCTGTTTCGGTCTTTTAGCCATAACTTGAGCCACGAACCTCCGATTGATGAACCGTCTATGGAAATACGATCCTTGGATCGAGACGGTCATTTCGGTATATCGCACTCAAAGTTTCGGAATACTTTGAGTTCGGCCGGGTTGGTTCGTTCACGAAACCAACCGGGCCTTCGGAGCGGAAACGCTCATATCTTGAGCTACGGACGTCTGATTGACGTGCCGTCAGCTTGGTTGTGTTCCTCTTAGTGAGAAGGATCTTTTGGAATACTCTGCCCGAGGTTTGGATGCAGGTGGAGTACGGTCGGGTTGGTTTTTCCTTAAAAAACTAACCGGGCCCCGGGGACGAAAATGCCAAAAACTCTCAGACCGGGCGTCCGATCGACGCGCCGTCTGTTGCGTTGAGTTCCTGTTGACGATACGGAACTTTTGGATACATCAACTCTGGACTTTGTGACAGTTGATGTTTCAGCCTCTCGGCTCGTGGAGCGGACCCTCCGAACGAGCTTGCTGTGTACGGGAACCCTAGTGCTGGCTGCGACTGTTACTGTGACTACTACTGCTACTACTGCTACTGTGACTGTGACGACGACAGTACAGAGATTCTGTGTGGATTCGACGACGATGACTACAACACTCAGCGATCCTACGTGGATCAGTGCTACAGGTCCTGTGTGGCCCCGATCCTGTGTGGGTCCGATCCTGTGTGGGTCCTTGCGCTCAGCGGTCCTGTGTGAACCAGCGCCTACAGGTCCAATGTGGGCCCGATCCTGTGTGGGTCTTTTGCGGGGGTTAGTTACCTATCGATCATTCGTGGGTCCGATGACTTAGATGGATCAGAGATCATCTTTATCGTCTTTCGAAGAAGTATACCTGTGTGAACTGAATCCTGTTGCTTTCCTGTGTGGATTGTGTTGTGCTATCCTGTGTGGATTACGTTTTTCTTTCCTGTGTGGAATACGTATACTTTCCTGTGTGGACTGAGTTGTACTTGGGCTCGGAGGTTGGAGCGTATTGGAATTGATGACTTAGGTATATGTATGGGCATATACCTAAGCAGTGTCGGATGCTACTTCGTGATTGTACCTTTCTTCGTGGTTTATCCTTTGTGGATTTGAGAGACCTTCAGGGGTCTCAGGGTCCCTACTGAGTAGCTTATACTCACCCCTGCACGGGCTTTGCCCGCACTACGTTGTGTTGGTTGCAGACGACGGACAGCTTTGATCTTAGCTGAGGCTTGCAGAGCAGGACGGTACCTGGAGGTGGACCACTGGGCGGGACGTGCTCGGAGCGGACGGCGGGACCCGTGGAGCAGTGGAGCTATCTGTACCCACCCTTCAGGTGGGATTTCCTGTGGACAGCTCGGTGTATCGGCTTTTACTTTTCAGTTGATGTTTTCCCTTTCGAGTTGTACTTATTTTCAGTTTGGGTTTGTATACTGACCCATTTACTTTTCCACACTTTCAGTTGTACTCTGTTTTTCCTTAGTGTTTACTTTCCGCTTGCTTACTCTGTGGTGTTTGTTTACTTTACAAAGGCAATCACTTCCCTCTTTACCGGGATTTACGCCTTGGTGCTAGTCGCCATCCCCTTGCCTATGGAAGGCGGGCTTGGGGTAGTCACGGCACGGACCCCGAGGGCGGGTCGTGACAAATTGGTATCAGAAGAGTTTGGTTCTACCGCGAACTCTGATCTTTTCTATGTGAAGCAATAATGTTTAGCGTATTGAGTGTGGTTATCAGTCTAGGGAGTCCAGTGTTGGTGCGGCGGCCGACGTATCCGTACACCAGGACCCTGACTTCTGATTTCTGACTTAATGCACGAAAACATTGATTGCGTGTGTGTTTCAAAGTTTTCTTTGTGATTACTCATATCAGCTCACCAGGTATACTGTTCTGACCGTGGTGCACCTGTTTCCTTTTCAGGATGGCCCCACGATGACAGCCAGCTAGGGTTCCGAGAGTTGAGTGTGACGACAGCCCACCGAGCGACGAGGCCTCGGTGCAGGGCCCTTTGTCAGCAGTGGCACCGGCGGTAGCACTACCCGCCGAGCCTCCGATGCTTCCAGCGCCAGCCGCTGACGATGCACGTCACCTCAGCGCACTGCATGAGTTTCAGCGCCAGCAACCACCCAGGTTTCGTGGGGAGACGGATCCCCAGGCAGTAGAGGACTGGCTGGAGGCAGTTGTACGTGTGTTTAGGCTCGTGAGGACACCAGCGTACCTCATGGTGATCCTCGCTGCGAGCCTACTACACGCAGCAGCAGGACGATGGTGGAGCTTGATGCTCCAGGTGCACGATGAGGCATCTCTACTTTGGAAGGACTTTGAGAGCCTCTTCCGCTCGGAGTTCGTCCCAGCCACCCTTCGTGCGGTGCGTATCCAGGAGCTTCTTCAGCTGCGGCAAGGCATCATGACGGTCGATCAGTACTCGGCGAGATTTACTGATCTCTCGCTCTACTCGACCGACATGGTACGGGTCCCATTCTTCCGGGCCCGGACCTTCGAGCAGGGTTTGAGACACGAGATCAGGGCATCGCTGATCTCCCTCAGCATACCGACTCATACAGGAGTACTGGAGCGGGCCCTTCTGATCGAGAACTTCCTTGCTGAGTCTACACCAGCGCAGCGTCCCACCGCAGGGCGACACGTGGCAGAGTCATCTGCAGCAGGCAGTCGACGGATGACTCAGGGGTCCATACAGACCAGACCTTCGGGCAGACGACCTCAGGGCACTAGCTCAGCAGTGCGGGGCACATAGCGAGGAGCCAGTCTTTCGAGAGGCAGACAGTGCTACTCGTGCGGCGGGTAGGGCCACATGGCTCGTGACTTCCCGACCCGCCATGCTGAGGAGCAGCAGACAGTTGAGGGACCACCGAGGCAGAGGCAGAGGGTCGACCGTGGCGGTCCGCAGGGAGGAGGCGGACGAGGCAGAGGAGTTGGACGAGCAGCCGGTGGTGGGCGACGCTTTGAGGCTCTACCACCACCACCACCAAAAGGTCCACCCCGACCACAGGGAGCTAGCGGGCAGAGACAGGCACAGCTCCGGGCAGCAGAGGCCTACGACCACGGCGCACCCGAGATGATTCGAGGTACTATCTGTGTCTATTCCACCCTTGCTGCAGTTCTTATAGACACAGGAGCGAGTCACTCTTTCATAGCCGCTGCCCTTGTTCGGAGCTCGGAGATTCCGACAGAGCCGTTGGCTCGATCCTTACGGCTAGAGACTCCTACGGGAGCAGACTCGACGATTACGCACTAGTGCCGGCAGTGTGAGCTTACTCTAGGAGGCGAGAGCTTCGGCTGGGATCCTCTTGTAGCAGCGTCGAGGCCTTACGACGTCATCTTGGGCATAGATTGGCTATCTATGGTCCATGCGCAGATTGACTATTTTAGGCGCAAGGTGCATTGTGTACGCACCGACGGGAGCAGGTTCACCTTCACCGGCGAGAAGGGAGCCTTAGCAGCACATGACGGACTTCCGCGGAGGAGAGGACAGCCCATTACTCATCAGTTAGCTAGCCTCATCCTTGGAGCAGTTGACGTACAGAGTCCTGGTTTTCCTGCAATGGTGGATCAGTTTGCGGACGTTTTTCCCGACGACGTTCCAGGGCTACCTCCTCGTAGAGAGGTAGACTTTTATATTGAATTGTACCCCGGGACAGCCCCGATATCCACTCCAGCATATCGGATGGCCCCGGCCGAGCTTCTAGAGCTACGGGTACAGTTGGAGGACTTGCAGGGAAAGGTGTTCATCCGACCCAGTGTTTCACCCTGGGCTTCCCCGATATTGTTCGCCAAGAAGGCGGACGGGAGCCTGCGACTTTGTGTTGACTATCGTCGCCTGAACCAGGTGACAGTGAAGAAACAAGTATCCACTAACAAGGATTGATGACCTCTTTGATCAGCTCAAGGGAGCACGGAGGTTCTCGAAGATAGACCTCAGGTCAGGCTATCATCAGCTCAGAGTCAGAGACGAGGATGTGTAGAAGACGGCCTTCAGATGTCGGTATGGCCACTATGAGTTCTTGGTTATGCCTTTCGGTGTAACCAATGCTCCAGCAGTGTTCATGGCTCTCATGAACAGGATTTTTCAGCCATACCTCGATCGGTTTGTCGTGGTCTTCATCAACGACATTCTGATTTACTCTACGACTGAGGAGGAGCACGCCTATCACTTGCGAGTTATACTAGACACACTCCGAGAGCACCAACTTTATGGTAAGCTCTCGAAGTGCCAGTTCTGGATACGTGAGGTCCACTTCTTAGGACACGTTATCTCTGAGGCGGCAGTTTCAGTGGATCCCGCGAAGATCGAGGTTGTGTTAGCATGGGAGCCACCCAGGAGCGTGACTGAGGTTCGGAGTTTCTTGGGTCTAGCTGGATACTATCGGAGATTCGTGCCAGACTTTTCTAGAGTTGAGGCACCACTCACAGCTTTGACGAAGAAGGGGAAACCCTTCGTGTGGTCAGACAGATGTCAGCAGAGCTTCCAGGAGCTGAGGCAGAGATTGACCAGCACACCTATCTTGAGGTTGCCTGAGGAGGGAGTAGGGTATGTAGTTTACTGCGATGCATCAGGAACCGGACTCAGATGTGTTCTGATGCAGGAGCGGGCAGTGATCGCCTATGGATCACGTCAGTTGAGGCCGCATGAGCAGAACTACGCTACCCATGACCTGGAGT
Organism: Viscum album; assembly: GCA_963277665.1. Lineage (NCBI taxonomy): Eukaryota > Viridiplantae > Streptophyta > Magnoliopsida > Santalales > Viscaceae > Viscum > Viscum album. The sequence continues at coordinate 38,799,885 of OY728138.1, forward strand.
TAGCAGTAGTGGTCTTCGCTCTGAAGACATGGCGACAATATCTGATGGGAGAGCACTTTACAGTCTTTTCTAATCATCAGAGTCTTAGGTATATCTTCTCGCATAAGGACCTGAACCTGAGACAGCGGCGATGGCTCGAGTTCCTCCAGGACTATGACTTTGAGATAGTCTATACTCCTGGGAAGGGGAACGTAGTAGCCGATGCCCTTAGCAGGAGGACGGGCATTCAGCTACTTGAGGAGGCGACGAAGCAGCTAGCCTCTTTGCAGATATCCTTCGTGGATAGAGATAGAGCAGCCTTCCTTCAGTCTCTCACAGTCACTCCTCCACTACTGCAGTGATTCAGAGAGGCACAGCATGAGGACGCTGACTGTGAGACACGGCGTGCTCAGATATCCTCAGGACAGGCACCTGATGGTTTCTCCCTTGGAGCAGAGCACGACATCCTTTTCAGAGGACGTACCATGGTACCAGTCGCTTTGCGAGAGGAAGTACTGAGAGAGTTTCACACTTCTCCTTTGGCGGTACATCCTGGAGTGGCGAAGATGTACCAGGACCTCAGACGATAGCACTGGTGGCCGGGCATGAAGAAGGCAGTAGCAGAGTTCGTTTCTCGATGCCTCACCTGCCAGCAGGTGAAGGCAGAGCATCAGGTACCAGCAGGCTTGGTACAACCCTTGGAGGTTCCAGAGTGGAAGTGGGACGGCATATCTATGGACTTCGTGACTGGACTACCACGTACTTCCAGAGGTCACGACTCCATCTGGGTGATTGTTGACCGACTCACCAAGTCGGCACACTTCTTACCCATCAGAGAGAAGGGCTCGGCGGAGAGCTTGGGACGTCTCTACGTTCAGGAGATTGTGCGGCTCCACGGTGTGCCATCTTCTATCATCTCCGATCGAGATGCTCGCTTTACTTCCCGGCTTCGGAAGGGGTTACAGGAGGCGTTCGGGACACAGCTACGACTGAGCACAGCCTTTCACCCTCAGACAAATGGTCAGACGGAGAGGACCATTCAGACTCTCGAGGACATGCTCCGCGCATGTGTCCTCAACTTTGGTCGTATCTGGGAGGACCACCTACCCTTGGTGGAGTTTGCGTACAACAACATCTACCACTCCACCATCGGGATGGCACCGTATGAGGCATTGTACGGCCGACCTTGTAGATCTCCTTTGTGCTGGACAGACCCTGGGGAGTTAGCACTTGTGGGACCAGAGATGGTCCAGGCCACGACAGAGAAGGTCCAGGTCATCCAGGAGCGGATGAGGACAGCTCAGGGCCGGCAGAAGTCATACGCTGACAGGAGGCGGAGGCCACTAGAGTTCGAGGATGGCGACCATGTCTTATTGCGGGTCTCACCTCGACGTGGTATTCGGAGATTTGGCCGAGGCGGCAAGTTATCTCCGCTCTTCATCGGACCTTTCCAGGTTCTCAGCAGGATTGGCGAGGTGGCTTATTGCCTGGCTCTGCCACCTCAGTTGCACCGGGTGCACGACGTCTTCCACGTATCTCAGCTGAGGAGATACGTGCACGACCCGACGCACATCATTGACCATGGGGATCTTGACGTTGATGATGGGGCGACTTTTACGGAGGTCCCGGTGGAGATAGAGGATCGACAGGAGCGGGTCCTACGTGGGCGATCGATTCCTCTTGTGCGCATCAGATGGCAGCACGGAAATCTCCAGGAGAGCACATGGGAGCAGGAGGCTCAGATGCGTGCTCAGTACCCTCATTTGTTTCCCTAGTTTTTGATGTATCTTTACGGGGACGTAAAGCCCTGAGGTGGGAGTAATGTAAAGACCCGAAAAATTCAAGGGAAATTTTTTCTTAATTTTCTTTGGAATTTTACAAGAGCGCGGTTTCAGACGGCACCTGATTCCGAGGCCCGGAGTGCCCGGAATCAATTTCCGAAGTTTGGATCAGGTACGTTCAGTGAACGAACGAGCGTAAATTTCTAACTTTTGATCCGGTGCTCGGAATTGAAATCCGAGGGCACCGATGAACTCGCAGCGCCGATATTCGCTTAAGGAGACCTTTTCCGAGGTTGCGTTTATTTCAGGTTGAGAGTTAGTTTTTGGGAGTTTAGAATAAGTTAAATAAAAATCTTGGATTACAAATTTTTATTTAAACATGTTGGTTAACTTCTCTCAAAGGAAGTTAGGGGTGGGACCCACACCCACTTAACCTCCCTTGAGAGGATTAAGTGTGGTGGGGCCCACATGAACCCTAAACTTTTCATCTTCTCTCAAACTCCCTTAACCCCTCTTTAAATGACATGACAATTGTTATTTAATTTTTGGAGTTATCCTTTTTGAATTTCAAACCTTTGAAATTCTTTGTCAAGTTTGTGAATAAAATAAGCTCTTATCTTATTTTGTTGGGTTAGAACTCTTTAGCCATCTTGTGAGGATTTGGGATCTTTTCTTTCTTCTTCAAACTTTGACGAAGAACGCTCAAGCTTGACGAAGAACGCTCAAGCTCCGCTGAAGAACGCAGCTCCTCTCTTCTTCGTCTTCCATGTCAACAAAAGGGAACGTCGCTTCCTCCTCGGACTCCCTTCGTCGGCATACGAAGATTCTCCAACGACGTACCTCTTCAGACGTACCTCTTCATCATCGGATTTGACGAAAGATTACCGCGACGCCGGACCTCTGCGACGTTGTCTTCCACGGAATGTTGACAAATCTTCGAACCTTATACCCAAGGTAGGGGTCGTTGTTATTTGTTTATTTATTTATCCTTGTTCGTGGTTCTAGCATCACTAACGTAAGGATTTTAAATATGTATTATTGTTTAACATGAGGGGGCCGGACCGCATGAACACGGCCGAAACCCCTCCTTCGTTCTTGATGTTTTATATTGCGGATGAAACAGGGTGGCGTGGTGCCGTCGCACCACGCGGATATTCGCCCGATTTTTATTGCGCGGCGTCGTCGCGCTGCGCCATGGAAGAATCATCAAGAATGCGACGCCGTCGCGCCGCGTTGAAGGAAATCAAAGGCGCGGCGGAGGGGCGCGGTGCCGTCGCACCGCGCCGGACGACGAACACCGCGTCCGGTTCCGGGCCGCGGCGGGACGAGAAGACCGGCGGCCGGGCCGCCGGCGTTGGAAGCTGGAAACAGGACCAGTTTGCCGGTCCCGTTGGAGGAAACCGGCCGGCAGTTGACCGGCCGGAAGGTCAAAGGGCGGGGGAAATAAATTCCCCCGGCCAGCTCTAAAACCCCCCTCTTTTAAGGGAGGGGGGGGGGGTTCCTTTGGGGGGGGGGGGGGGGGGGGCAGGCGCCCCCCCGGTTTATTCAAGCAGGCCCCCACGAGGGGGGCCGGTTTCCAAAAGGGCGTGGCACTTATGCCGCGCCGCCACTCCAAGAAGTGGGGGGCCTTGCCCCCCCGCGCGCTGCCTCCGTGCGGCGCCAGGCCGCCACAGCGCCAGGCCGCCGAGCCGCCGGCTGGCCGGGTCGGGTCGACCCGGTTCAGGCCGGGTCGGCCCGGACCCGGACCCCCCGTTTCGAATCAGTTTCGGTCTTTTGGCCATAACATGTGCCACGGACCTCCGATTGACGAACCGTCTGCGGCAACGCGATCCTTGGATCGAGACGGTCGTTTCGGTATATCGCACTCAAAGTTTCGGAATACTTTGAGTTCGGCCGGGTTGGTTCGTTCACGAAACCAACCGGGCCTTCGGAGCGGAAACGCTCATATCTTGAGCTACGGACGTCTGATTGACGTGCTGTCAGCTTGGTTTTGTTTCTCATAGTGAGACGGATCTTTTGGCATACTCCGCCCGAGGTTTGGATGCAGGTGGAGTATGGTCGGGTTGGTTTTGCCTTAAAAATCTAACCGGGCCCCGGGGACGAAAATGACAAAAACTCTCAGACCGGGCGTCCGATCGACGCGCCATCTGTTGCGTTGAGTTCCTGTTGACGATACGGAACTTTTGGATACATCAACTCTGGACTTTGTGAAAGTTGATGTATCAGCCTCTCGGCTCGTGGAGCGGACCCTCCGAACGAGCTTGCTGTGTGCGGGAACCCTAGTGCTGGCTGCGACTATTACTGTGACTACTACTGCTACTACTGCTACTGTGACTGCGACGACGACAGTACAGAGATCCTTTGTGGATTCGACGACGAAGACTACAGCACTCAGCGATCCTACGTGGATCAGTGCTACAGGTCCTGTGTGGGCCCGATCCTGTGTGGGTCCGATCCTGTGTGGGTCCTTGCGCTCAGCGGTCCTGTGTGAACCAGCGCCTACAGGTCCTATGTGGGCCCGATCCTGTGTGGGTATTTTGCGGGGGTTAGTTACCTATCGATCCTTCGTGGGTCCGACGACTTAGATGGATCAGAGATCATCTTTATCGTCTTTCGAAGAAGTATACCTGTGTGAGCTGAATCGTATTGCTTTCCTGTGTGGATTGTGTTGTGCTATCCTGTGTGGATTACGTTTTGCTTTCCTGTGTAGAATATGTATACTTTCCTGTGTGGAATGAGTTGTACTTGGGCTCGGAGGTTGGAGCGTATTGGAATTGATGACTTAGGTATATGTATGGGCATATACCTAAGCAGTGTCGGATGTTACATCGTGATTGTACCTTTCTTTGTGGTTTATCCTTTGTGGATTTGAGAGACCTTCAGGGGTCTCGGGGTCCCTACTGAGTAGCTTATACTCACCCCTGCACCGGCTTTGCCCGCACTACGTTGTGTTGGTTGCAGACGACGTACAGCGTTGATCTTAGCTGAGGCTTGCAGAGCAGGACGGTACATGGAGGTGGACCACTGGGCGGGACGTGCTCGGAGCGGACGGCGGGACCCGTGGAGCAGTGGAGCTATCTGTACCCACCCTTCAGGTGGGATTTCCTGTGGACAGCTTGGTGTAGCGGCTTTTACTTTTCAGTTGTTGTTTTCCCTTTCGATTTGTACTTTACATTCAGTTTGGGTTTGTATACTGGCCCATTTACTTTTCTGCACTTTCAGTTGCACTCTGTTTTTGCTTAGTGTTTACTTTCCGCTTGCTTACTCTATGGTGTTTGTTTACTTTACAAAGGCAATGCCTTCCCTCTTTACCGGGATTTACGCCTTGGTGCTAGTCGCCAGCCCCTGGCCTATGGAAGGCGGGCTTGGGGTAGTCACGGCACGGACCCCGTGGGTGGGTCGTGACAGAAAATCGATGTTAGGAGGTGCATTATATCTTGGTGGATTGTGTATGTATTGGATAATCAAGAATAATGATTGCATTTCGTTGAGCACTGCAGATTCTGAGTATATTGCGGCCACTCAATCATGCACATAGTTATTATGGATAAAGCAGCAGCTTGAAGATATGGGAGTTGAAGTGAAGTCTCCGATTGGAATCCAGTGTGATAACTGAAGTTCTATAAATCATAGAAAAAATCATGTCCATCACTCAAGGAAAAAGCACATTGAGATAAAATATCATTTTATCAAGGAAAAGGTTGACCAGGTAATTGTGAAGTTGGAGTATGTGCCTATAGTGCTATAGGTTGTAGATATTCTGACAAAGGCCTTACCCAAGGAAGCTTTTGAGAGACATCGGAAGGCTCTGGGAGTTCAGTTGACTCCCTACACTTGAAATTGTGTGGATGTGGAACACCACCGCCTCTCCCCGAGGAATGGTGTGTATTCCCTAATGTGCTTATATGTGTTCTCTACTCTGTTACAGACCGCAAAAGAGTGACCTTTGGGTTTGTTGAGAAAGGTGGAGAAAATAGTGATTGTTCAAGGGGGTGGTATTGTGGCTAATGAGACATCATGACAGATATGGGGAGCAGCTGACAGGTGGAGTAGCCAGATAGGGGGAATTGAAGTTATTTGAACATGCTTAGCCAGAGCTTAGCTTGGAAAACACAGGAAATAAGGATAAAGTGGTTTCAAAGCTTACAAGGGTTGAAGCTGTGTACAGAAAGGGGGAGCGTATAAAATCTGACGATGCTTGAAGTGATCGATCAAAGGATAGATATCACGATATCTAAGGATCACGATAAAAGCACATGAGTGGTGTTGGAAGTATATTTCAAAAAATTGGTATTAGTTCAGTGAAAATTGGTATCAGTTGGTGTCAACAATGGGTGTAAGAGATTAAGTGATTCATTGATGAACTATTCATTTACTCTTGTTTCTCACGCCGAGCATTACCCAGGTGGGCTTAGAGTATGTGTTGAGTAAATCCTTGATCGCTATCAGAATCGCAATGAGTAGAATGGTGGCTGAAGAATCAACATTGTATCTTTTTATGGAAGAGTTTTCAATAAACCCAAAAGGGGAGATTGTTGGGAGAAAATCCCTCAAGGTATCATTGAAGCATTTTTTAGGTGATTGTGTTTGTTGACAAAGTGGACAACTGTGCTGTGATTGTTGAAAAAGAAAACCATGTTATAAAAAGTTGTTGATAAAGGGGATTTCATGGTGGATTGTTGAGATCAAGAGCTGTGGTTAAATGATCAATGCATGATTCAAGAATATCGACAAAGGAATGAATGATCTGGAGGCAGTACAAAAAGAACAGATACAAGGTGGTGCCGTTTTCCAGTGTTTTCCAAATTCTTGGGCCTAAAAAACGTCAAATGAAGAAAAGAGGTTTTTTGAAAAGGGACTTGCACGCCGTGTACTTGAAGGATTGGAAACTTGCATGCCATATGTTTTTTCAAGACCAGATCAACAAAATATGGAAAGGGATAAGTGTCGCGCAAGTATTGGTGGTGTTGCGCAAGTGACTTGCGTGCTGTGAAAGCGACTTGCACGCTGATGCCTTGGAAGCTTGAGAACATGCGCACCTATGGTTTTTCAAGATCAGAAGATCAAAATATGGAAAATTAAAGACGTTCGCGGATGTTTGGAAGTGGGTCACGCAAGTGACTGGTAGGGGAAGAGACCTGCGCGCCGAGACTTGTGCGCTGAGGGTTGACTTGTGTGTCGTTGCTCAGGGTGGTCTATTGGCCTATAAATACTGTCCACCACTCCGCATTTCTCAACAAAGTTCAACACTTTGGGAAATCAGAGCTCCCTTCACACAGGTGTGGAAGTCACGCAAGTGGTGGTGTGTCGTGCAAGTGGGACTTCCACGCCATATTTGAAGAAGGGAGATTGTTGGTAGTTGCGTGCCAATATTGGATGAGGTATAAAAGGAAGTTTTTCGCGCAAGTTTGGAGTTGAAGAAAATTGTGTCGTGCAAGTGTGTGATGAGGACTTGTGCACCAGTCGTGAATTGCGTGTTGGTACTTTCACTCCGAGATAGACTTGTGCGCCAAGTATGGTTTATTTCTGGCAGTGATTTTCAGGCTGCGTGGAAGCTAGAAGTTTTCCTGATACCTTCGTTGCAAAAAGAGATTCATCCACGGGTAAAACGTGGACTTCAACAGAGAATCCACATACAACAGAGGATGCATTCCCTCATGCAAATTAAGATACCTATAGGTCTATAAACTTTGAGTGGATCCTTTCCTAAGTAGTGAGAAAAGGAAGAGGAAGCAGGTGATCCTCTCCACTGGCAGTGAGCCAGAGAGAGAGAAACAGGGAGTGACCCTTGGGAAAGCAGTGATCTGACCCTAAACCTTGTAAAGGCAGTGAGCCTGGGACAGAGTGACTATGCCCGAACTTTTTATCAACATATAGTGAAGGATAGTGGAATTTGGTATGACCGAAAACTTGTCAGCGTATGCTCCTTGGATGTAGCCCAGTGAGGGTGAACCAAGTAAAAATCATTGTGTTTGCCTGCTTACTTCCCTGCATTTCATTTAAAGCACCATCATCAGATAAAAAAGAAAATAAATGATCATAATAAACACAAAAGTGCAAACAAAGTGACCCTTGTAAAAAATAGGTCAAGATCAAGTGGGGTAGGAGGAACATTGAAAAAGAATATCCATACCCTGATTCACCCCCCCTCTCAGGGTATCTAGGCTCCATTTTGGTTATAACAATTGGTATCAAAGGGAGGTTCCTTTTATCAAGTTTTTTTTGACTTGGTGCAGTCGATCTGTGTGGTTAAAGAATTAGTGTTCTCTTATCTCGGTGTGCCATGGAAAAGGGAAAAACATCAATGAAGAATTTGAAGTCAGGTGATATCCATTAGTGTGGAAGTGTTTATGGAAAAAGTGTGATTAGACTAAAATAATCAAACAGCTTATTGAAGGAAGGCCTGGATGAATATAATATGGAAAATATTGATTCACTCAATCATAATTTTGGCATGAGTGTAGTTCATGAACATCAATATGATACTGAAACAACTGATGGTGAGACAGTTTTAAGAAGGAGTCCACCAGTAGATTTTGTTAACATTGCAAAGAAATTGGATCTGAAATTGGATGAATAAGTAAAATATAAAGATATCCCGATCCAAGTATTGGAAATTGAGGTCAATAAGATAAGAGTCTTAAATCATAGGCTTATTGATGTGGCTACTGACCTAAAATAGAAGAATGATTCTAAAAGTGAAGAACTACAAAAGAAGGCTAAAATGAAAGGAAAAAAAGCTGATGATTATGAAGAGAATAAAAAGTAAAATGATGTTCTGAATCTGAAAGCTAGAAATGATGATCTAGCAACACAGTTATCGAAAGAAGTTCAGAAGAATCAAAGGATACAACAAGAGAATGAATCTATCTCTGAATCTGTTTCTCAAGAAAAAATGAATGTAATAGAGCAATGTGATATAGTAGAAAAGCTCACAAAACAACTAGAAGTTGAGATGAGTTGTGGAAATAATCACAGAAGAGAACCCAATTCCCAACTTCAATCAAGATATATGAAGATTCAATAGTTGGAAGAAGAGAAAGAATCAGTCAAGAACGAAATGGAGAAATCTAAATCCCAAGATAAGCCGAAGTTGAAGGATGCACTGCACTTATTATTTGATTATCCTTTGGAAAGTGATGATGAAATGAAATCCAAATATGATATATCAGTGGAGAGTAATGAAAGGATTGTATCATCCCAAAGTCCATCCATATTGGGAAAATATGGAATTGGATATGATGACCTCACTCCTATGCATGATAGGAAAAATGCAGTGAAAATCTCTAGAGATAAGAAAAACCTTTTAGGTGCTAGAGATAGACCTAAAAAGGCTTTTATAGGAAGAAATGATAGCATGTGATATTTCTATGGGATTCATAGTCATACATCAAGCTTCTATTCAGAGGCACATGAATACATCTCAGGCTATGAAAATAGAAACATTACTAGATCTGAGAAGAAGAATATGCGTGATGAGAAATCAGAAAGAAGAGTCTCTCAAAGGAAATCATTCGTTAGAAGCTATTACCGTGGAAGAATGTGACACACCATGAGTATGTTTTAGGAAGCTCGGGAGCTCAATGTCAGAGGAAGAACTCATGTTGCATCAACATCTCGACAGATAAATGATGAAATTAGGTACGCCTTTGATGGAAAATGTTATGTTCTAATCATGGACATTTGGCAAGAAATTGAAGCAAGAAGAATGCAATAAAGGAAAAGGAGCCCAGAAAGAGAATATTGAATCTAGTGATGCATAAAAAGAAATTTTATATTGGGAGACAAAGTGGAAAGTTGGAGAATATTCGTAGAGCCTCAGAGGAATCACATAAAGCTAAATGAAAGGTGTATCTGTCACCTCCTCTGCCATACTCACAACTGCCCTCTAAGAAAGAACATGAACATATTTAGAAGAAAAAGGGAGGAAACACTACAGGTGTGAGTAAGAAGAATAGAATAGTGGAGGAAGGTGCAAGATCCTTGCAATGGTGGATTAAGCAAGGGAAGATGGAAAAAAAAGAGATTCCTGCTCAGAGAAATAATCACGGAAAATGTCATTTTGGTATAACATCAAAGACAACAATGTGTACTAGTGGGCTTAAACCCCAAATTTCAAGAAAGGCCAGGCCTACAAAATATTCATATCAGAAAAAGACTCAACATGCAAGTAATGAATGCTTAGTCATATGGCCAGAGTAGTTGAAGTTGGAAAGGAAGCTAGAGGAAGCAAGAAAGGAGTGTGATGTGCTCCAATATTGAATCAAAGGGTTGACCCATCAGGATCAACCTCAATCTTATTCTTTAGGATTCCATAAGTACCCCTCTCCTTTTATATAAAAATGATATAAACTGACGATTCATGTGTTTCAGGTTTTAGAGAGATATGATCCAAGGGGAAGTGACATCTAAAGATGAAAAGTATAAAATTAATATGCTCCAGAGGTTCAATTACCTCAAATCAGGTACATAAGGTGAAGAAGAAAGGGATCAACAAAGCACAATAGGAAGTGATTGTGTTATTAACACCATCTCTTTTTTCCTACACTAAGTTCCAACTCAGTAGGCTTAGAGATTTGGTTAATGGCTAGATGTTGTGTTCCAGATTAGAATAAATGATTCATGAAGAGAAGAATGGTTATGATTCTAAATAGTGGTACTAACCCTAGGAAGTGTTTTATAACATCGGGGGAGCATCATTTAATAGAAAATCAGATGCAAGATCCATCAATGCAATAATCGGATGAATCAGATCATGTGGTTTCAATCGAGGGATGACTTATTGTCAAAGTAGAAGAAATAATCATGCATATCATTCTTATCTATTTTCTCTAACAATGTGGTATTAGCTGACTGCTTTCAGGATACCAAGAAGCTGCGATCAAAAATCAAAGGTGTGTCAACAAAAATTTCAGAGAATACATTTAAAGAAATTACAAGATAGAACAATGACACAGTGAAAAGTTTTTTTGTTAAAAGTGAGGAAGTGATAAGAGTCTCAGGGAGGGAAAAGTGACTAAAGATGATTCAAAAGACGATACTGATGGTGAGTACGAGGAAGTAAAATCCTTATCTATACAAAATCCAAAAGAGTTGAGCTGAAATTGACAAGCAGAATGTCATTAGTGCTTAGTGAACTCCAGTTCAGACAAGGAAAATAAAATCACTGCAGTAGGAATATTCTCTATCTCAGGATGAGTCAAAATGATTTGCTGATGCAGCTAAAGATGAAAACTGGGTTCAGACCATGAATGAAGAGCCAGATCAGATTGAGAAGAATCGGACATGGGAGATTGTTTCGAGGCCAGCAGATTAGGATGCCATCGGGACTAAATGGGTCTATCGCAGAAAGATGAATGAAGATGACATATTTATTCAGAACAAAGTATGGCTAGTGTGCAAAGGATACTCCCAGATATAGGGAATAGATGTTGATAAGGCATTTGCACCGGTTGCGAGGATGGAAACAAACAAATTATTCTTAGCCATTGTAGTGCAACATAAGTTCATTGTCTTCCAGATGGATGTCAAATATACATTCATTAATTGGATTTTGGAGTAAGGAGTTTATAATGAGTAGCCAAATGGTTTTCTCATTCATGAGGATGAGAATAATGTTTTCAGGCTGAAGAAGGCGTTATATGGGATGAAACAAGCACCAAGAGCATAGTACTCAAGGCTTGATCAGTACTTGAAGAATCTTGGATTCTAGCATTGGGGAGTTGATTACAATATCTATTTCAACAAAAATAGTAATAAAAGGATGATGGTGTTGGTTTATGTCAATGAAATAATATTTGGCGGATCAGATGAAGCTCAGTGCAGAAAGTTTTCTGAATTCATGAAAAATGAGTTTGAAATGTCAATGATTAGAGAGGTAACATTTTTTCTTGGTCTACAAGTGACACAAGGAAGGAATGGAACATTCATTTCTCAATCCAAATATTCCAAGGAGGTTTTGAGAAGCTTTGGAATGGATAATTCCAAAGATATTAAAACTATGGTTGCTACCGGGATGAAATTATCAAAAGATGAGAACGGAAAGGCAGTTAATATCATAGAATATAGGAAAATCATTTTATGTTTGTTGTACTTGACCACGACAAGTCCTGATATTGTTTTTTCCACATGCCAAGCAGCGAGATATCATAGTAATATGAAGGAAAGCGACATGATTACAGTGAAAAGAATACTTTAGTACATTAAAGGCACTATGGATTTCAGTCTGATGTATAATGAAAAATCTCAATCAGTGTTATTGGGTTACACAGATGCAGATTGGGACGGATCAGCAGATGACGGAAAATCAACGTCGGGAGGTGCATTCTATCTTGGTGGATTGTGTATTTCTTGGCTAAACAAAAAATCAAGATTGCATTTTGTTGAGTACTGCAAAAGCTGAATATATTGCGGCCACTCAATCATGCACACAATTATTGTGGATGAAGCAGCAGCTTGATGATATGCGAGTTGAAGTGAAGTCTCCGATCGGAATCCAGTGTGATAACTCAAGTGCTATAAATCTTGGCAAAAATCACGTCCATCACTCAAGGACAAAGTACATCGAGATAAAATATCATTTTATCAAGGAGAAAGTTGAGCATAGAATTTTGAAGTTAGAGTATGTGCCTACGGAGCAATAGGTTGTAGATATTCAGACAAAAGCCTTACCCAAGGAAGCTTTTGAGAGACATCAACTGGCTCTGGGAGTTCAGTCGACTCCTCGCACTTGAAATAGTGTGGATGTGGAACACCACCCCCTCTCCCTGAGGTATGATGTGTATTCCCTAATGTACTGATATGTGTTCTCTACTTTATTACAGACCACAAAGGAGTGACCTTTGGGTTCGTTGACAAAGGGGGAGAAAATAATGATTGTTCAAGGTGGAGACAGTGTGGCTATTTGAGACATCATGACAGATATGGGGAGAAGCTAATAGGTGGAGCAGCCAGATAGGGGGAGTTGAAGTTATTTCAACATGCTTATCCAGAGCTTAGCTTGGACAACACAAGAAACAGGGCTAAAGAGGTTTTGAAGCTGACAAGGGTTTAAGCTGGGAATAGAAAGTTGGAGCATATAAAATCTGACGAGTCTAGAAGTATCGATCAAAGGATAGATATCATGAAGACTGAGGATCGTGATAAAAGTAGATGAGTGGTGTTGAAAGTATATTTCCAAAAATTGCTATCCATTGGGTGAAAATTGGTATCAGTTTGGTGTCAACAATGGGTTTAAGAGATGAAGTGATTCATTGATGAACTTTTTATTTACTCATGTTTCTCACGCCGAACATTTCTCATGTGGGCTTAGAGTATGTGTTGAGTAAATCCTTGATTGCTATCCGAATCGCAATGAGGCGAATGGTGGCTAAAGAATCAACATTGTATCTTTTTATGGAAGAGTTGTCAATAAACCTAAAGGGGGATATTGTTGGGCAAAAATCCCTCAAGGTATCATTAAAGCCTTTTTGAGGTGATTGTGTTTGGGGAAAAAGTGAAAAAATGTGCTGTGATTGTTGGAAAAGAAAACCATGTCATAAAAACTTGTTCACAATGGGGATTTCATTGTGGAATGTCAATTTCAAGAGCTATGGTTAAATGATAAATGTTTTATTCAAGAACTTCGACAAAGGAATTGATGATCTGGAGGCAGTACAAAAAGAACAGATACAATGTGGTGCCATTTTCCAGTGTTTGCCAAATTTTTGGGCCTAAAAATCATCAAATGAAGAAAAGTGGTTTTTGGAAAAGGGACATGCGCGTCGTGTACTTGAAGGCTTGGAAACATGCATGCCCTATGTATTTTCAAAATCAGATCATCAAAATATGGAAAAGGGATAAGTGACGCTCAAGTATTGGTGGTGTCGCGCAAGTGACTTCTGTGATGTGAAAGAAACTTGCACGTTGATGCCTTGGAATTTTGAGAACATGAGCGCCTATGGTTTTTCAAGATCAGAAGATCAAAATATTGTAGAGGGAAGAGGTTCGCGCAAGTTTTGAAGTGGGTCACGCAAGTGACTGGCAGGGGAAGAGACCTGCGCACCAGGACTTGCGCGCCGAGGGTTGACTTGTGTGCAGTCGCTCAGGGTGGTCAATTTGCCTATAAATACTGACCACCCCTCATCATTTCTCAGCAAAGTTCAACACTTTGAGAAATCAGAGCTCCCTTCACACAGGTGTGGAAGTTGTGCAAGTGGTGGTCTGTCGCGCAAGTGGGACTTGCGTGCGAGATTTGAAGAAGGGTGATTGTTGGTAATTGCGTGCCAATATTGGACTGGGTATAAAAGGAAGTGTGTCGCGCAAGTTTGGAGTTAAATAAAATTGTGTCGTGCAAGTGTGTGAGGAGGACTTGTGCGCCAGTTGTGACTTGCATGTTGGTACTTGAGCACTGAGATAGACTTGTGCGCCAAGTAAGGTTTGTTTCCGTAAGTGATTTTAAGGCTGTGTGGAAGCTGGAAGTTTTCCTGATACCTTCGGTACAAAAAGGTATTCATCCACGGGGGAAAGTTGGACTTCAACATAGAATCCACATACAGCTGAGGATGCATTCCTTCATGCAAATGAAGAGACCTATAGGTCTATAAACTGTGAGTGGATCCTTTCCAAATCAGTGAGCAAAGGAAGAGGAAGCAGATGATCCTCTCCACTGGTAGTGAGCCAGAGAGAAAAATAGGGAGTGACCCTTGGGAAAGCAGTGAGCTGAACCTAATTTTTGTAAAGGCAGTGAGCCTAGGACAGAGTGATTGTGCCTGAACATTGTACCTGCATCTAGTAAATGATAGTGGAATTTGGTACGACCGACAACTTGTCGGCGTATGCTCCTTGGACGTAGCCCAATGAGGGTGAACCAAGTAAAAATCTCTATGTTTTTCTACTTACTTCCTAGCATTGAATTTAAAGCACCATCATCAGATAAAGAAAAAAAATATGTGATCATAATAAACACACAAGTGAAAACAAAGTGACCCTTGTAATAAAGAGGTCAAGATCTAGTGGGGCGGGAAGAACTTTGAAAAAGAATATCCATACCCTGATACACCCCCCCCCCCCTCTCAGGGTATCTAGGCTCCATTTTGGTTATAGCACCCCTCCCCCTGGACAGCCCCTGGATAGCTGGTGTTGGGAGAGGAGGCACCGGCATCCCTCGGGGGGAACGCTGTTGGAAGGTACTCATCACTCACACATGCGAAGCTTGAGCTCTCAAAATATTTCACATTTGGGAGTGATGAGTACCATCCAGTGGCGTTCAACCCCCCGATGGATGGTGGAGTCTCCTCTCCCACACCCCTGGACTACTCTCCACCCCCACCCCTAGACATCCCCCCACACCCCTAGACTTCCCCCACCCTCCTGGACACCCCCCCCCCCCACCCCAGGAATTCCCCACCACTCACTTTACATCCCCCACACCCCTGGACAACCCCCCACACCCCTCGACAACCCCCACCCTCTTGGACACCCCCCCCCCACACACTCCTGGACTGCCCCCACCTTTCGGACTGCCCCCCACACTCTTAGACACCACCTCCCACACCCTTGGACTGCCCCCACCCCCGGGACTTCCCCACACCCCCTTGGACAACCCCCACACCCCTGGACTACCCCCACCCCTTGGACAACCCCCAAAACCCATGGTCACCCCCCACCTCCTAGACACCACCACACCCCTGGACTGCCCCACCACCCCCTGGACAGCCCCCACACCCCTGGACAACACCCACCCTCCTGGACACCCCCATACCCCTGGATAGCCCCCCCCCACACCACCCCTGGGACTGCCCCCCACCCTACTGGACACCCCTATACCCCTAGACTTCCCCCACCCCTGGACAGCCCCCACACCCCCAGAAAACCCCCCACCCTCCTAGACACCCCCACACCCATTTACTGCCCCCACCCCTGGGACTACCCCCACCCTCTTGGACACCCCCTAAACATCCCCCCACACCCCTGGACTACCCCCACCCCTTGGACAGCCCTAAAATCCCTAGACAACCCCCACCCCACTGGACAACCCTCCTACACCCCTGACTAGTAAGACCATAACCAATGATGGTCATTTATCGTAACTTCAAAGGAAGTTGAAATCATCATTATTTTCCCATATCCATGCCCTGCTTGACATTCATCAACTAAAGAATGTGTGGAACTATTTATGAGATAAGCTCAATACTGTCAAGATTGCCACCCAAACCATGTTTGTCAAACCATCCAATGAATGCACCACCATCACACATCTTACCCTTCATATGTACATTGCTGTAAAAAGTGGTTATGTATCTAGACCCTATTAGTATGAAATTTTATATTCTATTTTTTATAAAATAATTATTATATTTATACCATTTCATTATTAATATATACATATGATAATATAATGAGTTTAATAATAAAATTATTATGATAAAAATATATCAAATTTTAATTTTTTTATATATATATATAAATTGATTCAATTAAAAAAACTCTTTGATAAATTCAATACTTTTTTAAATAAATGTAATTTTAATGAAATATTCTTATTAAATAATATTTATTTAAATATAAATGATAATATAATTTAGTGAAGTATAATGTAATTTCTATAAGGGTCAAAAGGTTGTTAGTATCATAAACCCTTGTATTTTGTATAAAGTTGTAAATAATAATAAATATATTTATAATTATTTTGGTTGAATAAATATTGGTTTTGAAATTACCAAGCTCAAAATATCAAATGGTTAATGCTTTATAATTTTTTCAGATAGTCAAATATTTGGGTAAAAATAAATACGGTGTAAATATACGGTATGTATTATGACATAATATTAGCCCAAAAATGATATAATAAATACTATAAACAGAATCAAGTACCAAAAAAATATTTCTCCTTTAAAATAATGTTTTTAAATTTAAATGATTAATTTTACAATCCTATAATCAATCCTCCAAAACCTACATTAGATTTTAAGGTTTTAGAAATAATTCATTATGAACAAGACTCACTTCTATTTCATGATTGGTATTATTTTAATATGTTTTTTTCTTATTCTAAAAATATATTTAAAACTAATTATTTTTTCCATAAACCAAGGTAAAAATGATGGTGGATTTTTTGTGTTGATTACTTTATCACAAAGATAGAAAAACCTATTTATAAAAATTAATAAAGTATTCTTCTCTTTTGTTATAAATACCCATTCAAACACCCATTAAGATTCACTAAAAACCAATTTGTCACAAAGTTACTATTCCTATCACTCTCTAAATTCCACCAAGGGTTCTCTAAATCTCATAAAAAGCTTCTCTCAATATTTTAGAAGCACCCTCTCAAGGTAAGATATTCACGCCTCTTAATCATTATTAAAGTACATTCAATGTTTTGAGCCTTTTTATTTCAAATTTTTCATATTTAAATATGAATTTACACATAAATTTACTATCCTTATGATACCTAAGTAATTATAGGCTACATTTTACTCTCTACAAACCCTTCCATGAATTTTTATGTACACTTGTTATGTGGCTAAAATTATCCCATGATTTTCCAAGAAAAACTTTTTTGCTGTGAATCCCCATCCCCAATTGAACTCAAGTGTATTCAATTAGATGTAAATATAATTAATGAATTGGGTAATAACATTCATGTAACCCACTATCCTTAATCATTGGATTAAATTTTATTAAATACGTTCTTGTATTGAATGGTCTATAGGACACACAAATGCATATAATTATTAGGAATGTGACGGGTGATCCCAGAATAATATATCCCAACAAAGAATTTGGTAATGATTTTATCACTTAATATACCATGTTTGTTTTATTTGTGGTTATCCTAAGAACACAATATTATGCTTCATCAATTTTTATCCTAGAATTTTTTGTATGATTTCATTTCTCATGTTGTTTTCAAATTCCATTTATGCCATCATTTTATCATCTTATATCATGATATGTTGTTCATGATTATAATTCTCACAATTTATGTCACCATGATATTCTTATTGAATCACATGGATTAATTTCATCTTGTTAAGCTTTTATTATTCCACTATGGGGATTTGTAACTCACCACTTTCTTATGTAAAACCCTAGATTATCTCGTGCATCATTAGAATATCCATGGGATGTTATTGAGATATTATATAATGTTATTGTATCCATGTTTCATGTTACTATTCTATGTATCTAATTACACAAATAAACTAGGACTATTCATCTTTTTATATTAAATTACATGTAACTTTATGTAATAACTCATGACATAAATTTTATAAAATATATGGGTTATAATAGTACTTCTCCAAGAAAACACCCCCACTTCTTAAACTATGTCACAGTGGGGCCTCCTTTGGTAATAGTGAGACCTAAAATAGTCGAACATTGTAATAATAAATGACTAAAAATGAAGAAATATACATCCTACAATAGGATAGGGTCAGTTTATGGTAACTGAACACCTCACTCAACATTCTTACACCACTTTCTACACATGGGATGTAAGAAAAGATAATTCATGGTGGTCTCGCCAACATATTGTAACTTTTCTAACGAACTGATTCTACAAAACAATTCACCTTCATGAACCAATTAAATGAAAATATATTTGGAAAAATAAGGCATGACGAAATATAAAAGGCATAAAATGTATTTATTGATAATAAAGAAATACCAGAATAGGATGCTAACCATATTTAATTTTAAACAATTCATAAAAATTAATAGTTTTAAAGTGATACTATATATAACATTAATAACCAAGATATACTACATTTTATGGGATATAATACAGTTGAATGTACCATAGTTAAAAACATGCCTCAATAAGAACAACCTGTGTTCTACCCTCAGGTCATTGATGGGAGATAGAGAAACATGGGACCTCTCCCTTGAACCACTAACTCATCGTGAACTCAAAAGACTAATTTGTACAATATTTAGAGAATAACTAATCCTCGGGTATCACACATCCCAGTTACCCAGGAAAAAACCCAATACATCTTATATACAATCCCTAAAAATAAAAACCTAATCATTAAGATAATATCAAATCAAAACCAAAAGAATAAACTGACCAGCGAGGCATAAAAATTACCAAAATAGTTAATGTTCCATAATGAATAAAAAGGGGGTTCCCAATGAGATGAATTGAAGATGAATTTCCATAAAAGAATCAACAATACTAACATTGAAAAGAATAAATCTCAAAATAAATTTTTTGTCACCATCTTCAAATATGATTTATACAAAGACAATGGGAGGAATCACCCTAAAGGCCATCCGTATAGATAATCTTCTACCTTACAAAAATAATTTAATAGTAGGCACACTCTAAATAAAATAAATCATGAATTTAATCAATTCATGTTTCTGAATTCAATTCAAACAGTCTCAATATAATATATGTGAAAAACAGAAATGTTTAAATTCAACAGAATGATCATAGTATAGAAATTTTATTTTGAACCACCATCATTTAAAGAGGAGTCTAAAATAATATTTTCAAAAATCAATGAACTTTTAAAATATTTCAGCTTATTTGGAAAAATATAGAATGTTAATTATTTAATTACCCTATTATTTAAACTTATAACCTCCCTTCTTGGTGTTTTAAAAATTTTATAGAAAATACAACTTCATTTAAAATTTATTTTTAAATTCTATAATTATATCAACCACTTTGTAAACACCTCATGAGAGGAAAAAAATTTGTTTTCAAATAATCTAACAAATTTGGTTTTGATATAATAAAATTATGAAATTTCTTTTTCAGATAAATAAGCCTTTAAAATTATTTTCATAACCCATTATTATCAAAATAAATCCATAATAAATCCACACTTCATTTTCCATTCAAAACATTTAAAAATTGTTTTTCTAGAAATTCATAAACCAAAAACATTAAGGAAACACATGATATTTTATAAAATCTTCTATGAAATATTGAAACAATTTATACAATCACATTAAAACAAAACCCCATTTAAATTTAAAAAAATTATTAAACCACATTGAAAATCATGAGACACACTTATTCATTCTAAAAAAACACCAAGGTTTATAATTTTATGTTTAAAATTATATTAGTTAAAATAATACCAAAAATAGAAGGAAAACACTCTAATTTATCTTATATCAACAACGAAGAAGTATAGAAATAGTTAAAAAACCTCAACAAACCAAAATTAAAAAATTTGAAAATAAAAATACAACTATGAATGATTAGGTTTCATGGAATGGAAAGAAATTATCTACCCATAATAATTGAACTGAAATCCCCTTGGTCAATTTAAATGGCTTTCAAAACCATTCACAATAACATACACTTCTCAAGTTCTTCCCAATTTCAACTCCAAATCACGGAGTTTCTCAAAATAACTCATATATATCTGGATGAAAATTTAAATACCTAAAACCTTAAGAGTATTTGAGAATAATGATTACATTAGAGACTCAAACATCCTGAACATCCCTATTAATTCATGGTTAATCCCAAAAGGTGGTTATTAGGAACCTACTCATGAACCACCTCTTAAATTGTGAAAATCATATCTCTATTCTACCATACTATCATTAATCTTCCCAGATACCATGCTACCCTGATAATAGATCTGATCTCGATATAGCCTGAAGTTAATTTCAGATCCCCTTAGGTTAGAGACTATCACCTTGAATCATACAAGATAATGGATTGAATAAATTTTCCATATAAACAGTAGAAGATAATTATATTTACCATTACGCTAAAAAACACAAAAAAGAGACAATTCATTAAATCAAATAGGTATATCAAAATCCAAATAATAGATAATTGGTGTAATAAATTTTTAACAAGAAAAACTCAACATCCTAAAGGATTAAGAAATTTAAGTCCCAATGGATCAAGAACATCATTCTCCTCCAAGATGTGCTTTCCCATTACATAGAACTAGAAGAAGAAATTCTAAAAAAATCTAGAAGGAAAAGGTTGGCTGTGAGCTATAAATAACAGTAAGGTTCCAAAAAAATTACATAATAATAATTAAAATCATTCTTTTAATTTTAATCATAATAGGAATCAAAGTAAATTTTCGTATTAAAAAACAAAACATGATTTATTTTAGAATTATGGAAAACATTTCAAACATGGATTAAATATTCACCATATATAAAACAGTTTATATAAATCCCTAGGAAAGAGTAAATCAATTACACAATCATAGGCATTGATAATAATAAAAGTCATAATAAGTACCACAGTCATATTCTCTATGATATGATAGTTTCTAGTAATTGGATCCTCAAACTCTCATATCAATGATCATGGGATTATGTGATTCGTGTCCCCTAGGAACATGCTAAATTGGACTGATCAACGTCCCATTATGGATATGATTTGCCTAACTAGGTTTCTTGTTAGAGATGTAATCGTCAATCTTTTTCTAGATATTACCCAACCTAGTTTTATAGTCCCAAATAATCAATTAACTACCCAATATCACATGTGCTTTATCAATTGAACAATTGAAAAGGTAAAAATCAGCTTATTTGAAATTAATCGTCAATCACAAATAAATTTCACACTAATACTTTTTATAATTCCTATTCACATTCATATCGAAATCATGGGTTTTCAAATGTACATGCATTTTTAAAACAAAACCAATCATAGGATCATCACAATTAAATTTTAGCCATTTTTACGAAATCATTTCAAAAATAAATTAAAAAAATCCTTCAATTTTAAATTACAACCCCATATCTAATTCCATGGGAATTGGGGGGATTTCCCAAAAATTCCACACCAAATAAATTCTGAATTCCAATTCCCATATAATTTTGTTCTAATAATTAAATTGAATTAGATTTCAGTAAAATCAAAGAAAACAATGTCTAATCATATGGACAACTAAAATATAATCACTAACCATTAATCATGGAAATCAATACCAGAAACGAGAATATCTACTGGAAAATGAATTTCCTGGGTGATAAAGAAACACAAAATTTAATATAGATTCAACAACATAGAGATTAGATACATCAATCCCATGACAATCAATAAGAATACAAAGATAAATGAGGGATATACTAATGATACATGAAGATTTCTAACCTTGAGAGATGCACCACTACCAATACGATGATCAATCACTGAACGAATGATCCGAATGGATTTTAGATCTCAAAAATCACCTAGGAAGAGCCTATAGGTTGAGATTAAGGAAGAATACAGGAATGATATAATAATTTTATCCAAACCACCTACTTAAAACCAATACATAGGATTTTACATAGTGTGAATCCCAATTACACATCATGTAATTTTAAAGCCCCACATACACCAAAAACCCATCTCCATTTATAAAAAAATATGAATTTTAATATTTAAATGGTGTATAAGGTAGAAAAGGTTTATAACATTTCAAATTGTGTACCAATTTCAGACCTATACAAGGCAATTATAACAAATTGTGTAACACTGTTATACAGAATTTAAATCCCTAGCAGACTGCAAAACTGCAAGTTTAACACTAAAAATTCTAACAAATACCTAAATTTAGAATTACATTTATCTTTCCAATTAATTCTTGGAAATACTAATCCAATGAAAATGTAAAACAAAATAGGCTAACGTATACTAGATAAAAGAGTAATTGGGCATTATAAACTTTCCAAAATAAAAACATTTTTCCCCAGAAATCCTACCAATAAGCTTCCTTTTCAAAAATATGAGTCCAATACTATCCCATTAGTTCCTCCATCTCCCAAGTCTCATGTGAATCAATGATATGTTACAATATCACATCGACCAATGTTATCATCCTCTAATGAAGTACCTTGGACATAGAATAAACTACCCTAAGTGCATGTTTAGTCATAGACAAATCAGTCTCAAAATCAAGATCACTCCAGCTCAAAACATGAAATTTATAATAAAGATATTTCCATAACTAAGATATATGGAACATGTTATGTATCCATTTCAACTATTAATGAAGTAATAAATAGTAATCCACATTCCTTACCTACTCAATAACTTATAAAGGTCCAAAAAATTGAGGAGAAAAATTCTCTTACCTTCCAATCCTTAAATGACCAAAACGTTGTGAAACATTCAAGAACTCCAGGTCACAAAAGGGAAACTACATCAGTAATTGGAAAAGTTTTTATGAACCATTTTTTCAAATAAATTATGATTTTCATTTGTATCTTTCAATCAACTAATTCAAACATTTCTTTCACACTAGAATGACTTGTCATATACAACACCGATTTGGGGTATGATACACGCAACACTAAGTATAGATTTTGTTCAATATATAAAATAACTATGTTGGTATGATTCTATAAAAAACACCAAATGAATCTTTCACTACACACAACACTGACTTGTCTTTCATTACACGAAAGAGCGACATTTCTCAATAACTTGTGTTGTATGCAATACCGAGTTTCACTAAACAACAATATATTATTAAAATATTTTTATTAAGTGTGATAAAAACTATATTTTATTAATATTATTAACAAAATTTTTAATTTTATATAACATTAATATTCCATTAATGTATTTTGTTGACATGATAAAAGAACAAATTCAATTTTTGAGATAAAAGGAATTTTTTTTTAAAATGCAGTTTTGCGGTCTTTTGTTAGAGAATCCATTTTAAATATAGTTTTATAACAGTATTAATTATTCTATTTGAAAAGAATAAACTTCATATTTTAAAGAGGGGAATCAATATTTACTTTTTTTGGTATTTTTCTTATAAAATTTATATTTTAATGAGTAGTGAAAAACAATGCATTTTAATTCAAACGTCCTTTTCATATTATTTATTTATATATTTGTATTATTTTAATTGGGTTTCAAGTGTAATTGGATTATTATTTTATCATTTCATCTAATTTTTATCATTGCAAATAATTTCACATTTAAGTTGGACATAATAACATAACAATCTTTTCGTAACTTTTACTACATTAAACCCTGTTTTTTGGTTTTGACAATGAGAAAAAATTTTCAAATAATTAATAAATCTTATATGTTTTTAATTTGGAAAAAATGGATTAAATTTTAGGAATCATTGGATCCAATTTTTTTAATAGGTTACTTTTATTTTTTACATTATTAATAGTATCATTGTAATTTTTATTCACTATAGATAAAGGTAAATCACGTAAATTAGGATATGAAACTTTGTGATTAGGATAATTAAATTACCCTAAAACCTGAAAAAATATTATTGGATGAGTAAATGTCGACCCATATAACCTATTTCATGTAATTTATACATTTAATGGAGTTTTATACATGAAAGTGATGTTATTATTATTGAAACAAAAGAAATTAAGAACATATCAGTTTCTTATCTCTTATAAGTATAATAATTTTAATGTGGTGATAAACTTGTTGAAACATCAAAAATAAGTAGTCTCTAGAAATATAATTCTATTATATTCATTATTTAAATTTATTTTTAATTTTTTTAGATTAAATAATTACCATAAATATTGACACATCAGTGCTATAATAATTATTTTATTAAGATATATATCAATTAAATTATATTATAAATATTAAAATAAATAATATATTACATAATTTGTGTCATCCACGAATTTTATAGATGACTATGATATCTTATTATTCATTTAATTTATTGTTTTCGAAGTAAAAATGATGTCATGAATTTTTGAAAAAGTCATGTATGAACAGTGTCAAAATTGACATAATTCATAACTTAAAATATAAAACAGTTTACTAAATGTTATAAAATACCTAAAAAATATAGTATTTAACAAACTGGTTAATATAACTCCTAATATGTCATTAATTACACTTTTTTAGTCCTTTTACATGTTATGATAATTACATTTAACACACAAAGGGTAAATAACATGATATCATGGTAAGATTAGAAGGGGTAAAATTAGGGTTACCCAAAATGATATGGATTAACAACTGTTAAAAATGTCAAAAACATATAAGATGATTTTATTTAAAACCAAAATCATCTTATATTCGAAATAAATTAGGTTAGGACACTTATAAACTTAAAATCAATTTATACTAATTTAAAATTTAAGGACTTTCCAAAAGATCCTCTTACCTCTCCAATAAAAGGGAACTTCTCCTTCTCTTTTAATCACCCATACAAAGTCCTTTTTCTCGGAAAAACCCTATCAATTTACTCTACTAACTTCCCTTAATTTATACTATATTCCACACTTTGGAAATAAGGCCATTCTAAGGAGGCATTTCGTTCAAAATCAAAATAAGATACAAGAAAAAGGGGTAATTGTTTTATAACCTCTTTCAAAATTTCTTTCTTCTTATACATACTATTATTATGTTTTCCCACACTAGAGTAATAAATATATTATATTATACTTCTTGTTATTTTATTATCCTTATGGTACAACCTTATACTTCTTTTTATCTTTTCTATAAATAACAGTTTCACCATGTGTGCATATGTACAACTTACTATCTCCACGTCATGGTGTAATTTATTATTGAAAAATAATTAATTTGGATGGGTATGATGATGGGTATAATGGATTAAAATTATGAATATTACATGATAATTATACTTTATAAATAACATATCATCAAATTCTATACCATTTAACCATTATGTGAATGATATCGTCACTTTTGCGTCTGTACGACCTACCATCTCCTTGATGTGATGCGATTTATTCAACATGATCTTTATTAAACCAAGATTATATACATTAATGTAATTGGTAAATATGATATATTTCATAATAACATAATTTTGTAAATGATATAACTATAACATAATAAGTGGAACATGAAATTATTCATCAAAACATGCATGAGATCATAAAGCAGTTAATATCCGAATAACGGGTGATAATGAAATGATACTAACAGATGGATGATAATATGATCATATATGATATCATAAAAATTAATGTGATTCTACATAATTTCAATAAAATAATTTAAATTATTATACAGGGGGATTGGATCCAAATGAAACATATCAAACCTATGGTAAAAAATAATTTTTTTAATCTCATTATTATCCATGATTGTTTGTCCGTATGTATTTACTAGGGTATATTTACCATCAACATCCATATTTACTAAGCATGTAATGTTAATTATATTATTATTTAATTCTTTAATGTTAATTTTACCAATTGGTTAATTTTTATAAAATGGTATGAAATGAATCTTTTGTCATTTTTTGGTACAATGTACTTTTTGACGTTTCGGGAAAATATATGAGATGAAAATTTTATTAACATACAGTGCATGATTGGATTTTTTATGTCTCTATAACAACTTATTTCCATGAATATTTTTTTACAGGATTTGAGTTTTATTTTCAAATAATTTTTTTCTTTTAAAATTGCATGGAATTTTTTGAAAAAATACGTTTTTAAGAAGAAAATATGATTTCCTCAAGAATTAATTTCTATTGTTTTATCAATATTATTTTCCATCTAAGATGATTCTCATTAAATAAGGTTTTGTTTCTTCCCATTTTATTATGATGATTTTATTGTGTTAATGATGGAATGGTATTTTATATGGATTTTTTTTTATGATGGATTGAATTTTAAGAAACCTATTTCATATCGTGGGTTATGCTATAATGAATGATTTATGTTTCTGTGTAACTTGTAAGAATGATTTTATTATGAGATGGGTGTGAAATATTTCTCCCCCCAATTAATTGGGTAAATATTTATATATCATGATATAGACATTGTTTTAATGTAAAGTAAATCTAGTTTACTTATACAGGGCTTGAACGACAAGTATATTCAGTTCAATAATACATGGATGGAATGACATGTAACCCCGGTTCAGTAATGGACTTTGTCCACTATGATGGTTTTGGAAGTGATGCCTCTTCTACTATGGAAATATTATTATTTGATTAGTTTTTCAACAATTCAATGTTTAATTCCTATTATATTTTATAATGGTTAATGTTATTTTATGATCTATGTATTACGTACAACCAATATTTATTTCATGACTCAATATTTTGGTATTTAATCATTATTCTCATGTTTTTACATTATTATGTTTCTTATCTATTTATTTTATCTTTGTTAACACTAAATAATAATTTGAGATCACTGTTATTATGTTTTCTTTTCACCGGGATATAAATAAATGTTTTAGGTATGAAAACAAAAGGGGAAGGTCTTGATGGGAGGTGTTGAAGATATTTCCCCAAGATAGAAGATTATATTCCATGTTTCCAAAGAGACTAAACTAATATGGTCTTTGAGATTATATTAGTGTAATTTATTAATTATTCCACAAAAAGTAATGAAATTTATATATACAACAATCCAGGGTCGTTAGAGTTGGTATCATAGTGAAGTATTAGTCAACATTTGGAAACTATGATGTGAAAACTTTAGTGAGATCCCTAGAGATATTTCTAAGGATATGTCTAGGGATTTACTAAGTATAATCGAAGTATGGGTTTCAATTATAGTTTTTTGTGACTATAATAACTAAACTATGTTAAAATTTAAGATATTATAGATTTGAATATGATAAGTAGTTTGCCTTACTTATGTGGTTCTATTCTCTGATATGTATTTCTAACACATTACATTATGGTCATAGTCAATATCCATAATTTCATAGAACATAGTTAAACATTTAATTTTTCAGATGTGAAAATTATGGGAATTATGAAGATCAATTTCCTAAGTAGAAATATCATAAATCGAATCATGATGATTATATGAGTATTGGCCAGACTACAGAGGGTAAAGAGATTGTCAACAGCATGTGAAAGGTCTGTGATATTCTTCCAGTATTATTTTCATTAAACCAAAAAATCTTAAGGTTGAGAAACCATAAGACATTATTCATATTTTTTGAGAGATGAAGATGATGGATCTTGATTAATGTTTTCGGAATAAAGTTGGATGATTGAGGTCTATATGTTTCAGAATTCAATAATTATGTTATATTAATCAAGAAATATATAAGTGTTTTCAGTATAAGTTTTTCATTAAGGATTGGTAAGGGTATGTTGACTAGTTATAAGGATCCAAAATAGTGATTTTATGTTATGGTGAAATATTTATAAAACACATGGTTAAGGTAAAGATAAACTTTAATATTCTTTTTTATGTTAAGACATTGATGTTTGGATAAAGATATGTCGCATTTTTTGTATGTCAATTGGATGATGATAGTTTCTTGAGAACTAACTATAACTTTTTTGAAAATAGGGTTATGCTATCATGGATGAGGTATATAACTTTTTGGGACTTAATGAATAATCATCTATGTTATAGAACAAGGTGATATGCATGTTTTCAATAAGGATATTTGATAATTTAGGATCTTACCATGACTCTAGAGAATACATGATAAAGGTGTTCACATTTTGGGAATGTGACCAACTAGAAAAATCTTATGATATATGGTGGAAACATTTTAAGCTGAGTAAGTGAACATTTTTCTATCATTTTGTATTTTCCACTTTTATAAGGATTATAAGGTCATAAATTTATGGAAAGCATAAGTTAAACTACAATGTAAATTAGTTAGAATAAAGTATTATCACACCATAGGTAGACTTATGCATATTTGATAACCAGTGATAACCTTTTTGTTAACATCAATGGAATGACCTATCATTCTATTTATAGATCGCATGATCTTCTAACACTTCAGGAATGAAACATTCAAATTCATTTCTTTGAATAATAGTTGAAGTTGAAATTTTGAAGGAAGGACCAATGATGCTATTGTACTGAAATCAGGTAAGTATTTCTTATCATTTATTAAACATTAGGAAAAGGACCATGAAAACCAAAAATGTTATTCTAGTACCATATTATCTGGCGAATCAGATGGTCCCTTAAATCATTGAAGATTTATGGATTTCTGGCTTTTAACTTATTTTAAACCTTTTTCTCAATCACTATCCATCAGAACATGATGGTTAGATTTTTCTTCTATGTCCATGATTTCACTTAAAACCTATGTTCTTCTATTTTGAAACCCAGTAAATTGTTACTTTGTGTAACGATTATGTTTCACGAATTCCTTTTTAAAATTAATATTTAGTATAAATTTTTATGATGTGGGTTTCAATGAATGAAAATTTACTGTAGTTAACCTTTTATAAATTAAAATAATTTTGAGGGAGAAATTAATTTTAGGGGGGTTAATGTAACATAAAATGCTTTTTGGACCATTTTCTTCAAATAAATTAAAATGGTTTTTTATATATGGAAATTCACTATGTCAAACATTTCATACACACTAAACTGACTAGTCATATGCAACATCGAGTTGGAGTAAGATACATGCAAAAGTGAGTATAGGTTTTGTTAAATGTATAAAAGAACTATGTTTGGATTATTTTATACACCAAAATAAAGGTATATATCACTACACACAACACTGACTTGTCTTTCATTACACACAAGAGCAACCTTCCTTGATAGCTTGTGTTGTACATAATACTGAGTTTCACTAAACAATGATATATTATTAAAATATTATTATTTAATTGGATATAAAATAGTAATTATGTATAGTATTAACCAAATTATTAATTTAATATGACATTAACATTCATTTTATGTATTTTCTAAACATGATATAAGAACAAATTCAATTTTTCAGATAAATGAAGTATTTTTGTAAAAAATGTAGTTTTTCCACCTTTTGATGGTGCACCCATTTTAAATCTACTTTTTAACAATTTTATATATTCTATTTGACAAAATAAACATCGTATTTGGAACCAAGACATGAAAATTTACATTGGTAGAGTTTTTGGTATTTTTTGATAAAATTCACATTTTAATGAATAGTAAAACATTCTCCATTTTAATTCCGACATTCATTTTAATATAATTTATTTATACAGATATATTATCTTTTTAATTAGTTTTAAAGTGTAATTGTATTTTGTTTTAATATTTTAATTCAATTTTGGTCTTTAAAAGTAATTTCATATTTAAATTGGACATAAACACATGTCAATCTTTTGATAGTTCTTACTTCATAAAAACAGACATTCAAGTTTTGACAACGGAAATTAATTTTCAACTAATTATTGTATCTTCTACTTTTTTAATTTGGAAAAATGGATTCCATATTTTTAATCAATGGATAAAAATTATGTTACAATTTTACTTTTATTATTTTGTTCATTTTGTATAGTATCTTTGTAAATTTTATTATCACAGTTAAAGGTAAATTGTAACACCCGAGACTTTTATGTTATATAAATTATCAAAGGAATCTTTTTCTACGCAACACTTGCTTGACTTGCTTTACACGCAATCACGACCTTCCTCGATAGCTTGCGTCGTACGCAATACCGAGTTTCACTAAACAACAATATGCTATTAAAACTAGCCGTTATGAATAGTAATAACCACTTTTTGAAATTTTATAAATTTTATTTTTCAAAATGGACTTCATTTTTGGACTCAGAATATCGAAATTAGCCTAGGGTGAAATTTTGGTATTTTTCTGAAAACTTTCAATTTTTGATGAATAGTGAAACCACTAAGTGGTAGGTTAAAAACTGAATTTTGCATAAAACTTAATTTTACCGCTTCTGTGATTGGAATTTCGAAAATCCGAGAGACACGGTTAATATCAAGGACTAAAATGTGCTTCAATGAGATGAAAATAATTTTTTGGTGAATAGTAACTTTTTACTTTTTTTTACCGCGGTTAATAGTAAATAGTGTAACTAAGGGTAAATATGATATTAATATTACCCTAACACATGTCCTAATTCTATTGGACAAGTGTAATTTGACCAAAAACAAACTTAGGAATAAAATATGACCATTTAGGCCCACTTGGATTAGATTAGGACATTTATTATTAATTTATTTAAAGAAGGGTTAAAATAGTTAAAATCAAAGTTTAATAAGTAGATCATTTTTAATATGGGGTTATACATCAGATAAATTCGATTGTAAATATTCATTAGAAAGCTCAAAAGATTTCCTACATGATGGTATTTTATTTGTAATTTTTAGACATCAAATAATTTAATTTATTTATGACACAAAGATGATGCAGTAATTATCTTATTAATGAAATATTGACATAATTGATGTTATAAACACCAAAATAAATTTAATTTGAGACTTTTTATGAATTCCACTAATTTTATAGGTTACTATGATATATTAGTGTTGATTTAATCAACTTGGTTCGAACATATAATTCTGTTATGACTTTCAAACAAATCATATATCAAATAGTGTCAAAATTGACACAAAATAGTTTTTAAATCAAATATTATATTATTAATTGTTATTTTATTCCTAAAAATCTAAGGTTCGGCCAAATGACTTAGATAAGGATATATATATTAATAATAAACAATTTGGGGTTCGTTTGGCATGTTATAGAAAGTTTATTAACCATATAGTGAAAGAAAACAAAAAGACACGGTAAAAGTTAAATTAATTAACTTAGAGTTAAATCTAATTGATAAGGTTAAAATAATACCCTAAACTTGTCTAAATCCTATTGGTTGATAGGATTTCGACCCATCCCCACTTTATCTTCGAAATAAGCCCCTTTGGAACCATTATAAACCGATTTTTACTTTAATATAAAATAATATTTTGAGATATTCCTAAGGTGCCCCTCTCCTCCCTTATAAAAGGGCACCTCCTCCCCCTCCTCCTCACACCAAATTGAGCACTCAAGCTCGGCAAACCCCTGACATTTTCTCCTCTCCACTTCCCTAGAATAATCCTAGAGGTCCTCGTCTTCTCCAAAGACCAATCTTAGTTCCTTAAGTGGAGGATTCAAAGAAGCGTTCCAAAGAAGAGGTAATATCCATTACCGATCTTTTCAATTTCTTTCTTCTTCAACTTCTTCTTCTTTAGTTGTTTCATGATAAAGTAATAACATCAGTATTACCTACATACTGATATTTTATTATAAATATGAAACAACCCTAATTCACCTTCTATCCATCCTACGGAAAAATGAAATCACCACGCGTGCGTACGTACGGAATACCGTCTCCACGCCGTGGTGTAATCTATTTTCCACCATCACCTTACAAGGATGGTTATAATGGTGTAATGAGTAACTAAATATGATTATTATGAAGTAATATTGATACTGAAATAATATATATATACTCCAATACAATTCCACGATCATAGGAATGATATCATCACTCGTGCGTACGTACGGAATACCGTCTCCACGATGTGATGCGACTCGTTCTACATGATCTTCATTTCATAATGATTATATAAATGAATTGAATGAATGAATATGGTATATAATACACTAATACCATTCTGGAAATGAATTATCTATAACCTAAAGATAAGAATAAGAATTTATTCAACAAAACACGCATAAGAACAAAAAGTTATAAAGACCCGAGTAACAAGTAACAATGAAATATTACTAACAAGAAGCTAATAATATGACCATATATGATATCATATAAATATGTATGATTCTGGAATAAGTCAATAACATTATTTAAACCATTATACAGGAGCTTCGGACACGTACAAAGCTAATCGGACCTAAGGTAAGGGAAAATATCACAATCTCACTTTTATCCGAGATTGTTTTTACTTTGGTAGTTACTGGGGTGTATTTTATCATCCACATCCATGTACCCTCGATATGTAATATTATTTAATTCCTTCTACAATAGTTTATATCCAATTTTACCCTTCGGTAAGTTTTTTGTAAAATATATGAAAGGAATCTTTTGTCGTTTTTCGTACGAGGTACTTTTTGACTTTTCCGACAAAAGTACGAAGAATGTTTTTTTAACATATATGGCTTGAATGGATTTTTAAAACATTATTTCCAAGAATCTTCCTTTACAAGTTTTCAAGTTTATTTTTAATCAACTTCTTTTATTTTAAAGTTGTATGACATGTTATGAAAGGAAAAATGTTTTTGAAGAAGAAAGGATATTTTCTTCAAGAATGAAGTTCAAGTGTTTTATCAAAATTATTTTCCATATAAGATAATAAAGGGTTCTGTTTTTATCCCTATTATTACATTGATTTGATCATGTTGTGATGGAATTATTTTTATGAATTCCATTATCTTATATGAATTGATTTATGATGTCATGATGTTTCAAGAATCCCATTTTTGTTACATGTGTTATGCGATGATGTATGTTTTATGATTATGTGGCACACATAAGAAAGGATTCATTATAAGATGGGTGGGACCTATATCTCCCTCCAATTCATTGGGTAAAGATTTTATATCTCATGAGATAGACATGGCTGGAACGGAAGGTTATTTCGGTTCAGTGATACAGGACTGAAACGAGGAGTGAACTCGGTTCCGAAAGGGACTTTGTCCACTAAGATAGTCTTGGCAATGAGTCATGACTAACAAGAAATGATTTCCATGATTATGTGTGCATGCCACAAAGTTTCAAGTTTTATGTTATGATTATGGGGATCTCATTTTCACTTCTATGATTTATTCCATGTTAAGATATTATGATCTCTTTTGCAGGTTTTGATAAAGATATGATATGATTTTTATTTCCTTTATTTGCCCTTGCTGAGCATTTGAGCTCACCCTTTTATGTTTTCTTTTCCCCAGGTCAGGAAGATGGATATTAAGTAGAATATGCTAAAAGGGACCCTAGATATGATGAAATAAATGGGAGACACTGTAGAAGATTTATGAACCAGTTGTTTATGTTTCCCAGTTTCTAAAGAAACTATACCTATACGGTCCTTTGTGGTTTTGTCATATGTTGTAATAAGTGTGCTTCAATTTTGAAGTATTAACAATGTATGTAAAGTATGGGTCGTTATAGTTGGTATCAGAGGAAAGGTATAGTCAACCTTTGGAAACTAGGATGTGAAAGCCTTAGTAAGAACCCTAAGGTTAAGTCTAAGCATAGAACACAATCTTAATGTTTTAGAAATGGCCTTGAATAACCTAGGATAAGACCTTAAGCATGAAAATTTCATTCTTGAATTATGTGGTTTCCTATTATAATTAGTGTTGCTCACACTATTCTTCTTGGTTTTAGTCAATGGCTGGAACCCGAAGGAACCGTGTTAATGCGGAATGCGATGGGCAATGCAATGATTGTCCCCCTGAGCAACCAAACGATATGGGAGCTGGAATGCAAAATCTTGTAGCCATGCTCACACAACTTTCTCAAGCTATGAATCATGCAGGATTTCCAAACGAACAAAGGAGGGAGCAACATTCTGTTGAATCCTTCATGAGGCAGCGTCCACCATCTTTCAGCGGGTCTACTGATCCATTAGTTGCTGAACAATGGATTAGTACTACTGAAAAGATATTTTCAGTTCTTCAATGTTCTGAGCATGATAAAGTCATCCTAGCAGTGTATCGTTTGGAAGGAGATGCGGATCAATGGTGGAATCTTGTTAAGAATACGAGGCAAAGGGATGAAATTGAGTCTATGGAATGGGACGAGTTCAAGAACTTATTTTTCAATAAGTACTTCCCTCGTATTCTCCGAACAAAGATGGAGAAAGAGTTCCTTGAACTGAAGGAAAGGGATGATGAATCTGTTGGTACCGATGAAGCAAATTTTCCCAGACTTGCAAGGTACGCTTCTGGTATTATTATCCAGCCTGAGAGTAAGATCGATCGATTCTTTAGTGGCTTAAAACCAAGTCTTCGAAGGGCGTTAGCCATAAGAGACTTCAATAGCTACGAGGAAATCGTTCGATGTGCTCTCAAAGTCGAGATGGAGATTGGAGTAACCCATCAGTCACATGGGTTTGATAAGAAGAGGAAGATGGAATTCAAAGAAAAATCTAAAGAGCACACGGAAAAGAAGATGAACTTTCCCTTATGCTCAAAGTGTGGAAAGAAACATGGAGGGAGTTGTCTTAAAGGGACAAGTAAATGTTTTAAATGTGGAAAGGAAGGTCATCAGGCATTTGAATGCCGTGATAATGGGAAGAAGATGTCTAATGATGCAAACAAAGGAAGGGATACACAGAATGAACCTGCTACACTTCAATGTTTCAAGTGCAAGGAGATGGGGCATTATGCCAATCAATGCCCAAATCCAAGGGTTGATGATGATGGTCGACGTCAACAAACTCTTAAGGCTAAAGAAAAAGGAAAGTCACATGCAATTTCTATCAGCGATGTGGAGTACGATAACGATGTGGTGAAAGGTACACTTACCATCCACTCTAAAGTAGCAAATGTTTTATTTGATTCTGGATCCACCCACTCTTTTATTTCTGAAAAATTTTCTAAGGGTATCACCGTATTACCTCAACAATTAGATGTTGAGTTAGCTGTGACAACACCTAATGGCACATCAATCGCATCAGAAGTTTATAATTCTTCTCCGATCGAAGTTTGTGGGAAAGTGCTTCCTGCAAATCTTGTGATCCTTCCTTTAGTGGAATTTGATGTGATTCTTGGCATGGATTGGCTTTCTCTACATGGAGCTCATATCAATTGCCAAAGAAGGGAAGTCACATTTCATATTCCAGATCAACCTACGATCGTCTATCAATGCAAGGATGAACATAACCTTCCAGAGGAAATTTCTTCCATCTTATGGGTATTGATTCCACTAAATGAAGGTTATTTATCTCAAATAGTTGGTGAGAAACTCACGATTAAGAATATGCCCATTGTACGGGAGTTTGATGATGTCTTTCCGGAAGAATTACCGGGTCTTCCACCAAATCGTGAAGTTGAGTTTTCAATAGAACTCGTACCGGGTGCTTTGCCTATTTCAAAGACACCTTATAGAATGGCCCCAATTGAGTTGCAGGAATTGAAGAAGCAACTCCAAGAGAATCTTGATAAGGGATTCATACGCCCTAGTGCGTCACCTTGGGGAGCACCTGTTCTATTTGTTAAGAAGAAAGATGGATCAATGAGACTCTGCATTGATTATCGAGAACTTAACAAGATCACTATCAAGAACAAATATCCTCTCCCACGCATTGATGACTTATTTGACCAACTACGCGGAGCTCAATACTTTTCCAAGATTGATCTTCGTTCAGGGTATCATCAATTAAGGGTCAAAAGGGAGGATATACCAAAGACGGCTTTCCGTACAAGGTATGGACACTATGAATTTATAGTGATGCCATTTGGTCTTACTAATTCCCCTGCTATCTTCATGGATCTAATGAATAGAGTCTTTAGAGACTATCTTGATCAATTTGTGGTAGTCTTTATAGACGATATTCTTGTATATTCAAAGAGCAAGGAAGAACATGAAGATCACTTGAGAATTATATTGAAGACCCTGAGAAAGGAGAAGCTTTATGCCAAATTTACCAAGTGTGAATTTTGGCTTAAAAAAGTTGCATTTTTGGGTCATATAATCTCAAAAGAGGGGATATCTGTGGATCCAGCAAAAACAGAGGTTATCGAAAGATGGTCAAGACCAACAACAGTAACTGAGATCCGAAGTTTTCTTGGTTTGGCTGGATATTATCAACGTTTTGTAAAAGATTTTTCACGATTATCTAATCCACTCACCAAGTTGACTCGGAAAGGAGTTAAGTTTGTCTGGACAGAGGAATGTGAAGAGAATTTCAAGGAGTTGAAAAGAAGGTTATCCAGTGCACCTGTGCTCACACTGCCTTGTAGTGGAGAAAGGTTTGTGATCTACAGTGATGCATCCAAGAAGGGATTGGGGTGTGTTCTTATGCAAAATGATATGGTGATAGCTTATGCCTCACGACAGTTGAAAATCCATGAACAAAATTACCCAACACATGATTTGGAGTTGGCTGCGGTAATCTTTGCATTAAAGATTTGGAGGCATTACCTTTATGGTGAAAGGTGTGATATTTATACTGATCATAAAAGTTTAAAGTATATTTTCACACAAAAGGAGTTGAATATGCGTCAAAGAAGATGGTTGGAGCTAATTAAGGATTATGACTGCTCAATCCATTACCACCCTGGGAAAGCAAACAAGGTGGCAGATGCATTAAGTCGACAAGACCATGCTAGTTTATCCATGATGAGGATCACAAAAGATCCAATATTTATGGATTTACAAAGGATGGATCTTGGAATTATAATGGAAGGGGAAAAATCTTATCTTTCTCAAATGAATGTTCAACCATCTATACATGTGAAGATTAAAGAGGCACAGAAAGAAGATGTCGAGTTACAAAAGAAGGTGAGAAATGTTCCTGAATTCAACCTTGATTGTGATGGGATAATAAAGTTCAGGAATCGTGTTTGCGTTCCTCCCATCCCCGAATTAAAGAATGAGCTGCTGGATGAGGCTCATAGTTCATCATTTTCTATTCATCCTGGAAGCACGAAGATGTATAGGGACCTGAAAGAGTACTTCTGGTGGGATGGCATGAAAAGAGATGTTGCTGAATATGTCTCTCGATGCTTGGTTTGTCAACAAGTTAAAGCTGAGAGACAGAAGTCTAAGGGGATGTTACAACCATTACCCATACCCGAATGGAAATGGGAAAACATCACTATGGACTTTGTCACAGGACTTCCTAAAACATCCAAAGGCAATAATGCTATCTGGGTCATAGTTGATCGTCTTACAAAGTCTGCACACTTCATTGCTATTAGAGAGGATTTCTCTCTAGATCAGCTTGCCAGGATATATGTAAAGGAAGTGGTAAGATTGCATGGAGTACCACTTTCTATTATATCTGATCGAGATCCGAGATTTACCTCGAAGTTCTGGCGAAGTCTTCAGCATACTCTGGATACAGAGTTGAGTTTCAGCACTGCTTATCATCCCCAGACAGACGGTCAGTCTGAGAGAACAATTCAAACCCTAGAAGATATGTTGAGAGCTTGCTCTATGGATTTCAAAGGAGGTTGGGATCAACACCTACCTTTGGTGGAATTTTCTTATAATAATAGCTTTCACTCCAGTATTCAGATGGCTCCTTATGAAGCTCTCTATGGAAAGAAATGCAGGACTCCAACTTGTTGGGATGAAGTTGGGGAAAGAAAGCTATTAGGACCTGATCTCGTTGATGAAATGGCAGAAAAGGTTAGATCTATTCAACAACACATAAGAGCAGCTCAAAGTCGACAGAAAAGTTATGCCGACAACCGAAGAAAAGACCTAGAGTTTGAAGTGGGCGATAAAGTGTTCTTACGAATATCTCCCTGGAAGAGGGTTATGAGATTTGGAAAGAAGGGGAAGTTGACCCCTAGATATATCGGTCCTTTTGAAATACTGGATCGTGTTGGGAAGGTAGCTTACCGATTGGCGCTTCCACCGAATCTCTCTCAAGTTCACGATGTGTTCCACGTATCTCTCCTGAGAAAGTACATACCAGATCCTTCACATGTACTCAGCTCAGAAGTTGTACCGCTGGAGCAAGATCTTTCTTATGAAGAACAGCCGATAGAGATTCTGGA
Source organism: Viscum album (assembly GCA_963277665.1). NCBI lineage: Eukaryota > Viridiplantae > Streptophyta > Magnoliopsida > Santalales > Viscaceae > Viscum > Viscum album. Next base: position 38,838,009 of record OY728138.1, read on the forward strand.
TCGTAGCGAAAAAGTCCTACGAAACAAGACCACTCGCTTGGTGAAAGTTTTATGGAGGAACCACCAACTTGAAGAAGCTACATGGGAGCTTGAGGATATGATGAGGGAGAAGTATCCTCATCTGTTTGTTACAAAGTGACGAATTTCGAGGGCGAAATTCTTTTTAAGGGGGGTAGAATGTAACACCCGATACTTTTATGTTATATAAATTATCAAAGGAATCTTTTTCTACGCAACACTTGCTTGACTTGCTTTACACGCAATCGCGACCTCCTCGATAGCTTGCGTCGTACGCAATACCGAGTTTCACTAAACAACAATATGCTATTAAAACTAGCCGTTATGAATAGTAATAACCACTTTTTAAAATTTTATAAATTTTATTTTTCAAAATGGACTTCATTTTTGGACTCAGAATATCGAAATTAGCCTAGGGTGAAATTTTGGTATTTTTCTGAAAACTTTCAATTTTTGATTAATAGTGAAACCACTAAGTGGTAGGTTAAAAACTGAATTTTGCATAAAACATAGTTTTCCCGCTTCTGTGATTGGAATTTCGAAAATCCGAGAGACACGGTTAATATCAAGGACTAAAATCTGCTTCAATGAGATGAAAATATTTTTTTGGTGAATAGTAACTTTTTACTTTTTTTTACCGCGGTTAATAGTAAATAGGGTAACTAAGGGTAAATATGATATTAATATTACCCTAACACATGTCCTAATTCTATTGGACAAGTGTAATTCGACCAAAAACAAACTTAGGAATAAAATATGACCATTTAGGCCCACTTGGATTAGATTAGGACATTTATTATTAATTTATTTAAAGAAGGGTTAAAATAGTTAAAATCAAAGTTTAATAAGTAGATCATTTTTAATATGGGGTTATACATCAGATAAATTAGATTGTAAATATTCATTAGAAAGCTAAAAAGATTTCCTACATGATGGTATTTTATTTGTAATTTTTAGACATCAAATAATTTAATTTATTTATGACACAAAGATGATGCAGTAATTATCTTATTAATGAAATATTGACATAATTGATGTTATAAACACCAAAATAAATTTAATTTGAGACTTTTTATGAATTCCACTAATTTTATAGGTTACTATGATATATTAGTGTTGATTTAATCAACTTGGTTCGAACATATAATTCTGTTATGACTTTCAAACAAATCATATATCAAATAGTGTCAAAATTGACACAAAATAGTTTTTAAATCAAATATTATATTATTAATTGTTATTTTATTCCTAAAAATCTAAGGTTCGGCCAAATGACTTAGATAAGGATATATATATTAATAATAAACAATTTGGGGTTCGTTTGGCATGTTATAGAAAGTTTATTAACCATATAGTGAAAGAAAACAAAAAGACACGGTAAAAGTTAAATTAATTAACTTAGAGTTAAATCTAATTGATAAGGTTAAAATAATACCCTAAACTTGTCTAAATCCTATTGGTTGATAGGATTTCGACCCATCCCCACTTTATCTTCGAAATAAGACCCTTTGGAACCATTATAAACCGATTTTTACTTTAATATAAAATAATATTTTGAGATATTCCTAAGGTGCCCCTCTCCTCCCTTATAAAAGGGCACCTCCTCCCCCTCCTCCTCACACCAAATTGAGCACTCAAGCTCGGCCAACCCCTGCCATTTTCTCCTCTCCACTTCCCTAGAATAATACTAGAGGTCCTGGTCTTCTCCAAAGACCAATCTTAGTTCCTTAAGTGGAGGATTCAAAGAAGCGTTCCAAAGAAGAGGTAATATCCATTACCGATCTTTTCAATTTCTTTCTTCTTCAACTTCTTCTTCTTTAGTTGTTTCATGATAAAGTAATAACATCAGTATTACCTACATACTGATATTTTATTATAAATATGAAACAACCCTAATTCACCTTCTATCCATCCTACGGAAAAATGAAATCACCACGCGTGCGTACGTACGGAATACCGTCTCCACGCCGTGGTGTAATCTATTTTCCACCATCACCTTACAAGGATGGTTATAATGGTGTAATGAGTAACTAAATATGATTATTATGAAGTAATATTGATACTGAAATAATATATATATACTCCAATACAATTCCACGATCATAGGAATGATATCATCACTCGTGCGTACGTACAGAATACCGTCTCCACGATGTGATGCGACTCGTTCTACATGATCTTCATTTCATAATGATTATATAAATGAATTGAATGAATGAATATGGTATATAATACACTAATACCATTCTGGAAATGAATTATCTATAACCTAAAGATAAGAATAAGAATTTATTCAACAAAACACGCATAAGAACAAAAAGTTATAAAGACCCGAGTAACAAGTAACAATGAAATATTACTAACAAGAAGCTAATAATATGACCATATATGATATCATATAAATATGTATGATTCTGTAATAAGTCAATAACATTATTTAAACCATTATACAGGAGCTTCGGACACGTACAAAGCTAATCGGACCTAAGGTAAGGGAAAATATCACAATCTCACTTTTATCCGAGATTGTTTTTACTTTGGTAGTTACTGGGGTGTATTTTATCATCCACATCCATGTAACCTAGATATGTAATATTATTTAATTCCTTCTACAATAGTTTATATCCAATTTTACCCTTCGGTAAGTTTTTTGTAAAATATATGAAAGGAATCTTTTGTCGTTTTTCGTACGAGGTACTTTTTGACTTTTCCGACAAAAGTACGAAGAATGTTTTTTTAACTTATATGGATTGAATGGATTTTTAAAACATTATTTCCAAGAATCTTCCTTTACAAGTTTTCAAGTTTATTTTTAATCAACTTCTTTTATTTTAAAGTTGTATGACATGTTATGAAAGGAAAAATGTTTTTGAAGAAGAAAGGATATTTTCTTCAAGAATGAAGTTCAAGTGTTTTATCAAAATTATTTTCCATATAAGATAATAAAGGGTTCTGTTTTTATCCCTATTATTACATTGATTTGATCATGTTGTGATGGAATTATTTTTATGAATTCCATTATCTTATATGAATTGATTTATGATGTCATGATGTTTCAAGAATCCCATTTTTGTTACATGTGTTATGCGATGATGTATGTTTTATGATTATGTGGCACACATAAGAAAGGATTCATTATAAGATGGGTGGGACCTATATCTCCCTCCAATTCATTGGGTAAAGATTTTATATCTCATGAGATAGACATGGCTGGAACGGAAGGTTATTTCGGTTCAGTGATACAGGACTGAAACGAGGAGTGAACTCGGTTCCGAAAGGGACTTTGTCCACTAAGATAGTCTTGGCAATGAGTCATGACTAACAAGAAATGATTTCCATGATTATGTGTGCATGCCACAAAGTTTCAAGTTTTATGTTATGATTATGGGGATCTCATTTTCACTTCTATGATTTATTCCATGTTAAGATATTATGATCTCTTTTGCAGGTTTTGATAAAGATATGATATGATTTTTATTTCCTTTATTTGCCCTTGCTGAGCATTTGAGCTCACCCTTTTATGCTTTCTTTTCCCCAGGTCAGGAAGATGGATATTAAGTAGAATATGCTAAAAGGGACCCTAGATATGATGAAATAAATGGGAGACACTGTAGAAGATTTATGAACGAGTTGTTTATGTTTCCCAGTTTCTAAAGAAACTATACCTATACGGTCCTTTGTGGTTTTGTCATATGTTGTAATAAGTGTGCTTCAATTTTGAAGTATTAACAATGTATGTAAAGTATGGGTCGTTATAGTTGGTATCAGAGGAAAGGTATAGTCAACCTTTGGAAACTAGGATGTGAAAGCCTTCGTAAGAACCCTAAGGTTAAGTCTAAGCATAGAACACAATCTTAATGTTTTAGAAATGGCCTTGAATAACCTAGGATAAGACCTTAAGCATGAAAATTTTATTCTTGAATTATGTGGTTTCCTATTATAATTAGTGTTGCTCACACTATTCTTCTTGGTTTTAGTCAATGGCTGGAACCCGAAGGAACCGTGTTAATGCGGAATGCGATGGGCAATGCAATGATTGTCCCCCTGAGCAACCAAACGATATGGGAGCTGGAATGCAAAATATTGTAGCCATGCTCACACAACTTTCTCAAGCTATGAATCATGCAGGATTTCCAAACGAACAAAGGAGGGAGCAACATTCTGTTGAATCCTTCATGAGGCAGCGTCCACCATCTTTCAGCGGGTCTACTGATCCATTAGTTGCTGAACAATGGATTAGTACTACTGAAAAGATATTTTCAGTTCTTCAATGTTCTGAGCATGATAAAGTCATCCTAGCAGTGTATCGTTTGGAAGGAGATGCGGATCAATGGTGGAATCTTGTTAAGAATACGAGGCAAAGGGATGAAATTGAGTCTATGGAATGGGACGAGTTCAAGAACTTATTTTTCAATAAGTACTTCCCTCGTATTCTCCGAACAAAGATGGAGAAAGAGTTCCTTGAACTGAAGGAAAGGGATGATGAATCTGTTGGTACCGATGAAGCAAATTTTCCCAGACTTGCAAGGTACGCTTCTGGTATTATTATCCAGCCTGAGAGTAAGATCGATCGATTCTTTAGTGGCTTAAAACCAAGTCTTCGAAGGGCGTTAGCCATAAGAGACTTCAATAGCTACGAGGAAATCGTTCGATGTGCTCTCAAAGTCGAGATGGAGATTGGAGTAACCCATCAGTCACATGGGTTTGATAAGAAGAGGAAGATGGAATTCAAAGAAAAATCTAAAGAGCACACGGAAAAGAAGATGAACTTTCCCTTATGCTCAAAGTGTGGAAAGAAACATGGAGGGAGTTGTCTTAAAGGGACAAGTAAATGTTTTAAATGTGGAAAGGAAGGTCATCGGGCATTTGAATGCCGTGATAATGGGAAGAAGATGTCTAATGATGCAAACAAAGGAAGGGATACACAGAATGAACCTGCTACACTTCAATGTTTCAAGTGCAAGGAGATGGGGCATTATGCCAATCAATGCCCAAATCCAAGGGTTGATGATGATGGTCGACGTCAACAAACTCTTAAGGCTAAAGAAAAAGGAAAGTCACATGCAATTTCTATCAGCGATGTGGAGTACGATAACGATGTGGTGAAAGGTACACTTACCATCCACTCTAAAGTAGCAAATGTTTTATTTGATTCTGGATCCACCCACTCTTTTATTTCTGAAAAATTTTCTAAGGGTATCACCGTATTACCTCAACAATTAGATGTTGAGTTAGCTGTGACAACACCTAATGGCACATCAATCGCATCAGAAGTTTATAATTCTTCTCCGATCGAAGTTTGTGGGAAAGTGCTTCCTGCAAATCTTGTGATCCTTCCTTTAGTGGAATTTGATGTGATTCTTGGCATGGATTGGCTTTCTCTACATGGAGCTCATATCAATTGCCAAAGAAGGGAAGTCACATTTCATATTCCAGATCAACCTACGATCGTCTATCAATGCAAGGATGAACATAACCTTCCAGAGGAAATTTCTTCCATCTTATGGGTATTGATTCCACTAAATGAAGGTTATTTATCTCAAATAGTTGGTGAGAAACTCACGATTAAGAATATGCCCATTGTACGGGAGTTTGATGATGTCTTTCCGGAAGAATTACCGGGTCTTCCACCAAATCGTGAAGTTGAGTTTTCAATAGAACTCGTACCGGGTGCTTTGCCTATTTCAAAGACACCTTATAGAATGGCCCCAATTGAGTTGCAGGAATTGAAGAAGCAACTCCAAGAGAATCTTGATAAGGGATTCATACGCCCTAGTGCGTCACCTTGGGGAGCACCTGTTCTATTTGTTAAGAAGAAAGATGGATCAATGAGACTCTGCATTGATTATCGAGAACTTAACAAGATCACTATCAAGAACAAATATCCTCTCCCACGCATTGATGACTTATTTGACCAACTATGCGGAGCTCAATACTTTTCCAAGATTGATCTTCGTTCAGGGTATCATCAATTAAGGGTCAAAAGGGAGGATATACCAAAGACGGCTTTCCGTACAAGGTATGGACACTATGAATTTATAGTGATGCCATTTGTTCTTACTAATTCCCCTGCTATCTTCATGGATCTAATGAATAGAGTCTTTAGAGACTATCTTGATCAATTTGTGGTAGTCTTTATAGACGATATTCTTGTATATTCAAAGAGCAAGGAAGAACATGAAGATCACTTGAGAATTATATTGAAGACCCTGAGAAAGGAGAAGCTTTATGCCAAATTTACCAAGTGTGAATTTTGGCTTAAAAAAGTTGCATTTTTGGGTCATATAATCTCAAAAGAGGGGATATCTGTGGATCCAGCAAAAACAGAGGTTATCGAAAGATGGTCAAGACCAACAACAGTAACTGAGATCCGAAGATTTCTTGGTTTGGCTGGATATTATCGACGTTTTGTAAAAGATTTTTCACGATTATCTAATCCACTCACCAAGTTGACTCGGAAAGGAGTTAAGTTTGTCTGGACAGAGGAATGTGAAGAGAATTTCAAGGAGTTGAAAAGAAGGTTATCCAGTGCACCTGTGCTCACACTGCCTTGTAGTGGAGAAAGGTTTGTGATCTACAGTGATGCATCCAAGAAGGGATTGGGGTGTGTTCTTATGCAAAATGATATGGTGATAGCTTATGCCTCACGACAGTTGAAAATCCATGAACAAAATTACCCAACACATGATTTGGAGTTGGCTGCGGTAATCTTTGCATTAAAGATTTGGAGGCATTACCTTTATGGTGAAAGGTGTGATATTTATACTGATCATAAAAGTTTAAAGTATATTTTCACACAAAAGGAGTTGAATATGCGTCAAAGAAGATGGTTGGAGCTAATTAAAGATTATGACTGCTCAATCCATTACCACCCTGGGAAAGCAAACAAGGTGGCAGATGCATTAAGTCGACAAGACCATGCTAGTTTATCCATGATGAGGATCACAAAAGATCCAATATTTATGGATTTACAAAGGATGGATCTTGGAATTATAATGGAAGGGGAAAAATCTTATCTTTCTCAAATGAATGTTCAACCATCTATACATGTGAAGATTAAAGAGGCACAGAAAGAAGATGTCGAGTTACAAAAGAAGGTGAGAAATGTTCCTGAATTCAACCTTGATTGTGATGGGATAATAAAGTTCAGGAATCGTGTTTGCGTTCCTCCCATCCCCGAATTAAAGAATGAGCTGCTGGATGAGGCTCATAGTTCATCATTTTCTATTCATCCTGGAAGCACGAAGATGTATAGGGACCTGAAAGAGTACTTCTGGTGGGATGGCATGAAAAGAGATGTTGCTGAATATGTCTCTCGATGCTTGGTTTGTCAACAAGTTAAAGCTGAGAGACAGAAGTCTAAGGGGATGTTACAACCATTACCCATACCCGAATGGAAATGGGAAAACATCACTATGGACTTTGTCACAGGACTTCCTAAAACATCCAAAGGCAATAATGCTATCTGGGTCATAGTTGATCGTCTTACAAAGTCTGCACACTTCATTGCTATTAGAGAGGATTTCTCTCTAGATCAGCTTGCCAGGATATATGTAAAGGAAGTGGTAAGATTGCATGGAGTACCACTTTCTATTATATCTGATCGAGATCCGAGATTTACCTCGAAGTTCTGGCGAAGTCTTCAGCATACTCTGGATACAGAGTTGAGTTTCAGCACTGCTTATCATCCCCAGACAGACGGTCAGTCTGAGAGAACAATTCAAACCCTAGAAGATATGTTGAGAGCTTGCTCTATGGATTTCAAAGGAGGTTGGGATCAACACCTACCTTTGGTGGAATTTTCTTATAATAATAGCTTTCACTCCAGTATTCAGATGGCTCCTTATGAAGCTCTCTATGGAAAGAAATGCAGGACTCCAACTTGCTGGGATGAAGTTGGGGAAAGAAAGCTATTAGGACCTGATCTCGTTGATGAAATGGCAGAAAAGGTTAGATCTATTCAACAACACATAAGAGCAGCTCAAAGTCGACAGAAAAGTTATGCCGACAACCGAAGAAAAGACCTAGAGTTTGAAGTGGGCGATAAAGTGTTCTTACGAATATCTCCCTGGAAGAGGGTTATGAGATTTGGAAAGAAGGGGAAGTTGACCCCTAGATATATCGGTCCTTTTGAAATACTGGATCGTGTTGGGAAGGTAGCTTACCGATTGGCGCTTCCACCGAATCTCTCTCAAGTTCACTATGTGTTCCACGTATCTCTCCTGAGAAAGTACATACCAGATCCTTCACATGTACTCAGCTCAGAAGTTGTACCGCTGGAGCAAGATCTTTCTTATGAAGAACAGCCGATAGAGATTCTGGATCGTAGCGAAAAAGTCCTACGAAACAAGACCACTCGCTTGGTGAAAGTTTTATGGAGGAACCACCAACTTGAAGAAGCTACATGGGAGCTTGAGGATATGATGAGGGAGAAGTATCCTCATCTGTTTGTTACAAAGTGACGAATTTCGAGGGCGAAATTCTTTTTAAGGGGGGTAGAATGTAACACCCGATACTTTTATGTTATATAAATTATCAAAGGAATCTTTTTCTACGCAACACTTGCTTGACTTGCTTTACACGCAATCGCGACCTCCTCGATAGCTTGCGTCGTACGCAATACCGAGTTTCACTAAACAACAATATGCTATTAAAACTAGCCGTTATGAATAGTAATAACCACTTTTTAAAATTTTATAAATTTTATTTTTCAAAATGGACTTCATTTTTGGACTCAGAATATCGAAATTAGCCTAGGGTGAAATTTTGGTATTTTTCTGAAAACTTTCAATTTTTGATTAATAGTGAAACCACTAAGTGGTAGGTTAAAAACTGAATTTTGCATAAAACATAGTTTTCCCGCTTCTGTGATTGGAATTTCGAAAATCCGAGAGACACGGTTAATATCAAGGACTAAAATGTGGTTCAATGAGATGAAAATATTTTTTTGGTGAATAGTAACTTTTTACTTTTTTTTACCGCGGTTAATAGTAAATAGGGTAACTAAGGGTAAATATGATATTAATATTACCCTAACACATGTCCTAATTCTATTGGACAAGTGTAATTCGACCAAAAACAAACTTAGGAATAAAATATGACCATTTAGGCCCACTTGGATTAGATTAGGACATTTATTATTAATTTATTTAAAGAAGGGTTAAAATAGTTAAAATCAAAGTTTAATAAGTAGATAATTTTTAATATGGGGTTATACATAAGATAAATTCGATTGTAAATATTCATTAGAAAGATAAAAAGATTTCCTACATGATGGTATTTTATTTGTAATTTTTAGACATCAAATAATTTAATTTATTTATGACACAAAGATGATGCAGTAATTATCTTATTAATGAAATATTGACATAATTGATTTTATAAACACCAAAATAAATTTAATTTGAGACTTTTTATGAATTCCACTAATTTTCTAGGTTACTATGATATATTAGTGTTGATTTAATCAACTTGGTTCGAACATATAATTCTGTTATGACTTTCAAACAAATCATATATCAAATAGTGTCAAAATTGACACAAAATAGTTTTTAAATCAAATATTATATTATTAATTGTTATTTTATTCCTAAAAATCTAAGGTTCGGCCAAATGACTTAGATAAGGATATATATATTAATAATAAACAATTTGGGGTTCGTTTGGCATGTTATAGAAAGTTTATTAACCATATAGTGAAAGAAAACAAAAAGACACGGTAAAAGTTAAATTAATTAACTTAGAGTTAAATCTAATTGATAAGGTTAAAATAATACCCTAAACTTGTCTAAATCCTATTGGTTGATAGGATTTCGACCCATCCCCACTTTATCTTCGAAATAAGACCCTTTGGAACCATTATAAACCGATTTTGACTTTAATATAAAATAATATTTTGAGATATTCCTAAGGTGCCCCTCTCCTCCCTTATAAATGGGCACCTCCTCCCCCTCCTCCTCACACCAAATTGAGCACTCAAGCTCGGCCAACCCCTGCCATTTTCTCCTCTCCACTTCCCTAGAATAATCCTAGAGGTCCTGGTCTTCTCCAAAGACCAATCGTAGTTCCTTAAGTGGAGGATTCAAAGAAGCGTTCCAAAGAAGCGGTAATATCCATTACCGATCTTTTCAATTTCTTTCTTCTTCAACTTCTTCTTCTTTAGTTGTTTCATGATAAAGTAATAACATCAGTATTACTTACATACTGATATGTTATTATAAATATGAAACAACCCTAATTCACCTTCTATCCATCCTACGGAAAAATGAAATCACCACGCGTGCGTACGTACGGAATACCGTCTCCACGCCGTGGTGTAATCTATTTTCCACCATCACCTTACAAGGATGGTTATAATGGTGTAATGAGTAACTAAATATGATTATTATGAAGTAATATTGATACTGAAATAATATATATATACTCCAATACAATTCCACGATCATAGGAATGATATCATCACTCGTGCGTACGTACGGAATACCGTCTCCACGATGTGATGCGACTCGTTCTACATGATCTTCATTTCATAATGATTATATAAATGAATTGAATGAATGAATATGGTTTATAATACACTAATACCATTCTGGAAATGAATTATCTATAACCTAAAGATAAGAATAAGAATTTATTCAGCAAAACACGCATAAGAACAAAAAGTTATAAAGACCCGAGTAACAAGTAACAATGAAATATTACTAACAAGAAGCTAATAATATGACCATATATGATATCATATAAATATGTATGATTCTGGAATAAGTCAATAACATTATTTAAACCATTATACAGGAGCTTCGGACACGTACAAAGCTAATCGGACCTAAGGTAAGGGAAAATATCACAATCTCACTTTTATCCGAGATTGTTTTTACTTTGGTAGTTACTGGGGTGTATTTTATCATCCACATCCATGTACCCTCGATATGTAATATTATTTCCTTCCTTCTACAATATTTTATATCCAATTTTACCCTTCGGTAAGTTTTTTGTAAAATATATGAAAGGAATCTTTTGTCGTTTTTCGTACGAGGTACTTTTTGACTTTTCCGACAAAAGTACGAAGAATGTTTTTTTAACTTATATGGCTTGAATGGATTTTTAAAACATTATTTCCATGAATCTTCCTTTACAAGTTTTCAAGTTTATTTTTAATCAACTTCTTTTATTTTAAAGTTGTATGACATGTTATGAAAGGAAAAATGTTTTTGAAGAAGAAAGGATATTTTCCTCAAGAATGAAGTTCAAGTGTTTTATCAAAATTATTTTCCATATAAGATAATAAAGGGTTCTGTTTTTATCCCTATTATTACATTGATTTGATCATGTTGTGATGGAATTATTTTTATGAATTCCATTATCTTATATGAATTGATTTATGATGTCATTATTTCAAGAATCCCATTTTTGTTACATGTGTTATGCGATGATGTATGTTTTATGATTATGTGGCACACATAAGAAAGGATTCATTATAAGATGGGTGGGACCTATATCTCCCTCCAATGCATTGGGTAAAGATTTTATATCTCATGAGATAGACATGGCTGGAACGGAAGGTTATTTCGGTTCAGTGATACAGGACTGAAACGAGGAGTGAACTCGGTTCAGAAAAAGACTTTGTCCACTAAGATAGTCTTGGCAATGAGTCATGACTAAAAAGAAATGATTTCCATGATTATGTGTGCATGCCACAAAGTTTCAAGTTTTATGTTATGATTATGGGGATCTCATTTTCACTTCTATGATTTAGTCCATGTTAAGATATTATGATCTCTTTTGCAGGTTTTGATAAAGATATGATATGATTTTTATTTCCTTTATTTGCCCTTGCTGAGCATTTGAGCTCACCCTTTTATGTTTTCTTTTCCCCAGGCCAGGAAGATGGATATTAAGTAGAATATTCTAAAAGGGACCCTAGATATGATGAAATAAATGGGAGACACTGTAGAAGATTTATGAACCAGTTGTTTATGTTTCCCAGTTTCTAAAGAAACTATACCTATACGGTCCTTTGTGGTTTTGTCATATGTTGTAATAAGTGTGCTTCAATTTTGAAGTATTAACAATGTATGTAAAGTATGGGTCGTTATATAAATCATGAAAACATAGATAACAAACAACATGATGAGGATAATAAAATTACCCTAAAACCTAAAAAAATCTTCTGGGATGATTAAAAGTCTACACATATCACCTAAAGTCATTATTTATTCATTTAATGGGATTTTGTCCATGAATGTCCTGTAATTATAATTAAAACAAAAGAAAATGACAACATGACACTCTCTTAACTCTTATAAGTATAATTATTTTTATGTAGTGTCAAAAATGATGAAACATCAAACATAAATTGTCTCAAGAAAGATAATTCAATTATATAAATAACTATGATTTATTTTTAATTTTTATAGACTAAAAAATTTTCATATATATTGACACAACAGTGATATAATAATTATTTTATTATGAGAAATATCAAATAAATGATATTATAAATATTATAATAAATAATACATGACATAATTTATGTCATCAAATAGTTTTATGGATGAATATGACTTGTTTGGATTTATTTCATGTATTTTTTCTAATTAACCTAGTTGTTATGAATTTTTAAAAAAGTCATGTTTGAATAGTGTCACAATTGACATTATTTATAACTTAAAATATAAGATAGTTTATTAACTGTTATGAAATTCCTAAAAAAATATTATATTTTACCAAATGGTTATGAAAAGTCCAAATAAATTATAAATTACACTTTTTATTATTTTTTGAAATGTTTTGATAATTACATAAACACACAAATTGTAAGTAACATGATATCACGCTAAGATTAAAAAGGGTAAAATAAGGGTTAAACCAAACTGATAAGCATTAAATAAAAATTAAAAACTTGTAAAAAAATTATTGGATGATTTTATTTCATCCTAAAATCATGTTATATTTTAAATAAATGAGTCTGTGACCATTATAAACTGAAAATAAATTTACAAAATTAAAATTAAAATACTTTCCTAAAGTGACTCTCACCTCCCCTATAAAAGGAAACTTCTCATTCTCCTTTAATCACTACTATATAGTCATTTTTATCTTCCTACCCATGCCTATTTCTTCTACCGACTTTAATCACGTCATCCTAGTGGCCACACATTGGTACAAAATCCACCTTATGGTGACCTTTTATTAAAATCAAAAAGAGATACTTGAAAAAGATGTTATTGGTTTATCACGTCTTTAAAATTTCTATTCTTCTTCTACATCCTCTTATTATGTTGTTTCTATACTAAAGTAATTAATAAATTAACTTATACATGATTAGATATTATTATAATTATGGTACAACCTTATACCTTCATATATCCATCATACTAATAACAATATCACCTTGCATGTGTGTGTAACGCTTACCATCCTCAAACGACGGTATAATTTGATATTAAGTAATACATAATTTATAAGGGTATTGTGATGAGTATAATGGATGTAAATAATGAATATGACATGATAATTTATTCTATATAATTAATATACTATCCAATTCCATACCATTTAACAATTATGTGAATGATTTCGCTGCTTTTGTGTATGTACGACTTACCATCTCCACGATGTGATGCGATTCATTCTATATGATCTTCATTAATACTAGATTATATCCTTGAATATAATGAATAAATATGATATATATTATAATAATGTCATTCTGTAAATGATAAAACTATAACATAATAAGTGGGGCATGAACATATCCTACAAAACATGCATAATAACATAATGTAGTTGATGTACGAATAAGGGGTGACAATGAAATGATATAAACAAATTGGTGATAATATGATCATATATGATATATTGAAAATTTATATGATTCTATAATAAAACAATAACATTATATAAATTATTATGTCGGATGTTCTGATATATGTATAGGATATCATACCTAAGGTAAGGTATAATTTTTCATCTCATTATTATCTAAGATTGTTTGTAGGTAAGTATTTATTAGCATATATTTATCACCCATTTCAATATTTCCTAATTATTTAATGTTATTTTTATTATTCAAAAAAAATTAATGTTAATTTCTCTCATTAGTGAATTTTTATTAAACATTATAAAAGCAATCTTTTTTTGTTTTTTGGTATGATGTACTTTTTGACATTTCAGAAAAAAGTACGATAAGAATGGTTTTTAAACTTATATTTCATGATTGTACTTTTACGTCTTCATAATTCCTTATTTCCATGAAACTTACTTTAAATGATTTCATGATTATTTTCAAATAAATTCTTTTCTTTTAAAATTGTGTGGCATTTTGAGAAAAGAAAATATTTTTGAAGAAGAAATGATATTTTCCTCAAGATTTAATTTCAAGTGTTATATACAGTTTACTTTCCATCTATGATGAAGGTTATTAAATATGGTTATGTTTATATACCTCTTATTACGATGATTTGATATTGTTAATGATTGAATTATATTTTATATGGATTATGTTTTTATGGAATGATGTTTAAGAAACCTATTTTATTTTTTGGGTTACGCTATGATAAATTATTTAGGTTTTTGCAAAAGATGTAAGATTGACTTCATTATGAGATGTTTGAGACCTATATCAACTACCAATGTATTGGATTAAGATTTATAGCACATGATATAAACAAGATTGGATTGGAATGTAAATTTCGTTCAGCAAAATAGGGCTGCAATCTCGTTCAGTAATACATGGCTAGAATGGTAAGTAAAAACAGTTCTGTAATGGACATTGTGCACTATGATGATCTTGTTAACAATGCCTTGGATACTATGGAAATCATATTATATTATTATTTGTTTTCCAAAATTCCATGTTTTAGTCCATTTCTATCTTATAATGGTTAGTTATCATTTATGATCTTTTCCCTACGTACAACCAAGATTTATTTCATGACTCGAGATTTTGATATTTAAAAATATTGTTCATGTTTTTACATTATAATTTTTATGTTTTGTTTATATTCTCCATGTGTACCATTACTGAGCATTTGATCCCACCCTTTTTATGTTTTCTTTTCCCCATGATATAAAGAATGGTTTTAGGTAGGAAAATAAAAGGGGGATATCATTATGGGAGATATTGAAGATCTTTGACCATGATAGAGTATTATGTTCTATGTTTTAAAAAGACACTAAATGAATATAGTTTTTTTGGAATATATTTTTGTAATGTATTAAGTATTCCTCAAATGAAATTTAATGTCCATGTATGTTAATCATGGTTCATTAGACCAACAGTCTATGTCGATTACCAACATAAGATTTATACTTACTCCATGCTGTCAACATTCTCTGACGAATCATCAACATATTTTTGTTGCATCTTTAACCAATATTTGTTAAACCAATGAAATTTCACTGATCTCTGACCAACACAATAGAGTATTACACTATTGGCTATAAAACTCCTCAAAAGGACTTATTTTTATCATAGACCGGTAACTACTATTATAAAAAAACTCAACCCAAAACAAATGGTCATCCCAAGCTACCACAATAGTTAGGATGCAAGAATGAAGAATATTCTCAAGAATCTATACATCCCTATCTATCGAGCCATTATTCTACAGATTGTATATTGTACTCAAAAAAACGGGGTATCCCAATGCCACCTGAAGGCTTCTCCAAAAGCAGTAATTAAAATGAGGATCCCTATCAAAGACTATAGTAGATGAAACTATTTGAAAATGTATAATCTCTCTAATATAGAGATTTATCATGTTTCGGATTTAGTTATATCATAAATGGGTATAAAGTGATCTGATTTGGTTAGCCTATCATTCACAACCATATCACATTATTCATTTTATTGTTATTTGAAAAGCCAACCACAATGTCCATAAAATCTATAAAGGTTCTGGGCATCGAGAAACATGTGATAGGTCATGAAGAACTTTGATTTTTTTCATGATTGTTGATCAATCCTATATGTACATGATGCTAAACACAGTATTAAATGGAATTGAACCAAAGAAAACTAACATTGGATAAAACTATGAAACTAAAGTTAGGATCATCAAAATTTATTTATAATTAAGTAAATCAATTAAATAATTACCTTGCATGAGTTATTTTTTATGTATATTACAATAGATTTACATTATTCCTTCATTTAATTGAAGGAATGAAGAGAATATTCACTTTAGTAGTGATACACATTTTTTCCAATAATCATCAAACATCATAATAAGAATCATCAGCTGTTAGCATGGAAGATCTTATCACTTGCTTCATTCTACTTTTATCGCCATGAGAATATTTTCCAAATCATTCTCCTAGATCTCTCAAGACATAATATTGGATGGTGGGGTAAGATATCTCTTCGTTATTGGGATAATTCTTGGAGATGGATCTCTTTAAAGCTTCATAGGATTCTTTCCATCTATCTTCATTCATAACACAAAATGAATTATATCTCGTGGAAAAATAATATAATTGTATTTAAATACCCCTAGGGTTTAGAAATTAATAATTTCACAAGTTCTCTTTAATATTTATTTATTACCTTATGTAAATACATGTCTAAAATAATAATATTATTGTTTCTGCGATATATTCTCAACATAAGATTTAAATTAAATATTATTTAATAAAATAATATTCAATATATATTATTTCTCACTGGACCTAAAAACATGTCCCTTCATCCCACCACACAATTTATCAAGACCTAAATAATGACTATATATTTAATAAATAAACATCACAACATTATTCACTAATAAACAAATATTATATTCACTAAATAGCAGCTAAATATTTATTAAATATTCTTCTCACATTATATTTCCTTGAATAAGTGGTGATGTAATGTATATGGTTAAGAAAACATGAATAATTATTATACTATTTTTGGAAGTAATATTTATTATTCTTTTTTAAAAATAAAAAATAATATATTATTTATTTGAGATTCTAGGTACACTTAGTCTGTGACCCTAGAGTCCTCTTTCACAATGGCATTAGGAAAACTAGCCTAAAGTAAAAGTTTAAAATCTATCAACACACAATGGCACACATAGAGAAATAATTTAATGATGTAATGAAATAATAATTATATATGGATGTTTAATATGTTATATAGATTTATCATGATATATCAGATCAAGAAGGTCTCATGATGGTGTCACCAATATATGTTATCGATGTGTCTTTCTTTTACTTTCTAGAAATGAAATTTCCTATAGAACACTGTAAACATGGATATATTTAGGATATATCATTTACATAAAAGCGATAGAGATATAAAATTCCATTAAATATCATAATGGAAAATCATTTCTCTCATTATTCATTAATGAAATATTCTTCTTGATGCACAAAAAGTATCTTACATCCTTGTGAATATATTTCATCACGATTTTCATAAATCATAAAATTATGTGACTGATAATACTCGTTAATATTAATATTAGTTTCTAAGGATTAATACATTCCTCAAAAAATTGGAAAATCCAATGAACCATGTAAATGTTCATTTTCATCTAGAGGGTATCATTCCCAAAATATCCTTCACTAGATATTACAAGGGAATACACCATTCAAAGGTTCATCATAATTCCTATGAGTCTCCACCTCTAATAACATATATCAATCATGTCCCTAAAATGATATAATCCAACTATAGAACATATATTAAAGAATTATTACATAGAACTTTTGGGTTATCATTATAGAGGAGAAATATTATGACCTTTTAGTGAGACAACTACTCTAATGACCTTATCACATACTATGTTACATAGAAACAAATTCAGGATGTGATGAGATGTTTATTAATATTAAAAACAATGAATAATGTTTACCAAAAATTACAGAAAATTAGGTTCTTGGACACCAAATCCAATAGACTCCAACATTCACTAGATCCAACTACAAGTAACCTATAGTTCACTAGCTCTCACATGATAATAGGGTGTATACTATGATTGGGAATTATTTAGGTATTTCTCCATGTTCCCTTATGTTTGTACTCTACTAACTATAACTTTACCCCATAGATAAAAACCCATAAACAGTTGATTCTTTCGGTTTTATGTTTTGTTTATTGGTGTGACCATGTCAAGTTTTTAAGAGACACCATTTGAATATTATCAAAATATAATGAGATTGGGTATTTACAACTAGGTACAAAATTAAGATCTTATACAAAGTTATATATCCAAAAGGATTCCATAGATACATCAGAAGCCTCTATATACTTAGAATCTACTATAGAATCTATGAAAACTATCTTTTTTAAATTCTTTTAGCTCACAGATCATCCGTTGAGACAAAAAACATATCCTGAATACAACATCAGATCATACCAATATATCTAAATACTAGCATCATTATAACACCTAATGACAAGGTCCTCATCTCCGTCATAAAAAAGGAATATATCCTTTCTTATTATTTGATAAGTAAGGAAAACCTTAATAGTAGAACAACATTTTTCTCCTTGATTTGGTACATATCTTCCTACCATTCTCAAAGCATAAGAAACATCGAGTCTAGTACATAGTCTTCCATACATGAATTGTCCTATTGTTGAACTATATAAGATCTTAGTCATTCTCTCTTTCTCATGTTGCATTTGAGGACACATAACTCATGTTGTGTATGGTGAAAATTTTTCGTCGTAGTAAATTCATTGAAGTTTTTTGAACAAATTATCCACTAGCATTTATTTATAGGTATTTACATTACCATCTATATCTAGTTTTCCCTTAAATACACATTATCCCATACAGGATTTACATAAATTAGAACATCAACCCGAACCCAAACTTGGTTCTTATATATGGATTCCATTTAAAATTCATGGATTCATTCTATCTTACATCTTTTGAGCTCCCTACTTCTTATTTGTAGGAGAGAGGTTCATCAATGTCAACCCATACAGAGTCTCTATCTTTGGTGACTAGAAAAACATATCTATCTTGTTCTCAAACTTCCCTTGTTCTCCTATATAATACTCGTGTTTCATGAAATACTTCTTCCATGATAACCTATGGATCTATTCCTATACCATCTTTTCTATATATTGAGCATCAACATCATCGAATTCAATCCTTCACCCACTATTCTTTTTTAGGATGTGATCACTCTCAAGATTGATGCCTTGTCTAGAGAAAATAACATTCTTTTCTGAGGGGATTTATAGGTATTATTCATTTTTCCATAGGATATCCTATAAATATAAACTATGTTCTCTGGGGTGCTAGTTTGTTAGTTGATAAGGCCTTAACAAATTCCTTGAAGCCCAATACCCGTGTATGTGACTAAATAGGTTTCCCTCCACTCTATAACTATAAGTGGATTCTATTTCCCTCATTATTTAGTATTCATTTTAATGTGTATAACGATATTTGTAATTCATATTACCAAAAGGATAATAGAAGATATGCATGATTCATTAACAACCATACCATGTCTAAAAAGGTATAGTTCAACCTTTCCCTCACAGTAGTCCACTATAGTGTTTAAGGTGGGGTGAGTTGAAATAAAATCCCAAAATCATGTATAATGTTTATATACTCTCAGTCAAGTTAGTCACCACTTCGATATGATAAAATATTCTTTATCTTCCTTCCACGTTAATTCTATACTTCATTCTCGAATTTCTTGAATTTCTAAAAGGACTTGGACTTTTATGTCATCAAGTACACATAAATATACCTACAAAAATAATTAGTTAAAGTTATAATGTATGAATTATCACCGCCCAAATTCCAGTGGAAATGGTCCACACACATCAGTGTGTACTAATCCTCGATGATATGTGTCCCTTTTACCCTGTCCACCATATGGCAGTTTTGTAGATTTTTTTTATAAAAAACAAAACACTATTCAAATGGTTTTATCTTATAAGAGTCTAACCATCTTAACAGATCTTAGGAAAATTCTCTTTATTTTCATGACCAATATATTGATATCATATCATGGGGTTATATGAGTCGTGTGAATATGATTCATTATCAATTTCCAATACAACGATTTTATATTTTAATACATAAATACCATTATTTAAATGCAGCATACCAAAACATATATTGTATTTATAAAAGATGAAACATTTATTTCCAAACATGAAAATAAACCCATCTATATCTAGGAATGACAAAGAAATAATGTTCATGCTAATAGTTGGTATAAAATAAGAAACATTTAAAACCAACATAATTATCATTTCCAATGAAATATAGTAGTCACCAATGGCTTGAGCTCCACTGTCACCCCATTAGAAGATCTCAAATCCACATATCCTCTATAAGTATTTCAAAATCATATTGGTCTTTATATTGGGATACAAATGAGATCACCAAAATCTATATCTAATACCCAATGTAATGATATATAAAGATTACACTTGTTAATGAACTCATCCACTTCTACCCAACATGTATTATAATGATATACTATTTACTCTTGTGAAATATGTCCTACATGAATTACCACATACTTTCATGATATGTACTTTTAACTGAATGAATACACAAACTACATAATTTTTGGGTCATATTTTATGCTCCAATTCACATAGAGTAGTAACAATATTGTGAAACATACATGATATGAAGGTTTTAACATTACACATAAATTAATTAAACATTTATATATATAGTAAAACTCATTATATGGTGTGTCTTGTCAACTTAATGACCACACACAATCATATGACAATAAGGTTTAAATATTATAATAAATTATTTTTAATTCTGCATAATTTTTTATAAGTTCACGTTGTGTATAACTAAGCTACAAAATATTAACTTCTCTCATCCTCTATCTGATGAACATGCCTAGGGACTCAGCGTGTAAATCGTGCCTTGGATAATTGGATTACATAGTGTGTACCCTGGGATACATGTTGTCTGTACTTCGAGTTACATGGTTACCTATCTGGTAGGCCATGTGTGGAAATACACAACTACTGTGTGATTTAATGGACTACATGCCATGTATGTGGGCTACACGACATGTACTCCTGCTGACCATGCGCCAGGATGGTCTGTTCAACATGTTGGGTAAGAAATTATTTGCACTGTGTGTATTGAATACACAAAATTTGAATTAATTCATGGTGCATTTAACACTAGTACATTGTGTGTAAATATGGTTATAGGGTGTCTGTTCTTTTGTTATCTGGTTAGAATCCTTGTCACCTCTAGATGATTTTATCTATTTTATTTTGTTCACTAAATTAATTTATTTCATTAGATCAACCAGAAATGAAAGAGGAAGGATCAGATCTTGCAATTTGGATTAAAATAACTATTAAAATTTAATTTCAAACTAAATAAAAAATTTGTAAATCAATCAATGATATTGATATAATTATAAATATTATATTACCACTTTGATACCACATGAATGTCTTGAGTGCCGCGAAGCATGTGGTGTGTCATTCCCAATATTGATTTTTGTCATGATTAATGATCAATCCAAGATATAACTGATGATAAATACCATGATCAACATAATTGAATCAATGAAAAATATAATGGATAAAACACTATAACTAAATAAAGGAACATTAAATATTCTATATAATTAATTTATTTAACTAAAGATTTATCTTACATGAATTATTTCTCCGTTGATGGATCTAGAAATGAATCTACAATGAACCGTCATTACATTGTAAAAATAAAGATCATATTCACTCTATCGATAATCCAAATGTCTTCCACAAATCTCTAAATGTCACTATAGGAATCCCTGAGTTCTAGGATTGAATAACCTATCGGTTGTGTTGTTTAACTTTTGTCATGATGTGAATCACTTCCAATGTGTTCCCCCTGGTCTCTCTAGACACGAGAGTTGATGGATAATGAATAACTCTCTCCATTCCTGGAATCTTTCTTACGGAGGAAGATCTCTAGGGCTTTAGAGGATTCACTTCATCTGTCATTACACACAAAAAAATGATTTCTCTCCCTTAGAAAAATAATATAATTGGGCTTAAATACCACTAGGGTTTTGAAATAAATATTTTTTCATTTGACTTTTAATATTTATTTAATCACTTGAAGAACCCCATATCTAAAATAATAATAATATTATTATTTTCATGACATGGGATTAACTTATAAATTAAATTAAATATCATTTTAACAAATAATATTTAGTATGTTTTTCTCACCAGACAAAAAAATATGGTTCTCCATTACACCAAAATATTTATCTTCTATTGAATAATGAATATTTATTTAATAAATAAATATCACTAAATGTTTCACCAATAAATAAATAATATATTATTTAAATAGAAAATAAATATTTACTAAATATTCTTGCTCACATTATATTTTCTCGAATAACTGGGGACATAATGCATGTGATCAAGAAAAAAAGAATAATTATTAAACCATGTGTGGGAATAGTATTTATTTATCTTTTTAAATAATAAATATTAATATATTATTTAATTGAGACTTTGTATACAAATAGTATGTTCCCCTCTATGAATTTTTCTCAATAGCATTAGGCGAACCCGCCTAAAGTCCAAGGATAGCATCTTGCAATACACTAGGGCATCCATATAGAAAATAGTTAATGTTGTAAATATATAATACCTCATACAAATGTTTACTATGAAATATAATCATTTTATTGTGACACGTCTGATCAATTAGGTTGCATGATTGTGTAATCAACCTATGTGTAAGATGACTCTTTGTTGATTTTTTAGAAATTATACATCCATATAGAACTCCATGGTGATGGATTAATTTAGGCTATATCATTTCCATAAAAGGGCGTGAGATGTCAAATTATATTAAGATACATAATTGAAAAACACATTCACTCATTATTCAATAAAGAAATATTACTCAAGATGCACTAAAGGTATCTTATGTCACTGCACACATATGTTGTCACAGTTTTCATCAGTAAGTCAAAGTAAGCCACTCATAATACTCATTAATAATAATATTAAAGTATGAGGATCAATACTCACATCTGTAGATAGTGAAAACTAATTATTCATATAAATTTGGATTTCCTATTAGTAGGTATAATTATCATAATATCTTACACTTGATATTACCAAGTACGTACACCATGATATCTTTACTCAATGTACTATGAGTCTCCACCACTGATATCATATATAACTTCTATCCCTCAAATGATATCATTCATCTATGGAATATATATTTAAAAATAATTTCATTTGACAAAAAGGTTCTCATCATAGCAGAGAACTGCTATGACCTTTTAGTGAGAATACTTTTCTTAGGACATTATCAGATACTATGTTATATAGAAGAACAATCATGATGTGATAGTGAAGTTGTTAATATAAAAAATTATAAATAAATGTTACCATAATGAATAGAAAAATTGGTTCTATGGATCCAAATCCAATAATATCCTCCTACATTCAAGTCATCACTATATGTTTTTGAAGAAATCTCAAAGGCCTATAGTGTCATGCTTTCACCTATTGTCACATATAACAATGAGAGAGAAAATCATAAATGCCTCACATCATACTTTTCAACTATAATTGATGTTTTATATCATAAAACATCTTTTTAGATCCTATTTACACATTCCACTAGAAATTATATAAATTATCCATCACAACTCTCTTCATAGACAAAAGAACAAAAATCTAATTTAGAAAACATAAAACACCCTCTTTAGAGAACAACCACTTATTAATGGTCTCCCCACCATAAATATAGTCTCTAATGCTATATAATTCCCCTTAAAGTTTTTGTTCATGAAAAATCATCTTGATAAAAGTATAGGTTGAATGATCCCTATCCAAAACAACATCATCCCCTATATCTCAAACTTCTATATGAAATTATTCAAATAGAACCATGAAGTTCGACTCTTTCGATGATTTTTTCATATCCTAGGTTAGAGGTCTGTTTCTAAAAGATCATATTACTACCTTCCCTTTCCCTAGGTTATAGGTGATATTGAAATCAATGTATTACAGATACTCCACAGAACAGCTTCGGTGGTGATTCATTTTTTTGTAAAATATATAATTCAAGCTCTTAGGGTTATAATACATGGTAATCCTTTCTCTCTAAAGGATGTGTTGCCAAATTTTATGAACATGAATCATGACTATGATTTCATGTTCATGGGTCAGATAATTTCTCTCATATTTCCTAATCTTCTATGATCAATAGGCTACCATGTGATCACCTTGTATATTAGCATAGCTAAACCATGAACATGATGAATCACATAAGAAAATATATACTTTCCCAGCCTTTAGAATATTCAACACTAATACAAAATACAAAATGTTTTTCTCCAAAACATATTAACTCTAAAAATTATCATCCCAAGAAAACCTCACTTCCTTCCAATTTAGAGTGGTCATCAGAGAAGCCAACTTCAAAAAATACTTTTTAAAATAGTAATAATATCAAACAAAACCAAAAAAATCTATAAATCTCCAAAACATTAAATGATTTCTCCCATGTCATAACATGTTCCACCTTTTCAAGATCATCTGAAACATCATATTCTGAGGCTTTGTATCCCAAGAACTTTAATACCCAAATCCAAAAATTACATTTTGATAGCTTCTCATAAATTTAGTGGTTTCTCAGTAACTCTATAACTTCTTTCAAATAGTGTATATGATCCTCCTTGGATATAGAGTAACCCAGGAATTCATCCACAAAGACCACTACAAACGTATCAAGATACTCATCAAATATCATTTTCATCAAAGAAGTAAATTCTATAGGATATTTGGTTTGATAAAATGGAATTACAAGATAATCATAATGGTTATTAATTCTCTAGAATTTTGTTTTATGTACATAAAATTCCTTTTATTATCAACTGGTGATAACAAGATCAATAATCAATTTTCAAGAACCACCACAGACCTTTAAAATTTTCAAACAAATCATCAATATATTGAAATAGATACTTGTTCTTTACCATAACATGGTTGAGTTTTCAATAATCAACACATATGTGAAGTGTTATATTAGTATTATTACCAAAGATAAGAGGCACTTTCCATGGTGACATGTTCATATGTATAAATCCTTTCTCTAACAAATCAAAAAACTGATTTTTCAACTCATTGACATCATCTAGGGGCATCTGGTAAGATGTTATATACCCTAGTTTAGTAACAGGAACTAAATCAATAGAAATATCTAGCTCCTTTACCATTGGTAAACGAGGGAATTCGGAAGGAAAAACATTAGGAAAATCCATTAAAAATAGAGGGAGATCACCACTAAATGATTTAGGATCCATATCAAAATCAAACACTAATATCACTTTGTCTAACTCTAGATAAGAAGGTATGGCTCTACTTGACCATAGGTCCTATTCTCCTTGAAAGATATGTCACCCCCCATTAGGTGCTGTAAAGGAAACTCATCAAAGATAGTAGTATGTATTACCCTTATTTGAAATAATCCAAATCATCCCAAAAATCACATAAAGTGGATTCATGTAAAGAACATTAAAATTCCAAGTAAGATCAATATCATATAATGGGAAGCCACAAGAAGGACAATGAGTACCCATATCTCTATTTGTTCTGAGTGGTGTTTTAATATCCATCACTGAAGATAAAATATCAGTAAAAATATTTAGCAGACTCCCCATTTTTGTCAAAATGAATGATTGACAATAACTAGCATAAAATAAACTATTCACCAAATGATGAAGCACTTAGGATGGTACCTATTAAATTTGTTGGGCCTGTATCAGCTTCCTCTAGAGACTCTTCTACTATATAAAGAAGAATCATTTCGGATTCATGTTTTTGGAACCCCTTAAATCATGAAGCATGTAATTGATACACAACAAATTTAGGTGTTGATGATATTGTTCCACTACATGGAACATAAAAAATACAACAAAACTTCTATAATTGTCTAAAGTGAGCATTTGAAACACGTGTCTTGGGTGACTCTATGCAAACATCTCTCAAATTCCCATGATTCCCAAACAAGAAGTTTGTCAAAGGGACTCTTCCAAAAACTATATAAGGTCTAGAAGAACCCTACTATATTAAACCACTAATTGAAGAATCACGCTTTATACTTACCTTTTTGGAACTCATCAAACTACAACTGCGAGAAAAGGGAACCCTAGTCAACCCTTACTTACTGTCCAAGACTAGCTCTACAATAAATGATTTATCCAGTACATCATCATAAGAATAGATCTTCAGCTATAAAACATGTGAATGAATATAAAATCGAAGTCCCATATCAAACCATTGAGTCTTCATCTTCTAATTCGATACAACCTCATGTAAAAACTATATAATCTCAGTAAAGTGATTTGAATATTCCATCATGTTCTAGTCATCATGCTTATGTTATAAAAACTCCATATCCTTTTCCATCACTATAGACTCTTTATCGAACTGATTAGAGAAAATAAATTTAAATTCCTTACAATATAATCCCTCTTTATTCTTCTCTATCACCATTGTGACCCACCATATCATGCTAGGTCCTCCCTGGTTAATGGTGGAATATCTCGCGTTGACTGACTCATGAATTTACAAGAAATAAAAAATAAGCTCTAACATCTTCAACCAATCCTCATCCCGCTAAGCATAATTAGAACAATGGAATGTTGGTGGATTTGGGTGAAGAAACTACTAAGAATTACTCTGGAATTCATTCCTCTGAGGTTCTATAGCTGAATCCTGTATGGGAATGAGTGCAGGTGTCTATCCTAGATCATGTACATCATGTATAATTACCTCAACAAAATTCTAATCCATTGTAAGATTCTCTCACCATAGTTAACCAATAGTTTCATCCTCGATCCTATTCCCACATCTTCTTAGAGGCGTGATACTACACAATATTAGTAAAAAAATATCAAATATTTTATAATAGTACTCTGGTAAACAATCAAACAAGAGAAACATGGAAATTAATCCAATTAGATAATTAAGAATGATTAGGATTTATACCTATCCAAATATAAATAAAAAAAATACTAGAAGTAATACTCATAACACCTTCCCCAAACCATTCATGGTGACTTAAGGCTCATTATAATGAGATATGGTCAGGAACTCACTACCAACTACCTCATAACTTCCAACAATTTATTCCAATTGTATACTGAATTCAAGGATTTATGATAAACCTCCCTTTAATTCCACTTTTTCATGAATCATCTGTGATATCATAGTACCCTGGTAAGTGATTTGATCCTAACATATCCTGAAGGGAATTCCCAATCCCCATAGGTAGGCGATTAGCACATGGAATCATACAAAGTAATGGTGGGAAAAAATTCTCCATACAAATAGTGATAGATAAATTTATATATTAGTGTGCTCAAATACTCCAAAAGTGGATTGTTATAGAAATTAGAATGGTATATCATAACCCAAACAATATATCACTAATGTACTCAAATTATTATAATAAATACTCAACATCCCAAAGGATACACCACTATAATCCCCAATGGATCAATAACATCCACCTCATCGAAGATGCGCTTTGATTTACTTGGACCTAGAGGGAGAAAATCTAAAAACACCAGAAGTCAAAGGTGGGATGTTAGGTAAAAATACCAATAGGGTCTCACCAAGTGTTCTATAAAAATATGAAATAATAACAAAAATTTTTTTTTTTAAATTTTAATCAATAATGATATGGAAGTAAATTTTCATATTTAAAACAAAAAAATCATTCATTTCAGAATAATGGAAAACATTTCAAACATAGATTAAAAAATAGTATATAAAATAGTTTATATAAATCACTATACATGAGTAAATTATTTTCAAATTATATGGTATTTTTATTCAAAATAATCAAAATAATCACCATGGTTATCTATTATGTGGGATGATAATTTCTAATTAGAGGATCATAACACTCTCATATTAGTGATCAAGAAAATATGTGTATAAAAAAACTTTAATAACTTGTCCAATAGAATTCATCAGTATCCCATTAAGGATAAGATTTTTTTAAATAGGTTTCTATTGGACTTTTAATCATCAACCAATTTCTAGGGATTTACCACACACGCATTCTTTTCCTAAATAACCCACTCACTACCTAGGATCGCATGTGTGCTATCAGTTAATAAATTTAATAAGGGAAAGTTGTGCCATTTAAAATCTATCATTATTCACAAATCAATTTCCCACTTTTCACTTAAAAAATAAAATTTCTCCTTAAAAACCAAAACACAGGTTTTCATCAATTCATCCCTTTTGAAGACAAAACCAATCATAGGTTTTCTACATTTCAACTTAGTCCATATGTCTCAAAATCAATTAACAAAATACATATATTTCAAATTACAACCCTAATATCCAATTTCATTGGATATGGGTTGATTTCTCCAAAATTACCTAATAAATAAATTAAAAAACCAATTCATAGTGAATTGGGTTATCTTATTTCAATTTAAATCATTTTAAATCAAATCAATAAAATCAATTTTTAATCATATGGAGGAACTGAAATGGAACCACATACCAATAATCACTGAAATAAAAACCCAAAGTTTGGATCACCCTTGAAAAATGAAAGAACATAATATATAGGTACACAACCAATAATAAATATTCTGCAACACCAAGTTTAGATACATCAATCCCTAGATGATCTATCAAACTCAAAAGAAGAAAGAGAGATATATGGAATAGACAAGAATCCCACTTACTTAGAGAGATTCACCACAATCAATATGATGATCAATCTCTAAATGGTTGATCTAGAAGGATTTTAGATCTACAAAATTTCTTAGGAAGATCCCCTAGGTCAAGAGTAAGGACTCTTGTGTCAATAAAATAATAATTTTAGCCAAAAATCCTTCTAAAAACCAACACTCCAGATTTTACATGGAATCTATCCCAATTACAAGACTCGTAATTGTAGAGTCACACATATGCAAAAAAAAACTCACTGATTTTGATAAAAAATGATTTTTATGATTTTCACGGCAAGTAACATTTCACACTATGTGCCCATTTCATGGAATCATAGAGGCACTGATCACATGTAACGTAACCCCATTACACAATGTGTAAATCCATAGCATACTAGAAAACTATGAGTTTAATGCTGAAAATTCCAATAAATCTCTAACATCACAATTATAGTTATCCTCCAAATTCCTTCTAGGCATTACTCAAGAAAAGAAAAAGGGAAAAAACAAATTTGAAAACATACCTAGAATATTGGTAATGGTTCATTACACATACCCTCCAAATGACCACAATTCATTGATGCCATTTTGTTACATACCGACTCAAGTCGACCCAGATCTAGGCACTTGAGTTAGTTTTTTCAAAGGATTGAAGTTCATTTTGGATCCCTATTGGCTAAAAACTACTTTTAGTGATTCAAAACAAAAACTAATGAAAATGTTTATTTCCAATAAAAATAAGAAAATTACTACCACTTGGAATCCCAACATGACAATTCCATAAGCTCAAGGATCATTCCCATGATAAATAATTAGATTCATAAAATAATACAACCAAACAAAACATAACATGGAATATTTACTCATTTAATATAAAAAATATATAATAAGCACATCTAATGCATCCCAAAATCAATAAATCTAAACCATAATATACAAATACTCTTGACACCATCACCATACTCGAAAAAGAATGGAATAACAAAGACCACATACTGTAATAAAAGTGATGACAAGGAAAAGTATAATAGATATGTTGAAAAATAGAATATATCCATGCCATAGCAACCCAACTCAATGTGATAAGAGAAATACACCTTTTCTTAGCAATATCACCATACCTGAACTAGAATATCATGGATCATCTGCTACATCTAAGGGGAACTAGAACTAAACTCGTAATATGATAGGAATTAGAAAAAATACATGTTATGTATCCACCCCACACCCCATTCATAATGTTTAAAAAAATATATTTCAAGCTATTTTGTAATACAAATATAAATATAATATTTTAATTTTTATTATACACATTAAAATAAATCCCTATTTGAAATAATTTCATTCATGAAATGGGAGTTACAAATTTCAAATTAAAATAGTCCTTTAAACCGTTAAGGAATAAACATTTGAGATGAGAAAACATTTATGGTACATTGCTTTGAAATATCCAAGCCTTTACAAACCCTTATTTCATTTTAAATAAGTAAATAACCTATATTCTTTTAAAATTGAATAAATAATTGAAATAAAAATTAACATAGTTATAATAACAATAAATATAAAGGAACACATGAAAAACTCATAAGTTAACTACCAAAAAATAATGGAAACATTGTAATCATAATAAAATCATGAACCAGTTATCATAAAAACACCTAGGATCTAAAGGGAAAATACAGGATAAAACTAAAATGGAATACGTCCTTTGGATACACCTGATTTGATTCAATTTCTATAACACATGATCTTTATCTACCTAGCATAAGTGATGGAAAAATTCCCAATGAAGTTGGAACACCCTACTTGTGTCCACTAGCCACAACATGATAAAAGACTAGTACGTCATGTGTACCCAAATATACCATCTAGTTATTCTTGATTCTCATGATACATAAAAATGGTGGTGATAGGGATTGTAGGTAAGAAATTAAAGAGTAACAAACAGATATATATGTGGAACTATAATCATAGAGAATTATCACCAAAAAACACTTCATAAAAGAAACTATTTTCACATCAATAATAAATATTTAAAAATGATATCTTATAATAGGGGAAAACTCATCCACTTTATAAAAACAATTATAATGTGGAAACATTAAAGGTTTATTTACTTTTTAAAATAACTTATTGTAAATTTCCAATCGAGTTTTTGAATATTTACTTAAACAAACAAATCTTTAATATCATCTTTAAAAACTAAATCACATAAAAATAATCCAGAAAATCATATTATCAAATATACCTACCACACTTTTATATGTACTAATCAAAACTAGTTCAAAAACAAATATTTCAAACCTATACCATTTCCTATAGAAAATGTTGAAAATTTAAAACACCCCTTTAATAACCAGATCATGATGGAAAAGGAAACTTAGGCTTCTAAACAACCTCTACGTTTTCACAATGATTATAGAAAAGGTTTTTAATAAAGAAATGTGGAGAATACACCTCATACCACAAACAATAAAAGGTCAAAACAACATATTTTGGCATAAATTAATAGATAACCATTATATATCCTTCAAAAAGTGGAAAAAATGAGTGGAATTAGTCAAGAAATAGGTGGCATTAAATTTAAAGGATAATGCATAGAGAAACCTACATCAATCATGTTACTTACATAAAGAAAGAAACAATACAACCAAAATAAGGAATGAGGGACCTGTATAAGACCATAAGGTACCCTAAGATAAGAATACCAAAGGTAAAATCACGAAAATTTTCTCGATACTAAGACCCTTATATTTTAAGAAAATAAGACTAAAAGAAAAAATGTGAGGAAAATAAGAAGTTCATAGGTGTTTAGTTCCTGAAATTTCAATTAAATATAAGAAATACATGAGAGAATACCCTATGAGGGAGAATTTGGAGATGGAACGCCACTGTCTAGGAGTATGATATAACACCACCATAGATCCAGGTAAGGGATACGTTGA
Source organism: Viscum album (assembly GCA_963277665.1). Taxonomy (NCBI): domain Eukaryota; kingdom Viridiplantae; phylum Streptophyta; class Magnoliopsida; order Santalales; family Viscaceae; genus Viscum; species Viscum album. Next base: position 38,869,649 of record OY728138.1, read on the forward strand.
GTTTTATAAGTGCTAAGTAGAAGCTACGGATAAAAGGGTCCTTTTTAAGTGTTAGCTAAAAACTCTAATAAATATACCCTTTATCAGTGCTAAAAAAGTGCTAACAAAGGTGTACCATTTATTTTTTGTATTTTTATTGCTAATAAATGTTTTTAATTTAAAATATTATTAATTTATATAAAATCATTATATTTATATGAAAAATAATTCTTATATTTATACATTAAATAAAATATTATTTTTTATAATTAATATATTTTTTTAATAATTTAAATATATATATTGTTTTAAAAAAATTGTTTCTAATATTATATTTAAATAAATATATATATATATATATATTAAAAGTGTTCAGGAGGAATACAAACCTCCTCCTACAAAAATTTCATGAAAAATATTGGATGGAACATGGAAAAGGAAAAGGATAGGAACAAAAATGGAAATTATTCATCTAGAAACGAACTAAAATGGGTAGAACTAGGATCCTCATAATCGTGAACAAAAGAATCATCAGCAGACTCTTATTCTGACTATGAACACTTCTGATTGAAAACCACATTGTACTTTTCATTGATTTTCATCTTCTATAGAGTAAGCTCATTTGAAAAGGATGATTCTACACACCCACATGTACCATCACATGTTTCCTATCCTTATTCGTGGTTTTTTGGATGACTAACTCATTTCTATGTCTTAGTTTGGTGTCAATCCCCCTTTTCCTCATATCTATCTAGATAAATGAGAGGCATCCCCATCGAATCATTTATGGATCTTGAAGCATAGTCCACCATATCTTTTATGCCCATATAATGCTCAATCAACTATAAACTATCCATGAAAGGTGAGGGATTCCTATCAGTCACTAGCTTATTAGTAATCATAGTGGATTTTTGAGCAACATGGAAAACTACTGAACTACCCTCCCCTATATTCTTCTCAATCCTAGTAACAATATCTGACCATTGTTTCTTTTTACCAGTGCACTGTGACTTGTTTTTAACCCCTTCCTCCACCCACCAGGTAGGAAAATCACCTTTTGACTACACAATGTCCTCATATAATATAGTTCAGATAGACTCATACCTAATCACATTATTACATACTATCTTCTTAGAACTATTATCTCCATTCAAGTTGGAAGAAGCTGGTTGAGAAATCACATGCCATATAGATCTATCAAGAGGGTCACTCCCTAACTATCCAGAGTGAGCAGAGACCCCTACACTACCATTACCAGCATAATTCTCCATCAAATTCTTAGAATTACCACCCTATATTTTTTTTCAAATGTAACTAAATAATTACCTTCCATCACAATATCATCAGCCAAGTCCAAAGCTATTTATGTAGGGTTTCGATGAACTGGATTTTTGAAACACATCTTCTACTCATGTCCGTGATAGTGGTAGTATACACATTTCCTCAATCTTGCACATCATGAGACATCATGAGAAATGGTTTTTGATATCAAACAAAAATGGGGAACATTTTCATACTCAGTTTTAAGGTTGAGATCCTCATCATCTGTTGAGAGAAAAACTATTTCCACAAAAGAATAATAGATATCCACTTCACCAAAAAATAGTAAGAAATGACCAAATCTAGATAATTCTGTCTCACGGTGAATTTTGATTGGAATCTCGATGGAAAGAGAAATTTCATTATGTATTTTAAGGTGAAAAGGATCCAGTTTAAACCATAATCTTTGATCCAAAGTTGAACAGAAGTATTACCAACCTCCAATAGATTGAAAGATCTATCCCATTGCCATATGTGAATAATTCCAGACAAGAGGGAAATGGAACTGAAACCACAATCCTTGTTTTATCATTCCTCTAAAGAGAAAAGAAAGTGACCAAATCTATAACCTAGTGAAACACACTTCCAATCAAAGAAGCCCCATATGTTTTCGATTAATGTGGTTAATAAATATATTGATGTGTGAGTATAATTGATGTGAATATATGTAATGCATTAATCATGAATGTTCATTTATACATTACGCCATTCTTATTATTCATCTTTCCCATATGTTATCACTCACTTTTTATTATCTATACTTCACTAGGTGTATGATTCATTTATTTTATATCCATGAATATATTATATTCTAAAAACATATAAAATTAAAAAAGATAAATTTAGATAATAAATTTATTTAATATATTTATAATTATATCAGTTTAATTTCAAATAAATACTTTATAAATATATTTATTTTTAATTACAATTATAATAAAATATATATATTTATAAATAATTATAAAATTACAAAAAATACATATACTATAATTTTATAAAAATATTTATATAAAAATATTTATAATAATATACAAATATTTATAAATATATATATTTTTTTTAATAATTATAACTATAAATAAATAAATAAATATATGTAAATAATTATAAAATTATCATAAATATATTTATTATACTTATAATGTAAGAAATATATATAATTAACTAAATTTATTGATTAATAAATACCAATAGTTATAATCACAATTCTATATATATATATATTTAAATAATTATAAAATTATAATAAATATACTAATTATATATATTTATATACAAATATTTATAAATAAATACATATTGTAATAATTATAATTCTAAATAAATATATATATATTAAATTAATTATTAAATTATATTAAATATGTTAATTATATATATTTATAAAACTATAAATATATTTTGTTATAATATTTTAATTATTTAAATATATATATGTATATATATAATTAAAACTATAAAAATATAAATATTTATTTATTTATAGTTATAAAAATAAATAAATATATTTATAGTTATAAAAATAAATAAATATATTTATTTATTTATTTAAATAATTATCATTTTTTAAAAACTTGTTTTTCTAATATATACAAATATTTATATTTATAATTTTAGATAAATATTTATATATTTTAATAATTATAAAATTATAAGTATGATAAACACAGTTTTTATAATTTTATAATTTTTTAAATATATATATATAATACATATAAATAAATAAATATTTACAATAATTTTTTAAATTATATATTTATATAAATATTTTTTATAATATTTTTTATATTTATAATCTTATAAATATATATTATTAATATATTAATTATATATAAAATCATAAATACAAGAAATACAGTTGTTATACTTTTATAATAATATTATTAAAAAAATATAAATTTATTTTTATTAAATAATTCTAAAATTATAGTAAACATATATAAATATTTATGATTATACTTCTAAATTAATATTGTAATTTTTGAAATAATTATAAAATTATTATAAATATAATAATAAAATATAATTATAAAATATAATTATAAATATAATAAATAAATTTATTATATATTAAAATATAAATAAAAATATTTTAGTTATATATATATAAATATAAATAAATATTTATTTATTTATAGTTATTATAAAAAATAAATATTTTCTTATTTTTTATACATATAATTTTATAAATATATATAAAAATATAAATAATTTATTATCCATATAGTCATTTCAGCACTAAAAAAGCACTGATAAAGGCATATTTTATCAGTGATTTCTATTTTAGTGTTGATAAAACATACCTTTATCATAGCTTTTTACCTAGTGTTGACAAATATTTTACCCGCTATTATAAATAAACTCTAACAGTCTAATCCACCTCTCACATGCCTCAAACTCTCACAGATTCTGAACCCTACCAACTCCTCCTCTTCCCCCTCCTCCGATGTCACCGACTCCTCTTCTATCGCCGCCATGAATAGATCCTCCACCAACAAAAATCCCTCCTCTTCCATAAACATTTCCTTCTCCGCCAAACTCCATTTATTGCGAACCTCACCTCCACTATGTGCCAAACCCCACCTCTACCCTGAAGCATTCCTTGGCCAAAAACCCACCTCCTCCACATTTCCCACCTCTTCTATATAACCCCATCTCTGCTGAGAATCCATTATCCCCTATGAATCCACCTCTTCTGCAAACCTTGCTCCTTAGGTGCTACCGTTGTGATTATTCCTAAAATACTCTTAATATTTCCTTTGTATTTTCTCATTTTACAATTCCCTATGATAAATTTTTTGTCTATAACTTTTCAATTTCTGATCAAGGATATTTAAGAGCTTCTAGTTCTATAATATGTTTTTCCTAAATCATTGGGTTTCTTGAATTTGTTATTTAGAGTTATCATTGATCATCATATTGAAGTGGTTAATGGGGAATTTGATACCTATTTCCCCCAATGAAATAATAATCAATGAATATTCGGAATTAGAACTTGATATTATGCAACAGGTATATAGCTATGGATGTTTTATGTGTGGATCTTCGATACCTAGGATAAACTCTATGGGTCCTCTAAATAAATAGGGTAAAATAAACTTGTATATTTGATTGAAATTAGATTGGTAATAAATATCTTTTGCAATCTTGAGGATTCTCATTGTAGATTTTTTTTGAAAAATTTACATTAAATCTTTATTTTCACAATGTTATTATTTCTATCGGATAGTGTATCTCATTTAATCGATTTTTCATTCAATTTAAAACTAGATACATTAGAAAATTTCATATTAATATACTTTTATTAAAAAATTATAATAACACATAAATAATAAATTTAAGTAACATGAAAACTGTGAGTCTAGTTTGTGACTACAATTAAACCTCACCATGTAGTGATGTATCTAATATATCAATTTTCCATCGATTGGAGGAATTCTATTTTTTTAGGATGCTGATTACGTCTATATTGGAGAGTTTGATATGAAAACTAGTTATGTAGGTCCTATATTTCTGTATCTAGGTAGAATCATAGACTATTTTTCTAGAGTAATTTTGGATGATAGAGAGAAACAACAGTTTTCATGTCCTACTGTCATTGAAATGTTCCTAGATGTATTTCCTAATGAATTCTCTAGTTTACCACCTAATGAATAGGCTTAGTTTTTGATTGGGTTCTTGACATTTGTGGAGCATATATTTATTCCACCATATAATGTGGATCTTATAGAGTAATGATAGTAGAAGGCTCAATTGAATGACTCTGAGGTGATGGGGTTCATAAGAATGATTATGTCCCTTTTTGGTGTAGTTGTTTTTTCTAAAAACATTCAAATGGATCAATGAGAGAATGTGAAGACTATTAGAGGTTATTATAAGTGATATAAATGAACATATATCCCCTTATACCTATTGATGGACTATTTGATCAACATACAGGTGCTAAAGTGTCCTCTAATATCAATTTGATATCAAGTTATCATTAGTCTATGGTGAGGTATATTGATATACCACATACTATATTTAGGAGTACATATGTATTGTATGGGTATCTAGTGTTTTAATTCAATTGGGAAAATAAAATGGTAGTGTTCATGGATGAGATGAATTGGGTCTTCTGTCCCTAATTATATAATTTTGTAGCCATATTTTTCCATCATATCATCATGTATTCCCAGTTGAGGGAGTAACAAGCTCAATATCTAGAGATAATCTTGATAAATATTAGGGAGAATCAACTATACGCCCTGATCTCAAACTATATTTTTTGGAATTCTAATGTACAGATCATGGGAAAAATTATATTAGTGGACATATAACTTTCTGAACCTAAGAAGTTTGATGTTAAAGTCTATTTAGTGAGGCCAAAAGAGGTTTTTGCGAACCAATTTTTTTTTGGGAATTTCTAGTCATTACCAGAGGGTCAACCATGATTCTTCATGATTAGATGACCTATTAATGTCTTAACTAAGAATGTGTTATTGTTACTTTGCATAGTTTTTAATGAGATATCCATCTATGATCTTAATATGAGATTGAGTAAAACACAAATATTAACCATAAATGAGTTGGGTAATGTGTATGGATTATATTATGATGTATCAGGAGTAATGATTTGAACATTTTCAGCCCATGACGGTCATGTGGTTACTTATGGGTCCAGACAGTTAAAGACAAATAAGAGAAACTTCTCAAATCCTTTCCTAGATTTATAAATAGTGGTTCTTTCCATGTGGTGTTAATATTATTATTATCATTAGGGTGAGATATTTTTGGAATATAGAAAAATAAAATTCTAATATATTAATCACAAAGTGAAAAGATCCACTAATAGAGGATAAGGTTTGAGTACTTATAGTCCTTTAACTGTGATCTAATATATACCCTCAAGAACAGGAATATTTTTTCTTCTGTACTGTATTGGAAGTTTAATGCATAGGTTTTACATGATTCAAGAATCAGGTGGGAGATGTTTTCCCACAATGAAGTGATATAACTTTGTGTTCAAAAGTATCCTGGAAAAGTGACACTTATGTCTTTATCTATCACTTATACTATCCTCATTAGTATTATCAGAGAAATAAAAATGCTTCATACTATTTATTGATTAGATACATGATAAACATTTTATAGCTTTATATTTTATAAAATTTGGGTTATTTTTTATTAGTTTATCCTTCATAAAGTGCTTATCTTGGGGTTTTTGTCTTTTTGAAAATGATTAAGTGTCACTTTTAAAAAGATTCAAGGGTTTTTCAATGTTTCTTAAAAAATTATATGTGTTCAACATACCTTTTATTTAAAGTAGAATTAAAATAATTTAAACACTTGGAATGTACTTAGGTTTTATTACAAGTGTTTATCAACTCATCCGACTAACTATTATAAAGGGATGTGAATGTTTTCAAAGTGTATTTAATGATGGTTTCATTTCAAAAAGGGTGTGCTATTTTAATGGGAAATGTTTTTCAATTATTGGATTTTTAAGGGTATTTCAACTATGATTTTATAAATAGTTTTCAATGTAATTTTGAGTTATCTTCTAAGGGGTTGAGACCTAGGCATCAAAATTCAATAATAATTATCATTCAAATATTGAGATCCCTTATTTAGAAGGCCCATTTTTTGTATTTGTCTTCTTATATATTAATATTAACAAATCAAATACGATGGATATGAATAAAGAATGGATTGATGTCAATCCACTTGCAAAAAAGAATGAATATGGAGTGAAATAGTTCATCATGTTTGTAAATATCATGCATACAACCCTTCTCAAACACTTTATCCATGTTTACACTATTTTTATTTAAGGAATTTAAGTCCAAAGGAGTTGGATTAACATGTTATCTATTATTGAATAGATCAATGTTATAAATGGTCAAATAAATAGGCAGAAAAAGTGAATGTATCTACTAGTTGGGATAACACTGCATTTTAGGGGTCAACAAATATGATAATAATTGTGTATAATGAAGAATACTGTATCAATGTTGTCATTATACATGTGAATGATGTTGAATATCATATTGAGTAAATATTAAGGATTGTTGAATATGAACATTGTGATTTCCTAAAATTGTTTGAGAAGTTAAAGATTTGTGTACATGATGTCATTATATGCTTGTTGCACTAAATATACAGTATTTTTGGCCATACTGAAGCTATATAATTTTAGTGAAGGAAACAGATGGAGTGACATGAGTTTTATGGAACTAATAGACACTTTAATGACATGCTGTTATGAGATAATGAGCTCCCTAGATGAACATACAATGCCAAACAAATTTAATGATCAAGGGGTATGTTCTCTGAAAGAATTCATGCCTAATCGAATGATTTATACAATTTCTAGAGGATAAAATATCACTTATAGAATGCCCAAAGTGTAGTGATTCTTGATAAAATAATGATGAATCTGACTCTATGAATGTTTTATCTTACTTTCTAACCATTCTATGGTTTTGGAGCCTATATTGAAGTGAGGAGACTGAAGGGAAATTGATGTGGAATGCAGATATAAGAAATCAATATGGGAAACTGCATCACATGGTGGACTCTCTTCAATGATAGATAATTGTTCATGAGTATCTTGAATTTTCAAACTAGAAAAAAAACCATCACCTTGCATTATCTATAGATATATTGAATCCTTTTGGTTTTAAAAGTTGTACTCATAGTACATGGTTAGTTATGTTGTTAAATTATAACTTTCCACCGTGGTTATGCATGAAATGAAAATTCATCATATTATTTGTTCTTATATCAGGACCAAAACAACTAGGTAATGGTACTGATTTGTTTTGGAACCATTGATCAAGGATTTGAAATTATTGTGGGATTCAGGTTATAAGTTGTATGATGTGTAAAAAAGGAAGATTTCATGTTGAGATCCATGTTCTGTGGGAGGATAAATGGCTTTCCTACTTACATAATTTTTTTGGATATATCATTAAAGTTACTCAAGGGTGTCTCATCTCAGAACAAGGTACAACATCAATAAGGATGAAAAATTCATCAAAAACCATGTTTCTAGGACATCAAAGATTTCTACCCCAATGGAATATGTACTGATGTTGGATGGAATCGATGGATAGATGTTCAGAATAATGTATAACATTGTATCTACTAATAGGTGAACAACTTATTGAGAATGTAAAATATGTGGGCATTTATTTTGGTAAACCATTTTTGAAAAACCTAATAAAATTCAGTTGGAAAAAAGATCAGTTTTTTTAAATCCCATACTCAAATTTCTTGTACGTCATAAAATTTCATGATGTTATCCATGTTGAAAAAAATATATGTGACAGTTTCATCAACACATTGCTAAATGCATGCTACAAAAAAAAGTGATATTAATGGTACGTTGGACATGGTTGACATGTGAATATGAGGATATTTGGCACCAATGAAGGGTGAAAAACAAACTTTTCTTCCTCCAGATTTATACACTCATTTAAGTAGGATAGATATCAATTTTTCAACTTATTGAATGGTGTAAAGGTTCTATAGGGGTATTCATTCAATGTCAAGAATGTAATTACAATAACCTATTTATTGTTAAAGGGAATAAAATCACATGACCACCATTATTTGATGCCAGATATAATTCTTATAGCTTTACGTTTCATTTTTCTCAAGAATTTCCATAAAACATTAAGCAAGCTTTGTTTCTTCTTCAAATCTATATTTAGCAATGTTATAGACCAGGTATCATTTCTGACTATGGAAAGATAAATTTTCATCATATTATGTGAATTGGATTTGTTCTTCGATCCAAAATTTTTTTATATGATGATTCACTTGGTGGGAGTGATTTGACTATGTGGTCATGTGAAATATAGATGTATGTACCACATTGAATGGTATATGAATATTTTTAAAGGGTATAAAAAATCAAATTCATCAATAGGTTTCTGTTATATAGTAATATATTTTTGAGGAAGATATTTAATTCTGTACTGAATGGATGTCTGATGTGGAAATCATTGGCCTTCTGAAATCTCATCATAGTATGAATCATTCAGGTGAAGGGATTTCTAGAAGAGATGTTGTCCAATCAATATTACAGATTAGGAGTAGGCTAACCTTTATGTGTTTCATAATAGTTTCTAGGTCTCTGCATATGTTGAAACCCACAAATAAATTATTAGGAATTAAAATCCACAAAGGCATATAAGATCAAAATTATATACACATACTCAATAGTTTATAGGATGTTTTCAGGACCATATTTTTATAGAGTCAGATAATAATATGGATTCAATTTTAGAAGAACATTGATGGATAGCTGGAGGACCAAGTGTGTATGTATAATAAAATAATGGTTATGCAATTAATTGTTATATTTTCATTTCAAAAAATAATGATGAAGAGTATACCATAAAAATAATTGACTTACACTTGTGGATGAGGCGATTCATGTTTTTAGTAAAAAAGATAGAAATAAAATTTTCATGAATATTTCATACTTTGGAATCATAAAAATAATATGGTAATTAGATTATACAATATTAAATTTGATTATTTTTCAATGCAAGTTGGTTAATAACTTGTGTTCTATTAAAATATATTAATTTTGAATTGTGAATGTTAATTTCAGAAATGAAGGGTATAAAGATGAACTATTTAAAATGGCATCATAGGTAGTATAAGTATTTTATGATAGATATATTTCAAACAAAAAATAGTTAATTATTATGTTATCTACAAAACCCACTTAATGGTTAGATGTAAATTCAAATGAAGATGACCCTTCCATTAGGACGTCACAATCATTTCGTAGTGTTCTTAATGTAGATAGATTTTTTTATGTCTGAGGAGACTAAAAATAAGGGATTTGGATAGTGGATAGTGGGGTCAAATACCATCGTCCTTTAGAAAATAAAAATAGATTTAAATAATCATCTTATATTTTTCATTGTAATATACATCATGTTATCACACGTTATAATCTATTTATTGGAACATTTATGTACTCTAAATTAAATGTTAAACCACTTTTATAGATAATGACTTCCACAAGTGTTGGTGCACTAAATCACAAGGAAGAACAAATATCTCATTATATTATTTCTCAGAGCATAGAGGAACGGCCACCTACACGCGATGGTGCTCCGATTCTTAAGGAACAATAGGTTTTTCAACCTGCTGTTGATCTATGTGAAGAGGTACAACACCATCTTCACATGTTAATGCTACAACTCTACAGGAACATATTGACAAGGTTGATTCCATGAATATGGTAGGTGAAGAAAGACGAGTGATTCATAAAAAATATAAGCATCATAGATTGAACGTGTTAGAAAAAATCATTTTGTAGAATGTGAAAGGCATCATATACATGGGTGGATGGAATGTGTGGGGCCACCATATTTACTCCAACAGGACCATGTTCACCAGTTACATTGGAATCGTCACTCATCAATGCATACTGATTGATGTATATTCATGGAACCATGTAGTTCCTAGGATTAATACACTAATGTGGTATGATATTATGATAACATTATGATAACATTTCATTATTTTGATAAAAAATAAAATAATGAAACATTAACATACTCTGCATAATCCATTGTAGGGTGAATTTATAGTATATGAATACCATAAGAAAAATGTATAAATGATTTATGGTAGTATTCACATAGAATTTCTCATAATTCTAACAAGATATTATCTTAAAGTTGTGGAAGAGAAAATAAACTCGCACCCACCGCTTATCTATGCATACCTGATAACCCAAGAAGTGTGGTATGTGTTTATTATTCATCGTGCAGACGTGTTTTTAGGTACAGTATGTCTACTAATAAATTATTTTAAGATATGTGTATTCATCACTTTGATTGAAAATTTATCATTTGGGAAATAGAAACTGAGTGCTGGAAATAAGGAACAAAAATCGAAACTAGTGTACCCCTACTATAAAAAATGATGGGATACGCTTCAATTGAAAAAAAATTGCTAAGAATTTTAAATATGTCGTAAAAGATTTTGGTGACATGAAACAACACTATAATTTTTTTCTACTATTTATATGCAGACTGATGAATCCAAATCAAAATAAACTTCCATCCCTTTCCATGTTTTATGGAAGGAGTCACGTGTAAATAATGATGGGATTCAAATAGATGAAAACACACAAAATGTTTGGGAAACATGTTTAAGTATGACATAATAAAAAACAATTTACTTTAAATAACTATTAAATAACAATGATCACTTATTTTTCTATATTTTATAATAGACATAGTCATCAGAATCAATAACACTAATACTGGATAAACACATACTATTGGTGGCCTTGAAGTGGCCAGAATAGTATGGTCACATCAGAGGTGTAGGTTTGTGGGTGACACCATTAACATATTTTGAGAAAAAAATTAGAGGACGATCAAAGTGAAGAAAAGAAATGGATGAGGGGAAGACTATTTACCCTTGAATAAGAATTCCAATTGTAGAGAGAGATTATGGAAACTTTTATGGGGGAATCAAAGAGATGAATATACTCTATAATAGCCACTGCATGGAGATCTTGCCCCACCCCCACTAGTTATGGGGTGATCCATTCCCCTTTAAAGTTATTTCTTAGGCGATGTAATCAATGTTATAATAAATCTTTCTATGTGATGTGATTCAGAAAACACAAAAACCTTTAATTTATTAATATTACACAGGGTGGTAATGAATGTTATTAATATCTATCAACACCCACCCATCACCTTGTTGGGAGTGATATAGTGTTTGATATCCAAAATGACATGCTACATATCTGACCACTCCCAACATGTCACATGTGAGTGTCTATTAGCGTAGCCCATGATCCGGGTGTCGAGATACCTATTCCAATTCATGATGAAGATATATATATGGTTGAAAAGGATGATGGATTATTCATCACATGGCCATCAAAACCTGTAGAAAAATATATTGAAAATGATTTATTCATTTCTAATTTATTTATCAATATAGACCTTTAAAAATTAATTAATTTTTTTGAACTAATGAATGCTATTAAATACAGTCCAATGTAAGGAGACCAAATAGAATACCATCTGAAAACATATAAAGGATTGGCCAAATGAATGAAAAGATCTTCTGAAAGCATAATTACTCCGCCTTTTCATTATTTTCATTTACTATTATTAATGATTCATGTGGATACCAAGTTAAAAGATAGTCATAATCACATAGTTTATTTTTAAGAAAATTTGTATAGATAGAAAGATCAATACTTCATTTTATGTTGAGAGTCCGACATAAATCCACAACTATGATTGGTTAGGCGGCACGATTGTAAAAGTGTACATTAGATATGTTTTCATGATGTGATTTTCCAATATATGATATACTATATTAGTTATTAATAAATACATTTAATATTTTATGTGGGCATATATATGTAAAAAAATTGATGGGAATGTTCCAGTAAAAAAATGAATTCATTAGTCCTCACATCACCTCTATAGAATAAAAAAATAAATACCAACAAAAATGATGAAATAGTAGTAGGCCTGATCAAATCATTTGAATGAAAATTTGGGTTGAGAGACTCTATTTAATACCAATGATGTAGGGGTGAAACTATAAAATTGAATCATATCCAATATATTTTCATTTCATTCATTGCTTATTTCTTTTTTGGTTTTTAGGCATCATTGGATGCTCATTGCGATAAATTTGGATTGTACAAAGGTTTATTTCCTAAATTTAATGAATGGATATCCAATACACCATCCACACATTATGGATTTCATCAATTTTTAATACACTACATACATTTTTTTAGGAATAAAAATCAAGTTATATAATTTATATTATCTTTTAATAAGGATTCTGTTATAAAATATAGGTTCATCATTGTCATGAGAAACAATGAATGAGGAAAGGGATAAAGGATGTTGAATAATAAAAGAACTATTACTAGAAAAGTATCAGAGTAAATATAATAATATTTCTTTATCCAAACACATATGAAAACAAATTAATTATTCTACGCAATGTTTATGTAGTGTCCACAACAAATCCATGAAAAAGACATTGGTTATTATGTTTGTAATTTTATAGGAGAGATCATATTCCATGAACAAACTAGAATCCTTCAACATGTATTTTTTTATAACAATTACTGTTTCATTTAAAATATTTATTAATGCTTTTTGTATTTATATTTTATTTGTACTAAAATAACTATCAAAAGTGCTCATATTAACAATATGATATTGATGTTATGGTAAATTAATAGTCATTATACCTGATGAAAGAATGTACAAAAATTGAATTAAGATCTGACTTCTATAGAAGTACTCAATTTTTTCATATTTATGTTTAATTTAATTCCTTTTTGTATTACACAGATAAGAATTTTTTTCTTATATAGGTGGATTCCTTTGATTGAGTTAGGGTGGATTCATAAAAATAGATCATGCCCATGAGAGATTGGAATTTGTGAATGCAACTCAAAAATCAAAGAGTATGTAATGTTTTTTTAATATAATATCTTTTCCATCATAATTTCAAATATTCTCTACTGCATTAACATAATCTAAATTAAATGTTAGACTACTCGTGCAGATAGTGTCTTCCACATACATATTCTCCAGTAAAAACTTTTCACCCGTGAATTGTCATTATTTATCAATTTCCATCTAATTAATTAGAGATATGAAAAAACAATTGATAGATTTAAATAATTCTGTGTTTCTATTTTGACAATGAAATAAAATGGAAAACATGGAAACATATTTATGCTCATGTTGTCCTTGTATAATAATTAATATCTCCATTTTTACACTTATTAAGCATTTATTATCACCCTTTATTATGTTTTATATCCTATGATATTATGAATGGTTTTAATTATTATATACCTAAGAAGGTTTCTATTAATTAATTACATATTTATAGACTCTTATGAACTAGTTATTTATGCTTTCATGTTTCCAAAATCTTAAGAAATAAACTATAATTTCATCAATCATTATGTTATGTAAGGAATATTAATCTTCTAAAATATGATATCCATGTATGAAATGTCTGGGTCAAAATAGTTTGTATCAGAGCAATTGACCTACCCAAAACAAAGAAAAAATAACAAGGGACCGGTGTCACTCAAAGTGTGTCTTTTTATTGAAAATTGATATTACATTTAGTGAAAGAACAAAGTGACATAATAAAAATCCAGAAAATGAATTTGGAATATTTTAATAATTAAAGGTCAATAATCCATGAGTGATTTTCTACATGTATGAATCAACCATATCTCAATATGACACAGAGTGTGATCGATATGTCTAAAAGTGTATGTTATCAGTTTAAAATTAACATTTCATTTCAAAATGTATCACTAAATAAAATCCTATAAAAAGATCTTCTATAGTCTTTATAACATACAAGAACAATTCATAAGTCATTTTGGACATTTATGAAGTATTATCATGTCAAACAGATGCACGATGTGACTGGTATACCTCATAATGCATATTTCCTTTTTAAAATGAAATTGTAGTAAAAACACACAACTAACAAACTGAAAATCATGAAAATACAGTCGGATTGTTTTTATAGTTTAGTAAAATAATATATTTTTTTTAATGTGTATGAGTTAGTCACACATCAATATGACATATTGTGTGACTCGTCTCACTCAATTTCTTTCTTTTTACTTAAAATTGACATAACTTTAAGTAAAAAAGAAAAAGTGACATACTAAAAATCATGAAAATGCGTATTTAATGTTTCTAAATTTTATTAAATTGATCGGTGAGTCATTTATGAAATATCGGAGTAAACATCCCCTCAATACGACTCACAATGTGATCAGTACGATTACAAGTGTGTCCGTTTATTTAAAATTAAAACAAAAATAAGAAAACTACAAGTGGCATACTAAAAACAAATTAAACACATTTGTATTATTTCTATATTTCAGTAAAATGATCCATAAGTAATTTTTGATGTTTAGGAGTAAATATCACCTATATACTATGCACAGAGTGACTGTTATGACTAAAAGTTTCCCTTTTTATTTAAAATTGACATTAATTTAAGTAAAAACAACAAGTGACATACTGAAAACTATGAAAGTTCATTAGGATTGTTTTTATACTTTAGTACATTTATCTATGATTCATGTTGGATGTTTAGGAATCAACCAAACCACAATACAAAGAACATTGTGACCAATATTACTAAAAGTGTTCGTTATCATATTAAATTTGACATTTTAGTTCAAAACATGTCACTCAATGAAAACAAAGAAATTTCTCTCCTATTGTCTTGATAACATAGGATAGTGATTCTTAAGTTATTTTTTATGTGAATGAAGTACTATCATGTCAAAAATTTAAATATGCAACCAGCATGACTCATAAGGTCTTTTTCCAATTTGGAATACCATTTCAGTAAAAAAAAAATTGGCATAATGAAATCTAAGAAAACTATTCAAATTGTTTTTCTACTTAAGGAAAGTGATCTATTAGTAATTTTGGATTGGTAGGAATCAACCTCACCTCAATCTGATGCATTTTATGATCGGTATCCCGTAATGTGCGTCTTTTTATTTAAAATTGATCCCAATTTAAGGAAAAAAGAACATGTGACATACTGAACACCTAGAAAACACATTTGGGTTGGTTTGATATTTTTGGATAATGGTCCATGAGTCATTTTTGACTTATAAATGTCAAAATCACCTCAATATGATTCATGATTTGACCAATATTACTCAATGTGCATCCTTATATTTAAAATTGACATTAATATAATTAAAAACAGTGTTAGATTCTTTTTATTCTTACAGAACATGTATAGTAATTTAAGTAAAAACAACAATTCAAATAATAAAAACTGATAAAAAATTGGGATTGTTTTAATATTTTATTAAAATGATTTATTAGTCATATTTTATTTTTGGGAATCATCCTCACCATAATAAGATGCATCTTGTGGTCAGTATAAATCAATGTGTCTCTTTTTATATAAAATTTACATTAATTTATGTAAAAACAACAAGTGACACACTATAAACCAATAAAACACATTAAACTTGTTTTTATAATTTAGTATAATGATCCACGAGTCATTTTTGAAATACAGGAATCAACCACACCACAATACGATGCATGGTGTGATCGATATGACTAAAAGTGTCCATTGTCAGTTTAAAATTTAAATTTTAGTTCAAAATGTGTCCCTCAATAAAAACCCAAAAAACTTGTTTGGATGGTATTGATAATTTACAATAGAGACTCATAAGCCGTTTTTGATGTGTATGAAGTAGTCTCACATCAAACAGATGAATGATCCGACCTACAATTTCAAATGCTATATGTAACCCGAGATTTAAAAAAATTATAATTTCAAAAAATGATGTATACTTTTAATTTACATCATGAATAAAAAATGTCCACCCATGGTATATAAAAAACACTCTTATTTAAATTTCAAACCAAGTGTTTTATATAATTAAATTTGCAATTTTCCAACAAACATTCTAAAACATTAATATTTCATCTTTTGACATCTGTCAACCCCTCTCAAAAATGTTTTCCATTGATATTAGCTTCTGAACAAATCATATCAACCTGAGAAAGAGATTCCACCTATATAATAAAAAAAATATTATGTTATTAATACTTCAAAGAGAAAAATTAAACATTAATATGAAAGAATACATTAATTTTTTTCAAATTTTAATAAAAATGACACATTTTGTGTTATACTGATCACATTGTTTATCATATTGGGTTGAAGTTGATTCCTCCACGTCATAAATGAGTTGTGGATCATTGTCCTAAAATTTTAAAAATGTTCAGAATATGTTTTGTATGTTTAGAGAATGTCACTTGTTCTTTTACAAAAATTAATGTCAATTTTAAGTAAACACATATTTGGAGTTATACTGGTCACATCGTGTGTCAGATTGTGGTGTATATGATTCCTACCTATCAAAATTACAAATGGATCAGTTTCCTAAAGTATCAAAACAATATTAATGTTATTGCTTGGTTTCCAGTTTGTCAGTTGTCTTTTTCTACTAAAATTTCATTTCAAACTGGAAACATATATTATGTGTCATACTTGTCATATCATGTGTCTGTTTGACATGAGAATGCTTCATACCAATCAAAAATTACGTATGATTCATTTTCTTGTATTATCAAGACAATCAGAGCATGTTTTATTGGTTTCCAATTAGTGGAATGTTTTGAAGAAAAATGAAAAGTTTAAATTGATAACGTGCACTTTTAGTCATACTGCTCACACCATGCATCAAATTAATGTATGGTTGACTACTACATGTCACAAATGACTCATGTAAAATTTTCCAAAAGTATCAAAACAAACCAAATGTATTTCCTCTTTTTAGTATGTCACTTGTTTTTTTTCAATTAAATTATTTTCAATTTTAAATAAAAAGAGAAAATTTAAGATATACCAGCCACACTATGCATCGTATCAAGGTAAAGATGATTAATACATGTCACAAATTAATAATAGATCATTTTACTATAATATAAAAACTATATGATTGTGTTTTCTTAGTTTTTGGTATGTTACTTGTTATTTTTACTTAAATTAATGTCAATATTAAATAAAAAGACACTCATTGAGACATAACAGTCACACCATGAATTATATTGAATGAGGTTGATTCGTAAACATCAAAAATGAAAAATATATCATTGTCCTAAAATATCAAAACAACCTGAATGTGTTTGTTTTGTTTTCACAATGTGACTTGTTGTTTTTACTTAAATTAATGTCAATTGGAAATAAAAAAGAGACACATTGAGTTATACCGACCACACCATGCATCTTATTAAGGCTTGGATGATTCCTATGTATCACAAATGACAAATATATTGTTTTTATAAAATATAAAAACAACAACAATGTGTTTTATTAGTTTTTAGTATGCAAATTATGCTTTTTTTACTAAAATTCCATTTTAAACTAGAAACATGCATTTTGAGTCATACTGATAGAATTGTGTGCTAGATGGAGGTTTGGTTCACTCTTACACATAAATTATTATTTATGGATCGCTATCATAAAAAATAAAAACAGTCTTATGTGTTTGATCGGTGTTGAGTATACACCTTGTTCTTTTTCTAAAATTAATGTTAACATTAAATAATGAAACATTTGAAGTTATTCCATTCACACCATGAATCAGATTCAAATGCTAATGATTCCTTCCAATAAAAAATTATAGACAGATCGTTTTCATAATGTTTCAAAATAATATGAATGTGTTTGATCAGTTTTCAGTATGTCAGTTGTGTTTTTTTATTAAAATATCATTTCAAACTGGAAACACACATTATGAGTCATATCAGTTGCATAATTTGTTCATTTTATGTGAGAATGATTTATACACATGAAAATGATAGATGAATCATTTTCTAAAATTATCAAGACAATAAGACCATGTTTGACTGGTTTTAAGTGAGTGATATGTTTTGAACAAAAATGTCATTTTTTAAATGATAATAGACCCTAGTAGTCACACCGGTCACACAGTGCATTGGATTGAGGTGTGGTAGATTTCTACTGGTCAACAATTACTCATGGATCGTTTTACTAATGTATAAAAATAATCTGAATGTGTTTGGTTTGTTTTTAGTATGTCACTTATTGGTTTTACTTAAATTTATATGATTTATTTTAAAAAAAAATACACACATTGGGTGATATAGGCCACCACATGTGTCGTACATAGGTGAGGATGATTAATACTCATCAAAAATGACATATATATTATTTTTATAAACATCAAAACAATCTAATTGTGTTTGATCAGTTTTAATTTTGTCATTTTTTTACATAAATTGATGTCAATTTTAAATAAAAAGAGACACTTTGAGTTATACCAACCACACCATGAATCGTATTGAGGTGTGTATGATTTGTACTCATCAGAAATAACATATATATTGTTTTCCTAAAGCATCAAAACAATTTGTATTAATTTTCTCATTTTTTAAGTATTTTAGTTGTATTTTATTAATAAAATATCATTTCAAACTAGAAACACACATTATGAGTTACATCGGTCGCATCATGCATCAATTTGATATGAGACTGGTTCACACACAACCCAAATTATTTATGAATTAATTTCATAAATAATAAAGTCAATTAAATTATGTTTTATTGGTTATAATTGAGTGTCATGTTTTGAACTAAAATGTCTATTTTAAATTGATAAGAGACACATTTAGTTATACCGGTCACACCGTGCGTCCGATTGAGATGTAGTGGATTAATACACATCACAAATGACTTATGGATCATTTTAATAAAGAATAAAAATAATACAAATTTATTTTATCTATTTTCAGTTTTTCACTTGTTCATTTTACTAAAATTAATTTAATTTTTAAATAAAAGGATATTCATTAAGGGATAATGGTCACTGGTTCTTTTTGTTCGTTTTTGAGTATGTAGTTTCTTTGAGACCAACTATATTGACCAAGAAATTTCATACATAGATATCACATCTTAGTAGATTAATATTCCTTACATAACATAATAGTCCATGAAGATTAGTTTTGGTCTAGTGCATTTAGAAACATGGAAACAAAAAAATACTAGTTTATAAGAGTCTCTCATTAAGTTATTTATTACTATAAACCTTCTTAGGCATATCATTTCTCAAATAGTTCATAATAACCTTAGGATATGAAAAATAATAATGAGTGATCATAGATTCTAAATAAGTGTAAACAAGGGAGATATAAATGATCATATTAGGAAGTTAACTTACAAATACAAGATAATATGATGACAAAATTAATTAATTACATAAATAAGACACTCTCTGGGTCGTACCAGCCAGATCGTGCCATGCTATGAATTCCATTTTCATTCGTTGTCAAAAGAGAAACACAACATTGTCAAAATTTATCAATTTTATTCATGATCCCTCTACTTCCTTTGATGGAAAGTGTTAAATGATGATAATGCAGGGGTGATAAGGTTTTGAGGGACAGTAAGTTTAGGGAGAACATTGTTTGTATGAGTGGCCAAACATTTAATTTAGATTATGTTAATGTAGTAGAAAACATATAATATTTTGAGGAAAACATAGTATCATAAAAAAATTACCTTCTCATTGAATTATAAGTTGTAGCCTTGGAGTCCAATCTCTCATGAGCATGTTCAGTTTCGAACAAGCCCCCCAACTTGAACAATGGAATCCACCTGTATTATAAAATGATTCTTTTATGATGAATACTAAAAAGAGTTAAATTAAAAATAATTATCGAATAATCTAATACTTTTATGGAAGTCAAATCTTCATGATATTTGTGTACATTCTTTCATCAGGTATCATGTTCATTCATTTATGAGCACATCTATATCGTCTTGTGAATATGAGTTCTTTTTGACAATCATAGTAGTACTATAAATATTTAAATACACAAAGGGTTAAAAAATATTTTAAATAAAGAGTAATTATATTCATAAATACATCTTCATGGATTCTAATTTGTTCATCAAATATGATATCTCTCCTAAATTTACAAACATAACAACCACAATTTTTTTTGTTAGTTTGTTTCGGACACTGCTAAAACATTGAGTAGAATAATTATTTAAATATATTTGTATTATTTAGAATTCTAATTATAAATATTTCTATATATTTATAAATATATGTATTTAATTATATATATATATTTAATTAATATATTTATTATAGTTATATAATTATTTAAATATAAATAAATATTTATTTAAATGATTATGAAATACTTATGAAATAAATTTATATTTATTACAAATATTTAGTGGTAAATATATATATATATATCTATTTATTTAAATACCTATGAAATTAAAATAAATATATTCATTATAAATAGTCATAATTATTAATATATATATATATATAATTATTAGATTAAAATAAATATATAAATTTATGAATATTTTTATAATTTTAAAATTATTTAAATACATATATATTTATATTTAAATAATTATAAAACTATAATAAATATATTATAAAAAATATATTTAATATATTTATAATTATAAATATAAATAAATAATTATTTATTTATCTATCCCTCACGGCAGATTTTGTGACTGTGATACCTCATTAATGGTGTGAACTACCGCTTTCTCAAAAAAACACAAACATTTGACACTCATTGTGTGAATATAAAGAACAATATATATATTGTTATATATTTGATTATAAATAAAATTACATTGTGAACAATGATAAAATTTCAAAAACCATAATATCATTATGAATGTGAGCCCGGAGAATAAATTCAATCCCCATAGAAAAATGGAAAAAATATCCCCTTCGACGATGCTGAAAATCTATCGAATGTTAAAAAATTGGGGTAGCCCAACTAAAATCATAGTTTTGGATGTTTTCTAGGCCTTTTTAGCCACAAAAAAAATGTGACAATGATTTAAATCTATGAATAAAGGTTTATAGCTCAATGGAAGTTTCTATTTGATATGTGGTAGAGCCCAAATGAACACTCGTATCAAATTTTTTTGTCGTTTGAAATTCGAGTTACATTTTCAGCTTATTTTCAATCTTATATTAATTTTTTGATTTTTTTACATTCAAATTATTAATAAATTACTATTATTCGATAATAACTAGAAAGTTTTTTATAAAAAAAAGTTATAATTTATAATTCATTTTCACTGATTATCTTATATATTAACTGTAAATGACTATTTAGCCTTATCTAAAACATATATAAAAAATATATATTATATTTATATCAATATATTTATATTTATATATTAATATATTATGTTTAATTATTTGTTTTGAAATATAAAAATTATCAGTGGTAGTAAAAAAACAGACAAAGACCCCCTTTATTAGCACTAAAAAAAGCATTGATAAAGGAGGTCCCTTTAACAACACTAAAAAATGACTAATAAAGGGGCTACCTTTATCGCTGCTAAACGGAGATAATTAAGGGTAAATTTAACAACAATTTTTTCGTATTGTTAAAATTACCCTTTATCAAATATTTTTTCACCGCTGATAAAGGTACCCCCTTTATTAGCACTTTTTTTATGCTATTATAGGGTAGCATTGGGAAAAATTATTTTTGGGGTAGTGTTAAAGGGTTTTAAAAAAACCATTATTTTAAAACCATAAAACACATGTTTTGTCTGTTTTTATTTTTTTTTATTCTATTTATTTGTTTTAAATTCAGGTATACCCTAACATTATTCTGATATCGATGGACTCAGACATGCACCATACTTCAATATGAGAAATAATAATAAATCAAAACAAAATAGATATGTGTCCACAGACCCCTATAATTTATAAATAATTCACCGCATCACTTCCATCCTCTTCAAAATACCCATCTCAGTTGTTATGCCTCGAATATTACCTTGCAACCATTGTTATTGTTTCCATCATTAGTTCTTACTAGTGATTTCTGTATTTCTTTTTTCCTCAGAAACTAATACATGATTTTATATCACCCCCTTTTCTACCAGTTTCTCATCCTCTCATGTTTACTGCCCTGAATATATGATCTATCATTCGTGTTATTTTTGGTTCTTATCATCATATTGATTTATCTAGTTACCATATTTATTTCCTTATCCCCCTAGTTTTGTTATGTTATTTTAATTTTATTTCCTTTTATTGAAATATTAAATGTAATTTTTTTTGTTTCTTAAGTTATTCATAACCCTACACTGAATCTATATTCAATTCATGTTTATTTTTTGCATATTCAATTTCACTATATTGGTTTTAGTCTTAGATTTTAATTTGAATCCTTAAAATTGTGTTTTCATATTTTTAGTAATTTTAATCACATATTTATAATGCATTTTACCAACAATACATGTGCATTTATTTTAGTCTTATATTTATGCGGGACGTACTTTAAAAAGAAATTTCAATTGGTTTATAATTTCAAAAATTTGGCACTATGTATGTTCTATAAAATTGAAAGTGTGTGATATGGTTTCTTGAATGTTAAATCAATTTATTGCAAAACCCTTCTATTAATATCCAGTCATGTCATATTTTTTATTAGTTTATACATGTCAATATTTAATTTTTATTTCTTACAAATTGCTAAATTTGATTTCTCATTGGTCCTCATGTCATGTACCTCCTATTTGATGCATATTTTATCATGTACTGTGTAATTTAAACCTCTCAATTCATTTCAATACTGTGGGTAGGTGAAATATTGAATTAATTGTTTTACTAGATTTTTTGTTTTTATTATTCTCAATTATCACTATGGGAAAACACATTTTTAAGGGAAAGGTTTCCTGTAACAAAAACATTTGGTTCTCGGGTGGGGCAAATGACAGGAATCATTATTTTTGACATGCATTTTTGCCCGTAGAAAATATTATTCATCATTATAGTTATTTGCAACGATAACCCGTCATAAAAAATGGGTCATCGAAAGAGTATTTGTGGCGAGTTTCGCCACAAATAACTTTTTTATCACTAAAACCTTTATTTATGGTAGGTACTTTCTGAGATGGGGTCCATCACAAATAATTATATTTGCGACGATATACCGATTACAAATAGTCATATCCCTATAAATCTAACAAATATATATGCCCATGAACTCGATTCCCCCCCCCCTCACTTTCATCTTTTGACCTCTAGTTATATCTCATCTCCTCTACTTTCTTCTCTTCATCTTAATTTCCACCTTTAAAATTTTAATTTTTATAAGGAATCAATACTTTCATATTTCTATCCAACCAAAGCATCAATTATGTGGTATTTGTTCAATTCTTCTATGTTTGTAATTAATTTTTTTATTTTATATTAGTAATATATATTATTAATTAACTGTAATTAATTTTTATTATAAGTAAATATTTTCAATTAGCACTAATTAGTATTAAGTAATAGTAATTGGTTTTAATTAGAAGTATTTAGTTTTAATTAGGTGTAAATATTTTTAATTAGAAGTAATAAGTTTTAATTAATAATAAATTAGTTTTAATTAGAATTAATTAGTTTAAATTTCAGTAAGTAGTTGTGATTAGTAGTAACTACTTATAATTGGTCGATAAATATTAATAATTAATGAGACTTAATAATAATAGACAGAGCATAATAATAAGAAATTATAATCTACAATAATTTTTAATAATTAACATTAACTAGTAATTTGTAGCAATCAACTGTAGTTTTTAGTAATTACCTGTAAATATTACTAATTTTTTAAAAAATAAATAATTAGTGGTAATCAGTAAAAAATAGGGTTAATTAAATTATCAGTATTTAGTAGAAAAAAGAGGTAATTAGTAGAAATGAGAAGTAATACATGGGAATTATTAAAAAATAGTAGAAATAAGTGACAATTAGAAACAATTAGAAAAAATAAGTTTTAATTAGTAAAAATTAGAAAAAATGAGCATTAATTAATTAAAATTAGAGGGAATGAGCATTAATAAGATACAATTAGCATAAATGACCATTAAATTGTAAAACATAGTGAAAATGAGTGTTAATTAGTAAAAAATAATGGTAATGAGACGTAATAAGTAAAAATTATCAAAAATGATATGTCATTCATAAACATTAATGGTAATAAGTGGAAATTAGTAAAAAAATTTGATAAGTACTTGAAATTAGTAAAAAATACCAGTAAAGAGTGTTAATTAATAAAAATTGCTGATATTGAGTGATTATTAGTAAAAAATTGTTAATGAGAAATAATTTTTAAATATTACCCGTATTAAGTGTTATTTTGTTAACAAAATTGTGATTATCAGTAATTAGTAAAAATTTGTTGAAATAATGGGTAATAAGTAAAAGTTAACATTAAAGAGTGATAATTATTGAAAATTACCAATAATGAGTAGTAATTAGTCAAAATTATCGACAATTAATAGCAATTAGTAAATATTTTCAGTAATGAGTGATAATTAGTAAAAACTTTCAGTAATGAGTGGTAATTAGAAAAAATTACATGTAATGGATAGAAATTAGAAAAAATACCGGTAATGCGTAGTAATTAGTAAACATTAGGGGTAATGAGTGAAAATTAGTAAAAAAATACTAGTAATTAGTGGTAATTAGTTAAAATTAGTTGTAATGAGTGGTTATTAAGAAACATTCTCAGTAATTAGTGGTAACTAGTAAAAATTTCTAGTAATGAGTAGTACTTACAAATAATTACCCATAATGATTTGTAATTAGAAAAAAATAATAGTAATGAATAGTAATTAGTAAAAATTATTAGTAACAAGTGATAATAATTTAAAATTACTGGCAATAAGTAGTAATTATTAAAAATTACTTGCAATTAGTAATATTATAAAGAATTACCTTTAATGAGTATAAATTATAAAAAATTATCCATAATGAGTGTAAATTATAAAAAATTGTTATTAATGAGCTATAATTTGTATAAATTATCAATAATGAGTAGTAACTATTAAAAATTATCTATAATGAATGAAATTAGTAAAAGTTATAGATGATTAACTAAAATTATAAAAAAAATAACGTAAATGAATGGTGATTAGTAAAAATTATCAAAAATGAGTGGTAATTAGTAAAAAAATGAAGGAAATGAATGGTGATTAGTAAATACTATCAACATTTGAATAGTAATTTGTAAAAAGTTGTGGTAATGAATGTAAGTTTTTAAAAATTACTAATAATGAGAGATAATTAGTAAAAATAGCAGAATTTGTGATAATTTGTAATAATAACTGACAATGAGATATAATTTGTAAAAATTATCGTTAATGAGTTGACATTAGTAAAAGCTACTAGTAATAAGTAGTAATTATTCAAAAAGTCTTGGTAATGACCGTTATTTAGAAAACATTACCTAAAATGAGCGGTAATAAGTAAAATTTTTGTTAATCAACGGTAATAATTAAAAATTATCGATAATGAGCACTAATTAATAAAAAATTACAAGAAAAGACAAGTATTTAGTTAAAATTACAGGTAATGAGCTGTAATTATTAAAAATTACTAGTAATAAGTATAAACTTGAAAAAACATTTACCAGTAATGAGAATTATTTATTAAAAAATATCGGTAATGATTAGGAAATAGTAAAAATTACTGATAATGAGCGAAAATTAGTAATGTTATTGGTAATGAACGGTAATTATAAAAAATTACCGATAGTTAGTGGTAAGTAGTATGAATTACTTGTAAATAATTGTAATTAGTAAAAAATAGTTAATATGAGCGGTATATAATTAAAAATATTGATAATACATATTAATATGGAAACATTATTGGAAATGAGTGGTAATTAGCTAAAGATTTGGTTAATGAGTGTTAATTATTATAAAATAAATATATATAGTATAAATGAGTGGTGATGAGAATAAATTAGTAAAAATTAGCATAAATGAGTAGAAATTCATTAAATTTTGTAAAAAGGATCGTTAAGTGGTTAAACTTATCAAAAATGAGCATTAATTAATAAGAATTAGTGGAAATCAGTTTTAATTAGTAAAAATTAGTGATAATTAGAAGTAATTAAGAAAAAATTATGATAATTATTGGTAATTAGTAAAAATTACTAGTATTGAGTGGTAATTTGTAAAAATTACCAATAACGTGTGGTGATTAGTAAAAATTAGTTCAAATAAGTAAAAGTTACACATATTGAGTGTCGATTAGTAAAAATTAGTAATAATTAGTGATTATTAGTAAATATTAAAGGTAATGAGTGATTATAAGTAAAAAGTAACTTTAGTGAACAATAATTATTTTAAGTGACTTGAAATGAGTGATAATTTCTATAATTAACCATAGTTTACCATAATTAGGAATTGGAGGTTACCAAGGGGCATGAGGGAATCAGGGAGCAAAAGGGATGAATGCAACAATAGAGGGAATTAATTCTAGGGCCCCTAGGATCAAACCTTCTGGGGGAGAGTTATTCATGAGTAAACCCTTCAGTACTGGAAGATGAAATAGATATGAGATAAAACTATGACATTCATAGTGATTTTTTTCCATTTTTGGTTCAATATCTTTTCATGAGAAAATAAATTTTTAATGATAATCATAATATAAATTCATGATTATTAATAAAATATTATTTTCTAAAAATGATAGATTTAACTAAAAAATAGAAATAATCCACTAAGAGTTTCTTTATTATCTCTCTCATATGATTCCTCTTTAATCACTCATAGGTTTATCAGGGCATGTTTCATACCCATTCAGCTTGAACCTAGTTGTGCCGAAATTATTCCCCTCTATTATTACCCCCTACTCCGTACATCCATTGAGGGAAGCATGGATTATAGGGTATTAAGGAGAGGGTGGGGTGAAATAATTATAGTTCCCCTATATTTAGACTATTTTGAGGAGAGGCATTCATGGGTGAACTTGTAGGTTTACCCATGACTACCTCTCCTCTAAACGATTTGAACGCTTGGGCACTGGAGTTATTTCACTCCATTTTCTCTTTCATCCCCACTACTCCATGCTTCCATCATGGCCCTACATCTAAATTCTATTTTCATTTAATTATAATTAAAATTAAGTAAAAAAATTTAGCATTATTATAAAAAAATTATCATTAATTTGAAAAATTATATAAAAATGGTAATTAGATAATATTAATAATATTTACAATTAATTTATTATTTTTTATTTTGTATTTTTTGGATAGTATCTTCCTTATATTAGATTAATAATAAGTAAAATTTTTATTTCGTATTTTTTAGAAAAATAATGAATAAGGAAGTAGGCAATAGTATTTATTATAATATCTTAATAGGATAAATAATCATAGGAATCCAAACTGTTTTGTTATACACCATGTTTATATTTAGGGTGGTGAATCTTTTTTATCATTTTTATCATCTAATGCAAAATTTTCTTTAGAATGGAGAATTAAGAGACTCAGTAAGAAACATGATTTAGGGATATTTGAAACATTTTACAACATTAGAGGTCATCTATTTCATTTTGGCTTTTGAAAATATTTTGTTTTTTGGTATTAACATATTGTATTTAGTTCCAGGTAAAATATTAATTTTTTTTGGATCCTTCAATGTTTCCAAATTTATGGCATTATCTTTCCAGTCCTTCTTTTTAAGAATTAAAAAATATTAATGATATTTATTTAACTCTTATCCTTAATCCATCTTAATTTTATGAGTTTCATATTACTATTGATGATTCCTTATAACCTTGTATAAAGGTAAGAAAATTTGAATCATTTGAAAATTTTATTTTCATTAAAAAAATTATAAAATTTGAAATAGCTATTTTGATCAAAGGTTATATTTGTTTAAATCACTGTTACCAGAAGTAAATATGTTTCATACCAATTACTATAGGAGAAAAAGGTTAGTTTGTAATTTGGGTATTAGTAATCTGAAAATATATTCTTTTTCAAATGATTTCATATTATATTATGTTAAAAATGAGTCCTTAAATGGGTTTCATAAAAGCACAAAATTTCGGTACAAGGAGGCTCAACAAGGGAAGTCTAGATTATTTCTCATTAAAATTTTGAGGTATTTCCCACTTACACCTGGATTTTTGTGTTTATTTATGTATTCAAATACAAAATCATTTATATGATTGAATAAATCTAATATTTCAATTGATAAAAGTTAGATAATACTGGTATTGGTGATTCATGGTAACATTTTGACCATGTACATAATACTTTTACTTCAGAATCCCATAACATGCAATTGGATATTTTTATTGATGCTTCTTATCCATTTGGTTATTACGGTGGTCAATATTTTTGTTTGTTCATATTTATAACTTTTTACAATTTACATCATTAGATGGTGATGAATAAACTGTATATCCTTTTAACATTATTATCTCCAAGACATCCAAAAAAGAAAATTGATGTTTACATGAATCCATTTATTGATGAGTTAAATTTATTATAGTTTAATGGTGTCCTTAAATATGATGTTGTTGTGAAACCAAATTTCATAATGGATTGTACATTAATGTGGAAAATTAGTGACTTCCTAGTATATTTTCTGTTATCTAGCTAGAGTACACATGATCCAAAATAATGTCCATACTGTATGAGGGATAGAAAAGTTTTCATTCTCATTAATGGGTGAAATCCTCTTTTCATCTTTCATTGAAAATTTATTCAAATTTATCATTCATTATAAAAGAATAAAAGTCATTTCAAAAAGTTACAATAGAAATAGATGGAACTCCAACAATGATCAAATGAATTGATTTAAAATCTTTTATCTCTTCAATACATCTCATTAAATTTAGACCAACTATAAACAAATAAAAAAGAGATGTCCTTTTGAAAGATCAAAATTAGATTAAATGATGTTTTTGTTGGGATGTATTTTATTGGTCTAATTTTTTCATCCACTACATGTTAGAGGTCATGATTATTTAGAAGATTTATTTTTATAATATATTTTTTTATAGTTTTGGAAACACCAATAAGACCAAAAATAAGGATAAGGTATATTTACATTTGTCACAAATTTACAGGAGACCGGAACTTGAGTTGTTTGAAAATGATAAATCATAGAAGTAAATGAAACCAAAATTAGATTATACACTTTATGAAGGAAATCATTTATTATTTTGTTAGTGGATTATAGATTTAAGGCTACCAGATGGGTATATTTCCAATTTTTCAATATGTGTGAGAAACAATCATATTAGCATATTAAAATTTCATGATCATCATGTTATAATGGAAATAATTCTACTGATAGGATTTAAATGTTTGATGAATTCTTCTATTTGGGATTTGATAACAGAAATATCATATTTTTTCGAGAAAACTGTGTATCAAAAATAGATTATGATGCACTTAGTATACTAAAAGTGGATGTTGATTTATTTTTATGTAAACTATTTAAATAATTTACCATGGATTTATTTGATTAAATGGAACATTTGATCTTTCATTTTTTATTTGAAGAAAAATATATAGGGTGAGTACAATTCCAATGGATATAGCCATATGGGAGATGCTCATCGATATTTAAGAAGCATGCACATAACAAAGCATTAGTTGAAGGTTCAATTGAAGAATATTATTTTTTGGGGGAAATTTCAATTTTCTACTCCCATTATTTCCAACCTAAATATCCTTGAAAACATAATAGAAAGGGCCGTAATGAGGTAAATGTTGACAATGTAATGAAGAATCAATTATTAGTTTTTAATCATCTTAATATTGTATTTTTTGGAGTTTACGAATCATATATTTTATATAATGAACATCACAGGGATAATAAATATATTCTTATAAACTATGAAGAGATTGCACAGTTTGTATACTGAATTTTACTATCACCAACTCTTTATTTATTTTTAAATGTAAATCATTATTATTTTATTTGTTGATTATATGACCATCATATCAAGAAATAGTTTCCCCAAATTACGCCTACTTCCATTGAAGAATGCCAACAACAAAATTTTTCCTAGTGGTTTGAAATACTAATAAATTATATAATTTATATTTTAACATATTTAAAAAATTTATTTATATTTATATTTTTTTGTATTTTTTTTGGTATCACAACATGCTGATAAAATTGTTAATTGATTTTATGAATTGAATAACCCACCATCCAATATGGTTCAATATTATAAATCATATGTGGTGAATGGTTTTTTATTTCATACACATAGATATGATGAATCCAAAAACAATGAATAGAGGTTTTTTCTTGGGAGGATGTCATAATAGGGAAATTGAAGTCGAATTTTATGGAATGATGGATAAAATAATTGAATTATCTTATCTGATATAGAATTTTCTAATAATATTTAAATAACATTGATTTGATACTGATAGATTATTTATTATTCAACCATACCATGGAATCGTCAGTATTAAATATAAAATACTCATTAAAGTAAATGAACAATTTTAAGGGATCATTAAGCACCTCAATTTTATTATTCAAATTATTATTAATATTTAAGAGATTCAATTTATTGTTGTAGAATTATAAAAATGAAATAATATGAAAATAAATTTATGCAAAGTGGGTGTGGTTCTATTGATGTGAAAGGAATTTTAATTTTCTAAGAGATAACTCCAAATACATGTTTGCAACAAATAGGTGTGAATATCAATAATAAAACCCCAAAATTACAGGTCGATGGTGACAATAATATTGATATTGTAACAACTGAATTTTAATTAACAAGAGATGTAGAAGCTAAAAATCATAAAGAAATTTATGATACTGAGTAGGAAGATGAAGATATTGACACTATTGTATATGAAGATGATGATGAAAAAAAAATAATGAAACAATTACATATTGGTTATAGTAAAAATTAATATATATATATATATAATTCTAATTTTTAATTATTTTATAAAAATATTATTATTATTATTTTATATAGATTATGAGACGTTTTATGAGATGTTATATATCCTTGAGGATGTTATGATTCCAAGTAATGGGCCTGATGTCTTTTTATTTGACCCTCAAGTTGCATACAGTTCATCGTCAACTCATAGCGGTTGGGTCTTATGCGATTGATGATTTCCGATCACATTCCTAAGTGACATTGACAACTTGATTTTGATCAATGAATGAAGAGGTATGTTTTGTTTTGCAATTTAGTTAATATTAATTATAATTAATATTTAACAATATATTTTTTTACTAATTTATTTTTTATGTGTTCTTTTTTAACATATTTTTTTCATATATTTATTCAATAAGTGAGTAATATTCTGCATAATTATTTTTCTAGAGCATGGATGACATGATATCATATTCCCATTAATGTTCATCACTTAATGTTTGATCATTGGATATTATATAAATATATAACAGTTTTTTTTAAAAAAAATTATTGACAAAATATTATTCATTATTTGCAGGGTTTATGGTATCCCATTAATGATTGAATGATGATATATATCTCAGAGGCTTGCATTCCTGAGCATTGTCATCTATTTTTTCATACTCTAATGAATAAATCCATGAGTAAAGATGAATCCATGGTTATTAATCATTCATGTTGCATTAATAAACTCTATTACATATACTCTGAGGATTTGGATAGCTCATACAATATGGAAGATTGTTTTCAGATGATGTGGTCATTAGCTCGGTCGAACCGGTGGAGGTAGGAGGTCACACATAGAGCTAGTAGTCATATGTTCAATTCTCACCAACAACATTTGGTAAGTACTTTTATTTAATTAAATATATAAATATAATTATAAACTATTTATTTTATTTTTCATATTGGTTTTTGAGAAACCTAATATTACGAAGTATGATGTTTATAAGAGGATGTACATTGATCCTATCACTGGAGATATTATTGGTGGTTGAAAGCATCAAATTGTAGTTAGTATATTTTTTAATTTTTAAAATTAGTTAAAAATAATATTTTAAATATTTTAATTTCAATTTCATTTTAAGGATTCAAATAAGTACATTAAGTCTCACACACATTATGAGAGGTATGAGAAGACTGACTGTTATACAACTAGTGAATTAAGATTCGATGACGCAACTTGCATGTAGTTGACTTAGTATGCTTTCATGAAATGATCACTTATTGGTATCAATTGTTGATTGCATCCCTGTAGTTATTATGGTGCCACTGCATTTTCATCATCTATCTGTATGGTAGATCTTAGAGAGATATCATCATTAGAGGTAGAGTACGAGAAGAATATGAGAGCTCATGATGAGGTGATAGAGACCCTGCGTAGAGAGTATGAAGAGTCTTGTCAATAGTAGAAGAAGATGGAGTGGAAACATTAATTGCATAAGAAGAAACATTAGTAAATTATGCAGTATAGACGATACCTGAAACATGGTATATGGATGAATTTCCATCCACCACCTCATCTAGATGACCCTCCCCCTCCTCTATGATTTATGTATTTGTTTCACATAAATTATGGTAAAAAACTAATGAACACATTTTTTTTACATAATGTTATTTATTCAGATATTCAAAGTATTATATATTGGATTGTTTATATTATTTGTTATTTTCTTAAAAAAAATATATTATTTGCGAAGGGTGAAAAATATCATCGAAAATTATAACATATATATAACTCATATAATCTATTCACAGTGGGTGCCGCCTCCATAGAAAAAAAAATCTGTTGTGATAGTCAATCCCAAATAATAACTTTTTAGATACGTTTTTATCTACAAGTCATTTGTGATGGGTCTTATACCAAATATTTCATATTCCACTACTGTACTACCTATGTGATGACTAGTGTATATGATACCAAGAAATAAAAAACCAAGATATTTTTTGTATATATCTGTCCCATGTATATTCACAACCAGTTCTATTAATTTCCGACTTTTCTAATTCAAATTCTAATCAATTTCTTTAATAATGAATGGATTTTGATCATTTGAAGCTTCATTATTTATTTTATTAAGGTATTTTTTAAGGGATTCAATAGTTGGTAAAAGGAAATATTGCATTATTACATTAATCCAAAAGCCTCCTTTTTGCTACAACATTGAAGAAGGTTGACAATATGGAATCAAGAAATTCAAATTAGCTTCATACTTGAACGGATGTTTTTTTGTTGTAAATTTATGGAAAACATTTTATATAACTCGTATCTTTCCTAAGTGATCCGTGTTTTTTTTAGTTTGATCGTAATCAATCCTGATATTTCTAATGGTTGATATCCAATCCATTTGAGTGCCCCCTGTTGTTTTCTTGTTTTCATAAATAATTTCACTATGAAACTTATTTTCTACTTAATCATACCTTATTTTTTGCTTAATTTTTCTCATATACAATATAGATTACTCTTTGGGTGAATCTCCTATTTATTTTGAAGTTAATATAGAATGGATTTCTTGAAATGTCATTTTTCAAGCCTTTGTTTTTTGACCCTCAATTAGAAGACCTAATATGTCTTTCATGAAGACATATGTATAAGTTGATAGGTATAAGAAGTTAATGTTGTAGAATATATAAATGTTATTGGATGATTCCATTACTTGATTGTATACCGCCCATACATCGTGGATTGTTCATGGGAAATTTTTATAGCAACATTCCTTTCAACGGATGGTGTCACACCCCTTTATTTTTCATTGGGGTCAGATTGATGTGGGTGTGAGGTTGGTGGATATCCTCCCCAACCACCCATGAAGAGAAGATTTGGGAATGGGTTCCTCAAAAAATGAATTTCCCTTAATGGTTCAAGCATCATCTTTATAACACATCTTATTCAATTATATTTTTTGTGGTATTTTATGGGGGTTTTTCTCTATATATTTAAGAGACATAATTATGAGTGATATTATCCTTGTAATTGGGGGGGGGGGGGGTTGTTCCCACTTTTACCCATATTTAAATCCTTATATTTTTCGACGGGTTTTTACTTCCTTCATTTGGGGGGGGGGCTTCCATGTTACATACTGTGTCTATCAATTTTTATGATTTTTTATATTTATGTCCTATCGTAATTATTATTTTACCACTTGGACAATAAGTTCCAAACACAATAAGTGGTATCACATGAAAGCTTTATCCTGATACTATTCACTTTTGGTTATTAGTAGTTATTATAAATTTTACTATTCTTTTTGAATACAACATTGTTTGACCTTTCACACTAGAAACAATTATTAAGATTATTAAATACACCATTGAAAAACTACAGAGGTTGTAGAATGTCATCGTGTCTAGATATTAATGAAATCGTACATTGAGAAATAGAATTATAATAATTGTCTATTATGGAAAAGGAAGATATAGGTTGTTCCATGAAAGGATAAATTCCTACCGGTGATTGGAACAAATATGCCAGGTGTGATGATGAGGGTTGTTTCCATGAGAGATACAATCCTGAAATCGATGGAAATGTGTTGAATACATTCGAATTTAGAGAAGTTTTAGTTAGTGAAGCAGTTATGACTACTTGATGTTGAAAACATCTTGAAAACACATGGATAATCGACTTGGGAGAAACATGGCACATAAAATCTCAATGAGAATGGTTTGATTAGTATAAAAATATCATAGAAGTAATTCTATGCATGGTGAATTATAATATCAAGAATATAATTTGATTCAATAGCATAAAATTTAAATTCATGATTGTATTGTTTGAGTCATATAAAGAGTTTTCCATGTGAAGGGACTATAGAAGAATATATTATTGTAGGAACAATTTGATTACAATGGATGAAAGACGTGAACCAAGAATAGAGTGATTATAATTGAAAATGGAATTATTGTGGTGATTAAAGTGGAGATGATCTCAAAGAACCTATACTTTCTTAGGGAAAAAATGTACGATGATGTGGACATATTTTTCACATAAACTACCTTGATGGAACTTTTTATAGAATAATTGAATCATAAGTTTGGCCATATGATCAAACAGGGCTTGAAGAATAATTCTAATCAAATGCTGCTTCATTAACTTACAATGGTATCCTTAACATTTGGTGACCATTTTTCTTTGAGCTAGAAATACATGTTAATGTTTAGGACATCAATAGTGACAAACAAAGAGATCGTAGAGTTGATCCATTCGAGCATTTGGAAAACACCAATTATATCCATAGGAAGGGAAAGGTACTTAGTATCATTCATTTATGATTATTCAAAGAGATTTTGGGGTATCAAATTAAGAAAAAATCATGTGTTTTTGATTTTTTCAAAATACTAAATGTGTGAAATAATCTTGAATTTAGAAAAAAGATCAAGTGTTTGAGGAATGAGAATGGTAAAAAATATATGGGTGATGAGTTTGATTCTTTTTTAATGAAAAGATGTCAAGTGATAGTTCATGGTGGCGTACACACCTAAATTCAATTGAGTGAATATTTTATAAATAGAAACATATTGAATAGAGAAATGGCGATGTTGAAGACTGTTGGAATTTCTAAAACATTCTTAGAAGATATAATTAATATCTCATATTATGTGATCAACTGATGCACATTAATGGAAATAGACCTAAAGACACTTATTAATTTATGTAATAAAAAATATATAAAATATTCATGATTTGATAATTTTGGATGTCTTGTATTTGCATTTATTAATGACCCGGAAAAATCAATGTTTTATTTGAGATCCATAAAATGTATCTTTTTGGGATACACTAAGGGTGTGAAGGGGTATCATTTTTGGTACCCCACTTCCTACAAACATTTTAATCATAGAGATTTCATTTTTTCAGAATATAATTATAAAATTATGATTTATATAGATATAATGAATTATAATACAAAAACTAAAATAGTTTAGGTAGAGAAAAAAATCAACGGATGAACTTATTTCCTCTATGGGATTACTAGAGCATGATGATCAAGTAGTGGCTGAGTTTGGACAACGATGGTCCACTATGAAGAAAATATCTCCAATATGGAACTCATATTATGCCACTAATAGAAATAATGTATACTAATTATTGATTAATGGATAGGGATATATCCTATTTTTATGGAGGAAACCCAAATTCTAGATGTATCCTTATGGATATTAGAGATATATAATGATCTTGAAGCCCTTCACATGAACTAGACTTGGGATATTCCTCCATTACTTCCTAGAAGAAAGGATATTAGCCAAAAATAGTATTTTAAGATAAATATGGATGGAATAGACAAGTTATAAATATATCATAGAATATTAGTCATTATAGGAAATTCTTAGTAGTAATGTAAAGATTTAAATGAAATATATTCTTCTTTTAATATATTAGAGACCATTTGGACAGTTATTGTAATATAATCTACATACAGTTTACATATAGAGAATATATATGTGGGTGTATATTTTCTCCATGGTGATCCTCATGAAAAAATTTATATGATCCAACATGAAGGATTTGCAGAAAAGGAAAAGAGAAATTGGTTTATAGGATGAACAACTCTATGTACTGTCTCAAAAAGGAGTCGAGGTATTGGTACAATATATTTAATTCTTATACAAGGAGGTGTGGATATAGTATAATTTGTTAATATCATTGTGAATATTTCAGGGGTTTTTATAAATACTATTTCATCATTATTATGTTGTATGTGGATGACATGTTGGTTTAAACCCTATAAATGATAATATCTAAATGATAAATGCGTAGTTGGATAGGGAGTTAGATATCAAAGACATGGGACCAGAAGACAAGATTCTTTGGTTTTAGATTTAAAAAGATAGAAATAATGGGATTATTTTTCAATCATAGAATGAGTACATTCAAAAAGAATTGAAAAAATTAAACATTCAATAATTTAATCCAATATCTTCCCCACATACAATTAATTTCATGTTACCCACTACAATGATCCCTTGCAATGAAGTAATGATATTAGAGGTGTATCAAGTATCATATAAATTAGTAGTTGGGAATATGATGTTCAATATGTTTTTAACTATAACATGCATATTACATGTAGTGGGAGAATTTAGTTTGTACAAGGATAATTTATAATGGGAGCATTAGAGTAAGGTGATTTGGATCCTGAGATACATCAAGGAGACTTTTGATGGTTAATTATGCTATGGAGGATTAGATTTTACTATCAAATGTTATTTTGATTCTTATTTCATGAGTGATTCGGACTAGATTAAATCGACTGATGGTGATGTGATCAATCTTATAGAAGGATTTTTGAGCTATATTTCAAATTTATAATCAGGTGTTCCTTTATCCATGATGGAGGTAGAGTACATGACAACTACACATGCTGGAAAAGTGGAAATATGGATGAGATGGTTATTAAAATATCTTGGGCACTAATAAGGTTTGAATCCATTGTTTTGTGATAGTAAAAGTTCCTTAAACATTACAAGGAATCCAAATTTTAATTCCCAGACAAAGCACATTGTGGTAAAATAGTACCTTAAATGAGATGCAGTGGAGGAAAGAAGAGTGGACATACATAAAATTCACACTAAAGAAAATATAGTATATTTTCTAATGAAGTTGATTGACTCTGATATGTTAAGATGGAAAAAATCCTAAATTTTACTCAAGGAGATAAAAGAAACATGTTAGGAAGATAGAAAAGATGTGTAAAGACATTATTGGTTCCCAATAAAATCATTATGTGGGAGATTTTTTGGTAATATATTTTTCCATGGATGGTGTCACACCTCCTAATTTTTCAAAGGAGGTGGGTTGATTCATCTGTGAGGTTAGTGTCCAACCTTACCAACCACTTGATTAGAGAGGATTTTGGCTAGGGGGATTTCTTATAAAATGCTATTTTTTCTAATTGTTTAAATATTATCATTTCATCATGTCTTCCCGCGTCATATATCTGTGTGGTATTTTGTGATTTTTTCCCCACATATTCAAGAGAGAGAATGATGATTTATATTATCCTTGTAATTTTTAGGGAGTATATACCTACTGTTTCATCAGGAAAGATATGGATAGCGTAACACCCCAAACCTTGTTACCCAGGGTTGGTGCATTATTACATAACATTGGCATGATACAAGGAATCATGTGTCGAATGTACGATTATTTTAGTAGCCTGGGAAGTACAAGATACATACATAATTTTTACATTACATCATAAAATGAAAAAAACAACAATATTGTCTCCATTAACCACCTTTATATCCCTTAGACTATTCCTATAGTTCAGTCATAATATACTTCTTTGCATCTTGGGAAAAATAAAACATATAAAGTGGTAAGATCAGATGCTCAGTAAGGATAAAAATATAGCAGAAACATTCATAAGTAAGAATAAAAATTTAAGGCATTGTATAAAACTAAAAAAATCCATTTTAAAAATAAAATTAATCATAATACGGAAAAGATAAATCAAATAATGTCATTTACCTATTCAAATGGATATTCTACTAGTCTAATAATCACATGTAATATCAATAGCTAATTTCATAATGATGGAATGCATAATGTCAGACATCATGAACACATAGTCAAGTCCTCAAGCCAACACTAAAAATAAGATTTTATCAAGGCCTTATGCCAATAATCTAGTTTGTCTCGTGAGTCTTACTGATGCATCGAGAACTTTTAGCGTGCTCCCCCCATCACTTACTAAGTCCAATGCAATCCTTATATGAAAAGGTTGAAACACAACATAGATATTCTTATCAAAACTAGCATATGAAATGTTAATATGTTAATCATAACCCATGAATGGTATAAAAATAACACTTAAATAGTAAAACATATAACAAAACCTTCAATAAAATATGTAAGATTTGTTGCATAATAAATCAACTTCAAACAATTATAAAATCTATTAAAATATTTTTACATAGATTAAATCAAAATTATTAGAGAGGAATGTCTCTTTCTATTTTGAAATCAATTAAAAGTCAAGTAATTATAATTTAAAACATCTATTTTGGAAATATTCTTATTATATTTTAAGGGAATCTTTAGAAGTGTTATAATAGTGGAGAATAACTTCACCCATGGTATAAGTTGAAAAAAAAATTACCTTAATTTGTCGAAAAGGTCCTAAAGTACCTTGTTTGGAAAACAACAGAAAGATTCCTTTTAAACCAATTTATAAAAAGTAAAACAATTATATAAATGTATTTAAACCATAGTCTAGTAAATAGTAAAAATTTATGGAAATACATTTTTAAGAAACACGGATGTGGATGATAAGGAGGTACTAGTAGATACTTATGTAAAAACATCCTCGGATAATAAAGAGATTCTGAAATTAACCATTAAAATATAATTTTCCTTGGTTGAGTATACGTTAACCTCCTATATAATAGTTAAATCATTGTTTTTAAATTATACAAGAACCACATTCATAAATATGATATCATATATGAACTTCTAATATTGCTTTGTTAATACCATTTTAGTTCTATACTTGTTTCG
Organism: Viscum album; assembly: GCA_963277665.1. Lineage (NCBI taxonomy): Eukaryota > Viridiplantae > Streptophyta > Magnoliopsida > Santalales > Viscaceae > Viscum > Viscum album. The sequence goes on from OY728138.1 coordinate 38,909,770, forward strand.
GGTGTCAAATGATTCATTTTCATTTATATTATTTGTTATGTAAGTCATATTTGTTATGGATAGGAGGCATTTGATTAATATCCAAAAATATATAATGTTCTTAAATATTATTTTTAATAATCAATTGAAAATTATTCATTAATTGTTACTATGAAGAGTGATTCCCATCGCGTTCATGGAGACTGTAATCTGTACGTTCGTACGAATGCTACTTCCATTTCATATTTTTAAAAAAAAGACCAAATGATACATAGGTATTTTATTAATCCAATATAACATAATATTTTATATATGTTACATAAGTTCATTAACACCATCCTTTATATGTTCCATGTATGGTATGAACGAGTCATATCACATTGAGGGGGCGGTAGTCCGCACTACCTCATATGAAATTATCGTATATATACAATTTGAAAACAAAATGTATGCTATAAAAGAGAATTAAAGAATGTTATAGATAAAATAAATATCATATATAATTATATTTTCATCATAATGGCCACTATAAGAGGTGGTAGTATAAGATTGAATAATCATCGTTTCGTGAGGTAGTTGTTCGCCGTCCAGAGAATCATTTTGTTCTATACCCATTAAATGGAGGTATGTGTGAGTTTAGATCAAATAATTCTCTTAAAAATAAATATTTATATTGAGGACACTATTTTTGTTATAAAATAAAGTAATAAAGGGTGTTTATGGGGTTAGATAAGTAAAATAAAAGAAAAGAACTGAAGAAGAGATGTTACCTTTAAATCTGGTAACACTCTTTGGTTTAAAACAAAAGGCTTTAGTAAAGTGTCTTCTGCCTAAGGTAATCCCTCTAAGAAGAATATAGGGATGTAGGGAGATTAATTGGTAATAGTTTTAACGATCCAAGGGGCTTGAGAGGTGTGAGAAATGGATTAGAGGTGAGGGTTTTTTATATGGGGGAGGTGGGGCTCTTTAGGAATGTTTGAAAATATTAATTTTTTATATAATGATTTTCAGTTTATAAAGGTTGAAACTCATTAACATAGAAGATAAAATGACTCACGTTCAAATTAAAATCATCCAATAATTATTGGAAAGGTTTTGTATATTGTTTTTAATTTTTATAATCTCATATGTTTAAAAAATTCTTTAATGAGGTAAACATTGCATCATTATTATGTCGTAAATAATTTTATTTATTTTATGTTTAAAAAATATATAAAAAATCCATCATTTAGGAAATATTTTTATATTTAAAATTTATATTTATAGTCAAAAATATAGCTCTTATTACACCATGTAAAAATTATTTTACTAAAAGATATATGATTTTGTCATTTTGTCTTTAATTTAAATTAATTTATATAATGTGTCATTATCACTTTCAAGTGGCTCCATGGGGTCCCAAAATCAACCTAAGGATTCCCATGGTCAGATATGTATTAACATATATGAATAGGACACATTTTAGAGTAATTTAAATTTACTATAATAATATTTGTTTACCCTTATTTACCTAATTTACCCTTCAACCATTGTAAATATAATATTTACTGAAGTAAATATTGATAATTAATACAATAAAAGTTACCTATTTACAAAAATTGGACCTCCTGATTCCAAATATAAAATATAATTTTCCAAATTCAATACATAGAAGTGCCAGAAATTAATTTAAAATCAATTCTCATTGACCAAACAAAAAATGTGTTTTTAAGAAATAATTACTATCAAAACATTCACACTTGTATATGTCTAGTTTAAATGATAAATTACATCCAATGACCTAAATTATATTAAATGATAAAAATATAATATAATGATACTTTAAAACCACTCAAATTTATAATTTAACACCATACATTATTTCAATTTAAAAATTTGTTTTTAATTAAAATTTAGTATTTTTCACTATTCCTAAAAAAATGAAATTTTTTAGAAAAGTACTAAAAATTCATTCTAAGCTAATTTTGATATTATAAATAGAAAAATGATATACATTTTGAAAAATAAAATTTATAAAATTTTAAAATTGGGTATTACTATTCTTAAAGGCTATTTTTATTGGTCGTGGTGTGTTAGAATGTCAAAGTTACGTACAGTGTAAGCTATTTCATTATTCAAAGGGATAAATATCGTGGATGATTGGGCTGTTAAAATCTTCCCTCCTTCAAATAATTTTATCCTTGAAATTTCTAGAATACTAGAACTAAAAATATTCAGGTGGTTCTTCATCATAAGTTCCTCGTGTTCCCATGTTACCTCTTTCATCTTAAAATTTCTCCATAAAAACTCACCAGATGAGTCATCCAGTTTGTCAACACTTATTCTCTTGTATCAAGAATTCTGATAGTCTCTTCGCAATAAGGTAGATCAGATTCCTGTTCAATTTCTTAATAGGTGTGTACATTCACTGGGTCTGACATGTATTTTCTCAATAGTGATATGTGGAACACATCATGAACTTTTGAGAGACTTGGCGGCATTGCCAAATGATAAGCTACAACTCTAATTCGTTCAAGAATTTTGAATGTTCTCATGTACCTAGGACTTAATTTTCTTTTCATAACAAATCATATAATACCCTTACATGGAGATACCTTCAAGAAAACATGATATTATAATTGAAATTCTAAATATTTCCTTTGGTTATCAGCATAGCAATTTTTCCTACTTTAAGCTACTTTAATGTGGATTTGGATAACCTTCAACTTTTCTATTGTTTCTTCATCATGTTTTGGGCCAATTATTTTTCATTCACCAACAACATCCCAACAAGTTTTTGTATGACATATCTTTCTATATAACACTTCATATCCTGCCATCTGAATATATGAATGGAAGCTATTGTTATAGGAAAATTCTACTAGAGGTAAATATTGATCCCCCATACCTTGAAAGTCAAGTGAGCAGGATCTCAACATGTCTTCCAATATTTGAATTTTCTGTTCTGATTTTCCACCAGTTTGAGGGTAGTAGGCAATTTCTTATGAAAATTTCAGTAATCAAGGACTTATCAACACTTTTTCTGAATCCTGATGTGAAATGGGGATCATGGTTATAAACAATCGATATGGGTACTCCATGAATCTTACATAATCATTAATATATAGTCTTTCCGGATGTTCAAGTTGTAAATCTTCCCATATAGAAAGAAAATTAGCTAACATGGTAACATAATCAACAATGACCCATATTGCATCATTCCTTCTACAAGTCTTTGGTAGCCCCATGACAAAGTCCATCATTATATCCTCCCATTTCCACTTAGGTATGGGAAGAGATTTCATGACTCCTCTATGAGTTTTTCTTCTAGATTTCACTTGTTGACAAACTATACATCTTGACACATAATCATCACTCTCTCTCTTCATGTTGTCCCACCAAAAATGTTCTTTTAAATTTCTATACATCTTAGTGCTACTTGGTTATATAGAGAAATTATAGCTATGAATATTATCCAACAATTCCCTTTTTAGATCAGGCATGTCAGGAACAAAAATTCGCTTCCCAAATTTCAAAATCCCATTTTCTTATTTGAAGTCAATTAATTTCCCATCATTCATAACTTCAATTTTCGTTTGAAACTCTTTATCATCAGTCTGAGAAAATTTTACCTCCTCTAATAAAGATGTTTTAACAACCATTTGAAAAAGTGTTGACGTTTCACCTTCCATGATTATTCCCATATCCATCATTAATAGATCCATAACATAAGATACCTTTAAACTCTCATCTTGTTTAGAACTCCATGAACCTTTCTGCACAAAGAATCTTCCACCTAATAATCCTTGAGTATATGGTTCAATCATAATCCTTGAGTTGTTCAAGCCATCTACCTTTCCTCATATTGAGTTCTTTTTGAGAGAAAATATACTTCAAACTCTTGAGATCAGTATTAATTTCATATTTTTTACCATATAGATAGTATATCCATATCTTCAGAACAAATATTATAGATACGAACTCAAGATGATGAGTGTGATAGTTCTTTTCATGAATTTTTAGTAGTCATGATGCCTAGGAAATAACCCTATCATTTTGCATAAGGACATTACCAAGTCATTTAATGAAGCATCACTATATATAAAAAAACCATCATTCCCCGATTGTGGAGTCAATATTAGTGAATTCACTAATCTTCTCTTTAGTTCTCCAAATCATTCTTCACACGCTTTTTTCCAAACAAATTAAACCCATTTATGTGTGATCTTGGTTAATCGGTTAGCCAATAATGAAAAATTTTGGACGAAATGCCGATAATAACCTACTAAACCAATAAAACTGTGTACCTCAGTTATACTTGTCTTTGTTGGCCATTGTTTTATTTCTCTTGTCTTATAAAGATCAATATAGATTCCATCCTTAGAGAAAATATGGCTAGGAAATGAAATTTCTAGAATCCAGAATTCACACCTGCTGAACATCCCATATAATTCATTTATTCTAAGAGTTCTTAGAATAGTGCACAAGTGATTTTCATGATCTTCATTTCTTTTGGAGTACACCAAGATATAATCAATAAATACCACTACAGATTCATCAAGTTATTCCTTGAATGATCTATTCATTACATCCATGAAGACAGAGGGTGAAACATTCTATCCAAAAGGCATTACTGTTAACTCATATTTCCCATACCTGTATCGAAATGTTGTCTTTGGAATGTATTCCATCTTCACACACAACTGTCCAGATTGAAGGTCAATCTTTGAAAAATATTGATCCCCATGATGTTGATCAAATAAATCCTCAATTCAATGTTGGGAATACTTTTTCTTTATTGTTATATAATTGATCTCCATGTAGTCAATGCACAACCTCAAATATCCATCATTATTTTTAACAAAAAGAATAGGGGCTTCCCATGGAAAAACACTAGGGTGAATAAATCATTTATTACTCAACTCCTCTAGTTGTTTCTTTAGCTCCACCAATTATATAGGGGCCATTCTATAATAGGTCTTTGATATAGGCATTGAAGCAGTAATTAAATCAATGGAAAACAAAATTTCTCATTCTGGAAGATGTCATGGTAAATCCTCTGGAAATATATCCACATATTATTGTAGAATAAGTACATACTCTATTTGAACATTCCTTTACTCACCCTTAGTTATTTCACTCTCTTCCTCTCCAATATTTGATTTTTGTAGATCTACATAGGGTGGATCTAGATAAGATTCAGATGGTGAGGTTTCTTCTCAAAAGATAAGGCATTCTTCATCATCATCAAAAATTGTAACCTCCTTATTCTTAATATAAATTTTTGCATCATGGTCTAAAATAAAATAAATACTGAGGATTATATCAAATTTAATCATGGGTATGATGATGAGATCGTCGGATAAAGAACATTAATATTCCCTAATGCGGATTGATTCACAAAACTTTGTTGCAATAATATTTCCCTTATGAGTTTGACTGATAACTCCCTTATTAAAATAAATTAGAAATATCTAATTTTCATAACAAACTGGGAAGATATGAAACAATGCGATGATCCCAAATCAAATAAATCATTGTTTAAACATGAGGAAACCAATAAATTACCTACCACCTTGTTTTTTAGGGCTTCAACCTCAGCATTAGTGATCTCATACGCTTGGACTTTCTCCCTTGGCCTTTTTTGAGGATGGAATCCTTGGTGCATAGAAAATTCATTTGCATAAGGCTCCATTTCATTAAAATTGTAGCATTCAACATTGAAAGCCTCTTTCCTTCCCATGCAATCACGATCTTGGTGCCCTTTTTCACCACAATTGTAACAGACTCTCATTCCCTTCAGGAAAATACTGGGGTGTTTCTTCCCCCATTTACAGCAAAATAGATATTCAACTTTTCCCTTATTCCACATATTTCCATTTCTATAGTGTTCAATAGATCTCTTCTTCTCTTTCTTTTCTTTAATGTTGTAAGACATAGATAATTCCTTTTTTGTCTTGATAGCACATGAGAAAATATCTTCTTTTGAAGAAAAGGATTGTGAGATTAATTCTCAATGGATAAATGGTTTTAACCCATCGAAGAATCAATCAATATTACTCCTTGGGTAACATATATAATATGTTGCATGCCTTTCTAACCTTTTAAAGTTAGCCTCATACTTTGCAAAATTATCATCCAACTTTTCACTCAGAATCAAAAATTTCCTTTCTATATCATCTCGATGGTCATGATGAAAGTATTTTTCTATGAAAATATCTTTAAACTCCCTCTATTCCATATTCTATACTTCATAATCTTTCTTTGTGTTTTGAATCAATGACAACCATTGATCTACATCTCCCATGAGGCAATAAACATCCAGGAAATCTTTTCCTCTTCCACTACTCCCCAAAGAATGAAATATTTTTTCTAAGGAACTTATCCATAGCTCAGCTGCAAATGGATTTGTAGTACCTTTAAATTTTTTTGGTTTCTACCTCATGAATCAGTCTTACATTGATCCTTCGCACTGTGGATCAGGTTTATCCATACAGGTAAGGTTATTATTCATAACCTGAGTGAGTTCTCCCAGTATGGTGATAAGCTAATCTACTCCAGTTGTATCACCATCTCCACTATAATTATCTTGAGTATGAGAGAAATCCCTACATGGATTATTCGCATTTATATGATTTCCATTCCTTCCACTAGGAATCATTTCTAAACAATGACATTCACAAGATTATTTTACAAATTGCAATACATAATTTCAAACTTGTAAAACACCTAACATAAATTGAAATGTGTATGGACATAATCCATAATCATAAAAAAATTATGGGGAGGTATATAATCATAAATCCTTCATAATTGTTGGTAAATATAATGTGAATTATCCTAAGCATATCCCTCGGTAGTGTTGTAACCAAGAGTGTAGAAAGTTCCATTATCATGAACTAGGATACCCCGAGTAAAGCCTGAAACTCCTTGTCGGAGTTTTCACTCCTAGGTACATATGTGCCAGAGCCTCCTCTACCTTCTCATATCCATAAGGGGTTGTATTTGTGGGAAAATACACAAAATATCTACATTACCAAAATTCTAGTAAGTTCTTCTATACTAATCCTCAAAATCTATCTTAGGGTAATGTTATCTAATTATAGTTTATCTAAATATAGTTTCCATGGTTTTTAGTAAACTTTCTATTATACTAACTGTAATGCCCAGACCCTAGTTACACAGAGTCAGTGCATTATTACATAACATTGGGATGATACAATGAATCATGTCTTGAAGGACTGAATATTTTATTTTCCTTGAAAGTACTAGATACATACATTAGTTTTACATTACTTCATAAAATGAAAAACAATAACAAAATTGTCTCTATTAACCAAATTAATATCCCTTAGACTATCCCTACAAGTCAGTCATAATTTACTTCTTCGCATCCTGGGAAAAATAATACAATGAAAGGGGTGAGCTCAGATGCTCAGTAAAGATAATAATATATCAAAGAAATTCATTAATAAGCATAAAAATTAAATGAAATGTATAAAAGTTAAACTAAAGACTTTTAAAACATAAAATTCATCATAATATTACAAACATAAATTAAATTATTTCATTTAATTATTCCCCTGGATATTCTACTAGTCGAATAATAACATGTAATATCAATAGTTAATTTCATAATTAGGGAATGAATAATGTCGGAAATCGTAACTACTTAGTCAAAACCTCATGCCAAGACTACAAATAAGATTTTTTTCAAGGCCTTGTGCCAAGACACTAGTTTTCTAAATGAGACCTACTAAAGCAACGAAGTGCTATAGCGATCTGCAACTATCACTTACTATGACTAATTCAATCCTCATATTAAAAGCATGGAACATAAAATAAACATTCGTATTAAAACATGCATATGAAATGTTAATATGTTAACCATAAACCATGAATGGTATAAAAATAACACATCCACAGTCGAACATATAAAAAAACCTTCAATACAATTTCAAAGATTTGTAGCATCATAAATCAACTTCAAATATGTACAAAATCCTTTAAAAGATGTTGGCATAGATTAAATCAATATTATTTGAGGGGAATATCTCATTCTATTTTGAAATCATCAAAAAGTCATGTAATTATTAAAAGGAAATTTTTTTTGAAAATAATATTAAAATATTTGAATGGAAGCTTCAAAGTTGTTATAACGGCAGAGAATAACCGCACCCTCTATATATGTTAAAAAAATATTCTTTCCTTAATTTGTCAAAATGGTCCTAAAGTACCTTGTTTGAATACAATGGAATGCTTCCTTTCAATCCATTTTATAAAAAGTAAAACAATGATATAAATGACTTTAACTCATAGTCTAGTAAATATTAAAAATGTGTTTAAATAAATTTAAAGGAAACATGTATGTGGATGATAAAGAGGTCCTAGTAGATACTTATGTAAAAATTACCTCAGATAATTAAGAGATTGTGAAATTAACACTTACTATGTATTTTTCCTTGGTCGAGGGTACATTATCCTTCATTATAATAGTTAAATAATTGTTACTAAATTATAAAAGAACCATATTCATAAATATGATATCATATATGACCTTATAATATTTCTTTGTTAATAATATTTTAGTAGTATCATGGTTTTGGGTGTTAACTGATTCGTTTTCATTTATATGTTTTGTTACGTATGTCATGTTTATTATGGATAGTATGTATTTGAATCATACTCAAAATTATATAATGTTCATAAATATTATTTTTAATAATAAAATTAAAATTATCTTGAATGGTAACAATGGGGAATGAATCTCAACGCATTCGTGGAGACGGTAATCCATATGTATGCACGAACGCTACTTCTATTTCATTTTTTCAAAAGGAAAGAAGACCATATGATACATAGGTATATTATTATTCCAGTATAATATACTATTTTATATACATTACATAAGTTCACTAATACTATCCTTTATACATTCCATGTATGGTATGAATGAATCATATCACTTTGAGGGGGCGGTAGTCCACACTTCCTCAAATGAAATTATCATATATATACAACACGAAAATAATAAAGGTATGATATAAAATAGAATTAAAGAAGATTATAGAAAAAATTTATATCATAAATATCATATAAAATTAAAATTCCATCATTATGGCCACCATAAGAGGTGGTAGTAGAATATTGAACAATCATAGTTTCGTGAGGCTGTAGTTCACCGTCCATAGAAACGTTATGTTCAATACCCATTAGATGGAGGTGTTTGTAAGTATAGTTCAAATATTTCTCATAAAAACAACCTATTATATTGAGGATACTGGTTTTGTTATAAATAAAAGTAATAAAGAGAGTTTAAGAGGGGTGGAGAAGTAAAATAAAAGAAAATAACTTAAGAGGAGATGTTACCATTAAATCGGATAACTCCCTTTAGTTTAAACCAAAATGATTCCATTATGTGTATTATACCTATGTTAAGGTTTATAAGAGTGATAGAGGGATGTAGGGAGATTAATTGAGTAGAGTTTGGATGATCCAATGGGCTTGAGAGGTGTGAGAAATGGGTTAGATGTGATGGATTTTGATAAGGGAGAGGAGGGGCCCTTTAGGAATGTTTGAAAATATTATTTTATTATATAATGGTTTTTTTGTTTCTAAAGGTCAAAAACACATTAAATTAGAAGAAAAGATAACTCATGTTTGAAATAAATCATCCAATAATAATTTTATAGGTTTTGGATATTGTTTTAATTTTTATAATCTCATTTATTTAAATCATTCTTTAATGAGGTAAACACTACATCATTATTGTGTCAAAAATAATTTTATTTATTTGATGTCTATAAAAAATACAGTGATGTAGGAAATATTTTTATATTTCAAATTCATATTTATTTTAGAAATGATAACTTATATAACCCCTTTTAAAAAATATTTTACTAAAAGATATATTTTTATGTCATTTTGACTTTACTTTAAATTTATTAATATTAAGTTTCATTATCACTTTCAAGTGGCTCCATGGGGTCCCAAAATCGACCCAAGGATTCACATGGTCGGACATGTATCATCAAATTGAAATAAGAAACATGTTATCATAATTTAATATTATTATAATAATATTTTTTTACGCTTTTTTACTAGATTTACCCTTTAACAATGGTAAATTAAATATTTACTGAAGTAAATATTCCTAATTTCTAAAAATACAATTTATCTATTTACAAAATTTGGACCACCTGATTCCAAATATAAAATCAATTTCTCCAAATTCAAAATACCGAAGTGGTATAAATTAATTTAAAATCAATTCCCATTGTCAAAACAAAAAGCATGATTTTAAGAAATAATAACTATCCAAAGATAGACATTTTTTTAAGTATAGTTTAAATGTGAAATTACATCCTATGACATAAATTATATTAAATGATTAAAATATAATCTAATGATAATTTAAATCCACTCAACTTTATAATTTAATACTCTAAAATATTTTTATTTAAAAAGTTTTTTTAATTAATATTTCTTATTTTCACAATTCATCAAAAATTGAATGTTTTCAGAAGAGTACCAAAAAATCACACTAAGCTAATTTTGATATTCCAAATCCAAAAATAATTTCTATTTGGAAAAAAAAATTATAAAATTTGAAAAAGTGGGTATTACTATTCATAATGGCTAGTTTGATTGTTCGTGGTGTGTTAGAATATCGATGTTACATACAACGCATGCTATTGCATTATTAAAAGGGAAATGTATTGTGGAAGCTTGGGGAATTATTGATAGTAATATTTATCCCAATAATGTTATTTTTTGGGGTCCATTCCTTGCTCAATAGATTTATTCAGGTTTACCACTTCTTTAGTATTCCATAGAAAATCCCAATGATTTTCACATCCATAAATGAGTAAAAACTACTTTCCAAAGGAAGGTGGTTCTTTAGGGTTTCATGCCCAAAAACACTTAGGAACAGATATTGGTCAAGAGTATCAGAGTTTGGTCTCATCACAACCATTAGGGGAGAATATTTTCCTACTCTATGACTCTCTTGTAGATTTAAGATATGTTTTTGAAATCCTTACCAGACCCTGATATGGGGTTGGTTACCCTTGTATTAATATCTTGATTATGAACATGTATTTATAGAAGTGAATATGTGCATGTAATAGGTTATATAACATTCTTTATTTTATTTATGATACTTTATTTTATGGCCATGTGTGGGTACCCTGCTGTTTATTATCATCTATGGGGGGTGGTTGGGGTCTTGGATTAGTGATTGAACCTCTATGAGGCATCCTATGTATCCCATGAAAATAATAATCAAAATCCATATAATTCATTTGACATAGTTTAAGGTCATGTGGCTAGACCCATCCATGTAGTTTAACATCATGTGGTATGGATGAGAATATAGGAATTGGACCATGGCGATTAATTCAATGTATAATTTTTAAAAAATGAATCAAAATATGAGTTGTCCTTATATGGTAATCTAAATTATTAGAGATACAACCATATAGGCCTTAAACAGTACTAATAAACAAAATACTACCTAGGATTATGACATCAAGAGTATGGGAATGATATGTAATCAGACATACATCCCAATGATGGGCCCACACTATGGAATCTGCATCCTGCTATTGGTATAATCATCTCTTCCCTCTAATCCCATGTGAGTTATACTCAGTGTGAGAAATAAGAAACAATAAAATAACAGACAAATTTCATGAGAGGATATTTTTACAGGGCTTACACATTATAGTTTCCCATTGAGAGGTATGATTTCCCATCACAAGAAAGATTTGGTATGGTTTTTGGGCTTGAGGATGGAGTCCTATGTATCATGTTTTATAACAGGAATCAGATTCATCATAGTTTGATTTATCCCTAACCCAATGATGTGCTTGAGGTACTTGGGGGAATTTTTAGGGATTATACATAAAATATTCCCACGTATGAGCCCAATTCTCATCCGCTAATAGTCTATGAAGGATTATAGTCTTATGGGAGATGTAGAGACTTAAACTAAAGTGAATTACCCTTGGATCTCAATCCATAAAATGTCTTCCTAAATTTCCTAATTATGATCGGAATTAGATTTATAGTAGTTCAATCGATCCCCTACTAGAGGATTGGTTAAGGTAGATGATCATTATTCAAGGCATTTTTTCCCCAAATGTTTCAGTAATGTTAAGGGATTACACTAGGATGAATTTCCATTGGATCTCAGGACTACAAAAGGCATCCTATATATCCGTTTTGGAATGGAATCAGAGTTCTCATAATTCAGTTAACCCTAAAGACATTGATGGGATAAGGTAGATGATCACACTCAGAGATATTATTTTTATCTTGGATGTTTTAGGAATGTTATGGTATTATAATAGGATGGATTCCCTATTGAATAGAGATTCCACATTAAGGTTTCCTTTGAAATACTCATTCAATATATTCTGATGGATGAAGAGAGACAGTGACCATGAAAGGTTTGTATGAGGGAAATAAACCAATGGGGTTGAATGAGTTCGTAACCCTAGATCATCAAGGATAGTTAACTTATAAAAGGGGTATATGGATAATGTTTCATGGTTAGGGTCCACTTGTCATGGGTATAAGGGGTTCTTCCAGACGAGGATGTCATTACCTAGGGGATCTGCCTAACATATATTGGCAGTCAGCTGAACATGTCTTGATTTCATACGTATCATGTTTGGGGTGTGATTATAACATAGAATACACATCCAATAACCTTATCATTATCAATTCAATTATTATGGAAGTATTTTCATGACTAATGAATAAAAATTCCAATATTCTTCACATGATCAATTGACTTATCTTTGATGTCTTTACATGATCGAATAAGAAATATCCATTATGCTTCACATAATAAAAGAAGAAAAGTTTGGGGTCTTATAAATGATAGAATTATATTTGGTTATATGATATTGCATAATAGACCAAACTTGTCTTCAAACCATTTAATAAAAATGGTGATATGTCAATAGTAAATCGCATGATCACACTTAAATGTCAAAGATGCCTTCGTGTGATCGAAGTCCATTGTCCCTGATATTTTATATAATCATGAGGATAAATACAAGGTACTTTGATTGATTGAAATTACATGTCCTCAGAAGTTTTCATGAAAACACCAAAATATCAATGGGAATCCTTGTGAAATTTTCATCATGTTGTCATGAGATCACACCAGCATGTCTATGTCTTTTCTTGTGACAATGAAAACATGTAAAGGGTCTATTTCCTAATCAACATGGTGTGTCTTCAGAATACCACATGACAGTGATGACATGTCAATACGGTGTCTTTATATTAACTTATATTTTACAAAGACTGGTTGATGACCAACTTGTCCATTGTCACCTAAGGACATCGTGAGATCAATGGAGACTAAGGTAATCATGTGACCTTAAAAAATTCTCATGTTAGGTTCTGGCAGATATGTTTAGGATCACTTGCATGAAAATAGGATCTTGCCCAAGGATTAAATAAACTTGTCCTAAAGGTTTTATGCCTTAATTTTCATGGGTGATGATTCATGCCCAAGTGTGCATGTCGAGGGTGTACACAAAAGGGATTTAATAGTGAAGGTAGGTCATGTTCATAGGCACATACACATGTAAAAGGTAACTCGCATGATAAACCATTTTTTATACTATTTTAATGAATTCAAAAGTTTTTTGTGAGGTATTTTATCAACAAGTAGATGTTTTTTCCATTCTAGAACAACCTCCATGTCAATGGCTATCTTATTTATGGAACATTATGATGCCTGAAGTCATGTGATCTGCATAACATTCCTTATGATGGGTTTTATTTTTATTCATAGGGGGTGTCTGTTCATTCTAACATGTAAATAGATAAATATATACATTTATTGGTGAGGAGTGAAAGAAATTTGGTGGGAACAATTCCCCACATCTACACCTTGAGGCTGAGAAAAGGAGAACCATGAGACCGAGGGTTCATGTCATCACACAACACATGTCAACAAATGTAGGTTGAGACTTTCTATGTGGATGAATTTCCTACTTGGTAGAGTCATGAAATTGAAGGGTTTGCCATGAGATAATTTGAATATACCTTATTAACTATGAAAATAATTGTGTTTAGGTAATCTTTTGATTTCCTAATATTTAGGATATTATATAATAAGTTTGTGCGATCACATAGGGAGTTTCTTCAGTAATGATCATTGATGGGATCTGTTCCTCTTCTTTCCTTCTCCACTACTCCCTAACCTCTCCTCATGTGTGTCTTTTTGAAGGGGACAAGGTTATTTATTGTTATAGTTCAGCGGAGGATAGTGCCACATATCACATAGAGAAAGTTTCATGTGTTGGATAAGGTGGTGGAAACATCCCGACATCGACATCGCATGATCAAGGGATGTATTGTTCTTTGTCATATGATCACTTAATTGATCATGTAATGACTTGAATTTCTTCTTTGATGATGAATGATCAAATCTGATAAATAAATCTTTATTCAACTAAATTTTTTTTGAATACAGAAGGTTCATGTAGTGGTAATCATTATGTGACAATTTTAGTAATTATCCTCCTTTCAATCACGTGATAAAAAGATCTTCATGTGATGACTTCATGCGCCAGTTGAATTTATTCTAGCGCAACACTAATTTTTTCAATTTGATCAAGATGCATCATTAGTTCATTAAATACATGAAATAAAAACATTCATGTATCACTTTAGTTTGATTTAGACTTTTCTTAAATGTTACTTGTGTGGCTGGTTTCAGGAGCTCAGATCGATAGAGCATCGTCGAGAAGAACATGAAGAGAAGTGCATTTTTTCTATGAGGGACTGGTTTTAATTCTCACAGCATAGAATTGAATCATTTTGAACTCAGGATGTTAGATATTTAATAGATATATCAAGTCATCAAGATTAATGATCAAATGGTTGTGCTTCTATTCATCATTTTAATCATGTGAATAGTGTCATGAGATCTGTCCCACATAAAAATTATAGAGTGTTATCAATGTGGATTATAAATAAAATGGTGTAGCTTGGGGTTAATAAATCTAATCTCTCGTACCTATGTGCGACCTTACACGGTGGCCCTGCCCATCCTATTGCACATCCTACCTATTATAGTGAGTTTTCCCCACTTGTGCGGGTGCTTTCCCGTGCACCATCTGCCACCTATGCACTAGATGGACAAGATGGATCCCTAGGTGTGATTGAGGTGACTCTTACATAGCTTGGGTCGACCCAGATGAGAATGTTATCAATGGATGTCCCCTATATTTTTGGGATATGGTTTTTTCCATAAATAACAACAGAATAATCTTTAAGTAAAATGATTATGATCCAAATATGTATACCCTTATAAATAAAATCTCAATCCTTGGATAATTTGATTTAATACTCTTTGAACTTTTGGAATCTTTAATAGAAAAGTTAATATCACACAATTATGGGTGTAAATAAATTACCAAACTAGAATTGGAATCATTAAAATGAAAATAATCTGATTCAATGTTAAAGGTAGTTCCCTTTTCCAGAAACATGATCATTTAGAAGACTTTGATTCTACACCCAAAAAAGGAGTATTTGATCAGAGTATATTGACTAATGAATTTCATGTGCTTATAAGAAGATAAATCTAATAGTTCTTGACTTTACCTATCACTGTCCAAATTACTAAATCCACCCTTCACATCATACCAAGTAAATCGGGACAATTGGATTTAAACATCTAAATCATAATAGATTTCTCTTGATAGTTTCTAATGAATGATTCAAATCATGAGGCTCCTCATTGGTATATCTTATTCTATATTATTGGGATTAACTATTCACAAAAGGGAAATTTGGGTGGAATGGAACTTGTGGCTAGACCCTATGTATTGTACTTATTCATCACAACATATCCCATGATAATGGAAATCAAGCCATATGTAGTTCTAAAACCTAAAACTATGTAGATCAAACTCATGTAAAAGGAAAATGGGGTCATGGATGAAAAACATTCCATTGAATTTCCTTCTATAGATCTATGTCATATGTAGGAAAGGGAATGTCATTGTATTGTGATAAAATCCAAGTAGTGTTCCTTGTTCTAATGAATATAATGCTCGAATCATCCATGATACTAATCCTTTGCGTATAATACCAAATATATCCAATCACCTGGATTTCAATTCTTAATATAAAATGGTTTTCTCCTAAAAACATATCACGAATACGCACTGACATGAAATTCTTAATTGATGTACCCACTCCAGTTGTCTTTAGATTATCTGATTTACAAGTATAATTTATGCATAGTATCATTAACAAAGGTAGAACAATCAAACATCTGCCACCATCAGAGGACATAGTAATAATAGATTTATTTTTTCTACATTTATATGGTGGGATCCACAAGCTTTGTATCTCTTTATATTTTCCTAAATTTTTCCTTTGATTCATATGGAGGAATATATAGTGGTAATGGACTTGGATTTTTATCTTACCTCTTTCTTATAGGTTTCAAACCTAACAGGTTTTGTTCCTCTTCTATTTTATAGATTCTCAAAATTGGCTAAATCCTACAAAATTCATTTCCAATAAGAAAAGGTTCAACATATTCCAAGGATATTCTTATTTGGGTTTTAACTTGGTGAGAATTAAGTCTATTTAATTTAGATATTTTATGGTCTTTAAATCTAGACCATTGTTTTTCTATTGTTCAGGGTCTTCTAGCTCGTAACTTAACTGTTTTTTTGTTTAGGGAATTCTAGCTTGGACCGAATGTTGTTATATTCTATGATTTTTTAGCTCAGACCTTGGGATACCACATAGTTTAGCATCTTTTTATGAAAAATTTGTTGATGAATATGGAATATGGGTCAAACACACTAGGTATGACTCAAAACACTCTAGCATGCTCAATTCGGTCATGATGTTTCTAGAGCTCAGGAGGATTGAAGTCCCTTTTCTATAAGGAGTATATTACAATGATTGGTAGGTTAAAGTCCATGGAATTAGTAGAATTGTTAGACAAATATTTCTTTACTCTTTTCTAAGAGATATCAAATATTTATGGGTTTAATATTGATTTAGGGTGAAAAACATGGGAATGTAAGTCTATTTTCATTTCACTAGAATTGTGATGCATGTTTCATCTTATTCATCAATTATTTTCATCCACCTTATATTAAATAATATTAATGGTATTAAATTTTTTTAAATATAATTGAATACCCTTCCCTTCTCTTGCTTTCTCATTCAATCTAATGTCTGTATTTAATTCCCTTCACTATTTGTGTGTCTGTGTTCAGCGTACCACTCTTTTATTATCCCTTTATTTTTCATTCCTTATTAATTCATCATCATAAATGTAAAAAAATATATTAATAATAGTTTCATTGTATGAGTAAATATTTTATTGGGGTGAGTCAAAATTTAGATATGTTAAGCAATTGAGAGCTTTTTCTCTATGATTATTTTTTGAATTTAATATTGTGTATGTTGGACTTAACATGTCATGGATTAATGAAATATTTTGTTTAATGTGTAGATTAAATGGAATATTGGAACCACAAATACACTACCAAAATCAAGTAATTATTCTGATTAGAAAACTTGTTATGTTAATTCTTGGATTAAAGCCTTAACACTTTGGAATTCCGATCAACATAATCTTGTGAAGTGGGTGTTAATTTAATTCAATATAAAGCAAACTTCAAGGATATCATAAGCTTAACTCCCTAATAATGAACTAACCCCAATCATTATTAAATTGTTAAATAAATAATTCATTTCAATTAAGCTCTTCTAACAACCCCCCCCCCAATCAAAATAAAATCAACTAAAACAATTGACTATTAAAAAGTATCATCGTCGAGGATTCAACTCAAATGTTTTTGAACACATTACCAGAGCACTAGAACCTTGAATGGTCGATAGGAGACAATTGGTTGTGCTTTCAAACGGTGCCTTTTTTGGGTATGGTGAAATTATGTAGTTGCTGGTTTCTGGTTATTGTCAAAAAAACAAAAAAAAAACTTAATTTAAATAAAATAGAAAACAAACCCCAAGAAAAACTCTTCTTCCTCTTCCTTCCAAAATCTCTCTAAATGCCCTATAGCCTCCCAAAAAATCCTTTAGAATGTTTTGACCATGAAATTGAAAGAAAACCTTGCCAACATAGGAGGATAATTAGGGATAATAAAATAATTCAAGAACCAGTCATTGTCCGTCCAGTTGAATTAGAAATGTTCAGTCCATGGAACACACACTAAAATAAGTTCCTAACCCTAATATGAATTAGCAACCCCTTGGTATTCAATATATCAAACATAGAGGTTGACTTTGAATATAAACCAAATTTTATTTTTCTTCTACCTCATTTCCAGGGGCTAGTAGGTGAGGATCCACATATTCATCATAAAGAGTTCCAAGTGGTGTGCTCTTCCATGAAGCCTTAAGGGGTTTTAGAGGGAAAAAACTTCTAGAATTCTTTTTTTCCTTAGCTAAATCCTCCAAGTCATGGATTTACTACCTCCCTCCTGGTTCCATAACCAGATGGAATGACAAGAAGAAGATCTTCATAGAGAAATTAAACCCTTCCTCTCATATTTCTTCTATCTAAAAGGAAATAAGTTTTATTTTTTAATTCCCAAACTAATCACTCCATAAATTCTGGGAGTGGTTCAAAAAGCATTTAGAAACCTATCTGCATCACTAAATCACTGACAAACTCTTGATCTAATACTTCTATGAGGGTTTATTGGCTATGAAGAGAACCCTCATTGATGCTTCAAGTGGAGGTGCTCTTGTTGGTAAAACACCTAAATCTAAAAGAGATCTTATAATAAATTTGGCTACAAACACAGAACAATTCCATACTCAAGAAAATTCTCAATTAAAACTATCCTAATATAGTCAATCGATAGAGATGAACAAGATGACCGAGTGAATGTGTGAACTTAAAGGTATTGTATGACAACTAGTTATGGATTCCAAAGCCCCAACCTCATCTTCTCCACAATCAATGTTTCCAAGACCTGTCAAAAACTGTAGAATCTGAAACTCTCTAGATCATCCAAAAGATGCATACCCACAACAATGTGATGATCCATCTGATTCATCTGGACCAATGGAGCTCAATGCAACCATTTCTCAGCAGAACACCAACCCTCAACTATCAGTTTAGTTCATTATAACCTCTTACTAACCTCACTCTGAGCCCTTCTCTTCTTCTTATAACCAATACTTAAGGTATGGAAACCCCGTCTCCCATCCCTCTCAATTACCTCCTCCAAAATCAAACCTGTTCCAACATGGTCAAGGTGTTGGTAACATCCAATGACCTTATCTGTTTTTTCGTCAAAAACAAAAGATAAATGCTACTCCTTCTCCTCTAGGCTTCCACTATCCTAGTGAGCCTTCTCAATTCCCAAACCAATAAAATTGTTTTCCCAGGAACCAAAATAATGGTAATCCCAATTTAGGACATGACTCTTCTTCCAATAAACCATGGGAAAGTGTAGTGGATGATCTTGCCTCCTTCACCTGTTCCAGCCTCAAAAACATTGAAACCCTAATTGGTCAACATGAATCCCACCTGATCTTGGAAAAAAAATTAAATTATTCCCAACTCTCAGCCCAACCATTACCCAACCCCAAGGGTAATGTATTTCCAATTTCACATAGATCAGGAAAGAAAATTGATATACATCATGATGTGTCCTCCAACTCCCCTTTAAATGTTTAACTGGAAAATGAAAAGAAAAATAAACTTGAAAAGAAATCTGAATGCATTCCCTCACCTTCTTCCATCCCACATTGGAACCCAATTCCTTTTGTTTAAGCCATTTCTAAGCCATATAAGTCCTTTGAACCTGATCATGAAGTTTTTGGCATGTTTAGATGTGTTGAAGCCCACATTACCCACATAGATGACATAAAAAAACCCATAAGTACCCAATGTTTTTTAAGGAATTGTGTACCCAAAAGAGGAAACTTAGGACCTTCAAAAATGATTCCACCGAGAAATTTATAACCATAAAGTGCAATGATCCAGGGACCTTTACGGTTCCATTCCAAATTGGAAGTTCCATCTTCAATGATGCACTCATAGAACTAGGAGGCCCAATTAATTTCATGACTAAATCCATCTTCTCCAACCTTGGTCTTGTTCCCTTACATCCAACAGGGGCAATCATTCAATTGGCCAATCGAAGCACTTCTAGTCCTGAGTTTATAATCAAGGATGTCCTTGTTCATGTGAATGATCTTATATTTCTAGCTAGTTTCTATTTCCATAACATGATAGGGGAGATGAACTCTTCTAGATCTCCCTTAATTCTATGAATACCATTCCAAATGATAGTGAGAACCAAAATTGATGTGCATTCGTTCATCTTATCAATGGAATTTGGTGACCAACTGGTCAAGTTCACCATTTTCCAATCCATGTGATACTCATATGAGGATCACTATAAATTCTTAATCCATGCTTCTTAGGAAACTTCTAAGACTCAATTTTACCCCATTCTATCATGTTAATAATGTTCTTGCAAGAGAGGCCCTTGTGAAATATGAAACATGATTAACCAAGTCAAAAATGGTGAAGTTGATGTTGACCTTTCATTCATAGAATCATTCAATCTAGAGGATATTATAATCTCTCTTAAATCCCCCATCAACTCTAATGTCTACTACTCCACGATGGAAAGTATCAAGGAAAAGGAATCAAAACCAACTAATGTGTAACGCCCCGACCCCAGCTACCCAGAGCCAGTGCGTTACTTCGTAACATTGGCATGATCCCAAAAGATCAAGTCTCGAAAGACCGATTAGTTTAGTATCCTTGGAAACACTAGATACATTCATAAGTGTTACATCACATCATAAAGTAAAAAACTAATAACAAAGTCTTCATAGTCCACACTCATATCCTCTTCTGACTATCCCTCCAGGTCATTCATAAAATACTTCTTCACATCCTGGAAAATATCAAAACATTGAAAGGGGTGAGCTCAGATGCTCAGTAAGGATAACAATATTGCGGAAGCTTTCATAAATAAACATAAACATTTAAGGCAATGTATGACTAAACAAAAGCCTTATTAAACTTGAACTTCAGCATAATATGGAAAAAGTAAAATCAAATAATTCCACTTACTTACTCACATGGATATTCTACTAGACGAATAATCACATGAAAGATCAATAACCACATTCATAATGAGGGAATGTATAATGCCGGACATTCTGAAACATTTTGTCAAGGCCTCGGCCAAGACGTCTAAAATGATTAAGGCCTCGGCCAAAACCATAAATCAAATTGGGAAAGGGCCTTGGCCAATTCCACGTCTAGTTGTCTCATGAGACCTACAGATGCATCGAGGAGCTATAGCGGGCTCCACCCGTCACTTATTAAGTCCAATACATTCCTCATATGAACAGGTTTAAACATCTCATAAACCATAACATAATCGTATCACATAAAACATGCATAAAGGAAACATAACATTTCCACATTTCAATCACAAGATATCAATACAACACATTGATATAATAAAAATTCTTTCAAAACCATTTTCAATACCAAAATAAAAGAAAAGTATAACATGGTATTTATTTTTCATTAAAAAAAGGGTATGGCTTGTAGAGGAAGCCGAAACTCAAATAGTGGTCACGGCGGCGGAGAAGTCATTTTCGCCGCATACGTACGAAAAAAACATTCCCTTTTGTCGTTTAGTAAATGCTTCATATAAAAAAGATTCCTTTTGAATAAACATAAAAGTCAAAGTGGTTTATACACCTTATAAAAGAAATTTGTGTATAAAACCAAATATGCCTCAATGAAAGGAGATTGAGACGGAGTCCTTACAAAGATTATTTTTAAAATAAAATAGATATATTATGTGTATTAACTATAGGTACACATAAAGAAATTAAAAATAAAAAATAAGACATAATAATATCATGACATAATTTGAAAGTAGGAGATTAACCCAAAGAATGGAAGTTGGGTTAAGAAGTTCCCTTACCTTGCGTCCTGTCCTGACTCGACCGTTCTTTAACCTCCTGAATAATAAAATAGAGTTAATTACTATTTACTTAAGAACCTTTTTCATGTTCATTATTCCTTTTATATCCCTTATTACCACGTTATGAAAATTATGTAATTATTTAAGTTAATAACGGTCGTTCTGTCGATCTTTGGTACTTGAGTCAAAAATAAACTTCTTATAATTACAAGTTGTTCATGTGGTGAAATATCCATTATATCCAGAATTATATTCATGATGTAGATATCATATATATGATATATATCCAGAATATACATTCATTCATAATTTCACGTAACATTTAGAGGTAAGAAAAGAAATGCACCGTTCATGGAGACGGTAAGCCGTACGTACGCATGAACGCTACTTTCATTTCTATTTCGTATTTAATGGAATGAAATCATAATGATATAAATTTATAATATAATTACAGTATAATTTAGTGTATAATACCATTTAATCCATCCTTTATACATCCCACATATGGCATTAACGATTCAAATCACTTTGAGGGGGCGGTAGTCCGCACTTCCTAAAACGAAATTATTGCGTTTTACCCATAATGGAAATCATAATGTATGCCATAAATGAGAAATACAGAAGCATAAGTAGAACATAAACATATTATATATCATATATAAATATAGTGACATCTTAATGTCCACCTTTGAAGGTGTTATATGAGTGTTGAACAATCATCGTTTCGTGAGGCATAAATTCGTCATCCACAGAAACCGTATGTTCTTTAACCATTAGATGTAGGTGTGTGTAAGTGTAGCTCAAATCCATCTTATAACAACATCCTAGTATATTGAGTATACTGGTGTTGTTACAAAAGAAATTAATAAAAAGAGTTTAGGGGGTTGGAGAAGAAAAATAAAACAAAACAACATTAGAGAAGACATTACCTCAAAATCGGGTAACTCTTTTTGATTTGAGCCAAAGGCTTCCTTGGGAAGAGTTCTGCCCAAAGTGAGGCTTCTAAGAGTAATAGGGGGAAGTTGGGAGAGTATTTGGGAAGAGTTTGGCCGAGCCAAATTGATTGAAAGTGTGAATGAGGTGGTAGAGTTGGGGGCCTTTTATAAGAGGAGAGGAGGGGCTCTTTTGGAAAGATTGAAATGTTACATTATTATACAATTATTTTCGGATTTTAAGGTCCCACACTAATATAATTCGTGACTAAGGTGATAAGGGTTCGAAATATACCCATCCAATAGTCTTTGGACAAGTGTAACCCTTGGATTGTATATTATCTTTTCGTTTTATTAAAATCATTAAATAATGAGGTCATCGCTCCATCATAATGATGTCATAAATAATATAATTTATTTAATGTCTAAAAATTATAAAGAAAATACTATGATGTAGGAAATCTTTTTAGATTTCCAATGACTATTTATAGTCAAAAATATGACTTGTATAACCCAATGTAAAAATTGTTTTAGTAAAACATTTCATGTTTGTGTCATTTTTTACTTTAACATTAAATAAAAGGTATTTATGTCATTTTCCAACTAAAGTGGCTCCATGGGGTCCCCAAGTTGACCCATGGATTGTCTTGGTCGGCCATGACTCATCCAATAGGATTATTACAAGTGTCAATCCCATATCATATTATTAAAACATTATTTTTACCTTAAACTACACTAATTACCTCTAATCGCGATTATGAACTTAAAAGTTACTATTCACCAAAAAATTATTTTGATCTCATTGAACCACATTTTACTTCTTAATGACAACCATGTATGGCGGATTTTTGAGAATCAAATCACAGAAGTGGTAATATTTCATTTAAACGAAAAATCAGTTATTTAACTACCACTTAGTGGTTTCACTATTCATCAAAAATTGAAGTTTTTTAGAACAATGCCAAAATTTCACCCTAAGCTATAATTGATATTCCGAATCCAAAAATGAAGTCCATTTTGAAATATAAAATTTCTATAATTTTAAAAAGTGGTTATTACTATTCATAACGGCTACTTTGATTAGTCGCGGTGTTTTAGAACTCGAAGTTGCGTACAATGCAAGCTATTGCATTATTGAATGAGAAGCGTATCATGGAAGATCGGGGTGTTACATTCACCCCTACTTAAATAAATTGCATCCTCTCAATTTGAAAATTTTCTTTGAAAACAAAAGGTTGAAAATAGAAAATACCTTTGTGGAAAACCCACATCAGAAATAAGGTTAATAAATATATAACATTAAAAGAAAGCAAGATAAGTACAAAGGTCACCTGATATAGCCCATTCTAGGATTCTATGAAAACATGGATATGGAGGAGAAACAAACCATCAAGGTCTGATGGAGAGTTATAGAAAACAGGATTAGGAGAAAGTTTAACTACAAGAAAATCACAAATTTGTGATTGGTTAAACGGTCATTGAATCCCCAGTTGGAAAAGTTAACCGACAACATTTTTGTTTTAAGTTACCTTTTATAATGTTGAGGAATTTATTTAGGAGATTTACTAAGAACGTAAGGGAATATACATACTTGGTATGTATACTTTCATTCATTAATAAATTTTTACCACAAACCCATCTTTTACTCCAAATGGTAACGGAACTCAAAAATATTCTTTTTATCCTAATTGTATAAGGTTCCAAATATTAACACATGCCATTTAGATTCGTAAAACTATTTTGTAATAACCAGGGACTTCCTGTAGGCTAGTGGTAGGTAATAAAGGCATGTCGCACTATGGTTGTGGGTTCGATTCCTGCAGCTTTGTCCGACGTGATGGGTTATGCCCCACCCTGCAGGTTGTCCTTTTCCTAAAACTATAGTATTATAATATTCCAAAAATAATCTTCAGAAATGCTTTAACCTTAAACAATACTATCCATGGTTCAATTTAATCCATTCCAACCTTAATAGTTATCCAAAATACCTCCGTCCAGACTTTCTCTAAAAGGTCTCTAAATTCCAAAATCAATTGTAACATCAGATTCCCCAAACAAAGAAAAGTTTCTCTTATTGTCACATACTAAAGAATTGATTACCTTAATCATATTAAAACCTTACTGAAATCAAAAAGTATTGCAGTACAATCTTTATATATATCACATTATTCTTATAACCAGAATATAATCCTTGAGTCCAAAAGCACCAATACATTAATTATTCTGATTCAACTGTAGTCACAGCATAAGATTGGCCTTGATCCCTTGGCATTTTCTAAGGTAAGTTTCCTTGACGCTTAGGTCATTCATTTGCATAATTCCCCATTTCCCTACAATTGTAGCATTCAACATTGATAGCCTCTTTCTTTCCCTTGCAATCACAAGCCTGGTGACCCTTTTCTCCACATTTATAACAAACTCCCATTCCTTTTAGGCAAGAACCAGGGTGATTCTTTCCACAATTATCACATAATGGAAAATCCTTCTTTCCCGTTTTCCCTTTATCTATCTATTGTTCCACCGTTCTCTTCTTCTCTTGCTTTACTTTGTTGTCATAAGACTTAGAGAATTCCTTTTCTGTCTTGATAGCACACGAGACAATATCTTCATATGATGAGAAGGATTGTGATACTAAAGCTCGACGGAGAAATGGTTTTAACCCATCAAAGAAACGATCAATATTACTCCTTGGGTTATGTATATAATCGGAAGCATGCCTCGCTAACCTTGTAAAGTTAGCCTCATACTTTGCGACATTCTCATCCTCCTTCTGCCTCAGACTCAGAAATTGCCTTTCCATATCTGCTCGATGGTCACGAGGAAAGTATTTTTCTAAGAAAATCTCTTTGAACTCCCTCCATTCCATATTCGATACGTCATCATCTTCCTTTGTGTTTTGAATCAGCGACCACCACTGATTGGCATCTCCAGTGAGGCGGTAAACTGCCATGACAACCTTCTCCCTTTCACTACTCCCCAAGGCATGGAATATTTTCTCTAAGGAATTTATCCATTGCTCAGCTACTATAGGATTTGTACTCCCATTGAAGGTTGGTGGTTGTTGCCTCATGAAACGGTCTAGCATTGATCCTCCACGTTGCGGATCAGGGTGATCCATACGAGTAAGGTTATTATTCATAACCTGAGTGAGTTGTCCCAGTATGGTAATAAGTTGATCATCACCAGTTGTATCTCCAGATCCACAATAATTATCTTGAGCAGGAGGGAAATCCCTATACAGAGTTCGTGCATTGATACGGTTTCCATTCCTTCCACTAGGCGCCATTTCTAAACAATGTCATAAACTAGATTAGTTTATGAATCAAAATACATAATTCCATACTTGTAAAACACTTTACATAAATTGAACTATTTATGGATATAATCCATAATCATAAAAAGAAATGTTTTCTTTGAGGAAGTATATACTCATAACCCTTCATAGTGGTTTGTAAATAAAATGAGAATTATCCTAAGCATATCCCCCGGGAGTGTCGTAACCAAGAGTGCAGCAAGGCCCGTTGTCGTGCACCAGTTCCCGTTCGAGTCTAGCTCAAAGCGGTGTTTTCGGGTTTTACCCCTAGGTACTTCTGTGCCAGAGCCGCCTCTACCTGCTCGTATCTAGACAGGGATGTATTGCTCGGAAAACTCATAACATCTCTATAATACCAAAATTCTTGGAGGTTCTTCTATACTAATCCTCAAAGTCTATCTTTGGGCTATGTTCTCTAATAAGAGTTTATCTAAATCTAGCTTCAAAGGTTAGTACTAAACTGCCTATGATACCAACTGTAACGCCCCGACCCCAGCTACCCAGAGCCGGTGCGATACTTCATAACATTGGCATGATCACAAAAGATCAAGTCTCGAAAGACCGATTAGTTTAGTAGCCTTGGAAACACTAGATACATTCATAAGTGTTACATTACATCATAAAGTGAAAAACTAATAACAAAGTCTTCATAGTCCACACTCATATCCTCTTCTGACTATCCCTGCAGGTCATTCATAAAATACTTCTTCACATCCTGGAAAATATCAAAACATTGAAAGGGGTGAGCTCAGATGCTCAGTAAGGATAACAATATTGCGGAAGCTTTCATAAATAAACATAAACATTTAAGGCAATGTATAACTAAACAAAAGCCTTATTAAACTTGAACTTCAGCATAATATGGAAAAAGTAAAATCAAATAATGCCACTTACTTACTCACATGGATATTCTACTAGACGAATAATCCCATGAAAGATCAATAACCACTTTCATAATGAGGGAATGTATAATGCCGGACATTCTGAAACATTTTGTCAAGGCCTCGGCCAAGACGTCTAAAATGATTAAGGCCTCGGCCAAAACCATAAATAAAATTGGGAAAGGGCCTCGGCCAATTCCACGTCTAGTTGTCTCATGAGACCTACCGATGCATCGAGGAGTTATAGCGGGCTCCACCCGTCACTTATTAAGTCCAATACATTCCTCATATGAACAGGTTTAAACATCTCATAAACCATAACATAATAATATCACATAAAACATGCATAAAGGAAACATAACATTTCCACATTTCAATCACAAGATATCAATAAAACACATTGATATAATAAAAACGCTTTCAAAACCATTTTCAATACCAAAATAAAAGAAAAGTATAACATGGTATTTATTTTTCATTAAAAAAAGGGTATGGCTTGTAGAGGAAGCTGAAACTCAAATAGTGGTCACGGCGGCGGAGAAGTCGTTGTCGCCACATACGTACGACAAAAACATTCCCTTTTGTCGTTTAGTAAACGCTTCATATAAAAAAGATTCCTTTTGAATAAACATAAAAGTCAAAGCGGTTTATACACCGTATAAAAGAAATTTGTGTATAAAACCAAATATGCCTCAAGGAAAGGAGATTGAGACGGAGTCCTTACAAAGATCATTTTTAAAATAAAATAGATATATTATGTGTATTAACTATAGGTACACATAAAGAAATTAAAAATACAAAATAAGACATAATAATATCATGACATAATTTGAAAGTAGGAGATTAACCCAAAGAATGGATGTTGGGTTAAGAAGTTCCCTTACCTTGCGTCCTGTCCTGACTTGACCGTTCATTAACCTCCTGAATAATAAAATAGAGTTAATTGCTATTTACTTAAGAACCTTTTTCATGTTCATTATTCCTTTTATATCCCTTATTACCACGTTATGAACATTATGTAATTATTTAAGTTAATAACGGTCGTTTTGTCGATCTTTGGTACTTGAGTCAAAAATAAACTTCTTATAATTACAAGTTGTTCATGTGGTGAAATATCCATTATATCCAGAATTATATTCATGATGTAGGTATCATATATATGATATATATCCAGTATATACATTCATTCATAATTTCGCGTAACATTTAGAGGTAAGAAATGAAATGCACCGTTCATGGAGACGGTAAGCCGTACGTACGCATGAACGCTACTTTCATTTCTATTTCGTATTTAATGGAATGAAATCATAATGATATAAATTTATAATATAATTAAAGTATAATATAGTGTATAATACCATTTAATCCATCCTTTATACATCCCACATATGGCATTAACGATTCAAATCACTTTGAGGGGGCGGTAGTCCGCACTTCCTAAAATGAAATTATCGCGTTTTACCCACAATGGAAATCATAAAGTATGCCATAAATGAGAAATACAGAAGCATAAGTAAAACATAAACATATTATATATCATATATAAATATAGTGACATCTTAATGACCACCTTTGAAGGTGTTATATGAGTGTTGAACAATCATCGTTTCGTGAGGCAGAAATTCGCCATCCACAGAAACCGTATGTTCTTTAACCATTAGATGTAGGTGTGTGTAAGTGTAGCTCGAATAATTCTTATAACAACATCCTAGTATATTGAGGATACTGGTGTTGTTACAAAAGAAATTAATAAAAAGAGTTTAGGGGGTTGGAGAAGAAAAATAAAACAAAACAACATTAGAGAAGACATTACCTCAAAATCGGGTAACTCTTTTTGATTTGAGCCAAAGGCTTCCTTGGGAAGAGTTCTGCCCAAAGTGAGGCTTCTAAGAGTAAGAGGTGGAAGTTGGGAGAGTATTTGGGCCGAGGTTGGCCGAGCCAAATGGCTTGAAAGTGTGAATGAGGTGGTAGAGTTGGGGGCCTTTTATAAGAGGAGATGAGGGGCTCTTTTGGAAAGATTGAAATGTTACATTATTATACAATGCTTTTAGGATTCTAATGGTCCCACACTTATATAATTCGTGGCTAAGGTGATAAGGGTTCGAAATCTACCCATCCAATAGTCTTTGGACAAGTGTAAGCCTTGTATTGAACATTATCTTTTCATTTTATTAAAATCGTTAAATAATGAGGTCATCATTGCATCATAATGATGTCATAAATAATATAATTTATTTAATGTCTAAAAATTATAAAAAAATACTATGATGTAGGAAATCTTTTTAGATTTCCAATGTCTGTTTATAGTCAAAAATATGACTTGTATAACCCCATGTAAAAATTGTTTTCGTAAAACATTTCATGTTTGTTTCATTTTTTTACTTTAACATTAAATAAAAGGTATTTATGTCATTTTCCAACTAAAGTGGCTCCATGGGGTCCCCAAGTTGACCCATGGATTGTCTTGGTCGTCCATGACTCATCCAATAGTATTATGACAAGTGTCAATCCCATATCATATTATTAAAACATTATTTTTACCTTAAACTACACTAATTACCTCTAATCGCGATTAAGAACTTAAAAGTTACTATTCACCAAAAAATTATTTTGATCTCATTGAACGACATTTTACTTCTTAATGACAACCATGTATGTCGGATTTTTGAAAATCAAATCACAGAAGTGGTAATATTTCATTTAAACGAAAAATCAGTTATTTAACTACCACTTAGTGGTTTCACTATTCATCAAAAATTGAAGTTTTTTAGAACAATGCCAAAATTTCACCCTAAGCTATAATTGATATTCCGAATTCAAAAATGATATCTATTTTACAAAATTCCAAACATATAAGTTGCATTAATTAATTTTATAAATAATTCCCGCTGTCACAACAAATAGCGTGTTTTTAAGAAACAATTTATATCAAAAGATTGGCAATTGTTTATGTCCAATTTCAATGTTAAATTAATTCTAATGACCAC
This sequence comes from Viscum album, assembly GCA_963277665.1. Classification (NCBI taxonomy): domain Eukaryota; kingdom Viridiplantae; phylum Streptophyta; class Magnoliopsida; order Santalales; family Viscaceae; genus Viscum; species Viscum album. Next base: position 38,939,839 of record OY728138.1, read on the forward strand.
CATTGGATAAAATGGTAAAAATATATTCTAATTATACTTTAAAACCACTAAATATTATAATTTATCACTATAAATTATTTTTATTAAAGAAGTTGTTTTTAAGTATTTTTCACTATTCATAAAAAATTAGAAGTTCTCAGAAAAATACCAAAAATTCAACATAGGCTAATTTCGATATTCCGAATCCAAAAATGAAGTCCATTTTGAAATATAAAATTTCTATAATTTTAAAAAGTGGTTATTACTATTCATAACGGCTACTTTGATTAGTCGCGGTGTTTTAGAACTTGAAGTTGCGTACAATGCAAGCTATTGCATTATTGAATGAGAAGCGTATCATGGAAGCTCGGGGTGTTACATGATGTCCCTTCCCCCATTCCTGATTTGTCTAACCTACAAATTAGAGATGATACTGATCTAAAACCTCTTCCTTAACACCTAAAATATGTATTCTTTTTCTATGATCACTCTTATCTTATCATTATCATTTCCTCACTTAATAAAACCGATGAGTCCAAACATGTTTAGGTCATAGAGGAAAACAAAAAGGCATTAGGTTGGACCCTAGATGACATACCATGAATCAACCTTCCCTTTTTCATGGATCACATCCATCTTGAAGAATCATCCAAACCAATTAGACAACCACAAAGAAGACTCAATCCACTCATACTTAAGGTAGTTAAGGAAGAGATCGCCAAGCTTTTTCAAGATTGTATTATTTGCCCAATTTCTGATAGTGAATGGGTAAGTCCAATTCAAGTTGTACCTAAGAATGGTGGGATAATTTTTGAATAAAATGAACATGGGGAGGTAGTCACAACTCGAGTGAAGAACAAATAGCATGTGTACATCGACAATAAACTATTGAATGTTGAAATAATAAAGGATCACTACCCTCTTCCATTCCTTGATCAAATTCTAGAATGGTTCGGTGGAAAGTCACACTACTGCTTTCTTGGTGGATACACCAGCTAATTCCAAATCCCAATTTCACCTCAGGACCAAGAAAAGACTACTTTCACATGACCCTTTGGAACATACGAATATAGTAGAATTTCTTTTGGCCTTTTCAATTCTCCTACAACATTACATAGGTTTATGATGAGTATATTTTCTAAATTCATTGAATAGTACATGGAAGTATTCATGGATGACTTTAGCATTTATGGTGAGTCATTTGAATCATTCAAGCATTCACTCTCTCTTGTCCATAAAAAGTGTTTCATGTGTGAACTTGTGTTAAATTTTGAAAATTGAAACTTCATGGTTGCAAATGGGATTGTTCTAGGTAAAATAGTTTCAAAAGAGTGTATTGAAGTTGATCCTACCAAAATTGAAGTGATCCAATCACTTCCAAAACCCACCTCTGTTCGAGATATTTGTTCATTCCTTGATCATGCTGGTTTCTATCAACGATTCATCCATAACGTGAGTAGGATTTCTCTCCAACTCACTGGATTTATACAAAATGATGTCAAATTCCATTTTGATGTGGTTTGAAAGAGATAATTCATTGAACTCAAAACTTCTCTTACATATTCCCTAATAATCCAACCCCCAGATTGGTCTTTACACTTTGATTTGATGGGTGATGCTTTTGATAGATCTGTTGGGGATATTCTTGGTCAATAAAGAGAAAAAATTTCTCATGTAATCTATTATTCCTCAAAACATTGGATGAAACTAAATAACACTACATTGTGATTGAAAAGGAACTTTAAACATTGGTTTTTTCCTTAGATAAATTCCAGCCCTATCTCTTAGGTGCCAAAATCATCATCTTCATAGACCATTATTCTATAAAGATCTTACTCATGAAAAGTGATTCCAAATCAAGGCTAATAAGATGGATCCTAATAATCTGAGAGTGTGACCATGAAATCAAAGATAGAATAAGAAAAGAAAACCCTATGGTTGATCACTTGATTAGAATTTCAAATTATTCTCAATCATAAGTCATTGATCCTAAATTCCCCATTAAGCACCTTTCATATCTCACTACTAAAATATCATTGTGTTCCCCAATTGTAAATCACTTGGTTTTTGGTGTTTTCATGATATATTTTCAAAAGAGCAGAAAATTAAGTTGAGAAGTTATTCAAAATACTATTTTTGGGAAGAAAATAAACTTTGGAAAACTGGGGCAGACATGGTAATTAGGATACGTGTTGATTAAAATGAATATTCTTACATCATAGAATTTTATCACTCACTTCCCGAAGGTAGACACTTTGGACCACAAAGGACCTCCTGAAAGGTCATAGACTCTTGATTCTTCTAGCCTTCACTCTTAAAGTACTCTCATGAGTTCTGTCAATCATGTCCCACTTGCCAAAAGTGTGTCACAATTTTAACAAGAAATAAAATGCCCTAAAAGACATTAATTTTTTGTGAGATCTTTGATGTTTGGGAAGTTGATTTCATGGGACCATTCCCCCATGCCCATGGATTGTCATACATTCTTCTTGATGTTTATTTAGTTTCTAGGTTAGTCAAGGTCAAACCCACTAGAAATTATGATTCTCATACTGTAAGGGAGTTCTAAATGACACACATCTTCCACCAATTTGGCACACCATGTAGAGACCCGAAGCTTAACGTACAAGTAAATTGCATCACTTTTGCGGAATACTTATTACATAACAAAAACACACACACATGGACCGTAATAGGTGAGTGTCTTTGGAAACTCGGAACACAATCTTCTGATCATGGTGAAAGATCTTCAACATCTCCCATAAAGATCTTCCCTTTTTTTTACCTAAAACCTTTCTTTATATCCTGGGGAAAAGAAAACATAAAAGGGTGAGCTAAAATGCTCAGTAAGGGTAAACAAAAGAAGAATCAATCACATCATATTCATAAGAACATAACATTTTGGAAATCTTAACCTGCAAAAGAGATCACAATATCATAACATGGGATAAATCATATTAGTGAAATGAAATCCCCATAGTCATAAAATAAAACATGAAAATTTTTGGCATACACACATAATCATAGAGAATCATATCTTATTAGTCAAGACTCATTTCCAAGACTATCTTAGTGGACAAAGTCCATTTCTGAACCGAGTCACCCCCGTTTCAGTCATGTTTCACTGAACCAGTATAACCTACCGTTCCAACCATGTCTATATCATGAGATATAAAATCTTTAACCAATGAATAGGAGGGAGATATATGTCCCACCCATCTCATAATGATACCATTCTTATGTGTGCCACAAAATCATAAACCATACATCATTGCATAACCCATGTAATAAAAATGGGAATCTTAAACATCATGACATCATTAAATAATTCATATACGATAAAGGAATTCATAAAAATAATTCCATCACAACATAATCAAATCAATGTAATAATAGGGATAAAAACAGAACCCTTTATTATCTTAGATGTAAAATAATTTCGATAAAACACTTGAACTTCATTCTGGAGGAAAATATCCTTTCTACTTCAAAAACACTTTTCCTTTCTTAACATGTCATACAATTTTAAACTAAAAGAAGTTGATTAAAAATAAACTTGAAAACTTTTAAAGTATGATTCTTGGAAATAATGTTTTAAAAATCCATTCATGCCGTATAAGTTAAAAAAACATTCTTCATACTTTTGTTGGAAAAGTCAAAAAGTACCTCGTATGAAAAACTACAAAAGATTCCTTTCATATCTTTTACTAAAAACTCACCAAAGGGTAAAATTGGATTTAAAAAATTGTAGGTGGATGGAAATAATATTACATATTGAGGAATCATGGATGTTGATGATAAAATACACCCCAGTAAATTTCAAAGTATAAACAATCTCGGATAGAAATGAGATTGTGATATTTCCCTGACCTTATGTCTGATATGCTTTGTACGTATCTGAACCTCCTGTATAATGATTTAAATAATGTCATTAACTAATTAAAGAATCATATTCATTATTATGATATTATATATGGTTCACTTATGACTTTATATTACCCGTTCTTTTGTAAATTCCATGTTAAAGAAGCGTTTTGGGTAAAATCATTTCATTTATCGTAGGTGTTTGGACTTGTTGTTCTTGACATTATTATTAATTATATCATGATTTACTTACTTCCAGAATATAAAACATGATTTATATATCATATATATTCAGTATATATATATATATATATATATAATAGATAGATAAATGAAATGAAACACACCGTTCATGGAGACGGTAGTCCGTACGTACGCATGAACGCTGTTTTCCTTTCCTTATTGTCTTGAATGGAAGTAAGTAGATGACATACATATATATATACACATAAATCCAGTAGATTTAACATGTCATATATTTCATTATTATTCATTATATATACTTTATAATCATTCATGAATGGTTAATGTGTAGAATGAATCTCATCGCGTCGTGGAGACGGTAGTCCGGACGTACGCACGAGTGATGATATCATTCCCATGGTCGTGGAATTGTGTTGAAGTGTATGTATACTATTTCAGTATCAATATAACTTTATAATAATCATATATAGTTACTCATTACACCATTATATACATCCAATTAAGGTGGTGGTGGAAAATAGATCACACCACGGCGTGGAGACGGTATTCCGTACGTACGCACGTGCGGTGTTTTCCTTTTTCCATAGGATGGATAGAATGTTAATTAGAGTTGTTTCATATTTATAATAACATATAAGTATATAAGAAATACTGATGTTATTACTTTATCATGAAACAACTAAATAATAAGAAGTTGAAGAAGAAAGAAATTGAAAAAGATCGGTAATGGATATTACCTCTTTTTGACGCACCTTCACTTAACCTCCACTTAAAGAACTAAGGATGGACTTTGAAGAAGACCAGGACCACTAGGATGATACTAGGGAAGTGGAGAAGAGATTTTCGCAGGGGTTGGCTGAGCTTGAATGCTCAAATTGGTGTGAGGAGGAGAGTGAGGAGGTTCCCTTTTATAAGGGAGGAGAGGGGCACCTTAGGAGAATCTCAATATATTATTTTATATTAAGGTCAAATTCGGTTTATAATGGTTCCAAAGGGTCTTATTTCAAAGATAAAGTGGAGATGGGTCTAAATCCTTTCATAAAATAGGATTTATACAAGTTTAGGTTATTATTTTAACCTTATCAATTAGATTTAACTCTAAGTTAAATAATGTAACTTTTACCGTATCTTTTTGTTTTCTTACACTATATGGTTAATAATCTTACTATATAAAGCCAAACGAACCCCAAGATGTTTATTATTAATATATATAACCTTATCTAATTCATTTTCCTGAAACATAGATTTTTAGAAATAAAATAACATTTAATAATATAATATTTGTTTTAAAAACTAATTTATGTCAATTTTGACACTATTTGGTAAATGATTTTTATGAAATTCATAACAGAAAGATAAGTTCGAGGAAAGTTACATAAATCAAAAATAACATGTCATATTAACATAAAAAAATTAGTGTATGTCATAAAAAGTCTCAAATTACATTTATTTGGTCATTTATAACATCAATTATGTCAATATTTCATTAATAAGACAATTACTGCATCATCTTTGTGTCATAATAAATGATACTTATTTAATCCCTAAAAATTATAAATAAATTTCTCTGATGTAGATAATTGTATTATATTTATGGAGACTATTCAAGTTCGAAGTTTCATGAAGTTTATCACTAAATTAATATTATTATACTTATAAGATTTAAGAAAGTGACTTGTTGTAACATTCTTTGGTTTTAATAATAATTAAATTATTTTCATGGAAAAAAGTCCATAAAATGAATCTAATCCGACCCTTAGGTTATATGGGTCTACTTGTAGCCATCCAATAGGATTTTTCCAAGTGTTAGGGTAATTTTATAATCTTATATTTACCCTTAATTACCCGATTTACCTTTAACTATAGTAAATAAAATTTACCGTAGTTACTATTCACAATGCCCAAAAATAAAAATTTGCTTATTAAAATAATTTGGACCCACTGATTCCAAATATGGAATTTATTTTTCCAAATTCAATACACAAAAGATTCATAAATTAAATTAAAATTAATCCTGTTGTCGAAAGAAAACGGGTTTTTCTTAATAACATTGCAAAAGATTGAATTGATTTATCCTACGAATTCAAGGTAAACTCAATGCTAATGACATACATTATATTAAATGGTAAAAATATATTCTATTTATACTTTAAAACCATTCAATATTATAATTTAACCACATAATATATTACGATGAAAAAAGTTGTTTTTATTTAAAATATAGTGTGTTTTTACTATTCATTAAAATATGAAAATTATCAGAAAAATATCAAAACTTTATCTAATGTAAATTTTTATATCCTGATTCAAAAGAAGAATTTTATTTTGTCAAATTTAACATATAAACATGTCAAAAACTATATTTAAAGTGGGTGCGCCATCAAAAGGCGCCAAAACTGCATTTTTTTAAAAATACTTATTTTACCCGAAAAAATTATTTTGTTCTTATACCATGTTCTAGAAATGTGTAAGATGAATAATAATGTTATAAAATTAAAAATTTAGTTAACACTATTCATAATGTCTAGTTCATAACAATATTATAATAATATATCATTGTTTAGTAAAACCCAGTATTGCGTACAAGACACTCTATCGAGGAAGGTCGCGATTGCGTGTAATGCAAGCCAAGTCAGGGTTGCTGTAGTGCACAACTCCTTTGTTGTTGCGTATAACAGAATCCAACCATACTTTATTTATACATTGAATATATATAAATATATATACACTCAATGTTGCGTAGAATAACATCTATCAAATGAACTTGAAATTGTGTGTAACATGAGACAAGAAAAGTGTTGCGTATACTGCAAGCTAATATAGTGTTGTGTATAGCGCAAGATTATCTTGGTGTGTCGTACAATAGAAGATATGAATGAAATTAAAAAAGAATGTATCTTATAAAATCTCGGGTTGTTACATTCTACCGCCCTTAAAATGAATTTCTCCCTCGAAATTCGTCGGGGTTATAAATCGTTTATTATTCCTAAAAACCCACATCGTAAAAAGAAATACCCAAACTGAACTTTAGAAACTAAAGTATGAAATATAACGGTTACCCAAATGAACTCATCACTGGGTTTCCATATAGGTTAAAATATGGACATGGAAGATAAATCTAACCATCATGTTCTGATGGAGAGTGGTAGAGAACATGGCTATGAAAAAGCCAACAATCACAAAGCTATTGATTTGTGGTGATCTAAGGTACCATCTGATTCATCAGATATAAGGGCAGTAAGACAACATTTTTGGTTTTTTCAAGATCATTTCCCTAAATTTTATGAAATTGGAATTAGAATAAATACTTTCATGATTTTGGTATAGTCTCACCGTTTTTCATTCTTTGGACAATTTCCACTTCATCTCTTAAAGAAATGAAGTTGAATTTGTCATTCATGATGTGTTAGCAGATCATTTGATAGAATGATGGGTCATTCCATCTGTCTCAAACAAAAGGTTAGAAAAGTTATCAAAAAAAATACATACGTCCATCTATAGTGAGATTAATCTTATATAGTTCCTAAAATGGACTTATACTGCTTAATATAATAGAACTAGTTTCTACTAAACAGGGACTTCTTGTAGGCCAGTGGTAGGCGAAAAAGGCCAGTCGCACTTCGGTTGTGGGTTCGATTCCCATAGCCTTGTCCGACGCGATGGGCTGTCACCCGTCCTGCAGGTTGTCCTTTTTCTAAAACTACATTACTATAAAATCCCATCAGTAATATCGAAAAAATCGCTATCCTTAAACAATACTTAGCATATTTCTAACATAATCCATTCCAATATTTAGGCTTATCTAAAATACTTCGGTCCAAGCTCATAGTATAAAGAAAACGATTACTTGAAATGTCATCAACCAAGCATGTGAATACCATCATTTATCCCCCATATATATATTGTTGGTCACATTCCAATCATGTGAATACCTTAATCATGTATTCTCTTGAAAAAATGAATACCCATTGAACCATAGTGAAAACTTGAATGCAGTTAAAAGTTAACACTTTCCACATACCAAAATCCTCAAAATTATATATACTCAAACCATGATATCACTTAGTCCTTATATCAATCATGAGCTCATGAATACTGTTAAAATTTTCATTTTCTCGTTTTCCCTTCATTATGCGCATATCATCTTATTTCCAAAAATATCTCAATCACTTTGAATACCACATTAGACCAATACATAAATCTTCCAATACTCCATGATACAACATTATTTTGGAATCCCATTACATAAACACTTAATCATTCCACCACATCGTTTTCATATTCAACATCGCCAATAGTGATCACATGTGACATCCCTTTTTCCTTTTCCTTAAGCGGTTGCTTATGTCGATCATCACTAACCCTTGGATTAGGGCATTTATTAGCCTAATACCCCATTTCCTTGCACTTGAAGCATTGAAGTGTTGGCGGTGCGTTCTCTGCAGTGTTTTCTTTATTCACATCATTAGAAACCCTTTTTCCATTACTTCGACACTCAGCTGCTCGATGAACTTCTTTTCCACACTTAAAACATTTTGTAGTCCCTTTAAGACAGTCTCCACCATGCTTCTTTCCACACTTTGTGCATAAGGAAGCATTCATCTTCTTTTCTCCATTATTCTGAGATTTCTCCTTGAACTACATCTTTCATTTCTTGTCAAAACCATGAGATGGATATGTGACACCAACTTCCATTTCTACCTTGATACCACAACGCACAATTTCTTCATAGCTACTAAAGTCTCTTATAGATAATGCCCTTCGAAGACTTGGTTTTAAGCCACTGAAAAATCGATCAACTTTACTTTCAGGTTGGATGATAATACCAGATGCATACCTTGCAAGTCTTGTAAAATTCACTTCGTATATACCAACAGATTCATCATCCTTCTGCTTCAGATCAAGAAACTCCTTTTCCAACTTTGTTCGAAGAATATGAGGGAAGTACTTACTGAAAAACATGTTCTTGAACTTGTTCCATTCAATGGAATAAATTTCATCTCTTGGCCTCGTATTCTTGATAAGATTCCACCATTGATCAGCTTCACCTTCCAAACGATATACTACTAAGATGACTTTATCATGTTTATAACATTGAAGAACTGAAAATATCTTTTCAGTGTTACCGATCCATTGTTCAGCAACAAGTGGATCGGAAGACCCACTGAAAGAAGGTGGAAGTTGCCTCATGAAGGACTCAATAGAATATTGTTCCCTTATCTGCTCATTTGGAAGTCCAGAATGATTCATATCTTGTGTAAGTATAGCAATAAAATTTTGCACTCCATCTCCCATAACACTATTTTGTTCAGGAGGACAATCATTTCATTGTCCATTATAGTGATCAACACGGTTCCTTCGGGTTCCAGCCATTGTCTAAAACCCAAAAAGAATAGTGTGAGTGGCAAAAATAATTCTAGGGAAAACAACATAGTAAAGGTGGAGTACCCTTAATATCTAACATCTTAGGTTAAATTCTAAGATCGTTACCGTAGTTCTAGGACTATATCCTATACGTATACTTATCCTTAGGGACATCCCTAGACATACCTTAGTAATATCTCTAGGGATCTCACTAACGTTTTCGCATCCTAGTTTCCAAAGGTTGACTAAACCTTTCCTCTGATACCAACTGTAGAGACCCAAAGCTTAACGTACAAGAACATTACATTACTTTTTCGGAATACTTATTACAAAACAAAAACACACACACAAAGACCGTAATATTTTAGTTTCTTTGGAAACTCAGAACGTAATCTTCTAATCATGGTGAAAGATCTTCAACATCTCCCATAAAGATTTTCCCTTTTTTTTCTTACCTAAAACCTTTCTTTATATCCTGGGGAAAAGAAAACATAAAAGGGTGAGCTCAAATTCTCAGTAAGGATAAACAAAAGAAAAATCAATCACATCATATTCATAAGAACATAACATTTTGGAAATCTTACCCTGCAAAAGAAACCATAATATCATAACATGGGATAAATCATATTAGTGAAATGAAATCCCAATAATAATAACTTAAAACATGAAACTTTGTGGCATACACACATAATCATAGAGAATCATATCTTATTAGTCAAGACTCATTGCCAAGACTATCTTAGTGGACAAAGTCCATTTCTGAACCGAGTCACCCTCATTTCAGTCCTGTTTCACTGAACCGGTATAACCTACCGTTCCAGCAATGTCTATCTCACGAGATATAAAATCTTTACCCAATGCATTGGAGGGAGATATAGGTCCCACCCATCTCATAATGATACCATTCTTATGCGTGCCACAAAATCATAAACCATATATCATTGCATAACCCATGTAAGAAAAATGGGAATCTTAAACATCATGACATCATAAAACAATTCATATATGATAAACGAATTCATAAAAATAATTCCACCACAACATAATCAAATAAATGTAATAATAGGGATAAAAACAGAACCCTTTATTATCTTAGATGGAAAATAATTTTGATAAAACACTTGAACTTCATTCTTGAAGAAAATATCCTTTCTACTTCAAAAACACTTTTCCTTTCATAACATGTCATACAATTTTAAACTAAAAGAAGTTGATTAAAAATAAAATTTAAAACTTGTAAAGGAAGATTCTTGGAAATAATGTTTAAAAAATCCATTCATGTCGTATAAGTTAACAAAAAACATTTTTCGTACTTTTGTCGGAAAAGTCAAAAAGTACCTTGTATAAAAAACAACAAAAGATTCCTTTCATATCCATTACTAAAAACTCACCAAAGGGTAAAATTGGATTTAAACAATTGTAGGTGAATGGAAATAATATTACATATTGAGGAAACATGGATGTGGATGATAAAATACACCCCAGTAAATTTCAAAGTATAAACAATCTTGGATAGAAATGAGATTGTGATATTTCCCTTATCTTATGTCTGATATGCTTTGTACGTATCTGAACCTCCTATATAATGATTTAAATAATTTCATTAACTTATTACAGAATCATATTCATTGTTTTTATATCATATATGTTTCACTTATGACTTTATATTACTCGTTCGTTTGTAAATTCTATGTTAAAGAAGCGTTTTGGGTAAAATCGTTTCATTTATCGTAGGTGTTTGGACTTGTTGTTCTTGACATTATTATTACTTATATCATGATTTACATACTTACAGAATATAAAAAATAATTTATATATCATATATATTCAGTATATATATATATATATAATAGATAGATAAATTAAATGAAACACACCGTTCATGGAGATGGTAGTCCGTACGTACGCATGAACGCTGTTTTTCTTTCCTTATTGTCTTGAATGGAAGTAAGTAGATGACATACATATATATATACACATAAATCTAGTAGATTTAACATGTCATATATTTAATTTTTATTCATTATATATACTTTATAATCATTCATGAATGGTTAATGTGGAGAATGAATCTCATCGCGTCGTGGAGACGGTAGTCCGGACGTACGCATGAGTGATGATATCATTCCCATGGTCGTGGAATTGTGTTGAAGTGTATGTATACTATTTCAGTATCACTATAACTTTATAATAATCATATATAGTTACTCATTACACCATTATATCCATCCAATTAAGGTGGTGGCAGAAAATAGATTACACCACGGCGTGGAGACGGTATTTCGTACATACGCACGCGCGGTGATTTCCTTTTTCTGTAGGATGGATAGAAGGTTAATTAGAGTTGTTTCATATTTATAATAACATATCAGTATATAAGAAATATTTATGTTATTAATTTATCATGAAACAACTAAAAAAGAAGAAGTTGAAGAAGAATGAAATTGAAAAAGATCGGTAATGGATATTACCTCTTTTTGACGCGCCTTCACTTAACCTCCACTTAAAGAACTAAGGATGGTCTTTGAAGAAGTCCAGGACCACTAGGATGATAATAGGGATGTGGAGAAGAGATTTACGCAGGGGTTGGCCAAGATTGAATGCTCAAATTGTTGTGAGGAGGAGAGGGAGGAGGTTCCCTTTTATAAGGGAGGAGAGGAGCACCTTAGCAAAATCTCAAAATATTATTTTATATTAAGGTCAAATTCGGTTTATAATGGTTCCAAAGGGTCTTATTTCGAAGCTAAAGTGGGTATGGGTCAAATGCCTCTCATCCAATAGGATATAAAAAAGTTTAGGTTATTATTTTAACCTTATCAATTAGATTTAACTCTAAGTTAAATAATTTACCTTTTACCGTGTCTTTTTGTTTTCTTACACTATATGGTTAATAAACTTACTATATCAAGCCAAAAGAACCCCAAGTTGTTTATTATTAATATATATTACCTTATATGAGTCATTTGGCCGATCCTTAGATTTTTAGGAATAAAATAACAATTAATAATATAATATTTGTTTTAAAGACTAATTTATGTCAATTTTGACACTACTTGGTACATGATTATTATGAAATTCATAACAGAATGATAAGTTAGAAACAAGTTACTTAAATCAACAATAACATGTCATATTAACCTAGAAAATTAGTCTATGTCATAAAAAATCTCAAATTAAATTTATTTGGGCATTTATAACATCAATTATGTCAATATTTCATTAATAAGACAATTATTGCATCATCACTGTGTCATAATAAATGAAACTTATTTAATCCCTAAAAAATCTAAATAAATTCCTATGATGTAGATAATTGTATTAGCTTTCTTGATACTATTCATGTTCTAAGTTTCAGGAATTTTATCACTAAATTAAAATTATTATACTTATAAGATTTAGGAAAGTGACATGTTGTCACATTCTTTGGTTTTAATAATAATTAAATTATGTTCATGGAACAAAGTCCATAAAATGAATCTAATTCGACCCTTAGGTTATATGGGTATACATTTAGCCATCAAATATGATTTTTCAAAGTGTTAGGGTAATTTTATAATCTTATATTTACCCTTAATTACCTGATTTACCTTTAACTATAGTAAATAAAATTTACCGTAGTTACTATTCACAATGCCCAAAAATAAAAAGTAGCTTATTAACATAATTTGGACCCACTGATTCCAAATATGGAATCCAGTTTTCCAAATTCAATACACAAAAGTTGCAGAAATTAAATTAAAATTAATCCCGTTGTCGAAAGAAAATGGGTTTTTCTTTAAAACATTGCAAAAGATTGAATTGATTTAACCTACGAATTCAAGGTAAAATCAATACTAATGACATAAATTATATTAAATGGTAAAAATATATTATATTTATACTTTAAAATCATTCAATATTATAATTTAACCACATAATATATTACGATGAAAAAAGTTGTTTTTAATTAAAATATAGCATGTTTTTACTATTTATTAAAATATGAAAGTTATCAGAAAAATATCAAAACATTATCTAATGTAAATTTTTATATCCTGATTCAAAATAAGAATTTTATTTTTTCAAATTGAACATATAAACATGTCAAAAACTAGATTTAAAGTGGGTGCACCATCAAAAGGCGGCAAAACTGCATTTTTTGAAAAATACTTATTTTACCCGAAAAATTTAGTTTGTTCTTATACCTTGTTCTAGAAATGTGTAAGATGAATAATAATGTTATAAAATTAAAAATTTAGTTAACACTATTCATAACGGCTATTTCATAACAATATTATAATAATATATCGTTGTTTAGTAAAACCCGATATTGCGTACAAGACACGCTATCGAGGAAGGTCGTGATTGCGTGTAATGCAAGCCAAGTCAGGGTTGCGTGTATTGCACAACTCCTTTGTTGTTGCGTATAACAGAATCCAACCATATTTTATTTATACATTGAATATATATATATATACACTCAGTGTTGCGTAGAATAACTTCTATCAAACGAACTTGAAATTGTGTGTAACAAGAGCCAAGAAAAGTGTTGCGTATACTACAAGCTAATACAGTGTTGCGTATAGCGCAAGATAATCTTGATGTGTCGTACAATAGAAGATATGAATGAAATTAAAAAGAATGTATCTTATAAAATCTCGGGTTGTTACACACCAAATGCCTTGATTAGTGACTCAGGAACCCTTTTTTATAATAGAATCATGGAATATATTTTATAAAATAATGGGGTTGTACAAAAAACATCAAATTCATATCACCCCCAAAAAAATGGAATGGCTGAAATTTCTAATAGAGAAGTCAAAATAGTGCTTGAGAGAATTATTAAGCCCACTAGAAAAGATTGGCCGGAAAGACTATGTGAAGCACTCTGGGCTTATCGAACTGCCTATAAAACACCAATTGGAATGCCTCTTTTTATGCCAGTTTTTGTTAAATCATGTCACTTACGATAGAAATCTAGCATAAGTCATTTTTGGTCATGAAAACATGTAATTTTGATAGTGAAGAAATCGGATGAAGAATGATTATTGCAGTTGACTGAATTGGAGGATCTCTGACTTGATTCCAATGAGAATTCCAATCTATACTAAGAAAAGGTTGAGATACTCCATGAAAAACACATCCTAATAAAGGTATTAAATGATGGTGAAAAATTATTTCTCTTCGAATCTCGATTTCGGCTTCACCCAGGTAAGATTAATTCTTGTTGGGAAGGTCCTTTTATTGTTTCTTATGTTTACCCACTTGGTGCAGTCCAAGTCCAAGAACCCTCTTCCAAAAGGACCTTCATGGTTAATGGATAGCAGATAAACCATCACCATGAGAGGACACGTATCTTGGGAACCACATCTACATCTATCAGATCAATAACTTCTACATATCCACCACCGAATGGGGAGGACGACCCGCAAAATCCAATCCAGGGGCACATATTTTCCATTAACTCACTCTATATCTCTTCCTCTCTCTCTATATTTCTTCTTCCTCCCCTCTCTTTTATTATTTTACAAATTTAATCATCAAAATTTTTATTAACACTTTTGTGTGGGTGTTTATTTATAAAAAAACTAAAAATACAATAAAAACTGAAAAAAAAATATTAAAAACCACTTGAAAAAATATGGAAAAGAAATATTCATTATTATTTATCTTCAAATATTGAAATTTTTTCTAACCATTTGAAGGAGTTAATAGACATGGTTTCATCTTAACAATATTTTGTTATCATCATATATTTGGATAAAGAATACTATGTCAAAACCAACAAATTTTGAATACTCAATTTTTGATTGGTAAATGATTTTCCCCAACCGTGAGGAACAACATTATCTTTCATGACATGGCCACCTATGGCAATATTTTCAAAATTTGTATTTTTTACCATCATTTTTGAGTCTTGAGTTTGTGGACCTTCGATCTGAATTTCCTACTTTGGAGTTTATTAAAATGATAGAGGAATTTTCTAAACTTCATGTGAATCACAATAGCCAAATATCCTCCTATTACCCTAACATTAATCCTACTTTCGAAAGTCCCTATAAGCCTATGAAAACCATTTCTTTGATAGCCACATTACAATCACAATACCATATCCCAGCTAATATCTAAATGGATTTTTTGTGCATTATTTACTGAAATTTAAGTGTGGGGGAATGGATTTCATTTTTCATTTCCTTTTATTTATTTGCAACAAGTTATTATATTTTTTGGGTGAAAGAATCCATTTTAGTTTGGGGGATATGCTGCATTCAGTGAGTATTGGGAATGTATATATTCTTATGACATATTATTCAAATTTTGTGGAAAAGTGTTCAAAAAATCAACAAAAAAATAAAAAAGACCAAAAAATCATGGTTTGTGTCTTGTATGGGTCAAAAATCACTCTTCCTAAACCATTGATCTTGTTTTAACTATTACATTTAGTTTCGTAAAGAAATCAATCATGGGTAGGGATATGAGTGTGAGATCTTTTTCAATTTCAACTTTCAACAAATATGAAAAAAATGAAAAGCAAAAAAAATAGAACACTTGAATTATATATTCTTATGTCATTAGAAGAAGTTTTTTGTTTTGTAAATATTAATTCTTCTCATTCTCTTTAAATTTTCTTCCACTTTTGTGTTTTGATTCACAAAATTTTTTCCTTATAAATATTTGTTTCCATTTCATTCCATGTTTTATTTAAAAAAAATTCATTTCTTTTTCCATGTTGGTGTTTTGACCATCTTTATACTCTTTTGAATAATGGATTCCTACCATACCATAGCCACCGAAAAATCCCTTCAAAAGACATCTTGATTCTTATAAAATTTTGGATAGGGAATGGAAGTTGAGAGCTCTTTTAAACTCTAATTCTTTCAATTTTTGTTGGTGAAAGAGTGAACCTCAATTAATGAATTTTATCATGTTGAGAGTTCTAAGTTTTGAGTGTTAAGATTCTCCATTTCTAAATTTGAGCATGAAAAATGAATTGTTTATTGATATTTTTTTGTAACATTTTGTGGTGGAATTCAATATAGAAGAGTGAAATAATCTTACCCTCACCTGATTGGGGAAATCAAAATTTTAATATTTGTTGGTGAGTGAGAATGATTTATTAATGTTTTTTATATTTTTTCACATTAGGAAATGCACAAACCTGTTTGTTGGGGATTTGATGTTCTTAATATTTTCATAACTTTTTATATACTCACTTTACTTATTTTATATGAAATTTTCATAATTTGTGGGAAATATTATTGTCTAAATATTAAATATATTTTTTAAGCATATTATAATTCATCCAGATTTAAGTTAGTTTACTATTTTAATAATAATTATCCCTCTACTAATAAAAATTGTTTGGTTTGTTTAGGATTCCAAATTTATTTTCCAACATATAATTAGAAGTATTCATTGGACAATTTGGAAATTTTAAGGTCCATATGAACCATAAAAGAAGGCCCATAAAATTTGTGAAGAAATTGGACCATCAATGAAGATTGAATTGATGGGCTCAATCAAAATTTCCAAATTCCTTTATTCTCCTTCAATGTTCTTATAACAATTCCAGAAGTATTGAATAAAATTTTCAACTCCCAGATCCAAAAGCAACGGGCCCAAATGAAGCTTCGAAGTCCAGACCCCCATTCTGTATAGGAATTACATTTAGGACATTGTTCCTACATTTTATCCTGATTTACTCATCAAATAAGGCTCTTATTTTCAATGTGAAATATAATATATGTTTGTACAACTTTTTTGAATAAATTATTTTTATTTGAGGGCATCTTCCTATTCAGAAACCCATACACATTTCAGCCTTTGAAAAAGTATTGATAAAAATTGATAGGTGAAATCTTTTTAGGAAAATAGCAATATATTTGGTTCCAAATGTCAGATGGCCACAAATGTTTAGTGCTGAGAGTGAAAATAAATATCAAAAACTTTGAATAATAGAATATCTTGATATTCAGCTATCTGGATGGCCAAATTGGTGATGAAAGTGGAAGGGAAGATTTGGAATGCAAACAGTCCACCTCATTGGGTTATAAATAGTACCCCATCTTCTCCTTGCATGTTTCTAGAATTTTAGAAGATATAAGAATACATTGTTATGACCAAATCCTTGAAAAATTCCTAACAAGACCTTCCATACTCAATTTTTAACTTGAGATACCCTTACTCTTCTCTTTTATTTCATGTTCTTCTGTGTTCTTCTTATTTGTAATCGGGTAAGTATGTTTTCATTTCAATAGAAATTTAATGCATGTTTCTTCTTAATCGTCTATTTTTCTCATCCACCTTCTATTAAACAATATTAATGGTATAAAAATAATTTAGATACAATTGAACCCCCTTCCCTTATCTTTCTTTCTCATTCAATCTAAAGTATGTATTTAATTCCCTTCATTGTTTTTCTGTGTGTTTGGCACACCACTCTTTTCTTATCAATTTCTTTTTCTTTTCTTCTTAAATAATATTCATAAAGATATTAAACAATATTTATAATCATTTAAATATCTTTTCAAATAATTCATTGGTGTGGGTCAAAATTTTGTGATGTAAAGCAATTGATAGCTTTTACTCGATGAGTATTCTTTAATTTAACATTGTGTATGTTGGACTTGTCATGTCCTAGATTAATGGAATGATTTGATTAACATATGGATTTCATGGATTATTAGAACCATAAATACACTACAACAGTCAAGTAATTATGGATATTATAACCCTAGTTAAGTTATGGATTGGATTAGAGCATTATCACTTGGGAATTTCGATCAACATCATCTTGTGTAGTGGGTGTTAAGTTAATGCAATAAAAAGAAAAGTTCCAGGAGATCAAAAGCTTAACTCCCTAATAATGAACTCATCCCAATATTTATTATATTGTTAAATCAATCAATCATTTCAATTAAGATATACAAACAAACCCACCCCCAATCAAAATCCAATCAACTAAAAAGAATCAACTATTAAAAAGTATTATCACCGAGGATTTGACCCATGTTCTATTGTACACATTAGCAAAGTATCAGAACCTTGAACAATCAATATGAAATAATTGGCTACACATTTAGTCATATATTGATGTTGATGACTAGAATATAAGGGAACCCTCCTAGGTTGTTTTTGAGTGATTCAGTTATCATGATTACTATCCTCATCCACCACCTTGTGTTAGGGAATGAACGCATTGTTGTGCTCTAGGAATAGGCTACCAAAGTGGTTGAATGTGGAAATAAGGAACACTTCCTCTCTAGTGGCCTGTTTTTGGAAATATGGACCATATGAATACACACATCAAAGGCTTTTAATTTTAAATTACATTGTAGGGATGCTGATGTTTATGTGTTATTCCCATACCAAGATGTTCACCAATTGGTTTTGGAGGTGTTGTGTTGGTGACACTATACATCGGGGCCACGGGGCCAAAAAGATTTTCTAGTGATATTAGAATATCTTAACACATTTAATGATTTAATTTCAATTTCATGGAATCTAAAAAGTCATGACGAATTAACAACAAACCTCATTAGTGTTGAATCATATATAATAATACATGTTTGATCATTTACTTTCACATTTAATGGATAAAGTGGAAGGCCATTATTTTTATAAAAGGTTCAGTGAAGTTAAAAGAAACATTCCAGGTTCTCCCATTTGTTGTACAACGAACATAGAAAATTCGGAATGATGGTTATTAAACAACCAATCAATTTTTACATGTGTAATGTATGACACAATTAAATAATTTTGAGGGTAATTGTTTTACCCGATGGATAGTATTGTTGAGGGTTTAACTCATTGTATAATCACTTTCATGGTGTTTACCATTTATTTAATATTTCCTAAAATCTCTTATTGGTTCACACATCCATAACTGAGTATGAACCTTCTTTCTCAAGGTAGGTGGTCCTTTATTGTTTCAGCCCTAAGGATTCTTAGGTTCTCACATTTGTCAAGATGATGGGAGGTCTGAATCATTACATACTTTTGAGGGTAGTTGTTTCATACTCCAACTCTATTATGGATTTAAGATATGTTCAATAAATCTTTCTCATACCCTTTACAGGGCAGGTTAACATTGTATCAATATCTTTATTAAGAGAATTTATTGTTAGAAGCTTTTTTTTCATGTCACGGGCTCTCTATCATTATCTTATTTACATATAATGATTTATTTTATTGACACGTTCAGGATCCTATATGTTTTTTATCCAGGGGAGGTGGTTAGTATCTAGGAGATGTTATTGATCCTCTACAAGGCATCCCATGTATCCTATGAAAATTGGTATCAAAACTCATGTAGTTAGTTTGACATAGTTTAAGGTCATGTGACTGGAACCATCCATGAAGTTTCATGTAGTAAGGAATAAAATATCAATATGAGACCTCAGTGAGGTTTCCTATGCATCCTCTTTAAAATATAAATTATTGTATACATAGTTTTTTCACAGGAATATGTGTTATGATAAATACAACAACAAATGCCATGTACATGACTTGTGCATAGGAAACTGCCCGGGATTATCTCATCAGGAGTATGAAACATTCAGTGAGGATGGGATGTAATCATACATACATCACAATGATTTTCCTAGAATGGGGAATCCTCATCATGGTATTTTTACAATCATTTCTATCCCCTATGACAAGTTAAGTCATACTATATGTGAAAAAACAAATGAAAATAGATGATCAGACACATTACAATAGGGGATATTTGTATGGTGATTACGCATTAAACTTTCCCATTGAGAGTTATTATTTCAAATATCATAGAGGATGTGGTATAGAGCTCATTCCTTAGGAATGAGTCCTATATATCTTATTTAATAATATAAATCGGAGTCATCATAGTTCAATTAAACCCTAACCCGCTGATGTGTTTGACTTACTAGGGGGATGATCGAGGGTTATACTTAAAATGATGATTGTGTATGCTCCCACATATAATATTTTCATAGATTAAAAAGGATGGTATAGTTATGGGAGATCAATGGACATACAAAAATGAGGATTCCCATTTGAGCTCAGACCTTGGGAAGGTGTCCTACGTATCCTAGTTATAGAAGGAATCAGAGTTCTCATAGTTCGTTGGGTCCCTCACCTGATGATGGGTTATGTTAGATGATCCTAATCAGAGACAATATCATTATCCCGAAGTTTTCTAGAATATTAGGGGCTTACTCCTAGATTAATTCCCCTTGGATATCATGCCTTCAGAAGGTATCCTATATATCCTATTTGGACAATAATTAGAGTTTTCATAGTAAAGTTACCCATTAACCTATAGATGTTCTATGGTATGTGATCATGCTCAAAGGAATTATTGTTATCCCTTATGTTTTAGGAATAGTAGGGGATTATACAAGGATGTATTCCCAATTGAAAATGGCTTACAAAATGAGGCTACCCTTTGACATACTCATTCTCTATGTTCTGATGGATGAAGAGATATGATGACCATGAAATGTATGTCTAAGAGCATGACACCAATAGGGTCTCATGAGTGTGTAACCTTAGCTCATAAATAAATCATTCCTTATAAAAGGGGTATGCAGATAACGGTTCATGACTGGGGTCCACATATCATGGGTATAAGTGGGTCTATAGGGCAAGGTCGGCATGTCCTAGGGGATCTTCCTAACAGGTCTTGGCTGTCTACTGGGCATGTATTGATTTCCCACCCGACTTGTTTGGGGTATCGGTATGACATGGTAGAAACGTACAATATTTTTTAAATGGTCAAATGACTTGTATTTTATTTCTTCACATCACTGAAACAGACATGTCCAAGAAGCTTCACATGATCAATTGACTTGTATTGCATATCATTGCATGAACAAAGCAGATATATCCAAGATGCTTCACATTATCAAAGATAAAATGTTTGGGGTATTTCACATGATAGAAGTATACATGGAATTATAATCATTCATGATCAAACTAACCTATATTCGGTATATCACATGATAATGATAAAAATTCCAATGGAAAATCATATGATCATGACAATGTGTCAGTGATATCTATTCACGATCGAAGTGAATTGTCCTTTATATCTTTTCATAATCATGTTGGACAATTCTATGGTTATTTTCAAGATATAAATTAATTTTACACATAATTTTTCATTATAATACCTACATATCAAGGGGAAATCATGTTATAATGGAAAAATATTTTTATGAGATAAAACTGCCTTATCAAGGGAATGTCTTGTGACAATGAAAATATGTCAACAGGTTTTCACATGATCAACTTGGATTTCCTTCAGTCTAACACATGTTAATGATGAAATTTAAATCAACTATTAGAATATCATCCCAAATTTTTTGATTCTTGATGTGTGACTAACATAAATTTTACAAGGTCACCTAAGGACATCACCAGATCAGGGGAGAATCCTACGATCATGTGACCTTAAACTATTCTCTTGGTGGGGTCTGGTAGAAATGTTTAGGATTACTCTCATGACTAAGGGAGCATTCCCAACTATTGAGGGAACCTATACTATTAGTATTATCCCTAATTATTCATGTTAAACGATGGATACACGAGTGTGGATATTGAGGGTGTACACTATAGTGCTTTCATGGTGAAGGGAGATCATGTCCATGGACTCATACGCATGTCAAAGGGAACTCGAATGTTTGATTATTTTTCATGTGATTTGGATGAACTCAAATGGGTATTATAAGGGATTCCATCAACAAGTTCTGGTTTTTTCATTGAGAAATACATATTCATGTTGATGGTTTTCTTTCTATTGAAATTTTATGATTCCCAAAGTTATGTGATCTATATGACCTTTATTGCATTATGTTTTTTATGCATAGGGGTGTCCATTGAAGATACCACCTAAAAAGATGAAATTATATATATATTGGTAGGAAGGATTGCACAACATATGGGTGAGGAAGTCCATGAGTCTACACCATGAGGCTGACCAAATAAGAACTACCAAACTGAGGGTTCACAACATTGTATAATGCATGTTAACTAATGTAGATTGAGGATGTCCGTACAGATGAATTTCCTACTTAGTGGGGATGAGAAACCTAATGGGGTGTCACACAATTTTTTTTAATTCCCCAAATAAACCAGGTGTCACATGTTGCATAGTTTTTCATATGATTATCTCATCTTAAATAGATCATATAATAGGTTCTTATGATCACCTGATGAGGTTTTCTAGGGATGATCATTGACATGATCTATTCCTATGCCTTATTTCTTAGATGTTGCTTCTCATCTCCTTGTGTGACTATTTTTTAAAGGGGTGTAGGGATATTTACAAGCTGATGATGGAACCACATTACACAGGGAGGACACTACGTGTGTTTTCCTAGGTTATAGAAACTCCATGGGTTCAAATAATGCAGTCATAGTTTGTCTTGTACTTCATCGCTTGATCACATCCTTGATCATGTCATGCTTCAATTTTATTCTTGAATGTTGCATGACAGACTCTCAAAAATCCATCTTAATTTAGTTAAATAATCATGATGAATATAGAAGGTTCACCATTTCATAAAATACATAGAATTATGTCAATGATTGTCATCATTTTGATTGAATGATCAAAATATCATCATGTCATGGCATCATGTGTTCGTGGAATTTATTGAGACATGCCACGATTTTTTTGTGATTGGATCTCAAAACCTCATCAGTTATTCAAATACATGCATGAAAAAATTTTATGTCTTAATTCTAATCGATTTGATATTTGTCTCAATGTCATTGCGGTGTATGGTTGTTGCAATCTAGGATGGAAAAAGCACCATAAAGAAGAAGATGATGAAAATTTATTTTATGTTGTGCATGTCTGGTTCAAATTTTTATAGTGTGGGATCGATTGATTTTGAACTTGTGATGCATGAGATTTAACAAACGGATCAGATCATTGGGATCAATGATTGGATGGTTTTGATTCTTTCAGTATTTTTAATAATGAGAGTAGTGTCGTGAGATCCATATCTCATCAAAATGACAAATCTATACTATTGTGGTTTATCAGTCATGTTTTGTGGCTTGTTATTCCAAAATATGAACCCTCTATAGATCCTGATTCCCCACCCTATGGTGTTCTTAATCCTAATGCACTGCCTCTATGCGGTAGTGATTTCACCCCTATTTCAAAATATCATTCCCTTTAACCCTATAATGCATGTTCTCTAGTTGGTTGGGCTAGCTCCCTACACATGGTGGAGGTGAATCATATTTGAACATGGGTCGATCTAGCTATACTTTTTATCCCTATATAGCCCTTATCTTTTGGAAAAGTGGGTTTCCATAAATACTTAGAAAATACCCTTTAATTAAAATTATTATCATACAATGATGTAAATCATTATAAATTAAATATAAATCCTTATGTTTACATTTTTAATAATCTTCAAGATTACGGAATAATGAATGGAAAAGTGAATATCAAACAATTATGGATGTCAACACCTACATTTTCCAATAGTTACATCATTTTATTTTCTTAAGATTTTTTACCCTTTTGGGGGGGGGGAGGAGTCCGCATTACATTTGGTATCTATATATGTCTTCATTTTTTAACATTGTTATATCTAATTATTATCATTTTAATAGTGGCCCAATCAATTTTATTCCCTACACATTTCACTAGACATGTAATGATAGTTTTTTTAAAACACTTTTCATTAGCAGATATCAGTGGAGAAAAGTGACACAAACAATTATATAAAAATATCACAATATGTTTTATGGACAAGTGAAGAATATATGAACTAAAGGAGATATCACAAATAGATATTTGGTGATATCAAAACACATATTACAATATTCTATTTTTAGTAAAATGTGTTTTTGATATATTGAATGTTGTGGTATTAACTATTATAGGATGATAGTGAGAAGTTGTTGACTATTGTGCATAATAATAAAATAGACCACAAGGTTTTTCTAATTCATAGGAAATGACATTAATCGAAATTATGTTACAAAATGAACATGGATCATTTTATATACATCATCATAAATTATTGCTTCATATGAATTTTTATACCAAACACTTCATTCATACCATTTAGTGGAGATTATTGTATATATTATGTCATGGAAATCTTGTAACCATTATCCTAGGATGTTACATGGAGATACTACAAATCAAAATTCATAATGGGAAAACAAGTTCATTTTTTTCATAGTTATAATTCTATTTCATGGGTTGTGGAATTATTATAGATAACTATTAAAGTATATCAGTAAATATAATATGTACAATTTTTAGAGGTGTCTATTTAACTCATCCTTTTCATTCTCTATGTTTGTGGATTTTTTTAAACATCGAGTGGAAGTTTAGTAATGATTTTTTAATAGCTTGAGCATGAAATTGTTTGCATGTGGATTGATTATATGATTCATTTGACTCGATTATAATATGATAAATTAATGGAGAATCAAGAAAACATGGAACATAATGAAAAAATACATTCAAAATAGTGATATGACTTTATATCACCAATGCACTGACTGGGCCAATGTTAAGATGGAAGTGACATCTAAATCTCACCCCTAATAGACCAATGGATTTTGACAAGTTCTAAGTACGTATATCTCACAATATGAGAGACCATAACTTATAAAAACCTATAAATATATAAATATATAATACACTTGATGATTAAAATATAGTCATTACATAAATAACTAATAAAATGAATTGTAAAAAATTCAATGTATGAGACAAAAAGTACCAGAACATCCACAAGATAAAACAAATGGAACAAAATACCACAAAATGTCACTAAACCCCAAGATTCTCTAAATATCTTCCATTCTGTAAGTACTCTGGGATCACTCTCTGATCGCAACAACTGCCACCTCCAACATAAAATACCATGATCCAAAATTTATATCCAAGAATCACTAGGTATAAAATCTAAAGAAGCCACATCATCTCTACATTCAACCAGACCATCACCAACATGTATATCATATACATCAGCAAAAAACTAATGGTCCAAAGGAATACTCAAAAGGTAATCCCAAAGCCAACATGAGATCACAAATAAATAGGTCATCTCAACTTCGAGTATGGTTGGTTCCCAATATGAATAAAATGAGGAAAAACATAACACCATTTTAGTGTAAAGCTCCTTATACTGAATGTTAAATAGATGTATGGGAGGATGTTAAATTGAGATATTCTCATTCAATTGGAGTATCAAGGACACCGAGTAGTCTCAACCATCTTAGATCCAATCATTTAAATACACAATGCATGAAAAAAAGGTTCTTAAAGCACTCAAGAGCCCATAAAACATGAAATAATTATCCAATTCTGTACAAATATTGATGAAAATCCCCAATATGGTGAGTAATCATGATTATTTTATAATTTTATACTTCTCAAACTTCTAAAAACCAGGTCACCTCCAAAATCACAGAAGGGGAACCAACATATCACTGAACCATTCTCATTATATGAGGGAGCACCGCATTCTCTAGTCTATCAAATCTAAACAATCATTTATTAGTAATCATTCCAAAAAAACCCATGCAACCTCAAAAAATATATATTGGAGGACCCACACCTCAATTATGGAAAACTCATTTTATGAAATACCAAGATTAATAGAGTAATTGAACCACATCAGATCTCTAAATAGTGGATTACTAACTCCACTGATAGAGTAATCACATACCATATGACTGTGGGGTAGTACTGACTACCTGAATATATTATATGGGGAACCATTCCTTTAAAAATATATTTTCATGGGACTATGATTCCAAACATACTCTGACAATCATTCCATAACCGTACCTCCATCTAACCCTAAGAGAAGTGAGTAATTTTCTAACACCATATCATTCTACACATAAAATATTGAAAAAAATACAACCATCGTGTCCATGTGGAAATATACACATCAAGGAATAGTCACGTGTCTAAATTCAATGTTGAGAAAAGAGTTGAGTCCACCATACCTTTCCGGTCGAGGTACCTAGTATGTCATTAGGGTACGTGGTATGTAACCCTCAAAAAGTCATCCTTCCATGTATCAGATCCCAACTTGGTGTGTGAATGTCTAGGTACATGGAATATAGAGAGGTTAACATAATGTGTAGGATCCTCAGAAGTACTTGGTGTGTTCCATGACATCCTAGGTTGTCTCCCACCATGTGTGCATGACATTTGGTCTTAGTGCATATATTGTGTAGACTACTTAGGTTCCTTGTGTGTGTTCTTAATAAATACACTAAACTAGTCAGCTAAGGGTGACATGGTGTTTGAACCTGTCCCACACAGTTGTGAGACAAAATTATCCCATGGGAATCCCCTACTTGTATATGTTGAGTAGTCAGTTATGGGTAACATGGTTTGTGGACCAATCATGTGACTTTTGATATTTAACTCCCACCGAAAACCAAGCCTACAATTCTCCTAGGATATTCCTCAAGATGGTTTAATGTAAGAATTTGATCCTCTTAAAATTCAACTAATATTATCTCTATTCTAATTGATTGAGCTCAAAACCATTCTAGTGACTAGTTTCCAGACACCCTTCATTAGATAATTTCATTCTCGTCAACCCACACATGACATTGTTATCTAAACATGCTCTCTCTTAGGTTTCCATCTTATATTTCATCCCACTCACCTCCTCTATATTATTATCCTTGGCAATTAACCTAAAACGTGGTACATGGAACCTATAACTGATCATGTAATGAATTTCCCCATATAAGGAGTCAAATCACTAGATAAAATCAAATTTTAGTGATGAATATTTGAATAGTTGAGGTAAAAAAATAAATAGAAACAAAAAAAATCATTTATATTAGTACCCCAAGCTAAACATGGCAACAATAATAGATTAATCTCAAAATTTACATAATACATTACTGAAGGACACATCCAAAATATCCAATGTTTTACTGTCTTGGAGATTATCTACAAGTACATATTTTTTTACTACCCAAGAAATCATTTCTCCACAATCATGCTCCTCCAGACCCTTTCTTATATATATCAAATTATATAATCATCTTTATAACATGGGGAATAAAAAAATAATAAAATGGTGATCTCAAATTATTAGTAAGGGGTAACATAAAAAATTCCATAATTGTTATATCATGATTTTTTTGAAAAACATGAAAAAAGAAAAATATTAGATTTAAAAGAACATAAAATAATAACTTTTAACCATGTTCTTACAAAATGGTTATAAAATTTATTACAAATACAGTTTTATCGTTAAATGAGAAAATATAGCATGATACATATAATATGATCCATGAATATTGGAAAAAATTTATAGTCATTAACGAACGATTTCTTATGTTTGTGAACATAGCTATCTACCAACCCATTCACTTGTTAAATTGTGATTAGAGCTAAACACCATCATACTAACCCTTTTTAAACCTAGATACTAGATAACCTATTCACCCATAAAATTGGGAGTATAGTTTAATTTCATCACACTCAAAATTTGTAAACCAAGTGACTTGATAACCTATTCACACATTAAATTGTGAGTAAGGCTTAATTCAATAATACTCACCCTTTGTGAACCAAGATACTCACTATCCTATTCACATAAAATTTCATATATCAAGAGATATGATACTTTACCCAATGCATGAAAGTGAGATATATGTCCATCCCATCTCGTAATGAGGATATGTCATATCGTATAATTCCATTCACATCCTCTAGTCCTTTCTTTCACTTTAATAAATGGTCTTGGCCCCATATTTTATTAAATACTTAATAAATCGTAAAATATAAAAAAAATATAAATTTCCAAATGAATTAATATGATGATAATATTGGATTTTTGATCAAAATGTCACTTTATGAAAGATAAACCTTATAGGGTAAATTTAAGTGAAATACAATAGTTTCCATAAAAACTTTTAAAAAAATTAATAGAAGAGGTGTAAGTTACATATAAAACAAAGTATTGAGAATGGAAATATAGTACATTTTTTGAAAAGCTCATTATATATTGTTCAAAATTAATTATCCTTGAAATGAAAAAGAGAACTAAAAAAGGATAAGATAAAATAATTTTAAAAAATAATTTTAAAAAATCTTTATTAACTAAGAGATTAAAATGATATCATGTTTTCAAAAAGGTGGAGTGGAAATAATATGAAATTTTTTACTTTTAAATATAATTTTTAACAATGGTTATTTTAAAAAGATATAAAGAATTCATAATGTATGATGTGAGAATACTTTAAAACCATTTACTTTTGAAAAGAATCTTTAGTAACAGATACTTGAAAAAGATATAATGTTTTTGGAATGAAAAAATGAAAATATTTTAAAAACATTACTTTTAAAAATAATCATTAATATTTTAATCACTGAAAAATACATATAGGTTATCAAAATAAAATTTTTAGTGTATGATAATGAATTTTATTGTAAAATATAAAAAATACTTTAGAACATTTTTAAATAACCTTAAAGAAAAACAAAATAATAAAACATTTGAAAACCCCTTTATTTTAAAACAAATTAAGATAAATAAAGGGATAAATGTAAATAAAAACAATTTTACATTCCACCTCGTAAAGTATAACATTCGTGAGAAGTAAAAATAGCCATGGAAGAAAAATCCATTAAATGAAATGAAAATTATTTTTTAAAAATATGATTTTTAATGAAATAATGGTGTCATCAAGGAAGAATATGTCAGTATGAAATAAGATTTACCCTGAAAATAAGGTTTTAATACATCATAAATTCATCATTGGTTAGGATGGATAAATCATGACAAATAATAGTCAAAGAAGAGTGATTATGAAGCAAGAATGAGATTTGAGTCATGAAAATCCCTTACAGATTTTGTAACATTGTAATCAAAACTCCATGTGAAGTATAACATTCAATATAAAACTAAATATAAAGAAATATAATAATATCATGATAAAAAAATTAAAATATTTTTGTATTTAAACCATTAAAAAGTAATGATGTTTTATAGCATAAAATTGTCTCAAGGGATTCGAATTTGAGAAAGAGAAACCCTTAACTTATTTCTTTACTTTGTATATCACTCTATAACCTCATATAAAATAGACAATCTAACTTAATATCCCATTTAAGAATTTTAATATTTAATATTTTGTTTTAATAATCCTTATTATAATTTTTTATCTTGAATATATTAATTAGTAATATCATACTATGATCACTGAGTGTTAATAAGTTTAACTATTCTCCACATGTTTAATAATTTTGATATCATTATCCATCATTTGATATGATGTTTTTTGGGACCAAAAGGGGCCTACATGCCCTGGAAGGGGAGGTGAATCATGGTATGGATATTATTTTCAAAAATTATTAATGCCCCACTAGATCTTGACCATTTTATTATGTGGGTCACTTTGTTTTCACTTGTGTGTTTATGATGACCACTTCTTCTTGTCTTTATTTGATGATGATGCTTTAAATTAAGTGTAGGTAATCAAGCAGGCAGACACAATGATTTTTACTTGGTTCACCCTTACTGGGCTACGTCTAAGGAGCATACAACGACGATGTTTTTCTTTACCAAATAAACTAAAGCTCACTGCCAATAATGTTCGAGCTAGATCACATATATGCCTAGTCACACTACCATTAAAATTTTATGGTAATCTTGTTACATTCCAAAGGGTCACTCCCTATTTCTCTCTCTCTGGCTCACTTCTGGTAGAAAGGATCACCTTCTTCCACTTCCTATGCTTACTGCTCTCGAAAATATTCAATCATAGATTAAAGACTTGTAGGTCCCTTCATTATAACAAATGAATTCCTCTTTCTTTGTATGTTGATGCACTATTGATGTTCCAATTTCATCCACTGATGGATATAACTTTGCCACAGGTGTACTAGGAATTCCCCTAATTTTTGTGCAACCATAGTATGACTGGTGCTCTTTTTTATGCCCGGTGCGCTTCTCTCTGCTTTGGCACACTTCTCCATGATTTGGCATACTTATCCAAGCCTGGAATGCAACTGTCACCTAACCACATTTGTGACAATCCCTTATTCAACACAAAACATGGGAGACTCGCACCATTTTACACCCAAACCAATATTGGTTTCCAACTATAAACTGGCACAAAAAATCTGAATAACTTTATACTTTTGTGACAAAACCAACACTTGTGCACCCAAACCACCTGTGCAACTGGAGCTCTAATTTTCTCTAAGTGTTGAGCTTATCACAAAATGAGGATGGGTATCCCACTATTTATAGGCACTATGGGTACCCTAATCCCTGGCGTGCATGTCTCCTCCTAGCACGCAAGTCCAACCGCCCTAGTCTCTATAAACCTAGTCACCTTGCGCACACAAACCAAAACATGGGACCCCTCTTTACATTGGCATATTATAATGTTTTAATATTTAAAAACATATGGAGTGTAAGTTTCCAAGCATCCAGGACACCGTCGTGCAAGTCCCTTTTCCAAAAACACTTTTCTCCATTTTTTTAGGCCCAATCTTTTTGGAAAACACTAGAAAATGACACCACCTTATATATATTTTTTATACCACCTCTAGATTATCCATTCCTTTGTTGAGATTCTTCTCTCAACCATGGCATGTCAGCAACAACTATTGAACCTTACAACTTACAATGCAAACCCTCCTTTTTCAAAAAATTTATCATCATGGTCTTCCTTGTTAACAATCCCAATATAGAGGCACATTTTTTTAACAAACACAGTCCCTTAAAAATGCTACAATGATACATAGAGGGATTTTTGTCCAACAATATCCCCCTTTGGGTTTGTTGAAAACTCTTCTCATAAAAATTCATATCACTCTATTAACTCATTAAAGATTCTTCCAACTACAACCACTATTCTCCTCTTTCGATTTTGATATCTATCAAGGATTCACTCAACACATACTCTAAGCCCACATGAGAAAGGATCACCATGAGATACAAGAGTATATGAAAAGATCATCAATGAATCACTTCATTTCAAACACCAACTGTTGACACCATAATGATACCAATTGCTAAACTAATACTAATTTTTTATAGTTGGAAACCTTCTCACACTATTCTAACATCAGTTTTCCACTTTTATCACGATCCTTAGCTATCGTGATAACTAAACTTTGATTGATCACTTCTAGCATTGTAAGATTTAATACTCGTCATTAATCACTTCTAGATGATCACTTCAAACACCACATACTCTCATCATGGGTCTCCCCCTATCAGCTTCTCCACATGTCTTGATAAACTCTCCCTATCTCGTTTCACTACCTGTTAGCTTCTCCTAGTGTCTTTGAGAAAGAAATTGTATCCCATATTTAGCCATAGTTCATCCACCTTTAAGAGTCACTCTTTCTCCCTCTTTTTCAATGAACCCAATGGTCACATTTTCGTGGTCTGCAATAGAGTAGAGATCACAAATTAGTATAGTAAGGAAAAGACATCATACATCAGGGAGAAGGGGGTCCCACATTCACACTTTTTCAAGTTCGGGAATTCGACTGAACTCTTAGAGACAACTGATGCCTCTCAAAAGCTTCCATTGGTAAGGCCTTTGTCAGATTGTCTACAACCTATAATTCATTAGGCACATACTCAAACATCATGATTCCCTGCACTACATTCTTCATAATAAAATGATATTTTATCTTAATGTGATTTTCCTTGAGTGTTGGATAATATTTTTTCTAAGATTTATATTACTTGAGTTATTGCATTGGATTCCGATCAGAGACTTCACATCAACTCCCATATCATCAAGCTGATGCTTTATCCAAAATAACTGTGTGCATGCTTGAGTGGCCACAATATAATTAGCTTCCTTAGTGCTTAAAGAAATGAAATCTTGCTTCTTACTGAACCAAGAAATACATATTCCACCAAGATAGAATTTACCTCCTGACGTTGATTTCTTGTCATCCGCTGAACTGGCCCAATCTGCATAAGTATATCCCAATAATTCTGACTAAGATTTTTCAATACATATCAAGTCGAAATCCATTGTTCCCTTGATATAATGAATTTTTATTTCCTTTTCAAGTATCTGTCTTTCCTTAGGATAAATATGATATCTTGCTTCTTGGAATGAGGCGAATACAATGTCAGACCTTGTCGCGGTCTAGTACGATAAACAATCATTAATTTTCCTATATATTGTGATATTGACTACCTTGACTTCATCATCCTTTGATTACAATCATTGCTGATATAAATATTTCAATCAATTATACAATTGAAAAAACTGAGCTTATTCAAAAACTAATCCATCATTGAATAACATAATCTTCTAGATGCTAAATACTCAATTCTTATTTCAGAATCCTATTAAAAAATATGGACCTAACATGCATATGGAACACTCTAAACCTTTATTGAACTGTAGTGGCCAAGATTAATATGACCTGTTGGCCTCAAAACAATCTCTCATGTTTGATTCTTCTCAACTTGGTCAAGCTCTTCACATAGCTTGAACCCAACTCACATCACGAGATCCTTATTCAAAACATTTAGGCACTACATGTGAATAGAACTATGCTTATTAAAGAGTTCCCATCTTCCTCATCTGTACTGAAACCATCTAATAACCAATGATACCACGACTATCAATTTCAGATCGAATCATCGTAATCATTGAGGGTATAGACATGACTTCCTCATACTCATTATTTATATTTTCATCGATATCAGCATTTTTCACTTATACCCCCCTAAGTATCTTACCACTTTGTCCCTTTCAACAGAAAACTAGTCACTTTGTCATTGTTCAATGACGTCATTTATTTCAACTAATTTTTTCAGATTCTTGTTGAAACACCATTGATATTCTCTGGCAGCTTCTTGATATCCTGAAAACAGTCAGCTAATACGATGATGTTAGAATGAAATAGATAATTATAAAATAGATGAATGTTGTTGTTTCTCATGTAATATGTCATATCTCTATAGAAAACCCATGATCTGGTTCATCCAATTATTTCTTTGATGGATCTTGAATTATGTTATGATATTGAATGCTCCCCTTATCTTATATAAAACTTCCTATGGTTAGTCCCACTATTTATACCCATAAACATTCTTCACCTCCTGCATCATTTATTCTCACCTGGCACTTGATATTGATCCATCAACTAAATCAATAATCCTATTGAGTTGGAACTCGGTGTAGGAAACAAGAGATAAAGTTAATAACACAACCACATACTAGTTTTTTGGTTTCACCTGTTATTATTCAACTTTGGTACATGATTCGAGTTAATTGAAACTCTGAAGAATATCACTTCTCCACTTTAAATCTTTAGATACCACTTCCCCTTGGATGGTATCTCCCTAAAACCTAAAACACATGAATCGTCAATTAATGACATTTATATACATAGGGAGAGGAGATATTCTAGAATCCTCGAGATGGGGTTTGAGGTTAATCTCGATGGTTCAACCCTTTGATTCTTTCATGAATAGAATCACACTCCTTCCTTTCCTACTACAATTTCCTTGGAAAATTCAGCTGTTCTAGCAATACAGTCAAGCATTCATTGCCCACATGCTGAGTCTTTTTCTGATATGCAGATTTGGTAGGCTTGGATTTTCTAACAATTTTGGGTTTAATCCCACTGGTACACATTTCCATCTTGGATGTTTCACCAGTATACCACTTCCCTGGATTCCTTATCTGAGTAGGAATCTCTCTTTTTTTCATATTCCCCCTCTTCTTCAACCATAGCAAGGATCTTCCTATTTCCATTACTTATCTCTGTGGCACAAGACATGATAATTTTTAAATAAATTATTTCTAATCATTATTTTATCAGATATATTAGTAACCACGCTATTTTTCACTAGTGGTGAGTCCTTTAATGAATGTGCCTTCTTCTTACTCACAACTGGAGTATATCTCCCCATAATCTTCCAAGTTTCTTCACATTCTCTCCATGAGATCTGTTATGAGTGTGATAGAGAAATTGATTGATACAACTTTCATTTTCCTCCTTGTTATTCCCTTGATGTAGTAATCTTATTTTTTAATTTACCACATTGCCTTACAGTATAGGATTTCTCATTATACACCGTTGGAGTCAAGAATCTCCTTCTGAGTTCTTTTTCCTTTCCTACATTCTTAGTGCTACAATGTCTTGAAAAATTCCCATAATCAGAACATATAAAACATTTTCCATCAAAGGAATACCTCAATTAATCATTTCTCAACAACGATGATGAAACAACTTGAGATCTTCTACTGACATATAGCTCCTGAGCTTCCTGACACATACTCATGGTGTGTCCCATTCTTCCGCAATAATAGCATCTGATGAATGATTTCTTCTAAGAGACTCTTCATACTGATTTCTCTTGAAAATTATTCTTATTAATAGATTTAGTAAGACATATTTCTTCACAGAATGAAATATATTCCTGAGACTCTAAAAAATCTTGATTTATGACCATGATTCTCACAAAAATAGAACATGTTATCACTTCTTCTTGTAAAAGCCTTTTTAGGTCTATCTCCAGCACCTACATGGTTTTTCTTATCTCTGGAGATTTTCACTACACTTTTCCTATCACACATAAGAGTGAGATAATCATATCCAATTATAGATATTCCTAGAGTGGATGGCCTTTGGGATGATACAATCCTTCCATGCTTCTCCTCTGAAGTAGCATATTTGGCTTTCATTCCATCATCACCTACCGAAGGATAATCAAATAGTAAGTGTAAGGAATCCTTGAACTCGGGCTTCTCTTTGGAATTAGATTTCACCATTTCTTTCTTGACTAACTCTAGATCATCCTCCAGTTGCAGAATCATCATATCTTATTATTAAATTTGATCATTGAGTTCTTTTATGATATTTTTTCCACTACTCATCTCATCTTCCAGTTCTCATGTGAGCTTATCTACAATATCACTATTTCATTTATTTTCAATTTTTATTAAGTAACAGAATCATATATGGATAAATTATATTTTTGTAGCCTCTTATTCTTCTTAACTAATTCATATAGTTGTGTAGAAAGATCATCATTGTTGGATTTCAGATTCTGAATTTCATCCAAGTTCAAATTATTTCCCTTAACATCATCTTTGCATTCTTCTATTATTGAATACATATTTTCTAGCTCTTCACCTTGAGAATAATTCTTGTACCTCAGATCACTGACCTCATCAATAATCCTTTGATTTAATCCACATAGCTTGTTAACTTCAATTTTCATTGCTTGGATCTAGATATCTTTAGGTTTCATCACTTCATCCAATTTATGATCCAATTACTTTTCCTTGTTTACCACTACCACATTTAGACTTCTTGGAGTTTCTTCCTCATTAGTGGTTCCAACATCACTTGGAATATCAGGTTCTTCACTCATTCCTTCAGTATCATTTAATGAGTAAGTATTTTTACTGTATGATTCCTCTAAACCATTATTTATTAAACTACATGATTCCATTAACTGAATCACACTCTATCCATTAACACTTACACTCTAGGGAATTTCACCATACTTCTGCTTTTATGTTGAAGTTCTACTATTTTTCATGGCATTCTAAGATAAGAGTAGTCTGATTTAACCACAACTATTGAAAACACCATGTCCTTGAAATAAATATAATAAAATAAACATTTCCTCTGATACCAATTTTTAAGACCAAAATGGGCCTAGATATAGTGAGAGGGGGTGATTCAGGGTATGGATGTTCTTTTCAAAAATTATTCCATCCCCACTGAATCATGACCTCTTTATTATGAGGGTCACTTTGTTTGCACTGGTGTGTGTAGAGACCCGAAGCTTAACATACAAGGACATTACATTACTTTTGCAGAATACTTATTACACAACAAAAACACACACATAAGAATCGTAATAGTTTATTGTGTTTGGAAACTCAGAACGTAATCTTCTAATCATGATGAAAGATCTTCATCATCTCCCATAAAGATCTTCCCTTTTTTTCTTACCTAAAACCTTTCTTTATATCCTGGGGAAAAGAAATCATAAAAGTGTGAGCTCAAATGCTCAGTAAGGGTAAACAAAAGAAAAATCAATCACATCATATTCATAAGAACATAACATTTTGGAAATCATAACTTGCAAAAGAGATCATAATATCATAACATGGGATAAATCATATTAGTGAAATGAAATCCCAATAATCATAACTTCAATCATGAAACCTTGTGGCATACACACATAATCATAGAGAATCATATCTTATTAGTCAAGACTCATTTCCAAGACTATCTTAGTGGACAAATTCCATTTCTGAACCGAGTCACCCTCGTTTCAGTCCTGTTTCACTGAACCGGTATAACCTACCGTTCCAGCCATGTCTATCTCATGAGATATAAAATCTTTACCCAATTCATTGGAGGGAGATATAGGTCCCACCCATCTCATAATGATACCATTCTTATGCGTGCCACAAATTCATAAACCATACATCATTGCATAACCCATGTAATAAAAATGGGAATCTTAAACATCATGACATCATAAAAAAATTCATATACAATAAAGGAATTCATAAAAATAATTCCATCACAACATAATCAAATCAATGTAATAATAGGGATAAAAATATAACCCTTTATTATCTTATATGGAAAATAATTTTGATAAAACACTTGAACTTCATTCTTGAGGAAAATATCCTTTCTACTTCAAAAACACTTTTCCTTTCTTAACATGTCGTACAATTTTAAACTAAAAGAAGTTGATTAAAAATAAACTTGAAAACATGTAAAGGAAGCTTCTTGGAAATAACATTTTAAAAATCCATTCATGTCGTATAAGTTAAAAAAACATTCTTCATACTTTTGTCGGAAAAGTCAAAAAGTACCTCGTACGAAAAATGACAAAAGATTCATTTCATATCCTTTACTAAAAACTCACCGAATGGTAAAATTAGATTTAAAAAATTGTAGGTGGATGGAAATAATATTACATATTGAGGAAACATGGATGTGGATGATAAAATACACCCCAGTAAATGAAAAATATAAACAATCTCGGATAAAAATGAGATTGTGATATTTCCCTTACCTTATGTCTGATATGGTTTGTACGTATCCGAACCTCCTGTATAATGATTTAAATAATGTCATTAACTTATTACAGAATCCTATTCACTGTTATGATATCATATATGGTTCACTTATGACTTTATATTACCCGTTCTTTTGTAAATTTCATGTTAAAGGAACGTTTTGGGTAAAATCGTTTCATTTATCGTAGGTGTTGGACTTGTTGTTCTTGACGTTATTATTACTTATATCATGATTTACTTACTTCTAGAATATAAAAAATGATTTATATATCATATATATTCAGTATATATATATATATAATAGATAGATAAATGAAATGAAACACACCGTTCATGGAGATGGTAGTCCGTACGTACACATGAACGCTGTTTTCCATTCCTTATTGTCTTGAATGGAAGTAAGTAGATGACATACATATATATATATACATAAATACAGTAGATTTAACATGTCATATAATTCATTATTATCCATTATATATACTTTATAATCATTCATGAATGGCTAATGTGGAGAATGAATCTCATCGCGTCGTGGAGACGGTAGTCCGTACGTACGCACGAGCGATGATATCGTTCCCATGGTCGTGGAATTGTGTTGAAGTGTATGTATACTATTTCAGTATCAATATCACTTTATAATAATCATATATAGTTACTAATTACACCATTATACCCATCCTATTAAGGTGGTGGCGGAAAATAGATTACACCATAGCATGGAGATGGTATTCCGTACGTACGCACGCGCGGTGATTTCCTTTTTCCGTAGGATGGATAGAAGGTTAATTAGATTTGTTTCATATTTATAATAACATATAAGAATATAAGAAATACTGATGTTATTTATTTATCATGAAACAACCAATGAAGAAGAAGTTGAAGAAGAATGAAATTGAAAAAGATCGGTAATGGATATTACTTCTTTTTGACGCGCCTTCCCTTAACCTCCACTTAAAGAACTAAGGATGGTCATTGAAGAAGACCAGGACCACTAGGATGATACTAGGAAAGTGGAGAAAAGATTTTGGTAGGGGTTTTCCGAGCTTGAATGCTCAAATTGGTGTGAGGAGGAGAAGGAGGAGGTGCCCTTTTATAAGGGAGGAGAAGGGCACCTTAGGATAATCTCAAAATATTATTTTATATTAAGGTAAAATTCGGATTATAATGGTTCCAAAGGGTCTTATTTCGAAGCTAATGTGGGGATGGGTCGAAATCCTCTCATCCAATAGGATTTAGACAAGTTTAGGTTATTATTTTAACCATATCAATTAGATTTAACTCTAAGTTAAATAATTTAACTTTTACCGTGTCTTTTTGTTTTCTTACACTATATGGTTAATAAACTTACTATATAAAGCCCAAAAAACCCAAGTTGTTTATTATTAATATATATAAACTTATCTAAGTCATTTGGCCGAAACTTAGATGTTTAGGAATAAAAAAATAATTAATAATATAATATTTGTCTTAAAAACTAATTTATGTCAATTTTGACACTATTTGGTACATGATTTTTATGAAATTCATAACAGAATTATAAGTTCGAAAAAAGTTACTTAAATCAACAATAACATGTCATATTAACCTAGAAAATTATTCTAAGTCATAAAAAGTCTCAAATTACATTTATTTGGGCATTTATAACATCAACTATGTCAATATTTCATTAATAAGACAATTGATGCATCATCTTTGTGTCATAATAAATGATAATTATTTAATCCCCAAAAATTATTAATTAATTCCTATGATGTAGATAATTGTATTAGATTTCTGGAGACTATTAATGTTCTAACTTTCATGAAGTTTATCACTATATTAATATTATTATACTTATAAGATTTAAGAAAGTGACATGTTGTCACATTCTTTGGTTTTA
This sequence comes from Viscum album, assembly GCA_963277665.1. Lineage (NCBI taxonomy): Eukaryota > Viridiplantae > Streptophyta > Magnoliopsida > Santalales > Viscaceae > Viscum > Viscum album. The sequence goes on from OY728138.1 coordinate 38,979,164, forward strand.
ATAATAATTAAATTATTTTCATGGAAAAAATTCCATAAAATGAATCTAATCCGACCCTTAGGTTATAGTTTTCTACTTTTAGCCATCCAATAAGATTTTTCCAAGTGTTAGAGTAATTTTATAATCTTATATTTACACTTAATTACCCGATTTACCTTTAACTATAGTAAATAAAATTTACCGTAGTTACTATTCACAATGCCCAAAAATAAAAATTAGCTTATTAACATAATTTGGACCCACTGATTCCAAATATGGAATCCATTTTTCTAAATTCAATACACAAAAGATGCATAAATTAAATTAAAATTAATCCTGTTGTTGAAAGAAAACGGGTTTTTCTTTATAACATTGCAAAAGATTGAATTGATTTAACCTACGAATTCAAGGTAAAATCAATGCTAATGACATAAATTATATTAAATGGTAAAAATATATTCTATTTATACTTTAAAACCATTCAATATTATAATTTAACCACATAATATTTTATGATGAAAAAAGTTGTTTTTAATTAAAATATAGCGTGTTTTTACTATTCATTAAAATATGAAAGTTATCGGAAAAATATCAAAACATTATCTAACGTAAATTTTTATATCCTAATTCAAAAGAAGAATTTTATTTTTTCAAATTGAACATATAAACATGTCAAAACTAGATTTAAAGTGGGTGCGCCATCAAAAGGCGTCAAAACTGTATTTTTTTAAAAATACTTATTTTACCCGAAAAAATTATTTTGTTCTTATACCATGTTCTAGAAATGTGTAAGATGAATAATAATGTTATAAAATTAAAAATTTAGTTAACACTATTCATAACTGCTAGTTCATAACAATATTATAATAATATATCGTTGTTTAGTAAAACCTGGTATTGCGTACAAGACACGCTATCGAGGAAGGTCGTGATTGCGTGTAATGCAAGCCAAGTCAGGGTTGCGTGTAGTGCACAACTCCTTTTTTGTTGCGTATAACAGAATCCAACCATATTTTATTTATACATTGAATATATATATATATACACTCAATGTTGTGTAGAATAACTTCTATCAAACAAACTTGAAATTGTGTGTAACAAGAGCCAAGAAAAGTGTTGCGTATACTGCAAGCTAATACAGTGTTGCGTATAGCACAAGATAATCTTGGTGTGTCATACAATAGAATATATGAATGAAATTAAAAAGAATGTATCTTATAAAATCTCGGGTTGTTACATTCTACCCCCCTTAAAATGAATTTCTCCCTTGAAATTCTTCGGGGTTATAAATCGTTTATTATTCATAAAAACCCACATCATAAAAAGAAATACCCAAACTGAACTTTAAAAACTAAAGTATGAAAAATAACGGTTACCCAAATGAACTCATCACTGGGTTTCCATATAAGAGAAAATATGGATAGGGAAGAGAAATCTTACCATCATGTTCTGATGGAGAGTGGTAGAGAACATGGCTATGAAAAATCCAACAATCACAAAGCTATTGATTTGTGGTGATCTAAGGTACCATCTGATTCATCAGATATAAGGGCAGTAGGACAAAAGTATTGGTTTTTTCACGATCATTTCCCTAAAGTTGATGAAATTGGAATTAGAAGAAATACTTTCGTGATTTTGGTATAGTCTCACTGTTTGTCATTCTTTGGACAATTTCCACTTCATCTCTTAAAGAAATGAAGTTGAATTTGTCATTCATGATGTGTTAGCAGATCATGTGATAGAATGATGGGTCATTCCATCTGTCTCAAACCAAAGGATAGAAAAGTTATCAAAAAAAATACATAAGTCCATCTATAGTGAGATTAATCTTATGTAGTTCCTAAAATGGACTTATACTGCTTAATATAATAAAACTAGTTTCTACTAAACAGGGACTTCTTGTAGGCCAGTGGTAGGTGAAATAGGCCAATCGCACTTCGGTTGTGGGTTCGATTCCCACAGCCTTGTCCGACGCGATGGGCTGTCGCCCGTCCTGCAGGTTGTCCTTTTTCTAAAACTACATTACTATAAAATCCCTTCAGTAATATCGAAAAAAGTTCTATCCTTAAACAATACTTAGCATATTTCCAACATAATCCATTCCAATATTAAGGCTTATCTAAAATACTTCGGTCCAAGCTCATATTATAAAGAAAACGATTACTTGAAATGTCATCAACCATGCATGTGAATACCATCATTTATCCCCCATATATATATATTGTTGGTCACATTCCAATCATGTGAATACCTTAATCATGTATTCACTTGAAAAAATAAATACCCATTGAACCATAGTGAAAACTTGAATACAGTTAAAAGTTAACACTTTCCACATACCAAAATCCTCAAAATTCTATATACTCAAACCATGATATCACTTAGTCCTTATATCAATCATGAGCTCATGAATACTATTAAACATTTCATTTTCTCGTTTTCCCTTCATTATGCGCATATCATCTTATTTCCAAAAATATCTCAATCACATTGAATACCACATTAGACCAATACATAAAGATTCCAATACTCAATGATACAACATTATTTTGGAATCCAATTACATAAACACTTAATCATTCCACCACATTGTTGTCATATTCAACATCACCAATAATGATCGCATGTGACTTCCCTTTTTTCCTTTGCCTTAAGCGGTTGCTCATGTTGATCATCACTAACCCTTGGATTAGGGCATTTAATATCATAATGCCCCATTTCCTTGCACTTGAAGCATTGAAGTGTTGGTGGTGCGTTCTCTGCAGTGTTTGCTTTATTCACAACATTAGAAACCCTTTTTCCATTACTTCGACACTCAGCTGCTCGATAAACATCTTTTCCACACTTAAAACATTTTCTAGTCCCTTTAAGACAATCTCCACCATGCTTCTTTCCACACTTTGTGCATAAGGAAACATTCATCTTCTTTTCACCATTATTCTGAGATTTCTCCTTGAACTCCATCTTTCGTTTCTTGTCAAAACCATGAGATGGATATGTAACACCAAATTCCATTTCTACCTTGATAGCACAACACAAAATTTTTTCATAGCTACTGAAGTCTCTTATAGCTAATGCCCCTCGAAGACTTGGTTGTAAGCCACTGAAAAATCGATCAACTTTACTTTCTGGTTGGATGATAATGCCAGATGCATACCTTGAAAGTCTTGTAAAATTCGCTTCGTATATACCAACAGATTCACCATCCTTATGCTTTAGCTCAAGAAACTCCTTTTCCATCTTTGTTCGAAGAATATGAGGGAAGTACTTACTGAAAAACCAGTTCTTGAACTCATCCCATTCCATGGACTCAATTTCATCTCTTGGCCTCGTATTCATGATAAGATTCCACCATTTATCAGCTTCACCTTCCAAACGATATACTGCTAAGATGAATTTATCATGTTCAGAACATTGAAGAACTGAAAATATCTTTTCAGTGGTACTGATCCATTGTTCAGTAACAAGTGGATCGGAAGACCCACTGAAAGAAGGTGGATGTTGCCTCATGAAGGACTCAATAGAATATTGTTCCCCTCTCTGCTCATTTGGATGTCCAAAATGATTCATAGCTTGTGTAATTAGAGAAATAAGATTTTGCACTCCATCTCCCATAACACATGTTTGTTCAGGAGGACAATCATTGCATTGTCCATTACAGTGATCAACACGGTTCCTTCGGGTCCCAGCCATCGTCTAAAACCCAAAAAGAATAGTGTGAGAGGCAAAAATAATGCTAGGGAGAACAACATAGTAAAGGGGGAGTACCCTTAATATCTAAAATCTTATGTTAAATTCTAAGATCGTTTCCGTAGTTCTAGGACTATATCCTATATGTATACTTATCCTTAGGGACATCCCTATACATACCTTAGTAATATCTCTAGGGATCTCACTAAAGTTTTCGCATCCTAGTTTCCAAAGGTTGACTAAACCTTTCCTCTGATACCAACTGTAGATACCTGAAACTTAACGTACAAGGACATTACATTACTTTTGTAGAATACTTATTACATAACAAAAACACACACACAAGGACCGTAATAGTTTAGTGTCTTTGGAAACTCGGAACGTAATCTTCTAATCATGGTGAAAGATCTTCAACATCTACCATAAAGATCTTCCCTTTTTTTCTTACCTAAAACCTTTCTATATATCCTAGGGAAAATAAAACATAAAAGGGTGAGCTCAAATGCTCAGTAAGGGAAATCAAAATAAAAATCAATCACATCATATTCAAAAGAACATAACATTTTTGAAATCTTAACCTGCAAAAGAGATCATAATATCATAACATGGGATAAATCATATTAGTGAAATGAAATCCCAATAAATATAACATAAAACATGAAACTTTGTGGCATACACACATAATCATAGAGCATCATATCTTATTAGTCAAGACTCATTGCCAAGACTATCTTAGTGGACAAAGTCCATTTCTGAACCTAGTCACCCTCGTTTCAGTCCTGTTTCACTGAACCAGTATAACCTACCATTCCAGCCATGTCTATCTCATGAGATATGAAATCTTTACCCAATTCATTGGAGGGAGATATAGGTCCCACCCATCTCATAATGATACAATTCTTATGCATGCCACAAAATCATAAACCATACATCATTGCATAACCCATGTAATAAAAATGGGAATCTTAAACATCATGGCATCATAAAACAATTCATATACGATAAAGGAATTCATAAAAATAATTCCATCACAACATAATCAAATAAATTTAATAATAGGGATAAAAATAGAACCCTTTATTATCTTAGATGGAAAATAATTTTGATAAAACACTTGAACTTCATTCTTGAGGAAAATATCCTTTCTACTTCAAAAACACTTTTCCTTTCTTAACATGTCATACAATTTTAAACTAAAAGAATTTAATTAAAAATAAACTTTAAAACTTGTAAAGGAAGCTTCTTGGAAATAATGTTTTAAAAATCCATTCATGCCGTATAAGTTAAGAAAAACATTCTTCGTACTTTTGTCAGAAAAGTCAAAAAGTACGTCGTACGAAAAACGACAAAAGATTCCTTTCATATCCTTTACTGAAAAATCACCGAAGGGTAAAATTGGATTTAAAAAATTTTATGTGGATTGAAATAATATTACATATTGAGGAAACATGGATGTGGATGATAAAATACACCCCAGTAAATTCCAAAGTATAAACAATCTCGGATAAAAATGAGATTGTGATATTTCCCTTACCTTATGTCTGATATGCTTTGTACGTATCTGAACCTCCTGTATAATGATTTAAATAATGTCATTAACTTATTACAGAATCTTATTCATTGTTATTATATCATATATGGTTCACTTATGACTTTATATTACCCGTTCTTTTGTAAATTCCATGTTAAAGAAGCGTTTTGGGTAAAATCGTTTCATTTATCGTAGGTGTTTGGACTTGTTGTTCTTGACATTATTATTACTTATATCATGATTTACTTACTTCCAGAATATAAAACATTATTTATATATCATATATATTCAGTATATATATATATATAATAGATAGATAAATGAAATGAAACACACCGTTCATGGAGACGGTAGTCCGTACGTACGCATGAACGCTGTTTTCCTTTCCTTATTTTCTTGAATGGAAGTAAGTAGATGACATACATATATATATATATATATATACATAAATCCATTAGATTTAAGATGTCATATATTTCATTATTATTCATTATATATACTTTATAATCATTCATGAATGGTTAATGTGGAGAATGAATCTCATCGCGTCGTAGAGACGGTAGTCCGTACGTACGCACGAGCGATGATATCGTTCCCATGGTCGTGGAATTGTGTTGAAGTGTATGTATACTATTTCAGTATCAATATAAATTTATTATAATCATATATAGTTACTCATTACACCATTATACCCATACAATTAAGGTGGTGGCGGAAAATAGATTACACCACGGCGTGGAGACGGTATTCCGTACGTACTCACGCGCGGTGATTTCCTTTTTCCGTAGGATGGATAGAAGGTTAATTAGAGTTGTTTAATATTTATAATAACATATCAGTATATAATAAATACTTATGTTATTACTTTATCGTGAAACAACTAAATAAGAAGAAGTTGAAGAAGCAAGAAATTGAAAAAGATCGGTAATGGATATTACCTCTTTTTGACGCGCCTTCACTTAACCTCCACTTAAAGAACTAAGGATGGTCTTTGAAGAAGACTAGGACCACTAGGATGATACTAGGAAAGTGGATAAGAGATTTTGTCATGGTTTGGACAAGATTGAATGCTCAAATTGGTGTGAGGAGGAGGGGGAGGAGGTTCCCTTTTATAAGGAAGGAGAGGGGCACCATAGGAAAATCTCAAAATATTATTTTATATTAAGGTCAAATTCGGTTTATAATGGTTCCAAAGGGTCTTATTTAGAATCTAAAGTGGGTATGGGTCGAAATACTCTCATAAAATAGGATTTAGACAAGTCTAGGATATTATTTTAAGCTTATCAATTAGATTTAACTCTAAGTTAAATAATTTAACTTTTACCGTGTCTTTTTTTTTTGCTTACAATATATGGTTAATAAACTTACTATATCAAGCCAAAAGAACCCCAAGTTGTTTATTATTAATATATATAACCTTATCTAAGTCATTTAGCCGAACCTTAGATTTTTAGGAATAAAATAACAATTAATAATATAATATTTGTTTTAAAAACTAATTTATGTCAATTTTGACACTATTTGGTACATGATTTTTATGAAATTCATAACAGAATGATAAGTTCTAAACAAGTTACTTATATAGACAATAACATGTCATATTAACCTATAAAATTAGTGTAAGTCAGAAAAAGTCTCAAATTACATTTATTTGGGCATTTATAACATCAATTATGTCAATATTTCATTAATAAGACAATTACTGCATCATCTTTGTGTCATAATAAATGATAATTATTTAACACCTAAAAATTCTAAATAAATTCCTATGATGTATATAATTGTATTATCTTTCTGTAGACTTTTAATTCTCTAAGTTTCATGAAGTTTATCACTAAATTAGAATTATTATACTTATAATATTTAAGAAAGTGACATGTTGTCACATTCTTTGGTTTTAATAATAATTAAAGTATTTTTATGGAACAAAGTCCATAAAATGAATCTAATCCGACCCTTAGGTTATATGGTTATACTTTTAGCCATCCAATAGGATTTTTCCAAGTGATAGGGTAATTTTATAATCTTATATTTACCCTTAATTACCCGATTTACCTTTAACTATAGTAAATAAAATTTACTATATTTACTATTCACAATGCCCAAAAATAAAAAGTAGCTTATTAACATAATTTGGACCCACTGATTCCAAATATGGAATCAATTTTTCCAAATTCAATACACAAAAGATGCAGAAATTAAATTAAAATTAATCTCGTTGTCGAAAGAAAACGGGTTTTTCTTTAAAACATTGCAAAAGATTGAATTGATTTAACCTACGAATTCAAGGTAAAATCAATGCTAATGACATAAATTATATTAAATGGTAAAAATATATTCTATTTATACTTTAAAACCATTCAATATTATAATTTAACCACATAATATATTACGATGAAAAAAGTTGTTTTTAATTAAAATATAGGGTGTTTTTACTATTCATTAAAATATGAAAGTTGTCGGAAAAATATCAAAACTTTATCTAATGTAAATTTTTATATCCTGATTCAAAATAAGAATTTTATTTTGTCAAATTGAACATATAAACATGTCAAAAACAAGATTTAAAGTGGGTGCGCCATCAAAAGGAGGCAAAACTGCATTTTTTGAAAAATACTTATTTTACCCGAAAAAATTATTTTTTTCTTATACCATGTTCTAGAAATGTGTAAGATGAATAATAATGTTATAAAATTTAAATTTTAGTTAACACTATTCATAACGGCTAGTTCATAACAATATTATAATAATATATCATTGTTTAGTAAAACCCGGTATTGCGTACAAGACATGCTATCGAGGAAGGTCACGATTGCGTGTAATGCAAGCCAAGTCAGGGTTGCGTGTAATGAAAAACTCCTTTGTTGTTGCATATAACAGAATACAACCATATTTTATTTGTACATTGAATATATATATATATACACTCAATGTTGCGTAGAATAACTTCTATCAAAAGAACTTGAAATTGTGTGTAACAAGAGCCAAGAAAAGTGTTGCGTATACTGCAAGCTAATACAGTGTTGCGTATAGCGCAAGATAATCTTGGTGTGTCGTACAATAGAAGATATGAATGAAATTAAAAAGAATGTATCTTATAAAATCTCGGGTTGTTACAGTGTGTTTGTTATGATCACTTATTTTTGTATTTCTCTGATGATGATGCTTTAAATTCAATGCAGGGAAGCAAGTATGCAGCCACATAGATTTTTTACTTGGTTCACCCTCATTAGGCTACATCCAAGGAGCATTCAACAGTGATGTGTCGTTGTACCAAATACACTAATGATCATGGCCAATAATGTTTAGGATAGATCACTTCAATGCCCAGGAACACTGCCATTAAAAAAATTTTGGTCAGCTCACTGCTTTCCAAAGGGTCACTTAATATTTCTCTCTCTCTGGCTCACTTCGAGTAGAAAGGATCACATTTTTCCTCTTCCTTTCTTCACTGCTCTAGAAAGGATCCAATCACTATTTAAAGACATATATGTCCCTTCATTTTAACAAATAAATGCATCTTCCTCTATGTAGATTCATTGTTGATGTTACACTTTCATCCAATGATGAATACAACTTTTCCATGAGTGTACTGGGAAATCCCCTAACTTTTATGCAACCCTATAATGACTTGTGCCCTTCTCTATGCCCGGTGCACTTCTTTATTCTTTGACATACTTCTCCATGATTTGAAATGCTTCTCAAAACCAAGAGCACAAGTTTCAACTAACCACTTGAGTTACACTCCCATATTCAAAACAAAACATGGGTTACTCACACCCATTTACGCCCAAACCAATATTGGCATGCAACTATCAACTGGCACACAACTTCTGAATAACGTTATACTTGCGTGACCAAACCACCACATGTGCACCCAAATCACTTTTGTAACTAGAGATCTAAATTTATCTAAGTGTTGATATTATCACTAAATGGGGATGGGTAAACCTCTATCTATCGGCATTTTGGGTACCCTGAGCACCGGCGCGCAAGTCTCCTCCTAGCGCGCAAGTCCAGCCGCCCTAGTCTATGTTTCCCTAGTCACCTTGCATGCCCAAACCAAAACATGGGCTCCCCTTTTTCCTCTACCATATTTTGATGTTTTTATCTTGAAAAACATGTGATTTGCATGTTTCCAAGCTTCCAAGAAACCGGTGCACAAGTATCTTTTCCAAAAAAACTTTTATCCATTTTTCGATTATGAGGCCCAAATTTTTTTCAAACAATGGAAATCAACACCACCTTATATCCATTCTTTTTGTACCACCACCAGATTATCCATTCCTTTTTTTAGGTTCCTCTATCAACCATTTATTTTTAACAATAGCTCTTAAAGCCAAAAACTCACCATGAAAACCCTATTTTTTCAAAAAATTGATGATTGTGGTCATCTATGTAAACAATCACAATATGTAGGCCCTCTTTGTCAACAAACACAATAACCTAAAAAATCCTTCAATGTTACCATGAGGTATTTTTGCCCAAAAAAATTAATTATTGATATTTTGTTTAATATTATATAAAATACAACTTACATTTATTTATAAATCTCTCGTATCATTCCACAAGAGTTTTTGTTATGTAACATGAAAATTGGATTCATGTTGGCTTATTTGTGTGATTTTAGTGAATGAAAATGATACTTTAATAATAAGTAAATACTTAATATAATATTCAAATAACGATATAAAAATAGTTATTTACTTATTATATTATAATAATAATACTTTTCTTGTTTGTAAAGACGTCTATCATTTTATTTTAAAGCATTGTTCATGTATGTGGATAAACAGACCAAAACAAGAACGCACTGTAACTCATTTGGTGAGTATGGTTAAGAATATATTTCTTTCAGATTATATTATAATGATAATTATATTGATTTTTTCACTATATTATGGAGAAAAATTATTGAATTTGTTTTGATAGATAATTAAAAACTTGAATATAAATGGAAAAATAATTCTTTGTGGGGCTGGTAGTCTGTGCACAAGCATAATTGATATTGTTTTGTTTTTATAAGTGATTGTAAATTAGTGAATAAGGGTTTTAAAATAAATATAATACTGTATAATAAAAATAATGATACCTAATTGTTTATATTATTATGGTGGTAAGATATTTGGAAGAGTGAAATTAAGAAGACAAACATAGGAAAGAAATAATACTAATATTGGAGACATGGTTATTCCTTGGAATACACATTGGAATTGCGGGGATTAAGATAAATATGAGTGACCAGGTATTTTTTTGAGCTGGTTATAGGGAGTGTAAAATATCATAATTTAAAGGATGAATTTTAAGTATTTGTGGGTGTTTTATATGGTATAAGTGAACCCCTATTATAAGATAAGAAAATAATACTTTTATAAATTTCCTTTATATTTTAAATAATGCTATAAAAATAATTATTATATTATTATATTATAATAATAATAATTTTCTTGTTCCCATAGCCATCTATAATTTCATTTTAAATCATTGTTCATGTTGGTAGTTAATTATATTATTATTATATCCCTATTTGAGTTTTATGGAATATTCTTCATGAAAGACTTATCATCAATCCTTTGGAGAAATTCAATGTGATTTTGGAAGTGTATTGGTTATCACCAAATAGAATCCATAGTAATCAAAAAAAATGGAAAGAAAATTTTATATTTCAAACCAAATTATGATCATCTACCAGTATAAGGATGATTATGAACCCTCTAGCAAAACTAATTCCATTATTGTAGTAATAGTACTAAATTACAAGATATGTTTAACCTAAATAGATACAAATAAATTCAAAATTTGGATATTACATTTAGAAAGGAATAATATAGTTTCTTAGTCTCACTCCAATTTGTAAGGTTGATACCATATTATAAATTAACTCTTGAGTCATATAAGTCTTATGGATACCCCTAAATATCTTAGTTACTAAGTGAAAATTAAAATTTTGAGGATGAAATTTATTTGAGGGGGTAGAATTCAATAACCTAAGATTTTGGATACTTTAAAATACATACTACGTTCAATAACCTATGTCATAGCGTACACCATAAATAAACCAAAAAACATTTATAAGTCATTATTAATAAAACTATAATAAATAATAAAATAGAAAACCATGAATAATTATTACCTATATGTGGTAAATAATAAATATGAGTTTATATTGATAATGTTATTTTAAAGAAAAGTAATTTTCATCATATTATATATATTATTTAAAATCAAATTTTATAATTTTATAGGTAAATATTTCAAAACCCATTAATTTAAATAAATGGGATGGTATTAAAAATCGTTATTTTCATTATTCTTTGAAAAACCAATTAGTTTACAAAAAATCTCAATAATAATTCTTATGATAATTTTTTTATGAAGAATTATAAAAATTAATTTTAATATATGAAATTTAAATAATAAAATTATAAATTTTAATTTTAAAAAAGAATATATATATATATATATAATATGATAAAAATTACATTTATTTAAAATAATATTATCAATATTAACTCATATTAATTATTTACCCAATATAGGTAATAATTATTCATGGTTTTCTATATTATTATTTATTATAATTTTACTTATAATGACTTATAAATGTTTTCTGGTTTATTTATGGTGCATCCAATGACATAGGTTATAGAACATAGTATGTATTTTAAGGTATCCAAAATATTAGGTTGTGGCATTTTACCCCCTTAAATAAATTTCGTCCTCAAAATTTTAATTATCACTTACTAACAAAGATATTTAGGGGTATCCATAAGAATGATATGACTCGAGATTTAATTTCTAATATGGTATCAATCTTACTAATTGGAGTGAGACTAAGATACTCTATTATTCCATTCTAAATGTAATATCCCAAATTTGAGTTTATTTCAATCTATTTAGGTTAAACATATATTGTAATTTAGTATTATTACTACAATAATGGAATTAGTTTTGATAGAGGGGTTATAATCTTCTTTATAGTGGCAGATGACCATAATTTGGTTTGAAACATGAAATTTTATTTCCTAATTTTTTGATTACTATGGATTCTATTTGGTGATAACCAATACACATCCAAAATCACATTGAATTTCTCCAAAGGATTGATGATAAGTATTTATGAAGAATATTCCGTAAACCACAAATTGGGGTATAATAATAATATAATTAATATCTAGTCATTCAACTGATGATTTTATTCCCTTATAAAACATCCTAGGTCTACTATGGTGTAAAGAACTAAATTCTAGATCGATATCCAAGTATATGAAGAATAGGTTGAGTTTAAATTTTACCCTTATCTTTCATGACAACCTTTCAGAAGTAAGGGTAGCATAGGATTTCCATTTATTCCTTATTTTTAAATGTTGATAATTTTTGTTATCCACATTATCAATCACATTAGAGTATAATTTTTCATAATTCTAAAACGTCATAGATTTGAGACATTATACATTATTCATGTATAATTCATTGATCAAATTCATCATTCTAGCTTGAAAATCATGATCGTGATAGCCAATCCTTCTGCACCTGAAACACTATCTTTTTCCTCTAAGACATTCTTTTGGATGATTCTTCCCATATTTTTAACCAGTAAAATGTTGAATATTTTTTCCATTATCATCCTTATCACTTTATCTTTAAGAAACATCTTTATTCACTTGTCTAGAAAGTTTAGATATTTAAAATGATTCAAGTCATTAATAACTAGAGATAATTGGGCGAGCATGACACAAGGTTTTCAATACCAGCTACCATTCAACGTGGTTAATCATTACTATAATTTCCATTATTTCCATTGTACTTGATTTAAACATTATCCATCCATTTATCAAACAAAAAAGATAATCAGGATTTGTTTATATTTAAATAATAATGGAATTATGAAAAACTCAAACTCAAATTTTGTTACAATTTGAAACCATAACATTGTATTCTATTTTAATTCAAATAAATTTTGGTTAAATATAGTTTTATTTAGGTTGGGTTATCTCATATGTGTCAAAATTTATTAAAATAATAAATACCCTATAATAAAATTTAATGACAATGTGATTAATAGAAGCATATCCAATGGGATTGTCAAACCAATTGGGTGGTAAGGGCCCCTTCACTGTGCACCATAATGATGGATGATATATACTCAACCAAATATTCTTCATTTTATTACACATATATGCATATTTTTCAAATGAAATTCCACTTATAGTGTCCATACAGTTTTTCCTTTCAAGGAAAACTGTAAAATATCTACATTAACAACATTTTAGTATTTTCTCATATACGTAGGCTTATCCCTAAGACATTTCCCTAGTTATTTCCCTAATCTTATATAAAATAATCGAAAAATAACTAAACTAATCTTCAAAACTACCAGACTTGGTTTAGATACTAACTATGGTGACCCATGATATACATGAAATAAATAATACATTAATATCATGATTTAAATAACACATCCACACTTTGTCTTTCGCATGTCCTAATGTGAAACAAATATATAAACATAATAAAATCATTATCACTCACCATCAAATATTAAAATATTGTATTCCCCAATCAGGGGAGGATTAGACCATTTCACACATCCATATAGAATTCCACCACAAATTGTTATGGAAATAGAAATCCATAAACAATTCATTTTTCATGCTTAAATTATAAATTGAAAATGTAACCCTAAAAATATACAACTCTAAAAAATGATAAAAAATTATTTCTAGAGTTTCACTCATTCACCAACCAAAAGTAACAATCTTAGAGTTTAAAATAGCTCTCATCTTTTATTCCCTATCATAAACTGCACAAGAATCAAGAGGTCTTTTAAGGTGTTTTTCTATGGCAATGGGATGGTAGAAATTTAATGACTAAAAAACAGGAAAAGAGGGGTAAAACACCAGAATGGGTAAAAATGGACTTTTTTTAAATGAAACATAGAAGGAAATGGAAACACATATTTATGAGGAAATTATTTTTTGAAGAAATACCCAAAAGAGGATGAAAATTTTAAGGGAATAAGAAGATGAAATATTTACAAAACAAAAAACCTCTCCCTGTGACATAAGTGTTCTTTTTTCCGTTTCTTTTTTTTATTTTTTAAAAATTTGAACTTGAAACATATCTCAAAATAATCTAATAACCCATGTTTTTTCTCCTCAATACACTAATATTAATAGTTATAACAAGGTCAAGGTTTGAGAAATAGTTATTTTTTACCCGCCCAAGTGACAACCCATTTCTTTATATTAGTTTTTTGATTTTTGTTAACAAATTTGAATAACATATAAAAAATAACATAAATGAAAATACATTCCTATAACTCATTGAATTACAACCTATCCCTCGCACATAAAGAGATTCATTCCCTAAATCATATGATTCCATGATGAAAATTAATAAATAGATACCCAAAATAAAATCCTTTCCACACCATAGACTTAAATTTCAATAAATCATGCAATATAATTCCATGTTGATATTTTATGGGACAAGCTATAGGGCTTGTAATGTGGCTATCAAAGAAAAGGTTCTCATTGTCTTGAAGGGTATTTCAAAATGTGAATTAATGTAAGGTAATGGGAGGCTATTTGGGTATTGTGATTCTAATGTGATTCAAAAAATGCCACTATCATAATAACACACACCAAATTAGGAAATTCAATTAAAAAAATCATAGCTAAAGGTTATTTAATAGTCATAATGTTGTGATATTGAGTGTAATCCATAGTTTTTTAGGAATAATTGATGACATGAGTTGACCAAGAACATCGTTCTTATCTATATCAAAAGAATCACACATTAATTCAAAAGGTAAAGTCCAATACGATGGTCAGATTATTGAGGAAGAAGTAAGAACAGATTTATGTTCATTTAAGGCTCTCTTGTAATCCTCGTCGAAATGGAATGAAACATCATTTTGGAGTAGCCGAGTGTGTGGGAGGGAAATCCAACAATAGTTATGGATGAATTTCCGATAACATCGGCATGACTAAGGAATGAATAGATGTTTTGAGCTGTTACGGGTTAAGGAAGTGACTAGATCACCTCAATTTTAGAAAGATCATCATGAATACCATATTTTGAAATTATGCTCCAAAGAAAATCACATTAGTAATCATGAAGTGAAATTTCTTAAAATTCTTCAAAAGGTTACATTTGACACACTTTTAAAGGATTATAGAGAGAGAGAATGAATGTAGTGTTCAAATGAATCACCATAAATGGTAACGTCATCCATGAATACCTCTATGTAGTGCTTAGTGAATTCTAAAAGGTACTCATAATACACCACTACAATGTTACAAGGGAATTGCAAAGGCCAAATGGCATTTTACTATATGCATATTCTCTAAAGGGGAAAGTGAATGTAGTCAATTCCTGGTCCTAAGTTAAGATTGGGATTTGGAAGTAAGTGGTGAATATATCAAGAATGCAATATGTTGACATACTAGATGATATTAATGAATTTTATCAAGGAAAAGAATATGGTAGTGATATATTCATGTTTCAGCATTCACTTTTTGGTAATCTGTACACACATTCCATTTGTTTTTACTTGATTTGTGACCATATTTCTTTGTTCATTCATGACAACAGTTATCCCACCCTTCTTAGGTACCACTTGAATTTAAATAACCCATTCACTATCAGAAATTGGGTAGATAATACCATATTAGAAAAGATTGGTAATCTCTTCCTTAATAACTTCAAGTATGAGTGGATTTAGTCTTCTTCATGGTTTTCTGATTGGTTTGGATGATTATTCAATATTGATGTGATGAATACAAAGTGTAGGGTTGATTCAGGGTATGTTATCTATTTTCCAAAATAAGCCATTTTTTCATCTAACACCTTAAAAAGTTTAGAATCCTTGGTTTCAGTAAGTGTAAAAGATACAGTGATAAGATAACTATGATCAGGGAAAAGGAATTCATATTTCAAGTGTGCAGGAAGAGGTTTCAAAAGAGTCTCATCTTTCTTTTGGGGTATAGAAAACTCAAGATAAAGGAAGGTCTTTCAATTAGTTTTGATTCATATTATTGAGTATTATCCAAGGTAAAATAGTATATATGAGATTTGATATGGGATTTACAAGTGTTTTCATGATCCTGGATATTGATGGATTCTATGAACGAAAGGTTAACATAAAATTCCCCATTAATGAATTTTTTAATCATGGTGAAAATTTCACAATCTCAACTCTAATTATAACATGATGAAAATGATGGAATATGGTTCAAATGACTATCATAAGTATCCTCAAAGCATTTATGGAGAAGTCAGAGTGATCCTTGGATGGGTATCACATGGCTTGAAAAATGTTTAACATGACTAGTTGGTCATCAAATTCAATGGATATGATTCCCAAATGAACATCATTCTTAGTTCGTTTTGTTAGGTGGAATGGTATTACTATAATAAAGATATATCAAGAATAGTTTGTATTACCTTCCATGTCAAGAACATATTAATCAGATTTTATGATAAGATCATTAACCTGGACAATGACCTCCTCGATTATTCTTTTACGACTTTCTATACATCGATTATCCAATTAGATGACAACACTTGTTGGGTATGGGGGACCTATACTATGATTAGAGAAGATAGATTTGGGAATGACATGTATTGATGTTCTAGGGTCTATGAGTGCATCATAGAAGTTAGAACTCCCTATTTGGAAGGGAACAATCAATGTCCCTAGGTATTTTCACTTCATGGGTATGAAATGCAAGGTTGAAACATTCTCAATAGTCTTAAGTTGTCTCTTATGGGTGTATAACTCTTTAATAAATGTAGCCTACTTAAGAATCTGCATGATATCATCTAATAGGGGTATTTTCACTTCAACATGTCTAAAAATTTCTAGAATTTTATGATCGGGTTCAGTTGACTTCATTGGCTCAGAAATGGCTTGAGGAAAAGCAATTGGGTTTCTTAGAGGAATAGAAGGAGGTGAGTGAGTTGTTTCATGTTCCTTTTTTGGTTTATTTTTCTTTTCTCATTTTCTAGGTTAAAATTTAATGGAGTGTTATAGGACTCATCATGAGGAATAGTAGTTTTCTTTCTCTAATCTATGTGATATTGCACATATATTACCCTTGATGTTGTGTAATGATTGTGTTTAGAGTTGGGAAGAATTTTGTTTTTGTTTCTGGTATAAATGTGATGAATGTTGAGAAATTTTGATTTAAATGTTTTTTAGGATTGAATGGGTGAAGGGGAAAAAATATTCTATTGTACATTACCATGATTTCATGGAAGAAGAGAATTTTCTTAAATTGGGATAGCTTTTATATTGGTTCTTGGGAAAGTGCTTGTATTGGGTTGGGAATTGGGAAGGCTCATTATGATAGGGGAATACAGGAGTAGAAAAGCGAGGATTGAACCTTTGAGGATGAGAAACCAAAGGATAAGGTTGTTGGAAGTTACCAACACCTTGACCATATTGGAATTGGCTTGGGTTTTGAGGAGGAAATTGAGGGGTATTAGAAATGGGATTACCATAACTCAATCATGGGTTAAAGGTAGAAGATAAGGGCTTAGAGTGGCATTGGATGAATTTCTAATGAACTGGCCTAATTGTTGAGGTTTGGTTTTCTCTAGGCATATGCTTCATTTATATTCATTGGTCTGGATGAATCAGATGGATCCTCTAGAAGTTGTGGACATGTGTAAGTTGAATGATCTAGTGAGCTACAGATTCCCAATTCTTGATAGGTATAGGGAATATATATTTTGATAAGATGAATTTGGGGATTCAGAGGCCACAAATAGTTAATAGACAAGACCTGTAAGTTCACTCATCCACTCATTCATCTTGTTGGGATCCATGGATTGATTTTCTTGGACATGTTTGACATGAGCATTATCTGGAGTATAGAATTACTATGTGTTTTAATCCATATTTCTTATAAGATATCATATAGGTGTAGGAGTTTTATCAAAAATATAACTTCCACTTATGGCATCAATGATAGGTATCTTCATATCCAATAACCCCTCATAAAATTATTTCATCAAGATTTGGTCTTTGATGTTACAGCGTTGGAATGTTTCCACAAGATTTTTGAACCTCTCCCAATACTTATGGAGTGATTCATTAAAGAATTAACAGATAAAACTTATTTTAATTTCGATAGAAATAGTGTGACAAGAAGGAATGATTTTTTCTAAAAAGAGATGCTTCATGTGAATCCATGAGTTTATATAACCATGATGGAGGAAGTAGATCCATGACAAGGTATATTTAGGTAGGGAGAAAGGTAATGCTCCCTTTTTTCTTTATAAAACCCTTGATGCTTAATGGTAGAGCACACCACAAGGAGTTATTTGAGATAAAGATTATTATCCTCACCGACTAGTCCATGTAAATGAGGTAGAAGATGAATAAAACCCAATTTGAGTTCAAAAGAAACATTAATATTTGGATATTGAATACCAAGGGGTCGGTAATTCATATCATGTGTACTGAGTTATTTTAAGGTTTTTTCCTAAGGATTTTGCATAACTATTTCAATTGGTAGAACAAAGAGTGGTTCTGGGGTGATTTGAGTATCCCTAATGTTTCTCCCAAGATGGAGACTATTTCACTCTTTTTGAAGATCCAATATATCTAAGGGATTTTTTTGGAGGCTACATGGAATTCAGAGAAGTATGGAAATCATAAGCTGGTAGGATTTTTTTCCTTTTTATTCGTTTTTGATTTTTATGCGAAGGAAATATTTTATTTATGTGTTTTTTTTGCAGATGTTTTTGGTTTTTTTTTTATTTTTTTAAAAAAAATTAAACAAAATACATAAGGAAACATACCCATAAATTACACCATTTGAAGTGAGATGGATTTTTGATTATTTAACGTCCAAGGGTGTGGTACTATGCTAATGTGTGTAGTGGCACTTAGGACGAATCCTCAATTATGGTACAAATTTTAGAGTCAATTGTTCTTAGTAGCTTGTATTTTTTTGGTGGGGGTCAGATTTTAGATAAAACGATTTATTAATAAATATTTATTTAACAATTTAATAATTATTGGGGTGAGTTCATTATTTTGGATTTAGGTTTATGATATCATTGATCTTTTATTTATATTGAATTAAATTAACACCAACATCACAAGATAATTTTGATTGAAATAACCATGTGTTAATGTTTTAATATAATCCTCAACATAACTAGGGTTTCAATATCAATTAAAACTCGTTTGTGGTAGTTTATTTATAGTTCTAATAATCAATGGAATGCACAGTTTAAACAAAATATGTCATTAATCACTGACATTTTACGTTCAACATACACAATGTTAACCTAAGTAATATTGAACGAGAAAAATAACTTATTCACTTAATATCACTAAATTATGAATCACCCAAATTGTAGATTAACTCATCCAATGAGATACTTATTAATCTTCTTGTAATGCTTATCATGATGTGTTTAAAATAATATAAAAGAATTTGACTAGAAAAGAGTGTTGCGGAAAACACCCACATGAAATGTGAAGAGAGGTAAAATCATACTTTAGATTGAATGAGAAAGAGAAAGAAGAGAATGGTTTTCAACTTATTTTAAAATATATTAAGAGAATTAATATTAAAATACAAATGATCGATTAGAATAATATATTTTGAATAAACTTTCATTCATATTGAAACAAAATTATAACAAAACACTTACAGTATTAAAAATGAAAACAAATGAAGAACATTAAAAAGAGATATGAGGAAGGTTATATCAAGGGAAAACATGGGTTTTCAAGGTTATATCAGGAATTTGGAGTGGTTTTGGTCATGCTAATGTATCCTTGTCTATTCTAAAGTTACAACTCTTTGCAAGGAGAAGAAGGGGGTGTATTTATAACCTAAGGACGGGGACTTTTTTGTTTCAAATATTCCCTCCACTTGGCTTGCAAATTCAATATTCCCAAATACAGAATCTAGAGAAATATCCTTCTTAAAAGATGTATATATGAATCTTTAAATCCTAACCTATAAATTTGGAAGCCATTTGACTTAAGGATACAATGATATGGTAGTTTTATTAAACAATTTTAATCTATCCATTTCAATCCATACTTTTTGATGTCTAAGATGTGAAGGGTTTTTGAATATGAAGATGCCCTCAAATATAAACCATTTGTTCTAAAAACAAGACCATATATATAAATTGGATTTAAAATGAAAAATATCAGCTCAAATGGATGTCTTATCAAGATAAAAGTGATTAAATGTGTTCTAATTTTAATTCTTGGACATAATGATGTGATGGATTTCAAAGGATAATTTGAGCCCATTATGTGGTAGTTGGGCATTAAAATTGGTATCCATGATTCCTATGGATAACAATAAAATATGTTGGAGTCTCATCAAATTTTATTTTCAATATTGATCCCATAAATTCAAACATCAATGATGGTCCAATTTTTTAATAGATTCATTGGGCCTTCCTGTTTAAACAATTTAGGCTTTCTAATGGATGAATTGGGAAAAGTATCCTTATAATGATATCTCTAAAATAGAATAATAATCAATGAAAAATAAAAATCTCAAAAATTTTATTTTTATTATGATATTTTTTATTAAAACATTAAACTAACTCAAATATAGATTAATACAAATATTCCTCAAAAATTATATTGAATAGGAAAGCATTAATATTTCACAGAAATTATGAAATTTTCTTTAATAATTAGTAAAGGGAGTAAACAAAAAGTTATGAATAAACTAATAACATCATATATCTCAAAAATAGTCACAAATCCAAAGACAAAAAAGTTTAGTGCTATGTAGATTAGCTACAAAAAATTCTTATTTTACTACCTTGTGAACATTTCTCCATAATCATTATCCTCTAGAAATTTTCACATATATCACACCTGATATAATCATCTATATAAGTTGGGGAGTGGAAACATAATAAAGGGTTTACTTCAAATTCTTATTAAGGGGTAACATAACAAATACCGAAATTGTTAGATCATAAACTCGCATAAAATCATGAATAATAAAAAATATATGATTTAAAATAACATAAAACAATAAGTATTGACCAAGATAATGAAAAATGGAAATAAAATTTCAATTTATAACACTTTTTCTATAACATGATAAAATTAAACATGAGTCACCTAATAATATTCATTAATATATGAAATAAAGGAAAAAAACATAAATTTAGGATTTCTTATCACAGTGATGTTGGCTACCTATCAACCCTTTCACTAAAAAATTATGAGTAAAGATAAATCCCATCACACACACCATTTTTAACCAAGTTACCCACTGTCCTATTCACACATAATATTGTGAGAGTATATTAATTCCATCACACTCACCCTTTATGAACCTAGTGACTTGCTAACTTTTTCACATGTAAAATTTTGAGTAAATATTAATACAATAAAAAACACCATTTATAAGCCTAGAGACTCACTACCATGTACATATAAAATTTATTTCTCATGATATATAATATTTTACAAAATAAATTACATGGAGATATATGTCTAACCCATCTCATAATCCACACAATTTTGTGCCACTTGAAAAATAAAAAATCTAACATCTTATAAAGAACACCTGAAAAAACAATGAGTTTCATAAATCATTCAAAACAATTAGGCAACAAAAACATAAGAAATCATAGAATATAAAAACACTCATTTTCTAATGGAAATCACACCATAATAACCTATAAAGGGTAATAAAAAATAACATAATGAAAGATAAAACATTGAGGTAAAATAAAGGTGAAATAAAAAAGTTTTCATAAAACCGTTAACACATTTTCTTAAAAGATGAGCCATAAATTACTCTTAAAAACATTTTTTAGAAAGGAAATACTTTTTTTTCAAATCCTCATTATAAATAGTTCAAAATGAATGATCCTTGAAATTAAATAATGGTTATAAAAAATGATAAGTGAGAATACATTGAAATATTAAACTTTAAATATAATCCTAAATAAAATATATGTAAAAACTAGATAGTCTTTTGAACAAGAGGATGTGAAAATACTTTGAAAATTTTTACATTCAAAAATAAACATTCATAATGGACACTTAATAACAATAATTTTTTTCAAGGTTAAGTGGGAAAAACATGAAAAATATTACTTTTGAAAAAATATTATATAATAGAAACATGAAAATGATATGAAGTTTTAGTAATGGAAAGTCAAAATAAGTCAATAAGTTTTACTTTTAAAAATAATATATAATAAAGGAAACTTTAAAGAACATATAAATGTTATCAAATTAAAATGTGGAGTGGAAGAAAAAAAATATTTTAGAAAGATAGAAAACCCATTTGAACATTTTTAAATAATCATTAAGAAAAACCACATCATTAAAAAAATTAAACCTTTTCTAAAAGAGAAATAATGTGGAATAAATGGATAATTAGAGATAAGTGAAATTATCATTTCCACTATGTAAAGGAGAAAATTGGTGTGAAGTAGGAACATGTGCATGGAAGAAAAGGTCATTTAAAATATAATAATGTGTTTTTGGGTGAGGGTTATATGGATAGTAAAAGGTAGTAGTTTCATGGTGTAATTTGAAGGATAGTTGTGTGTTTGAAAGGGTTTATGTAACCCCCTTTTTGAAGAGGGGAAAAAACTTTTTGAAATACCCTTTATATTTTAATAATTCCGCAACACTATTCCAAGGACAATGGATCAAAAGATTCCAAATAATGATGATTGAGGTGTATTTGGGACGATAAATACTCAACCTAGACTTTTCCCACATGTTTTAAACAAGTTATAGGGTTTTCACCATTATGTTTTTACATTTTACCCTTTTAATTTATGAATAGGTAACTAGTTTTAAAGTATGAAATTTAATGTTTTATTATGAATATATAATAACCCATATAAAAAATTTATGTTTTAGGGAACTATATTTAATGTTTATTTAATTAAATTCAAATTTTAAATAATATAAAATTTACTTTTAAATTAAAACGGATAATATGCATAAAGATTGTTTTAGTAAGAAACTGGCATTATCACCCCTATGGATTATTAATCATATTTAATAATGATTAAAAATTAAATGAAGGTTAATATATTTATTTAGGGGTTTATACATCACATTATATTAATTATTTAATTGAGATCAATTTTATTGATTTGATAGAAATTCTTCGATATTAATAATGAACCAATTTTAAAATAATTATTTTGTCACTATCGTGGTAATTAAAATTAATACAAAAAACCTAAATTATATATGTAAAAATTAATTATTCCATGTTAAATATTTTTAACAAAATAATTTTATCAAATTAACTTTTTATGTGTGGTTAAATTTATCTTAACATTAGTACATGTGTCGCATAAAAACCATTTTTTAAATGAATATTTTTAAGAAAAAATATTTATTATTTGGGTTGAATTATAAATGGATTTTATTATACTAAATTTAAAATAATTATTTCCATTAAAATAGTATTTATTTAGAACAAAATAGATCAAAAACTTCAATTTATCAATTTATAATTAATTAAATAAAACAGTCAAAAAAATTTCATTAAAAAAACAAAAAAAATTAAAATTCATGATCATGTATTTATAAATTAAACATAGAATTTAAAAATGATCTCTTATAATTTTCAATATATAATTTTATAGGAAAATGTTAAAAAAATATAATTCATATAATGTTGATGGTTTTATTAAAATTAGTATTTTCATCATTCACATAATTTTTTTAGAAATATATCAAATATTTACCATAAATTAATTTAATTCTGAGGAATTCAAAAATAAATTTTAATTTATCAAATTTAAATTATATAATTATAAAATTTATTTTTTTAAAATTAAAAATATAATATGAATAATATAAATTTTATTTAAAATAATCCATTCAATATTAACTCATTTTAATTGTATACCATCTAAAGGTAATAACTGATAATAGTTTACCATCTTAGTGTTTATTATAGTTTTATAGATAATTCCATCATAATGTTATGTTGTTTACTAGTAGTGTAGCTTATGACACATGTAATAGAAAAAATTATGTTTCTAATGGATCCAAAATCTTCAGTCGTTAAATATATGATATTCTTTCCCGATTCGACCATTGTTCTAAGGATGGAATTCAAAGAAGTAATAGGATATTAAAAAACCAAGAACTGCATATCTAAAATAAAAATTAAAATAAAAACATAAGTTGGCTGAGATATGTAATAATTGAACATGTATTCAATTTAGGAGTTATTTATCCATGCTTGTAAAAATGTAAACAACTGGGTAAATCCAATATTAAAAAAATACCTACATCAATAAGGAATTGCAGATGATTTAAATATCTTACCCATATTGTAATATTTTTCCTTTGATGTCACTAAAAATAGGTTCTCAACCCTCTAATCTTTCATTACCACCAAGATACATCTACTCCATCATATTCAATCTCAATGATCACTCTAATAATGAAACTGGATAACCCTTGAGTAATTATATTATCTAGGTCTAAATAAATAGATTTTATTAGTCTAATAAATAATAAAATTAATTAATAAAGTATTGAATTTATTCCCTTAACTTTTTCTATGACTTTGAACTATCGCAGTATCTAGTGTGATCAATACTTATCTCATAAATTTGATAAAAACACATTCCAAAATAAAGAACAGTCTCATATTCTCTATTTGAAATCAATTTTATGAGATATATGTATTTTATTAGAAATAAAAGTGTGCAGACTAAAAAATATATAATATCTTTATTATATGATTACCAACCCTCTAGGGTGGACACATTTCAATGATGACTCCATGTTTCATCCAAAAATGGAACATAAAAATATTCCAAATAATTAGACATCCAAAAAATCACATCACCATAGATTTCATTGGATTATTTTTTATTTTTGTAATAACTGTAAATTCACCCATAAACATTAAATACATAGAGCTTCACCAAAACCCTACCTTAAGGTAAACACTTATCCTCATGATCGATGAATAAATAAAAAAGGTCACAAGGTCATCCACTCAGATAAATTTACCATTTTAACCATGGTGAGATCTCAAGACATTGAAAACTCAAAATTGAGCAATTTCTTGACTAGAAATATTTTAGATCAGCACATCATCCCTATCTTAAGCCTTTTAATTCTCAAAAATGAAATTATTTGGCTTTATAAAAGTAAGATAAAAAAACATGTGAAGAAAATGACCCACCACCACACATACTTACGGCATGTAACATCCTAAACTCTAGTAACCCAAATATGGTGTTTTCTATTTTAATGTACTAACTAGGTAGTCACTTAAATTTTTTTTCAAGCTGGTTGGTCCCATGGAATCAAGAACGCCTCCCCATACATCAGAGGGTGATGACTAGGAGTGAGGGTCAAATAATGGTACAGTCTGAAGACTATACCCTCGCGATTAGAGTTGCATAGTAGTATATAATAATTTCATCAATGGTTAAAAAATTATATAATAATGGAAATGAAAATAAATCATATAAACTAGAAAATCAAAATATAATATAGTTAGGCATGTTTATGTGTAGTTGAATTGTATAATAAGAAGACATAAAGTAAGAAATGCATATAAAACACACACAAAAAAGAACATGAGCCCAAAATTTTAACTCTATGACCATCCTGGGAATTGTCTTAGTCTTATACCCTAATGATCCCAAGGATAAGTGTTAAAAACAAGCATAATCCATAATGTTGAATCTGTAACTAGGAGATTTGTTTGGGTGCCAACAATAACGTAAATAGGATGTGAGAGAAACTAAGTAATCCTCCACCAATAGTGTCTAATTTTATGCAGTCTGTTAGTATAAAGTACACTAGCGTATAGGTATATCAATAAGGAATTAAATAAATAATTTTAAATAATTTTTCTTGGGTACCTCAATGGACACTTATCCAACCATACCTTCTTCGGTCTTGGCTATTATACCTCTGAACACATGCCTCCATGTATATAGCTATAAAATTTATATAATAATTTTTATGTAAATATTCACTATATTCATAATATCATATATAGGAATATATATAGATACATATTACTAGCTAGTACCCGAGGCCTAAGACCAAGGAATCCACATAATAGAGGCACAAGAATAATTTAATTAATTATGTAATTTGACAAAACATCCCAACTAGGGAACAAAACCAATATAAAAGTATAATAGTTATATAGGAAAAGGGTAACCCAACAACATCTATGTATTAAGGTGAACAAGAATTTCATAAATCTCATTTTTCCTATGATACGATCCATGTAATTCCTACTTGGGAACCCAAATATCTTACATGATGTAATGAAAATAAATTAACCAATGAGCCCATCCAAGGCATTCCAAATAATAAACTTTGGTATCTCTCCATGTTCTATTACAATTCATTTACCAATGATCCTATCCAAGGAGTTCTATATATAGAATATAGGTATCAACCATGGCATAAAAAAATTCATTTAACCGATTTTCGCCTCCAAGTTGTTCCATGTATGGAACCCAAGTGTCTCTCATGGAAAATTTAGTTTCAATCATCTTATAATCCCATCCATGGCCTTATTTAAAAGGATAACGAGTTTTTATCAATGCATACATAAATCATTAAACCTATTATCCTATCCAACGCATTACATATATGAAACACAAGTATGAGTCATGGATTAATAAAATTCAACTAACTATTTAAAATTTAATTAATGAAGAAGGCCATTTTAGTAATCATGCTGAAACACAATCCAAGTATGAATAATAAATTAACCATTTCTATAATCATTCTATATAAAACATCCCTCACATAATTTAGATCTTTCCATTTATAATAAATTAAGAAGGCCATGGGAAGTTCTATTCCATTTATCAATCAAATATATCTCAATTTTATTTTTCCCTTTTTATTAAATAAGGTAGTGTACCTTATAGGTGGTTATATTATAAAAAATTTTCATAGTTTTCATAACATTACAGTTTACAGAATTGAATCATTTATTTTGTGAGTGATATTTCAATACACCTCAAAAGGTGATGAAATCCTAAGGAATTTTTTTTTGTTCACAAGAATCTAAAATAACACACCAAAAATGGTGGTTTAATTCCATCATCATAGAATAGTGGAAAAAGGAATTTATGTATCAATCCCAAAAAATGGTGGTTCATGTTGTGATAGAAGACTTATGGAGATGAAATTTTATGAAAATGATTATCTAATTTCGGATGTTTGCATTTTCATATATAATTTCACATTTTGGAAGTGATGCACAGAAAACATGACGAATGATCTCAAATAGAAATATCATTCCCTATGGAAAAGAAAACAAACAAGGGTGGTAGGAGTATTCTTAGACTTACCTCTACGATCCTAACTCAATGAATTATTGTTGAATTCAAGACCGAGTGAAGGAGAACCCACAATGGATGGCGCGAAGATGAGGAGTGCATGAGAGTGGATTCTAGGGAAATAAAGGAGGAAAAGTGGTGAAAACCCTTTAAATATGGTAGGGATAAATGTTAATTTCACCACATTTAATGAACTTCCAAGTTTGATATCATGGTTTGGAAAACCATGTCCAATCATGCAGTGTCACTGTCTGAGGACACCTTCACCTCACATGGATCATGCGTGGTTGGATAAACCTAATGTATCTCATGTGGTTCTCTGCTACATTTTTCTACATTCATATCAATTGTACATGTATCCACGTGTGTAAAATTTGTCAAATTGTGTGGAATACCTTATAGGGCCTCATGGTTTCCCCTTCAGAGATTCCTCATTTTAAGAAAACATGTGCACATATATGCTTCTCCCAAAAATGAATCTTTGGAGACCAAAACCTCTAAAACTCATACTAAATTCTGATACACTTCTCATTCCCTAATCATCATTTAAAAATATAACTTTTAAGTGTTATAATACTCATATTATCTTTGAATGTATTATTATAATTAATCCAATATAAAAATGATAATATTAAATTCCATAAAAAGTTCCACAGTTCAAAAACATATGGACATACATTTATATTACATTAGTAAAATATACAAGAGATTTCATACCAGGGTATAAAATAATTTCATAGTATTAGGAGACTAGATACATACATAATTTCCATATTTCATTACAAGACTAAGAAAACATGAAACATTATTGAAAAAATTATTATTTATCTTATAATCATTCAAATTTATTTATTGATACCATTGTGAAACTAAAACAATAAAGGGTCATCTCATATTCTTTGTAATGTAAATCACACAATAGAATCTATCATTAATATATAAGGAATAACAAATATGGAAGGGTGAATAATTTTTATAAATTCCAAGTATTCAATAATTAATACATGGATGATATCAATCTAGTAATAACATTGATAATAACAACTTATTTCTTAATGATGAAATTCATAATTCCAAAAATTTAAATCCTCTATTGAGAACTAAACCAAAAATTTATTAATAATTGGGTAGGTAATGAAAAAAATAACCAAACAAAAATTAAAACATGTAAAACTAATTATGTCTTGAGCCCTATAAATGCATCAAGGGTCTATATAATTTATGTCCTCGCCTACTATAAACACATGTCCAATCCATTGTTCATATATTGAATGATTAATGAAATAGGATATAAATATACCTTAATAATAAATAAATATCTATATTGAATCTAGAATACAAAATTTTTATATTTCAAAATTAAAATAACAATCTTATTTGATATTTTACATTAAGAAAATCCATATATAGAAATTTTATATGGTTAATAAAATATTTAAATGATATATATATCCATTATATAAAATAATATGGAAATAATATCCAAATAATAATGAATATTGATAGAGAATATAACTTTATGTAACTGAGAATATTCCTTGTGAACGAAATGTGGTATAAACCCTAAATAATTAATATATTAAACAAGAAAATTAATTCATCAGAAATTAAGGTTTTTAATTAAGGAAAAAATTAATTAGAGATTAAAATTAAAGATAAATTTTAAAAATAATTTTCTTAAAACATTAATAATATTTTCATTAAGATGAAGTTATAAAACACTTTGAAAATACTTTTCAAAAGGTTTAAAATTAAAATTAAAAATTTATTTTTAAAGAAAATTATAAAAATTTGAATCTTAAAAATAAAATATGCTAAATTAAGTAAATATTGAGCATGAGAAAAATTATTCACAATTAAAATGAAACCCATTTTTTAAATAATTTTGAAAATTAATATTCCTTTATTTTTTAGAAACTTTTAAAAATGAAAAATTTATAAAATAATGGGATATATTTTTTTTATTAAAAAAAGATATAAACATGTAAATTAATCTTTATAATTAAAAATAATTATGAAGACATGAAATTTTGATAATGTGGTAAACATTGAAAAGAATTCCATCAGACTTTTGTAAATTGATTTAAAATGACTCATTTGATAAATGATGAAAATATTCATTTACAAATTTTGAATATAAATTATAAGTTGAAAAAAATTCCTTAATAAATAATTGAATTATAAAAAAACTTTTTAATACCAAATAAATAATACGGATATGCAATAGAATGGTTCCTGCAGAAACCGTGATATATTATTGAATTGTATTATAAACAACCTTTTAGGGTATTTGAGAACCAAAGAGGTTGAAAATGGAAAGTATAATTTTAAACCATTAAAATAATAAGGTGAAAAAAATAGATGTTTTTTTAGATAGAAATAGAATAAAAATCCCCAAAAAAAAGAATCAAGCATCAACACCCTTAATTAAAAGGGATATTAAAACATAAAACCTTACCTTGGATTCCTAATTATTTAGATAAATTACAACCTACTATATAATAAATTTATATGTACTATTAATCTATATCAGTTTCATATTTATTTATTTATTTCTAGATAACATTCATTGATAACATAATTTTTTTATCTCATTATAATTGATTTTTAAAATCAATCATTTAGGTGTTAACTACTTCATATGTTTTGATTCGGTGGTTTTTCTCCTTGCAGCCTGGTCATTGTTTCATCCACTATAGAATAATAATAATAACATATATATCATATTTATACATTAAATACTCTTTCAAAACCATTCATGAAATGTCGTAATAAAAATTTAAATATGTTGCTGGTGGAGGTGATAGTCTGAACGTACGCCAGTATGATGTTTTAATTTTTATTGAATAAAAATTAAGGAATGTATATATATTAATTTATCTTTTATAAAAATTAATAATTTCATAAATATACTATTTATATTCATTACATATAAATTTATTACCAACCATGTGTGGGGTGATGAAAAATGAAATATGTCGCTTCATGGAGATGGTAGTTTCCACATATACATGAGTGAAATTTTCATTTTACATTAGATGGAAATGAGATAAAAATTGTTTTACCATTAACATTAAAAATATGTTTACTAAATATAATTATATTAATTTTTATAATATATTATTATATAAAATTTAGACATTTTTTTTGAATAAAAAAATGATCTTGGAAAGAACATATAACTTTTCATTGGATGACCTCATTTGAAAAACACCTGAAATATTTTTGGATGGATCCTTTGGGAATACTATAACCTATAGTTCACGTATAAGGGTTTCATAAGGATATTTTGGTAAAAATTGGATAATCTAATTGAGCTTTTTTTGTGTCTATAAGTTAGGAGATGTGGTAACCTTTTTCAAGTGAGGGGAGTGAAAACTATGGAAATACCCTTAACATTAAAATAATATAATTTTATTTCCCTGGAATGTGGTAAAATAGTTACATAGTCTCAGTTATAGGATAATTTTAGGACTAAATTCACTTAACCAATCAAATTTTGAAATGTTTTACTGATATTTCAATCCTTATATCTTATTTTGACCCTTACTATGGTGGAAAACTTTTTACCATGGTAACTATTCAGTATGAATACAAATGAAATGGGTATTATTACATTAATTTAACATGATTATTCAAAATTTGGAATCAATTTTATATGATTCAATTATTATAGGTTGTAAAAATTAATTTTAAAATAAGTATAAAGAATATAATGAAAACAATTAGGAAAAAAATATGTTAAAAAGTGATTTTAAAACAAAATCATGTAAAAAATTGATTCTCTTGATATTTATAGGTTTATAAATAAAAAAATAAGAGTTATATAAATTTAAAATATATTAAAAAAAAATTTAACATTGTAATTACTTATTTAAATAAAATGATAAAAATAGTTCTTTTATTAGAACAAAACATCACTTATGTTTTAAAAGGTCAAACATAGATTTCTAAATTCAAATTATTTTTTAATGATTTATTTTACTTATTAAACAAATTTTTAAATGATAAAAAATTTTTTGCAACAATTCAGTATTTCTTTACCAAAACAATGTAATAAAAGTTATAGTTTTTATAAACTCGTTATTATTTAATATTCACCTAAAAATAAACCTTTTTAGAAAACCCAATAATACACCCTATGATAATCTTGATAGGATATATTCAAAAAATTTGTTTAATTTATATAATTCAATTTATAAAATTTAATAAGTTATCTTTTAAATATATTCTTGAATATATTTGTAATCTTTTTTATATAATGGTGAGGTAATATGTTGTTCTTTTTATTATAGTTCAATAGTATAGTGATTACCCAATGTAGTAGAGTATTGGGTATTAAATCCCCCCATTTTGTAATTCAATCCACAAAATTAATGATATACACTATTTCATAATCTATTATGGGTAATTAGTAACTATTCTTCCTTTGGTTCTCACCATTCTTCTTCTCTCTTAGGATTAATCTGATGATCCTTTACCAACTAAGTCATCGAATTACGAAACACTTTCTCTCTAGTGTTATTATTGTTGAGTCAATAAGGTTTTCTTATTACTTTTCCATTATTTCATGTTTGGGGAGATTATTGAGTCAATAAGGTTTCCTTATAAATTTTCCATTCTATATTATTTTGAAAATCACAAACACTTTATCTTAAGGAAAATTTCATTTTTACCGTATGTTTTATTTTCATAAGGAAATTTTTCCTTCGTTATGGAAATTTATCCTTACAGTTTTTTCATTGTTCATTTTGTCTATGTATAAAATTTGGTTTCATATCCAAAACCTCATAATCATATATATATATATAAATAATTCTATTCTCAGGATCCAAATTCAGGTTCTGAATTCTCTGAATTCAGACTCTAGACTCTTATGAGTTCTGACTCTGAGTTCTTTGATTTCAGACTCTGAACTCTTATGAGTTCTGACTCCGAGTTCTATGAATTCAGACTCCAAAATCTTATGAGTTCTAACTCCTCGTTCTCTGAATTCAGACTCCAAACTCTTCTGAGTTCATACTTTGAATTCATATGAATTCAGATTCTGAACTTTCGAAGCTCAGGTTTTGAATTCTTGGGAATCCAGATTTCGAATTTCCTTGAAATTCATACTTCATAATTCTATTTAATTTAGGTTATGAATTCCTTGGAAAAAAAATTCAAATATCCTCGTATTATGGACTCTGAATAGTTTCTGGGTAGGCATCTAACTTTCATTTTTACATACATTCTGAAAAATGAATTTGCTTAAGTAGCCATATCTTTTCTTACTCATGTTTTGTTTATAAAAGGATTTTGTACATTCAGTTACTAATTAACCTTTGTTTGAGTGGGACATGTACAGGTCCCTCTAAAATTCAAGGAAATATATGATCGTTGGGGGAGAAAGCCAACTGTTGGAGTTGTGCATATAAATAGGAGCTCATTTGAAATAACTCTAGACAATAAGTTGATGAATCCAGAGCTTACATGTTGTTGAAGTGATTTCAAGAGAGAGGAGCTCTTATATACTCTCAGGATTCATGCAAAAAATTTGAAAGGCTTCTTAAAACTTTTCTTCATGCATAATTGCTTTGTGCAGAGGTGTCATTTCCTCAAAATCAGAGACATCAGGTTGTGAAGTCAGAGGTGCCGATTTCCATAAAAATCATGGGCATGCGAGGATAGAAAGTCAGATACTGATCTTTGGATTGATGGCTTACTTGGGTTTGGGTAAGACTGACTTTCTTGAATGTATAAATCAGGGGACCTTTATCCAAGATTTTTTGATACCCTTCTCTTTGGGTTAAAATATTTACTACTTGTTACTTGTAGTGTTTCAATTTTGTTTTCCGCAGTAATTTTGGTTGTTGAGGAAATTATAACTATCTTATACATCCTTAGACTTATACTATGATTAAATGCAATTCTATATGCTTTAAGGTAGAATCATTGTTGTTGTAAACTTTTGTTAAGATTCATTTCTATAATCTCTTTTTTGGAATTACATTTCTGGAATCAAGCAAGTTATTAGAACGCAGAGGTGTTGTGAATTTTTTTCACACAAAATTTCCATAAGGATTTTATTAAGTATACAATTCACCCCCCCCCCCCCTCTTATATATTTAGTATCATCTCCATTGTTTGATTCTAAAATCTGTATCATATCTATCTTTATATCGATCCAAAAATTGGTATCAGAGGGTTGGTTCAATCTGAATTAATCGCATGATTAGATTTAGAAGAGAAATAATCTTCTTCACTTTTTTATAATCAGATTTTCAGACTCATAAAGTCCAGATTCATATTTTTCTTAGAGATACTCTAGTTCTATTTTACTTTCTTAGGATTTTTTTTCAAACTTTTATTACTATCAAGTTTGTGTGGAAAGATTTTCCTCAAGATGGAAGGTTTAAATTTCGGTTCTATTAACAATATAAATATTACAAGACCTCCTATTTTTGATGGAAATGATTATGAGTACTGGAGAGATAGGATGAATACTTTTGTTAGTAATGAAAGAGTTGATAACTACCTGATTCTAATAGGAGACTATAAGATTCCTAATAAATAATTGAGAACTTTTACTAATCAGGAGAAATCTGAATATCAAGAAAATTTCAGAGTCAGAAATATATTTCTATGTTCCCTGACTAGGAAGATATATAGTCAAATATCTTCTTGTAAAGCTGAAAATAGTATTTGGAAGAAACTTGAAGTTACAAATTTTGGTACTTCTAACTTTATTGAGACAATAAGAGCTATGTTGAGAGCTGAATACCATGGCTTCAACATTCCTTATGGAGAACCTATAAGCAAAGTTCATCAAATGTTTATGACTATTGTGAATATATTATAGTATTTGGGAGAAAATGGTTTGGATTATGAGGCCCTTGAAGATAATATCATAGACATTATGCCAAATAAGTGGGAGTCTAAGAGGACATAAATTGATGAGAACAAGAAAGACACCCAGATTCCATTATATGAGCTGTTTAGAACTGTTCTTCAGCATGAGACTGGAATGAAGAGAGATGTTGATAATGTAAAAATGAAGAATGATAATGGAGGAGTTTCTTTTATAACTACTTCTAAACATATGAAATCCAAGACTCCAGAAAGAGTAACTAGATCAAATTCAAAGAAGGTTACTATTCTGTCAGAATCCAGTGATATAGAAAAGTCTGAGAATGAATTAGCTAATCTTTCTCAGGGAATGAATAAGATATTAGCTCAGAAGAACTATCAAAATATGTTCAAAAATAGAGACTACAAAGGGAAGAAATATGGGTAAGTTACTTCTTATGAATGTAGAAGAACAGGTCATATCAGACCTTACTACCCTTTATTGAAAAAGAAGAAAAATAAGGAATGGAATTCAGAAAGAAACAAGAAGAAGTTTTATTGCTTGAAGCAAAAAAAAAGTCTTAATGGAAATGATACATGGAGTGCTAGATTTGGAGGCTCTTTAGGAAGTAAATCTTCTGAATATGAATCATCGGCATAGAAAAATATTAGATTCTTTGCTACTAATTATTTCCGAAATACTTATCTTATGGACAAGGTATGCTTTGTAGAGGCTTTAACAAATTTATCTCTTGATATGAATTACTATTCTAAAGATATTACTCTTAATGAAGATACTTCATCTTCAGATAATGAAGAAATTCCTTCTTATGAATAAGTATCTAGATTTTCCAAGTTTTTAGATGCAAAAAATTGTAAATTTTTTAAGAAATTAGACATGGAGAATACTAGATAAGAAGTTATTACAGAATAGATTTTAGACCTCTTTAGAGATCATGAAGATAAAGATGAGATTCTAGAAAAAATTTGTAAATACCTTAAGGAATTAAATTCTGAAAAGGAAAAACGTTCTAAAGATCTTAAGAATGCTATTTTAAAAATAAATGTTTTCGAGGAAAAAATATAACTCTAAGGAAATAATTCCATAGTATAGGAATTTAGTCATAAGATTAAATCGGAAATATATTCCCTTAAGAAACTTTTTTCAAACTTTACATCTGGTAAAGAAAATTTTGACAGGATTTATTCTCAAATCAAACCTCAAGAAAATACTACTGGAGTAGGTTATACTCACAGAAAAAATGTTTTCAAAAACAACTATTTTATTCCATCCAGAGCCCCTTTTTTACTAAATATAAAAGTGTTGGGCATTGGAAGAAACATTGTTCATTTAATAATGTTCAATATCTTTTGTTTCATAATGCTTATTTTTCTAAACAAATGTGGATACCCAAAATTTTATTCTCTAACAATTATAGATCCAAGAATTTTTGGATTCCAAAAGTCTAAAAATCTTATTTTCAAGAAATAAAGAAAGTACCAACAACAATACTTGTTACATTGATAGTGAATGTTCCCAGAATATGACTGGTAACAAAAACTGCTTTGAAAAGATTATAAAGGAGAAAGGAGGAAAAGTAACATTCATAGATAATTCTAAGGGAAAATTTATTGGTATAGGTAACATCTTTCTTCTTGAAAAAACATTGATTTCAAATGTTTTATTTATTAAGGGTCTTAATCACAACCTCATTAGAAGAATCCAATTATGTGATGAAGGTTAACTTGTGAATTTTATGGATGACAAATTAGTACACAATTCCAAGGAAGAGTTTATTCATTCTACCAATAGGCAAGAGAATGTTTACACACTAAACCTAGATGACCTTAGGAACCAAGATCTACCTTGCCATAGTGCAATGGAAGATCATTCACGGTTATGACATAAAAGGTTAGGACATTTTAACCTTAGGAACCTATCTAATATCTCTATGAAAAGACTAGTTAATGATCTACCAGAGCTTAGATTTTATTCATCAAATGTCTGTGATCCTTGTCAATTTGGAAAGAAAGATAAATCAAGTATTAAATCAGTCGGTGAAGTCTCAACCATGGATTTATTACAGATAGTGCATATGGATCTTTTTGTCCCAACACAAACTGGAATCCTTTGAGGCAAATATTATGTATTTTTATAGTGGATTATTACACTATATTTACATAGGTCTATTTTCTAGCAAATAAATCTGAAGATTTTTTTATTTAAAAAGTTTTAGAGCCCAAGTTAAAAATTAGAAAAACCTTCCTTTGATAACTATTCATAGTGATCATGGAGTAGAATTTCAAAATTCTGATTTTGAAACTTTTTGATGTAGAAAATTTATTACTCATAACTTCTCAGCACCTAGAACACCTCAAAAAATGACGTTGTTCAAAGAAGATATACAATTCTTCATGAGATGACAAGAACCATGTTGAGTGAATATTATATAGCCAAACATTTTTTGGATGAAGCTGTATGTACTACTTATTATACTATAAATTTTGTTTTTATTAGACCTTTTCTTAATAAAAATCCTTTTGTGTTATGGAATGGTAAAAACCAAGACTTTCCTACTTAAAGGTTTTTGGTTTCAAGGTATTCATTTTAAATAATCAAGATAATTTACACAAATTTTCACCAAAATCTAATGAAGGAATTTTGATAGGCACCTCCACAACTTCTAAGGCTTATAGGGTTTTCAATAAAAACACATGTACTATTGAAGAAACAGTACATGTCAAATTTGATGAAATAGTTCCTTTTTTTTGAAGAACCCTAACCTATATCTTCATATGTGTTTTCAAAAACTGATTTTCAACCTTTGTTAGAAGATCCTTTTGATAAGTAAAATGTCCAAGAAGATGTTTCTGAAGCATTTACCCCTGATTATTTCCTACCATATAACGATTAACAGGTTTTACAAATCTCAAATCAGTTGTTTCTTAAGAATCATCCCAGTGATAGTATCATTGGTGATTTAAATAAACCTATAAGGACTAGAAGTTCCTCAAGGAATGAAGTAGAACATCTAGCATTCCTTTCCCAATTAAAACCAAAAAAACACTGATTAAGATTTAGGTGATGATGATTGGATAAAATTTATGAAAGATGAACTAAATGAATTCGAAAGGAATAAATTCTGGACCTTTTTTGAAAGGCCTAAGGAAACATCTGTTATTGGAGTAAAATGGGTCTTCAGAATTAAGTGTGATGAAAATGGAATCATATTAAGAAATAAAGCAAGATCAGTTGTTTAAGGCTATAATAACTAATAAGGAATTGACTATGAAGAAACCAATGCTTTAGTATCTAGACCTGAATCTATTCGTGTTTTGCATGCCTTAGCAGGATTTTTCAACTTCAAAATTTTTCAAATGGATGTGAAATGTGCTTTCCTTAATGGTTTTTTACAAGAGGATGTTTTTGTTGAACAACCACTTAGTTTTGAAGTTACAAAACATCTTTAACATGTTTATAAACATACCCAATATTTTAATGGACTTAAGAAAGCCCCTCGAGCTTGGTATGATAGACTTAAAGAATTTTGCTTCAAAATAATTACTTTAAGGAAAATTCATATCCAAGCCTTTTTATAAATAAATATAAGAAAAATGTCATTATTGTTCAAATTTATGTTGATAAAATTATAATTGGTTCTACTCAACAATATTTAACTTATCCCTTTGTGGATCCAATGAAATCTGAGTATAAAATGAGTATGATGGGTGAGTTAACATTTTCCCTTGGTTTTCAAATTTCTCAAAAACCAGAAAGAATCTATATATCCCAACATAGGTATATTAAATATCTTCTTAAAATGTATGGATATGACAACACTAAGAGTATAATTACTCCCATCGGTACCTCAAATTCACTTGACCTTGATGAAACTGGGAAACTAGTTGATCAAACAACTTTTAGAGGTATGATTGGAAGATTACTTTACTTGACATATAGTCATACAGACTTAATTTTTTTAGTATGCTTAGGTCTATGATATCAATCCAATCCTAAGGACTCTCATTTAAAGGTAGTGAAAAGAATTTTTCGCTACTTAAAGGGAACCATGGATTTAGGAAACATTTATACTTCTGGAAATGATTTTGTTATAAAAAAATTTTGGATTCTAACTTTGGTTAATGTAGAATGAATATAAAGAGTACATCTGTAACATGTCATTTCTTAAAAGATTCATTAGTTTCTTGGTCATGTAAGAAGCTACACTCAGTAGCACTTTCCACTACTGAAGAAGAATATATAGCAGCAGGAAGTTGTTGTGCTCAAGTGTTGTGGATGCAACACATACTCACAGACTACGGAATGAGTTTTATCAAAATACAAATTCTGTGTGATAATACTAGCGCCATTGCCCTTAGTAAAAACACTGCACATCACTCTCGTTAAAAACACATAGATATTAAGAATCACTTTCTTATCGATCACACACTAAAAGGAGAAATCATTCTTCAGTTTATCAGAACACAAGATCAACTTGCTGATATTTTCACAGAATCTTTACCCTCTTATAGATTTGAATAAATTAATCAAAAGTTAGGAATGATAACTATAAGGTAATCTTCCTTGTTAACTTTCTGTTGATACGAATATCCTTTAAATAATAAAATCCTTTTCTTCAGGGGAGTACTTTTTCTTGTTAGTTTTTAAATTATTTCGTAATGGAAATTTTTCGTAGTCTAAAATTTCTCAGTCTAAAATTTTTTCATAGTCTAAAAATTTTCCTAATGAAGATTTTTATAAATTTTCAAAATGAATATTTTTCTAAAATTTCATAATGAATATTTTTCTAAATTTTCATAATGAATATTTTCTAAATTTTCATAATGAATATTATTCTAAATTTCCATAATGAAGATTTTCTAAATTTTCATAATAATGAATTTGCAAATTTTTCATAATTATGGTTTTCCAAATTTTTTGTAACAAAGATTTACCAAATTTCTCATAATGAAGGCTTTTGAAATTTTTTCATAATTAAAATTTTTTGAAATCTAAAGTTCTTCAAGAAGAATTTTCCCAATTACGAATAATCTTCCTACAAATACGAAAGGTATGTTTCCTTTCCTAAGTTTCTGTAATCATCCTTTACTTACTGGTAGATTATTTTTCATTTAAACATTTTCGGATTCCCTTTTCCTTAAATCTGAGTGTTTTTATTAAAAAACCTCAAAATATTAGATCTGGGATTTCTTTGCGGCTATCGTATCAATCGTTAGATCTGATCAGATGGATTTTCAGCCATTCTATTGAGTTTGGAAGATGAACTGTCGCATCAAATGCCTATATAAAGGACCCCCCCCCCCTGATGGTTTTCCCACATCGAATCTCAATCTATCATGTGCTGAAGCTTTCCCCTTCTATATAAGATCATTATGGATTTTCAATGGTTTCTCAATTCCGAATTTCTTTAGATGAATCCTATTAGAAAGATATGTCTTTTGTAAATCCAATCTCGGAGTGGTAGGTCTATAGTGAAAGTTTGGTGCTTCCAAACTTCTTCACCAAGTATGATTCTATAATCTCTAAAAACATCAAGCTCAATGGATGAGATAGTGTTGTCATATCAAAGTCAGGTGCTCAAGATTTAGTGTCTCCAAATTTGCTGATTGAGATTTATGAGTCAGTCAGTTTCTTTAAGGAAGAAGACATAGAGAATTTATGGTTCAAAAGCTATGGAAAGACTTATGTTCTTTCATAAACTAAGAAGACTAGTTTGGTTGGTATTCCATATGAAGGGGAAGCTGATTTTAGTTTTCATAAGTTTCCAGATGTCAATGGAATTTTTGTTACAATGAAAGCTATGGAGTGCCTTGGCCTTACAGATGTAAAGACACTAAATATTGGTCACTTGTCTAAAAATCATTAGTTTCTCGAATTATGGGTTCAATGATTCATCATTCTGAGGAAAGGGGACAAAGACACTTTGAAGAAAAGTGACATGTATATTTTATATTTTCTAGTGAACCAGAGGAAGATCAATCTGGTTATGCATTTTCTAATTATGATTGAGAATATTAAGAATGGAAGCTTGATGGCTCAGATAATCATGTATCCAGCTATTATATACTAGTTATTTTTTCGGTGCTAAGAAACTTTTAAAATTCCTTGCAGGTCGAAGCCAAGGAATTGCAAAGTCACGTTAGTGAGTGATGATACCCTGAAGAGGATGAACATTGGTATTCTTACAAACTCTGGAGAATTTTATGACTTTCCAGAGGAAGAAGCTGAAGCTGTTCCAAAAAATAAGTAGTAGATGAACCGTCCAAAAAGGGAGGAAGAAAGAGTAAGTTGAAGGAAGTAGTAGTGGAAGGAAAAACTGTTGAGACCAAGGAACTCCAATCTACCTCTCCAAAACCTAATAATCAAAAATCATATCTGGATGAGGTTGTTGTTATGTGTAGAGAAGACAAACAGAATAGGAATGCAAGGGATCCAAGTTTTGTTTTGTATCCTTCTAATGAAAAAACTTTAAAAGAGAAGAAAACTGATGAGTTTGAAAAGAAAGCTAAAGAAAATAATCTAAAAAAGATAATTAATAAAGCAGATATAGTTCAATCCCATCTGAGAGATACTGAGAAAGAATCCGAAAATTTTACAGTACCAGAATTCTTCCTGGTAGAAGCTTTACCTGAAACTCTAGGAATGAAGTATGTGACTCTGGAAAATATCAAATAAATATATTTAGAATAATTAGAAGAAGAATATATATAATAAGGTATTGGTGATACCGAAGATCTCAATAAGCAAGTAGAAGAGTTTCTTTAGAAGTAGAGTCTATATGAGAAACTCTCAATCCAAACTTCTCAAGTCGAATCTTCAAAGCGGCTAATCTAAGGAAGGATGAAGGAAAGGATGTTGATGATGAAAATAAGAAATCTGAAGAAGAATGTATTAATAGAGATTTCATTTATCCTGAGGATTCTATGCCAGGAGATGAGAATGAATAGATTGATGAAGATAAATTTTTTTAGTTTTCTGATAGGGAACATGAATCTTTGAATG
Source organism: Viscum album (assembly GCA_963277665.1). NCBI lineage: Eukaryota > Viridiplantae > Streptophyta > Magnoliopsida > Santalales > Viscaceae > Viscum > Viscum album. The sequence continues at coordinate 39,020,548 of OY728138.1, forward strand.
AGGAAGCCATTTCGAAAGTTGATAAAGGAAAATAGGTGGTTATCGATACACTTGGTAAAGTTTATGTGAAGAATAAGGAAGCTGATAGATCTTCAAAGAGGGAACTTGCGGAGCTTGAGAAAGAGCCCTCAACTAGAAAAGTTTGAGATTCATAATTGTCATCTCTTAGACATGATTTCGTTGTTCATTTGTTAAATAATCTTGTTGGGACCATTCTGATCTTTTGATTCATTAACTGGAGATTTTAGATAATTCAACACACCATGAATAAAAAATTGTATTCAGTATCAACAATGATGGATAAGTGTGTAAAGCATGAAGCTGATTTTAAGAATTTTTTAATTAACTATGATTCCCACAAAAGTTCTTGTATGAAAATGGTTAGGTGGTCAAAGAATACAGTTGAAGATCTGAGAGATATTGATGAGTACCAAGATAGTGTGGACGAGGCATTTGACATTGAAGATGGTAAGATAAAGGATCCCAATAGCAGTTTTTAAGAAAAGATGACTCTGGAACAGAAATCTTAGAGTCAAGAAGTAAAAGATCTGAATGGGAAACGATATTCAGTGGCTCAAATCTGGATGAGAAAAAGGGATCTTAGGATTGAGATAGAAAAAAAGTTTGTCAACTAGGAAGAAGTCCTGAAGTCTCAGGAAGATGATCTTAAGGCTCAGGAAGATAGAATCAAAGCTTTATAGAAGAAAGATGAGGATCAGGAGCAGATTCTCAAATGAGCATAGGAAGACCACAAGGAGCATAAGAATCTCAAAAAAATTGTGAAGAAGCTGATACCCAAGGAAAAAGAAGGATGATAGACCCAATCTGATCTTTTGTTGTATTATCCTTATATACTCTTTTTCCTATCATAATGAAATGTTTGGTTGCTTGTCTTTCGGATGTGTTGCACTAATCTTTCAAGTACCATAATTTCTTTTACATTCCCTCAAATTACATTTTTAAAATCAAAAAGGGGGAGGAAGGAAAAATAATTATTAGAAAATAAGAAATATCTGTAAGGGAGAGTTTATCTAAGGGGGAGTTTTCATTATAGAGATTTCAGAATTCAAGATAATGAGAAATATCATTCCAGAAATCTATAATATGATCCGTAGTTTTCCAAATCCGAAGGGGGAGTTAGTCGTGTTCATTATTCCCCATGTGATAAGGGAGAAATATTTTATTGTCAAAGTCTATAAAAATATTTTTTAAATCTTTATATTCTTTTTTGAAAGGATGATTGTGCTTTCCAAAAATGGGGATATTGTTGAGTCAATAAGGGTTCTTATAACTTTTCCATTCCTTCATGTTTGGGGAGGTTGTTGAGCCAATAAGGTTTTTTTATGACTTTTCCATTACTTCTTGTTTTGAAAATCACAAACACCTTATCTTAAGGAAAATTTTATTTTACCCTATGTTTTATTTTCATAAGGAAAATTTTCCTTCCCCAAGGAAATTTATCCATACCTTGTTTTTCATTGTTCATTTTTTCTAAGTATAAATTTTGGTTGTGTATCCAAAACCTCAGAATCATATAAATACTTAGATATAAAGAATTATATTTTCCGGATCCGAATTCATGTTATGAACTCTCTGAATTCAGACTATGAACTCTTATGAGTTCTGACTCTGAGTTCTCTAAATTAAGACTCCAAACTCTTATGAGTTCTCGCTCTGAGTTCTCTGAATTCAGACTCCTAACACTTAAGTGTTCTGACTCTGAGTTCTCAGAATTTTGACTCTGTACTCTTCTGGGATCAGACTCCGAATTCGTATGATTTCAGATTCCAAAGATTCTAAGATCCGGTTCTAAATTCCTTAGAATCCAGCTTTCAAATTTCCTTGAAATTTAGACTCCAGATTTCTATAGAATTTAGGTTAAGAAATCCTTGGAAAACAGAATCTAAACATCCTTGTATTATAGACTCTAAATAGTTTTTGGGTAGACTCCAAACTTTCATTTTTTCTTACATTCTAAAAAATTTATTTTCTTAATTAACCATATTTTTGATTAGTCATGTTTTGGTTATAAAATTTTGTCATGAATCCAATTACTAAGTAATCATTGTTTGAGTGACACATGTACATGTCCCTCCAAAATTCACGGAAATATAAGACCGTTGGAGGAGGGAGCTGACTGTTGGAGGAGGGATCCGACCGTTGGAGTTGTACCTATAAATAGAAGCTCATTTGAAAAACATTAGACAACAAGTTGATGAATCCAGAGCTTACATGATGTTAAAGTGATTTATAGAGAGAGAGAGGCTCTTATAAACTCTCAGCATTCATGCAGAAAGTTTGAATGCCTTGTTCAAACTTTGCTTCGTGCGGAATTTCTTTGTGCAGAGGATCGATTTCCTCAAAATTAGAGACTTCAGGTTGTGAAGTGTTAGTTACTGATTTCCTTACAAATAGAGGTATTGTGGGGATAACAAGACAGATACAGATCTTCGGATTGAAGGCTTACTTGGGTTGGGGTAAGACATACTTTCTTGAAAGTATAAATCAAGGGACCTTTATCCATGGTTGTTGGATACCCTTCTCTTTGGGTTGAAATATTTACTATTTGTTACTTTTAGAGTTTCAATTTTGTTTTCTATTGTAATTTGGGTTGTTGAGGAAAGAATAACTATATTATACATCCTTATACTTGTACTATGATTAAATAAGATTTTATATACTTTAAGGTAGAATCTTTATTATTGTAAACTTTTTCTAGGTTCATTACCAGAATATCCTTTTTGGAATTACATTTCTAGAATCAGGAAAGTTATTAAAACATAGAGGTGTTGTGAATTTTGTTCATAAAAAATTTCCTTAAGGATTTTTTTAAGTATAGATTTCCCCACCCTCTTGTATATTGAGTATCTACACCATAGTTTGATACTAAAATCTGTATCATATCTATCTTTCTATCGATCCAACAATTTTTATAGATAGGATCTTTACAATAAGATAAGTAAGATTCAAAATAAATTTCCTTAGTGGTGAGTATATTTGTCAGTTCTAGCATGTACTTACCTAATAATGAAACATGTAAGATGCCATGAAATTTAAAGTTGTTAAGTTTAATAGCCAAATGTTAGGAAAAACCCAAATACTATATAAAATTTCAAAAGGTTAAATATACCTAAGACATAACTTCCCCTTATTATAAAATAATATAACTCCCTTCAATGGACATTCTTTTAGGAAGACATGATCCCCAAAATTAATATTTGTGTCCTTCCTATGATTATTGATATAACACTTTTATCTTCTTTGAGATATATTAATATAATTCTAAATAGTTCTCACTTTTTCCTTTGGATCCTCAAAAGTTATATGAATACAAGATTCTTCTCTAAAACTTTATCCTAACAAGTTGGTCTATGATATATATTAGAATATAATGTTTTATACAGAGCCATTTGGAATGGTTTAGTGAAATCTATTATTGTAATAAAATTATAACAAAGGTAATCTCTAATCCAATATACATTGAAATTCAAGTTATTATAACCTTAACATGTGTTCTAATTTTTTAATAATTCTCGTGGAGTGTCCTTTTTTTATGGTAGTGTGTGATCAAATTTATCTTGACATCGAGATTTTTTTAAGAATCTTCCAAAATTTTGATGTGAATATTTTATCACGATAGAATAAAATTGAATTTGGTGTACCATTAAGCCTCACAAATTTGTTAACATACAGTCATGCAAGGTGATGAGGGGATAAACTCTCCCTTATATCCAGAAAATGAATAAACATGGTAATATTATCAATATTAAACCATACAGTATCATTCTTCCAAGGATTATTCAATATCCCCATGACAATGTACATGGTAATATCATCCTATGTACACATAGGTATAGGGATAGGTTTAAATCCACCTTTATGATGTTGTCTTTCTGTTTTTATTAATTGAAAAACTAGTCATCTTGACAAATAATTAGAAATATCTCACTTGATATTTTCGTACAAATTTTTTTTCTTTTAATCCATATATATATTGGTGCAACCAAGGTGTATAGAGAAAATTTATCTATGATATTCATATAGTAGTTCTCTATTTATTTTTGGTTTGGATGAAAAACATAGTCTCTTTATAAATTTTAGTACATTCACTTTATATATGAAGTCTAAAAGATTCTCATCATTCATGGATTTAATATTATTTTGTAAAATTTGTTCACCAATTTGTGAAATTTTTATTTTCTCCAATAGAGTGGAGTTAGAAATCATTGAAAAAAGTATTTATGTTTACCCTTATCTAATAATTATAATATCCATATTTAATAATTCCATGAATATAGAGCCCTTTTCACTCCTCATCTTATCCTAAACACGGCGATAATTCCTACTCAATGCATCAACCACATTTTATGATTACCCAATGTTGTTTTTTGTAGAGAAATGATAGTGCATGGGTTTTTTCATCAATATTATTTTCCTTATGTTGAGTTCTTTATAAGATAATATGTAACCCAAAATCTTATTATCAGTATATATTTTACACCTCTCACCATAGAGATAGTTCCTCCAAATCTTCAAGGAAAATATTATGAATTCCTATTCACGATCCAGGTTTGGATATTTTTATTCATTGATATTTTACTACATTGATGCATAATAAAAATATCTATTATTATATATAGGGACACAACATAGTCATTTTCTTGATGAATTACTAAAAATAAAATATCTTTCTATTCTCAATGGTAAAGTAAATATTCATGCATTAACCAATTCCCACTTTAGATCATTAATACTTTCTTCACATTCATTTGACCATATGAACTTAACCCCTTTACATGTCAAATTTGTTCGTGATTTATCCAATCAAACATTTTTTTATCAAAGAACTAATAGTAACCAATTAATCCAAGTAAAGTACCTATCTCAGTTATATTCACCGACCTGGTCTATTATTTGTTTAACTTAATCTTAAAAGGATCAACAAATATCTAATATTTGAAGACATATGGCCATGTTAAGATACTTTACACGACCTAAATTTACACTTGTTTCATTTCTGATATAATACATTTTCTATGAGATTCTAAAGAATGATTTGTAAATAATTGTTTTGATCCCCTTATATTTTTTAGTACACCATGATATCATCAATAAATTACACAGTGAAAAGTTTCATGATAATCCTTGAATAACCTATGCATAAAATTGATAAATATATATAGTTCATTAGTAAATAAAAATTTAATTATTGTAAACTCATAATAAATATACATTATATAACATATTATCTTTGATATTTTTTACATCCTTGCTCTCTATTGATTATTCTTGAAAAGAATATAATACTTTGAAAAATATTGGTCTTCTTGATGTTGGCCAAACATTCCATTAATTTGAGGAAGTGGATAATTTTTTATGGTAATGAAAATTATCTACCTATAATCAATGAAAAGATTTTTAGGACTGTATTTATTATGAACAAAAAGAATAGGGTCTCCCAATATTAAAACATGAGGGTGAATGAATCCTTTATCAAACAACTCTAGTAGTCATTTTTGTATCTCCACTAAATCCATTGAATCCATAATATTGGGAGTATTAAATATAGATTTTTTAATTTAAATGGGTTTAATTAAAAAATAAACTTCATGAATAAGTGGGTGTCCAGATAATTATCAATAAAATAATAAAAATGTATTCTGGCATAATACATATATCCTTTATTATTAGGTCTCCTTCCCATATATATATTTCACATTCACATCTTCTCTAACAATTTCATTAAGGTGAGACACTAGGGGTGTATCTAGACATATATCTAATATTGATGTCCCCATCCAAATATAAGGAATTACACATCTCCTTCATGAATTATAATTTCCTTGTCCTGAAAAAAAAAGTTTGACTATATACTTTTGAAGACAATCCATAACCAGGATTATGTAAAAGTAACCCATATGTTTGTTAATAATGTTATTAAGTAAGTTCTATCTATGAATTAAAATATTTACTAATTAATATACCCTTATAATAATAATATCTCCATTGGGTGTTTTAATTAATGTCTCCATTCTCAAGTTTCTTGTGGATTTTTTGTGTTCTTCACAAATAATTAAGACATAAAAGAGTTTAGATGATCTGGAATGAAATAAAGAATTATATATCATTGAGTTTATGACCAAATTACATACTATTTGATCTTTAATAACTTGTAAATCTATTATAATAATCTCATAATCATGTTATTTCTCCCTTAGCCAATTTTAAGGTGGATTCTAATGATGCCAGGGGAATTGGTTAAATTATTTATTCATTTAATAAACATGAATAACTAGATACTAATGTATTTTTACCCTTTCATTAATTATCCATATAAACTGTCTCCCCACACATTCACCAACTATCATTCCCTTCAAACAAACACCATTGTGTTTCCTTCCACAATTATCACACATTGGATGCTCCACCCCTTAATTCTCTTCTTCTGCGCATTTCTTTTTCGTTGGTTCTCAATCATCGTCTTACACTCATGATTTACTTTGAAAATATAAAATTAGGTGAATTGTTTATTTATATTAATAGAATTTGATACTATAAAAACATATGATGAGAAATTTTAAGAGATTTCTACCCTTAGGAGGCTCAAAATAAGACCGTTAAAGAAACAATTAATCTTAATTTTTGGATTATATATATTGGTTGTACCATGCTTGAATAATCTTGTAAAGTTATCCTCATAATTAGTAACACTTTCTTATTTCTTCTAAATTATAATAACAAATTTTTTCAATATCATCTAGTTTCTCATGAGGAAATTATTTCTCAGTGAATACCACCTTAAAAGCCTTTCAACAGTGACCACCACTAATCAACATATCTCTATAAATAATATACTACTTGAGTAATCTTCTCCATCTCTCATTACTTCACATGGTTATGAATATATTTTCAAGGGACATGACCCAATACTCAGATACCAATGGATTAATAGTTCGATTAAAAAATATTGGATTTTTTCACATGAAGTGTCCCAAAATTGTTGCTCTATATAATGAAGCAATAGGATGCACTATACGAGAATTATTTTTGGTTATAACCTGAGATAAATATCATCATATAGTCATAATATATTAAGATGTGACACCAACCATGTTTTCCTACTCAGGAGGGAAATCCCTTTATTGATTATTAGTGTTGACATGTTTCCTATTCATTTTTCTAGGTTCTATATATAAAAAATGGAATATATTTAATTAGATCACAAAATATGACATAAAAACTTCCAATATAGGAAAAGGTTCTAGAAAATTATTATTATTTTATCATGATACTCAAGAGAGTTATGCTCTTATAAAATCTAGTTCCCATAATTTCTATTAAACTTTCTATGATACCAACAATAAAACCACTAAATCCAATAAATATGAGATAATGGTTTCAATATTTCATTTCTATAAGCCACAAGATATCTCATCCCATAATAACTAATAGTTTAATAATGTTTGGAGACTAAATATAGACATAATTCACATATTTCATTAGAATCATAAAAAATATCATAAGGACTTCTAAAAACATTCTTATTTCACTTATAAATCATTAAAAGATATCATCTTAATACCTTGGGAAAGGAAAAAAGTAAAGGGTGAGCTTAGATACTTAGTAATAGAAAGTGTAAAACTAAATATATAATGACTAGAAAAGTAATAAACAATATGGCAGAATGATTAATCTATATATTTTCTATTTAATAAATAGATTCTTCTAAGAATGATGTCAATTTAGTGATCACATGGAAAATAATAATGTATTTTTAAATGATGAAATTAATATTGAAACAAATTTAAATCTATAATTATGAACTCATGCAATACTCTTTTAATAATTGGGTATGAAATACACCAAATACAAAAATTGTACTCAAGGTATGCCAAAATGAATATCTCAAGAGACTTACTGATGTATCCAATGGGTATATAATTCTGTCCCCACACAAAAACTAATATATTTCCAATGAATTAATTATATATTTATTAATAAATATAATATAGAATAAATATGAATTACAAAAAAATAATTATTTGTATTGAATCAAGAACACAAGATGTCAACAATCCCTATTAAATAGAATAACTTTATTTATAAGTTTCCTCCAATTAATATTGTATGTATCAATGTTATCCAGATAAGAACATATTGAAATTATAAATATATCCTTGATACAAAATAACATTGATATAATTTCAAAATAATAAAGTTAGTGGTAATGAACATAACTTAAAGTAATTGAGAATATTCACTATGAAAAAAATAATGTGTAAAGAATAAATCATTAATGGATTAAATAAGAAAATCAATTAATCATAAGTAAATGCTTAAAAGTAAAGAAATTTTTTTAAAAAAATTTATGAGTAAAATAAAAGTGAAACATTAAAAATAATTTTATTTATTATTTTATAATACTTTCATTAAAATGAAGTTATATAACACTTAAAAAAATTTGAAAAGGTTTCGAACATAAATTTAAAATTGTATATCTAAAATATCTAAAAATAAATTATTGTATAAAATAAACTATTCTTATGTACTAAACTTTATAGTTTATGAATAAATATATATAAATAAAATGAAACCCCATGTTTAAATTTGTTGAGACAATAATTTCCCTTTATTTGTGGTAACTTTTATAAATAGAAAATTCTAAATAAAATAATGCATTTAGTATTTTCCATGAAAATACATAGTAACATATACTTTGATCTTGATAATGAATAATAAATATAATGGGGTGAAATTTTTCTCAATTGGTAAACATTAAAAAACATTCATTTTACTCTTTTGTTAATAGAGTAAAAAAATAACCCGTGTGGAATATGATGAAAATACTATATTAAAATTTTTAATTAAAATAAAATGTTAATATAATTAACCATTAATAAATATTTTAAATTTTTAAACAAATTTACTTGAAAATAAATAAATAATATAGATAATGGAGAAAATGGTTCCCGAACAAAAAGGAGAAATAAAGAATGATTTTCTTAATAAACAACCTTTTAGTGGATTTGACTTCCAAATGGGGGTAAATAGAACAAAATACTTATAAATTAGAAATATGATAATTTTATATTAATATATATAAGTTTTAAGATTTCAATATCATATAATTATCACAAATAAAATATAAGCATAAATTTTCTTGATTAAGAGTGAGATTGAGACATAAAACCAAACCATATATTCTAGCTTAGTAGGGCGTGTTACAACCACCTAAATAATAAATTTATATATATTGTTCTTATATGTCATATAATTATTTTATCTCTCTTTATATATATCATTCATTCATAATTTATTTTTACCCATTTACACATAATTATTTGTTAAAATTGATTATTTAATTATTAATTATTACATATGTTTTGTTCTGGATTTTCGAGTCCTTTCACTTTTCTCATGGTTTTATCACCAACATAATTTTAATAATGTAATATATATCATATTATTATATTAAATACTCTTCTATAACCAATTATTTAATACAATAATTAAAAATGAAACACATTATTCATGGAGGCGTTCATCCGCACATACCTATGAGTGATGTTTTCATTTTTCAATATACCTAAATAAATGGAGGTAGATAATTACTTATCTTTAAAGAGAATTATTTATGTAAATAAATATAATATTTATTTATTTAATCCATATTTATAACCATCCATGTAATGTGGTGATGAAAAATGAAATAAATCTTTTCATAGTGGTAGTAGTCTGTGCCTACCAAAGAGTTACATTTCCATTTTACATTGGATGGAAAATATTTTTAAAATGATCATTCCATTAACATAACAACATAAAATTATATTATATATATTTATTTTTTTATGTTATGATGCTTAAATATTATTTGGATGTGGATTAATAAGAATAAAATTTGAAAGATCTTGGAAAAAACATATAACCCTTTCTTAGATAATATCCTTCAAAAAACACCTGAAGGATTCTTGGATAGGTATTTTGGGAATACTAAAAACTATAGGTAATCAATAAGGGAGTTAAGTGGGTAGATGCTTATATCTTGGTTAATATAATATAGCTTTTTACACATATAGAAGTGATACTAGAAGAAAAGTTTCTATATGTGAGGGGAGTGGTGCCCTTGTAAATAACCATTAAGTTAAAATAATATATCAATTTTTATGTTAAATTGGCACCAAAAGGAAAAAATAGATATTGGGTATGTTTTGGTCTAAATTAACTCAATCAATAAAATTTAGATAATTTGTGTGGTATTTTAAGAATTATCTTTTAGTTTAACCCTATTATTAACCCTATTTACCTTTACCTTGGTGAAAAACATTTAACCATGGTTACTATTAATTATGAAAAAATGAATTGAACCTTATTTAATAATTTAAATATGATGATTCTAAATTATTAGTCAATTTTAAATGATTAAATAGTTTTCATATAAGTAAGTAAAATACAATGAAAACTACTTTTTAGAAGAAAATCCTTTTCAATTATATAAATGGTTTTATACAAAAAACATGTATAAAATTGACTCCCACAAAATTTTTTATTTTTTAAAATAAAAAAAGATTTATTTCAATTTAAAACAATTCAAAAATTGAATATAACTTTGTAATTAACTAGTTTAATAAAATGATTAAAAATATTTCTTTTATTAGAATAAAACATCACTTAAGTATTAAAATATAAAACATAGGTTTCTAAATTCAACATATTATATTTAATATATTTATTTTATTTATTAAATGCATATTTTTCATATTAGAATAATTTTAAAAAACTTTTAGGTTATTATTCTACCATATAAATTCCATAAAAGTTAATTCTTTTTTGTAAAATCTATATTTTTCTTTATTCACCTAAAAATCAAAATTTTAAGAAAATTATAAAAAAAATCCCCTAAAAATATGTTTTACATGATTAATTCAAAAATGAAGTTCATTTAATCTAATTAAAAAAAATAAAATGTGGGAATTTTTATTTTAAATACATTCTTAAAAAATGAAATATTATTGTTCTATAATGATAAGGGAATAGAATGTACAGTTTTCAATAGTTCAACAATGTATTGTTTACCTATTATAGTAGAATCTTTGGTATTATACATCACCTAAGAAGGTAGGAGACTTATGTAAACATAGTACCAAACCAAATAGTATGGAAAAATCATCATTCATTTATATAGACAACGAGATCAGACCTTATTTAAGAAATAACAATGATGGAATATACATTTATCCCTAGAATGCCTTTCCAAGACTCTATACACAAAATCCATTTTAATTTTATAATGATCCTACCACATGGAACAAGATGAATCCCACAATAACATACATTCATATGATAAGATTTAGTCGACAAGGTCATCTCATGTGGGAGTGCCTCACTCCCCACCTTGAAAGAGTGTTATAGATAGTTGTTGTAAGAGATAAATCTATCTATGACACCAACCAAACTAGATTATTATCGTATTACATGATGGAATTTGAATAATTTGAAGGTAGTATAATTTTAAAAAACTATGTCATCCATTATTCTATCACCTACCAAACTTGTCCCAATATCGGTTTTTGGTTTCTTTTGGGAGAATAGAAACATGATCCTCCTTTCAAAAAATTTTCACTATCATCTCTGACAACCTCTCATAAATATCATGATTTCTAATATATTTATATGCACCTTAAAACATGAGCATGTTTCATTGTCTTAGCTTTCTTGTGAAATCTATTGACAAGTTCTTCATATTTATAACCTATATCACCAACTAATTAGAATTACACCACAACCCACTAGATAACCTAATATGAAATAATCTTAATTAGAGAACCTTGGTTATTCAGATAACTTTTCTTAATCATCTCCATGCCCTAAGAAATAACCTTATCAAGTATCCAATATCTACATCCTTCAAAACCCCCCATTTTCCATTGGATAATTTTTTTCTCATGAGATGAGTTTACCCACACTACTTCTTCGGGCATACCATATCAAGAACCATACTTCACAAGAGTGGTATTCCCTGAGAATGACCATCACATCACTCAATGAATGTATCTGAAGAATACCACTAAATTCCTAGGGGAGTGGGCTATTTGGTCCCCACCTATAGAAAAGATCCATAGTTTCACCACCCAAGAACACTTGGATACAAGGGATTATTAAGTCAACATCACCCCTATAACATTTTTCACACAAGGGAAATGTTTTAGGCCATCACCATCGACCAAGGTGAGACATTTCACCCTTTTCAAGTAGAATCAACTACTTCATGTTAACTGATCAGATACATTCATTGATACCAAGATATATAGTCCCCTAATATAAATTTCTGACCACCACATCAAATATGTGCTACCATGATCTCCTCATCCATCATGATTTTGACTTCATGAAGTCTAATTACACTCAACTAAACTGTGCTCCCCATTATAAGAACCCAAATACTAAATAAACTTCACAATGAATCATCCCAAATAGAGATCTAGTTTCATAAAACACAATTCCTCTAAGGTTCTCATCATCATATATATTTAATCATGTTCATACAATATCTTTTTTATAGGGTTCAACCTTTGGTTACCCTATATAAGATTCTACGCATTTCTAATCTAGGGTAAGAATGTAATCCATTCTCTATATACAATGTGATAGAAGTCATTCCTCCCAACTGATGGATTGATGGCCTTAAAATTCATAGGGATGGGTCCGCTTGGCATGCCAAAGGGGACTTGATAATTTTTTCAAATAGAACTCACTTCCTATGTGAATTTACTAACACCTCTCAAAACCCACAATGGGTAACCAAAACATTCAATGGTGGGTACAACAACATTTCTCTATCATTGAGGAATCATGAATCATTCTTCTTTATCCATAAAAATTAATATCTCACTTCCCCAAGGGATGAGTAAAATATGTCCACCATCTATGAAATACCTCTATCTGACTAAATTCTAGCCTTAGGTTCCATAAAATCTCCAACTCTAGATTATATGGTGTTGTATTAATAAATCATTCAAACATCAATTAGTGAAAGATTACATGAAGAATGATCAAAATTCCTACTTCACTTTAAAACTTTTTTCACCAGATTATGGGAATCTCATAAATATATAATCCTATATCTCAGACATTGAGCTCCTTGTGATGAATTGGGACCCTTTTATGATGAAAAATTAAGGAAGATATTTTTTGTTTCATCCATCTCAAAAAACTCTCTCAACACTTGTTCCTTTCTATAATATCCAAGGACCCCCACTCCTACTTCCTATGCTAAAATCCATAACATTATATTTCATAATTTTAAGTCGATAATTTTGATCCAAATATTACATTTAAACCTTAAAACGTCAATAGAAATCATGGATCTTGTACGACCATGAGAACCTTTTAGGCTTTAGAGTTTTAAAGAATTTAGAAAAAATATTACATAAAAAATCTTATAAAATTGGACTCATATGTCCTCAAAACAACATTTATCCATTTTAATCCAACTTTGTTTATTCTAAAATAGGTCTTCAACATCATCCTTATGAAATACATTGTAGATATAATTATTCAAAATAGTTATTTAAAACATAGGTAAAAGAAAATATAATAAGGGTGAGATCAAATGATCATTAATGGTATACATAATCATTAACAATTGAATTTCATCAATGAGAATAAGAGTGCATAAGTGTATGATGAAATAATTAAAGTTCTTGAGAGAATCATAAAAGAAATCATACCCATCAATACATGGATCATTAAATGTGAAAACATGGAAAGGAATGGGTTGTTAGAATCAATAATCATGAGCCATGTCATATCAATATCAATCATTAAAAATATTTTAAACCCATATTAGGCATATATAAATGTATATGGGCACATAATTATACTTTTCTTTTTTATAAATGGGTAACAATGTGGTCAAGTTCCATACTTTCCACTCTTATAAATGGAATATCTATGTGGTTTAATTCCATAACAAATTCATTGGAGGGATTTCACTAACCCAGATGTCATTATTTTATCATGTAACCCCCTATTATTGGTTAATAATAGAACCACAAATCATTATTTATCAAAGAACCACTCGTTATTAGTTTATCGCATAACCACCTATCAAATTTTAAAGTACCATTATATAATAAAAACATTCATTGTATCAAAATCCATAATAACTATTTTTATCACTTTCATAACTTTATTATCATGTGGTGAATAAGTGGTTTCGATACTAATCTCTTTGAAACATTATTAACATATTGAAAGGAAACATGTTTAACAACAATGTCATTGAAACATGATTGACCTGGGGAAAAGAAATGGGTTCCATAAAAGTCTAATTAAAACATGATTAAACCATAGAAAAGAAATGGGTTTAATGATAATCTATTCAAAATAACATTAACCTATGAAAAAAAAGGGTTTTAATAACAATCACTTCGAATCATGATTAACCGATAGAAAATGAATGGGTTCACTAACAATCTATTCGAAACACGATTAACCCTTGGAAAAGAAATGAGTTCAATAAAAATATTTTTGAAACATGATTAAAACATAGAAAATTAATGGGTTTATTAACAACCACAGTAAAATATTATTATCCCATGTAAAATAAATGGGTTCAATAATAATCTATTCAAAACATGGTTAGACAATCGAAAAGAAACAAACTTCCATAATAATATCTTGTAAATGATCTTAATCCATCAATACAATAATGAGGATGGAATCAATAAAAAATATCACATGTATAGGATCAGAAGAAATAAGGGTTTTTTATGTTGTTTTATTTAAATACCATTAATATATCTTTAAAATATTTAGGAGGAAAATAACCTTTTATCATTCCAAAGCCTCACATACCACCTTGAAAATTTTGAATCATAAGAACCGTGAAGTAATAACATTAAATAAAATTTATAATATTAGGAGAATAAGAAGATTCATTATATATCATGTCAAAGGAGAAGTATACAAACCTTATAAAAGAGGATAGGTGTATAACATAACATATATATCAATAATGGAAAACTGTGACAAAAATCCATTACCGCTTTAGTAACATTGAAACAGTAAACCCCATGAAAGAGAGATCATGAAAAAAATATGTAAAATTCCATCAATTTAAGGAAAGTAATCATAAAATGCATTCATTTTAAGTATATAAACCACACCAAAAAAATGTAGTGCTGAATGTGGAATATATCTCACAGAAATAAAAGTGAGACGAGAAAACCCTTACAAAGATCATATCATTAGAATGAGAATAAATAAATGAAATCATTATGTGTGAAAATTTTAAATACAAAAAAAATTGAAATAAATAATAAAAAAATCACAGGTCATTTCAAACATATTATTATTATAAAATAAGAAATGGTATAGAATATTAAACCTTTGAATAAAATTTGAGTAAATAAATCCCTTACATTGAGTCCAGTTTTACATGATTGTACTCTTTATTCTTGAATAATAAACTTATGTCAATTATGTATTATATAATGTATTTATTTTGGTCTTGTAACGCCTCAGTTCTGGAAGCCACCCAGAGGTTCCCCATATCCAGTTGGTCACATGGCCTCAATCTCATTTCCCTAAATGCTAGAGGCTGCCGACTAGCAACGTGGGCCTTGGGTGTGATAGTGGGGAAACTATGCCCTCATTGGAAGGGTACACATCGGAAGTAAAGAACACATACAACAATGGAAGCAGTAAATATCCAACAAAAGGAATCAATGAATTACTAGAAAATAAACAACTGGAGCACATATATATATGAAATGATTCATGATACATATGTCTAGGAAAGAATCCAAACAAGTCACGATGCTGGAAATACAAATAGTACTAAACCAAAGTACAAAATTGATTTAAAAAAATAAACAACTCCTCAACATCACAATCCTTGTCTTGGTCCCATGCTCTCCAACTCCAATGCAATCAAGTACTTGAAGTCGAAGGGTGCTTTCCCTTGTCTATACTTGCAGCAATATAATCTGTTTGAGCCCAAAATTATGACCCAAATAGTGTGTGAGACTAAATCCCAATAGGCAACCACACCAACATCTATTCCTAATAGTCAGTGAGTATATGGTAGGTAAAGTACACTAATTAGTAAATATTAAGCAGTAAATATGATAATACACAGCAGTAAACAACCCGCAGATCAACCTAGAAAAAGTGAAGCAAAAAGCTCACCACAACAGTTAACCCTCTTGAACGTTCCCACAACCATCCCCTCTGGTCTTATCCAAGAAGTAACAACAATCCTATGGGTTGTACACTCAGCCTAACCCCTCTAGTTTGGTCATATGAAATTATAAGACTCTCTGAGTAAGCACAATCAGTCAATCCCCCTTATAGTCTAATGTAGTTAGGGACTCTCTAAGAAAGATCACACGGTCAATTCCCCTTATAGACCCAAGGTTGAAAGACTCTCTGAGGAAGCTCACTCAGCCAATTCCTCTTATAGTCTTAGGTCATTCATAGACTCTCTGAGGAAGTTCACTCGCTCAATTCCTCTTATAGCCTGGAGTGGTTTGAGGAAATTCATGAAAAACAAAGACTCTCTGAGAAAGCTCACTCGGTCTATCCCCTAACTGTCTATAAATATCAAGACTCTCTGAGGAAGCTCACTCTGTCTATCCTCCGGTAGTCTATAATATCCAAGACTCTCTGGGAATCTCACTCGGTCTATCCCCTATAGTCTATAATGTTTAAGAATCTTTGAGGAATCTCACTTGGTATATCCCCTTATAGTCTATAGATCCAGGTTCTCATGGCCACATGCCATTCCGTTCATAATAATTCTATATGGGAAAAGTATACCTACCAAGATACTTGGCTAACCAGTCTACAGCATCTGAAGCATGTTAGAAAACAACACTCCATCCTACGATCACAAGGCATGGAAAATAGGTATAACGACCAATAGGTTGAATAAGAAAAAAAGGTATTAAATAGTACAATCATTGGTAAAAACATCCAATAATATCATTTATCCCTATACATAACCAAATTAACTCTACAAAAGCATACAAGAAAGGCAAGAAAAAAACAGTGGTAAAATAGTAAACAAGCAATACCCCATTCAAGGGTATTGGTGGGATTTTCACATAATACTCGAAGACATTGAATGGAAAGGGACAAACCACCCACCTTGAGGTTAGGAGATAAATATAATTGAACCAAGAGACTTGAATCTCCTCAAAACTATTTAGATCTATGAAAATGCACAAAATGGTCAACCCATAATAAATGAAAAAGAGGAGAAATTGGAAAACAATTCTCTAGAAGAAGAAAGGGATTACTATTGCGATTCCAATGTAATTTACGACAGTCGATTCAGAGAGCAGATGGATGTTCGGGGCTTGGAAAAGTTCCACCACTGTACAGGTTCTCTCGGTCGAACGAGACCTAGAAGAAGACGATTCTAGTGGTCAGACGCGAGCCCAATCATTTTAATGAAAAAAAAGAAATTATCTGGCATGTAATTTTGAAGCACATGGTGTGTAATAGCCTTTTACATACTATGCTTTAAGAGGCCGCTACATCACCCCACACGACCGTGTGTGTGGCCCATACATGGCCAGCACACTACCCCACTTGGCAACGAAGTACACGGCGTGTACTCATAAAGTACACGGTGTGTACTTCAAAAATTTCCAGAAACTCTTCTTTTCTCAATAAATCCATAAAAAAGACAAACAAACTAGAAAAGAAGGTCTGGGTTCTTAAAAACATCCCCCCTTACAGAAATTTATCCCTGAATTTCCCTAGAGAGGCGTAGAAGAAGAAACATCGAACAACACCGGCCATTGTGATTGTACATCAGCCTCCCTCTCCCAAGTCTCGTTCTGTACTCCCCCGTGCTGCCACAGCACCTGTACCAAAGGAACAGACCAGCCACGGAGAACCTTCGTACTACAATCGGAAATCTGGATAGGATGCTCCTCAAATGATGCATCTGCTTTGAGCTCAACCTCCTCAGGTTGAAAGACATGAGACAGGTTTGATAAGTAACGTCGGAGCTGAGAAACGTGGAAGATGTTGTGTATAGCCCGGTACCTTTGAGGTAACTGCAACCGATAGGAAACTGACCCAACTCTCTCCAACACCTCAAATGGCCCGACGTACCATAGTGAAAGCTTACCCTATCTTTGAATCCTCTTGTGTCCCAACATCGGTGCGACACGAAGGAAAATATGATCCCCAACCTCGAACTCCAGTGGTCGTCTCCGCTGATCAGCATAAGACTTTTGTCGTGATTGTTCCATAGCCATCCCCTTCTAAATCAACTCTATCTTCTCTGAGGTCTCTTGAACAAGATGAGGTCCCAGAAAAGATGTGTCTTATGCCTCCGTCTAGCATAAAGGTGATCGGTATGTCCTACCATATAAAGTCTCATATAGTGCCATCAGAATAGTTTCTTGAAAACTATTATTGTAGGAAAACTCCACAAGAGGTAAATGATTCTCCCAAGAACCTCCAAAATCCAGGATTCATGCACGAAGCATATCCCCAAGCACCTTAATCATACGCTCAGACTGACCATCTATCTGGGGAAGTTAAGCTATACTCAAAAGTACCTGTGTACCCAAGGCCTTCTTAAGCCCCTGCCCAATCCGATAAGTAAAACGTGCATCCCTATCTGAAACAATGGAGTGTATAACTCCATGTAGATGTAAAATCTCTCAGATGTACAACTGCCCCATCTCATTAACACTGAAGGTCTCATTGATCTACCAGAAGTGACAAACCTTCGTGAGTCTGTCAATGACAACCCAGACTACATCATTCTCTTGAGGCAACCTCAGCAAACTGATCACGAAGTCAATCGCGACATCATTCCACTTCCACTTGGGAATTGGTAACTACTGTAAAATCCCTATTAGTCACTGATGCTCTGCCTTCACCCACTGATAAGTGGAACACCTCATGATGAAACCAGCAATGTCCCTCTTCATAAGTGGTCACCAATACTGATGGGGTAGATCGCGGTACATTTTGGTGACACCGGGATGAACTGCCCAAATTGAGGAATGAATGTCCCATATCAGCTTCTCGCCTATGTCTGTTGGTACCCATTCGCATCCCTAGAATCATAGGATCTCATCCTCACCTATGGTCCACCCAAGAATAGGGTCCTCTCCTGACATGCATTCCCGTAAGACTAGGCCTTCAGAATCTTATAGCTACCTCATTCGTACCCAGTCAAGAAGAGTAGATGTAACAACTACAGAAGAAAGAAACATCTTACCATGGCTGTCACGCACCTCCAAATGTATCTCAGAGAATAGATCCATAAGCTACCACTCATTGCTGGCATTCTGAACTGTATGTATCTGAGTCCTCCTGCTTAGTGTATCAGCCACAACATTGCCTTTCCCAGGAATGTAGGCATGCTCAATGTCAAAAGACTGAAGGTACTCAACACACCTTCACTGTATCAAATTCATATCATTCTGAGTGAATATTTACTTGATACTCTTCTGTTCGGTAAACACCACAATGTGCTCTTTAAGAAGGTAATGTCTCCAACAGTGTAGGGCATGAACAACAGATGCCAACTCCAGATCATGCGTCGGGTAATTCCTCTCATGTGGCCTTAACTGTCGGGACCCGTAAGCAACGACTCCATCTCTGTGCATAAGCACAGCTCCCTGCCCGATACCTGAAGAATAACAATATATAGTATAGCTCTTACCGAGCTCTGCAAAGACTAGTATGGTGCCGAATTCAACCTCCTTTTCAGCTCTTGAAAGGCTGACTCACAAGAATCTGACCAAAAGAACTTCACCCCTTTCTTGGTCAGACCCGGCAGTGGTGCTGCTAGGTGTGAAAAGTCATGTATGAAAGGTATGTAGTATCCATCCTAAACTAGAAAACTTCACACCTCAAATACGTTCTTTGACTGCTCCCAGGAAACAACTTCTCTCACTTTCTTTGGGTCTACTGATACTCCTTCCTCTGAGATAACATGACCTAAGAAGTTAATTTGGTCCATCCAAAAGTGGCATTTTGAGAGCTTAGAATATAACTGATGCTACCTCATTATACTCAAAATAATCTCAAGATTGGTAGCATAGTCGTGTTGAGTGTGAGAGTACACCAAGATATGATCCCCAAAAACAACCACGAAGGAATCCAAGTATGGATGGAACAGTCGGTTCATTAGTTCCATGAAAACTACAGGCGTGTTCGTGAGACCGAATGACATAACCATATACTCATATAGACCATACCTACTTCTGAAGGTTTTAAGAGGTATATGAGATGGACTAACGCGCAACTGATGATAACCGGATCTCAAATCAATCTTTGAGAACACTCGGGCTCCTCGAAGCTGATAAAAGAGTTCATCGATCCTGAGCAAGGGATATCTGTTCTTGACCATAAATTGGTATAACTTCCGATATTCCACACAAAGCCTAAGGGTTCCATCTACCTTCTTCACAAACAAGATAGGTGAAACATAAGGAGAAGTTTTGGGTCAGATGAAACCCTTCACCTGAAACTCCACCAACTGCTTCATGAGATCCTGAAACTCAGGTGTAGCCATCCTATAAGGAGGAATGGACACCAGTGTCACTTTTGGCACAAGCTCAATCGTGAACTCTACCTCACGCTTCGGACACAAACTTGAAAAGTCCTCTAGAAACACATATCTAAATTGATCCACCATTGGAGGAATGTTTAATTATGAAGTCTCCTGACCATCCAGATAAAGACTAGTGATCTAGGTTGTAACTCCTCCCAACGAATGATGCTCTGAACCCACTATCATCGCCTGGACATCTCATTCGACTCTATGAAGAAAGGATCCACCCTCTAGTGATACGAAACTGTCCCTGTGATGATAAAAATCGACGACTTCCTGGAAGGGAACTAGCCAATCCATTCTGAGAATGACAATATAGCATGTCATCTCTAGGACATATAGATCCCAAAGGAAGTGACACCCACCAACCTCAAGAGGGAACTCCATTCACTGACGTACACTAGTTTTCCTAGTCCCCGATGGTGTCTCTAGTTTCAAGATGTCAGTAGAAGAAAAGATATTGAAACCAAGACTCTCTACAACAGTTATATATATAAATCTATGGAAGGCCCCTGTATTAAAAAAAGCTGATGATAAAACTGAGGCCACTAAAATTGTACCTCTAATTATAGAGGTGACAGGATCCTTCTCCTAATGAGTCTACTCCACTGCAATGGTTTGGCCTACTCTATGGCCATGTGACCCTACCTGACCACTCTGAGCTGATCCACTCTACTATCATTGGTATCCTGGTGACTGACCACCATGGTCGTAACCTCCACCACGGCCCGAACGGCTGGAAGAACTCCAGTTCCCAGACTGTTGAGAAACTGGCGATGCATCTCCTGAACATGGGGTTATAGAAGAACCCCTACCTCCAGCGGCAGGAGTGAAGATCTGATAGAAATGCTGATTATGACCCATATTTCTGCAATATCGGCACTCCATCGGGTCTCTCTGGCACTAAGACCTACTATTCCCGCTCCTTCCACATTGGTAGAATACTACCTGGCTACCCGAAGATACATCCCGCCAACTCTAACCTTCTCGAGTAGACTCCCTGTGGTGCTTCTAGCTATCAGTAGGAGGAACACTAACTCTGGTTGTCGAACCGCCATGGCTCACTACTCTAGAATCCCTCAGATTGTGCTTAGTAATTAGCATCTTATTGATGATAGAGGATGTCAAAGTCAACCTGATGATATTCACCTATGATCAAATGTCATGCCTTAGATCATCCTCAAACATCCGTGCAAGGAACAGATCATCACCTCCTGGAATAGGTGTGAGATGTTGTAGCTCAGTAAATAGAGATGAGTACTCTATAACATAAAAAGCACCCTGCCCTAGACTTATAAAATCTCAGGTTCGATCAGCCATCAAGGTCTCTGGGTAGAATTAATCATAAATGATGTGATGAAACTCATCTCATGTCATACTCTATTGGAATCCTGACTATGAGATCACCTCCCACCACCTCTTGGCGATGTTTTGGAGCATATAGGTAGCGAGCTTCACCCTCTTCTCAGGAGGTTTCTCCAGATGCTCAAAAATTGTCAGCGTGTCCTCTATCCTTGACTCTGCATCCTATGGTCCTCCTTCCCCTAAGAATGTGGGAGGATAATGATGCTGGAAAATCCGCATCAACTCGGCCATCGACATGGAGGGAAGTGACATTCCCTAGATGTTCTACATCATCCTCATAAAATCTTTCCTAAACTGTGCATCGACGCCTGAAACTGGTATAACTGCTGGTGGAAAAGATAGCACAATAAGAGGATCGGTAGGATGTCCCCAATCGACCTTATCCAATGTCTGATCACTGTCTCGTAGCTGACGTACATCCTAAGGATGTCTCAGTGTCATAATTCTGAAAGGTCAAAATCACACCTTAGATAAAGATTATCAAAGACTGAGAACACAAGATTACAAGAGGGGAACAGGAGAAAGAAACATTCATGTTTTACAAAACATGACTACACGACGTGTATAAAAACTACACGGTGTGTTCTTTTAATCCATTCACATGGTGTGTACCTCCGCCACAACTGATCGTGTAACGCCCCAACCACACGGCGAGTTATCCTCATATACGACGTGTACTTGAACTCTATTCCCTTGCTCATGTATCCTTACATGGCTAACCCACAAGGTCCTCTTAATCCTAGACTACACAATGTCTTCCCGAAGGACACGACGTGTACTAGAGAAGGTTTTAACTACCTGTGTTGTCAGTTACACGGCCAGCTACACGGTTCACTATACATGGTGTGCTCCCTGTGCACACGGCGCGTAGTTTAAGGTTTTCCCTGAACTGTGTTGTTCGGGACACGGTTGGGTACTTAGGTTACAAGGCACGACGTGGGAAAATAGGACATGGCGTGTATAGTCAATGTTTCATCCATCCCTATTGTTAGTCACACGGGTAGACACACGGACACTACAACACGGCATGTACTTACCATACACAGTGTATTCCAGAAGATTTTTTACAACCCCATGTTTCTTACCACACAGTCAGTGACATAGTTTAAAAACTACATGTCATGTATTTATAAAGTACACAACATGTATTCTGGTTTTTCCTGGGTAGTATCCCCAAAAACTACTTCGGAGACAAGCATTAAGGTTCCAAATTATGATCCGTGTGGGACCATACTCCCTGCGAATCAATGGTTGGCATCTAATAGATGTTATATAAAAGGGAAACAAGTCAATGATCCACCAAGTTCCAATTCATATGGGTCCATAACACCTCATGAATCGAAATTTGGCGTTCATCCAAACAAGACCCTACATATAGCAATTTCTATTAAAAGAAGGTATTTTAACAACAATCTATCACAACATCATGCTTATTTACAAATCATCTATCACAAAAACATGCAATCACTAATGCATCCTAGATGCCATTGAAAAAATGAATGACATGTGATTTCTAGAAAGGGCCTATATGATGCATGGGATGGAATACCCTCATCTCATCGGGTTGCAACAGAAATAGAACTGCAATAATATCAACAGTAATAGCAAAAATCATGCCAGTCACTCATGGTGAAATCAAATCAATTGTAAAAATAGAAAAACCTGAAGATCTTTCAAAAAACGAGGTAGGTTGGCTTTTACATGTACATGGTTTAGCTACTCCCAAGCACAACTTATTACCAAGTACCTATTCCATCCTATCATTGGCTATAGGCTCCAAACAGTATGTCAAGAGAAAATAATTCCTCTGATACCACTTTGTAATTCCCCATTTCTAGAAGCCACCGAGAGGCGCCCCATACCTAGTTGGTCACATGGACTCTAGCGCATTTCCCTAAATGCTAAAGGTTGCCGACAAATAGCAAGGGCCTTGGGTGTGATAGTGGGGAAACTATGACCTCATTGGTAGAGTATACAATGGAGGTAAACAACACATACAACAATAGAACCAGTAAGTATCCAACAACAGTAAACAGCAGAAGACTAGATAATAAAAAAATGGAGCACATATATATTTGAAATTATGAATGATACATATGTCTAGGAAAGCAGACAAACAATTCACAATGCTGAAAATACAAACATTACTAATCCAAAGTACAAAAATGAAAAAAAAAAAATTAACAGCTCCTTAGCATCGCAAGCCTCGGCTTGGTCCTATGCTCTCCATCTCCAATGAAATCAAGTACCTAAATTCAAAGGGCGTTTTCCCTTGTCTATACCTGCTGAAATATAATTTGTTTGGGTCCAAAAGCATGACCCAAATAGGGTGTGAGACTAAATCCCAATAGGCAACCACCAGAAGATCTGTACCTAACAGTCAGTGAGTATATGGTTAGTAAAGTATGGTAAATAGTAAATAGTAACCAGTAAACAGGATAATACACAGTAGTAAACAACTCGCATATCAAACAAGAAATAGTGAAGCAAACAGCTAACCACAATAGGTAACCCTCTGGGAAGTACTCACAGTCATCCCCTCTGGTCCTATCCAAGAATTACCAACAACCCTTTGGGATGTACACTCAAACTAACCCCTCTTGTTTGGTCATACGAAATTATAAGACTCTTTGAGGATGAAAGCTCAGTTAATTCCCCTTATAGTCTAAGGTAGTCAGGGAATCTTTGAGGAAGATCACGTGGTTAATTCCCCTTATAGACCCAAGGTTTAGAGACTCTATGAGGAATCCCACTAGCTCAATTCCTCTTATAGCCTCAAGTCATTCATAGACACTCTGAGGAAGCTCACTCAGTCAATTCCTCCTATAACATGGTGTGGTTTCAGGAAATTCAAGAAATACAAAGACTCTCTGAGGAAGCTGGCAAATTTTATCCCCTTATACCCTATAAATCTCAAGACTCTATAAGGAAGCTCACTCGGTCTGTCCTACTATAGTCTATAATATCTAAGACTCTATGGGAAGCTCACTCAGTCTATCCCCTATAGTCTATAATGTCCAAGACTCTTTGAGGAAGCTCACTCAGTCTATCCCCTTATAGTCTATAGCACCAGACTCTCACAGCCCCATGCCAGTCAGGGCCTAATAATGCTATATTCCCATAGTAAACCTACTGACCTACTTGGATAACCAATCTAAAACATCTCAAGCATGTCAGAAAACAACACTCCATCCTATGATCACAAGGCATGGAAAACAGGTATGACGACCAATAGGTTGAACAAGACCAAAAGGTCATAAACAGAACAAGCATTGGGCAAAACATCCAAGCATGGAAATTATCCCTATACAAAACCAAATATATTATACACAAGCATAGAAGAAAGGCAAGAAAACAAAAGGGGTAAAACAATAAACACGAAATACCATGTTCAATGGTATTGGTGGAATTTTCACATAATACTCAAAGACATTGAACGAAAAGGCACAAACCTCCTACCTTGGGGTTAGGAGATCAATATACATGAACCACGAGACTTGAATCTCCTAAGAACATCGAATATCTAGGAAAACACACAAAACGTTCAACCCATGATAACATGAAAAAGAGGAGGAATTGGAAAATGTTTCTCTAGAAGAGGAAAGAGATTACCGTTGCGGTTCCAACGCAATCGAAGGTGGTCGTTTCAGAAAACTGATGGAGGTTCGGTGGCTCGAAGAAGTTCCACCACCATACGGCTTCTCTTGGTCGAACGATACCTAGAAGAAGACAATTCTGGCAGTCAGATTTGAGCCCAGTCTATTTAATGAAAAAAATAGTACATGATATGTACTTTTGGAGTACACGGCGTGTACTAGCCTTTACCATACTTCGCTTTAAGTGGCCTCCACATCACCCCACATGACCGTGTGTGTGGCCCGGACATGGCCATCTCATGGCCTCGCGAGGCAACTAAGTACACAGTGTGTACTCATAAATTACAAGGCGTGTACTTCAAAAATTTCCTAAAACTCTTGTTTTCTCAAAAACTCCAGAAAAAGGACAAACATACCTGAAAAGAAAGTCCGGGTTCTTACATTTATTTACATTATAAACATTTAATTTATTCATTATATAATAATTAAGAAAGAAATAATACATTATAAATATCATATCTATCATAGAAAAATGTTTCCATCATAATTCTCAACCATAAGAGGAGATAAAGGAAAAACGAATGACGTCATTTCTTAAAGAGGTAGTTCATTGTACACTTGAATGGTGATTTATTAACCCATTTGATTTAAATATGTGAAGGTATAGTTAAAAACCATAACATAACAAAATATAAATATATCATGGATAATGTGTTTATTATATAATCATGGTATAATTATAATATAAGGGGAAGATAACGAAATAAAACAAAAGTCTTCATTGAAAAATGACACCTCTTCTTCAGGTAACTCCATTTGGTTTTCACCAAAAGACATATTTGGTTTGATTTATACCAAATTTTATGATTGTATTATGATATTATGGATTTTAGGAGATTATTTTGGTAGGTTTTTTATTATCCAAAGTCTTTAGAGTTGTGATGAATGGGGGAGCGGTGAGTGTCCTTTTATAGTGGAGGAGGAGTGACATTCTTGTAAGTATACAAAGGTAAACACACTTGAAAGGTATCCCATAAATCATGTCCCCTCAATAATAACAAAAATAATTAAAATGGAGTGTATGGTAGAAATATATACATCAAATAGGTTTTTGAAATGTTTCTAGTTCATTTTTGTTTTCAATTTTATGGCTTAGTCCCTTGTTAAGCTTCTTTTCCTCTTAATTGTATTAATTAATTTTAATCAATTTCACTAATATATTTGGTAAAAAAAAGTAGAAATTAATTTAAATTATTAATTATTATTAATAATATTATGGAATCCATTTTGGATATTCAAAATACATAATTGGCAGAAATAAATTTAAAATTAATCCTAGAGATTGGTTGTGACAATGGGTTTTCAAAATGAAAAGTTAAAAAGTATGTAACGTTTTTATTTCAAAATTAAATGAGAAATAGGTTCCTATTACATAAATTGGGTTAAATGAAATATAATTCATCTAATTTAAAATTATAATGAATTTAAAATATAATATAGCAATATAAATTAATTATATGAAAATATTTTTCAATTTAAATTCAATGTCATTCACTATTCATCAAAATATGAAACTCCATTAAAAAATACGAAAAATAAACCCAAATTATTTTTTGATATTAATCATTCCAAAATGACGTTTATTTTTTCATATAAAAATTATAAATGTTTGAAAATTTAGTTTTAAAACTAGTCTTCCATTAAAAGGAAGAAAATGTTCCATTTAGAAAAATAATACTTTTATAATTAAAATTGATTTTATTCTTATTTTATGCTTCTAAATTTTGTTGATTGAATTGAGATATATTTTTATTGAATATATAACATATAAATTTATGTAATATTTTTAACTAATATTGAATAATTTAATTTATTAAGATAAAATTTGTTTTTGGGCATAAAATATTTTTTTAATAAAATACATCCTTTATAATAAATTAGTTTTTATTTTCATTTATAATTAATTGGTCTCCAAAACATAACTATATAAACATGTGTAAACACAATATATATAATTTATTTAATCTCATTAATTCCCTCTATTCGGATAGCTAAGTGATAATTATCATATTAAATAATTATATTAATAGCATGTTGTTATCTAGTAAGACTCACCCATGGGAGTAACACATATTATTGAAAAAAACATAATGTTACGTGCAATACAAGATAAACATAGTGTTATGTATAATTAAATCTAATCTATTAATTCTGTATAACAAAAGATACCATGTAATTTAAATTAATTTGAAAGAAGATATTTCCTAAAATTTCAGGATGTTACATCCTACCCCCTATAAAATGAATTTATCCCACATAATTCATCTTCATTACTAAATAAGTGACATTTTGGAATTACTTTATTTAAACCCACATTGTAAATAAGGTTGAAAAAACATCATATTAAAAAGGTAAAGTGGGAAATATAAAGGTCACTAGAATATACGCATAACTAAGAATCCACACAGGGAGAAAAATAGTGGGAAATATAAAGATTGATTTAGAAGCAAAAACTATATATCATGGACCAATAGATAGTGATAGAGAATATGGTCAGTAGGATGTTAATCAAAGAAACAAAACCACACACCAGATTAGTTTGGAAAAGATCATTTATATCCTCATAAAAGTTGTTAATATGATAAAATGTTATTTCAAGATCGTTTTCATATGGTTGAAAATTTTCTTTCACTATCTAGACTAAGAGAATATAAAAATATACTTACTTGATGAGTATAATTTCATATTTTAATAAACATCAATAAAAATATCATCGTTTTACCCCAATTGTGATTATTAAAAATAACACTTTCATTCCTAAATAACAAAAATAAAATTTTAAATAACACAAAACAGTAAAAGGGAAAACATGTTATCCATCATGTCTTAAAGCATTAACCAAAACCAAAATGCTTTGCACATTGTAATATAATTCCAAAAATGTGTGAACCTTAATATGAGACATTAATCTTTTTAAAATTCAATAGTAAGACCCAATGTTCAAACCAAATAAATTCATAAATTACTACCCTTAAAATTATTCAAAAATATCAAGATTAAGTTTGAAACCTATAGATTATAATAATTTGGTCAAATATTCTCCCCAGATAAATCAACCATTATTACAAAAATAAAATTATTTTTTTCTATAATAATCATAATATTTACCTATAAAAAATATCATGATAACTAGGACTGCGTGTAGGCCAATAATATTGAGAAAAACCCTTATCGTCCTTCCACTATGGGTTGAAGCCCCACCACCTAGCCAGATGTGACAGGTTTTCACCCATCATATGGGTTATCCCTTCATTTTTTCTTTAATCATGAAAACATTATCCCCCTAAAAGAGTTTAGTTTTATCCTAGGAGTTAAAAATACCTTAATCCAAGAAAAAATCTCCAAAAATTTCATTGATAACCCAAACAAAATTCAATATAAAAACCTCAATTCGGGTGTCTTAAGATATTTGACTTATGATCACCCATAAACTTATAGTCCTAGTAAGGTATCCATAACTCTTAAGAAAACCTCATATTAAACATCTTAATCTCTAAATTTATCTAAATCGACCTTTCATACAAACTATAACAGCCCAGGACCCAGATGCTCAGATCCTGTGTGGAAATACATTGCTTTATATTTTCATATTTGATGTCGATAAATGTGAGCCAATTTTTTCATCTAAACATTAAAAATTTAGAAGGAAAAATTGGATTTTGTATAACAATGAGGAGCTTTTAGTTATATATTTTTAGATTTTAAGAAAGATCCTATATAAAAAACTCACATTAATGTGGACTGATAAATTGTCAAAAGAACATTTCTCCCATTTAACTAATCTTTTCTTATTTCATAATAGGTCATAAAATTCATCCTTATGAAAAAATTTATAGACATAAAACATTCACATCATTATTTAAAACCTAGGGAAAATGAATCATAAGAAGGGTGAGGTCAAATTCACAGGAAGGGTAAATATAATCATTAAAAAGTGATCGTCATCAATAAGAATAAGAGTGTGTATGGGTATGATGATATAATCAAAGTGCATGAGTGAATCATAAAATAACTCATACCCATCAATTCCTGGATCATAAAATACAAAAACATATATAAGAAAGGATTCATTAGAATGAATAATATTGAACCATGTGATATAAATCTCACTCAATTGAAATAGTATAAACCCATAGAGATCATTCATAAATGTATCATGGGACATTATTATTCTTTTTATTTTTATAAATGGAATAACCATGTGGTTGAATTCAATACATTTAACTATTAAAAATGGAACATCCATATGATTAAATTCCATACCCAATGAATTTTTGGTCTGTCACAGACCCAACCATTATTGTTTTATCAAATAACAACCCATAATTGGTTTTTCATTGAACCACCCATCATTAGTTTATCATGGAATTGCCTATAATTGGTTTATCAAGTAACAACCCATCAAATGTATAAGTACCATTACATAAAAAAAACTTGAATTTCATTAAAAAAACATTGTAACAACCATTATCCCTTTAATAACTTGATTAACCCATGGAAAATAAATGGTGCAGACACCAATCTCTTTGAAACATGATTATACTATGGAAAAGAAATAGGTTCAAAAAAAATATTATTAAAATAGGATTAACCCATCGAAAAGAAATGGGTTCCATAATAATATAATTAAAATATGATTAACCCATGGAAAATAAATTTGTTATATAAAAATCTATTAAAATAATCTTTACCCGTGGAAAATAAATTTGTTCAATAATAATCCCTTCAAAACATGATTAACCATATAAAAGAAATGAGTTGAATAAAAATCTCTTCGAAACATGATTAACCCATGGAAAAAAAAGTGGGTTCAATAAAAATATCATTGAAACATGAATAACCCATTGAAATTAAATGGGTTTAATAACAATCTTTTTGAAACATTATAAACCCATAGAAAAGAAATGGGTTCACTAACAATATCTTTGAAACATGGTTAGCCTGTGGAAAATAAATATCTTACATAACAATCTCTTTGAAACAATAACAATACATACATAAAATAATTATGATGGAATAAATAAAAAATATCCCAAGTGTATGATAACAAAAAAAAATGGTTGTTTTTGCTGATTAATGGAAATTCCATTAAAAGAACATGAAGAATATTAATGAGGAAAATAACCTTTAAACATTCCAAAGTGTCCCATACAACCTTGAAACAATTTATTCATAATCATCATAAAGGAATAATGTTTAATGAAATAAATTATATCATGGTGATAAGAATATACATGACATATCATATGAAAAGATAAGTATATACACCTCAAAAAATAAGATACATGTATAACATAACAAATGTATCAAAGATATTTTTTTGAAAAAAAACTACTACCACTTTGGTAAAATTAAAACTGTAAATCCCATGAAAAAGATATCACCAATAGGATATTTAAAATAGAATAATTTTAAGGATAAAAATTATCAAATAAATTCACGGTAGTGTATGCACCACATAGAAAAAAATTCATTGTTAATATGGAATATATCTCCTAGAAATGAAAGTGAGATGAGAAAAATCATTACAATGATTGTATCATTAATGGGAGAATAAATAAATTAAATAATTATGTGGGACAATTTTAAATAAACCAAATAAAATTTAAAATATATAATTATACAATAATATGTCATTTAACTAATATTATTTCCATAACATAACAATTGACATAGATGTTTTACCCAATGAATGAAAATTTAGTTTAGAAATCTCTTACCTAAAGTTTTATTTTTCAAGATTATCCTCTATCTCCATGAATAATAAGATTATGTTAATTATTAAACTACTTAAAAACATTTTACAAGTTTATTTTTACTTTTATTTTACTTATTTACAAGTTATATATAATTTCATGATCTATATTGTTTAAGTTTGATGTTTTGAACATATTTAGCTTATTTATAAAAACTGATTTTGTTAGGTTGACTAAGGTCAATGGCATCATTATTTAAAAATTTATAGAAAAATAATAATTAAATAATTTTCATATTTATACATAACTTATACTTTTTAAACCAATCATTAAATATGTTAATGAAAATGATCCAATGTTACAATCATGGAGACCGTATATCTTACGTACACGTGAGTAACATTCCCATTTTATGATCATTATTATTGAAAGAAGGTAAGTAAAGTTTATATTTATGTAAATAAAAATATAAAATAAATAATATATTAATTATTTATATATAATTATATATATTATTATTGGGATGTGGTTATAAAAAAGTAAGAATTGCATCACTTTATAGAGTCTGTGGTCCACACGTCCACGAATGACGCTGTCACTTTTTCAGTGTGTGAAATGGAAAGAAGAAAATGATATTTTCTATGAAAAGAAGAATAATTAGGTCCTCAATATCATCAATATTTATTTCATATATGTTTTTTAAAACCCATCCTTAATACATTCTATGTAATTTGTGAACATCTCAATCACATTGAGGAGGTGGTAGACCATATGTCCACAAACAGTGTTATCATATTCCCACAAAATGGAAAACCTAATGTTATGTGTTATATAATAATTAAAGAATTGTAAATTAATTATAACTATCATATATATAATATAAAAATATTATTTTCATTATAAATCCAAACCATAATATGCGGTAAAGGAAAAACAAACAACATATTTTTCGAGGTGGTAGTTTGTCAAAAACATGAGTGGTGATTTAATTACCCGTTTAATAGAAGTTTGTATAGTTGTAGGATGAAGCCTTAAAATAAAAACATATAAATATTTTTATGATAATTATTGTATTATATAATCATGAAATAAATATAATATATGTGGTGGAGAAAAAAATAAACCAAAATTGCTCATTGAAGAATTTGGCATCTTCTTCATGTAACTACTTTTGGTTTGAAACAATGGACTTTTGTGGTTCACATTAAACCAATTTTATGCTTATAGGACGGTATTAGGTATTTTTGGAGCTATATTTTTAGGTTTTAAACGATCCAAAGTCGTTAAATGTGTGATTAATGGGGGAGGGTGAGTTATTTTTTATCGTGGAGGAGTGGAATTTTTATAAATATAAAAAGGTAAACACTATTTAGAGGTATAACATACAAAATGTTCCTGAAAAATAAAAAATATTATAAAAAATGGATGATATGATATAAATGTTTCCATAAAATAGATTTGGGACAAGTATATAGGTCATATTAGGCTTTTAAGTTTAATGTGTACTCCCTTGTTACGCTAGTTTTCCTCTTAATTTCTATACTTAATTTTAATTTCATTCACCAATATTTCTGAAAAAAAAATTTAATTGACCATAATATATATTATAAATTATTATAATTCTAAATATTTAATCTATTTTTCAAAACTCCAAACACACAAGTGGATGAAAGTAATCTAAAATTAATCATGTAGATAGGATGAGATAATGAATTTTTAAATAAAAAACTTCAAATGTTTGAACTATTTTTATATTCAATTTCAAGGTAAAATTGATTCCAATTACCTAAATTGAATTAATATTTATAATATTCGTATAATTATACTTTAAAACAAATTTAATAAATAATTAAATAGTATAAATTATTTAGACAAAAAACTGGTTTCAATTAAAATTTGGTGTCATCCATTATTCATCAAAATATGAAACACCTCTGAAAAATAAAAAAATTCACCAAAATTATATTTTGATATCCATATTTTAAAAATTATGTTTATTTTTTCATATAAAAAGTATAAATTTGTCATAATTTAGTTTTAAAAAAGGTCTTCCATTAAATTTTGGTAAAACTACCTTTTAAAAAATCACTGTTGTTTACTCTTAAAACGGGATGTATTCTTATTTTTTCCTATAAAATTTATTTAATGAATTTAGAAATATTTTACTGAATATATAAAATATAAATTTAAATAATATTTTTCTCTAATATTTATTGATTATATTTATTAAGATATATATCCTTTGGGGGTATAAAAACAATTTTTCCTAAAAACATGTCCTCTATAATCAATTGGTTTTTATTTTCATTAAAACATAATCAGGCATAAAATAATTCACTATATAAACAAGTTTAAACTAAATATTCATAATTTATTTAATCTTATCCATTCCCACCATTCCAATGTCTAGGAGATAATTATTATATGAAGTAATAATATTAATAGTATATTGTTATCTAGTAAGAATCGACCTTGCATATAACACATGTTCTCAAAGAAACTCAATCTTATGTACAACATAAGATAAACATTGTGTTGAGTATAATGAAAGCTAAAAATTAAATTGCGTGTAATAGAATCTGTTGAATAATTTTAATTAAATTCAAAGAAGATATTTCATAAAATATTGGGATGTTACACTTTCTCAAATAATTCATCATAAATTAATAAGTCATTCACCATAGATGTTACTAAACTTAATAATGACACTAACATGGAGTTCAAAATATTAAAACAATCAAATATTCTTTAAGGAAAACATTTAACATGTTTCAAAGTCTTGAATCTCTTTCAATGCTATCTCGAGTGACCCCAACACTAGTGGTGTTATAAGAAATACCAACCTCAACTCAGAATCCATCCTTCTATGTTCTCTACCCAAATATCTAAGCCTAATCATTTTTATCAAAAACATGTCTAGAATAAATCATCACAATTACCATGGGCCTCAACACATACATGAAAATGGTTATTTCATCCCATGGATAAGTAATACATCTTCAAATAAAACACTATCCAATATAAGAAATCAAATTAAGATAGTGGTATAATGGTCTTTCCATGAGATTTAAAAAAGACTATATATCCACCAATAATAGACCATAGAGTCATGTTGGGGAAAAAAATCAAGATTCATCATTTTTTTCAGTGCTTATTTAAACTACATGAACATCCACTTTTCTACGACTCCAACATATCTCTTTCACGTGACTATCATAATTTCCTTAAACATCATATCACTCTCTATATCTGACCATTAATAAATCATATCACATGATAGAATGAATCATCATATCTGCCAAAATATTTAACTAAGAATAGTGGGTACCTTATATAATATGTAAAATTATACCAAAATCAAATATGTAAAAACAATGCCTCATCACTCACAAATATGGGAGAGAAATACACCAACTACAAGAACAAGATCCTCATGAACTTGCTTCAATACCATAAAACAGCTATTGGAGGGTAACATCCTTATTTTATTGGATAAAACCATAAGTATTATAGCATATCCTGATGATCTAATAGAAAATGTGTATGGAGAATAATAACAAAATTTTATAGGATGCATTTAATAATCATAGTTTTAACCCACAATAGATGTCTTGGAGATCTTGGTTTACTATTATGTTATTAGTAACTCGATTAATGGATATGTTGGTCATTGAAACTACACCAGTCTCCCTAGGCTGATAACCAAAATTAATACCCAAATATTTTTCAGTAAGTTTGCAAAAAAATCATCACATGATTAAAAACTTTGAACTATGTCTCTTTTAGAGACTAACTCTAATACCACTATATAATTACATGACCCGCCACTCCCCTATAATGCTGAAAAATTCCATGATTTCCACCCTATTCTTTCACCCAATATGATAAGGAATGACAACTAGCACTTTTTAGGTATATCTCATAATATTGGTGGTATAAAAATATAAAAACCTATAAAAATACATATATACAATACATAAAAGTATCTAAATATTAGTATAAATTAAATATATATATTAAACTTAATTGTAAACAATTAAATGGATTAGATAAAAAATATTAAAACATCCATAAGATAAAACTAGTGGGAACTAAATACATCTAACAAGCCTATGAACCTCAAGAATCTTGTAATCTTCTCGATAATACATGTAATTTGGTATTAATATCAAAACACAGTGGTCACCACCTCTATCATGAACTATCATGCTTTGAAATGAGTTGAAAAGAATGAATAAGAATCATCTCTAAGAAATCCATGCTAGATCTACATCCCCCGAGAACATCATTGTACTTTTATATTATATACATTGATATAATATTTTTGGGACCAAGGCCTATGTAAGTGTGAACATAAACATACCCAGTATGATGTAAAAACACAAAAATAGATAACAAAGTACTAAGTTATCTGAACTCTAGGTATAAGAGGTGCCTAATAGGAAAATAAAGTGGAACAAAATACCAAGTTAATTCAATGCTTCAAATGATAATAAATAACTAGAAGAATTTCAGGAAGGATTATCGACATTTTTTCATTAAATAATAGTGTTAAGGACACTAATTAGTAAAACTAATTTCAGTTTTAATCTTTCAAATCCACAGTGAATGAACTACAATAGGTGATCATAACCCAAAAGGATCCATGAAGTATTAATTTGTAATCCAGTCATGTACCACATATTAAAGGAAATTCCCCATGGTTATGAGGAATAAAAAGTCCCATGGAATTATACAATTCATAAGATTCAAATAGGATATGTTTCCACTTGAATTTTGGAAGTAGAGACTGATCGTCCATAAAGAAAAAATCATTACAGAGGGGAGTATTACACCCTCATGTCTAACAAAATTAATCAAGAATTCATGAGTACACATGCCAATGATCCATGTGTAACCTTGAAATATAAATAGTTTTGGACCCACACCTAAATGATGGACACATCAATCTAGATATTATCAACCCCAATGGAGGACCCACACCCCATCGAAGCCCTATATAGGGGAGTACTGACTCTACCCTAGATGAGTGTGGGGGAGTACTAAATCTACCTAAATATAGGATATACAAGAACTATTCCCTAAAAAGTCTACTTCAAAGGGGTGTCAACCCTAACCTACTCTAGTAATCATTTCCAAACCCGATCATTGGTGAACTATTATTGAAGGGAGAAGCCTACCCTAACCATCTCACACTACACCACAAATATCATAAATAAAGTTAACATTGTGTCTCACATAGAATTATACTCAGGAATGAATACTCACATGTCCAAATATGAGTCTATGAAGAGATTTGAAGCTACTAGACCATTATGGTGGACATATAAGGTTTTTTCCTAGGGTAGATGGCTTGTATCCCTCAAGCGGTCATTCTCTCATGTACCGGTACACTTCTTGCCATGTAGATTTCTGACTACATGATGTGTATAGTAGTGAACACAATGTATAGGATCCGTATGTGTACTTATCAGGTACCCTAGCTTCCCATATTGTGTTCTGTCATGGGTAAACAACTTGTGGCCTTAATTAAAATGACTTATAGGCCACTTAGATACCTTGTGAATGTCCTTATTGTACATTTCAAACCAGATAGCTAATGATCACGCATTATGAATTTGTATCCAACATGGAATGCATGATAAAATAACTCCCTAGGTGTGTACTCCTTATACACAACAAGCAGTCGGCTAAGGGTAACAAGACATTTGAACTAATCATAGGATGTGTGATGTTTAACTTTAATTGAAATCATATTATCCAATTCTCATGGGATACATGATGTTTGTTCTTAATAACTACACATATTATATTTTATGTTTATCCATAAATCCATATTACCCATGAATATTCACTGCGAACATTTGTTCCTCTAAAACTTCCATTTAGATGCTCTCCATTCTCATTTATTGATGTCAACACCCTTCTAGTGACCAAATTCAACTAGTGCTTCTTTAGAGAATTGTTTTCCCATCATCATATGCAATATATTATCTCTTAAACATGATTCCTCATGGGATTCTATTGAATCCATAATCCTTATCACCTACTCCATTTTATGATCATTGATAATGAACCTCCAATGTGATCCGTGGAACTAATTACTGATTGTGCAATGAATCAGTTTGTAGAAATAGTCAAATCACCCGTCAAAATTGAATGTTGGTGATGAATATGGAAATAATGCAGATATGAATCAATAAAACCAAAAAAACCATCTATGATGTTCTAGTGTGATTCATCCATCATTCATGAGACAAAATTATAAAAATCAAGAATATAGAAGTTGCCAACTAAGAAAAATATCTTTCAAAACAAAATTTCAAGGAAACAAATAAGTTGATAGTTATATAAAATATACAAACAAGGATTCAATTGAATAGAGATTGATCCATGTTTTTAGAAAATATAAATGTTGGGTAAATCTAATAATAAAAAAATACCCACCTCATTGGGGGATTTCCAATTATTCAAATCTAATTTCATTGTTTCAATATATATCCTATTATATCACTGTAGAAACACTCTCAATCCTCTGATCCATCATCAGCTCCATGATCTAAGTTTTTTACCATATCATATCTCAGTTTTTCTACAAAATATGAAATCAGATAACCAAAGACTAATTTTTTAGTCAGGGTTTGAATCGAGGAATTTTCAATGTCAAATAATAAATTATACGAATTAATAAATCATTATATTTATTCTTATGACTCCACTCATGACTTTGAACTGTCATGGAATCTAATATGTTTTAAAAATATGTAATACTTATGTTAAACACTCTATTATATACTCAAATACTGTCTCTAATTCTCTATATGATGTCTCATTTAAGATAAATATTCATTTCATTGGAATAGGTATATGAAGACTAAAAAATTATACTTTGATTATTATATTATTATCAATCACCCATAGTTGAAACATTTATATGATAACCCTATGTTTTATCTGTAAGTATATCATTGAAATAATTCCAATAATTAGACACTAAAAACCAATGTTTCCTCATCTCCATTGAGTTTGTGAGATAATTATTGTTGTTAGTAGTTAATATAAAATATCACATAAACCCAACATTCTTTTATTTTCACAAAATCATTACCCAACGATAAACACTACTTCCCCCACCCCTCAGATTTAAAAAAAGTATCCAAAATTTTGTAACAGATATTCCACAATGGTGGATTTATTGTTTTATGCCAAGGGAGGTCCAGGGACTCTGAAAAAAAATATATTTTAGGTAACATTCTACTAAGAAATTTTTGAATCTCTAAAGATCTTCGTTGTGTCGTATGTGAAAAAAAGAAAAAAATTATTGAATTTACTCAATATTTTAAGTAGAGAATGACATGGAGGGTCAGTTGAGCAATTCTAAGAGGCATTATAATTGCATCAAACATGTGGACTGATTTTATAATGAGGGTTGGGTAATTTTTGAATTATAAAGAATTATAAAGGGACTCATTTTGGGTATAGATATATTTGAAAAAAAATTTAAAGAAAAAATAGGAAATGGGGAATGTTGATGAATATAGTAGAAAAAAGAGTTAATTATCTATTCTATATAATTGTGTTTATCATTTTTATCTAACTGGTAAGGTATTTCTATGTGAAGATAGAGAGTTCTTCTTGTTTCTATAGAATTTATATTCAATATTTCCACCATTCTTGTACTTGTAACATGTGAATCAATATAAAGAATTATATATACAACATTTGGTTTCATAGTTATGATATCAATTTGTTTTATATTCTCAATGAGTTAATTTCATCATTTAATCAAATTCTTTTGTGCTATGATTTTTTAGATGATTTTTTTACATTTTTTTATGGTTTTGGAGAGTTTTAGAGTCTTTTATTAATGTAAATGTTTTAAGAACACCTTTTTCAAAATTTTTTGATTCTATAGGTAACCATACAACCGAAGCAAGGTTAAATAAGGCAGTTTGAAAAATCATAAAATAAAAGGTTTATAGTTTGAAAAACCATGTATCCTAAGGTGAATGGTTTGATAAACCATTCATCTTATGGTGAACTATTTAACAATCCATATAAAAACCAACAAAAACCATGTAGCCTAAGAATGGTTATGGTGCACTGTTTGAAAAACTATGACCTTTTCTAAAAAACCATGCAATTCATTTTAGTAAGGGGTTCATGTTTGGTAAAAAGTTTGACTAACTATGTCATTAGACCATGTGTATCTAAAATTAATGATTTTGAAAAAAAAATAAATATTTTTATGATATTTTTTTTACCTGTTCACCATTCTTTAGAAATATGTATCAATTATTGATACTCCTCTCACCTTCTTTGATGAATTTCTCCCCTCCAATGATTGATTATGGTGGATACAAGTGAGTCGGGGATCAAAAAGTGAGGTTTATGATGAAAAAAATAAATTCATTGTATTTATTTTTCATCTAGTCTATTTATATTGAAATAAATCATATATATGAAATTAAATTACCAAATATAGGGATTAAAATTCCAACTAATGAAAAATTATTGGATATTTTGTAGAACAAATGTAATTCTTATTTTTCAACAAAATCTTCTTTGACCAGAGTAAGGTCTCTCATGAACTGTAGAAATGTCCATGTACATTTTTTAAGATTGATCATCTTGAGACTCTATTATTCATGAATATCATCTTTGATCACTTTTATATTGAAAAATTGATGCTTGATCAATGTTCAATGATTATACCAGAGATTATGTTCAATAATTAATGAGGAATTCATAATTCATTCTTCAATAGAAAATAGAACTAGTGAATTGGAATCTTATCCTTAAAAATATCTCAGAACTATAATTTTTTACAGACTTTGTGAGGTATTTAATTTGATAATAAGCCTTCTTGATTGAGAATATACTTGATTATCTTTTATATACTTTAGTTTTTATGAACCAGAACCCTATATAGGCATCCTTAACATCCGAGCTAGTTCTTGGTCGGTGTGTAACAGGGTATAGGAATTAAATATTGATGAAACATAGAGTTCTTCATCAAAAACATTGAGGTGCTAATTTTCATACAATTTTTTGATCTCTTATGTACATGTTTCAATAGTATGATTCTTATTTTGGCTCGCTTTGTTGATCATTTCTGATTATTATCACATGTGGGTCTATTCATAGCCTATGAGACCCATTTATGAAAATTATTTATGTGTGCATGATTTTATATCTTTATTAATTTTTTTTTTGATAACATGTATCTTGTGTTTCTACTATTTTATCATGAGGATATATTTTTATTTTATTTGTATTCTCTACCCTGTTATGTTTTTTAAGGTACTATTCTTAGTTCTTGGAATATGTGGACCACTATGACATGGTTATCCCTTTTAGGGGGATTATGTATTACTTGAAATTGTAGAGATTATGGACATGATAATGGGATAGGTATATAATGATTCCTCTTGGATTCATGGTAGCATGTTTAATGTAAGATTATTGGATGCCAAGTAGCATGATCACTTGATTCATTGTGGATTTTGAGAACTTGGATCACGTGATGCCTAGTGGATTAAAATTAGTTTGTTGACATGATGTAGAGAACCATGTCTAATAGTATGATGGATACTTATAGGTTACTCTCAATTTATTTATATTCCTTTCTCAACGGAGATGAAGTATGTACGATTGAGGCTCGTAGTGGATTAGTTAGTATGTGGGTTCTCAGTATATGATTTTTTATGATATCTTGCACATTAATTTTTATCATGAAATAAAAAATTTATACCTTTTATCATGTTCTATGAATTTATTGGTGGGGTCCAACTAGGTTTTACTACTTACACACTGCACAGAAATCATAATATATATGTATACTCTACATATAAGGATCAAAGAAAGTAAAAGAGGCCCATGGACGATATATATTCCATAAGGAATGGAGAATATTGGGATCTAGATGGATGATGTAGGATACCATATTTTTATTAATTATCTTCTTGCAATTTAATTCATTTAACCTTGCGATTCAAGGAGACTTTTTATCTTCTATATGACACCTGTTCTAGTTGATATTATTTTACTCTAAAATTTTTACACTGAGTTGTTATGGTTTATATTTATATTATTTGTGAAATGATTTGATACTAATGTTATAGTCTTAACACTTATGGCTATCATGTCCTCACTAGTAGTTAATATCCTATTGTATATGGGGTGGTTCTCATTAGTCCATGTGACTCTCCAACTCAGACCCTATGTTTTGAGATGGGGATTACAAAATGATATCATAGTATATTTTTCTTCTTTTATTTTGTTTTAACCTAGGATTTGGTAAAAAAGAGATACGCTATGTGGGACTAAATTATGAGAGTTTTTTCCCTAGAAAAATCATGTGAAACAAATATCTGAGTTTTCCTTGACGGAATTCCTATTATGATTTTATGAGATTCTATTATGTTCCTACATCATGATTTGGTATGTAGGATCACATTCCATATATATACCTATTGTATGTTTCATACCATTTCTTTAATTTAATTCCATGACTATTATTTCTATTCGAGATAGACTTGTACTCTTTGAATATTTGATATATCAGTTTTTCATGATATCATGATATATCTATAGGAATTATGTTGTTGAACCTGAGCTTACTATTATTTTATATTTATATGTGAATATGAATAATGTATAGGTATGTATAATGTGGTTAATTTTCTGGTGTATATACCTTGGTTTATAGGTAGACTCCTAGGAGATAGATTATGTGATCCCATAGAATAATTAGGATTTATTATATTGACTATGTTTTTAGTAAAATATTCCTTCATTTTTTAAAATATGTCACCTAGAAAGATAATGATGGGACCATATGCCGGTGTGGGTAAGGATTCTCCCGCTAAGAAGGATTCAACTATTCCACCACCTTCTATTTAGGAGGGTCAGAGCATTATCCTGCACCAAAAGTAGTGAAGAAGTAGGACAACCTTCTTAGTGAGTCCTTTTGTATGTTTCTACCTAGGGTGGAGGGGCACTGAGGTCAATGGTCAACTATACGAGAGACTTCCAACACTATCATCCACCATACTTTTATGAAAATTTTGATCTACATGATATAAAGGAATTGATAGAAATCATCAAGGTTAACTTATAACTCCTCGAGTCACATGGGGATATGAGTGTAAATATGGTAGTGTTCATGATTTAGGGGCCCACCAGGATGTGATGGGGAATGATGGGATAGGCTTGGAGATGTGAGAGACACACCTATCTGACCTTCGTAGATCTATTATTCATTGAATTCTTTCCCAATACACTGAATTTGGATTGATCATATGAATTTATAGAGCTATTGTACGGGGAATGATGGTATCTTCATACTCTATCATCTTATATGTCTCCCATGATTTGATCTTATCTTGGGTGGAAATGATTCACATAAGGCACGGAATATTGATCTAAATAATTTTTCTAATAATAGACTAAAATATATTACCCTTTAATTCGAGATATATCTTGAGGTTATGTGAAAGACCATGATTTTAAGGAAGGAACTTGAAAAGTATTGATTAGTTGGTCTTCTTCCACCCATTAGTACTCTGGAAGGTGGAACTCTTATTAATATTATGAAACACTCATCTATTAGAATGAATAAGAATACCATGGATGTTCATTATGGATGAGGTATATCAGGGTAGTAGAGTTTAGATTTTTTTAATTCCCATATGAGGAGTACTATAGTTATTTAACTATTGAAAGGTCGGTCATTACCATAGTGTCTTCATAACACCTTAGAGGCGAATTAGAAATACTACAAGACATGGCATCACCAGAAGATTTTTTCCAGGGTTGTGAGATAAGGCTTCCACATAGGATGGTGGTAGACCTAATCAGGGAACTAGGGATCTAGATTGGGTCCTTATTACCAAGCATAGACAAATATGACTCTAGATGGAAACACATCTCATGGATAAGTCCATTGAGATGAGGTGGGATGAGTTTATATAATGGTCAAAACACTAGTAGATGGTTGTAAGTTATCCTCTACAATTAAAATTATGATACTAGTCACTTATACATTTTATAACACATTTTTATATCAATTAAAAATATTACTATATCTCTAAACAATTTATTAATGAAATTGATATACTGGTAATGTTGTCTTCTGGGTTACTTTCCCTCAATGCACAATTGGGTAGGGAATTTGATCGTGTTATGTAATTCATAGAGTGAACTATATTCATTATTGGTTATGGAAATCTATGGGAATTCATGATTCTAGAGATGATGTGTTTCAATGTTATTTTTTGAAAATACTAGTTGATTATCATTCTATATTATATTTTTTGCTATTGAAGAAAGGTATCATTTACATCACTCAATGTAGATAGGTATGTGGTGACCATATAGTAGGAACTTGGATTGGGAAAGGTTGTTACTAAATTGAACCATCTGGGGATGATCAAAATGTATATTTTATACTTGGATCTTTCACCATGTTCAGTGGAATCCATCATATCATTTCCCCTAATTGTGTATCTATATTAGGAAATCTTCGTATAAGACTTCATGGGACATACCATTGGTAAGGGAGTTGAATTTGAGAAAAATATCATGATAGGTGTAAAACCCATTTTTATACCACCTTATTGTATGGTGTCTTCCAAGTTAAAGGAGCTCAACAAGAATATCTAGGACTTGAATTACAAAGGATTTATCAGGATGAGTACTTCACCATGATGTGAACCTGTTCGGTTTTCCTAGAAGGTTGATGGTAGTCTTTGACTCTGTATATGTTACCAAAAACTGAATCAGGTGATAGTGAATAATAGATATCCTTTTCCCAAAACTTATGATATCTTTGATAAATTGAAAGGATCATAGTGGTTCTCCATGATTGATCTTCATTCAGGCTATCACTAGTTGCAGGTCAGAGAGTATGAAGTACTAAAGAAGTTTCAATGAATGTATGGGTTATATGTGTACTTTCTGAAGTCATTTAGACTGAAGATTGTGTTAAAGGTGTTTATGGATATCATGGATAAGATATCCCACACATATCTTGACTCTTTTAACTTAGTGATCATTGATTATATCCTCATCTACCTACCCACCCTAGAGAACCATTCCAGAAATATTGATATAGACATATGTATAATTCGATCACTTCAGTTTTGTTCTTATATTTTGATGTGTCACTTTTAGATTCATGAGGTAAAATTATTGGGGTAAGTTGTGTATATTATAGGTATATACATGGACTTTATTATATTTTAGGTATTTATTCCCTAAAAA
This sequence comes from Viscum album, assembly GCA_963277665.1. Taxonomy (NCBI): domain Eukaryota; kingdom Viridiplantae; phylum Streptophyta; class Magnoliopsida; order Santalales; family Viscaceae; genus Viscum; species Viscum album. Next base: position 39,065,124 of record OY728138.1, read on the forward strand.
TATCCCTAAAACATGTTTGAGATTTGAAGCTTTTGGGTTTGCATGATATTAATGAAGTTTTATCCATGAATTCTACATTTATCATCACCCATGACAGTATTGATAAAGAAGGGAGTTAAGTTTTAATGGTTGAACCAGTTTGAGGAATCTTTTATTGATTTGAATAGGAGGTTTACTATAATCAAAATATTTATACTTACTGGTCCATGGATTGGTTACGCTATATATTGTATTTTTTCAGGCATTATTTTTGGAGAAGTTTTGATACAAAAGAAGATTATATTGTCTTATGAGTCACTTTATTTGTGTCCCAAAAAGAAAAACTACACTACTCAAGACTTTGATTTAGTAGCTTTGGTATATTCTTAGAAGTGTTGGTGACACTGTCTCTTTGATAAGAGGTTTTTAGTCTACACATACCATAAGGGAAGCTACTATTTCATCATATAATGGAACCTTGATCTTCGGTTGATATACTAGGTAGAGTACCTAATGATGTATAAATTAGATAGGTGTTATACCCCAGGTAAAATTGATTTCATGGAGTGTTATATTATCCTTTAGACATATATAGATTAGGATCCTAGTGAATGACCTTTAGAGGAAATGTGATACCAAGTGAGATTGCTGGCTAATTAGATGATGGATGCTTATGAGAACCAGTGATCGATGAGGTGTGCCCCATTTTTTGTCATATTTTCTTTTGTATACTGGGTAAAGGATGGAAATTAGACTAACCTAGAGTGTTTTATGATGCAATCATAGCTACTTGGTGTTGACACAATAGTTGGGTGGACATTAGACAATAATGATATAGTACTTTTACATGGGATATTTATAGACTTTAATTTGATTAGGTAAAAGATGATAAAGAACTTACATAACTCTATATGGGTGGTACATCCTAGAATTATACAGATGTACCATAACTTTACAAGATATTTTTGTTGGCCACTAATGAAGAGGGACATTTATAGGTTCTTTTCTCGATGCCTTTCCTTCCCGAGGATAAATATTGAGTACTAGATTCTTAGTGATTTTCTCTAGACACTTCATGTTCCTATATAAAAGTGTGAGGATATCACATTGAAATTTCGGATGGAGTTACCTAGGACTTTAAATGGTCATGATATTTTTTAGATGATTGTCAATCGACTAAGAAATTTTTCTCGTTTCCTACTGGTCCATGATAGTCAATTATTATATGATCTGGGAATGTTGTATGCTGATGAGAAAGTATGATCACATAGAGGTAACTAGATAATAATATCTAATAGAGATTAAAATTTTACATTGTCAGTTTTTTAGGGCTTATAGGAGAACTTAGGGACTTAAATGAGATTGAGTATGGCCTACCATCCTCAAATAAAAGGGATGTTAGAGTGTAAATTCATTTTATTAGAGGATATGGTTCAAGAGTTCATCCTAACCATCATTGGAGAATAGTAATATCTCCAAAAATGAGTTTGTTTTTTGTTATAATAATATTTCCCAAGATTCAATTCAGATGACACATTATAAGGCTCTCTATATTAGGTTATATCATTCACTGCTTTGTCAACTTGAGGCCAGTGAGGATATAGTTTTTGGTCCCATATTGGTACAAGGGACCTCTAAGAGGGTGTATCTAATTTAGAATAGGATTATCATTGCATAATGAAAGCATAAATGTTATTTCAACTATGGGAGGTATCCTCTAGAGTTTGAGGTAGGTGACCAGGATTTTCTGAGTGTGACTCCTTGGATATTCCATCGATGTTTGAGAAAAAAGAGAAGCTAGACTCATGTTTTATGGACCATTAAAGATCAACTAGTTGATTGGGATGGTTACATATCATCTAAATCATACATTCTGTTAGAAAGGTGTAACATCCCAAGTAAGTAATTAATAATAGATATTTTTATCTATGTCTATTAATGATTAAGATAGTGTTATAGAGGCTTAAAATGAAAATAAATACAATCTTATGCTTGGAATACACTAATTTTCTTAAAAGATTGTTTTAGTGCCTTTTGATGGCAAACCATTTTTGAATCTATATTTTGACAATTTTATAAACTATTTTTTTCAAAATAAACTTATTCTTTATGATTGGGACATCAAAATTTACCTTCTGTGAATTTTTGGTATTTTTCTGACAGTGTTCATTTTTTAATGAATAGTGAAAAATACTGCATTTTACATCAAAACTGCTCTTTAATCTAATTTATTTATATGATTAGATTATGTTTTGAATTGTTTTTGAAGTGAAATTAGAATATATTTTTACCATTTTATCCAATGGTGGTCATTGGAATCAATTTCACTTTGAAATTAGACTTAAACTGGTGTCAATCTTTTGATACTTATTGTTTTGTAAAAACACGCTATTTGCTCTGGCAGTGGGAATTAATTATTAAATTAATTAATGTGACTTATATGATTTTAATTTTGTAAAATAGACTTCATTTTTGAATTCTGAATATCAAATATAGCTTAGGGTGAATTTTTGGTAATTTTCTGAAAAACTTCAATTTTTGATGAATAGTGAAACCACTAAGTGGTAATCAAGCAAACTGATTTTTCAGTTAAATGAAATTTTACCACTAATGTGTACTGAATTTTGAAAATCCGACATACATGGTTGTCATTAAGAAGTAAAATGTGGTTCAATGAGATTATAATAATTTTTTGGTGAATAGTAACTTATTAAGTTCTTAATCGCGATTAGTGGTAATTAGGGTAGTTTAAGGTATAAATAATGCTTTAATAATAGGAAATGACCTAGACACATGTCCCAACCTTATTGGTTGTGTCATGGCCGACCAAGACAAGCCATGGGTCAACTTGGGGACCCCATGGAGACACTTTGGTTTGGAAATGACATAAATAACTTTTTATTAAATGTTAAAGTAAAAAAATGACACAAACAAGAGATGTTTTACGAAAACATTTTTTAAGTGGGGTTATACAAGTCCTAATTTTGATTATAAATAGTCATTGGAAAGATAAAAATATTTACTACATCATAGTATTTTTTTTTATAATTTTTAGACATTAAATAAATTTAATTATTTATGACATAATAATGATGCAGCGATGACATCATTATTTGACGATTTAAATAAAATGGAAAGATAATGTAATATCTATGATCTATACATGGCCAAAACCAATTGGATGAGTGTATTTCGAACCCTTATCACCTTATCCACCAATTATATCAATGTGTGACCTTTTAAAACCGAAACACATTTTCAAATAATGTAATATTTCTTTACTTTCCAAAAGTGCCCCTCCTCTCCTCTTATAAAAGGCCCCCACCTCTACCTCATTTCACACACTACTCAAGCCTTTGGCTCGGCCAACCCCTACCCATTTGCTCTCTCCACATCCCTCTCCTCATCCTAGAGGATTCCCTTTGGGCAGAATCCTTTCAAAGGAAGCCTTTAGGCTCAAACCAAAAGGAGTTACACTTTTTAAGGTAATTCATTCTCTCATGTTCATTTGTTTTATTTTGCTTCTCCAACCCCCTAAACTCTTTTTATTTACTTATTTTGTAACAACAATAGTATCATCAATATACTAGGATGTTGTTATAAGATTTATTTGAGCTACACTCTCACACAACTACATCAAATGGTTAATGAACATACGGTTTCCGTGGATGGCGAAATTCTGCCTCCCGAAACGATGATTGTTCAACACTCATTTAACACCTTCAAAGGTGGCCATTATGATGTCACTATTTTTATATATGATATATAATATGTTTATGTTTTCCTTAATCTTCTGTTTTTTTTTATTTTGGGCATACCTTTATGGTTTCCATTATGGGTAAAACACGATATCTTCATTTTAGGAAGTGCGGACTACCGCCCCCTAAAAGTGATTTGATTCGTTAATACCATATGTGGGATGTGTAAAGGATAAAGTTAATGATATTATATATGTTATTATACTGGAATTATAATATACTCTTATATCATTATGATTCCATTCCAGAAAATATGAAATAGAAATGGAAGTAGCATTCATGCGTACGTACGGCTTACCGTCTCCATGAACGGTGCATTTCATTTCTTACCTCTAAATGTGATGTAATATTATAAATGCATGTATTTACTGGATATATATGACATATATGATATCTACATAATGAATACCATTCTGGATATAATGAACCTTTGACCAAATTAACAACATGTAAGTGTAAGAAGACTATTTTTGACTTAAGAACCAAATACCGACAAAATGAACATTATTAACTTAACTGATTACATGATGTTCATAACATGGTATAAAAGGAATAATGAACTTGAAAAAGATTCATAATCAAGTAGAGATTAACTCATGTTTATTATTCAGGAGATTAAAGAACGGTCGGGTCAAGTCGGATAGGAGGTATGGGACTTCGTCTCAATCTCCTTTCATTGAGGCATATTTTATTTTATACACAACTATCTTTTATACGGTGTATAAACCCCTTTGACTTTTACGTTTATTCAAAAGGAATCTTTTTTATACGAAGCGTTTACTAAACGACAAAAGGGAATGTTTTTGTCGTATGTATGCGGCGACAACGACTTCTCCGCCGTCGTGACCGTTATTTGAGTTTCGGCTTCCTCTACAAGCCATACCTTCTTTTTAAAAGAAAAAAAAATACCATGTTTTACTTTTCTTTTATTTTAGTATTGAAAATGGTTTTCATAATGCTTTTATATCAATGTGTTGTATTGATATCTTGTGATTGAAATGTGGAAATTTTATGTTTCCTTTATGCATGTTTTATGTGATATGATTATGTTATGGTTCTTGGGCATTATTATGAAGACGGGTGGTTCCGTGATAAACTAAGGGCGGGTGAGCCCGTTATAGCTCTCCAATGCATTGGGTAACGCGAAGGAGTGAAACGTTAAGGTTTCTCCGAAGAGATTTTAGGGAATATACTGTGATGGGTATTCCAAACGTAACCAAGAGGGTTACTCCCTACGTAAGAATGTTATGAATGCCTCAAGTTACCTTAATGTCTTATGATTTCTATGATTTATTCATGATTTTATGAGGTATGTTAAAGTGATTATGTTTTATGGGTAAAGTATGATTTCACTCTTATGTATGTATGTACCCATGTTTCCTTTCCATGTTTTTATAACCCATACTGAGTTTTTATGCTCATCCCAAGTTTTTGAAATGTTTTTTCACAGGTCAAGGGAAAGGTACATGATAAGATGATAGAGTCAAGGATGTGTCAAGAAATAATCCATGTTTTATTTTAAATGTGTTTCCACTGATGGGAATGAAGAATACTATCTTTATGTAACCACTTTGTTTATATGTGGAATGTAATGAAAGTTTTATGATCTAATTCTCTAAAACTCTAAACCCGAAAAGATCCTCAATGTGTAATCTTGTAATAACTCAAGATTAAGTAAGGTTTAAGGCTGGGGCCTTATAGTTGGTATCAGAGGTCGGTTTAGATAACTTTAGGAGTTAGAATTCTATTAAATGATTATCCAAAAATATTTTTTTTTTGAAATGATATAGCATTTACGGATTACCATGTTGCTTCATCTAAGACATGTTTGTTCAGAATGGTTTTCCGCAGAGGAAACAGGGAAGCAGTGCTAGGAAGGCATACAGAAGGAAATAACCTTCCGAATCAGCATCCAGAAATGGTCGGAATTGGAACTGAACAGTTTGTTGCAGTAATGGCGCAGTTGACTCAAGCGATAAATGGCGGTTGTATCCATGCACGAGATCAGCCAGATCAACCGCAGAGGAACATGTCAGTGGTGGAACATTTCATGAGGCAACATCCACCATCATTCAGAGGATCATCTGACCCTGTGCTAGCTGAAGGGTGGATTAATGCACTGGAGAAGATTTTGGATGTCATGGGGTGTTCAGACAATCAAAATGTTAGTCTTGCTATTTACCGTTTGGAGGGTGAAGCAGATCAGTGGTGGTCTATGGTTAAAAATATCAGGGACGCCGATGAGATTGATGCTCTTGACTAGGATGAATTCAAAGGTATGTTTCTTGAGAAGTATTTTCCTAAGGCTGTTCGACTTAGGATGGAAAATCAATTCTTGGAATTGAGGCAAGAGGAAGACTCAGTGGCTGCCTATGAAGAAAGGTTCACTCGATTGGCAAGGTATGCTCCAAATTTTATCCGAGACCTTGATAGTAAAATCAATCGTTTTTACTCAGGATTAAAGCCAAAATATCGAAGGGAATTAGCTTCTCGTGAGTTTAAAAGTTATGAAAAGCTTGTTCGATGTGCTGAGAAGGTGGAAATGGAGTTTGCCGATGACCAAGTGTTCTATAACAACCAGCATAAGAAGAGACCGAGGTGGCAGGAGAAAGGTAAGAATTCTTCCAAAAAGTCTGATGGTAAGAAAACTAAGTTTCCAGTTTGTGATAAATGTGGAAAAAGGCATGCTGGGGAATGTCTTCTGAATTTTGGAAAGTGCTACCGATGTGGTAAGATGGGACATAAGGCTCGTGATTTCACTAAAAAGGATCAAGCTGAAGGTAAGAACAAATTTGATTTACAGTTAGTGAAGTGTTATAAGTGCAATGAGATGGGTCACTATGCAAACGAGTGTCCGACAAGGAGCTTGAGTGATGGGAAGCAGTTAGACTACAAGAAGAAAGGGGTGGTGAAATCCTTTGCAACTACTTCAGCAGATGTCGGGCCATCAAATGAAGTTGTATCAGGTACTTTGTTTGTTTTTTCAGATTATGCCAGCGTGTTGTTTGATTCGGGGTCTACACATTCTTTCATCTCTGAAACTTTTTCTAGTAAAATGGGAATACCATCTCAAGAAATGACTCCTGAACTTTTGGTAAAAACACCTGGGGGAAGTTTCGAGGCAAAAAGAATTTATAAGAATCTTCCTATCCTTATCTGTGGAAAGAACCTACTTGCAAACCTTATTGTTCTACCTCTAGTAGAGTTTGATGTTATCCTGGGTATGGATTGGCTCTCTATTTACCATGCTAAGATTGATTGTAGAGCTAAATAAGTTTCTTTTCAGAAATACTTTTAGTTTGTTTACAAGAATGAACCCTTACTTTTGATAACATATCAAGAGGCCGAGAAACATGTAAAAGATGGAAATGAATGTTACCTTGCACACGTCGTTGAAAATAAAGGAACTGTTCAGATTAATGATTTGCCAGTGGTAAATGAGTATCCTGATGTTTTTCCTGATGAGTTGCCTGGAATAATACCAGATCGGGATGTTGAGTTTACTGTTGACTTGGTTCCTGATGCTAAGACAATTTCAAAACCCCCTTATCGAATGGCACAAATTGAACTTTTAGAGTTGAAGGAGCAATTGCAAGATTTATTAGAGAAAGGTTTCATTGGACCTAGCACATCACCATGGGGTGCTCCTATTTTATTTGTTAAAAAGAAAGATGGTTCTATGAGACTTTGCATTGATTATAGAGCCTTGAATAATATCAATGTTAAGAACAAATATCCTTTGCCTCATATCGATGATTTGTTTGATCAGCTCTAGGGAGCTCAGTTTTTTTCAAAGATTGACTTGAGATCGGGGTACCATCAGCTGAAGGTAAAGGAGGCAGATATTCCGAAGACCGTGTTCCGTACGAGATATGGCCATTATGAATTTGTAGTAATGCCTTTTGGGCTAACCAATGCACCTGCTGTATTCATGGACTTAATGAATAGAATTTTCCATGAGTTCTTGGATAAGTTTGTGGTGGTTTTCATTGATGATATTTTGGTGTTTTCTAAAAGTAAAGAGGAGAATGAAAAACATTTAAGGGTTATCTTGCAAACCTTAAAAGAAAAGAAATTGTATGGGAAATTCAGCAAGTGTGAGTTTTGGTTGCAACAAATTTCTTTCCTTGGTCACATTGTTTCTAAAGATGGAATAACGGTTGATCCTGCAAAAACAAAAGTTGTGGAAGAATGGCCAAGACCCACAAATGTAACCGAGATTCGTAGCTTCCTTGGTTTGGCGGGCTATTACCGAAGGTTTGTTAGAAATTTTTCACGGTTATCTAGTCCAATGACTAAGCTAACTCGGAAGGGTGTTAAGTTTATCTGGACAAAAGAATGTGATGATTGTTTTCAGGAATTGAAAAGAAGACTGGTGAATGCTCCAGTTTTGGCACTACCTTCCAGGAATGGTGAGTTTGTTATATACAGTGATGCTTCATTGAAAGGACTTGGTTGCGTCCTAATGCAGAATGATCAGGTAATTTCTTATGCTTCACGACAGTTGAAAACTCATGAGGTAAATTACCCTACACATGATTTGGAACTAGCTGCTGTTGTTTTTGCTTTAAAAATTTGGAGGCATCATTTGTATAGAGTAAAGTGTGAAATATATACCGATCACAAAAGTTTAAAGTATATATTCACTCAGAAAGAGTTAAACATGAGACAAAGGAGATGGCTGGAATTAATCATGGATTATGATTGTACAATTCATTACCATCCGGGAAAAGCAAATAAAGTGGCTGATGCTTTGAGTCGAAAAAGTAATGCTTCATTAACAATGTTGCATTTGGAATGTGATCCTTTGGTTAAGGATTTGATGAACTTTGGCATAGAAGTTGTTGGTGCAGGAAGTCCTTCTGTTTTGTTTCAGGTATCAGTGAGATCATCTCTATCAGATAGAATCATGCAAGCACAGAAGCAAGACAGTGAGTTGCAGAAAAAGGTAGAGCTGGTTCAGAAAGGTAAGTTGCCTGAATTCAACATTGATAGTGATTGTGTTTTGAGATTTGTGAAGAGATTGTGTGTGCCTTGTGATTCATAGTTGAAGAGAGAGCTGTTATGTGAAGCTCATAGTTCTCTGTTTTTAGTTCATCCGGGCAGTACTAAGATGTATAGAGATCTGCGATAGTATTACTGGTGGGATGGAATGAAAAGAGATATTGCTGATTTTACTGTGAAGTGTTTGACTTGTCAGCAAGTTAAAGCAGAGAAGCAGTTACCGAAAGGGATGCTTCAGCCTTTACCAGTGCCAGAGTGGAAATGGGAGAGTATATCCATGGACTTTGTTGTTGGATTACCGAAGACATCTCGAGGTAATAATGCAATCTGGGTTATTGTTGATCGCTTGACCAAATCTGCTCATTTCCTTGCTATACGAGATACTTTCTCTCTTGATCAACTTTCCCGTTTGTATCTTAAAGAGATAGTCAGGTTACATGGAGTTCCTCTCTCCATTGTATTGGATCGTGATCCAAGGTTTACTTCTAACTTTTGGAAAGGCCTTCAGAAGTCGTTGGGTACTGAATTAAATTTTAGTACAGCTTTTCATCCTCAATCAGATGGGCAGTCAGAACGAACAATTCAGACATTGGAGGATATGCTACGATCTTGTTCTATGGATTATCAGGGAAGTTGGGACCAACATCTTTCTTTGGTTGAATTTTCATATAATAACAGTTTCCATTCTAGTATACAGATGGCACCATTTCAGGCATTATATGGGAAGCGGTGTCGAACTCCAGCTTCCAGGGATGAAGTGGGTGAAAGAAAGTTGATGGGACTAGAATTGGTAGAAGAGATGGCAGAAAAAGTTCAGATGATTCAGAAACACATGAGAACAGCTCAGAGCAGGCAGAAGAGTTATGCAGATAACTGGAGGAAGGATCTATCTTTCGAGGTAGGTGATCATGTTTTTCTCAAAGTTTCTCCTTGGAAAAGCGTGATGAGATTTGGTAAGAAAGGAAAGTTGAGTCCAAGGTTTATTGGAACATACGAAATTCTGGAAAGAGTTGGATCAGTTGCATACCGAGTGGCTTTACCTCCAAGTTTATCTCAGGTACACAATGTTTTTCACGTTTCGATGTTGAGAAAGTATATGCCAGATCCATCTCATGTTTTTAGTCTAGAGGTAGTTCAGGTGGAAGAGAACTTATCATATGAGGAACAACCGGTCCAGATTCTTGACCACAGGGAGAAAGTGTTACGGAATAAGGTGATTCACCAGGTAAAGGTTTTGTGGAAAAACCACATGATTGAAGAGGCAACATGGGAATCTGAAAATGCAATGAGGGATAAGTACCCCCATTTATTCGATAAGTAAATAAATTGCGGGGACGCAATTTTCTAAAGGGGGGAAGGATGTAACATCCCAAGTAAGTAATTAATAATAGGTATTTTTATCTATGTCTATTAATGATTAAGATAGTGTTATAGAGGCTTAAAATGAAAATAAATACAATCTTATGCATGGAATACACTAATATTCTTAAAAGATTGTTTTAGTGCCTTTTGATGGCAAACCATTTTTGAATCTATATTTTGACAATTTTATAAACTATTTTTGTCAAAATAAACTTATTCTTTATGATTGGGACATCAAAATTTACCTTGTGTGAATTTTTGGTATTTTTCTGACAATGTTCATTTTTTAATGAATAGTGAAAAATACTGCATTTTACATCAAAACTGCTCTTTAATCTAATTTATTTATATGATTATATTATGTTTTGAATTGTTTTTGAAGTGAAATTAGAATATATTTTTACCATTTTATCCAATGGTGGCCATTGGAATCAATTTCACTTTGAAATTAGACTTAAACTGGTGTCAATCTTTTGATACTTATTGTTTTGTAAAAACACGCTATTTGCTCTGGCAGTGGGAATTAATTATTAAATTAATTAATGTGACTTATATGATTTGAATTTTGTAAAATAGACTTCATTTTTGAATTCGGAATATCAAATATAGCTTAGGGTGAATTTTTGGTAATTTTCTGAAAAACTTCAATTTTTGATGAATAGTGAAACCACTAAGTGGTAATCAAGCAAACTGATTTTTCAGTTAAATGAAAGTTTACCACTAATGTGTACTGAATTTTGAAAATCCGACATACATGGTTGTCATTAAGAAGTAAAATGTGGTTCAATGAGATTATAATAATTTTTTGGTGAATAGTAACTTATTAAGTTCTTAATCGCGATTAGTGGTAATTAGGGTAGTTTAAGGTATAAATAATGCTTTAATAATAGAAAATGACCTAGACCCATGTCCCAACCTTATTGTTTGTGTCATGGCCGACCAAGAAAAGCCATGGGTCAACTTGGGGACCCCAGGGAGACACTTTGTTTTGGAAATGACATAAATAACTTTTTATTAAATGTTAAAGTAAAAATGACACAAACAAGAGATGTTTTACGAAAACAATTTTTAAGTGGGGTTATACAAGTCCAAATTTTTATTATAAATAGTCATTGGAAAGATAAAAAGATTTACTACATCAAAGTAGTTTTTTTATAATTTTTAGACATTAAATAAATTTAATTATTTATGACATAATAATGATGCAGCGATGACATCATTATTTGACGATTTAAATAAAATGGACAGATAATGTAATATCTATGATCTACACATGGCCAAAACCAATTGGATGAGTGGATTTCGAACCCTTATCACTTTATCCACGCATTATATCAATGTGGGACCTTTTAAAACCGAAACACATTTTCAAATAATGTAATATTTCTTTACTTTCCAAAAGTGCCCCTCCTCTCCTCTTATAAAAGGCCCCCACCTCTACCTCATTTCACACACTACTCAAGCCTTTGGCTCGGCCAAACCCTGACCATTTGCTCTCTCCACATCCCTCTCCTCATCCTAGAGGATTCCCTTTGGGCATAATCCTTTCAAAGGAAGCCTTTAGGCTCAAACCAAAAGGAGTTACACTTTTTAAGGTAATTCATTCTCTCATGTTCATTTGTTTTATTTTGCTTCTCCAACCCCCTAAACTCTTTTTATTTACTTATTTTGTAACAACACCAGTATAATCAATATACTAGGATGTTGTTATAAGATTTATTTGAGCTACACTCTCACACAACTACATCAAATGGTTAAAGAACATACAGTTTCCGTGGATGGCGAAATTCTGCCTCCCGAAACGATGATTGTTCAACACTCATTTAACACCTTCAAAGGTGGCCATTATGATGTCACTATTTTTATATATGATATATAATATGTTTATGTTTTCCTTAAGCTTCTGTTTTTTTTTATTTTGGGCATACCTTTATGGTTTCCATTATGGGTAAAACAAGATATCTTCATTTTAGGAAGTGCGGACTACCGCCCCCTAAAAGTTATTTGATTCGTTAATACCATATGTGGGATGTGTAAAGGATAAAGTTAATGATATTATATATGTTATTATACTGGAATTATAATATACTCTTATATAATTATGATTCCATTCCAGAAAATATGAAATAGAAATGGAAGTAGCGTTCATGCGTATGTACGGCTTACCGTCTCCATGAACGGTGCATTTCATTTCTTACCTCTAGATGTGATGTAATATTATAAATGAATGTATGTACTGGATATATATGACATATATGATATCTAAATAATGAATACCATTCTGGATATAATGAACCTTTGACCAAATTAACAACATGTAAGTGTAAGAAGACTATTTTTGACTTAAGAACCAAATACCGACAAAATGAACATTATTAACTTAACTGATTACATGATGTTCATAACATGGTATAAAAGGAATAATGAACTTGAAAAAGTTTCATAATAAAGTAGAGATTAACTCAAGTTTATTATTCAAGAGATTAATGAACGGTCGGGTCAAGTCGGATACGAGGTATGGGACTTCGTCTCAATCTCCTTTCATTGAGGCATATTTTATTTTATACACAACTATCTTTTATACGGTGTATAAACCCCTTTGACTTTTAAGTTTATTCAAAAGGAATTTTTTTTATACGAAGTGTTTAATAAACTACAAAAGGGAATGTTTTTGTCGTATGTATGCGGCGACAACGACTTCTCCACCGTCGTGACCGTTATTTGAGTTTCGGCTTCCTCTACAAGCCATACCTTCTTTTTAAAAGAAAAACAAATACCATGTTTTACTTTTCTTTTATTTTAGTATTGAAAATAGTTTTCATAATGCTTTTATATCAATGTGTTGTATTGATATCTCGTGATTGAAATGTGGAAATGTTATGTTTCCTTTATGCATGTTTTATGTGATATGATTATGTTATGGTTCTTGGGCATTATTATGAAGACGGGTGGTTCCGTGATAAACTAAGGGCGGGTGAGCCTGTTATAGCTCTCCAATGCATTGGGTAACGCGAAGGAGTGAAACGTTAAGGTTTCTCCGAAGAGAGTTTAGGGAATATATTGTGATGGGTATTCCAAACGTAACCAAGAGGGTTACTCCCTACGTAAGAATGTTATGAATGCCTCAAGTTACCTTTATGTCTTATGATTTCTATGATTTATTCATGATTTGATGAGGTATGTTAAAGTGATTATGTTTTATGGGTAAAGTATGATTTCACTCTTATGTATGTATGTACCCATGTTTCCTTTCCATGTTTTTATAACCCATACTGAGTTTTTATGCTCATCCCAAGTTTTTGAAATGTTTTTTCACAGGTCAAGGGAAAGGTACATGATAAGATGATAGAGTCAAGGATGTGTCAAGAAATAATCCATGTTTTATTTTAAATGTGTTTCCACTGATGGGAATGAAGAATACTATCTTTATGTAACCACTTTGTTTATATGTGGAATGTAATGCAAGTTTTATGATCTAATTCTCTAAAACTCTAAACCCGAAAAGATCCTCAATGTGTAATCTTGTAATAACTCAAGATTAAGTAAGGTTTAAGGCTGGGGCCTTATAAAAGGTATGCATGATGGGCCTAATCTGTCTCAACTAAAGTGGTAAAACCCAGATTTCATTCATGCCGTAGACTGTAAGAATGTGGATGTGGAGCCTAACAGATCATATATGGATCACCCAATGAATATTATAAAATAGAGAGATAAATTCATTCCAGGTGATATGATAACACTCATCTGGATCATGTAGTATAATGAATGAATCTTGTAAGATAGTTGGGAGTGGGAAATAGATGTTCAAGCTCAGTATCCTGAGTTATTCGAGTAATATTCCTAGATATGCATATCTATAAAGATAGGTATTTAGAGGGAGATAATATAATGTTTTCGGTTTTTTTAATTGTTTTATGAGTTAATTTTAGCATTTTTGTTATCTATGTTTTGTTTGCGATAAGTACCAGGAGTTTTCTAATGGTTTTGTAATGTTTTAGGGTATTTTAATAGTGTATGGATCCTTCATGGTGTATCCAAAATATTCTGATTATCTAGGTAATAATTTATTCTAAGAATGTTTACAGTGTAAATTTGAAAAAAAAAATCATCTAAAGACCGTGGTTTGAAAATCCATGAAACCCAAGGTGCATGGTTTGAAAATCCATGTATCCCGAAGTGTACAGTTTAAAAAAACAAATATAAAAATGTAGCCCAATCATGGTTATAATGTATGATTTGAAAAAATATGTAACTTATCCAAGTAACCTTGAAACTCATTCTAGTAATGGGTGCATGGTTTCCACATAGTTCGATTAATCATTAAATCATATCATGTTATTGTATAATTATTAATCTAAAAACCCACATTAGAAACCACTTACGGTCTATTTTAATCTGTTATTCTTTATATTGGAATCCCTCTCAAACTGTGAGACTGCTCTGGCCTTTCATGGTGAATTTCTCTCTTCTAAAACATTATTATGGTCCATCCATGTTATTTTTTTACTGGGAATTGAGTATTGTAATGAAAAAACATATATTATTTGGGGTTCTTCTTAATATACCATTTTCCCTTGAAACAAATCATAGATCTATAATTATGCTACAGGATCTATGAATTACAATACCATCTAATGATAGATTCTTGGGTCATTTCTTGAATGAAGGCAGTTTTGATGTGTTAATGAAAACTCCATTAACTAAAGCTAGATCAATCATGAATGGTGGATGTTTTTGGGTACATTTTCTTTGATTGGTTATCTTGAGACTATATTCTTCTTAAATATCATCTTGGATCTCTTTTATGTTAAATGATTTAGGTTATATCATTTTTTTTGGATAGACCGAGTATTATCATCTATAATTTATAAGGAATTTCTTATCCATTCTTCAATTAGTAATGAATATAGTGAATTAGAATCATCTCCATCAACATATCATAAAATTTGTTCTGTTGATGGACTCTAGGAGGTATGTGATTCTAGAAACACCCTTATTAAGATGGAATATTTTTTAGTATCTTTTCAAAACCTCCCTCTTGATGAATCGGAACCTGAAATAGGAATCCATGACCTGAGATCTGGTTCTTCAATGGTGTGTGATGTGGTTCAAGAATTAATCATTAAAGAAACATGGAGTTAGTAATCAAAAAAAAATTGAGGTATAAATTTTCTTACCATTTGGGGATCTTTTATGTTAATTTTTCTTTGGAGTGAATATTTTGTTGGAATACTTTGATTATCATTCTTGATTGTAATCACATATGGGTGTTTGCATATCCTATGAGACCTTTTTTTAATAATCCTTTCCATGATTTTACCTATTTCTTGTTTATTTATATTTTATGTTTACCACATGTATTTTATATTGCTATTATTTTCTCATAATGATGTGTTATTATTTTCATTGTATGCTTCTCCCAGTTATATGTGTTATAATTCTTCCAGAGGTATTATTCCTAAGGATCAGTATACGTGCACTATCATGTCATGGTTATCAATTAGGGAGATAGTGTGCCATACTTGATACGAGGTAAGCAATAATATTGATCATACGGTAAGGTTAGAATGATGTCTCTAAGATTCAAAGTATCATGTTTACTCATGTACTAGTGGATACTGAGTATCATGATCACTCGATGCCTAGTGTATTTTGAGAATATATCTCATTTGATTCCTAGTGGATACCGAGTAGTTTATTCACGAGATACCAAGTAGAAGGTCTTTGAGCCTTGTGGTTTATTCCTAATTAATCCCAATATCTTCATATTCCTTCTAGTACGGAGCTAAAGAATATACAATAAAGGCTCAGGGATTTAGAGACCCACGATTTACAAACAATGATATTACATTACTTTTGGGGAACACTTAATACAAGATATTAAAATTTTCGCAAAGACCGTATTTGTTTAGTGTCTTTTAAAACCCATAACATAATCTTCTTACTTAGTGAAAAATCTTCAACATCTCCCATAAATATCTTCCCATTTTTTCCAAGCTAAAACCTTTCTTTATATTTTGGGGAAAAGAAAACCTAAAAAGGGTGAGCCCAAATGCTCAGTGTGGGTAAACATGGAGAACATAAAACAAAAGATAAAAAACTGAACATAAAAACTTGAACACAAAGCTTAAACATAAAAATCATAAGTCATGAAATAAATCTTGGCAGTACATAAGGAATAGATCATAAAGGAACATTAACCGTGATAGAATAGCATTGGAATAGAACATTTAATTGTGGAATACTAATATGCACATAATATTATCTTCAAAGAATCCAAGGAATTTTGGCCAAGACCATCATAGTGGAAAATATCTTTTACTGAACTGGGTTTACTTTTTATTCCATCCAGGTATTAGTGAACCATAATTACTTCGCATTTCATCATTGTATTACTGAACCAGGATTACTTTCCATTCCATTCATTTTTATCTCATGAGATATAAATTGTTACCCAATGCATTGGAGGGAGATATAGGTCCCACCCATATCATAATTAAATCACTATTACATGTTACAAAAAAAGATTAATCGTTCATTATAGCATAACCCATGAAATAAAATGGGATTTTAAAACATCATTTCATCAAAAAATAATCATATTAAAATAACAGACATCATAAAAATAATTATATAATAAACACAATCAAATTAAAGTAATAATAAAGATATAAACATAACACTATGTCATCTTATATTGAAAAAAATAATGATAATCCACTTGAACATAGTTCTTGACGAAAATATCCTTTCTTATTTAAAAAACATTTTCTTTTCTCAAAATGTCATGCTATTTTAAAAGAAAATATTTTAGTCAAAAATAAACCTGAAATATTATAGAGTAAGCTTCATGAAAATAAAGCTTCATGAAACCATAAAAATCCATTCCTTCCTTAGAAGTTAAAAAAAATATTCTCCTCGTACTTTTTTCTGAAAAGACAAAAAATACCTCATATGGAAAAAAAGGAAAGAATCCTTCCATACCAGTAGTAAAAGTAAAAAATGGGTAATGGTGACTTTAAAAATACATAAAATAATAGTAAAAATTTTATGAAAACATTTGTATAAAACATAGAAATGGAGATAAATATATCCTCCATAGTATATACTTATGTATAAATAATCCTAGATAAAAATGTGATTGTAAAATTATCCCTTACCTTAGGTCTGATTTCTTCTGAATGTGTCTAAAACTCCTATATAGTGGGTTTAAACATATTATTAACATGTAACAGAGCCATAAAAATATTTATTATATCATATATTATTCACTTATGACTTTATATTACTTATTCATTTGTTAATTCCATGTTAAGGCAACGTTTTGGATAAAAATCATTTTATTAATAATACATGTTTTTAATTGTTATTCTTAATATTATTACTTATATAATGATTTACATACTTCTAGAATGTAAAAAATGATTTATATATTATATATATTCAGTATATAAATATATATATATATAATTGATAGATAAAATAACTGGAATACGCCATTCATAAAGATTGTAGGTCGTACGTATGCACGAAGGATGTTTTTGTTTCTTTATTAAATTTAATAGACGTGAGTAAATGAAATATATATATATATATACATAAATAAAGTAGTATTATTATGTTTTCTATTTCATGATTATTTATTATATATACTTTATAGTCTTTTTTGAATGGTTAACATGGAGAATGAATCTCATCACGTCATGGAGATGGCCAACCATACGTATGCACGAGCGACGATATCATTCCCATAATTTTTGGATGGTATTGTATTGGATGGTGTATAATATCTATGAATTATAATCATTTTTTAATAATCCTATATAGTTATTATTTCCACCATTATACACATACATGTATTGTAGCGGTGAAAAATAGATAACACCACGACTTGGAGACGGTAAGTCGTACGTATGCATGCACGATGATTTTGTTTTTCATAGGACGGATATAAGGTGAAATAGTGTTATTTAATACTTATAATAGAATATCTATATATGTGTGATAATTATGTTATTACTTTATAATGAAACAAATAATGAAGAGGAAGTATTCAAAGAAAGAAATTTGAAAGAATCGGTATAAGAGATTACCTCTTCCTCGACATACCTCCTTTAAATTTCCTCTAAGGATACTAGAGTTGGTTTTTTGAGAAGACCAAAAACTCTAGAATGTAACTAGGGAAGTTGAGAAGAGGAATTGGAAGGGTTTTTTTGATATTTAAGGCTCAAAATGGAGTGAATATGATAGGGAGGAAGTTCCCTTTTATAAGAGAGGAGGAGGCACTTTAGGAACCCCTCAAAATATTAATTTATTATAAATTCAATTTCATTTAAAATCTATCAAAACATATTTAATTTGAAGATAATAATATGTAGGTTAAAATACCCATCATAAAATTATTTTTATATATGTTCTAAATATTTTTTTAACCTTATTGTTTTTTTAACCCTTATATTAACCTTTTTCATCTTACCATGATACCATTTATTTACACATTGTTGGTTAATGTAATTACCATATCATGTCAAATGACCCAAAAAAAGTTATTTATGACATATTTGGACTTATATTAACCTTTTTAATGAATCATATATTTTTCTGAATTTAATAGCATTTAATAAACTATTTTATTTTTTAAGTTATGAATTATGTGGATTTTGGAAACTATTGTTTCTTGACATTTTAAAAATTCATAATAACTTGATTCCTTTGAAAAAAGAATTAAATCAACCATAATATGTCTATTTAATACATAAAATTCTTGGATGACATCAAAATTTCAAATTTAAATTTAGTTTAATATTTATAAATTCATTTATTATAATCTTTCATTAATGAGGTAATCACTACATCATAATTGTGTCATAAATGAATATATTTATCTAATGTCTAAAAATTATAAATAAAATACAATTATGTAGGAAATATTTTTAGATTTATAATTACTATTTATAGACATATATATCAGTTAGGTAACCCTTTTTTAAAATCTATTTAGTAAACTATATACGTTTAGGATACAATTATATTTACTATAAATTAATTTTCATGAAACATCGTTTTCACATCCATGTAAATTCATGGGGTACCAAAATGGACCTAAGGATGCCCATGGATAGAAATATCTCACCTAGTAGGATTAGGAAATGTGTTAGGGTAGTTTAATATTATTATAATAATATTTTTACCCATATTTACCAGATTTACCCTTTAACCATGTTAAATAAAATAATTACTGAAGTTACTATTCATAATGTCCAAAACTAAAAGGTATATATTTACAAAATTTGAACCTTGTGATTACAAAAATGGAATCCATTTTTTCAAATTTAAAAAAAAAAGAATTTTTTAGTAATTAATTTAAAATTTATTCCCATTGTCAAAACCTAAAAGCAGGTCCTTGAGAAGTAATAACTATCAAAAGGTTGACATGTTTTTATGTCCAATTTAAAAGTAAAATTACTTATAATGAAAAAAATTGGATTAAATGATTAAAATATAATCCATTTAAACATTAAAACCAATAAAAATATAATCTAACAATATAAATAAATTAGATAAAAAGGCAGTTTCGAATTAAAATGCATTATTTTCCACTATACATTAAAATTTCGATTTTATTAGAAAAATACAAAAAAAAATAAAAAAAAAGTAATTTATGATGATCCTATTCAAAATAAAAAGTTTATCTTGTAAATTTTAACTTATAAACATGTCCAAAACTAGATTAAAAGTGGGTGTTCCCTCAAATGGTGTTAAAACTGCATTTTTTTAAATTACTTCATTTATCCAAACAATTGATTTTGTTCTCATGTAATGTTCTATAAAATGTGTAATGTGAATTATAAAGTTATATAATATTCAAAATTTGGTTAATACTATTCATAACGGCTATTTTATATCCTATAATTGTATTTTAATAATATATCGTTGTTTAGTGAAACTCGGTATTGCGTACAATTTAAACTATCAAGGAATTTTACTCTTGTGTGTAGTGAAATATTCCTTTGGTGTTGCTTATAACATAATCCAAATATAGTTCATTGATACATTGAATCGAATCTCTACTCAGTGTTGTATGAAATAAATTATATCAAAACAACTTGTAATTGTGTGCAACACAGGCCAATAATAATATTGCATATACTTCAAGCTAATGCAGTGTTGCATATAGCGCAAGATAACCTTTTTGTATCATAAAACATAAGATATCAAAGAAATTAAAAATAATCTATCTCATAAAATCTCGGGGTTTTACATTCTACCCCATTAAAATGAATTTCGCCCTCGAAATTCATCAGGGTTATAAATGGTCTTCTACATGAATGTTTCTTTCATGGAAACCCACATCATAAAAAGGGAACCAAAAAATCATTTTAAAAGGTAATTTTATAAATATAATAGTTACCCAAAACTAACTCAACACTGGGTTTCCAAATAGGTGAACAAAGGTGGTAAGTGAAAAAATAGATATGGAAATGAAATCTAACCATAAAGTTCTGATGGATAGTGATAGAGAATATGGATAAAAAAAGTTAACTACAAGAAATCCATAAATCTTCGATAATTTAAGGGACAATATGATTCATCAGATATGAAGGTACTAAGATAACATTTTTTGTTTCAAGATACTTTTCCTAAAGATAGTGATTTTTCTGCATGAGGATAAATACTTGCTTGATTTTAGTACAATCTCACTATTGGGCGTTCTCTGATCAATTTCCACTTCATAACTTATTTAAATAAATGGTTTTAAATTTTACATTATTGTAGTGTTATCAGATCATGAGATATAATGATGGGTCATTTCATCCATATATATAACAAAAAGGTTAGCATAAGCTATCGAATATACATAAGTTCTTCTATGGTGAGATTAATCTTATATGGTTCCAAAAAATGACTTATACATCATCTATTATACCAATTAAATAAAATAAAACTAATTTATACTAAATAGAGTCTTCCCATAGGCTAGTGGTAGGTGATATAGTCCTCTTGCACTTTGGTTGTTAGTTCGATTCCCACGGCCTTGTATGGCGTGACGGGTTGTCACCCATCCGGCACATTGTCCTTTTTATAAAACAATACTATTATAACATTAAAAAAATTATCCTTAAGAAAATAATATATGATGTCCAAATTAATCCATTCCAATCTTTAGGCTTATCCAAAATACTTCTGTTCAAACTCACTGTACAAAAAAATAATTACATGAATGGTCATATAAAAAGCATGTGACTACCATCATTTATCCCCATATATCATATGATATATCTTGATTGTCACTTTCTAAACATTTAGATGACTTCATCATGAATTATCTTTTGTCCTAGTAATAACATAAATTATCATATATCCTTATCGAAAACATGCATGTTACCCTATTCCAACACTTATTGGATATATTCCTTATGTTTTGAATAGTTGTATACTTCATATATGAAAATATAACCCACATCTCAATAAATCCTTAATGATTTCAAAGGTAACTAATATCATCTAATTAACTTATTCATTTCAAACATATATTTATCCACATATCATTCTCTCAAATTAATTTTCATATTAAGATTTATCATTCACTTAATCATGTGTTTCTTATGAATATCACCTTTTCATTAAATAACGTTTCTTATCCATTATTACTATTCAACATATTATTTAAAATCCATAGAAAAAAACATAAATTGATAATCCTTATACATTTCACCATTCATCATTCATGGATTCAAATACCTAAATAATTCAATCCTTTCACTTTAATGGTAGGCGTGTAATAGGTCCTTCCTTTTCATAAAAGTAGATTCTTATGTCTGGGCATTGAGTTAGGTAATGACCAAGTTTTACACAGATGATACATTGAACTCCCTAACAATTCGTCACTTTATGGACCTTTTTCCCTTAGAGATAACATCTTCCCCTCCATTTGAGGTGTTCCTCAAGGTTCTTCTTCCATTCTTCTTGACGTGTAGGAAGGTGAATCATCCTTCCTTTATTCATCAAAATTTTCATCATTCTCTTATTTGATGTGTTATGAATGTCACCAAAGCTCACATTATTAATCATATATCATGATATCTGAGTTGGAATAAAATCAATATCTTTATCTCTGGTCATTATCCAATTTATTTGCTCATAATAAATAAATTGCCCATCAAACTCAATGTTAACCCTATTCCTTCTGGTTTCCTCCACTAACTAAAAAAACTAACATGGTGAGAAACACATCTCATAGAATAAAATAACATATTCAAGGGGAAGTACTTTTAATCTATAACATATTATGTTAATACTGGGTTAGTAATGATCATTACAATAATTCTAGGATACTGACCAATAGTTACACTTATCCCTAGGGACATCCATATATGTATTCGTAGAAATATCTCTAGGGCTCCCACTAATGTTTTCACATACTAGTTTCCAAAGGTTAACTAATATTTAACTATGATACCAACTATGGAGACCCAAGCTTGACGTACATGGACACTAAATTACTTTTGTGGAATACATAATACAAGACACAAAAATAATCCAAAAGACCATATTAGTTTAGTGTCATTGGAAACTCAGAACATAATCTTCTAACTTGGTGAAATATCTTTAACATCTCCTATAAATATCTTATTCTTTTATTTTCCTACCTAAAACCATTCATTATATGTTGGGGAAAATAAAACATAAAAAGGTTGAGCTCAAATGATAAGTAAGGGTAAACATGGAGAACCTAAAACAAACCACAGGTAATTGAACAATAAAACCTGAACATATATTTTAAACATCAAAATCTTGAGTCATGAAATAAATCATGGTAGTACGTAAGGCATGAATCATAATAGAACATTAACCATGATAAAATAACATTGGCATAAAACATATAATTGTTGACAACTAATAAGCACCTAATATGATTTCCATAGTATCCACAAAATTGCTACCAATACCATCATAGTGGAAAAAGTCCTTTACTAAACATGGTTTATTTTTCATTCCAACCGTGTATTGCTGAACCAGATTTAATTGTTGTTCCAGGCCTGTAGTACTAAACCATATATACATTAAATTCTAGCCATGTCAATATAATGAGTTATAAATCTTTATCAAATTCATTGGAGTGATATATATGACCCACCCATCTCATAATGAAATCATTCTTACGTGTGTCAAAAAAACATAAATCATTCATCATAGCATAACCCATGAAATAAAATGGGATTCTTAAAAATCATTTCATCATAACAAAATCCATATAAGATAAATGGTCTCCATAAAAATAATCCCATCATAAAAAAAATAAAATAAAAGTAATGATCGGGATATAAACATAACCCTATGTCATCTTAGATGGAAAATAATTTTTATAAACCACTTGAACTTAGTTCTTGGCGAAAAAATCCCCTCTTCACAAAAAAAAATGTTTTCTTTTTTCAAAATGCCACGTAATTTTAAAAGAAAAGAATTTAGTTAAAAATAAATTTGAAAAATTTTAGAGGAATATTTAGTGTAAATAAGGCATCATGAAATCATAAAAATCCATTCATGACATATAAGTTAAAAATATCCTCCTCGTACATTTGTCGGAAAAGTCAAGAAATACCTCATATGGTAAAAAAAAGATTCCTTCCATACAATGTGGTAAAAGTAAAAAATGATTAAAAATGAATTTAAACACATATATAAAAATATAAAACATTTTATGAAAACATTTCTTGAAATAATTTACATGGATGATAAATGTATCCCCATTATATACTTTCGTATAAATAATCTCACATAAAAATGAGATTGCAAAATTATCCCTTACCTTAGGTTTGCTTTCTTCTATATGAGTCTGAAACTATTCTATAGTGGATTCAAACATATTATTAACTTGTAAAAGAACCTTGATAATATTTATGATATCATATATGATTCAATTATAACTTTATATTACTCGTTCATTTGTCAATTCCATGTTAATGCAACGTTTTGTGCAATAGTCATTTTATTTATCGTACATGTTTTGAATTGTTATTTGCGATATTATTACTTATATCATGATTTAATTACTTAAAGAAAATAAAACATGATTTATATATCATATATATTCACTATATATATATATATATATAATATATATAAAATAAATAGAATTCACTATTCATAGAGACGGTAATCCATATGTACACATGAACGTTGTTTTCGTTTCATTATTAAATTGAATTGAAGTAAGTAAATGATATATATATACAAAAATATAATAGATTTATTATGTGTTATATTTAATTATTATTTATTATATATACATTATAATCATTCTTGAATGGTCAACATGGAGAATGAATCTCATCGCATTGTGGAGACGATAGGTCTTATGTACGCACGAGCGACGATATGGTTCCCATAATTATTGAATGGAATTGAAGTGGATGGTGTATAATATCTCATAATTAGAATAATTTTATAATAATACTATATAATTTTTATTTCCACCATTATACCCATCTTAATAAGGTGGTGGTGAAAAACAGATTACACCACGTCATGGAGACTGTAAGCTGTACATATGCACGCACAATGATTTCTTTTTTCATAGGACGAATATAAGGTGAAATAGTGTTGTTTAATATTTATAATAACATATTAGTATATAATTTATTTATATTTTATTAATTTATAATGAAAAAACTAATGAAGAGGCAGTAGAAGAAGTAATAAATTTGAACGAACCAGTAGAGGAGATTACATCTTCCTCGACGTGCCTCCTTTAAATTTCCTCTTAGGGTACTAGAGTTGGTTATTTGAGAAGACCAGAAACTCTATAATGTAACTAGGTATGTTTAGAATTGAAATGGATAGGTTTTTGGAGATCTTGAAGGATCAAAATGGAGTCAATAGTAGCGGGAGGAGGAGCCCTTTTATAAGATAGGAGGGGGGAACTTTATAAAACTCTCAAAATTTTAATTTATTATAAATACAATTTTAATTAAAAAATTTCCAAAACATATTTAATTCTAAGATGAGATGATTTTTATTCAAATAACCTTCATCCAATAATTTTTAGACTAGTTTTGAATAATTTTTTATCCTTATATTTTAGGTTTAACCCTTATTTTACCCTTTTTAATCTTACCAATATAGCATGTCATTTACATATTGTAGGTTAATGTAATTACTATATCATATCAAACGACCCAAAAATGTTATTTATGAAATATTTGGATTTATATTAACCATTTTTCATAATCTTATACTTTTATAAATTTAATATAATTTAATTAACTATTTTATATTTTAAGTTAGAAATTATTTCAATTTTTGAAACTATTCATATTGGACTTTTTAAAAATTCATAACAACCTGATTCCTTAAAAAAAGGAATTAAAGCATCCCTATTATGTCAATGTCATCTAGAAATTTTATTTATGGAATGAAAATGATCAAATTAATTTATTTTAATATTTATAAATTCATTTATTTTATTTTTTCATTAATGAGGTAATCACTACATCAAAATTGTGTCATAAATAAATATATTTATCTAATGTCTAAAAGTTATAAATAAAATACCCTGATATTGGAATTATTTTTATATTTCTAATTAATATTTAAAGACATAGAGATTGGTTATGTAACCCTATATTAAAATCCATTTAGTAAAAGATATATGTTTAGGTTATAATTATATTTACATTAAATTAATTCTTATATAATGTCATTTTCACAACCATGTGAATCCATGGGGTCTCAAAATTGACAAAAGGAATAAAATGGTCAGAAATATCTCATCCAATAGAATTCGGACATGTGTTAAGGTAGTATAATATTATTATAATATTATTTTTTACTCTTCTTTACCAAATTTACCGTTTAACAATGGTAAATAAAATAATTGATTATGTTGCTATATATAATGTCCACAAATAAATTGTACCAATTAACACATTTTGAACCTTCTTATTCTAATTATGGAATCCATTTTTCCAAATTCAAACCATATAATTTTCAGTAATTAATTTAAAATTAATTATCGTTGTCAAAACCAAAAATTGGGTTTCTAAGAAGTAATAACTATCAAAAGATTGACGTGTGTTTATGTCCAATTTAAAAGTGAAATTACTTCCAATGACCAGCATTGGATTAAATGATAAAAATATAATCAAATTAAAATTTAAAACTAATTAAAAATTTAATATAACTATATAAATAAATTATATAAAAAGGCAGCATCGAATCAAAATGCAGGATTATTCACTATACATTAAAATTTCAATTTTTTTAGAAAAATAAAAATAACTTAAAAAAGTAACTTTTTATTACCCAATTCCAAATAATAAGCTTCTCTTGTAAAACATAACTTATAAAAGGGTCAAAACTAGATTTAAAATAGGTGCACCATCAAAAGGTGGTAAAACTGTATTTTTTAAAAATAAT
Organism: Viscum album; assembly: GCA_963277665.1. Lineage (NCBI taxonomy): Eukaryota > Viridiplantae > Streptophyta > Magnoliopsida > Santalales > Viscaceae > Viscum > Viscum album. The sequence continues at coordinate 39,091,646 of OY728138.1, forward strand.
TCTTTTATCTGAAAAATTGATTTTGTTCTCATATCATGTTCTATAAATATGTTTAATATGAATGAAAATTTTGTATAAAATTAAAAATATGTTTAATAAAATTCATAATGTTGAGTTTATATCCTATTATAATATTTTAATTATATATTTTTGTTTTGTGAGACTTGGTATCGCGTACAATGAAAGCTATCGAGAAACGTCGTGTTTGTGTATAACGCAAACCAAGTCAGTGTTTAGTGTAATGAAAGATTCCTTTGGTGTTTCATATAACATAATACAAACATAGTTCACTTATACATTGAACAAAATCTATACTCAGTGCTGCTTAAAATGAATTCAGTCAAAATAATTTGAAATTGTGTGCAACACAAGCCAATAATATTATTGTGTATATTGCAAGCTAATACAGAGTTGCGTATAACACAAGATAAGATTGGTGTAGCATACAACACAAGACATCAAAGAAATTAAAAATAATATATCTCATTAAATCTCAGGGTGTTACAATGATGGCTTGTTTATCACGTGGGTTAATAGTATATGATTGTTTATGATTCTTGTGCCTTTATTATTATCATAACATACACATGTTATATAAATAGAAATATTTTAAAGACACACTGGTGGTATTATCACACCCCCACCAGACACTTCTCTTTTGCTTTTTTATTTTTTCTTCTGATTTTGTTTCTTGGTCTTCCTAGATGTTTATCTATTGAAATTAGTTGTTTTTGTCCATGCAAGGAATGTCTCGTGGTTAAGGATCATGGTTTTCCAAACAATGTGGAAACCATTCGACATCCATTGTAATTTTTAACAAATACAACTGAATGGTTAGTTTATGGTTTTCCAAACAGTGTTACTAGCCCATGTGGTGTGGTCTAGGAGCATTGTATTGGGTAAATGGTTTATAAAGACCCTGTCTTTTTATACATAGATATTATATATTTTTAAATGAATATTCATTTCATTACAAAAATATATTCTCGAGGATCATAATGTTCTAGTGTCTTCAAAATCATCGATATAAAACTAACTGGTTCATAAGTGAACTAAATTAACTTCAACTAAACTTTTTATAACAAGAACCCTTCTTAGATATATCATACTTAATAAATTTCCTCATAACATGGGGAAATTAAACTTAATAAATTGTGATATTAGATTCTCAATAAGGGAAAACATGGTAGATATCAATCTATGATCATATGAAATAATGAGATAATAATAATTGTATAAGATCATGAACATAACATAAAAATAGCATACCTAACCAATCATATATCATAAACATGATAAATGGCACAAATAATTATCATTCAAAAAGCATGATTCATAAGCATGTGAAATTGTCATAATTCATGACCCATATGCTCATGTCATAGAAGTATGGAACCAAAATGGGTATAGAAACTATTTAATTTTTCAAGGATATCTATGGAGACTGTAAAACATTTTGTAACAAGCCTCATCACCTATTTCCCATAATAGATGAAGCTCATTTACTAGTTTCCCATAAGGTATCAATCCCATCGACTTTTTTCAAGTCATTATCTCATGAGATATAATGCTTTAACCAATATATTAGAGGGAGATATAGGTCCCACCCAACATGGTTATAACATAAACACCATTATTCAATATAGTGTAACCACTATCTTCATTATAACATTATCATTGTCATTGGATATAATGTAACCACCACCCCTAGTTATAACATTACCACCATAAAATAATGATAATAATACATATATGATCTATAAGATCATAAAACATTCATCATTTCATAACCCATACAAATAAATGGGATTTATATAAAATTAAGTACAGGATAACATGTGTATAAGTGATAAGTTTCATAGATATTTCATTATTTCATCATAGAATGACACATTTAAAATGGATCATGTTTTTTAGACACTTCTCCATGGTATAATGCTAGAAAAAAGAAGCAGGTTTAAAAAGTATTTCATCCTGGTAAACCCCATGGAAAAGGAATGGGTTTCATAAAAACATTATCATCATAAACATAAACTATTCAGAGAAGGAATAATAATGGTATCTGTGGATCATATTTCCTTTAAATCATAAGAAACATCAAATGATTCCATCTTATATGTAAACAGATTTTGAAAGATCCCCTGGAACATTTCTAGAGCAAAATATCATTTCCACTTTGGCAGTCACTTTTTAAAAATAAAAATTTACAACTTGTTTTCAAAATGATTTTATTTGAAAATAACTGTGGAAACATATAATGTAATATTTAAATCATTGATCAGAATAAAATTCCATTAATGAAATTCATGTTAAAACAAAGATTCATTTTTCATTTTTGGTAAAAATTTAGAAGTACCTCATTCATAAAATGATAAGATGATTCCATTTAATACATTTTTTAAAAATTCAATGAAATATAAGAATGACATTAAAAAATATTTTGATAATATTAAAAACACTATTTAAAACATTTTTATAAAATATAGACATGGATTAAAAAAAATCGACCAAATAGAGAAATAAAGTCAATTTTCGAGAAGAAAATTATTTTACACCTGTGATTACATAGAGAGAGGACATCGAAAGGAAAACATGAATTCTCAAGAAATAACTATAAAATTAGAAAATTCATGGATTTATTTAGATATATATCAGGAGTTTTCTTCATTTTAAACTTAATCATAAACAATATTTACAAACAATGAGAACGTAACAAAAATCACTTTCCACTTTGGTAACTTTTGAATGATAATACCCATGCAAGAAAGAAAATAATATAGATATTCAATTTCAAAAAAATAGAATAATTATCCTTAAATACATTACTTTTTAGTATATACACCATGTAATCAGCTATGGTAGCAAGGGGTTTGAGGCGGCTGTAACAAGGTCAAGTGACTAGGCCAATTTTCTACCTTACTTGTATTAGTGAATATTTCATGTGTCTCATAGAAAATAAATGTGTGACATAAATCCCTTACCACTTTGGAAACATTTGAATCATAAGCCCCTTGATAGAATAAAATTATAATAAACATGAAATATTTTGAAAATAAATAAATTCATGTTATAACATTTTAAATGGGTTGTATATAAATCTCATAAAAAATATATGTGGATAATAAAACTTGTATCCCAAAAGGAAAAAATTGAGATGTAGATTCTTTACATAGAGTTTTTTTGCCACAAAATCTCTCTATACACCTATATAATAAATATAAATTTCTTATTAATCTATTATAGAATAATTATAATATTTACCCTACAAAATATGATTTATTTAGACCCTTTTATCACTAATTTTTAGTAATTATTTTTTTAAAATCATCGTTTTGGTTAATAATTGTTTCGTTTTTCATGTATGTTTTCATTTGGTATTTTGTTCCTTGTACTTTCATCATAGTCCAATAATCTATATAACTTAAACCATTTTATTATTTTGATTATATACATATTTAAAATCATTCATAAAATTTAGATTTAGAAATATGAAATACATAGTTCATGGAGATTATAGGTCATACGTACCCATGAACATTGTTTCAATTTTTTTCAATGGATCAAAAAAAAGAAAGGTAATTATTATTCCCCATTAATTAATTATTATTATTTCATATAATATATATATATTGATTAGATATATCCTTATTACCATTAATGTAAATTGGAAATGGATATTATATCACATCGCTTCGTGGAGGTGACGGTCCCAACATTCACACTAGTGATGTTATCATTTTCCAATATTTTGTAATGTAAGATGTTATATGTGATATTATAATACATAAGTATGGATAGATCATAAAAATAAAAAATATTTATTAAATTTAACCTTATCACAATTTATTTATATTTTATGTGAAAAATCAATCATATCACATCATGAGATGGTGGTCCGTCGTACAAATGAGTGATGTTATCGTATCCCCTAGGGAATATACGGAAATATGGTATATGTGATATAATAATTACATAATTATAATTAATTTAAAAATATAATATAAATACATAAAATTATTTATTATTAAAATATGTTAATAGTGGTGTTGGAAAACGAATCAGTTCTTAAAGTAGTTTTTCACTGTACACACGATCGACAGTTTCATTTCCCATTTGATAGAAGAGGAGGTTTATATAGGTATTTAAACTAAAAAATAACATTTAGGTATATGTTAGATGATTATTTTACAATTTAATAATGGTTTAACATTTTTTTAAATGGTTTTAAGATGAAATTAAAAGATAAATCATGGTTAAGAGTTATACCTCTTCTTCGGAGAGCCTCTTTAGGTTTATACCAAAAGCCTTCTTAGGTGGGATTCATAATCAAACCAATGCCTCTAGTACATGGAAAGTTAAGTAAGGAATAGTTTTTGTCATTTATTAGATGATAAAAAAGGATCTTTAATTGTTTATAGGTTTGGAGATGAGAGGTCCTTTTATAGGTAGGGAAAGGAACCCACTTTCAAACTAATTGGAAATTTCCTTAAAGAGTCCAAAATGGAAAGGTCTTTAAAAAGATAAAAGGGTCCAAATGACCTTATATTAAAACTTATAATTATATAATATCTAAATATTTATATAAAATATCATTTATAAAAGTTTTAAAGGAAATATCACCATCATATATTTAGTTTAAACCCCCGGTAAACAAGTTTTAACATTGACTGCATAAATTAATTTTTACTATTTCCATTTTCATTATAGTATAAAATTATGATAAATTTACTAGATAATATTAATTATTAAAATTAAAAATATTAAATACATTTTATTAAATTAAAATCACATAATTGGTAGAATTTAATTTAAAATTAAATCCTCATACATCATGTAAAGCATTTTCCAAAGAAAACTTTTTCGTAAGTATAGATAGTGTTAATATCAAACTTCAATACAAAATTTATTCCAATTACCAGATTTAAATTAATGTTAATATAATTGAATGTATTTTATTTTTAAACTATTTTTGAAAATATATATAAATTTTGAAATTCTTTAAATGAAACTGCACTTTTTAATAAAAATCATTATTTTCCACTGTTCATCAAAAAATTATTATTTTCGGAAAATTATCAAATATTAACTATAATATAATTTGGACATTTTGATTTAAAAAATAAATTTAATTTTATTGAATAAATTTTATAATATTGGAAAAAAAATTAATTTTATTATTTTTTCAAAACGATCAATGAAAATATTTTTTTGAGAAATATGTCTTTTCAAAGAAAATAAAGAATTCAAAAAATAAATTACTTATGTATAAATATATTTCATTTATCAAATTAATTAATAACTAGTTTTAAAATTGTGGTAATTCTTATTCATATGATAAGTTTTAGTGGGTAAATTATATTTTTTATGTTTAAATAATAATATTTTAATAGTATAGTACAGTTTGTTAAAACATGGTGTGGTTTTTAGGACAAGACATCAAATAAATTAAAATTATTTTAAAAATTTATGACATATAATCCTAATATATTACATTATAACCCCCTTGAAATAAATTTTTTCCCTTTAAATTTCCTCACTTTGATAAAAACATCTAAGGATACTTCTTCCTCAATATATAATCATGTTCCCATTTAGATGTCTCAAGTTGGGGGTTTCAACCATAAGAAACTAATCGGGTGAGTGGGATTATTTTGATGAACATTATATATATGATCTAGAATATTCACCATTTATTCCTTATAAAATATATATTTCTTTAGTGGTATGACCTCAATGTTCAGTACCTGTGAATGGTAAGACATAACATTATTGGGATAGATATGTGGAACACATGTTTAACTTGTGTGGTGTTTTGTGTATGTTTCACATGATAAGCTAATTCCATGATACAATCAAGAATTTCAAAATGATCTAAACACATAAGGCTGAAATTTCTTTTATATCCTAAGAAAAATTTCATCATTTGGTTATTCTTTGATAAGTTTTTACTTTATCACTTACTCCATGACATTAATATTCATGATTAATTTTTTTGATGCATAAAGCACTAAAATCATAGTATGATCCATAATCACTTCCTTTATACTCTAAATATTTACCAGAACTATGATCTATAACATTTATTACCTTTTAATATCGAAAATTCAACATAATCCATTTCATAAATAGTTAACACTAAGGCTCCCCCATAATATGTATGATCAAAACTGAATGCCAAAAATTTGAGTGATTTAATCTCATATCCTTCCTTGAAAAAATTAATTGTATATTTAATCCCCCATAAAGTCTCATTCCAAAATATATATACCCTAATAACTTAAAAAGTCACAATAAATCAATATATGCTTCCAAAAGATAATTTACATTTTATTCCTTAAATAAGATCTTTTTTAGCAAAAAAACATTATTAAGAATCGAGGTTCATCTATACACTAATATAAAATCCTAATTTGATACATAATATCAAATGTGATTTTATTTTCATAATCTCTGTATAGATAGATAGTCAATGTCATAATCACATAAAATTTTATTGAAGGATTCATAATAAGATTTTCATATATCTCATTCAAAAAATCCTATTTGAAATTTACCACTATAGAGTGAACTAGTTATCATGATTCACATAATTTATTCTAATTTCATAATATTTCCCTTCTTAATTTTTCTTCAAAGGGTAATCTATCTTATCATTAGTATTAACCTTTGTATTAGTGAATTTATTAGTATAATACCAAATATTTTTGAATTTTAAAAATTGGAGTGTGGGTGTTGATTCCTATTAATCTCTCTTTCTCAATTCATTTCATTTACTAGCATCTTAACATATATTTTATATTAATTTTTTCAACATCTAGGCTTCACACACTTAATGAACTTCTTGTTACACTCAATATATTCTCATGATGTTTCTTCCCACATTTTTGGCATGTTGGTGATTGGAATTTATTTCCACCATATAATTTATTTGAGTTACTGAGAGACTTTATGTTTATTTTCTTATCAAAATAATGTGTAATTTGGGAATATTCAATTTATATTTATACCATTAGTTCACATAAAATAAATTATTTGTATCTAGTAAATTATTTTATAACCAATTATTTTTGATAACTTGGTTTTAGGCCACCAATGAATAAAACAATGTTACTTTTAGTGCTGATTATAAATCTAGAAGAATACACTACAAGTCTTGTAATATTAGCTTTATAGGTACCAGTAATGTAATTATCCATCTGTTGGAGCTCAAGAAATTAATTCTCCATCCTTGTATATAGAATATGACAGAATTACTTACTGAATATTATCTTTTGAAACTCATCTTATTTCATGGATTTAATTTTTCATCTTGAATCATATTATTATTATGGTTCCCCTATTTATTTCTTTCACCATCCAAACGATAGACAATAAAAATTAATTTTTCATGATCTAAACACTAGATAATAGAAAATATATTTTTAGTGGTACTGATCAATTACATAGAGGCTAATGGATTAGTTGAACCATTAAAGAAAGGTTGATGTTTCCTCATAAAGTACTCAACAAAATTTTATTCTATAATTTTTTTTTGAAATTTCATCATGATTCATAGTTTGAGAAATTTGTATGAGTATAGAAATGAAATTTTTCATTCAATCTCCAATAACATTTAGTTTCTCAATAAGATAAAAATTTAATTTTCCATCACATTAATCACTAAAATTATTCATTTGTTTCTATCCATTTACTAAAACCAAAAATAATTTTGTGAGACATAATAATACTAGTGAAAAAACACATAGTCATGAGAAAACATTTATTTAATCTCTAAATCATGAAGCCTTAATTTCATTCCATTAAAACTCAGTTTTAACCTAGATCATCCATAATAGTAATATATTCAAATCCTTTATGGTGGTTCATAAAGAAAATTTTAATTCATCAAATAATATCCTCACAGTATTTTCACACAATATGTGAAATAGATACATACTCACCGTACATCAGAATGACAGACATGATATACCCGGCCCACTCTTCTTGGGTTTATATCTTGTAGATACATCTGTTCCAAAACCAAATCAACTTATAATATCTAGATAAGGATGTATTAATACGAAAATCACATAATATCTTCATCACCAAAACATTAGGATGTTACTTTATACTTAGACTTATCCTCATGGTCTCTACAAAAGTTATCTTATCATAATCTCAAATGGTTGAATAAACCTATCATCTAATACCAACAATAGAAGCCTTGAATTTTCTTACATAGATATTAAATCATTTTATATAAATATTCATTACATTGTAATCATTCTTCCAAAATATAATAATGTTTTAGTGCATTTGGAGACTTCGATATATAAATTACTTGATCACAAAGGATCTAAACCATCTCCCACATATTATTTGTAACTAAAACCCTTATTATAAATATCATACTTACTAAATTTATTCATAACATGCGTGAAGGAAACATAATAAATGGTGAAATCAGATACTTATAGAGGGTGAACACGGTAGATATTAATATATGACCTTATGAATGAATAAAATAATAATAATGGTATAAGATCATGAATATAACATACAAATATCATAACCAACTTCTTATAGATCAAAAACATGATTCATGATAAAAATAATTATCATTCTAAAAGGCATAATTTACAAGAGTGTGAAATTGTCAAAATTTATGAAACATAAGCTCTTTCCATAAAAGTGTGGTACCAACATTGGTATAGAAACCATTTCATTATTCAAGGTTAACAACCATGGCCATAAAATATAGTAGATCATGACTCATAAATAGTTTCCAATAGTGGATTTATCCCATCAACATGTTTCCCCTCATTATCTCATCGGATATAAAGCTTTACCCAATTACATGCAGTGAGATATAGTTCCCACCAGTTTTTGTTATAATGTGACCACCATCCTTAGTTATTGGATAACCATCATCCTTGGTTCTGATATAACCAATGACATTAGTTATAACATAACTTCCATCCTTGTTTATAACATATCCACCATCACATAAATAAAATCATACATATTTGTGACACAATACAACAAAAGATTCATCATATCAAAAAACAGGAAATGAAATGGGTTTTATAGAAATTTTATCATAAAATAACCTATGTAAAAGAAATAGGTTTCATAAATATTTATTCATTTCATCACAAAATTTCCTGTATAAAAAGGAATCATATTTCAAAATCACTTCATCATTGTATAACACTTTGAAAAAGATACGGGTTTCATAAGAATTTCATGTTAGTATAACCTATTAAAGAAGAAATGGTTTTCATAAACATCTTTTCATAGAAACATTAACCATTCAGAGAAATATTAATAATTTCGTCTTTTTATAATATCCTTAGTAAATCATAAGTAACATCAGAGGATTTCATCTTATATGGAAAACTATTTTTAAATATCACATGTAACATTTTTTGAGAAAAATATCCTTTCCACTTTGAAAATAACATTTTAAAAATACATATTTACAAAAAAAGTCAAAATAATTTTCTTTTACAATAACATTTTTAACATATAAATAAATAATTAAATAATTAATTGTCAAAAAATTATATATATTCCATACAAATTAAAAAAATATATTATTTTACATTGTTGGTAAAAATTCAAAAAGTCCTTATTCAGAAAATGATAAAAAGATTCCTTTAAATATATTTTGTAAAAATTAATACAAGGGTAAAATTGAATTTAAAAAATTATTTTATGAGAATAAAAACTTTTGATAAATCGTTTTTAGAAAACATCAACATGGAAGATAAATAATTTTTGACCAAACGGTAAAATAAAATCAATTTTCCTTAAAAATGTTATTTTGGAATCTTGAGTTTACAAATATAGAAAAATGAAAGGAAAAATTGTATTTTGAATAAATAACAAAAGGATAAAAATGTTTAAAAATTAATTAAGAGATATATTATAATATTACAACATCTGATAGTTAATCATAATCAATCCCAAAAATTGATGAGATTGAAACCCAAATACCTTACAACTTTGGTAACTTTTGAATCATAAGACACATAAAAGAAATATAATTAAATGGTTATCTAAATCCTAATAATTTTCATAATAAGAATCATAAGATAAATTAATATTAATTATATACAGCATAAAAAAAAGAAACATGTGATGAATATGTTATGTGTCTCACTGAAAATAAATATGAGAGGAAATCTATTACCACTTTGAAATCATTTAAATCGTAATCCTCAAGAAAGAATATAATTTAAAAAAACATTAAGATTCATGAAAATAAAAAATAATTATTGATATAAAATGTCAAAGAGGCTTTATATAAACCTCATAAAATAAGATTGGTTCATATCATAACTTTTGTCCAAAAGAAATCAATTTTTAGACGAATATCCCTTACCTCAAGTTCATCATTCCTTGAAAGAACTCTATCCTTTTTTATAATATAAATAATTTTTTTATAAGTTTATTATAGAACTATAATATTCATTATCATGACATATGTTATTTAATTATACACTCTATCACTATTTTATCAACATTTCATTGTAAAAATAACTATTTTATGTAATAATAGCTTCGTTTTTCATGTATATTATCGTTCCAGGATTTTTATACTTGAACCTTGTTCATCTTTTTATAATATATAGAATATTAACCATGATATTTATATCATAAATTTTAATTATATACCTTTTTAAAATAATTCATAAAATTTATATATAGAAAGATTAAATGTACTATTCATAAAGATGGTAGGTCGTACGTACGTAATTACATTGTTTCCATTTTTTCAAATGATGGAATGAAATATAAATAATTAATATTTATCATTTATAGAATAATTTTCATGTAATATATATATATATTCATTTAATTTATCTTTATTACTATCAATGTAATGAGGAAATGATGAACGTATAACATCACTTCATGGAAGTGGTAGTCCAATCCACGCACAAACGATGCTGTCATTTTCCAATGCATCAAATTCTAAGATGGTAGATGATATATTATAATTGATGAATTATTATATGGTCATAAAAATAACATATATATATTTATATATTAAAATTTTCCTTATCACAGTTAATGGAAATTTTATGTGAAAAATTAATTACATCGCTCTGAGACATAGTATCTTTTCGTACACGCGAGCGATATCATCATATCCCCCATGGAATGGAATGTAAGGATGTATATGTGATATCCTAGTTCTAGAAGAATAAATATGATAAAAATAATATATATATATATATATAATTTTTATCTATAATTATTACAATCCTTGAGAAGTGGTGGTGGAAAATAAATTGCATCGATTCGTAAGGAGATAGTCCTCCATGCACTGGATCGACAGTTTCGGTTTTAGTATGATGGCATAAGAAGTTAATATATGTATTTAAACTAAAATAATGACATCTAAAAAGATGATATATTCTTATTTTATTATATCATCATGGTGAAATATTATATTAGGGTGGTGTAATAAGAAATAAAACAATAATGTCTGATTAGGATTTATATGTCTTCTACAATAATCCTCTAAGTGTTTTATATCTAATGCCTTCTTAGGAGGATTTCCTATTTGAAAAAAGGCATGTATGATGCGCTAAGGGATGTGAGTAATAGGTTTGGGTAGATATTGGATTAAAAAATGATCTTTGAGTTATTTGAGGATTATAGAGTTCAAGTTCTTTTATATGTGAGGAAAGGAACCCTCTTGGAAACTACTTAGAAATTTCCCAAAAAAACGAAAATGATAAAGTAATTTATAAGAAAAAAGATTAAAAATAACCATATATTCGAAATATTAATATTATAGGATCGAAATATATACATATAATAGGATTTAGAAATGTTATAATGGCAATATTACCCATATTCTTTAATTTAACCCCTGGTAAATCAGTTTTATCCTTAACCGTAGTAATTAGTTTTTACAATTTTCAATATTCAATATAGTTAAAAATTATGATGAAATTATTATAAAATATTAATCATGTTCTGTAAAATTACCTAATATATTTTATCAAATTAAACTCACAAAATTTCCATAATTAAATTTAAAAATATTCTCACAGATTCGATTAAAAATAGTTTTTTAAAGAAAAGTTTTGTGTAAGTATGGAAAGTATAAATATAAAACTTCAATATGAAATTAATTATAATGATCTGAATTGTATAAATCATAAAATAAATTAACTAATTTTATATAAAATATTTTAAAATAATAAAATTATTTCTAAAATTTTAAGATGAAAAATACTATTTTTAATAAAAATTAGTATTTTCCACAATTTATCAAAAATATACTATTTTTTAAAATTTTTAAAAAATTCACTCTAAGATAATTTTGACATGTTAATTTCAAAAAAGAAATTTATTTTTTCATGTACAATTTCTATAATCAGAAAATAATAATTTGATTATTTGTTCACAAAAAGAAATGAAAATCATTTTTTTAGAAAAAGGTATTTTCAAATCATATAAAGACATCAAAAAAATTAATTATTTATTTATCAATATATATTATTTTTTATAAAATCTTCATGATTAATTTTAAAAATATGGTTATTAATATTCATAACTCCATGTTTAGCTGCTGTGTTATAATGATCATGTCTAAATAGTAATATTTTAACAGTATATTATGGTTCGTTAAATCTTGTTGTTTCATGTAACTCCAACTATAAATGAAACTAAATTTATTTAGAAAAAAATATTTTATTAAATCTTGGTATATTACATGGTTGTAACATGGTTTCCAAATTCATGCGACATAATATTGAGTTTTATCTTATATTAAAAAAATTAAATTAAAATAAATTAAATTAACTAATAATATGAAAATCAAGAAAACCTCAAAAGGGGGGTTCCTATTCAACTTATATGCCTAGCCTACCCCTTACCCACCCACCCATCAATTATCAGCTATTTCCACTTCTAATTTTTGGAAAGATCATCTCTGGTGAGATTCCACTCTTCTCCTCCTCTTCTTCTTTCCTTTGTTTCTTGGTTTTCTCTTACTACTATATGGTTTGATTATCTTAGGTTGAATCTTAGACCAATTTGGGTGTTTATTTGAGTTTATTCAAAGTTCATAAGGTTCGTGGGGACAAAGTTGAGTTTTGTTGCTATGACTTTCATTGAAGGTAATGACATGTGTCTCTTTGAAGGTGACTTACACACATATACATTGATAAAGAATATATATGTATCCTATTTGAGTATATTAAATGATGGGGGTGTGAATATATATATTAGGACAAAGCACACTTATATATATTACTACAAGTACATATGTGTGTAAGCATAAAATGGGGGTTTTATTTTACAAATTTCTTCTTTGTCTATCATGCTTCTATGGACCTCCTTGATTTAGAATCGAGTTACTATAATTGAAGGAGACTCGAATTGAGATAGGTTTCCATATATATTGGAATTTAAATTTAAGAAACCTGAATTTCATGATGTTTTTACAATTTTTTCATCAAAATTGGTAATATACAATGGTTTTAATGACTATTTGGAATGAAATAAACTTGTTTACCACATTAAAATGTGTTGTGTGAACTTTTTTTATATATCCTTTCACACCTGGTCTTCAATGAAATGATCAGTGGACTTTATAAGTGTTTTGTTATTTTTAAATGATTTATAAGCTTTAAAACGTGTTTTAAACATTTCATGTAATTCTATGTGGTGTTTGATGTCGTTATATGTAGCCTTTCACACCTGGTGTTTAGTGAAATGTCCAATTGGCCATTATTAGTGGTTTGTGATTTATATGTGATGTTTCAACATTTCAAATGTGTTTTAAACATTTAATGTAACTCTGTTATTTACAATAATACTTGAATCACTTTATTAGGATTTCACTCTAGCTAGAGGCCCTTCTTAAGGACTATGCTACACTTTCAGATTATTCCCTCTAGTTAGGATAAGTAAGGTACAACTGAGTCTGAGGGGGATCAATTGCATCAGGTGTGCTGATATGATGGATCAAGTCATTTTATGATATATTTTTTATGCTCATATCATATTTAACCCCTTGATCAAGAATACTCACATGTCCTTGCTAGACATTATAACTCTTTCATTGGTATGGTATCTTGAATTTATTTTTCCATTGACATCATTTTATTATAATGTAAGATTCTAAATATGTTTAATGTTTCCATTGGATAAGATAATTTTTGGCACAAATAATTTAATGAAATATATTTTATAACTCGCAGATAGTTTTATCACAAAAATATTTAAAAAGAAAGCTTTCTAGAAAACCTTTCTTCAATCCTTAACATATTTTGAGAATAAATTTTTCCACAATGCATAAACCAGATATTTAAAGAAAAAACATATTCAATATAGAGAGGGATACTGACTGTGATTTTTTAAAAATAAGTTTAAATTGTATAACTTATGTTTATACCTATTTACTTGAAACTGGTAAAAAAACATTTTCATTAATGGAAATATATAGGGATATGTTTACTAAGGCATGCCAATTGAGATTTAATAATCACACCTATATTATTTATCATTTTTTAATACTATATTCTTATATATTTGACCACTCATATTGATAGAGTGGTTCAATGGTTTTTGGTGACTCATCAGTTCACACGGTGATACATCCATTTTTTAGTTTTTATTTCTTATTAATTATTTGTTTGAAATTTAATTTTGTTCTTATTCATTTATTTGTTGTTCAATGCCTAAATCATTCCAAATTTTGTTTTAAATGATTTCCAACACTAGTTTAAGTATTGAAGGATCAGTAACACCTCTTATGACTTGTTATTGACCATTTTGGGTGTCAGATTTGGGGTTGACCCAGGGTGGTTCCTGAAAAAATGGTATTAGTGGAATTAGACCTTGTTATTTAGGGATTTCCAGTAATTTGGAACCAATATTGTCAAAATTCAAGTAGTCATTCATACATAGGATCTTGATCACCACCTATATTGAAAGATTCCTGAAGTCCTAGGTTAGTATGGTATATTGGTACCCTAAATCCAAGATTTATTTCTCAGTTTTATTTTTATTTTTTTGAATTTTGAGTCTTTATTTGATATTTTATGATTGGTATTAAGAATCGGTGGGATTTTGTGAGAAACCCAAAGGTTTAAGTTTGTTTTACTTAGGGAATTATAAGTTTCATGGTTATTTTTTAACATCTAGAAAACCATGTATATGCTATGTATCAACCTCTGTTGACCTTCAGTTTGCTCACACAATTGGTGCATCGTTCTCCAAACTGTGATGTACAAGACGTATTTTGCATATTTTTTATAATTTTTTGGACTTTGAACCATTTATTATTGGGTTTATTTCATGGTGTCTCCCCTGTATTATGAAATTTTGTTTGATTTATCAAAAAATGAATTTATAAAATGAAATATTTCTGTTTATTTTTTAAAATAAAATGGTAATCATTTTCAAGAGATAAGGGATGTTGAAATTTTTTTATTTTAACAACAAGAGGACCATTTAATAAAAAAACTTATTTTGGGTATTTTAGAAAACATTTTGGAAATTTATTTTACCATTGGCATTCCTTTTAAAAACTGTTATATATTTATTTATTCATTTAGAATGTGTATGTTTATTCGTATGTGTGGATGGGTGCATAAGTAGGTGTTTGATTGTATATATATGTGAGGGTACATCAAATACCATTAGTTTGTGACAAAAATTCATAAAAATAAATTCCATTTAAAACGTTTTTCTCTAAAGGAAATTGTGATATTTTTATAAGAGGTATTTTTTTATGTTTACTCAGGTGTTTTGGGATTTCCTCCGAGTATCATTATATCAAATGTGTTGTTGATTTTTTTTTTGAGTTTAGATTATTGTTTTTTGATTGGGATATAGATTTTTGTTTTGTGATGTGTTTTATTTATTTTTTATGTTAACTATTTTGGGTATTCCCCACCAAGTTGGAAGGGATTTTGAAATGCCTTTGTGGGTAGTACTTTCATCAAGTGTTGTTCAGCTGATAAAGTCTTATATTAGTTTTTTTAATCTATTTTGGGTATAGATCCTAGTGTTTCTCATTCAACCACTCCATATCAGGAGTTTTTTAAAGTATATAACATTGAAAACCTACACATTTTTTTAAGAAACTAGAAATTGGGAAATATTTAAACCCTCATCATTTAAACCCTCCTCGTTTTTTTGTTCAGCAAGATTCTATTGAACCTCTCTAGTGAAGGTTTTTCACCTTCATGTGATAAGGTATATTATGGGAGTTATGTAAGTAAAAACTTTGGTAAAAACCACAATAAGTCCATTCATGAGAAATATTTAAAGCCTTATCCATTTAGAATTATTTCCCTAAAGTCATGAGGGTATTGAATGTTTTGAATTGTGTTATCTTGAACAACGTAATTCAATGGTATTGGTGTATAATAATATTTGTTTATGAAGGTATCGTACCTTTAAAATATCAGTAGGGAAAAATTCTTGAAGAAGTAATTATTTAAAAGAGGCCATTAATAAGTAATTATTCTTGAGGTACATTCATTCCCTGACACATATAAAGAAGTGGTGAGGTGGTATTTTTAGGTTGAAGCTAATTTAGCTGGAGAGCCAAAGGTTATTTACATATCTCTAATCCATGGGTGTGGTGGTGGTGGTTCTAGTAATGGGAAAAGTTATAATGTAGAGTCTGGAATGTTGGGAAGTGGTATTAAAATTACATTGTGTTTCTTCCCTCCATATTTTCCTAGTAGTAAACTCAAGGTGTTCCATTAGTGTGGGAATTCAGTTCACCAAATGTCTTCAGGCCAAAAATGCTCTAAATATTATTCACACTTTTGGTAATGTGGTTCATTTTAAAAGGTTCTATAGAGGGGGTTTCTGAATGTGATGTGGGACTAGATCTACTACCTTGAAGAATATTATATCCTAGTTAAAGTATTATAGTTATAATTTGATCTCTATTTAATGTTTTCCTATTTTTATGTTTTATTTTTGGAATTTTGTGTTCAGTGGTGTTTTCCTTTTATGGTTTAGAGGATGTTTGGGTTTACCTTTTTGAAAATTTACCATTAATTGAATCCCATTTTGAGAATTTTTAGATCTCGTTGTTGTGTAATTGTAGTGTCCATTATTTAATGATTTTTCACGTGTTGTTTTGGTTGTCATTATGAATCATGACCTTGTTTCATTTTGAGAAAAACTGGTTCAAGAAAAGATCAATTATAGTGGGGAGGCCACCATAAGATGAACTCATGGTGAACCTATTTCCAAAGATTTCTCAATGGGGATATTCCATGTTCTCTCCCCACCCGACCACAACCATGGTAGTTTCATTATCTTGGGTAGTTGTTCATGTGATAGATTCTCTTGGGTATCCCAAACTGATCATAATGAGTTTTTTTTTATGTTAGCGGTTGGGGTGTTCTTTGTTTTATGGGTGTGTTTGGAGATGTGAGTTTCTTGATTTTTGTTCATTCATAAAATGGTTTGAGTTATTTATTTTTGTTAACTATTTCTCATAATGTTAAGATGGTTTTCTAAGGATTCTCTTATTATTTTTTGGATATTAGAGTTTTGGATTTTTCATGGAAGAAAGTTCTCAATTTTCAGTCATCGGGTGGTATGTACTTTATCTTAAATGTCGTTTTTCCTTTCTTTTGCCTAAAAATTCTCATTAATTTTATTTATTTTTTGTCTTGATTTTTTTTCTTGGGCTTACCGTGTGGGTTTACCTTGAAATTGGTAGTTTTTGGAAATGTTATGAAAGTAGTACAGTTAAGGATCACAATTTAAACAATTATACAGAAACCATATGATAGCCTCTGCAATTTTAATAGTTCTAACCGCAAAATTGGTGAATAGTTTTCCAACCTATATGTATTTCCCATGTGGGGTGCTTTATTATCCCAATAGTGGGCACACAGTTGACACACGATTTCCTAAACTGTGTGATAATATCGTGTTCCATGTCATATTTAAAAAAAATAAACCTAATAAATTAAAATAAACTAATAATTATTATTATTATTATTATAATCATAATAAAACCCAAAAGGGGTGTTCCTCTTCTACTCATATGCTCAGCCTCCCCCCCCCCCAATTTTACTCTCACCCAAAGGGTGTTTCCGGTGGGTTACCTCCCCACCCCTTCCATCAATCCTCGACCATTTTTTGTCCATATTTCTAGGGCAATAAACTCCAATGAGTTTCTAGTATTATCTTTACTTTCATACCACCTATATTTCATGGTTTTATCATCCTCCCTTGTAGTTTTTGTGACCTAAGGAAATACATTAACAAATTTCTATGTTTATTTTGGTTTCATCTTAGTTCCTTGGGTTTGTGGGGAACGAGTTGATGCTCGTTATTAGGATTTTCATCGAAGGTGACAACTTGTGGCCCCATGAATTTGAATTTCATATATATACATAAGTATGTAATATATATACCCTCCTTACAAATATTTACACATGGTGGTTTGAATATGTACATTTGGACATAGGTTACTTATATATTTATATGTATATATGTGTTTTAACATAAAATGGGGTTTTTTTATTTTCTATAGTTCTTGGTAACTCTTTCTTATGTGGACCTCCATGTTGTGGAATTTAGATTCCATCATTAATTGAGACCTGTTTTGAGGTATTTTTTCCTATGTATTGGCCTTTAAATTCAAGAACCATGAATTTTTTGATGGTTCTACTATGTTTTTAGGCTAATTAGTAATATATAACCTTTTTAAGGATTATTTGGAATGAAATAAAATTATTTCACACTTTGAGATGTGTTGTCTGAAGATGTTTTAAATAGACTTCACACCAAGTGTTTGATAAAATTCATGTTTGGACTTTATAATTTGTTTGTGATTTAATAATTTTGTTTAAAAATTAAATTTTTTTTAATCATTTCATGTAATTATAAGTGGTATTCTTCGCTCTCTTTTAAATAGTTTTTCCCCCAAAATAATATGTGAGGACTGGTTGGAACTCTAAAATTAGGGTTTCTTTATAAAAATCTAATTAGGATGTTTCTCTTGCATTATTTATTTTCAATGGAAAGGGAACATAGATTTTATGGGTATTCTCTAAAGTGTTTATGGAGTAATGGAAATAAAAATTTCATAGAGTCACGTTCAGGGCTGGTTATTGTGAGTGTGTAGCTTATGTGCGGGTTATTATTATCCTTGATATTTGGTTAATATCTAGATATTCTTTCTTACACCCCCATTTTATATATATTATAGGAACCTAGGATAGATAAAGGGTCAGTAAGAATTTTTTTTTTACTATATTAGGATAACAATATTGCTAGTGTCCCTTAGTATGGACTATACTCCCCTTTAAGATTATCACACTCGCTTTGACTTGGTAGTGTACCACTGAGTGTGAATGTGGTTCAATTTCATCAAGAATGACAATATTATGGATCATGGGATAGTATGTTCTAGATTTTCTCCTGATCTATTAGGTAACACCATGATTTTAGATACTCACTTGTATGAGGCAGACATCATCACCCATTCATTGGTATGGATTCATGTAATCAATTTTCATACTGCCGTCATTTTATTATCAAGGTAGATTCTCTTTATCTTTGATGTTTACCTTATCTAATAGAACATTTTTTTTAATGTTCTTTATGAAAAAGATTTTATAAACAAACCTCAATTTTTTGAAAAATATATTTTAAATGAATGTTTTCTAGAAAACCTTACTTCTCTTATTAAAGAGTTTTCTAAACCACTTTTTACTCAATCCTTAAACCTATTATTTAAATAAAAAACAAGTTCAAAGTATAAAGGGTAGTATAAAATGATTTTTTTCTAAATAATTTGAAATAGAAAAGAATTTTTATACTTTTTTATTTCATACTTATAGTAAATGAATCTTTTATTTAAATGAAATTCATAGGAAGTTTTTTTCATTGGAATTACTACTGAGTTTTAATACGCATGCCAATATTCTTTATTATTTTTTAATTCCATGTTGTACCTACTCTAATCAGCGAGGGAGTGAGTGTGGTAATGTGGTTGGTGGTGACCCATGAAGTCACTTGGAGTTATGTCCCAAGTATAAGTTTTATTTATTTTTCTCTCCCGTTTTGTTCATTTATTTTGTTCTTGTTTATTTATTTATTCTTCATGTGATAAATTGGTACCAATTGAGTTTTAATTGATGCCTGATAATAGTTCCAACCTAGGAGGATTCGGAATGCCTCTTTCTCCTTATTAGATATGGTCACTAGTGCCTATTTTGGTGATGACATGGAGTGGTTCGTGACTAGTGTCCTACTAAATTGTATTACCCACGCAATGGATGAGAATATAAACGCACATGAATAATTTATTTATAGGGATACTAGAGGGAGAAAGGGGCAAGGAAGATAAATAAATCATGGGTCATAGAGCATGGATGGTCTGGAAAAAACTACATTGGATACCATAGTTTTAATTATTTATCTTCTTGCACAATTGGTTCAGCATGGATTTCCCCTTAGGGAACCCATTTATCTTTTATATAATATATGTTCCATTTGAAATAATTTTTATTCAGATTTTTTTCTATTAGTTTTTATATATTATATTCATATTATTTATGAAATTATGTGATATTAAGGGTTTATCCTCCCCACATATAGTGATCAGACAATCACTACTAGTCGGCATCCTCTTGTGTATGGGGAGGTGTGAAAGATTTCATGTGACTCTATGGATCAGACTTGATGGTTTGGATTGGGTTTTTACAAGAATATACCATGGACATAGCCCATAATGGATGAAAAATTGAGCAATGGGTTTTTCTATATGTTTTTCTTTCATTATTAAACATAATTCCATTAAGTGAAGGCCAAAACCTCTTAATAGATAGACAACTTCCATCTATGTAATTCACTACTCTTAGAAAATAGTTGTTAAATGTTTTAAATTATAATCTAAAATTGGAATGGATTATTAGGATTAAAAAACAATTATTCAGGCAATAGAATATATTAATAAATCACAAATCAATATCTCTATTCTATGAAATCTAAACCATATATACTATAAATTCAATATCATGTTTGTAACTTACCCTGATGTTGTCCAAATATCATATCATCAACCATAATATTGATAAAGATAATTGAGCATCAAATAATGGTTTTTTTCCTCCCAGGGTACCCAAAAAACAAAGAATCACCCAATTCATGGGTGGGATCCTCCTTGTTTCCATGGAATGATTGTAACTATAATATTAAATGAAGAAGGTGAAGACTGCTTAGACTAGTGAGAATAAATAGAAAGCACATAAGATCAGATATAACATTATTCCAATATATTTTTTAACTATATATAGAAATTGAGGATGAATTTTTATCATACAGGTAATTTAATTGAAGGTTATAAATAATTCTTACAATGTCTTCAGTTACAAAATAAGTATCTTATTTTCCACTCTTTTATTTATTAAATACATTTGATTCTCCATATGTTTCATATATTAATGATAGACTCATTTAGAAGAGATCCAAGTGTTTAAATTTAATCTTTAAATTCCATGTGTATTCATCAAATATGATTTATGCATATAAATTCATTACGACATCAAAAAATAATTTGATCTGATATAAAAATGGATGTAATGATATAATATCCTATATCATATCAAATGATATACCATAATGGCAGATAATATACTTTTATTTTTGACGTTACAAAACATATTTACTTGTAATTGTTGTTAATTAGGTTTGTTTTCTAATGTAATTAATGAAAATGAGAAGTCTTGAGTGAATGAGTGATTTTACACCCATTTAAGGAGAAAAAGATAATTCCATAGTGTTTTCATAGAAAAGGAAGAACACAGACCATTGGAATAGCTATTTAGACAGATTCCTTAGACACATGAATGAAATTATTAGGGAGATGATATTAAAGTGAAATATAAGTACTGAAGGTGGACAATTCTTCTCTAAAACATTCACTATAGAAGTTGAATAGTTGATAGAAGATTTACTTGATCCCTATTAGACAGATTTTAAATCTACGATTAAAATGGATAAAATTGGTTTAGAGTTTGAAGGAAGAGTTATCTGAATGTTGAGAATCCATTAGAAGATTTTAACATATATTAGCTATTGTGTTAAATATTTGAACACACATATATGATAATTTATAAAAGATGGGTTATCAAAGAATGATGGGAGGAAAAGGAGTTCTTGATAATACTCAATATTGATTATTTTAGATACTTGAAGGATTTGGAACCTGCTTAAAAGTGTTTATAATTATACTAATTTTTTTAATTATTTATTGATGTAATGAAGTCATTTTGGATGTTTTAGAAGGTCCAATGTTGATTCTATGAATCTTTGACTTCATTTTAATTAATCTATAATACCCATGTAGGTGTTTGGAAAATGGAAAAGGAAATTATCCTTCATGAACATCACCTATGATAATTTATCTACACATAAGACATTTTATTATTGTGTATGATATATGATATTGTGAGATATCTAGTATAGAAGAGCTGAGAAATGAAAAAAGTAATTATCCTATTTTTAGGATACTTATCCAATGAATAATTTATTTGAGCTGTACAAGCAACCAATATGATATTTTCGTAAATACCTTATGGAATTTGAGTTTTCAAAAAAATTGAAAGGGATAATTTATACAGCTTAAGACATTTCAACACGGTATAAGAGATTTATCGACTATATAAGAAATATGATAAATGCATAAGACATTTTTTCTACCCATATGATATTTTATCTATACAGTGGATGTTTTAGGTATGAATAAGGAAAATTTCACAAGGATAATAAGATTTATTTCAATATATGATATTTGAGTTAGTCAAAAAAATTCATAGAAAAATTCATACAATGTATTTAATTTTAATAAACTATATAATATTCTATATTTATTTTATGGTAATTGACTTTTATAATTTTTACTTAGATCCATGCATGATCTTTCTAAGCCTGTAAGAGATTTATAGGCCATGTATTCCTTTTTGATCTATGTACGATAATTAATTTAAGAAAAATTTGGAATCTTATAAGCTAAACAAAATATATTTCAATAATTATTATTATAGAGAATAAATGTAAATATAAATATGTTGGTGTAGTTTATTCATGTTATAAACATCATGTGTCTTTTCATTTCATGATTCAATATTAAGAAACTTATCTTCTAGACTATGAAGTGGATGATAAATGTGAGTAATAATTTATACAACATTCAAATGTGATAAAATGATTTAATCAAATTTTGATAAATACTATAGACTAGTTCATATAGAATATTGACTTGTACATTAGATCTTATTTAATTTATGAATCAATAATATTCATAAAAATAAATAAAGAGAAATGTAGAGTTTTTGTTGTTGTGTACCAACTAAAGTAGAGTTTTGTAAAAAACATTATAATGGAATCATTCTATAATAGAGATTTTCATGCCATAATATGTGTGTTATGTATTATTTTTATATATTTTTTATTTTTTATGTTTGATACATTATAAAATAATTTTAAGGGATATGAAACTCTAGACACTATATAATAATAATAATATTTCTTCAGCCACATGAGATGCATTTAATGAGGGTATTCTTATAATATACTTTTATTTTAAAACTACTACAAGGAAAATAATGGGAATCTAGAAATAGAAATAATACTTTTGGTCTTGTGGTTGATTTTTTTAACATGCCTTTCATCTATGTAATATCAAAAATAAAATGATTAATTAATGTAGACCCCCATTCATATGAGGTTATTAGAAGATCAAGGAGAAGAAAATAGAAAATAGATAATAAGCCACTACATGATGAGTGTTATATACTGATAGAAATAAGAGCTCATGCAATAGTGATGAACCAGAAAACTGAATAAAATAAGAATAATCCTAGATATAAAGAGACTCTCAAAGAGGGAGAATAGAAATTATGAGTCACTAAAATATGAAGAGAAGAAGTCTGAGAAATTGAATATGAGGTTTTGTAAATCTGAAAACCACATTTTCCCAAGATTATAGTATTGAGTGAAGAAGTGTAGAATAAGAAAGAGTGACTAATAAAAGTTTTTAGTAATTATTAAAGTTTAGTTCAGTTCATATAGCATAGAGCTGAGAGTGGCCAGTAATAAATTCTTAAGAAAAAAAGGGAGCTAGGAAGAAAACATTGGTCAAGTTAAATGAGCTTGACTTAAATACATGAATGAAATAAAATCCACTATTATTTAAGTAAGAAGGTTAGATTGTAGGTTCAGTGACATCCTTGTGTATAATTTTTGATCTACACTTGAAGTGATGATTAATGTTGAATACTAGAGGGAGCTAAAGACTGTGGGATACAATATATAGATTCCATAACTTGTTTAATATAGAGTTATATTTTCACATATGTAATATTGTTATCACATATATATAGGATTGTTTGAACTTGGTTTTTAGATAATCCCTATCTATCCAACTGTATTTGGTTATTTTAATGTCAATGGAGAATTTTTGTCCCAATGGTAGTTGAACATGATAAGGAATAGTTTTCACACATTAGGGATACACCATGTAAAATTACTTGTGTAATATTTATTTTTATTATTTTCATTTCATATAGGTGTATGATATGGTAAACAGAAAGAGATCCATTTACATCCGTATAGGTTAAAAATGTTAAAAAATAATGGGGTTTTGATGTAACTAAAGAATTATTGTATTTTGGTAAAATTAATAAACACTTAATTCACCCCCTCTTGGTCTATTTGAAACAAAAATTGGTATTAGATCATAGATTTCCACTTATTGAATCTTTCATATTATGATAATTATTTTCAAAGAAAAGGGAAACGCTGATCGGATTTACATTTTCCCATATTCTTCCATATTAATTAATATGAAGTACATATTTGAAATGGAAGTTTCTCATATAGACAAGTTACATTCCATCCCCTTTGAAATAGATTTTAATATCTCTGATTATAACTTAAGGAATGAAAAATAAAAGTGAAGAAAATGAGAAAATAAAACTCTTAAATAAGAATAAAGATACACCACTAGCTAAAGGGAATTAGAATGGTGAAAATATATTAATTAAATATACTAGATATTTTTCCCCTTATGAGTATATATAATTTTATGATAATAACATCATTGAATCATCTATATATATCTATTTTGAGGTTATATATTATCAAAATAATTCCCTTATTGAATACATGAAATATATATATATATATATATATTCAAATTCATCAAGGGAACTTATGATGAAAATTTTTAGTAAGAAGAAAAATTTAAATCAGTGGAAGAAGTATAGAAAATGATGTTGACTATATGTGACACCCTTAAAAATCTTATGAAATTAAAGGATGAATTATCTACACTTTTCGATGAAAGATTTTCTTTAGTTGATGAAGAATTGAAAATAGTTATTCATGAAAATGAAGAATTTGATAATATTGTTAAAGAAATATTCCATATACTAGAGAGGAAATATAATGTTTTTTTGAATGTTGAGGATACACAATTGGAATCCAAAGAAAATATAGTGAAGTATCTTCACATTTCATTAGAATAAATAAGAATGGTACTTGAGGATCTAGTTAGGATTATTAAAAGTGAATGGTAAGGATATATTAGACTGTCTAAAAATTAGAATAGTGTTCTTAACATGGAATATCATGATTAGAAGATAAAATTAAAAAATATAGATGAGTAAAATACTAAAACATTCAAATAAGTTGATAAAATTTCTTCTACTACACAAACTTATATTGATAGTGTAGCTTCCTGAAACGTTTTAAATGGTGTTAAAGAGATATTGAGATCATTTAAAAAATCATTAACCACTACCTCATAAAAATGTTATCCCATAACATAGTTTATTTACATAACACTAATTTTTTTCTAAAATATTAAAAAATTACATTTTAAAAAAAAATAGATTTATAAATATGTCAAGAGACCCACCACATCAGCAAAGGTGTAGGTGAGAATGTCCCAGAAGGATTGGACATGATTTCACCTAAATTGAAAATAAATAGATTAATTTGTAGAAGTTTGTTTTATTGGATATTTGGACACATGAGTATTGATCCCATCCAAAAATAAATAATGAATTTTTTTTGGATATATTTCACTTAAAGGGAAAAGAAATAGATTAGCTAGTAGATGTTGGTACTACAAGAGGTTTAGAAAAAGAGATATGTTTTTGGTATAATATATCTATTTTCACAAATTAGAGGAACCCTAAAACTAGGGGGACAAATATAATGTAAAAAAAGTAAACCTAATAGATGTAAATAATTCTCACAAAATGTATGAAATCTATACTGTAAACACATATTGGAATCACTTGAAAATTTCTATAAGTTGCACAATATTGATGGTAACTGATGTAGTGAATAGTTGTACAATCCATCCAGGTATCATTCATATAATTAAGAGGATAAACAACCACCAGATACTAAGAAATAAGTAAAAATGAATATAAGGGAGTGAAATTGGGAAGAATATAATTAAATTATGTTCATTTATGAAATTAGTGAAGAATTCCAAGAAGGATTCCAAGCATTTGGGGATAAGTTTCTTCAATGGTGGTTATAAATTTCACATCAAGGACTACAAAAATATATCTATTAATCTTAATAAAAAACATATAAATATGAAAAAAAATATTCGATTAAATATATCGACAACTGAATTAGGTTGATGGTTGACACTATTAGTGAAGAGTATAAGAGGCTTCCAAAGATATGTAAGTCAAAGGCCGATAAAGAGGTGTGTGGAAGTTGCATGAAGGTATGAGATATGGATATAAAATTTTTTACTATCTTTCAAGAATAGGTAAGCAAAAAAGGAAAAAACCTATATCTCCTAAAAAATTGGCTACAAATAAGAAGTTATCACAGACAAAGGAGGGAAACATGAGAAAAATTGATGTCCCTTAATATGTAAAATCAGTTGTAAGAGGTGGAAAACTAGTTAAAGATAAAAATAATTAAATTTCTATTGTTACATAAGTTTATAAGCATATTTCAACTAGGAAGAGAGGTGAAATCATGAAAAATTACTTGCTACCCAAAAGTGACCATATTTGTAAACTCAAAAATAACGTAAGCATGTAGAGGTGTAGCCACTTTATACCATTAAATAATGGAGTCACTATGTTGAAAATTCTATCTTAACCCTCTTTCTCAAATTGAGATGATAAAGATCATCGATATTACTCCCAAAATTGTATCTTTTGTGTCATAATACAAGGAATTGAAGGTGGAGAAGAAATGAGATCATCCCATGTGGGGGGGGGGGGGTTCAAAAGATATATAGCCATCAGAAACTTATATATTTTATTTAATCTTGAAAGCGAGATATCCCCCTCAAAATTTGAAGTATGATGTAGTATTTTAATTCTCTATTTATTAATTTTACTCATATTTATTTTTTTAAATTGATGTGATTATCTAACTAAATTGGAATAAAACCTTGTACTTTAAATTCTTTTATGTGTGTGTTCAAGTGAGTTCAATTATATAAATATTTCATGAAAATCTATTTAAACTGCCCCTTGAGAATGAAATTCCAATGTTAGTATCCCATTTTAAAGAGCATATGGTTATATTTGTTGTATGAACTTATCTATGATTTTTTCAATTAAGTTTTATACCATCTAGACTTATATGTTACTAGTTAATGAAATATTTCAATGAATATACGGTGAATCTCTTGTCTCTTAGAAATAATAAAGAACATGAAAATTGAATTGAAATCAAATTATTATAAGTTTAATTTGTTAAAATTATAATAATTATTCTATTCCTTTGTATGTTAGGATATTAATCAAGGATAGCAATAACACTTTCACATTTTTTATGATGATTTTTTATTTTTGAGTCACAATAATTTCTTGTAATTTATGAGAAATGATTCTTACATATTTATTTCTCTTATTCAATTAAATGAGAGGAGATGTTTTATTATAATAAGGTTGAGAAGACCCATATGAATATCAATTAATAAGAGAAAAATAAACCCTTATTCTTCCATGTTGAATTAATTAAGGGGTGAATACCATTCCCGTTTTCATTTTTTATCAATTAGGTGAGAATAATTACATTAACTAATGGAGTTAATTTGGAATTGAAGAACAAAAAAAGGGGGATATTTTTGTTTAGAAAGGTGTATGGTTTTTAATTATTAGGTTCTTCATCCAATATAATTAATTTATAGGAGATTTATACGGTGAAATAGTAAGTATCCACCCATGTGAGGAGATAATGTTGCTACCATTGTGTTTTTATGAAAACGTAAGAACAAATTCCCTTATATTGTCTAACAAAATAGATTCCTTAGACCCATAAATCAAAATATTGGAGAGGTGGTATTCAATAAAAATATAAGTAATAATGGTGGTGAAGTCATGTATACAATATTCACTTATATTGCTGATCAGCTGAGTGAAGCTAGTTTTTGAACCTTACTGGTTTGCTTGTAAAGAAATAATTAAAATTGTTAAAAAATATTCAAAGTCTGAAGTAAGAGCTTGATAATAGTGTATAATCCATCCATGGAGTCTATAATATATATATATATATATATATATTGATTATTTAAAAAACTCATGGATTATAATTTATAAAGGTTGGATTAGAGTAAAAATAAGGAAGGCAGTGGACTTCGTGAGAATACTCAATCTTAAGTATTTTAGATGTTATAAATCATTTGAACAATCTTCAAAGGGTTTATAATTATAGTATTAATTTCATAATTTATTTAGATTAATTATAATTTTTTTATAAGGTCAAGAGTTTAATTTAAGTATACCAAATTTCTATTGTAGTAATGTATAATTCTTATGCTGGTGCATTGAAAATGTTAAACCAAATTATCCTTTTTAGAAAGTTTGTAGGAAAATTCATGGATGTGAACGAAATTTTCCAATTTCATGTGACAATTATGATTTAAAGATACATAATTTATAAGATATGATCAATAGAAAAGGTAATTTTCCTATTTGTAGAAGATTTATCCTACACATATGTGATTTGAACTACATGATGTGTAATTTTATTTTAAATCTGTTATGAAATTACAGTTTTATAGAATTTGAAAAAGGGAAAAATCATATGGTGTAACACATTTCAACATGTTGTAGGATATTTAGCGGCCAAGTTGGAGTTCTTAAAATTTCATAAGACATTCTGTATGGTTATTCATTATTTTATATATATAGTGAACATTTGAGATATAACAAAGGTAATAGTCATACAGTAAATGATATTTCCATACATGTATTATATTTGAGTGAGATGTAAATATTCAAAGGGAATAGTTATACAGTGCATGAAATTTTGACATGTAATATTATATTTTATATGGATCATATGATATTGGAGTTTTACAATTTTGAAAAAGTTTGAACGTTTGATCTTTCTAAGAATGCAGTTGGTTTATAAGACACAAATAACTCTACGAGAAGCCCATGAAAATTGGATTAAATTTATTTGGAATCATATCAATTCGAAAAATGTGAGATTCCTAGAATAATAATCTTGAATATGAAATTAAAATCTTCATATTCCAATACAATTCATTCTAGTTATAAAATCATTTAGCTTTGTTAATTCATTATTTGAGATTGATAAATAGATATTTAATATGGTGAAGTGGATGATCAAGTTTTATAAGAATGTATGAAACATTAAAATGTGTTTAAATTAATTTAAAATATTTTAATTAATAATATAGATGAATTCACATCGATGTGTGAATTATACAACAAAGATTAAGTTATTTATAAAGAAAGATGACTGAAAAGAAAAAAATGGATATTACTAAGAGGTTTTAATTATTGTGTAAAGACAAAATATGAGTTATATATATTTTTCATATTATCCTATATTGATATAAGTGAGAGTTCCAAAAAAATTATGTTTTCTATAATAATTTCGTACATTTTTTACAATTTAATTATGAGACTTTATGGAAGCTTGTTGAAGAAGATATTTCCCTTGATAATCTGAAATAATATGAAATTTATTCATCCACATGAGATGTATTAAATGAGGGTATTCTTGAATTATCCTTTGATTTGAAAACCCAGTACATGAAAAATCATGGAATCCAAAAATGAACATTCTATATTATTTCATTTAGTCTAGAGATAGTTTTTTTTAAATCAATTAATGGAACACAGAAAATAAAAGTTTCAATTATTGTATCCACCAATTTATGTGAGATTATGATAAGATCAAGGAGAATAAGATAGAAAATAAATAATAAGAAAATAATTTATGAATTTTCTAAGTTGAGAGAACTGGTTTCTCATGTAATTGTGAAAAACCAAACTCTCTAATAAAATAAGAATATGTTTAGAGATACATAGGCTCTTAAGGAATAAGAAGAATAATAATAATTAGGATCCACTACAACCTATAATGAGGAAGTATGAGAATTTGAAGATGAGTTCGTGTGTATATAAAACTTATATTTTCTTAAGCTGATAGAGTTGATAGAAATTGAGAAGAGTGTGAAATTATAAATAGAAAGACATTTTTTTATCATTTAGTGGCATTCATGTTTTAAGAGTATTTAGCCTAGATTAACTAGTAATAGATTATGAATATGAACTATAATATATATAGAAAATAGAGTTTGAGTGGCATGGCCCTTACATAAAGACTTAATGGTAGTCTAAGTCTATTGGATTTAAAGATGTGGATTAGTTTGTAGGTGAAATGATTTTTTATGAATAATTTTTATGTAATTTAGAATGAAAAAATGAAGCTAAATTCTAGTTGTATGTTTAGAATCTGGGATGCAATATAAAGAAACCTTCACTTACGTAATTTAGAGGATGCTTGTAACCTATGTGATATGGTGATCACACATGTGTATGATAGTGTGATAATGGTTTTAAGATAATCCATGGCTACCCAATTACATTTTTTTGAATAAAATGTTAGTGGATAATCCCTGTATCAATGGGAATTAAACACACCAAGGATTAGGTTTCCCACATTAGGGTCAAACCTTGTAAAAACACATGTCTTATCTTTACTTTAAACATATTCATTGTATATATGTGTATTTAATAGTAAAAACAATAGATCTATTTACATCCTAATATGTGATAGAGGTTAAAAACCAAATGGGGTTTAAATTAACTATATAATAATTTAATTTTGTTGTAGTTAGTACACACCTAAATCACCCCTAATCTCTATGGTATCTTTATGATACACTATGCATTACATATAACATGAATTTCATAAAATGTGACTTATCTATAACCTATATTATATTATAGGAGAAATATATCATATGTTTATTTGTTTATGGGGCATATATACACCGAGCCCCCACTTCCACTAAAACCACATATCCTTTGTTCCATTTCCACTTCTAATGTATTATATGAAATAAGTTGTGAAATCATATAATCCAAATCAATTATTTTTATATTCTTAAAAATAAGAAATTTTATTAAGTAGTAACAACATTTAAATTGAGATCTAAACACACATCCCCAAGAATAATAAGCCTAAAATCCAACGACAAACAAAAACTAAACCAAAATTCCAAAATTTGAAATTGAAAAAAAAATGAAAATGGGTGTGGTGGGGGTGAGATGACATGAAGACCATGAGTAATAAACCACCATTGGTCTATTCATATCAGGCTAAGCTTATATCCCATCTGAACACTGACACCACTAAATCCATTTCTGTTGTCCCTATCAAACCATGGACCATGAGAAGACTGATCACACTAGAGAAAATATTATAGAAAACATCTTACAAAAACAATCATCACACTATAAACTGGACAAACTAGAATAATATTTCCATTATTATCATTATTTCATCCCACATCGCTTATATAACATTAACCAAAAAACCTATAATTATCTCATCAATGATGAAATAACAAATCCATGTCTTCAAACCATATAAAAAAGCATAACATCATCTTTATATTTATTGAGGAGATAAGTAACAACAACTATAAACCACCTATTATCCTATTAATACTTCATGAATCCATTTTAATCAAATCATTTATTTCAATTCTAAAATTATATACTATTTAAGACCTTTCTTATAGTGCTACATAGATAAATTCATAATCATCTTTAACACCCCCCTTGATAGGAAAAATATGTTGTCTTGCATAGATAATTAGGAGGAAAAGTAAAATAAAAGTGTAGGTAGGGGATAAAAAAGAGTAATAAAATAGTGTTTGAGTTTAGGAAAACCCTAAAAATAAAATCGTAAAATCATAAAAATTTAAAAAAACCGAAAATATAGGAAACAGATATTTGAGGGTAAAAAAAATCCCACAAACTAATACCCTGGATTAACCTCCAATGTGTCAGATCTCACTGATGAACTTGGTCATCATTAGATTAAGTGGTATATTCCGGCACCACTTTGGGTTGTAAGGACTTCCACCATTTCCTGAAGGAACTAACAAGGAAGACACATATAGAGACCAAACACCAAAACCACCATCGAACATTTGACTTCAAATCAGGAATGGGATAGAAATAAATGATATGGTTGAGAAAAAATGAAAAT
This sequence comes from Viscum album, assembly GCA_963277665.1. Lineage (NCBI taxonomy): Eukaryota > Viridiplantae > Streptophyta > Magnoliopsida > Santalales > Viscaceae > Viscum > Viscum album. The sequence goes on from OY728138.1 coordinate 39,124,172, forward strand.
ATAAAACACCAGTTAGGAATCAAACAATGAACAAGATGAATGAAGAGATATGGTACATTACAAATTATTACCCAAATTACATTTAAAAAATAAAAAACAAACAAAAGTAATATTGTCATATAGTGTGAGTAAGGAATATCAAAATCCAAGATAAGGCCATTCCACTTCAAGGGGTCAAAACCCTAAAATGGAGAAAATATTTTATAAGAGAGAATTCTATACGAAAAAATCATGTTAGATATATCAAAAATAATTTGGTAAAGATATCATAAATGTCACCATGTATCAGATAATATATATTACTTCATGGATAATCCTCCAAAAAAATATTTTGGATAAGATCAAATCTTTTAGAGCAGTTATCTATGTTTCATAAAACACAATCCTCCTTCATTTAAATGTATGACAGAAAGTATGTCATAAATGTATAACTACTTGTATATTCTTGATTCTCTAAATGTGGGATAACAGGATAGAAAAAACACCACATATTATTTATCCCAACGTATTATCACATCACATGACCCTCACCTGATAAATAATAATTTCACATGTCACATATCAAGGTATGGTTGTACACTCATTCAATCTAACTCAACTGATGGCCCAAATTTTACACTAATCATATGAGAGAAAAAATTCCATCTCAATTAAACTCAACTAATTACATGATCGGAAACATACCCAACCAACCCCTGGTTAGATCATCCTAAATGTTATTGTAAGAAGGTATAAAAGTATGAACGTTTTTATTCTAGGTATCTTGTCTATCCTTAGGAATGAGGATCAAATATAAAACATGATCCCCATGTTTATCAAAGACATAGTGTATGACACTCTATGTGGTTTACATATTAGGTCATCCCACACACAAAACATGTTTTTTTACTTTTGACCATATTTCATATAACAATGTCAAATCCTACCCACTCTAACCTTAAAAATTCATCACAAACAATAATTATCCATGATGAAAATTGGTTATACATAACTAAAATTCTTACTTTGAAAGGATAATTATAATTCCAATTTATCAATATATCTATCCAATTTAAAAGAATGAAAAAGTATAGTTTATATTTATATAACATGAAATATTTTTTTATTATTAATCTCTTTTTAAGAATACTGATGAAATCTATACATAAAAAATATATTCATATATCATGTGAAATAATATTATAATGCCTTATGTTAGATACATTAATTATTTTTTTATATTTTTTATATCACCATGTAACTCCTACAATATCTCTATGTTACGATATGTTAAAACCACCCACTGAACACCTTTATGAAGTTGCATTTTTAAATAAATATGTTATGAATAATAGTGTACCTAGTAGTCATAATACAAGTTTTAAACTCTACGAAAACATATTCAAATTTGATTACATCACAAAATCAAAGGTTATGATGTAAATAACTTTTTCTTTCTTATAACATTTATAATTCCACCATCATCATCATCTTTGACCGGTATGATTATTTATTTAGTTCAAATTTTAAATTTTTAAGTCCAAATATACTTTAACTAGCCTCTTAGATTCCAAATTATCTCTAGAATATCAGTCAATGATACACACGCATTTTTGTTAGTAGATAAACTATTAACATCTATATCGTATATGGTATTCTATGTGTTTGGAGAAATATTCAAAATATATGACTTTATTATTTAAATAATTCTATATTTTTGTTGGTGGAACTCTTTACCACTTATTTGGAAAAATATTGGATAAAAAAACTCTAGATAATTCTTATTAATTTTATATTATGTTTAAACATGTTAGACAATTAGATGACTAAAATCATGTGTATGGAAATAAAACTCATTTATTAATCAGACAACAAATTTTTAAAGATATATCCTATTATATAAAAAAAATAAGATTCACTTCCCACAAATCCCCTTGGAGTGGTTTTGGATTTGGGTTTCTTTTTAAAAAAGTGATATTAATTTTCAATTAATCCCATTTTAGTGTGCGGAGTTCATATCTTGAAGGATGGAAGATATTTATAGAAAGATAGAGTAATTATTCATATATATAAGGATGATAAAAACACATGTAAACTTCAACCTTATTATAGGTTTATCCTTGTAATTTTGGGGTGTGGCCACAGAAGGTTGGTTAGTGACCTAAAAATGTTGATAAAAACCATATATGTGACCTAGTTAGGTCAGTGAATTCCCCTATAAGGTTGGGACTTGTTTTATATGGTTTAATGATAATTTAGTAGGATTTTAATAGTCATCCATAAGTATATCCTTGTATATTTTATCTGTTATAACCTATCATTATTATTGTGACCAACTTTGAATATATATAATAAAACCTTGTTTCAAGGGAGATTCAATCCATTTTGTTTCAATTATTTTATGTGTGATTTAGTGGATTTTTTTGGACCACGAAACACAACATGAAGTAAGAAAGATGATGAAGTAGAGTTTGTAGCAATGTAATGTGGTGTGTGTTTTTTAAAAACATTATCTTGAATAATATTTTGAAGGAAATTATTTTATAATATTTTATCATTTATTCAGATATTTTAATGATAAAAACAACCATGTTGTCAAATTTTGAAAGAATTTCTCACATAAAATCTCTATACTTTTACAAAAAGGGAAAATTAAATGAAAATAGAGTGTGTATAGTAAAAAGGTCGATCCCTCTAAACATAAAAATTTAAATATATTTATCAAGAAAAGTGATGTTAGTGATTCAGTTTTCAATATCCAAAAGAGGATGCCTCTGAATTGAGGCTAGAAAAATGAGGAAGAGGTTTCAAGTTTCATTACTAATATATAGGTCATGATCCCAATGAAAAAAATACATCATAGTGATAAAAAAATATTTTGTTTTTGCATGGATAAAAAGGAGAGACATGTAGGGGTTAAATTTTTTTCATTTGAACAAAACATAAAAAAATTTGGTGCACACTATAAGGGAGGAGATAACAATATGGTTTTTCTAATATTTTTTATCGCTGGAAACTCGTCAAGATAGTTCTGAAGTGCTAAAAAAATCAAGAATATTTTTATCATATATAGGTCTATGTTAGAATATCTTCAAAGAAGGAGGAACGGGTTCCACCCTGTTAAAAATATCAGCGCATTCCTCATTTATTTTGAAGGTTATAAACTTAGAGGGTTACTGAAACCTTTAAATTTTTCAACTAACCAAAACAATACTCAATTTAGTATCTCATGTGAATTTATAAATTTATATTCTTTTTTCCTTTTTTATCGTATTTTGGTGAACCAAGAAAAAAATTATGTTACATTTTACTACATTTATTATTCCAGAGAGTTGGTGTTAGAGAGATAGGATTGTTTCTCTAAAAAAGAGAATTATCTTATTTTAAAGGAATTTTTTTTATTTTAAAATAACCTAATTCAATCTCATATATGGTCATTATCCTTATTCTAGACCAATACATGGTATTAGATTCATTGTTTGGGGTATAACATTCTCTCCCAAGAAGCCATGGAAACTGTTTCCAACCAAAAAAGAATACCCAATTTTATAGGTATCAATTTTCAGCTATGGAAAAACTAAATACAACACTATTTTTAGTTATTAGGCATAAATATTTACATGGAATCAATAAATTGGATCAAAACTATCATGGATGGTGGATCACCTTTTGGCAGTGATCAAAAGGATTTAGATGCAGATGTAAAGTCGGATAATTCCTTAGGGGGGGGGGGATTTTGCTAACCCTATCTATAAAAGAGTGTTATCATGAAAGACCTCACATTTTATGTGGTGGAATATTATAAAAACCAATGATGTTTATTAACATGTTTGAGAAGATAAGTTCATGTGTAGTGGAATAAGGATAAAGATCCATGAATTATCATGAATGAGATATTTGATGCATTTTTTGGATCAACTTAATGCTCTTATGGAAGATAGTCATTGCCTCGAGGAGATAATCGATGCAATAATTTTTTTAAAAGAATCTCAAGGATACTGCCACCTTTGTTCAATTAAAAAGTATATGTTTTTGAAGATAAAGATATAAATGAGGTAACGATCCATAGCCTACATACCACTCTTACTGAATATAAAATGAGTAACAATGATAGGGAGTTTGTCTCAAGGAATATTTCTTTGGAAGGTGTATTAAAGGATATGAAGAAACTCTTAGTGATGGAGGATCTGAAAGATAAATAATTAGATGACATGATTTCATTTATTTCTTCTTATATAAAAAGTGGTAATGTAAAATTCAATGGAAATCTTGTATTTTCTTGATTTTAATGTGATGAAGTTGGGAACCTTGGGGAAATATGTCCAATTAAATTCTCTAATGATGATGAATATGAAGTTCCTACAAGTATAAAATAAAGGATGAAAATGGTAGAGAAAAATTACATTGTAAATTATTTATAAGTGTTAAATTTCTCACATAAGAAAATGGTTTTTTGGGAGAGATAAAAGAATATGAGGTCCCTTACTATATCTACCTTCTATTAGTTTCTCTTGTGGTTATTATTGAGAAGTCTTAATAGAGAACAATGATAAAAAGAAGCTGGAATTGAGGGTGTAGTTGATCTTGAAGATGGTATTGAGAAACCCCTCGACGAAATAAACATATGGTGGGATAAAATAGAGAAATGCAATGGATTCTTATATAACTGTACATACTACATTAAAAAATATGATTAGGATAATTGAGAATTAAAGAAACAATTTGAGAAACTTAAATGTAGTATTTATGGATACATAGAAAAATATTTTGAGTTTATGATCGAAATTGAAGAACATGAATAAATCATTGATGTCCTAACAAATTAAATTAAATAAAGGTTTATGAGAATTTAAAAAATCAAAAGAGAATTTATTGTATGGATATGGATTTGTAAAGATCAACAAATACTTCTTACTCTAGGAATGGCATCTAGGAGTTCCAGTGAATCTATATTTAGGATTTCTAGCTATGCTAATGGGGAATATTTTTATAAGGCTGAGGAATTCTCTTATGCATAGTGTTTTTATGAAAATGTAATATGATTTGTGATACTTGATAAAAATTTAAGTAGAAACAGTGGGTGAAAAAGCCTAAGCACTAAATCCCTAGAAGAAAATTGGAATACATGGAAGTCGAAGACTATTACTGATGTAACAAAAGCTAAAAATAACACCCCATGAATTGGGTTTTATTTCTATATAAGGTTGGGTCATACCAAATATTTGTAATGTAACACAAAAATATATTTCCATGAGAAATAATACTAAGGAAAGGAAATTTGTTTTTTTATTTTGGATTTTATTATATATTTTTATTTTGGGAAGATTTTGAGCACAATGTGAATAATTTTACATTAAATGTTTAATGGTATGTTTAAAAGAAGACCCATAGAGGTTCCAAACAATAGATAGAAGAAAATAATTTTAAGCTAAATAATTAAAAGATATTTTTAGTCCTGAAAAATGAAGAAGGGTATATAGAGATGGAAATGTAGAAATTTAATAAATCATCATTTAAAGTAAACCTATTGCCGTGGATAAAAAAGGGAATATACTGATAAATCCAATGTTTTCAAAATTGTTTTACGGGCACAAAATTGGATGGTACCTTTATTTCAGACAATGATTATAAATCTCACAGGACGAGGAATAAAGGCATTGTCACCAACATCAAACATGCTAGAGATGGTGTAGTCAAGTTTTTCAATGATGAGGAGATAAAAATTATTAGATCCAAGAAGGAAAATATTTTTGGAAAATATATAAGGATCACAAAAGTATTTCTTTTATGGTATTGGTCAAAATCACTTATTGTAAGTCAAATTTGTGGCCTGAGTGACTAAGATAGGTGTATTATGTCTATATAAGAGGAAACCCAATTATGGGATAATTAGACTAGGTTATTGATCAAAAAAATATTTAGAGAACATGGGAAATAATGAAGGTGCTTGAGACATCCAAAATATTACATTTGATCACCCACATAAACGTTGTACCTGTAAAAATGGGAATATTGATGTGGCATTGAATTCACATGTCTTTCTACATCTATTTTGTTAAAAAAATGTGTTCTTTGTGTTTATTTGTGTCGTTTAGTGATAATTATAGTATTAATATTTATTTAATATAAATTAGTATATTTTTCATTATTATTCCATAATATTTTAAATAAATGAGTATTTTATTCCTTATTTATTCTGTTTATTTATTAATTAATTAATTTTGTTTCTAAAATATTAATTTTATGCTTTATAATTTAATCTTTAGGATTAATTTTATTTTTTTCTATTTTTTACAATGAAATAATTAATGTTATTTGTGTTTAGTTTAATTTATCATATGTATCTTGTTTGTGAAATTTTAATTTAAACTATTAAATTGTTTTTGTTTTAATTTTATTTGTATTGTAGGTGGTCAATTGAAAGTTAAATTATTAGTCTTTGTAAGATATTTTGAAGGGAATATTTTTAAAATAACTCACATAAGATATTATATCTTATTTTTCAAGGTTCTTTAATAGATTTTTCATTTGAAATTGGATAAATATCTCTAGGCGGTGTAAGATAAATTCTCAAGTATAAGATAAATTGAAATTCAAAAGGGAATTGTAACACACCAAGATTTCATAGTGTGTTATTTCTTCAAAAAAATTAAATAACTTGCACTACACGCAACACCGAGTTCAATCGCACCATGACATACCAAAAAATCTGTTCAAAAGAGGTTATGAATAGTATTAACTAAATTTTAAACTTCATATAATCCTTATAATTTTAGAATCTTTAATGTAAGAACAAATTTATTTTCAGTATTGCACTTTTATCAACTTTTAATAGTGAACCCTTTTTAAATACAATGTTTTAAACTTTTTGACTAAATGGGGATATCAAAAATTTAAAATTAAACATCCCAACCTTCCATGGTACGCTTTCATTTGAATAATACAGTAGCGTGTGTTGTACGCAACTTCGAGTTCTAACACACACCACAACCAATCAAACTAGCCGTTATGAATAGTAATAACTACTTTTTGAAATTATATATATTTTATATTTCAAAATGGACTTCATTTTTGGATTCATAATATCGAATTTAGCCTATGGTGAAATTTTGGAACTTTTCGGATAACATTAATATTTTGATGAATAGTGAAAATTAATAATTTTTAATTAAAAACAACTTTTTTAATCAAAATAATTAATATTGATAAATTATTAATTTAAGTGGTTTTAAAGTATATTTAGAATATATTTTTACCATTTAATTCAATGTTTGTCATTGGACATAATTTCACAATTAAACCAGACATAAACAAGTGCCAATCTTTTGATAGTTATTATCTCTTAAAAACACGCTTTCTGTTTTAACAACGGAAATTAATTTTAAATTAATTTCTACCACTTATGTGTTTTGAATTTGGAAAAATGGATTCCATATTTGTAATAATGATGTTAAAATTTTGTAAATAGGTAACTTTTATTTTTAGACATTTTGAATAATTACTTCGGTAAATATTTTATTTACCATGGTTAAAGGGTAAATCCGGTAAATAAGGGTTAAACAATAATATTATAACAATAAAAAATTACCCTAAAACTTGTAATAACCTTATTGGTTGATACATGGCCGACCATGGTCATCTTTGGGTCGATTTTGGGACCCCATGGAGCCACTTGTAGGTGATAGGGACACTTTATTTTAATTAAGTTAAAATGAATACAAAAATGACACAAGCATATATCGTTTAGAAAAACAATTTTTACTTAGGGTTATATATGTTGGATTTTCGACTATAAATATTCATTAAAAAGATAAAAAGATTTCCTACATAATTATATTTTATTTATAATTTTTAGAGATTAAATATTTTAATTTATTTATGACACAATGATGATGCAGTAATTACCATAATAGTGAAAAATTAAAATAATTGATATTATAAATACCCAAATAAATAAAATTTGAGACTTTTAATGAATTAAACTAATTTTATAGGATAATATGACTTATTATGATTGATTTAATTTACTTTTTTCGAAGTAATAATTCTGTTATTAGTTTCACAAAAATCAACTATTGAATAGTGTCAAAATTGACATAAAAGAGTTTTTAAAACAAATATTATATTATTAATTGATATTAAATTCCTAAAAATATAATATTCGGCCAAGAGAATTATATCATGATTTTTATATCATTAATGGACCACTTGGGGGTCACTTGGATGTATATAGTATGTTTATTAACCGTATAATATAAAAATACAAAGAGACATTGTAAAAGTGAAACTAATTAACTTAGAGTTAATACTTAAAGATAAGGTTAATATAAGTACCCAAACCTATCTAAATTCTATTTGTTGAGTGTTTTTAGACCCATACCCACCATAACCTATAAAGAATCAACTTTGGAGCCATTATAAACCGAATATGAATTTATTATAAACTAATATTTCTAGCTTTTCCAAAGGTGCCCCTCACCCCTCTTATAAAAGGGCACTCGTCCTTCTCATTTCTTCACACCTTCAAAGCCTTTTAGATCTGCCAAACTCTATCCAAATACTCTCCCAACTTCCCTCAATACAACCGAGAGGCCTTATTTTGATCAGAAAGCCAACCTAAGGAGCCCTTTTGATCAAATCAAAAGAAAGAACCCAAAGATGAGGTAATGATTTCACCACCCTTTTTCAAGTTCCTTTCTTCTTCCACTTCTTCTTCCTTTGTTGTTACCATTCTAAAATAATAAATCCAGTATAATATATATAGTATTATTTTATTATCAATATGGTACAACCATATTCACTATTCTATCCATTATTTGAATAACATGTCACCATACGTGCGTACGTACGGCTTACCATCTCCACGTCGTGGTGTAATTGGTATTCAATAAATTATTATTTAGATGGGTATAATAATGATATATAACTCATTTAAATAATAAATATAACATGATAATGATTCTTTATATATGATATACCATCCAATTATATTTTATTTTAATATCAAAAGAATGATATTATCGCTCGTGCGTACGTACGGACTACCGTCTCCACGAACGCGATGAGATTCATTCTCCATCGTATCCATTCAAGTGTAATTATCATTTGATGATTATTAATAGTATCTGAGGACTTGATATAATTCTGGATATGATTAAGATACAACCTATCCATTACAAACATGGCTTACGTACCAAAACATATAAAAGAAAACGAGTAAGTTAACACCCGAAACGACGATAATTCTAAGATATTATTAAGAAAGCAATGTTAAAAGATCATAAATGATATCATATTAATATATATGATTATTGAATAATTTAATAATTATTATTTCACCATTATACAAGAGGTTAACCTACCCCAACCAAGGAAAATTACAAGGTAAGGGTTTGTTTCGCAATCTCTTCATTATCCGAGGTTGTTTATATGTAATAATCTACTGGGATTTCTTTATCATCCACATCCATCTTTCTTCGAAATGTATTTCAAAACATTTTTACTTTTTAAAAAGAATATGGGTTAAAGTCATTTATACCCTTATGTGTTTTTAAAGGAATCTTTCCGTCATTTTCCAAACATTTCACTTTTAACCTTTCGACAAATTTAAGGTAAGAATGTTTTTTCAACTTATACGGCGGGTGCGGCTATTTACCGCCATTATAAAATCGTCAAAGATTCCATTAAAAGATTATAAAAATATTTTCAAAGTAAATATTTAATTTTATAATTATGTGACTTTTAAATGATTTCAAAATGAATATTTTAAGAATTTGTGAAAGTTACTCTTTATCAAGATCATAATTTTAAATTTTTTAAAGATTTATCTTTCTAAATATTTTAATTAATGTCCATGTTTTCAAAATGATTTAAAGTATTTATTTATATGTAAATGAATGTTTTGAAATGATATTTCTTTTCAAAAGTTTCAATGTGGTATGGGACACTTTGATTCAAAAATATCTTTTAAATTACTTCCTTTATAAATGTGTGACTTTTCAGTGATTTCGAGAAGAGAGATATTTCTCTCAAATAGTTTTGATTTCATCTATGTCAACATCCTTTTATGGATTTTATGCTTATTTGAAGTTGATTTATTATGATACAAAAATTTTGTATTGTATTGAAGGTTTTGTGATATGTTTTACTATGGATGTGTTATTTTTATACCATTCATGGTTTATGGAGAAAGTTTTGACATTTCGTATGCTAGTTTTAATACGAATGTTTATATAATGTTTAAACCTTTTCATATGGGAATTAATTGGACTTAGTAAGTGACGGGTGGAGCCCGATATAGCTCCTCGATGCATCGGTAGGTCTCATGAGACAAACTAGTGTCTTGGCACAAGGCCTTGACAAAATCTTATTTGTGGTCTTGGCATGAGGTCTGGGCTATGTGGTTATGATAGTCTATCATTATGCATTCCATCATTATGAAAGTGGTTATTGATATTTCTTGTGATTATTCGATTAGTAGAATATCCATTTGAATAAGTAAATGGCATTATTTCATTTTATTTTTTCCATGCTATGTTGACGTTCATGTTTAAAAGGATTTTGTTTTAGTTATACATTGACTTAAATGTTTATTCTTAATTATGAAAGTTTCCGCTATATTGTTATCCTTATTGGGAATTTGAGCTCACCCATTTTCTATGTTTTATTTTTTCCAGGAAGTGAAGAAGTAATTTACGAATGACCTGCAGGGATAGTATGTGGGGATATGAGTGTGGACTATGAAGAAAATATGTCGTTGTAGTTTTCATTTTTATGATGTAATGTATGACTTTATGAATATATCAAGTGCTTCCAAGTCTACTAAACTAATCGGTATTTCGAGATTTGATCTTTCTTGTGATCATGCCAATGTTATGTAATAATGCACCGACTCTGGGTAACTGGGGTCGGGGCGTTACAGTTGGTATCAGAGGAAGTTTAGTACAAACCTTGGAATCTATATTTAGATAAACTATGATTAGAGAACATGGACCTAAGATGGATTTTGAGGATTTGTATAGAAGAACTTTCTAGAATTTTGGTATTGTAGAGATTTTGTGAGTTTTCCGAGCAATACATCCCTGTCTGGATACGAGCAGGTAGAGGCGGCTATGGCACAGATGTACCTAGGGGTAAAACCCGAAAACACCGCTTTGAGCTAGACTCGAACGAGAACTGGTGCACGACAACAGGCCTTGCTGCACTCTTGGTTACGACACTCCCGGGGGATATGCTTAGGATAATTCTCATTTTCTTTACAAACCATTATGAAGGGTTTATGAGTATATACTTCCTCAAAGGAGACATTTTTATGATTATGGATTATATCCATAAACTATTTAATTTATCTTGTGTGTTTTACAAGTTTGAGATTAGGTATTGTTATTCATAAACTAATCTAGTGTATGTCATTGTTTAGAAATGGCGCCCAGTAGAAGGAATGAGAACTCCAGCAATGCACATGATCCAAAGATAAGGAAGGATCATATCTTTCATGGTATTAATCTAGAATTTATAAGAGAAATAGTCTCCCATGTATTATCATCATATGAACAAATAATATCATGTGTTCATAAGATAAGTAAAGAGTTTACTGAGTCCTAGGGCTTTGAAGGGAAGCAAGAGAAGAAACGGATGGAAGAGGGAAAGATGGATAAAGGGGAGAGGGAAAAGAAGAATTTTCCCATATGTGATAACTGTGGGAAGAAACACCCTGGGACTTTCCTGAAAGGAATGTGAGTTTGTTATAAGTGTGGAGGAAATGGGCACAATGTACATGACTGCAAGGGTAAGAAAATGGTTTCAAATGTACAGTGCTTCATTTGCAAGGAGTTTGGACACTACCCGAACCTATGTCTCAGTCATCAGACTATGCCACAAATGATGCTGTTGGATAATAATCAAGTTATGATACTACCACCGATGAAGAGGAATGATTAGAGTTCTTATGTTGATTATGCCATTTGAGTGTTGTATCAACAATGTACTTGTTATAATAATTATGGAGTATATAAGGATTGTACTGCAGTACTATTTCATTATGGACTTGAGATTGTGTGGAACAAAGAAAAGTGACTCAATAGAAGGTTAAATTTTTGGAAAATATATGGTTGAGAGAAAGACAATCCATAATATGGTTCTGATACCGAGGTAGTGATTTCAGAATAATACATGATTGTTTTGGATAAATTATATTGGATATTCTTGACTACCTTGAAACTGATTAATGATTTGTATATTCCATCATTGTTGGGGTTTACAACATTTTTGGATTGAAGGAGTATATCTATTATTCTATAAGGAATAAGGGATCATGAATGTAATCAATAAGGTTTTATGATAATTCAGGATGTTGCAGTGTTTTAAAAGAATACATGATGAAGGTGATCACATGTTATTACGCGGAAAAAAAAAGATCATCATTGTGTTTACCTTCCTTATAGATTTTGGACTGAAGTATTTTGGATAGTTCTAGTTTGGATTATTTTGGATTTCCATAAAAGGACAACCTGGTGGTCGGGCGGCAACCCATCGCGTCTGGCAAGGTCGCGAGACTTGAACCCATAACCGAAGGGCGACAAGGGTGTATCACCTACCATTGACCCATGTGATGTCTGGGATTAAATAATGTATTTTTTTTTAAAATATCTGGTAGATGAATTATAAATTCGTTTTTTTTAACCCTATACGAATAGGATAAATAGAATATATTTTATTCGTTCTATTATCTTTTAGAGTGAAGGATGAGTTTTTGGTAGGAATTAGTTAAAGGATGGAACTCTAATTTTCAAGAATATATTTTTCTTCTTCTCTTATTCTATGAAGAAATTAATTCTTATACTTTATTTAAGAATCCTAAAACTAAAAATGTGTTATCCTAATACCCTATGTTTTGTTGAACCGATGGTATTTCAAATCATCGTAGATTGATGAATTTAAGGACCTTAATTTTACACTTGTTTGTGATTGATGACCTCAATCACTACCTATAAATATTTATGTTTTTTCTCCAATTATATGTCTCTAATTTCCACCAATGTTCTCATAATAGAGATCATAATTTGGTGGTGACCCATTCATTTCTCATTTCCTCATATTAAGAATAAATTTTAGTAACCTAATTTCCGATGTGAGTTTTCCCACAAAGATATTTTCTATTTTAAACCATTTATTTTCGAAGAACAATTTCAAATTGCGAGGACACAATTTATTGAAGGAGGGGAGAATGTAACACCCCAAGATTTCATAGTGTTTTATTTCTTCAAAATAATTCAATAACTGGCACTACAAGAAACACCGAGTTCAATCGCACCATGACTTACTAAACAAGCCATTCAAAAGAGGTTATGAATAGTATTAACTAAATTTTAGACTTTATATAATCCTTATAATTTTAGAATCCATAATGTAAGAACAAATTCATTTTCAGTATTGCACTTTTATCAACTTTTAATAGTGAACCCTTTTTGAATACAATTTTTTAAACTTTTTGACTAAATGGGGACATCAAAAATTTAAAATGAAACATCCCAAGCTTCCATGGTATGCTTTCCTTTGAATAATACAGTAGTGTGTGTTGTATGCAACTTCGAGATCTAACACACACAACAACCAATCAAACTAGCCGTTATGAATAGTAATAACTACTTTATGAAATTATATATATTTTATATTTCAAAATGGACTTCATTTTTGGATTTGGAATATCGAATTTAGCCTAGGGTGAAATTTTGGAACTTTTCGGATAACTTTAATATTTTGATGAATAGTGAAAATTACTGAATTTTAATTAAAAACAACTTTTTTAATCAAAATAATTAATATTGATAAATTATGAATTAGAGTGGTTTTAAAGTATATTTAGAATATATTTTTACCATTTAATTAAATTTTTTTCATTGGACATAATTTCACAATTAAACTAGACATAAACAAGTGTCAATCTTTTGATAGTTATTATCTCTTAAAAACACGCTTTTTGTTTTAACAAAAGGGAATTAATTTTAAATTAATTTTTACCAATTATGTTTTTTGAATTTGAAAAAATGGATTCCATATTTGGAATCAGGATGTTAAAATTTTTTAAATAGGTAACTTTTATTTTTAGACATTTTGAATAATTACTTCGGTAAATATTTTATTTACCATGGTTAAAGGGTAAATCAGGTAAATAAGGGTTAAACAATAATTTTATAATAATACCAAATTACCCTAAAACGTGTCCTAACCTTATTTTTTGATACATGTCCGACCATGGTCATATTTGGGTCGATTTTGGGACCCCATGGAGCCACTTGTAGGTGATAGGGTCACTTTATTTTAATTAAGTTAAAATTAATACAAAAATGACACAAGCATATATCTTTTAGCAAAACAATTTTTACTTAGAGTTATATATGTTGGGTTTTCTACTATAAATATTCATTAGAAATATAAATCGATTTCCTGCATAATTATATTTTATTTATACATTTTAGAGATTAAATAATTTAATTTATTTATGAAACAATGATGATGTAGTAATTACCATAATAGTGAAAAATTAAAATAATTGATATTATAAATACACAAATAAATATAATTTGAAACTTTTAATGAATTAAACTAATTTTCTAGGATAATATGACATATTAGTATTGATTTAGTTGACTTTTTTAGAATTAATCATTCTGTTATGAGTTTCACAAAAATCAACTATTGAATAGTGTCAAAATTGACATAAAAGAGTTTTTAAAACGAATATTATATTATTAATTGATATTAAATTCATAAAAATCTAAGGTTAGGAAAAGAGACTTATATCATTATAGTTATATCATTAATGGACCACTTGGGGGTCTCTTGGATGTATATAGTACGTTTATTAACCATATAATATAAAAATACAAAGAGACATTCTAAAAGTGAAACTAATTAACTTAGAGTTAATTCTTAAAGATAAGGTTAATATAAGTACCCAAACCTGTCTAAATTCTATTGGTTGAGTGGTTTTCGACCCCTCCCCACCTTAACCTTTAAATAATCAATTTTGGAGCCATTAGAAACCGAATATGAATTTATTATAAACTAATATTTCTAGCTTTTCCAAAGGTGCCCCTCACCCCTCTTATAAAAGGGCACTCCTCCTTCTCATTTCTTCACACCTTCAAAGCCTTTTGGTTCGGCCAAACTCTGCCCAAATACTGTCCCCAATTACCTCACTACAACCTAGAGGCATTTTTTTGATCATAAAGCCAACCTAAGGAGCCCTTTGGATTAAATAAAAAGAAAGAACCCAAAGAAGAGGTAATGATTTCCCCACCCGTTTTCATGTTCCTTTTTTCTTCCACTTCTTCTTCCTTTGTTGTTACCATTCTAAAATAATAACTCTAGTATCATATATATACTGTGATTTTATTATAAATATGGTACAACCATATTCACTATTCTATCCATCCTTTGAATAACATGTCACCATACGTGCGTACGTACGGCTTACCGTCTCCACATCGTGGTGTAATTGGTATTCAATAAATTATTATTTGGATTGGTATAATAATGATGTGTAACTCATTTAAATAATAAATATAACATGATAATGATTCTTTATATATGATATACCATCCAATTATATTTTATTTTAATATCAAAAGAATGATATTATCGCTCGTGCGTACGTATGTACTACCGTCTCCACGAACGTGATGAGATTCATTCTCCATCGTATCCATTCAAGTATAATTCTCATTTGAAGATTAATAATAGTATCTAAGGGCTTGATATAATTCTGGATATGATTAAGATATAACCTATCCATTACAAACATGTCTTACATAACAAAACATTTAAAAGAAAATGAGTAAGTTAACACCCGAAACGACGATAATTCTAAGATATTATTAACAAAGCAATGTTAAAAGATCATATATGATATCATATTAATATATAAGATTATTTAATAATTTAATTACAATTATTTCACCATTATACAAGAGGTTAAACTACCCCAACCAAGTAAAAGTACAAGGTATGGGTTTGTTTCGCAATCTCTTCATTATCCGAGGTTGTTTATACGTAATAATCTACTGGGATTTCTTTATCATACACATCCATCTTTCTTTAAAATATATTTCAAAACATTTTTACTATTTAAAAATATTATGGGTTAAAGTCATTTATACCCTTATGTGTTTTTAAATGAATCTTTTCATCATTTTCCAAACAAGGCACTTTTAACCTTTCGACAAATTTAAGGTAAGAATGTTTTTTTAACTTATACGACGGGTGTGGCTATTTACCGCCGTTATAAAATTGTCAAAGTTTCCCTTACAATATTATAAGAATATTTTCAAAGTAAATTTTTTATTTTATAATTATTTGACTTTTAAATGATTTCAAAATGAATATTTTAAGATTTTGTGAAAGGTAATCTTTATCAAGATCATAATTTTAAATGTTTTAAAGATTTATCTTTCTAAATCTTTTAATTAATGTCCATGTTTTCAAAATGATTTTAAGGATTTATTTTTATAGACATAAATGTTTTGAAATGATATTTCTTTTCAAAAGTTTCAATGTGGTATGGGACACTTTGATTCAAAAATCACTTTTAAATTACTTCCTTTATAAATGTGTGACTTTTCAATGATTTCGAGAAAAGAGATATTTCTCTCAAATAGTTTTGATTTCATCTATGTCAACATCATTTGATGGATTTTAAGTTTATTTGAAGTTGATTTATTATGATACAAAACTTTTTTATTGTATTTAAGGATTTGTGATATGTTTTACTGTGGATGTGTTATTTTTATACCATTCATGGTTTATGGAGAAAGTGTTGAAATTTCGTATGCTAGTTTTAATATGAATGTTTATGTTATGTTTAAACCCTTTCATATGGGAATGTATTGGACTTAGTAAGTGATGGGTGGAGCCCGCTATAGCTTCTAGATGCATCGGTAGGTCTCGTGAGACAATCTAGTGTCTGGGAACAAGGCCTTGACAAAATCTTATTTGTAGTCTTGGCACGAGGCCTTGGCTATGTGGTTATGATAGTCTGGCATTATGCATTCCATCATTATGAAAGTGGTTATTGATATTGCATGTGATTATTAAATTAGTAGAATATCCATTTGAATAAGTAAATGGCATTATTTCATTTTATTTTTGCCATGCTATATTGAAGTTCATGTTTAAAAGGCTTTTGTTTTAGTTTTACATTGACTTAAATGTTTATGATTAATTATGAAAGTTTCCACTATATTGTTATCCTTACTGGGAATTTGAGATCACCCCTTTTCTATGTTTTATTTTTTCCAGGATGTGAAGAAGTAATTTACGAATGACTTGCAGGGATTGTATGTGGGGATATGAGTGTGGACTACGAAGAAAATATGTTGTTGTAGTTTTCATTTTTATGATGTAATGTAAGACTTTATGAATATATCAAGTGCTTCCAAGGCTACTAAACCAATCGGTCTTTCGAGATTTGATCTTTCTTGTGATCATGCAAATGTTATGTAATAATGCACCGACTCTGGGTAACTGGGGTCGGAGCGTTACAGAAATTTCAACCAACCCTCACGTCAAATATTTTGGCTATTCATGTAAGATAAAATAGAACAAGATAAATTATCCTACAATATGAAATTTAGTGTCTTGTCAAGGAATTCAGACCAACCAATCGAACCATATTAATCCTTTACTGTGGATGAAAACCTACAACTAGTTTCAAGATTAAAGAGTATGAACTCGAGTAAAGCGATTTAAAAAGGAATATGAACCATGTTCTGATCAATGTGGATGAATCCAAACTATGTGAAGACAAATGAAACCACCAAAATTCATCTATCTCAGTTAAAGAATAGTTGAGATCTAGCTGAGACACATCTCTATTTATTTTTTAATTTAAATTTAATCTGTGGATTGATGAATTTTTTAGGATGAATAGGTATTATTGTCTTCATTCCTACTGAGTCCAATAAAGATGATTTAGTGGACTTCTAGAGCCCCTTAATGGATTTGATTTCAAAGTTTTTTTCTGATGATTCCAAATATGTTTTTGAATCTAAATCTATAGATGAATCCATCTTAGGGTGAAGATCAGTCGAATCCGACCAATAGAGAAGAGTCACATCACTATAGCCATTTCCAATTGAGAAATGTACTAGAAAGAGATCTTATTTTTTTTAGTTTTCCACTAAATAAGATTTTTATTTGCAATTGGTATCATTATTACATTACCTTTTTCCAATTTACGGAATGTATATCTAACTACAGGTTGAAGGAGACCTGACCTGAAATCTTCATGGACTAAACTGTATTAAAATGTGTTCCATAGTGATGTTATTTTAAAGACAATGAAACCAGTTAAAGCATCATGTTTTTTGTCTATTTTACTTATTTCAACTAATATTGTTCATTTTATTATATTTTTGATGATGAAGACAATCTTTAGGCTTATTCATTAGTGGTTTTTGATTTTTCAAACTTGGATTCATAAATTCAAACAGAAAAACATATGAGTTTTTATATGGAATATTATTATTCTACATTTTTTGTAGATTTACAGTCATGGGAGGTGTGGGATTTCAATGTTTGTATTTGGGATGGTATGTGTTTTACTTTTTTAACTAGATTATTTCAGATTAAGTTTTGTGATTATGTAAATTTATGTTGGTAGGGTAGCTGTGTATTTTTTCAGTTCATTAGTAGTGTGGACACTAAAGGTTACATTCTTAGTGTTTGATGTTATTATCAAGTGGTGATAATGACACTGGTTCTATCTGGGTATTTTCTATGTTGTCCAAATCTAAAGATCCAATTATTTTTTTGTTTATCATGCGTACTTTTGACCAGGAGAAACAGATTGACATTGGCAATAAGTGACATTATTTAATGTATTTTGGTACATGTCAAAGCTTTTTTCAGATAGTTTCAGAGAATTTAATGCACTTTATTTTTTTACTATCAATAAATTGGTAAAATGAAAGGTTTTCTATGCAAGTGATGACCAATATATGAGGATATAAAATTAATTTTGTGTTTGGAACAAGAATATAAAAGAGGTTTTTGATATAAAAAATGAAGAACTTAGTGATTATATTCAATGCATATTTTTGAGTGATAGAATGGGATGTAGAAGGGAGAACCCAATTGTCGAGCGATGGATGGAGCTGGTGGAAGAGGTCCTTGATAGAGAATATTTCATATCCCTCTTCATTAGTTTCTCGATTTTTCTATTTTGAACACTTGTGAAATAGAAATTCCAATTATGTTTTTTTTTTGATAAATTCGTTTAAGGAACTATATTAACTAGTTAGAACTTTAATAATTTATTAGTTAATAAATATTCTTAGGTTTATTCTCTCTAAATCATTCTTGAATATTTTATATATATTTTTCTTTGATAAAAAACTGAAAATATTTCATTTGATTAAAATATTTTTGGAAGGGTTTCAAAAATTTTGATATTTTTTCAAGAGATTGTTTGAGAGAGAGTCAAAAAAAATTATTTAACAAATGGATTTACTAAAATTTTTTAATCAAAATCATGAATTATAGAGACTATAGTTTAAAGATTGTGGAATTAATTGATACATATGTTGAATTTCTGAATTGTCTTGCTACTTCTCAAATTACTATTCCAGTGAAACTTTTTTGCATGAATGAAATTAAAATTTATTAAATAATTTAATCAAATTCCCAAACATTATCTTTATGACATTTCTTTTCTTGCATGTTTTTCTGCTATATAATGATTCTTCATTGTTTTTTATTTTTTTTCTTGTTCATTTAAATTTATTTTTCTTGGCCTAAACATTAAAATTGTCTTCTTTGAGGTTCAACACCATACAAACAATTATACTAGTATAAATTTTGGTTTATAAATAGTTAATATGTTGTGTACTCAAAGAAAGCTCAGTCACATTTTAGTGGTGTTTCTAGAGAAGGTTGATGCATCCAAGAAAAAAAAAACTCAAAAAAATCAATATGTTAAAAGTATTCTTAATAATATTTTTAAAAACTATTTTTTTTACCAAAAAAGATCTGAAAACTGAAAATAGCCGAGAGTTTAATCTTGAATATGGGTGTTGATTCACACTAAATCAAGGTAAAGAAATTTATAACCTTTAAATTCTGAGATGAACATTCATTGTTTAATAATTAAAAATAATGAAAATAAAAATGGAAGAATATATGTAAAATATGAATAAAGTTCAAAACCAAAATCTGAATCTAAAACCTCTTAGGAATGGGTTAGAAGATATATTTATCCTTATGGAGTTTTAGGTTCTAGATTTTTCTTATAATCCATCATGTATTAGGCATACTTCGTGGGCTCAAAATTATGAGATAAAAAATTGTCATCTTTCCATGGATCCACATTATAATGTACTTACATATGAAGGCTCTTTATAATTCATTATATATTTCTATTATGTGGTGCAATAACTACCTTTAAGATGGGTGAGTGAGAAAGAGGTAAATCGTAGATCTTTCCCTTTCTATCTAAAGGTATATCTTAGGTATTTGTTTTAATAACTTGATGAGGAAATCTTTGATACATGGGATCAATTTTTTAATGGCTTTGTAATGAATCTTTATCCATGAAGGACCAATGAAATTAGGAATAAGATTAAGATTTTTATAAGATGAGGGTGAGATATTCCACAGGGTGTGGAATAAATTTAGGTGTCTTCTTAGAATATTTCTAAATCATCAATGTACTCCATAGTTTCTTATCGAAAAATTTTACAATAGCCTCACCCCTTATCATCAAAATTTTGTTGATCATTCTTCTTGAAAAGATTTTATTAACAGGACTTATGAAGAATTAAAACAAATATTCAAATAATTTATAGATAATTCCTAGTATTATTGTTATTAGAGAAGAACTATATTTAATAATGAGAATAAAATATTTCATCAATTTGAATCCAATTTTACTGGATATTATAATTATAATGGTCAAAACTTACTTAGGTAAAAAATGTTACATTTTGTTATGTATGACCATTCCAACTCTCTTCCCTAACATCGATATTCGCCCCAACTACCTAAGAATGAAAAAAAACTGGCTATGCACCTAGGTTATAACCAAGGGAAGATCCTTTTTCTATTAATTACAACAAAGTTTATAGAAATCATCCAAACCTTTCTCAAAAGGTGTATGGGGTTTCTATACCTATTGTACCCCCTAGTTTCCAACAAAAATATAGGCAGCAATACCAAAATCCACTAAGGGTAGAACCTTCTATTTATCAAGGGAACATTGAGAGTCAAATGTTCTCTAAGATTGATCCAATTCTGAATAGAATATATTTTTAAGATGAACAGTTCAAGACTCATTTGAACAAAAAAATTAACAATATGATTCTGATAAAATTCAATATGAGGCATGAATTTAAAATGTAGAATCTCAAATGGGAAAAATTTCTTGTGGTTTAAATCAGATGGAGAATGGGAAATTACAAAGTAAAATTGAAGTCATACAAGGGAAAATATCATGGATATCACAACTAAGAGTGGTATTCATACTTTCCAAGAATCCCCTAGGGATCCTAAACCCATTGAAAATGAAATTCTAGAAGAAAGTGATAACCCAAATAATGAAATTACTAAAAATGGAAATCCGGACAGCCCGATGGAAAACTCTATACAACCTATTGTTCAACCAGTTAAAGAGGATGATAAAGAGCCTTAAATCATAAAAAAGAAAGTAAAATAAAATCCTAAAAAATTAATTTAATGAATTCATATAGTTTTGAAGAATATAGATCCACATGTTCGTCTTCATGATATAATTAAGAGGAATTGCCAAGAACTTGAACTTCTCAAATTTATAGTATTGTTTAAAAATATTCAGATTAATATTCCTTTTCTATAAAATTTAGTCCAGGTTCTTGAATATATGAAAATTACTAAAAATGATTCAAAAATGTAAAATATTGAGTCTTTTTTTCACTTAATTCTTAACTAAGTAGTTTAGTGTTATAGTTCAAAATAAGATACCTCTTAAGCTCAAGGACGCTGTAAGTTTTTCTATTATGTGTACCTATGGAAATAGTAAATAGGTCAAATGCCTTTGTGACCTTTGAGACAATATCAATCTTATTCATTAATCATTGATTATGAAGGTTATATTAAGAGATATTTTTTCCAATATTTTTGTTTTGTCATTGGAAGACTGCTCCACCAACCAACCTATAGAAAGTGATGATGATTTGATTGTCGAGGTTGGAAAACTATTTTTACCTATTTATTTTCTTATAATTGATATGAATTATCATAAAGAAGTACATATCATTATTGTTAGTAACTTCATTTCCAATGGAGGAGATGTAATAAATATTACTAATGAAAAATTGATCCTCAATCTAGGAGATAAAAGTGAAGAGTTCAATGTTTTTAAAAAATACAAAGTTTCACCAAAATCTGGAAAATGTTTAAAGAATAATCTTATTGAATCTAAATTATCTTTTGATAAAGATGAAGAAGAATTTTTAAACATGATTTATGAGATAATAACTCTTCACAAGGTGAAACTTGAATTGGTATTCATTCAAGTAAAGAGGTAGAGAAAATAGATGTTTATTTAGGTTAATTTATTGAAACTTGTGATAGATTTTCTGTAGAAAATATTTTAAAACAAAAATAGTAATTTGATACTGATGATTTTTCTATTATGGGCAGCAGTAAGGATGAGGGTTTCTTTAGCTATAAATAATATTTTAAGAATAAAATTAAGGACCTTGGACCTCTTAAACCCATGTGACTTTCTTACAGTCAAGAAGCACCCACTGTATAGTTTAATCCTCTTTCTTCTAGTATCAAATATTATTTTATGAGTATAAATTCTTCCCAGACTGTGATAATATCTACTATGTTTGTTGTGAGTTAAGAATAGAGTTTATTTTCTATTCAAATAAAGTTTAATTTTGTTATTGGATTTCTGTAGCAAATATTAGGGGATTTTTTAATCTTTTCATATATATAAAATACACATGGAACATGATCACAATCCTCGAGTTAAATCTTAGATAAGGATAAATAAAAACATTAAAGAGGTCATTAGAGATGAAGTAATTATGTTTCTTGATGCTAGTATAATTTTTCTTATCTATGAAATCCCCTAGTTAAGTCTATTGTAATTTGTTCCTAAAAAGAGTGTTTTATAGTAACTAATGAGAAATATGAATAAATTCAAATTAAGAAAGCTAGAAAGTGGAGGGTCTCTATAGATTTTCAAAATCATAACTCTTTCGTAAGAAGAGATCATTTCCCAATGCTATTTCGAGATAAAATTCATGAATGGTTGGCTGATAAATAATTTTTTGATTTTCTGGATGGTTATTCTAGTTACAAATAAATCTGCATATCCATAGAGACTATGAAGAGACCACATTATTTGGTTCATATGAGGTATTTCCATATAGGGGATTCACTTTGGCCTATGTGGTGCTCCTACCAACTTTCAGATTTGTTTGATGTCTATATTTTCTGACATGATTGAGAGAATTATAGAAGTTTTCACTAATTAATTTTCTAATGTTGGTTTTGATTTGTAGGGTTGTTTGGAGAATTTAAGAACTATTTTATAGTGGTTAAAAGAAAAAAAAACCTGGTCTTAAATTGTGAGAAATTACAGTTCATGGTTAATGAATGAATTTTATTGGGCCATAAATTTTATAAGATGGAGAATGATGTGGAAAATTCTAAGATTGAAGTGATTTAAAAACTTTTTCCTTCAAAAAATTTAAAAGTACTTAGAAGTTTTCTATGACATGTCCATTTTCATAGGAGATTCATCAAATACATTTCTAAAATTCCCAAGCAACGTTTTTCACTCTTAGTGAAGTCTATACCATTTTTGATTGATGAAAGTTTTCAATAATAATTTATTTTATTATAGGAAAATTTTATATCTTCACCAATTATTACTTACCCTATTTGAAAAATTCCATTATAGGTTATGTGTGATGCAATTTTTTTAGTAGTTGGGGCAATTTTGTATCAAAGAAAGGAGAAGAGGTTATATGTGATTTATTATTAAATTGCATTTCATAATGATTCCAAAAATAGTTTTTCAACTATAGATAAAGAGTCAAGTACTACAATTTTTTCCTTAGAAAATTTTAGGTTATATCTCATAGTATCAAAATTCATAATATTCACTCATCATTCTACTTTGAAATATATTTTGGATAAAAATGAATTAAAACCAAGACTTATGAGGTGGAATTTTTTTTCCAAGAATTTGATTTAGATAATAAAGATAATAAAAGGTACTACAAATGTGGTCGCTATCCACTTTTCTTGATTACATAAAAATACAATCCATTATATTGATCTAATAAAAATTGATACTTCTTTTAATAATGGATGATTGTTTATTGCATCGGTGAGACAATTGGAATAGTTTGTAGAGTGTAACAATTTTATAGTTGTTGGTTTCATGCTAAAAGAAATTTCACATGATCAAAGGGATAAATTCCTTGATGAGATTAATTATTACTTTTGTGGCGATCCCTTATTCTTTTGATGGTTCATTGATGGGATTTTCATTAGTTATATTCCAGAGGTGGAAATGACTTCTATTTTAGAAATTCATCACACTTCTCCATGGGGTGGATATCATGGGTGATAGTAACAGATCAAAAGATTCTCTAATAATATTTTTACTAGGCTACCCAGTTTAAAAATTCAATAGGTCTTGTAATATTCTATGATGAGTTTAATAGTCTGGACAATGTGGGTAGGAAACAAGAGTCTCCATATAATGGGATTTTAGAAGTTGAAATTTTTGATGTTTGCGGTTATATTTCATGGGACCATTTCATTATTCATGTGGAGATGAGTATATTATTATCATTGTGGACTATGTATCTAAGTGGGTTGAGGTTATAGCTCTTCTAAACAATCTTGATTGTAGTATTGTGAGTTTTTTCGTGAAGAATAGTTTCTCCAGATTTGGTGTCTCGATAGATTTCATCACTGATAATAGTACACCTTTTAAAAACACAAAATTCAAATAATTGATGTAAAAGTATGGGTGTATTAATAAAATGGGTTCCACCTATCACCCATAATCCAGAAGGATGTTAGAGGTTTAAAATAGATAATTAAAATAGATTCTGGATAAAACTATATGGAGTTTAAGAAAAGAAAGGTCTTTCAAGCTAGATGAAGAATTATGGTCCAATAGGACCACATATAAAATTCTCATATGGATGCATCCTTAAATAATAATCTTTGGTAAGACATTTAATTTTCCTATAGATATCCATAAGAATTTTTATTAAGAAATAAAATCATTCAACTATGATTTCATGTTTGATTGAGAAATTAGGTTGTTGAAGTGAAGTAAGTTGGATGAAATTAAAAGGGAGTTAAAGTAGAATTTATATAGTGATATAAAAAAATTTCATGACTCCATAATTCCAAATAGGAACCTTTAGGTTAATTAAAGGGGCCTACCTTTTAATACCACATTGAAACTTTTTCTAGGTAAACTCAATACTAAATGGTCGGGACCCTTTATGATATAGAAAGTTCTTATCAAAAGAGCCTTTTAATTAGTTGGATATGAAAACATACAATTTTTGGTTAATTTTTAGAGAGTTAAAATTACGTTGAGGGGTAGTAAAAGATATTGGACTTTATCCCTCTTCTAGAAAGATAAATATCCACTAAGTGTAAATTAGGACTTTAAAATCAGTGCATCATGGGATCCAACCCATGGTCTTTTTTTCCTTTTTTATTTTTCAATAAAAAAATAACTTCTTGATGTCTTCCTGTTTCTCTAAAAATCTCTTAGTTATTTAAAATTATTCACTTTGAACAAGTGTCTGAAATTTATTTCTGGTAGGTCATTAGATTTTTAGGAATAACCTAGTTTTTTGTTTGAAGCATCGAATGTTCTTCAATGCTCAGTAAAGCTACATTCATGAACAAACATGATTCAATTCCCAAAAAAAACTTCACTGGTAAAATTATTTCTTGAAATATATTTTCTTGTAACTAATGCTGATATTTTTCATTTTATAAGTGAAAAAACCTTTTAGCTGGGAGAATTCACTCATGGTTTAGAATGTGATTAAATTTTGAATGATATAAAATGAGTAATTAATCTATTACTAGGGGATTTTGATTTCTTTTCCCTTATTTTAATTCTAATAATTCATTTTTTTAAACTGTATGAATTATTTGAGTGGGAAAATCCCTATACATTTTAAAATTTAAATAAAATTGGGGTAGATATTAATTGTTTTCTTTTCAGTTGTGTTTTTCTAGAAATATTTAATAAAGCCTTTAAAATCCTTCACGGGACCTTGATTTGTTTGTTGTTTTCTTAAAAAATAATGATTTTTTTGAAACCGTATTTATTTTCTAGATAAACGTTTTAATCATTCAACATTCTTTCGCATTATTGAAAATTTTTATGCTTAGTCAAATAGGTTTAAGAATGTACATAACATTATTTTGAGAAAAGTTTTTTAATTTGTGGTATTTGTTGTTCTGATTTTTCTATGATCCTTAAAACATGTCATAATACTACTGAATGAAAATTATATTTTGATTTAAAATTATTAATTATTTTCTGTCAACTTTGAGAACAAAATTGGTTTAAAAGTGTGAGGTTGAGGGTCTTCTTTAATGAACAAAAATTTACTATAATGTGAAGCCTATAAAATTCACTATTTGATTGGAAATTATAATTTTTTCATGATTTTATTTTCATTTTTGGTGGATCAAATTTTTTTTGAGTTTTAATATTTTGATGCCACATTGAGTTAATTAATTTATATTACTTCTTAGATTTAATTGAGAAGATCATTTTTAATTTCCCTCTTGAAAAAAAAATTCTGGCAAAATTTTGGTAGAATGTGTTACCAATTTCAATGGAAATTTACATTTTTATTGGAATCAAACCCATAAGATTTACAACTAGTTGGATTATGAAATGAAAATCATAATTAGGGCTGAGGAAAAATTTATTCATTCTTGTATTCTGTAATTCTTTAGGCTTCTATATGGGTTATTTTTCATTGGTAAAATTATTAAACATATCAATCCATGAAGAGTTTCTATTTATTATAAATTTTAAATATGTGTGTAGACTCACTTGAAGATAAAGATATATTTGGACTTCAACATAGATGATACTTTATGTTTATTTTATTCTTTTCAATATTTTTAATTTGAATTACTTTTATAAAAAAAGAAACAAAATGTTCACTGAATTTGTTTTTAGTTTTATGGGGAATTACTTTTTCCACATGAGGAATTACGTGGAGGAAAATTCATTTTAAATATTATTCATTGTATTATTCCATATTTTTATTCATACAATTCATTTAAATCCACCGAACATGATTAAGTAATTTCCTGAGGAGAATCATTGCTTACGTGTTGGGGAGTTTGATGTGACAATAAATTCCCATGATTCTTCCGATATATTTTGATAAATATTTTTTGTTTTTACCATTTATTTGTGATTGTTAGTGATTAATATATTATTTATATTTAATTACTGTAAATTCATAAATTATAGATTAATATATTATAAAAAATTTATATTAATATTTTTTTATTCATTGTTTATTTAATTTTATTATTTATTTATTTATTTTGTTTCTAAAATATTAATTTTAGGTTTTATAATTTAATGTTTATGATTAATTTTATTTGTTTCTATTGTTAAAAATTAACTAATTAATGTTATTTGTCTTCAGTTTAATTTATCAAATTCGTCTCATATGTGAAATTTTAATTTCCAATGTTAAATGTTTCTTGTTTTAATTTTTTTTTATTGTGCAGTTGGGCCACTAACAGTTAAACTTATTGGTCTACATAAGATATTTTGAAGAGTAAATTTTGAAAAGGATTCATCTAATAGATTTTCACTTGTGCTGTAAGGATACTCAATAGATTATGTGAAATAAATTGGATAAATGTTCCCAGTAATATTAATTCTCCAGCATAAGACAAATTGAACGTTGTAAGATAAATTTCAACCAATCCTAGCTTCAGATAATTTCGATATTCACATAAGATAAAATATCATAGGATAAATTATCATATTCTAGATGATTTAGTGTCTTGGTAAAGAATATGTAACAAATTTTTGATCTAGTTGAGTCCTCGACTATGGATGAAAATCTTTACCGAGTTTCAAACATAAAGAGGTTGAACTTGATTTGAGCAATTTAAGGAGGAAGATGAACCACATTCCAACCAGTGTGGATGAAGTTGAACTGTGTGAATACGAATTCTTCCACCGAGGTTCCTCCATCTTAGTTGAATAATTGTCAAGATCTAGCAAAGCCACATCTCGACTGAAGGTTCTATTTAAAGTAAATCCATTGTTCAATGAAATTATGAGGATGTGCAGTTACTATTTTCATGATTCCTACAGAGTCCAAACAAAATGATGGAGATGACTCTTTGAGCCCGTTAAAGGATGCAATATGGAAGTCAAGTTATGATTATCTTTAATATATTTTTGCATCCATATCTATTGATGAATCCATCTTAGACTAAAAATTAGTTGAATCAAACCACTAGAGAAGATTTGCATCACCACTTCTATTTCCAGTTGAGAATGGTATTGAAAATAGATCTACTATTGTTGGGTTATCAACCAAATGAGATTCAAGGCCACCATTTTCATCATTTTAGCTTTCCCTTTGGCCAAATAAAGAAACGAAAATATAACATGAGGTTTAAGGGGAACTGAGATGAATGCTTTCTGGACCAAATCATAGTGAAATTTTGGCCCTAATTCCACAGTTCTGAAGATGAAGAACCTAATTGATGCATCAGTTTTTGGATGTCCAGTATACTTCCTCCAATTGAGATTTTTCCTTAGATTTTATTATGGTGAATATTAAATCTAGGCGCACTCTTAACTGGTTTTTTATTTTGTGCTCTTGGATTTTTAAAATTAAAACAAAAAAACAGACAAGGATGGCCAAGGAAGGTGTTGCTTCCACTGGTTGTGTAGATCTAGATTCATTAGAATGTGTGGTTTTTTATCATTAATATTTGGGTAGGTATATATTCCATGGTATTAACTAGATTATTTTACATGATGTTTTTTTATTGTATGAATTTATATTGGTGGAGGACCTCTAATGTTTTGAGTTCTTTGGTAACATGGCCATTAAGGACTACACGATTGGTGTTTTATGTAATTATAATGTGGTGAATATGACACTGGTTCTATCTGGGTATTTCAATTGAAGCATGAAATTGAAGAGAGAATTTTGATAGTGTTTATCATGGTCATTGTTTTCTAGGAGAATCAAATTGAGATTATGAAGAAGTGACATTATTTAATGAAGTTTGTTACGTGTAAAATATTTGTTTAATGGATTTTAGAGCAGTTAATTAACATTATTTTTTAATATCATTTAATTGGTAATATAATAGGTGTTCATTGAAAGTTTTGACAAACACATGAGTGGAGAACATTAAGTCATTTTTTGGAACAAGAATATTCAAGAGGGTTCTAATTAACAAATGAGTAATTCAATAATTCTATTCGATGCACATTTTCGACAGCAAGAGTGGGAGATGGAAGGCAAGAACCTGGTGGTAGAATAATGACTGGAGCTAGAGGAAGAGATCCTCAATATATAAGATTTAATTTATATCTTCATTTGTTTCTTAATTTTTCTAGTATGAGCTCTTGTGATATTGAAATTTTGATTATGTTTTATGGTTAATTTCTTTTAGGGAATAATATTGACTGGTTAAAATTTTACTAATTCATACATTTATCATTCTTCCTCCATTTCTTCTCTCTCAATCCTTCTTTAGGATTTCATATATTTTCTTCTTCAATAATCAAAGAAAATATAAAATACTTACAAAATTATGAGAGGAAAACCATCAAGGATTCTAGAGCTAGTTCATGTGGATGTGTTTGGGCCATTGACATCCATATCATTAGATGAGAAGAGGTACTTTTTTATGACTATAATATGTTTTATTGGATTATTTTTATCACCCACAAATATCAAGTATTTATGTAAAACTCTAAATATCAGAGGAAATATGAAAATATGATTAGCGTAAAAATTCAAAAAAATAAAAATGATAATAGCATGTAATTCAACAACAACTTGGTAGAGGAATGTATATAAAATCGCGAGATTTAATATCTAGTTTTAGAGTTGAGGAATCCTCAATATTGTGGATTCATTAAGATAATGAACCAGATTATAAAAAAAATTGTAGACTAAGATTATAAATAATAACCTACTAGATACTTATTGGAATGATACCTTAGTATATATCTCTAATATTGTTTTATGATATGTGGTTTGAGGAGAATCTAACACTCAAGTACTTTCAAGATTTCAGTAGTAAATATTTTATTCTAAAAAATAGAGGCATCATATGTTAGAAGCTAATTGGGATAAAGTTATTTTCCTTGGATATTAATCCAAAAATATGGTGTATTCATCCAAAAAAATTAGGAAAAATTATTCTAATCCGCATTTTAACAGTCATTGAAAATAATAAATAATTGAAAATAGTCAAGCATATTTCAAGTTCTATTGATTATATTTCACATAAGAAACTAGTTTTTGTAGAAAATATTGATGATAATGAGTGTGTATGGTGGAGGATAAATGGAATGTCGAAAACATAGATTAAATATCTAATTATTAGACAAATATAGTGGGAAAATTATTATATAAAATAATAACAGTTCAGCTAAAATCAGTGATAATAATTTTTCTGATGATCGAGCAACCCTGGTTCAAACTAAATGGATGATTAAAAAACATTATACATATTATTGGTCTCTATTTGAACCAAAACATTTATCAAGAGGTTACTAAGGATGATTATTAAGTCAAATCTATAAATGGGGAGCATGACCAAATTTAACAGATTGGGATGTGGGACATTGTTCCAAGAATAAAAAAATTACTATTACAAAAAAGTGGATCTTCCAAATAAATTCAATTAATATAAAAACGTTAATTTTAAAAAATAATAACTATTTTTCATTTCATATTTCCAAAGTAGATATTTATATTGATACAACTTTTAAACTTGTTCCATGGCTTGAAACCATATGATTTTTCGGCTATAGAAGTACAAATAGATTTCAAAGTGTATCAAACTAATATAAAATTTCAATTATTGAATGGATTCTTTAAATAGGATGTATAAATTGATTATAGGAATGGATATATAGTATAAAGGGATGAGGAAAAAAATTTCAAGATAAAGAATTCCTTCTATAGCCTAAAACGAGCACTAACGGCCTAGTACTCATGATTGGATCAGTAATTAAAGAGGATTGGTTTTCAAAGGTAAGGGTAGATCAAAACATATATATCAAGAAAGACAAGTAAAAAATGGATGTTTTTGCATATTTATAAGGATGTAATTATTTTTTGAGGCTCTCTTATTTCCAAATGCAATCTGTTTTCAAAATTTATGAAGTGTGAATTCAAAATTTATTTTATTGTTGAGTTTTTATTTTCCATTGTCTTGTCGGTGATCCAAATAGAGAATGGGGCATTTGTTTATCAAAAAAAATTTATGAAATTTTTAAAAAGGTTTCAAATTTATTATTAAATGATAACAAAAATCTTATAGTGACCCGGATGAAATTTACAAATTATGAGGATGATAAATAAGTTGATATGTTACTTTATAAGAAGGTCATTTACAGTTTTTTTACTTAAAACCCACTTAATCAGACATTTTATTTTCTAAATGTCATTATTTTCTCTGTAAGATCTTTCCCAAATGATTTCATATGAAATATTTGGGATTATTAACTCATTATATCAACAATGAAATGGATTTTGTGTAATTGTATTACAACGCCTTACAAATAAAACTTTTTTTATATATTGATTCGGGAAAGGAAGGTTCATTGGATGATCCAAAGTCAAACTATGGAGGTTTTTTTACTCTCATTAGTTTTTATACCTATTGGATAATAAATTTGAAATATTTCATCTATTTAATAATTATGGAGTCCAAATATGTAGTAGATACTCATGATTTTACTTGGTTACTATGGACTGGTCAATGGATTGAAGACATTGAGATGGAAGTGGAATCTCCCATACCTATCAATTTTGAAAACACAAGTGATTTAAATATTAAAAAAATATAAATCTTCATTTTAAGACCAAATATAAGGAAATTAAGTATCATTTACTAAAATAGAAGGTGGATCAATAAGCTTTCATGTAAGAGAATGTGTCCACTTAAAATCAAGTTGCTTAAATTATGACTAAGGAACTAGCCAATGAATATTTAGAATCGAATTGGTTAGATCATAGAGTCTAACAAAATCCTTCAATCTATATTTTTTGGGGAAGGGAACCCCACCCAACAATGTAATTTTCTATTTATTTAATGTTTTTACATATCTCTTATATTAAAAGTTTGTCTTCATAACACTTAGTCGTACACTTTTAGAGAGGATCTATTTGGTTTCATTGAAAAATGATGGGGTGTTTATTAATAATATATGGAAATGTTTTTTTTAAGGGGGAGAGTATTTTATAGTCTAATTATGGGGAGTAGTAACTTGGAAATGAGTTTTTAAAGTGGTGAAGTTCGTAATGTTCCATGATGTGTTTCATTAGGTTATTTAATTTAAACATGTTTTTCTAACATCAAGCTCAGATCAAGTGGGCTTAGTGTTTATGTTATGTGAATCATTCATATACTACATAAATTAAAGAGTATATGGTTTTATTATTCTAAAATATATTCAATTTTTAAATTTCTCAATGTTGGTGTGTTAAATCTATCTTAATGTTGTCTAAAAACCCAAAGGGGGATTCTATTAAAAAAAATCCAAATGTAGTAGTTTTTTAAATGTTTTTTTAAAAATAATGTGGAAATAATATTCAATTAATCCCATTTATGATTATGGGGTTCATATCTTGAAGGTTTAAAGAGTTTTGGAGAAATTTAATAAAGGATTGAGGAATTATGTATACATGTAGGGTTGAGACAAATACAAGTAAGGTTGAGACAAACCATGGGAAAACATTTTATTGTTGGTGTGTGACCTTGTAAGGTTAGGAAATGAGCTCATAAGGTTGTGATAGACCATGATATTGACCATATATGGTCAGTTTGTTTCCTTTTATTCTAGGTACTAGTTTCTAAAGGTTAATTTAATATTCAATAGGACTCATACATTTTTCCAACAATAGTTGCTTCTATATTTTATAAATTATAAAATATTGTTATTCATGTGACCCAAATTTAGTAGAGATAATAAAACTCAGTTTTAAGGTTTAATCAATACATATTTTTTTATTTTTCAAAGAGTGCTTTGGTTGATTTTTTTGAACATGAAAACCACTAAGAAATAAGGTAAATGATGACATAGAGGTTTCTGCAGCATTAATTAGCATCTTTTTTTTTTAAATATGATATGGATAATGATTTTTGGGGGGATTAATTTACAATTTTATAGGAGTTATATTAGTATTTTAAAGATGATAGAGATTTTTCTATTTAATTTGAAAAAATTTCTAATGTGGAAACTGAATTTTTTTCAAAAAAGGGAAAATAAATTGAACACATTGGAAGTAAAGTAAAAAAATGTAGATTCCATCTCAATGATAAAAGGGAAATAATTTTTATCATGAAAAGTGATGTTGGTGATTTATTATTTATGAGATGAAATTGTATAATTATTGAGTGAATCTAGAAAAAATACAAAGTGGTTTTTTGGTTTTTTTACTAGAACTGGAAGGAGATGTTCTAGTGAAAACAAATACAACATAGTGGGAAGATAAATTCTAGTTCTATATTCCATAAAATGATAGAGAAAGAGGGGTTATATTTTTTTAGTTTTTTGAAATTTTAAAAATGTGGTATTATAGGTTCACCCTTGAAGGGGGAGATGAAGATGATGTTTTATAGTATTTTTTATCATTGGGAACGCTTTATGATAATTCTAAAGTGATACAACAATATGGTGTTTTTTATTATCTCTAGGATATGCAGAAATTTTTTCCATGATTTTAGAAGTTTATTCCACCCAATGAAAAAAGTGAAGTGTGTTATTAATTTCTTGTTATTGATTCAAACCCATTGGTTTGGTGTGGCTACTGAAAAATAATTCTATTTTAGTTCCTTAGGTGCATAGGTACATTGTCCTTTATGCTCCTTAGATTAGAATATTTGGGTAAATAAAATTTAAATAATGGTGTTTAATTTTACTACTTTCATCTCTCCGTAGGGATGGTGAGGGATAGAGAAAAGTAATCCTCTAAAAGGGAGATGGATCATTTTAATGGAATTTTTTTAAGTTAAAATACCATAATTACCCTCCCCACTTAAGTAATTATCCTTGTTTGGAAATATAGATTACAAATAAACATATTTTATTGAAAATTCATTAACACTTTGGAATAATTCATCACATCAATCTCTTTGATATAGTAACATTTTCCCCATCAATTGAATGCATACTTCAAAATTTAACCATTAATCTTCTTTTAATTTAGAACTCTTATACATATTAACAACAACTATTTAATATATTATTGAATTCATATTCCCTTAAAAATAAAAGAATATATTTTTATAACATAAATAACTAAAATGGACTTTCCACAGGGTTTTTCAAATCTTTTTGGAGACAATTCTATATTATAGAAAACTGCATCTCCTTCTTGAAACCTCTTTTATTTTTTAATAAATAAGACTCACTATTGTACCTTATAGTCATCTTGTCTTGCTCAAACATTTACCCATATTCAGTATCAATACAATATCAGAACCTAGATATCTCATGAATTATACATCTATTCCCAAAAATTGTATGTGATTGATTAATGTTTTACCAAACCCATTCATATTGTTTTAAGATTTATAATAATTATTACATAATGAACTCCACTTTGAGAAAATTCCTTAAAATAGATATGAATCCTCTCCAAGTCATTAAAGAATGCAATCATATTGATTCTATGAGTAGATACTAAAGTTCATTCAGTAATTTTATATGTAAATAATTCATTTTAAATTTTATCTAGATACTTATATGATTATCATAAGCAATTATATCTACTTATTAAATAAATTCAACATTTACCTTCTAAGGAAGGGTTTTTTCTAACACATGAAATGTTCCTTCTAATATAAGAACAAATATTAAGTTACTATACCAGTCTAATATGTTTCTTCCATTAAGATTATACTCTCCAATAATTTATCTCTAAGTCAATTTTGATGATTATGATGATGTCATTTTATCTACAACATAATAATTTATTATGAGTATCATGTTTTAAATTAATTTTAAAAAATTATTTCTTTAAATTTTTTCCACTAAAATGTTGAACCCTTTTAAATTTTATCATTTCAATTGGTGGGCTACAATCATAATTAATCTATTTAATGTTTCCAATTTATTTTTTCTCTCACCACATAGTTATTTATGTAATCTATCAAGTCAATCATTTTAGCTATGACTTTTGATATTTTATAAGATAACTCTATATCCAATTTATTATATGGATTATATAAGCTCTATTTATCTAATATTATATCTCATAGGGATTCATAACTAAGTAAAACCCAAATATAAAATCATTATTTGGTTACCTAAAAATTAGGGTTATCCATTTCCACAATGTATTATTGAAAATAAACCATGGGAATCTAGCTTTAGAATGACTCTATTTGGCTAGATCATTGAGGTAATGGAATGTGTTTTCTTTTGAAGCAATATTACACATACAATTTTTAATGTGTTTCTCACAACTCTCCATCTTATTCAATATATTCCATTTTAATGTATTCTTGCATCCAATGATTTAGTTTTGAATCCCTATTCCCTACACAAAATCAATACCTTTAAACCGTATTTATGAGTAACTCTTTAAATAATTCATATATTTCATTACTAATCAAAATAGAAATCCAAATATATATTACACATATCCAATTTCATAACATGTATAATGTATATCAAACCCTTTTATTTAAATGTTTAGAATCATATTAAATCAATAATCCACATAATAGTATGTTTTGTGATAAAAGTTAGTCAATCATCACTTTTCATCAATGAGACATAAAACCCTAGTCTCTTGAGTAGTCTGACCCAATGTCCCACTGTACATTGTTTGATACTCATATTAGAGCTCAATTATACCACACATCTAACACATAATATGAATAAACTGTAATTAACGTTTAAATTAATGTTTATAAACTCATTATAAGCCAATTTCAAATAAAAAGAAAACTAAATCAATTATCTCACCTAGCATGTAACTCATTATATGGTTGTTTGATAAACTATTGAAGCAGTTTACCACATTAAACAAAATCATAAATCTATTAAAAACATAAAATTTGTATTTATAAATAAATCAAATAATAACACTAAATAAATGAACATTTTCTAAATTTAGAAATCATAGAAACATTTATGAACAGTTTATAAATTTATTATAAGAACTTTATAATTTATACATGCATTAAGAACATTCTATAATTTAATAAGTTTAAGGACATTATATTTATTTATAAATGAACTCCTTCATATGGCCCTTCTATAAGACATATATTTAAATATATTATATTTAAAAAAAATATTATATAATTCATATCATTATGTACAAACTTTACCTAATCAAAATATCATATAATTAATAATATTTAATCCTTGGTCATATCAATTTTCTAAATTCATTTTGATATGTTTGAAAAAATTTCACAAATAAGGCATTTTTTGAAGTAAATTTTTTAAAAAAAACAAGCAATTCATAACTCAATATAAACTCACTTATATTTTTTATATTTTTTAATTTAAAAACACTTTATAAATTATCGTATATTTTATATATAAACTCTTTATATCAAAATATTAAGCCATTTATTATAGATCAAAGGTATTTTGTATTAATAACTAATATTATGGATATTTATTTATTATGTCTTTCATAATAAATTCATAATTAATTATAAAGATTTTATAATTAATTAAATTATAAACCCATTATAAATTAAATAAATATAACAAATACTTTTTTCAATAATTTATAAAAAAATTATAAATTATTTAATTTAATTAATATTTCAAATTTTAAAAATTAAAATTTCTATACATATCATATTTTATGAAATATTTTTATATCATAATACATGATACACCTAATCCCATATTGTGACTTATGATTAGATGTAAATTCCCAATGATATTACTTCTAGTGGCTAACAATTATATTTTATGATATACCCAATATCACCATGACAATATGATGCTCTATTTTAGAGAATGAAAACAATGCTTATTAGTGCTATCATTTTGAATTATTGGTCGATATTATATACTACATTATATGACCCCCTCCATTGGAACCCCTCTTAGGTAGGAAGTAAAACTGGGATAACTACTAAATCGAACCTCCCATTGGCTACAGTTTAGCAACAAACATTGAAGTAAATTTCAAAAACATGGGTGGAATTAACCTATTTATATAATCCAATAAGAGTGATAAGATTCATTAATATTTTCCATTTATATATAATTCAAAAAGTTAACATTTCCAAATCCCATATACAACAATTTTTAACCTAAACAATATAAACTAATATAATTCATGACCAATATTTTAAGATCTTCTCCAGCTAATTGAAGAGTATCGCCCATTATTCTCTCTTAATATATCTTGAAAAACAACTCAAGAGACATTATAGAGTGGTGATGACTTGATATTACTTTTTAGGATCATATTTCAAAAGAAAAACATCATCCAAGTGAAATTTATGTAATAATACATATATGTGTGGAAACACCTAAGGAAGGGTCAGAGACCAAATAATTTCATTCAACCAATTATAATAAAGAGAGATGTATCAAATTAAACCAACCACCTTGTGCTGAAAATATATACTGAGTCACCTATGATGTGGGATATTCCTCGACCCTACCTACCCATGTCCCATATAGGGCCCAATGTCCTATGTTGGCATCAATTAATCAAAAATTAACAAAATAGATATCCTACAACTAGAGTTTTCTTTCTTGAAATTATACCATTTCCAATATATCATAAACGTCATGTATCATCAAAAATAAAAATATAATGTAATTAATGAAAGGTCTCCTAAAAATATAAACATGTGTCTTTTATTAGTCATTTATGGTCCTTCCATCAGACTAGGTACAACCCTGCTGGAAGATCCCTCAAAAAATGATCATGAATCTACCAAAGTAATAATAATTGCATATACATCATCCAATTATTATTATATAAATATCACATCTTAAACCTCATTCATCCATTACATTACCATCATACACATCACCCTATGCAGCCATCAAAAAAACCTCATTCCCTGCAACCCTTACAACCATTACAACTACATCATCCCACCTTTTTCAAATCAATATCACAAATTGATCCGCCTACAACTATCATGTCCACAACATATCAAAGTCATGTGATCCAAGAATCCCATCATATTAATACCACATAAAATAAAATCATCATAATCATTCATAATAAGTTGTCAACATTAGAATAGAATAAATGAAGAGAAATATATATATATATATATATCATTATCACAAAATTACCAATATAAATTGGGAATTGCATAACATAACCATTTGATTATAACCTTACTCAATCGATAATCTGTTAATTAATTATAATTAATCCTACTCCCATTAGAGCATCTCAAGGAACCATCCATTACATCTAACAATATAACAACCCAAAAATTTTATTAACAAAATCAATTATTATCTTCTTTTCTTAATCTCAAAATTAGGTCACTATCCTAGTTAGTCAATTTAGAACATTCCATCCATTCCTTAACATGGAACTGGAATCCCAGTTCGAGTTATATTCTTCTCTTTGTTCATTAATTCATACATGACATAACATTAAATAGTGAAATCATTTAATATTATTATATTAAGTTCATTAAATTAATTAAATAATCAACTCATATCTTCTAAATTATATGAATTACTCTAAAACCCAACCTTACTAGACCAAGGATAACCACAGTATGATAAAAAATCTAAGAAATACACCAAGTACACCTAACACATTAATTACTAAAAAACAACCCGTACTCAATTCACACCTCTAACCAAACCAACTCCCATCACATAATCTAGCACAACAACAAAAAACAACACCCCTCATCTTTGATATGAACAGACTTAACTCACAGAAACTAGTTGAACTATATCATAAGGAAACACTAAACTCCCTCCCCTAAGGATCCCTATATCTTCACCACATAACCTAAGGTACGAGGAAGCATCCTAAGTAAAGGAAAACGGAAAAGGTAGAAATTATCAGTAGGGAACTGATAACAATTATTCCCATATCATCTAACCGACCACCTCAATACCATATGATAATACCTAACATCTTAACCACTAACCATCCCCAAACCCTTCCTTAGGAAAATTGATATCAAGACATATGGACCCATACAACTCCTGAAACAACCCAACACAATAAAATCCAAGAATATTACATTAATTGTCATATAATAATAATTCCAGGTTTCACTTTATTATTAATTCCATTCTTAGGGATATCTCAAAAATATTACCTTTAATTATATATTTTTCTATATATTCCCATAACCATGTTCTATATATTTTCTAGACAATGTTATCTTGATAATGTAGCAATAGTTTAAATAGAGCTGTGTAAAAATATTATACATGGAATAAAACCAACCTTATCAATTTCCAATTATGATTCATAAAAAAATATACTATCAATTATCTTATATTATAATAATTTATATAAAATATAATAATATTGTAATAAAATTTTTGAATTTAAAAAAGGAGGAGAAAATCCCAATAAGGAATGGAATAGTCAATCTCAAGCTTACAATATTCCCTTCTCTAAGACCATATCCCCTAACCGTAATCCCAAAAAATGGTATTATATTAGGTGATAAATATAATCATACAAGGAACTGTTACCAAATACTAAACAAGGTATCAAGGTAAGAGTATGATAGTAATATATAAATAAACTATTGATCCTCTTTGTGGACCAAAACATCTTCATCAAGTCTTATGGGAGAGTAATAAATTCCCTTATATGATATTATTTCAATTGTAGGTTGATAATAAAATGATGAAGTGGTTTAAAAAATTATATCATGGTATTCAAAATATGGGTATCAATTAGGGGAATGTTGGAATATCCATGAATTCATGCAAATGAATAGAAATCAAAAAGTAATTATAATAATTGAAGTCATTGGATTTAAATGGATAATGAATAAAG
Source organism: Viscum album (assembly GCA_963277665.1). NCBI lineage: Eukaryota > Viridiplantae > Streptophyta > Magnoliopsida > Santalales > Viscaceae > Viscum > Viscum album. The sequence goes on from OY728138.1 coordinate 39,164,428, forward strand.
AGTTCTAAGTTCAATGGGGTAACATAGAGGTTCCATAACATATCCAGAAACATTAATTTTTCGAAATAGAAGAATCCTTTAAAATTACCTACCTTAAGGATGCTAATAAATTCCAAATTAAGGGACCTGAAGATGATCACCTATGAATCAATGTGAAGCTTCCTTGAATCTATAATATCAAATTCATCATCAAAACATTTACATTAAAAAACCATATTCAAGAATTTATGTTTCAACCATAATTCCTGGAATAGTGATAAAGAAAAAATAAGTGGATAGAATAAATAAAGAACATTATATAGAAAATTAATTAAACACCACGAATCAAGAAGGTTTAAGATCCTTAAAAGGATGATAGAATTCTCTAGGAAGACCCCTAGAATCACCAAAATCTTGAACAAAAAAATATTCAAAACCATGAAAATAAGTCCACTCATATTTATAGTGGGAATTAGTTGACCACCATTTAGACTTGGAGATACTCAAGACATCCATAGTAGACTCAGTCAAAGAGAGATCAAATAATATAAAATATTCCAAATAGATGAATCCCCCTTCCTCAGGATCCATTTTATCCACTTTAATATTGGTTTACTTCCACCATGGGTAACACCATGACATAGATGGAATTATCTCACTATTTTCACCCACCACACCGAAGACCGCAATATAGTGACTCCCAAATCACCATTTATCACTCCCTCACATAGAATGACCCCTAGTAAACTCCAACACAATGAACTACCACCATGTCTTTCAATAAAAACATGTTGACATCACTATTTCCTATAGAGAGATTCTATTAACACAAAAATCAACCACACATTCCCAAATAGATACCCTTATGACATAGTGATATTTAATTATCATCATTGAAAGCCTATAGGGGAGACCCCCAATGCTATGTCACAAATAATCCCCCTATTTTTCATTGGGATGCACATTTATTTATCATGCCTTCTAAAAATTAAACCATTATAGTGTCGTAGACTTCATCACATGCACGATCACACAATTATCTTTAACCATAGAGTTTTAGCTTTATAATTTCCCATAAGGGAAACTCACAAAACTAAATTCAATCCACTATAATTGTTTCAGACCCTATAGTGAAGCAAACTCTTCAAATGACCAAAATATGGCATCAGATCCTTCAAAATTCCCACTCTCCATGCCTAATACTTTAATATGGTCATTGAAATACCTACCTTCATGGGGTGGTGGACCTACTAATGTTCAAAACCCTTCCATCACCACCTAAACACCTCCAAACATCCTCTTTACACCACCAACACCCAAAACCCATAGAGTAATGAACCAAGAGGGTCTAATCCATTACATTAAATACCTATCAAACAATTCACATCCTATTGAATTAAAGAAAACTCATAGAATGTAAAAAAGGCTCCTAAAAAGGTAAATAAGAAACCTAATAATCACATTAAATTAAATCCAATTATCCAAGTGTAGAGAATGAATGTAATAATGAGAAAGAAAAAAGCCAAAAACTTAATGTCCACGGATAGATACCTCTCAAACCGAACTGCTGAAATATTGAATCTACCTTAGAATAGGATCAACTCCCACATTTTACTTATGACTACCTACCAAATACTAACAAGAGTGCTTCCCATTGAGGCAATAATACCGTTGATTCCCCAAAACACTAACTTGAAAATAGATCAACTCACCCAATATAGGATAGTTGGAGATGCTGAAACCAAGGGTTTAATGTTATTCTTGGACTCTATAATATTTTCTCACCTGCTTAATCCATGGATTGTGAGACACAAAACTCAAAAAATTAATCAAAACCACTTCTAAAACCTAAGAAGGCCCTTTACCAAAACCTTCTCCCATGAAAATTATTCTCTCTACAATCTCTTCAAGATCCTTTACATCTCGCAAGACATCAGATAGAAGTTTGCAGTAGATCTATGAATATATTTCCTTAAGGAAGACTTAAAATACTATTCTTGATCTATTTAACTAGTCATGAAATATAGAATCTGACTTACTATGTCTATTAAATTATTTTTGAATTCATTTATGTTATCCTGACACTTCTGGATCACAATAATCTATTTCATATGAATATCCATTTGTGTATGAGGGATAAAATTTTTCTTGTACATTTTAAGAAACTATATCCTATGTATCCCATCCTGGTTTCCACTATTCATCCCCCACCATCATTTATACACCTTCCAAATTGAATCATCCACTAGATAAACTTATATGAAATTCGGAGTCCTAACCAACTAAAAAGAGATTTCAATAACATTTAGACATTCCTCAATCTCATTGATATAAGCTACACTAAGGAATTTTGGTACATCTTATTTCTAAATAATTCTATAAGACTTAACCCCAAGATTTGTGTTTCTCCTTCCCTCATGTAATTCTCTAAATGGACTCTGGTGGCATCCTTTAGGAGCAACAATCCTTCGCTAGAGTTTTTCAAAAATTTCGTTAGATCATGGGGTCTGAGCTAGAAGCCAGTGGTGGAGGCCCTATCTAGAGTTTTATTCTCCATACATTTTTTTCATGGGATGAATTTTTTTGGTCATGGTCTTATAAAGGAAGGATATGTGGATCTTATAGATTTTCTCTCTTATATAGGTCATGGGATTCCCACCGTGGTAATGAATCAAGCTGATTTGTGGTCTGGGTTAGGTTTCTGGTCTTTCCCCTTCCTATTTAGAATCTAGTGGAGTGATATTTAGTGGATAATACATTAGGGGATTTCCTTTATGAGATTATTTCTATAAGATTATTCATTTGAACTTTTTTCCCTAGAATCTATATTGAAATGGATATATAGGTACAGTCTCCCTCGAACGTGATCATCAAGGGAGGGTATTGACTCTCCTGGTAGAAAAGAGTTTTCTACCAATATCTCCAAAATTTATGCACCATTTTTATATAAAGTACCATATCATGGATTTGTTCAGACATTGGAGCTGGACTGATTCCATCCCGGATGCACATTCAGCTGATCCTACACGTTTGGAGACATCTTTACTTGGGTATCCAAGTTGAGTGGCATCCAATGTTGGTCTGAGGGACCCTGGTGATGGGGTTTTTTGCAGTATTTCCTAGTTATGAGCTCACTGGGGGAGGGTTTTCTAGTTCCGGTGGAAGAGACTCTAGTCTATATAGGCGTAATTTCCAAATATTGATATTTGGAGCTAATGTGTCACATGCTTGGGAATAATCTGTAAGATTTTAAAGACATGTCAGGTTCAGTCCCCTATTCTTCATTAGTTGGAATTGTTGTTAGTTACAATCACTTTTGGGCCTCCTATAAAGTTTATCATCCACATGAATGGTATTATGGAGGTTCCCCTCATCTTTTATCATGTGCAGACTCCAAGGGCTTGGGCTCTCATTCACATCTAGTAGAAAAGCGACAACCTATGGACTCACTATTCATGAAGCGATGGGAAGACCTAGAGATTGTGGAGGACTCTCAGCCATTTTGGGAGGGCCTAAGAAAAGGTTCCAATGCCCCCTGCTTAACTCTGGTGAAGTCTTCCTTTTATATTTGGTATCTGGGAGCAGCTCTATCTGAACTTTGGAGTGGTTTGATGCATTTTGGTAATCATTTTTCAACTTCGAAGGACACTCATGATCTTGCTTTGGTTTTTGAGGTTCAAGGTCTCCTAGAAGAATATTTTAGTAAGGATGATATGCCTTTAGAGGATTTTGGTCCAGTTATTCATACTCAATCAAAATAATCATCGATCTTCTTAGGGGTGAATACGGTCACTCGTGCAGGCTGTAAAGCACCATATCCTTCTTCCTATTGATCTTGATAATGTTATGGAATGCAAGAGGATTGATAGTGAATAAAAAATGTGAATATTTTTATAATGATGTGTGTCAAGTATAGGTTTTTCAATTGGATATTATTTTTTCTAGGAAAAGAACTAATTGTATCCCTATTTTTATGAAGCATATGTATTTTTCTGAAGCCTTTCATGTTGGCTGATGAAACATGTCCATTTTGATGTTTTGGAAAAAGTTTGTTTCTGTTTATTATGTTATTGTTTCATCATAGCACATTTCGACTACTATTAGTATGTATGTTTCTATGTTTGTAGTTTTTTTTCTATGAAAATTTTGATTCTAGTGGGAGGAATGTACTATAAAAATCATTAGGTTGTGAAAATCCAAGAATATGAGCCTAGTTTATTAGGGAAGTCTTCAAAACTATTTTTGAGGAAAGAGAGAATAAAGGTGGAGATTATTATTCTTCAACTAAATTGCGAGAATTCAGAGATTTTTGGAGTCTAATGGGTTGTCTGATATAGTTTAGTTGGGGGGAAAGTATACTTGGTGTAATAATAGGAAGGGTTGAAGTTATATCTAGATAAGTTTGGATAGATACATTGTCAATTTTTAAAGTATGGATTCTTTCCCATGAACATCGTAGGTCATCTAATGAGATTTTTATCAGATCACTCACCATTGGTGATTATCATTGAGAGGAAGTTAAGAAATGTTGTTCGATTTTGTTACTCTAGTGAATGACCAAGGAGTGAGGGCTTCTTACAAAATGTGAATTCATCATGGCACCAAATGTTAGTGAGGAAGGCCTGAGAAGGTATTGAAAAAACACCAAGATAGATTAAATATTATTTTTATTCTTGGGTTGAGGACAACCATTGTAGTGGTGACATACTGGAAGATATCAAACAAGAGATTGAGAGACATGAGGTGAGTCTATAGCAAGCCTAAGATTATGATACCTTTATAATGTTAACTGATAATCAGTATCAGTTGGCAGAAAAAATTCAAGAAATTGATAGATTTAGTAGGGATAAATTGTGGGAAGTGAGTTTTATGTAGGGTGATAGAAACACAAACTACTTTTAGGCATGTCTCGAGGAGAAAAATGTTATATGGGGTATCAACATATTGCTTTAGGATAAGACCTACACCAATGACATTGAGGTGGTGAGTAACATGTCCTTGGATCACTTCAAAACCTTGATGGATGGTTATGGTGGTGATATTGATCATAAATAGGTGGTGGAATGAAAAGAGTCCATTTTCATGCATCATATTTCCAATCATGTTGAAGACAGGGACAACTCTTTTTCGTAAACCATTCTATAGGGGTTGGAAATTTAGGAAGATATGTTCATTCTAAAAGTAGAAAGTTCCCCGAACTAGGATGGCTTCCCAGGGTCCTTCTATATGGCCACTTTTGACATCATTAAAGATCAATTGAGGGAGGCTATCAAAAATTTAATCAATGAGGTGGGGCACTACCTCAACCAGTGTGTGCTTATAAGATATTCTGATCCCAACAATACAAACCCCGGAGTTGATTAGACAGTATCATCATATCCTCCTACGTATCTTTTTATACAAAAATTTTGGAAAATTCAGTGAGCATGATACTTAAGAGAATGATTTCTAGGGTTTTTTTGTGGGAAAACATGGTTTCATTCAAGTAATAAATATTTATGGTGTGGTGGGAATTACTAAAGAGATTGTGGATGACTTGAAAAATAAGTCATTTGGATCTAATATCATCATTAAAACATACATTTAAAAAGTATATAATATGATTGAGTGGTTATTTATCATTAAGGTGATGAGGAAAATGTGATTCGAAGAGTGGTTTTGTGACTTTTTCATCAAGTGTTACTCTTATCCATGGATATCCATCTCATTGAGTGGGAGAGGTTTAGGGTTCTTCAAAACCATATGTGGTATAATACAAGGGTACCCTCTTTCTCCCTATCTATTTTTCATTGGTCAAGAGGCTTTCACTATCAACATGAAGCAATGAATGAATTTGGGGACGATCATTCCCAATAATAATATATCGAGAGATAGTATCATATCTCTTTTAATGATTGCTGATGATATTCATTTCATTATTAATGGAGGGAAAAGATCTATCAATGGATGGAATAATTTGACAGAGTTCTATGGAAATCTCGGTGGGAAGAAAGTCAATTTGGATAAGAGTATCCTTATTTTCTCCAATAGGTTCATGGTTCGGCGATGCAAGATCAATCATTGAAATATAGGTATGAAAAAATGTATATTCCTTTGGTGTACCTTGGTACTCCCATTTTTTAATATAATATTTGAAAGGGTTGGTTCGAGGACAAGCTAAATAAAATCTTAGGATGGATTTTCAACAGGTGGAATAAATTTCTTCAATTCGAAGAATGCATCACCCTAATCAACATTGTGTTATCTTCTATAACTATATATATTTTATCCATGGTTATAATTTTGAAAGGGACAATCAAAATCCTAGAGGAAACCACAAAAAAAAATCATGAGGAAGCTCATGACAATGGGTGACATCACTGGGCCTCCAATAAGAAGTTGGCGTGATCGATTGACGAGGGTGGTATTGACCATCGTAACTTATCAAAAGCCATACAGGCTAAAGACATGTGGGATATTTTGGATAAAAACCCACTATGGGAATAATTCATGGGAGCCTGATATGAAAATGATTAAGAATAGTGGTATGAGAATTAGATAAGTCAATATATTTCTATATATAATTTGATTATAATTTTAGAGGTCATCAAAGAGAATGTTTGGTGGATTGTGGGAAGAGCTGATATCGGGTTTTGGAAGGATAATTAGGTGGGTAAGGAATTATTCCTCCTTATATATCTAGTACCAGATATTTGATTCTAGGAGTCTATTAAATATCCTACTTTCAATGGATTAATCCTCTACTTCCAATAAAAAGTGGTATTTAAGAACATCGGCATCACTGACTCCCTAGATTGATGTAACTTTTTCACATCAAGCTCTAGATTCTTTAGTAAGAGATTATACCATCAGCTAATCCATATTCTCAATGGGAATAATATTTGGTAAAAGAAGAATTGGTGTAACTGTATTCCTTGGAAGATGAATTTTGTGATCTTGATATTGAGAAATAGATCACTTATAATCGATTAAAATGTCCAGTGGAGAGGTATTTCGATGGCCTCCCACTGCTGGTGTTTCAAACTATCTATATAAGAAATCTGAATGGAATACTTTTCATATGTGATTAGGAAATGGAGATTTGGATCATGTTATGTAGTTTCATGGGTTTTTTGTGTGAGGGTAGATTATGGAAAATTTTATGGATGCATGGTTTCAGGGGGGACTCTTAGTGTGGAGGAGTCCAATGTGAGAGATGTTGTGTTTTTTGGCTATATACTGGATTTTATGGGAAGCCGGGAACTAGTCAAGGGAGGGAAGGAGATACTCTCTCATTCTTATACAGGTTTAGGTGAATTCCCTTGTGACCAATCTTGGGGATTTACACCCTTGAAAATAAAGTGTGACTTCTTTGAAGACGACCATCCCATTGGTTATTTCACGTGCAGTGAGTACCAGAATCATATCAAAGGGGGATTGGGTGTGCTATACTCCTCCATGGAGTGGGTTAAATATGAATGTTTATGGAACATTCCTAGAAATAATGGTGATAGGTAGTGGTCTTGTGCATGATGTAAGTTTCTAGGTTATGTTGGTTTCTAGTGCTTTATTTGGTTTTGTGAACTGTTTATGAGATGAAGTGTAGGCCTTGATCAGTGAGCTTATGTTATACAGGTTTTACAACCTTAATATCAAGGAGGTTGAAATAGCATTCAATGTCTTAGTGGATGTTTTTGAAAGAAATATTATCCCCCCCATGGAGTTCTATTTGATAATTTGGGATGTGTAGGTTGTTTCTATAGAAAAAAATGGTGATTATTCATATCTGGAAGGAAGGAAACTTTGTGGCTGATGTGGTCACCAGAAAAGGAAACCCGAATGAGAAACATTTTTTATATTTGAATACAGTCTCTCTCCTAGATTATTTTGAGATCATTTCCAATGGTGATTCTCTTGGTCTTCATCACTTTCGACCTCCATAATTTTCATGCTTAAATTTTCTAAAGCAATAAAAATTTAATTTTCAGTCATGTGAAGAACATTGGAAAATCCAATTCATATCTATCCAACTCACCTGATTTCATTCCCAACACATTTCTCCACCATCCATCACATCATAACATCATCATTACTTTCACCACATATCATCATATGGAAACAAAATATAGATTTCAATATAAATATCATAAATATTCATTCCATCCAATGATATTAAGGTATAATTAATAAATTAAAAACAATCCAAACATGAAACATATGGAAACACATCATTAGAACATATCTAATAATATAAATATGACTAATCCCTCACACAATGTTTAACAGGTATTAAAACAACATTCTATAGGGAATATACTATGTACTTATGTTTATATCTTAAAGGGAATATTAACACTGTCAATATATGAATACTAATAAAATTTTAACATGCTTCATTTGAATTATATATAATTATAACATGATTTACCCCCCATGTTTTTTTAATAAATTTATCATGTTTATTATATCACATAATAATCTTTGAATTATAGTATGGAACATTATTCTTAACATCACATTGACATCAGTTATTGTTTTATGAACCATAGAATGCTTGAATAAAAATTCACTTATAAAATTAGTAAATCTTCATCAAATTATTTCTAATTACACATTACCTCTCAATTTTAACCATTTACAATTAATTTTTTCTAAGAACATAATGTAATAAAAATGTGTCATCACATTTAAGTAAATCATTCCATATAATAAAAATGATTTCATTACTCTATAACTCTTTCATGGATTCAAAAAAATTTATGCGTTCTCAACATTTCAGTAGGTCAAAAATGTTCGGTAAATGGGATGAAAAAAATGTATAATTATTTGTGATTAAAGGGATCATATGTGCAACATTAATTTAATTACAATAGAATTATAAATCACAAGTTTTAATTATCACATTAAATGTAATTTCATATTAGTAATTTTAAATCTAAAACATGGTATCAAAATAATTCTTTGTAATCATTTAACTCAATTATTCATCAAATGAATTTTAAATGGGAATGTTCTAGTAAATGAAACTCATGAAAAAAAACAATATATTAATTATGGTTCATTATTATCAAAAAACAGTGGAATTATATTTCAATAGTAAAAAAATATCTTTAATTTCTAGCCTCATCCTATAGTTTCGTTATGCATCCAATTTTATGATAAAAATATACATAATAAAATTAGGGAAGCAAGAATCATGTCATAATCTTAAGAGAATAAAAGTTTTAAACTTTCATGAACCAACTTATAAAAAGTTACGCCACATGATTATAAATATTGTAATAGTTTATCAAAAGTTAACATAATTAAACACACTAACCACAATTGTATATCAAAATCCTGCATCAGAATGTAATCTATGAGAATGATTCAAGCATGATTTCTAAGTTTTATAACCCATAATCTGTGTATTTACACATAAACATATTTAGTAGGCTAACAAGTTAGTTAAATTTAAACAAAAGGGTTCATAAATAACATTTCCTATATGGTCTCCTTTTCCTACATCATATGCTAGTTTTAGGTGACAATATTGACCGACCAGACCCAAGAAATCCTCCCCTCTGCCTTACTTCAAAATCTATCCTATATATTAACCATGATCATTGATAGAATTATATGATTAACATTTGTCTAATGGTACCCATACTGGGATAGTAGTGAATATGGTAATTACCCTTTATTCACACCTTCAATGGGATAAGATTCGGAGACTTGAACTAATGGTATTTTCACAAATTTGGGAGGAATTAATCTCTTTATAAAATCTAGTAATAGAGATAAGATCCACTAATAAAATAATTTATTAAATAAATGAAAATTTTATCATTTCATGAACTTGGATACAACTATATGAAACATAAATAATGAATCTAGATATAATGAAAGAAAAAGACCCAAATATCCACTCTAGGTACCTGAACAATAACATCCCCTCATTATCCATTGATCTATCATACAAAAAAAATTGAAAAACAATATAGGGGTGAGTAATTGAGAGTACTCATTATAATAATATTTCAAAATAAAAATAATATCCATGTGAAATAAATGTGTCAAGACATATATATGTGTAAAAATTTATGTAAGGAAAATCTAGAAACCAAATAAGTTTAGCCAACTAATAATAATCCTTAGAGATGTATTTTATCCCAGTAACCACTAATAACCAAACCCACACACTAATTCACCTCTAATGTGGTTCGTTCCTTGGCCCAACCTACCCCATTCCTATGTAGGTCCAAACATTCTTTTTGTCCACAATCAATCAATCATTAAAAAGGGTATATCCCACATCTCGAGTTTCAATTATTCTCACCATTTCATATCTTTCCAAAAACCATCGAATTACCTATATAACATAGCCATAAAATATTATGTAAATTAAAATTATATATAATTAAATAAATGGGTCCCCTAAAATATAATCATGTGGCTATTAATTATCATTTATGGACATTCCATCAGAAAAAGCATGACTTAGAAGGAGGACTCCTCACATAATGATCAGGAAGAAATGAGTGGAATGATAATCACTTATATATCATATTCCTTATCATCATATCAACATTATAACCTTCACCTAATTCACCTACCACATTTCCTTCCCCATGCATCCATCTCAACTCCCTCATTCCTTGCACCCTTTTCAACTATCAAAACCACATAATCCCACTATTCAATCACATCAATGTCACATCCTACTCCTCATGTAGATATAATATCCACATCAGTACCAAGTAATGTGATATAAGAAACACATAATATGAATATAAATTACAATACTATCATCATCATAATTCATAAGAAGTATTAAACATATAAATAGTAAAAAATCTAATAAATTTGAAAACATTAATATATATCATTATTGAAGAATTTCCATCATCAATAGGGAAGTTCATACATCACACATTTTCTTATCGCCTTACTCATTATATAATGTTTTCATGCACCATAATTCATCTTCCTTCCATTCGATCATCTCAAGGAACCTTCCATTACATTAAACATTCTAAAAACCAAACCAATTTATTAAAAAAATAATTTATTATCTATATTTTTCAATATCAAATTTAATTCACTATTCTAGTTAATAAATTCAAAACCTTCTCGGAAATATTTAACATATTTATAGAATAAAATTTCAAGTACCATACACCTCTTCAATTAATAATTTGTCACTGAATAACATTAATTAGTGTAAATATTTAATATTCTAGTTTTATGTTCATTTAGTTAACTAAAAAATCATATCACATCTTAGAATGCTTATGAAATACTTTAAAACCCAAAACTATTTTCCTGAGGATAAAACTATTCTGAAATTGAATCTAAGAGATACATCAAGACCACATAACCCATTATGTAATAAGAAACCACCCCTACAGAATATTTTCCTCTTACCAAACCTACTCTCAATACACAATCTCATGCAAAAACACACCAGCACTCCCCTCCACCATACTAGTTGCAAACTTGACTCCTAGAAAAAAAATAACATCTACGAATAAGGAACTAAAGTTCCCCCTATGGGCCCATTGATCCTCACCAAGGCATCATCCTATGAAAATGAAAAGTATAAGGTGGAAATTCTGCCAAGGGAAATAATAACAATGATTTATATCACATCAAAAAGGTTATAACCATACATATAAAAACTATAATATTGTTACTTAAATCCAAACCATAAACCAACAATAAACCATATATAATGAAAAAACTATCAAGATACAATGATCCAAACAATTAAAATAATAAACAAACACTATAATCACCCCATAATGTTAAATTAATCATTATAAAACATTGATTATAGGTTTTTCTATTATTATTAATTAAATTTTCATGGTTATTTGAATCATATTACCTTTAGTTTCATATTTTTTTCCATTCACATGCCCATATTACACATATTTTTCTACCCATTTTATCATGTCAATGTGGCTACATTTTATATATATTCAAGTAAGAATATAACACATGGATTAAAGAGGGCCTAATCAGCCTTTTTAGTTTTCATTTCTGATTTATAAACCAACTAAATCCCCCTATAAATAATATTTCATAACAAAAATATAAATAAAACATCATAAAAATGCAATGCAAGGGAAATATATAAACAATACATAGAAAAATCACCTTAAGTATATGAAAATCCATCTCAAACATACAACATAAAATTATTTCAAAATAAAAACCCTAATGATGATCCTGATGGAGTATATTAAATTAATTAATGAAGATAATAATATAATTTCCCCTTCTCCAATACGAACAATGGTATTGGTGGGAAGAGTATGATTGTAATGAATAAATAAAACCCCAACACCCAAACCAATTCATCTTCACCGAGATCGAGGGGAGGGTAATAATTTACCATCTCTAAATTCATTTCAAGTGTAAGTTGATAATAAAATGTATGAGTTATACAAGAAATTAACTTCTATGATTAAATGGGTGGGAATCAATCAAGAGAAGTTTGTAAACTCAAATTATTCATGTGGAGGACTAAAAATAAAAAAGGAATAATGATAATTGAAATCATTTGACTTAGAGGGTTAAAAAATGAAGTTCTCTTGGTCCAACAGGGTAAATTATGGGTTCTATAATATATAAATCAATATATAACATGAGAATATTAATGAATATTCTGAAATCCCCTCCCTTATAGAAGCCATTAAATTCCACATCAATAGAATTGTAACAAACCACAAAAAATATCCCTGTGTATCTTCCTGGAATTTATAACGTCAAATTCATCATCAAAAATTAATCTTTAAACCACCATATTCAACAAAACATTCTTCTACCATAATTACTCAAATAATGATCTAGAATAAAGAAGGGAATAGAATAAATAAAAACCTTATATCGATGAAGAATACGAGAAAACAAATAAAAAAAGGTTTAAGATCCTTATAAGGATGAGAAAATGCTCCTGGATGGCCCTTAAAATAATCCAAAGATCCAAAAAATAAACATAGTTAAAATAGGTAAATGGCTTTAGTTCTATTTATAAAGGGACTTAGTTAACCACCACTATAGTGTGGAGATACTCAAAATGGACATAGTGGGCTTGGTTAAAAATAAATATGATAATCTCATATATTCAAAATGAGTGAATCCCCCTTCCCTGATAATCATTTAAACCACTTAAATGAATATTTCACACCACCATAGGCTTTACCATTAAATATAGGGAATACTCTCACCATTTTAGCCCATCATGCCTAAGACCATGACATAGTTATTCTCAACACACTGTTTCCTACTCATTCACATAGATTGGCCCCTAATCAACTATCTTAACACACAATACCCCCATGACTTAAACTTTATCCATTTTATATCTCTATTTTTCATAGGCATATGTTTAAACGATAACCATTAACTATACATTCCAATATATATACCCCTATGGAATGATGGTTTTTATTGAGCTTCACTAAAATCCTATAAAGGGAATTATCAACACAATGAAATAAACACTCCCTAATTTGATATAGGGATTCACCTTGATACTCTAAACATTTTCAAATTACAATCCTGATGGTGTGATTCCCTCCCTTAGATTATCAATCAAAAAATTCCCTTTAACCTTGGAATTTTAGCTTGAATGTTTCCTATATAGGAAACATTATTAACAAAAAAACCCTTCCCAACAAGTGTTTGAGACCCTTTGGTGAATTAAACTTTTCAAATAGACAGACTATATGACCAAATCATTCAAAATTATCACTCCCCACACACACTTCTTCAAAATGGTCACCACCATGCCTTCCAACATAGTGTGGTTGGCCTCAGAATATCAAGAACAATATTATCACAATGGGAATGCTAACAAACTTCTTCTCCACACCCCTAAAATACAATACTCATAAATTAGTACATTGAGAGGGTATGATCCACTACATTTTATACCCATCAAAAAATTATAATCCTTGAGAATTAAAATAAACTTGGAAAATGAAAAAATATCCCAAAAGGTAAATTTGGTGCCTGATATTCACACTAAATTCAAATGGATATTCCCGATGTAAATAATACAAGGGAAATTTGGTATAAAAAAACAAAACATAATGAACACATGAAGATACCACTAAAACATATTTCATACACTATCCACACTACCTTATAACAAGTTCTGCCACCTCATATTACATCTGAATTTCTAAAAACATATTGAGAAGTGTGCTACTCCTCGTGGAAATTTTACTGAAGATACGCCACAAAATTATAGGGGAAATAGATCAAATTTTATCATGCAGGACATATATAGATTCTAAAATTTAAGTCTTTAATTAATGCATAAAATCTATAAGATATCATCCCCCAATTCATCTATGGAGATCAAGACTCGCAATTGATAACATTCATCTCTACATGCCCCATAACTCAAGAAATTACTTTACAGAATCATTCTCCCATGGAAAGGATTCTTTCCATGATCTATGCATGGTTCCTCAATTATTCCTGTGAACTCCTCTAGAATTTCATGATATATAGCTAAATATTTGAACTTAAGGAGGAATCAAAATTGTGTACATGATTTATACTAAGGATTGGGAATAAAGAATCTAACTAAACATAAAAATATAATGATTTCTAATTTAATGAACACCATCCTCTTCTATTGGATATCATATATCTCTTTTATGTGAATATCCATCTACATACAATATATAAAATCTTAATTGAACATTTCAAGAAAATATTCTTAAATAATCCCAATTGGTTTTCCACACTTCATCACCTGCCATCTTTGAGACACCATTAAAAATAACACCACTATTAGAGAAACATAGAAATGATCCAATGTCCTCACTAACTCAAATGAAATTTCAACTTATTTTATCCATTCTCAGACCTCATGGTTAAAAGTTTGATCTAGGATTCTCAATACTTCTGGTCAGTGAAAATTAAGTAATGTTTCACCCTAAGATTCCCTTACTACCTCCCTCGTGAAATGTCCCATTGACATCTCTATGGAATAACTTCAGGTAACATCAAACAGCTAGGTTAGATCACACCACATAAATCATATCATCATTATAGAGGACTCTATATTAAAAAACCAGTATATTTCCACCAGCCACAATCTACTGTCTCGTGACACCCATCATTATAATACTTCTCATCAATACATTCACGGAATATAGGCAAATAAAATTCTCATTCATCCAACCATCATGGTATTATCCCTAATTCCATTAAACACCATCTATTACATAATACCATTATCATTACATTTACCACATATCATAAAATGAGGTAAAATATAGAGATGAAAACATCAATATCACAATTATTTATTCCTTATAATGTCACTATAGTCTAATTAGTCAATTACAAACTACCCATACATATAGCATATGGAAACACATCATCAACACATAACTAATAAAAATAATTATAAGAAATACAATATGAAATTTCCAAAAAATATTAAAACAACATTCTACATGGAAGACATTATATACTTATTATAATATCTTGAAGGGAATAATAACACTGACATCATATGAATTCTAATAGTATTTTAAAATTATTTGTTTAAATATTGTAGAATTGTATGATGCTTTAATTCAATACTTATTAAATAACATTACCATGATTTTTATAATAAATAATTTGTATTTTAATAATAGTTGGGAAGGATATTCTTAAATGGAATAGAAATCATTCAATTGGTCATAAATCATAACATGCCTTCATAATAAAATTCTTATAAAGCTTCTCATCCTTAATTATGTTGTTTAAAATAACACTTTATGTATTAATATTAACCTTGGATAATTAATTTATTATTATTTCATAATGTAATAATCATGTATCACAACATTTCATTAAATAAAAATGGATAATAGAATTGATTTAATTTCTATATAACAATTGAATGACATCTAAAAGTTTTATGCATGATCTACACATAAATATGTCACCTATGTAAGGCAATAGGGGCAAAAACATTTAGCATTCCGTGTGATAAAAGGACTCACATTTTCAAAATTAATTCAAATATAATAACTTCATAAATGTTGATCTTGACTTATCAAATAAAATGATATTTTAAATTTGGAATGTGAAATCTAAAACATAATGCCAAAACACTTCTTTCGGAACTTTTAACTGATATATTCATTAAGGGAATACTTAATAGGAAAGTTATTGAAAATAATAATCATGTAAAAATATATATTAATCATGTTTCATTATTATTGGAAACACATTATCCTGATACATCTATTATAAAAAAAATATCATTAATATATAACCCACTCCCATGGGTTCATTATTCATTAAATCTTAATTTAAACAAAAAATGACATAATAAGGGGACCAAGTATCGTGTCAAAAGTTTACAGGAAAGAATGTTTGAAACTAGAATAGACCAATTTATAAAAAAAGTAAATCAACATGATTATAAATATTATACCATGTTTTCACAAGTTATCATAAATAAACACACTAATTGGAATCATAAATAAAAAATCCTAACATATAATGAAATCTATGAGAATTATGCATCCACCGTTACTAAATATTTTACTTAGAAATTAGTGTATTTCTGTTTAAACATGTTTCTTAGGCTAAAAAGGTCCTTAAATTAGAGCATAGAAAGCCCTATATACATTTTTCCTAGTATGTATCCTTTACTGACATCATATGTTAGGTTTATATGGCATTGTTTCCATACCAAACCCATAAAATCCTCACCCATGACTAACTCTTAACTCTATCATATTGGTAAATAATCATCTCTAATTCCATTATTTATTGAACTCCCTTGGGTTGATAGAAAATTTGGGGATGATCCCTACAACCATCCTTAAATATTGTATGGGTCAGCAACTAGCATAGAGTGAATTTTCAAAAATGTGAGAGGCATTTCCATCTTTATGTAATCCAAAAAGAGAGATAATATCCACTAATAAACACTATTTATATATAAGTGAAATAGTTAAAATATCCCTATCCTAGATAAATCTATTTGAAGTTTAAACAACTTAACCAGAGAAAATGAAATACTGAACTCCTAAGCTCCACTCCAGCTACCCAGACAAAAATGTACCCCATTATCCCTTGATATATCCTATAAATTAACTCAAGAACCACTATATAGGGGTGAGAACATAGAATTACTCAGTAAGATATTTTTAAAAAAAATAAAAAAAATGAATATGAAATTAATTTTATGGGACTGATATGTATACAAACAACTAAATAAGGAAAATATAGAAACCAAATAAATTCAGACAACCAATCATAATCAAGGGATCTATACACATTCTAAAAACCATAAAGCAATAAACCAATATATCTGGTCACCTTTTATGTGGGTTGAGGTTCATCCCTACATACCATATTCCCACATAGGTCTCATCATCTTATGTTGGAATAAATCAATAAATAGTTAACAAAAGTGATGTATGACATCTCATTTTTCCAAAATTTCCACCATTTATTATCTTTCCTATAATCATCACACTACCAAGATAACATAGCCATCAAAATCCAAGGAAAATAAAAAAAAATAGATAATTAAAGGAAGGTTATCTTTAAATATAATCCCATGGATCCTACCTATCATCCATATACTATTCATCACCCCAGGTGAGACCCAATATAAGGACTCCTCAAACAATGATAATGAATCTAGTAAAGGAAAAAACACTATTACATTATCCACCCTATCACTATATAAACATCACATTATACACCCCATGGAACCACCACATTTACACCATACCCTAAAGCCTCTTCATCCATCACAACCACCTCATTTCATGTGCCTCATGCATCCATTATGAGGTTACCTATAACCAAAATCGTGGTTCAATTGATAAAAATAAATTATTCTACCAAATAACTTGGATACCAAGTAAGATTATCCATGATAATCTGTTTTAAATTTCACATTTTTATTACATCTCATAATAATCTCACACAACTTTCAAAACCTTTTGGTTAATTATTTTTAATGAAAAATTACGTAGAAAACTTATTTTAAAAATTTTGTGAACATTTATCTATAATTAAATCATACTAGACACCCTTATAGTCTAATCATAGGGTAAACTAATTTTCATTGCCCCTAGAAATGTAAACAAAATAAAGGGGAGAGGTCATATGCTTAGTAAGATTTAATGTAGCTGATAATAATCAAATATCCTTAGTAAGAATAAGATGGGAATATGGGTATAATTAGGATACATGAGAAAGTTATACCCAAAAAATAAAAGATTAAAATTCCTGGACTAAGTTGACTATTATGAATAAAAAGAGTGTGGTAACATGAGTTAATAAACATGTACCATAGAGTGTAATATCATAATACCTTAGAAAAGTGTCACAAACATTAGTAAAGGGAAAATTAATTTCATGATCCATTCAATGGTAGAATAAGATAATAATGAAAAAAATCATTTAAATATGTAACATACACTACTATATGGAACATTACTTTCATGATCCACACGATGAGTTCCCATTCTTATAAGAAATTAAAATTTACTTGATAATATTTTACCGGCTAAGATATAAACTTCTAATGAATGAATTAGATGGAGATATACGACCCCACAAATCATTAATCCAGAATTATGTGTTATATATGAAATAAATCATTCATTATACTTAAAGAACCCCTGTTGAAACACACCAAGACTTTACAAAATATTTCTTTTATAATGAATTTAACTTCTTTGATATCATGTGATGCACACCACTAGGTTTAAAGAAAAATAATCATTTATAAATTTATATAAATGAAAATATTAAAACATAGTAATCAAATTAATAATTATAAATTTTACAAACTAAATTATGAAAAATGTGGTTTTATATTATTTATGAATAAAATAATAATCAATTAAAAGAAAATTAAATGTTTTCTGAAAAAACTATATTTTTTTTCTAAAATGATGTTAGTCGCACTTCACGACCATAATTTAAAAATAATGTTTACCAATTTCTGAAAATTTATTTGATAAAATAAAATTAATTTTTGAAATCATCATATCAAAAATATCTCAGGGTGAGTTTTTGGATTTTTTTAAAATGATTGACTTCTTGATGAAAAGTGAAAAAACTGAATTTTCATTGAAAACTAACTTTTTATTTTATTTATTTGTTATGTAAAATTATATTTTAAATTGGTTTTATTGTAAAATTAATTCAATGATATATCTATTAATCCAATTTATTTCATTGGAATCATTTTACGTTTTAATTGTTATATAAAAACTTTGTAAACTTTTAAACATTTTCTCTTTGAAACCCCACTTTCTTGTCACGACTACGGGATTAATATAAAATTAATATTTTATAAATATGTTAATGGAATTTTGAAAAATGGATTAAATATTTAAAATAATCATAATTTATATTATCTAATATTTTAAACTTAATTTTTTCCCATAATGAATGGAAAAAATAGTAAAACTTATTTACCATGGTTAATGTAAAAATATGTTTATTTTGGGGTTAAACTAAAAAGATAAGTGTTAAAATTACCTAAACAATTATCTAAAATATATTTTATAGAAATATTTAGAACATATCATACATAATTAAAAATAATACTCCATTTTATACCCTTTATCATGTGAAAAATGTGGATACACCTTTTTTCTTTTCAAAAATTAAAAGTGTGCCACTCGCCTCATTTATAGAAGGTCACCCACTCTACTATCTTATTCACACCTTATAACCCTTTTTGATATGATAATACATGATCAAAGAATTTAAACAATTCTATTATATCTTCTTAAAATCCTTATTTTTGTCATAAAAACAACCTAGGAAGTATTTTGGTGCCAACCTATGGAGGTTACCCGAAGAAGAGGTAATGTTATTCAATGAGTATTTTCATTTTATTCCTTCACCAACCTACTTAAATTATTATTAAAATAAGTAGATATAATAGAATAAATATCTTACATATAATAATATGGTTTTAAGTTATTTTTATGACCTAAAACAATCCCAACATCTATCAAATTGGTTATGAAATCAGCATTCGTGTCTGTGGCGGGCTACCACATCGTGAACAGATGCCATTAATTCTTCCATTTCCACCTATCATAGTTGGGTATTATCATGGATAAAGGGTATATATATTATATTTTTAACATTGATATAAATATTTATTCATTATATCATATATAATATTTTTTTTAATTTTCATTTCATATGTGATATGATAACATCGATTGTGTGTGTGACAGACTACTACCACGTGTAGCAATGTGATTCATCTTTCACTAATGCTTTAAATAGAAGGTGATAAGGATAATTTTAATGAATATATGTGATATAAATTAAATAATTATTATAATAATTAAATATTTATCTTTCATAAAATATAATACATCATTTTTATTTTTTTTCTTTTTCACTCACTGAAAGATGATAACGTTGTTCGAGTATTTGTGGACTATGACCTTCATGAACGATGTGACTCTCTTTTCAACATCATGCCATGTGAATGATATATTTAGGTATAATTAATTAATTAATATGGTATTTTTATATTTTTATCATTATTTAAATATAAAATTTGACTTACCTCCTTTCCATCATGATCGTTATAAAATGGAAATGTTACTTATATGTATGTATGACCTACCGTCTCCAAGATCAAAACATACTTCATTTATCAAAATCATATTTCATGATTGGTATTAAAAGTATAATAGATGTATAAATATAATTAATAATGAATAATTATTATTCTAGAGATGAATAAATTTTATAATATGCATAGGAATCTGAACTTTCAGGAAAAAGCATGAATTAGAAAACAAGGCAATTGACACCAAAATCAATAAAAATAATGAATGATTGTTAACGAATAGGTGATAGGATGTTATAAAATGATCATATCTAACATTATAAATATTAATATTATTCTTATATAAGTTAATAACAAGTTCAAAATTACTATACATGACTTCATATCGTGTTCAACTAAAATAAAGAATGAGGTAACAGACTTCATCTCAATTTCCCTTTATTGAGGCATATTGTAATGATATGAACCAAAATGTTTTATATGGTGTATAATACGCCCCTTTTACATTTTATATCATGATTAATTCACAGTTCATCGTATTTTAGGTTTCAATTTTAATTATTTCATCCAAGGGGGTTGACTTGAAAATTATCAAGCGGTTAAAGTTATTGTACAATCTCACTTATTTTACGATTGTTAACATTATCTTGAAAAAATCACTTTATTATGATATTTTATCATTGTAAACTATATTTATATTAAATATCCATGTTATTGTATAATGTATATTTTTATTTCCTTAATTGTATACCATTTTTACATATGATTTTTACATTAAACGTTTTTTAATTAACCGGGAAAATATTGATAAATCCACATCCTTTACTCAATACAGATATTTGATGATAAAGAATATTTTTCATGAATAAAATAAATTATTCTATATGTGTGAAATTATTTAAAAATTTGGTGATGTGTCGGGACCAAAATTATATATCCCCTTGATGAAATAGTGGGTCTCATGAGATAAATCAGTTGGACAAATTAAATGAGTTTCTACCTTTATTTTAAAACTATCTTATAAAAGGTCGTGAAGGTGGATTTGTCATGTTCATGAGACATGATGTCCAATAATAAAGAATTTCATTCATTAAGAATTATTTTATTATTATCCATGATATTTTTACAATTAAATTATCCTTAAATTTATTTCATTCTAAATTTATTGATTAAATGGAATGTGTTTCCAGTTATTTGTCTATCCATATTGGTTTTTACTTATCCGATTAGGATTGTCATGATATTTATTAAATAGAGTGTGTTTTCATTAATTTAAATTTCCATATTGATTATTTTTTATCTCATTATGATATTAAATTTATTTAAATGGAATATGTTTTTATTTGTTTACCTTTTCAATTTTCTTATGTTTATTGATTCATGATAGTTTCCATTGTACTTAACCCTTACTGACCATTAGAGATCACTCTAGTTTTTTTCCATTCTCAAGGGTATGAATAAAATATCTTTCAATGGGTTTTCAAGTAATGAGTTTATTTTTTTATATAATATGATTTATTCTATATTCCCAATGTAAAATGGGTACCATGTATTTATTTGGTTCTCCAAAACAACTAAACTGATTGGTCCTTTAAGATTTGACCATTTGTATCTATGTAAATATAATAAAGTAGAAACTAGATCTAGGATATTGAAGTGTTGGTATCATATGAATATTAGTAAGAACCTTTGGAATTAGATAAATGAAATAATATACTATAGATCATAAACCCATGATAAACTTTGAGGATAAGTACATAAGAACATCCTAAAGTTTTCATAAGGAATAGATTAAGTGGTTTTTCCTAGAAATAACTCCATATCTGGGAACTTGAAGTAGATGTGGTTCTATAACATAGGTATCTAAGAGGAATAAATTTGAAAAGGGAACAAGGGGATTGACCCAATCATCATCTGGTGTTGGAAAATGGGCCTTATTGCACATCTATTTTGAAACTCCCAACAAATATGCTTAGAATAATTCATATTTTATTTACAAACCATTATAAATGATATTAAAATAAGGATATTCTCAAAGAAACCAAATTTATGATTCTGATATTAAAAATGCATAAATTTTAATTTATTCTAAGTGTTAAACCATATTATAATTATACATTGTTATTTAAAATTAATAATTTTATTAGTTAATCCAATATATTTCATTTTAAGATATGGTTTGTGGAAAGAAGAAAAATATCAATACTCAAGGCCAATGTATAGATTATTGTGTTGAGGAAGCCAATATATCTAGTATTAGAACTATAAAAGTTTTTTCTTTATTGGTAAGCTTAATCAAGTTATAAAAAATAACCTTGAATAGAGAGAGCAACCTATTCAACAATGAGATTATCCTATGTTGGAACGCATTATACAATATAATCCTCTATAATATTATGGTACTACTAATCCAATGGTGGTCAAGTAGTGGATTAAATCTCTGGAGAATATATTTATGGACTAAGAAAGTGGTTAAAAGGAAAAGCTTATAGTTGTAGTGCATTGTCTCAAAGATGATGTCGGTCAATAGTGGTCGCTGATCCAGAATATTAGGGAGGAATAGGAAATAAAACTCATTCCATGGAAATATTTTAAGGAGGTAATCTTTAATAATATTTTTCCCTTGAGAAAAAAACTAAAATTAAGAGAAAGTTTATAATTTTAAAGAAAAAGGAAAAATAAAGTGCTGGTGATTACAAGGCTATCATGAAAAGGTTAACTAGGTATTATACGGAATATATATGCAATATAGAGTGAATGATTAACTATTTCATTGAGGGGATTAAGAGAAGTCCTTGAATAGTACTACTCTATCAAAATGTTTCTTTGTATGATCAAATAGTTTTAAGAGCCATCAAAAATGATAAAGAGTTCTTTAGATATTACATATTCAAGAAAAATCAAGAGAAGAAGATGTCATCTAAACACCGTGAAAATGGAATGCATCAAATAAAAATAAGAGAATGGTGAAATTTATACCTTGTGAGAATTGTGGAAGGAATCATGCTAGGAAATTCGTGAAGGGAATGTTATTCTATTATATGTTTAGATATGAGGTCCATCTGGCTCATGAATGTAGAGGGAGAAAAAATAAATGATTTCAGTACATCAGTTATAAGGAAATGGGTAATTATACACACAAATTACAAAAGCATCAAAGGAATCCTCCAAAAAAGAGGCCAAGGGGAATAGTCTAAGATTATGAGATCACTACAGTTGTAGTGGAGGTACCCAATGATGTGGTGGAAGGTACTTTAATACTATATTAAAATATAGTTAACGCTTTTTTTTATCCTCATACTCTTTTATATCTACCCAATTTTCTAAGAACATTATATGTTTTCCTTTAAATTTAAGAAGGTTTTTTTAGGTAAAACTCATATGGGAAGTCTCGTTATAATGAGAAGGTGTCTATAAGTCCCCATTATGACACAAAAACTAGCTTCTTTGCTAACCATACTATCATACTTATGGTTTACATCGATATAATCCTTTGTATGGACTAGATTCCAAAATATTATAAAACAATTTATAAGAATATGTGAATTAGGATTTTTCATGAAGATGTAGAATTACTTATCTTTAGATAAGAGACTTTGTCATTTAATTAACATTAAGATACACCATTAATAGCTCTATTGAATGATATTATTAGGGAAGTAGGGAAATACATATCTAGGGAAGGAGAAGGTAATATTTAAATTTATAATTTACCTTTTATACAAAAATTCATTAATGTATTTCCTAAGTATTTACATAGAAAACCCCCAGACTAAGAAGTTGATTTTAACATTGATTTAATCCCTTGTTCAAGATGAATACCAAATACTCCATATATAATATCCACTATGGAATTAGTGTAATTGAATAAATTACTAGAGGATTTGGGTTTAAAGGTAATTATTCATCCTATTATTTATCCATAGGGATGTCACGTTATCTTCATTAAGAAGAAATATAGATCTATGATGTTGTTCTTGGATTATAGGGAAATCAATTCTATTATGATAAAGAACATGTAACATATGCCTCTATTGAAAAAAATTTCTATTACATGGATGAAAATTTTATTAATAGAAAAATATCAAAAGGAATAGAAAAAAAGTTAATTGAAAATATCTAAGGGTCATACCTTCCACCAAATCTCATTCACAGAGGCCCCCCAGAATAGAGTTGGTGAAATGAGTGGACTTTTGCATCCAACGACATTATGTTGGCCTAGAAAATAGGGTCACCCAACTCCATTGTGTAGTACAAACCTGCACATTAGCATACGTGATGTACCTATGTGATCCGACATCTTCCCACATGGTCCCATTTTTTCCAATAACTAGGACCCTAAGGCTCCTCATTTAGATGATGAAAATCTTGAAGGACTCCCAAAGCTCTACTCACCATATTCATTCTTTTATGCCATCATAAACCTTCCAGGAAGATCTTAGAAACTTGAGATAATAATGAATTAATGGGGGTAGTGGAAGAAAATTCTTTTTAGGTCTTGAAATACATAACACTAGCATGAGAAACCCTCTCCCCTATAATTGAAATATGCTAGCAAGAGATCCCCTTACCAAACTTGGATCTTGTGTGTAGTAAAATGACCCTAGTAATACTCGAGCCAATTTCAAATACCATTGCATTGAAATGATTACAAGGAATCAAATCTATAAGGAATAAGAGTTTAGTATTTTAGTAAACCAGATACATAAATGAGTCTTTTATTAAAAATAAATACACTAATTACAATATATTTTTTTATTTCATGGATATTAATTTCATTCCATTTACCATATCCTTTCATATCATTCTTAGTACACTTCATGGATTCTTATGTAAAGTAAAAAAAATAAGGGTGAGATCAAATTCTCAGTGAGGTCTAATAATAGTAGAAGTAATAAGGAATCAATGAGAATAATTATTATGGAACGGTAAAAAAATGAAAGCGCATTCCATGTAATCAATAAACTGGAGGGATATAAAATATAGAATGGTAATACTATATCAAAAATTCCATATAATCAATAAACTAAATAGAAAAAAAATATTTCAAGGTAGTAACTGAAAACACATTCCATTCAAATAACTAGATAAGTCATAACAAATATGGAAAGAAAAATAATTGAAACACATGCCATTTAATCATTTAAATTATATTGAAATGCATCCATAGTTATGTTGATACAAATTCTCATGGATAAATAAAAATAGAATCTAAACAAGGGAAATGCCTAATTATTGGACACCGTGTATCCTAGGTATAAGGTACCTTAATATTCAAGACGTTTCATAATACTTTTTATAACATACTAGGTCAAAAACATAGTAGCTTAGTAAAACTAATTGATTCATACCATGAGACTACTGATTCATAGAGAGGATAAATATAAGTGGGCCCCACCCATGTCGTACCAGTCCAAATAATTCCTCATATATCAAATAATTGATTTAATTCAGGAACAATGTGCCTTATCAAATATCTATATTGAATTGAGGATACATATTTATCAATATTTTTCTATATATTAAATAACTTTAAAAGTGAACACCGTTTGTAAAAATGGTATATAGTTTATGAAATAATCAAATCCATGACTAATGATATGAATATTTAGGGTAAATTCAATGTTCCATGATCATAATAAGTTGAATAATTCAATGGGACTAACAAAGAAATAAAGGTAGTGAATTTCAATATTATCCTTGTTCAAAGGTGTCATAAACCATCTAGTGGAAAAATAATAATGGAATCAATACAACATATTCCAAGTGGAGTAAAATAAAGGGTTGTTATCATTGATGAAAGTAAATGTTGTAGAAAGTACTTTCAAACACATTCTTGAGTAAAATATCCTTTTTATTTTGTAAAAAAATTTAACTTTTTTTCATTGAAAATAAAATAGGAAATAATTTTATTAAAAAATTAATAATTTAAACATGAAAAGAAATATTCAAAGAAATGACAGTGGGTAAATATGTACTTGTCATATAAGGTAAAAAGAGCATTCTTGTTATAAGGAAAATAGTTAGAAAAGTGCCTTATTCATAAAGATAAAATAAGATTACTTTGGAAAAAAATTTAAAAGAAAAAAGGGTAAAATTTTTCTTAATAAATAATTTTTTGAAGGTTAAAATAATTTAAAACCATTTTAGAAAATTGAGTCTTCAAATGAAAATAAGTTCTTCAATTAAATAAGGAAATGAAGTCTGGTTTTCTTAAAAACATTTTATAATACTTTTTGATTACCAAATAATAGAAAAATGGAAAAAATAATTAAAAAAAGTTATGAATAACCATTTGATAATGAAATTAAATGTTTTATTGAACAATTTTCATATAATTCCCTTGAGTTAAAATTCAAGTGTAAATAATCTCGAATAAAATGAGATTGTGAAGTATAGCCTTGAAAAGACCATAACATTGAAGTGATAATAAAATAAATTATGTGTATCAAATATATATCCACATATAATATATTTAAATAAATATATATATATTCAAAATAATTATACACATAATCATAGAATATTAATGACAATAGTGATGTAATATAACCCAATGAAAAGGAATTGAGATATGAAATTTTTTTACAACAGAGTAATTTTAAGTTCAAGTACCCTTAAGTGAAATAATTCAAATAAAATCTCAAAATATCATGAATAATGAATTAATTATTATATTACATGTCAAATTATAATTATATAAACCATATATAATAAATAAGGTGCATAATAATAATGTATGGCTCTAATAAAGAAAATTGAGATGAAGACTCATACCACTGTGGTAACATATTAATTGGAAGACCAAAAAGTAATAAAAATAAAATGAAACATTTAAATACAATTATTATAGAATAATTAGTTATTTATTATATCAAAATAGGTAGTTGGTACACCACATAAAATAATTATGTTGTGAAAATGGTGTATGCCTCACGGAAAGAAAGGTGAGATAAGAATCTCTTACCCTGCATTTCCTTTTCAGGTGAACGTCTTCTAAAATCATCTATAGTCAATTAAAACAAGTCAAAAACTTACATTAGAACCATATTAATATTTTTAATATCATATATAATCTTATCAAAGTATATTATTACATTGTGTAAACAATTATTCCTTATTTTCACTATTTTAGTTGTTAATTACCAAGTTTTTCGAGTATGTTTTGACTTGTTATTTGTTGTTATTAATAATCATGTAATGGATTCATTGTCTCAATAATTTAAAATTTGATATAAATATTATATATATTCCATATTTATATATACATATTTAATAATACATAAAATTTATATATAGTAAATAAAAGGCACCATTCATGCAGATGGTAGTCCGTACATATGCATAAACATTACTTTCATTTAATTTTTGTACTTAAGATAATGAAAAGTATATAGAATATATTAATATGTATATTATAATTACTGTATAATATTTATTTTATATATTTAATAGATTTTTATTAAAATCATCTTTTATACATTCCATGTATAGCATTAACAAATCACATTTCTTTGAGGAGGCGGTAGTCCACACATCCACAACTGATGTTATCGTGTTCCCACAAAATGTAAAGCATAATGTTTTGTGTTATATAAAAATTAATTAAGAATAAGAAAAATCATATATATATAATATATAAACATATTTTCTGTCAAAATTTCCAATCATGAGAGGTGGTAAAGGTAAAACAAACGACATCGTTTCATGAGGCAGTAGTTTGTCATACACAAATGGTAAATTAATTACTAATTAGATGGTAGTATGTGTTGGTGTAGTTATAAAATTAAATATAAAAACATATAATTATATTTATGAAACCTTTTTATTGTTTAATCATGGAATAACAGTAATTGAATGAGTGGAGAATGAAAATAAAACAAAGGATCTTAAGGAAGGATGTTACCTCTTCTTTAGGTAACTCATTTTAGTTTTTGCAAAAGGGATTCCTTAGATGAATTTATTCAAAAAGTGAGGACTATAGGTTGATTGAATTAATTTTGAGGATATATTTTGGTACATATTGTTTGATCAAATGTTTCTTGAGAGGTGTAAGGTATTGATATGGGTGAGTACTGTTTTATAGTTTAGGAGGAGGGGCATTCTAGTAAATTTCAAAAAAGGTAATTCCACCCATGTTTTTCACATGAAAAGTGGATAAAATAATGAACCAATTTTTATAAAATGTATTATATGATCATATATTAACATAAAATATCCTTTGGATAAGTTTCTAGATCATTTTAGCCCTTATTTTCATGGTCCAATGCCCTATTAAGATAATTTTTTCCTTAATCATAGTAACTAATTTTAATTAATTTCACTTTTATTTTCTACAAAAAACTAATTTTACCATATTTAAAATTATAAATTATTATTATTTAAAATATGGAATCAATTTTTCCAAATTATGATCCTAGAAATGAAAGAAATTAATTTATAACTAATCCTGGAGAGGAGACGATAATGCGGGTTTTTAAAGTAAAAATGTTCAAAAAATTTCTTGGTATGTATATCCAATTTCAAAGTAAAATTATTTCCAATGATCTAAATTGGGATATATTATGTAAAATAGATCATATAATATATTGAAATAATTAAAAATAAAATTTAACCTTATAAATAAATAAGACGAAAAAGTAGTTTTGAATTATAATTAAGTAATTTTCACTATTCCTAAAAATTAAACATTGTATAAAAATACAAACAATTAAGCCTAAGATTATTTTTTGGTTTTTTATTTAAAAAAATTAGTTTATTTTTTAATATTAAATTTATAAAATTTCCAATAAAAATTATTTCAAATAGGTTCTCTATTAAAATGTTAT
Organism: Viscum album; assembly: GCA_963277665.1. Classification (NCBI taxonomy): domain Eukaryota; kingdom Viridiplantae; phylum Streptophyta; class Magnoliopsida; order Santalales; family Viscaceae; genus Viscum; species Viscum album. The sequence goes on from OY728138.1 coordinate 39,193,792, forward strand.
AAATGTACCTTTATAAAAATATATGTTTTTCATTTGTAAAATTGGGTTTATTCTCATCTTATGCCTATAAAATTTATTTTATGAATGTAAAAAAAATTGTGGAATATATAAAATATTTATTACATTAATATAAAAACTAATTGTGATTAATTTAATTTGTCAAAATAAAACTCCCTTGTGAACATAAATACATTCCTTTATATTATATTGGTTTTTATATCCGTTTCTAATTAATTACTAACCTATGAATTCATTTTATATTTTTATAACCCACATATTTTCATATATTAATTTATACTATAAATAACCACTAATTTAAATTATTTTTTAAATATTATTTTATTTAATAAAATTCTTTTATTAATATATTTTTGTTCTCTAAAACTCGGACTTTCGTGTAAAGAAAGTCATCAAAGAAACTCGTTGTTTCGTGGGACACACGCTAACTCATTATCACATGCATTGGAATCAATATCATTGGTTAATTTTATTAAAATGGTACATATATTTTAATGTCTTAGTATATTATATTCCCTTACACACTTGTTGTTGCATTCCATACATGTTATTTAATAGAATGTTCTTATTTTAGAATTTTGTGGTGTTACGTTCTCCCCTACATAATTAAATTGTGTCCTCATAATTTAAACACTAAATGGGTAATAAATTGATTAATATTTTTGATTTTTAAATCCCACATCATGAGATGGGTCTAAAAATTTTCCTCTAGAAAAGAGAGAATGGGAAGTACAAAGGTCACATGGACTAACATATTACTAGGTATCTAAGTAGGAGAACATTAGTGGAAATTAGAGATACGTACATAGAGGAAAAGAATAAATATTTATAGGGAGTGATTGAGGTCACCAATAATAAAAAATTAAATGATCAATTGAAATTTTAGGGCCTCAAAGCCATAAATCTGTGATGATTTAAATGTCCATTTGTTCAAAAAATATTAATGTATTAGGAAAACATTTTTTTCTGATAATTTTACTAATGGTGAGTAATTATTTTACATTATATGAATATAAGATAATATTATTACTTAATATTTTTCTATAAACACAATTTCTATCCATTGTTTCTCTTTGGTAAATTACGAATTCACCCAAAAATTAACTTTAATTCATGAATAACTAAAATAAACTCTTAACAAATTATAAGACCCACAAATTTTTTCCATTTCTATTAATATTCTCCAAAAACCAATAACGTTAATATATTAATATATAAACCTAAAAAGTAACACTACATGTTCATCATTAATACATTTTAATCAGATTTTTTAACTAAAAACAATAAATTATTAACCAAGATATTTCATCGGTTAGTGGTTGGTGTTAAACCCTTATCATCCTCTAGTCATGGGTTCAAGCCTTGGGGACCTTCAAAACATGATGAGTAGTCACCTAGCATATAGGTTGTTCATTTCTAAAATGTGAATAATATAATTCCAAAATAAATATAATGTACATCCTTGGAATAAGGTTAATCAATAAATAGTGTTTTAACAAATGTTTTAAATAGAAACCAAATACAAAAATATTTCATCCATTTATTTATGCATAGGTACTTACTTGGTCTAGAGTTTATCCATAATATCATTTGTAATATTTTTAAATAATGATACATTATATTTAATCTAAAACACCATTGTTTTATCCTAGGTCATTGTTTTATCTATTCAAATCCATCATAATGGATTGTAAAGAAAATTTTAATTATCCTCATCATTTCCCCTGGGAATGTCCAACAAGGTGTGTTTTAGGGCCCATTTTCATTTACTAGGTTACACTCAATTTAGGCTCAACGCACTATTTCAAATCTATTAGCCCTAGGTAAATCTGTGCCAAAACCACGTCCACTTGTAGTATCAAAATAGGTATGTATATCTAGGAAAACCAATATAATCTATACCGTAAAAGATTGTAGGATTTACTTATATTATTACCCTCAAATTCTACCTCAAGGTTATATTTTCTGGTCTTTGTGTCCCTAAATTTAGTTCCCAAGGTTTCTACTAAACTTTATTTAATAGCAACTGTAGTGTTCTGACTCCATTATTCCCCAATCCAGTGTCTACAACCATTACATTATAATTATTAAAAGGAATTAAATCTAAAAGTATTGAAGTGTTTAGTACTCTTGGTAAACTAGATACATACATTATTCTTGTATTTCAAATAAATAAACTAATTACAACCTAATTTTTTTATTTCTTGGTTAATAACATTATTTCATCTAGTGTATCCTTGCATATAATTCATAATACACTTCATGGATTCCTAGGGAAAGGAATAGAATAAGGGTGATCTCAAATTCTTAGTAAGGGAAAAGAGTAAGGGAATAAATAATGAATAATTGAGAATATTTATTATGGTAAATAAATAACTAAACATTCATGACATATAATCAATAAAACAAATGTATAAACAATATATAAAGGTAATAATTGAACACAAATTACATATAATCAATAAACTGAATACATAAACAATATGCGATGGTAATAACTAAAGATGCATTCCATTTAAATAACTAGTTATAGAATAAACAATATGTCAAGTAAAATAACTAAAGAACATGTCATTTAATCAATGAATTGAGAATGAAATGAATCCATAGATATTCTGACAAAAAATCTCATGGATAAAGAATAATAGAATCTTAATTTTGGAAATTCTTAATTATTGGATTCCTTATTTCATAGGTACATGTTACCATTACCAAGAAAACCATTCACAAGATGGTTTATAACATATTGGGTGAAAACCCATTACCTTAGGCTAGCCAACTAATTCATCCCATGAGACTACCGATTCATCAAGGGGCTATCTATAACTAGGACTCACCCATGTCATACCTTTTCAAATAATTCCTCAAATAGAAAATAGTCAATTTAATTCATGAACAGTGTGCCTTTTCAAAAATCTATATTGAGTAAAGGATACCAATTTATCAATATTTCTCCATATATAAAATAACATTCAAATTGAACACCTTATTTGAAAATGGTATATGGTTTAGCCAATAATCATATCCATGATAAATTATATGGATATTTACGGCAAATTAGATATTCAAATATCATAGAAACTTAAATATTTTAAGGGGACTAACCAAGAAGACGAGGTAGTGAATTTCAATAATACCATTGGTAAAAGGATTCATAAACCATAAAGAGGAATAATAAGGTATGTATCAATACAACATATTCCACGAAAAGTAAAATAAATTATTTTTTTGATCAAGAAAATAAATTCTATAGAAATATCTTTTTCACTCATTCTTAAAGAGAATATTCATTTTATTTTGTAAAATATTGTGGATCTAATTTTCATTGAAAATATGTTTTGAAAAAATTTTCTTTATGAATAAATCTTTTAAACTTTAAACTAACTACGTGAAAAAATGATTTTTGGTAAATTAGTACATGTTGTACGTGGTAAAAAGAACATTTCTTTTACAAGGTAAAAAGATAAAAAAGATCCATTTTCAAAAAGAGATAAGAAGATTCATTTGAAAAAAAATTGAAATAAAAAAATGATAAAAATTTATTTAATAAATCATTTTGGAAAGGATAAGAAATTATTTTAAACTTTTTTTTAAAAATTGGTGTTTTAGAATAAAACAGGTTCTTTAACCAAAGAAGGATATGAAGCCATGTTTTCTTTAAAGAATTTTCTAAAAAAATTTGAGTACCAAATAAATGAAAAATGGTACCAATAATTAAAAAAATATCATGAATAACTAGAGTATATGATAATAAATGTTTTTAATAAAAATGGTTATATAATGTTATCTAATGTGAATTCAAGTGTAAACAATCCCGAATAAAATGAGATAGTGAAGTAAACCCTTGAAAAGACCATAATGTTGAAGTGATGATCAAATAGATTTTGGGTATAAATCTTAGATTTGAATAAGAGACGTGTAAATACATCAATAGATATTAAAATTAATTATACACATAATAATATAATATTGATTACAATGAGGTAGTAATATATCTCAATGAAAATGAATTGAGTTATGAAATTTCTTTTCCACATGGTAATTTTATGTTCAAGTCCCCTTAGATGAAATAATTCCAATTAAAACTAAAAATATCATTAATAATGATTTATTAAGGATATAAAATATCAATTTATAATTATTTACACCATATATAATAAATTAGGTGCACAACAATAATGTATGCCTCAAATAATGGAAATTGAGACAAAGTCCCTTACTAATATGGTAACATATGAATTAGAAGATCCAAAAGTTATAATAATAAATTGAAACATTTAAATACCATGAAAATAGATATATAATGATATATTATTTCAAAATAGATAGTATTTACATGACACAAAATATGTAAGTGGTGGAAATGGTGTATGCCTCACAGAAAGAAAAGTGAGACGAGAATCTCTTACCTTATGTTTTCTTTTTGGGTGAACATACTCTAACATCATATATAGTGGTTTAAAACATAGAATAAATTATAGTATAACCATAATAATATTTATAATATCATATATAATATTATTATAATATCTTGTTACTTGTTATTTAGTAATCTTTAATTATTTTCACTATTTCATGTGTTAAATTCGTAGTTTTTCAGTTATGTTTTGACGTGCTACTTGTTGATACTATTAATTATGTAATGGATTAATAATATATATAATTTAATCCATGATTTATGTATAACATATATTCATTATATATTTATTTATAATAATCCATAAAATTTTGAGATAGTAAATGAAATGCATTGTTCATAGAGACGGTAGGTCGTACATGCAGGTGAACACTACTTTCATTTCTTTTCCATATTTAAAAGAATGATGAAGAGTAAATGATATATATTTATATGTATATTATAATTATAGTATAATATTTATTTCATATATCTAACATTGTTTTATTAAATCCATCATTTATACATTCCATTATAGTGTGAACAAATCACATCGCTTTGAGGAGTTGGTAGTCCATACTTCTAAAAATGATGTTATCGTATTCCCAAAAAATGGAAAGCATAAAGAATTGTTTTATATAAAAATTAAAAAATAATAAAGACATTATAAAGATCATATATATCATATATAAATATAGTTTTCATCATAATTCTCTACCATGATAGGTAGTAAGGGAAAACAATTGACATCATTTCGTGAAGAGGTAGTTCTCCGTACGCAAACATTGAGTTCGTTACCCATTAGATAGAAGTGTGTGTAGGTGTAGATGAAAACCTTAATTTAACAAAGTATCATTACATTGATTATAATTTATTATTATTTAATCTTTTAATAATTATAATATAAGGATTGGATAGTGAAAATAGAATAAAAAATCTTTAAGAAAGATGTTACCTCTTCTTTGGGTAACTCCTTTTGGTTTGCATCAAAGAGCTTCCTTGGATGGATTTATTCCAAAATTGGGAATTATAAGATTAGTGGGAAATTTTAAGGAGATATTTTGTAATATATTTTTCAAGCCAAATAGGCTTTATAGGTGTAAGTAAGTCGGAGGGATGTGTGCCTTTTTATATTGGAGGAGGTGTGGCATTCTTGTAAATTTTTTAAAACGGAATCACACCCATGTTTCCTATGATAAGTGGACCCAATAATGAAACACATTAAATAAAAGGGAGTATAAGGTCAAAATAATAATATAAAGTGACCTTTTTACAATTTTATAGGTCATTTAATCCCTTAATTTGAAGGTTTAGTCCTTTGTTAGGCTATTTTTTCTCTTAATCATTGTAATTATTTATAATTAATTTCACAAATCTATTTTCTAAAAAAACTAAGTTGAAATTATTATAAAATATAAATTATTATCATTCCAAATATGGGATAAATTTTTTCTAAATTAAAATAACATAATTGGTTTAAATTAATTTAAAATTAATCCTATGCACGGGACGACAATGTGGGGTTTTTAAAGTAAAATCGTTCAAACGTTTGGTATGTTTTTTTATCTAATTTCAATGTGAAATTGATTCCAATGTCCTAAATTGGATTAACCAACGTTAAATTTATCTTATAAAGATTAAAAAATATAAAGAATATAATTTATCCTTATAAATAAATTATATGAAAAAATAGTTTTGAATTAAAATCAAGTATTTTTCCCTATTCATCAAAAAATAAAAACTCACCGAAAAATATTCAAAATTCACCCTAAACTCATTTTTATGTTTAAATTTAACAAATAAAGCATATTGATTCATAATTAATTTATCAATGTTCAAAAAATTGGATTTAAAATAGGTTTTCTTTTAAATGGTGGTAAATGTGCCCTTATAAAAATATATGTTTATATGTGTAAAATTGGGTTTATTCTCATGATAAAAAATTTATCAATATTCTAAAATCCATTTTATATTTTGATAAATCATATAATTTCATAAGTGAATTTACATTATTCATAACTACTAATATGATGTATTGGTTATTTCTTATTATGTTAAATATTAATGTTCTATTAATATATTGTTGTTTAGTAAAACTCGGTCTTGAGTGTAACACAATTCATAGAAGAAACTGATTATTGTGTATGATGCACGAAAACTCAATATTGCATGCATTTCAAGAAACATCATTTGTTAATTTTATTAAAATAGTAAATATATTATAATATCTTGGGATATTATATTCCCTTACATGCTTGGTGTTGCATTTCATACACGTTATTGAATACAATGTTCTTACTTTAGAATTTCAGGGTGTTACTTCATGTGAGATCCTTTTGAGAACACCTAAGGAGACCCTTAGAGCATATAATAAAGTCTCACCCAAGTTATTTTTTCCCAGGTCATCCATCGCAAAAACACTTCTAGCACACATAGGCCTACCCATGAGAACTCCTTCCAATCTCCCTTGATCTACCATGGGAGAGGCCTCCTTGGATTGACCAGCTTATACACTATGTTATCCACCACTAGTGACCTCTCCCAATATATGAATAATAAGTCTACTTTTCCATTGGATCCAACATATGAGGAGGACCAAATTGTAACCTCCACCAAAACCTCCAGACAAGAATATTCATCACTAGAGGCACACCAGTATGTCTCTGATTTGGATATGTGTTCCATCAGCCAGATGTGTCCCTCACTTGTCTAACCTAACAGGTGGGGTTCTCAGGATGCATGTGGATATTATTTCATTTGTTCATGAGGACCTAGTCCCTAGGGATTCTAGAAGGGATCTCTTATTTTCAAGTATGTGGTTTAAGTCCATGTCCTTATCTCTCCATCTTTGAGGGTAGGGACCTCCAGTTCTAGTGGGTAGGGTTATGATCATGCTTAATTTTTCATTTGAATATTAGTGAATTAACCTCCTCACTTCTCTAGAATAAATTTTACTGGAACCCATCCTATAATGAGCCCTTATTCTTTCTTTCATCACCTATCTTGATTCATTCCATCCCCCTTACCCATACCCATGGTCAATAGCTAAATAGATCAACAAATGTGACTATCACAGTTATGAAAATATTAGGGGATATGGGAATCTTGAAGCCCTTTTTCTCTCCCTTTGGTCCTAGGGAATAATGAAGGGAGGGAAAAAGTACCAGATCCCACTCAATATCCCTCTACCTTTGGGATTTGGCTTCATCCACCAGTGGATCAAGAATATTAATTGGTTTCTCAAAACTACAACTTTCTCTTCTTTCTCACGCCGAACTTGAATCACATGGGACTAGAGGTTGGTGGTGATCATGATATCTGCACAATCCCAAAAACATTAGGGAATCAACCTATATTTTATAATCCCTAATCCCTAACCTTTGTGAATCATTCAAAGTGAAATACCCAACCATATGGTCCTCCTATTTGGTATAATACCTAACCATAACCAAACTCACCCAAATAATCATTTCAAGTGTAATGCCCAACCAGTCAACATAATCCTCCTTAGAAATAAGTCCCAACTATTTTACCATTCTAATTCAATAAGAAAACTTTATAGTAGTAAAACACAACCAAATATCCCAGATAATTAGGTAATCCTCATTAGAAGTATTCCCTAACTCCATCGTCTATAAGGGGAACAATCCACTATGATACAAACTTTTATGGGGCCTCCATAGTCATGGGTCTTCACCACCAAACAATGTCGTAATTGATTCCCATTCATATGAGATACGTAGGAATACTCCCTGAGGTCCAAACCCAACACCTTATATCAACTATAATTATCTCCAGGTTGCATTAGAAATAGGATCTTATCAAACCTGGGATCCCATGTCCCTTCCATGATCCCTGGGATGCTTTAGCATAAGTACCACACAAAAACTTTTCTTGGAATAATTCACCTATATGGCAATCTTACATAACATTAAACTTCATAGTTTGGTCCTTATCACATGAACATAAAAGGTTTTATGTGACCCATTAAGATGAATTGAATTACATGGATTCTGGTTCCTTTCAAGAGGATATATAGGAATCCCATTTATGGGTCTGATACTGACATCCAAACAACTCTCGTCTCCCTGGATGATGATACCATTCAGATAACCCCACTGTATGGATCTAAACTAGCATCATAGTGGTATCAAAAAAGAAATCTATAACCATTTCAAGAGTGGTTACCGTGTATTTAGACCCTTGGATACATATAGATATCACTATCGATGAAGAATATCATATAAATATGGATGATTCAAAATTCCATACATGTTAATACTTTATTTTTAAATCAAGGGTGCACCACGTCACACTTGAGAAATATTGAAGGATTTGTGAACATATATTAAATACATATGAGAGTCCTAGAGTAGGAAAAAATTCCCCCCACAAGTATGTGACAAACCTGACCTCCCATACTTTCAACCAATGTGAGTTCATAAGTATGGTTGGATAAATCTCCCAACGAGCATGTTCCTTTGGAAATAAATTGTATGAGTTATCATGGATATGAGAACTGTTGGGTTCTTCCAATTTCGTGAATAAATCAAATTTAAACCCACCCTAAAAGGTCATGGGTGTGTGTGTCTAATGTTAAGGTTGTTCCACTAACACAAAAAAATGTAATTCCAACCCAACATGGCATTATGGTATGAAACAAAAATGGTGAACCCATCATGAATCCTTATATAAGGTGATGGTTTTACCCACCAATCAAGATCCTTTTGTTCTCAAAATGAATGAGGTCCAACTATACAATAAATTGTTTATGTATTTGTTTAATGAGATGCTTATTTGATGGTGTTTTTTTGTTTTTTTTTTGTCACCTATATTTCAGGAACTTTTAAAAAGACCTCCCCTTATTCCAAATGATGTCATACCAACTCTCATAGATGTATACCCCAATAATTCATGATGGGTTCCCATCTAAGAAGAGGATTTCATCACTGACCCAGTGACTTCAAGGCTGGGTCTTCAATGTGTTGGTTTAAGTGTATCATCATAATGGAACCATCCCGACCTTGTAGGCTTCCTAAAAGTCCGTCTATCTTATAGATCCCCACCATTTGTTCACTCATCTATAGTCGTTGGACTAAATTTAGATGAAACTAATCACCATATCCATCGATTGTAGGAGCTTATCCATAGAATTAAATAATTATTCCCTCCATTATCTTAGTGAGGGGGATAAAGAGGCCACATAAGGCCTTATCCAGAAGACAAAGTGGTCCTTCCATGGGGATCCTACCATTAATTGTCTCACATTAGAAAGATGAGGGTTTTTTCCTTGACCGTATAGCCAAGTTCGTTCTGACTTTGGCACGAAAATGGCCCACTGGGGGAAGATACCAGTCAATAGGGAGTAGTGAAACAACTATTCCCCCTCCATAAAAACCCACCAATCCAATTTGGTGGGAAATGTGAGTATGAAAAAACACCTACCTGCATCAATCAAGCATGCCAGCAGACTCATTTGGAATCCTTCAAAGAATCCCACCAATAAAATATATTTTCAAACAACGAGTGAAAACAAACACCTATTCATGACCAAAAATATCACAATTCAAAGTTATTGTAAAATATTGAATAGTAATAAACACATACCCACATTAACAAATCAATCCAACACCCTCATCTAGCAGGGTTTAAAGAAGTAAATTGATCATGTTTGGTAGCAAACCGCGAGCAAGAACACAAACCTGAATTCATTTATCAAACCTTCCAGCAGTCTTGTCTGTAAGCATCGGTAGAATCCAATCATAAATTTTCAGTGATAAATAGTGTGAAAAAACAAATATCTACCTCCACACATGATTACTATTAGTATATACCAATATGAAATTAAATATAGAAGGAGGCACATAACCTTCCTTGAGACATGAAATGAGAATATATCCTCATTCAAGACACAGATGTCACCAACCATATCCTATTAATGGTGAAATAGTAGATTAAAATCAAATCCCACATCTTGTATACCTTACAAGGTATTATAATGGTGACTATGGCAGTGAAATAAGTTGAAAACACTACTCTGCCACCACAATTGGGGTGACTCGTCAGCATGTTACTCCAGAGAAGATACATTCCTTTGCTCCCTTCTAGGGGGGTTATGGGTAATGCTCCCCCTTAATATAAGTAAAACTAGAACAGGTCCATACTCCAAATCCAATTATAGGTAATCGTCTTATTCTAATGACCACACGAGGGGAATAAAAATATCTACCTCATGAAAACCACTTTCCCCCAACAAGTACCCCCAATTTCTTGTAAGAAGGAATCCAAAAGGAAGCCTTACCAGAGAAGAATTGATGGTGAAGAGTCTATCTTAAATCTATCTCTTCTTCATATTGTAATTCTTGAATCCCTCAAATGCTTATCTACGTAAGATCAAAATCATACTCGCATGTTACTAAACTACAGGGATAGTATAAGTAATACTGAAGATCCTCCCAAGACACTTCACCTTACAGGATTATATCATGCCCACAATCTAATTGTTCTCAAGATCCCATATCCTTATTATTATCATGATAAAACTCCATGTGACCAAAAGATTAAATATTAAGAGGGTCTTTCCCTTACTATAATCCACCTTGATAGTCCATCCCATGATGATGTTCACTACGAATGTTTTCTCTGCAATAGTGTTTCATTTCAACAAAATTGTCTTTCACTTGAAAATATAACAATGGGAAATCCATCTTATTGTGGGGAACTTGGGAAAACAATTTCATTCATATATGAGGCTTTATCACTAACCAATGAAATCCTTTCTCTCCTGGAAGATATCCCAAGGTGGCAATCATTCTTCGAACCACCCTTGGGTCATCTTCCTTCTAGTATGATAGAGGAAGTCCCTATAAATATTTCCACTTAAAACAAATTAGTAGAGAAGCATAAAATTTTTTTGTACTAGGTTAAGGAACTTATGAAAAAATACTATAAAAAATAATTGAGGCTTCAGAAATAGGTCATTAACGATGATGTTACAGTATTGTTCTTGCCATTAGCCTCTCCACATTATAGCAATCTAGAGGTTTTTCAGAAGATTGTGTACATGAAATATGCATCAATATATGTAACACTTTTCATCACTTGATAAAAATTTCATTACACTATGATGAGTATTAAAGTCACATCAATGTAATATAAGGGATAAAATTCCATGTTGACTTGGTGGCTCTTCTAGAGGCATGATGTCCAAAATTGGGGGATCATTAAGGATCCCTTTAGTGTGTGTGCCACAATGTGTTAAATGAATCATGTCACCCAATATCATATACCCTATCTAGTGTTCATGTAATGGGATGGGGTTATCATGGAGTGTTACATTTCACTGTCCTCCCCAATCATTATATCCTTCTAAATATGACAGCATTCTATGTTATATTTTTAGGTCACCTTCAACAGAAAAACTCTGATTTCAGTAGATGATATGAACAATAAAAAGTTTTGGAAATGACTCTCACCAATGTAGAGATACAAGATAGTAGGCTATTGAATGAATTTTTCATCAAAGATCAAAAAAATTAGAGCAGGACACCTGCTTAATTGAAGTTATTCATCAGATAGCACATATTTCCTAGATGGCACAAAGGTTTTTGGAAGAAATTGGTTAAGGTGGAACTTAAATGTTGCACCTAAAACATGTTCGAACGTAACTCTTTATAATTGTAACACCCGAGATTTTTATGAGTAATATTTTGTTTTTATATATCATCAAAGGAATCTTTCACTACATACTAGCTTGGCTTACTTTACACGCAATCGCGACCTTCCTCGATAGCTTGCGTCGTACGCAATACTGAGTTTCACTACACAACGATATGCTATAAAAATATTATTAAAACTAGCCGTTATGAATAGTAATAACCACTTTTTGAAATTTTATAAATTTTATTTTCCAAAATGGTCTTCATTTTTGGATTCGGAATACCGAAATTAGACTAGGGTGAAATTTTGGTATTTTTCTGAAAACATTCAATTTTTTATGAATAGTGAAACTACTAAGTGGTAGGTTAAAAACTAAATTTTGCATAAAACATAATTTTACAGCTTCTGTGAATGTAATTTCAAAAATCCGACAGACACGGTTGATATCAGTAAGTAAAATGTGGTTCAATGAGATAAAAATAATTTTTTGGTGAATAGTAACTTTTTACTTTTTTTACCGCGGTTAATAGTAAACAGGGTCACTAAGGGTAAATATGATATTACTATTACCCTAACACATGTCCTAATTTTATTGGATAAGTTTAATTCAACCAAAAACAAACTTAGGAATAAAATACGACCATTTAGGCCCACTTGTATTAGATTAGGACATTTATTATTAATTTATTTAAAGAAGGGTTAAAATAGTTAAAATCAAAGTTTAATAAGTAAATCATTTTTAATATGGGGTTATACATAAGATAAATTCGACTATAAATATTAATTAGAAAGATAAAAAAGATTTCATACATAATGGTATTTTATTTATAATTTTTAGACATTAAATAATTTAATTTATTTATGATACAATGATGATGTAGTAATTATCTTATTAATGAAATATTGACATAATTGATGTTATAAACACCAAAATAAATGTAATTTGAGACTTTTTATGAATCCCAATAATTTTCTAGGTTACTATGATATATTATTGTTGATTTAATCAACTTGTTTCGAACATATAATTCTGTTATGACTTTCACAAAAATCATATATCAAATAGTGTCAAAATTGACACAAAATAGTTTTTAAATCAAATATTATATTATTAATTGTTATTTTATTCCTAAAAATCTAAGGATCGGCCAAATGACTTAGATAAGGATATATATATTAATAATAAACAATTTGGGGTTCTTTTGGCATGTTATAGTAGGTGTATTAACCATATAGTGTAAGAAAACAAAAAGACACGGTAAAAGTTAAATTATTTAACTTAGATTTAAATTTAATTGATAAGGTTAAAATAATAACCTAAACATGTCTAAATCCTATTGGTTGATAGTATTTAGACCCATCCCCACTTTAGCTTCGAAATAATACCCTTTGGAACCATTATAAACCGATTTGGACTTTAATATAAAATAATATTTTGAGATATTCCTAAGGTGCCCCTCTCCTCCCTTATAAAAGGGCACCTCCTCCCCCTCCTCCTCACACCAATTTGAGCACTCAAGCTCGGAAAACCCCTGAACTATAACGACCCATAATTTACATACATTGTTAATACTTCAAAATTGAAGCAAACTTATTACAACATATGACAAAACCACAAAGGACCATATAGGTATAGTGTCTTTAGAAACTGGGAAACATAAACAACTGGTTCATAAATCTTCTATAGTGTCTCCCATTTATTTCATCATATCTAGGGTCCCTTTTAGCATATTCTACTTAATATCCATCTTCCTGACCTGGGGAAAAGAAAACATAAAAGGGTGAGCTCAAATGCTCAGCAAGGGCAAATAAAGGAAATAAAAATCATATCATATCTTTTTGAAAATCATAACCTGCAAAAGAGATCATAATATCTTAACATGGAATAAATCATAGAAGTGAAAATGAGATCCCCATAATCATAACATAAAACTTGAAACTTTGTTCCATGCACACATAATCATGGAAAATCATTTCTTGTTAGTCATGACTCATTGTCAGGACTATCTTAGCGGACAAAATCCATTTCTGAACCGAGTTCACTCCTCGTTTCAGTCCTGTATCACTGAACCGAAATTACCTTCCGTTCCATCCATGTCTATCTCATGAGATATAAATCTTCACCCGATGCATTGGAGGGAGATATAGGTCCCACCCATCTTATAATGAATCCTTTCTTATGTGTTCCACATAATCATAAATCATACATTATCGCATAACACATGTAACAAAAATGGGATTCTTGAAACATCATGACATCATAAAACAAACCATATAAGGTAAATGACTTCATAAAAATAATTCCCTCACAACATAATCAAATCAATGTAATAATAGTGATAAAAACAGAACCCTTTATTATCTTATATGGAAAATAATTTTGATAAAACACTTGAACTCCATTCTTGAGGAAAATATCCTTTCTACTTCAAAAATACTTTTCCTTTTTTAACATGTCATACAATTATAAACTAAAAAAAGTTGATTAAAAATAAACTTGAAAACATGTAAAGGAAGCTTCTTGGAAATAATGTTTTAAAAAATCCATTCATGCCGTATAAGTTAAAAAAACATTCTTCTCATACTTTTGTCGAAAAAGTCAAAAAGTACCTCGTACGAAAAACGACAAAAGACTCCTTTCATATCTTTTACTAAAAACTCACCGAAGGGTAAATTTGGATTTAAAAAATTGTAGGTGGATGGAAATAACATTACATATTGAGGAAACTTGGATGTGGATGATAAAATACACCCCAGTAAATACCAAAGTATAAACAATCTCGGATAAAAATGAGATTGTGATATTTTCCCTTACCTTAGGTCTGACTTGCTTTGTAAGTGTCTGAACCTCCTGTATAATGATTTAAATAATGTTATTGACTTATTCCAGAATCATAATTATTTTTATGATATCATATATGGTCATATTCTTAGCTTCTTAGTAGTAATATTTCATTGCTACTTGTTATTCGGGTGTTTATAACTTTTTGTTCTTATGTGTGTTTTGTCGAATAAATTCTTATTCTTATCTTTAGGTTATAGATACCACATTTCCAGAATGGTATTAGTGTAGTATATATCATATTCATTCATTCAATTCATTTATATAATCATTATGAAATGAAGATCATGTAGAACGAGTCGCATCACATCGTGGAGACGGTATTCCGTACGTACGCACGAGTGATGATATCGTTCCTATGATCATGGAATTGTATTGGAGTATATATATATTATTTCAGTATCAATATTACTTTATAATAATCATAAATAGTTACTCATTACACCATTATACCCATCCTTGTAAGGTGATGGTGGAAAATAGATTACACCACGGCGTGGAGACGGTATTCCGTACGTACGCACGCGCGGTGATTTCATTTTTCCATAGGATGGATAGAAGGTGAATTAGGGTTGTTTAATATTTATAATAACATATCAGTATGTAAGTAATACTGATGTTATTACATTATCATGAAAAAACTAAAGAAGAAGAAGTTGAAGAAGAAAGAAATTGAAAAGATCGGTAATGGATATTACCTCTTCTTTGGAACGCCTCTTTGAATCCTCTACTTAGGGAACTAAGATTGGTCTTTGAAGAGAACCAGGACCTCTAGGATTATTCTAGGGAAGTGGAGAAGGGATTTTGGCAGGGGTTGGCCGAGCTTGAGTGCTCAAATTGGTGTGAGGAGGAGGGGGAGGAGGTGCCCTTTTATAAGGGAGGAGATGGGCACCTTAGGAATATCTCAAAATATTATTTTATATTAAAGTCAAAATCGGTTTATAATGGTTCCAAAGGGTCTTATTTCGTAGCTAAAGTTGGTATGGGTCGCAATCCTATCAACTAATAGGATTTAGACAAGTTTAGGTTATTATTTTAACCTTATAAATTAGATTTAACTCTAAGTTAAATAATTTAACTTTTACCGTGTCTTTTTGTTTTCTTACACTATATGGTTAATACACTTACTATAACATGCCAAAATAACCCCAAATTTTATATTATTAATATATATATCCTTATCTAAGTCATTTAGCCGAACCTTAGATTTCTAGGAATAAAATAACAATTAATAATATAATATTTGATTTAAAAACTATTTTGTGTCAATTTTGACACTATTTGATATATGATTTTTGTGAAAGTCATAACAGAATTATATGTTCGAACCAAGTTGATTACATCAACAATAATATATCATATTAACCTATAAAATTAGTGGGATTCATAAAAAGTCTCAAATTCATTTATTTTGGTGTTTATAACATCAATTATGTCAATATTTCATTAATAAGATAATTACTGCATCATCATTGTGTCATAAATAATGTAAATTATTTAATGTCTAAAAATTATAAATAAAATATCATTATGTAGGAAATCTTTTTATATTTATAATGAATATTTATAGTCGAATTTATCTTATGTATAACCCCATATTAAAAATGATTTACTTATTAAACTTTGATTTTAACTATTTTAACCCTTCTTTAAATAAATTAATAATAAATGTACTAATCTAATCCAAGTGGGCCTAAATGGTCATATTTCATTCCTAAGTTTGTTTTTGGTCGAATTAAACTTATCCAATAGAATTAGGACATGTTTTAGGGTACTAGTAATATCATATTTACCCTTAGTTACCGTATTTACTATTAACCGCGGTAAAAAACGTAAAAAGTTACTATTCACCAAAAAAAATTATTTTTATATCATTGAACCACATATTACTTACTGATATCAACCGTGTCTATCATATTTTCGAAATTCCATTCACAGAAGCGGTAAAATTAAGTTTTATGCAAAATTCAGTTTTTAACCTACTACTTAGTGGTTTCACTATTCATCAAAAATTGAAAGTTTTCAGAAAAATACCAAAATTTCACCCTAGGCTAATTTCGGTATTCCGAATCCAAAAATGAAGTCCATTTTGAAAAATAAAATTTTCAAAATTTAAAAAAGTGGTTATTACTATTCATAATGGCTAGTTTTAATAATATTTTAATAGCATATTGTTATTTAGTGAAACTCAGTATTGCGTATGACGCAAGATATCGATGAAGGTCGCGATTGCGTGTAACGTAAGACAAGATAGTATGTAGTGAAAGATTCCTTTGATGATATATAAAAAAAATATTACTCATAAAAATCTCGGGTGTTACATTCTACCCCCCTTAAAAAGAATTTCACCCTCGAAATTCATCACTTTGTAACAAACAGATGAAGATACTTCTTCCTCATCATATCCTCAAGCTCCCATGTAGCTTCTTCAAGTTGGTGGTTCCTCCATAAAACTTTCACCAATCGAGTGGTCTTGTTTCGTAGGACTTTTTCGCTACGATCCAGAATCTCTATCGGTTGTTCTTCAAAAGAAAGATCTTTCTACAGCGGTACAACTTCTGAGCTGATTACATGTGAAGGATCAGGTATGTACTTTCTCAGGAGAGATACATGGAACACATAGTGAACTTGAGAGAGATTCAGTGGAAGTGCCAATCGGTAAGCTACCTTTCCAGCATGATCCAGTATTTTGAAAGGACCGATATATCTAGGGCTCAACTTCCCCTTCTTTCCAAATCTCATAACCTTCTTCCAGGGAGATATTCGTAAGAACACTTTATCACCCACTTCAAACTCTAGGTCTTTTCTTCGGTTGTCGGCATAACTTTTCTGTTGACTCTGAGCTTCTCTTATGTGTTGTTGAATAGATTTGACCTTTTCTGCCATTTCATCAACAAGATCAGGTCCTAATAGCTTTCTTTCCCCAACTTCATCCCAGCAAGTTGGAGTCCTGCATTTCTTTCCATAGAGAGCTTCATAAAGAGCCATCTGAATACTGGAGTGAAAGCTATTATTATAAGAAAATTCCACCAAAGGTAGGTGTTGATCCCAACCTCCTTTGGAATCTATAGAGCAAGCTCTCAACATATCTTCTAGGGTTTCAATTGTTCTCTCAGACTGACAGTCTGTCTGGGGATGATAAGCAGTGCTGAAACTCAACTCTGTATCCAGAGTATGCTGAAGACTTCGCCAGAACTTCAAGGTAAATCTCGGATCCCGATCAGATATAATAGAAAGTGGTACTCCATGCAATCTTACCACTTCCTTTACATATATCCTGGCAAGATGATCTAGAGAGAAATCCTCTCTAATAGCAATGAAGTGTGCAGACTTTGTAAGATGATCAACTATGACCCAGATAGCATTATTGCCTTTGGATGTTTTAGGAAGTCATGTGACAAAGTCCATAGTGATGTTTTCCCATTTCCATTCGTGTATGGGTAATGGTTGTAACATCCCCTTAGACTTCTGTCTCTCATATTTAACTTGTTGACAAACCAAGCATCGAGAGACATATTCAGCAACATCTCTTTTCATGCCATCCCACTAGAAGTACTCTTTCAGGTCCATATACATCTTCGTGCTTCCAGGATGAATAGAGAATGAAGAACTATGAGCCTCATCTCGCAGCTCCTTCTTTAATTTGGGGATGGGAGGAACACAAACCTGATTCCTGAACTTTATTATCCCATCACAATCAAGGTTGAATTCAGGAACATTTCTCACCTTCTTTTGTAACTCGACATCTTCTTTCTGTGCCTCTTTAATCTTCACATGTATAGACGGTTGAACATTCATTTGAGAAAGATAAGATTTTTCCCCTTCCATTATAATTCCAAGATCCATACTTTGTAAATCCATAAATATGGGATCTTTTGTGATCCTCATCATGGATGAACTAGCATGGTCTTGTCGACTTAATGCATCTTCCACCTTGTTTGCTTTCCCAGGGTGGTAATAGATTGAGCAGTCATAATCCTTAATCAGCTCCAACCATCTTCTTTGACGCATATTCAGCTCCTTTTGTGTGAAAATATACTTTAAACTTTTATGATCAGTATAAATATCACACCTTTCACCATAAAGGTAATTCCTCCAAATCTTTAATGCAAAGATTACCGCAGCCAACTCCAAATCATGTGTTGGGTAATTTTGCTCATGGATTTTTAACTGTCGTGAGGCATAAGCTATCACCATATCATTTTGCATAAGAACACACACCAATCCCTTCTTGGATGCATCACTGTAGATCACAAACCTTTCTCCACTACAAGGCAGTGTGAGCACAGGTGCACTGGATAACCTTCTTTTCAACTCCTTGAAATTCTCTTCACATTCCTCTGTCTAAACAAACTTAACTCCTTTCAGAGTCAACTTGGTGAGTGGATTAGATAATCGTGAAAAATCTTTTACAAAACATAGATAATATCCAGCCAAACCAAGAAAACTTCGGATCTCAGTTACTGTTGTTGGTCTCGACCATCTTTCGATAACCTCTGTTTTTGCTGGATCCACAGATATCCCCTCTTTTGAGATTATGTGAACCAAAAATGCAACTTTTTGAAGCCAAAATTCACACTTGGTAAATTTGGCATAAAGCTTCTCCTTTCTCAGGGTCTTCAGTATAATTCTCAAGTGATCTTCATGCTCTTCCTTGCTCTTTGAATAGACAAGAATATCGTCTATAAAGACTACCACAAATTGATCAAGATAGTCTCTAAAGACTCTATTCATTAGATCCATGAAGATAGCAGGGGCATTAGTAAGACCAAATGGCATCACTATAAATTCATAGTGTCCATACCTTGTACGTAAAGTTGTCTTTGGTATATCCACCCTTTTGAACCTTAATTGATGATACCCTGAACGAAGATCAATCTTGGAAAAGTATTGAGCTCCGCATAGTTGGTCAAATAATTCATCAATGTGTGGGAGAGGATATTTGTTCTTGATAGTGATCTTGTTAAGTTTTCGATAATCAATGCAGAGTCTCATTGATCCATCTTTCTTCTTAACAAATAGAACAGGTGCTCCCCAAGGTGACGCACTAGGGCATATAAATCCCTTATCAAGATTCTCTTGGAGTTGCTTCTTCAATTCCTGCAACTAAATTGGGGCCATTCTATAAGGTGTCTTTGAAATAGGAAAAGCACCCGGTACGAGTTCTATTGAAAACTCAACTTCACGATTTGGTGGAAGACCCGGTAATTCCTCTAGAAAGACATCATCAAAATCCCGTACGATGGGCATATTCTTAATCGTGAGTTTCTCACCAACCATTTGAGATAAATAACCTTCATTTAGTGGAATCAAGACCCATAAGATGGAAGGAATTTCCACTGGAAGGTTATATTCATCCTTGCATCGATAGACGATCGTAGATTGATCTAGAATATGAAATGTGACTTCCCTTCTTTGGAAATTGATATGAGCTCCATGTAGAAAAAGCCAATCCATGCCAAGAATCACATCAAATTCCACTATAGGAGGGATCACAAGATTTGCAGGAAGCACTTTCCCACAAACTTCAATCGGAGAAGAATTATAAACTTTTGATGAAACTGTTGTGCCATTAGGTGTTGTCACAGCTAACTCAACATCTAATTGTTGAGGTAATACGGTGATACCCTTAGAAAATTCTTTAGAAATAAAAGAGTGGGTGGATCCAGAATCAAATAAAACATTTGCTACTTTAGAGTGGATGGTAAGTGTACCTTTCGCCACTTTGTTATCGTACTCCACATCGCTGATAGAAATTGCATGTGACTTTCCTTTGTCTTTAGCCTTAAGATTTTGTTGACGTCGACCATCATCATCAACCCTTGGATTTGGTCATTGATTGGCATAATGCCCCATATCCTTGCACTTGAAACATTTTAGTGTAGTAGGTTCATTCTGTGTATCCCTTCCTTTGTTTGCATCATTAGACATCTTCTTCCCATTATCGCGGCATTCAAATGCCCGATGACCTTCCTTTCCACATTTGAAACATTTACATGTCCCTTTAAGACAACTCCCTCCATGTTTCTTTCCACACATTGAGCATAAGGGAAAGCTCATCTTCTTTTCAGTGTGCTCTTTAGATTTTCCTTTGAATTCCATCTTCCTCTTCTTATCAAACCCATTTGACTGATGGGTTACTCCAATCTCCATCTCGACATTGAGAGCACATCGAACGATTTCCTCGTAGCTATTGAAGTCCCTTATGGCTAACGCCCTTCTAAGACATGGTTTTAAGCCACTAAAGAATCGATCGATCTTACTCTCAGGTTGGATAATAATACCAGAAGCGTACCTTGCAAGTCTTGTAAAATTTGCTTCATAGGTACCAACAGATTCATCATCCCTTTGCTTCAATTCAAGAAACTCTTTCTCCATCTTTGTTCGGAGAATACGAGGGAAGTACTTATTGAAAAATAAGTTCTTGAACTCGTCCCATTCCATGCAATCAATTTCATCCCTTTGCCTCGTATTCTTAATAAGATTCCACCATTGATCAGCATCTCCTTCCAAACGATACACTGCTAGGATGACTTTATCATGTTCAGAACATTGAAGAACTGAAAATATCTTTTCAGTAGTACTAATCCATTGTTAAGCAACTAATGGATTAGTAGACCCGCTGAAAGAAGGTGGACGCTGCCTCATGAAGGATTCAATAGAATGTTGCTCCTTCCTTTGCTCGTTTGGAAGTCCTACATGATTCATAGCTTTAGAAAGTTGTGTGAGCATGGCTACAAGATTTTTCATTCCAGCTCCCATATCGTTTGGTTGCTCAGGGGGACAATCATTGCATTGCCTATCACCTTCCGCATTAACACGGTTCCTTCGGGTTCCAGCCATTGACTAAAACCAAGAAGAATAGTGTGAGAAACACTAATTATAATAGGAAAACCACATAATTCAAGAATAAAATTTTCATGCTTAAGGTCTTATCCTAGGTTATTCATGGCCATTTCTAAAACACTGAGATTGTGTTCTATGCTTAGACTTATCCTTAGGGTTCTTACTAAGGCTTTCACATCCTAGTTTCCAATGGTTGACTATACCTTTCCTCTAATACCAACTATAACGACCCATACTTTACATACATTGTTAATAATTCAAAATTGAAGCACACTTATTACAACATATGACAAAACCACAAAGGACCATATAGGTATAGTGTCTTTAGAAACTGGGAAACATAAACAACTGGTTCATAAATCTTCTACAGTGTCTCCCATTTATTTCATCATATCTAGGGTCCCTTTTAGCATATTCTACTTAATATCCATCTTCCTGACCTGGGGAAAAGAAAACATAAAAGGGTGAGCTCAAATTCTCAGCAAGGGCAAATAAAGGAAATAAAAATCATACACTACTAAAAAAACAGGTATTTGCGACGGGGCATTTGCGACGGGATCCTGTCGCAAATGGATTTTTGCGACGGGGGCCCGTCGCAAATAGCTCGTTGCTGAAAACGGCGTCGCAACAACACTTATTTGCGACGGGCCCATCGCTAAAGCCTTTTTTTGCGACGGGCATTCTCCCCGTCGCAAATAGTATTCCGTATTTTTGTAAAAAAACTTTTAAAATAGTTTTTGCGACGGGACCCGTCGTAAATACCTTTTGCGACGGTACCGTCGCAAAAACTATTTTTTAAAAAATATAAAAAACTATTAATAATACAAGTATTTGCGACGGGCATAGTATCCCATCGTAAATACTATAAATAGTTTTTGCGATGGGACCCGTCGCAAAAACTATTTTTTAAAAAAAATAAAAAACTATTAATAATACTAGTATTTGCGACGGGCATAGTATCCCGTCGCAAATACTATAAAAAAAATAAAAAAATAAATTATTAATAAATTATTTTAATTAATATAATAATAGAATTATAATTCACAAATAAAAATAATAAATTATTAATAAATTATTTTAATTAATATAATAATAATAGAATTATAATTCAAAAATAAAAAAATAATAGAATATTAATAAATGATTTAATTAATATAATAATATTAGAATTATAATTCATAAATAAAAAAAATATTAATAAAGTTATTTTAATTATTATAAAAATAATAGAATTATTTTACATTCAAATATTAAAATAATTCAAGTATTACAAAAAATATAATTAAATTATAATATTATAAATTTTTAATATATATATAAAATTTAATATTATAAAATATAAATAATATTATTATTCATATTAATATTGTTATTTAAAAATATAATATTATTAATATTTTATAATGAGACAGAAACTACGAATAGAAAAAAAATAATATTTTGATTTCACAAATTTTATAACATAAATACAATCTCTAATCTGAAGGAGGGGGGAGGTGGGGGATCTACAGATGGTGGTGGAGGAAACTCCATCCCTAAAGCATGAGTGAGTCGGCGCATGTACTCCATCTGCTCTTGATGCTGCTGCTGCCACCGACTCGCCTTCTCCTCGTACAGCTGCTGCTGGCGTCGACGCTCCTCCTCATGCTGCTGACGCATCTGCTCCTGCTCCTGTCGGAAACTCTCTATCTGTGCAGTCTGAGATCTCAACTGATCCTCATACTGTGTAGTAGAAGAAGATGCACGATCTCCTCTCGAGCTGGACGCCGACATCGCAGCACTGCCATAATAATCTCCGGGAGTCAGTCGAGAGCCGATACCAACTACCCGGCCCTTCTCGAAGGCATACTGGGTGGCCTGCATCCATGCCGCTTCATCAAACTGACGGGCAGTGGTCTGATCTGATGACTCATCCTGACTCTCAGGCCGGGCCTGTGATGTTGCAGCCTCATATGACTCTTATAGTTGCAATTTAAAATTAAAATTGTGAATATATTATATGTAGTTAATTTTTAAACTTGAAAATAAATAATACTGACCACGATGTGATGCTGACGATCACCTCTGAGCTCCCCAGTAGCAGGATCACTATACATCCTCCGATATACGTCGTACTCTGTAATATCGGGGTGCTCGACAGCCTATAAGAATAAAAAATAAACTGTTAATATTTACAGTTATATAAAATATTTATAAATAATGTACGTACCAGATGCTGTCTATGAGTACTGAAAGAACGACTCCCAGCTCGATGAGTCACCTCCTGTCTCCCCCGATTCTGCCTCCCCACCGATGATCTCCTCTAAAAGGCACCACTCAACCAGTGCGCACATAATCCATCCCATACAAGGGATGAAATATACTCTGGTCGGTGTGCTCTACATGACTCGTCAAAATCTGACACTCCTGCTTTCTTCATCGCAGCTTTTCTTAAATTGTCCAAAAACTGACGAAGGCGATCACGCATGGCCACCTCCCATGCCTCGTGGATGGCGTCACGCATGGTATCCTCGATCGGATACCATAAACCCTACAAATAAATCAAAATATCAAGTTAGAAATGAAATAATTTTCAAAATAAAAATTATTTATTTACGTACGTACCAACCAATGGCCGAACATGGCCTGCTTCACATCAATGGGAATCTGCTCCCATGTGGTCCACGGCTGAGAGAAATAGTTGTGCAAAATAGTGCTTCCCTGTCCGACTGCTATATGCGGAAAACTGAAAAAATAATAAACATTTATTATGTGAATAGATTAATGAAATCTTAGTCAAATTCACAGGTTATCACACAGGTTATCACACCTCCGTGTGCGTGGATCAAACCCAAGACGTGGACGTCGCTCGGGGACGGGGTCAGGAATCATCAATCGTGCAAGAACGCGCCCCCTCCGCGTACTCCCTGGAGCGCCTGTAGGTTGAGGGTCATCTGTCAGCAACTCATACGCATCGAAAGTCAGGTCAGCATCCGCCAACTCACGAAATGTGGCGTCGTCCATCTGAAACAGAACATATTAATGTTAGCAAATAATTGATAATTACTATTATATATACATATATACATATTATGATTATATATAAATACCATGGAATGCTATCAGTGTTCATCTTCATCATCATCTTCATATATGTCAATGTAATCTTCATATTCCTCCTCAACATCATCGATATCCATTCGAGTTACAGTTGCTTCATCTCTTACAATTTCAAATTCATATGTGACATCATTAACATCATCGTCATCACCGAATCTTAAATGTGGGGTGTCGTCATCGATACTCATGTCTCTTTGTAAAAAAGATTGATTTTGAGTACTCTCTTGAAAAACTTCAATTCTTTGCACATCAGTGAAAGCACATTCACTTTGACTAAACTGATTGTCTTGAATTTTGATTTTTATTACACTCCACCAATCAGTCAATTCTCTTGATGTTGCACAGTACTTCGCGTAATAAACTTGATATGCCTGTTGAGCCAATAAGAATGGTTCATTTACTGTGAGAACACTTTTACATTTAATATCGATGATTCCATGAGTCGGATGAACACGCACGCCTCTCTCTGTATCCAACCACCGACATTTGAACTTGGTTATGTAATGTTGTCCCAGATAACAGAGTTCAATGATTTCATCAAGTATGCCATAAAAGTCAACTTCATTTTCTCGATGATGAGATCCTCTCAAGCTAACTCCACTGTTCATTGTTTTTTTCAATTCCCCATATGCATGTGTGTGGAATCGAAATCCATTCACCACATATGCATTATAAGTTTTAACAAGTTTGGAAGGTGGGTTACTCAATACACATAGCCGTTTGTAAATTTTATCAGCATGTCGAGACACCTGAAAATTTGTGAAATAATTATCAATATAGTAAACTATACATTGAATGAGTTGCTAAAAGATAAAGAATTTATGTTACCAGTTTTTGAAACCACTGAGAGAAATTTTTCAGTCGACGTTCTTCGAGAGCAGCTGCTGTAATTTGTGGAATTTGTTTCTTGATATGATTATCATACAACCTATAAAACCCAAAGTTATTTACTGTAACATAAATGATATAATAAGTGATATAAACACTTACAGTACAACTGATGTCATCTCTTCACAGTTGAGCAGAACATACATATGAGCTCTCTGATGTTCATCATCTGAAAGCCAGCATTCATAAACTCCACCAAAACCAAGCTCTGACTGGTTGAAAATAGATAATTGATTGTCGATTTCATCAATATTCCTCTCGTTCCATCCCATTCGGTTGTGTTTTGAAGGATACTCAGATTCAAAATAATGGGAGCAGAAAAAAGATATTTCCTCTTGTAAATAAGCTTCTGCAATAGATCTTTCAACAGATGCTTTGTTACGTACTTTTTTTTCAATTTTTGCATGCATCTTTCAAATGGGTACATCCATCGAAACTGTACCGGACCTCCACATTTGGCTTCATATGAAAATTGTAACATCAAATGTTCCATTGAGTCGAAGAAAGACAGCAGAAATATTTTTTCCAGTTTACATATAATTACAACAACATCTTTTTCAAGTTTTCCTAGAGCATCATAATCTACCGTAGCCGCACAAATTTCCCGGAAAAAAAGAGACATGTCTGTTATGGAATCCAAAATCACAGAATTCAACAGACCTCTTAATCCAATGGGTAGAAGTCTCTTCATTATAACATGACAATCATGACTTTTTAATCCAGTAATATGACCATTCTTTACACATCTACCCAAATTGGAAGCACAGCCATCTGGAAGTCTCAAATCTGCAATCCACTAACAAAATAATAAACGGTTTTCTTTAGAAAATGTATAAGCTGCTTTTGGTTTCAGTAACCTTTCTGTTCTGACATTCTCAAATAGTTCCAATTCTGGACGCCTGCAAATTTGGGCAAGATCTAAACGTGCATTTACATTGTATTTTCTCTTTCCTGGCGTATCCAAAACTGTATGAAACAAATTATCAAAATAGTTCTTCTCAATATGCATGACATCTAACATGTGTCGGACCAACAGATCATACCAATATGGCAAATCCCAAAATATGCTACGTTTAATCCAATTGTGTTCTTTCCCAAAACCAGAAATTTTCTGTTGGTTTATTGTGGGACCTAAAGTGATGGGAGGTAATGAAAATACAACTGATTTTAACTCCGAACCGGATCGCATTTTTGGAGGTCCATCCCTTTCAACTGTTCCTTTTCTGAAATGAGATCTGTTTCTGCGAAAAGGATGATCAGCTGGAAGAAATCTGCGATGACAGTCAAAATAACAGGGTTTCTTTCCATGAATGAGCATAAATGCTTTGTTCTCTCCCATACAGTAAGTACATGATTTCTGACCATGTGTACTCCAGCCAGATAACATCCCATAAGCCGGGAAGTCACTTATTGTCCACATCAATGCTGCTCTCAGTATAAAATTCTGTTTCATTGCAACATCATATGTACTGACACCAGTACTCCACAATAAATTTAATTCATCAATCAATGGCTTCAAATAAACATCAATATTTTTCTTCGGATGTCCTGGAATTAGTAAATTCAAAAAGATATATGGCTCCTTCATCAACATCCATGGAGGTAAATTGTACGGAGTTAAAAAAACAGGCCAACATGAATATTGACTACTATAAGATCCAAACGGACAGAAACCATCAGTGGAAAGACCCAGTCGAACATTTCTAGCTTCTAAACAAAGGATGGATGCACTCTATCAAAATGTTTCCATGAATCACCATCGGCTGGATGATTCAAGCTTTTATCGGTTGAAATATTCTCTTTATGCCATGACATCATCGTCGCTGTATTCTTAGACATGAATAAACGCTGAAGTCTGGATGTAAGCGTAAAATATCTCAACTGTTTTACAGGAATCAAACCAGACATCCCGTGTTGTCCTTCTTTATATATCAGTTTCCCACATGTGGGACAACTATCCAACGACTCATTTTCCCCAGAATATAAAATGCAGTCATTTGAACATGCATGAATCTTCAGACAAGTAAGTCCCAAATTTCTAACCAGCCTCTTACTTTCATAGTAATTTCCAGGTAAAACATTTCCTTCGGGTAACAGTGTTTTCAGCAAAGAAAATATCTGGTCAAAACAGGTGTTTGACATTCTGTTATCTGATTTTATAGCCATAAATTTGGCAACTGCTTCTAATTTGCTCATCTTGCAGCCAGGATATAATGCATCCTCAGCAGACTTCAACAACTCATAAAATTCAGACGGTGCCAACTCAGGATTTGAAGCTATATTAGCCGGAGTTTTTGTATCTTGAACAGATGAACCTGCAACATCATGTACTAAATCTTGAAACCGGGATGGATCCGGAATCAAGTTGGTACTACCTGCTCTGGAACTGCGTTCACCGTGTTGATACCAAAAAACATAATCTGTTTGAAAACCAAAACACAAGAGATGTTCTCCCACTTTGTCAAACGTGTCAAACGTTCTCAATGCACATTTTCTGCAAGGGTATTTTGTTTTGACTTCTGAAACAAATTCTGGATTTGATGCCGCAAATGATAAAAAAGTCTCCACACCCTCTACATATACTAGATTTAAACCAGAACCGTTTGGATTTCTACGTTTATTTATCCATATGCAGTCACCTAATAATGATTGTTGACGACATCGTTGTTCCATATTTCTCTATAAAATATAAAAGCATTACTGGTGTTGAATAATTTGTTAGAAAAAACACTCAAGTTAGGATAATTATAGAGTTTAGATCATACACGACTGACGCAAACTTTTTATTGAGATAGACCTAAAAATTGACCCTTTAAGAATTAAATATGTTGAGAATAAAGAAAGACATGTTACAAATATTGATAATTTTAATATTATATAAATTTTTTATTATTTTCATAGTACTTATATTATTGGGAATTATTACTAATTATTGGTAATTATTGGTAATTATTGGTAATTATTGGTAATTATTGGTAATTATTGGTAATTATTGGTAATTATTACTAATTATTGGTAATTATTGGTAATTATTGGTAATTATTGGTAATTATTACTAAGTATTGTTAATTATTACTAATTATTGTTAATTATTACGAATTATTCCTAATTATTACTAATTATTGGTAATTATTACTAATTATTGGTAATTATTACTAATTATTGGTAATTATTACTAATTATTGGTAATTATTGGTAATTATTGGTAATTATTGGTAATTATTGGTAATTATTGGTAATTATTGGTAATTATTACTAATTATTGGTAATTATTACTAATTATTTGTAATTATTACTAATTATTCCTAATTATTACTAATTATTCCTAATTATTACTAATTATTGGTAATTAATCCTAATTATTACTAATTATTCCTAATTATTACTAAATATTGTTAATTATTACGAATTATTGGTAATTATTACTAATTATTGGTAATTATTACTAATTATTGGTAATTATTACTAATTATTGGTAATTATTCCTATTTATTGGTAATTATTGGTAATTATTGGTAATTATTGGTAATTATTGGTAATTATTGGTAATTATTACTAATTATTGGTAATTATTACTAATTATTGGTAATTATTACTAATTATTCCTAATTATTACTAATTGTTCCTAATTATTACTAATTATTGGTAATTAATCCTAATTATTACTAATTATTCCTAATTATTACTAATTATTGGTAATTATTACTAATTATTACTAATTATTACTAATTATTACGAATTATTGGTAATTAATACTAATTATTACTAATTATTACTAATTATTACTAATTATTGGTAATTATTACTAATTATTGGTAATTAATACTAATTATTGGTAATTAATACTAATTATTGGTAATTAATACTAATTATTGGTAATTAATAATAATTATTACTAATTATTGGTAATTATTACTAATTATTGTTAATTAATACTAATTATTGGTAATTAATACTAATTATTCCTAATTATTACTAATTATTACTAATTATTACTAATTATTACTAATTATTGTTAATTATTGTTAATTATTACTAATTATTAGTAATTATTACTAATTATTACTAATTATTGATAATTATTACTAATTATTACTAATTATTAGTAATTATTACTAATTATTAGTAATTATTACTAATTATTAGTAATTATTACTAATTATTAGTAATTATTACTAATTATTAGTAATTATTACAAATTATTATTAATTATTACTAATTATTAATAATTATTACTAATTATTGGTAATTATTAATATTTATTACTAATTATTACTAATTATTGGGAATTATTAGTAATTATTACCAATTATTGGTAATTATTGGCAATTATTACTAATTATTGGCAATTATTGGTAATTATTGGTAAGTATTGTTAATTATTACTAATTATTGGTAATTATTGGCAATTATTGGTAATTATTGGCAATTATTGGTAATTATTGGCAGTTATTGGTAATTATTGGCAATTATTGGTAATTATTACTAATTATTGGTAATTATTGGTAATTATTACTAAGTATTGTTAATTATTACTAATTATTACTAATTATTGGTAATTATTACTAATTATTGGTAATTATTACTAATTATTACTAATTATTGGTAATTATTACTAATTATTGGTAATTATTCCTAATTATTACTAATTATTGTTAATTATTACTAATTATTGTTAATTAATACTAATTATTGGTAATTAATACTAATTATAGGTAATTAATACTAATTATAGGTAATTATTACTAATTATTGGTAATTAATACTAATTATTGGTAATTAATACTAATTATTATTAATTATTACTAATTATTGGTAATTATTCCTAATTTTTCCTAATTTTTCCTAATTTTTCCTAATTTTTCATAATTTTTCCTAATTTTTCTTAATTATTGGTATTTACTACTAATTATTGGTAATTATTGGTAATTATTGGTAATTATTGGTAATTATTGGTAATTATTGTTAATTATTGGTAATTATTGGTAATTATTGGTAATTATTGGTAATTATTGGTAATTATTGGTAATTATTACTAATTATTGGTAATTATTACTAATTATTCCTAATTATTACTAATTATTCCTAATTATTACTAATTATTGGTAATTAATCCTAATTATTACTAATTATTCCTAATTATTACTAAATATTGTTAATTATTACGAATTATTGGTAATTATTACTAATTATTGGTAATTATTACTAATTATTGGTAATTATTACTAATTATTGGTAATTATTGGTAATTATTCCAAATTATTGGTAAGTATTACTAATTATTGGTAATTATTACTACTTATTGGTAATTATTACTAATTATTGGTAATTATTACTAATTATTGCTAATTATTACTAATTATTGATAATTATTACTAATTATTACTAATTATTGGTAATTATTACTAATTATTACTAATTATTCTTAATTATTGATAATTATTGATAATTGTTCCTAATTATTAGTAATTAAATGAATAATTATCAATAATTAGGAATAATTACCTATAATTACAAATAATAACATTATTAATATATTTTATTATTAATATTAAAATAATATAATTTTCTAATTTATATACAATTCTCCTTTTATCTGTGCGTTTTCTATCTCCACATACAAATAATACATGTGAAGACAACAAACACACAGATGAAAAGAGAATTGTATATATATAAAAAATTATATTATTTTAATATTAATAATAAAATAGACTAATAATGTAATAATGTTATTATTCCTAATTATTGGTATTTATTACTAATTGTTAATATTTATTCTTAATTATTAAAAATTATTACTAATTATTCCTAATTACCATTAACTATGAACAATACCAATAATTTAAATTTATTAAGTAATAAAACAATGTAAACATAATTAAATTACAACTAATTAAGAATAATTGAAACTAATAAAAAATTAAAAATAAATATTAAATTAAAATGAACATAAATACCTCGAAAATTGATCTGCTCTGATCGTTCTTCAAAACTTTAATATCAGCTCCGGAGAAAAAAATTAAACTGGAGAAAAACTGAACTCTAGAAATATAATTTTGAGAGAAGGAGAAGATAGAGAATGAGAATGAAATGAAAAAAACGGACGGGGGTATTTATAGGTTAGATTATTTGCGACGGGCCCATTTGCGACGGGTATCCCGTCGCAAATACCTTAGCCAACATTTATTACGGTCAACGGGTAAATAGTTATTTGCGACGGGTCCCGTCGCAAATAACACCTGCCGACATACTATTTGCGACGGGGGAATATTCCCGTCACAAATACCTTTTACCGCCACCGGTTATTTGCGACGGGAATATTACCCCGTCGCAAATAGTTTTCCCGCGATTTGGCGCGCAACCCGCGCCAGTCCTTTTGCGACGGGGAAAGCAATCTCGTCGCAAAAGCCTACTTATTTGCGACGGGCAAATAACCCCGTCGCAAATAAGTTTTTAATAGGACTATTTGCGACGGGATTTATTCCCGTCGCAAATAACCCGTCGCAAATGCCCATTTTTCACGTAGTGATATCATATCTTTTTGAAAATCATAACCTGCAAAAGAGATCATAATATCTTAACATGGAATAAATCATAGAAGTGAAAATGAGATCCCCATAATCATAACATAAAACTTGAAACTTTGTGTCATGCACACATAATCATGGAAAATCATTTCTTGTTAGTCATGACTCTTTGCGAGGACTATCTTAGCGGACAAAGTCCATTTCTGAACCGAGTTCACTCCTCGTTTCAGTCCTGTATCACTGAACCGAAATTACCTTCCGTTCCAGCCCTGTCTATCTCATGAGATATAAATCTTTACCCAATGCATTGGAGGGAGATATAGGTCCCACCCATCTTATAATGAATCCTTTCTTATGTGTGCCACATAATCATAAATCATACATCATCGCATAACACATGTAACAAAAATGGGATTCTTGAAACATCATGACATCATAAAACAAACCATATAAGGTAAATGACTTCATAAAAATAATTCCCTCACAACATAATCAAATCAATGTAATAATAGGGATAAAAATAGAACCCTTTATTATCTTAGATGGAAAATAATTTTGATAAAACACTTGAACTCCATTCTTGAGGAAAATATCCTTTCTACTTCAAAAATACTTTTCCTTTTTTAACATGTCATACAATTCTAAACTAAAAGAAGTTGATTAAAAATAAACTTGAAAACATTTAAAGGAAGCTTCTTGGAAATAATGTTTTAAAAAATCCATTCATGCCGTATAAGTTAAAAAAACATTCTTCTCATACTTTTGTCGAAAAAGTCAAAAAGTACCTCGTACGAAAAACGACAAAAGGCTCCTTTCATATCTTTTACTAAAAACTCACCGATGGGTAAATTTGGATTTAAAAAATTGTAGGTGGATGGAAATAACATTACATATTGAGGAAACATGGATGTGGATGATAAAATGCACCCCAGTAAATACCAAAGTATAAACAATCTCGGATAAAAATGAGATTGTGATATTTTCCCTTACCTTAGGTCCGACTTGCTTTGTAAGTGTCCGAACCTCCTGTATAATGATTTAAATAATGTTATTGACTTATTCCAGAATCATAATTATTTTTATGATATCATAAATGGTCATATTCTTAGCTTCTTAGTAGTAATATTTCATTGTTACTTGTTATTCGGGTGTTTATAACTTTTTGTTCTTATGCGTGTTTTGTCGAATAAATTCTTATTCTTATCTTTAGGTTATAGATACCTCATTTCCAGAATGGTATTATTGTAGTATATATCATATTCATTCATTCAATTCATTTATATAATCATTATGAAATGAAGATCATGTAGAACGAGTCGCATCACATCGTGGAGACGGTATTCCGTATGTACGCACGAGTGATGATATCATTCCTATGATCGTGGAATTGTATTGGAGTATATATATATTATTTCAGTATCAATATTACTTTATAATAATCATAAATAGTTACTCATTACACCATTATACCCATCCTTGTAAGGTGATGGTGGAAAATAGATTACACCACATCGTGGAGATGGTACTCCGTACGTAACCACGCGCGGTGATTTCATTTTTCCGTAGGATGGATAGAAGGAGAATTCGGGTTGTTTAATATTGATAATAATATATCAGTATGTAAGTAATACTGATGTTATTACTTTATCATGAAACAACTAAAGAAGAAGAAGTTGAAGAAGAAAGAAATTGAAAAGATCGGTAATGGATATTACCTCTTCTTTGGAACGCCTCTTTGAATCCACCACTTAGGGAACTAAGATTGGTCTTTGAAGAAGTCCAGGACCTCTAGTATTATTCTAGGGAAGTGGAGAAGGGATTTTGGCAGGGGTTGGCCGAGCTTGAGTGCTCAAATTGGTGTGAGGAGGAGGGGGAGGAGGTGCCCTTTTATAAGGGAGGAGAGGGGCACCTTAGGAATATCTCAAAATATTATTTTATATTAAAGTCAAAATCGGTTTATAATGGTTCCAAAGGGTCTTATTTCGAATATAAAGTGGGGATGGGTCGAAATCCTATCAACCAATATGATTTAGACAAGTTTAGGTTATTATTTTAACCTTATCAATTAGATTTAACTCTAAGTTAAATAATTTAACTTTTACCGTGTCTTTTTGTTTTCTTACACTATATGGTTAATACACTTACTATAACATGCCAAAAGAACCCCAAATTTTTTATTATTAATATATATATCCTTATCTAAGTCATTTTTCCGAACCTTAGATTTTTAGGAATAAAATAACAATTAATAATATAATATTTGATTTAAAAACTATTTTGTGTCAATTTTGACACTATTTGATATATGATTTTTGTGAAAGTCATAACAGAATTATATGTTCACACCACATTGGTTAAATAAACACTAATATATCATAGTAACCTAGAAAATTAGTGGGATTCATAAAAAGTCTCAAATTACATTTATTTTGGTGTTTATAACATTAATTATGTCAATATTTCATTAATAAGATAATTACTGCATCATCATTGTGTTATAAATAAATTGAATTATTTAATGTCTAAAAATTATAAATAAAATACCATTATGTAGGAAATCTTTTTATCTTTATAATGAATATTTATAGTCGAATTTATCTTATGTATAACCCCATATTAGAAATGATTTACTTATTAAACTTTGATTTTAACTATTTTAACCCTTCTTTAAATAAATTAATAATAAATGTCCTAATCTAATCCAAGTGGGCCTAAATGGTCATATTTCATTCCTAAGTTTGTTTTTGGTCGAATTAAACTTATCCAATAGAATTAGGACATGTGTTAGGATACTAATAATATCATATTTACCCTTAGTTACCCTATTTACTATTAACCGCGGTAAAAAAAGTAAAAAGTTACTATTCACCAAAAAATTATTTTTATCTCATTGAACCACATTTTACTTACTGATATCAACCATTTCTGTCGGATTTTCGAAATTCCATTCACAGAATTGGTAAAATTAAGTCTTATGCAAAATTCAGTTTTTAACCTACCACTTAGTGGTTTCACTATTCATCAAAAATTGAATGTTTTCAGAAAAATACCAAAATTTCACCGTAGGCTAATTTCGGTATTCCGAATCCAAAAATGAAGTCCATTTTAAAAAAAAATTTATAAAATTTCAAAAAGTGGTTATTACTATTCATAACGGCTAGTTTTAATAATATTTTAATAGCATATCGTTGTTTAGTGAAACTCAGTATTGCGTACGACGTAAGCTATCGAGGAAGGTCGCGATTGCGTGTAAAGTAAGCCAAGATAGTATGTAGTAAAAGATTCCTCTGATACCAACTATAGAGACCCTAATCCTAACGTACATGAACATTACATTACTTTTGTGGAATACTTAGTACATAAAAAAAACACACACACAAGGATCGTAATAGTATAGTGTCTTTGGAAACTCGGAACGTAATCTTCTAATCGTGGTGAAAGATCTTCAATATCTCCCATAAATATCTTCCCTTTTTTTACCTAAAACCTTTCTTTATATCCTGGGGAAAAGAAAACATAAAAGGGTGAGCTCAAATGCTCAGTAAGGGTAAACAAAAGAAAAATCAATCACATCATATTCATAAGAACATAAATTTTGGAAATCTTAACCTGCAAAAGAGAGCATAATTTCATAACATGGGATAAATCATAGTAGTGAAATTAAATCCCAATAATCATAACTTAAAACAAGAAACTTTGTGGCATACACACATAATCATAAAGAATCATTTCTTGTTAGTCAAGACTCATTTCCAAGACTATCTTAGTGGACAATGTCCCTTTCTGAACCGAGTCACCCTCGTTTCAGTCCTGTTTCACTGAACCGGTATAACCTACCATTCCATCCATGTCTATCTCATGAGATATAAAATATTTACCCAATTCATTGGAGGGAGATATAGGTCCCAGCCATCTCATAATGAAACCATTCTTATGTGTGCCAAAAATCATAAATCATACATCATTTTATAACCCATGTAATAAAATGGGATTCTTAAACATCATCTCATCATAATCCATAAACAATTGATATCATTTCATCATAAGAAAATTGATACCATTTAAATCATAGAGACTTTTTACTTGAAACATACATATCAAATAATGTCATCTTAGATGGAAAATAGTTTTGAGAAAAACACTTGAAATGAATTCTTGAGGAAAATATCCTTTCTTCTTTAAAATCATTTTCATTTCACAAAATTCCATGAAATTTTAAAAGATAAGGGTTTTTTTGAAAATAATCATGCAATCTTGTAGAGGAAGCTTCTTGAAAATGAGGTGTTATGAAACCTTAAAAAATCCATTCACGCCGTATAAGTTAAAAATAACATTCTCCTCGTACTTTTTTCGGAAAAGTCAAAAAGTACCTTATATGGTAACCAAAGGAAAGATTCCATTCATACAATGTGGTAAAAAGTCAATAAAGGGTAAAAATGACTTAAAAAATTCATGGAAGAATGGTAAACATTTTATAAAAACATTTTTTTAGAAAACATGGTCATGGATGATAAACGTAACCCCAGTAAATACTTACGTATAAGCAATCTCGGATAAAAATGAGATTGGAAATTTATCCCTTACCTTAGGTCCGACTTGCTTTGTAAGTGTCTGAACCTCCTGTATAATGATTTAAATCATGTTATTGACTTATTCCAGAATCATATTCATTGTTTTTATATCATATATGGTCCACTTATGACTTTATATTACCCGTTCTTTTGTAAATTTATGTTAAAGTAGCGTTTTGGGTAAAATCCTCTCATTTGTCGTTCGTGTTTTTAACTAGTAATTATTAATATGATTACTTGGATCATGATTACTTATATCCAGAATGTAAAACATGATTTATATATAATATATATTCAGAATATATATATATATATATATAATATATCGATAAATGGAATGAAATACACCATTCATGGAGACGGTTGTCCGTACATACGCATGAACGCTGTTTTCGTTTCCCTATTGAATTGAATGGAATTAAGTAGATGACATACATATAAATATACATAAATCCAGTATCATTATTATGTCATATATTTTATTAGTACTTATTATATATACATTATAATCATTCGTGAATGGTTAATCATTGAGAATGAATCTCATCGTGTCGTGGAGACGGTAGTCCGTACGTACGTACAAGCGATGATATCATTCCCATGGTCGTGGAATTGTGTTGATGTGTATGTATACTATTTTAGTATCAATATCACTTTATAATAATCATATATAGTTACTAATTACACCATTATACCCATCCAATTAAAGTGGTGGCGGAAAATAGATTACACCACGGCGTGGAGACGGTATTCCGTACGTACGCACGCGCGGTGATTTCCTTTTTCCGTAGGATGGATAGAAGGTTAATTAGAGTTGCTTAATATTTATAATAACATATCAGTATATAATAAATACTGATGTTATTACTTTATCATGAAACAACAAAATAAGAAGAAGTTGAAGAAGAAAGAAATTGAAAAAGATCGGTAATGGATATTACCTCTTTTTGACGCGCCTTCACTTAACCTCCACTTAAAGAACTAAGGATGGTCTTTGAAGAAGACCAGGACCTCTAGGATGATACTAGGGAAGTTGGGAAGAGATTTTGGCAGGGGTTGGACGAGCTTGAATGCTCAAATTGGTGTAAGGAGGAGAGGGAGGAGGTGCCCTTTTATAAGGGAGGAGAAGGACATCTTAGGAAAATCTCAAAATATTATTTTATATTAAGGCGAAATTCGGTTTATAATGGTTTCAAATGGTCTTATTTTAAAGATAAATTGGGGATGGGTCTAAATACTCTCATCCAATAGGATTTAGACAAGTTTAGGTTATTATTTTAACCTTATCAATTAGATTTAACTCTAAGTTAAATAATTTAACTTTTACCGCGTCTTTTTGTTTTCTTACACTATATGGTTAACAAACATACTATATGAAGCCAAAAGAACCCCAAGTTGTTTATTATTAATATATATATTCTTATCTAAGTAATTTGGCCGATCCTTAGATTTTTATGAATTAAATTACAATTAATAATATAATATTTGTTTTATAAACTAATTTATGTCAATTTTGACACTATTTGGTACATGTTTTTTATGAAATTTCTAACAGAATGATAAGTTTGAACCAAGTTACTTAAATCAACAATGACATGTCATATTAACCTAGAAAATTAGTTTAAGTCATAAAAAGTCTAAAATTACTTTTATTTGGGCATTTATAAAATCAATTATGTTAATATTTTCTTAAAAAGATAATTACTGCATCATCATTGTGTCATAAATAAATTAAATTATTTAAAGTATAAAAATTACAAATAAAATACAATTATGTAGAAAATCCTTTTATCTTTCTAATGAATATTTATAATAGAAATTATATTATGAATAACCCTATATTAAGAATTTGTTAGTAAATAAACTTTGATTTTAAATCTTTTAACTCTTCTTTGAATTAAATAATAATAAATGTCCTAATCTAATCCAAGTGGGCCTAAATGATAATATTTTACACTTAAGGTTGTTTTTGGTCGAGATACACTTGTCAAATAGGATTAGGACATGTGTTAGGGTAATAATAATATCATTTGTACCCTTAATTACCCTATTTACTTTTAACCGTGGTAAATAAAAGTAAAAATTTACTATTCACCAAAAATTATTTTCATCTCATTGAACCACATTTTACTTACAGACATCAACTATGTCTCTCGGATTTTTGAAATTCCATTCACAAAAGCGGTAAAATTAAGATTTATGAAAAAATTAATTTTTTTAACTACCACTTAGTAGTTTCACTATTCGTCAAAAATTGATGTTTTTCTGAAAAATGCCAAATTTTCATGCTAAGCTATAATTGATATTCCGAATTCAAAAATGATTTCTATTTTACAAAATTCCAAACATATAATTTTCATTAATTAATTTTATAATTAATTTCCGCTGTCACAACAAATAGAGTGTTTTTAAGAGATAATAACTATCAAAAGATTAACACTTGTTTATGTCTAGTGTAAATGTGAAATTACATCCAATGACCAACATTGTATTGAATTGTAATAATATATTCTAAATATAATTTAAAACCACTCAAATTAATAATTTATCACTATTAATTATTTCGATTAAAAAAGTTGTTTTTAATTAAAATTTAGTAATTTTCACTATTCATCAGATAATGAAAGTTATCCGAAAAGTACCAAAATTTCACCCTAAGCTAATTTTAATATTACAAATCCAAAAATGAATTCCATTTTGAAAAATAAAATTTACAAAGTTTCAAAAAGTGGTTATTACTATTCATAACGGCTAGTTTTAATAATATTTTAATAGCATATTGTTGTTTAGTGAAACTCGTTATTGCGTACTACACACGCTATCGAGGAAGGTCGCGATTGCGTGTAATGCAAGGCAAGTCAAGGATGCGTGTTGTGTAAGATCCTTTTGGTGTAGCGTACAACACAAGACATTCGTGAAATTAAAAAGAATATTTTTCATAAAATCATTGGCTATTACATTCTACCCCCCTTAAAATGAATTTCTCCCCCAAAATTCGTCAGGGTTATAAATGGTTTACTATTCGAAAGTTTCTTTAATAGAAACCCACATCGTAAAAAGGAGTACCAAAACCAATTTTTAAAAACAAAAGTATGAAACGTAACGGTTACCCAAATAAACTAATCACTGGGTTTCCACATAGGTGAAAATATGGATATGGAAGAAAAATCTAACCATCATGTTCTGATGGAGAGTGGTAGAGAACATGGCTATGGAAAAGCCAACAATCACAAATCCATAAATTTGTGACGATCTAAGGTACCATCTGATTAATCAGATATAAGAGCACTAGGACAACATTTTTGGTTTTCAAGATCGTTTCCCTAAAGTTGAAGAATTTGAATTAGAATAAATACTTACTTTATTTTGGTACAATCTCACTATTGTTCGTGCCTTGAACAATTTCCACTTCATCTCTTAAATAAATGAAGTTGAATTTGTTATTCGTGAAGTGTTATCAGATCATAGAATGACGGGTCATTCCATCTGTCTCAAACAAAAGGTTAGCAAAAGTTATTAAATATACATAAGTCATTCTATAGTGGGATTAATCATATATGGTTCCTAAAATGGACTTATACATCATATATCATACTGTTTAATATAATAAAACTAGTTTCTACTAAACAGGGACTTTCTGTAGGCCAGTGGTAGACGATAAAGGCCAGTCGCACTTCGGTTGTGGGTTTGATTCCCACAGCCTTGTCCGACGCGATGGGTTGTCGCCCGTCCTGCAGGTTGTCCTTTTTCTAAAGCTATATTACTATAACATCCCATCAATAATATCGAAAAACGTTTTATCCTAACTTATGTCCAACATAATCCATTCTAATCATTAGGCTTATCTAAAATACTTCAGTCTAAGCTCATAGTATAAAGAAAATGATTACTTGAAATGTCACAAAATAATCACGTGAATGCCATCATTTATCCCCCATATATCATAAGATATATCTTGTTGGTCAAATTACAAACATGTGAATACCTTAATCATGTATTCTATTGAAGAATGAATACCCATTGAACCTTAGTGAAAACATGAATGCAGTTAAAAGTTAACACTTTCCACATACCAAAATCCTCAAAATTATATATACTCAAACCATGATATCACTTAGTCATTATATCAATCTTGAGCTCATGAATACTGTTAAACATTTCATTTTCTCGTTTTCCCTTCATTATTCTCATATCATCTTATTTTCAAAATTATCTCAATCAATTTTAATACCACATTAGACCAACACATAAATATTCCAATACTTTATGATACCACATTATTTTGGAATCCCATTACATAAACACTTAATCATTCCACCACATCGTTGTCATATTCAACATCGCCAATAGTGATCGCATGTGACATCCCTTTGTCCTTTGCCTTCAGTGGTTGCTCATGTTGATCATCACTAACCCTTGGATTAGGGCATTTATTATCATAATGCCCCATTTCCTTTCACTTGAAGCATTGAAGTGTTGGTGGTGCGTTCTCTGTAGTGTTTTCTTTATTCACAACATTAGAAACCCTTTTTCCATTACCTCGACACTCAGCTGCTCGATGACCTTCTTTTCCACACTTAAAACATTTTCTAGTCCCTTTAAGACAATCTCCACCATGCTTCTTTCCACACATTGTGCATAAGGAAACATTCATCTTCTTTTCACCATTATTCTGAGATTTCTCCTTGAACTCCATCATTCGTTTCTTGTCAAAACCATGATAAAGTAATAACATTAGTATTACTTATATACTGATATGTTATTATAAATATGAAACAACCCTAATTCACCTTCTATCCATCCTACGGAAAAATGAAATCACCGCGCATGCGTACATACGGAATACCGCCTCCACGCCGTGGTGTAATCTATTTTCCACCATCACCTTACAAGGATGGGTATAATGGTGTAATGAGTAACTATTTATGATTATTATAAAGTAATATTGATACTGAAATAATATATATATACTCCAATACAATTCCACGATCATAGGAACGATATCATCACTCGTGCGTACGTACGGAATACCATCTCCACGATGTGATACGACTCGTTCTACATGATCTTCATTTCATAATGATTATATAAATGAATTGAATGAATTAATATGATATATAATACACTAATACCATTCTGGAAATGTGGTATCTATAACCTAAAGATAAGAATAAGAATTTATTCGACAAAACACGCATAAGAACAAAAAGTTATAAACACCCGAATAACAAGTAGCAATGAAATATTATTACTAAGAAGCTAAGAATATGACCATATATGATATCATAAAAATAAGTATGATTCTGGAATAAGTCAATAACATTATTTAAATCATTATAAAGGAGGTTCGGACACTTACAAAGCAATTCGGACCTAAGGTAAGGGAAAATATCACAATCTCATTTTTATCCGAGATTGTTTATACTTTGGCATTTACTAGGGTGTATTTTATCATCCACATCCATGTTCCCTAAATATGTAATATTGTTTCCATCCACTTACAATAGTTTTAATCCAATTTTACCCTTCGGTGAGTTTTTAGTAAAGAATATGAAAGGAATCTTTTGTCATTTTTTCGTACGAGGTACTTTTTTGACTTTTCCGACAAAAGTACGATGAATGTTTTTTTTAACTTATACTGCATGAATGGATTTTTTAAAACATTATTTCCAAGAAGCTTCCTTTACATGTTTTCAAGTTTTTTTTTAATCAACTTCTTTTAGTTTAGAATTGTATGACATGTTAAAAAAGGAAAAGTATTTTTGAAGTAGAAAGGATATTTTCCTCAAGAATGGAGTCCAAGTGTTTTATCAAAATTATTTTCCATCTAAGATAATAAAGGGTTCTGTTTTTATCCCTATTATTACATTGATTTTATTATGTTTTTAGGGAATTATTTTTATGAAGTCATTTACCTTATATGGTTTGTTTTATGATGTCATGATGTTTCAAGAATCCCATTTTTGTTACATGTGTTATGCGATGATGTATGATTTATGATTATGTGGCACACATAAGAAAGGATTCATTATAAGATGGGTGGGACCTATATCTCCCTCCAATT
This sequence comes from Viscum album, assembly GCA_963277665.1. Classification (NCBI taxonomy): domain Eukaryota; kingdom Viridiplantae; phylum Streptophyta; class Magnoliopsida; order Santalales; family Viscaceae; genus Viscum; species Viscum album. The sequence continues at coordinate 39,236,705 of OY728138.1, forward strand.
CATTGGGTAAAGATTTATATCTCATGAGATAGACATGGCTGGAACGGAAGGTAATTTCGGTTCAGTGATACAGGACTGAAACGAGGAGTGAACTCGGTTCAGAAATGGACTTTTCTGCTAAGATAATCCTAGAAAAGAGTCATGACTAACAAGAAATGATTTTCCATGATTATGTGTGCATGCCACAAAGTTTCAAGTTTTATGTTATGATTATGGGGATCTCATTTTCACTTCTATGATTCATTCCATGTTAAGATATTATGATCTCTTTTGCAGGTTATGATTTTCAAAAAGATATGATATGATATTTATTTCCTTTATTTTCCCTTGCTGAGCATTTGAGCTCACCCTTTTATGTTTTCTTTTCCCCAGGTTAGGAAGATGGATATTAAGTAGAATATGCTAAAAGGGACCCTAGATATGATGAAATAAATGGAAGACACTGTAGAAGATTTATGAACCATTTGTTTATGTTTCCCAGTTTCTAAAGACACTATACCTATACGGTCCTTTGTGGTTTTGTCATATGTTGTAATAAGTGTGCTTCAATTTTGAAGTATTAACAATGTATGTAAAGTATGGGTCGTTATAGTTGGTATCAGAGGAAAGGTATAGTCATCCTTTGGAAACTAGGATGTGAAAGCCTTAGTAAGAACCCTAAGGATAAGTCTAAGAATAGAACAAAATCTTAGTGTTTTAGAAATGGCCATGAATAACCTAGGATAAGACCTTAAGCATGAAAATTTTATTCTTGAATTATGTGGTTTTCCTATTATAATTAGTGTTGCTCAGACTAGTCTTCTTGGTTTTAGTCAATGGCTGGAACCCGAAGGAACCGTGTTAATGCGGAATGTGATAGGCAATGCAATGATTGTCCCCCTGAGCAAACAAATGATATGGGAGCTGGAATGAAAAATCTTGTAGCCAAGCTCACACAACATTCTCAGGCTATGAATCATGCAGGACTTCCAAACGATCAAAGGAAGGAGCAACATTCTGTTGAATCCTTCATGAGGCAGCGTCCATGTAACAGCCCGAGATTTTATGAAAACTATTCTTTTTAATTTTATTAATGTCTTGTGTTGTACGCTACACCAAAAGGAGCTTTCACAACACGCATCCTTGACTTGCCCTGCATTACACGCAATCACGACCTTCCTCGATAGCGTGTGTAATACGCAATACTGAGTTTCACTAAACAACGATATGCTATTAAAATATTATTAAAACTAGCCGATATGAATAGTAATAACCACTTTTTAAAATTCTGTAAATCTTATTTTTCAAAATGAACTTCATTCTTGGATTCGGAGTATCAAATTTAGCCTAAGGTGAAATTTTGGTACTTTTCGGATAACTTTCATATTCTGATGAATAGTGAAAATTACTAAATTATAATTAAAAACAACTTTTTTAATCAAAATAATTAATAGTGATAAATCATTAATTTTAGTGGTTTTAAAGTATATTTAGAATATATTTTTACAATTTAATACAATGTTGGTCATTGGATGTAATTTCACATTTAAACCAGACATAATCAAGTGTCAATCTTTTGATAGATATTGTTTCTTAAAAACACGCTATTTGTTTTAACAGCGGGATTTAATTATAAAATTAATTAATGCAATTTCTATGTTATGAATTTGGTAAAATAGACTTCATTTTTTAATTCGGAATATGAAATATATCTTAGGATGAAATTTTGGCTTTTTTCTGAAAACTTTCAATTTTTGATGAATAGTGAAACCACTAAGTGGTAGGTTAAAAACTGAATTTTGCATAAAACTTAATTTTACCACTTCTGTGAATGGAATTTCGAAAATCCGACAGACACGGTTGATATCAGTAAGTAAAATGTGGTTCAATGAGATAAAAATAATTTTTTGGTGAATAGTAACTTTTTACTTTTTTTACCGCGGTTATTAGTAAATAGGGTAACTAAGGGTAAATATGATATTACTATTACCCTAACACATGTCCTAATTCTATTGGATAAGTGTAATTCGACCAAAAAAAACTTAGGAATAAAATATGACCATTTAGGCCCACTTGGATTAGATTAGGACATTTATTATTAATTTATTTAAAGAAGGGTTAAAATAGTTAAAATCAAAGTTTAATAAGTAAATCATTTTTAATATGGGGTTATACATAAGATAAATTCAATTGTAAATATTCATTAGAAATATAAAAAGATTTCCTACATGATGATATTTTATTTATAATTTTTAGACATCAAATAATTTAATTTATTTATGACACAAATATGATGCAGTAATTATCTTATTAATGAAATATTGACAAAATTGATAATATAAATACCAAAATAAATGTAATTTAAGACTTTTTATGAATTCCACTAATTTTCTAGGTTACCATGATATATTAATGTTGATTTAATCAACTTGGTTTGAACATATAATTCTGTTATGACTTTCACAAAAATCATATATCAAATAGTGTCAAAATTGACACAAAATAGGTTTTAAATCAAATATTATATTATTAATTGTTATTGTATTCCCAAAAATCTAAGGTTCGGCCAAATGACTTAGATAAGGATATATATATTAATAATAAACAATTTGGAGTTCGTTTGGCATGCTATAGTAAGTGTATTAACCATATAGTGAAAGAAAAAAAAAAGACACGGTAAAAGTTAAATTAATTAACTTAGCGTTAAATCTAATTGATAAGGTTAAAATAATACCCTAAACTTGTCTAAATCCTATTGGTTGATAGGATTTCGACCCATCCCCACTTTATCTTCGAAATAAGACCCTTTGTAACCATTATAAACCGATTTTGACTTTAATATAAAATAACATTTTGAGATATTCCTAAGGTGCCACTCTCCTCCCTTATAAAAGGGCACCTCCTCCCCCTCCTCCTCACACCAATTTGAGCACTCAAGCTCGGCCAACCTCTTCCAAAATCTCTTCTCCACTTCCCTATCAACATCCTAGAGGTTCTGGTCTTCCTCAAAGACCAATTTTAGTTCCCTAAGAGGAGGTCTCCAAAAGGCGCTTCAAAGAAGAGGTAATTACCGTTACCAATTCTTTCATCTTTATTTCTTCTTCCACTTCTTCTTCTTAGGTTGTTTCATTATGAAGTAATAACATCAGTATCACTCATATACTGATATGTTATTATAAGTATGAAACAACCCTAATTCACCTTCTATCCATCCTACGGAAAAATGAAATCACCGCGCGTGCGTACGTACGGAATACCGTCTCCACGCCGTGGTGTAATCTATTTTCCACCACCACCTTACATGGATGGGTATAATGGTGTAAAGAATATCTATACATAGTTATTAAAACATCATATTGATTCTGATATATTGTATAATCCACTCTAATTCAATTCAATATTTATGGAAATGATATCATCGCTCGTGCGTACGTACGGACTACCGTCTCCACGACGCGATGAGATTCATTCTCCATGTTAACCATCTAAGAATGATTATAAAGTATATATAAGAAATAAAAATAAAATATATGATATTTTAATGCTACTGGATTTATATATATATATATATGTGTGTCATCTACTTACTTCCATTTCAAGACAATAAGGAAAGGAAAACAGCGTTCATGCGTACGTACGGACTACCGTCTCCATGAACGGTGTTTTTCATTTTATTTATCTATCTATTATATATATATATATTGAATATATATGATATATAAATCATATTTTATATTCTGGAAGTAAGTGAATCATGATATAAGTAATAATGATGTCAAGAACAACAAGTCAAAACAACTACGATAACTGAAACAGTTTTACCCAAAACGCTTCTTTAACATGAAATTTACAAAAGAACGGGTAATATAAAGTCATAAGTGAACCATATATGATATCATAACAATGAATATGATTCTGTAATAAGTCAATGACATTATTTAAATCATTATACAGGAGGTTCGGACACATACGAAGCAAATCGGACCTAAGTTAAGGGAAATATCACAATCTCATTTTTATCCGAGATTGTTTATACTTTAGTATTTACTGGGGTGTATTTTATCATCCACATCCATATTTCCTCAATATGTAATATTATTTCCATCCACCTACAATTGTTTAAATCCAATTTTACCCTTCGGTGAGTTTTTAGTAAAATATATGAAAGGAATTTTTTGTCGTTTTTCGTACGAGGTACTTTTTGACTTTTCCGACAAAAGTACGAAGAATGTTTTTTTTTAACTTAAACAGCACGAATGGATTTTTATGGTTTTATAAAGCCTTATGAAGCTTCCACCAAAATATTTCATGACTATTTTTAATAAAATCTCTTTCTTTTAAAATTGCATGATGTTTTGTGAAAAGAAATTGATTTTGAAGAAGAAAGGATATTTTCCTCAAGAATTCATTTCAAGTGTTTTATCAAAATTATTTTCCATCTAAGATAATAAAGGGTTCTGTTTCTATCCATATTTTTACATTGATTTGACTATGTTGTGATGGAATTATGTTTATTAATTCCTTTATCTTATATGAATGGTTTTATGATGTCATGTTGTTTAAAAATCCCATTTTTATTACATGGGTTATGAAATGATGTATGATTTATGATTTTGTGGCACACATAAGAATGGTATCATTATGAGATGGGTGGGACCTATATCTCCCTCCAATGCATTGGGTAAAGATTTTATATCTCATGAGATAGACATGGATGGAATGGTAGGTTATACCGGTTCAGTGAAACATGACTGAAACGAGGGTTACTCAATTCAGAAAGGGACTTTGTCCACTAAGATAGTCTTGGCAATGAGTCTTGACTAACAAGAAATGATTCTCTATGATTATGTGTGAATTCCACAAAGTTTCATGTTTTATGTTATGATTATTGTGATTACATTTCACTGCCATGATTTACCCCATGTTATGAAATTATGATCTCTTTTGCAGGTTAAGATTTCCAAAAGTTATGTGCTTATGTATATGATGTGATTGATATTTCTTTTGTTTGCCCTTACTGAGCATTTGAGCTCACCCTTTTATGTTTTCTTTTCCCCAGGATATAAAGAATGGTTTTAGGTAAAAAAAAGGAAGATCTTTATGGGAGATATTGAAGATCTTTCACCAGGATTAGAAGATTACGTTCCGAGTTTCCAAAGACACTAAACTATTACGATCCTTGTGTGTGTGTTTTTGTTATGTACTAAGTGTTCCGCAAATGTAATGTAATGTCCATGTACGTCAAGATACGGGTCTCTACAGTTGGTATCAGAGGAAAGGTTTAGTCAACCTTTGGAAACTAGGATGCGAAAACGTTAGTGAGATCCCTAGAGATATTTCTACGGTATGTCTAGGGATGTCCCTAAGGTTAAGTATACGTATAGGTTATAGTAATAGAACTACGCTAACGATCATAGAATTAAACCTACGATGTTAGATATTGAAGGTACTCCCTCTTTATTATGTTGTTTTCCCTAGCATGATTTTTGCCTCTCACACTATTCTTTTTGGGTATTAGAAAATGGCTGGAAACAAGATGATTCACGATAATGGAGGATATGATGGACAATGGAATGATATTATTTATGAGCAACCAAATGAAATGGGATTTGGAAGTCCAAACATAATTATTATGCCGAATCAGAAATCTCATAATATGATCAATAAAGTAAAATTTGGTGAGTTTTCTGACTCGGCTAATAAGAGAAAGATGGAGTTTCATGATGATCATAGAGGAAAGAAAGTTCAATTTCCCCTATGTAAATCATGTGGGAAGAGGCATCAAGGTGAATGTTTCAAAGGAACTGGAAGATGCTTTGGGTGTGGAAAAGAAGGACACAAAGAAAGTAAATGCAAAGGAAAAGGTTCATTTAACAACATGGATGAGGATAATGGTATTGCTACAACATCAACAATGGTTAAATGTTTTAAATGTGGAATGTACGGGCATTATTCAAACCAATGCCCTAAGGGAAAGTCTCATGAAGAGAATCAGTATGGTCGTATGGGAAGTATTTATGTTGATGATGATGAAGAAACTACAAATGATATGTGAGATGAAAGAAATGTTGAAGCTCGGTCAATGGTCTAAGAATGTAGTGGAATGATTACATGTTTATCATGTGTAATGTTGTATAAGTAATCTCATGGAATAAGGATACATCTAAGGATTGTTACACTGTTGTCTTTCCTTAAGTTTTGAAAGTGTATGATGAATGGTACCAGTAACCATGAAAGGTTATTCAGATACTTTTGGAAAGTAGATGATAAGTGCATAATGAAAGGATAAGAAGATAATGAGATGTTTGATTGTATTCATGAGCTCATGATTGATATAAGGACTAAGTGATATCATGGTTTGAGTATAAATAATTTTGAGGATTTTGGTATGTGTAAAGTGTTAACTTTTAACTGCATTCAAGTTTTCACTAAGGTTCAATGGGTATTCAAGAGTATACATGATTAAGGACTTTTAATGTTTGGAATGTGACCAACAAAACATATCTTATGATATATGGGGTTCAACGATGGTATTAAATCTCTGGTAATCGTTTTCACTATGTTATGAGAGTGGACTGCAATATTATGGATAAGCCTAAAGATTGAAATGGATTATGTTGGACATAAGTGAGTATTGTTTAAGGATATAAGTTTTTTTCGATATTATTGATGGGATGTTATAGTAATGTAGTTTTAGAAAAAGGACAACCTGCAGGAAGGGCGACAGCCCATCGCTTCGGACAAGGCTGTGGGAATCGAACCCACAACCGAAGTGCGACCGGCCTTTATCGCCTACCACTGGCCTACAGGAAGTCCCTGTTTAGTAGAAACTAGTTTTATTATATTAAGCAGTATGATATATGAAGTATAAGTCCATTTTATGAACCATATGTGATTAATCTCACTATAGATCGACTTATGTATATAATTTTTTCTAACCTTTTGTTTAAGACAGATGGAATGACCTGTCATACTAACACTTCACGAATAACAAATTCAACTTCATTTATTTAAGAGATGAAGTGGAAATTGTTCAAGGCATGAACAACAGTGAGATTGTACCAAAATAAAGAAAGTATTTATTCTGATTCAAATTTTCAACTTTAGGGAAATGATCTTGAAAACCAAAAATGTTGTCCTAGTGATCTTATACCTGATGAATCAGATGGTACCTTAGATCGTCACAAATTTATGGATTTGTGATCACTGGATTTTCCATAGCCATGTTCTCTACTACTCTCCATCAGAACATGATGGTTAGATTTCTCTTCCATATCCATATTTTCACCTATGTGGAAACCCAGTGATTAGTTTATTTGGGTAATCGTTACATTTCATACTCTAGTTTTTAAAGCCAAGTTTTGGTATTCCTTTTTACGATGTGGGTTTCTATTAAAGAAACTTTCGAATAGTAAACCATTTATAACCCCGACGAATTTCGAGGGCGAAATTCATTTTAAGGGGGGTAGAATGTAACAGCCCGAGATTTTATGAAAACTATTCTTTTTAATTTTATTAATGTCTTGTGTTGTACGCTACACCAAAAGGAGCTTTCACAACACGCATCCTTGACTTGTCCTGCATTACACGCAATCGCGACCTTCCTCGATAGCGTGTGTAATACGCAATACTGAGTTTCACTAAATAACGATATGCTATTAAAATATTATTAAAACTAGCCGTTATGAATAGTAATAACCACTTTTTAAAATTCTGTAAATCTTATTTTTCAAAATGAACTTCATTCTTGGATTCGGAGTATCAAATTTAGCCTAAGGTGAAATTTTGGTACTTTTCGGATAACTTTCATATTCTGATGAATAGTGAAAATTACTAAATTATAATTAAAAACAACTTTTTTAATCAAAATAATTAATAGTGATAAATCATTAATTTTAGTGGTTTTAAAGTATATTTAGAATATATTTTTACAATTTAATACAATGTTGGTCATTGGGTGTAATTTCACATTTAAACCAGACATAATCAAGTGTCAATCTTTTGATAGATATTGTTTCTTAAAAACACGCTATTTGTTTTAACAGCGGGATTTAATTATAAAATTAATTAATGCAATTTCTATGTTATGAATTTGGTAAAAAAGACTTCATTTTTGAATTCGGAATATGAAATATATCTTAGGATGAAATTTTGGCTTTTTTCTGAAAACTTTCAATTTTTGATGAATAGTGAAACCACTAAGTGGTAGGTTAAAAACTGAATTTTGCATAAAACTTAATTTTACCGCTTCTGTGAATGGAATTTCAAAAATCCGACAGACACAGTTGATATCAGTAAGTAAAATGTGTTTCAATGAGATAAAAATAATTTTTTGGTTAATAGTAACTTTTTACTTTTTTTACCGCGGTTATTAGTAAATAGGGTAACTAAGGGTAAATATGATATTACTATTACCCTAACACATGTCCTAATTCTATTGGATAAGTGTAATTCGACCAAAAAAAAACTTAGGAATAAAATATGACCATTTAGGCCCACTTGGATTAGATTAGGACATTTATTATTAATTTATTTAAAGAAGGGTTAAAATAGTTAAAATCGAAGTCTAATAAGTAAATAATTTTTAATATGGGGTTATACATAAGATAAATTCAATTGTAAATATTCATTAGAAAGATAAAAATATTTCCTACATGATTATATTTTATTTGTAATTTTTAGATATCAAATAATTTAATTTATTTATGACACAAAGATGATGCAGTAATTATCTTATTAATGAAATATTGACAAAATTGATAATATAAATACCAAAATAAATGTAATTTAAGACTTTTTATGAATTACACTAATTTTATAGGTTACTATGATATATTAATGTTGATTTAATCAACTTGGTTTGAACATATAATTCTGTTATGACTTTCACAAAAATCATATATCAAATAGTGTCAAAATTGACACAAAATAGTTTTTAAATAAAATATTATATTATTAATTGTTATTTTATTCCTAAAAATCTAAGGTTCCACCAAATGACTTAGATAAGGATATATATATTAATAATAAACAATTTGGGGTTCGTTTGGCATGTTATAGTAAGTTTATTAACCATATAGTGAAAGAAAACAAAAAGACACGGTAAAAGTTAAATTAATTAACTTAGAGTTAAATCTAATTGATAAGGTTACAATAATACCCTAAACTTGTCTAAATCCTATTGGTTGATAGGATTTCGACCCATCCCCACTTTAGCTTCGAAATAAGACCCTTTGGAACCATTATAAACCGATTTTGACTTTAATATAAAATAATATTTTGAGATATTCCTAAGGTGCCCCTCTCCTCCCTTATAAAAGGGCACCTCCTCCCCCTCCTCCTCACACCAATTTGAGCACTCAAGCTCGGCCAACCTCTGCCAAAATATCTTCTCCACTTCCCTATCAACATCCTAGAGGTTCTGGTCTTCCTCAAAGACCAATTTTAGTTCCCTAAGAGGAGGTCTCCAAAAGGCGCTTCAAAGAAGAGGTAATTACCGTTACCAATTCTTTCATCTTTATTTCTTCTTCCACTTCTTCTTCTTAGGTTGTTTCATTATGAAGTAATAACATCAGTATCACTCATATAATGATATGTTATTATAAGTATGAAACAACCCTAATTCACCTTCTATCCATCCTACGGAAAAATGAAATCACTGCGCGTGCGTACGTACGGAATACCGTCTCCACGCCGTGGTGTAATCTATTTTCCACCACCACCTTACATGGATGGGTATAATGGTGTAAAGAATAACTATACATAGTTATTAAAACATCATATTGATTCTGATATATTGTATAATCCAATCCAATTCAATTCAATATTTATGGAAATGATATCATCGCTCGTGCGTACGTACGGACTACCGTCTCCACGACGCGATGAGATTCATTCTCCATGTTAACCATCTAAGAATGATTATAAAGTATATATAAGAAATAAAAATGAAATATATGATATTGTAATGCTACTGGATTTATATATATATATATATATATATATATATATATATGTCATCTACTTACTTCCATTTCAAGACAATAAGGAAAGGAAAACAGCGTTCATGCGTACGTACGAACTACCGTCTCCATGAACAGTGTTTTTCATTTTATTTATCTATCTATTATATATATATATATATTGAATATATATGATATATAAATCATATTTTATATTCTGGAAGTAATTGAATCATGATATAAGTAATAATTATGTCAAGAACAACAAGTCAAAACAACTACGATAAATGAAACAGTTTTACCCAAAACGCTTCTTTATCATGAAATTTACAAAAGAACGGGTAATATAAAGTCATAAGTGAACCATATATGATATCATAACAATGAATATGATTCTGTAATAAGTCAATGACATTATTTAAATCATTATACAGGAGTTTCGGACACATACGAAGCAAATCGGACCTAAGGTAAGGGAAATATCACAATCTCATTTTTATCCGAGATTGTTTATACTTTAGTATTTACTGGGGTGTATTTTATCATCCACATCCATATTTCCTCAATATGTAATATTATTTCCATCCACCTACAATTTTTTAAATCCAATTTTACCCTTCGGTGAGTTTTTAGTAAAATATATGAAAGGAATCTTTTGTCGTTTTTCGTACGAGGTACTTTTTGACTTTTCCGACAAAAGTACGAAGAATGTTTTTTTAACTTAAACGGCACGAATGGATTTTTATGGTTTTATAAAGCCTTATGAAGCTTCCACCAAAAGATTTCAGGACTATTTTTAATAAAATCTCTTTCTTTTAAAATTGCATGATGTTTTGTGAAAAGAAATTGATTTTGAAGAAGAAAGGATATTTTCCTCAAGAATTCATTTCAAGTGTTTTATCAAAATTATTTTCCATCTAAGATAATAAAGGGTTCTGTTTCTATCCATATTTTTACATTGATTTGACTATGTTGTGATGGAATTATGTTTATGAATTCCTTTATCTTATATGAATGGTTTTATGATGTCATGTTGTTTAAAAATCCCATTTTTATTACATGGGTTATGAAATGATGTATGATTTATGATTTTGTTGCACACATAAGAATGGTATAATTATGAGATGGGTGGGACCTATATCTCCCTCCAATGCATTGGGTAAAGATTTTATATCTCATGAGATAGACATGGTTGGAATGGTAGGTTATACCGGTTCAGTGAAACAGGACTGAAACGAGGGTTACTCGATTCAGAAAGGGACTTTGTCCACTAAGATAGTCTTGGCAATGAGTCTTGACTTACAAGAAATGATTATCTATGATTATGTGTGAATTCCACAAAGATTCATGTTTTATGTTATGATTATTGTGATTACATTTCACTGCCATGATTTACCCCATGTTATGAAATTATGATCTCTTTTGCAGGTTAAGATTTCCAAAAGTTATGTGCTTATGTATATGATGTGATTGATATTTCTTTTGTTTGCCATTACTGAGCATTTGAGCTCACCCTTTTATGTTTTCTTTTCCCCAGGATATAAAGAATGGTTTTAGGTAAAAAAAAGGAAGATCTTTATGGGAGATATTGAAGATCTTTCACCAGGATTAGAAGATTACGTTCCGAGTTTCCAAAGACACTAAACTATTACGATCCTTGTGTGTGTGTTTTTGTTATGTACTAAGTGTTCCGCAAATGTAATGTAATGTCCATGTTCGTCAAGATACGGGTCTCTACAGTCCACCTTCTTTTAGCGGGTCTACTGATCCATTAGTTACTGAACAATGGATTAGTACTACTGAAAAGATATTTTCAGTTCTTCAATGTTCTGAACATGATAAAGTCATCCTAGCAGTGTATCCTTTGGAAGCAGATGCTGATCAATGGTGGAATCTTATTAATAATACGAGGCAAAGGGATGAAATTGAGTCCATGGAATGGGATGAGTTCAAGAACTTATTTTTCAATATGTACTTCCCTCATATTCTCCGAACCAAGATAGAGAAAGAGTTTCTTGAACTGAAGAAAAGGGATGATGAATCTGTTGGTACCTATGAAGCAAATTTTACAAGACTTGCAAGGTACTCTTCTGGTATTATTACCCAACCTGAGAGTAAGATCGATCGATTCTTTAGTGGCTTAAAACCAAGTCTTCGAAGGGCGTTAGCTATAAGGGACTTCAATAGCAACGAGGAAATCGTTCGATGTGCTCTCAAAGTCGAGATGGAGATTGGAGTAACCCATCAGTAAAATGGGTTTGATAAGAAGAGGAAGATGGAATTCAAAGGAAAATCTAAAGAGCACACTGAAAAGAAGATGAGATTTCCCTTATGCTCAAAGTGTGGAAAGAAACATGGAGGGAGTTGTCTTAAAGGGACAAGTAAATGTTTCAAATGTGGAAAGTAAGGTCATCGGGCATTTGAATGCCGCGATAATGGGAAGAAGATGTCTAATGATGCAAAAAAAGGAAGGGATACAAAGAATGAACCTACTACACTTCAATGTTTCAAGTGCAAGGAGATGGGGCATTATGCCAATCAATGCCCAAATCCCAGGGTTGATGATGATGGTTGACGTCAACAAAATCTTAAGGCTAAAGACAAAGGAATGTCACATGCAATTTCTATCAGCGATGTGGAGTACGATAATGAAGTGGTGAAAGGTACACTTACCATCCACTCTAAAGTAGCAAATGTTTTATTTGATTCTGGATCCACCCACTCTTTTATTTCTAAAGAATTTTCTAAGGGTATCACCGTATTACCTCAACAATTAGATGTTGAGTTAGCTGTGACAACACCTAATGGCACAGTAGTTGCATCAAAAGTTTATAATTCTTCTCCGATTGAAGTTTGTGGGAAAGTGCTTCCTGCAAATCTTGTGATCCTTCCTATAGTGGAATTTGATGTGATTCTTGGCATGGATTGGATTTCTCTACATGGAGCTCATATAAATTGCCAAAGAAGGGAAGTCACATTTCATATTCTAGATCAATCTACGATCGTCTATCGATGCAAGGATGAATATAACCTTCCAGTGGAAATTCCTTCCATCTTATGGGTCTTGATTCCACTAAATGAAGTTTATTTAACTCAAATGGTTGGTGAGAAACTCACAATTAAGAATATTCCCATCGTACGGGAGTTTGATGATGTCTTTCCGGAGGAATTACCGGGTCTTCCACCAAATCGTGAAGTTGAGTTTTCAATAGAACTCGTACCGGGTGCTTTGCCTATTTCAAAGACACCTTATAGAATGGCCCCAATTGAGTTGCAGGAATTGAAGAAGCAACTCCAAGAGAATCTTGATAAGGGATTCATACACCCTAGTGCGTCACCTCGGGGAGCACCTGTTCTATTTGTTAAGAAGAAAGATGGATCAATGAGACTCTACATAATTATCGAGAACTTAACAAGATCACTATCAAGAACAAATATCCTCTCCCACGCATTGATGACTTATTTGACCAACTACGCGGAGCTCAATACTTTTCCAAGATTGATCTTCGTTCAGGGTATCATCAATTAAGGGTCAAAAGGGAGGATATACCAAAGACGGCTTTCCGTACAAGGTATGGACACTATGAATTTATAGTGACCCCATTTGGTCTTACTAATGCCCATGCTATCTTCATGGATCTAATGAATAGAGTCTTTAGAGACTATCTTGATCAATTTGTGGTAGTCTTTATAGACGATATTCTTGTCTATTCAAATAGAAAGGAAGATCATGAAGATCACTTGAGAATTATATTGAAGACCCTGAGAAAGGAGAAGCTTTATGCCAAATTTACCATGTGTGAATTTTGGCTTCAAAAAGTTGCATTTTTGGGTCACATAATCTCAAAAGAGGGGATATCTGTGGATCCAGCAAAAACAGAGGTTATCGAAAGATGGTCGAGACCAACAACAGTAACTGAGATCCGAAGTTTTCTTGGTTTGGCTGGATATTATCGACGTTTTGTAAAATATTTTTCACGATTATCTAATCCACTCACCAAGTTGACTCAGAAAGGAGTTAAGTTTGTTTGGATAGAGGAATGTGAAGAGAATTTCAAGGAGTTGAAAAGAAGGTTATCCAGTGCACATGTGCTCACACTGCCTTGTAGTGGAGAAAGGTTTGTGATCTACAGTGATGCATCCAAGAAGGGATTGGGGTGTGTTCTTATGAAAAATGATATGGTGATAGCTTATGCCTCACGACAGTTGAAAATCCATGAGAAAAATTATCCAACACATGATTTGGAGTTGGATGTGGTAATCTTTGCATTAAAGATTTGGAGGCATTACCTTTATGGTGAAAGGTGTGTTATTTATACTGATCATAAAAGTTTAAAGTATATTTTCACACAAAAGGAGGTGAATATGAGTCAAAGAAGATGGTTGGAGCTGATTAAGGATTATGACTGCTCAATCTATTACCACCCTGGGAAAGCAAACAAGGTGGCAGATGCATTAAGTCGACACGACCATGCTAGTTTATCCATGATGAGGATCACAAAAGATCCAATATTTATGGATTTACAAAGGATGGATCTTGGAATTATAATGGAAGGGGAAAAATCATATCTTTCTCAAATGAATGTTCAACCATCTATACATGTGAAGATTAAAGAGGCACAGAATGAAGATGTCGAGTTACAAAAGAAGGCGAGAAATGTTCCTGAATTCACCCTTGATTGTGATGGGATAATAAAGTTTAGGAATCGGGTTTGTGTTCCTCCCATCCCCGAATTAAAGAAGGATCTGCTTGATGAGGCTCATAGTTCTTCATTCTCTATTCATCCTGGAAGCACGAAGATGTATAGGGACTTGAAAGAGTACTTCTGGTGGGATTGCATGAAAAGAGATGTTGCTGAATATGTCTCTCGATGCTTGGATTTTCAACAAGTTAAATCTGAGAGACAAAAGTCTAAGGGGATGTTACAACCATTACCCATACCCGAATGGAAATGGGAAAACATCACTATGGACTTTGTCACATGACTTCCTAAAACATCCAAAGGCAATAATGCTATCTAGGTCATAGTTGATCATCTTACAAAGTCTGCACACATCATTGCTATTAGAGAGGATTTCTCTCTAGATCAGCTTTCCAGGATATATGTAAAGGAAGTGGTAAGATTGCATGGAGTACCACTTTCTATTATATCTGATCGGGATCCGAGATTTACCTCGAAGTTCTGCAGAAGTCTTCAGCATACTCTGGATACAGAGTTGAGTTTCAGCACTGCTTATCATCCCCAGATAGACGGTCAGTCTGAGAGAACAATTCAAACCCTAGAAGGTATGTTGAGAGCTTGCTCTATGGATTCCAAAGGAGGTTGGGATCAACACATACCTTTGGTGGAATTTTCTTATAATAATAGCTTTCACTCCAGTATTCAGATGGCTCCTTATTAAGCTCTCTATGGAAAGAAATGCAGGACTCCAACTTGCTGGGATGAAGTTGGGGAAAGAAAGCTATTAGGACCTGATCTTGTTGATGAAATGGCAGAAAAGGTCAGATCTATTCAACAACACATAAGAGCAGCTCAGAGTCGACAGAAAATTTATGCCGACAACTGAAGAAAAGACCTAGAGTTTGATGTGGGTGATAAAGTGTTCTTAAGAATATCTCCCTGGAAGAAGGTTATGAGATTTGGAAAGAAGGGGAAGTTGAGCCCTAGATATATCGGTCCTTTCGAAATACTGGATCGTGTTGGAAAGGTAGCTTACCGATTGCCGCTTCCACCGAATCTCTCCCAAGTTCACGATGTGTTCCATGTATCTCTCCTGAGAAAGTACATACCTGATCCTTCACATGTACTCAGCTCAGAAGCTGTACCGCTGGAGCAAGATCTTTCTTATGAAGAACAACCGATAGAGATTATGGATCGTAGCGAAAAAGTCCTATGAAACAAGACCACTCGATTGGTGAAAGTTTTATGGAGGAACCACCAACTTGAAGAAGATACATGGGATCTTGAGGATATGATGATGGAGAAGTATCCTCATCTGTTTGTTACAAAGTGACAAATTTCGAGGGCGAAATTCTATTTAAGGGGGGTAGAATGTGACACCCGAGATTTTTATGAGTAATATTTTGTTTTTATATATCATCAAAGGAATCTTTCATTACATACTAGCTTGGCTTACTTTACATGAAATCGCGACCTTCCTCGATAGCTTGCGTCGTACGCAGTACTGAGTTTCACTAAACAATGATATGCTATTAAAATATTATTAAAACTATCCGTTATGAATAGTAATAACCACTTTATGAAATTTTATAAATTTTATTTTTCAAAATGAACTTCATTTTCGGATTCAAAATACCGAAATTAGCCTACGGTGAAATTTTGGTATTTTTGTGAAAACATTCAATTTTTGATGAATAGTGAAACCACTAAGTGGTAGGTTAAAAACTGAATTTTGCATAAAACTTAATTTTACCGCTTATGTGAATGGAATTTCAAAAATCCGACAGACACGGTTGATATCAGTAAGTAAAATGTGGTTCAATGAGATAAAAATAATTTTTTGGTGAATAGTAACTTTTTACTTTTTTTACCGCGGTTAATAGTAAATAGGGTAACTAAGGGTAAATATGATATTACTATTACCCTAACACATGTCCTAATTCTATTGGATAAGTTCAATTCGACCAAAAATAAAATTAGGAATAAAATATGACCATTTAGGTCCACCTGGATTGGATTAGGACATTTATTATTAATTTATTTAAAGAAGGGTTAAAATAGTTAAAATCAAAGTTTAATAAGTAAATCATTTTTAATATGGGGTTATACATAAGATAAATTCTACTATAAATATTCATTAGAAAGCTAAAAAGGTTTCATACATAATGGTATTTTATTTATAATTTTTAGACATTAACTAATTTAATTTATTTATGACACAATGATGATGCAGTAATTATCTTATTAATGAAATATTGACATAATTGATGTTATAAACACCAAAATAAATGTAATTTGAGACTTTTTATGAATCCCACTAATTTTCTAGGTTACTATGATATATTAGTGTTGATTTAATCAACTTGGTTCGAACAAATAATTCTGTTATGACTTTCTCAAAAATCATATATCAAATAGTGTCAAAATTGACACAAAATAGTTTTTAAATCAAATATTATATTATTAATTGTTATTTTATTCCTAAAAATATAAGGTTCGGCCTAATGAATTAGATAAGGATATATATATATATTAATAATAAACAATTTGGGGTTCGTTTGGCATGTTATAGTAAGTGTATTAACCATATAGTGTAAGAAAACAAAAAGACGCGGTAAAAGTTAAATTATTTAACTTAGAGTTAAATCTAATTGATAAGGTTAAAATAATAACCTAAACTTGTCTAAATCCTGTTGATTGATAGGATTTCGACCCATCCCCACTTTAGCTTCGAAATAATACCCTTTGGAACCATTATAAACCGATTTTGACTTTAATATAAAATAATATTTTGAGATATTCCTAAGGTGCCCCTCTCCACCCTTATAAAAGGGCACCTCCTCCCCCTCCTCCTCACACTAATTTGAGCACTCAAGCTCGGCCAAACCCTGCCAAAATACCTTCTCCACTTACCTAGAATAATCCTAGAGGTCCTGGTCTTCTTCAAAGACCAATCTTAGTTCCCTAAGTGGAGGATTCAAAGAGCCGTTCCAAAGAAGAGGTAATATCCATTACCGATCTTTTCAATTTCTTTCTTCTTCAACTTCTTCTTCTTTAGTTGTTTCATGATAAAGTAATAACATCAGTATTACTTACATAATGATATGTTATTATAAATATGAAACAACCCTAATTCAACTTCTATCCATCCTACGGAAAAATGAAATCACCGCGCGTGCGTACGTACGGAATGCCGTCTCCACGCCGTGGTGTAATCTATTTTCCACCATCACCATACAAGGATGGTTATAATGGTGTAATGAGTAAATATTTATGATTATTATAAATTAATATTGATACTGAAATAATATATATATACTCCAATACAATTCCACGATCATAGGAACGATATCATCACTAATATGTACATATGGAATACCGTCCCCACGATGTGATGCGACTCGTTCTACATGATCTTCATTTCATAATGATTATATAAATGAATTGAATGAATGAATATGATATATAATACACTAATACCATTCTGAAAATTAGGTATCTATAACCTAAAGATAAGAATAAGAATTTATTCGACAAAACACGCATAAGAACAAAAAGTTATAAACACCCGAATAACAAGTAGCAATGAAATATTACTACTAAGAAGCTAAGAATATAACCATATAAGATATCATAAAAATAAGTATGATTCTGGAATAAGTCAATAACATTATTTAAATCATTATACAGGAGGTTCGGACACTTACAAAGAAAGTCGGACCTAAGGTAAGGGAAAATATCACAATCTCATTTTTATCCGAGATTGTTTATACTTTGGTATTTACTGGGGTGTTTTTTATCATCCACATCCATGTTTCCTAAATATGTAATTTTATTTCCATCCACCTAAAATTTTTTAAATCCAAATTTACCCTTCGGTGAGTTTTTAGTAAAAGATATGAAAGGAGTCTTTTGTCATTTTTCGTATGAGGTACTTTTTAACTTTTTCGACAAAAGTATGAGAAGAATGTTTTTTTAACTTATATGGCATGAATGGATATTTTAAAACATTATTTCCAAGAATCTTCCTTTACATGTTTTCAAGTTTATTTTTAATCAACTTCTTTTAGTTTAGAATTGTATGACATGTTAAAAAAGGAAAAGTATTTTTGAAGTAGAAAGGATATTTTCCTCAAGAATGGAGTTCAAGTGTTTTATCAAAATTATTTTCCATCTAAGATAATAAAGGGTTCTATTTTTATCCCTATTATTACATTGATTTTATTATTTTGTGAGGGAATTATTTTTATGAAGTCATTTACCTTATATGGTTTGTTTTATGATGTCATGATGTTTCAAGAATCCCATTTTTTTACATGTGTTATGCGATGATGTATGATTTATGATTATGTGGCACACATAAGAAAGGATTCATTATAAGATGGGTGGGACCTATATCTCCCTCCAATGCATTGGGTAAAGATTTATATCTCATGAGATAGACAGGGCTGGAATGGAAGGTAATTTCGGTTCAGTGATACAGGACTGAAACGAGGAGTGAACTCGGTTCAGAAATGGACTTTGTCCGCTAAGATAGTACTGGAAAAGAGTCATGACTAACAAGAAATGATTTTCCATGATTATGTGTGCATGCCACAAAGATTCAAGTTTTATGTTAAGATTATGGGGATCTCATTTTCACTTCTATGATTTATTCCATGTTAAGATATTATGATCTCTTTTGCAGGTTATGATTTTCAAAAAGATATGATAGGATTTTTATTTCCTTTATTTGCCCTTGCTGAGCATTTGAGCTCACCCTTTTTTGTTTTCTTTTCCCCAAGTCAGGAATATGGATATTAAGTAGAATATGCTAAAAGGGACCCTAGATATGATGAAATAAATGGGATACACTGTAAAAGTTTTATGAACCAGTTGTTTATGTTTCCCAGTTTCTAAAGACACTATACCTATACGGTCCTTTGTGGTTTTTTCATATGTTGTAATAAGTGTGATTCAATTTTTAAGTATTAACAATGCATTGGAGGGAGATATAGGTCCCACCCATCATATAATGAATCCTTTCTTATGTGTTCCACATAATCATAAATCATACATCATCGCATAACACATGTAACAAAAATGGGATTCTTGAAACATCATGACATCATAAAACAAACCATATAAGGTAAATGACTTCATAAAAATAATTCCCTCACAACATAATCAAATCAATTTAATAATAGGGATAAAAACATAACCCTTTATTATCTTATATGGAAAATAATTTTGATAAAACAATTGAACTCCATTCTTGAGGAAAATATCCTTTCTACTTCAAAAATACTTTTCCTTTTTTAACATGTCACACAATTCTAAACTAAAAGAAGTTGATTAAAAATAAACTTGAAAACATGTAAAGGAAGCTTCTTGGAAATAATGTTTTAAAAAATCCATTCATACCATATAAGTTAAAAAAACATTCTTCTCATACTTTTGTCGAAAAAGTCAAAAAGTACCTCGTACGAAAAACGACAAAAGACTCCTTTCATATCTTTTACTAAAAACTCACCGAATGGTAAATTTGGATTTAAAAAATTGTAGGTGGATGGAAATAACATTACATATTGAGGAAACATGGATGTGGATGATAAAATACACCCCAGTAAATACCAAAGTATAAACAATCTCGGATAAAAATGAGATTGTGATATTTTCCCTTACCTTAGGTCTGACTTGATTTGTTAGTGTCCGAACCTCCTGTATAATAATTTAAATAATGTTATTGACTTATTCCAGAATCATAATTATTTTTATGATATCATATATGGTCTTATTCTTAGCTTCTTAGTAGTAATATTTCATTGCTACTTGTTATTCGGGTGTTTATAACTTTTTGTTCTTATGCGTGTTTTGTCGAATAAATTCTTATTCTTATCTTTAGGTTATAGATACCTCATTTCCAGAATGGTATTAGTGTATTATATATCATATTCATTCTTTCAATTCATTTATATAATCATTATGAAATGAAGATCATGTAGAACGAGTCGCATCACATCGTGGAGACGGTATTCCGTACGTACGTATGAGTGATGATATCATTCCTATGATCGTGGAATTGTATTGGAGTATATATATATTATTTCATTATCAATATTACTTTATAATAATCGTAAATAGATACTCATTACACCATTATACCCATCCTTGTAAGTTGATGGTGGAAAATAGATTACACCACGGCGTGGAGACGGTATTCCGTACGTACGCACGCGCGGTGATTTCATTTTTCCGTAGGATGGATAGAAGGTGAATTAGGGTTGTTTCATATTTATAATAACACATCAGTATGTAAGTAATACTTATGTTATTACTTTATCATGAAACAACTAAAGAAGAAGAAGTTGAAGAAGAAAGAAATTGAAATGATCGATAATGGATATTACCTCTTCTTTGGAACTCCTCTTTGAATCCTCCACTTAGGGAACTAAGATTGGTCTTTGAAGAAGACCAGGACCTATAGGATTATTCTAGGGAAGTGGAGAATGTATTTTGGCATGGTTTGGCCGAGCTTGAGGGCTCAAATTGGTGTGAGGAGGAGGGGCAGGAGGTGCCCTTTTATAAGGGAGGAGAGGGGCACCTTAGGAATATCTCAAAATATTATTTTATATTAAAGTCAAAATCGGTTTATAATGGTTTCAAAGGGTCTTATTTAGAAGATAAAGTGGGGATGGGTCTAAATCCTATCAACCAATAGTATTTATACAAGTTTAGTTTATTATTTTAACCTTATCAATTAGATTTAACTCTAAGTTAAATAATTTAACTTTTACCATGTCTTTTTGTTTTCTTACACTATATGGTTAATACACTTACTATAACATGACAAACGAACCCAAAATTGTTTATTATTAATATATATATCCTTATCTATGTCATTTGGCCTAACCTTAGATTTTTAGGAATAAAATAACAATTAATAATATAATATTTGATTTAAAAACTATTTTATGTCAATTTTGACACTATTTGATATATGATTTTTTTGAAAGTCATAACAGAATTATATGTTCGAACCAAGTTAATTAAATCAACACTAATATATCATAGTAACCTAGAAAATTAGTGGGATTCATAAAAAGTCTCAAATTACATTTATTTTGGTGTTTATAACATCAATTATGTCAATATTTCATTAATAAGATAATTACTGCATCATCATTGTGTCATAAATAAATTAATTTATTTAATGTCTAAAAATTATAAATAAATTACCATAATGTAGGAAATATTTTTAGCTTTATAATGAATATTTATAGTCGAATTTAACTTATGTATAACCCCATATTAAAAATGATTTACTTATTAAACTTTGATTTTAACTATTTTAACCCTTCTTTAAATAAATTAATAATAAATGTCCTAATCTAATCCAAGTGGGCCTAAATGGTCATATTTTATTCCTAAGTTTGTTTTCGGTCAAATTAAACTTATCCAATAGAATTTTGACATGTATTAGGGTAATAGTAATATCATATTTACCCTTAGTTACCCTATTTACTATTAACCGCGGTAAAAAAAGTAAAAAGTTACTATTCACCAAAAAATTATTTTTATCTCATTGAACCACATTTTACTTACTGATATCAACCGTGTCTATCATATTTTTAAAATTCCATTCACAGAAGCGATAAAATTAAGTTTTATGCAAAATTCAGTTTTTAACCTACCACTTAGTGGTTTCACTATTCATCAAAAATTGAAAGTTTTCAGAAAAATACCAAAATTTCACCCTAGGCTAATTTCTGTATTCCAAATACAAAAATGAATCCCATTATGAAAAATAGAATTTATAAAATTTCAAAAAGTTGTTATTACTATTCATAACAACAAGTTTTAATAATATTTTAATAGACTATCGTTGTTTAGTGAAACTCAGTATTGCGTACGACGCATGCTATCGAGGAAGGTCGCGATTGCGTGTAAAGTAAGCCAAGCTAGTATGTAGTGAAAGATTCCTTTGATGATATATAAAAACAAAATATTACTCATAAAAATCTCGGGTGTTACATTAATGTAACACCCCGAGATTTTATGAAAAATATTCTTTTTAATTTCATTAATGTCTTGTGTTTTACGCTACACCAAAAGGATCTTGCACAACACGCATCCTTGACTTGCCTTTCATTACACGCAATCGCGACCTTCTTTGATAGCGTGTGTAGTACGCAATACCGAGTTTCACTAAACAACGATATGCTATTAAAATATTATTAAAACTAGCCGTTATGAATAGTAATAAACACTTTTTGAAATTTTGTAAATTTTATTTTTTAAAATGGACTTCATTTTTGGATTTGGAATATCAAAATTAGCTTAGGGTGAAATTGTGGTAATTTTCAGATAACTTTCATATTTTGATGAATAGTGGAAATTACTAAATTTTAATTAAAAACAACTTTTTCAATCGAAATAATTAATAGTAATAAATTATTAATTTTAGTGGTTTTAAATTATATTAAGAATATATTTTTACAATTCAATACAATGTTGGTCATTGGATGTAATTTCACATTTACACCAGACATAAACAAGTGTTAATCTTTTGATAGTTATTATCTCTTAAAAACACGCTATTATTTGTGACAGCGGAAATTAATTATAAAATTAATTAATGCAACTTATATGTTTGTAATTTTGTAAAATAGAAATCATTTTTGAATTCGGAATATCAATTATAACTTAGGGGGAAATTTTGGCATTTTTCTGAAAAACGTCAATTTTTGATGAATAGTGAAACTACTAAGTGGTAGTTAAAAAAATTAATTTTTTCATAAATCTTAATTTTACCGTTTCTGTGAATGGAATTTCAAAAATCCGAGAGACACGGTTGATGTCAGTAAGTAAAATGTGGTTCAATGAGATGAAAATAATTTTTGGTTAATAGTAACTTTTTACTTTTATTTACCACGGTTAAAAGTAAATAGGGTAATTAAGGGTAAAAATGATATTATTATTACCCTAACACATGTCCTAATCCTATTGGACAAGTGTATCTCGACCAAAAACAACCTTAAGTGTAAAATATTATCATTTAGACCCACTTGGATTAGATTAGGACATTTATTATTATTTAATTCAAAGAAGAGTTAAAAGAGTTAAAAACAAATTTTATTTACTAAAAAAATTTTAATATAGGGTTATACATAATATAATTTCGACTATAAATATTCATTAGAAATCTAAAAATATTTTATACATAATGGTATTTTATTTGTAATTTTTATACTTTAAATAATTTAATTTATTTATGACACAACGATGATGCAATAATTGCCTTTTTAAAAACATATTAACATAACTGATGTTATAAATGCCCAAATAAATGTAATTTGAGACTTTTTATGACTTACACTAATTTTCTAGGTTAATATGACATGTTATTGTTTATTTAAGTAACTTTTTTGGAACTTATCATTCTGTTAGAAATTTCATAAAAATCATGTACCAAATAGTGTCAAAATTGTCATAAATTAGTTTTTAAAAAAAATATTATATTATTAATTGTTAATTAATTCATAAAAATCTAAGGCTCGGCCAAATGACATAGATAAGGATATATATATTAATAATAAACAACTTGGGGTTCGTTTGGCTTCATATAGTAAGTTTATTAACCATATATTGTAAGAAAACAAAAAGACACGGTAAAAGTTAAATTATTTAACTTAGAGTTAAATCTAATTGATAAAGTTTAAAATAATAACCTAAACTTGTCTAAATCCTATTGGATGAGATGATTTCGACCCATCCCCACTTTATCTTCAAAATAAGACTATTTGGAACCATTATAAACCGAATTTCACCTTAATATAAAATAATATTTTGAGATTTTCCTAAGATGCCCCTCTCCTCCCTTATAAAAGGGCACCTCCTCCCTCTCCTCCTCACACCAATTTGAGCATTCATGCTCGGAAAACCCCTACCAAAATCTCTTCTCCACTTCCCTAGTATCATCCTAGAGGTCCTGGTCTTCTTCAAAGATCATCCTTAGTTCTTTAAGTGGAGGTTAAGTGAAGGCGCGTCAAAAAGAGGTAATATCCATTACCGATCTTTTTCAATTTCTTTCTTCTTCAACTTCTTCTTCTTTAGTTGTTTCATGATAAAGTAATAACATCAGTATTTCTTATATACTGATATGTTATTATAAATATTAAACAACTCTAATTAACCTTCTATCCATCCTACGGAAAAAGGAAATCACTGCGCGTGCCTACGTACGGAATACCGTCTCCACGTCGTCGTGTAATCTATTTTCCGCCACCACCTTAATTGGATGGGTATAATGGTGTAATTAGTAACTATATATGATTATTATAAAGTGATATTGATACTGAAATTGTATACATACACCTCAACACAATTCCACGACCATGGGAATGATATCATCGCTCGTGCGTACGTACGGACAACCGTCACCATGACGCGATGAGATTCATTCTCAATGATTAACCATTCATGAATGATTATAAAGTATATATAATAAGTACTAATGAAATATATGAGATAATAATGATACTGGATTTATGTATATTTATATGTATGTCATCTACTTAATTCCATTCAATTCAATAGGGAAACAAAAACAGCGTTCATGCGTACGTACGGACTACCGTCTCCATGAACGGTGTATTTCATTCCATTTATCGATATATTATATATATATATATATTCTGAATATATATTATATATAAATAATGTTTTACATTCCGGATATAATTAATCATGATCCAAGTAATCATATTAATAATTACAAGTTAAAAACACGAACGACAAATGAGACGATTTTACCCAAAACGCTACTTTAACATGAATTTACAAAAGAACGGGTAATATAAAGTCATAAGTGGACCATATATGATATAAAAACAATGAATATGATTCTGGAATAAGTCACTAACATGATTTAAATCATTATACAGGAGGTTCGGACACTTACAAAGCAAGTCGGACCTAAGGTAAGGGATAAATTTACAATCTCATTTTTTTCCGAGATTGCTTATACGTAAGTATTTACTGGGGTTACGTTTATCATCCATGACCATGTTTTCTAAAAAAATGTTTTTATAAAATTTTTACCATTCTTACATGAATTTTTAAAGTCATTTTTACCCTTTATTGACTTTTTACCACATTGTATGAATGGAATCTTTCCTTTGGTTACCATATAAGGTACTTTTTGACTTTTCGGACAAAAGTACGAGGAGAATGTTATTTTTAACTTATACGGCGTGAACGGATTTTTTACGGTTTCATAACACCTCATTTTCAAGAAGCTTCCTCTACAAGATTTCATGATTATTTTCAACAAAACTCTTATCTTTTAAAATTGCATGGAATTTTGTGAAAAGAAAATGATTTTAAAGAAGAAATGATATTTTCCTCAAGAATTTATTTCAAGTGTTTTTCTCAAAACTATTTTCCATCTAAGATGAAATTATTTGATATGTATGTTTCAAGTAAAAAGTATCTATGATTTAAATGGTATCAATTTTCTTATGATGAAATGATATCAATTGTTTATGGATTATGTTGACATGATGTTTAAGAATCCCATTTTATTACATGGGTTATGAAATGATGTATGATTTATGATTTTGTGGCACACATAAGAATGGTTTCATTATGAGATGGGTGGGACCTATATCTCCCTCCAATGCATTGGGTAAAGATTTTATATCTCATGAGATAGACATGGCTGGAATGGTAGGTTATACCGGTTCAGTGAAACAGGACTGAAACGAGGGTGACTCGGTTCAGAAAGGGACATTGTCCACTAAGATAGTCTTGGAAATGAGTCTTGACTAGCAAGAAATGATTCTTTATGATTATGTGTGTATGCCACAAAGTTTCATGTTTTATTTTATGATTATTGGGATTTCATTTCACTACTATGATTTATCCCATGTTATGAAATTATGCTCTCTTTTGCAGGTTAAGATTTCCAAAAGTTATGTTCTTATGAATATGATGTGATTGATTTTTCTTTTGTTTACCCTTACTGAGCATTTGAGCTCACCCTTTTTATGTTTTCTTTTCCCCAGGATATAAAGAAAGGTTTTAGGTAAAAAAAAGGGAAGATATTTATAGGAGATATTGAAGATCTTTCACCACGATTAGAAGATTACGTTCCGAGTTTCCAAAGACACTAAACTATTACGATCCTTGTGTGTGTGTTTTTTGTTATGTACTAAGTATTCCGCAAAAGTAATGTAATGTTCATGTACGTTAAGCTTCGGGTCTCTACAGTTGGTATCAGAAAAAAGGTTTAGTCAACCTTTGGAAACTAGGATGTGAGAACTTTAGTGAGATCCCTAGAGTTATTTCTAATGTATGTCTAGGGATGTCTCTAAGGTTAAGTATACGTATAGGTTATAGTCCTAGAATTGCGCTAACGATCTTAGAATTTAACCTAAGATGTTAGATATTGAGGTTACTCCCCCTTTATTATGTTGTTTTCCCTATCATGATTTTTGCCTCTCACACTATTCTTTTTGGGTTTTAGACGATGGCTAGAACCCGAAGGAACCGTGTTGATCAATGCAATGGACAATGCAATGATTGTCCTCCTAAACAAACAAATGTTATGAGAGATGGAGTGAAAAATCTTATTGCTATACTTACACAGGCTATTAATCATTTTGGACTTCCAAATGAGCAGAGAAGGGAACAATATTCTATTGAGTCCTTCATGAGGCAACGTCCACCTTCTTTCAGTGGGACTTCTGTTTCACTTGTTGCTGAACAATGGATCAGTACCACTGAAAATATATTTTCAGTTCTTCAATGTTCTGAACATGATAAAGTCATCTTAGCAGTATATCGTTTGGAAGGTGAAGCTGATCAATGGTGGAATCTTATCAAGAATACGAGGCCAAGAGATGAGATTGAGTCCATGGAATGGGACGAGTTCAAGAACTTGTTTTTTAGTGAGTACTTCCCTCGTATTCTTCGAACAAAGATGGAGAAGGAGTTTCTTGAACTAAAGCAAAAGGATGATGAATCTGTTGGTATATACGAAGCGAATTTTACAAGACTTTCAAGGTATGCATCTGGCATTATCATCCAACTTGAAAGTAAGGTTGATCGATTTTTCAGTGGCTTAAAACCAAGTCTTCGAAGGGCATTAGCTATAAGAGACTTCAGTAGCTATGAAGAAATTGTGTGTTGTGCTATCAAGGTAGAAATGGAAGTTGGTGTTATATATCCATCTCATGGTTTTGACAAGAAACGAAAGATGGAGTTCAAGGAGAAATCTCAGAATAATGGTGAAAAGAAGATGACTGTTTCCTTATGCTCAAAGTGTGGAAAGAAGCATGGTGGAGATTGTCTTAGAGAGACTAGAAAATGTTTTAAGTGTGGAAAAGAAGGTCATCGAGCAGCTGAGTGTCGAAGTAATGAAAAAAGGGTTTCTAATGATGTGAATAAAGCAAACACTACAGAGAACGCACCACCAACACGTCAATGCTTCAAGTGAAAGGAAATGGGGCATTATGCTAATAAATGCCCTAATCCAAGGGTTAGTGATGATCAACATGAGCAACCACTTAAGGCAAAGGACAAAGGGAAGTCACATGCCATCACTATTGGCGATGTTGAATATGACAACGATGTGGAGGAATGATTAAGTGTTTATGTAATGGGATTCCAAAATAGTGTTGTATATAGTATCATGGAATATTGGAATTGGTCTATTGTGGTTTTCAATAATTTTATGGTACCAGTAACCATGGAATGTGATTGAGATATTTTTGAAAAAAGAATGATATGCGCATAATCAAGGGAAAACGAGAAAATGAAATATTTGACAGTATTCATGAGCTCATGATTGATATAAGAACTAAGTGATATCATGGTTTGAGTATATAGAATTTTGAGGATTTTGGTATGTGGAAGGTGTTAACTTTAAACTGCATTCATGTTTTCACTAAGGTTCAATGGGTATTGAAGAGAATACATGATTAAGGACTTTGAATGTTTGGAATGTGACCAACAAAACATATCTTATGATATATGGGGATCAACGACGGTATTAAATTTCTGGTAATCGTTTTCACTATGGAATGGATTATGTTGGACATAAGTTAGTATTGTTTAAGGATAGAAGTTTTTTCTATATTATTGATGGGATGTTATAGTAATATAGTTTTAGAAAAAGGACAACCTACAGGACGGGCGATAACCCATCGCTTCGGACAAGGCTATGGGAATCGAACCCACAACCGAAGTGCGACTGGCCTTTATCGCCTACTACTGGCCTACAGGAAGTCCCTGATTAGTAGAAACTAGTTTTATTTTATTAAGTGGTATGATATATGAAGTATAAGTTCATTTTTGGAACCATATACGATTAACCATAAGATGGACTTATAACATTTGCTAACCTTTTGTTTGAAAGAGATGGAATGACCCATCATTATATCACATGATCTGCTAACACATCACAAATGACAAATTAATCTTCATTTCTTTAAGAGATGAAGTGGAAATTTTCCAAATAACGACAAATGGTGAAATCACGAAAGTATTTCTTCTAATTCCAATTTTATCAACTTTAGGGAAATGATCTTGAAAACCAAAAATGTTGTCTTAGTGCTCTTATATCTAATGAATCAGATGGTACCTTAGATAATCACAAATTTATGGCTTTGTGATTGCTAGATTTTCTATAGCCATGTTCTCTACCACTCTCCATCAGAACATGATGATTAGATTTCTCTTCCATATTCATATTTTCACCTATGTGGAAACCCAGTGATTAGTTTATTTGGGTAACCGTTACGTTTCATACTTTTGTTTTTAAAGATGGTTTTGGTATTCCTTTTTACGATGTGGGTTTCTATTAGATAAACATTCTAATAGTAAACCATTTATAACCCCGAAGAATTTCGAGGGAGAAATTCATTTTAAGGGGGGTAGAATGTAACACCCCGAGATTTTATGAAAAATATTCTGTTTAATTTCATTAATGTCTTGTGTTGTACGCTACACCAAAAGGATCTTGCACAACATGCATCCTTGACTTGCCTTTCATTACATGCAATCGCAACCTTCCTTGATAGCGTGTGTAGTACGCAATACCGAGTTTCACTAAACAACGATATGCTATTAAAATATTATTAAAACTAGCCGTTATGAATAGTAATAACCACTTTTTTGAAATTTTGTAAATTTTATTTTTTAAAATGGACTTCATTTTTGGATTCGGAATATCGAAATTAGCTTAGGGTGAAATTTTGGTAATTTTCGGATAACTTTCATATTTTGATGAATAGTGGAAATTACAAAATTTTAATTAAAAACAACTTTTTCAATCGAAATAATTAATAGTAATAAATTATTAATTTTAGTGGTTTTAAATTATATTTAGAATATATTTTTACAATTTAATACAACTATGGTCATTGGATGTAATTTCACATTTAAACCAGTTATAAACAAGTTTCAATCTTTTGATAGTTATTATCTCTTAAAAACACGCTATTTGTTTTGACAACAGGAATTAATTTTTTAATTAGCTAATGCAACTGATATGTTTTGAATTTGGTAAAATAGACATCATTTTTGAGTTCATAATATCAAATATAGCTTAGGCCTAATTTTTGGTATTTTTCTGAAAACTTTCAATTTTTGATGAATA
Organism: Viscum album; assembly: GCA_963277665.1. NCBI lineage: Eukaryota > Viridiplantae > Streptophyta > Magnoliopsida > Santalales > Viscaceae > Viscum > Viscum album. The sequence goes on from OY728138.1 coordinate 39,266,971, forward strand.
GTGAAACCACTAAGTGGTAGTTAAAAAAACTGAATTGTTCATAAAACTTAATTTTACCGCTTCTGTGAGTGGAATTTCAAAAATCCGAGAGACACGGTTGATCTCAGTAAGTAAAATGTGGTTCAATGAGATGAAAATAATTTTTTTGGTGAATAGTAACTTTTTACTTTTTTTTTACCACGGTTAAAAGTAAATAGGGTAATTAAGGGTAGAAATGATATTATTATTACCCTAAGACATGTCCTAATTCTATTAGACAAGTTTAATTCCACCAAAAACAAACGTAGGAATAAAATATGACCATTTAGGCCCACTTGGATTAGATTAGGACATTTATTATTAATTTATTTAAAGAAGGGTTAAAAGAGTTAAAATCAAAGTTTATTTACTAAAACATTTTTAATATGGGGTTATACATAAGATAAATTCTACTATAAATATTCATTAGAAAGATAAAAATATTTCCTACATAATGGTATTTTATTTATAATTTTTAGACATTAAATAATTTAATTTATTTATGACACAACGATGATGCAGTAATTATCTTATTAATGAAATATTGGAATAATTGATGTTATAAATACTCAAATAAATATAATTTGAGACTTTTTATGAATTCCACTAATTTTCGAGGTTAATATGACATGTTAGTATTGATTTAATTAAATTTTTTCGAACTTATCATTCTGTTATGATTTTCAAAAAAATCAATTACTAAATAGTGTCAAAATTGACATAAAATAGTTTTTAAAACGAATATTATATTATTAATTGTTAGTTTATTCATAAAAATCTATGGTTCGGCCAAATGACTTATATAAGGTTATATATATTAATAATATACAATTTGGGGTTCGTTTGGCTTCTTATAATAAGTTTATTAACCTTATAGTGTAAGAACACAAGAAGACACGGTAAAAGTAAAATTATTTAACTTAATGTTAAATCTAAATGATAAGGTTAAAATAGGAACCTAAACATTACTAAATTCTATTGGATGAGAGGATTTCGAACCATCCCCACCTTAGACTCGAAATAAATTAATTTGGAGCTAGTTATAACCGAACATGACTTTATAATAAAATAATATTTTTAGTTATTCCAAAGGTGCCCCTCTCCTCCCTTATAAAAGGGAACCTCCTCCCTCTCTTCCTCACACAACATTGAGCCTTCAAGCTCGGACAACCCCTGCCAAATTCTCTTCTCCACTTCCCTAGAAACATCCTAGAGGTTCTGGTCTTCTTCAAAGATCCATTTTAGTGCCCTAAAAGGAGGTCTCAAAGAAGCACTTCAAAGAAGAGGTAATGTCCGTTACCGATTCTTTCATCTTTATTTCTTCTTCCACTTCTTCTTCTTAGGTTGTTTCATTATGAAGTAATAACATAAGTATCACTCATATACTGATATGTTAATATAAGTATGAAACAACCCTATTTCACCATCTATCCATCCTACGGAAAAAGAAATCACCGCGCGTGCGTACGTACGGAATACCATCTCCACGCCGTGGTGTAATCTATTTTCCACCACCACCTTACATGGATGGGTATAATGGTGTAAAGAATAAATATACATAGTTATTAGAACATCATATTGATTCTGATATATTGTATCATCCAATTCAATTCAATTCAATAATTATGGAAATGATATCATCGCTCGTGCGTACGTACGGACTACCGCCTCCACGACGCGATGAGATTCATTCTCCATGTTAACCATTTAAGAATGATTATAAAGTATATATAAGAAATAATAATTAAAATATATGACATTATAAAGCTACTGGATTTATGTATATATATATATATGTATGTCATCAACTTACTTCCATTCAAGACAATAAGGAATGGAAAACAGCGTTCATGTGTACGTACGGACTACCGTCTCCATGAACGGTGTGTTTCATTTCATTTATATATCTATTATATATATATATATACTGAATATATATGATATATAAATCATATTTTATATTCTGGAAGTAAGTAAATTATGATATAAGTAATAATAATGTCAAGAACAACAAGTCCAAACACCTACGATAAATGAAACGATTTTACCCAAAACGCTTCTTTAACATGGAATTTACAAAAGAACGGGTAATATAAAGTCATAAGTGAACCATATATGATATCATAACAATAAATATGATTCTGTAATAAGTCAATGACATTATTTAAATCATTATACATGAGGTTCGGACACATACGAAGCAAATCGGACCTAAGGTAAGGGAAATATCACAATCTCATTTTTATCCAAGATAGTTTATACTTTGAAATTTACTGGGGTGTATTTTATCATCCACATCCATGTTTCCTCAATATGTAATATTATTTCCATCTACCTAAAATTTTTAAAATCCAATTTTACCCTTCGGTGAGTTTTTAGTAAAAGATATGAAAGGAATCTTTTTTCGTTTTTCATACGAGGTACTTTTTGACTTTTCCGACAAAAGTACGAGAAGAATGTTTTTTTAACTTATACGGCATGAATAGATTTTTAAAACATTATTTCCAAGAAGATTCCTTTACAAGTTATCAAGTTTATTTTTAATCAACTTGTTTTAGTTTATAATTGTATGACATGTTAAGAAAGGAAAATTGTTTTTGAAGTAGAAAGGATATTTTCCTCAAGAATGGAGTTCAAGTGTTTTATCAAAATTATTTTCCATCTAAGATAATAAAGGGTTCTGTTTCTATCCCTATTATTACATGGATTTGATTATGTTGTGATGGAAATATTTTTATGAATTCCTTTATCTTATATGAATTGTTTTATGATGTCATGATGTTTAAGATTCCCATTTTTATTACATGGGTTATGCAATGATGTATGATTTATAATTTTGTGGCACACATAAGAATGGTATCATTATGAGATGGGTGGGACCAATATCTCCCTCCAATGCATTGGGTAAAGATTTTACATCTCATGAGATAGACATGGCTGGAATGGTAGGTTATACCGGTTCAGTGAAACAGGACTGAAATGAGGGTGACTCGGTTCAGAAAGGGACTTTGTCCACTAAGATAGTCTTGGCAATGAGTCTTGACAAACAAGAAATGATTCTCCATGATTATGTGTGTATGCCACAAAGTTTAATGTTTTATGTTATGATTATTGTGATTACATTTTACTGCCATGAGTTATCCCAGGTTATGAAATTATGATCTCTTTTACAGGTTAAGATTTCCAAAAGTTATGTGCTTATGTATATGATGTGATTGATATTTCTTTTGTTTACCCTTACTGAGCATTTGATCTCACCCTTTTATGTTTTCTTTTCCCCAGGATATAAAGAAAGGTTTTAGGTATTAAAAAAAAAGAAGATCATTATGGGAGAATGTAACAGCCCGAGATTTTATGAAAAATATTCTTTTTAATTTTATTAATGCCTTGTGTTGTACGCTACACCAAAAGGAGCTTGCACAACACACATCCTTGACTTGCCTTGCACGCAATCGTGACCTTCCTCGATAGCGTGTCTAGTACGCAATACCGAGTTTCATTAAACAACAATATGCAATTAAAATATTATTATAACTAGCCGTTATGAATATTAATATCCACGTTTTAAAATTTTATAAATTTTATCTCTCAAAATGGACTTCATTTTTGGATTCGTAGTATCGAATTTAGCCTAAGGTGAAATTTTGGTACTTTTCGGATAAATTTCATATTCTGATGAATAGTGAAAATTACTAAATTTTAATTAAAAACAACTTTCTTAAATGAAATAATTAATAGTGATAAATTATTAATTTGAGTTGTTTTAAAGTATATTTAGAATATATTTTTACAATTCAAAACAATGTTGGTCATTGGATGTAATTTCACATTTACACCAGACATAAACAAGTGTTAATATTTTGATAGTTATTATCTCTTAAAAACACGCTATTTGTTGTGACAGTGGAAATTAATTATAAAATTAATTAATGAAAATTATATGTTGGGAATTTTGTAAAATAGAAATCATTTTTGAATTCGGAATATCAATTGTAGCTTAGGGTGAAATTTTGGCATTTTTCTGAAAAACTTCAATTTTTGATGAATAGTGAAACTACTAAGTGGAAGTTAAAAAAATTATTTTTTTCATAAATCTTAATTTTACCGCTTATATGAATGGAATTTCAAAAATCCGAGAGACACGGTTGATGTCAGTAAGTAAAATGTGGTTCAATGAGATGAAAATAATTTTTGGTGAATAGTAACTTTTTACTTTTTTTACCACGGTTAAAAGTAAATAGGGTAATTAAGGGTAAAAATGATATTAATATTACCCTAACACATGTCCTAATCCTATTGGACAAGTGTATCTCGACCAAAAACAACCTTAAGTGTAAAATATTATCATTTAGGCCCACTTGGATTAGATTAGGACATCTGTTATTATTTAATTCAAAGAAGAGTTAAAAGAGTTAAAATCAAAGTTTATTTACTAAAACATTTTTAATATGGGGTTATAACTACGATAAATTCGACTATAAATATTCATTAGAAAGATAAAAAGATTTCCTACATAATGGTATTTTATTTGTAATTTCTAGAGTTTAAATAATTTAATTTATGTGTGACACAACAATGATACAGTAATTACCTTTTTAAGCAAAATCAACATAATTGATGTTATAAATGCCCAAATAAATGTAATTTGAGACTTTTTATGACTTAAAATAATTTTATAGGTTAATATGACATGTTATTGGTGATTTAAGGAACTTGGGTCGAACTTATCATTCTGTTATAAATTTCATAAAAATCATGTACCAAATGGTGTCAAAATTGACAGAAATTAGTTTTTAAAACAAATATTATATTATCAATTGTTATTTAATTCCTAAAAATCTAATGTTCGGCCAAATGACTTAGATAAGGATATATATATTAATAATAAACAACTTGGGGTTTGTTTGGCTTGTTATGGTAAGTTTATTAACCATATAGTGTAAGAAAACAAAAAAACACGGTAAAAGTTAAATTATTTAACTTAGAGTTAAATCTAATTGATAAGGTTAAAATAATAACCTAAACTTGTCTAAATCCTATTGGATGAGATGATTTCTACCCATCCCCACCTTAGTCTCAAAATAAATCAATTTGGAGATATTTAAAACTGAATTTGGCTTTATAATAAAATAATATTTTTAGTTATTCCAAAGGTGCCCCTCTCCTCCCTAATAAAAGGGCACCTCCTCCCTCTCTTCCTCACACAACTTTGAGCCTTCATGCTCGGCCAACCCCTGACAAAATCTCTTCTCCACTTCCCTAGTATCATCCTAGAGGTCCTGGTCTTCTTCAAAGACCATCCTTAGTTCTTTAAGTGGAGGTTAAGAAAAGGCGCGTCAAAAAGAGGTAATATCCATTACCGATCTTTTTCAATTTCTTTCTTCTTCAACTTCTTCTTCTTTAGTTGTTTCATGATAAAGTAATAACATCAGTATTTATTATATACTTATATGTGATTATAAATATTAAACAACTCTAATTAACCTTCTATCCATCCTACGGAAAAAGGAAATCACCGCGCGTGCGTACGTACGGAATACCGTCTCCACGCCGTGGTGTAATCTATTTTCCGCCACCACCTTAATTGGATGGGTATAATGGTGTAATGAGTAACTATATATGATTATTATAAAGTTATATTGATACAGAAATAGTATACATACACTTCAACACAATTCCACGACCATGGGAACGATATCATCGCTCGTGCGTACGTACGGACTACCGTCTCCACGACGCGATGAGATTCATTATCCATGTTAACCATTCCAGAATGATTATAAAGTATATATAATGAATAATAATGGAATATATGACATGGTAAATCTACTGGATTTATGTATATATATATATATATATGTCATCTACTTACTTCCATTCAAGACAATAAGGAAAGGAAAGCAGCGTTCATGCGTACGTACGGACTACCGTCTCCATGAACGGTGTGTTTCATTTCATTTATCTATCTATTATATATATATATATACTGAATATATATGATATATAAATCATACTTTATATTCTGGAAGTAAGTAAATCATGATATAAGTAATAATAATGTCAAGAACAACAAGTCCAAACACCTACGATAAATGAAACAATTTTACCCAAAACGCTTCTTTAACATGTATTTACAAAAGAACGGGTAATATAAAGTCATAAGTGGACCATATATGACATAATAACAATGAATATGATTCTGGAATAAGTCAATAACATGATTTAAATCATTATACAGGAGGTTCGGACACGTACAAAGCAAGTCGGACCTAAGGTAAGGGAAATATCACAATCTCATTTTTATCCGAGATTGTTTATACTTTGGTATTTACTAGGGTGTACTTTATTATCCAAATCCATGTTTACTAAATAAGTAATATTATTTCCATCCACCTACAATTGTTTAAAACCAATTTTACCCTTCGGTGAGTTTTTAGTAAAAGATATGAATGGAATCTTTTGTCGTTTTTTGTACGAGGTACTTTTTGACTTTTCCGACAAAAGTATGAAGAATGTTTTTTTTAACTTATACAGCATGAATGGATTTTTAAAACATTATTTACAAGAAGATTACTCTACAAGTTTTCAAGTTTATTTTTAATCAACTTCTTTTAGTTTATAATTGTATGAAATGTTAAGAAAAGAAAAGTGTTTTTGAAGAAGAAAGGATATTTTCCTCAAGAATGGAGTTAAAGTGTTTTATCAAAATTATTTTCCATCTAAGATAATAAAGGGTTCTGTTTTTATCCCTATTATTACATTGATTTGATTATGTTTTGATGGAATAATTTTTATGAAGTCATTTACCTTATATGATTTGTTTTATGATGTCATGATGTTTCAAGAATCCCATTTTTGTTACATGTGTTATGAAATGATGTATGATTTATGATTTTGTGGCACACATAAGTATGGTATCATTATGAGATGGGTGGGACCTATATCTCCCTCTAATTCATTGGGTAAAGATTTTATATCTCATGAGATAGACATGGCTGGAATGGTAGGTTATACCGGTTCAGTGAAACAGGACTGAAACGAGGGTGACTCGGTTCAGAAAGGGACATTGTCCACTAAGATAGTCTTGGAAATTAGTCTTGACTAACAAGAAATTATTCTCAATGATTATGTGTGTATGCCAAAAAGTTTCATGTTTTAAGTTATGATTATTGGGATTTCATTTCACTACTATGATTTATACCATGTTATGAAATTATGCTCTCTTTTGCAGGTTAAGATTTCCAAAAGTTATGTTCTTATGAATATGATGTGATTGATTTTTCTTTTGTTTACCCTTACTGAGCATTTGAGCTCACCATTTTATGTTTTCTTTTCCCCATGATATAAAAAAATGTTTTAGGTATAAAAAAAAGAAGATCTTGATGGGAGATGTTGAAGATCTTTCACCAGGATTAGAAGATTTTATTCCAAGTTTCCAAAGACACTAAACTATTACGATCCTTGTGTGTGTGTGTTTTGTTATGTACTAAGTATTCCGCATAAGTAATGTAATGTCAATGTACGTCAAGATTTGGGTCTCTACAGTTGGTATCAGAGGCAAAGGAGGTAGGAATGTATCCGATACTTGGGAACTCTCACATGTGAGTGTTGGACGAAGCATGGCTCTCCGCCCAAGGGCTTCATGAGGAAATGGCTGCCACTGGGGATGGTGGTGTGTCCAGCCCAGGGGGTGTAGCCGCCCATGGAGTGCCCTGATAGGTATCAACTATAGTCCACTGGAATTATTTCCAGATAGCTAAATTAGCTTAGGGTGAAATTTTGGTACTTTTCGGATAACTTTCATTTTCTGATGAATAGTGAAAATTACTAAATTTTAATTAAAAACAACTTTTTTAATCGAAATAATTAACAGTGATAAATTATTAATTTGAGTGGTTTTAAAGTATATTTAGAATAAATTTTTACAATTCAATACAATGTTGGTCATTGGATGTAATTTCACATTTACACCAGACATAAACAAATGTTAATCTTTTGATAGTTATTCTCTCTTAAAAACACGCTATTTGTTGTGACAGTGGAAATTAATTATAAAATTAATTAATGAAACTTATATGTTTTTAATTTTGTAAAACAGAAATCATTTTTGAATTTGGAATATCAATTATAGCCTAGGGTAAAATTTTGGCATTTTTCTGAAAAATTTCAATTTTTGATGAATAGTGAAACTACTAAGTGGTGGTTAAAAAAAATTAATTTTTTCATAAATCTTAATTTTACCGCTTCTGTGAATGGAATTTCAAAAATCCGAGAGACACGGTTGATGTCAGTAAGTAAAATGTGGTTCAATGAGATGAAAATAATTTTTGGTGAATAGTAACGTTTTACTTTTATTTACCATGGTTAAAAGTAAATAGGGTAATTAAGGGTAAAAATGATATTATTATTACCCTAACACATGTCCTAATCCTATTTGACAAGTGTATATCGACCAAAAACAATCTTAAGTGTAAAATATTATCATTTAGGCCCACTTGGATTAGATTAGGACATTTATTATTATTTAATTCAAGGAAGAGTTAAAAGAGTTAAACTCAAAGTTTATTTACTAAAACATTTTTAATATAGGGTTATGCATAATATAATTTGGACTATAAATATTCATTAGAAAGATAAAAATATTTTCTACATAATGGTATTTTATTTGTAATTTTTATACTTTAAATAATTTAATTTATTTTTGACACAACAATGATGCAGTAATTACCTTTTTAAGAAAATATTATCATAATTGATGTTATAAATGCCCAAATAAATTTAATTTGAAACTTTTTATGACTTACACTAATTTCCTAGGTTAATATGACATGTTATTGTTGATTTAAGTAACTTTTTTAGAACTTATCATTCTGTTATAAATTTCATAAAAATCATGTACCAAATAGTGTCAAAATTGACATAAATTAGTTTTTAAAACAAATATTATATTATTAATTGTTATTTAATTCATAAAAATCTAAGGTTCTTCCAAATGACTTATACAAGGATAGATATATTAATAATAAACAACTTGGGGTTCGTTTGGCTTCATATAGTAAGTTTATTAACCAGATATTGTAAGAAAACAAAAAGACACGGTAAAAGTTAAATTATTTAACATAGAGTTAAATCTAATTGATAAGGTTAAAATATAACCTAAACTTGTATAAATCATATTTTATGAGAGGCTTTCGACCCATCCCCACTTTATCTTAAAAATAAGACCATTTGGAACCATTATAAACCGAATTTCACCTTAATATAAAATAATATTTTGAGATTTTCCTAAGATGCCCCTCTCCTCCCTTATAAAAGGGCACCTCCTCCCTCTCCTCCTCACACCAATTTGAGCATTCAAGCTCGACCATCCCCTGCCAAAATCTCTTCTACACTTCCCTAGTATCATCCTAGAGGTTCTGGTCTTCTTCAAAGACCATCCTTGGTTCTTTAAGTGGAGGTTAAGTGAAGGCGCGTCAAAAAGAGGTAATATCCATTACCGATCTTTTTCAATTTCTTTCTTCTTCAACTTCTTCTTATTTAGTTGTTTCATGATAAAGTAATAACATAAGTATTTCTTATATACTGATATGTTATTATAAATATGAAACAACTATAATTAACCTTCTATCCATCCTACGGAAAAAGGAAATCACTGCGCGTGCGTACGTACAGAATACCGTCTCCACGCCGTAGTGTAATCTATTTTCCGCCACCACCTTAATTGGATGGGTATAATGGTGTAATTAGTAACTATATATGATTATTATAAAGTTATATTGATACTGAAATAGTATACATACTCTTCAACACAATTCCACGACCATGGGAATGATATCATCGCTCGTGCGTACGTACGGACTACCGTCTCCACGATGCGATGAGATTCATTCTCAATGATTAACCACTCATGAATGATTATAAAGTATATATAATAAGTAATAATGAAATATATGACATAATAATGATACTGGATTTATGTATATTTATATGAATTTCATCTACTTAATTCCATTCAATTCAATAGGGAAACGAAAACAGCGTTCATGCGTACGTACGGACTACCGTCTCCATGAATGGTGTATTTCATTCCATTTATCGATATTATATATATATATATTCTGAATATATATTATATATAAATCATGTTTTATATTCTGGATATAAGTAATCATGATCCAAGTAATCATATTAATAATTACAAGTTAAAATCACGAACGACAAATGAGACGATTTTACCCAAAACGCTACTTTAACATGAATTTACAAAAGAACGGGTAATATAAAGTCATAAGTGGACCATATATGATATAAAAACAATGAATATGATTCTGGAATAAGTCAATAACATGATTTAAATCATTGTACAGGAGTTTTAGACACTTACAAAGCAAGTCAGACCTAAGGTAAGGGATAAATTTTCAATCTCATTTTTATCCGAGATTGCTTATACGTAAGTATTTACTGGGGTTACGTTTATCATCCATGACCATGTTTTCTAAAAAAATGTTTTTATAAAATGTTTACCATTCTTCCATGAATGTTTAAAGTCATTTTTACCCTTTATTGACTTTTTACCACATTGTATGAATGGAATCTTTCCTTTGGTTACCATATAAGGTACTTTTTGACTTTTCCGACAAAAGTACGAGGAGAATGTTATTATTAACTTATACGGCGTGAACGGATTTTTTACGGTTTCATAACACCTAATTTTCAAGAAGCTTCCTCTACAAGATTGCATGATTATTTTCAACAAAACCCTTATCTTTTAAAATTGCATGGAATTTTGTGAAAAGAAAATGATTTTAAAGAAGAAAGGATATTTTCCTCAAGAATTCATTTCAAGTGTTTTTCTCAAAACTATTTTCCATCTAAGATGACATTATTTGATATGTATGTTTCAAGTAAAAAGTCTCTATGATTTAAATGGTATCAATTTTCTTATGATGAAATGATATCAATTGTTTATGGATTATGATGACATGATGTTTAAGAATCCCATTTTATTACATGGGTTATGAAATGATGTATGATTTATGATTTTGTGGCACACATAATAATGGTTTCATTATGAGATGGGTGGGACCTATATCTCCCTCCAATGCATTGGGTAAAGATTTTATATCTCATGAGATAGACATGTCTGGAATGGTAGGTTATACCGGTTCAGTGAAACAGGACTGAAATGAGGGAGACTCGGTTCAGAAAGGGACATTGTCCACTAAGATAGTCCTGGCAATGAGTCTTGACTAACAACAAATTATTATTTATGATTATGTGTGTATGCCACAAAGTTTCTTGTTTTATGTTATGATTATTGGGATTTCATTTCACTACTATGATTTATCCCATGTTATGAAATTATGCTCTCCTTTGCAGGTTAAGATTTCCAAAAGTTATGTTCTTATGAATATGATGTGATTGATTTTTCTTTTTTTTACCCTTACTGAGCATTTGAGTTCACCCGTTTATGTTTTCTTTTCCCCAGGATATAAAGAAAGGTTTTAGGTAAAAAAAGGGAAGATATTTATGGGAGATATTGAAAATCTTTCACCACGATTAGAAGATTACGTTCCGAGTTTCCAAAGACACTAAACTATTATGATCCTTGTGTGTGTGTTTTTTGTTATGTACTAAGTATTCCTCAAAAGTAATGTAATGTTCATGTACGTTAAGCTTCGGGTCTCTATAGTTGGTATCAGAGGAAAGGTTTAGTCAACCTTTGGAAACTAGGATGCGAAAACCTTAGTGAGATCCCTAGAGATATTTCTAAGGTTTGTCTAGGGATGTCCCTAAGGTTAAGTATACGTATAGGTTATAGTACTATAATTACGCTAACGATCATAGAATTAAACCTAAGATGTTAGATATTGAAGGTACTCCCCCTTTATTATGTTGTTTTCCATAGCATGATTTTTGCCTCTCACACTATTCTTTTTGGGTTTTAGACAATGGCTGGAACCTGAAGGAACCGTGTTGATCAATTCAATGGACAATGCAATGATTGTCCTCCTGAACAAACAAATGTTATGGGGGATGGAGTGCAAAATCTTATTGCTATACTTACACAAGCTATGAATCATTCTGGACTTCCAAATTTGCAGAGAAGGGAACAATATTCTATTGAGTCCTTCATGAGGCAACGTCCACCTTCTTTCAGTTGGTCTTCTGATCCACTTGTTGCTGAACAATGGATCAGTACCACTGAAAAGATATTTTCAGTTCTTCAATTTTCTGAACATGATAAAGTCATCTTAGCAGTGTATCGTTTGGAAGGTGATGCTGATCAATGGTGGAATCTTATTAAGAATACAAGGCAAAGGGATGAAATTGAGTCCATGGAATGGAATGAGTTCAAGAACATATTTTTCAATAAGTACTTACCTCGTATTCTTCGAACAAAGATGGAAAAGGAGTTTCTTGAGCTAAAGCAGAAGGATGATGAATCTGTTGGTATATACGAATCAAATTTTACAAGACTTGCAAGGTATGCATCTGGCATTATCATCCAACCTAAAAGTAAAGTTGATCGATTTTTCAGTGGCTTAAAACCAAGTCTTCAAAGGGCATTAGATATAAGAGACTTCAGTAGCTATGAAGAAATTGTGCGTTGTACTATCAAGGTAGAAATGGAAGTTGGTGTTACATATCCATCTCATGGTTTTGACAAGAAATGAAAGATGGAGTTCAAGGAGAAATCTCAGAATAATGGTGAAAAGAATATGAATGTTTCCTTATGCACAAAGTGTGGAAAGAAGCATGGTGGATATTGTCTTAAAGGGACTAGAAAATGTTTTAAGTGTGGAAAAGAAGGTCATCAAGCAGTTGAGTGTCGAGGTAATGGAAAAAGGGTTTCTAATGTTGTGAATAAAGAAAACACTGCAGAGAACGCACCACCAACACTTCAATGCTTCAAGTGCAAGGAAATGGGGCATTATGCTAATAAATTCCCTAATCCAAGGGTTAGTGATGATCAACATGAGCAACTACTGAAGGCAAAGGACAAAGGGAAGTCACATGCGATCACTATTGGCGATGTTGAATATGACAACGATGTGGTGGAATGATTAAGTGTTTATGTAATGGGATTCCAAAATAATGTGGTATCATAAAGTATTGGAATATTTATGTGTTGGTCTAATGTGGTATTCAAAGTGATTGAGATATTTTTGAAAATAAGATGATATGAGAATAATGAAGGGAAAACGAGAAAATGAAATGTTTAACAGTATTCATGAGCTCATGATTGATATAAGGACTAAGTGATATCATGGTTTGAGTATATAGAATTTTGAGGATTTTGGTATGTGGAAAGTGTTAACTTTTAACTGCATTCATGTTTTCACTAAGGTTCAATGGGTATTCATTCTTCAAGAGAATACATGATTAAGGTATTCACATGTTTGTAATTTGACCAACAAGATATATCTTATGATATATGGGGGATAAATGATGGCATTCACGTGATTATTCTGTGACATTTCAAGTAATCATTTTCTTTATACTATGAGCTTGGACTGAAGTATTTTAGATAATCCTAAAGATTAGAATGGATTATGTTGGACATAAGTTAGGATAAAACGTTTTTCGATATTATTGATGGGATGTTATAGTAATATAGCTTTAGAAAAAGTACAACCTGCAGGACGGGTGACAGCCCATCGCGTCGGACAAGGCTGTGGGAATTGAACCCACAACTGAAGTGCGACTGGCCTTTATCGTCTACCACTGGCCTACAAGAAGTCCCTGTTTAGTAGAAACTATTTTTATTATATTAAACAGTATGATATATGATGTATAAGTCCATTTTAGGAACCATATATGATTAATCTCACTATAGAATGACTTATGTATATTTAATAACTTTTGCTAACCTTTTGTTTGAGACAGATGGAATGACCTGTCATTCTATGATCTGTTAACACATCACGAATAACAAATTCAACTTCATTTATTTAAGAGATGAAGTGGAAATTGTTCCAGGCACGAACAACAGTGAGATTGTACCAAAATAAAGTAAGTATTTATTCTAATTGAAATTCTTCAACTTTAGGGAAACGATCTTGAAAACAAAAAATATTGTCCTAGTGCTCTTATATCTGATTAATCAGATGGTACCTTAGATCCTCACAAATTTATGGATTTGTGATTGTTGTATTTTCCATAGCCATGTTCTCTACCACTCTCTATCAGAACATGATGGTTATATTTTTCTTCCATATCCATATTTTCACCTATGTGGAAACCCAGTGATTAGTTTATTTGGGTAACCGTTACGTTTCATACTTTCGTTTTTAAAAATTGGTTTTGGTATACCTTTTTATGATGTGGGTTTCTATTAATGAAACTTTTGAATATTAAACCATTTATAACCCCGACGAATTTCGAGGGAGAAATTCATTTTAAGGGGGGTAGAATGTAACAGCCCAAGATTTTATGAAAAATATTCTTTTTAATTTCACTAATGTCTTGTGTTGTATGTTACACCAAAAGGAGCTTGCACAACACGCATCCTTGACTTGCCTTTCATTACACGCAATCGTGACCTTCCTCGATAGCGTGTGTTGTGCGCAATAACGAGTTTCACTAAACAACAATATGCTATTAAAATATTATTAAAACTAGACGTTATGAATAGTAATAACCACTTTTTGAAATTTTCTAAATTTTATTTTTCAAAATGGAAATCATTTTTGGATTCGTAATATTGAAATTAGCTTAGGGTGAAATTTTGGTACTTTTCGGATAACTTTCATTTTCTGATGAATAGTGAAAATTACTAAATTTTAATTAAAAACAACTTTTTTAATCGAAATAATTAATAGTGATAAATTATTAATTTGAGTGGTTTTAAAGTATATTTAGAATATATTTTTACAATTCAATACAATGTTGTTCATTGGATGTAATTTCACATTAACACCAGACATAAACAAATGTTAATCTTTTGATAGTTATTATCTCTTAAAAACACGCTATTTGTTGTGACAGCGGAAATTAATTATAAAACTAATTAATGAAACTTATATGTTTGGAATTTTGTAAAATAGAAATCATTTTTGAATTCGGAATATCAATTATAGCTTAGGGTGAAATTTTGGCATTTTTCTGAAAAACTTCAATTTTTGATGAATACTGAAACTACTAAGTGGTAGTTAAAAAAATTAATTTTTTCATAAATCTTAATTTTACCGTTTCTGTGAATGAAATTCTAAAAATCTGAGAGACACGTTTGATGTCAGTAAGTAAAATTTGGTTCAATGAGATGAAAATAATTTTTGGTGAATAGTAAATTTTTACTTTTATTTACCACGGTTAAAAGTAAATAGGGTAATTAAGGGTAAAAATGATATTATT
This sequence comes from Viscum album, assembly GCA_963277665.1. Classification (NCBI taxonomy): domain Eukaryota; kingdom Viridiplantae; phylum Streptophyta; class Magnoliopsida; order Santalales; family Viscaceae; genus Viscum; species Viscum album. Next base: position 39,282,346 of record OY728138.1, read on the forward strand.
ATTACCCTAACACATGTCCTAATACTATTGGACAAGTGTATCTCGACCAAAAACAACCTTAAGTGTAAAATATTATCATTTAGGCCAACTTGGATTAGATTAGGACATTTATTATTATTTAATTCAAAGAAGAGTTAAAAGAGTTAAAATCAAAGTTTATTTACTAAAACATTTTTAATATAGGGTTATACATAATATAATTTCGACTATAAATATTCATTAGAAAGATAAAACGATTTTCTACATAATGTTATTTTATTTGTAATTTTTATGCTTTAAATAATTTAATTTATTTATGACACAACGATGATGCAGTAATTACCTTTTTAAGAAAATATTAACATAATTGATGTTATAAATTCCCAAATAAATGTAATTTGAGACTTTTTAGGACTTACACTAATTTTATAGGTTAATATGACATGTTATTGTTTATTTAAGTAACTTGGTTCTAACTTATCATTCTTTTAGAAATTTCATAAAAATCATGTACCAAATAGTGTCAAAATTGACATACATTAGTTTTTAAAACAAATATTATATTATTAATTGTTATTTAATTCATAAAAATCTAAGGTTCGGCCACATGACTTAGATAAGGATATATATATTAATAATAAACAACTTGGGGTTCTTTTGGCTTCATATAGTAAGTTTATTAACCATATAGTGTAAGAAAACAAAAAGACACGGTAAAAGTTAAATTATTTAACTTAGAGTTAAATCTAATTGATAAGGTTAAAATAATAACCTAAACTTGTCTAAATCCTATTTGATGAGAGGATTTCGACCCATCTCCACTTTATCTTCAAAATAAGACCATTTGGAACCATTATAAACCGAATTTCACCTTAATATAAAATAATATTTTGAGATTTTCCTAAGATGCCCCTCTCCTCCCTTATAAAAGGGCACCTCCTACCTCTCCTCCTCACACCAATTTGAGCCTTCAAGCTCGGTAAAACCCTGCCAAAATCTCTTCTCCACTTCCCTAGTATCATCCTAGAGGTCCTGGGCTTCTTAAAAGACCATCCTTAGTTCTTTAAGTGGAGGTTAAGTGAAGGCGCGTCAAAAAGAGGTAATATCCATTACCGATCTTTTTCAAATTCTTTCTTCTTCAACTTCTTCTTCTTTAGTTGTTTCATTATAAAGTAATAACATCAGTATTTCTTATATACTGATATGTTATTATAAATATGAAACAACTCTAATTAACCTTCTATCCATCCTACGGAAAAAGGAAATCACCGCGCGTGTGTACGTACGGAATACCATCTCCACGCCGTGGTGTAATCTATTTTCCGCCACCACCTTAATTGGATGGGTATAATGGTGTAATTAATAACTATATATGATTATTATAAATTGATATTGATACTGAAATAGTATACATACACTTCAACACAATTCCACGACCATGGGAATGATATCATCGCTCGTGCGTACATACGGACTACCGTCTCCACGACGCGATGAGATTCATTCTCAATGATTAACCATTCATGAATGATTATAAAGTATATATAATAATTACTAATGAAATATCTGACATAATAATGATACTGGATTTATGTATATTTATATGTATGTCATCTACTTAATTCCATTCAATTCAATAGAGAAACGAAAACAGCGTTCATGCGTACGTACGGACTACCGTCTCCATGAACGGTGTATTTCATTCCATTTATCGATATTATATATATATATATATATATATTCTGAATATATATTATATATAAATCATGTTTTACATTCTGTATATAAGTAATCATGATCCAAGTAATCATATTAATAATTACAAGTTAAAAACATGAACGACAAATGAGACGATTTTACCCAAAACGCTACTTTAACATGAATTTACAAAAGAACGGGTAATATAAAGTCATAAGTGGACCATATATGATATAACAACAATGAATATGATTCTGGAATAAGTCAATAACATTATTTAAATCATTATACAGGAGTTTCGGACACTTACAAAGCAAGTCGGACCTAAGGTAAGGGATAAATTTTCAATCTCATTTTTATCCGAGATTGCTTATACGTAAGTATTTACTGGGGTTACGTTTATCATCCATCACCATGTTTTCTAAAAAAATGTTTTTATAAAATTTTTACCATTATTCCATGAATGTTTAAAGTCATTTTTACCCTTTATTGACTTTTTACCACATTGTATGAATGGAATCTTTCCTTTGGTTACCATATAAGGTACTTTTTGACTTTTCCGACAAAAGTACGAGGAGAATGTTATTTTTAAATTATACGGCGTGAACGGATTTTTTACGGTTTCATAACACCTCATTTTCAAGAAGATTCCTCTACAAGATTGCATGATTATTTTCAACAAAACCCTTATCTTTTAAAATTTCATGGAATTTTGTGAAAAGAAAATGATTTTAAAGAAGAAAGGATATTTTTCTCAAGAATTCATTTCAAGTGTTTTTCTCAAAACTATTTTCGATCTAAGATGAAATTATTTGATATGTATGTTTCAAGTGAAAAGTCTCTATGATTTAAATGGTATCAATTTTCTTATGATGAAATGATATCAATTGTTTATGGATTATGATGACATGATGTTTAAGAATCCCATTTTATTACATGGGTTATGAAATGATGTATGATTTATGATTTTGTGGCACACATAAGAATGGTTTAATTATGAGATGGATGGAACCTATATCTCCCTCCAATGAATTGGGTAAAGATTTTATATCTCATGAGATAGACATGGCTGGAATGGTAGGTTATACCGGTTTAGTGAAACAGGACTGAAACAAGGGTGACTCGGTTCAGAAAGGGACATTGTCCACTAAGATAGTCTTGGAAATGAGTCTTGACTAACAAGAAATGATTCTTTATGATTATGTGTGTATTCCACAAAGTTTCGTGTTTTAAGTTATGATTATTGGGATTTCATTTCACTACTATGATTTATCCCATGTTATGAAATTATGCTCTCTTTTGCAGGTTAAGATTTCCAAAAGTTTTGTTCTTATGAATATGATGTGATTGATTTTTCTTTTGTTTACCATTACTGAGCATTTGAGCTCACCCTTTTATGTTTTCTTTTCCCCTGGATATAAAGAAAGGTTTTAGGTAAAAAAAGGAAGATATTTATGGGAGATATTGAAGATCTTTCACCACGATTAGAAGATTACGTTCCGAGTTTCCAAAGACACTAAACTATTACGATCCTTGTGTGTGTGTTTTTTGTTATGTACTAAGTATTCCGCAAAAGTAATGTAATGTTCATGTACGTTAAGCTTCGGGTCTCTACAGTATATAGTGTAAGAAAACAAAAAGACACAGAAAAAGTTAAATTATTTAACTTAGAGTTAAATCTAATTGATAAGGTTAAAATAATAACCTAAACTTGTCTAAATCCTATTGGTTGATAGGATTTCTACCCATCCCCTCTTTAGCTTTGAAATAAGACCCTTTGTAACCATTATAAACCTATTTTGACTTTAATATAAAATAATATTTTGAGATATTCCTAAGGTGCCCCTCTCCTCCCTTATAAAAGGGCACCTCCTCCCCCTCCTCCTCACACCAATTTGAGCACTCAAGCTCGTCCAACCCCTGCAAAAATCCCTTCTCCACTTCCCTAGAATAATCCTAGAGGTCCTGGTCTTCTTTAAAGACCAATCTTAGTTCCCTAAGTGGAGCATTCAAAGAGACGTTCCAAAGAAGAGGTAATATCCATTTTCCGATCTTTTCAATTTCTTTCTTCTTCAACTTATTCTTCTTTAGTTGTTTCATGATAAAGTAATAACATCAGTATTACTTACATACTGATATGTTATTATAAAATTGAAACAACCCTAATTCACCTTCTATCCATCCTACGGAAAAATGAAATCACCGCGTGTGTGTACGTACGGAATACAGTCTCCACGCTGTGGTGTAATCTATTTTCCACCATCACCTTACAAGGATGGTTATAATGGTGTAATGAGTAACTATTTATGATTATTATAAATTAATATTGATTCTTAAATAATATATATATACTCCAATACAATTCCACGATCATAGGAACGATATCATCACTCGTGCGTACGTACGGAATACCGTCTCCACGATGTGATGCGACTCGTTCTACATGATCTTCATTTCATAATGATTATATAAATGAATTGAATGAATGAATATGATATATACTACACTAATACCATTCTGTAAATGAGGTATCTATAACCTAAAGATAAGAATAAGAATTTATTCGACAAAACACGTATAAGAACAAAAAGTTATAAACACCCAAATAACAAGTAGCAATGAAATATTACTACTAAGAAGCTAAGAATATGACCATATATGATATCATAAGAATAAGTATGATTCTGGAATAAGTCAATAACATTATTTAAATCATTATACAGGAGGTTAGGACACTTACAAAGCAAGTCGGACCTAAGGTAAGGGAAAATATCACAATCTCATTTTTATCCGAGATTGTTTATATTTGGTATTTACTGGGGTGTATTTTATCATCCACATCCATGTTTCTTCAATATGTAATGTTATTTCCATCCACCTACAATTTTTTAAATCCAAATTTACCCTTCGGTGAGTTTTTAGTAAAAGATATGAAAGGAGTCTTTTGTCGTTTTTCGTACGAGGTAATTTTTGACTTTTTCGACACAAGTATGAGAAGAATGTTTTTTTTAACTTATACGGCATGAATGGATTTTTTAAAACATTATTTCCAAGAAGCTTCCTTTACATGTTTTCAAGTTTATTTTTAATCAACTTCTTTTAGTTTAGAATTGTATGACATGTTAAAAAAGGAAAAGTATTTTTGAAGTAGAAAGGATATTTTCCTCAAGAATGGAGATCAAGTGTTTTATCAAAATTATTTTCCATCTAAGATAATAAAGGGTTCTTTTTTTTATCCCTATTATTACATTGATTTGATTATGTTGTGAGGGAATTATTTTTATGAAGTCATTTACCTTATATGGTTTGTTTTATGATGTCATGATGTTTCAAGAATCCCATTTTTGTTACATGTGTTATGCGATGATGTATGATTTATGATTATGTGGCACACATAAGAAAGGATTCATTATAAGATGGGTGGGACCTATATCTCCCTCCAATGCATTGGGTAAATATTTATATTTCATCAGATAGACATGGCTGGAACGGAAGGTAATTTCGATTCAGTGATACAGGACTGAAACGAGGAGTGAACTCGGTTCAGAAATGGACTTTGTCCGCTAAATAGTCCTGGAAAGGAGTCATAACTAACAAGAAGTGATTTTCCATGATTATGTGTGCATGCCAAAAATTTCAAGTTTTATGTTATGATTATGGGGATCTCATTTTCACTTCTATGATTTATTCCATGTTAAGATATTATGATCTCTTTTGCAGGTTATGATTTTCAAAAAGATATGATATGATTTTTATTTCCTTTATTTTCCCTTGCTGAGCATTTGAGATCACCCTTTTATGTTTTCTTTTCCCCAGGTCAGGAAGATGGATTTTAAGTAGAATATGCTAAAAGGGACCCTAGATATGATGAAATAAATGGGAGACACTGTAGAAGATTTATGATCCAGTTGTTTATGTTTCCCAGTTTCTAAAGACACTATACCTATACGGTCCTTTGTGGTTTTTTCATATGTTGTAATAAGTGTGATTCAATTTTCAAGTATTAACAATTTATGTAAAGTATGGGTCGTTATAATAATCATAAGGGAATATATGATAGTAGTATCCACAAAAGTTCAAGAGAAACCCTATCTTGAATGGATAAGGGATTTTTTAGCACAAAATTTAAGGTCATAAAACGAGGCCTGGAGAGTCGTAAATGTGGAATGGGAATATCCCCACCTCTTAATGATGGGGGGTTTTTACATCAACAACCTCTTCCTCAGCAAAATCTAGTCTTGTCAATATTGGGGGGAATGTTGTAGAATGGGTCCTCTCAATGTTTTCCATCCTGTGATTTATAATCCTTATTAAGAATGTAGAAAACCAAACTATATGGAGATTCCCTTCAGATTACCATCTTTCAAACAGCTCCAAGAGAACCAACAGGGGAGATAAAAAGGCCTCGTGGAGGGAGTAGGAATGGTAGTCTTTCAAACACATAGATAAATAGCCTAAAATTAATTTCACCTCACTGAATGTCGTTAACACTACCTCTGATAGCCTTTCAAAACATGAGGCCAATTTAGAGGAGTTAAAGGAGGAAGTTTCAACTCAAAATAATGTACATACTAAAATGGTAAAAGTAAGAGTGCATACCCAAAACCAGAGGCTTTCTATAAATTTAAAAATTTCCTCAAACAATTTGTCAAAACCTCCTTGGTTCACTCCCAACAAAGAAATGAATAAAGTTAAGGTTCTGCCTCACCTACCTCCTAAAAAATTTAAGCCCCTTACACTTGGGGAAAGGTTTGCTCAGAAAGAGGAATAGATGAAGTAATTAAGAAGAGTAAATGGAGGAATACTTGAGGTAGTATCTCAACTAGATATATTCTACAAGAATATCCTCAACCCAAACCCTTAGCCAGCATACCTCAATAGAGAGGGTCCACTATAGTAACCACAGTAGAGATATAACATATTATCAATGTGGGGTGCCAACAAATAATATAATTATATCCCACCATATTAGATCAATATTTTACCTCCATTGGGTACACAATCAGAATAAGGATAGGTGAATCCTTATAGGCTTACCCTTATAGGTTTTCTACATTAGATATCATTGGTTCCACCATAGTTAGCCCTACCATTTGTTGTCCCTGTTCCATATCCTTCTCATCCGGATATTCCTCATGTTCTCATAATTACTATTGAGTCTTTAACAACTTTATTAGAAGTTTTGGAGGAGTTAGTGTGCCAATACAATAGGAAAATAAGCCTTACCCAAAATGGGCTAATCTAAATCTGCCACCACCGAACTTTGGAACCCCTACATTCCCAATTTTCGATGGCCTGAGGGACCCAACCCATTATCTAACACATTTAGTTTCCTACTATGAAACCATTATGGGGATCCCTACACAACAATAAGTAGTGTGACTTAGATGCTTTGTGAAAACACTATAGGAACTTGCCTTCATATGGTGGACCAGCTTTCCAGCATTATCAATTACAGGGTTGGAAGACTTGCATCATAATTTTTTCTTCCAATTAAGCTCAACATTACAGAAGATAACAGTTATCTACCTCTCAAACTATAAATAGTAGGATAATGATAGAATATCATATTTTATTTCTTATTGTAATGGGTTTATATACTTTTTAAACCTTTAACTTCCTTGAGAATAATTTTTACCCATTTGTATCGATAATCTTTGTGATAAGTTCCATGCACAATATATTCGGGTAAAATATATAGGTGGGTTTTAGGATCTCACTAAATTTTCTCAAAGAATGGTGAAATCCATCACATAAACCAATACTAATCCCTGATTAATCCAAGAATAACAATTAAATAGAATAGGGAAAGAAGAGGCTTCAGATGTAACACTTACGTAGTCCCCTACACCCACTGTAGCTCTAAGGCCAAGACCATATCATGCGGTCCCCCATCCTGGGCGTCTACAACAACACAATTATCTTAAAGATGAGTAAAGGGATAAAAGGAAAAATAGTTTTTTAAGATGAAGAGTAATTTTTATTCCTTTTGAAATAACCAAGCCCCTGGATAATTAATCTATGCATTGGAGAATATCTTGATCAAATTTCTGAAGCCCAAGAATCCCAGCTAGGATGGTGGTGAATATATCCCAAACTATTTCCCCTTCTATCAAGGATTAGGTAAGAATATATAGGAATTTTTTTCAAATAAATCTTATAGAAGATGGTGGAATCAATGTAAGTAAAGCTGGATAGACCACCAACTCATGTGGAATGTGTTTCCACCACTGATCTAGAGGAGTTGAAAAAATGGTAAGAAGTTAACAGTAGGGGTATATAGAAGTTCCATGACTGAATGGTTAGAAATAAAATCATCTGGACTCATTTTATCCTCCAAGATTTGATTAAATAGCCAATTATTCCCTTGACCACTTCTGGTATGACTTAGTTGACTCCTTCAGTGTCACAATCCTCTTAATACCAATATTCAAAAAAATGACTCTGCTAGAAGAATAGGAAGAAAGTATAGAAACATTAACCTATACCAAGGATAAATATTTCTTTAACTTTGTCAGAATTCATGACTACAGTCCCAAAAGCATGGGAAGAACCCCACCAAACCGTGAAACAATATTTGACCCACCAGATGATATCCTAAACAAACAAGGAGTTGATCTTCTATTCCATTAATTTTATTTACTTAATAGATTCCCTCTTGGTTGATGAATATGACTATAAACCTAAATAACCAACATTTGATTGAGGTACTGGGGGAAAGGGTTGTCAGAGTCAATGATATAGGGGAACATGTGGTCATTCTAGGAGTTACTACTCTAAAATCATCCCTTCTCAAACCATTTATATGGTCGAAACTCATGGGAGATCTCTCCAAAGAGCTCAGAAGAAGAAAGCATGTTACCCCATATATGTCAGGGTTTTCCCTAAAATGATCATCCCAGAATATCTATTAGAGTGGATGTTATCACCTAATCAACCTCAACCTAAAGGTAAGACTAGTTGACATAATCCACCAATGGTAGAAGAACCATTGACTCCTACTCCAATGGTTGATCCATACACAACAAGTACTTCAGTTCCCAAAGTCCTAATAAAATGGAATCCCCATACAAGGAAACTTAGGCCTTTAGATCAAAATTATGACATCTTGAAACAATTATCCCTAGTATTGACTAAGTTTAAAATCATGGATGCCTTGAGTTTATCAAAAGACCTCTGATAAGAACTCATAGAATCATTGTAAGCCCCTCTATAATTTTAGGTTTAAATTGCTTCTGTTGAAGTATAAATTGCATAGAATGACCCCAAAAGATGACACACAATCATCTCTTTTACAGAGTAGGATGAAGATTCCATCATACATTGACACATCAGACCATTGTATGTATCTAGTAGGATAATGGATATTGATATTAGACAAGCCTTCATTGAAAACATCTTGAGGGAGAACCCCATTCTTGTCCAAACATTCCATCTTCTAGGTTACAGGGAGTCTCACTTGTCCCCCACTTCTCTAAATCTATAGGGTTATGAAAAGTACAATAATAAGTCTCTTAGAGAAATAAAACTCAGAAATCAATGTGAGGATCTCATGTCTAACTCAAAATTCATGGTTTTTCAACAAGATACGGACTTCAAAACTCTTTTTTGAAGGACTTGGTTACATCATTATGTGGTTATTACCTATTTATACCACGAATGCTTCAAATATTATATCCATGTTCAAATGGGTACATTTCTTGGTGAAAATACCCATTTAAATCCTTTAAATCATAATACATTGATTGATGATTTTACTATATGGAAGTGAAATAGCCCATGACTGATAATGTTGCTTCAATTAATGCCCTAAATGGTCTGAATATGATCCTTGATAATCTTTTAAAGAGGATTGTTGTAGAGTATGTTCTACTGATAAATCAAATCAAAGGGGTCTGTCTAATTTTAAGATCATATTTAGTGACTTCCATGATATCAGTGGTGAAAATGAACCAAAAAACACTGGGGAATTCATCAACTCCCTAGACAATGACTAAATTTTTGGTGAAATTTGCCTCACTCAACCCTTGAGTTTCAAAAAATCCCTACCTCTTCATCTAATTCGTAATTAGTTTCTCCACCTTTTAAAGGTCAAAATGTCAACTCATCCCATAAAATGGATAAATTTTTTCATCTCTTACTTCCCAAGAAGAATATGAAGTGGTAAATCTTGAGGAAGAGGAAGAGGAGGAAATCCTTAGGAATACCCCTCTAGAATTTGAGAAAGGCGACTCTAACACTATTGAGAAACTCAAAGAAATAAATCTAGATTTATATGAAGATACGCAGCTGACTTTGACCAGTGCGACCATGAATTCCAAATAATATGAGTTTTATACCTCCATCCTGAAGCAACAATGGGATATTTTCTAGGAATTACATAGATATGTTAGGAATTGATCTCAAGGTGGAATCCCATCATGTGGGATTTCCAGAATACTGAGGATACAAACATGCAGTCAGAAGGACACAATTGAAACATGCCTCCAAAATTGAGGTTGAAGCAAACAAGATCATAAATACTGACTTCATATGGGAAGTTCAGTATCCAAAATGGTTGGCCAACATCATCCTAGTAAAAAAAATAATGTAAAAATTAGAGTGTACATCTACTTCATAGATATTAATCAGAATTATATAAAAGACAATTTCCTTGTACCGATAACAAAGCTACTGGTTGATGCAAAAATGGGTTAACAAGTCCTCTCCTTCATGGACATATATTTTGGGCACAAAAATATTTGGATGGACCTAGAAGATGAGTAATCCTCCATCATCAGGTCCCCTAGGGAGTATTTTTCTATCGATTGATAACCATTGTCTTGAAGAATGTTGAAGATACATACAAACATTCCATGTATTGCATCTTCATACCCTCCTTTGGAAAAAAAAATTAGTGTTACATTGATGATCTGGTGGCTAAGTCCTAACTGTGTACATACCACCAGACTAATCTTGATTCCATTTCCAATAATATATGAAATCTTAATTTGAAAATGAACCTATTTAAATGTATTTTGGCATTTCCTCGGGAAAATTTCTTGGCTTCATTGTATGTCACCACAGCATCGAGTTTCACCATGAGAAAACAAAGGATATGATTATCATGTAACCTCCTAAAAACTGTAAAATGTTTACTGGATTTCAAGGAAACTTTGCCAACATCTATATCTTTATAGCCAACATCATAGGAAAATGTTTTCTCTTCACTAGATTGATAATGAAAGGGGTCATGTATTAGTGGACCAATGGTTTTCAAGAAGTATTGAACAACCTCAAGAAGTATCTTTTGATTTTTTCTATTCTAATTCCACCCATTGAGGGAAATCCACTTATCTTATATATAACTTCTCTAGTGTGATCACTAAAAACATTCCTTACACAAAGTAAAAATTATGGGAATGATAATATCCTTTATTATTTTAGTTGATCTATGCTCGAATATGAGACTTGATATTTTGATATCGGTAAATGATTCTGAGTATTAATCTTTATGGTTTAGAAACTGAGGAACTTTCTATAGAAACATGAGGTCAATTTGTCCTCTGTCAATAACTCACTCAAATATATACTCATTTTTCCTTGGTTGACATAATTTCTAGTAAGGTTAGTGGTTATCCTATAGTTGTTTGATATATAATTTGTTCCTCGGCGAGTGGTGAATGTATAAGACCTAGAGGATTTCCCTACAGAACTCCTTTATTTGGAAAAGACATCATTAAATACTGAATTTCCAAATAAAGAGATATTTTCTATTTGAGATAACCCCCAAACAAGGAAAATGTACTTCGTCGATGCATCCAGGAGCCCAACAGAGAGGAGAATTGAAGACCAGAATCTCAAAAATTTCAATTTAGGGATATTTATTATATATCCATAAAATAAATCTTATGTTACACCATTATATTGTCATAAGGATATAAAAATAATGAGATATAATGTCAGGACGTGATTTTAGGCCAAAAAATGGTACTCCAAATATTAGTGGGCCAGCTGGAGGTGAAAGGTGACTCAATGTTGGTAATGAGATAGATAAATGGGGACTATGATATCTCAATGGAAGAATTAATTCCCCTAGTTGACTATGTTTGACAGTTAATGGATCAATTCCCCTTAGATCCAGGATTGACTCTTGTCCCATGATCAAAAAATTCCCAGTCAGATGCATTTCCAAATGCAGCTATATATTTAGCAAATCCAAACATGTATGAAATGGTAATTGAAATTACACATCATTGAATGGTATAAAATTTTGTTCAATTTAGAATAAAGGATATCTACAAAATCAATCACATCCCTAAATCTTATGGTTCCTCCACTAGGTGGATAACGATCATCGTGGACTACCACCAAAATGGAGTAATCCCATTAGATAGAGATTGGAAAGAGAAAATTTGGTGGTGATCAAACAACTTCACTCTTGATGATGTCCAAAATCACCAAAAGGCTTCCTATAGACAAGGATTTGATGGATTTCTTATCCAATGTATCGGTGGAGAAGAAATTATTTCTATCATGAAATAATTGCACATTATATCTTACGATGCCTACTAGTTAGGGTTCTAGATTTTTCATAAAATCTAGAGGCTTGGTTATTAGTGGACCACCATGAAAAAGGATTGTAGAGAATTTACCAAGAAATTGCATTCCTTCCATGTGTATGATAAATTAATCCATAAACCCCCTAAAGTTACTACATAAATCCAAAAAATCATATCCATAATCTATATGGGTAATGGATTTTGGTGTTCCATGCCCTCCAGCTATGGATAAGAAGTTCAAATACCTATTAACTACTATCGATTTCTTATAAAATAGGATGAGGAAATACCCCTCAGAGAAGTTGGGGCCATGACCATATACATCTTCATGAAGGCTATCATCATTACCATATTTGGTTTCCCTCATACAATACTGATGGAAAATAGAACTAATTTCTATTTTACTATGGTGGAAAATCTATATCATGAATATAACATAAATCCACCCACTTTTCCCACTATAATGCAGTGGATGAGAGTCAAATAGAGGATTTCAACAAGACATTATCCAACATACTAACAGAGATGGTGGATAAAGATAAAATGTATTGTACTGATAATATCTTTCATGGCTTGTGGATGTACTGGGCTACCACCTGTACTGTTATGCGGGAAACCTTGTATTCACTCGTATATGGAACATAAGTTGTAAAACCCAATGTGGTCCAGTTTCCATCACTCAGTGTTTTCATATATGATTAGATATCCATAGATGAGAAATAAAAGAAATGACTGGATGAAATGGATAAAATGGATGAGGAATGATTTCATACCTTTCATCACTTGGTGGTCCTTCAAATTCAGATAGCATAATATTTTGACTAGAATTTACACCTTTATTCATAACTCCAAGTATAAATGGTATTGGTTTTTAGGACTCTAATGAAACCTATAAAGAAACCTCCAAATCTTGAGCCAATGTAGGAAAGACCATACTCTATACACAAGGTCCCCTCTAACGAAGTTAATTTCTTGATCTCAATGGATGTATATCTCATTAAAAGACTAACCAATGCAGGGTTCCTAAAGAAATATATCATATAATCCCATGACACTCATCCGAGCAGTAGGATGTTATACTACTTAACACTGTCAAGTCCAAGATGTATAACTTTAAACAATGTAAAATGTTGTATTGACCATATAACATTAAACAAAATGGTATATATATCATTTTTATGAATTTAAAATAAATAATTGTGTATGTTGTAGGATTATAAAATTCATCATGCCAATGTCCATGATACAAGACATTAAAATATATATTTCCTTACCAACTAATGTAAAACTGCATAGTATACATCCATGCTAAAAAGCATAAAACCTCATAGAATTCTGATCTGTGCTTGAGTGGGTCACATTTCTTGGTGTTGTTTTCCTACTACACCTTTATTCCAGAACTATTTATGGATTCATTATCATCTCAAATAAATACATAGTAACACCTAAACCCCATGTCTTTGTCCCAACTGTAATTCTGAACAATATTAAAGTATCATTCTCCCCAAGTCAAAACCTGATTGATATAGGGAACTATTTTCTAGAACTATGTGTCATTTTATTCTCATTCCAATGAGATATGTATTGATGCTTAGATCTCCAGTATTGGGCCTAGCTGCAACTCACCAAAAATGTGCTCCCCTCTTTATGTACAGGCAAGACTTGCATAGGGAACCATTCAAAAACTATGTGTGGCTTGATTCACATTCCAATGAGATATGTAGTGACAGTTGGATCTTATTTCCTAGCCCAATGACCACAAGATCTAAGTTACCTTATATTTAACTTTTATCACCTTCGTGTACTGGAATAATCCATTTCCACTTCTTTTTTCTCACACCAATCATAGCTCATGGGGGATTATGAGTTTTGGTAATGAACTTCTATGCATAAGGCATACCAATTTACATCAAAGTTATCATGATTCATGATATAGGAAAATAAAATGAAAACTATATTTATTCACCTCATGAATTTAAACTCGATGGGTTCATTAAGAACTACGTATGTATTGATTTTTACTCCTACAAGATACATTGTGAGTCCAATATCCTATTTCATAGTCCATCCAAAATATAAGAAATTCTCCCAGTATCTTATGTATGAGTCAGATCTATATAAGCGGATTCAATATGGTCACTCACCAGATGTGTGATCCCGTATTAAAAAAAACCATTTCTCAAAACACAAATTCAAACACATGAGTAATCTCCTCTAGAACTCGGTGTCGATTGATTATTGATATATAAAGTGCCGCCTTAGTAATGTTCCCTAGTACAACCACAATATTCTTTTTTTAACATTGATTCACCTTCATCCTTACCACATGTCATTAAAATGCATGTCTGATGTCCTTAATCATGAATTTAAACTTTATAGGTTCCCTGAGAACAACACCTATCTTGATTATCATTCGAATGAGATATATAGTAATGTATATACCTCATGTACTAGTCTCATCCATGGGGTAAAGAAAAATTCACCCTCTCCTATATATAAACAAATATCTATGAAAATGATCTTAATTAAGGTTCCCTCATTCAGGGGTCCACCAAGGATATAGATATTTCCCCCTCTTATATATGGGTCAGATCTATGCAAGGGACATTACACTTCATGGAAAATGTCAGTCGAAATGCTTCATTTGTGCTTGGACATATCCCTTCCTTGTGATATACTCCTAATCTTGGAATCTTTATGATCTTCATAATATTTCTCTAGCTACTGGAGATAGAATGTTTGATACTGGAGGAATACTTTGTCTGACTATATTGTAACCAATGTTTTGAATTCGATCCATGGTTATCCCTCACATATTTTTCCCATATCATTTCTACTATTTTATGAAATCCCTTGACCATGGTATATAATTTCTTCTAACATTTCTAAAAAATGATAAAACAACCTTGGTGTAATAAGCCTTATATCACAAAATCTTTTAATAAAACTATGGTCCTAGTCTTATTACCTAAAACCTCAAGATCCTTATTTCCACGTTTTGGTTAGACCTACGTAGAAAACATATTCCCTATTCTTTTCTTACTTTGACGTGAAATTATACTCCTATATTAAGAAACATTCCTTCCACCAACAAAACTTTCTTCCAAGGAAATTTGAATCTTCAAAAATTCTTTCATCCATCAACAATAGAATTTCAGAATCCCTAAGAACTCTTTTGTTAGACTATGTAGTAACATGCCCCATTTAGATTTTCATAATACACACACACAAAAGTACTGTAATCCATAGGACTTTATTGTATAAATATGTAAAAAAACACCCTAGTTGGATTTTCATAGAGTATCCCACATATTGGGTTTGTCACCTAGCATTAATTTCATCATTGGGAGAGACCTCCTCTATCTCCGTAAGCACTTTACACCCTATCACTTTCAAGGCCTAAAGACACCCCAGATTACACCTTACAAACTCCCCCTTAATAAAAATAAATATTGACACATTCCAAGATAGATTACCATGAAAGTGGGAATTATTATCCTTTCAGACATAGCTAATGGACCTTAAATTTCATCCCCCAATGTCCCGTATTTTTAATGTTAAAATTCATAGCATAATTTCATAGTCATAAGATTTTAAACTATACAACAACATCCTTACATAAGATGTTAAAATACATAGTCCATGACCTTTTCACATGACTTTATACCGCATGGTGCTTCAACCCATGTCTAAAAGGGGTCATCCCCCATGAAATTAGTCACTTAAAAAATGTATTTTACTTCACACAAGACAAATCCATGTAGGATTGCTTTACAATTCATGGAAAATAAAAATTCTGACAATATCATTATTATTAAACATCTTATTTTGGTAAAATCACCATTCATGGTCTTGATAAATACATATATTAATAAACTTCCTTACCACAGGTAGTAGAATTTAATAATTATTGCAGATACCTATGTCTAAATATGAATTAACATGTCCAAGTTGGATTTTTATAAGTTTAACACAAAATTTAATGGCTTGTCATCCATAGGGTGACACTTTTTTTCTAGGCAGTAACATGTCCTAGTTTTATTCATAAATTCACCAAATGGGGTTTTCAACAAGGAGCTATTTTTACTTGTGATATGCCTCCTCTATTCCACTAATCCAAGAAAATGTTGTGTTAGAAACTAAATTTTGACCTCGATCGATGGATATTACTCAAATATTTGTCTAATATCATGTTTTAGATTCATAAACCACAAATCATGACTCAAAATTCCCCTTTGAGAATTTAAAGAATGTGTGAACATTTCGGGACAATAATCCTTGTTTGGATTATCATTTCAAAACATATGGTCATATTAGCTCGACCTAAAACACCAATCACATTATACTATCTTACACAACTTTAAAATACCCATGAAAATATACATAGTATTCACTAGGTTGAAAACCTAAAAAGGTCACTCTGGAAAAAATTCAAGTCTCATCTCACTAGACCTGTACTCTGCATGGTCGAGGTAAGAATTGTGAAATGAAAAAAAGGAAAAAACTTATTAGGCTGAAAACACACAAAGGGTGGCATAAGAAAAATCCAATTCTCTCCTGGTAAGACTCCTTTATATTAATATTAGGAAAACAATTATGGTGATGACACTAAAAACACAATGTTCATAGGGTTATCTATATGACCCTAGCAACAATAAAACTATGATTTCTAGGCCCCATGGATTAGAAAAAACTACATCATCTCTCCTTCCATACCACTGTGGTTATGAATCATTAACATAAATCTATCTACCTATGAAACCTAGATTTGATGTTAGGTTATAATCACAAATGTAAAATATGGATGAATAAATGGATGATTTGAAAACAATTCTTTTCATTTATGAGGGAAAAAAGTTGAAGGAATATTCACAAGTTGTAGTCTCTCCATCATACTTTAAAAAAGACTATCAAAATGACTCATAATTTTTTGAACTGCCACTGAAGCCCCATTGGAGTTTTATCGAATCATGTCCAGCTAAACAACCTCACTTTCTTCATCCCTCTAAGTTTCACTTCCACAGTAATAATAATAGCCAATTCCACAGGTTGAGCATCTTTTAGAAAATGCAAAAGTTGTACGAGCTCCCCTTGGGAGATATGATTTTATTACTGAAGTCATGATATTTAAGAAGTCTTCTCATAGATTTATTTCCTACATTCTGCTAACTTCATGTCATGGTTTACCTTCACCTTGGATAATGTATCTCAAATATCATCATTGTTAATGAGGAGATTTTCATTAATGAGGTGTTTTTCTAGCTCATGTTCTCTCTCCTATGTACAAATGGTCCCCTTTATGGAATTATGAATCATATGGTAATTGAATATACCATATCCCTTCATTCCAAATATGAATAATTTTTTATAGAGTTTCTAGTGTAAGTCTTCAAGAGGCGCCTCGACAATTATCTTCCAAATTCCCCACTACACAATATGATATGTGATACAGAGGGAATATTTTGTATTCAAATATAACTCAGATTCAATGGGATAGGAAGGAATGTATTTTGGAATTAGTGCACTCAATGAGGCACACTACCCCACTCTCTATAGGATAGTTCCATTTTCTCTTTTTGATATTGGATAAATTGGTACAGAATCTCATCCTTCACCCATGGACACAGAGTTTGGTAGCACTGGATAATGGAAAAGACTCGTTTTTTTCCTCAAAAGGATAGTAGATGGAAGAAGTAGGGAATTATTAGATCATTTGGTGTCACTCACATATTGGAATATTATAGAATTTATTGGATTCCTTCATAATATCCCTGACCTCAGTGGTTTGGGTCAGAACCTCCTGATGAGGTAAATTCTCTTCAATATGCCTCGATCTTGCAAATAAAGGTTTATTAATATTTCCAACATCATGACCCCCTTAAGTTTGTTCTCCATCAGTCGTAGAAGAGTGATGGACTTTGATTCCTTATTGATACATCACCACTATACAATTCTCCAGAGATAAATCTACACAATTCAAGTAGTCATGTATAGAAAAATATGTGACACCCCAAGCTTCTACGGTACGATTCTCTTTGAATAATACAGTAGCGTGTGTTGTACGCAACTTTGAGTTCTAACACAACACTACCAATAAAACTAGCCGTTATGAATAGTAATTCCCACTTTTTAAAATATTATACATTTTATCTTTCAAAATGGACTTCATTTTTTGATTCAAAATATTGAAATTATATTAGGATAAATTATTGGTATTTTTCTAAAAACATTCAATTTTTTATGAATAGTGAAAAAACACTGAGTTATAGTTTAAAACCAAATTTTTATTTAAATTTAATTAAGGTCAAAATAGATACATAATACCTATATAATTTCAATGTAATTCATTGGATCTAGTTTAAAATAATTTTAGATATATAAAAATTTTATTGAACTTTTCACAATCTTTTACCCACCTCCTTGGAGAATTTGGAAATTCACATAAAACATAATTTTACCGCATCTATGAGTGGAATTTAGAAAATACAAGAGACCCATTTAATATCAAGGAGTAAAATGTGGTTCAATAAGATAAAAATAATTTTTAGTGAATAGTAACTTTTTTACATTTATTTACCATGGTTAAAAGTAAATAGGGTAATTAAGGGTAAAAATGATATTAATATTACCCTAACACATGTCCTAATTCTATTGGAAAAGTTTATCTCGACCAAAACCAACCTTAGGAATAAAATATTATCATTTAGGTCCACTTGGATTAGATTAGGGTGTTTATTATTTTTTAATTCAAAGAAGAGTCAAAAGAGATAAAATCAAAGTTTTGTAACGAAAACATTTTTAATATAGGGTTATAAATAAGATAAATTCGATTATAAATATTCATTAGAAATCTAAAAATATTTCCTACATAATTGTATTTTATTTATAATTTTTAGACATTATATAATTTAATTTATTTATGACATAATGGTGATGCAGTATTTACCTAATTAATGAAATATTAAAATAATTGATATTATAAATATCAAAATAAATGTAATTTGAGAATTTTTATGAATTACACTAATTTTATAGGTTAATATGACATATTAGTATTGTTTATATAGATTTTTTTCGAAGTAATAATGCTTTTTATGAAATTATCTAAAATAAAATACCCAATAGTGTCAAAATTGATGTAAAAGAGTTTTTAAAACAAATATTTTCTAATTAATTGATATTCTATTCCTAAAAATATAATTTTTAGAAAAAGGACTTATATACTTATAGTTTTATCATTAATGGATCACTTGGGGGTCTCTTGGATGTATATAGTAATTTTGTTAACTATATAATATAAAAATACAAAGTGACATGGTAAATGTCAAACTAATTAACTAAGAGTTAAAACTAAAAGCTAAGGTTAATATAGTGACACAAACCTATCTAAAATCTATTGGTTGAAAGGATTTCGACCCATCCCCACCTTAGACTTTGAATAATCCACATTTGATCCATTAGAAACTGAATATTAATTTATTATAAAATAATATTTATAGCTTTTCCTAAGGTTCCCCTCACCCCTCTAATAAAAAGGCACTCCCCTTCTTTCAAATTAATACCTTCAAAGCCTTTTGGTTCAGCCAACCACAACCCAAATATCCTCCCAACCTCCCTCAATTCAACCTAGAGGCCTTATTTTTATTATAAAGCCTACCTATGGATCCCTTTAGATCAAATCAAAAGGAAGAACCCGAAGAAGAGGTAATGATTTCACCACCCTCTTTCAAGTTCCTTTCTCCTTAAACTTCTTATTTTCTTTGTTATTTCCATTCAAAAATAATAAAACTAGTTTCTTCTATATACTGTGATGTTATTATAAATATGTAACAACCAAATTCATTATTCTATCCATCCCTTTAATGACATGTCACCATACGTATGTATGTACGGCCTACTGTCTCCACGTCGTGGTGTAATTGTTATTCAATATATTATTATTTAGATATGTATAATAATGATTTATAATTTATGTAAATAATAAATATAACATGATAATTATTCTCTATATATGATATAACATCCAATTATATATTATTTTAATATCAAAAAAATGATATTTTTGCTCGTGCGTACGTACGGACTATCGTCTCCACGAATGCAATGAGATTCATTCCCCATCGTATCCATTCAAGTCTAGTTATCATTTGATGATTAAAAATAATGTTTAAGGACTTGATATCATTTTGGATATGAATAATATAAAACCTATCCATAACAAACACAACTTATGTAACAAAACATATAAAAGAAAATGAGTAAGTTAACACCCGAAACCGATAATACTAAGATATTATTAACAAAGGAATGTTTAAAAGATCATATATGATATCATATTAATGTATATGGTTATTTTATATTATAATAACAATTATTTTACCATTATATAGGATGTTAACCTACCCTCAACCAAGGAAAAGTAAAAGGTAAGGGTTTATTTCACAATCTCTTCATTATTCGAGGTTGTTTATACGTAATTATCTACTGGGACCTCTTTATCATCCACATCCATGTTTCTTAAAAATGTATTTCAATTCATTCTTACTATTTTATAGACTCTTGGTTAAATTCATTTATAACCTTTTTGACTTTTTATAAGACGTTTATAAAGGAATCTTTCTGTTGTTTTCCAAACAAGGTCCTTTATAACCTTTTCGACAGAATTAAGGTAAGAATTTTTTTTAACTTATACAGTGGGTGCTGCTATTTTCTGCCATTATAAAATCTTCGAAGATTCCCTTACAAGCTTATAAAGATATTTTAAAAGTAAATGTTTTATTTTTATATGATTTCAAAAAAAGATATATTTCTCTCAAATAGTTTTTATTTTATCTATGTCAACATCCTTTGATGGATTTTAATCTTATTTGAAGTTGATTTATTATGATACAAAACATCCATATTGTATTGAAGGTTTTGTGATATGTTTGACTGTGGATGTGTTATTTTTATACCATTCATGTTTTATGGATAGAGTATTGACATTTCGTATGCTAGTTTTAATATGAATGTTTATGTTATATTTAAACCTGTTTATATGAGGAATGCATTGGACTTAATAAGTGATGGGTGGAGCCTGCTATAGCTCCTCGATGCATCGGTGGGTCTCATGAGACAAACTATTGTCTTGGAACAGGCCCTTGACAAAATCTTATTTGTAGTCTTGGCACAAGGCCTTGACTATGTGGTTATGATAGTCTGGCATTATGCATTCCATCATTATGAAAATGGATATTGATATTGCATGTGATTATTTGACTAGTAGAATATCCATGTGAATAAGTAAATGGCATTATTTCATTTTATCTTTTCCATATTATGTTGAAGATCGAGTTTAAAAGGCTTTTGTTTTAGTTACACATTGCATTAAATTTTTGTGCTTATTTATGAAAGTTTCTGCTATAATGTTATCCTTACTGAGCATCTGATCTCACCCCTTTCAATGTTTAATTTTTTCCAGGATGTGAAGAAGTAATTTATGAATGACATACAAGGATAGTATGAGGGGATATGAAGACAAGATGTTGTTGTAGTTTTTGTTACTTTATGATGTAATGTAAGACTTATGAATATATCTATTGTTTCCAGGGCTACTAAACTAATCAGTCATTAGAGACTTAATCTATTGTGATCATGCCAATGTTATGTAATAATGCACTGACTCTGGGTAACTAGGGTTAGGGCATTACAGTTGGTATCAGATGAAGTTTAGTACAAACCATGGAAACAAGATTTAGATAAACTCCGATTAGATCACATAGATCTAAGGTGGACTTTGAGGATTAGTATAGAAGAACTTCCAAGAATTTTGGTATTAAAGAGATTTTGTGAGTTTTCTGAGAAATACATCCCTGTCTGGATACGAGTAGGTAGAGGAAGCTCTGGCACAGATGTACCTACGGGTAAAACCCAAAAGCACCGCTTTGAGCTAGGCTCGAACGGGAATTGGTGCACGACAACAGGCCTTGCTGCACTCTTGGTTACGACACTCCCGGGGGATACGCTTAGGATAATTCTTATTTTCTTTAAAAATTATTATGAAGGGTTTATGAGTATATAAATCCTCAAAGAAAACATTTTTTATGATTATGGATTATATCCATAAACTATTCAATTTATGTTGAGTGTTTTACAAGTTTGGATTTATGTATTGCGATTCATTAACTAATCTAGTGTATTCCATTGTTTAGAAATGGAACCTAGTAGGATAAATAGAAACAGTATCAATGCACACACTCCATGTAGGGATTTCCCTCCGGCTCAAGATATTTATAGTGGAGCTGGTGATTCAACTGGTGCTGATCAGCTAATCACCATATTGGGACAACTCACTCAGGTTATGAATAATAACCTTACCCGTATGGAGCACCCTAATCCACAATGTGGAGGATCAATATTAGACCACTTCCTGAGGAAAAAACCAGAAACATTCAATGGGAGTAAAAATCCCTTAGTATCTGAGCAATGGATAAATTCCTTAGAGAAAATATTCCATGCCTTGGGGAGTAGTGAAAGAGAAAAATTTATCATGGAAGTTTACCGCCTCACTGGAGATGTTGATCAATGGTGGTCATTGATAAAAAACACAAAGTAAGATGATGAAGTATCAAATATGGAATAGAGGGAGTTCAAAGAGATTTTCTTAGAAAAATACTTTCCCTGTGACCATCGAGCAGATATGGAAAGACAATTTCTGAGTCTCAGAAAAAAAAGAAGATGATAATGTCGCAAAGTATGAGGCTAACATTACAAGGTTAGCAAGGTATGCTAGAGATTATATATGTAACCCAAGAAGTAAGATTGATCATTTCTTTGGTGTGTCAAAACCATTTCTTTGTCGAGTATTAGTGTCACAATCCTTCTTGTCGTATGAAGATATTGTCTCATGTGCTATCAAGAAAGAAAAAGAATTATCTAAGTCTTATGACTTTAAAGAAAAGAAAGAGAAGAAGAGATCTGCTGATTACTCTAGAAATGGAAATAAAGGGAAGAACGGAAAAGTTGATTATCCATCCTGTAGTAAATGTGGGAAGAAACACCTTGGTACTTTCTTGAAAGGAATGGGAGTCTGTTATAAGTGTGGTGAAAAAGGCCACCAAGATCGTGATTACAAGGGGAAGAAAGAAGCTACCAATGTTCAATGCTACAACTGTAGGGAGATGGGACATTATGAAAATGAATGTCCTAAGCATTAGGGGAGCTTACCTCAGAAAAGTCCAAGGGATCAAAGCCAAGCTTATGCTATCACTACTGCTGAGGTAGAAGCTCCGAAAGAAATGGTGGCAGGTAATTTAATGGTTTCCTCAAGTTTAGAAAATGCATTATTGGATTCTAGATCATCACATTATTTCATATCTTCCCAGTTTTCTAAGAAAATTTTATATTTATAATTTGATTTAACAAGGGACTTGTCAGTTAAAAATCCTAAGGGAAGTATCATTGCTATGAAGTTCGATGGATCTGTTCTCATTAGGGAATATAAATGTTCTTTATCTACTGATCTCATCATTATACTTATGATTAAGTTTGACATAATCCTCGATATGGATTGGATTTTGGACCATGATGTGAAGAATTATTGTAAGAATAATGAGGTTACATTTTTTTATGATGATGATAAAGAACACCTTATCTTTAGAGAAGAATCGTCACCACCGGATTTTTACTTAGATCCACCCCTAGTAGCTCAACTAAATTCAATTATTGTGGAGGAAGAGAATGAAAAAACGATGTGTAAGGAAAGGAATTTTCTAATAGAGGATGTACCTATTGTGAGAGAATATGTTGATGTATTTCCAGAAGATTAACATGTACATCCTCCAGAATGAGAAATTGAGTTTTCCATTGATTTAATTCCTGGTTCAAAGCCTATATCGAAGACCCCTTATTGAATGGCCACTATATAATTAGTTTAACTAAATAAATATCTAGAGGAATTGAGTAATAAGGGATTTATTCGCCGTAGTGTTTCTCCATGGGGAGACCCTATCTTTTTTTGTTAAAAAGAAAGATGGATCTATGAGGTTATGTATCGACTACAGGGAGATCAATGCTATAACAATAAAAAAAGTATCCCCTACCTCGCATTGATGATTTATTTGACCAATTGCATGGAGCTCAATACTTTTCAAAGATTGACCTTCGATATGGATACCATCAGTTGTGTGTGAAGAAGTAAGACATTCTGAAGACAACATTTTGAACCAGGTATGGGCATTACAAGTTTATAGTAATTCCTTTTGGATTGACTAATGCACCCTCTGTATTCATGGATCTAATGAATAGAGTTTTCAAGGTATATCTTGATGATTTTGTGGTTGTATTTATTGATGATATCTTGGTGTAATCCAAAATCTACGAAGATCATGAAAATCACTTGCGCATTATCCTGGTGACTCTTAGAAGACATGAATTATATGGGAAGTTTAGCATGTTTGAATTATGGCATTAGGAGATTTCTTTTCTTGGCCATATTGTCTCTAAAGATGGAATCTCTGTTGATCTTTCTAAGACCAAGGCAATCCAATAATGTCCAGCACTAATGAGTATAACCGAGGTATGGAGTTTTATTGGTCTAGCAGGTTATTATCGGTGTTTTGTCCAGAATTTTGCCCGATTGGCTAGCCCATTAACAAAGCTCACACGAAAAGGGGTTAAATTTTTTTGGACAAAAGAGTGTCAAGAATATTTTTGAAGAACTGAAGAGAAGATTAGTCAATGCTCCTATATTGACTATACCATCGGGGAATGATGGGTTCGTTATTTATAGTGATGCATCGAAGAAAGGACTTGGTTGTGTCCTTATGCAGAATGATAGAGTTATTTCTTATGCATCACGACAGCTGAAAATTCATGCGCAAAACTATCTTACTCATGATCTTGAGTTAGCTATTGTAATCTTTGTTTTGAAGATATAGAGACATTATCTCTATTTCAAAAAATATGAGATTTATACTGATCACAAGAGTTTGAAGTATATTTTCTCACAGAAAGAACTCAACATGAGGAAAAAGAGATGGCTTGTACTACTCAAGGATTATGATTGCACGATACACTACCACCCGAGGAAGGAGAATAAGGTGGCAGATGCTTTGAGTAGAAAGGATCATGGAGTTTTGAACAAGATGAGAGTTGAAAAGGATCTTATATACATGGATCTAGTAAAGATGGATATGGGAATCACCATGGAAGGTGAAACATCAATGCTTTTTCAAATGGTTGCCAAACCATCTTTACTAGAAATGAAAAAGAGTTCTCGGACTGATGATGAAGAGTTTCAAAAGAAGATTAAAGCTATGAATGATGGGAGATTGAGTGACTTTATGTATGAAGATGGAATTTTGAAATTTGGGAGGAGACTTTGTGTTTCTGATATACCTGATCTAAAAAGGGAGTTCTTGGATGATGCTCATAGTTACAATTTCTCTATACACCCTGGGAGCACAAAAATGTATAGGCATTTGAAGGAACATTTTTGGTGGGACAACATGAAGAGGGAGATCGCTGATTTTGTGTCAAGATGTATGGTTTGTCAACAAGTGAAAGCTGGAAGGCAACAACCTGGAGGAGTCATGAAACCTCTTCCCATACCTGAGTGGAAATTGGATAATATCACGATGGAATTTTTAATGGGACTACCAAAGACTCCTAGAAATAATGATGCAATATGGGTCATTATTGATCGTCTTACCAAGTCAGTACATTTTCATGCTATAAAGAAAGATCTACCACTTGAACGTCTAGAAAAACTATATATTAATGAAGTTGTGAGACTTCATGGAGTACCCATATCTATTGTTTCTGATCGTGATCCCCATTTTACTTCAAGATCCTGGAAGAGTCTTCAGAAAGCCTTGGATACTGAACATTGTTTGAGCACTACCTACCACCCTCAAACAGATGGACAATCAGAATGGACTATTCAAACCTTAGAAGACACATTGATATCTTTCTCACTTGACTTTCAGGGTATGTGGGATCAATATTTACCTCTGGTTGAATTTTCCTATAACAATAGCTTCCATTCAAGTATTCAGATGGCACCATATGAAGAGTTATATGGAAAGAGATGTCGCACACCAACTTGTTGGGATGACGTTGGTGAAAGAAAACTTGTAGGCCTAGAACCGGTGGAGGAAACGATGTAAAAGGTAAAAGTTATCCAAAACTGCATCAAAGAATCTTAATGTAGAAAGATGATCTATGTGTATGCCGATAACTGAAGGAAGGATTTGGAATTTCATGTAGGAGATCATGTTTTCTTGAAGGTATCTCCATGGAAGGGAGTTATACGTTTCGGTAAGAAAGGTAAATTGAGTACCACATACATCAGACCTTTTGAAATTCTAGAACTAATTGGGGTTGTAGATTACTGTCTGGAAATGACTCCAAATATCTCCAAAGTTCACGATGTGTTCCACATATCACTATTGAGGAAATAAATGTCTAACCTAATGCATCTACTCACCTATGAATAATTAGAACTCAAACTCAATTTGCCTTATTGTGAAGAGCCCGTCAGGATTCTTGATACAAGAGAACAAGTGCTGAGAAACTGGACGACTTGTCTGGTAAAAGTTCTATGGAGAAACCATAAGATGGAAGAGGCAAAATGGGAACTTTAGGAACTTTAGATGAAGAACCACCCTAGTATTTTCATGTAGTGGTATTCTAGAAATTTTGTGGACGAAATTATTTAAAGGAGATGAGAATGTAACACCCCAAGCTTCTACAGTACGCTTCTCTTTGAATAATACAGTAGCATGTGTTGTACGCAACTTCGCGTTATAACACACCACAACCAATCAAACTAGCCTTTATGAATATTAATACCCACTTTTTAAAATTTTATATATTTTATCTTTCAAAATGGACTTCATTTTTTGATTCGAAATACCGAAATTATCTTAGGGTGAGTTTTTGGTATTTTTCTGAAAACATTCAATTTTTTATGAATAGTGAAAAAACCCTGAGTTATAGTTTAAAACCGAATAATTATTTAAATAATTATTTATTTTTTAAAATTTAATTATGGTCAAAATAGATACATAATACATATATAATTTCAATTTAATTCATTGGATTTAGTTTAGAATAATTTTAGATATATAAAAAACTTTTATTGAACTTTTCACCGTCTTTTACCCACCTCCTAGGAGAATTTAGAAATTCACATAAAACTTAATTTTACCGCTTCTGTGAGTGGAATTTCAAAACTCCAAGATACATGGTTAATATCAAGGATTAAAATGTGGTTCAATAAGATAAAAATAATTTTTGTTGAATAGTAACTTTGTACTTTTATTTACCACAATTAAAAGTAAATCGGTAATTAAGGGTAAAAATGATATTAATATTACCCTAACACATGTCCTAATTCCATTGGACAAGTTTATCTTGACCAAAAACAACCTTGGAATAAAATATTATCATTTAGGTCCACTTGTATTAGATTAGGATATTTATTATTATTTAATTCAAAGAAGATTTAAAAGAGATAAAATCAAAGTTTAATAACTAAATTTTTTTTAATATATGGTTATACATTAGATAAATTCATTTATAAATATTAATTAGAAAGATAAAAATATTTCCTACATAATTTTATTTTATTTATAATTCTTATAAATTAAATAATTTAATTTATTTATGACACAATGGTGATGCAGTAATTACATAATTAATGAAATATAAAAATAATTGATATTATAAATATCAAAATAAATGTAATTTGAGACTTTTTCTAAATTAACCTAATTTTATAGGTTAATATGAAATATTAGGATTTGTTATATAAATTTTTTTCTAAGTAATAATGATGTTATGAAATTATCAAAAACAAAATACCCAATAGTGCCAAAATTGACATAAAAGAGTTTTTAAAAAAAATATTATATTATTAAATGATATTTTATTCCTAAAAATCTAAGGTTCAGCCAAAGGACTTATATCATGATATTTGTATCATTGATGGACCACTTGGGGGTCTCTTGGATGCATATAGTATGTTTTTTAACTATATAATATAAAAATACAAAGTGACATGGTAAATGTCAAACTAATTAACTAAGAGTTAAAACTAAAGGATAAGGTTAATATAGTGACCCAAACCTGTCTAAAATCTATTGATTGAAAGGATTTAGACCCATAACCACCTTATAGTTTGAATAATTCACTTTAGAGCTATTATAAACCGAATATGGATTTATTATAAAATAATATTTCTAGCGTTTCCTAAGGTTCCCCTCACCCCTCTTATAAAAAGGAACTCCTCCTTCTCTCAAATAAATACCTTCAAAGCATTTTGGTTTGGCCAAACTCTACCCAAATATCCTCCAAAATTCCCTCAGGTCAACCTCGAGGCCTTATTTTGATCAAAAATCCAACCTATGTATCCCTTTTAATAAAATCTAAAGGAAGAACCCGAAGAAGAGGTAATGATTTCACCACCCTCTTTCAAGTTCCTTTCTTCTTCAACTTCTTCTTTCATTGTTATTTCTATTATAAAATAATAACTCCAGTATATTCTATATACTATGATGTTATTATAATTATGTAACACCAAATTTATTATTCTATCCATCCCTTTAATGAAATCTCACAATATGTGTGTACGTACGGCCTACCGTCTCCACGTCGTGGTGTAATTGTTATTTAATATATTATTATTTATATGGGTATAATAATGATGTATAATTCATATAAATAATAAATATAACATGATAATTATTCTATATATATGATATAACATCCAATTATATATTATTTTAAAATCAAAAGAATGATATTGTCGCTCGTGCGTACGTACGGACTACCGTCTCCACGAACGCGATGAGATTCATTCCCCATCATATCCATTCAAGTATAATTCTCATTTTATGAATAAAAATACTGTTTAAGGATTTTATATCATTATGTATATGAATAATATACAACCTATCCATAACAAACACGTCTTATGTAACAAAACATATAAAAGAAAACGATTAAGTTAACACCCGAAACCGATAATACTAAGATATTATTAACAAAGAAATGTTAAAAAGATCATATATGATATCATATTAATGTATATGATTCTTGTATAATTTAATAAAATTATTTCACCATTATAAATGAGGTTAACCTACCCTCAACCAAGGAAAAGTACAAGGTTAGGGTTTATTTCACAATCTCTTCATTATCCGAGGTTGTTTATACGTAATTATCTACTGGGACCTCTTTATAATCCACATCCAGGTTTTTTAAAAATGTATTTCAAATCAATCTTACTATTTTACAGACTATGGGTTAAATTCATTTATAACCTTGTTGAATTTTTATAAGAAGTTTATAAAGGAAACTTCTGTTGTTTCCCAAATGAGGTCCTTTTTAACTTTTTCGACAAAATTAAGCTAAGAATGTTTTTTTAACTTATACATTGGGTGTGGCTATTTTCCGCCATTATAAAATCTTTGAATCTCCCCTTAAAAGCTTATAAGGATATTTTCAAATTAAATTTTTTATTTTTAAATGATTTCAAAAAAGTGATATTTCTCTCAAATAGTTTTGATTTCATCTATGTCAATATCCTTTGATGAGTTTCAAGCTTATTTGAAGTTGATTTATTATGATACAAAACTTCCTTATTGTATTGAAGGTTTTGTGATATTTTTTATTGTGGTTGTGTTATTTTTATACCATTCATGGTTTATGGATAGAGTATTGACATTTCGTAAGCTAGTTTTAATAAGAATGTCTATATTATGGTTAAACCTGTTCATATGGGGAATGCATTGGACTTAATAAGTGACAGGTGGAGCCCACTATAGCTCCTCGATGCATCAGTAGGTCTCATGAGACAAACTAGTGTCTTGACACAAGGCCTTGACAAAATATTATTTTTAGTCTTGGCACAAGGCCTTGACTATGTCGTTATGATAGTCTGGCATTATGCATTCCATCATTATGAAAGTGGTTATTGATATTGCATGTGATTATTCAACTAGTAGAATATCCATGTGAATAAGTAAATGGAATTATTTCATTTTATCTTTTCCATATTATATTGAAGTTCAAGTTTAAAAGGCTTTTGTTTTAGTTATACATTGCCTTAAATGTTTATGCTTATTTATGAAAGTTTCTGCTATAATGTTATCCTTACAGAGGATCTGAGCTCACCCCTTTCAATGTTTTATTTTTCCTAGGATGTGAAGAATTAATTTATGAATGACTTATAGGGATAGTATGAGGGGATATGAAGACAATATTTTGTTGTAGTTTTTTTTACTTTATGATTTAATGTAAGACTTATGAATATATCTAGTGTTTCCAAGGATACTAAACTAATTGGTCTTTCGAGACTTGATCTTTTGTGATCATGCCAATGTTATGTAATAATGCATAGACTTTGGGTAACTGGGGTCGGGGAGTTACAAAATCAGGCATAAAAAATTTATTGCATGAAAATAAAGACTCACATCCATCCAATTTTATATTAAATTCCACAGTATTTCATAAAAAGTGGGGAAGATTAATATATTCTAGAATTTCTTTAAATATTATGTTATGATTTATCAGGGAAAATATTACCATCCAAAGACCCATGGTAGTCTTATCCATGGGTATGTATGAAGAATTGGGCTATAGAACTAGGATGGTACCCTCCACTGAGGACCTGAGACCCCTAACTATTTCCTTGAAGATAGTCATAGGGTCACCACCAATCATCATAGTGACCCCTGATGAAAAATATGAATCTATAATATCCTAAAGAGTAAAATTAATCAATAACAATATAACACCTTGTGACATGAAACTAACTTTACCAGAATCCTCCTCCCTCTCTACAGCATTAGGAGAAGATAATGTGTCATCAAATCTGGACACATATCATACTAAAGGAGTCAGCTAATCTTTAGGAATCTATGTATTTTTTTGGAGAATACGATTTGGTTTTTGGAGGATAGTCTCCAAACCCCTTGAAATAGGATAGATAAGAAGATTATATAACCATATAAATGATCAAACATTTTTTCTAGATAATGTAGAAGCAATGATATCATGAGGACTTACCATCATTGATGAGGAACTTAGCCAAGGACTTCATTCTCCATATATATTTTTTTATAGAGGGAGGCTAGAACTCACCACCTAAAAATGGTTATTATAGGAGGTATTAAATCTTATCCTACAATATCATTCTCCATTGTATTCTGGCCTAGGGATATCTCTCTCAGTTTAGTATTCAATTCATCAGCACTGAGCGGGGTGCCAGTCGGGCCATACCTCAGTGATGGGATGTTACCCAATTTCCTCTTTCTCATGGAATTAAAGGGTGACATTTCCCTTAGCAATGACACTTTGGTTGAAATTAAAGAATGAAAGGTTAAAATAAGAACCAAGATAATGAAAAAATATCATCCTGGGGATTGACATAGTCATTCCACTCCTCAGAATATGGTTGGTAAACTCCTTCAACAGCCCCCCATTTTAACATATCCACCACCTGTCTCATTATAGAAATATAATTCTCAATTGTATAGATAAGAATATCTAATTCCTAGATATATATTTCTACCTATGTAGGATCATCCTCAAAACAATGATTTATGGGTGCTTAAAGGTTTCCAATTTATGGAATCTTCAACCCCGCATGAAGGATTAACCACACATTCTCAACATTAAAAGGCATACTCTTCTGAAACTGTACTGTCTTTGGTTGTATATATTTTAAAGCTATCCTAGCCTGCTATTAAGATGATATGGTGATATTTGGTTTCATGGGATTCTCGACCCTCTCTATCATGGTCGTAGGATAAGAAAATGGATTTCATGTGTCTTCTTGATGGTCATGAATATATTTTCTAGGATCGACATCAGTTGGAATAGCCCTTTTGATCCTAATTGGTGGAAAATACCATTCATAGGGTCATTTAGGATAACTCAGGTCCTCTTAATCTTTGATTTTTGAAGGAGATGAATCACCTTATGGAAGAGGAAGAGCCTCTCTACCTCACATCACAAACCTTTGGGTTGTTACAGCCACAAAATGAGGGACTACTTCTATCAACACTCCTTGGGGATATGATGAAATATATTCCTTAGAATACTAGGAGGTCAAGCCAGTAGATGAGCTTGATAAAGGTAGATTGATTATCACTCGAGTCATCTCCACTTTTGTAAGAATCCATAGATGTTAGGATACCATTGGGTGCCTCTCTGATTGGACATGCACTAGTGGAGATAAAGTTTTTAATGAAGGAACTTGAACTGGTGTTAAAATATATATAGAGCATAGTCCTCACATATAATATCTCCATCAATTCGGGTTCCCAACACACCATCTCTGAAGGTAATCATGTATGCTCTTCGTTCATCACATTTTCCATCACCAGTAAATGTCACAGTAGGTGGACCTCTATATGGAAACAATTTATAATCCATGAATTGATTAAGACACTTCAAGGTATCAACATGCTTCAAGGACATGGGTTGAATTGCAGAAACAACTAAACAATGGTCAGAACTGGCCCCTGTGAACTTCAAATCCACTTAACACAAAATATGAGCAAAGGTGGGCTGTGACCCATCACTGAATTATCATGAATGGCCCTAAAATTAGGAATGGTTCATTTCCCATGTGTATATATATAGAAATAATTTGTGAATATTTTCCAACATTGTGGTTGGTAAGCTTATGTGATTCCCCTCTTCTAGCCTGTCTACAATGAAAAATGTCTCAGGCCTCACACTTCCATTGGAGTCATGGACATGCATCTTGTAAATACATAGCCACATAGATATAAAGCCTGCAAGACATTTCTTTAAAGGTACATCAGACATGGGTTTGTACCCCCATCATTCGTACTCCCCATTTTCCAATATGGGATAGAATTTACCAAAAATTCCATAGTTCTCCATTTTGGGACACCCTGTAGGATGTTTTTCGATAGGACCATCCCTTTTGGCTCTAGAAAATAACTCATTCATGCTTTAGGGTGGATATACTCACT
Organism: Viscum album; assembly: GCA_963277665.1. Classification (NCBI taxonomy): domain Eukaryota; kingdom Viridiplantae; phylum Streptophyta; class Magnoliopsida; order Santalales; family Viscaceae; genus Viscum; species Viscum album. The sequence continues at coordinate 39,315,557 of OY728138.1, forward strand.
TATGTGGGTGTCTTCATTCTTAATGTCCTAAGCTATCTTAAATATATCATGGACCAAAACTTTCTTCCTTTTAGTTTTCTCCCACATTGGTTTTGGTGGGATAAATTAATCATACTCTTTATAAGGATCAGAGATCCAGATATCTTGTGGATGTTCCATAGAATGATGCCAAATTCTCTATTCATCATATGGAAATATTTTTTCATGGGATTTATATACTTATTAATTTTGGAATGAATTTTGAATAATTGTATATGTAGGTATGGGCCAAACATATGGATTCATAAATTCCCACCACCTCCATATCAGTTTCAAATTCATAAAAGGTTTGGAGTTCCTAGTATGCCCACATACCCTCGGGACTAACACCCCACCCAAGTGGAGGTCTTAGTCTTCCCTTAAACCATTCAACCAGTTTTTCTTGGAATCATAGAAGACAGATGAGTAATAGTATGGATTTAATTTAGGAATGTGTGGATTCAAATTTGGGTCACATAGACTATGATAAATGGAAAATTACATGGATGATGTCCCTTAATTAATATATTTCCCCAACACCGAGATGTTTGAAGTACTAAAGTTGTTGTATTATTAAAACCAAGAAAGAGGGGTATAATTCTTCAAATCCAACATGAAGACCTCCTTAAGATGGGACTGGAAATAGAGTGGAATATAGTTTCTCTCAGGATACTCATGGTTATCTTTCATCTAATATAATTCCAAGTCTGGTATAGTAATATCATGAACATCATAATAGTATGGCCAGATGAGTTTTACTATATCCTCAATATGGTTCCTATATTTCTTATAAAAAAATTCTAGTCTTTGGAGTTGATATTTAACCTATAAGGAAGAACCATGTTATTCATTATAAACAAGTATTTGTTTTTGAAAAATTTCTAAAATGGGTAAATTTGGAAAAGGCATAGTGCCACACTGGTCACTAGCCCAAGTGACCACACACAGGTCACTGGCTCAAGTGACCTCACATAGGTCACTTTCCCAAACAACCTTGCACAAGATAGTCAACCTAACATGATGGTCATGTTGGTAGGTTCATACCTGGTCTACATGAACGATGCTTTAGAAAATGAAACTTAAAATGGAAAACTTGTGAAATATGCTAGCAGAATGAGAGAGGTAGTATAGAAGTGATAAGAGTATTCGGTAAGATAAGATGATCAATTTATAGATATAGGATCCCCTGTATGCAACCTATGTGGGCACCCCACTTCCACGATCCACCCATGTGGGTGACCTACATAGACTACATGGATGATCTACAAGCCCTTCTCATCCCTTTACCTAAGGATCAGACCATCCTCTTTCAATCAGACCAAATCCTAAGGGGAGTCTTTTGTTGACACTTTCTTTTGTCATAGGGATGAAAATTTATTAATGGAAAAAATATATTAAGGAGAAGAAAATAAGATAATTGAACAGTGATTTGGGTCTCACATTCTACCAAATACTAGCCACATAGGTCCCTTATAATTGTGTCAGCACATTGTGTGGACTTGCGCATCTAGCAGCACTGCACAGGCCCAGGAAGCGGGGTCACCCAGCGGCACTGTGCATGACATACATGTACATTAGCCCATGTGAGGTACTTGTGTGGACCAAACACTTTTCAAAGTGACCCATTTTTTCCTATAAATAGGATTTTGGGGATTCTATTTTATATGATAGAAAATCCTGATGAACTCTTGAAACTCTGATATCCCTAGTCCTTTACCCAGGCCCTCAAAAACCTTCAAGTTATCTCCATAAAACCTAAGAGAATAGTTAATTTAAGATTTATTGGAATCAAAGTCATTAGAGGGTCCTAAATACAAAAAAACTACATGAGTAACCCTTTCCACCATAGTTTAATAAGAACTAGTTTGAGGTCACCTTACCAATCTCGGGGCCTTGGTGGGATCCTTCTGGGAACACCTATGGAGACCCATAAATCATAGTGAAAAATATATCCCAAAATATTTTTTTCCATGTGGTTATTCACCAAAACACTTATATCTATCATATTCCTACCTGTGTGAACCCCTTAAAATCCACCCAGGTCCACCCTACATGAGGTCTCCTTGGCATTCCCAACTTTTACCCGATGTGAGCCTCCTCTTGAACCCTCTTCCAAGCCACCTATGTCAGGGATCCTATTTATTTGGATCCCTCATCTCAGGGAAACAAATTGTAACCTCCACTAAAACCTCTATAATTTCATAATCATTGAGAGAGGCACACCGGTGTGTCTTCAATTTGGATATTCATTCCTTCTTTTAGATAACTCTAGCACTTGTCCTACGTGATGGTTAGGGTCCTCAGGGTGAATGTGGGTATGAATTACTTCAGTCACAAAGACCCAAACCTTGGGGGTGGTTCAAAGAATCTCCTGGTATCGAGTACGAGGGTTAAGGATATTTCCTTAACTTATCATCTCTAAGATTAGGGTACTTCGGTTCTAGTGGGGAGTGTGAAGATCAATCTTTTTACCCATATGATTATTAGTGAAATATCCTCCTTTCTTCTCTATAAAATAGGTTAAGGGAATACCTCTTAGAGTGAGTCCTTAGTATTTTTGGTATGACCTCTCCTACTTTATTCCTTCCCCCTTCTCCATACCCATGAGATTTAGCCAGATATTTCATCAAATGTGACCATCCTAGTTATGTAAATAAGAGAGGATATGGGGACGTCAAATCCCTTTCTATCTCCCTTTGGGATCGAGGTTCAATTATTAGAGGGAAAAAGTACCATATCGTACTCTTTTTCCTTATCCATTTAGGTTTTTCCCTCCTCCACCAGTGGAAAAAGAAATTTACATGGTTCCCTAGATATACCACTTCCTATTTTTTATCACATTGATCATGACTCATGTGGACTTAGAGGCTGGTAGTGATCATGATATTCACAGGATCCCAAAAATAATTAGGGTATCCTCCTGTATGGTATAAGACTGGATCCCAGACATTTGGGCATCATTCCAAGTGTAAGTTATAACCATACAGACTTCTTATTCGGAATAATCCCTAACTATACCCAAGCCCACTTAGGGTATCATTTCTAGTGTGATCCCTAAACAGTCAAGTGAATACTCCTTATGAATAATCCCCTATTGTGTCATCATACTCATTCAATGAACATCCTCCTTAGAACTAATCCCTAACCAAATATCACAAATCTTTAAGGAACCCTCCCCTGGAGTAAGCCCCAACTCAATACTCTCAAAGGGGTATATTCCCCTACGAGACAACCCTTCAGAGGACCTATATAGTTTTAGGTCCTCATAACTATACTGCATGGAATTTGATTCCCATTTAAATGGGATATATAGGAAGCCTCTATTAGTTCAGAAACTAACACCCAAAATCAACTCTAATTCACTCTCGGCCACATTCCAAGTAGATTTTTATCCAACCATGGATCCCATATCCCTTCTAGTTTTCTTGGGCCACTTTGGCATAATCCTTGCACTAAAAATTGAATAAGAATATTTTTACTATAATTCTTTTCTTCCTGATTCAAAACTTTATGGTTTGGTCCTTATCACATGACCATAAAATTTATTATGTACCCCATTAAGGGGTACCAAACTACATGGTTTATGATTCCTTTCACAAGTATATGTATGAATCCTATTTTATGGTTCTGGTCTCAACATCAAAACAACTCCCATATCCATGGATGACGATACACTCTAGAGATCCCCACTATGTGGGTCAAAACCAACATCATAAAAATAATAATAAGGGAATCTGTAATCAGTGCATCAAAGGGTACTATTGATAGATATCCTCATATATATACAGATATCTCCATTGAAGAATAACTTCAGATATATGTGGATGATTTTAAATTCCATACATGTTAATAATTTATTTTTAATTCAAGGGTGACCCATTTCATACTAGATAATTAATGAAGTACAAATGTACATATCATAAATCAATAAGAGAGTCCCAAAGTAGGAAAAAATTCCCCTCAAAAGGTTCTGATGAGCCTAACCACCTATCCACTTGACCAATAAGATTTCTTAATTATCATTGGCCAAATCTCCGAATGAGTTCCTAATTTTTTAAAGCATTTCCATGAGTCATCATGGATTTGAGAACCGTTGGGTGTTTCCTATTCCATGAAAACCTATTGTAAAATAACCAAACAGGATATGGGAGTATGTTTCTAAGGTGAAATTTGTTCCACTAACTCCCCAAAATACAAATCCCACCCACATGGAATTTAGGGATGAGGCAGCCTCGTATTGATGACTTATTTGACCAAATTCATGGAGCACAATATTTTTCAAATATTATACTTATTGTTGGGTATCATCAATTATTAAAAAATAAGTAATAAATTCTATATAAATATTTTTGAATTAGGTATATAAATTATGATTTTATTGTAATTCCATTTGTATTGACTAATGAATCCTCTATTTTTAAGGTTATAATGAAGAGAGTATTCAAGGAATACCTTGATGATTTTTTTGGGTATTCATGGATATTATTTTGGTGTATTCTAAAAACTGGGAGGATTTTCATAATCAATTCTGAATCATTCTTAAGACTCTTAGAAGGAAGGAGTAATATGAAAAATATAGTCAGTGTATTTATAGCTTCAAGAAGTATATTTTCATGGATATATTGTCTCCAAGGATGGTATCTCAGTTGATCCTATAAAGATAAAGGTAGAAAAAGAATGAAATAAACCAAAAAATATCTCTCAGGTATGTATTTTCATTGGTTTGATAGATTATTATTGGTGATTCTTTCCGAATTTTTCCCGATTGGATTACCTATTAAAAAATCATACCTGTAAAGGGGTTAATTTTATTTGGATAAAGGAATGTGAATATTTTTTTGATGAACTAAATAAAATATTGGTTGATGATCTTATGTTCACTCTAATATCTATAAATGATGGGTTTGTGAGATATAGTGATGTATCAAAAAATGATAATGTTATTTCATATGCATCATGGTAATTGATGAAACTTAAACAGAACTATCCAACCCATGATCTTGAGTTGGTAGTTGTAATTTTTCTTTGAATATATGGATAGATTATCTCTATAGAAAAATATGTGATACATACATGGATAATGAAAGAATAAATTACATATTTTCACAAAAATGTCTTAATATGATACAAAGGTGATTTCTTGAGCTATTAAAGGATTGTGATATCTTAATACACTATCACCCAAGGAAATAAAATAAGTTATTAGATTCATTGAGTATCCAAGATCAAAAAAATTGGCACAAATGAGGGTTGATAGAGATTATATGTTAATTGATCTAGAGAATATATATTTGGGAATTATTATGGATGGGGACAAATCACTCATTTTTCAAGTGAATAAAAAAAACATTAATTATTATAAAAGATAATAAGTTCTTAATATAATGGTGATAACTTTCAAATGAAAATTAAAGTTGTGAATGATGTGAAATTAGCATAATTCATTTGTGAATATAGTGTTTTGAAATTCATAAATAGATTATGTGTTTGATCAATACCTGATCTAAAAAAGAATTTTTTGATAATGCTTATAGCTAAAATTTTCCAATATATCCTAGTAGAATAAATATATATATGGATTTTAGGGAACAATTTTGGTGGGATAACATGAAGTTGTAAATTTATGATTATGTGTCCAAATGATTGATTTTTAATAAGTAAAATCTATGATACAACATCCTAGAGGAGTCAAGAGACCTCTTCGCATTCCAATATTGAAATGGAGTGAAATTAATATATAATTTTTCATAAGACTACCAATGAATACTAGAAATAATGACTAAATATGGGTTATTGTTGATTGCCTAAAAAATATACACATTTTCTCACTATAAGATAAGATTTACCTCTTTAAATCCTCAAAATGATCTTTATTAATGAAGTTGTAATACTTTATGGAACACCTATTTAAATTGAGCCCAATCTAAATCCTAATTTTACAAAAAAAAATTGGAAAATAATTTAGAATGATCTAGATACTAAACATTATTTTAGAACTACCTACCACCCTCGAACTAATGGATAATCTAAAATCACTATAAAAAAAATAGAAGACATGTTGAGTTCATGATTAGTTGACATTGAATGCATATGGGATATGTATTTACCTTTTTTATATTTTTACAATAACAATATTTTCTATTAATGTATTCAAATGGTACTATTTGAAGAATTATATATCATGATATTTAATACTTCAACATACTGGGGTGAATTTGGTGAAATGAAACTCATACTAGAACCTGTTTAAGAACAAAAAACAAATTTAAAGGCTTTTTAGGATCACATTAAAGAATCTAAAATTAGGGAAAAGAGTTATGCCCAAAATTGAAGAAAATGTTAGGAATTCGAAGTGTGATATCAAGTTTTCTTGAAATTATCTCTATGGAGGGGTGTTATAAGGTTTGTTAAGAAAGGTAAAATGATCCCCCAATACATCAAAACCTTTGAAATTCTTGAATGAATTGGAGTCATTTCTTATCATTTTTAAATGCCCCAAATCTCTCAAAAGTACATGATGTGTTCCATGTATCATTTTTAAGGAAGTACATGCCAGACCCAACACATGTGCTCACCTATGATGAATTAGAATTGGAACATCATCTAAATTACTATAATTAATACATCCATATTCTTGAATCTATAGAGTAAGTGTGGAGGAATTCGGTCACTCATTTGGTAATGGTACTTTGGAGAAATTACAAAATGGAGGAAGCAATGTGGGAACCGAAGGATATTTTGAAATAGAACTACCCTTGTATATTTAGAAGGTAATATCCATGAAATTTCAAGGAATAATTTTTTATAGGAGGGAAGAATATAACACCACAGTACTTTATAATACATATCATTTAGAATAAATTTATGTTATTTGATAGCTTGAGATGAAAGTAACACCAACTTTAAATGAAAATGCTCTTTTGAAATATTATTTAAAAATGGTCATTATAACCTAGAAAAGAAATTAATAGTTATAAATTATAATAACCAAATGATTAATATTATGGTTATTTATTGAATAATAATTAAATAATAATATTTTAAAATAAAAAAATTGAAAAAATGTATTTTTTCTAAAAGAAGGTTTAGTCGCGCTTCACACACCTAATTTAAAATTATTTTTTTACCAATATTCAAAAATTTATTCAATAAAGTGAACTTAATTTTAAAATTAGCCTATCAAAAATATATTAGAGTGATTTTTTGTGATTTTTCTCAATGGTTTCATTTTTCGATGAATAGTGAACAATACTATATTTTAATTGAAATTTTCCATTAAGTATAAAATATTTTTAAACATAAATTATATTTTAAATTATTTTTATAGTGAAATTATTTCAATTATATATCTATTAATTCAATTTAGTTCATTTTAAAATATTTCCTTTATAATTTTTATATAAAATCTTTATATACTATTGAACATTTTCACTTTGGAAATCCACTTTCTCATTATGATTGTGGGATTAATTTTAAATTAAATTTTGCTAGTTATGTGAATTCAATTTTGAAATACAGATTACATATTCTGAGTAATAATAATATATATTATATAATAATTTGAACTTAATTTTTTACCACAACTAATAGAGAAAAAATGAAAAATATTTACTGTAGTTAAGGTAAAAATGGGTTTATCAGGGATTAAACTAAAACAATAAGGGTTAAAATGACATTGAAACATGTATAAAATATATTTTACGTTCCTATTTATACCATATACTATATAATTTTCTATAATAATCCATTTTTTGACTCTTTTTTCATCGAAAAACGTGGGTAAAAATTTTCCTTTTCAAAAATTACAGTTGTGCCACTCACATAACTTATAAAAGGCCAATTTTTTCATCTCATATTCACAACTTAAAACCATTTTTTCATCCAATAACTACCCAAATAACTTCCCAAATTACATAACCTAATCATATAATCCTTATTTATTGAATAAATCTAACCTAGGAAGTATTTTGGTGCAAACTTATAGAGGTTACCTGAATAAGAGGTAACATTCCTCAACGAGTGTTTTTATTATATTCCTTCATCAATATCCTTAAATTACAATTAAACCCTAATTATATAACAATATTATTATCTAACATATACTATGATTTCTTTATTTTTATCTCATGACCTGCAAAAAATCTCTACATCCATAAAATAGGTTACAAAATTATCATTCGTTTGTATGGAGTCTTACCACATCGTAAACCAATGTCGTTCATTTTTTCATTTCCACCACTCGAAGATGAGTATGATGATGAATATAAAGTATATATATATGATATATAGAGCTTAATTATACCTATGGAGTTATTATATCATATATAAATATTTAATTTTCATTCTATAATGGATATGATAATGTCGCTACTGTCTAAGGGGGACTACCACCTCACGAAGAGATGTGATTCATCTTTCACTAACATATTACCTAAAAGTTTATGAGTTTAAAGTTAATTAATATATGTGGTATAAATTACATAATTATGATATTAATAACATATTAATCTTTCTTAAAATTTAATACATCATTTCTATTTTTTAGCTTTTCACTCTTAAAAGATGATAACATTGTTCTTGTATATGTAGATTACCGCCTTTACGAAGCAATGTGGCTATATTTTCATCACCACACCCCATATATGATATATTTAAGTATATTTTCATTATTAATATGATATTTTTTATATTATTATCATTCTTGAAATATAAAATATTACCTACCTCATTTCTATAATGATCATTGAAAAATGGAAACGTTACTCATGCATACGTACAACCTATCATCTCCATGATCATAATGTATTTCATATATAAAAATGTATTTAATTAGTTGTATTAAAATTATAATTTATATATAAATATTATAATAATTTCATTATCATTACTCTGGATATTTTGAAACAATTTAATATTCACAAGAACTACAACTTTCATGATAAATCACAATTGAGAAAATAAGGAAATTAACTCCTAAATCAATTAAAATAATTAAATATTATTAATGATTCGGTGATAAGATTTTATAAAAGGATCATATAAGTTGTTATAAATATTAATATAGTCATTTTATATGTTATTAAAAAAGTTTAAAACCACATTAAAATATATTAAATGACATTCGACTAAAAAAAGTGTGTGGTAAGGGATTATGTCTCAATTCCCCTTCATTTAGGAATATTGTAATGTTATGCACCTAATTTGTTCTATAAAATGTATATACTTCCCCTATTACATGTAATATCATGATTAATTCATTCTTCTTGTCATTTTAAGTTTCAATTTTAATTATTTCATCCAAGGGGATTGATTTTAAAATTATCAAGTGGTAATGGTTGTTGTACGATCACACTTTATTTTGTGTTTTATAACATTATCTTGAAACAATAACATTAATGTAAAAAATTTACATTATATGATAAAATTATCTAAAATATAAATATTATTTTTTGAATAATTTTGTTAATTTCTACATTTTATATTATTTTTACATATGGTGTTTACTTTGAAAGTTATTTGATTAATTGGGGAAATATTGATAAATCTATATCCTTTACTCAATACGAATATTTTATGGTAAGGAATGTTATTCATGAATTAAATAGATAATTATATATATGAGTAATGATTTGAACATGACATATTGGGTGGGTCACATAATTACATAGCATTTCCTTCAAATGAATTCACTCATTATTATAGATTATATATTCATAATGATATTATCTCTTGATGCATTTCATTCCTAGTTTATTGATTAAATGGTAGGTGTTTTCAGTTATTTTCCTTACTATATTGATTTTGCCTTATCAAGTAATCATATGAATGATTTTGATTAAATTGAATTTTTTTTCATCTTTTTACCTTGATATATTTATCATTACTTATATTATCATTATATTAAAGTTACTTAAATGGAATGTGTGTTCTGTTATTTACATTTCCATGTTGATTATTCTAATTTATTCATGATAGATTCCACTTTACCTAACCCTTACTGAGCATTTAATTTCACCTTTATTTTGATTCCTTTCCATTGGATATGAAGAATATATCTTTGAAAGATTTTTCAAGGTTGTTTTTCATTTGATTTTTTTATTTATTGTGTTTTATATTATATTAACAATGTAAAATTGGTATCATGTATGTATTTGTTTCTCCAAAACTGCTGAACTGATTTGTCTTTATGATTAGACCCTTTATATCTATGCCAATGTAATAAATCAGACACCAAATTTTGGATACAAGAGATGGGGTCATTGCATAGAGAAAGAAAATAGATTTCACTTGACACATCATAAATAATCCATGGAAAGAAAATTGGTTTCACATCCTTTTAAAATATATTCACATAAGCAAATAATTCATAATTCCATCAATAATTATAATGATATAAACCCATATAAAATAAATGTGTAACAAAAGATATTCATTAACTTTTTAGTTAAATACCCATGAATCATTATAAAAAATATATATGATATTTACAACATATATAGGAAGGGTATATATTTAATTTAATAATTTCACCAATCCATCTATGTTTGAAATCTAGGTGAAAACCTTTTATCCAAATGAAGGAAATATAGAGTCTTCACAAAGATATGGAATCAGAATAAAAGTTACACCTATTCATAATGAATTATTAGGAAATAAAAAATGATGTTATGGATCATATATTTGATATAAAATAAAATTACACAACCTATTAGAAGAATGAATCTGAATTGTATCATTTTATTAAAATAATTGATCAAAAATAAAATATATCAAAGGACTACGGCATAGATTAAAAATGATTTTTTAATATTTTCAAAAGATATCACTTTGGGAAAAATAAATATCCTTAATATTTTGAATGAATTTTAAAATAAATATTTTAAAAAACTTGGAGGAAAAATTCTTATAGAAGTCAGGAACCTTTAGGGAGATATTTTCATATAAAATTATAAAGGTGGAATAAATATGTGTTCATGTGGAATAAAACATAAAATTAGTTTTTAAAAAATTAAACACTATTACAAAAACACAAAGTTACAGGCCCTTCACAATATTATTTTAGTTAAACTGAAATATTTTGAAAATTATTATCTTTTTGTGAAAAATAAAATTCAATAATAGGTTATTGAAAAAACATAAAGTTTATAAAAATAATTGAGTGGTGGAAGATGAAATTTTTTATTTAAAATAATAGAAAACCTTCTCATTTTTTTGAAATATCCTTTTTGAAAACCCACATCATAAAAATAGTTATAAAAATTCATTTCGAAAAAGGATTCTGAAAATATAGAAGTCACATGAGATAGCCCATAAGTAGGTTTCGAATTATAATGGAGAATATTTTTGGGAATTTTAAATATAGACAAGGTGGGGAAACTATAATTAAAGAGGATCATAATTGTTCTCAATAAATATATATATCAAGAGAGTTAAATTTTATCATAGAAAATTATATGAGTTAAAAGGTCAGTTCCTACCAAATATTAAGCTACATTACTATAAAATAAGTAATAAATTTGAATAAACTGATCTTAGAATAATTAAGTTCAAGAGAAAACATTATAACTCTATAGAGGGAGTTGAGTTAACATAAAAACCCTAAATCCTTGGTACCATTGAATAAAAATATATTTAATCATATAATAGGATAAATATATTTAATCCTCATTAATTACATGAATATGGTAAGTGAAATTCATTAGTATTTAATCAAACCATATCAAATATATCATTGTGTGCTAAATGAAACAAGACTTAAAAAAATTAAATTTGAGATGAAGAACCCCTTAACTTATAGTCCTTGTTAGTCAAATATTCTCTAACCTATTGTATATCAAACATAACTCTCTTAATAACTAATTTAAATACCTTATTCATATCCTTTTTACAAGTATATTAGTTAGTTGTTATCTTTTTTCAATATCGAGTGTGAGTATTATCAGTCATTTTGAACTAGTTTTGTAATAGTGGTGTTGTAATTTGTTCTTTTCAAAAATTTCACAATTCATAGGTCATAAAATTTATTAAAACTTATTCTTTATAATTATTTATAATGTTGTACTTTAATTATATATTGGTTTGGTTATGATTCGTAAAATATGAAATAAAAAATGAGTGTGTTTCTGTGAATTTTAATAAACAAATATTAGTATATTAATTAATGATACAAATAATATTGTTACAATTAATGAGAAGAATTAAAATAATTATTTACTTAATTATAGAATATATAATAATTATTTACATTCTTATAGTCATCCATGAAACTATTTTAGATCATTTTTCAAATAGGTAGTTAAACTATCCCAAAACATGAACATACCGTAATGGATTATTGTGATTATGAAAAGGGTTTATTTTTGGAACAATATCATAATTAAAAATTCATAATTATAATATTTATATACTTTTAAAGTGTTTAATAATATTTTATGATATTTTATTAAATAATATCGAAACGAGATGAAAAATGAGATATGTTACTTTATGGAGATGGTGGTCTGTACAACACACGGTTAATGTTTTCATTTCTAAGATAATTAGAGGGAAAGATGTAGGAATATAATTTCTATCTTAATAATAAAAATTATATTATATATTTCACATTTATTTTTTTATTTCATCATTATTACCAATAGATTAAGAAAAAACATAATTCATTGCTTAGTGGAGGCGGTAGTCCGCACTATGCATGAATTTCAATTTCTTTTTTCTTAATAGAAAAGGGGAAATGTACATAATATTTATTTAATTAGAAAAAATAAAATTCCACATATAATAAATAATTATTTCACTATATAGGTATAATAAAATTGAAATTTTAATTTTAATTTTAGAATAGAAAATATGTTCGAAAAAATGAGTACTCACTTTTAATTCTTTATGTTTTCCTTGGTGGATTCTTCGTAACTTGAGGTGTTAAGATAAAATATTATTAAATGAGGATCATGGATATGTAATATTATTTTAAATTAAAAAATATGGGTATATTTTTAGTTGTTAAATGAATTATTTCAGTGGTCTTGAAGGGATGGTGAGAGACCCCTTTTATAAGTGTTGAGGATTTCATTTTTTGTAAGTATTTCAACTTAATATAAACAGAGCACATGTTTCACATAAAAATAAGACAAAAAAATGAATCCAATGGATTAGGGTATGATAAAAGGTCTATAATATATTAACCATTCATTATCCCTCAATTTTTAAACAAGATTTTGAGTCATTTACTTTTATAATTTTCACATATACTAATTTTGGTTTTATCCTGGTAACTAGTTTCTACCTATGTAACTTTATATTAATACTTAAAAATAAAATAAACCATATTAAATAATTTTTAATAACATATTCCAAATATTAATTCCATTTTATTAGATATAATTTCTATGTTTAATAAACTTTAATTCTAAAATTTGCACATATAACATATAAAAACCAGTTTTTAGAAAAAGTATATTTTTAATTTTAATTTTTTTGTGTAGAACCAAAATGATAAATGTATTTTACTTAAATGACATTAAAAATCTTATTATAAATTAAATTAAAATTTTTCATATTCCAAAGAAATACAAAACATAATTTTACCAAAATTATATTTAATTAAAAAGATAGACTAAAAGCAGTTTCTTTTATAGGAAAACATTTCTTAAGTTGTTAAACATAGATTTTTTAAATTAATAATATTATTTTTAAATGTATATATTTACTTATTATGACATATTTTATTATGAAAATGTTTTATACAACTTACTTCTTGATATATTCATAAAAGCAGCATTATTAGTAAAAAAATTATTTTTCATTATCCACCCAAAATTCAATTATTTCAGAAAAAACACAAAAATTAACGATAGAATAATATTGATATGTGGAATTAAAAAATGTATTTATATTTCAAAAATTAAAATTTATATATTTATAAATTTATCTTTTAATATAAAATTCAAAAATATAAAAAAAACAACTTTTATTGAAAATTGATTTTTTTAAGAATTATTTGTTCTTAGTAGTATTTCATATCAATTTATAATATAATGAATGTTAATATATTAGTTCATATATTTTAATATCATATATTATCATAATAATTAATTAAAAATGTTCCATTTAATTTATAAACATATTAAGTATTTATTTGAGAGAGAATAATTAAATTATCTTAATTATTTATCCTCTAAATGTAATAAATTTTAATTGTATACTATATTTTTAGTTATTATAGTTTTTATTGAAATTATAATTTATTAGTAATGTTCCTATAATATTTTCAATCTTGGTTTGTTTTTATGTCGCATGTGGGGCAAGCTATTGAAAAAATTATTCATTTAAATAAGTATATTCCTTGATTTTATGGAGTTACATCCCCCCCATAAATATATTGTGTCCTATTAATTTTAATTATTACTAACTAATTAATGTGTGTGATGGAATTATAAAAAATATTCATTATTTGAGGATAGAACTTATAATATGACATATACCTTACTCTATGAGGTTATATCATATTACATATCATTTCTCAAATAACATTAATTATTTATAAAATCATAAAACCCAGTATATATACAGCCTAATAATATATTTTCCCTAACATTCCTTTCCTAAATCCATTAAAATAACTAATAAATTAAAACACAATGTAATAAAATATTCCACAAACAAAAATAATTATATATTTAACCCTTAAATATATTAACCAATAGTTTATAAATTCACACACTAGTCAAATACATGTCACAATCCCAAAAATGAGATAACCTTTACCAAAATTATCAAGGATAACATTTTCATTAAGTATATAATCAATTATAAGGCTATAAATAATATATAATTCAATTTTATCAAAATTAATCAAGCCTTTATCACCTCAAAATCAGTAATACATTAAAACTAATAGTTACACATACCTCAATCATGTGTTCTTCAATAGTTATCCCAAAAAAATAACCTTATAATAAAATAAATTTTAAATGGTATTGATTCCATTTAATTGATGATTTCATAATTTTCCTATAATTTTAAAAATTTCAACTTTTAAATTTATCATTTTTTTGAAATTTATAATACCGATGTTTTAATTTTTAATTTTCATTTGTGGTTAGTTTTTAATTTGTAATGAAATTTTGAAAAATTAAATAAAAATAATTCAAATAGTTATTTTTTCTCATTTATTTTTGTTATTATTTCCTTTTTATAGTGTAGTAAATTCAAAATGAGTAATGTGGGACTTACTAAAAAATAGGCCAGCAATCATCCAACTGTCAACCAAAGAGGGAAAGCAACATAGTAGCCCAAACAAGGACCCACCGACCATGACCATTCTCAAAAAGGCCATATAGTTCGGGAAAGCCCTTGTGTGGGTCAATATCAGAGTAGATAATATCTATCTCACATAGTCACAAGGGTACTAGTAAACAAGGAATATCTATATGGTGTTTAAAAGAGAGTATCATCAGCACGGGGAGGTATACGGAGGCGGTAGGAATCCTCCAACTCTAGTCTGACGTGATCAGTGGGCCAAGGCATGTGGTTTCTTGTTAAAAATATTCAAAACAATCAAAAGTTTTATGTGGGATATGGAGTGATCCAGGGTATTGTGCACTTAAAAATATTTCATTGTTTCAACCAGGGTTGTGTTTTATTATCTTCACACATAATTTGGGCTAAAGAACTTCCATACTATGTCATAGTCATCACTATTTTGTAATGGAAATACTGTGTAAGGAAAATTAGGATATAACCTCCACTATATAATAATGAACCACAATATCATAGGCTTATCCCTTTCATCATAGTGGCCTAGGGAGTCTAAACCAAAATTGAATCACTACAACATGGGATACATGTTTCATCATGGCTTCCTTTGAACTGATAATGAAGTGATGTAGCTGCATCATTAATGAAGTGTTGTGTCTTGGTATCCAGTTGTTTGATATTATGGATACCATATTACACAATGGTATTCCCATTATTTAATGGTGTGTACAAATTGGAATATCTAAGGTTTTAATGGAGAGAAATACCACACATCCATATCACCTCAGTTGTGTCGTAGCCATGAAATAGAGAATATATTTGTGTTGTTGTGGGAACACTATACCATGGATATTACAAAAGTGGAATTCCCATGAAGATGGGTAAAATATGGCTATGTTCTTTAAAAACTAGTCTATATTGTAGGTTATGTATGTTCATACAACTCAAATAAGAATTTGTGTCGTAAGGAGATACCCATGATGTAGTGTGCTAATGTTTCAAATTTCAAAATACCAATACTCTTTTGATATAAATGATGCATTGGATTATATTTGGGAAAAATAAGGATAAATACAAATTATAGATCACCAAACAATGATGAGTTTGAAAGATTACACAAAATAAGGAAACCCCAGAAAAAATTTTAGGATTTGAGAGAAACAGTCATGGAGATGATAGAACATACCAGGTAGAGTTGATTTGTTAGTTCTGTTACTGAGAAGTGTTATTGTAGTTGGTCATTATTTTTAGCTTCATATCCCATCATGAAAATATTTTATGGTTAATACTTATTTTACCAAGAAATAAAAGTGTAGGAAAGTGTTTTTGTGATTCAATTATTTGGTGGTTTGTGTTTTTTCATACGTTGTTATTTTAAACTTACCCATGCCTCCTACATTACCAATGATGTGAGAATAGTGTATGATTTTTTTAAAACACCTACTATTTATCCACAACATGGCCCAAAAAATCATGAGTTTGCATAGCTATGTCTAAATATGGTTTTGAACACCTACATATAAATTATATTGAGTATCTTAGTGGAGAGGGGTGTTTATAAGGTGTAGATTGCGTTTTTTGAGAAGAGGTCTACTATGTTTTAATTCTAACAACATATAATTTAAATCACATCATTTTACATAACTAATTATAAGAACATAGATTTATATTAATTGGTATATCCATATCATATTTCTCAAAACAAAAACCAACATAATTTCAACCTTATGCTTTCATTTATATTCTCTTACAAACATTTTAATTCATTTATTCCCATTCTCTAACGATTGACATTAACTCCCAGTTTATATCATTTTTTGGGTTACTGATAGTTTAGTTTTATAAGTTATTACTTTTACATATCTAATATATGTAATGAATATTTTGGGTTACATCATTATATATGTTTACAAACAACTAAAACAAAACTTATTAAATAAAAATCTTTAGATATTTCATATAATACTTTTAAATTATAGAATATACCAAAATATCATTCCTAAAATACACTCACTAATGAAAATAGTTAAGAGTTCAAAGATTTAATTTCTCTTAAGATATCAACCTCCCAATCTTAGGTAAGACTTGGAAACCCACCTTTTTAGTATATTATGAAAATACTATGATTCTCATCCATTTGAGTGTTCTCCCTTATTTAGTTATAAAAGATATTGGTTTCTAGATACATACCTTTATCAACTTCATTCTCATGGTCTTGTTTCAAACCAATACTAAAACCCAAATGGATTTGATAATATAAAAAATATGATTATGAAAACGTTAATCTAAATATATCTTCCCTTATGAAACCTTCATTTTTAACATATGATACTTTTGGTTCAACCTACAACTCTCTTTGTTCAATCCATGGTTTCTTTAAGTTGTGTTCTTTCATTATTCTAAACCTAATACCATACAGCAATTAGAAAATAAATCATTTATCATGGTCTATAATGATCAAATTATTAACCAAATCATACCCCATAGGAGTGTCAAACCAGGTGTTTAGTTAGTCCTCATTTTCATGCACTACGTGACAATTGAGTTAATACCCAACATGCCCTTTTCGGGGTTACTACCCCTAGGTACAAATGTTCAATAGCCTGCATCGACTTTTAGTATACGTAGGTGAATTTTATTTTTTTTATAAACATACAATCACTACTTTACAAAAACATTGGGATGTTATACTCCACTTATAATTACCCCTTAGACTTATCTATATGGTTCTCACTAATTTTATCTAATAAATACCCAAAATACATAAAACCTTCTTTGATAACAATTGAGGCATCTCAAACCCTCACTCCCAGGTCTAGTTATAGAAACAAATACTTTTACAAATTAGATTTTATAAAAATTTAGATAATCCCATATAAACTTTCATAAATTTTATATTAATATTACATCCCATAACAATCTCACACAACTCAGAGAACATTTTTGTTTAGTATCTTTGAGGATGTATTAAATTGAAAACTTATTTTACAAAACTTTTAACTAATTATCCATAATTTAACAACACTATACACTCTTCTAGGTTTATCATTTGTTACAATTATCTTTATAACTTGGGGAAATGAAAATATAAGAATTTATTTAAATCAGATGCTCAGTAAGGGTAATCATTACCGATAATAATCAAATATAATTAGTGATCAAAATATGGTCATATGGGTATAATCAGGATACATAAAAAATTTATACCCAATTAATAATATATTATAAATTATGTAATAATGTAATATTCATGAATAGAAAGGTTATTGAAACATTATACATTAAACATGATACATGGGATATTAATATTAGGATACCATAGAAAAGTGGATAAAACATTAGTATAAGTAACATTACATTAGTGGGATATATAATGATTAAAAAAGTTAATAATTTATAATATCATTAAAATATGTCAAATACATTAATACAGGGAACATTAATTTCATGGTCCACACCATTAGTTCCCATGATTATGAGAAACTAAAACATACTAGAGGATAACTTATCTCATGAGATATATAAACTTTTAACGAGTGAATTGGAGGGAGATATAAGACCTAAAACATCATTTATCTATACTTATGTGATCCATAATATATCAATCATTCATAAAATCATAAAGAAACCATGGAAATAAAATGGGTTTAATTAAACACATCATAAAGAACCCATGGAAAGATAATGGGTTTCATATCCTTTTTAATTATATTTAAAAAAGTAAATCCTTAATAATTCCATTGATAATCATAATGTGATAAATCCAATTAATATAAATGGGTATCCAAAGATATTCAGTAACATTATAGGTAAATACCCTTCAATTAAGATAATAAATCATATGGTATATATACTATATAGATAGAAGGTATACTACTAATTAAATAATTTACCTAATTAATTGATTTATGGAATCTAGATAAACACCATTTAATAAAAGGAAGGAAACAAAGAGTGTTCACAAAAACAATTCATTAAAATAAAAGTTATGCATATTTATAGTGTATGGTTAAACAAGACAAAGATAATGATAGATCATAACTTTAATGGAAAAGAATATTAAATAATCTATCCCGATTAATATAGTGGATGGTATCAATTAATTAATATCATTGATCGAATATAAGATATATCAAAGGATAATGGATTAAATGAAAAACACATTTTAAGAAGTTTTAGAAAAATTAATTTGGAATTAATAATTATCACTGATATTTTGAAATCATTTTAAAAGAAATATTTTATTATAACAAGATAACAATAATTTCTTTTAGAAATCACAATCATTTCTGTAGAAATTTTTATATCAAATTATAAAGGTGCAGGAAATATCAGTTTAAATGGAATAAAGCCTAAAGATATATTTTAGAAAACATTTTTAATATTATACAAACAGATGAAAATATGGATCTTTTAAAAAGTTATTTTCAAAAAGTAGGAGAGAAATATTTTGAAACAATTTACTTTTTTAAAAAAAATAAACTTAAATAATATGTACTTGAAATGTATTAAAGTATATTAATATAATTTAATGTTGGAATATAAAACAACAGATTTTAAAGGATATAAATTTTTTTTATATATTTTTAAACAACTCTATTGAAAACCTACATAGTAAAAATGTGTTAGAAAAATACTTTTTAAAAAAGGATAAGAAAAATATAAAAGTTCACATGCTATAAAATCTAATTATTTTTCCAATTATGAAGGATAATAATGTTGGGAATGGAAAATATGGACAAGGAGGGGAAATCATTGTTAAATAAGAGTAGAATTATTCTTAAAAAATATATACCTCTTTAGAGTGAAATCTTATCATGGAAAAGATATGAATTAAAATTTAATTTCCCAAAATGGTGGAATATAAATTACCATTAAATATACACTTAAGGTGGAAGAAACCTATATTGGAAGAAATAAGTTTAATATGAAGCATTATAACTCAACAGAGGGAGTTGAATTAACAACAAATCCATTAAACTTTGGTACCTTTAAATTAAAATACATTTAAAGGATAAACATGATATGGATCTTAAAACCTAAATAATTATGTGAATATGGTAAGGAATATTAAATATTCTGTAATAAAACCATATAAAATTTATCATGGTTCACAAAATAAAACATTTATCAAGAAATTAAACTTGAGAAAAGAAACTCATACCTTGTATTCCAACCTTGTCGAGTGTGATCTAACTACATGTATGGTAAAAATAACTCTCTTAATAAATTATTTTAGAACATTATTCCTAACTGTAACCTTTTTTAATATTAATTTATAATTATTATACATATTTCTATTAGTTAGTTAATATCCATTTTAAATATGGCGTGTCAAGAGCCTTGATCATTTTAAACTAGTTTCATAATGATGGTGTTATTATTTTTTCAACTCCCATTATTCGTAATTACTAGATTATATAGCTATTAAAATAAATTATTTATAATGATTTATCATTTTATCATTTAATTCTATGGTATTTTTTGTTAAGATTGTTAAAGATGAATTTGGTGATGAGCATGTTTTGATGACTTTTAACTAATGAATGTTGTTATCTTAATTGATGTGATTAAAATTAATTTTACCATTATAGAACAAAAAATAATATAATTAGATTCTTATTTATATTATATCATCAGTTTTTAAATTTTTATGGTTACCTATGATACAATATTATATCATTGTTCAAGTATGTGGTTAAACCGACCTAGAACACGAACATACCATAATGGATTATTATGATTATGAATGTGGTATATGTTTTACTAATAATATTATTAAAGAATAATAATGATATCACATGGATAATTTTATGGTTTTAATAATATTAAAATATATTTTAGTAAATAAGAAATAAAATATATCAAAAATGAGATATGTTGCTTCATAGAGGTAGTAGTCTGCACCAACACATGGTTAACGATTTCATTTCTCATAGAATGGGATGGAATGAAAATGGTTTATAATTTTTTTTCTCATAATAATAATAATTATATTATATATGTTACATTTATTCTTCAATTTCACCCTTATAACTATTGAATAGAGATAGTAGTGAAAAAACGGAAGTCGTCGCTTTGTAGAGGTGATAGTATGCACAATGCCTGAATAATGATTTCATTTTTGTTAATATAATAGAGGAATGGTTGTTAATATTTATTTAAATAGAATAATAACATTCAGTATACAAAAAATTACTTTATCAATATATAGTTATGAGAAAATTATAATTTAGAAATTTCTTTTATAGAGGGACATAATTTAGGAAAAATGAGAACTTATATTGAAATCTTTTAATTTTCCTTGGTGATTACTTAGAAATGAAGGTAATAAGAAAATATATTTTGAAAATGGGATCAATGAGAAGTAATATGGTCATAAATTACTTAAAATGGGTATGTTTTAAGGTTTAAAATGTATTCCTTAAGTGGTATTGAAGGGGTGTAAAGAGCGCCCTATAAGTAGTGAGAAAAGAAGTTTTGTAAATATTTCAACTTAATATAAATATGTAACATGCTTCACATGTCAGTAAGACTTTAAAATATAAAATAATGGAGTATTAGTTGACATAAATTTTATAATCCCTCAAAATTTAATTTTCACACATATTTTTATGTATTTTACTCTTATAATTTGAACTTTTACAATTTTTGGTGTTATCGTAGTAACTAGTTTTTACCTAATAATTTACTTTTAACAAATGAAAGTAAAATATAAAAATTTAAATAATTTTTACCCACTAATTTAAAATTTAAAATTAATTTTATAAACCTAATTTATTTTTGTAATATAAATTAATTTAAACATTAGCATAAGTAACATTTAAAAACATATTTTTAGAAAAAAAGTGAATTTTAAAGATTAAAATTTATGTGTAGGATAAAACTATCAATATAGATAAATTACATGGTATAAATTGGTTCATTTTAAAAAAAATATTTTCATTTAAAATAAATCAAAATCTAAATTTTATAAAAAATAATATTTACCTAAAATAAAATACCCAAAAGAGTTTCTTTTATTGGAAATAATTTTGTAAGTGGTTAAACATTGGTTTTCAAAATTCTTAATAGAATTTCGAAAATTATTTATTTACTCCTTAATATATATTTTACCATAAATAACGTATGTAAGTTTTTATGTTACAATTAATTCTTTATATAGTCATAAATACTATGTTTTTAGTAAAAACAATATTTTTCACTATTCACCTAAAAATCAATTAGTTCAGAAAAATATAAAAAATTAACCTTAGGATAATATTTAAATTTTTAATTCAGAAATGAATTTAATTTTATTAAATAAAAATTCTTAAATCTATAAATTTATCATCTAAATGAGAAATATAAATATAAATGAAAACTGCTTTTATTTAAAATTGATGTTTTTAAACATTAAGTGTTCTTAATGTTATTTTATATTAAATTTTATTTTAAAGAATATTAATATATTTGTTCATATATTTTCATATCATATATTACCAAAATAATCTTATAAATTTTTTATATAATTTATTAACACATTAAATAGTTATTTGAGATAGAACAGTTAAATCATATTAATTCTTTATCCTCTAAACGTAATAAATATTAATTAATTACAATCATTTAATTTACTAGAAGTTTTATTTATCTTATAATTTCTTAATAATGTTCATATAATAATTCATCTAATGTTTTTTTTTGTGTTTCATGTGATGAAATTTATTTTACAAAGTATTAATTTAAGTAAATATATTCTAAAATCTCATGTTGTTACACATCACCACCACATAATTCCACTTTTCTATAACATCATGCACCTCATGCAACCATAATTTCTACATCTTCACTAAGTAATGAGATCCCATAATCAAATTATATAAATATCATATAAAATATAATCATCATAATTATTCATAAGAAGTATTCAACATTCAAATATTAAATATGCCAATCAACCAACAACTATGAAAAGATATCATTGTCAAGGAATTTTCATCATCAATAGGGAATTTCAAACCTTATCAATTTTTTTATCACCATAATTATTTCATAATTTTTTCATGTATAATAATTCATCTTACTCATATTAGAACATCTCAAGGAGCCTCCTATTATATATTATATTAAAACAACTAAAAAAATTTATTAATGCTGTCAATTATTATATTCATTTATTAATATCAAAGTTAGTTCATTATTCTAGTTAATTAATTCAAAAAATTGCATATATTCTTCAATATATTACTATAATCCTATTTCTAGTTCCATTCACCACATGCTTCATTAATTCAGACATGAAATAACATTAAGTAGGGAAATCATTTAAATTTTTTATTTTATATTCATTCTTTTAATGAAAGAATATTCCAATGTATATAGATGCATATAATTTACTCTAAAACCCAGCCTTACTAGCCCAAGTACTAGCCCACTATTAAATAGAAGTATAGTGATGAACCAAGTCTTCCTAACCCATTAAATATGAAGAAACAAACCCTACATAAGTTGTAACTCTAACAAAATCAACTCATATCACTTAATATCACGTAAAAAACAACTAAAAACAGCTAAAATGTGATAGGAACACACTTAACTCACCCAAAGAAACATCACTGTCCAAGAAGGAAACAATAAACCACCTCTCATAAGGATTTATAGAACAAAAATCCTAACCATAACCCATATTCAAACTCTTACTTAAGATAAACCCTATTAGTAGAAAAGTACTCAGGCATCTCCAATGACTACCCACCACTATAAGCACCCTAGAAAGTTATATTAATCATTAAATGACATGGATTCCATGTTTAATATTTATTGTTAACTATATTCTTAGGGTTATCCACATCATATTACATTTAATTTTAGATCTTCATATCGATTAATATTCCTGTATTGTTTATATTTTCAATCCTAATTTATCTTGATAATGTAGTGCAGTTTTAAGTGGAATATAGTAAGAATATTATGCAAGGAATAAGAAGGGATAACCAATACAATCATTGTTTTTAATTATAGTTCATAAACCAACCAAATAATCTTATCAATCATCTTCCATAACAATTTTTTAAACATATCATCATCATAATTTAATATAAGTATAAAATAAAAAAAAAGAAAAATAACAAAAATAAATGGATTATTAAATATAAAGCATACAAAATCCCTTTACCTCAGACTAAAACCCCCTACACTGAGAATAATATAAGAAATTATATTAGGGATTAAATATAATCCTAAAAATAACACTTCCCCTAGACCAACCAAGTTCCTAAGGGAAGGGTATAATGGTATTGAATAAATAAACCACCAACCCTCCAAAAGAACAAAGAATCCCTAGAAAAATCAAGGGGATAGTAATCACTTACCTTAAATAAATAAATTATAGGTGTATTTTAATAGTAAAATTTATTAGTCTTGTATAATAAATAATGGGGTTGAATCTGTTGATATCAATCAATATAATGTTGTAAACCCCTACTATTCTGGAATAGGGATAATAATAAAAAAGTAATGATGATAATTTTAATCATTAGATTCAAGGGGATAAAAATGATATTTTCTAGGTTAAATGAGGCAACCAATATATTCCATGTGTAACACCCCAAGCTTCCACGGTACGTTTTCCTTCGAATAATGCGATAGCGTGTGTTGTACGCAACCTCGAGTTCTAACACACACCACAACTAATTAAACTAGCCGTTGTGAATAGTTATACCTACTTTTTGAAATCATATATATTTTATATTTCAAAATGGACTTCATTTTTGGATTCGGAATATCGAAATTATCCTAGGGTGAAATTTTGGTACTTTTCGGATAACTTTTATATTTTGATGAATAGTGAAAATTACTAAATTTTAATTAAAAACAACTTTTTTAATCAAAATAATTAATAGTGATAAATTATGAATTTGAGTGGTTTTAAAGTATATTTAGAATATATTTTTACCATTTAATATAATGTTGGTAATTGGACATAATTTTACAATTAAACCGAACATAAACAAGTGGCAATCTTTTGATAGTTATTATCTCTTAAAAACACGCTTTTTGTTTTGACAGCGGGAATTAATTTTAAATTAATTTCTGCCACTTCTGTGTTTTGAATTTAGAAAAATGGATTCCATATTTGGAATCAGGATGTTCAAATTGTGTAAATAGGTAACTTTTATTTTTAGACATTTTGAATAATTACTGCGGTAAATATTTTATTTACCATGGTTAAGGGTAAATCCGGTAAATAAGGGTTAAAAAATAATATTATAATAATACTAAATTACCCTAAAACGTGTCTTAACCCTATTGGTTGATACATGGTCGACCATGGGCATCTTTGGGTCTATTTTGGGACCCCATGGATCCACTTGTAAGTGATAATGACACTTTATTTTAATTAAGTTAAAATGAATTCAAAAATGACACAAGCATATATCTTTTAGAACAAAAAATTGTTACATAGGGTTATATATGTTGGATTTTAGATTATAAATATTCATTAGAAATATAAAAATATTTCCTACATAATGATATTTTATTTATAATTTTTAGACATTAAATAATTTATTTTATATATGACACAATGATGATGCAGTAATTACTATAATAGTGAAAAATTAAAATAATTGATATTATAAATACCCAAATAAATATAATATGAAACTTTTAATGAATTAAACTAATTTTCTAGGATAATATGATATATTAGGATTGATATAATTGACTTTGTTCGAAGTAATCAATCTGTTATGAGTTTCAAAAAAATCAACTATTGAATAGTGTCAAAATTGACATAAAAGAGTTCTTAAAACAAATATTATATTATTAATTGATATTAAATTCCTAAAAATCTAAGGTTCGGCCAAGAGACTTATATCATGATAGGTTCATCATTAATGTACCACTTGGGGGTCGCTTGGATGTATATAGTAAGTTTATTAACCATATTATATAAAAATACAAAGAGACATTGTAAAAGTGAAACTAATTAACTTAGAGTTAATACTTAAAGATAAGGTTAATATAAGTACCCAAACCTGTCTAAATTCTATTGGTTGAGTGGTTTTCGACTTATCCCCACCTTAACCTTTGAATAATAAGCTTTGGGGCCATTAGAAACCGAATATGAATTTATTATAAATTAATATTTCTAACTTTTCCAAAGGTGCCCCTCACCCCTCTTATAAAAGGGCACTCCTCCTTCTCATTTCTTCACACCTTCAAAGCCTTTTGGTTCGTCCAAACTCTGCCCAAATACTCTCCCAACATCCCTCACTACAACCTAGAGGCCTTAGTTTGATCAGAAAGCCAACCTAAGGAGCCCTTTTGATCAAAACAAAAGGAAGAACCCGAAGAAGAGGTAATGTTTTCACCACCCCTTTTCCAAGTTCATTTCTTCTTCCACTTCTTCTTCCTTTGTTGTTACCATTCTAAAATAATGACTCCAGTATCATTTATATACTGTGATGTTATTATAAATATGGTACAACCATATTCAGTATTCTATCCACCCTTTTAATAACATGTCACCATACGTGCGTACGTACGGCTTACCGTCTCCACGTCGTGGTGTAATTGTTATTCAATATATTATTATTTGGATGGGTATAATAATGATGTGTAACTCATGTAAATAATAAATATAACATATTAATGATTCTGTATATATGATATACCATCCATTTATATATTATTTTAATATCAAAAGAATGATATTGTCGCTCGTGCGTACGTACGGACTACCGTCTCCACGAACGCGATGAGATTCATTCTCCATCGTAACCATTAAAGTATAATTATCATTTTATGATTTAAAAATGATGTTTAAGGACTTGATATCATTCTGGATATTAATAATATACAACCTATCCTTTACAAACATGTCTTACGTAACAAAACATATGAAAGAAAACAAGTAAGTTAACACCCGAAACAACGATAATACTAAGATATTATTATCAAATCAATATTAAAAGATCATATATGATATCATATTAATGTATATGATTATTGTATAATTTAATAACAATTATTTCACCATTATACAGGAGGTTAACCTACCACAACCAAGGAAAAATACAAGGTAAGGGTTATTTCACAATCTCTTCATTATCCGAGGTTGTTTATATGTAATAATCTACTGGGATCTCTTTATCATCCACATCCATGTTTCTTAAAAATGTATTTCAAAACATTTTTACTATTTACAAGAATATGGGTTAAAGTCATTTATACCTTTTTTTGACATTTTATAAGAGGTTTATAAAGGAATCTTTCCGTCGTTTTCAAAACAAGGTCCTTTTTAACCTTTTCGACAGAATTGAGGTAAGAATGTTTTTTTTAACTTATACGGCGGGTGCGGTTATTTTACGCCGTTATAAAATCTTCAAAGCTTTCCTTACAAGCTTATAAGAATATTTTCAAAGAAAATGTTTTATTTTATATGGATCTTAAATGATTTCAAAATAAAAGGAGATATTTCTTTAAAAAGAATTTTGATTTCATCTATGTCAACATCCTTTGATGGATTTTAAGATTATTTGAAGTTGATTTATTATGATACAAAACTTCTATATTGTATTGAAGGTTTTGTGATATGTTTGACTGTGGATGTGCTATTTTTATACCATTCATAGTTTATTGTGAAAGTATTGACATTTCGTATGCTAGTTTTAATACGAATGTTTATGTTATGTTTAAACCCTTTCATATGGGAATGCATTGGACTTAATAAGTGACGGGTGGAGCCCGCTATAGCTCCTCGATGCATCGGTAGGTCTCATGAGACAAACTAGTGTCTTGGCACAAGGCCTTGACAAAATCTTATTTGTAGTCTTGGCACGAGGCCTTGGCTATGTGGTTATGATAGTCTGGCATTATGCATTCCAACATTATGAAAGTGGTTATTGATTTTTGCATGTGATTATTCGATTAGTAGAATATCCATGTGAATAAGTAAATGGCATTATTTCATTTTACATTTGCCATACTATGTTGAAGTTCAAGTTTAAAAGGCTTTTGTTTTAGTAATGCATTGCCTTAAATGTTTATTCTTATTTATGAAAGTTTCCGCTATATTGTTATCCTTACTGGGCATTTGAGCTCACCCCTTTTCTATGTTTTATTTTTCCCAGGAAGTGAAGAAGTAAGTTATGAATGACCTGCAGGGATATTATGTGGGGATATGAGTGTGGATTATGGAGACAAAATGTTGTTGTAGTAGTTTTTCGTTTAATGATGTAATGTAAAACTTATGAATATATCTAGTGTTTCCAAGGCTACTAAACCAATCGGTCTTTCGAGATTTGATCTTTCTTGTGATCATGCCAATGTTATGTAAATAATGCACCGACTCTGGGTAGCTAGGGTCGGGGCGTTACAGTTGGTATCAGAGGAAGTTTAGTACAAACCTTGGAAGCTAGATTTAGATAAACTCTGATTAGAGCACATAGACCTAAGATGAACTTTGAGGATTAGTATAGAAGAACTTCCTAGAATTTTGGTATTGTAGAGACTTTGTGAGTTTTCCGAGCAATACATCCCTGTCTGGATACGAGCAGGTAGAGGCGGCTCTGGCACAGATGTACCTAGGGGTAAAACCCGAAAACACCGCTTTGAGCTAGACTCGAACGGGAACTGGTGCACGACAACGGGCCTTGCTGCACTCTTGGTTACGACACTCCCGGGGGATATGCTTAGGATAACTCTCACTTTCTTTACAAATCATTATGAAGGGTTTATGAGTATATACTTCCTCAAAGAAAACATATTTATGATTATGGATTATATCCATAGATAGTTCAATTTATGTTTAGTGTTTTATAAGTATGGGATTATGTATTTTGATGCATAAACTGATCTAGTTTATGCCAGTTTTTAGAAATGGCGCCTAGTGGAAGAAATGGAAACCGTATCAATGCACGCACTCCATGTAGGGATTGCCCTCCTGCTCAAGATAATTATAGTGGGGCTGGTGATGCAACTGGTGCTGATCAGCTAATCACCGTACTGGGACAACTTACTCAGGTTATGAATAATAACCTTACCCGTATGGAGCACCCTGATCCGCAGCGTGGAGGATCAATGTTAGATCGATTCATGAGGCAACAACCACCAACGTTCAATGGGAATACAAATCCCTTAGTAGCTGAGCAATGGATATTTTCCCTAGAGAAAATATTTCAGGCTTTGGGGAGTAGTGAAAGGGAAAAAGTTATCATGGCAGTTTACCGCCTCACTGGAGATGCTGATCAATGGTGGTCATTGATTCAAAATACGAAGGAAGATGATGAAGTATCAAATATGGAATGGAGGGAATTCAAAGATCTGTTTTTAGAAAAATACTTCCCTCGCGACCATCGAGCGGATATGGAAAGACAATTTCTGAGTCTGAGACAAAAGGAGGATGAGAATGTCACAAAGTATGAGGCTAACTTTACAAGGTTAGCGAGGTATGCTGGAGATTATATTCGCAACCCAAGAAGTAAGATTGATCGTTTCTTTGATGGGTTAAAACCATTTCTCCGTCGAGCATTAGTCTCACAATCCTTTTCATCGTACGAAGACATTGTCTCATGTGCTATAAAGACCGAAAAGGAATTCTCTAAGTCTTATGACTTTAAAGCAAAGCAAGAGAAGAAGAGACCTGCTGATCAATCTGGGAATGGAAATAAGGGGAAGAAGGGAAAGGTTGAATATCCATCTTGTGGTAAATGCGGGAAGAAACATCCTGGTACTTGCTTGAAGGGAATGGGAGTCTGTTACAAGTGTGGTGAAAAAGGCCACCAAGCTCATGATTAAAAGGGGAAGAAGGAAGCTACCAACGTTCAGTGCTACAATTGCAGGGAGATGGGGCATTATGAAAATGCATGTCCTAAGCGTCAGGAGAACTTACCTCAGAAAAGGCCAAGGGATCAAGGCCAGGCTTATGCTATCACTACTGCTGAGGTAGAAGCTCCGAAAGACGTGGTGGCAGGTAATTTAATGGTTTCCTCAAGTTTAGCAAATGCATTATTTGATTCTGGATCATCGCATTGTTTCATATCTTCCCAGTTTGCTAAGAAAATTAGATATTTCCAATTTGATTTAATAAGGGAGTTGTCAGTTAAAACTCCTAAGGGAAGTATCGTTGCAACAAAGTTTTGTGAATCAGTCCCCATTAGAGCACATAAATTTTCTTTATCTGCTGATCTCATCGTCATACCTATGATCGAGTTTGATATAATCCTCGGTATGGACTGGCTTTCGGACTATGATGCGAAGATTTATTGTAAGAAGAAAGAGGTTACGATTCTTGATGATAATGATAAGGAACACCTTATTTTTAGAGCAGAATCGTCACCACCTAATTCTTATTTAGATCCACCCTCAATAGCTCAACTAAATTCAATTATTGGGGAGGAAGAGAATGAAATAACTGCGGGTGAGGAAAGGAATGTTCAAATAGAGGATGTACCTGTTGTGAAAGAATTTGTAGATGTATTTCCGGAAGATTTACCTGGACATCCTCCAGAACGAGAAGTTGAGTTTTCTATTGATTTGATTCCTGGATCAAGGCCTATATCGAAGACCCCTTATAGAATGGCCGCTGTAGAGCTAGTCGAACTAAAGAAACAACTAGAGGAATTGAGTAATAAGGGATTTATTCGCCCTAGTGTTTCTCCATGGGGAGCCCCTGTTCTTTTTGTTAAAAAGAAAGATGGATCTATGAGGTTATGTATCGATTACAGGGAGATCAATGCTATAACGATAAAGAACAAGTATCCCCTACCTCGTATTGATGACTTATTTGACCAACTGCATGGAGCTCAATACTTTTCAAAGATTGACCTTCGATCTGGATACCATCAGTTGTGTGTAAAGAAGGAAGACATTCCGAAAACAGCATTTCGAACCAGGTACGGGCATTACGAGTTTACTGTAATGCCGTTTGGATTGACTAATGCACCCTCTGTATTCATGGATCTGATGAATAGAGTTTTCAAGGAGTATCTCGATGAATTTGTGGTGGTATTTATTGATGATATCT
This sequence comes from Viscum album, assembly GCA_963277665.1. Lineage (NCBI taxonomy): Eukaryota > Viridiplantae > Streptophyta > Magnoliopsida > Santalales > Viscaceae > Viscum > Viscum album. The sequence goes on from OY728138.1 coordinate 39,346,842, forward strand.
TGGTATACTCCAAAACCTACGAAGATCATGAAAATCACTTGCGCATTATCTTGAAGACTCTGAGGAGGCATGAATTATATGGGAAGTTTAGCAAGTGTGAATTCTGGCTTCAGGAGATTTCTTTTCTTGGCCATATTGTCTCTAAAGATGGAATCTCTGTTGATCCTTCTAAGACCAAGGCAATCCAAGAATGGCCAGCACCTACGAGTATAACTGAGGTACGTAGTTTTATTGGTTTGGCAGGTTATTATCGACGTTTCGTCCAGAATTTTGCCCGATTGGCTAACCCATTAACGAAGCTCACACGTAAAGGGGTTAAATTTGTTTGGACAAAAGAGTGTGAAGAATGTTTCGAAGAACTGAAGAGAAGATTAGTCAATGCTCCTATATTGACTCTACCATCGGGGAATGATGGGTTCGTTATTTATAGTGATGCATCGAAGAAAGGACTTGGCTGTGTCCTTATGCAGAATGATAGAGTTATTGCCTATGCATCACGACAGTTGAAAATTCCTGAACAAAACTATCCTACTCATGATCTTGAGTTAGCAGCTGTGATCTTTGCTTTGAAGATATGGAGGCACTACCTCTATAGTGAAAAATGTGAGATTTATACTGATCACAAGAGTTTGAAGTATATTTTCTCACAAAAAGAACTCAACATGAGGCAAAGGAGATGGCTTGAATTACTCAAGGATTATGATTGTACGATACACTACCACCCGGGGAAGGCAAACAAGGTGGCAGATGCTTTGAGTAGAAAAGACCATGGAGTTTTGAACAATATGAGAATTGAAAGGGATCCAATTTTCATGGATCTAGTGAAAATGGACATGGGAATAACCAGGGAAGGTGAAACATCAATGCTTTTTCAAATGGTTGCCAAACCATCTTTACTAGAAAGGATTAAGAGTTCTCAGACCGATGATGACGAATTCCAAAAGAAGATTAAAGCTGTGAATGATGGGAGATTGAGAGACTTTGTGTATAAATATGGAATTTTGAAATTCGGGAAGAGACTTTGTGTTCCCAATATACCTGATCTAAAAAGGGAATTGCTGGATGATGCTCATAGTTCCAATTTCTCTATACACCCTGGGAGCACAAAAATGTATAGAGATTTGAAGGAACATTTTTGGTGGGACAACATGAAGAGGGAGATTGCTGATTTTGTGTCAAGATGTATGGTTTGTCAACAAGTGAAAGCTGGAAGGCAACAGCCTGGAGGAGTCATGCAACCTCTTCCCATACCGGAGTGGAAATGGGACAATGTTACGATGGACGTTGTCATGGGGCTACCGAAGACTCCTAGAAGGAACGATGAAATATGGGTTATTGTTGATCGTCTTACCAAGTCAGCACATTTTCTTGCTATAAGAGAAGATCTACCCCTGGAACGTCTAGCAAGACTATACATTAATGAAGTTGTGAGACTTCATGGAGTACCCCTATCAATTGTTTCTGATCGTGATCCCCGTTTTACTTCAAGATTCTGGAAAAGTCTTCAGAAATCCCTGGATACAGAACTTCATTTGAGCACTGCTTACCACCCTCAGACAGACGGACAATCAGAACGGACTATTCAAACCTTAGAAGACATGTTGAGATCTTGCTCACTTGACTTTCAGGGTATGTGGGATCAATATTTACCACTGGTAGAATTTTCCTATAACAATAGCTTCCATTCGAGTATACAGATGGCACCATATGAAGCGTTATACGGAAAGAGATGTCGTACACCAACCTGTTGGGATGACGTTGGTGAAAGAAAACTTGTAGGCCCAGAGCTGGTGGAGGAAACGGTGGAAAAGGTGAAAGTAATCCAAAATCACATCAAAGAAGCTCAAAGTATGCAGAAGAGATATGCCGATAATCGAAGGAAGGATTTGGAATTTCAAGTCGGTGATCATGTTTTTCTGAAGGTATCTCCGTGGAAGGGAGTCATACGTTTTGGTAAGAAAGGTAAATTGAGTCCCAGGTACATCGGACCTTTCGAAATTCTAGAACGAATTGGGGTTGTAGCTTACCGATTGGCAATGCCGCCAAGTCTCTCCAAAGCTCATGATGTGTTCCACGTATCTCTATTGAGGAAATACATGCCTGATCCGACGCATGTACTCACCTATGAGGAATTAGAACTGGAACCCGATCTGTCTTATTGCGAAGAGCCCGTCAGGATTCTTGATACAAGAGAACAAGTACTGAGAAACCGGACGACGCGTCTGGTAAAAGTTTTGTGGAGAAATCATAAGATGGAAGAGGCAACGTGGGAACCCGAGGAACTTATGATGAAGAACCACCCAAGTCTTTTTATGCAGTAATACCCTAGAAATTGCGAGGACACAATTATTTGAAGGAGGGGAGAATGTAACACCCCAAGCTTCCACGGTACGTTTTCCTTCGAATAATGCGATAGCGTGTGTTGTACGCAACCTCGAGTTCTAACACACACCACAACTAATTAAACTAGCCGTTGTGAATAGTTATACCTACTTTTTGAAATCATATATATTTTATATTTCAAAATGGACTTCATTTTTGGATTCGGAATATCGAAATTATCCTAGGGTGAAATTTTGGTACTTTTCGGATAACTTTTATATTTTGATGAATAGTGAAAATTACTAAATTTTAATTAAAAACAACTTTTTTAATCAAAATAATTAATAGTGATAAATTATGAATTTGAGTGGTTTTAAAGTATATTTAGAATATATTTTTACCATTTAATATAATGTTGGTCATTGGACATAATTTTACAATTAAACCGAACATAAACAAGTGTCAATCTTTTGATAGTTATTATCTCTTAAAAACACGCTTTTTGTTTTGACAGCGGGAATTAATTTTAAATTAATTTCTGCAACTTCTGTGTTTTGAATTTAGAAAAATGGATTCCATATTTGGAATCAGGATGTTCAAATTGTGTAAATAGGTAACTTTTATTTTTAGACATTTTGAATAATTACTGCGGTAAATATTTTATTTACCATGGTTAAGGGTAAATCCGGTAAATAAGGGTTAAAAAATAATATTATAATAATACTAAATTACCCTAAAACGTGTCTTAACCCTATTGGTTGATACATGGTCGACCATGGGCATCTTTGGGTCTATTTTGGGATCCCATGGATCCACTTGTAAGTGATAATGACACTTTATTTTAATTAAGTTAAAATGAATACAAAAATGACACAAGCATATATCTTTTAGAACAACAATTGTTACATAGGGTTATATATGTTGGATTTTAGATTATAAATATTCATTAGAAAGATAAAACTATTTCCTACATAATTATATTTTATTTATAATTTTTAGACATTAAATAATTTATTTTATATATGACACAATGATGATGCAGTAATTACTATAATAGTGAAAAATTAAAATAATTGATATTATAAATACCCAAATAAATATAATATGAAACTTTTAATGAATTAAACTAATTTTCTAGGATAATATGATATTTTAGAATTCATATAATTGACTTTGTTCGAAGTAATCAATCTGTTATGAGTTTCAAAAAAATCAACTATTGAATAGTGTCAAAATTGACATAAAAGAGTTCTTAAAAAAATATTATATTATTAATTGATATTAAATTCCTAAAAATCTAAGGTTCGGCCAAGAGACTTATATCATGATAGGTTCATCATTAATGTACCACTTGGGGGTCGCTTGGATGTATATAGTAAGTTTATTAACCATATTATATAAAAATACAAAGAGACATTCTAAAAGTGAAACCAATTAACTTAGAGTTAATACTTAAAGATAAGGTTAATATAAGTACCCAAACCTGTCTAAATTCTATTGGTTGAGTGGTTTTCGACTTATCCCCACCTTAACCTTTGAATAATAAGCTTTGGAGCCATTAGAAACCGAATATGAATTTATTATAAATTAATATTTCTAACTTTTCCAAAGGTGCCCCTCACCCCTCTTATAAAAGGGAACTCCTCCTTCTCATTTCTTCACACCTTCAAAGCCTTTTGGTTCGTCCAAACTCTGCCCAAATACTCTCCCAACATCCCTCACTACAACCTAGAGGCCTTAGTTTGATCAGAAAGCCAACCTAAGGAGCCCTTTTGATCAAAACAAAAGGAAGAACCCGAAGAAGAGGTAATGTTTTCACCACCCCTTTTCCAAGTTCATTTCTTCTTCCACTTCTTCTTCCTTTGTTGTTACCATTCTAAAATAATGACTCCAGTATCATTTATATACTGTGATGTTATTATAAATATGGTACAACCATATTCAGTATTCTATCCACCCTTTGAATAACATGTCACCATACGTGCGTACGTACGGCTTACCGTCTCCACGTCGTGGTGTAATTGTTATTCAATATATTATTATTTGGATGGGTATAATAATGATGTGTAACTCATGTAAATAATAAATATAACATATTAATGATTCTGTATATATGATATACCATCCATTTATATATTATTTTAATATCAAAAGAATGATATTGTCGCTCGTGCGTACGTACGGACTACCGTCTCCACGAACGCGATGAGATTCATTCTCCATCGTAACCATTAAAGTATAATTATCATTTTATGATTTAAAAATGATGTTTAAGGACTTGATATCATTCTGGATATTAATAATATACAACCTATCCTTTACAAACATGTCTTACGTAACAAAACATATGAAAGAAAACAAGTAAGTTAACACCCGAAACAACGATAATACTAAGATATTATTATCAAATCAATATTAAAAGATCATATATGATATCATATTAATGTATATGATTATTGTATAATTTAATAACAATTATTTCACCATTATACAGGAGGTTAACCTACCACAACCAAGGAAAAATACAAGGTAAGGGTTATTTCACAATCTCTTCATTATCCGAGGTTGTTTATATGTAATAATCTACTGGGATCTCTTTATCATCCACATCCATGTTTCTTAAAAATGTATTTCAAAACATTTTTACTATTTACAAGAATATGGGTTAAAGTCATTTATACCTTTTTTTGACATTTTATAAGAGGTTTATAAAGGAATCTTTCCGTCGTTTTCAAAACAAGGTCCTTTTTAACCTTTTCGACAGAATTGAGGTAAGAATGTTTTTTTTAACTTATACGGCGGGTGCGGTTATTTTACGCCGTTATAAAATCTTCAAAGCTTTCCTTACAAGCTTATAAGAATATTTTCAAAGAAAATGTTTTATTTTATATGGATATTAAATGATTTCAAAATAAAAGGAGATATTTCTTTAAAAAGAATTTTGATTTCATCTATGTCAACATCCTTTGATGGATTTTAAGATTATTTGAAGTTGATTTATTATGATACAAAACTTCTATATTGTATTGAAGGTTTTGTGATATGTTTGACTGTGGATGTGCTATTTTTATACCATTCATAGTTTATTGTGAAAGTATTGACATTTCGTATGCTAGTTTTAATACGAATGTTTATGTTATGTTTAAACCTTTTCATATGGGAATGCATTGGACTTAATAAGTGACGGGTGGAGCCCGCTATAGCTCCTCGATGCATCGGTAGGTCTCATGAGACAAACTAGTGTCTTGGCACAAGGCCTTGACAAAATCTTATTTGTAGTCTTGGCACGAGGCCTTGGCTATGTGGTTATGATAGTCTGGCATTATGCATTCCAACATTATGAAAGTGGTTATTGATTTTTGCATGTGATTATTCGATTAGTAGAATATCCATGTGAATAAGTAAATGGCATTATTTCATTTTACATTTGCCATACTATGTTGAAGTTCAAGTTTAAAAGGCTTTTGTTTTAGTAATGCATTGCCTTAAATGTTTATTCTTATTTATGAAAGTTTCCGCTATATTGTTATCCTTACTGGGCATTTGAGCTCACCCCTTTTCTATGTTTTATTTTTCCCAGGAAGTGAAGAAGTAAGTTATGAATGACCTGCAGGGATATTATGTGGGGATATGAGTGTGGATTATGGAGAAAAAATGTTGTTGTAGTAGTTTTTCGTTTAATGATGTAATGTAAAACTTATGAATATATCTAGTGTTTCCAAGGCTACTAAACCAATCGGTCTTTCGAGATTTGATATTTCTTGTGATCATGCCAATGTTATGTAAATAATGCACCGACTCTGGGTAGCTGGGGTCGGGGCGTTACACCATGGTACATTAAGAAACATGTAATTTTATAATTAAGAAGAATATACATAAATCCCATACCTTAAAGAAAGCTAGTAAATTCCACATTAAGATATTTGAAACATACCACCAATGAATCCATGTAAAGATTACTTGAATATATAAAATCTCATCTATCAACAAAACATAAAATATAAACCACCATATTCAAGAAATAAAATTTATAACATCATTTCACGAAGAATTATCAAGATGAAAAATGGGAGAGAATAAATAAATTACCTCGTATCACAGAAAAATTTGACATCAAAAATCAATATAGTTTAACTTCTTATAAGGATGAAAAAAATGATCCAAGGAGGCTCTTGGAATCGTCCAAGGATTCAAAGAAATAAATAAATTCAAATCAATGAAATAAGATAATTCCTATTTGTATAGGGACATAATCAACCCTCACTATGATGTGGAAATACTCAAAATAGTCATGGTGTCCTCGTTCAAACAGAGATCCAAGAATCTAAAATATTCAAAATGATTTAATCCCCCATCCTTGGTAGTTGTTTTAGACACTAAGATGTTTAACCTCCACCATAGGCCAAACCATAGTGTGGTGACTCTTGGATCACCATTTCCTACTCTCGAGAGTGCCATGTCGTAGTATTATATCACTAAGAGGGGGAGGGGTTAATCAGTGATAATCTTTTTCTTTTAAGTTTCTTTTCAATTGAAACAACCTTCACCTCCTTTTAAGGATTTCAATTCCCAGCTAAGAAAAAAATAAACACACATCCAAAGGAACACATAGATTTACAAGGTTCACTATTCAATAAGAATAGCTACATCCTTGGTAAGGTTTGGAAATGATAAAATACCATAAAATCCACTATGAAAAAAATCATGGGATTACAATAAGTAGAATTTAACCCTTTAACTCATGTAGCACTATGAAAGAATCCCAATAATGAGTGTGATCCCTCATAGCACAATAGAGTAATACAATTTTTTTTAACAACTCGTGTTTCCTGAACTTTTCAATTCAAAAAATGTATTAAATTTAAAATACAATAAATCAATCCCTTACCGAGAAGAAAGGTAAGAACTACCTAGCCTTTGTTATCAAACACTGAGTCAGATTCCTTATAGTACGATTCATTCAAAACAAATCTCCATATCCAATTATTTCAATACAAATCTCCCCTTCTGATTCTTTAAACACAAATCTCTCATTTTGATTCTTTTAAAACAAAACTCCCAATCCAATTTTCAGATAGAAAACAATAGATAATAATCTGCCCCACTTTAACACTTGAATACAATTGTCAGGCCAAATAGAATATGAATCCATCAGCACCACCCAAGACAATTGTCAATCCAAATAGAATTGAACTAACCTTATCTCTAGAAACTCGGAGATTCTATCTCTATAATTCACACAAGTAAAATTTACTTCATGGATTTTATAGGTGACCCTAAACATGTTTAGGTAGGAATCTCAAAAAACTTTCCCACTCACTTAAATTCACCCAAATATGAATTTCACTTTAAATCTTAGAGAAATTATGATTTCATCAATGCTTCTCGATTCTTCTCAAATATTCTACAATCTTCATATCTTCTTATCTATACTCCGATTTCAAATGTCCATAAAAATAAAATTGATGAGAAATACATGGGTCTGAACTTAATTATCTCATATCGATTTCTTAAAAATGATGCTTGATACCATACCAATTGAATGTGTTTAAATAAATGAACTTCTCCACTTGTGAAACAATCACTCTTTTAAAAAAAAGTATCCCCCTTGACAATTCATTCATCTATCTCTACTTTATTTCTTTTCTTGTTAGCCTCTTGAGAAAACAAATCATCACATTCAAAAATCAGTCCTTGAATCAAGACTACCTTCATGAATTTTAATTCATCAAGGATCAGCTTTTTCATCATCTGACATCAATTGTAAAGTATTATAACATTCCATTCATTCTTAATTATTTATTTTCATCTCAACGTAAGCATGATCTTTCTTGAATACAAATGGTCTGGATACTATTATCCTAAATACGGTCATATCTGGTAATGATCACTCTAGTTTCAATCATTCTAGTTATGATCACCCTGGATACGATCATTTTGGTAAAGATCATCCCGGATACGATCATTCTAGTTACGATCATTTTGGATACAATCATTCTTCTTATGATCATACTGGATACGATCATTCTGGTTAAGATCAGTTTGGATATGATCATTCTAGTTGCAATTATGCTGGATACGATCATTCTGGATACGATCATTGGTCATTTCTAGTTATGATCATTCTAGTTACGATTTTTGGGTATGATGAAATACAATCTGAAATAAAATAATTTTCTAGATATGATACAATCACTCTGATAAGGATGATCTTCCCATATACAATACAAATCAATATCAATTAATTCGTTCTCAATCGACATTATCTATTTCCTTTTCTTATACCCAAATACGATTTTTTTGAAAAACAATCGGTGTCTCATCTTCTATCGGTATTAACTCTTCCATCATCACCACTTCGATCAGAACCACTTTCCATCAACATCACTTTTCCCATCAACATTGCCCTTTTCATTAGCACCTCCTTTTCCTTTGGAACCACCTTTATTGGCACCACCTTTTCATCGGTACCACATCGATTGTTTTGAAACACAATCAGAATCATTTATTTTACATTCACCCATAATCAAAATGTATTTAAAGAAAATCAATCAATCTTGATACAATTATTTAGAATTATAATCGAGAAAATCTGGATAATGATTATTTTTTTATTATTTTGAAAAACCATTTTCACCACTTCTTTCTCTCTAATATCTAGATGTGATAAATTTGAATACGAATCTTTTCGGGTTATTTTGAAAAACAATCGGTACTACTTCTTTCCTAATTTTTTCAAAAAACAATCTAAATACAATTCTTTTCTGGTTGTTTTCAAAAATAATTGGTACTACTTATTTCCTGATTGGTTTGAAAAACTATCTTAATATGATTATTTTCTGATTGGAGGCATCTCTTTCACTCCCCCTTTCTTCTATCAAGATTTCATCCCATGTTCTCAATCCAAATCAAGATTTATATGAAATACAAATCAGAAAAGCATCTTCACAATTAACGTGGGTCTGATTCTTTTAAAAACAAACCCAAAACAATTATTTCTACAAAACAAAGTGAGTTGATTTCATTTCTTTATACCATGACAACAAAAGACAACACTTGAAACCTTCATCACCTTGAACATCAGCTTGGTCCCAACAATATCCCCCTTTGGATTTTGTGGTCAACCAAGTTTCATAAATCAATAAACTTTGAAAACTCAAGAAATGGATTACATATCAACAATTATAAGACTACGTGAGCTAAACCATTGTAGGAAACAAGAATCCTTAATAGAAAACCCATGTTATCCAAAATAGGGATCCTGACCACCTTTGTTTTCTTCACACTTCCTAGAGAAGAATTCAATTTATTTTCCTACAGCCACTCCAACAAACAGTTAGAATAGTTCACAAACAAAATAATATTGAATTCACAGGTTACTGGAAACACTCTATTTTGAGCAATAGTTTTATGAAACAAAACAATTATCCCCCTTGAAAAAACAATCCAAAGGTAAAATGAGAGAGGGGATAGATACACATACCTTAACCATAAAGAGAAAGAGGTTGGACACCCATGTTCAACCTCATATTTTAGAATTATTCCTTTGATAAAGGTTTTGTGAAAATATCAGCAAATTGTTTTGATGTTAGAACATAATCCAACTTAAATTCATTATTTTACACATTCCATTTGATAAAATGATATTTGATATCAATATTTTTTGAACAAGAATGTTGCACTGAATTTTTTGTGAGATTGATTGTACTTTGATTGTCACAACCCAAGTGTAAGGCTAACTTCACTTCAACAAGTAAATCTTCCAATTCTATTTTCATCCAAATCAGTTGAATAGTGTATTGAGTAGGAACAACATACTTAGCTTCAGTCGTACTGAGAGTTATTGAGTCTTGTTTCTTTGAATTCCAACTAACTCAATTATTTCCCAAAAATAATACACCACCAGATGAAGATCTTCTATCATCAATATTTTATTCTCATCCTGCATCAGAATACCCAAGTAAATCAATAATATCCATGCTGCAATACCTTATTCCAAAATCAGTTGTTCCTTTGATGTATTTGAGAGTACTTTTTTCCAGCAATAATATGTGATTCTCTTGATGAACCCTAAAATCTTTCACATAAGGTAAAAACATAAAAATATTGATTATTGATTCATTCAAATACAATAGACATCTAATAATCTTTCGATGCACTTTCTAATCCACTTCTCTTCTATCTCTATCTTTACTCATCTTTTTTCCCACTAAATTGGGTGTGGAAACAGGTTTTTAATTTTCAATGAAAAACCTATTGAGAAGTTAATTTTCAAACTTTTCTTGGGAGAGGAAAATGCATTCATTATTTTGATGGACTTATAACCCAAGAAAGTATTTTATTTCCTCTAGCATTGAAATTTTAAATAAATTCTTCATTTCTTTAGAAAATCTGTCACAACTTTATTAATCATTCCCAAAATATATAATATCATCAATATAAACAATTACAATGAGGTAATACTCTAGACTTTATTTGATGTAAAGATTGTTATCCACTCTTCCTTTGTTAAAATACATCTTTTTTAAGAATTCATCCAATTCAGAATACCATGGCCTCAAAGCTTGTTTTTGTACATAAAATTCCTTTTTCAATCTGTACACCTAACAAACATCTTTTCTGATAATAAATCCACAAGGTTGTTCACTATAAACCTCTTCTTCAAGAACAGTATTTAGGAATGCAGATCTAACCCCCATTTGAAATATCTTATACTCCCATTGTTCGGAAATAAAAATAAAGATTTTGACTTTTTTATGCCATTCCATTAGAGGAAAGGTTTCATCAAAAACAATACCCTCAATCTATGAATACCCTTTGTAAACTAATCTTTATTTTTTTCTTATAACTTCAACTTTTTCATTCATCTTACTCTGCAAAACCCATTTTGTGCCAATGAAGTTTTTGTTTTTAGACTTGGGTATGAGTTCCTGTGTATTATTATTTTCAATATGATCTAATTCTTCATTCATGGATTGAATTTATTCTAGATTCCCAAAATCTTCTTTCACATCATTCGGTTCCACCATTGAATATAATGAAATATGTGTAATGGAATTGGTTATTCTTCTTGTTTGAACCTTTTGATGTTGATCACCAATTATATTTTGTGCTTCCACATGTTTCCTCATCCTGGGATAAGATTTTCAATTGTCTTCCTCATCACTAGAAATAGTTGAGTCTGATTCTTCACCTTCATTAGGATTACAATCATTTGTATCCTTCTCAGAATTATCTTCTTCAACTTACTCAACTTCATTGTCTACCTGAACATGTTTCTATTTCTTAAATACTTCAATCACTTTTAGATCAACTGAATCAACAGTTATTTTTCTTTCTTTTTTGAAGAAAACATATCCTCTTCCTTTCGGATTGTAGCTAAGAAAGATTCCATCCATACCTTTCTGTTCAAAATTACCATAGTTTCCACCTTTCATCATTATAATACTACTATAAGAAACTTCATCAGGAGTGGAAGTACTCTGGATAGAAAATTGATTATGGTCTCTTGGGACACTTGTTGTAAACCCATTGAAAATGGAGGCATTGGTATTAAGAATATTAAAACCTTTAATGAGGCCCTTCAAGCCAAACTCACGTGGTCTCTCATACATAATAACTCTCTTTCCATGAGATTCCTCAAAACTCGTTTCCTTGAAAAGCTTAAATCTGGTTCTTTTCATTACATGAATTCTTCTATCTGGCCATCAATCGAAGCTTCTTTTCACTCTATCTTGGAAAATTCTAGATGGATTGTTAATAAGAATTCTTCTTTAAATTTCTGGTTTGATAACTATACTGGCTCCCCCCTCATATCAAAGATGCCTAATACTTTCTCCCCAAATCCCACGAACTGCTCTGTCAGGGATATGATCAATTCCTCTGGTTCTCAACTCTCGAATCCTATCAAAGAGATTATTGATAATAATTATTTCACTTCCAATGAGGATTTTCTGGTTTGGGAACCTGCTCATAATGGCCTGTTGGATTCTAAAAAATATTATTACCATCATTTCCCAAATAAGGATGAAAATTTTAATTGGATTTCCAAAGTCAATAAGGCCTGGATCAAGCCCTCTCGTCTTACACTCATGTGGCGTATTTCTCATCAAAAAATCCCAACTAAAGTTTGCATGCAATCTTATGGATTTTATCTTTGTTATAAATGTTTATTGTGTAATCAACATCGAGAGGACATTAATCATCTTTTTTTATCTTGTGATACTGCTATGGCCCTTTGGAATTACATCTTTGACCTTTTTGAGTGCATATATATTTTGGAAACATTTATTTTCTCACAATTGAAAAGAACGTTAGAGCTTACGAGGTCTCCCCAAATCAAGAATCTCTTTCTTACTGCTATTGCGGAGCTTCTGCATATTCATTGGTATGGTAGAAACGATTCTTTTTTCAACAATAACTATTTTAATATTAATGCAGGTAAAATGAGGATTCTTCTTGCTATAAAAGAGGCTGACATAATCCAAAAAGACTATTCTGACAATTCTGTCATAGATCTTGAAACCCTTCGCCAAATTGGTGTCAAAGGTAATTTTTTGAAGCTACACTACACTATTGAAGTCTTCTAGCAGGAACCTCCACCTAGATGGATTAAAGTTAATGTGGACAGAGCCTCAAAAGGCAACCCTAGACTTTCAAGATGCGGATGAATTTTCAGAGACCATCAGGATCAGATCCTCGGATGCTTATATGGAAGCTGCGGCATTGCTTCTGCACTGGAGACATAAATGCTTGCTACTATTCATGCCATCTCCTATGCAAATCTTTTCAAGTGGAATAATATCTAGATCAAGAGTGACTCCACTACTGTTGGGCAAGCCATATGGAAGGGTGATGCTCATCTTTCTTGGTCTCTCACCCTCTATTTGATAGACTGCCTCACCGTGCTCAATGGCCTCAACTTTATTTCCACTCATACCAATCATGAGGATAATACGATCGCTGATGGGCTTGCCAACATGGGTGTCTCACATGAGATCACCTGGAGGAAGGACCTCCCTTCGGAGTTGACACCTTTTTTTATTAAGGACTCTAGAAAATTTCCATCTTTCCTTCTCATGTAACTTGTATGCTTCTCTTTTCTTTTGAATAAATCTCTAAGTTCTGGTCTCTTGACCAGAACTCACCCTTTTAAAAAAACAAGGACTCCAGAAAACTCTAAATTGCTTCAAATTTAGAGGTTTTACATAAACATTTTACATGGATTCATACCTTATTGAGGCCTTTATAAGAAATGGTTTTGAATATAAATAGTAGTACTCATGGCTTGCCTCCAAAAGTAATGAGAAACCCATTGCTCATGTTACATGGTTCTTCCCATTTCCACCATGTTTCTATTCTTTCTTTCAGAAATCCCATTTTTGGGGGAGTGTATGGAGAGCTATACTCATGAAAAATTCCATGATTCTCTAGATAGTCTAAAAAATCATCACTGCTGTATTCACCACCATAATCAGTTCTCAACTTCTTCAATGAATACTCACATTATTTTTCAACTTTTCTTCTAAATTTTTTAAACATTTTCAAAACATATTATTTGTGTTTCATGTACATAACAAAAGTAATGCGAGTAAAATAATTAATGAAAGTAATGAAGTACATATATCCATGTGTTGATTTTTTTCTCATTTTTCAACATATATTGGAATGGATTTGATCTAAGGGTTGTTTTGAACAAATATCAACTTTCTTATGCACCGTATTTGTAATATTTCCATTATGGAAAATAGTGAAACACCAATCTCTTCCTCTTTGAAAAACAGTAACATCTCAGACACTATCTTTTTTTAATAGATTTCTCATGTTTTTCTAACACATATGTCCAAGACTTTTATTTCATAGCTGATTCTCTTCCACCATACACATATAGCAATAGTTTTTTGAATCACCAACCTAAAACAGATTTAATTTCATATATTGGCCTCTTGTAATAATCTTTCCATCATCTTCACTCTTTATAACAAATAAATATTTCTTGATGATAACCATGTTACCCTCTTCAGAAAATTGTGAGACACTTATCATATTGTCTTTCAGCCCATCAACATACAATGTTCTCTTATATTTCATCTTTTCTTTTCCAATAATGTTTAACCCAACACCTTTGATATTCAACGATTCATCATTTACAAATGTCATTCTGCCTTCTTTATAATCATTTACATCCTTCAACAATTTCATGTATCCTATCATGTGAGAAGAAAACCCACTATCAAGTATCAAGGGTCATTCTCCTTTCATGTAATTTAATGCGATTTGAAAAACAATCACCTTTTCTTTACTCTTTTCATTCTTCAACTTTGGCTTTTGGGAATTAAGAATATTTTGTTGTCCCAGTAACAAAACAAGACATCCTTTTTCAAGGTGTCCAGTTTGTTCCCATATTTTAAAAATAATTTCTATGGGTTGGAACCTATTTTCAATCTTCACTTTATTATTTTCATATTTCTTCAAAACAACCATCTAATTTTTATTTCTTTGAATACATTTAACCCCACTTAATCAATTCCATTAATAACATGTGGGATAATAGTAATTTTGTTTATTTAACCAACACATACTTGTTGTGTTCCTGAATCCCCCACAATAGCAACAACACCCATAGAAAGATTATTTGCCTATGAAACCTCCATACTGATCATAATTGTGAAAACATTTCTAAACTATCTTCTTTTCACATTCAGTTGGATTCTTCTTCTTATTTTCATCCTTGATAAGATCAGATGTATTTGAACTTTTCTAAATCTAGATACAACCTTTTCAGGCTCAGGATGTTTTATACCT
The DNA here is from genome assembly GCA_963277665.1 of Viscum album. Classification (NCBI taxonomy): domain Eukaryota; kingdom Viridiplantae; phylum Streptophyta; class Magnoliopsida; order Santalales; family Viscaceae; genus Viscum; species Viscum album. The sequence goes on from OY728138.1 coordinate 39,361,968, forward strand.
TTTGAATTCTTCACTTTCACCACATACATAACTTTACCGGCATTATTCTTTTCAGACACAGTTCCATTATTCTTATCACCCTTTACATGTGTATTTTTTTGTACCTTATCATGTTTCTCATTATGTGAAAATTCACCAAATTCAGTGATAGAGTTTTTAAAATTTAGACTTTTCTTTTTCAGATGCAGAGAGTTTTGGTTGGAAAAGATTCAACTCTTTATCTTTTTCCTTTAGCTTCACTTCCAAATGCTCATTATGATTCTTTTCATCATTAAAAGAGTTATTAAAATCATTAATCTCTTTAACCATATTTTCTTTCTCACCAAAAAAACATTCTTGGTTTCTTGATCATTCATCTTCCTACTTTTTTTTCTTTTCAAGTCTTTTTATCTTTTTTAGACATTCTTTCAACTCACCTTTTAAATGAATTTAAAAATAAGTTTCTTCTAATTCTGAACTACTAATTCTTAATTCTTAATCATTCACTATTGAAATTAATGTATTTTCATTAACATACTCAATGTATTTTTTAGATTCATCTTCACTCTCTTCTTCTTCATCATATTTTGAAAAGAAACTTCTCTTTTTTGATTTGAAGAATTTCTTTTCATTTCCTTTGTCTCACTTTTTCTTCCATGATCTTCTTGTCTTTCATTCTCCAATATCATTATCCTCCTCTATATTTATTCTAGGAAAATTAGCCGCAAAGTGAACAATAACTCAACATTCAAAACATTTCTAGGGAAGTTTCAATTTTTATTTACCTGTACCTCTTTTCACATTGTTAGAAAACAAGGATAGGATTTCATTGAGATCTTTACTTACCTCATTTTCAGATTCATAATCACCAACTTCATCTTCAATTACAATCTTATTTGAAATTTCTTTCTTCATAGCCTTGAAGTACATTTCACTATCAGCCTTTGTTTTTCTCTTCATATCATTCTCTCTTCTCATTTCATATGTAATAAGATTGCTATATAAATCATAAAGAGACAATGTTTTAGGATCTTTGTCCTCCAGTGAAGAAACATTTACATTGAATTTTATAGGTAGGATTATCAATATTTTTTCAAAAAATATAGAGTACTTCCTCTTTTCACCAAGACATCTTATAGTAATAACAAAGTTATTAACCCTGGTAAATAATTTCCCAATAGATTCATGCTCAGCCATCTTCAATTCTTTATACTTCAATCTCCATATTTTTAACTTTTCCTTCTTCGCTTTTGTATTGCCTTCATATATATTTTTCAACTTATCCAATATACCTTTTGTTGTGGAAAAAAAATTCATTCTCAAGAATTCACTTTCAAAAAGTGATGATAATATAGAATTCCTGTCCCTTTCATCATTCTCAAGAATCTTCTTGTAAATAGGTGTATGTGGGGAACTATAATCAATGGGGGGAAACCTAATTGTTGTAGCTTTAAGAACATCATAACTGACAGACATAATATATGGAAACATTATATCTTTCCAGATATGATAGTTATTTCCACCAAAAACTGGAATACATGTATTATTCACATGGATTATGTTCTCCATCAGTGAAGAATAATGAAGGAAACCTGGCTCTGATACCAATTGAAAGTGTCCCATCAGAGTATTGTATCACTAAGAGGGGGAGGGGTGAATAACTGTTACTTTTTTTCCTTTAAGTTTCTTTTCAATTAAAACAACCTTCACCTCCTGTTAAGGATTTAAATTACCTACTAAGAAACAAATCCACACACATCAAAGGGAACACAAAAATTTAAAAGGTTCCCTATTAAATAAGAATAGCTACGTCCTTAGTATGGTTGGAACTGATCCAATACCATACAATCCACTAACAAAAAAAATCCTTGGATTACAATGAGTAGGATGTACCCTTTCACTCATGTAGCACTATGAAACAATACCACTAGTTCATGTGCTCCATATTAGCACAATATAGTAATACAATTATTTTGTAACAACTCATGTTACCAGCACTTCTTTTCAATTCAACAAATGTTTTCAACCGAAATACAATTCATCAATACTTTACCCAAATGAAAGGTAATAACTACCTAGACATTGTTATAAAACATTGATCCAGATTCCTCCGAGTACGATTCTTTAAAAACAAATCTCCAAGTCTGATTCATTTAATACAAAGCTCACATTTTGGTTCTTTCGATACAAATCACTCATTCCAATTATTTCAAAAAAAAGATCCCAGTCTGATTTTCAGATAGAAAACAATAGAGTAGAATTGTCACCACTTAAATTCTTGAATACAATTGTCACACCGAATAAAATATGAATGAATCTGCACCACCCAAGACAATTTTCAATCCAAATAGAATTGAACTCACCTTATCTCTCGAAACCTATAGCTTCTCTCTCTCCATGTCACACAAGTACAATGTACTTCATACCACTTATAAGTGGCCTAAAACATGTTTAGGAGAGAATCCCAAAACACTTTCCCACTCACATAAATTCACCTAAATCTAAATTTCTCCTAAAATCTAGAAGCAATTATGACATCGCCAACGCTTATCAATTCTTATTGAATATTCTACAATCTTCATCTCTTCTTTTCTGGACACCCATTTCAAATTCCAATACAATTAAAATTGATGAGAAATACATGGGTCAGAATCTGATTATCTCATACTAATTTTTTCAAAAAAATGCTTGGTACCATCACAATTGAGTGTGTTTTAATAAATGAACTTCTCCACTTGAGATACAATCATTCTTTTTAAAATAAAGTCTCCCCCTAGAAAATTTATTCATCTATATCCACTTTCTTTTATTTTATCTTGACCCTCTTAAGAAAACACATCATCACATTCAAAACCAAGTTCTTAGATCCTCAGTACCTTCATGACTTTGAATTCATTGAGGATCAGATTTTGCATCGTCTGAATTGAATTAGAAAGTATTATAACTTTCTATTCATTCTTGGTTATTTCTTTTCAACTCAACACAACATGATCTTTTTTGAATAAAATGTTCATGATACTATTATCGAGAATATGATCATATCTAGTTATGAGCAATGGTTACGATCACCCTGGATATGATCATTCTGGTTTACAATCATCTTGGATACAATCATTTTGGTTACGATCATTCTACAAATGATCATTCTGGTTACAATCACGATGGATATGATCATTCTAGTTACAATCATTTTGGATATGATCATTGTGGTTAAAATAATACTAGATAAGATCACTGATCATTTCCAGTTATAGTCATCTGGTTACAATTTCTGGGTATGATCAAATACAATTGGAAAGAAAAGATCTTCCCAGATACGATACAATCACTCTAATATAGATGATATGCCTAGATACGATACAAAACAATATGAATATGATTTATTCTCATTTTAAACCATCTCTTCTCTTTTATTCTACCCAAATACGATTGTTTTGAAGAAAAAAAATTGGTGTCTCATCTTTTATCAGCTTCCCCTCTTCCATCGACACCACTTATATCGGCGCCACTTTCCATCGGCATCACCTTTCCCATCGGTATCACACTTTTCATTGGAACCTCCTTTTCCTTCGACACCACCTTCATCAGCACTACCTTTCCATCTGTACCAAATTCATTGGCACCATATATCCATTGGTAAAACTTCGATTGTTTTGAAACAAGATCAGTATCACTTATTTTACTTTAACCTAGAATCCAATTGTTTTGATAGACAATCGAAAAAATCTGGATACGATTATTTTGAAATATAGTCAATATAATCTAGATACGATTGTTTTCATATTTTTTTGAAAAAAAAATTGACACCACTTCTTTCTCTCTACCATATGGATATGATAAATCTAAATACAATTATTTTATGATTGTTTTGAAAAAAAAATAGGTACCACTTATTTACTGATTTTTTTTAAAAACAATATAAATTTGATTTTTTTTTCTGATTGTTTTCAAAAACAATTTGTACCACTTATTTCTTGATTATTTTGAAAAACAATTTGAATACAATTATTTTCTGATTGGATGCATCTCTTTCATTCCACCTTTATTCCATGACTCTTGCATCACAAGTTCTCAATCCAACTTATGATTTATATGAAATACAAATCAGCAAAGTATCATCACAATTAACAAGGTTCTGATTCTTTTCAAAACAATACGAAAACAATTGTTCCCACAAAACAAAGTGAAGTGATGTCCTCTCTTCATACCGTGAAATCAATAGAAAACACTTGAAACCTTCATTGCCTTAAACATCAACTTGATCCTAGAAACTTTCCCACATAGATTTGCTAGGTTTTGACTCCTCCATTAAAAAGTTCCACCAAGCCAAGTAATGTAGCCATTTTTATATCCTCATTTCTCTCATGGATATGTTCTAATCATAACCATTTACCACACCTTTTAAAACAACTATGTTAAGGGTGTGGTGGTCTTAAATTAGCTTCATTAAAAGCCTATAGTGGCCATTCCCAACAACATATCACAAACACTCCTCCCATTTTATATATTAAATGAACTAAAGCACACCTTACCTTCTAAAAATACAATAAATATGGTGGTTTGGGATCCTTTAGATAATTGATCGCACAATTTCCTATTACCTAGTATTTTTAGCTTGAACATTCCCTATAGGGAAAAATAACTAAAAACCCACCACCATGAGTGTTTTAGACCCCAAGGTGGGCCAAACTATTTAAAAAGTAGAAATCCATGGGTAGATCCATCAAAAAAATAGCTTACCACAACTATTGCTTCAAAATGGTCACTTTCACCACGACCACAATGGGGTGGTGGACCCCAAATTTTATAGAACACTTATATCACTATTGGAACATATATAGACTTCCTCTAAACACACATAACACCCAAAAATCACATATTAATAGGCTAGTAGGGTCTGAGACATTATACTACATCACATTAAAAACCAATGGATTTACCTTATATAAGTTGTTTGATATAATATTTTATAGGGAGTGATCATATTGCTACTTACATATTACATATTGTAATACATTAAATAGAAACAAAATTGTATCATATTTAACTATACCAATATAATATATATTTTCAAATGTTGATTTATATTAAATATTATGATATAAATTATTTATTCATTTTAATAATTATTTCATAAGTCAAAGAATCATGTCAATAATTAATTCCACTAAAGGGTTTAAAAGGATTGAATAATAATTATTCAAATAGAAAAAATCACAAAGAAACTATAAACCATGATCTTCATCCAATGAAACCAAAACTATATGTACTATAAAATGATGAACATGTTTGTGACTTATACTAATGTTGGAAAAATATACAAGCTTCATCCACAAGATTCATTAATATCACTAAGAAGAAACTAACATGTTCTTTTATCATATGGTATGTATAGGTAAATGAATCACCCAAATCTTGGAAGGGGTCCTCCTTATTTCCATAGTATTCAGGTCATCGAAAAAAGAGAAAAGAGTTACTATTAGTGAGAATCATTAGGAATCACACAATAATAGATAAAAATCATTATAATGGATTTCCCCTATTTATATATGCATTCGGGATTCTCCTAGAGCCTTTATGGAATTTACTAAAACTTTTTTAAATTTTTGAGTAGCGCCTTCAGATATAAAATGTATAACCTCTTGATAGATGATATATTTAACACCTAAATGAATTTGATTCTATAAAATTTTCATATATTAATGGAAAACTTTGGTAAAATAGATTTCAATATTATCATTTAATGTTCATATTCCATGATTAATCTTCAAATATGATTTATACAAATCAATGCATTACAATGTCAATGTATTATACGATATGATGTAACAACAAAAGTATTTAAATAATACCCTATGTCATATCCAATGATATAACTTTAAGACATACAATATGACGTTTTGATCATGGATTTTGAACAAGACGACTTCCCTATATCATACAATAGGATATAAACCAAAAACACAATATGTTTATTTTGTTTTAGGACATATCTCTATCACCACCCCCCTTCATAATAACCCCAAATCAAGTATCCTAGAGCTTGTGGCCATTTTTTATAATAAAAACTAGATGTATAAGACCAAAATTCAAAAGATCCAAAGAATAGTAGTCTTGGGATGCTATATACATACATAAACATTATATCATATTGAAAACATAAAGTATATCATTAAAATACATGAAAAATTATTATTCTTCCATGATTATATTTAGATAATAAATTTTATTCTTTATTTTTTCTTGGGGAAATGAGGGAAATAATATAAAGTGTGATATTAGATTCTTAGTAAGGGATAACATTTAATATAAGTTAACATGAAATAATAATTTCACAAAAATATAAAAAGAATAAACGGTCAAACGATTCCCTTTAAATGATAAAATGAGAATATCATATCTCTAGATGGAATTAAAATGGAAATAATATATAAACAATGATAATAATGATAAATCCCATAATGACTAAATACATGATGTTAAACATCATAACTATTCCACTGTTACTTCATGAAAAGATGTCATAAAAAAGGAAAGAATGTTACCATTACCCTATTCTTATATGTTTTATGAAATGCATTGATGTATCATGGGACTTTATAATTTCATACCATAATCATCACATAATATATTCAATCATCAATCATATTAAAAAATTTCTAAATAATAAAATATATAATGTTCTCTATTAAACCTCTCATATAATCATGGATATATAATAAATAATTATTTTTTTAAAAAATAATGAATATATCAATTATCAAGGACTTCCAATTCAAGGGAATAGTATTTCTATCAGGGTAAATATCTCTCTATAAAATTAAAAACTAATCGGATATTCACAATTCAATAGAAAGTACCCATATCAAATGAAAGGTAAGGTAGTAATAGGGTTTATTACTTTTATTGTATAAGAATATCATTAATAATTAATCAGTGAATATATAGTTTATAATGAAAGGATAATAAAAAAATAAATGAAACCCCCTTCCAAAATTGAGGATTATGTGACAGAAAAAAATGATATACATTAGGGTTACAAAATTTTAATAAATAAAAACTTCCAGGTTGGAATATTGGTTATTAAATGTTCACTTATACCAAAACCTGGTTTTATCCACTTGGAACCCAATAAATGTTGATGTAGATATATCATAGTCATCCTTCCTTATACACGGTCCCCTTTATAGAAATTATATATCTAAAACACCAAATATACATGACATACAAATGTATTTCGATAAAGAAGTTTATAGATATAGAAATATCTGGAATTATAAATACTCAGAAAATGGAATAATGTGAAGGAATTTTATTAAATCAATCATAATACTTCAAATGATTGATAATATGGAATAATAACAACATATAAAATGGAAATGTAAATTGATTCAAACTAATTTCAATAAATAAATTAATACAAGATATTAAGAACTCTTACCTAGTTAAGTATATTTATAATGTTTTAGAAAACACCATAAAACATTAAAAACATATTATAAATCTTGATAGATAAAATGGGAAGATAATTATACTCAATGATTTGGGGGAAAAATATTATGTTGTGGTTTGAAACTGGTTTTGTAGATATTTTTTTTTCAAAAGGTATCAATGGGATCAACAAGAGTGCTTTTGAAAAAATCATGAGTGGTGACCAATTCATATAAGGATATCAATATTAGTGTATTATTTGTAGTTAAAGGGAGATTTTATTGGTGATTGGGATAAATTGTGAGATATATTTTGAGTTTCTGCAATATCAACTAGAAATTTATTTTAACTGGTTAATGAAGTATCAAATAAGGAACTAATTTTTGGTCCATGTGTTAAATAGTGACTGTCTTGAGGATATAATAAGGTCTTATAAATAGGTGTTATTTATATGTATAAATGTTGGATTAATATTGATAATTCATGAAAATAGTGATTAAGAATCAAATTTAACTCAAACGTTTCTCTATCATCCCTCTTCTAATGTATTTTAGTGACTATATAAAAAGATATTGAATTTCCAAAATCACATTATGTTTATTTTAGGTTAGTGTTGGTATGTGAGTTATATTTTTTAATTTACACCCATTGATATTAAATTTCTTTATATAGACTTTTTTATATGAAATATGGTGTTTTTGTTTGATACACTCTTATCGTATGCCTTTGGATTTTTCTAGTTTGTATTCCATTCTTTAAGTTTAAACGATATGTTATTTATTGTGGAAATTACAAGTTGTATTATAGATCATTCTTTCCTTGAGGGAGCGGAAGCATAATTTTTATGTTAGTTATGAATTTTTGGTCAATGTGTGTTTGTCATAGTTTATAATGTTAAAAGAAAGAAATTCAATGATTAATAAGTTTAATGGGTTGGATTTTTTTAGAAGGAATAAATATATGATTTTTTATTTCAAAGAGATCATAATCTGTTAGTGACTTGTGTATGGTTAAAGGCAATAAGGAAAATTAAATGGTAGAAGCTTGACTATAAGGTACATAGAGTTGTGTGGATGATGATATCATGGAATTTTGCTTTAAATATTTTGGAGATGAAGGCCACTACTGATATGATATCTACACATGAAAACATTTTTAAAAATTACACCACAATGAACAAGGTTTTTCAGATATAGAGACTCTTTAGACCAAATATGACTAAATTAAATTTAGTTACTATTCTTATAAATGATTTAAACATGATTATAATCTATTATGAGTCAGCTGACATGAAATACATGTGAAAAGTGTGGGTATTGATCCTGACATTATCTTTGAAAAAAATGTAGGACACTGTCACGACCCCTCCTCGAGGCCCGTGTCAGGACTACCCCAAGCCCGCCTCTCATAGGTCAGGGGCTAGCGATTATCACCAAAGGAATAAATATCGATAAAAGGGAAGGCATTGCCTTTATATAAGAAAACAAACACCATAGAGTACACAAGCTGAAGTAAACACTAAGTGAACTGAGTACAAAAGTACGTGCTGGAAAGTAAATGGACCAGAATACAAACCCAATCGAAAGTAAAGTACAACTAAAAAGAAAGTACATCATTAGAAAGTAAAACAGCAACTCTGAGTCGTCCTCCAGAAATCCCACCTGAAGGGTGGGTACAGATAGTCTCCTCAGGTCCTCAGTCCACCGTCTGCTCCGTGTACATCCCGCCAAGTGGTCCACCTCCAGGTACCGTCTAGCTCCAAAAGCTTCTACCTCGATTAGTGTTGTCCATCGTCTGCATCCAACACAAACTAGTGCAGGCATAGCCCATGCAGGGGTGAGTATATGATACTCAGTTGGGACCCCGAGACCCCCAAAGGTCTCTCAGAATCAACGAAGGATAAACCACAAAGGAAAGATACAATCATGAAGTATCAACAACACTACTTAGGCATATGCCCATACATATACCTAAGTCTTCAGTTATAGTTTGGCTCCACCTATCGATCCCAAGAACAACCTAGTCTGTATAGGAAAGCACAACCTATTCCACACAAGAAAGCACAACTCAATCCACAAAGGAAAGCACAACCCAATCCACAAAGTAAAGCACAACCCAATCCACAAAGGAAAGCACAACCCAATCCACAAAAGAAAGCACAACCCAATCCACACAGGAAAGCAAGTCAACCACATCAATGATACTGATTGAGAATCAATGCCTAGCTCACAAAGGTATACACTTCATAAGGCGAAAGAGATGATCATATGTAGCCACTAATTCATCTAAGATGTCGGACCCACAGAGGATACAAGACCAGCTAAGCTATCGGACCCACACATGATACAAGACCAGCTACTCTGCCGGACCCACACAGCATACAAGTACAGAGGTCAATACTGTTAGACCCATATAGGATACAAGAATAGTAATCATCGTCGTCGAACCCACGGAGGATTCCAGTATGGTCGTCGTCGCTTTCGAACCCACAGAGGATTCCAGTACAGAAGTTGATGCAGTCGCAGCCAGCTCTAGGGTTCCTGCACACAACATGCTCGATTCTGGGAGGGTCTGCTCCATGAGCCAAGGGGTCGATACATCAACTTTCACGAAGTCCAGAGTTGATGTATCAGAAAGTTCCATCTCATCAATAGGAACTCAACGTGACAGACGGTGCGTCAATCAGATGCCCAGTCTGAGAGTTATTGGTTTTTTCGTCCCAGGGGCCCGGTTGGTTTTTAAGTTAAAAACAACCCATCCATACTCCACCGGTTTCCAAACCTCAAGAAGAGTAAGCCAAAATAACCATATCACTAAGAGTAATCCAATGAATTTTACGACAAGTCATTCAGACGTCCAGAGCTTAAGTTATAAGTGTCTCCGCTCCGAGGACTCGGTTGGTTTCGTGTTCGAACCAACCCTGATATACCCAAAGTTCTCGGAAACCCTACGTGTAATATATAGAAATGATTGTCCCGATCCAAGGATCCAAATGCAACTAACGGTGCATCGATCGGAGGACCACAGCCCATGATATGGGCAAATGACTGAAAATAGTCTGAAATGGGGGGTCTGGGCCCAGCCTAGCCCGGCCTGACCCCCCTGGGTCGGCCCAAACCAGGTCGACCCGACCTGGGTCCTGGTCTGGCCAGGTCGGGCATGGCCCGACCCGACCCAGCCGGGGGGTTGCGCTGGCTCGGCCAGTGGGCCGAGCAGGGGGGACGCACTTCCCCCCTTTGCGCTCCACCGACGCGGCGGGTGCCGCGTCCTCCTCCTCTGGATACTGTGCGTCCGCCGGATCTGGCCACCTACCACCGCAGCTTTAGCCAAGGTGGTTCCTCCTAGCGGCACGCTGGCGCGCCAGCGACCCGCGCCACTGGAGATGTCTGCGGGCCACTGGAGCTGCTCCGATGGTCCGTTCCTGCTCCCGAAAGTGCGTACGGTCCCCTCAGGACCTGTAGATTACTGCGAAGGCCTCCAATCGCCATTACAGCCTCGATTCTCTGTTACCAATTGTTCGGCACAACAAGAACAAAGCAGCGGTGAGTTGGGCTTGTTCGTTAACCCAGACCCACCACGTTTGTGGTTTGAAACAACTCCCAACAATTTCCCCAAAATAATAATCCCCAACCCGCAAATAATAGTTCACAGATCAACATGATAATTAGTTGGTCTGCGTTAATGTTTTTAAGGAAAACAAACATGGGAGTATAATCATTCTCAAAATAAACCCCTACATCTTAGTGGTTCGTTGTCGTGCGTTCATCCTCAAGGGGGGTTAAGGCATCGACATCACTTTCCGGCTTCGATATTTGAAAGGCGTCGAGGAAGAAAAGGTTTTGTCGGCGTTCTTCATTCTTTACTGGGGTGGAAGTCCGTCAAAGGTTCACCAGAGAATCCTCCAATTTAATTCTCCACATATCCTTGATGTGCCAAAATATATAGAGGAGCTCGTTGCAGTGTTTCCATAATGGTGTCATTAAGGCGTCGTTACGCTATGAGATTAATGACCCATTAATGAGCCTCATTGATGTGCATCGTCACCGCCTTGTCAATGCCACGCCACCTAAAAAGGGAGAAGGAAAAATAAAATAATTCCTTTAAATTGTTTTATTATTTTTCTTGAAAGGTCCAAAAAATTACTTTTTATCTCGGCCCTTGTCGGCTGAAGTTATGCTTCGCCTAAGTGAATCCCAGTGCTACGAATTCATCGGTGCCCTCGGATTTTAATTCTGAGCGCCGGTTTAAAAGTTAGAAAAACACACTCGTTCGTTCACTGAACATAACAGAGCTAAACTTCAAAAATTGATTCTGGGCACACCGAGCCTCAGAATCAAGCGCCGTCAAAAACTGCGTACTCATACAATTCCAAAGTATTTAAAAAAATTCCTTGAAAATTATAGGTCTTTAAAGACACGGTGATTACTATTGTGATCAATTTAAGGGACAAGACTAACATTATTTTTAAGAATATCTGGGAATTGAGATATTCAAAGAAAACAATTACAAATATCATTTAGAATAATAATGTGTTTAGTGGGTATAGTAAGACTGTATCAATAGAGAAGTATAAAGGAGAGGAATGGGTCAAGAGAAAGGATTTGTGGAAAATTGACATGTTCGGGTCACAAATCTCAAATTTATGGGATAAAAGGACATTTTATGACATATAAAAATGAATTAAGGGTCAAATATGAATGTTATTTTAGGAAATCCAAATTTTTGGATCCCTTGTGGGCTACTAGGTGGTTGGTGGAGGATTATCTGGTACATGATGCTACCAGTTCAATTTTTTAAATACGGTCAAATACTCATTTCTCTTTTTCTTATTTTAATTTATCTTTAGGGTTTACATAACCAAAACACCCAAATTCATGAGATAAATTTATCCCCTATTATTTAACCAATAAATTCACCAATATTTAATCTATTTAGACAAAGGTTGATTTTTCTCACCAAAAAATTTTCCATTTTTTATTTTTTATCCCATACATATCTTCTATTCACCATTTAATGAGTTTGGGATTTGGAAATGTGATTTTACCAAAGCATGGAAAAATAAATATAGGATAAATGGATTTCTCATATATTAGCTATAGGAATTTGAGAATGGGTTATTTCATTATGTTGATCATTTTTTTAATGAAGGTATGTTTGAATAATTTTTTGGGGATTTCTCTAATTTTGGGTTAAATTAAGTATTTGTTGGGCTGAATAATTTGTGGGTTTCATATGTGGCAGTATTGGGGCTATGTTAAGTATTTTTTTTAGGATTTATCTAATATTTTAGGTTTACTCATTTATATAATATTATTATTTGGGTATAATTGGTTATAGAAATTGATTTATTACTTCTATGGAGTTTCTTAGTGATTTCAAGATTAGAATCATTTTTCATATTGGTTATAAATGTAGGCAGTATCAATGCCCTTATTTTACTTGGGTTATACATGTTTTGTTCCATTTAATTAATTTATAAACCTTTAATAAAATTTAAATAAGTATTTTTTAAATGTACATGAAAGCTTTTTGTAAGGAATTTTCATTGATTATTTTAATTTTACTATTACAATGACATTAGAGCATATTTATTATTTCATATTGTATTTTATTAATTCTATGTCCATGTAGTGTTATCATTTTATTTTTTTAATTATAGATAAATATATATTTAATATCATGCATTTAAAAATAACGAATAAATTTTTTATCTAATTAATATAATTTAAATTTGATTTTAATTAATATTATTTATGATTATGTTTATTTGATTAACTTTAAATATTAATTTTATTCATTTCATGATATGTGATTGATTATTGAGTAATGTTTTATTGATATATTATACTTGGTTAAGCTTATTTCTCAAAACATGTTTGTTATAAATTTAAAAATGGTAAATCATTACTTTCCATAGATAACATAAATGAATTATAAGTCAATTAAGAACACTTAACCTTTGGTTAAAAGGTTGCATCACTGGCAATGTAATGACTAGGATATTCAAACTAGAAATGTATGATTTAGTCTCTTTATTTGAATAGATTTTATCTTGAATTTGAAAATATTTAAAATGAAATATTTTGATATGTAGACCCTATTTTCTTATGATGTGGGAAGTTGGTGAAACAAATTAAGTGGGGGTAATTATTATAAAATGTATTCTACTAAGTGTCTTATGAAAACACATTTAGAGAATAATTCTTTTAAGGTAGGGTTCCATATTTAGTTTTATCCTTTTCTATTATTCATTTTCATACTTATCATTGTATATTATATCATTTCCTAGAACTCTATAATTTTTATTTTTTGAATGTGGGTATCCTAGGCCCAACTTGATTTTTTACATACCCTGATAGTATGATAAATTTATCTTATATTATATATGTTAATGTTCATAGATTATATACTGTATCAAATGGTTATATAAGTTCCCAACTATAATGAGAATAATTAATTTCTATTAAAATAATCTTAAATATATATTATTTAGTTTAAATACCTCAATATAATAGGAAAGATAAGATATCTTACTACCATGTTCTTGGATAATATAATAATTGAGTCATCTTCTCATGAAGATTTCACTTGATGATCTCAAGTATATGAGATCATGGGGACAGACATGCCAATATAAACATCAAATGTTTTAGATGTCATTGGATTATTTTATCTATGACCACATCTGTTTTTCTCTTGAATTGAGATTATCATTAATTTATATCATTAATCATATACTTTGATGCATGATAAAAACTATAAAAATTTATGTTTGTGTGAAGGTAACTTGATTCAAGCATTTAATTTGTGGTATTACATTAATTTAATGACCAAGAAAATTTTATTCACTTATAAGTGATGTAAATATATAGTAAAGGAAAGACCATGATGTTTTTTTAACCATATTATGGCATATGATGAGATAAACCATTTCTTGGTAAATGTCACCACATTAGGGTGTCATGAGTAGAGGATTTCATGTTATTCAATAATGCATGTCTTGGCCTTATTCTTCTAATCTAAGTTATCATAATTTTATTGTATCATCATGTGATGATGTTTATAGGAGTTTTTAACATATCAAGAAAATATTTAAATGTTAAATATTTAAGAGATAGTGGTTATAAAGAGTTGTAACTGATGAAATATTCCCTTAAATAGTTTAGAATTTCAGTTTCCATAGAGTATCATTGTATTTCATATATAAACAATTACATGGCTTCTGGATGGGTGTGTGACACACTAATTTGATCAAAAGAACTCTTTTAAGACAAATCTCTCCATCTCTCACTCTCTTAATCCTTAGAAAATTATTCTATAGAATTTTTAGGAGGATATGATACTTCAAAATTATTGGGGGATTCATTGAAATTATTGATAATTTAGAAGTAAGGAGTCTATTGGATGCTCCCCAATGATCAATATTAATAATTTTTGAAGATAATGGGCATTCTAGATCACACTAGTTCAAAAATTATCTAAAATGGTGCATTTATAAATGTGATTATTTATAATAGATATTATAAATGGTTTTTTACATATGTTTTTTATAACCAATATAAAATCATTATTTTATTTTTTACATGCCATAAATATATTAATTGGGATGGAAATTGGTTTTTTACATCTGTTATAAAATAAAAAAAAAGTTCAAATTAGTAGTTATAGTAATAAACTATGTAAAAAATACTTTAAAATTTTGAAATTTCACGAAGGAAATTTTATTTCATTTCATTCACTCCACACAATTTGGATTTCTCTCTCAAACTAAACCCCAAACCCTATATAGTAGATACTCAAAACCTCAAATTTTCTTCAGTTACCATTAACTTCGACCATTATCCTCCCTCTTTGTTCTTTTTTCACTCTTTTGAATAGTCTTATGCCTATCTTGTTTATTTTCTATTATTTTGATTGTTTTACAAGACATATTTTTCCCTAGTTTAGGAATATTAATTTCTATGGTTTATTTTCATAATGTTAGGTTTTTATATTTTTTGTTTCTTTAATGTTTTGAATGGTAATTTTAGGATTTCTTATTATGTGTGTTGAGTAGAATTGTCTATTTTTTTTGTTTTAGTTTCAATGTTTTTTTTTCTATATATTTATTTCTTATGGGAAACATTTTTTCATTATTTTGTTGGTATTTTTTATGAAATAATTTATCAATATATTAATTTTGAAATATTTTATTATTATTTTTATTTTTATTTTTTTTTGAAATATTTTTTCATTATTTTTTGAATATTTTGTCTTTATTTTTTTGTGAAGTTTTTTCAATTTTTTATAGAAAAATAATTATGAGACAAATATCGTATAACTATTGATTTATTTTTTTAATATAATATATTTATTATTTATATTATTTTTTGTTATTTTTGTTTATCATTACTTTTATTTCCTTAAAAAAATATAATTTTATATTGTTATTTATGAAAGTAATTTTGAATTTAAATTTCAATATACATTAAATTATATTCAATACATTAAATTTTTATAGGTGATAACTAATAAAATATATATTAGTACATGGTGAGAATGTAATGAATATGATTAAGGGGTTAATGTTTTTTAATGGAATTTTCAAAATGAAATATTCCATAAAATGGACCCTTTTTCTATCCAGGCATGAAATTTTTAAATCCGATAAAGTTGCGAAGTATAAAAAATAAAAGATCATTTATTTTTTAGAGGTTTAAAACTGAGTTAAAATCCTTATATTTTACTTGGTGAAATGGGGTAGAATTCAAGATATAATGATGATGAAGAATATAAAGATGTCAATTTTGATTAAGTTAATGAAAGGATTCATAGTATTGATGTGGAATCAATTGAGAAAACACTAACAATCAAGTTCCTATATGGTGTTGATAAAAATAATTATATCCCTATTGTTTGAAATTTTTGATTTTATCAATAGAATTATGATTAGTTAAATTGAAAACTATGAATGGACGAAGTGATAATAGTTTTATAGAGTTGCTACAACTATTGAAATGAAAACATCACAAATACAATAATTTTCCAGATTCATATTATAATAAAAAAATATTATGCCTAATAAGATTGTTATACAAGAAGATACATTCCTTCCATAATAAAAAGGTGTTATATATGATGAAATACGAAGGATTGTTTTAGTGTCCAAAATATGGGACATCATGGTATAAGTTAAATGTGAAGGATTTATTTTCCCTAATTCCTCAACCAAATTTTATTATTGAATTCAATATTAATGTAAGTTATACATGTAACAAAAATGTTTTGTACATTCATTGTATTTTATGATAGGGTGGTGTAACATCTTAACCCAAGTGCCACATACTAGTTCCCTGAGCCAGTTCACCACATGACCTCAAGGATATATCCTTGTATGACATAGTCTATCAACGAGCAGTGAGAGTGTAACATGAAACTTAGGAATACTATATCCAATTTATTAAATAAATATAATATATGAAATAAATATATCAATAGTCAAGAAAATAATAAACAATAACTAATAAGGTCCATGCATCAGATAATAAAATCTCAAAATAGGGAAATTGACCATAAACCAAAACAATAAATATGTCATTCCATGTATGTGTAAAGTGTTGACTAAAAACCCAAAATAAGGACACATTGAAAATGCCCAAAAGGGTCTTAAAATCATGTTAAGTCCCCTAATCCATGATCCTTTTTAAATCCCAACTTATCCATCCAGTATAGTGAATTTACCCTTATCCAAATTTGTAAACATGAATTATACCCAGTTACCAATCAGTGGCCTTAGTAGGATGTGAGTGAAACATATTATCCCACCACCAACAATGTCTAAATTAATATCCAGTCTATAAAATTGTATGAAGTATCATAAGGAATAATAAACATTTCAATAATAATTGAATGTGTTTCAATTTTTTAATATTATTTAATTAACTGCATTGGCCATCATATTCTTGGTGAAACCCAAGTCAATCATACATTCTTTGGCCCCTATCAGATTCTGAACCATCTATCATAGAATCAACACTTTAATACACAAGTGACTTCATTATCACTCTGTTCAATATTCATTTTAGTGCTTTAGAGCATCACTCCAAGTACCA
This sequence comes from Viscum album, assembly GCA_963277665.1. Lineage (NCBI taxonomy): Eukaryota > Viridiplantae > Streptophyta > Magnoliopsida > Santalales > Viscaceae > Viscum > Viscum album. The sequence goes on from OY728138.1 coordinate 39,379,469, forward strand.
TATCATACATTATTGGAGCATTAGTCTAAAATCATTATCATGGGTACTTAGAATATTAGCTTGAAAAAAATCCCATGTACTTGGAGCATCATTTCATCACCAAAATCATGAGTACTTGGAGCATCAGTCTAGCACCAAAATCACTGGTACTTAGAGCATTAGTCCAACACCAGTTCCATTTTGTAAAATATAAAACATAGTACCATTTAATTTAAAATATTTACATTTAATATCATTCCAACCTTTTAGCAATATGAACATGTATTATTTTACCGTTTATCCCAATTACCATCAATTATCTCACATTTCATTAACACCTCCATGTTTAGATAAATATTCATTTATAAAAAAATTACATGATAAAAAAATTCACAAATGGTTTAATTGCATAAACCCACTATTTCTATGTTTTCATTCCACAATTATCAATTTAAGGAAATTAGAACACCCCATAGGTATCCAGTAAACCTTGTCTCATAAGATTCAATGGATACAATGGGATCTATTAAGGGTCTCACAAGTTCATAGGGATTTAATTTAATTTTCTAATTTTAAGAATAATTTCACAATGTCACTATGAAATGATAAAATTAAAACACATTATCATCATAACAAATATGGTAATTATCATGTAGACCACCTACCTTAGGGTCAGTGATAAATTCTTCCAAATCATGTCCCTTGATTCAATGTAGAATGGCTGAAAAAACAACAGTAAAGATGATATTGGATCAAAAACTCTAATCAATATCCAACAAAACATGATCCATTAAAACCTTTATCAGTACCATTAATAGTATAAGGATTAAATAATCTCTAAATGGTGAGAAATATGGTAGATAGAGAACCTAAATTAAGGAATATATCAGAGACCAAATAGGATTCAATTTCATTCACTTGATATTTTATTCACAAGAGTAGATGTTTATGGAGCCTATGAATCCTCTTTAAATCCTCTACAAGTAAAGGAATTTGACTTAGGTTTAGTGTGGGTGACTAGGAAAAAACTCGGGGTCTAAAAATTTTTAATTAAAATTTCAAGGGTTTAATAGTATATCCACATGTTTTCTTGGACATGCTACATGGTTTGACAAACTATGTTATCTAACTATGCACCCCTACCATCTGGGGGGCTTGGTTTCTCATAAGTCAGTTCATAGTTTTTTAAATCATTCACCAACCATGTAAACCCCAACTATCCTAGGTTTCATGGTTTTTTGGGGGAGTTTGTATAGTTTGGGATAACCATGTCCAAACTATGCACTACCCACCCCCCCCCCCCCATTTGTTTTATAAAACATGCTTGAACATACCCATGATAGGACCCAATGAAAAGGAGATTAAAAAAAAGGAAAAAAGAAACCTAAAATGAGTAACAAAAGGTCTTGATAAAGTTTGGAATCTTATAATCTCTCTACTTTAGGGAAACTTGTCCTCAAGATGCACTCCCAACAACCACTAACCTTTCCTGGTGAAAATACCAGACCACTTGGCCCACATATCTACATCTCTTTCCAATGTTTCTTATTCAACATGACCATGATACCATAGAAATTATACAAAAGGCATGTTATTTCCCAAAAAATCTTCCTCATTACAATCTACAACACGAATCCACTTCTCCTCAATGGACTCATTTGCCTCGATCTCAACATCATAAACATTGATCATACAAGAAGGGTTAGGGTGATATTATCCAAGATGTGACACATGGAATACCTCATATATATCACTATACCAATTTTTAAGATTCAAACTATATGCCACCATTTTTATGCTCTCTACAATCTAAAATTTTCTGAAAAACCTGGGTGTTGAATTTCCCTAATTCTGAATCCAATAGTGACCCAATACTGGTGGAACCCAAAGGAATACCTGGTCACTCACTATAAATTCAAGAGGTCGATGATGTTGATCATCATAATGAGTCTATCCAATATTCACTATATCCATATGTTTCTAAATCAACTAAACCAATTCCAATATCTCCTACATGAGACTCTGTACCAATAACTTGGACTCACCCACCTCCATCCAACATAAAGGTGGTCTTCATGTCCTACCATAGAGTGCCTCATATGGTGACATTCGAATAATCACCTGATAACTATTGTAATAGGTGATATCAACTAGTTCTATGTACTTCTCCCCAAAACCACCAATGTTTAGAATGAATGCCTACAACTTGTCCTCTAACACCTAAATACTATTTTCCCATTTCACTTTTGTATGTGGGTGACAAGTTGTTCTCAGAAACACCTAAGCACCAAGAAATTTTTTCAATAATTTCCATTAGAATAAAGAAAAACAAGGATCATGATCAAAAAATATACTTGGAATAACCCCATAACAAAACAATATCTCTTAAACATATTAGTTTTCCAACTAATTAACCATGAAATTTTCTTGGATTGGCAAGAAATGGACCCCTTTTTTCAACAAGTCCACATTCACCCATATCCCATAATTATTTTGAGGGGTCCTCAGAAGGCCTTCCAAAAGGTTAATGGTGAAATCATCCAATTTATAATCCAAAATGTGAAAAGGTCATAGAAGCCTGATTGGATGATGATTCCCAACATTCACTTACTGACACGTTTATCATTGTGTAACAAAACATACAATTTCATTTTTCATTCTTAGACACCAATACTCTCTCTGAATATATTCATTAAACTAGGGTGAACCATCCAATTTGATGCATGAAAATTATGCATCATCTCTTCCCTCATACAAGTGGGAATAACAGCACAATCATGAACATAGATGATATCATCTTCATCTGTAGTCAAATCGGGAGGTGTTTCCCTACCTTCAAAACTGTCCCTTGAATCCAGAAACCCCCAATCCTAATATTTTCATTCCTTAATCTTGGTGAAAAGTGTATGATCCATGGATAAGGGCACAAGATCCATCTATTCCCACTCTTATTGAACATTCATGTTCATATCAGCCTGCAAATACCTTATCTTCCACTCAGAACTAGACTCATTGACTTCTTGAATCAGTCCATTTTTTATTAATGTGCCAGAAACACTGTTTCCTTTCCATGGTATATATGTTATCTCAAAAAGAAGTTATTTCTTATACTTAACCCATATTCACATTGAAATGGATTAATTTCGTTGACATTCTTTCTTCAAAGTGTTATATCATAACACATGTCTATCGTGAGTCCAACCGACTTGTCGATGGACTTGCAAATATGGGAATATTTGATGATTCTGGCACTCGTCTATCCAGCATCATAGGTGATATTATCACTATTATCTAAAGGGAAAAATCTAAATTTCCTTCTTTTTGACTCTTGTAACTCTTTTTTATCATTAATCAAGATTTGATGCTTACTCTTTTAAAAAAAATCTTAGTGTACTCAAGACAATTTCAAGATGTTTGGAATGATCATTGTGATTCTAGGAATTCATCAATATTTATTCAATGAAAAAAATGAGCCATGTAAAGGTATCAGATTCAGTTCATTATGTCCATAAACACGTCAGGAGTGTTTATCAATTTGAACAGCATTACCACGAACTTAGGTAGGCCATACCAGCTCTAGGAAGTAGTATATGGTGTATCAGAAGGTCTCACTCTTAATTTATGATACCCTATACTCAAATTGACCTTTGAGAACACACAATAACCCCTTAGTTAGTCAAAAAGATCATTAATACATGGAAGAGAATACCAATTATTAAGTATTATCCTATATAACATCTCGTAGTCGATAGACAAGCTCAAAATACCCTCATATTTCTTAAAAAACAAGACTAGATAACCCCATAGTAATGTACATGAATATAAAAATCCATTACAAATCAATTATTCCATCTGAGCCTTAATATCTTAATGATTTTCCGGTTCCATTCTATAAGGATAAAATGAAACTGGTTTAGCACTATGAATTAACTCAATCATAAAGTCGACATCTTTGTAAGGTGGAATACCTGATATTTCCTTTGGAAACACCTCTTGAAACTGATCCAATATGGGTGTGATGAAATTTTTCTTCAGACCCCCATCATTCAATAAAAGACTCTCTACCTAGGCAGTGAGCTCCCCTAATTGCTATTGAATATTCCCTGAATGTCCTACCTAAATTTCTTATTCTCCATGATGATCAAATATATCACACTCAGGATATGTGAAGGTTACTCTCCTAGGGTTATAATCCACATGGTCTTGGTAAGATTACATCAATTCCATACCAAAAACCAATTCAAAACCTGACATCTCAAGTATGTACATATCCTGAGGAGAATAATACCCCCAACCTCAATTGAACAACCCTTTCATAGATAGAATCCTTAGAACATACACATAACGGGGTGTTTATTGTCAAAACCCCACACAAAAACTCCATCATTTTCCCCAAAACATCCAAAATATGTGAATATATTAAAGAATGTGAAGCTTCTATATCAAATAAAGTTCTAGAAAGAATAAAATATATTAGAATTGTTCCCCTAACTCTCATCGTCCTTGAATCAATATAAACAAGCTTTGGATGAACTCCATGAAACTAATCTATCCCCCTACCCTATGATCCAGTGTGAGTCCCTTTTACTACAGTTCTCTTCTAATTTCTATTCTCTTTTCCTGAAGTAACAGATCGCCACCCCGATGGACATGTATAGTAGAATTCTGATTTCCCGACTAGTATGGGGTAGAAGAACCAATTCCAGTGCTCTAGGTCAGTATAGGTCATCCATCAATTTCCATCCTTCAATGGTTTCTACAGAAACTATACAAGTGTCCCATCCTATTACATTCTAGCCACTCCTTAGGCATTTTGGAAAATTGGTTGTGAATGTGACTCATCCTATTACACTAATGGAAAAAACACTCCATCACTCCACTAGGTAACTAATACTTTCCCTAGGATAATCTTACATCCACTTCTATAGTAAAGGTTCTCAAAACTACACTTCTTAACCTCTGAATATGTACCTCTTGGTCATCCAGCTGAAGCCAGCTATCCTACACTATAATCCTCCTTCATGATCCCCATATAAATGTGAGACTGATTCCCTGCCTCAGTAATATTCTTCAATTGGAAAATATTAATCTAGGATGTAATATCACAATTAATTTTTTCTTGAAAAAATCTCACCACATATGCCCCATCTCCTAATAGTGATGGGATAAAGCTCTACAAGTTGGTGAAGCAGCTAGCATATCCCATAACTGACATTCTTCCCTAGGTCAACTACATAAACTCTATCACCCACTCTTATCTTAATTTCTCTAGGTAAAGGTTTTCTAAGAATATCTTCTGGAAGTCCAGCAATATCATTCCCTCCAACTACTCCTCTCAAGACAAAATATCCAACTAGTGCTTCACTGGTCATCATAATATATAAGATGATAATTTGATTTTATTTCTCTGAATGAGTCTCTAAAAGGGCCAATATTTTTTTGGCTAGAATCAATCCAAATCTCAACTACCATTGGTCTACCCTCTCCATTGAACATTGGTGAGTGTAATAGCTAGAACCCCCAGGTTAGATCAAACATATTCCACATATCCCACCCTATGTCTCTTTCCATGAACATCATAAAGCGAGTGAAGTTCACATGGAACATATGTTTCACCCCTTCACCAAAAACTATCATGGACTCCTGTCCCACTGCTGGAGGCACCTTTCCAGTAATTTCTTCATATCATCTCAGAAACAAAATTCTTCATTAAGGTATGCCTTTATAATTCCAAGCACACATATCATAACACATAACACATCATTAAAACATTTTCACAAGATTGGTTCACATATATCCAAAAAATTTGATTTGGAATACACTTCCCCATGGTCAAAACTGTTACAATATCGCTACCCTCTGTAGGTTTCTGGTGTAGTGGAAGCATGTGATAGGTAGATCACAACTTATCTTTGTTTCATAATCGATGAAAAATACTAGATCTATATGATGATGAACATCATGATCCATGTAATTGAATAAAAGAAAAAGACAATGGATAATTACATGAGCACTAGAGTGAAGATCATCACATATTATTTATAACTAATTTGATTAAATAAAAACCAACCTTTAAGAAATTATTTCTTCATTGATGAATCTAGTGACAGATATGAGGTCCACCATCATTGTGTTATAGAAACCAAGTGTATATTTCTTTTAGTGGTGATCCATATATGTTTCATGAATCTCCATACTTTGTTAAAGAAATCTTTGGGTGCTAGCATGATAGATCCTTGTGTTGGAGTCATCCACATTTGATCACTCTGAGAACTAATTCAAAAGTGTTCATCTTGATCTAGTGGAGGATAATTTCCCTCCATTCTTTGGATCATTATAGGAAAAGGGATATTTCAAGGATTAATAGGATTCTCCAAATTCATTGTGCACAACCAAGATAAATTAATTTTCTCTCTTGAGAAAATAACATAATTTTGAATTTATATTACTAGGGTTAAAATAAAATAATTTCAGAAGTTTTCTTAATTATTTATTTAATCCTTGAAAAACCCTATGTCAAAAAATAATAATATTATTATCATTTTTCGACATGCGCTTAACTTGAGAATTAAAATTAAATAATATTCAACATTTATTATTTATCACCTGAACATTTGACTTGGTCCTCCATTCCTCGACAACCTTTCTTGATCTTTGAATAATGTTTATTTATTTATTAAATAAATATCACTTCATTATTCTCCAAAAAATAAAAAAATATTATATTCACTAAATAGAAAATAAATATTTATTAAATATTCCACTCACATTATATTCTTTTGAATAATTGGTGATGAAATATATGCAATCATGAACACATGATAATCATTAAACCATGTCCAATAATAATATTTATTATACTTGTTAACTAATAACTAATAATATATCTTTTAACTATGATTTTTGATACACTTAGTGTGTTACCCTCTATGCCACTTTCTCCGTGGCATTAGATGAAGTAGACTAAATTCCAAGGGTATTGTATAGAAAAACTCCGAGTCACCCATAGAGAAATAATTTATAACTTCAATGACATGTTACATCATACGGACTCTGACTTTGTAATATGATCACTTTATCATGATATCTCTAATCATGCATGTTGCATGCCAGTTCCATCAACCTATTTTCTCACTTTCACTTTATTTGATTTTCTGGAAATTGAACTTAACCATGGAATAACATGGTCATGGATTCATTTAGGATATATAATTTCCATAAAAGGGCATAAGATGTCAACATCAGTTAAAATATAAGGGGAAAACCCTTTCTTGCATTATTCATTATTGAAATATTACTCATGACAAACCCAACATATTCTATCATGCCGAAAACCTGTATCTTTGTAGTTTTTAACAATACATCTAATTTTATGGCTCATAAAACTCATTATTAATAATCTTAAATTCTAAGGACCAATACACCTATCTTAAAATAAGAATATCTAATGACACATAGAAATGTGGATTCCATATTTTCAGGTCTTATTCTCATAATATCCTACTAGATATTACCAAGGTAATACATAATGAGAAGGTTCCTCAAATTACTATGAGTCTCTGCCTCTGATAGCTTGTATCACTTGTGTCCCTCAAATGATATCATCTAGATATAAAACATATATTCAATAACAGTTTCATAGCACTTCTGGATTCTCATCTTAGTGGGGAACTACTATGACCTTTTAGTGTCATGACTACTCTTCGAACATTATCTCATACTATGTCACACAAAAGAACAATCATGATGTGATAAGTAGTCTATGAATATTCAAAACCATCAACATATGTTACCATAATGTACATAGAAGAAGGTTCTTGGGAACCGACTCCAATAGACTCCCACTTTCACTAGATTTAACTGCTAACAATTTTCAGTCCACTACCTCTCACATGATACTCATACTTCTTCTGAGATAGGCCTTTATTCAAGGGGTTTACCATGTTCTCTTATGTGGGTAATATTATTACTATAACTTCTCCCCTCTGATATAAATCCTTTAATATGTGATACTTTAAAATTATATGCTATGTCTGTTGGTGTGGCCTTGGATCTTTTGGAAGAGAAACTGCTACAACATTATCACAATGCAATGTGATAGGCTCTTACAGATAGGTACAAAATCAAGCTACTGGAAAAAATTAGAAATCCATATGTCTTAATTTTCTACATTAGAATCTTGTATATACTCAAAATACACTATAGATTTAGAAACAACTATCTGTTTTGAACATTTCTAGCTCAAAACTCATCTATTGATACATAAAATATATATTGACTATAAATTCAGGTCATTAAAATTTATCTGAGAACTATCTTTAGTATAACCCCTGATGAACAGCTTCTCATCTCCTCCATACACCAGGAACATACCCTTAATCCTTCTCAGATACTTAAGGATAGCCTTAACTACAGTCCAATGTTGTTCTCCTTGATCGGGTTCATATCTTCCTACCATACTCAATGCATAGTCAACATGAATTAAAGTACATAACATGGCATACATAATTGATCCTATCTCTAAATAATATGGTATCTTACTCATTCTATCTTTTTCATGTTGTGTCTGAGGACACATTTTCTTAGAAATATGTAAGCCATGTGACACTCAAAACCAATCCCCTATAGGATTTTCCAAAATCAGATCTCTTTAGTATCTGGTCAATATATGTAATTTGACTTAGTCCAAGTAGCCTCTTGGATATATAACAAATGATCTTGATCCCCGAAATATAGGCTTCTTTACGTAAGTCCTTTGTGTTGGAACACTTTTTTTACCAATCCTTAACTGATTGTAGGACCAGTTTGTCATTTCAAATCACTAATATGCCATCAACATATACTATTAGGATAAGGACTTCATTCTCACTAAACCTATTGTAAACCCATAGCTCACATTCATTCTTAATGAACCCAAATTCATTTATAGATTCATCATATTGAATGTTAAATGACCGGGACATTTTCTTCAATCCATAAATGGATCGATGTAACTTGAAAATCCTGAGGGAATAACCTAGAGCCAAAAAACCTTTCAGTTTTGTCATTTAGACATCAACCTAAAGGTTCCCATTAAGGAATGAAGTTTTGACATTCGTCTACCAAATATCATAATCATGGTAAGCTAATATAGCAAGTATAATTATGATGGATTTAAATATAAAAACTGGTGAAAATTTTTCATTGTAGTTAATTCCTTGATGTTTTTTAGACCCTTTAGCCACTATCCTTGCTTTTTAGGTATTTACTTTACCTTCAATGTCCAGTTTCCTCTGGAATTCATATTTTAACCCTATGGGATTTACATCAACTAGAGAATTGAACCAAACCCAAACATGGATCTGATATATGGAATACATTTCAGAATTCATGGCCTCTTTCCATATTGTAGATTTTGTGATCTCTACTTCCTCTTTATAGGAGATAGGTTCATCATTGTCATCCAATAATGAGTCTCCATCTTCGGTGACTAGAAAAACACATCTCTCTAGTTTTCTTACCTCTCGTATACTCCTACACAGTACTTGTGTTTCAAGAACTACTTATTCCATGGGGACATGTGGAATCTATTCTTATTCAAAATCTTTTGTATCTTGAGCATCAGATTCATTGAAGTCAATATTTCTCCTACTATCTTTTTTAGTAAGTTCTCCCTCTCAATAAAGATGGCTTGTATAGCGATATTCACTTTCTTATCTAAGGTGTTGTATAGGTAGTATCCCATGGTTTCCTTGGGAAACCTTATAAAAATAAACCTCATGCTATGGGGTTCTAGTTTGTTTCCTAACAAGGCCTTAACAAATGCCTCACAACCCCATACATGTGTATTCGAAAAAATAGGTTTCTATCCACCCCATATATTGAAGGGAAATCTATTTTCCAATTTAGTTGGAACTCTGTTTAATGTGTATGTCACAGTTTGTAATGCATATCCATAAAAGGATAATGTAAGATCTACATGAATCATTTTAAACCTTACCATTTCTAACAAGTTATGGTTCCTCTTTTAAATAACACCATTCTACTGTGGTGTATAAGGTGGAGTGATTTGATATAGAATCTCAAACTCTCATAAAAATTCAATGAACTCTTTGTTAATATATTCACCTCCTTGATCTAATTGAAGCCTCTTTATCTTCTTACCATGTTGATTCTCTACTTCAATTCTTGAATTCCTTGAATTTCTCAAACTCAAACTTATACCTCATTAAGTAGATATAGCCATATCTACTCAAGTCATCAATAAAATTAATGAAGTAAGAATATCCACCTCTAGCTTCTATCGAAAATTGTAACACCCGAGACTTTTATGTTATATAAATCATAAAAGGAATCTTTTTTTACACACAACACTTTCTTGGATTGCTTTGCACGAAATCATGACCTTCCTCGATAGCTTGCGTCGTACGCAATACCGAGTTTCACTAAACAATGATATGCTATTAAAATATTATTAAAACTAGGCGTTATGGATAGTAATAACCACTTTTTGAAATTTTATAAATTTTATTTTTCAAAATGGACTTCATTTTTGGATTCGTAATATCGAAATTAGCCTAGGGTGAAATTTTGGTTTTTTCTGAAAACTTTCAATTTTTGATGAACAGTGAAACCACTAAGTGGTAGTTAAAAAACTGAATTTTTCATAAAACTTAATTTTACCGCTTCTGTGAGTGGAATTTCAAAAATCCAAGAGACACGGTTGATGTCAGTAATTAAAATGTGTTTCAATGAGATGAAAATAATTTTTGGTGAATAGTAACTTTTTATTTTTATTTACCACGGTTAAAAGTAAATAGGGTAATTAAAGGGAAAAAATGATATTATTATTACCCTAACACATGTCCTAATTCTATTGGATAAGTGTAATTCGACCAAAAACAAACTTAGGAATAAAATATGACCATTTAGGCCCACTTGGATTAGATTAGGACATTTATTATTAATTTATTTAAAGAAGGGTTAAAATAGTTAAAATCAAAGTGTAATAAGTAAATGATTTTTAATATGGGGTTATACATAATATAAATTCCACTATAAATATTAATTAGAAAGCTAAAAATATTTCCTACATAATGGTATTTTATTTGTAATTTTTAGACATTAAATAATTTAATTTATTTATAACACAAAGATGATGCAGTAATTATCTTATTAATGAAATATTGACATAATTGATGTTATAAACACCAAAATAAATGTAATTTGACACTTTTTATGAATTTCACTAATTTTCTAAGTTAATATGACATGTTAGGATTTATTTAATTAACTTTGGTCGAAGTAATCATTCTGTTATGAGTTTCAAAAAAATCAACTATTGAATAGTGTCAAAATTGACATAAAATAGTTTTTAAAACAAATATTATATTATTAATTGTTATTTTATTCCTAAAAATATAAGGTTCGGAAAAATGACTTATATAAGGTTATATATATTAATAAAACACAACTTGGGGGTCTCTTGGAGGTATATGGTAAGTTTATTAACTATATAATATAAAAATACAAAGTGACAAGGTAAATGTCAATCTAATTAACTAAGAGTTAAAACTAAAAGATAAGGTTAATATAATGACCTAAACTTGTCTAAATTCTATTGGATGAGATTATTTCGACCCATCCCCACCTTATCCACGAAATAAATCAATTTTGAGCTATTTAAAACCGAACTTGACTTTATAATAAAATAATATTTTTTGTTATTCCAAAGGTGCCCCTCTCCTCCCTTATAAAATGGCACCTCCTCCCCCTCTTCCTCACACCACTTTGAGCCTTCAAGCTCGCCCAATCCCTGAAATTTTCTTCTCTCCACTTCCCTAGAAAAATCATAGAGGTTATTGTCTTCTTAAAAGACCTATTTTAGTGCCCTAAAAGGAGGTCTCAAAGAAGCACTTCAAAGAAGAGGTAATGTCCGTTACCGATTCTTTCATCTTTATTTCTTCTTCCACTTCTTTTTCTTTAGTTTTTTCATTATGAATTAATAACATAAGTATCACTTAAATACTGATATGTTATTATAAGTATGAAACAACTCTATTTCACCATCTATCCATCCTACGGAAAAATAAATCACCGCGCGTGCGTACCTACGGAATACCGTCTCCACGCCGTGGTGTAATCTATTTTCCACCACCACCTTACTTGGATGGGTATAATGGTGTAAATAATGACTATATATGACTATTATAAATTTATATTTATTCTGAAATAGTATAAATACACTCCAATACAATTCAACGATCATATGAATGATATCATCACTCGTGCGTACGTACGGAATACCATCTCCATGATGTGATGCGACTCGTTCCACATGATCTTCATTTCATAATGATTATATAAATGAATTGAATGAATGAATATGATATATATTACACAAATAACATTCTGGAAATGTGGTATCTATAACCTAAAGATAAGAATAAGAATTTATTCGACAAAACACGCATAAGAACAAAAAGTAATAAACACCCGAATAACAAGTAGTAATGGAATATTACTAATAATAAGCTAAGAATATGACCATATATGATATCATAAAAATAATTATGATTCTGTAATAATTCAATAACATTATTAAAATCATTATACAGGAGGTTCGGACACGTACAAAGCATATCGGACCAAAGGTAAGGGAAACATCACAATCTCATTTTTATCCAAGATTGTTTATACTTTGGTATTTACTGGGGTGTATTTTATCATACACATCCATGTTTCCTCAATATTTAATATTATTTATATCCACCTACAATTTTTTAAATCCAATTTTACCCTTCGGTGAGTTCTTAGTAAAGGATATGAAAGGAATCTTTTGTCGTTTTTCATACGAGGTACTTTTTGACTTTTCCAACAATGTTACGAGAAGAATGTTTTTTTAACTTATTCGGCATGAATGGATTTTTAAAACATTATTTCCAATAAGCTTACTTTACAAGTTTTCAAGTTTATTTGTAATCTACTTCTTTTAGTTTAAAATTTTATGACATGTTAAGAAAGGAAAAATGTTTTTGAAGTAGAAAGGATATTTTCCTCAAGAATGGAGTTCAAGTGTTTTATCAAAATTATTTTCCATATAAGATAATATAGGGTTCTGTTTCTATCCCTATTATTACATGGATTTGATTATGTTGTGATGGAAATATTTTTATGAATTCCTTTATCTTATATGAATTGTTTTATGATGTCATGTTTTTTAAGAATCCCATTTTTTACTACATGGGTTATGCAATGATGTATGATTTATGATTTTGTGGCACACATAAGAATGGTATCATTATGAGATGGGTGGGACCTATATCTCCCTCCAATTCATTGGGTAAAGATTTTATATCTCATGAGATAGACATGGTTGGAATGGTAGGTTATACCTGTTCAGTGAAACAGGACTGAAACGAGGGTGACTCAGTTCAGAAATAGACTTTGTCCACTAAGATAGTCTTGGCAATGAGTCTTGACTAATAAGAAATGATTCTCTATGATTATGTGTGTATGTCACAAAGTTTCATGTTTTAAGTTATGATTATTGGGATTACATTTCACTTCTATGATTTATCCCATGTTATGATATTATGATCTCTTTTCCAGGTAAAGATTTCCAAAAGTTATGTTCTTATGTATATGATGTGATTGATATTTCTTTTGTTTACCCCTACTGAGCATTTATGTTTTATTTCCCCAGGTCAGGAAGAAGGTTATTAAGTAGAATATGCCAAAAAGGGACTCTAGATATGATGAAATAAATGGGAGGCAAAGTAGATGCTTTATGAACCAGTTGTTTATGTTTCCCAGTTTCTAAAGACACTATACCTATACGGTCCTTTCTTGGTTTTGTTATATGTTGTAATAAGTGTGCTTCAATTCTGAAGTAAAAACAATGTATGTAAAGTATGGGTCATTATAGTTGGTATCAGAGGAAAGGTATAGTCAACATTTGGAAACTAGGATGTGAAAGCCTTAGTAAAAACCCTAAGGATAAGTCTAAGCATAGAACACAATATTAGTGTTTTAGAAATGGCCATGAATAACCTAGGATAAGACCTTAAGTGTGAAATTTTATTCTTGATTATGTGTTTTTCCTATTATAATTAGTGTTGCTCACACTATTCTTCTTGGTTTTAGTCAATGGCTGGAACCCGAAGGAACCGTGTTAATGTTGAATGCGACGGGCAATGCAATGATTGTACCCCTGAGCAACCAAACATTATGGGAGCTGGAATGGAAAATCTTGTAGCCATGCTCACACAACTTTCTCAAGCTATGAATCATGCAGGACTTCCAAACGAGCAAAGGAAGGAGCAACATTTTGTTGAATCCTTTATGAGACAGCGTCCACCTTCATTCAGCGGGTCTACTGATCCATTAGTTGCTGAACAATGGATTAGTACTACTGAAAAGATATTTTCAGTTCTTCAATGTTCTGAGCATGATAAATTCATCTTAGTAGTGTATCGTTTGGAAGGTGATGTTGATCAATGGTGGAATCTTATTAAGAATACGAGGCAAAGGGATGAAATTGAGTCCATGGAATGGGACGAGTTCAAGAACTTATTTTTCAATAAGTACTTCCCTCGTATTCTCCGAACAAAGATGGAGAAAGAGTTTCTTGAAATTAAGCAAAAGGATGATGAATCTGTTGGTACCTATGAATCAAATTTTACAAGACTTGCAACGTATGCTTCTGGTATTATTATCCAACCTGAGAGTAAGATCGATCGATTCTTTAGTGGTTTAAAACCAAGTCTTTGAAGGGCCTTAGCCATAAGGTACTTCAATAGCTACGAGGAAATCGTTCGATGTGCTCTCAAATTTGAGATGGAGATTGGAGTAACCCATCAGTCATATGGGTTTAATAAGAAGAGGAAAATGGAATTCAAAGGAAAATCTAAAGAGCACAGTGAAAAGAAGATGATCTTTCCCTTATGCTCAAAGTGTGGAAAGAAACATGGTGGGAGTTGTCTTAAAGGGACAAGTAAATGTTTCAAATGTGGAAAGGAAGGTCATCAGGAATTTGAATGCTGCAATGATGGGAAGAAGATGTCTAATGATGAAAACAAAGAAAGGGATACACAGAATGACCCTACTACACTTCAATGTTTCAAGTGCAAGGAGATGGGACATTATGCCAATAAATTCCCTAATCCAAGGGTTGATGATGATGGTCGACATCAACAAACTCTTAAGGCTAAAGACAAAGGAAATTCACATGCAATTTCTATCAGTGATGTGGAGTACGATAACGATGTGGTGAAAGGTACACTTACCATCCACTCTAAAGTAGAAAATGTTTTATTTGATTCTAGATCCACCCACTCCTTTATTTCTAAAGAATTTTCTAAGGGTATCATCGTATTACCTCAACAATTAGATGTTGAGTTAGCTGTGAGAACACCTAATGGCACAATAGTCGCATCAAAAGTTTATAATTCTTCTCCGATTGAAGTTTGTGGGAAAGTGCTTCCTGAAAATCTTATGATCCTTCCTATAGTGGAATTTGATGTGATTCTTAGCATGGATTGGCTTTCTCTACATGGATCTCATATCAATTGCCAAAGAAGGGAAGTCACATTTCATATTCCAGATCAATCTATGATCGTCTATCGATGCAAGGATGAACATAACCTTCCAGTGGAAATTTCTTCTATTTTATGGGTATTGATTCCACTAAATGAAGGTTATTTATCTCATGTGGTTGGTGAGAAACTCACGATTAAGAATATTCCCATTGTACGAGAGTTTTATGATGTCTTTCCGGATGAATTATCGGGTCTTCCACCGAATCGTGAAGTTGAGTTTTCAATAGAACTCATACCGGGTGCTTTGCCTATTTCAAAGACACCTTATAGAATGTCCCTAATTGAGTTGCAGGGATTGAAGAAGAAACTCCAAGAGAATCTTGATAAGGGGTTCATACGCCCTAGTGCGTCACCTTGGGGATCACCTGTTCTGTTTGTTAAGAAGAAAGATGGATCAATGAGACTCTGCATTGATTATCGAGAACATAACAAGATCACTATCAAGAACAAATATCCTCTCCCGTGCATTGATGACCTATTTGAACAACTACACGGAGCTCAATACTTTTCCAAGATTGATCTTCATTCAGGGTATCATCAATTAAGGGTCAAAAGGGAGGATATACCAAAGACGGCTTTCCGTACAAGGTATGGACACTATGGATTTATAGTGATGCCATTTGGTCTTACTAATGCCCCTGCTATCTTCATGGATCTAATGAATAAAGTCTTTAGAGACTATCTTGATCAGTTTGTGGTAGAATTTATAGATGATATTCCTGTCTATTCAAAGAGCAAGGAAGAACATGAAGATCACTTGAGAATTATATTGAAGACCCTGAGAAAGGAGAAGCTTTATACCAAATTTACCAAGTGTGAATTTTGGCATCAAAAAGTTGCATTTTTGGGACACATAATCTCAAAAGAGGGGATATCTGTGGATCCATCAAAAACAGAAGTTATCAAAAGACGGTCGAGACCAACAACAGTAACCAAGAACCGAAGTTTTCTTGGTTTGGCTGGATATTATCAACGTTTTGTGAAAGATTTTTCACAATTATCTAATCCACTCAACAAGTTGACATGGAAAGGAGTTAAGTTTGTATGGATGGAGGAATGTGAAGAGAATTTCAAGGAGTTGAAAAGAAGGTAATCCAGTACACCTGTGCTCACACTGCCTTGTAGTGGAGAAAGGTTTGTGATCTATAGTGATGCATCCAAGAAGGGATTGGGGTGTGTTCTTATGAAAAATGATATGGTGATAGATTATGCCTCACAACAGTTGAAAATACACGAGCAAAATTACCTAACTCATGATTTGGAGTTAGCTACGGTAATCTTTGCATTAAAGATTTGGAGGCATTATCTTTATGGAGAAATGTGTGAAATTTATACTGATCATAAAAGTTTAAATTATATTTTCACATAAAAGGAGCTGAATATGCGCCAAAGAAGATGGTTGGAGCCGATTAAGGATTATGACTGCTCAATCCATTACCACCCTGGGAAAGTAAAAAAGGTGGAAGATGCATTAAGTCGACAAGACCATGCTAGTTTATCCATGATGAGGATCACAAAAGATCCAATATTTATGGATTTACAAAGGATGGATCTTGGAATTATAATGGAAGGGGAAAAATCTTATCTTTCTGAAATGAATGTTCAACCATCTATACATGTGAAGATTAAAGAGGAACAAAAAGAAGATGTCGAGTTACAAAAGAAGGTGAGAAATATTCCTGAATTCAACCTTGATTGTGATGGGATAATAAAATTCAGGAATTGGGTTTGTGTTCCTCCCATCCCCGAATTAAAGAAGGTGCTGCTGGATGAGGCTCATAGTTCTTCATTCTCTATTCATCCTGGAAGCACGAAGATGTATAGGGACCTGAAAGAGTACTCATGGTGGGATGGCATGAAAAGAGATGTTGCTGAATATGTCTCTCGATGCTTGGTTTTTCAACAAGTTAAAGCTGAGAGACAGAAGTCTAAGGGGATGTTACAACCATTACCCATACCCGAATGGAAATGGGAAAACATCACTATGGACTTTGTCACAGGACTTCCTAAAACATCCAAAGGCAATAATTCTATCTGGGTCATAGTTGATCGTCTTACAAAGTCTGCACACTTCATTGCTATTAGAGAGGATTTCTCTCTAGATCAGCTTGCCAGGATATATGTAAAGGAAGTGGTAAGATTTCATGGAGTACCACTTTCTATTATATATGATCGGGATCCGAGGTTTACCTCGAAGTTCTGGCGAAGTCTTCAGCATACTCTGGATATAGAGTTGAGTTTCAGCACTGCTTATCATCCTCAGACAGACGGTCAGTCTGAGAGAACAATTCAAACTCTAGAAGATATGTTGAGAGCTTTCTCTATGGATTTAAAAGGTGGTTGGGATCAACACCTACCTTTGGTGGAATTTTATTATAATAATAGCTTTCACTCCAGTATTCAGATGGCTCCTTATGAAGCTCTCTATGGAAAGAAATGCAGGACTCCAACTTGCTGGGATGAAGTTGGGAAAAGAAAGCTATTAGGACCTGATCTCGATGATGAAATGGCAGAAAAGGTCAGATCTATTCAACAACACATAAGAGAAGCTCAGAGTCGACAGAAAAGTTATGCCGACAACCGAAGAAAATACCTAGAGTTTGAAGTGGGTGATAAAGTGTTCTTACGAATATCTCCCTAGAAGAGGGTTATGAGATTTGGAAAGAAGGGGAAGTTGAGCCATAGATATATCGGTCCTTTCGAAATACTGGATTGTGTTGGGAAGGTAGCTTACCAATTGGCACTTCCACTGAATCTCTCTCAAGTTCACGATTTGTTCCATGTATCTCTCCTGAGAAAGTACATACATTATCCTTCACATTTACTCAGCTCAGAAGTTGTACCGCTGGAGAAAGATCTTTCGTATGAAGAACAACCAATAGAGATTCTGGATCGTAGCGAAAAAGTCATATGAAGCAAGACCACTCAATTGGTGAATGCTTTATGGAGGAACTACCAATTAGAATAAGCTACATGGGAGCTTGAGGATATGATGAGGGAGAGGTATCCTCATCTGTTTGTTACAAAGTGACGAATTTCGAGGGCGAAATTCATTTTAAGGGGGGTAGAATGTAACATCCGAGAATTTTATGTTATATAAATCATCAGAGGAATCTTTTTCTACACACAACACTTGCTTGGCTTGCTTTTCACAAAATCGCGACCTTCCTCGATAGCCTGCGTCGTACGCAATACCGAGTTTCACTAAACAATGATATGCTATTAAAATATTATTAAAACTAGCCGTTATGAATAGTAATAACCACTTTTTGAAATTTTATAAATTTTATTTTTCAAAATGGACTTCATTTTTGGATTCGTAATATCGAAATTAGCCTAGGGTGAAATTTTGGTATTTTTCTGAAAACTTTCAATTTTTGATGAATAGTGAAACCACTAAGTGGTAGTTAAAAAAACTGAATTTTTCATAAAACTTAATTTTACCGCTTCTGTGAGTGGAATTTCAAAAATCCGAGAGACATTCTTGATGTCAGTAAGTAAAATGTGGTTCAATGAGATGAAAATAATTTTTGGTGAATAGTAACTTTTTACTTTTATTTACCACAATTAAAAGTAAATAGGGTAATTAAGGGTAAAAATGATATTATTATTACCCTAACACATGTCCTAATTCTATTGGATAAGTGTAATTCGACC
The DNA here is from genome assembly GCA_963277665.1 of Viscum album. NCBI lineage: Eukaryota > Viridiplantae > Streptophyta > Magnoliopsida > Santalales > Viscaceae > Viscum > Viscum album. The sequence continues at coordinate 39,398,683 of OY728138.1, forward strand.
AAAAATAAACTTAGGAATAAAATATAACCATTTAGTCCCACTTGGATTAGATTAGGACATTTATTATTAATTTATTTAAAGAAGGGTTAAAATAGATAAAATCAAAGTGTAATAAGTAAATCATTTTTAATATGAGGTTATACATACGATAAATTCGACTATAAATATTCATTAGAAAGATAAAGAGATTTACTACATAATGGTATTTTATTTTTAATTTTTATACATTAAATAATTTAATTTATTTATGACACAAAGATGATGCAGTAATTATCTTATTCATGAAATATTGACATAATTGATGTTATAAACACCAAAATAAATGCAATTTTACACTTTTTATGAATTCAAGTAATTTTCAAGGTTAATATGACATGTTAGGATTGATTTAATTAACTTTGGTCGAAGTAATAATTCTGTTATGAGTTTCAAAAAAATCAACTATTGAATAGTGTCAAAATTGACATAAAATGGTTTTTAAAACAAATATTATATTATTAATTGTTATTTTATTCCTAAAAATCTAAGGTTCATCCAAATGACTTATATAATGTTATATATATTAATTAAACACAACTTGGGGGTCTCTTGGATGTATATGGTATGTTTATTAACTATATAATATAAAAATACAAAGTGACAAGGTAAATGTCAATCTAATTAACTAAGAGTTAAAACTAAAAGATAAGGTTAATATAATGACCTAAACTTGTCTAAATTCTATTGTATGAGAGGATTTCGACCGAACCCCACTTTATCCTCGAAATAAATCAATTTGGAGCTATTTAAAACCGAACTTGACTTTATAATAAAATAATATTTTTAGTTATTCCAAAGGTGCCCCTCTCCTCCCTTATAAAAGGGAACCTCCTCCCCCTCTTCCTAACACCACTTTGAGCCTTCAAGCTCGGCCAAACCCTGACAATTTCTTCTCTCCACTTCCCTAGAAACATCCTATAGGTTCTGGTCTTCTTCAAAGACCTATTTTAGTGCCCTAAAAGGAGGTCTCAAAGAAGCACTTCAAAGAAGAGGTAATGTCCGTTACCGATTCTTTCATCTTTATTTCTTCTTCCACTTCTTCTTATTTAGTTGTTTCATTATGAAGTAATAACATAAGTATCACTTATATACTAATATGTTATTATAAATATGAAACAACTCTATTTCACCATCTATCCATCCTACGGAAAAAGAAATCACCGCGCGTGCGTACGTACGGAATACCGTCTCCACGCCGTGGTGTAATCTATTTTCCACCACCACCTTACTTGGATGGGTATAATGGTGTAAATAATGACTATATATGACTATTATAAAGTTATATTGATTCTGAAATAGTATACATACACTCCAGTACAATTCCATGATCATAGGGATGATATCATCACTCGTGCGTACGTACGGAATACCGTCTCCACGATGTGATGCGACTCATTCTACATGATCTTCATTTCATAATGATTATATAAATGAATTGAATGAATTAATATGATATATATTACACTAATAAAATTCTGGAAATGTGGTATCTATAACCTAAAGAGAAGAATAAGAATTTATTCGACAAAACACGCATAAGAAAAAAAGTAATAAACACCCGAATAACAAGTAGTAATGAAATATTACTAATAATAAGCTAAGAATATGACCATATATGATATCATAAAAATAATTATGATTCTGTAATAAGTCAATAACATTATTTAAATCATTATACAGGAGTTTCGGACACGTACAAAGCATATCGGACCAACGGTAAGGGAAATAACACAATCTCATTTTTATCCGAGATTGTTTATACTTTGGTATTTACTGGGGTGTATTTTATCATCCACATCCATGTTTCCTCAATATGTAATATTATTTCCATCCACCTACAATTGTTTAAATCCAATTTTACCGTTTGGTGAGTTTTTAGTAAAGGATATGAAAGGAATCTTTTGTCGTTTTTCATACGCGGTACTTTTTAACTTTTCTGACAAAGGTACGAGAAGAATGTTTTTTTAACTTATACGGCATGAATGGATTTTTAAAACATTATTTCCAAGAAGCTTACTTTACAAGTTTTCAAGTTTATTTTTAATCAACATCTTTTAGTTTAAAATTGTATGACATGTTAAGAAAGGAAAAATGTTTTTGAAGTAGAAATGATATTTTCCTCAAAAATGGAGTTCAAGTGTTTTATCAAAATTATTTTCCATCTAAGATAATATAGGGTTCTGTTTCTATCCCTATTATTACATGGATTTGATTATGTTGTGATGGAAATATTTTTATGAATTCCTTTATCTTATATGAATTGTTTTATGATGTCATGTTGTTTTAGAATCCCATTTTTTTCTACATGGCTTATGCAATGATGTATGATTTATGATTTTGTGGCACACATAAGAATGGTATCATTATGAGATGGGTGGGACCTATATCTCCCTCCAATGCATTGGGTAAAGATTTTATATCTCATGAGATAAGAATGGCTGGAATGGTAGGTTATACCGGTTCAGTGAAACAGGACTGAAACGAGGGTGACTCGGTTCGGAAATGGACTTTGTCCTCTAAGATATTCTTGGCAATGAGTCTTGACTAATAAGAAATGATTCTCTATGATTATGTTTGTATGCCATAAAGTTTCATGTTTTAAGTTATGATTATTGGGATTACATTTCACTTCTATGATTTATGCCATGTTATGATATTACGATCTCTTTTGCAGGTTATGATTTCCAAAAGTTATGTTCTTATGTATATGATGTGATTGATATTTCTTTTGTTTACCCTTACTGAGCATTTGAGCTCACCCTTTTGTATGTTTTATTTCCCCAGGTCAGGAAGAAAGTTATTAAGTAGAATATGCCAAAAAAGGGACTCTAGATATGATGAAATAAATGGGAGGCAAAGTAGATGCTTTATGAACCAGTTGTTTATGTTTCCCAGTTTCTAAAGACACTATACCTATACGGTCCTTTCTTGGTTTTGTTATATGTTGTAATAAGTGTGCTTCAATTCTGATGTAAAAACAATGTATGTAAAGTATGGGTCGTTATAAAAATGGTCAACACACATCAGTGTGTACCAATACTAGAAGCTCTATGTCCCTTTTACCCTATCCACTAAATGATGGTTTTTCCATTTCCCCTTATAAACAAGAATGTAGTCCATTAAGTAGTTTTATCTCAAAAGAGTCTAAATAACCATCTTGATAGAGCACTGTCAAATGATTCTCATTTACACGACCAAGGCAATGATGCCACAAATGGGTGTTATATGTGTCATGTGAACATGATTAGTTAACTATTCCCAAAACTTGGTTTCCATTATTTAATACATAAAGATCGTTATTTAAATCTTCCATACCATAACATATGTAGACCTTATAAAAGAAACAATTTTTTTCCAAAATTGAAAATGAACCAATCTACATATAGTCAAGATACATAAATCATTTTTTTGTAACTATAGGTACATAATAAAATTCATTCAAAACCAAAATCATTCTCATTAGAAATGATAGGTGGTAGTCACAAATGTCAAGAGCATCTAACCTCACACCATTAGTATCTCTCAGATCCACCTATCCTCTTGAAATCATTCTGAATCTACATTTATCCTTAATTTTTATACAGATGTGAGCCATAGAAGCTATATCTAATAGCCAATATATAGATATTGAAATATTTTAATCGATAAAAAAGTCACTTTTATATTTCCCTTACATATGGGTGAGGTTCCTCTACTAGTGTCCTGAATTACCACATTCAAAACATACTACCTCATTTTCTATTCCCTACCTCTGGATCTTTTTCTTCTTAGAAGGACAGTGCTCAGGATATTTAATTTTTTTATAATTCTATGGTAATTTTTTCATATTCATACTTTTCTTATTAACTATAAGTACTGAGGGTTTGTCATTCCCCTTATCATTACCACTTATCGAATTAAAGTATGATGTTCTGAGAGACACTTCTCGTTATTTTTCATATTATAATTAATAATAAATCTGGAGTAGGTCTTTGGAAGTGATAAAATTATGATATCTATATGCAACTCATCCATGAATTTAATCCCTAAGATGTATAGGCATTTAATGAATCCAATAAGATTAAATACATGAGTCCTAGTTGGCACAGACTCTCCTATATCAGTTGTGAACATAGAAATGGATATTTCATACCTATTATGTCTCACCTTCTATTGATAGGTATCCCGATGGTGATACATCATGCTATAGGAATCCATATCATCATGTTGCTTCAAAAGATCATTAAAAATGGATGATATCAGGAAACATTGAACATATATAGAATCATTTAGTTGTTTCTCATATAATTTAACTCTTCATCACTAGACTCATTTCTAGGATCTTTAGGAAAAGGTTTGTCCAATAAGTAAAATTTCCTTTCATGGAGAAGGATGACATGTAGGCACCTTTTCCATTCTAGTAAATTTGTTCCAGTGACAAGGTTTTTCATCTCAAGTATGGATTCAAATGATATGTTATATTTCATTTTAATATTGTTTATACAAAATAAGATAAGCATAATTTTAGCAATTTATCTGATAGAATTATGACAAATAATTAAATATTATATTTATTATTCTCTAACTATTTTATTGAAACCTAATAAACTTCACCAATGGATTTGGAATATCATGTTGCTTAAATATTCAAGTGGAAAAGATCCATATTCTCTTTCTCATTACCCCAACATTGGTTTGTCAAGAAAATTGAATGGTTTAGGTAGGCATCATAAATTCCAACTATATTAACTCATAGTTCATCAATTTTTTGAATGGACTCCCCAATCGTAAAACCCTTAAATTGGATTTCTTTAACAATTTCCTCTTAGTTACATAAGGTCATTATTTATCAGTCAAACCTTGATGTGAACTAAGTTATGTCAACCCAACACTTCTAGTTAAAATTCCCCAATAATTGAAAACACCCTAACTTGGGTTGGTCAAGAAGTTTAAATTATGGCTTGATTTTAAGAGAATTAATGGAAGGCTATACCAAATGAATATGTATAATTGAGGGATTTTATCCTTTTCTGCATAAATTTCTAATTATTATCTTTATCAAATTATTGTTAATATTTATTGGATTTACTTATGTGATTAACCATATCTTATATAGTATTTATCAATAATCCAACATATTTTAGTTTTATCTTGCATGCTTGTTAATCGCATTATATTATGTGATCGTGAAAAAAACATTCACAAAGAAATAACCATGAAACATTGTAGAAATAAAATAATAAATAGGTATGATCATTATCTTATACTAGTGGTTAGTTTATCTTGATTTTGATAAACTAACCTTTGACCTAGGGGAAAACACCTTGAAGCAATTAAGGTTTGTGTTGCAATATTCCACATATCCACCTATGTGTCTCCTTGGATTGGTTTGACCTCAAATTTGAACTTGAATTTCCTCCACTAGCTTGGGATTTCCATCCATTAAATATGAATTTCACTCACACACAGGTGCGGGGGAAAGGGGTTTACATAAAAGAGACCATGGGAACACAGGACCTACATAATAAAAGGAGAGAAGGTACACAAACCAATAATTTAATTTAATAATAAACTAAATGAGACCAATCACATACAATGTTCTGGTCTAACTCATGATCATCCAAATGCATTAAATTAATAATAATACTTTTATTCAATTGTTAATTGTTCTTATTTAAGAAAAATCACACATGAATCAATTAATTTTTATCTTTAATTAATCAATTATTCTTTCTTAATTATGATTTGAATTTCCTTGAGATTCTCATCAATCATAATTTTAAACAAATTTAGTAAATTCATTTAAAATTAATTTTTTACATAAATGTACCTTACAAGAAACACAGTGAATACTCGTCCAAATATACACAACATATATTATAATCATATACTATTTAGTCTTGTGACATAGGGAATACACGACTTATCATGTACTTTCAAGATGCATAGTATAAAAATAATGATTACAAGAATTACATGATTTTTCAGTCACATGTTATGCTTCAAAGAACCAAGATTAGCAACTGTAATATTAATCATACATGATATGCAGATCTAAAAATTACACGGATATTAATTAAACATTTATATATAAAAATATTAAAATCATATCACGTGGTGTGTTCTATAAATTTAATGACCACACACACGAACATGTCTCGAGGTTTATATAATATAATAAATAAATTTTAAATATGTGTAATTTGGTATAAGTACATGCCATGGACATCTGAGAACATGGAATGTATGACTCTCTATCCAAGGTACATGGCTAGGGAATTAGAAAGTAGATCATACCTTAGAAATTGGAGTGCATGGTGTTTCTAATGGTCTATATGTCGGGTGATCTTCGAATTACATGCTCACAAGTCAAGTAGGTCATGTATTTAAATACATAGCCCATTTTTTACTTAAAGGGACTACACGCCATGTACATGTTCTATACATCATGCACTCTATTTGACCATTCTCTTATATTTTTTGTTCAAAATAATGTGTATTTAAAGTGTGTAATTAATTCATCTGATCTTGAATTAATTTTTGAATCAATTATGTTGCATTGAATGCGAATACACGTCTTGTAAATCTAATTACACAATGTGGAGTCCTATGTTTTGCAGATAGAAACCTTCGCACTTCTGGATGAGTTCCTCGATTATATTTTAATTTTAAAATCAATCGTTTCAGTTAGATTTATGAAAAACAAAGGTGCAAGAACTAGATATCTCAATTCAGATAAAAAATAATGATTAAACATTAATTAGAAAACTAAATTGCATATGCGTAAATCTCTAACTATCTATAAATCATTATAAATAATTATGTGAATTCTCTAATACCACTTGTATATTTTGGGTGAAGTAGAAGAATGTGATGGGTGGTCCCAAACTTTTATTTTTTCCATAATTGATGATCAATCTGAGATATATACGAATTTGAATGTCATGGTCCATAGAATTGATTCAAAGAAATAGAAAATGGATAATTATGCTGGAACCACAGAGAGGGTTATCACGTATTATTTATAATTAATTTAAGTAAATAAAGAATTACCTTTAAGGAATTCTTTCTTAGTTGATGAATATGGTGACAGATCTGTAGTCAATCATTGTTTCATTGTATAAAAAAAGTGTATATTTCCTCTAATGGTGATCCACACATGTTCTAAGAATCTCCAGACGTCACTGAAGGAATCTCTAAGTGCTAGCACGGCAGATCCTGGCACTTGCGTCATCCTCCTTTGATCACTTTGAGAACCACTCCCAAATAATTCTCCTTAATCCAATAGAGGAGAATTTCTCTCCATTATTGGTATCATTCTTGGATAAGGGATCTCTCTAGGTTTGAGAGGATTTTCCAAATCCATTTTGCACAAACAAGATAAATTAATTGTCTTTTTTGAGAAAATAACATAATTTGGTATTTATAATTCTAGGGTTAAAATAAAATAATTACATAGTTACCATTAATTGTTTATTTAATTCTATAAAATCCCCATGTAAAATAATAATAATAATAATAATATCATTTCTTGACATGTGCTTTACTTGAAAATTAAAATTTAATATTATTCAATTAAATAATAATCAGCATTTATTCTTTCTCGTCATACCATTAAACTCAGTCCACCATTTCTACATAATATTTATCGATCCTTGAATAATTTCTATTTAATTATTAAATAAAAATCACTACATTATACTCTAATAAATAAATAAATATAATATTCACTAAATAGAAAATAATTTTTTATTAAATATTCCACTCACATTATATTCTCTCGAATAACTTTCGAGAGAATATATGTGATAAATATTACAAGAATAATTATTTTACCATGACTAGGAATAATATTTATTCAACTTGTTAAAGTAGAAATCGTAATATATTATTTAATTGAGATTCTAGATACACTTATTGTGTGACCCTTTAGGACTTTTTCTAAGTGGCACTGGGAAAATCTGCCTAAATTCCAAGGTTAACAACTAAAAATACGCCAAGGCACCCATATGGAAATAAGTTAATACTGCAATGACATGTTACCTCATACAAAATCTTACTATTTAATATAATCTCTTTATCTTGATATATCTAATCAAGATGGTGGCATACTAGTGCAATCAACTTATGTGCTCGATTTCCCTTTCTTTGAATTTTCAAAAATAAAACATTCTTATGTAACACCATGACCTTGGATTTATTTAGGGTATATCATTTCCATAAAATGGCCTAAGATATCAACTTCCATTAAAACATAAGGGACAAATATTTTCTCACATTTTTCATTAATTAAATATTACTTGCAACACAACCAACATATCCTACCTCAACGCGAATATCTATCATCACAGTTTTCATAAATAAATCTATGTGTGTGGTTCATAATACTACATAATAGTAATCTTTAAGTATAAGTACCAATATACACATCTGTAGATAGGAAAATCCAATGACACGTAAAAATGTGGATTCCCTACCGGTGGGTATCATTCTTGTAACATCACAGGTGAATAAAGAATATGACATTTTCATATTTATTAGTATTTTTAAATTAATTATTAATTTTACTTTAAAGGGGATTCTATGTTAGATGGAATACCTGATACACAACAACTGGTTATTTTGAAATTTTACGTTTCACACAACGTTGGGTCATACAGGAAAATAAAAATATAATATTATTATTTTAAATGGTAGTTAAGGCCTTGTTTTTTTATTGGTGGGATTGAACAGAACTAACTACAATATGATTATACATGTTTTTTAAATGTTTTTACATATATCCAATAAAAGTTAGAGGATTAAAATGTGAATAAATCTAATTTTAAGCATAATTTGCATTAAAAGGTTGATTTACCGCCTTTTGATTGAAAACCATATTTAAATGAAATTTTGGTTTCTTTGATATATTCTATTTGACAAAAGAAATTCTTCTTCAGAATCGGGACATCAAAATTCACTTTGGGTAAAATTTTGGTATTTTTCTGATAAAATTCCTTCTTTGAGGAATAGTGAAAAATACTATATTTTAATTTCAATATGATTTTTAATCTAATTTTTTATATGGTTATATTATCTTTTTAATTGATTTTTAAGTGTAATTAGATTATATTTTTACCATTTAATTCTATTTTTTTCATTGGAATTAATTTCACTTTGAAATTGGACATAAACAAGTGTCAATCTTTTGATAGATATTGTTTCTTAAAAATAAGCTATTTGTTTTGACAGTGGGAATTAATTTTAAATTATTTAAGGAAATTTATATGTTTTTAATTTTGTAAAATATTCATCATTTTTTAATTCGGAATATCAAATATAGCTTAGGCTGAATTTTTGGTATTTTTCTGAAAAAACTTCAATTTTTGATGAATAGTGAAACCACTAGGTAGTAGTTAAAAATTGTCTTTTTTATTTAAATGAAATTTTACCACTTTTTTAAATTTAATTTATAAAATTTGACATGAATTTTTGTTATTAGTAAGTAAAATGTGGTTCAATATGTTGAAAATAATTTTTTGGTGAATAGAAACTTCTTGCTTTTATTTACCGCGGTTAAAGGTAAATAGGGTAATTCATGGTAAAAAGAATATTATAATAATAACAAATTACTGTAACACTTGTTATATCCTTATTTGATGAATTATTTCTGACCATGGGCATCCTTGGGTCGATTTTGGGACCCTATGGAGCCACATGGGAGTGATAATAACACTTTAGATTAATTAATTTAAAGACAAAAATGACTTAACAAATATCTTTTAGTAAATTAATTTTTACATATGGTTATATAAGATAGATTTTAGACTATAAATATTAATTGGAAAGCTAAAAATATTTCCTACATCATCGTATTTTTTATAATTTTTAGACGTCAAATAAATTAAATTATTTATCACACAATAATGATGCAGTGTTTACATCATTAATAAATCATTTAAATAAATGAGATTATAAATATTAAAATAACATCCAAAATATATCCAATTTTTATTGGATAAATTTATTTCAACCATGAGTCATCTTATCTTCTACCTTAATGTGTTTTTGAACTTTTGAAACCTAAAATCATTATATAATAAAATAATATTTTGACACTTTTCTAAAGAACCCCTCCTCCCCCTTATAAAAAGCACTCACCTCTAAATCATTCTTCACACCTCTCATACCCCTTGGATCATCCAAAACCTACCCAAATAATCTCTCAAGATCCCTATCTTTTAACTAGAAGCCTTACCATAGGCATAAATCACTTCATGATGTCCTTTTGGTTCAAACCAAAGGGAGTTACCCGAATTAAAGGTAACGGTTACTCTTAAATTATTTTGTTTTATTTTGTTTTGTTTTACATATCCAACCCCCTAAAATCTTTTTATTACTTTATTTTATAAAAACACCAGTATCCTCAATATACTAGGTTGTTTTTATGAGAATTATTCTAACTACACTTACGAACTTCTCCGTCTAATGGGTAAAAACATATTGTTTCTGTGGACGGTGAACTACTGCCTCACGAAACGATGATTGTTCAAATATCTCCAACCGCCTCTCATGGTGGCCATTATCATGGAACATTATTTATATATTAAATATATTATATTTATATTGTTTCTATGATTCTTTATTTTTCATTTATAGAATATCTTTATGGTTTCCATAGTGTGTAAATTTGATAATCTCATTTGAGGAAGTGCGGACTACCGCACCCTCAAAGTGATATGACTCGTTCATGCATTATGTGGAACGTATAAAGGGTAGAGTTAATGAAATTATATATGATATTATACTATAATTATAATATACTTATTTATCATTAATTTTCCATTCCAATTAAATACAAAATAGAAATGGAAGTAGCGTTCATGCCTACGTACGGCTTACAGTCTCCATGGATGGTGCATTTCATTTCTTATCTCCAAATGTTATGTACTATTATAAATACTTGTATATACTGGATATATATTATATATATGATATCTAAATCATGAATATAATTCTGGATAAAATGATCTTTTGACCACATGAATAACTTGTAATTATAAGAAGTCCATTTTTGACTCAAATACCAAATATCGACAAAATGTCCATTAACATAAATGATTACATAATGTTTATAACATGGTAATAATTGATATAAAAGGAATAATAAACTTGAAAAAGGTTATTAATAAAGTATAAATTAACTTATGTTTATTATTCAGGAATAACAAGGAACAAACAAGTCAAGTCGGACACAAGGTAAGGGTTTTTTTATCTCACTTTTAATTTCGTGATATTTTCATTGTTCGCCACTTATTTATTGAATGTAGTGTATTCTGCACTACCATTTGATATATATTATCAGGATTTTCTATATGTTCATGGTATTTTTTGATTCATTTGGTGGTTATTATCTTTTGGTCAAATGACTCGATTGATTATAACGTGGTAAGGGATTTCTTATCTCACTTTTTTCCAGTGAGATTCATGCTATATTTGTCACTATTTCATTTGTGTGGTGTGCCTATTTCCCATGATTTGTACTCTCTGTATAATATAATTTCATTTATGGGTATTTAAATCTTCATTTCATTATTCTTCTTTCATGTGGTATATGTTTCATAAGTTTCCAAATCATTAAGGGAACTTTTTAACCCAAATCACATTCCTTAGGTTAATCTTCTTATTCATAATTATGTCATTATATAATTATGTGTGAAATCACAATTTGTTTATTTATGTTGTAATTTCCACTTCCCTTTTTGTTTATATACTTTTTATACACATAATAACTCCATTGATAAATTCATAAGTCATCGATATGAACATGATAACAGTAATTTTAACTCAATTTCCATTCATTGAGTTAAACATCCAAGTCATTGGTTTTGTCTTAAAAAGAATATGTGTGAATGTTATATGATTTATTTACACTGAATATCCAATAATATTGAGTGTATTTATATTTTTTTTATTATTATGTAATTGATTTATCCTTAATCTAAGGATACCATTATTAGTGAAATGTTTATATTTACACTGTTTTATGTGTTTTTACTTTATAATGGTACTTGGACATTTTATGGGTTGTTACGTGACAAACCAAATGACGGGTGGGGCCATGATAAACTAGGACTGGTGGTTACATTATAACCTCAAATGCATTGGGTATGGAAGTCGGTTGTATGGCTATTCCATTTAGTGATATGTGTGGAAGTCCGTCATATGGTTGTTCCATTTAACTATGTTTATTTCCCAAGTAACCGTTATATTTTATCTATTATTTATATGGGTTTTACGGTAATCTTTTGGTTACAAAAGAGTAAGCAATGATCTTTTATTTAGTGAAGGTTATTTACTACTTCATAAAGGATAAAAGTATTACTTATGATAAAGTATTCATGGTTTATTTATTTTTTTGAAAAACTAACAATTTTCCTTATTTATGTATCCATTACAGAGCTTTTTTCTCATCCCAAGTTTTTGAAAAAAAATTTACAGGACATGAAGTGGAATAGGGATAAGGATGTGATCAAGGAAAAGTCATGAAATCTAAAACATGGAACTAGAAATGTTTATTTTTAAGAGTTTATATTTTATGAAAAATGGATACTAGTTAGTAGTGTCTACTTGAAATATTCAAGTTGTTATGTAATAGTTATGGCCTAATTCTCTAAAACTCTAATCCTAAAAAAGATCGTCAATGTGAATTCTTGACATAATTAAATATTATGTAATGTTTAAGGTCAGGTCCTTATAATTGGTATCAGAGGTCAGTTTAGATAACTTTAGAGGTTAGGGTGTTATTTAATCATAAGTTACATAACCATAATGTTTAGCATATTGGAAAGAGTCAATGTTTTTTAGATAAATCGAATGAATTTAAGATAATATGAAAAATTATGTTTTAGTGTTTACCATCTTCATAAGATAATATATGATGATTTTACTGATATACTCACACTGACCTTTTTGTTTTTAGTCAATGGCTAGATCTAGTAGGCATCAAAGTTACAATGGATGTGACGAGTACTGGGATGGTTTTCTGAATGAGTAATTGAATGAAATGGGAGCTGAAATGATAACTCTTGTGGTTATTCTCAACCAAAAATATAGAGTAATGATTGACTACCTGAACCTTGGTGATTTTTATAAGGTATCATATATGCAAGAAATAAATCCCCACATAAGTTTAGGTAATAATCATAAAGGTATGTATATTCAAAAACCTATGTGTTAAAAATCTGGAGAGAAACACATAGGAAAATGTTTCAAAGGGACAAGAAGATGCTATAGATGTGGAAGTGAAGGTCCTAAAGCAAGAACCTTCCATAGAAAAAGGAAGCTTCTAGTTGACTCTATGAAAGGGAAAGAAGTTCATTCTGAGGGATCAATTGAATGTTTTAAATGTGGTGTGCATGGCCATAATACAAACAAACGTCTTATGAAGAAGTTTCAGGAATGAGATCACCAGGATCGTACAAATTTGTTTTATCAACACCAAATGCCATTCCGATTGAGGATGAAGAAACTGACAATGACCAATGAAAGGTATGGATTATTTCTTAACATATGTTTTGATATTATTGAATCATAGGATATGATTCATGATTTTTTTTGTAGGAATGAATTATTTTAGAATAAGTTGGAAAAATGGTTAATGGATGATGAAGAACGTTGAATGAGTAAGAAGTCAACATTTAAGGGATTCAAGAGTTATGGTAGACTTTGGGATGGTGAAATGGTTAAAGGTATTAAGGCTCTTTCGATCATGTGATTACATTAGAAGACTTTTTATAGTATATTTAACCCTGATGTTTGATATATGAAACTTTTATTCAAGGAATAATTATCTTTTCTATTGTGGATATAGTTATAAAGAACCATTTGGGTTTATATGATCCTTGAATTTGAGGTAATTATAGGTTGACAATTTTTGGGATGCAAAATAAAAGTTATTAGATAACATTTTTGGTTAAAATATGTTATGATTATTTTTGATGAATTTATATCTTTCTGGGAATGTTATAAAATTATATTGTTTTGGAAAAAGGACAACACGCCGACCGCGTGACAACCCATCGCGTCAGACAAATCTGTAGGAATCGAACCCATAACCAAAGTGCGACTTGGATTTATCACCTACCACTGGACTACGTGAAGTCCCTAGTTAGTATGAATAATTTCTTTTTTCTAGATGATTTTATAAATCAAGAATAAGTTAATTTAGGGTTATCTATGGAAATTATTAACCTATCTTGTAGAATATGTGACTAGGTTAGTTACTTTTCTATATGAGACTTTAAGAGTAACTGATGTTATTTGGAGATAAATGTTAAGATTTATCTTGGAAGACTATGTGATTAAATCCTTCTGAGGTTTGGGTTTCAATATTAGTTTGGATTAATTTGAATAATTTTATGGACAGTTGTTTATTGAATAGTCATTGTTGAACTTGGGATATTTTTTGACAAATTTTGGAGATTAAGAGTAGTTTTTCTTTTTGTAAAAGATTATCCTTTTTTGGTATTATCTGATCTTCTACTAACCAATTTTGGTTTTGGTTGATGTCAAAATATAGGGTAAATATATCGTTCATCTTTTTTAGATTATGTGATACTCAAGAAGTTTATTCTAGCACTTCAGGTGTGACCAAGTCATATTGAATACATACTGTTTGGAAAAAAGATGAGATTGTGGTAGAATTTTGTTAAAGGATACACTCTACATGACAAGTAAGTATATTTCCTTATGATCTTAGTCTAGTTATTAATAAAATTTATCAAATCTATAAAAAGGATCTTGAAGTAAAAAATTTATAATCACTCTTTTATCATTAGAATATTATCCAACAACAAATTTATGGTATTGTTGTTATTAAATTTCCATGATCAAGTTCTCTATCACTCTCTATTAATCTATGAGAGTTAGTTTCTCTTCCATATCCATGTTTTCATGGATTCTTAGTATCTATTGTATATGGTGACCTTTGTATATATCTTTATTTCGTTTAAAGTAACAGTTTTATTTACTTTTTCCTGATGCGGTACTTTCAATGATGTTTCCAAGCCCAATTTTAAAATTGAGAGGACGCAATTCCCAAAAGGGGGGATGGATGTAACCTCCCAGGTAAATAAAAAATATGAAAATTTCATATTTATTAATATTTGTAAATTTATTATTAATTTTACTTTAAATGGGATGCTATGTTCGATTGCCTACCTAATACACAACAACGGGTTACTTTGAAATCTTATATTGCACACAACATTGGGTTATACTAAAAAATAATAATATAATATTATTATTTTAAATGGTAGTTAATGCCTAGCTATTGTATTGGTTGGAATAAATAGAACTAACTACAATATGATTATGCATTTTTGTTAAATGTTTTTACATTTATCCAACTAAATTTAGAGTCTTAAAATGAGAATAAATATAATGTTAAGCATAATTTACTTTAAAAGGTTGATTTACTGCCTTTTAATGGAGTACCGTAGTTAAATAAAGTTTTGGTCACTTTTATATGTTATATCTAAAAAAATAAAATTCTTATTTAGAATTGTTACCTCAAAATTCACTTTGGGTAAATTGTTTGTATTTTTTGATAAAACTCATTTTTTGATGCATAGTGAAAAATATAGTATTTTAATTCAAATATGCTTTTTAATATAATATATTTATATGGTTATATTATCTTTTTAATTAATTTTAAAGTGTAATTATATTATATTTTTACCATTTAATCTAATGGTGATCATTTTAATTAATTTTACTTTAAAAGTGGACAAAAACAAGTGTCAATCTTTTGATATATCTTATTTCTTAAAAACATGTTATTGGTTTTGAAAATGAGAATTAATTTTAAATTAATTAATGAAACTTCTATGTTTTGAATTTTTGAAAATATAAATAATTTTTTAATTCATAATATCCAATATATCTTAGGCTATATTTTTTGTATTTTTCTGAAAAACGTCAATTTTTGATGAATAGTTAAACCACTAAGTAGTAGTTAAAAAACTAAATTTTTCATTTAAATGAAATTTTACCACTTCTGTGAATTGAATTTATAAAATTTGACATAAATGGTAGTAATTAGTAAGTAAAATTTGATTAAATAAGTTGAAAATAATTTTTTTGTGAGTAGTACCTTTTGACTATTATTTACCATAGTTAAAGGTAAATAGGGTAATTCGAGGTAAAAAAATATTATAATAGTACAAAATTACCTTAACACTTGTTATATCTTTATTTTATGAGTCATGTCCGACCATGGTAATCCTTGGGTCGATTTTAGGGACCCCATGGAGCCACTTGGGTGTGATAATGACACTTTAGATTAATTAATTTAATGTAAAGACAAAAATGACATAAACAAATATCTTTTATTAAATTAATTTTTAAATAAGGTTATATAAGTTATATTTTAGACTATAAATATTAATTGGAAAGATAAAAATATTTCCTACATCATGGTATTTTTTATAATTTTTATACTTGAAATAAATTAAATTATTTCTGTCCCAATAATGATGCAGTGTTTACCTCATTAATAAAACATTTAAATAAATAATATTATAAATATTAAAATAACATAAAAAACTGTCCAATTATTATTGGATGAATTTTCTTATACCATGAAACATATTATATTCTAACTTAATGAGTTTTGGACCTTTTGAAACCGAAAATCATTATATAATAAAATACTATTTTCACATTTTCCTAAAAAACCCCTCCTCTCCCTTATAGAAAGTCGTCACCTCAAACCCATTCTTCACACCTCTCCAGCCCCTTGGCTCATCCAAAACATGCCCAAATAATCTCTCAAGATCCCTCTATTCCACCTTTAAGCCTTAATATAGTCATAAGACACTTCAAGAAGTCATTTTGGTTCAAACCAAAGGGAGTTACCCGAATTAAAGGTAACTGATTCTCTTAAATTCTTTTGTTTTATTTTGTCTTATTTTACTTATAAAACCCCATAAACTCTTTTTATTAATTTATTTTATAACAAGAAAAGTATCCTCAATATACTAGGTTGTATTTTTGGGAAGTATTCGAACAAAACTTACACACACCTCCGTCTAATGGGTAAAGAACATACTAATTCTGTGGACGGCGAACTATTTCCTCACAAAACGATGATTGTTCAAATATATCCAACCACCTCTCATAGTGGACATTATGATGGAAATTAATTTATATATGATATATATTATATTTATATTGTTTATATTCTTATGTATTTTCCATTTATAGAATACCTTTATGGTTTCTATAGTGGGTAAAGATGATAATCTCATTTGAGGAAGTGCGGACTACCACCCCTCAAAGTGATATGACTCGTTCATGCCTTTTGTGGAACGTATAAAGGGTAGAGATAATGAAATTATATATGATATTATACTATAATTATAATAAAATTATGTATCATTAAGTTTCCCTTCCATTACAACATGAAAAAGAAATGTAAGTAGAATTTATGCGTACGTACAACTTACCATCTCCATGAACGGTGCATTTCATTTCTTATATCCAAATATTATGAATTATTATAAATACATGTTTAAACTGGATATATATGATATATATGATATCTAAATCATTAATATAATTTTGGATATAATGAACATTTTACCACATGAACAACTTGTAATTATAAGCAGTCCATTTTTGAATCAAAAACCAAATATTGACAAAACGACCATTATTAACTTAAATGATTACATAATGTTTATAACATATTAATAAGTGATAAAAAAGTAATAATAAATGTTAAAAATGTTCTTAATCAAGTATAAATTAACTTAAGTTTATTATCCAGGAATAATAAGTAACAAACAAGTCAAGTCAGGCACGAGGTAAGGGGTTTCTTATCTCACTTTTAATTACGTGATATTTTCATTGTTCGCCACTTATTTATTTCATGTGGTGTATTTTTTACTTCCATTTGATATATATTATCATCATTCTCTATATATTAGTGGTATTTTTTAATTAATTTGGTGGTTATTAACTTTTGGTGATACGACTCGGTTGATTACAATGTGGTAAGGGATTTCTTACCTCCCTTTTTTCCCGTAAGATTCATGTTGTATTTGTCACTATTTCCATTGTCTGGTGTATGTACTTCCCATGATTTGTACTCTTTGTGTAATATAATTTCATTTATGGGAATTTACATCTTCATTTAATTCTTCTTCTTTCATGTGGTATATGTTTTGTAAGTTACCAAATCGGTAAGGGAACTTTTTAACCCAAATCTCATTCCTTGGTTTAATCTCCTAATTCATAATTATATCATGCTATGATTATGTTTGGAATCACTGTTTGATTATTTATGTTGTAAATTCCACTCCCATTTTTTGGATATACTTTTTATACACATAATAACTTCATTGATAAACTCTCAATTCATCGATATGAACTTGATAAGAGTAATTTTAACTCAATTTCCATTCATTGAGTTAAACATTCAATTCATTGGTTTTGTCTTAAAAAGAATATGTGTGAATGTTATATGATTGATTTACACTGAATATCCAATAATATTGAGTGTATTTATATTTTTTTTCATTATTATGTAATTGATTTATCCTTAATCTAAGGATACCATTTTTATAAGGGATTTTATCTCAATTTACATTCCATTGAGACTTCATTGTTGTTATGCACCAATTCACCCTTATATGGTGTATATACTGTCCTTTGGCATATTATATCATGAATCCCTTTATTCTCATGATATTATAAAGTTCTGATTCAATTTTTTTCTTCAATTATTTGTATTCAAGAGTCTCTCATTTTGTTAAAAAATCTTTAACTAAAATATCGTTTTAAAGGTTTTTGATATTTATTCTTCTAAATATTTATCATTAATGTCTATGTTTTTAAAAAATAGTTTCAATGATTTATTTATATGGACATTAATGTTTTCAAATGATAATTTATTTAAAATTTTCAAAGTGGTATAGGACACAATGATTCAAAAATGTCTTTATTAATTGTTTTAAATGGTTCTGAAAATGGTTTGATTAGGCATTGATTATGTCAATATCTTGAAATGATATATTGTATTTTAAATATAGAAATGTTATTAGTGAAATGTTTATATTTACGATATTTTATGTGTTATGATTTTATAATGGTACTTGAACATTTGATGGGTCGTTACGTGATAAACCAAATGACAGGTGGGGCTGTGATAAACCAGGATGGGTGGTTACGTTATAACCTCCAATGAATTGGGTATGGAAGTCGGCCGTATGGATATTCCATTTAGTTATATGTATGGAAGTCGACCGTATGGTTATTCCATTTAATTATGTTTATGTCCAAAGTTACCTTTATATGTTATGTGTTATTTATATGGGTTTTATGGTAATATTTTGGTTACAAAAGGGTATGCAATGATCTTTTATTCAGTGAAGAGTATTTACTACTTAATAAAGGTGAAAAGTGTTAGTTATGATAAAGTATTCATGGTTTACTTTTTTTTTTGAAAAAATAATAGTTTTCCTAATTTGTGTATCCCTTACTGAGCTTTTTTCTCATCCCAATTTTCTGAAATTTTTTTCACAGGACGTGAAGTGGAATAGGGACAAGTATGTGATCAAGTAAAAGTCATGTTGTCTAAAACATGGAACTGGACATGTTTCTTTTTAAGATTTTATATTTTATGAAAAATTGATACTAAGTAGTAGTTTTTAGTAGTAATATTCAAGTTGTTATGTAATATTTATGCCCTAATTCTCTAAAACTCTAAACCGAAAAAGATCCTCGATGTGAATTCTTGACATAATTTAAGATTATGTAATGTTTAAGGCCAGGCCCTTATAGTTCTCATAATATCCTACTTAATATTATCAAGGACTTACACCATGAGAAGGTTTCTCAAAGTCCTATGAGTATCCACCCATAATATCCTATATCATTTGTATCTCCAAAATGATAGCAACTATATATAGAACATATATTCAAGAATAGAGTTGTTGAACTTTTAGGTTCTCATCATAGCAGGGAACTACTATAATCTTGTGGTGTGATAACTAATTTTGGGAAATTATCACATACTATGTCATGAAAAATAAAAATCACGATGTTATAAGTAGTATATTAATATATAAACCCATGAATGCATGTTATCATAAAGTACATATATGTAAGTTCTAGGGAACCAACTCCAACACCCTCAGCCATCCTTAACCTGGTTCATATCTAACACATGATGACAAAAAATTTTAATTTATATGATTTCTATTGGAAATCCTTTTGTAACCATTTAAAAATAATATGTACCAATATATTTTAACAATTATAAATTAATTACTATGAACCATTTCTCTAAAATCAAACAAGTAAAGAAGATCATTTTCTTGTTCCACATCTCACACATAAACTTCTTTTCCATGCATTCATAAAATAATGCTTGTCACATATATCCTTGAGTGCCTATAATGACACATACATACACAACACTCATTATATACAAGGGCATGATTAAAATATTATAAAACAATACAACAATACAACAAGTGAGTCATCCAAGGTTAAAAACATTCAATTATAATAGAAAACATTATTAACAAGAACCCCTCCCTAGGAACTTGGGTTTTCTCTCATACATGGGTTAGCTACTGCCATGAACAAGATAATTTCCATGTATGAAAACATCATATTCTAATATTTAATGTTGATAAATAAAAAAATAAATGAAATTAAAACATACTTTGATAACACTTTGTAATATCCTGAATTAGATGCCACATACTGGTTCTATGAGTCGGTTCTCCACAAGTCCTCAAGTGCATCTCCCCATATTCCATAGGCTTTAGAATAGCAGTGATAGTCTAATATGAAACTTGGGTAGACAATACCCCATTTATCAAAGAAAAAATAGTAGAAATAAATATATCTATAGTCAAGATAATAATAAGCAATTACCAACATGGACTTTGCATCACATAATAAAATCTCAAAATAGGGAAAGTGACCAGAAGGAAAAGAAATAAATATGTTATTCCATGTAATTGTAATGTGTTAACTAAAAACCCAAAACAAAAACACACTAACAACCCCCAAATGGGTCTTGATATATTTTTTGGTCCCCTATTCTATGTTCCTTCCTAAATCCAAACATATGCAAATAACATAGGGCCTTTTCCCTTATCATGATATACACACATGAAATCTACTCAAGTATCAATGGGTGTCCAAATTAAGGTATGAGTACAACTTAGTAGGCAATCATTAATATTATTTAAATAAATATAAATCCTATAATAGTATATGCAGTAATATGATAAATAATAAGTAGGTCAAGAAGAATTGGAAGGGTTTAAGATTTTTTTAATATTATTTAATTTGTCACATTAGCCCTCAGATTATCTATGACATTAGAGTCTTTCATACCTTCTTTATATAACATTGAAGTTTTAATCATATATCATATGTTGAACACTTTAATTCATAAGGTTTTTCATTATCATTATGTTCAAATTTCATTTCGGTACATTGGAGCGTCAGTCCAGGTACCATATCATGAATTCATGGAACATCAGTCTAGAATCATTTTCTCAGGATCTTAGAGCATCATCCTATCACAAAAAATAATGGGCATTTGGAGCATCATTCTATCACCAAAATCATGGGTACTTAGACCACCGGTATATCACCAAAATCATGGGTACTTAGAGCATTAGTCCATCACCAATTTCATTCCATTATTCACATATATCCAGGCTCAACATAAATGACCTTTTATCAAATATACAACACAGTACCATTTGATTTACAACATTTCCATTTAACATCATTTAAAACCTTTAGCAATATGAATAATTATTCTACAACCATTTAACCCACTTACCATTGATTATCTCACATCTCCTTAACACCTCCATGTTAATCCAAATAATCATTTATAACAAGTTAACATAATAAACACATTCATGAATGGTTTAATTTCATAAATCCTTCAATTCCCCCATTTTAATTCCATAATTATAATATCTTGGAAATTATAACACCCCTTTCATAGCCATTAAACATGGTCTCTAAATCTTCAACATATCCAACGAGATCCACGAAGGGTCTCCCAAATTCAAAGGGTTTAAATTCACTTTTCTAATTTTAAATGTAATTTATAAACATGGATATTCAATGATACAACTAAAAAACAAGTTCATAATCAAGACTATGGTAATTATATCATATATACCACCTACCATAGGGTTGTTGATGAACATATGCCAAACCTTGGCCCGTGATTCAATGTAAAATGTTTGAAACCACAATGAAGAAGATGATATAGGGTCAAACCATAGGATATGTAACGACCCAAAATTTCATTAATGGAAAATCCCTCTTGATCCAGTTAAATGTTTCTTTATGTTTTTATAAGATGTCAACTTCTTTAGTTTTACGTTAAGATTTGTGACCGTTACTTTTATAGCCGTTGAACATTGATCATCTGGGTAGTTTAAATATAAGGCTTTAACGAAACCATTTTTACTCAGACAAAGGAAGCGATGGCCTCATCCAGTAGAATTGCCCCTTACGAAGCCCATTTGTCGGAGCTCGGAAAGGAGGTGGCGTCTTTGGGCTTTGCCCTTGACCAAGCCCAAGCTGAGCTTCATCAAGTCAAGCTCGAACGTGATCGTCTACGGGAAAAATGGAAGTTGATAGAGATCACCACTCGAGCGATGTTATCCGAGCAACCCCAAGAGTCTGTCACCATCGCACACCTTACCCTTAGGTCTTATGCGGCTATTTTAAGGGGTTATGTAACAAATAAGTAGCACCATGTTCATGTACATTATTTTTGTATATAATAATGAATATAATTTCTAGTCATTTTTGATGCATTGTAATTAGTTTTTAAAGTACAAATGATGTTTTTAGTTATTATTTAATTAAGAATTATATTTTATTAAATTAAAGGATTTTTTAATTAAATAATATTTTAATAAAATATTATTATTAATATTAAATTAATTTTTATTAAATATAAATGATCTTATAATTTTATGAATGCAATTAAAATTTTTATTAAGGTTTGAAAGCCATTTCTGTCAAAACCCGTGAATTTTTTATAAATGTCGGTTTTTATTTTAAAAGTGCAAATTCACATATTTAGAAAATTATTTAGATAAAATAAATATTATTTTTGGAATCAGGACGTCGAAATTATCCAACGGTGAATTTTTCATAATTTTCTGAGACAGTCCAATTTTTGGGTAAAAATTAAATACCTTTTAAATATATAATGTGATTTATGACATCATAATGACCCAATGGTGATGTAATAAAATACCATAATCCTTAGGTTCGGCCAATATATGTTTTATCATTAAAATAATGAGGTTTTGGGTTTGTTTGAATCACTTTTCAAAGCATTAATGGAGCCCTCAAGACTTATTCAACACTTTGCCTTTTTAAATTAATTTCCATGGGAGTGTGACTCACCTCCACATAAGCAACCCTAATTTTTTAATAAGTTCGGACCTTGGCCTTGTAAAATATTGTTTTCCTCTCTCCTTTTCCAGAAACCATGGGCAAATACCATGGGATGGTTTGTGGTTTGGATTATTTTAATATAAGGGGTCCCAAACCTAAATAATAAAGAATTCTCTCACCTTTCCTATATAAACCCACCCAAGCTCCCACTTCCTCCTCACTCAAAGCCCTTGAAGTTCGTCCAACCTCTGCCCTACTCTCTCTAGAATCCTCTCAAGGTGCCCCAAGCTCCCAAGAAGCCTCTCACAAGCCTCTCTCTAGCCTTTGGAAGCACACTTCCAAGTAAGGGTTTTTTCTTCCTTTCTCTTTTTTTTGTCAATTTTCTTTAAGTTGTATTGCCCTTTTAATTTAATTTATGAATGTTGGGGTATGGTTTCTCACCTCCCCCATACTGCCCTCTTATTGTTTGAATGATGGGAGAACCCTTTCTCTCTCATTAAATGCCTCCCATGTACACCCGTTACTATGCCGAAATTCCGAAAGGAACTTCTCTCTCTTCTTTTATATTCAAGCAATACTTTTGTATCATGAATCTAAATTCCATTTCTGTTGTTGGGACATGTATATATATGATCTCCTTACTTTCCATTTCATGTAAATATGATGAGGAACCCCTTTCTCTCTCATCAACCTTTTTTATGAATTCTTATGTCACGCCGTTACGCTGCCGAAATCGCACCAATTTTCTAAGCCAATGTCTTTGTGTAGTGAATACCATGCCCATTTCTCCATCAAGGGTATTCACCTTTATGCACATATACGTATTGATTG
The DNA here is from genome assembly GCA_963277665.1 of Viscum album. NCBI lineage: Eukaryota > Viridiplantae > Streptophyta > Magnoliopsida > Santalales > Viscaceae > Viscum > Viscum album. Next base: position 39,422,977 of record OY728138.1, read on the forward strand.
TAAAGTTTCATGTATGAATTACACATTCCTTTATCGTGGAAGAAATGATTATGTTTTATGAATCCATGTTTTATGATCCATGTGGCACACTTATGCATGAAATGAAATGTTTAAGAAGGGTGCGCCCTGATAGCGCTCCAATGCATTGGGTAAAGTATAGTATCATGATACGTCATGTGCAATGAGTGTTGACTCATGCTAATTCAAGTGCAACGAGGGTTTACTCGTGCTTCAAGTGCAATGAGGGTTTACTCATGCTCCATGTGCAATGAGCCTTGGCTCATGCTAATTCAATGTTAAGTGTTGTTGCCACATTTCCATGTTATGATTATCATGCTTTATCATGCCTTTATGTTCATGTCTCTCTTATGCTCTATTGATATGCCTATTGCCTAACATGTATTGTACTCCTCATGTTATTCATTATGTACTCCCTTACTGGGCTTTATAGCTCACCCTTTTCTTATGCATGTCCTCAGGTTATCCCATGCAATGCTAGGTACGAAGGAATGTAGTGGTCATGTAAAGGAAGTTTTCAATAAGGATGTTGTATTTCAAGTTTAAAGTTTTTATGTAATAATCCTAAGCCCCAAAGACACTAAACCTCTCGATCTTCTTTGTTGTATCAAGTGAAGTTTTATGTAATAAAGCATGTTTAAGTTGTAATAAAAATCAGGGTTGTCATAGTTGGTATCAGAGGATAGGTTTAGTTATTTTTGGGATTAGGAAACCCTAGTAAAGCCTTAGATACAAGACTAAGCATAATAAAAACATCCCTAAGTTTTGGTAAATACTAAGTAAGTGTTTTATCAAACAAATACATCCCTGTCTGGATACGAGCAGGTAGAGGCGGCTCTGGCACAGATGTATCCTAGGGGTAAAACCCGAAAACACCGCTTTGAGCTAGACTCGAACGGGAACTGGTGCACGACAACGGGCCTTGCTGCACTCTTGGTTATGACACTCCCGGGGGATATGTTTTGATAAATTCACAATCTTAGTATGAACCCTTATTAAGGGAAAAATTCCCCTAAGAATATATGTTAGAAGGAAGATCCTGAAAAGCCTGGATTGAATCCTATAGACTCATGAGTTAAAGAGATCAAAGTTTATTTATAAGTCATCAACTTTTGTCTTTGGATTACCCTCTATGTGTTACCCCTAACTTTCCTTTTATTCCAGCCAATGGACGGTAATAGGAGAACTCGGGCTAACAACCGTTGTGAAGATCAGTGTGATGATTGTACTAATGAGATGCCCAATCCGATGGGAGCGGGAATCGCGAACTTTGTCACGCTTCTCTCTCAGCTAACTCAAGTTTTGAATAGAAACACTGGTCAAGAGGAACGTTCAACCCCCCCTAAGAAAGAACAAGTCGCTATTGAAAGCTTCATGAGACAAAGGCCTCCTACTTTTAGTGGATCATCTGATCCCACGATCGCTGAACAATGGATCAACTCCATTGAGAAGATATTCTCCATCCTCCAATGCTCTGAAAAAGAGAAGGTTCTCCTGGCGGCTTATCGTATGGAGGGTGAAGCTGATCAATGGTGGACATTGATCAAAAATACGAAGCCTGAGGAGGAGATCGAGGCTTTGGAATGGAAGGTATTCCGGAAGATGTTTTTCGATAAATATTTTCCACGCACCCTCCGTCTTAAGATGGAAAGGGACTTCCTTTCCCTCAAGCAGAAAGATGAAGAATCTGTGGGAGCGTACGAGGCAAACTTCACAAGGCTTGCACGATACGCTTCCGGCTTTGTCGTTACCCTCGAATGCAAAGTTGACCGCTTCTTTGGTGGGCTGAAGCCTAGCTTGCGGAAAGCATTAGCGATCCGTGACTTTGACAGCTATGAGGAGATTGTCCGATGTGCCCTTAAGGTTGAAATGGAGATCGGAGAATCACAGGGGTATCATGGGGACAAGAAGCGGAAGGTGGACTTCAATGCTGGTGGTCCGATGGATAAATCCAACGGCGCTAAGAAATTCCAGCACCCCACTTGCCAAAAGTGTGGAAAGAAGCACCCTGGGAATTGCCTTAGGGGGACAAGAAAATGCTTCAAGTGTGGAAGAGAAGGGCACCTAGCTATTAACTGTCAGCAAGAAGGACCCGCGGCTGCGACGGAGGGGAGGAACGCTCCGTTCGAACCTCAACGCGTTGTTCAATGCTTCAAATGCAAAGAACCGGGTCATTTTGCGAATCAGTGCCCTAATCCAAGGGTTATCGGAGGCAATCAACAACCTCCAAGACAGCAAGGAAGAGCTTTTGCCATCACTTCTGCCGAAGTGAACCCCGACAACGAAGTGGTGACAGGTACGCTAGTTATTCATTCAAGAATAGCAAACGTACTTTTTGATTCAGGTTCTACGCATTCTTTTATATCTCAAAAGTTTAGTAGAATAATCCCTGCACCACCACAAATCATGGAAGTAAAGATGTCGGTGAGTACGGCAAATGGGGCAATCATTGCATCCCATGAGTATAAGTCCTCCCCTGTTATAATCTGTGGATTGAATTTCCCGGCGAACCTTGTCATACTCCCTTTGGTGGAATTTGATGCAATTCTTGGCATGGATTGGCTTTCCTTATATAGAGCCAACATAAATTGTCGGGAGAGGGAAATCACACTCCATATGGAGAATCGACCCCCGATTCTTTACAAGTGTCAGGAGGAAGATGAATCTCCTTTAACTCCATCATCTCAAGCATGGATATTACTACCTTATGAGCACGCATATCTGGCTCAGATGATTGAGTCCAAGGAAGAAACCACCCTTGAAGAAATGCCTATTGTGAGGGAATTCGCTGAAGTATTTCCCGAGGAACTTCCTGGTCTTCCTCCAAGAAGAGATGTTGAGTTCTCAATTGAACTTATACCTGGGGCGCTACCAATATCCAAGACTCCATATAGAATGGCTGTGGTTGAGCTTGAAGAACTGAAGAAACAACTACAGGAGAATCTGGATAAAGGGTTTATACGCCCAAGTGCATCACCATGGGGTGCACCAGTCCTCTTCGTCAAGAAGAAGGATGGGTCAATGCGGCTTTGCATCGATTATCGTGAACTTAACAAAATCACGATAAAGAACAAGTATCCTCTCCCAAGAATCGATGACTTGTTTGATCAGCTGCGTGGAGCACAATACTTCTCCAAGGTCGACTTGCGGTCGGGATATTATCAAGTAAGGGTGAAGAAGGAAGATATCCCCAAGACTGCTTTTCGTACAAGGTACGGGCACTATGAATTCATAGTAATGCCTTTTGGACTCACCAATGCTCCAGCAATATTCATGGACTTGATGAATAGAGTCTTTAGAGATTACCTAGATAAATTTGTGGTAGTCTTTATAGATGATATTCTAATATACTCCAAAACCAAGGAGGACCATGAGGAGCATTTAAGAACTGTACTGGAGACTTTGCGCAAGGAGAAGCTCTATGCCAAGTACAGCAAGTGTGAGTTCTGGTTGAAGGAGGTCTCATTCTTGGGCCATATCATCACAAGCAATGGGATATCTGTGGACCCCTCCAAAACAGATGCAATTGAGGGATGGCCGAGGCCAACATCGGTAACTGATATCCGTAGCTTCTTGGGGTTAGCTGGATATTATCGACGATTTGTGAGAAACTTCTCACGATTTTCCAACCCTCTTACCAAGCTAACTCGAAAGGGAGTAAAGTTTGCATGGAGTGATGAATGCGAAGAAAGCTTCAAGGAGTTGAAAAGGAGGCTTATCACTGCACCTGTGCTCACTTTACCCACAAGTGGGGAGATTTTTGTGGTATTCAGTGATGCTTCAAAGAAGGGCTTAGGATGTGTGCTGATGCAGAATGATAAAGTGATATCCTATGCCTCAAGACAGTTGAAAATCCATGAGCGAAACTATCCAACGCATGATCTGGAGTTGGCGGCGGTGATCTTTGCCTTGAAAATCTGGCGGCATTATCTCTATGGAGAGAAATGTGAGATATATACGGACCACAAGAGTCTTAAATATATATTCACACAGAAAGAGCTTAATATGCGCCAGAGAAGATGGATAGAGCTCATAAAGGATTATGACTGTTCAATACATTACCACCCTGGGAAGGCGAACAAGGTGGCGGATGCCCTAAGTAGAAAGGATCCAGCAATTCTATCAATGATGAGAATTGAGAAGGATCCAATCTTCTTAGACTTGATGAAGATGGAAGTGGGAATCATAAAGAAGGGAACATCATCAATCCTTTCACAAATGATTGCTCAACCATCTCTTTTGGAAAGGTTAAAGGATGCTCAAAAGGATGATGCGAGAATCCAAGAAAAAGTGGAAGCTATCAAAAAGGGAAAATCCTCAGAGTTTAATGTTAATGAAGAAGGAATTGTGCGGTTTGGGAAAAGACTATGTGTCCCATCAAGTTCGGAGCTGAAGAAGGAACTTTTGGATGATGCACATAGTTCAAATTTCTCTATTCACCCAGGGAGCACAAAGATGTATCGAGATCTCCGAGAAAACTTTTGGTGGGATAATATGAAGAAGGAGATCGCTGAATATACATCAAAGTGCCTGGTGTGTCAGAAAGTGAAGGCAGAGAGGCAGAAGTCTAAGGGGATGATGCAACCATTGCCCATACCAGAATGGAAATGGGAGAACATCACCATGGACTTCGTCACTGGACTTCCAAGGACATCCAAAAGCAACAATGCAATCTGGGTTATTGTGGATCGTCTTACAAAGACTGCACACTTCATTGCTATTCGAGAGGACTTCTCTTTGGATCAACTGGCACGGATATATATTAGGGAAGTGGTACGGTTGCATGGAGTACCACTATCTATTGTGTCTGACCGAGATCCAAGATTTACCTCTAAGTTTTGGAAGAGTCTTCAACATGCTCTGAATACTGAACTGAACTTCAGTACGGCCTATCATCCTCAAACTGATGGCCAATCCGAGCGGACTATCCAAACACTTGAGGATATGTTGAGAGCGTGCTCAATGGACTTTAAAGGAGGATGGGATCAACATCTTCCTCTAGTTGAGTTCTCTTATAATAATAGTTTCCACTCGAGCATCCAAATGGCACCATATGAAGCCCTGTATGGGAAAAGGTGTAGAACACCGGCATGTTGGGATGAGGTCGGTGAACGTAAGCTGCTTGGACCAGAAATGGTCGAAGAAATGGTGGAGAAGGTGAAAACCATTCAGCAGCATATCAAGGCAGCCCAAAGTCGACAGAAGAGTTATGCAGATAATCGTCGACGAGACCTTGAATTTAAAGTCGGAGACATGGTGTTTTTACGCATATCTCCGTGGAAGAAGGTCGTGAGGTTTGGAAAGAAAGGGAAGTTAAGTCCAAGGTACATCGGCCCCTTCGAGATTCTTGATCGTGTTGGGGCTGTGGCCTATCGACTAGCACTTCCACCTACTATGGCCAAGGTGCATGATGTCTTCCATGTATCCCTCTTAAGGAAGTACATACCAGACCCTTCACATGTACTCTCTTTTGAGGTGGTACAATTAGAAGACGATCTTTCTTATGAGGAGCAACCAGTGAAGATCTTAGATCGTAGAGAAAAAGTTCTACGAAATAAGACAATGCCCCTCGTCAAGGTGTTGTGGAGAAACCACAAGTTTGAAGAAGCAACTTGGGAGTCAGAAGATATGATGAAGCTAAGTTACCCACATTTGTTTTAGTGTGGGAAAAGGAAAATTTCGAGGGCGAAATTTCTTAAGGGGGGAATGTTGTAACGACCCAAAATTTCATTAATGGAAAATCCCTCTTGATCCAGTTAAATGTTTCTTTATGTTTTTATAAGATGTCAACTTCTTTAGTTTTACGTTAAGATTTGTGACCGTTACTTTTATAGCCGTTGAACATTGATCATCTGGGTAGTTTAAATATAAGGCTTTAACGAAACCATTTTTACTCAGACAAAGGAAGCGATGGCCTCATCCAGTAGAATTGCCCCTTACGAAGCCCATTTGTCGGAGCTCGGAAAGGAGGTGGCGTCTTTGGGCTTTGCCCTTGACCAAGCCCAAGCTGAGCTTCATCAAGTCAAGCTCGAACGTGATCGTCTACGGGAAAAATGGAAGTTGATAGAGATCACCACTCGAGCGATGTTATCCGAGCAACCCCAAGAGTCTGTCACCATCGCACACCTTACCCTTAGGTCTTATGCGGCTATTTTAAGGGGTTATGTAACAAATAAGTAGCACCATGTTCATGTACATTATTTTTGTATATAATAATGAATATAATTTCTAGTCATTTTTGATGCATTGTAATTAGTTTTTAAAGTACAAATGATGTTTTTAGTTATTATTTAATTAAGAATTATATTTTATTAAATTAAAGGATTTTTGAATTAAATAATATTTTAATAAAATATTATTATTAATATTAAATTAATTTTTATTAAATATAAATGATCTTATAATTTTATGAATGCAATTAAAATTTTTATTAAGGTTTGAAAGCCATTTCTGTCAAAACCCGTGAATTTTTTATAAATGTCGGTTTTTATTTTAAAAGTGCAAATTCACATATTTAGAAAATTATTTAGATAAAATAAATATTATTTTTGGAATCAGGACGTCGAAATTATCCAACGGTGAATTTTTCATAATTTTCTGAGACAGTCCAATTTTTGGGTAAAAATTAAATACCTTTTAAATATATAATGTGATTTATGACATCATAATGACCCAATGGTGATGTAATAAAATACCATAATCCTTAGGTTCGGCCAATATATGTTTTATCATTAAAATAATGAGGTTTTGGGTTTGTTTGAATCACTTTTCAAAGCATTAATGGAGCCCTCAAGACTTATTCAACACTTTGCCTTTTTAAATTAATTTCCATGGGAGTGTGACTCACCTCCACATAAGCAACCCTAATTTTTTAATAAGTTCGGACCTTGGCCTTGTAAAATATTTTTTTCCTCTCTCCTTTTCCAGAAACCATGGGCAAATACCATGGGATGGTTTGTGGTTTGGATTATTTTAATATAAGGGGTCCCAAACCTAAATAATAAAGAATTCTCTCACCTTTCCTATATAAACCCACCCAAGCTCCCACTTCCTCCTCACTCAAAGCCCTTGAAGTTCGTCCAACCTCTTCCCTACTCTCTCTAGAATCCTCTCAAGGTGCCCCAAGCTCCCAAGAAGCCTCTCACAAGCCTCTCTCTAGCCTTTGGAAGCACACTTCCAAGTAAGGGTTTTTTCTTCCTTTCTCTTTTTTTTTGTCAATTTTCATTAAGTTGTATTGCCCTTTTAATTTAATTTATGAATGTTGGGGTATGGTTTCGCACCTCCCCCATACTGCCCTCTTATTGTTTGAATGATGGGATAACCCTTTCTCTCTCATTAAATGCCTCCCATGTACACCCGTTACTATGCCGAAATTCCGAAAGGAACTTCTCTCTCTTCTTTTATATTCAAGCAATACTTTTGTATCATGAATCTAAATTCCATTTCTGTTGTTGGGACATGTATATATATGATCTCCTTACTGTCCATTTCATTTAAATATGATGAGGAACCCCTTTCTCTCTCATCAACCTTTTTTATGAATTCTTATGTCACGCCGTTACGCTGCCGAAATCGCACCAATTTTCTAAGCCAATGTCTTTGTGTAGTGAATACCATGCCCATTTCTCCATCAAGGGTATTCACCTTTATGCACATATACATATTGATTGTAAAGTTTCATGTATGAATTCCACATTCCTTTATCGTGGAAGAAATGATTATGTTTTATGAATCCATGTTTTATGATCCATGTGGCACACTTATGCATGAAATGAAATGTTTAAGAAGGGTGCGCCCTGATAGCGCTCCAATGCATTGGGTAAAGTATAGTATCATGATACGTCATGTGCAATGAGTGTTGACTCATGCTAATTCAAGTGCAACGAGGGTTTACTCGTGCTTCAAGTGCAATGAGGGTTTACTCATGCTCCATGTGCAATGAGCCTTGGCTCATGCTAATTCAATGTTATGTGTTGTTGCCACATTTCCATGTTATGATTATCATGCTTTATCATGCCTTTATGTTCATGTCTCTCTTATGCTCTATTGATATGCCTATTGCCTAACATGTATTGTACTCCTCATGTTATTCATTATGTACTCCCTTACTGGGCTTTATAGCTCACCCTTTTCTTATGCATGTCCTCAGGTTATCCCATGCAATGCTAGGTACGAAGGAATGTAGTGGTCATGTAAAGGAAGTTTTCAATAAGGATGTTGTATTTCAAGTTTAAAGTTTTTATGTAATAATCCTAAGCCCCAAAGACACTAAACCTCTCGATCTTCTTTGTTGTATCAAGTGAAGTTTTATGTAATAAAGCATGTTTAAGTTGTAATAAAAATCAGGTTTGTCATAGGATAACGATCTAAAAAACAAGATCTATTAAAAAATAGATCAACACCGTCAAAATGTAAGAATTCATCCCCCTACAAAGGTATAGAAATACTAAAGAGAGAGAGAACCAAAATCAATTAAGAGATCACATACTAAAGATGAATCAATTTCTTCCACTGGATCTTTGATTCACAATAGAAGAGGAATAAGGATCCTAAGTATCATATAAAGAGCCTTCAAATTAAAAGTAATTTTATTTTGGTTGAGTGGTGTTGATTATGAATAAAAATTATATGTTTTTGAATTTTTAAATAAAATTCCTGGGGTTTAAAAGCCCACATGGATGGTTTTTTGGATGGGCCACACTGTTAGAAAAATTTCACTCCCTAAATTTTCTCCCTTACTATTTTAGGTTCATTGTATCTCTAAGGTAGGTTCATGGTCTGTTAAAATATGATCCAACTATACAAATCCCCACTATCCTAGGGTGTACAATTTTTAAGGGGAGGCTATATGGTTTGGGATAAATGTTCACCAATCGTTCACTACCCAAAAATTCTCCAAAATCCTTCCAAAACTCACCCAAATACACTTGAGACAAGATTCAACAAAAATAATATTAAAAAAATGTAAAAATGTACCTAAAAAAGAGTAACTTAAAGCCCTAATAAATGTTAAGATATTATAGGGGATAATATGATATCATTTTTAGAATCCAAGTTACTTTTTTATATGTTGTATTGTATCATATAGTTATATCATATGCATATCCAAGTAGTGTTTTTAATATTGAGAGAAATATTAAAAAACAAGTTGAACAATTTTCTACATGAGATACTAGGATATGTTATATCATATAACATAGGGGTATCATGGATATTTCATGTTCAGTCGTATTATATGACTTAGTAGGATTGGAGTTCCATTAATTATAAGGTATGATTCCTTTGTAAATGTGATTATATGCTTATAGTAATGGGGTGATGAATAATTTAAACATAATTCTATTAAATGTTGGTTATAAAAAACAAATTATTATAAGTGATGTGGCACTTAGGAGTTCACTTAGGAAATGGTTTTATGAGTCGTCCAGGAGTTATGGTTGATACATTCTTTAATAATAAATAAATTATTTAATACATTCCCACCCAACGATCATCCACAATGAATATATAAATATACTATTATACAATGGTCATGTTATGAATGCTTGAACCCACAATAAAACTCCATTATACCCGAATCTCTCCCTACTTTCTTCTTTTCATGAGATATGTTAGAATATTAGGTACATAAGAGTATTTCCACAAAAAAAAATTGATTCTTCTATAGCCCATGGATATGGGATGTCATTTAGCTTCCATTTTTGATCTTCATTAAACCATTTGATGGTATGAAGTTGTAACCGTGACACTATGGTGTAAGGTATAAAATTTTTTATTGTGTTCTTCATTTCTAGTTTACATGTATTTTCTATTTCTATTCATGGTGATATTTGGTTGAGTTTCTATTTCCTTCTACTAGTCAAAAAATATTTATTCAATCCCTTATCAAACCTATTGGTGGAATTAGAGATTTTTATGTCGTTAGATTTATAGAATCATGAAGGAAATTATGTTTGTTAACATCATAATGTGCATCTATTAACAACCATAATATATTATTAGTTAAAATGTTCTTCAAATTATAGATTTCAATGTATGATATAAGATATCATAAGCTTTGACATGATATGAATCCATTTATTTCTACTAGCCACAGTGTATAACTTTATCATATCATAAAATATGATTTCTTACACCAGTTTTGCAAAATAAATATCATTGTAATAGAAATATGACAAATCTATATATCATAAAATATGAAATTGGATAAAATAAAGTATAATGCGGGTATTTAACATAAAAGAATATTGATAAACTACACCTTTTTTATCAATTATAGTATATGACATCTTTCAGGTTATTGAATACAATTGAATTTGTATCCAATGATTCTCTCTAAATTATATTATATGATTTTTACGAGAAAAATTTATTTTTTATGAATTATAAATTATGAATTGAATTTAATTATGTATAAATTGTTTATAAATTATTTATAAATACATTTTTGGAATATTTTTAAATTTATAAATCTATTTTATAAATTAATGAATTATAATGTGTTTATAATTTATCAATTACTATATAAAAACTTTTCTTATAAATATTTTTTTAATATTAGGTCTTAATATTGAGATTATCTTTATCAAATTTTTATGGAATACCTTATAATTTGAATATACATTGTTTATATAATTATTCTTATATAAAAAAATAATTAAATATATAGTGTATAGATTTTCAACATTATGAATAGTTTATAAGGATTAATTCAAATTAGGTATTATTATTTGGAAATTATTCAAACCTTATCAAATGATTTTTGATAAGTTGATATGATTAGAGGTTTAAATAATATTAAAAATATTCCATATATTAAATTTATATGCCAATTTAATGTTATTAAAATAATATAAAGTGTTTATATTCAAAATTACTGATTTTCTATAATATAATAATTAAAATTAAAAAATTTATATTTAGATTTTATTTATTAATTATTCATATATATTTATCTCATGTTTAAATAATTCAAATGTTTATTTATTTAAAGGTAATTTGTTTATTTATTTATATTAATAATTTTTTATATTATGTATATGTGTATGATTCAGTTTAAAATGTTTAAATTTCTTCTTATAAATTTCCATGCCCTATATTACTTTTTAGGTATGTCAATATAAGATTCAGTTTTCGTCTACCTTGAACTTGTTTTATAGCTGATATTATTAGATTAAATTTAGTTTTTTACAATATTTTATACATATTAGGTGTTACATTTATGATTAATTTAATTCTATCTTGTGTAAAGTGTCCCCTGTGATATGGAATTGGTGTAGGATATCCCATTGGGCAAGTGGATTAAGCCTTATTCTAAAAATGTGGTGTTTGTTTATTGTCTCTCTGAGATTAATCATGTGAATTTTCTCAATCTCATATAATTTTAAACCGTTATATGGGAATGTCATGTACATTATGCATTAGACATAGTAAAATATATGTGAATATGTTTGGATTTTACTTTTGGGTGAGTAACACAAACTGTGAGATTTGTAACAAGTTAAACATTAATATGGGTTGAATATATTAACTTGGTACATGGATATGATTCTGAAAAATAAATTATTTAAAATATAAATATACAAAGGGAATAACATTAGATAAGATAATGATATTAAATACCCTTTAAAATTATAAGTGTTAGATTCCTTATAAAGTAGAACTTATTAAGATCCTGATCATCCAACCATGTAGTTCATTCCAAAGATGGGTTATCATATATTATGTTATATAAGGATGGAACATAATGAGTTACCATAGATTATCCAATGGGTAGGATATTTCAAAGATTGGTTGCCCTATATTATATTTTGTAAACTTGTTCTTGGTTTTTTCTCTGGGTTACACTTATCTTAGAGACCCTAATAGGAATAGGTTATAAGAGTAATGGAGTTGGGTTTATCCACTTGAGGGATTGGACAAAGTGTTGTTACTCGACTATACAATATTCATATATGATATGATCAGGATGATTACCATCCAAAATAACTAAGTGGTGATAGAAACACCAATTCAGACTCATTTTTGTGTTAAATATGGATCTTGGTCAACTAATGGATATTATATATTCAAATGGGTCATAATTTTAGTGGGAGACCATTTAATAAAAGCCTCATTAAGTGGTGATAAAAAATAAGGATCATTTGATAAAAGATACCATTGTATATAAATAAAAAACATCAACATTAAACATTAATTTAATACTAATCATTAAGAATTATATGGTCAATGTAAGTAACTATTAAGAAAAAAAACTTAAGTAGATTTCTTGAGTAAGGAAAATTTGTTTATGTTATAGAAACACATTCTGGAGTGATAAAGTATTAATTTTATTAAACAAGAGAATCTAGAAGTTTATGATGCATTGATTGATTAACTTAAGTCTTCAATTTAATTATATACTTAATTAATTAAAGAATTTTGTCCTCAAATATTAAATTTTATTGTGTATGTAAATGATTCATAACATGATTGGATATGAAGATGAATTGGTGAGACCTAGAGTTTCCTTAAGGATTATTATGGTTAAGGAATTCAAGATGTTTTCATCTATGGAAGTGTTCTAACAATGTGAATGAATTAAAAATAAGTTTATCCAATATTATTAAGAGTTTATAACATATTATCTTGGTGTGTGATGTTGAGTTTATTATGTTACGTTGAAAATAAATGTTGGTAAAAGTTCAAACTATAAGAATAAAGTTAGTTAGAAAGTCTAAGAAAAATATTCAAGATTTTAGATAAAGTTATTGAAAACTAAGGGTATTATATGGAAGGTTTAATAATTCCAAGTTATACAATTGTTTGAGAAGCCTAAAGGGTTGTTAAAAAATCAATTGAATGTTTATCTCAGGTATCATTTTTATAGAATTGTATTATTTGGTTTTGAAGATTATATGACATCAAATTTATATTTTTCAAGTGTTTTAAATATGAGGAGTTCAAAATCAAGGGAATAAGTTATAGTATTTATATTTTTCATCCAAATTGATGAATAAAAGTGTCTATATATCAAATATTTGAAAATAAATTAATTTAACAAGACCAAATAGATCTATGAAAAGAATTTTTAACTTTATCTCTTTTTTCTTATATGATAAGGGAAGTTATTCATTAACAAAGTGTTGTTATGAACATAATGAGATGATTAATTGTATACACATAGTTTATGATTCATTAGATTCTATAACATGTTTTAAAAAGGATACTATGATAATAAAATTTTATCCAAGATAAATTTATTATCAAGATATTGGTTAAAATATGGTGAAAGATGTTCCTTCCACACATCAGTGGCATATTTTGATGAAAAATATTCTTTATAGAGTAAAATTATCCAAACACATAGAATACCATTTATAATATGGAAGAAATTTATTATTTATTAAATATTTATACTTAAATAAATAAGGGTCAAAGGATTTTTGTGTCTTAACATGATATTATAAAGAGAATATAGTTCCTATGTTGCTAATGAGAGTACGTTTCAATTTTGAGTAGTTCAAAGTTAACTAATAAAAGGATTTACCAGCCTCAAATTTAATGTTTTTTTCATAAACTCCTAAAGAGTTTGGGATATTTTATGGTAAAGATAAATGTGAAGGATGCATTTAATTTTCTTAAAAAGTGAATATCACTACTTATAAAAGGATTATGCATATCAAAATATAAAGTGAATTTCACCTGACGTCCTAAAAGAGTTTTAGGTTATGGTGGTAAATATAAATATAAATATAAATATTTAGTTACTATAACGAAGTGAATGTCACTTTATCCCAAAGGAATTTAGGAAATATTTTTAATTAATAATATCAATAGTTACACTATTTACAAAGAGATTTAAATATAACAGTTCAATGGAATAGGTTCCAAGGATTATTATGTAAATTTTTTAAGGACTAAAAATATACAACAATAGATAACAACATAACATTTGATGTTTTTGAATTTGAGTATTTTGAATATGTTCATTTAGTTCAACATTCTGAATATGGTTCCTAATTATAAAATTTATTAGAACTTTCTTTCTTATAGATATTACTCAATAAAGAGTTTAATGGGGGGTATTATTAAAATGTCACATAGAGATACAAAAGAATTTATATATTGATGTAATAAGTTAATATAAGTCTTGGAAGTTAACCACACATAAGGGTGATCTAGAAATTTTTAATATATGATATAATATACAAGTTCTTATGTAGGTTTTTGTTAAGTATTCTTAAAAGAGGATAATAATGTAAAATTTATCATATTAAGGTAATATTTACTATATCATAATTTTGTGTTGCCTACATAAATATATATATTGATATATATTTCCTGAAATATAATGATAATTGACCTCTCAAATTATGACTTTAATTTGTCCCTAGCTGATATTATTCACGGATTATTATAGGTTATAAAGAAATATTAAGGTTAACATGAGTAAGATTCTTTTATGAGATTCAAAATATGATCACGGGAAATAAAAAATATCATATGTGTTGGATGACCTACTAATTATACCACATGGAGAGTCATACATTGTGTCTTTTGTATACTAGGGGTGAATGGATTAAATATGAGTCTCCATTAATTGAGATTTTTGAGAAAACTAGTATGAAAAACATTATACTTTAAATCCATTATTATGCACAGCATTTGAATTTAGATAATCAAGGGGTGGTTGGGTATGTTGTTGATCATATTATCGATTGAATCTCAACTAATACGGGATGTTTCCTCTTATATGATGAGTATGACATCTATTCCCTTGATTGGGATAGATTTTGGACTATGCCACCACACATAAATATTACATGTAATGTGTTTATCAATTATGATGTGGTTTATGTTATATTCTCGTCTATAAAGGTGAATGACATGGGATGTATTCATCGGACCAGTTATTCTATACTTGGGAAGTCGAGAGTATATGAGTTGGTTATATGAGATTGATATATACCATGTATCATGGTCACTTGATGTATTAGACAAAGGCAAATTATGAGAGTCCACACTAGAGGATTATATTTACATATATGTATAAATCTAGTGATTTATATTCTTTTCAACACTATAAAGTCTAATGGGGACACACTTTGTAGTTGAATAAATGGTTATTGATTTTGACTCATATATCCACTATAAAGGTTTTTTAGAGTTAATATAAAAGAGTCTTGTATGGGTGTTCACAAGGTATTTCATATGACGTGATACATAGCGAAGTTTGGATAATATCTTTCCCAAAGTGTTTAATAATAAATCCAAAAGAGTTTTGTATATTATTATATATGTTATCATATATGATATGATATAAGGTTGAATGGCATAGAGTCTTACAAGAATTGGGTAAATTGAGATATTTAAGGAGATATATACCCCAAAGCCTCAACTGTATTTTATGATTGAAGTAAATCATAAAGTAAGTTATATAATTGATAAAATGATTTTGTAACTATATCATATTTTACAAGAAGGGGGAGAAACTCACCAGTAATGGTTTATAGAAACCATGTTACTGCATTACATTCTATATTTTATGATATGTTCATATCATATATCTACTTGTTCAATCATTATTTATGATTGAGAGAAATTTTGGAAAACTAAGTGAGCTACTTCCTATAGGATATGCAAGGTTTTTTCATATCATATGACATGGGGTATCCTGTACATTGCTTGGATAGTCATATTAGATGACTTGATAGGATTTCAGTGTCAGGAATAGTGACTTATGATTCATTTAGAACTATGCTGATATACTTAAAGTTGTGGTGTACTAAAGAGTTTATCCTCAATTATTTTACATATTGTCTTTCATAAATGAATTTTAATTTATGATATAACACACTAGAGTTCATTCATGAAACATTTGAATTAGTTGTCCAAGATTTATAGATGAGCATGTAATCAAATTATAATATACAAGTTAATTTATAGCCCCTAGAGTAGATTACTAGAAAACTATATAAAGACATTTCTATATAATGTAAATAGTATTCATGGTTGAACCTAGAAAACACACCCTTATACGCAAAGTATTATCCACTTCTTTCTTTGTATACAAGATTCTATAACATCAAAAATGGAAGAGAACTTCCATCTGAATGAGGAATTATTTAGAAACTCGTGGATAGATTATAGAAAGGCTATCCCATTTGGATACCCTTGGTGATCTTGATAAAACCATTAGATGGTATGAAGTTGTTGTAGTATCATTGTAGTTTGTAAGGTACACATGTTTTTAATGTTTTCTTCATTTTTAATTTTCATGTATTTCATATTGATATGCATGGGGATCTTAGGTTGGGTTAATTTTTTCATCCTCTAGTTAAACAAATATTTTTTATCCCCCATGAAACCTATCATAAAAAAAAATCATATGTTTATTTATCTATCATACCAAGTACCAGGACCCCTATTAATGTAATATGGCATCATCCTATAATTCCTCATCTGAAATGTCTTTTTACAAACTCAGATGGTGAAAAACGATTAAGATGAAATGAAAATGAGAAAATGACTAAAGGAAAATTATATTATCTATCTAATTGTCCATAGTCAAAGAAAATTTATCAACAATTTCAAACAAACAAAAATGATGTTTGAAATTTCAAACATTGATTGTTCATGGGTGAAATGATTCCTTAAAAAATCATTAATGGTAAAAAATAGTTCACTGAATTCTTAGTTAGTAATTTACAAATAATATCCTGAATTTTAAATGAAGAAAAAATTAATCATATAAAATTTAATGATTTCTAGACAAAAACATCTTGGAAACAATATTGATGCTTACTTTTCACTATTAAAAGATGATTTCTAACTATTATGGTAATAAGGTATCAGAGTGTAAGATTTTTATAAAAATGATATTTTCAATTTAATGAAATAATTATTTTCACTATAAATGACTTCCCAATAAATGGTAAATTTATCTTCATAGATTATTAACGGATATAATTCTTATCAATATTTTGAAGAAGTTACTTCATTTTATCCACAACAATATTCGATAAAAATAGTGTACATGGGACATCAATGGTTTTCATCCTTGGATAACTCATATAAAATATTAAAGACATTAATTAAATAGGTCACATGAATTTGATATTGTTCTAAATCCTTTGTCAACTGATCAGTATTTTGAGATGGTGAAAAACCCGAATGCAATATTAGGAAATACATGAAGAAATGGTACTGAAAAAAATATATGGAAGAAATGATCTGAATTTTTTCAACTTATATATTGGATATATTGTGAGGAAAAACATAAAATTTAAGTGATGTATTTTTGGAATAATATATATGATAATTTTATTAAAATATTGTTAGGTATTAAAGGAATGACTATGAATGGTTTGAATTCAAGATTGGACTTTCTATCATAGGGAATAATTTTAGCATTAACTCCCCCACCAAAAGGAATGCTAATATACATGAATTTAACTTGTCAACATTATCCATGGGGGAGAAAACTAGTTGTTGTTAGGTTTCCATGGTTAAAAATATCCATGGGGATACTCTTAAATTGTAAAAAAAATTGAGTCACTAAAAGATTTTATGTTAATAGGAATTAAATCTAAATATGGTCATTATATCGAATACTACCTATATGTGTTAGGTAGACTATCATCAAGGTGTGTTTTTTAATACCATTTTCATTAAATAGATGCTTTAGAATGTGTTCAATAATTTAGAAAATGATTCAGTATATATAATTTTTGAACAAGAAATGTACTTTCCATGAAATTTGTTCAATATCATGGTACATTTATTATCTCATTTATGTGATAAATAAAGCTTTGTGGACCTATATATTTACGTTGGATGTATCCTTTTAAAAGGTATATAAAAATATTAAAGGGGTATTTTAAGAATATACATTTACTAGTTGAATCCATCATTGAGAAGTATATTTATAAATATTTGGCATAGTTTTGTACATGCTACTAATATGTAGTGGATCATGTTAGTTTTCCTTCATATCAACACGAATGATTCAGTTTTGGGGGAAAGGGTATCCGTGGCTTAAAAATAGTCACTGATAGATAAAAAATGATATAGGAATATTTATACATCTTGAATAACACATATTAAACCCATTAATATATAAAATAACATATTAATATGTTTAAAAATTTTATCCAAAGAAGAAATATATCTGATCATTTTATGTGCATAAGAAATCTTTTTTCCACAGTGTAAAGTAACAACGCATTATAGATCAGATGCATCAGAAGTATTGAGATAATTAGCGAGTGACCCAAGATTAAATGTGATAACATGGTCTGGGTATTACATAAATTGTTATATATTTTATACCAAAACCATGTTAATAAAATTTCAATTAAGAATTGAAATTTCTTTGTGTTATATAAAGAAATCCTTTTTTTAATGGAAAAGAAAAAAACCAAATCTCCACTTCAAGTGAATATTACAGAGTTATTAAAGATATATGGGAGATTTATTACATTAAATTTTGAGTATTCGTCTTCAATTTTAAATGGTTTATCGATAATAACACTGTTAAATAAAATGAATTCAGTCTAAAATTAGTAGATTTTTATATATTTGAATACACATATAAACCTTTAATCATTGAAACACATTAGAAATAATTTTTTTATGATCATGATCCATCAAATGTGTATAGCCCAATCATTTTTTGAAGAAAAACAGTATTTTGTGATGAAAATGTTATTTATGATGATGAATTATTTGAGATACCTACTTATATGGAAATAATATTAGATGATATTTACGACCATGACCTACACATGATTTGTTTCATGCATAAAAATCATGAAGAGAGGATATGATAAACAATTAGTTAGTAATATCCTGATATTATATATGCTAGATATCTATTTCCTTTTTAAATATGTAAATTTAAAAAAATGTTAGATACATTATTTCTAATTGTATTTTTTTTTAATAAAAATATTTTAATAAATATAATAAATTATTTATTTTGTATTCAAAAAGGAATTATAAAAAATATAAATTTTATGGTATTTTTTCATTTTAAATAATACTAATGTTTTTTTCTATCTATATTATTTCATTTCTCATAAATTTTGTTATTATTTTTTTTATATTTTTTTTAACTAATCTAGAAAATATGAAAATAGGTGTGTTTAATTTAGTTTAATTTTGTTTTTAATCATATTTGAATTTTTATTCAATTTTATATGTAACAGTTGGACTTATATAACCTTTTACATAAGTTTTATTTTGTTTTGTCTATATAATTTCATATATAATAAATAATTTCATTATTGTTTTATAATTTTAGTTATCTACTCTAACAAATATGATATAAATTATTTTTATTTCATTTCATTTTTATTTGTATCATTTTATTTTTTTCATAATATTTTACATGTAATAGATGGATTCCTATAATATTTTACTAATTGTTCGTTATTTTAATTTGTATGAGAATATAAAATCAAATAGTTGATCCTTCTTGATCTTATAGGGATGAATCGTTATAAACCTCTACTTATAAGCCTTTGTATTACTCTGTATAATATCCTCCTACTTCAATAGTGAAAGGGAATTCCTCTAGGTTTAGAAAATCTGGTAGCACATTTTTACCTTTTTAAAGGGAAATGAGAACCTTTCTCAGTGTAAATGTCTCTTTTATTGAACAAATTTTTTTTACAATATTCTAAAGTAAGGGTTTTTATAGAAGTATCTATAAAAGAGAGAAAAACCCCATCCAGAAAATCATGGAACCAAGTGATCTCAAAAGAAATCACCCCTTTGTTTCCAATACCAAAATCCAAATATTTTTATTCAATACATGTATGTGTGATGATGTAGATCATGTCCAAAATAATTTCCATGAAATTGACCTATCTGGAAGTTAATTCCAATGATAAGTGAATGAATCCATTTCTGATAGCTTTCATGAGTGTAGAACAGTCACATTCCAACCACAAAGTTCACCATCCTCATTTCTTTTCCACTTAAACCAAATTAATAATTCCATTAATTTTAGCATCAAGATATGTGGTTTCTCCACATGGTCCCTAAATACCACCCATGACATTACCACTATAATTTATGAAGACAAATCCAAAGTTATAATGTCACGGATTCCCTCTTGAAGCTCTATCTGTGTTTCACTTAATATATCCATTTAAAGGATGGATACACCTAAATGAAAAACATTAAAAAGGATTCCTCAATTTATCTACAATTATAATGTGATTTAGGACTTTAAATTCATGAATATAATTATTTCAATGAACATTTTGATGATGATTTTCATTTTTCACAGTCACTGTAATCTGAAAAAGTATTCATTGATGATTAAAGGGAGATAGTTCCTGAACTAGTTTTTTATGAATATTCCAAATGAAATTGGTCTAGTCCAAATTTACCCAAGATTTTAGGGTTAAGCAGTCTTTTGAAGTTTAGGTTGGGTTGTTGAATCCTCAGAGACCTAAGAAGTAACCTATAAACACATACATTATATGGATTATTTTTGGATATGAAGTGGCCAAATTAGGTTGATTTTAGATGGGTTTAAGTGAATTATAAGAGACTTAAGTGAATTTTATTTGAAATAATTAGTCGATCCTAGTTTATCACTTTGGGTGGATTTGATGAAATGCTTTCTTAAGAGTTTCAATTTCTTATATTCGAGATGGGTTTATTCAAGAAGATCAAAAAAACTTCATCAATTAATAGTTTAATACCAACACACCATAATACTATTGACTTATACACTTGGAGGATCAAATTTATGAGAAATACAAGGTAATGGATCATATTAGCTCTTGAAGTATGTGGCCTTGAAATTCAATAACGAAAAAGAAGTTTTAAAATCATCAAATAAAAATATCAATTAAAATAATTGATTAGACATTAATGTGGTGATAAATAAAATCCAATCCATCCCCTTTATATTCCCTTGTATCAAACCATAAGCGTTTTATCCCTCCATTTATTATATTGTTTCAATGGAAGTAGGAAGTAGACTCATGAGGGAGGAAATAGAGAAGTAAAAAACAATAAAATAACAATCACTCCTCCATTGTGTGATAGTATCCCAAGGTTTTGTGTGAATAAATTCAAACCATGATACAATGGTATCAATTTGATATAAATAATAACATAATAAGATAATAATAATCACTTTTATTAAGAAATTAAATTAATTAGAACAACTTACATGTGCAAGAAAAACATGAGACAACAAAAATGCAGCATAATATTACAATTAAACAAATCCCAAAAGATGAATAAATCCTATAACTGCACTATATTAAATAGTAATTTTATGATACTTAGGTCAAGCCACCAATAGTTAATGTCATCCCACTTGAGTATGGTAGGCCTAGGGTGGTAGAAAGTAAGGGAGAAAATACTTTTCCACCCTTGACCCGAACTTGCAGCTTGCTTGCATCCACCGAACTGAGGCACCTATATTACCTTATAGATGTCCAAATTATAGTGGTCCATATAATAGAAAAGTGAATCTATGGAAATCTAAAATAAATATATAAAATTTCAGCCCAAAATAATATGTGGATTCCAAGATATGATTAAATTGGTGGGCTTTTTTTTTGGGCCACAGAATCTGGCCCAGAATTTCATCTTCCACTTGGGCCACCTAGAACTCTATTAAATCAAAATAATTTTATCTTTAAAAGTATGATGAAATATTCCCAATTATGTACTATATATACATTTATATTTTGAGAATAATTGGGATTTTATATTGGTCGATACAGTCTCTTTATTGGGTTGTTGTCGAGTTTCCTTTTCCCAGAATGTGTTGGCATGAAAGCCCATTTTTGTGGTCTTCCAATTTGATTCTTCAAATAGTCCAAAATTATTAATTTTTCCCAATTTAATGAGAAAACTTAAAATTAAATATGAAAATAAAATCCAAACCATTTTGTATTTTCGAAGGTGTTCAAAATGTACAATGTAGTAGTGCATTTTAAGAGAGAATTACAATCATAATGTGAATTAATGTTCAAAGTGTAAACTGCTCTAAAATAGTGTATATGAATAATCAATCATGTGAATATTATATATATTAATAATGGATATTATCCTTATTTATTTTCTAATCCCCCACCCCCTCCCAACATGATTATTTCTAGTCCCGAGCATAATATATCTAAAAAATATGAAATTCAAATTCCCTTTTCCAAAAAGATTTTAATACAAAATGATTACCAAGAAACCTTATACAACAAAATTATGAAACCCATCAAAATATTTTAATACAATATAGTTTCATAAACTTATCCCAATCCCAAGCCCATTATTTTGTTCAAATTCATCGCCATGTTTCATATAATATCAATTAAGCATGAAGATGTGTTGTGTATCACAATAGACATGGGGGTTCATTTTTATTCAAGGGGTAAATGATGGAAGCGCTAGGTGGAATCACATTTCAATATTAATATGAGTATTCATTTTTTTATTATATAATTTTTTTTGGTTTTTTTTTCAATTTTTTCATGGTAATTGAAATTGAACTCAATCGAGTCAACTCATGTAGCGAGACTTTGCCAATGACTCCCAGGCTCAAAGACCTTAGGGAACCAAGTGAATCCCACATACTCAGGCATCATCTTTAGTTAAATCAGTCAAAAAAAATTCAAATTACTATAAATAGAGATAAAATTACTAACACTGGTCTAGAAAACTATGGAGTCACGATCCTCAAGTGTTGAAAGCCATGCATTAGGTAATTTCATTGCTCTATATGCAAATTTATTGTTTTTTTATTTTTTATTGAATACTCATATTAAAACTAAAATGATCACCAATATAAGATATTTATTTGTGGGACCCCATGAACTCAAAATAATACCCCTCTATCCAAAGGACATGTGTTGTGATCTTTCTTTTATTTGGATTAAAATAAAAACGATGAAATTTCACATTAAATAGCCACACATTCCAAAATCTATGACTATGAAATTATAAATGGATTAAATTAAAAATTAGGGAATGATAAATTATTTGATATTTAGTTTCAAAGTGTGAAATGTGTATTATCATGTTCAATGTTAATTAATTTTTTCCTTCCACACATTTTTTTATAAAAACCAGATTAATTATTTTTTTCATTCTTTTCACCCCCCCCCCCCAACATAGAAAAATATTCTCCCCAGTTTTTAACAAAAATAAAATTTAGAAGGGGGTAGAGGTAGATGGGATGAGTTCTAAAAGGAATTTTAAATATGAGGATCATTGAATGGAGACACCTGGTGGTTGAAGTTGAAGTTCCTGCTGCTCTAATTTAGTCCTTTGATATCCACATCACTTACAAAGTTCCCTTGTGGAAAAATGAAAAAACAAGCTAACAAAAAAAATAAAACAATATATATATATATATTCAAATAATAAAAAAATTAAAATATAATTATATCTACAAAAATTATAGAATAATTAAGAACTATAAGTCATAGGTCAGTGGTAAGCACATGCCCTTTTCTCCCTTCAGTCTCGGGTTTGAGTCCCCGCAGCTTCACCGGTTGTGACAGGGTTTTCCCAACGACCAACGATGTGTCCTTTTAAATGTATTATTATTATTATTATTATTATTTTAACCTAAAACACATAAAAATAAAATGTGCTAATGATACATTTTATTCTTTTTAAATTTATGGGTAAGATATTACTCCAGGATCACACAACTTGACATGGAGGAATATGGTGCTCCCCTTTTATATCCATCTATACTCATAATTGAAGAACAGGTCAACACTATAATTTTTTATTTTTTATTTTTTTTAAATATCAAAATGATTCATTAATCCTATTTTAAAAACAAAGATGAGTCATAAATATTAAAAATTGGAAAACCATGGGTTGCCTCCCATGTAGTGCTTTTGTTTAATGTCATCAGCCCAACATGAATCATAAATCTATCAATTTTTTCTCAGTTCATAGGTTTCCTTAGTTGAATTAACTTATGTTTCTTTTTTATTGAATGATTCAATGAAATGTTTTGACCTATGATCAATAACCTTGAAAATGTGACCACTTGTGGGATCTTAAATCTCTACTGCCCCATGGGGGTAGACATGATGCACTATGAATGGACCTAACCATCTAGACCATAACTTTTCTATGTGAAGTTTTGAACTATACAAGAGCACCAATTTTCCCAATTCAAAATGTTTAACTTTGATATTCCCCAATTATTAGGCTTGAAATATAACTCTATTTATCCTTGAATTTTCATAAGCCTCCATCCTAAGTTCCTAATGTTCATTAAGATCTTATTTCCTCTTTCATTCGACCAAAGAAATGTCAAAATTCATTTTTTATTACCCAAAACCCCTTATTCTCAATTTCAATAGGTAAATGGAATGATTTTACATAATCCAACCTATATGATGACATTTCTAGGATGGTATTGAATGTTGTATGATATGCCCAAATAGAATCCAAGAGTTTCTCAGACCAATCTTTCTTATAGGGATTCGTAGGTTTTTCAAGAATTTTCTTAATCTCTCTATTTTCTAATTCAGCTTGACCATTGGTTTGAGGATGGTATGTAGTGTAAAGTTTATGAGAAGTACCATAATTATACCTAAGTGAAGAGAATGGATGGTTGCAGAAATGGGTTCCTCCATCACAGATTATAGCCCTAGGAATTCCAAATCGATAAAATATGAGCTCTTTCAGAAATCGTATCACAACATGATGGTCATTAAACTTTATGGGAATGGATTAAACCCATTTTGAGACATAACAAATAGTTAATAGGAAGTATATATATCCCCTAGAGTTTGGGAAGGGTCCCATGAAATAAATTCCCCAATAATCCAAGATTTCAATGACAAGAATGGGAATGATGGGAATTTGATTTCTTTTAGTAATGGATCCAAATTTTTGACACTGAGGGTAACTTTTTCAGAATTGGTAGGAATTATTAGTGAGGTTAGGCCAGTAGAAACCACTTTGGAGGACCTTTCAGTGGTTTTATTTATGGAAAAGTTTCCTCCACATGCCTCTACATGACAGAATCTTAGAATGGACTCTTGCTCAGACTCAAGAACACATCTTCTAATGATTTGATCAGGACAGAACCTGAATAGTTATCATCAAACACATAGTGTTTGACATCAGAAAGTAATTTCCTATTATCTTGGGTCCTGAGAAATTTTAGAATGTCACCTGTAACCAAGTGGTTTTCTATGTCAACATACAATGGGCAATTATTCACAGAATAGAGGTGCCCATCAAGAAATGAATCAATCACAGAAAGGTGATGTGATTTTTCTTTTAATTCTATTCTATAGAGATGATCAGCTAAAACAATTTCAACACTATTTTATCTTTAATGGTTAAATAAAACTCTTGAAGAAGAATTACCCACCTGATCAATCTAGCCTTGGCATCTTGTTTTTGGAAAAGGTATTTCAGGGCTGAATGGTTCGTGAATACAATGATGGGTTATCCTAAGAGATAGGAGCTTAATTTATCTAAATCAAAGTAGACAGCAAGCAATGACACAAGGATTTTT
Source organism: Viscum album (assembly GCA_963277665.1). Taxonomy (NCBI): domain Eukaryota; kingdom Viridiplantae; phylum Streptophyta; class Magnoliopsida; order Santalales; family Viscaceae; genus Viscum; species Viscum album. The sequence continues at coordinate 39,448,499 of OY728138.1, forward strand.
CTCACACTATTGACCTAATACTACTCCAATAGAGAAGTCATTCACATCACACATAATTTCGAATGGAAGTTTCCAATTTAGAGCTTGCATGATAGGTGGAGAGATAAGATCTGACTTGAGTGTAGATAATGATTCATCGCAGCTTTCTATCCATAAAAATAAAGAATCTTTCACCTAAATAGTACAAAGTGTCAAGAAATAGAGAAAAAATTCCTAATGATCCTTATATATAATCCTACATGTCTCAAGGAACTAATTTCCTGGACAGTTTTAGTAGAGGTAAGGTGATTAATGATGCCGACCTTAAGTATATCAACTTAAATCCCTCTACCAGATACTAGATAGCCTAGAACAAGCCCTTCCTTTACTATGAAATGGAATTTTTCCCAATCCTCCACCATGTCCGAGAAGATTCCCATCACACACTGTTGGAAGGTAAAAGGGGCATTACATAACCCAAAGGTCATTCTCTTAAAGGAAAAAAAGTAATGAATAGACATGTGAAGGTTGTTTTTCCTTGATCCTATAAGGATACCATGATTTGATTATACCCTAAGAATCCATCTAAGAAGCAATAGAATTGATGAACCACCACTCTCTTGAGGACTTGATCAACAAAGGGTAAGGGGAAATGGTCTTTCTTGGTACAAGAGTTGAGCTTCCTATAGTAAATAAAGACTCTTCATCAACTACTAACCCTTGTGAAGAGAAGTTCACCATCCTCATTGGTGATGATAGTGATTCCATCTTTCTTTAGTAGAAATTGAATTGGGTTACCCACTCACTCTCAGCAATGGGGTAGATGATACCCACTTTCAACATCATAAAAAGTTATTTCCTTAACACATCCAAAATATTCTTATTGAGTCTCCTTTGAGGTTGACGTTATGGTTTGGATTCAGAATCAATAATAATCCTATGAGTTTCAACGAGTGGGATAATCACAGTATTATCAGAAAGGTTTCATCCAATTTCTTCTTATGTGTTCTCAGAAGCATCATCTCTTGATTGAATTAAATAGAGGAAGAAATAACAACAAGAAAGGCTCAATTATCCCCTAAGAACACATACTTGATTGATAAACGTAGGTCCTAAAATTTAATATCATATTGGTTATCACTTTACAAGGAAGGATGGGACTTTGTATTGAACTCAGTTTCTTTGTCCAAATTTATTAATAGAATTGGTTCCTTGTGAACAGAATTTTCATCCACTAAATTATCTAGATTAGTGTCATGAATGGGTATGAACTCAATGTTATTGATTTAACCAATGGTATCATTGATTGGTGATTCGATAAAATCATCAATAGAGCTATCTAAATGAGATTGAATCCAAGGAGACAAATTTCCCTCATGTGAACAAATAAAATCAATCTCTTCTTGACTTAAACATCCTTATGTAATCCCTTTATGTTCCTTATTTTCAATATCAACACTAAAAATCCAATTAATCTCATGTATCTCTTAATCATCCCCAATTTTAGACCTTTCATTGTTGATGTTCAAGTATAGACTCATGTTTCCAAAGGAGATGGTCATGTTCCCATTTCAGACCCAGATAAGAGATTTGATTATTTCAAGGAAGGGATGACCAAGGATGGTTGGGGTTTTCTCCTTAGAAACTAATCATGGGTGATTATCAGGGACCATGAAGTTAGATGGGTAAATAAAAATTTCAAAATTCACCAAAACATGTTTTAAGATCCCCTTTGGAAATCGAACACTATGATTAGCAAGTTGAAGAGTGACTGATATAGGTTAGAGTTCTTCAAGACCTAACTGAAAATACATGGCATAAGGAATGAGGTTCAAACTAGCTCCCAGATCACAAAGGTCTTTGAAAAATTTGTTCTCTCTTATCTCAAAATTGATATATGGACATCCTCAATCTTTCAACTTTGGAGTAATGGTCCCCTAAATGGTGGTACTCACATTAGAAGCAAAAAGGACATGGTTTTTATGTGAAAATTTCCTTTTAAAAGTGCACAAGTCCTTAATGTACTTCATGTAGGCAGGAATGGTTTGGATTTCATCGAGATGTGGAATGATCAACTTAACCTGAGAGAATATTTCCCTAAATGTTTCATTCAGTTCTCATTTAGTTTTTCCTCTCATGCATTGATAGAAGGGAGAAGGTTTTTTGATTGTTTGGTGAGGTTGTAGTTCCTTAACATTCTCATTGTAGTTTTCAGAATCTATGGGTTGTTCTTTATCATTTTCATTCATTATTGAAGCTTTTAATGGTTCTGAAATGGATTTTTCAAGTTTCTCAATAGATATCCCACTTCTTAATGTATTCTCTGCTTTGAGTTGTTCATGAGAGGTTTGTGTGTAACTAGATTCTCCCCTTAAGGTTGAGGATGGTACCACCTGAGTAGGCATGGGTGCCTTCCCAGTTTTAATGGTTTTTAGTTCATGTTTAAGGTATGAGAATTATGAGTTCATTTTCTATATTTTTTACACAACTTCTCAAGGATTATAAGAGGGATAGATTGAGTAGGAGCTTGTGCTAGTTGGTTTATCCTAGGAGGATACTTTGGTTTTTGGATTGGTGGTTGCATGGGATGTTGGTATTGGATATGAGGTTCTTGGTATTGTAATAGTTGTGGTTGGAACTGGTTATGGTTTTGAAAATTTTGTGGAGGGTAGGGGTTTCGTCCTTGTGGCCGACTAGGTTGTTGGTTGGGTTATTGGTTATCACTCCAATGGAATCCTGGATGGTCATTGTACCTTGGATTGAAAGTGTTTTGGTACTGTGGCTTTTGAAAGTTCAGAGCATTCATCTCCATAGGTGGTACTACTAGAAGAACATCAATGTTGGATGGAATAGTTGGGCAATTGTCTATTTTGTCATCTTGTTTGTCACAAATTGTGCAAACAGTGTCTACATTTTGGATTTCTTGGATTTTCCTAAGGTCTATCTCTTCAACCTTCCTAGTGAGTGCTGTGAGTTTATCCCTAAGGCTTTCCTCTTCTCTAAGTGTGTGAATTCCACCAGACTTGGGTGGATTATCATAGTAAGGTGATGTCCTCCATGTTTGGTTTTGTTCGGCCAGTCCTTCTAGATACTCATAAGGATCATTTGGGTCTTTGTTTTTAAAGGTCCCATTACACATCATGTCAATGAGTTGTCTATTCCTTGGGCCCATCCCTTTATAGAAAATTCTCACTTTTCCATGAATAAAAAAACCATAGTGTGGAACCATGTTTAGGGTGTCTTTTAATCTTTCCCATGTTTCATAAAATGACTCCCATTCTTTTCCAAAAAAAGTTTTGTATGTTGTTTTTAAGTTCAGTTGTTTTGTGATAAGGTAAGTATTTTTTGTATAATTCTCATTGTTATTGGCCTCAAGAGTTTAGTGATAAAGTTTTAAAATTGTTCAACCAATTATTTTCTCAGGTCTTTAGTGATAAAGGAAATATACTCATATTATAGAATTCTAGTTGATGTGGGGGACACATGGTTTCTACAATGTCATTGAACTCCTTAACGTGAAGGCAGGACATCTTAGAATCCATTCCATGGAATGTAGGAAAGTGTTTTATGATATGGGGTTTAAATATGTAGTTGGAATCTTTTTGTTAATTGTGTCTAATTCATGAGGTTTCATTGGTCCCAAAAGGTGTGAGGTAGTCATTAATGGTTTGATCAACTACATTCCCCATGTTTGGGGCTGCCTCATTTGGATTTCCATTTTGGTTCCCACTATGGTTTATGAGTTGGTTTTTTTGAAGACCTTCCATTGAAATGAGATCAATTTTTATCTCTAGATTATTAATAAGATTGGTATCTAATGTAAAGAGTTACATTGGTGTACTTGACTCTCCAAACCAAGGACTATCCACCCTAACTAGAAGGATTGATTGGTCACGGGCGTAGGCGGACATGTGCCAAAAAATGATAAAGGGGAAAGATAAGTGAATTTGTATGAGAATAGAATAAATTGGAGAGAATATAATTGGTGTTGAGATTATTTACTTAGTTCCCCATCAACGTCACCAAAATTTGGTCTCTCCAAATTTTACCCAAGATTTTAGGGTTAATCAGTTGCTTGAAGTATAGCTTGGTTTGTCAAATCCTTAGAGACCTAAGAAGTAACCTATAAAAACATACATTCTATGGATTTTCTTTTTCTATGAAGTGTCCTGATTGGGTTGATTTTAGATGGTTTCAAATGAATTTTATGATATTAAAGTGAATTCGATTTTAAAGAATGATTTGATTTTAGTTTATCACTTGGGGTGTATTGGATGAAATTCTTTTTTAAAGGTTTCAATTTCTTATATTAGAGGTGGGTTTATTAAAGAAGATCAAAAAAAACTTCATCACTTACTAGTTTAATACCAAAACACCATAATAATAATCACATATACACTTGGAGGATAAAATTTATGATCACTCCAAGGTAAATTTTTATATTAGCTCTTGAAGTATGTTGCCTTAAAATTCATCAAGGATGAAGAAGTTTTAAAATTATCAAATAAAAATCACAATTAAAAGAAGTGGTTAGAAATTAATGGGAAAATAAATAAAATCCAATCCTTCCCCTTACTACTCCCATGAATCAACCCATAAGTGGTTTATCCCTCCATTTATTCTATGGTTTTAATGGAAGTGGTAAGTAGACTCATGAGGAAGGAAATTGAGAAATAAAAGAACAATGAAATAAAGATCACTCCATTGTTGTGGGATAATATCACAAGGTTTGGTGTGAATAAATTCACACCTTGAGACAATGGTATCAATGTGATATTAATAACAACTGAACAACAGGACAAGAATAACTTTTATTAAGAAACAAAGATAAATTAGAACAACTTACATGTGCGAGACAAACTTGAGACAACAAAAATACAGCATAACATTAAAATTAAACAAAGCACCAAAGATGAATAAATCCTCTAACACCACTATCTTAAATAGTAATTTTAAGAACCTTAGGTTGATCCTAAAATAGTTTAAGTCATCCCACTTGATTATGGTAGGCCTAGGGCAGTGGAAAGTAAGGGAGAGGAGAATTTTCCACCCTTGACTTGAAGTTCCATCCAACTTGCATCTACCGAACAAATACGCCTATATTACCTACTATATGGCTGAATTGGAGTGGTCTATATAATAGAAAATTTAATCTCCAGATGTATAATAACTCTCTGTAAAATTTCATCCAAAATAATATGTGGTTTTCGAGATATGATTAAAATGGTGTTCTATTTTTCAGCTGCAGAATCTGGCCCAGAATTTCATCTTCTAATTGGGCTGCCCAGAACTCCATTAAAACATCTAACTTAGCTCTTGTCACTATATGATTAAATATTCCCCATGATTTCCTCTATCTTTAGTTAAATTTGGAGAATCATTGGGCCTATATCTTGGCCTCTACAGTCTCTTTATTGGGTTGTTGTCCATTTTACTTTTCCCTGAATGTGTTGGCATGAAATCCCATTTTGGTAGTCTTCCAATGTGAATCTTCGAATACTCAAATATTATGAATTGTTCCCAATGTAATGAGAAACCTGAAAATTAAATATGACAATAAAATCAAGACCGTTTTGTGTTTTAGGAGGTGTTAAAAAATGTACCATGTAGTAGTTCATTTTAAGAGGGAATTACAATCATAATATGAATTAATGTTCAATGTGTAAAATGCACTAAAATGGTGTATATGAATAAAAATGAACATGAATATTATATATATTAAAAATTAATATTAGCCTCATTAATTGTATTATTAGACATCAACAACTTCATCACAATCCATGAGGAAGGGATTGGAAAGATTTTGAGAAAGAATGATCTTGAGAGAGGCTTTAAAGTGTTCCAAAAATTTAACCACCCAATGAATCTTCACTTAAAAGAAATAAAAAAATTATAAAAAAGTTCATAATTTTTTCCCCAACTCAAGAATAATTGATTTAGATATTTTTTGTGCTGATTATATAGAAAAAACTTGGATTAATGGGGAATACCAATATATTACATACAATAATCTATAGGGATATTAGAATATTACAACCATTATATGAGGATAAATATGGAAGGAATGTGCCACTTCCTATTTAGAAATCCAATATAGGACCTCAGGTGTCCAGCAGTCTATCTAGTAGGCTACTAATGCTCAGTTGATAAGCAGATAGTCTAAACCCTAGGTTTCTAGTTAACTATCTAGAGATCAGAATGCTAGTATGATTCCAAGTGTTTAGATATCCCTTAGACTATGCATTGTTAGAATGACTAGTGGAATCCCTTGATTTTCTGGTATCTTGTTTAGCATGCTGTCTATAGCTTAGATCATTAGCATGCTTCTTAGTGATCAAAATACCCAGTCCAAACCATAGGTTTCTATCATGTTTTCAAGACCTTATTTTTTCAGTATCCTATCAATAGATCAGATGTCCTACCCTCAGGAGACCAGAATTAGACTAGGTCCTAAGGTGTCCATCTACTACTTCCCTATAGTGCATCCTAGAGGTAAGTTTTCCATTGGATTATGGCTACTAGATTAACATGTCATTAGCATGATGATATTGTAATTGGAAACCACTGACTTGATCTCCATTGGAAGCATATCTAAATAAATTTTTATTTTATCTTTAATTGAGGAATTCATATCCAAGAATGTCTCATGAGGATTTAAGAGATTTAATAGAGGTGTGCCTATCCTATAGGTAATCAAGCCTATCATAAATAGATATTAATTCCTTTTAGATGAATATTTAATACATTACACAAAAACACACCTGAGGACTATATTATTTTAGTGTCTTTGGAGACTAGTTACAAAATAATCTAATTTAGTGAAAGATCTTCAACATCTCCCATAAATATCTTATACTTTAGTACTCTTTACAAATATACCCAACTTAAAACCTTTCATTGTAACATGGGGAAAGGAACATAAGAAATGGTGAGATTAGATGATCCATAAGGGTAAACGAGGGACATATATAAGCATATCCTGAACATAAGGGTATGAGATCATAATCATAAAATATGAAATACATACCCTGCACATTAATGATCAAAATCTTGAGTAATGGCATAAATATTTGTATTTCAAAAGACATAAATCATTAAGAAAGCAAAGAACATGAGCCATGAAATCATAACATTGGAATGAGACATGGAATTGTGGCATACACATAAGTATGGAAAATCATTTCCATGTTAGTCAAGTCTCACTACAAAGACTATCATAGTGGAATGGGTTCACTCCCAAAACCAACATAGTATTCAAGGTTCACTCCCAAAACCATAATAGCATACAAAGTCCCTTACTGAACTGGGCTCACTTTTTATTCCAATCCAGTCTATCTCATGAGATATAAACTTTTACCTAATATATTGGATGGATATATTGGTCCCACCCATCACATAATGAAAATCATACATATGTGTGTCGTATGATAATAAAAAATTCATCATATCATAACCCATGAAATGAAATGGATTTCATAAACATTCCATTATATCCTAGAATGTGGAAAAGTGATATGTTTTATAATCATTTCATCATTTCATTAGAGCATAACCCAGGAAAAAATTGTTTTTTTAGAATGTTATCATGGTATGACATATGCAAGAGGAATGTGGTTTATAAACATATTTTCATCATAAAACATTAAGATAAACAATGTGAATGGTATGATTGTTTTATATTTCTAATAAAGCATAAGTTACACCAAAGGATAACATCATATATAGAGATTTATTTTGAAAGATAAGTCTCTTGAAATGTTTCATCAGAAAAGGTAATTTTTCTTTAAAATCAATTTTTAAAACTAAAAATTCATAAAACATTTTTGAAATTTGTTTCATTGAAAATACACTTAAACAACATATAAGGTATGCTTCAAAATAATCATTTAAAATTTTCATTGAGGAAAATAATTTTTCCACTTTTAAAATAATTTTTAAAAAGATAAAAAAAATTCAAAATAATTTCCTTCGAAAATAACCTTGAAAAATTAGAAAGGAAGATTTAAAATCATTTAAAATATTTCATGAGAAAAATAGCCTTCCACATTTAAAAAACACTTTTTAAAACATTTTTAAAATAATTATTTACATTAAATAATTTATTTAAATCAAAAAAAATAAAAAAAAATTAAGAAAAACATATTCTTCAAATATAACTTTAAAAACATGTAAGGGAATCTTAAAATAATTGAGTAGATATGATAGTGGTAAATACTTTTCATGTTTTTCATGTTAAAAACATATATTCTTTTCACATTTTTAGTAAAATCCAAGCTATCATTATTTTTAAATCGACATGAATATTAATTTAAAAATATTTTGTAAAAATTAAATCATGGGTAAAAATTACTTTAATAAACAATTTTAAAATTTTAAATACATTTTTTTAAAAAATTATAGAAAACATGGTTTTTTGAGAAAAAAAGGGTTTTCAACATAAGAGACAAATGAAGATGATTTTTAGTAAAAAATTTATATTTAACTCTTGAGTACATATATATAGGAAAATTAAGGGAAAATGTATTCTCCGAACATAACCAAACGAAAATAAAATTAATTAGATTATTGAGATATTGATCATATTATTTCATCATCAAAAATATAATCGTAAACAATTCTTATAAATGATGAGATTGTAATATAAAATATTTACCAATTTGGAAATGATGAATTGTAATACACATGATGTAATAAAATTAAATTTTTCTTAAAATATAATAATTCTAAATAAATTTACGATATTTCATATCAAACTTGATATGTATACACTTCATAAAAGAATATAGGTGCATAAAATATCATATGTCTCAAGGAAGGTAAATTGGGAAAAAAATACCTTACTGATTTGGTACCTTTTGAAATGTAAACCACATGAAAGATAAATACTCAAATGTATATTTAAAACACAATAAGTTTTAAAATAATTATAATAAAATAAATCCATGGGAATTATATACACTATATAAAATAAATAGGTGGTGAATATGGCATGTGTCTCAGCGAAGTAAAAAAGTGAGAGAAAAATCCCACCCCATTTTAGTAATCATTTGGATAGTAAGCCCAAATAAAGAATAAAATCATATAAAACATTATGTATCATGAAAATAATTATATTAATTATATAAAATTTCAATGTGGAATTATAGAGAGAACAAAAAAGAAATGAGTGGTGAATTTTCATTTGTCACCCAGAAATAAAAGAGAAACTTGAAATCCATTACCTTAAGTCTCAGCTTCATTTATACAAATTTGAACCAAATATATAATAAATGAAAGTTTATAATACATATATTATATAACCATAATTATTTATATTATATTTTATATCAATTATTTTAGACCATTCATTACTTATTTATCACAAATTCCCTGTTAAAATCATTTTTTGGGTAATAACTTCTCTGTTTTTCGTATATGTTTTGACTTTTTATTTTTTGGTCTCATACTTTAATCTTGGTTCCATCATATATATAATAATAATCATGACATAATTATAATATTTATACATCAATTATAATTTTAATACCAATCGTGAAATATTGTTTTGATAAATGGTATGATCTTGGAGATGGTGGGTCGAACATATGCATGAGTAATGTTTCCATTTCTTCAACGATAATTATAGAAAAGAGGTAAGTAATATATTATCTTTATAGAAATATCAAAATTTAATAAATAACATATTGTTTTTTTTAAATATACTTATTCATATCATGCATATTTTTTGCTGATTAAAAGTGAGTACATCTCTTCTTGAAGGCGGTAGTCCACACGTACTCGAACGACGTTATCATCTTTCAATGAGTGAAAAGGTATGAAATAGAATTATATATTATATTTTTATAAATATAAATATATCATTAATATATTATTTATTTCATTTATATCAAAATTATTAATTAAATGTTTCCTTATTATCTTCAATGTAATGTTGTTTTGAAAAATGAATCACATCACTTTCCAACGAAGTAGTCCTCCGTACACACGAGCGATGTTATTATATCCCCTGAGGAATGAAAATTGAAAAGGTGTATATGATATAATGGCTCCATAGGTATAAGTTTCTTATTAATATCATATATATACTTTATATCCATCATAATACCCATCCATGAGAGGAGGTAATGGAAAAATAAATGACATCAATTCGTGAGGTGGTAGTCTATCATACACACAATTGATGATTTCATAACTCATTTAATGGAATAGGAGATTTTTATAGAATAAAAACATAATAGAAAAAAATATTAATATATTTAAGATACTAATTTTATTATATAATCATTTTTTAATAATAATTGAAGGAGGTGGAGTAAGAAATAAAATAAAAATTCATATTGAAGAACATTACCTCTTCTTCGAGTATCATCCTTAGGTTTGCACCAAAATCATTCTTAGGTTGGTTTTATTCAAAAAAGGGTTTTCTAGGATGATATTAATAATTTTGGGAAGTTATTTTAGTAGTATTATTTATAACTAAAAGGGATTTAAGGTGTGAATAATGGAGGATATTGGGTGGAATTTTATAAGTGTGGTGACTGGAACACGTGTAATGTTTTGAAAAGAAAAATGTATACCCACATTTTTCTCCTGAAAAAAAAAGGCTATAAAATGGAGTATTATAGATATTTAGATTATATATAGTATAAATGTTTCCATAAAAATATATTTTATATAAAAAAATTGGCCATTGTATCTCTTTTTGTTTTCTTTTAACCCCCAAAAACTCATTTTTAACTTAACCCCAGTAATTAAATTTTTACTATTTTCACTATTAATTTTGGTAAAACAATTTAGTGAACATTATTAAATAATATAAATTTGGATAAATCTAAATATTTAACCCATTTTTAAAAATTCCTTTCACATATGTGTCAAAAATTAATTTCAAATTAATCTTACAGATGTGATGAGAAAGTAGGTTTTCAAAGAGAAAATGTTTAAAAGTTTTAAAAGTTTTTATATAAAAATTCAATATTAAAAATATTAAAATAACGTAAATTTTATTAATATATATATAATTTAAATAATTTTTAATTTAAAAAAATTAAAATATAATTTAACTTTATTAATAATTTAAATGAAAAAGAAATTTTCAATTAAAATTCAGTATTTTTCATTATTGTTCAAAAAATTAATATTTAAATAAAATTATCAATAATTCACCATAAGATAATATTTAAATGATTATTTCAAAAATTAACTTTATTTTATCAAATAATGTTTATAAAATTTTCAAAAATTAATTTTTAAATAAGTGCGCAAAATGTGGAAAAAACTGCTTTTTAGAAAAGATACACTTTTAAGCATAAAATTAGATTTATTTTTATCTATTGTATAAAAAACACATAAGATGACTATTAAATATTTTATTTAATATATAATATATAAATTTAAATAAAATAATTTAAAAATTGGGTTTTTAATTTATTGATTTTAAACACGTTTGGTTACTAAAAAAGTGTTTTTTCTGAAAATGATTTCCTTTATTTTTATTTTTAATTAAATGGTCATTAAAGAATTCATTTTATATATTCATTTACACCATGTAATATAATAATTCAGTTAATAATATCCATAACATTCATTCAAATGGCTAGAAAATAACTATTATATAAAAATATTTTAAAAATATGACATGTTTCAATTAAACTCAAAGTCGTGTGTAACAAAATCTAAAGTCTGTGTTATGTGTAATACAAAATTTCAAAAAGATAAAATTAATTTAAAAAAAAATATTTCACAATATATAATATTGTTACATTCTACCCCATATAAAATGAATTTTAAACTCAAAATTCATTACTCGGGTACAAAAAAAACTGAGGATACTTCTACCACATTACATCCTCAAGTTCACACATACCTTCCACAAACTGGTGGATTTTTTAAACTTTGAATAGGTGATTTGTCTTGTTTTTATAAATTTATATATATAATTCAGAATATAAATTGATTATTCTTTATAATAATGATCATGGTTCAACATTATAACCTCTGAGTTTAGAACATGTGAAAGATTATGTATATACATCCTTAAGAGAGGTACAAGGAACACATTGTGAACATAAGAGAGGTTTGGTGGAAGTTCCAAAATATAATTTACTATCCCGATATGATCATGTATTTAAAAGGTGCCAATATAAAAAAGATTATTTTTACCTTCTTTCTTACATAGATAAATTCATAGAAATACTTTCTCACTAACTTCAAATTCAAGATCGCAGCAATGTTATCAGAATAAAGTTTCTATAAATTTTTATTGTATTTATAGTTTTTTAATGGTGCTAACCTTTTATTCCATCTTATATACTTTATCATGAACTAATATAATTAATTATTCAACTTCATTCCATTATATTAGATTTATACACTTATTTACATAAAGGGATTTATAAAGATCCATTTGAATGCTCGAATGAAATAAATTTTTTGAAAGAAAACTTAACTAGAGGACGGTGTTGATCCCAAACACCTTTTATATCCATAGAAAAATATATGAGCATATCCTCTAGGTTTATATTAACTGAATATTAATTTTTATTATCAAAACACTTTTGAGGGAATGTGAGAAACCACTTTGTCTAACATTACAACCAAAAAACAGCCATAACAAAGAAAAACCTGCAAATTGGAGCTGACCCTCCCCAGCAATTGCACCATGAAAATAATCCTTCACCAAATCATGTCATTTGACTAGTTGTCCAATGAATAAGATCATGGGAACAAAACCGATAGCATAGCCATACCCTCTCAATCACTAATCGGAATGACATGCACTAATGGAGACTTCCTGCTCTTAACCCCATATGAAGCAGCTTCAAAACCCACCACAAAAACTAATAGATAAATGTTCCAAGAGTATATAGATCTAACAAGAAACCCTCTCAAAACAACCCACAAAAGCATCAAATTAAACTGAGTCATTAAAAAGTAACTTGATATTACCCTAATCTATTTCCCTAAACAATTTCCCTGATAATGAAGAAACCTGGGTACCTAGAACCTCTATCATTCACTTTAAAAAATCAGAAGCCTGCTGATCACAGGATTGAATGTACTCCTCTATGTTAATCTTCTCTTTATTGACCCCCCACCAGAATTAGATCCTTTTTTCAATCCATGAGTATTAATCCGCATTAATATTCACCCTTAATGACATCCCCATCATTTTAGTATCCTCCTCTTTATTTGCATTGAGAAGTAGAACCTACTCAATCACTTATTCTTCAGAGCCTAAAAGTAAATACAAAGGTTTAATTCCATGGTCCCCTGGTCTTTGGTTTCTCAAAATCTAATTGGCCATCTTCATATCATTTGTCATTTTTGCAGACAGAGTCTCCATAGGATGTGGTAAGGAGAAGTAATCCTTCCTCCCCTTCCTCCTCTTAAGACTCTAATTACTCTTCAAAATTAAAGCTCCATATGTTGAGAGTCTGGGTTCACATTCATTGGTATCCTTCACATAGACCCTATCATCATGAATCGGGGTAGATGGATCTGAACTCAAACCAACCTTGGAAAGGCCATAAAAGTTGTTACTCAAGTGGATAGGTATCTAACTCAAATAATATGAACCCCCTATATTCCCGGTTATGGTTGAATTAACTACATCAGCAGTAGCCTCCTGCCTCCCCTTATACACCTCGCCACTACCTGACCATAACACCTTGGTGCAAGGAGCTATAGAGGAAACCTCCTCCCAACTAACCAACTGCAACATAACCATAGTACTACCATTCAACTGGTTGTCCATTTGAGAAGCCTCATATGGGGCCAAACCATCATCCTTCAACTCACTAATGGATGGTCCAGCCAGATCCTGCTTCAGCATGCAGAACACCTTATACACCTACGGGTTAACCTGAGATATTGAGGCCTTATTCACCCTATTCGTGCCAAAAATCCCCTCAAGAGACACATTGCATTCCACTAGAGTACTATCGAGTTTCCCTTCCTCCATTCTTCATAACAGATGAGGTCCCTGACCTCCCACCTCTATACCCATTGTTGAATGACCCGAGCCATCCTCCTCACATTCCTCTGGAACCTTACCCATGCCTCCATCCTCAGTCTTTATCCTGGGCTGGACTCCCCAGGGACAAAACTCCATTGAGTGTCCCGATCACATGCACACTGAGCAGACTTCATTACCAATTCCCCTACCCCTCTGTAATACAGACCCCTGACAGCAAGCATATGATGAATACCCCAAATGATTGCAGATAGAAAACAATTAGTCTAGTTTTCATAAATCACACGCTATTTACACCTATATTCCTCACCTATTGAAATCTAGGCATACTCAAAAGGAATTCGGGATGGGTCCAGTTCCATACAAACCTGTGGGTTGAAAGGGTGAAAAACTGCCTTATTAAGACTATTAGAACATAGTAATATACCAACTATATTATCAATCATCCTAATAACATATGGGTTTTGAAATGATAATGGAAGATTTGGAAAACTTACCCAAACCGCAGCTGAATGCAGATCCCGCTTCATGTGGAATTCTAAAGTCCAACAAAATAGGAATAATCAAAAACCATCAACACTACAGGGGGTACTCGACCATGCTATGATGAGGTCCTCCTTAGAAGAAAATCGGATCATGATATGTTGTTTTTTTAGCAAACCCATTGTCTCCCTCTCATGAAGATCCCCAGTGTCTAAGACAACCCTATCAAATGAATCAATTGAAGGTATCCTCTGTCAAAACTGATCTAACGGTGTGAGGTTCAAGATCTCATTGGTTTTTATGAACTCTAAGGATGAAATCTAGAGATTGGGGGGACCTTATATGAGATCTTAAACCTTGGGAGTTAGCGAAGCTTTCGATAAGGGGGGAAGACAGTCGGGGTTAGAGAATGTGTGGAAAGAAGTCCCCTCTCTCCTGTTGGATGCTAGAGGTCCCTCATCTAGGATGTGGATTGTTCTATATTAATAACCATCTATCTGAGGATGATACACAATGCTGAAACTCAACTATGTATCAAGATTTTTTTGATGAATTCTCTAAAACATTATGGTAAACTCCATATCCAAATTAGAAGCTATTGAAAGTGGTACTCTATGTAATCTTAACAATTTCTTAATGTATATTCTTGTGAGTCAATCCAGAGATAAATATCATCTAATATAAATGAAGTGTGATAAATTTGTAAGGTGATTTATTACTACCCATAATTATCACAACATTTAAGATTAAATAAACACTAATGGTTACCGGTAACTTAAATCATATATCAACAAAATGTGACGACATTACTCCTCAAATAAATTTTTCACTAAAACATATACAAAACCAAATGGTTTTATTGAAATATATGTCACTTAAAATGTCCTCAATCATTGTAAACTCCCATCTTATAAAACATCAAAAAGGGTGTTAATGACTTTTAACTTATGATCAACCTTATACTCACAAACCCATAATGTTATTCCTAAATATTAAGTTAATATTACAAAAAGACATATATGCTTCCAAAAGTTACATAATCCTTAGTTTTTTTTCTAATTATTATAACTAAAATACCATTACTAAAATACTTCCATATAATATATCATGAAACAAAATATAGACACATTTAAATATTTCCACTTCAATGATTGATATAGAATAGGTTCTTCCTTGGTCTATAAGTTAATTCTTATGCTAGGGAAATTATTTGGATAATTCACATGTTCCATGCACATAAAACAATGAACGCCTCGATAATTTTCCACTCTATTACCTTGTTTTCAAGACAAATAACATCTTCCCATCCATTTTAGATATTTTTTTAGGATATTCTTCAAACCTTCATAATGAGTAAGAATCTGAATCTTATTTCGTCTATGTTCATTACCACATAAACTTTCATAAAAGTTAATCTTCCTTTTATTTTATTTCTTATGAATCTCCCTTAATTTCACATTATCAGTCATATATCACAATAGTTTATTAAGTATAATAACAATATCTATCTCTCCATTTAACATCACATTGGGTTACTCATAATCACTTTATTTTCTATCAGATTCATTCATAACTTTATTCCTTCATATTCCATTCATTTACACTAAAAAAAATCATAGTATGAGTAAAAATAATCATAGTGGGAAACCATATAATCACAAAAAAATAACTTAGAGAATTTATAAATCTTGACACCTTATTTTTAATCTATGATACCTTAGGTTTATCCTATAAAATTTATAGTTAAAATATATTTAAATACTTCATGATGTTTTGTATGTTTTTTTGTAAGTTCCTAAGTATAACCCCTAGGAGTGTCAAACTAGGTGTAGAGTAAGGTCCATTTCATGCATTGGTTGATGATAGAGTGAATCTCAATGCACCGTTTTTGCAGTCATTACCCCTAGGTACCTCTGTGCTAGAGCCACATCCACTTATAGTATCTAGACAGGGATGTAATTTCTTGGAAACCACTTCCCCTATCCTTTACCAAAATTCTATAACATTTTCCTATATTTTGACTCATCCTTAGTGTTATCTTTACAGACATCCCTATACATATCCTTAGAAATATCCCTAGCGATCTCATTAAAGATTTCTCATCTTAGTTTCCAATGGTAAACTAAACCTATACACTAATAAAAACTACCGAGACTCAGGCTTTTCATACATGTATATTACATATTTTTATATGATATTCAATATATTTTACCAAAACACACTTGAGGACTGTAATATTTTAGAGTATTTTGAGACTAGGTACAAAATATTCTAATTTGGTAAAATACCTTCAACATCTCCCATGAATATCTTTTCCATTAGTAATCCTCACAAACATACCCTACATAAAACCTTTCTTCGTAACCTAGGGAAAGGAAATATAAGAAAGTGTGATCTAAAATGATTAATAAGGTTGAAAAATAGAGATACGTACTCATAACATGAACATAAGGTTATGAGAACATGGGAATAAAATATGAAAACCATTCCCCACATTTAAATTTTCATAATCTTGAGTCATGGAACAATGATTGGTAGTCCATTAGACATGAATTATAATGAAATCAATGAACATGATCCATAATTTCATAACATTGTCATAATACATGGAATTTTGTCATAAAATAAATTATAGAAAATAATTTCCATAATAGTAAAGGATAACTTACAATGATATCATAGTGAAACTAGATAACTCCCCAAACCATTATCATAGTCATGTTTTACTCCCTATAAAATCATATCAAACAAAGTCCCTTGCTGAATCAGGTTCACTCCCCATTACAGTCATATCTATCTAATGGTATATAAATCATTTCTTAATTAATTGGAGGAAGATATAGGTCACACCCATCATATAATGAAAATAATACATATTTGCTCCACAAGATCATAAAGAATTTATTAAATCAAAATCCGTAAATGAAATGGGTTTCATAAACTCTTTATTCTATTATAACATGTGGAAAAGAGATACGTTCCATAATCATTTTATCATTTTACCATAGCATAAACCATGGAAAAAGTAGAGTGTTTCAAAAGTATTTTATCATGTTATAACCTGGGGAAGAGAAATGGGTTTCATAAAAATATTTTCAATTGAAACCATTTAGAGAAAGAATAATAACAGTATCCTTGGTTCATATCCCCAAAAATTCATAAGTTTCATCAAAGGATGTCATATTAAATAGAGAAATACTTTTAAAGGTAAATCACTTGAAATGTTTTCCTAGGAAGGTAATTTTTCTATGAAAATCACTTTTTAAAACTAAAAAATCATAAAATATTTTTTAAATAATTTTATTTTAAAATAAACATGAAAACATATAAAGAATTCCTTTAAATAATCATTTAAAATATTTATTTAGGAAAATAAATTTTCCACTTTGAAAAGAATTTTAAAAAGATAAAAAAAAATTAAAAAATACTTTCCTTTTAAAATAAAATTGAAATATTATCAATGAATTTTGAAGATTATTTAAAACATTTCATGAGGAAAATATCCTTTCCAAATTGAAAAAAAAACATTCTAAAAACTTTTTTAAAATATATATTTACATTGAAATAATTTATTTAAAATCTAAAAAATCCAAATATTAAGGAAAAACTATTTATTGAAGATAACTTTGAAAACTTCTAAGGGAATCTTTAAATCTTTGAGTATCCATGTTAGTGGGAAATAATATGTATGTCGTGCATGTTAAAAACAAAAATTCTTTTCACAATTTCTGTAAAACCCAAATAGAAATTGTTTGGACAATGATATTAATATAACTTTAAAAAAATTGTAAAAATTAAAACATGGATAAAATATATATTTAATAAACTATTTTAGAATTTTATAAAAATATAAAATCACTTTTAGAAAACATGGTTTTTTAAGAAAAGGGTTTTCGATCGAAGAGGGAAACAAAGGTGATTTTTAATAAAAACGTTATTTTAAACTATTAACTATATAAAGAGATAAAAATAATGGGAAAATTATTCTAATTAAATAGCTATAGTATAAAAAAAATAATGATTTTATTTATTTATTAGTCATAATATTTCATCATCATAAACATAATAATAAACTATCCCAATAAATTCTGAGATCGTAACATAAAATATTTACCACTTTGGTAACCTTGAATTGTAATCCCCATGATTTAATTACATTAAATGAAACTTATAATGTAATTATATTACATAAATTCAGGATATTACAAGTAAAATGGTGTGTCTATACACTTTATAAAATAAGATGGATGCATAATATAACATATTTCTCAAGGAAGGTAAATTGAGACAACAATCCATTAACGATTTTATAACGTTGGAATTATAAACCACATAAAAGAGAGATCATAAAATAGATATATAAATCATAGTAATTTTAAATAGAATAATAATAAAATATATTCATGGGTATTCTATACACTTTAAAAGAGATATGTGGTGAATATGGCATGTGTCTCACTGAAGTAAAAAGTGAGAAAGAAATCCCTTACCAATTTTGTAAACTTTTGGACCATAAGAAATAATTAATCATAGAATAAAATGAAATATTAAATATCATGAAAAAAATGAGATTCATTATATAATGTGTCAAAGGGTCATTATATATACCACAAAAAATAAACAATTTCTAATTTTTCATATGTCTCCCAGAAATTAGAGAGACAAGAAATCTCTTACGTTAAGTCTCAACTTCTTTCGTACACATTAGAACCTACTATATAATAAATATAAGTTTATTATATATATATATTATATAACCATATGTAAATATATTATACCATATATGATTTAATTATTACCATTCATTACCAGTTTATTACCAATTACTTGTTAAAATCACATTTCAAGTAATAATCACTTTGTTTTTCATATATGTTTTTATTTGTTTTTTTTTGTCCTATTAATTTGATAATATTTCCATAATATAAAGAATAATAATAATGAAATAATTATCATATTAATATATTAATTATACTTTTATTAAAAATTATGAAATGTGGTTTTGAGAGATTAAGTATGTTACGATCATGGAGAGGGTAGGTCGTATGTACGCATGAGTAACATTTCCATTTTTCAAAGATAATTATGTAAAGGAGGTAAGTAATATTTTACCCTTTCATAATGATAATAATATTATAAAAATATCATTTATTAAAATATACTTATAAAAATCATTAATTTTTTTGGTGGTGAA
Source organism: Viscum album (assembly GCA_963277665.1). Lineage (NCBI taxonomy): Eukaryota > Viridiplantae > Streptophyta > Magnoliopsida > Santalales > Viscaceae > Viscum > Viscum album. The sequence goes on from OY728138.1 coordinate 39,468,130, forward strand.
AAGAGAGAGTCACATAACTTAGGGAAGGTGGTAGTCTACACATACACAAACGACATTATCATCTTTTAGTAAGTTAAAGTGTAAGAAATAAAATGATATATTATATTTTTATAATAATAGATATTTCATTAGTATCATAATTATCTCATGTATATCACATTTATTTAACCTTCTCCTTATTATCTTATATGTAATGCATTAGTGAAAATCACGTCGCATCTCTTCACGAGGCAGCTGCCCACCGTACACAGGAGCAACATTATTATATCCCCTACGAAATAGAATGTAACAAAGATATATATGATATAATGACTAAATATGTATATTTATGTTATAAATATAATATATATATATACTTTATATCAAACATAATACCCAATTGTGAGAAGGGTTAATGGAAAAATGAATGACATCGATTCAGGAGGTTGTTGTCCATCATACAAATGAATTATGATTCAATAACCCATTTTCTGGAAGTGAGGATTGTTGAAGGTCATGAAAATAACAAAACTATAAGTATATTTAAGATATTAAGGTTATTATATCATCATTTTTCAATACAAATTTAATTATATATAGGAAGAAATAAAATGAAAATGCTTATTAAAGAATGTTACCTCTTTTTGGGGTATCCTTCCTTAGGTTTGCACCAAAATTCTTCCTAGGTTGGTTTTTAGCCCAAAATAAGGCTTCTAATATGATATTAAATAATTTAGTAAATTAATTGGGTAGGTATTGTCTAAACCAAAAGGTTTTGAATGTGTGAGGAAAATATATGAGAGTGGGTGGCATTTCATAAGTAATGTGATTGGAACACTTGTATTTATTTTGAAAAGAAAAAGGTGTACCCACATTTTTCTCATGCCACAAGGATCAGAAATGTATTATTCATGATAATTATACATTATAGTGTCTAAATATTTCCATTAAATAAATTTTATACACGTTTTTAGTTCATTTTAACACTTATTTTGATATTTTAAGACCTCCCCCTTTAAACTCATTTTTATTTTAACCATGAAAACCTATTTTTTACTATTTCGCTATTCATTTTGGTCAAAAATTAAGTTTACCTAATTAGATAATATAAATGATTATTTTTATAAATATGGAAATAATTTGTATAATTCAAATTCACAAAAATTTTAAATTTTAATTTAAACATAATCCCATAGATGCGATGAGAAAGTGGGTTTTCAAAGAGAAAATATTCAAAATTTTATAATGTTTTTGTGTCAAAATTAAATATAAAAAAATTAAAATGACATAAATTGGATTAATAGATATATAATTGAGCTAATTTTACTTTTAAACCATTTTAAAATATAATTTTTTTTTTTAAATAATTTAAATGAAAAGGCAATTTTAAATTAAAATTTAGTATTTTCACTATCCATCGAAAAATTAATCTCTTTATAAAATTCTTAAAAATTTATCATAATATAAATTTAATATGATTATTTAAAAAATTAATTTTATTTTATAAAATATATTTTCAAAAAATTTCAGAAATTTGTTTTAAAATAAATGTGCCAAAACGCAAGAAAAACATTTTTTAGAAAACAAAATACACTTTTTAGTATAAAATTGGATTCATTATTATCAATTATCTAGAAAACAAATAAGTTGAATTTTAAATAGTTTTTTGAATATATAATATATGCATTTCATTAAAAAATCACCAAATTTGGTTTGTTTAATTGATTTAGGTTAAATGTGTTTGCTTTCCTAGAAATAATTTTTCAGAAAAATATTCCATTTATTCTCATTTTTAATTAATTGGTCACCGAATAATTAATTTTATATACATATTTAAACCATATATTTTAATAATTTATTTAATCATATACATACTTACTATTCCAATGTCTAGATGATAACTATTTTATAATAATATCTTATAAATATGACATGTTTCATTTAAACTAGGTGTTTCATATAATGCAAGATAAAATTAGTGTAATATATAATAAAAAATATTGAAAAGACAAAATATATTTAATAAAAAAATATTATGAAAAAATCTAAGGGTTTAATATATCCAGTTTTCTAGGAAGAAGTTGACTTAGGATTTCTTGTTGACAAACCAATGTGAATGAAATGAAATGTTGGAAATAGAGGCTCTAAGAGAAAGCTAAAGAGAAGAATCCATATAATTTAAATTCATAGATTTCATTCTATGTAAAATTATATATCTGAGATAGCCATTAATCTCAAATCTCTCATTAATAAACCATTATATAAAATTTTTCTTCAAGGAATTATAAAAATTGAAAATATTTTTAATACCGAGACTGTCATGATAAAAGGGTTGATAGCACTATTTCTAAGGAACAGTAATAATCATCCTTCATAAGGTGCTTCCAATCTTGATAATTTTTTTGATATATTTGTTTATACTCTTTATAAGGTCTTCCAACAATTTTTAAACCATAAAATAATAAACAAATTTGGATTTAAATATCTCTTTCCCAAGAAAGCCTCAATCAGCCATTGTTAGTGCTTTACCTTTCCAAGAATCCAACTGGTTCTTGATCCTTCTAAAAATATGAGTGAAGAGAAAATCCTAAGGTTTTCCCAAAAAAATTGGTACACTAATTTCGTTTAAGGGTAACAAAAATTCTTCTATTCTAAGATCACCAATGATTCTCACTTTCCCAGCTTTAGAAATTATATATCCAAAGTATAAAAAGGATTTATTCCAATTAATTTCTTGCCCTGAATCATTTTATTAATGAAGGAGAACATCCTTGATATTCTTGATATTCCTCTTTTCTCTTTGAGTTAAAATAATGATGTCATCACCATACAATAATTAAGTGGGGAAAACTAACCCTCTGGAAGCTCTGATAAGCTTAATTTTATTTTTCTCTGCCATATTGAGAAGGAGTATATTATGATAGTCCTCTAAAATAGAAAAAAAGATGGATGAGATATGATATATTTATCAAAAATATCTATGGAATTTGATGTATCCCTTAGGGGATCCATTAAAATATTCAATAAACTCATATGTATTTTGACCTAATTGATCATTAAAACAAAACCTTCTTAGGACCTTATTGATAAAGCCCTGATCCATTATATCAAAATCTTTTTTAACATCATGTTTAAATGAAATGTGTATGATTCCATCTGTTATATGAGGTATAAAATGTTTTTATCTCTATTAATATCTTCAGTTTTATCCTTATAAGTTAACTTATTCTCTCAGAGGTGAAATTGGAAGTGTTTGGGAATTTTTCAGAGCCTAGAGTTCTAAGTTATGAAGGGAATAGTTCTAGAACATGGTTTGTGCATGGTTACAGCTAACCATGGTCCTCAAATGTTGTGACCTTGTAAGGGAAATGAACAATTTTATAAACCATAAAACTGGTTCTTTCGCTGTGTGGGGTAGAGCTAGAGGGTGTGCATAGGTTGTGCACAATTTGTCCAATGATGCACTCTAGGACGTATGAGAAGTGCACCATAGACAATGGGGTGATCACGGTTGGCACATGGTTTTTCTAACCATGCATCCAAACCATGCCAGCTCTTAAAAAGGGTAAAAATTACTATTTACCATAATACTTTTAAAGTTTTACAAATCATTTATTTTCTCCTCCAATTCACAACAGACCCCTCTCCTCCAATAAATCTCATCCATGCCAAAACCTAGGACTTGAAGGATCTTCTCCATCATGACCCTAATCATGCCTCTATCAGTCTCATTGTATAGCCATTGGTATGATCTATACTGTTCTTTCACCTTTATTCATAAATATTCCTCTCAACGAAAATATTTTGGTATAAGATCATATGCCTTATTTTTAGTCACTTTGTCTCTTTTCTCAATTTCTTCCATTTTAACCTGAATTAGAGCCCAATAATGGACAATGAGTTGATTTTGAATCTTAGGCAGGTGGTGTCATGATTTTCCATCAATGTATTTGTGTTTATATATACGTCATTGTCCCATGCACTATAGTTTCTAAGAGAAACTTATTAAATGGAATGATTCTTAATTAAATGGGTAGGCTTTACCTATATGAATCCTGAGACCCATTTTTTTATAATTAAGTGTTAAGGATCTTAAATTTAACCACCCATTTGGTTGTGTTTCTAAAATGGATAAAAAATGAGGTGTGGCCTATGAATTTTATTAATAATTTTAGGTATGTTCTTTACGCCTTTTCTTCAAATGTTAAATGAAATTGTTAAAATATAAGTTTAATTGAATAAAAGAGGGAATGTAAGGTCATGACCATAATCCTTTGTCTATTATTATTCTCACTTTGGTTTCATATGTTATTTAAATATAAATTTCCAATTATAATGAATGGTGTGATTCATTTGATGTTGGGCCTTATAAGACTATGCTTATTTTGAACAATCTTCTGAGGTGACTAAATTTCTTATATAAATATGATGGACAAATGAGTTAAATTGTGAGATTAAATGGTATGGTTAGTCTATAGACCAATGGTCATTCATATTACCGTGCCGATAGTGAGACATGGGTTTTGAATTGGAATTCCATTAATAGACTCACCAAGCTTATTTAATAAAATTAAAAAGAAAGGAATATATCATGCACCTTGGGTGACACATTGGTTGTCATATAAATTTCATTGATGGACTCTCTGGGAATTTGGATTGTATATTCCTGAGTGATAATTTGAATCCATATGTAGGATTCCAAGGATGAACTTAGATGGAATATTATTATATGTTCCACGATTGATACTTGGACTCCCTATGTGGATTTCTACGGAAGGGTTTGGGGAAGAGATAATTATATATTCCATGAGTGATACTTAGACCTCCTATGTAGACTTATAAGGATGTGCTTGGAGAGAATATCATCATATAATCCATACGTGAACCTTGGGCTCCATTTGTGGACTACCAAGTGAGGACTCAAAAGGAAATGTGTAACATCTCGATCCAAACCACTAGGTTTGAACCATAATGTCACATGATGTCATGTGAGCCTCCCCATATGCAAGAGGATGTCGACTAGCAGTGATGGTATAATTCTAATGGGGGAGACTATACCCTCAGTATCACATCATAGGATTAATAAAAAAAGTCAATATAATAAATAATCAGAGTAATCATGCAGAAAGTAAATTACATACATGTCATGAAAATAAAAGTGTATCGCAATGTGAAAATCCTATCTAGAATGAATAAAACATACCATAAAAATAAGAATAGTAGGATCCTCCAATGTTTATCCTAGTCCACCCAAGATTCATGCTCCACCTTCATAGCCATCCACCATAGGGCTCATTCCCTTTACTGATTATTTCATAAAATCTACAAGAACATCAAAATTTCTGAGTAGGGTTTGAGTATAAGACTTAGTAGGAAACCACCAATGTGTATTTAACATGGTCTTCTCAAGTATACCAGGGTATGTTATAAGAATAATAAATATAGGGATCACATAAACATACAATCCAAAACTGAATAGAGTACACTAACCAAGCTGCCACAACCCCCGACTATACCTGGTTTGGCTCCATGTTACAAGATATCTGATTAATTTAGAAGAAACAAAACAGCATTTGTACGGTGTCCTCACTGTGTTATAGAGGTTATACCTGAAGTTATTTATCCCTCAAGAGGACCATGTCACCTAGATCCTCTAGAAGAGAATGACTAGTACTCACATCGAACATGTTATCTCATGGTGAATGGAACTTGGAATCAAGTCTGCCTCAAGCACACCCTTTACAATATGTCATGCCTACCTCCACCCTGTGCTCATTTGCTTAATAATTTTTGCTCTAATCAAGAATTTTCCCCCACTAGGGGATAATATGTGACAATAGATCACCTTTCTCAAATACCACTAGCAACCAACAAGGAATGGTAATAGATATATTGGGAGAGCACGCAGGTAGGAATTGTATATCAACATGAGTAAATAGAATCATTCATGAAAACATGTGATCATAATAAAATATGTATAAAAGCTACATTTACATCACTCATAAAGTCACAATAATTTTTATGGGCTACACAAACACTCATGTGTGATCATAATCAGGCATGGTAAATTTCAATTCCAACAAATATAATAATCAAAAAAACAAGTGTAAACGTGATCCCGATAGGTTCAGAGAATTCTTACCTCAAATTGGGAAGACTTATTTACAATTTTATTATCATAAAAGGTGAAATGTCAAAGTATCAATTTTTCATCATGTTTATTATCGAGGTATATTAAGGGTTTCCTAGAACCAAAGTAGCTAATTTATTTCAAAAAAAATAAAATATTATGTGTAATGATAACTTCTCTCTCCTAGAAAATTATAGAATTATCATTTATATTATCACATGAAATGATAATTATCCTTTACAGATAATCTTAAAATTATTACCTAAATTATCCCATGTGATGAAAATTTAACTTTTCCCGATGATTTTAAAATTATCTTTTTAAATTTTCATTTAAGAAAATGCATGTGTTAGAAATTATCCTTTAAAAAATGAATTATTATATTCTATAAATTATTCCATAAAAATCACCATTTCACAATTTTCTTATGGTATTTTTTTCCAAAAATAATACTTTGATAATTTATTGAAATTATCCATTAATAATTTGTATTAAAATATTATAATAATTAATCCATTTAAATTATCATATTTCAATTCTCTTATGAAAATTTATTGTAATTATAACTTGATAATTATTTACAATTATCCTCAATAATTGTCATTTCATAATTTCACAAAAATTCTCATTTGATAATTCATTATATATACTACCCAAAAATAACTAAATGTTTTAACCCCTAAATAATTTTGATTAATTATACTTTTATCAAACATTGTAATTATAACTTTATTATTTTTTAAAAAACTTAACCTTTGAATATTTTTTTAACATATATTGATAACATTCATAAAAAATATCTTTTTATAATAAAATTAAAAACATCATTTGATAAAAAAAATTGGGTTATCATTTTCACTCGATGTCAAACATATTTTTTTCTTATATTTATTTTATATTATTTTTTTACTATGTTTTTTTTCAAGAATCAAGTACAAGGATGAAAAATAAAAATAATGAAAAAATAATAAAAAAACCACACCTATAACTCGCACAATGCATTGAAGGTGTGGGGGAAGGAGATCGTCATTCCCTAGAGTTCAAACTGGGAAGATTAAGATATGAATCTTTAGTATCATGGGATTCTATGATCCCCTGAACATGTGGAAATCAGCCCTAAAAATCTGGATCATTAGGCTATTTAACCCCAAAACGTGTTTCATACCATAAAAATCAAACCTTTATTTAATCCATGTTTTAAAAATAATAATTTATGCTGGATGGTTGGATTTCACTTAATTAAGGCTCTCCAAATTAATTTCGGTCAAAACATGTGAAAATGGAAGGATCGAAACCATGGGTACTTTTTTAATGGTGGTTCAATGTTAAAATTGAAGAATAGGAATTATAAACCAGATAAGAATTAAATTAATAATATTAATTATTTAATATAAGAATAAATCAAATTAAAATAACAACGACCTGACCAAACGTGCGATGTGTATAAAATTTATGCCCCATCTAGGGTAAAAACCCCATTCTTAACCTAATGGTGGTATCTTATTTCTCATACAATGCACCATTTGGTATATATTGATTTTTAATTATTTAAAAAACAGATTAAATAATAAATTAAATATAAATAGGGTTTTGTTTTGTGAGTGAGACATCCAAACATCTAATGATTTCAAATTTTATACCCTATCTAGGGTAAACACCATGTCCCGGACCTAACAGTGGTCTTATATTTGTGATATGACACATTTTTTGGGAGATATTAAATTATTTTTATAAATATTATAATAAAAATTATTAAATAAATTATTTTATGAGTGAAGCATCCAAACCTCTAATGCTTACAAATTTTATGCCCTACCTAGGGTAAATATTTCATCCTGGGCCTAATGGTTGTCTCATATTTATCTTACAACGAACCATTTTGATGTTATTTAATTATTTTGAATAAATTTACTCATGTTTAATATAATATATTTAATAATTGTATTCCATCTATTTTGGGACATTATGAGTCTAAGAATCTCATACCAACTTAGTGCCAGACTCCAAAAATATTTGATTGAAAATTCCACAGTTGTAACTATGCTTTTACTCTTATGGAACAACTTTAACACATTTATTAAGCTATTTCCACTAATAAATCATTTTTTTCAAAGGAATTTATAATTTATCAACAAGAGGGTTTTATTTTATTTTTAAAAATCAAATTATTACAATTCTCCCCCTCCATTGACTTTTCATCCTTGATAAGTATATATAGCAGTCTTTCTTGAACAACTCAATCCACTGATCCTGAATATCAAACTCATGCTCCCACATTGCTTCATGGATCTATCCTTGCTGCCGCTGAACTTGGACTAGTGTTATTGTCTTTCCTTTCAACACCTTTTCAATATGAAATATGATCTTCCACATAGGTATCAGGAGTGACTACAACAACCATCCAGGACTTTGGTTCTCAACCTTCACCCTCTAATAGGTAGGGCTTCAGTTGATGAAACTAGTAATGCCTCCCTTTATCCCTAGCCACCACAACTACCTTATAAAGTCAGGGTATGTCTTAGTTGCACTAGGATGTACTACCCATCTAGAGGTATGGTAATACCTCATCATCTCCTCCCTAGTGTAAGCTATGACTACCACTCTCTCATGCACCATGATCACATTATTTTCACCCAAAGTCCATCTGGGTATCGGGTCACCCCTAGCCAGCTGCTCCCTCATGAAAACACAATTTGGGTCTAACCCTTGATTAATCATTACCCAGTCCATACGATAATTCAAAAATTAAAAAGGGAAAAATGTCATAGATCCTAGATTCTCTAAAACATCGACCCTCTAGTTAGCTAATAAGCACATCAATCGTCGCTGCTCCTCTGAATTCCTCTCACCAATCTTTGGATTAGCCTGTGTCTTATGCCTAAGAGAATCTGCAACGATATTACACTTTCCTGGTTTATATGCCATCTCAAAATAGAATTTTTGTAGATACTCAAACTAGAGCCTCTACCTTAGGTTTAGGTCCCTCTGGGTGAAGATATAGAGAAGTCTCATGTCGTCTGTGTAAAAAATAAATCTCTCATTGAAAAGATATTATCTCTATCACTTCATATCATGAACCACTTCTACCTACTCTAATTCATGGGTAGGGTATTTCTTCTCATGGGTTCATAGATTACAAAACCCAAGGGCTATTACCTTTTCTCTTTTCATCAAAACCACCCCCAAACCAATGCATGATGAATCATAGTATACTACATAACTGTTCCCAGGATTACGGAGTGCCAGTACTGGAGATTCCTTCAACCGTATATTTAGCTTGAAGAAAGTCTCTCCACACTAGTCTGACCTTTGGAACTTTAATCCCTTCTTTTTTAGTGTTTTCATGGGTTCCTATAGTTAATAGGCAACCTTGATAAACCTATGGTAATATCTTTTAGGTCCTAAATAATTCTTCAACTCAAACACATTTTTTTGACATGTCTAAGACATGACTGCATCAACCATCACCAGTTTTACTGATATACCTATCTAAAACACTACATGTCCTAGAAATTTTAACTCTTAAGTCCAAAATTCATAGCTCGATATCTTAGTGTAAATACTGTTTTCTCAAAATGTACTCAGGACGATCCCCAGGTTCCTAGCATATTGTTATGGTATTAATGAACATATAAGGATATCGTTGAAAAAAGCCATGAAGAATGAGAGTAAGTGTGGATGGAAGGTCTTGTTCATGAGATCCATGAACATTGTTGGTCCATCTATCATCCCAAATGGCATCACTAAGTGCTCATACAGTCCATACATTCTCCAAAACATAATCTTTGAAAAGTACACCTCTCTATCTTATAACTAGTGATAACCCGATTGAAGGTCAATCTTGGAGAAATGTCGGGATCCACAAAGCTGATTGAAAAGATCATAAATCCTATTAAATAGATATCATTTCTTTATAATAACCTAGTTCAGGTTTCTAGTAATCAATTCATAACTGAATACTATGATCCACCTTCTTAAAAACCAAAAAAGGTGAACCCCAGGGTGAAGTACTTGTATTTTTGAATCCCTTTCTTTCCAAGTTGTCCATTTTAACTTTGACCTCCGTTAAATCAGTTAGAACAATACAATATGTGTATTGAAAAGGTTTCACTCTAAACATGAGATCAATCTCTTCTTAAAATAATAGCATATTCAACCATAGTTTTGAACTCCTATTCCTTGTACAAAAATTGAGTGGGTGAATTATGGATGATGTGGTCATGATACCTATACCATAGAGCAATTGTGGGTGAAGGCTAAACTACATTCTCCTACACCTCTAGTGGTAATGCAGAAACCTCTTCCTTTTTAGAAGTATTTCAGAATGATTCCCTAGTATTTCTATAGAATATTTCAAGGTGAAAACTTCTATAAAATGAATGAGACACCTCATAAAGAAACAAATTCATAAGGATAATCCCTAATCAGAGTATGGGATCGCAAAATGTTTTTCTTAACTAGTCTATGGGATAAAACAACGTTTTCCTGGGAGTCTACCCTTAACCCAAGTTATACCCCTCCTAGGACTAACCCTTGTTTTTTTACCTACACATTAGTTATAGTAATAATATATATACTAACACAATATAATTCTCTAGTCAACTAATTAATTCCAAAAAAAATATATCACACAAGATGGAAGTGCAAATATACCACATTAATGAATCTATCCTGAACAGATTTCCCAAATCAAAGAATTAAATTAATGGACTACTATGAAGAAAAAAAGAGTTATATATATGTAATGTAAACCTATGTGCCTATTCATGATGCATGTACATACATGAAATCTCATAAATCACATATCAACATCATGTGAACCACCCTATGTGGGTTTAATCTTCAATAATAACAAAAATAATTTCCCATTTTATGGAAACATAAATGACCATGATACAGTGTTGGAGACACACTAACATAGTTCCACTTACCATGTCCTAACCATATGAATTCCAATCTACCCAATCCCAAAGCAAGAAAATATAATAAACAAGTTATCGAGTCCTAATGCTCTGATACCATTTTGTAATATCCTAATCTGAACCACTGGGTCTGAACTAGAATGTCACATGACCCCATATACACCTCCCCATACGCAAGAGGTTGGTGAGTAGTAGTGAGGGTCTATGTATGTCATAGGGGAGACTATACCCTCAGTATCATGTCATAAGACCAATAATAAATAAATACAATATAATAAAAAATCATATTAATCATAACGAAAGTAAATAATATACATTCCGTGAAAATAAAAGCAACTCCCAATGTGGAAAGCCTATCTAGAATGAATAAAATAGATGATAAATAATAGAACTGTAAGGTCCTCTAGTGTTTTTTCTGGTATGCCCCAACTCCATGCTCCACCAACTCAACCATCCATTATGGGGACCTTGTGCTTCAATATGTCTTGCATGAACTATATAAGTGCATCAAAATTTCTGAGTCAGGTGTGAGTACAAGACTTAGTAGGACACCACAAATGTATCCTTAACCTGATGTTCTCAATTATACATTTGTATTATATAATTATAATAAATGAAATAATCACATAAATATAAAATCCAAAATCGAATTTTAGTGTGCTAACAAAGCTGTCACAACCCCCAACCATACCTTCTTCATCTCCATGCCGGAAGATAACTGATTGAGTCGAAAGAAACAAACCATCCCCTATACAGTTCCCTCATAGTGTCGTGGAGGTGATAACCAACATCATGCATCCCTTAAGAAGATCATGTCCCCAAATCATCTAAATGATAATAACTAGTACTTGCATCAACCAGGATATCTCATGGTGAATGGAACTTAGCATCAAGGTTACCTCAGGCACACCCTTAACATGATGTTATGGATACCTTGTACCTCCACCCTATGCTCAGGTCCCTTATCATTATTGTTGCAATCATGTGTTATCCCCCCACTAGGGAATAATATGTCATGATGATCCACCTACCTCAAATACCACTAGAAACCGAAAAGGCATGGTAATACATATGCATAGTGAGCACACAAGTAGGCATAGTATATCAACATGAGTATATAGCATCATCCAAGAAAATATGTGATCATAATCAAATATGTATAAAATATACACTTATATCACTCATGAAGTCATATCAGTTTTTATGGGCTATACACACTCATGTGTGATAACAATTAAGATCGATAAATTTAAATTACAACAAATATAATCCTGAAAGAAACAAGTATAAAAGTGATCCAAAGAAGGTAAGGAACTTACTACTTCAAAATTTATGAAGACCTATTTGTGGTTTTATTACTGTCAAAGGTTACACGTCAAAGTCACATGGGTTTTATTTTCTTTGTAAAAATAATGATTTTAAACAATGACTTTATACCATAACTAGGGAAATGTAAGAGTTCCTATGATTAATTATTAAGATGGGTTTGTAAGGTGATAGGTTTATATATTACTAGAGTGATACATGGGTTCCAAATAAGTAATTCCAATGATGGGCTTAGGTGCCTTTTAAATATTAAAATAAATGATTATACGATGCATATACTAAGTTAAAGTGAAATCTTGGATTCAGTAGGAGCCTTACATTTTATTGATGGCCTTATTATACACATTTTGATCAAATATGATTCATGGAGGAATCTTGGGATATGAGATAGTTCATGATAATTTTTTATAAAATTAATCATTATTTAATGATTACTCAGAGATATTCTAGTTTAGTCCGAAGAAGGTTGTAAAGGATAGGTGTTCCATTAGAACTCAGACCTAGGTGGATTATTTATATACAGCACTTCATTTACAACTTTTATTGTTTCTTAGACACTGTTTATTATATATTCACGAACTGGATAAAATTAGAAATGGTTGGTTGTGGCCTACTGATTTTATCTCACACCATGTATGGGATACCAATTTGTACTTGAGTATACTTCATGGATATAGGTGGGAATAGGGGAAAGTGACAGGTTTCTGATGCTTTATTTATTATAGAATGGGAGAAGGGGAACACATGATCGAGCTATGCCTCATGATACTACATGAAGATATTCTTTTGGTCCTTTTTTAATCATTTTGTTACACCTATGTGTATGTGTAACTAATATAATTACTTTCTATTTTCTTTTATTATAGCATGATATGATCATCATTTTTTATATGACATTGATGGATAGGTTTAAAAAAAATTATATGATGGGTGTTTTCTTCCTACTATTGAGTCATCTTTTATACTTCTACTACTGATTGATATGATTATACTATTTTGCTATACCGTGATCATTAGGGAATAGTCTCCCAACTATTCCACCATAGACCCTCACTATTATTCAAAAACCTCTAAAATATAGGTAGGTTAACTTGAGGTCATGTGGCCAATCAGGTTCAGTTATTATTGAGTGAACTGGGTCCAGGATGTCACAAAGTGGTATCAAAGGGGTTTTTTTCTTTTCTTTTTATTCCTTGCTAATTGGGATGGTATAAAGGAGAAATATGATGTTCTTGGATTTGGTCATGAGAATGTTCCTAGGATTAGCTAACCCACATATACTAAAAATACAATTTATGTAGGATGGTACATGTTGTTCTAGATTGTGCTTCTTATCATCTCCTTGATTTTATCATTGGGTGATGAACTTGAGGTTTAATGTTCCTTATGAATATAGATTTTTACCCTTGGATGAAATGGAAAGAAAGTATCGCATCATGTATCGCCATAGGCACTTCATAATGTATATGTCATGCATGTGTCATGCCATGTTTATATTACCATGTTCATTGCTTGCAACATGTTTTGGTGCCATTATTTCTATGTATATGAAATTGAGCTAAAATGTAATACAAGGATTTGATAAGTAATTGGTTTTTATTAAATGGATTCCACATTTCAGTTTATAAAGTGTACAGTCCCTTATAAATTAGAAATGGTGATGTATATAATTCTACTATTTCAAGAGATTTTCTATGTAAATGTGTATGAATTTAAATGAAAAGTTATTTCCAAAAATAAATGGTCACCATTAAATGGGAATTCCAATTGTAACTAATAGGGGGTTTTCATCTGTAACATGCAATTTATAGTCTATAGACCAGGATCATTGACTTATAGTAGAGAACATGAACCTGAAATGACCTCAGTAGTGGGCATTGGGTAGTGTTTCATGATTTCTATATAATATTTATATTTCCTAGATCCAAATTTAAGAGCAAGCATATGGGTGTGAATTTTATAGAGGGAGGATTGTACCTATCTTATTCTTATATCTGCATTTACAGTAGTTTTCAATGAATGTGATGAGGCATACATTTTTACTTTTTAGAGACATTTCACCATGAAAACCTCGATTCATGCACCAAAAGGGTGGCAACAAACATACTCTAGAGGTGGTGGGCCCTAGATCACCAGTAGAACCTGCAGTAGTGCCTCTTATAGAACCACCAGATATACCTAATATAGGCTCTAATGCCTAGTATTGAGAGTATTTCTTATACTTTATGAAAGTTATTTAGGTAGCCACTTGACCTATCCCATCTATGGAAGAGTTGACGCATGAGTTTAAATAGTATAATCTTCCCAATTTTTGGTTGTTGGTAGTCTACAGAATGCAGAGTCATAGATAGAGACCATGCAATATTTTTATATTAATACAAATTCCAAGAGGAGAGTGAAGCTTATATGTTTCGAGGTTCTACCAAGATATGATAGGATGTAATTACATAGATGTATTGTCATTAGGATATGGCTTAGATTGATTTTGATATAGATTTCTAAGATTGTTTCTATCCAAATACATTTATATCCAATAGATCTAGGTATTTTATGCACTTGGAGTAGGGTGCCTTATCAGTCATGGAATGTTCTACCCATTTCATGGAGCTCTAGTGTTTCATAACTATTTTTTAGGTGATGACTTATCTAAATATGTGAAATTATAGGATAGTCTTAGGTCTGACATATGATCACAAGAGAATTTCTTTCAGATTACTACTATATCTGGTATAGTTAATCAGACGCTTATCATTAAGTGGAAGCTGATAGAGGCTCAGGGTGCGGGATAGGGTAGTTCATCACCAATATCTGGAACTCTATCAACCAAAAGTATGAAGCATAATTTGGATCAACTAATTGGTGATATTAGTATCTGGGGGGATTACCCAGGTTTCCATGTGATGTTTCTTCATTGAGGTAGACCAGGACATATGAAACACCAGTATACCAGGGATCCATTTGAGTGATAGTCTTTTGGAATGATGGGTCATATTTTTTGATTTATAAAATATTTTACTTCAGTAGATAGTGATAAAGGGTCTAAAATAACTCCATATTTAAGAGGAGGTTCAGATTCTTCTCATTAGGTAGGGAGCTAGAGTGTGGCCAGCCAATCAGGCCAAGGTGGTGGTCATGGTTGAGGTATCCAGACACTATATTTACAATTCCAGCAGAGTGGATATGCTCAAGATGTTGGGTTATATATTACGATGGAAGATTAGGCCAGATGTATGCATTACAGCTGATACCAGAGGATCAGAGTTTCAGACATTCTATGGATACATTTACTATTATAGTAGCATCTACTTTAGTATCATATCTTTTTGATATAGCTGTTTCTCATTCTTTTATATTTGTACATATTATGGATATCCTTTGGTTTTATGTTCAGTTTTCTTGAGGCATGATGACAATTAATAATTCATTGAGGATATTATCAAAGAGTGTACACCAGTGCAGGAAGCTTCTCCTCAAGATAGGTGGGTTTATCTTTTTATAGGATCTATTTTTCTTGAGATGAAAAAGTTTTACATCATTCTTGATATGGATTAGTTGGTTCCCAATCATTCTTATATTGATTTCTATCACCAAATGGTGAATTTCACATAACCAAAGGGTCAGGTTTTTATTCATAAGTGTAAATGGAATGTCCAAGATAGCTGAGTTGGACCCATGAATCGTGGCTAGGTGGGATGGTATCTTATATTTCTAGCTAATATCTGGATGATTAGGGAATGCATCAAGTAAATTTCCCACCAATGGTTGATCTTTTTAGGGAATCTTTCCTGAATGAATTTATATGACTACCTTTCAAGAGATTGGTAGAGTTTTCCATCAATCTAGTGCTTGGAGCTTCCCTGATAGCATTCCTCCTTGCAGTATGGATACTAAAAATGTGTATGAGAGAAAGAGTAAAATAGAATATTTTGAAGATAAGGGTTTCATACAACCCATTTCTTTATTTTAGGTTTCATCATTTCATTTCTCTAAGAAGGAAGATGGTACCTTCAGGATTTCCCTGGATTATAATTAGTTATACATTCATATGGTTAAGATCTAGCATCCATTTATTCATATTGATTATCTCTTTGACCAGCATTGAGGAGCAAGTGTTTTCTATAAGATTGATCTAAGATTGGGTTATCAACAGGTCTGTGTTATACCATCAGATATGACACACACAACATTATATAGTAGATATGTCTTGTATGAATATTTAGTCATGTATTTTAGTCTCAAAAATGTGCTATCATCTTTCATGGAACTAATGAATCAGGTTTTCCACCTGTATATATATTCTTTTTTTTGTGGTCTTCATGGAGGATATCATTGTGTATTCTCACAGTCGACATAAACATGTCATACATATTGATATAGTATTAAATACACTGAGACAAAATTATTTATATACTAATCTCACAAATTTAAACTTTTTAATGTATAAAATTCACTTCATGGATCACATTATCTCAAAGATAGGAGTATCAGTTGACCTAGAGAATGTGAGAGCTATAGTTTCCTAGGAGTAGTTGAAGAAAATATTTGATATACAAAGTGTCTTAGGGATAGATAGTTATTAAATTAACTTCATAAAATAATTATCATTATTATAATCACCTATTATGGTCTTGACTAGTATGGGTGTGGATTTTATATGTTCATAATCCTACAAGATAGCATTTAAGGAGCTAAAAGAGAGACTGATTTCAGTGTCGATCTTGATACTTCCAAATTCAAGTAGAAGTTACACTATCTATTTTGATGAACCTTGTGTTGGGATAGGATAAGTTCTAATGAAGGAGGCGTGGGTCATGTTTTATGGTTCACATCATTTGAGGCCACATTAGAGGAACTACCCAACTCATGATCTTGAGTTAGGTGTTTTTCTTCATGCCTTACACTATTTCGAGTATAACTTACTAGGAGAGGGTTTTGTGGTGTATAAGGACCAAAAAACCTAAATTAATTCTTTAAACAATGTGACTTGAATATTAATAAATGAATGTGGATTGAATACAAATATTATTTTTTGACTTTGAGCTTGATTATATTCCCATGAAGGGAAATATATTTGTTGATGCTCTGAGTAGGAGGACATAAATGTATGTATTTCAGGAGACGTGTAGTGAGTGTTAGCTTATGGACCTATTTTATAAGATGAATATGTTGGTTTAGGAACATAATATAAATTCTTTACATTCATTTTTATTAGTGACCTTTTCACTTTTGGATATAATGAAGATGATCCATTTCTCAAATTTGGAGGGCTTGGTCATATGGGAGGCCATTGCAAGAGATTCCGTACCTATAAATTGGGTCAATGATGAGAATTAGATCTTTCACATTCATGGAAACATTTTATTTCCTAAGGAAGTTTGATTGGTGTTGATGCAAGAGTCTCATGCCTCTATATGGAAAGTGCATCCAAGTCATTCTTAGATATATCGTGACTTATGCCACTAATAATGGTGGTTAGGTATGAAATGTGATATAGCTGGGTTTGTTACTTGGTTTTACACCTATAAATAAGTGAAGTAATAACACAAATAAGTAGTGAGGATTTCAAATCCGTTAACTAATCTTGAGTGTAAATGGGACAACATCACCATGGATTTCGTGATGGGATTTTCTAGATCACCTAGGGGAAGTGACTTCATAAGGGTGATCATGGAAAGCTTGAAAAAGGTCACCCAATTCATATATATTAATGATTTTTTTATAGTAGATAAACTCAAGTGGATATACATTTTTGAAATCATATGACTCTATAGAGTTTCAAATTATATCATATCAAAAAGATACACTCATTTCACATTGTATTTTTGGAAGGTATTGCATCATGCACTTGGTTCATATGTACTATTGAGTATAGCCTATCACCCATAAATTTATGGTCTATATGAATGTGTGATAATAGTTTTGTAGTATGTTCTATAAGCATGAGTCATTGATTTTGGAGTTTCTTGGGATAAACACTTACTTCTTGTTGAGTTCTCTTATAATAATAGATTCCATGAGACCGTACAAATGGTTCCTTATGAGACCCTATGCAGTATGACATGTAGGTCACCCAAATGCATGTTAGAGGTAGGAGAGTTTGCACTACTGGGTCCTCATCTCATTCAGGAGACATTAGAGTAGGTTAAGTATATTAGGAAGTTAGTTTCTATAGCTTAGTCTAGGAAGAATTTATACATCGATCATCACCATGACCACTAGATTCCTACGTAGGGATTTAGGTTTTCTAATGTGTTTTGCCTGGAATGGGGTATAGATGGATTTAGAAACAATGGAAGTTATCACCTCATTATGTCGATCCCTTTGAGATTATAGAGAGAGTCTGGCTGGTAGAATATCAGTTATAGTTACCTCAGAGGTAACGGTATGTGCATGATATATTCCTTGTGTAACATCTTTGATGATATCTTTCTAATCCATTTCATATTATTCATCCTGAGGAGGTTGAGTTGTAGGTTGATACATCCTTTAAGAATAATCCTATCTGTGTTATTGATTGAGGCATGAAGGTTCTTTATGGCTGGTCAGATCCTATGGTATAGGTTCTATAGAAGAATGGTCATGTACAGGATAAGACTTGGGAGTGGGAGGTCATTGTACATGCCTGGTGGATAGAGTTATTTTCAGATGATTCTTTACCACTATTGGAAAGACAACTCGGGGATGAGTTTCTTAAAGGGGTATAATTGTAACAACTTGGATTTTATATGAGGTATGAAATATTTTTATTTTTGTTAATTTCTTTAATTTTATCCTCATAAGTGTGTCTAATACCTTAGAGGTGAAACTAGTAGTTTCTAGGGATTTTTCATAGCCCAGAGCTCTATGTTATATAGGAAACAGTAGAGGCACATGGTTAGTTATAACCATGAACCTCAAATCATGCAGCCATGTTAGGTTGATGCATGGTTTTTCTAAATTATGAAAGGGGTGATTTGGTTCTAAAGGGATGAAAAAATGGGTGTAAATGGTTTTCATATGGCTTTTCTAACTATATTTTATATTTTATGTGGGGTGTGCTCCCTAGATAGTAGGATATGCATGGTTGGTGCATAGTTTGGCCAATCATGTAGCCAAATTGTGAAACCTCTTAAAAAGGGATGAAATTGAATTTTTATTTACTTAGTTTAAAGACTCACCCCTAATTTATTTTCTGATCTAATGCATAGGATACCCCTCTCCTATAATTAATCCCCTTCATGCCTAAAGCTAGGCCTTGAAGGGTCTTTGCCATCTAAAAGTTGATCGATCTGCTATCAGTCTCATTGGATAGCCATCAGTAAGCTTTTTATTCCTCTTTATAATTTACTTGTTTTTCCTCTTGACAGAATTATTTTAGTGTGATATAATATGACCTATATTTAGTGAGTTTTTCTCTTCACTCACTTTCTACCAATCTAGAATGTATTAGAGGCTAACGACCGATGATGAGTTGACTACCAAGCTGAAATAGGTGGTCTTGTGATTTTCCCTCAAATTCTTGGTGTTTATATATATATTCTTGTGTTGGAAACCTTATTTTATTAGTTAAATTTATTAAATATAATTATTCTCAAAATTAAATGGTTAATATTTACTTATATGTCTCACAAGACTCTTTTTTTCATTAAAGGTTAAAGACCATGAATTTAGCTACCCTTTTGGGTGCATTGCTAAAATGCATAATACCTATCATGGGTGGCATATAGATTTAATTAACCTTTTTAGGTATGTTATTAACCACTTCTTGAGATGTTAAATGAAATTATTAAAATATAATTTTAATTAAATAAAATAGATAATTAAAGACTGTTCCTATGACTTTGGAATTTTCCATTCTTGCTTATGCTTGAGATGTTCTTTAAAACTAAATACCCAATTAAGATGAATGGGAGGATTAATGTGATGCTAAGACATTAAAGATTGTTCTTTTTTGATCCACCTTTTTAGGTGAGTAAATTGACTATATAGATTTTATATCTAAATGAGTTAAAATGTGGTCTTAAATGGTATAGTTAGTCATTAGGGCCGTAGCCATTCATATTTCTATTTTGAAAGTGATACATGGGTTCTGACTTGGAATTACATTAATATAATCAACATTCCTATTTAATTAAACAAAGTATGAATGAATATATAATATGCCTTGGATGAAACATGGGTCCTCATATGAATTTAATGGATTGACTAACATAGTAGTTCTATTGTTTATTCCCAAGTGATACTTGGAATCCTTATGTGGACTACCAAGGACAGACTTAGAGGGTAGATTATTATGTCTATAATGAGTTATACTTGGACTCCTTATGTGTAATGAAAATTATGACCTTAGAGATAAGATCATTATATTTTCCAATATTGAAGGTTTGACTCCCTATGTTGACTACCAAGGTTGGTCTTAGAGAGCAAGTCATAATATACATCGTGAGTGGGACTTGGGCTCCCATCGTAGACCACTAAGGATGGATTTAGAAGGTAGTTAATTTATACCATAAGTAGAGAGATACTAGGGTTCCTATGAGAAACTAAAAGGATGTGATTGTAAGGTTATGGGTTAATATATTCCTGGAGTGATACATGGGTTCCAAGGAAGGGCTTAGGTTCCTTTGAAATATTAAAAGAAATAATTATATAATGTGTCTTCTAATCCAAATCATAATCTTGGATTCATTTAGAGAATTATATTTTATTAAAAGCCTTATTATACACATCTTGATCAGATATGATTCATGAGGGATGCTTGGGAAACAATCTAGGTCATGATACTTTAGTACAGGATGGTCATTCCATATAAACCCAGACCTATGTGGGTTATTTATATAATAGACTTCATTTATATCTTTTTTTTGTAACATGTACATTGTTAATTATATATTCACATATTATGTGTCATTGGTCACCATTGGTGGTGGCCTAATGAGATTATGTTTGTATAGGCCACCAATTGGTACCCAAACAAACTTTAGGGATGTAGTTTGGGATAGGTGAAATTTACTGGTTTCCAATGCTTGATTTATTATAGAATGGAAGTGGGGGATCATAGGATCAATCTATAAATCTTGATGATATTTAGAGATAGTATTTTTGTTCTTTTTTATTCTTTTTTTGTTACTTGTATGTTTGTATACCTGGTTCCATGTCTTTCTATTTTATTTTATTATATAATTCTTTTATCATAATTTTGTATATAACATTTATGGATGGGTTTACTTGGATATTTATATGATGTATGTTTATTTCCCACTATTAATTCATCTTTTATGATTTCACTATTTATTGATATGATTATACTATTGTGTTACACCCTTACCATAATGTTATAGTATCTCCATTATTCCACCATGGACCCTTACTACTAGTCAACTAAATTTAGCAAATGAGGAGGTGCACTTGATGTCTTCTGGAAAGCTAGGTTTGGTTACTATTGAGTGAACTTGGTTCAAGATGTTACCAAATGTTGCCGCCTATTGTTTTTTTTAAGAACATTGACACATTTGGACACAATGATAATAAATTATTTAACGATTCTTCCTTTAATGAATCAAAACTAGTTTTAGGATAAAATAATGAAATAAATGTTCGTAGGCTTGTTATCAAGAATTCTACCAATGATTTTTTGAATAGTATTTAAAAGTTATATAGGCCTTAATAGATGAATCTCATTTGCATTATCTACTTCATAAATAAAGGAAATTAATTAAGTATTGATTCCTTGAGTAAGGTGACCACCTTTGAAAAAAAAATAATTAAAAGTATGTAAACATTATATTGAACTATTTACCAGAATATTTGGAAAAATAAGTTGGTTGAACCTTCTAATCTGGGTGAACACCTATTATTTAAACCATAAATAAATTCCTTGATCTAAAAATAAAGAGGAATCAAAATAATATTTTTATTATCCTCATGATTAAAAATCATAGGGATAATATTATCCAAAAAATAAAGTTTGTTCTGGGACCATTAAATGGATTCCAATAGAAGGAGAAATATGCTTAGCATGCTCTTTACTATGAATGATCCTCTTATAATAAATAATTTTATTAATATCAAGTTAGATCAAATTTTCCTACCCAATACGTGAAGATAAATAACTACAAGTGTTGTTATCTTGAGTTAAATAAAGATAAGATTAAAGATGATAAATTTTACTATCTTGATAACTACAACAATATATACTCTATTATTTTAATCTCCACCTAAGTAGTCTAATATTTAAAACAATCCAAGGTATCATCTCTATAATTAAGATATCTCCAAGTATCTTGAACCATCTTTTTTCATTCTAGATGAAAACCCCAAGAATTGTTAAATCTTAATGTAAAGGTAAGTTTAACATATCTTGTAATAAGTTTTACCAAAATTTGGTGATGAACTTAATTTAATCTTATAAGGTTGGCATGAGAATTGGAGACACAAATGTCAAAGGCTTCTTCATTGTCAAAAACTATATCCAGTTTATTAGACACTATTTTGTTAAGGTGATTTCTATACTAGGTACATTTATTACCCACCAAATTCACATAAAATAAGTTATTATCTTCAATATAATCCTTTAATTTCCTAGTTTCAATAGAATTATTCATCTGTCTTATCTTCTCATATGAGTTAAGGATATCATTGAAATCCCCAAGTAGAGTTTATAGATCATTGATATTACCACTCATGTATTTTATATCCTACCATAAAACCCTTATCTATTAATATCCATTGAAATCATAAATTAAATAAAAAAAGTTTTTCATTACTTTTATTTTATAACTGATAGTGGCCACATTATCTGTTCAGTTAATAGAATAAATCCACTCAATACTTGAGTTAGTAGTAACCAAATGTCTTATAATCTCTTTGAAGGACTAGTTTTTGTTAACAATATGTATCCCATGTTATCAAGAGAAGTAATATTTAAATAAATAATATTTTTAGGTTAAGATAAACCTAGTAAATCAAGCTTGTTATTTTGAATGAAAATCCTAAGATAACTAGTTGATTCATTGTTAGATAGGCCCTAACAGTTCCAAAATAGGATCCACATTTATATTTGTGTCTGGGGTTGGAGCCCCATTTTTTCTTCACTATGAGTTCCATATCCTAACTAATTTTTTTTAATTTGGAATCCTTTTCACATTTGGATCTATAATTTCATCACTTTCCATGAGCACCATATCTGGAATATTATAATTTATAGCATCCTTTGAGATTAGAGTACTACCCATGGTATAAACTTTCACATCCTTAAGAGGACTCATGGGACTTCCCTTTTCCTTAAAATCATCATGTTCACTTGTGTAATCCAATGAAGTTTCTTATAGTATATTCCTTATAGAAGGTTATAACCTATTAAAGGAATTTTCTTTAGTTTTGAAATGCCCATCCTTCTTTAGAGATGTGTTTTCATCAACAGGAAGCAACCCATCAGAAGAGTGAGATTTTTTATTAGAGATGTTATAAAATTCCAAGAATTTATGGGTGTTTGTGTAAAATATAATGTTAGTAGCATGACCATTATTTAGCTTTTTCAATATAGGATCATAGTGAATAATACCTTCAAAATTATATAGGTTTTTTTAAGATAAGATGTCAGATGTTGCAGTGTTTCTACAAGGAGAACAAATCATTTCAATCTTGTTATCCTGACAGGTGTGAAAGCCTTCCATTGATCAGGGACTTTGGAATTAAAGACATTTTGAAGAGATTCAACCAGATTCCTGGTGTATTGATTAATATCAAGGAGTATGTTTTCATATTCACTATTAAATCTTGTATTATCTTCCACTATATTATAATAAATATTTATGTTCAATTCTATGGATTTATTAAGGATACAATTATTCATTTACTCTTCCTCTACAAGTTCACTTCCCTTTGATTATTTATTACCAACCCCATAAACAAAGGGAATAACCATATTGATCAAATTTGTAGATGGTATAGGTAAATAATTATCCTCTTCCTATTCACTAACATGATTAGCCTAATATTTTATTTTTTTATTCCTTGATTCTAGAGTATTATGATGATTTTTCACCCATCTTCTAGAAACATTTTTCCTTAAAGTCTCACCATTTTCAAGTGAAATGAATTTTCCTTTTATATTTCTATTGAATTCCTTAAAAGAACTATAATCAATTAATTAATTCACCTATATTTGGACAACTCTAAAAATTTTAATCAAATTTACTATAATTATAAAAACATCACAAAATGGGGGTTATATTCATACTCCACCTTGACTTTAGTTTTTTGGCTGTTGGCAGGGAATTTAATCACATTGGATGACTTTGTATCAAAATTGGTATTAGTAAGGATCATATAATAAAATACTAGTTAATAGTAACTAAGGATATATACTCAATACATCCAAGTGAAGAACATATACCATCATACCTTATCACATGGAGGTATCCATTACTCAAAGAAAAATTGATGGGTGAAAATTCTGAAAACCTAAGATCCAATTGTTCAGGATTTATATATTATGCCCTTCCTTAGACTCATCATGACATGAAAAATTAAAAAGGGACCAAATGATGAAAAAGGAAAAATATCTTATAAAAGAGTTAAAGGACGTGACTGAAATTGATTTTCTGAATTTATATAATTTATTTCTAAACTCTTTATATTTTTTGTAATTGATTAAAAAATAAAATATTCTCTACAATTATCCATTGGAAAGTAGATAACATAGGATTCCTTAATACTCAATGGTAGTAAGGATATTTTTTCTACTGTATTAAGAAATCCAAAACATGTTGGTCATGAATGAGGATATGAGGCAAGTGTATCTACTAAAAAAACTTTGTCAATCTTATAACTTCTTCTAGGGAGGATGTATACAAATAAAAAATAGGCTCTTTATATGAAAAACACTGAGTGATGGTTGAGATGATAGATGATAGGATTAGAACTTTGGTATAGTCTATATTTCTAGAAAAACAAATAAATTTTTAGGCTCATATTTCACTCACATACACCTCTATATCCCACTCCTCTACCTCTTCCTACATATCACACTCCTCCACCTCCACCTCCACTGTTTATTATCTATAGTGAGTTTTATGTTTCCGATCTCCAATATAATATTATATCATATGTTATCATACATGATATTGGAGATACCATACATCATTAGTAAATGGATATTGATTGTCTCCGGGTAATGTTACAAGGTATTATATATGCATCATCAAGTGTAATGTTCTTTACTGACAAGGTTTCAATAGTTGGAATAAGTTTTGAAATTTTTTTTCTTTGTCTATCTAGACTTTTATGTCAACTTAAAATGGAGGTATTCATAGATTATATAATTTATTTAATATGGGTGTTGTTTTTTTTATATTTTAATATTGTAAAAATAATAGACACCCTGGGGGTTGAATCAAGGTGTAGGAAGATTAAATCCTTTTACTTTTACGAATTGATTTTCTATTTTAACATACTGTTACCACATTGGAAGGGATAGTGTTCAACCTATCATTAAATTATCTCAGCATTCTTTTTTAATGAATGATAAACTAATATATAATAAATTATGAAAAGGACAAAGAGGTTTTACTTTGTTCACCACTAAGGGATAATCCAATCATCATACACAATGTTTTAGACATACTAGGAGTTAATACTACACACATCATATATTAAAATTGTATATAAAATGCACACAACCGGTCCAAGATATACTCCCTTTTATTCCCCTATTCTCATTGAATATTTATGAGAATATTTTTAATATTTTATAGAATTCTGGTTCTCTTCAAGATCATAATTTTTGTTTTCTTGCATAATTTCTCAAAATTCAGGCTCATTTGAATTCCAATTATGTTGCTCTTGATTTTTCCAAGATGGATGATGCTAACTAGTCAATGTGTGTATCAATACAATGTATTATTTTAAAAATATAGTATAATCACTTCCCCTGGATGTCAATAATTATATAGTGTAATTATCCTATTATTCTCCTTGATAGTCATGGGTGTTGACAATCAAATTTAATATTTATAAAACCTACTTACGGCTATTATAGTTGAAAATTATGGAATTGTAACCATGGGTAAGTATAAAAGGAAGTGTGTGATGAAAAAAATAAAAAACAACAAAACAAAACATAAAACAATGAATATGATACAGTAATGGCGTTTTTTTGAAGTGGAATAGACTGAAGTAATGAAAATAGTAATAATGGTGTGAAAGTGAGGAAACGGTGATAGATGTGAGGTAGAACACCTGAAGATGAGTTTTAGGGGATCGAATTGTCCTGGATTGATTTCAAAGTATCTATTTAAACTTCAATTGAACACAATTATGTTAGTACCTATGAAGAAAACGTGTTGAAGAACTTAACTATCATTAAATGATCTCCATGATATATTTATCTCTCATAAGAGAATTATTTTTTGATCAAAATTGAGAAAATTTTTAGTTTAATAATGGAGAATAATCATTCCATTCCAATTTTTGGTACATTTGATAAGAGTAAAAGGTTAATAAATCACTATCGTCACTTTACATTACTTAGAATACAATAAAACGATACTTATTGAGAACAAAATTAATAACACTAAAGATAAAATTACACTAACACAAATTTAATAATGAAAGAAGAAAATATTAAAAATATCGACTCATTTAAATTAGATTCAACTAAAAACATTTTAGTAAACATGTTCAAAATGATGGAGAAAAGAATATATTAATGAAAATTTTTCTCAAAATAGGAATAAAAAAAGAGGAGAGATATAAAGGAAGTTTCTCTATTGAAGTCTCCTTATTCCCCTAGATCTATCTCCTTCAACTCCTAAGTCAAGAGTGTTATCTATCTCTATCATATAGATTTGTGCTCTATGCACCATGCCTTCTTATCATAGAAGAATATAATCCATCTTATCTAATATGATATACATCTCTAGAAAAATGAATCCCCATAATTTTGTTTTTTATTCAATTTCATATACCTAATGCACCACCTTTTTTGGTGATAAACAAATGGGATAGTTTTCATTGGACATTCTATCACCATAATCCAAACTTTAGAAAATATTTATAATTAATTAATTTTAACCATAAATTAATTTTTATAGTTTAATAAATTAAAAATACTTAAAAATATTACACATTTAAATTTATTATTCATAGTACTCAACTGCTCTGACGGATAATTTTACACTTGACCCCACCATCCTTAGTTCCCTGGTCAACCTGTGTGTGCGTTTCAGATACAAAGTCCACGTCATCAAAAAAGACCAAACATGATTGATTATTTTAGAACTGACAGACCCAAAACCATAAAACTCAATTGAGTAACTTTACTTCAATCATAATTCCCACAAAAAACACCCTATAAATATCAGTTTCCATAATGCCTTGTAAAGTTCGAACATGAATGACACACCCAGGAATCATCAAGATGTAGGTCGCAGATAAGAGAAAAAATACGAATAGGGGTGATTCACCCTTTAAAAATTAAATGAAAATTTTTAATTTATAAAAAACTTATTTATAAGATAATAAATTAATCAATGTATATAAAAAATATAATTAAATATAATAAAATATAAATAATAAAACAAATGGAAATTCAAATAATAAATCAAGTAAGAACATTTGATGTATTAGAAAAAATATGAAATGAATAATTGAAAGAGATAAATAAATTAAAATATGAAAGTAAATGATAAAATATATTGGGTACGAAAGTTTGGAAATGGTACCCAAAGGTACCCCTACGTCTTCCACCTCAATCTCATTAGGATTTAATGTATTATTCCCTTGTATTTACTAGTATCCAAGATAACAAGACTATACCTTTATTTTTAGGTTATATAGAGAAACTAGATACAATATAAACTATCAATTTAATGGTGAAGTAAGAAAACTCAAATGAAATAGTCCCTTTTCTTTTGAAAGGGAAAAAACAAGTAAATCTTGGTTCCTTATTTTTATGGTAGTAAACACAAAAAAAGGATGAAATATGAGGAATATGATATTTTTATATTAGTCTCAATTATCCCAAATAATATTATGAACATAAGGGGATAATGAGAATATAAATAGAGTTATAAAGACATATAAATGTTCAGACACTCTTGAAAGATAAAGAAGATTTAGAATTGAGAGTACTAAGAGAAATTCATCACTTGGTGAATGGATGTGCAAGATGTTTTTGTTGTATATTTTCAAGGCCTCTAAATGACTATATTTATATCATTTAAATTATTTTATAATGTTCTAGAATATATTAGTTTTATTTAAGTCATTGAAGTCCATGTTTGATAAATCTAGACCACAATTAGTTCAAGATAGTTCATTCCCTTTAAATAAAATTTACACACACTGAAGAGTAGCTAACAATCCATTATAATAATTCAAAATAATAATAATGAAATATATAATTATCAAGTAGATAGAAACAAATTATTTATAATTATATCATTTTAAATTTAAATATATTTTAAAAATTCAAATTATTTTGAAATATCACACAGTTTTATTCTATAATATTTAAAATTTAAATTTAAAATTTCATTCTATATTTAAAAATTTTATAATATAAAAAATTAAATATACTACATTAAAAACATTGAAAAGGATTTTAATAACATCTTTTAACTTAACCATTAATTTAGAAATGATAAAAACAAAGAAATAAAAATAAAATAAATATATTTGAATTTTCAAAATACTTGCAGCAAGTTCATTAGAGAAAATAAGAGTATAATTAATCTATATTTAAAATATTTTAAAACAATGTAAAAATATTTATCATAGATTCTATATCATTAATATTAATTTATATAAACATTAAAAACATTTTAACACTGGTTATACACATGCATCAAATCTGAATATCAAGAAAACTGTGGAATTGAGAATATCTGGAAATTTCAAAGTTACATACTTATGTATAGGTATGTTTCATGACATGTGTAATAGTATAATGATATTATAACACATTACATATTGGTAAATCATAAAAATATAGGTTTTTAAATGTAAACTAGGAATGCATAAGCCTAACATATAAAATACATTTGATGTATAAGGGTAACAAAGATTATAAATGAATTGTATAAGGGTAGATTTAGCACACTGAATAAGGGTAAATAAAATTTTATATAACCCATGTAAGGGTACTCATGTTCTTAGTAAGGTTAGATAAAAGAAATCATGAATTATGTAAAGGTAAAATCAGATCTAGATAAGGGTAAAAAAATAATAAATCATGTGTTAGGGTAAGGATAAAGCTATGTAACGGTAATAAGAAAACCCTAAAGCTTTTGTAAGGGAATATGGAAACTGAATAAGGGTCCATGAAAGCTATGTAAAGGTACATGCAATCTCTGTAAGGGTATAACCAATGTTTCTTAAAGGTAAAACATATTTTATAAAGAATTTGTAATGGTAGAATCAATTTTATAAAAAGATAAAGATAATGATTATAGGTATTGAATAAAGTTAATAAGAGCTCACATAAGGGTAAATAAAACCTTTAGAAATAAATCAAAAGATTTAACAAAAATTAAATATAATGAATAATAAGAATACCTGAAGAATAATTAAAAAATAAATAATTATTATTATGAATAAAAACTATAATAGTTTAAATTATCTAAAAAATATATTAAATTTTAGTTATAAAATCATAAAATAATTAAAGTGACAAGGAGCCACTCCAACACCTGACATAATCAAACACCTCCTAAAATTAGACAAACCAACATCTTCTTCAGGGTAAATCAATCAAATACATGGAATTAATCCTAATTTGACTTAACAGCCATAGAAATGGGATGTATTAAGGCCACATCATTTTTAACCCAATATATAAGGGAATACCAACAAACCCAAAACTCATTCATCAACTTAGTCTTGGATTTGATCGAACAAGCTCGATCATAGAATCACTTTGAAAGTTACAGCTTTGAAACATGATAACTATGTCCAAACTATCATGATATAAAAGTCAACCTTTATCTAGCATTGAAAAGTGACCATCAATAGATCTTAGAACCATGTTGTAATATCATGTGTTCTTGAGCAGGTCGATAATCCCCAACAAATTTGAGTTTTGAGTTTGGTGATTGTTCCAAATTTATTTTTTGGATTAAGAACATAATAATGGGAGTTTCTTGGATCCAAGGCCTTGTTTTTATATGGGTTTTAAGGCTTAGTAAGTTCCTCGTTGTTTTGGGTGATTTTTGGGTGTAGTGGGGGTTAGAAAATCAATTTTCTAAAAATGAATACTGAAGCATATTTTTTTAGAAAACAATGTGTCATCCTAGGTGAGGCCTAAATGTAGCACTTAAATGATTTTTCAAACCATGTATGTGCTGGTGAATATCCACACAAGACTGCTATAATTTTTAATAGATCTATTTGACATGGTCTTCACATGGTTTGGAAAACCGTGCACCTAGCCGATGCTATGTGGTGCTTAGGTAGAGAGAATGACACAGTTGCACATAGTTAGACAAATTGTTCATCCAAACCATGTGTCCCATTACTTTGGGTGAAATTACCAAAATACCCATACTTATTTATCCAATTTTCCTCCTCATTTCTCTCATTTTCATTGCATTGTAGAGGTAACTCTCTCATTTCTCTTCTGCATAGGCCATGGCCTAACTCCCACATAAGAATACAATCTTTGATCAATTGATGGTTATAGATTCATCATGGTAAGCCCTTCAGTATTCTATCATCTTTTCTTCATTTATCTCACCACATGGAGTGTTACATTATTGTAATCTCTTTTTCTCAATTTTTAGGGCATTCATCTAAAATGATTATTTCTTCCAATTCATCTGGATTTTGAGGATGATATTAGATGAGTGAGCACCTACTAACCAAAGTTTGTTAGTGTGTAGAATTATCCATGATTCTATATATGTTTTTTTGGTGTGTTCTATATATTTATTATGGTTTTATAGAGAGATGCCATTAATAAATTGATGAAAGTGTTTAAATTAATTAATGCTGATGGATGCCTCTAAACATGCCCTATCCTAAGATTATATATGATAGTCCTGGTGAAGGGTCTTTGGAACACTTGGGTAGTTTAGGTTGGATGTGTATCTAAAATTAAATTGAATTTTTTATAATGAATTGATTAATCATGTGGGAAAATTTTGGGCATGGCCTAAGGATTGAGGTGATGTTGATCACCTAGACTCAGGTGATGTAGTTTTTCAGTTTGGGAGTTTCTTGGCAGATATTTGGTGATGATAATCACTAGGTTGAGGAGATATGTTTGTAATATTGAGGTGATGAGGTAATCAGGTTGGGGTAATGGCTATTTGGAATTGATATGGTATGTAACATTTGGGTTTAGTGACATGGTTGCAGAGGCATGAGGTTCCAAAGGATATGGAATAGGATTTATGGGTGATTTCTACTCACTTTTTTTTGGCTGACGTGCCATTGGAGTCATGTGCATATAGATATGAAAAAGATTAAGGTGGTTTTGACCTATCATTGTGGGTGGATACCCCTATATAATATGAGGATTTAGTGATGGTTTTGACCATTGGATATTTTTGGGGGTGCTCAGCGTAGAAAGTCTATGTGGGTAGTAATGGACCAACAATTGATGGTGTTGAGACCATTGGTTAGGGGTCGAGGTTCGTTGTGGAACTTGAGGCTGTTGGGTATGGATTGTGGGACAAGGGATATCATTTTTCCTTGGGATGTTCGCCATTGAGATGGAGATGATTATTATTGGAGGATGGATATTTTCGTTCCTTGAGAGGTTGGGATATTGAGCCAATGGGGACTCTTTTAGTGGAGGCCCAGGGGATCTAGATCATATTCATTGGTAATGACATATAGACTCTGGATATTTTTTTTGGAATGCAGTGCTGGTGACATTATTATAAGGGGAACCTGAGGGTTCACCAGATTTTCTATACATTAAGGGATGCCTTGGATGTTGAACCATGGATCTTAACCATTGTAATTATATATGTGTATAAATGTATTGTATTCCATATATATAATTAGTGGCACATGATCATAGGTTCTAGCATTGGCTAAAGTAGGTGATCACTTTTTTATGGATACTGAGTGCAAGGTATGAGAGTTATTTATTGAATGTGCATGTGCTGCCTTGTTATTATTTTTGTCATACACATTCATAATTATGGATGTAACAGAGGTACATGTTTACGGTGGCCTACTGATTTTTATTCTTACACCCTATATGGTCCCCTCAAGACGTATGTAGAATTTTTTTCTCTGAGATTAGGTAAGGGATTTGGCTCTGGATTTGGAAACTATTAATCATTTTTTTGTCTAACCATGTGATGGATGGAAAGAGACCATGGTGGTTCCTACATGAGTTAGAATTTCCTTTTTGTTCAGCATGATTTATATATGTTTTCATTTATTTTTGGCCATAGGAAACCTAGTTTGTTTATTTCTATGTATGACCTAATAAAATATGTATTTTTTGAAAATGGTATTCCCTAGGGATTATTTTTTGATTATTTGTGTTTTTGTTTGTTATTCTTCCATTGTGATTTTATTCAATTTCTTCCTCTGAGCTTTGTTAATTTTTTTGGTTTCAATATGTTATGTTTTTATTACACTATGTTATATAAATATGGACCATTATTATTATCATCACAACTAGAGGGTATAGTCTCTTTACTATTTCCTATCAACCCCTCACTATTAGTTGGTAGCCTTTGGTATATGGGGAGGTGCACCTAAGGCCTAGTGGCCAACTAGCATAGAGCATTTTTGAGTGGAAAATGGGTTGGGGTTCTACAAATGGTATTAGAGTAGGTTCTTATTGGTGTTTTCTCACAACAATAAAAGACCGTTATATTTATATGGTAACCATGTTTGGTTGTTTACAAATAATATCAAATTCTTTCTTTCTTTTAGTCTTACTATTTGGGTTATGGTAGATCATAGACTTGGATGCTGTTATAATTGGGTATATAGCTCATGTTTGGGTGCCTAAAACCCCATTCATGGGCTACATACTAGGTTTATAGGGGTGGTAAATTGATTTTATGCTTTTCTATTTTACATTTTATTTGATCTCCACCTTGCGTGGAACACTTGGGTGTGATTTTTATCTATTATGTGTCTTTTAACCCTAAGTTTGGTATGGAAAGGTAGGGTTTTTTATGCATAATAATAGGAACTTAGTCTCATATAACATATTTTTCTTATGATATTCATTGGGAACCTATAATTTGTCAAGAGCAGTAGATACTAAATAGTGTTTTCTTGCTTATCCTCTTTTGTTGGCATTCTACTCTTCTATCCTAGGAACGTGGTTATAATTATGTCCATATGTGATTCCATATAAATGTGATATATGGGACAGAACCTGATGAGAGTAGTTAGGTATTATGATAGGTTTGAGCTGTTTAAAGTGTCAACAAAGAAACTAATCAATTTTTTCTTATATAGCCTATTTAGTGGAATTTTACTCAACTACCTCAGATTGGTATATGATTCAGTTATGTATGACCCTTTTATGGGAAGGGGGCCATGATTCTAGATTACATGTGATTCTAGACTCCAATATGGGTAAGAAAGGGTCCATGAGGTCATATTATATGTGACACCTGACTCTGATATTGGTAGGTGAGGGTCCATGAGGTAGGATGTCTTATGACATGGTACGATAGAGGAGTGTAAGGGTGGTGATATGTAATGTGTGTTAAATATTTCCCCATCTATAATAAATACATATATATATACATTGGTATGGTTTATTGACCATCATGATTGGTATTTTGTCAGATTCCTCCTAGACGGCTTCTGATGATGCGTTAGGAGGGTAGTGATATGGTGCCACATGAGTGTGCATGGGATGAGTCCCCTGAGGTTTTGGATGAGTACACTAAGGGTTTGGATAATCATGAGATGTGGGTACAGGATCTTGTAAATATGGTAAATCCATAGGGGATGGCAGACTTTGGGCCATGGCTAGACAAGAAGCTCCAGAAAAACTTCATTCAGGTGATACAGGGTATTGAGAGGGGAGCTCGGGGAGCTGATCCATCCATGGAATACATGACTCTCAATTTTTAGTCTCAAAACTCAACAACATTTCAGGATGAGGGTTTACTTATAGTAAAAGATAACTACATGGATTTAGTCCAAACCATCTTTGATAATCTCAAGACACGAACAGGTCGAAGGGTAAAGTTGGAGATGAACATGCTCTGAGGATCGTTGTAACGTCCTAACCTGGATTCCTCTAAAAGGTTCTTTGACCCAATAGGTCACATGAACTCAATCAAACCACTTCTAATTCTAGAGGATACCAACTAATAGGGAGGGCCTAGGGTGTGTTTTTAGGGATATTATTCCCTCATGTCAAAGTGTATCATAGTGGTAGTAAACATATCAGTCGATAGTGGAAGTAGTAAATCAACTATATTTAAGATAAATAACCAAGATAAAGAATATATAAACAATTCCAAAAGTAACTACATAAAAAAAATGATGCATCATTCCATGTCTCTACAAATCTAGAAAACATTTATATAGGTATCAATAAAATACATGTGTCAAAATACAATAAATACCAATAATGAACTATCTCTACTAGCATCATAATCCTAGCTCAGTCCTAGTCTCCACTAATCCTAAAAAAATGAAAATCAATAATCATATAGTGGTATCTTTCCTTAATCCCTACCTTCATCTATATATTCTATCTGAGTACCTAATGGTGGCCTGGATAGGGTGTGAGATAACACTTAGTAGTTCACAACCAATAGTGTCTATAACAAATACAATCTATGTATAGAAATCTAAAGTAGTGTGTAATGTATATAAAATAGCTATATAAGTAATAAAAATAAAGTTTCCAAGGAATATGTGATAATGTTTAGCCAAACAGGGATCCCTAAAAACAACATCCAATCTCCCATAACAATGGAAGTTATAAATTATAAATAAACAAGCATAAAACAGTCCACTATCCAATCTAAAAACTATAATCTAATACCCATACCAGGGATATCAATAAGAATAGAAAAATATTCACCATGTCCACACCATATAACCAAATTTTTAACACTTACTATGGAAATTCCAAATAATCCAGTATATATCATTCATTATAATCTCACTATATAATATAGTATATATCATTCATCATGGCCTCTTCATATAATCAAGACATCCACAATGTCTTCACCATGTAATCAAAAGTGTTAGGACACAAAGTGTTGGATCCAAGGTATATAAGACCATGGAATCCATGTTAAGTCTTAGGATCATATCAATGGAAAATCAGTAAATACATGGGTGACGTACAAGGAGAATTTCAGTATACCATGTCCAATGTGAGGCCAAGAAAGCCAGATCCAAGGGGTAGTAAGGCCCATGTCATCCTACGGAATCTGGATCCCAGGATTAAATAGGTCCAATCAATCCACTACCACAATCATAGCCCATGAAGTATAAATTTCTAGGGCTTCCTATGGAATCATGATCTGAGGTATACCAACCAAGTAATCCACTTTTATAATAAATTCATCATCTAATCTAAACCATCATTCATGTTCCATGAGATCATCCAACTCATTTCCATGATTTCTAATTAAATAATTAAATCAATTCACATCATGTTATCACAAGGAAAAGTAGGTATCATCATCTACTAATCATATCTATTTAACATAATTCAATTTATAAAGTATCCTTCTAATAAATCAAGTACTCACACACCTAGAGGGGTGGTATAAATTAAGGAATATATAAAGGAACATCGCATTGGTGGCCTAGAATAGGGCTAAACGACCTCCAACCAACAAATTGTACTCAAGGGGAATCCTAACAGGTTATGTTTCATTCAATTTAATCATTAATTTCATATTAGGGGAAGTTTCAAAAATTTTGGGATTCAGCACAACTGCATCTAGGAATATAAACACCAAACCTCAATGTAAAGGTATATACCACCTTCTATAGGACTGTGGTAGAGGAATCATCTAGTGTCAATCATATATTCGATCCATATCAAGTTAAAAATGAAGGGAGGATGAAGAACTTAGAAACAGTGTATATTATATTGCAACTAAATAACTTCATCAATATGAAGTCAAATGAATAACAACACAAGATGATCGAAGAACTTACTGTTATGAATCCAATGGGACAAACAGTGTTCTAATCGTGCATCGGATCGGAATGTTACACCAAATCCTACCAAAATGCTAAAAAAGGATCCCCAATGGGACAAGAAGCTCTTCCATATCCACTAGAATGAAAATATAATGATGGTTTCAATATATTAGTCATTAAGGTATAAAAGGTAATTTTTTCCAAAATATATGGGATGTATGGTTTGGCTTCATATTTGGCCAAATTGTTCACCAACCAAGTTCCCTTATCTATATCAAGTGGGACCTCACATGGATTTATGTGCATGGTTTAGAAAACTATGTAAAAACTGTTTCATAATCCACTATAAAAAACTATAGAACCCTGCATGGGAATGCACCCCTGGCTGCATAGTTTCCTCAAACTATGCACCTCTTGATAGCGGCCTAGACCACCTCGCACAGTTTCTATTAACTGTGTGGCCTAGATTCATTTCTCTTAAATTTAGTTTCTGAGCTTTGAACATGACATGTACACCCTTGAACTCCCATGATATCAAAATTCACTCACATTACGTCAAAACCAAGATGTTAAACTAAAAACAAAAAAAATCCACCTCATAAGAAAACCCGGGATCTTACAATCTTTCAACCTTAAAGAAATTAATCTCTGAATTAAACTTCTAAGGATGTTATAGATTCATCTAAGAATAAATTTCACCACTAAGCACGTACATTATCCTCTCACTCCCAAGTATCATCCTATAAATGGTTTTGCTATTATAGCACTTGTACTAGAGGAACTGACCATCCTCAGAGAACCATCATGCTCTTGTTAACAATATGAATAGGAATCTCCTCAAAGGATGCATCAACCTATAACTCCACCTCATCTACATAGAGAGTTTGAGATGGGTATAAGTGATAATGGCGTAGCTGAGATACATAAAAGATGCCATGTAAGGACCGATACATCTGAGGTAACTACAACAAATAGGATACTAACCCAAATCTCTCCAGAGTCTTGAATGGCCTAAAATATCATGGTGGAAGATTACCCTATATCCTAATCCATCTATTTCCCAACCTTGGAGAGAGAGAAATACATGATCCCCAACCTCGAACTCTGATGTTCATAGATGAATATTGGCATGATATTTCTATCAGGACTCTATAGTATCAATCCACTTTCTAATTAACTGATCCTAGTCTGGAGTCTCCTTCATGAGATGAGGTCCAAGTAAAGTTACCTCACCTACCTCCAACCAGAACTCGGTCGATTGGCATGGCCTACCATAAAAATCCTCAAAAGGTTCTATCTGTGTAGTCTGTTAATAAATATTACTATAGGATAAATCAACTAGGGGTATCTGCCTCTCCCAAGAGCTTCCCAAATATAGTATCATGCTCTCAACATGTCCTCAAGCACCTAAATTGTGGGCTCTGACTATCTATCATTCTAAGGGTGGTATGTTGTGCTCAAAATAACCTATGTACCCAACTCCCTCTATAGAATCTTCCAAAAATGAGATGTAAATTGGGAATCCTTATCTAAAAAAAATGGTATGGGTAACTGAAAAAAGTTGTATTATCTCATGGATATATAACCGCCCAAGATAATATACTGAGAAGGTATCTCTGGTCAGCAAGAAATGATCAACCTTCATGAGACTTTCCACATCAACCCATACAACATCACTACCTTGAGGCGGCCTTAAACACCCAGTCATGATACCCATCATCATATCATACCATTTCTACTCAGTAATAGGTAACTACTATAAAGTTCTATTTGGTCACTTATGTTCTACCTTCATCAGTTGACAGGTGGAACACATCATGATAAGAAAAGCTACATCATGTTTCATCCCCAAACATCAATACTGGTGATGTAAGTCTTGGTACATCTTAGTAACTCTAGGATTTACTACCCAATCTGAGGCATGAAACTCTCACTTCACCTCCTTGTTTATTTATACAATAACACATACATGATCATGAATATGCATAATTTCATCTTATCCAATCATCTAACTAGGAGGAATCTCTTCACCTAACACACTCTTCTATAGGAGTAGGCCTTCAACATTAGAAATATGTACCATCCTCACTCTATCTAGAAGATTAGAGATCATAGATTAAGATGAAATAAAGGTTTTTCTCTTACCATCATGCACCTCTAATTGAATATCTAAAAACAATTCCATAAGCTGCCTTTTTCCACTGGCCTCTTAAACCAATTGTATCTAAGTCATCCTACTCAGTGTATCAGTAATTTTATTACCCTTTATAGATATATAGGAATGATCAAGGTCAAAATACTGTATGAAGTCAAATGACTTTGATTGCAAAAAATGTAGATCACGCTATGTAAATATATACTTGAGGATTTATTGGTCCTTGTACACAATAAAATGATCTCCCAGTAAATAATATCTCCAACTACACAAAGCATGAATAGCTACATCCAACTCAATATCATGTGTCGAGTAATTCCTCTCATGTGACATCAGCTGACTAGATCCATATTCCATTACTCTATCCCCCTCCATCATAACATCTTCCATCCTAATACCTGATGCATCAAATAAAGTGTTGTCTTGTTTGTATCTATCCATAAAAACTTCACACCCTTCTTAGTAAAGACCGTAAGAGGTTCTTCTAAGTATAAAAATTCCTATATAAAACTCTTGTAATAATTAGTTGACCTAAAAAAAATTATATTTCAATGATCTTATTGGAATTATCCTTGGAAACTATATCTCTCACCTTCTCTAGGTCAACTGAAACTCATGTCTCTAAGACAATATAACCCCAGATGTGAGTATTATCCATCAATAAGTGGCACTTTGTGTGCTTAGTATATAACTGATTCTCTCTTAGTGTATCCAAAATGATCTCAAGATGTTTGGCATGATTTCCATTTTTTGAGAATACATCAATATATCTTCCATGAATCCCAACAAAAATGGATCCGGATAAGGTTGGAAAACACATTTCATCAGCACTATGAAAACTTTTGGTGCATTCATGAGACCTAATGGCATAACCAGATACTCATATAGATCATAACATCTATAAAAAGATATATGAGGTATGTATGTAGGTCGAACACACACTTGATGATATCTATATCTCAAATTAATTTTTTATAACACCTAATCTCATCAGAGCTGATCAAAATGGTCATATATTCATGGAAAGTAATGTTGTTTATTAACTATAAACAAATTAAATTTCCTATAATACATGAATATCCTAAGTGTACCATATTCCTTTTTTGAAAAAATGATTATCAAACCCCATGAAGAAGTATTGATTCATATAAACCCCTTTGCATAAATTTACTCTAGCTACCTCATAAACTCATGTAACTCCATAGTATCTATCCTATAAGTAGGAATGGATATTGGTGCAGCTTCTGGAACTATATTGATGGAGAATTCAACCTCTCTATTATGAGGTAAACCAGAAGAATCAACCAGGAAAACATATTTGAAATGATCAATCACTTGAGTAAAATATTCCATACATGATCCTTGATCATCCAGCTATAAACTAGATGTCTGGGCTATCATCCCACCCAGCTCACAATGTTGTGGTCCATATCTAATTTATTGGACATCCCATCACCCACTACAACAAACTGCCCATTTCCCGGCGGTTTTTTAGCGGCGGTTTTGAAAACCGCCGCCAAAAAAAATCGGGGCAGCTATTTCGCGGCGGTTTTGAAAACCGCCGCCAAAAAACCGCCGCGACACGCGCGTAATTTTTTTTTTTTTAAAAAAAAAAAAAAAAATTAAAAATAATTTTATGGGTCATTTAGCGGGCGCGGGAAAAAAATAATAAAACCTAAAAAAAACCTAAGAAACTCTAAAATCACTAAAACGGTCATAACTTTTGACCCGGGAGTCCGCTGGAGCGCCGCGACCAGTCAAATCGAAGACATTGAAGAGATCTAGAGGCACATATGATGAAAACCCAGAGCCGATTTAAGGCCGGGAAGATATAAGAGTTATAAGAAAGTTGAAAAAAGTTTTCCAACTTCAAACGGCCATAACTTTCGCTCCGGGTGTCCGTTTTGGCTCCACCACATATCAAATCGAAGCCAGCGAAGAGAGCTACGCACCGGTTTGACAGAAGCAAGCTTCTGTCAAGGTTTTCGACCCCAAAAACCCCTCCGAAGGCCTCCAAAACCCTCTT
The DNA here is from genome assembly GCA_963277665.1 of Viscum album. Taxonomy (NCBI): domain Eukaryota; kingdom Viridiplantae; phylum Streptophyta; class Magnoliopsida; order Santalales; family Viscaceae; genus Viscum; species Viscum album. The sequence continues at coordinate 39,508,758 of OY728138.1, forward strand.
TCCGTCACCGGTGCCCCTTCGAACTTGCCTTCAAACGGACCTAACTTTTTATCCGCGTGTCCATTCGGACTCCTCCGCCTGCCAGATCATAGCTCGTTCCATGAGCTTCAGTTTGACTGGTCGCGGTGCCCACATGGACTCCTGGATCATATGTTATGCCCATTTTAGTGGGTACCGGGTTTGTTATGTTTTTCGATGCCTCGTTTCTAGCACCTGTTCCCCGTCAGCTTTTTTTTAAATGGTCGTAACTTCTGATCCACCCATCCATTCAGTCTATTTCACATATCAGGTCGAAGAACATTTCCGGATCTTTGATTTGATTGGTCGCAGATCTGGAACGGACTCTCGGATCATAAGTTATCTCTGTTACTGTGAGTTCAATATTTTTGTCACTTTATGACTGTTTTAACGGGTTTTAACGGTTGCTCCATTTATTACTATCTATTATTGACTCCATGACTCCATGGATTATTATCATTATCAATGGGTTTGGGGGGGGGGGGTTATGATGATTATGTTGAATTTTTAATAGGTTTTTCAGAGTTGTCATGTTTTCTCATGCTTATCAGTGCTTCCCCATCCGTTTTCATGTGTTTTCATTATTTTCCTCCATTGTCATGTCTGTTCATGTTTTTTCATGCGTTTTATATATTATATCTTATTTATTATTATTTATTTATTGTTATTATTTATTTATTATAATTCATTGTTTCTTATTTATTATTATTTTTTATTTTTTTATTTGTTATTTATTATTTATTGTTATTATTGATTATTTATTGTTTATTATTTATAGTTTATAGTTTATTGTTTATTGTTTGTTGTTTATTGTTTATTGTTTCTTATATATTTTTTATTGTTTATTGTTTATTAAATATTAAATATTATTTATTTTTTATTATTATTTATTATTTATTGTTTATTATTTATTACTTATTATTTATCATTATTTATCATTATTCATTATTATTATGTATTTATTGTTTATTGTTTATTTATTACAATTTATTTGTTATAATTTATTTATTATTTTGTTATTTGTTATTTATTATTTATTATTTATTATTTATTATTTTTTATAATTTATTATAACTTATTATATATTTTTAATTATAGTTTATTTATTATTTATCATTATTTATTATTATTGTTTATTTATTATTATTATTTATTTTTTATTAATTATTATTATTTATTGATTATTATTTATTATTTATTATTTATTATTATTTATTATTATTTATTATTATTATTATTTATTGTTTATTATTTATTGTTTATTGTTTATTCTTTATTTTTTATTCTTTATTGTTTATTCTTTATTGTTTATTATTTCTTATTTCTTATTTATTATTTATTATAATTTATTTATTATTTGTTATTTATTATTATTAATTATTTATTATTATTATTTATTTATTATAATACATTGTTTCTTATTTATTATTTGTTATTTATTATTTATTATTCATTATTTATTATTGATTATTTATTATTGATTATTTATTATTTATTATTTACTATTTATTGTTTATTGTTTATTCTTTTTTATTTATTTTTTATTATTTATTTTTTATTATTTATTGTTTATTACTCATTTTTAATTATAATTTATTTATTATTTATCATTATTCATTAATATTATGTATTTATTATTATTTATTATTTATTATTTATTATTTATTATTATTTATTATTTATTATTTATTATTTATTATTTATTATTTATTATTTATTATTTATTATTTATTATTTATTATTTATTATTTATTATTTATTATTTGCTATTTATTATTAATCGGTTATTATTTATTATTTATTGTTTATTATTTATTATTTATTCTTTATTATTTATTGGTTATTATTTATTATTTATTATTTATTATTTATTATTTATTATTTATTATTTATTATTTATTATTTATTATTTATTATTTATTATTTATTATTTATTATTTATTATTTATTATTTATTATTTATTATTTATTATTTATTATTTATTATTTATTATTTATTATTTATTATTTATTGTTTTCTATTTATTATTTATTGGTTATTATTTATTGTTTATTCTTTATTGTTTATTCTTTAGTATTATTTATTTATTATTTGTTATTTGTTATTTATTATTTATTATTTATTATTTATTCTTTATTCTTTATTCTTTATTCTTTATTATTTATTATTTATTATTTATTATTTATTATTTATTGGTTATTATTTATTATTTATTGTTTATTATTTATTATTATTATTTACTATTTGTTATTTATTATTATTTATTTATTATTTCTTGTTTATTATTTATTATTATTATTTACTATTTGTTATTTATTATTAATTATTTGTTATTTATTGTTTATTATTTATTATTATTTATTTATTTTTGCTATTTATTATTTATTCTTTATTATTTATTGGTTATTATTTATTGTTTATTATTTATTGTTTATTATTTATTATTATTTAATATTTGTTATATATTATTTATTCTTTGTTATTTATTATTTATTATTTATTATTTATTTTTATTATTTATATCAATTAGTTATGTATTATTTGTCTTTTCAATTAATATATATATAAGTATATAATATTCTGTTTATTAACTATATAGTGAGATTGGTGTAGTGGTAAAGTGTGTTGAGTGATATCCATGAGGTTGAGGGTTCAAATCTCACCCAACGCAGAATTTATATATATTGCATGGGGCATGGGCATGGGGCATGTGCATGGCATGGGGAGTAATATAATAATATAATAATATAATAATATAATAATATAATAAATACGAAAATAAATAAATACGAAAATAAATAAATACGAAAATAAATAAATAAAAATAAATAAAAATAAATAAAAATAAATAAAAATAAATAAAAATAAATAAAAATAAATAAAAATAAATAAAAATAAATAAAAATAAATAAAAATAAATAAAAATAAATAAAAATAAATAAAAATAAATAAAAATAAATAAAAATAAATAAATACGAAAATTAAAAATAAATAAATACGAAAATTAAAAATAATATGAAAAAGAATATAAAAATAAATATATACGGAAAATAAAAATAATATAAAAAAGAATATAAAAATAAATAAAAATAAATAAAAATAAATAAAAATAAATAAAAATAAATAAAAATAAATAAAAATAAATAAAAATAAATAAAAATAAATAAAAATAAATAAAAATAAATAAAAATAAATAAAAATAAATAAAAATAAATAAAAATAAATAAAAATAAATAAAAATAAATAAAAATAAATAAATACGAAAATTAAAAATAAATAAATACGAAAATTAAAAATAATATGAAAAAGAATATAAAAATAAATATATACGGAAAATAAAAATAATATAAAAAAGAATATAAAAATAAATATATACGGAAAATAAAAATAAAAAAAATAAAAAAAAATTCATTTAGCGGCGGTTTAAACCGCCGCTAAACAACCGCCGCAAAATAAATAAATAAATAAATAAATATTTAAAAAAAAATTTAAACCGCCGCTAAAACATTTAGCGGCGGTTTAAACCGCCGCTAAAAAACCGCCGCGAAACGTTCTCCGGCGGTTCTTAAAACCGCCGCCAATAGTTTCCCGACGCCACATTTAGCGGCGGTTTTTCAAAACCGCCGCCAAACCATTTAGCGGCGGTTTAAACCGCCGCGAAACGAAAAAAAAACCGCCGCGAAATACATTTTTTGGTGTAGTGACCCTTGTTAAAATAAACTCCATACTATGGTGATGTGAAGGTCACCCTATAGTGATAGAAATCAACATGTTCTTGATAAGAAACTAGCCATTCAATCCTGAGTATGAAATCAAACCCGGTCATCTCAGGGACAGAAATATCTCATATGAAGTGACACCCACTTATCTAAAGAGTTAAATTATTACAATGGTGTATACCCTCTTTTCTAATCCCCAATGGAGTATCCAAGGTCATGAAACCATTAGAAAAATAGAACAAAGATCCCAAGGTTCTGCACAATAGGTGTTGATATGAAACTATGAGATGAACCTGTATCAAAATGAGAAAATACTAGCATAGAGTCTACTAATATCATGACTATCAACATAAGTAGACCAGTGATCTGTTCCTCAGGTGTATTCTATATAGATTATATATTTCCTGAACCATGGCCCTATAGAACAACCTCACCACCCATAGTATGCCCACTCTTCAATCCAGATAAAACTAGTGCCTTACTACCTCATCCATTACCACCACCTCAGCCTGAATGACTGGTACTACCCCATATCCCAACCTAATGTGGAGATATAAATCTCATGAGCCTAAACTCAAAGATGAACCCCTTCTACTAATTTTTTTAGTAAAGGTCCTATAAAAACAATGTATGTGGCCTATCCTTCCACAAGCTCGATATCTGACTAAGTCTCAATCAAATTAATTCCTCCTATACCCCCATATTTCACATTGATGATAGAATATAGAGATACTAGAACTAATATACTATATGGTACTCCCCTCATGAGAATCCTCAAAATGTCCCTTCCTGCCACTTTAATCCAAACAACTAGTTAGTGAGGCTAAATTCCCCTACTCTACATCGCGACCTTCCCTCAAAATCTTCTCTATAATCAGTGCATGACTCACTATTCTAATAATATTTTTCAACCTGAACATGTTTAACTATAATCAAATAGTATTCATGATGCCTTCCTAAAATTTTCTCTCCCTTGATGTATCATCAGCAATATATATTGGCAAAAAATGTTGTAGCTCTATAAATCATGTCAAATATGCCATAATTGACATTACTCCATGCTATAGAGGGATAAAATCACTGTCCCTTTTAGCTATAAAGGTCTCGGTAAAAAAATCATCATAGAACATGGTTTTGAAATAACCCCAAACAATATCTCATAGTGAATCATCCTAGTTGAAAACATCCCACTAGTGCTTAGCTGCTCCTAGAAGCATATATGTCTCAAGATTCACTGTCATCCTAAGAGATGTCTCTAGATGCTTTATGATCAAAATATTAGTCTCAATATATATCTAAAAAGCCTATGGACCTTCATCCCCTGAATACATGGGAGTTTGTTACTACTAGAACACACACGTTATCTCTTACATAGATGAGGTAGGTTGTGGTGCTCCCTGAATAGTCTTCATATAGCATAAAAACCCCTCACTGAATTATGCCTTAGCACTTGAGTTCGGTAAAACTACTGGTGGATCAACTGGAACTACAAGAGGATCTATTGGTATCCCATGGCCCACCACCTCTATATCATGGTCATTTTCATCCTCCTGGTGTATGATTTTAGTTCATCATGGTGTTATGTCTCTAAAAATCCAAACACATTCCATAGAAAAGATCAATAACCAAAAGATCATAACTAAAAGTTTAGTACAGTTTTAATCCTTCATAAAAACAAGACACAACCCTATGACTACTCCTAATTATAGGATTGGGTATAAGAAATAGTCATAAACATCACTGAAGACACTGCCTACTACCCACTCATGAAGATGATTCTTGGTCCAGTTCTATATTTTCCACAAATTAAATTTCAATTTTAATTCACATATATTCAAAATTCTATTTATATAGTTGAACAAAATGGTTCACCATTTTTGATCCATAAGGTCACATACACCTCATAAACCAATGTGTGGAATCCATTTAATCCAAACCATAACATTTTCCAGTCCATGAAACCAATGTTCCATGACTCAATGTTCCATAGTTGACTGCTTTGGGTTTCTATTATAGCCTAAGTAGGAAAACATTGTTTAGGTTACGATGGAAACTCTATGTATCAACCATGTTTCACTATTCCTTTCACAAATAAGTTGTCAAGTTAGATATATATCATTCAAGGCATGCATCAAAATGCTATGCAATCAAGCAATCCACCCTATATGGAATGTCATAACACACGGCATGTGAATACTAATAGGTTCTTAAAATGATTCATAAGATGGAATGCCCTAAACTCATCGGGAAATAGTAAAATAAAATCCTCAATCATAAAAATAATAATATCACAATTCAATTGAATCACCCCATTGTGGAATCAAATCAACTGTAATTGAAAAAATCAATAAAACAATAATTTTAGTTACATGAAATTTTGTTTTTTTTTCATATGTGGATTAGCTACTCCCATGAATAACTCATTACCAAATTTGAAAACCTTTGTAATACCTATAAATTATCTAAAAATAGTAATGTATGAAAAGAAAAAGGCTCTAATGTCACTTTGTAACATCCCAAACTGAATTCCACTAAACGGTTCCTTGAGATAATGTGTCACATGTCATCAAGTACACCTCCCAGAATGCTAGAGGATTCCAATTAGCAATGATGGCCTATGGTGTGTCTGTGGAGAAACTATGCCCTCATGTTAGAGTGTATCACATTGGTAGTAAAAATATTTTTCAATAGTGGAAGCAGTAAATCATCCATAAATAAGATAAATAACCAAGGTAGGAATATACAAAAAAATTCCAAAAGTAATCTCATATACAAAATGATGTGTTATATAATGACTATAAAAAGATAAAAATAGGTATACCAGTATTACTACAATATATGTGTCGAAATAAAAATAATTCCAAAAAGAAACTATCCTAGATAGCATCTTGAGCCTAGCTTAGTCTTTTTCTCCCCTACAACATGCAAATCAGTCATTGTATAGGCACTTTCCCTTGTCCATGCATGTATCCATATAGTATGTCTGAGCAACCAATGGTGGCCCAAACAAGGTGTGAGACAATACTCAGATGGGAACCACCAATGGTGTCTATAATAAATCCAGTCTATGTATAAAAAGATAAAGTTGTGTGGAATGTATATACAATTGGTATAGTGGTTGAAAAAGTAAAGTTCCCAAGGAATATGTGATACTTTTTATCCAAACAAGGCTCCCTGAATACAATAGTCAATATCCCATAAAAAGGGAAGATATAAAGTATAAATAAACTAGTGTAAATTGGTCCCATATCTAGTCTAACAACTATTATATGATACTCGTACCAAGGATATCTGCAATCATAAAACAAAATAGCCTCCACAGCTACATCATATAACCAAATGTATAAAACTTACCACGACCATGATGTATAATCTAATATATATCATTCATCACGACCACACCATATATCATTCATTGTGACCTCTCCATATAATCAATTCATCCATGACAGCCTCTTCATGTAATCAAAAATGCTAAACCATGAAGGTATTGATACAAGGTATATAAGACCAAGTCATCTGCATCGAGTCCCAGTAGCATCTCGATGGAAACTCGATAAAGACTTGGGTGGGGTCCAAGAAGAATGTCAACAGACCATATACAATACAAGACCAATGAATTTTTATCTAAGGGGTAGCAAGGCCCTTGGAATCATATGAAATTAGGATCCCAAGAGTAAACATGTCCATGTAATCCACTACCTCAATCAAGAACCATGGGGTAGAAATGTACACGGAATCCAATGGAATTAGGATCTGAGGTATACATACCAAGAAATATAATACCCTAATCAATTAATCATTTCATTTCATTCATCATTAAAATTCATTCCCATTCCCTAAGTTCATCTAATTTATTTACACAATTTCTATTTAAACAATTAAATCAATTTACATCATGCTATCACATGGAAAAAAAGGAATCACCATATCCTAATAATCTCTATTCAACTCAATTAAATTTATAAATACTCTCTCGAATAAGGAAAGTACTCACACATCAAACATGGTGGTATAAAGTAAATAATATATAAAGGAATACCCCATGGGTATCCTGGGTTGGGGATAAACAACCTCCAAACCTAAAATGGTACTCAATGTGAAACTTAAAAAGTTCCAATTCATTCAATTTAAACATTAATTTCATTTTAGGGGACACACCAGAAATTATAGAATGTCTCAAAACTACAACTATGAATATAAAACACTTAAACTCTTGGGAAAGTTATAGACCACCTATCATAGGTCCTTAGTAGATCCCTCATCAAGTATCTATCTTTGATTCGGTCCATATTGATAGAAAAATGAATAATAGATGAAGAACTTGGAAATAAAGAATATTATCTTTCACTTAACTAAATTCTTTTATATGAATTAAAATTAATAATGACACAAGATAATTGAATAACTTATCGTCATGGATCTAACAAGAAAAATAGTTTTCAAATCGGTCATCAGATCAGAAAGTTACACCATATCCTACCATAGGGATTGAAAAGGATCACCAATGGGAGAAGAAGATATCCCCTATCTATTGGAAATAAATGAGAAAAATAAGGGTTTAAAAATGTATTTCATTGATGGTGAAACAGTAATTTTTTCTAAAATAATTAGGCCACATGGTTTGGCCACACAGTTTTCCAAACCATGCGCCAACTGTGTGCCCTTCTCTATTTCAAGGGGGCCTTGCACAGTTTCATGTTAATGTTATGGAAAATCAGGTGCAAACCATTCCATAATCCAATATTAAAACACTTAAAATCTCCACACTGGAGTGAACCCATGGCTACACTTTTTCCTCAAACTGTACACCTCTTTACAGAGTCCTGGACCTCCTCTTAGGGTTTCATCAAATTGTGTGTTTGGGTCTCATGGTTCCTACTAACAATGTATCCTCGATTCCTTTCTCAAAAATATGGGTTCTAGGCTTCAATAAATCCCTAGAAACCCTAAAAGTCCCTTTATCTCAATAATTACTCACATTAGGTCATAACTAAGTAGTTGAACTGAAGAAAAAAAAAGATTCATACCTCATAGTAAAACCAAAAATCTTACAACAGGATAATCACATGTGGTATGTATAAGTACAAGATGGAAAAAATGAGGGATTGGATTCAATTTATTTTGTCACCCAGTTTTTTGAGTAATTTTCTACAATACAGTAAGGGTGTATAAGGCTCATGAGTTCATTATTCTCTAGCAGACGGATACTTTAGTCTTGGATTATTCTACCAACTTCACAGGCCTATGTTAATTTTTACCTTCTATGGTAGGTGATAAAATTTCTAAGGTTCCACACTTTTTGGATAGCTTTCATCATGGCATCAAGGTATAAGTGAATATATTTAGGCTGGAATCCTTTCCATAGGCATACAACTATGTGATAATTGCCTAGGGTACATTGATGGACTTACCATATTCGAGCTAGACGATGGCATCAGCTGAACTTGGTAGTGATAAATCAAGTGGAAGGAAGCAAGACTACAAGGAATCTCAGTAGGGTATCTAGGACAAAGATTTAGGCATACCACATAGAAGTGGGCCTTCAGATATGTGACTCTTATACGGGTAGTCAGGACATGTTCGGACATAGTTTGATCATGTTTTGAAGGATTTTTAGGTGTGCAGATAGATGGTCCATCTGGAAAGGTTCTTTAGGAAATCATCTCATATGTCTAAGAGCCAAAGACCAGGGCAGACTCAGGGATTTGAGATTTAGCTGGGAATGGTACCAGGAGATGGTGGTCAGGATTTAGCTATATGTTGAGGTCTTAGCAATGGTAGTGGGACCAAGCAGGGGGGTTCAATGTTCAGTAGTTGGTATAGCTCCATAGGGAGGCCAAGCCTCAAGTAGTTAGGATTTAGGCCAGGTACACACAGTTGAGCTTCCTAGTGAAGAATTGGTTGGGGATCCAATAATATTTACATGTATTTTGTGATTACAAGCATGAACAAGTTTTTCATTTGTTGGTATTTGTCCAGTTTTGATGGATGAGTTTCATGTTAATTATTTTGGACTTTCTAGTCACTATTTAGTTGGTATCACTAATGATACATGATATATATAAGGTGTGTTGGAATTGTGACTTACTTTAAACATCGATGTGATGAAATTTTTATATGAGTTTCATAGGCATCGAGTGTTTATGGGCATGCATATATATATATGATGTGGGTTATTTTTTAAATCTTTTTAGATGTAGGATCCTTGGAATCTAATGATATTCAGGCTATTGTGAGTTTCTTGTATAACATAGGGACTTTTGGGAATCTGATGAGATTTGGGAATTTATGGGTGTCAGATATGACACAGGTGTTATTTAATCACTTGATGTGGTGTAGGAATGAAGATGCATCATGGGATGGATTTGGAGTCCAAGGATAGTCGATGGAACCATTAAGATGTTGGTTTTGGGTTAAGAATTGATTGGGTAGGTAACTCCTAAGGTGGGGAAAGCCTTGAGGGGAGTTCACATATGAGTTAACAAAAATGGTAGATTGGGTGATGTGAATGATATGGGTATGTTTAGTACCATCTCCGGGTAAGGTTTGATAACTCAGGGATGATATATGTTATGGTGGGAATATTGTAACATCCTTGGTTTTTGAGCAGATCAAAAATCCACAACCTTTATTAATATTGAGTTTGGTGGAAAGGCCAACATTATTTTTGGAATTTATAACCTATTTATAATATTTTCAATCACCCAATGTCTTGTTTTTAGATGGATTTTAAGGCTTTTCAAAAACCTCTTGGTTTTGGGTGTTTTTTAGGTTTGGTGGGGCTTTAAAAATCAGTTTTAGGAAAGCATTGACTGAGGTTCACTGTTTTAGAATACCATGTGGCCTCCTAGGAGAAATCGTGTGACCTAACTACATCATTGAATTAGTTTTTCAAACCAAGAAGGTGGTGGTACATGACCGTGCAATACTAATAGTGGGATTTGGAATGGACTACACAGGTTTTGGAAAATTGTGCACCTAGGTCATGCATGTGTGTTACTTAGGTAGAGAGAACCATAAGGTTGATTCATAGTTATCCAAATAGTTCAGTCAAACCATGCATCCAAACTATGTGGTCCATTAATTTGGGTTAATTTTCCAGAATATCCATACCTCCTTTATCTAATTTTCATCCTCTTTTATCTCATTTCCACCAAATAGAAAAGGTAGATCTCCCATTTCTCTTTCATCTAGGCTATATCCTAACTCCCCCATGCATACATGATCTTTTATCCATTGGTTTTTATATATTGGTATTAGTAATAACTTTAATCTTCTATATTCTCTTCTTAATTTATCTCTATATAGAGAGTTCTAAATTCTTGTGAGATCTTTTTCCTTATTTTTAGGTTGTTTATCGAAAATGTTGATTTCTTCTAATTCAGATTGGGTTAGAGGCTAATATAAAATGAACGAGAACCTACTTTCCTAAGGTAGGTGGTTCCTAAATTTATCATTTATTTTGAATATTTTTAGAGGGTTATTTCTATATATTCTACTTGTATTGACCAAGAGAGATCCTTAATAAATTGATACTAGTATTTTAATTAATTTATTTTTGTTCAGGTATGCCTATAAGAATTCCCTATCCCATAATTACAAATTATAGTATTGGTGAGGGGGATTTGGACCACTTGGGTGGTTTAGGTCAAGTGTGTGTTTAAAATTTAATTGAATTATTTATATAGAATGTATTGGTCCCATGTGAACATGATGGGCATATCACTAGGATTGAGGTGATATTGATCACCTTGATTGAGGCGATGTAGTTCATCATATTGGGTGTGTCCTAGGACATATGGGTGGTGATGATCACCAGGATTAGGTGTCATGGTAATAAAATTAAGGTAACTATATTGTCATATTGAGGTCTTGGATCTTAAAACATGAGATGGTGTTGACCATTGGGATTTAAGGACATGGTCATAGGGGAATGATGTATAGAATTATGTGTCTTAGGATGTTTGGGTGATTTATGCTCACCATTTTTTGGTCAATGCATCGTTGGACTTGTGTGAACATAGATAGGACTTGGATTAAGGTGGTTTTTACTACTTGTTGTGGGTGGAGGCCGCCATAGACTATGTGGTTTATGTGATGGTGTTGACCATCAGACATGTTTTGGGTTTCTCACCATAGAAACCTACATGGATGGGGATGGATCATCAACTAAAGGTGTTGAGACCATCAGTTGGGGGTAGAGGCTCATCGTGATAGTTGAGATCATTGGGCTGGAATTATTGGAGGATGGACATCGTTGTTCCTTAGGACATCGACTGTTGAGATGACAATGATTATTATTAGATGATTGATATCACCATGCATTGGGAAATTGGGTTGTTGAGTCGATGGATACTCTTTGATTAGAGGTTATTAGGACATAGATATTATTGATTGGGTGTGTTGTATGGACTCCGTCAATTTGATTATTGGCACAGGGTTCTAGTGACATGATTATAGGAGGAACATGAGGGTTCACCATATTTTCTATTCATTAAGGTATTCCATGGGTGATAAGCCATTGGTCCCCACCACTATAATTATATATTTAAAGACATTACTATATTCCATATATATAATTGTGGGTATGTGATTAGAGGTTCTGGTGTTGGCTAATATAGGTGATTGATTCCTTGTGGGTGGTGAGCATAAGAGAATATGGTTGTTTATTAAATGTTCATGTGATGTATTTTTATTATTTTTAGCATACACATATATAATTATGGGTGTAATATAGGCACACATTGGAGGTGGCCTACTGATATTTATTCCACACCCTAAATGGGCCCATCGGGACATGTGTAAACTTTATGTATCCAATATTAGGTAAGGGATCAAGATAAATAGACGGACCTTAGTGATAATTGTTGTGATAATTGGTATAGGATAGATGGAAAAGGTCCATGGTGGTTCCTACATCAGCTGGAGTTTCCTTTATGTTCAGCATTCTTTATATATGTATGTACTAATGGTTGGAAATGGGTGACCTAGTTTTTTTATTCTTATGTATGACCTACTATGATATGTATCATCTCTAAATTGTAATCTCGTGGTATTATTTATTTATTATTTCTTCTATTGTACATTATTCTTCTGTTAGGATTTTAGTCTATTGATTTTGTAGAGTTTTGCAAATTTTGTTACTTCTACTAATTTATAGTCCTATTATTATTATATATATATGTGGAATATTATTATTTCCATCGCCACTAGGGGTATATTCTTTCCACTATCACCTCTCATACCCTCACTGTTAGTCGAAAACCTTTGATGTATGGGGAGGAGCACCTAAATCTCAGTGGCCAAGTGACCAAAATTATTATTGAGTAGAAAATAGTTCAGGGAGATACACTTGTCATCTCTAGTTGATGATCAAAATCCTTATAGTATAAATAGTTATATCTCACTTGTTTCATTTAATTTTGTTACCCCCCCCCCCAAAAAACCGCCGCGAAATACATTTTTTGGTGTAGTGACCCTTGTTAAAATAAACTCCATACTATGGTGATGTGAAGGTCACCCTATAGTGATAGAAATCAACATGTTCTTGATAAGAAACTAGCCATTCAATCCTGAGTATGAAATCAAACCCGGTCATCTCAGGGACAGAAATATCTCATATGAAGTGACACCCACTTATCTAAAGAGTTAAATTATTACAATGGTGTATACCCTCTTTTCTAATCCCCAATGGAGTATCCAAGGTCATGAAACCATTAGAAAAATAGAACAAAGATCCCAAGGTTCTGCACAATAGGTGTTGATATGAAACTATGAGATGAACCTGTATCAAAATGAGAAAATACTAGCATAGAGTCTACTAATATCATGACTATCAACATAAGTAGACCAGTGATCTGTTCCTCAGGTGTATTCTATATAGATTATATATTTCCTGAACCATGGCCCTATAGAACAACCTCACCACCCATAGTATGCCCACTCTTCAATCCAGATAAAACTAGTGCCTTACTACCTCATCCATTACCACCACCTCAGCCTGAATGACTGGTACTACCCCATATCCCAACCTAATGTGGAGATATAAATCTCATGAGCCTAAACTCAAAGATGAACCCCTTCTACTAATTTTTTTAGTAAAGGTCCTATAAAAACAATGTATGTGGCCTATCCTTCCACAAGCTCGATATCTGACTAAGTCTCAATCAAATTAATTCCTCCTATACCCCCATATTTCACATTGATGATAGAATATAGAGATACTAGAACTAATATACTATATGGTACTCCCCTCATGAGAATCCTCAAAATGTCCCTTCCTGCCACTTTAATCCAAACAACTAGTTAGTGAGGCTAAATTCCCCTACTCTACATCGCGACCTTCCCTCAAAATCTTCTCTATAATCAGTGCATGACTCACTATTCTAATAATATTTTTCAACCTGAACATGTTTAACTATAATCAAATAGTATTCATGATGCCTTCCTAAAATTTTCTCTCCCTTGATGTATCATCAGCAATATATATTGGCAAAAAATGTTGTAGCTCTATAAATCATGTCAAATATGCCATAATTGACATTACTCCATGCTATAGAGGGATAAAATCACTGTCCCTTTTAGCTATAAAGGTCTCGGTAAAAAAATCATCATAGAACATGGTTTTGAAATAACCCCAAACAATATCTCATAGTGAATCATCCTAGTTGAAAACATCCCACTAGTGCTTAGCTGCTCCTAGAAGCATATATGTCTCAAGATTCACTGTCATCCTAAGAGATGTCTCTAGATGCTTTATGATCAAAATATTAGTCTCAATATATATCTAAAAAGCCTATGGACCTTCATCCCCTGAATACATGGGAGTTTGTTACTACTAGAACACACACGTTATCTCTTACATAGATGAGGTAGGTTGTGGTGCTCCCTGAATAGTCTTCATATAGCATAAAAACCCCTCACTGAATTATGCCTTAGCACTTGAGTTCGGTAAAACTACTGGTGGATCAACTGGAACTACAAGAGGATCTATTGGTATCCCATGGCCCACCACCTCTATATCATGGTCATTTTCATCCTCCTGGTGTATGATTTTAGTTCATCATGGTGTTATGTCTCTAAAAATCCAAACACATTCCATAGAAAAGATCAATAACCAAAAGATCATAACTAAAAGTTTAGTACAGTTTTAATCCTTCATAAAAACAAGACACAACCCTATGACTACTCCTAATTATAGGATTGGGTATAAGAAATAGTCATAAACATCACTGAAGACACTGCCTACTACCCACTCATGAAGATGATTCTTGGTCCAGTTCTATATTTTCCACAAATTAAATTTCAATTTTAATTCACATATATTCAAAATTCTATTTATATAGTTGAACAAAATGGTTCACCATTTTTGATCCATAAGGTCACATACACCTCATAAACCAATGTGTGGAATCCATTTAATCCAAACCATAACATTTTCCAGTCCATGAAACCAATGTTCCATGACTCAATGTTCCATAGTTGACTGCTTTGGGTTTCTATTATAGCCTAAGTAGGAAAACATTGTTTAGGTTACGATGGAAACTCTATGTATCAACCATGTTTCACTATTCCTTTCACAAATAAGTTGTCAAGTTAGATATATATCATTCAAGGCATGCATCAAAATGCTATGCAATCAAGCAATCCACCCTATATGGAATGTCATAACACACGGCATGTGAATACTAATAGGTTCTTAAAATGATTCATAAGATGGAATGCCCTAAACTCATCGGGAAATAGTAAAATAAAATCCTCAATCATAAAAATAATAATATCACAATTCAATTGAATCACCCCATTGTGGAATCAAATCAACTGTAATTGAAAAAATCAATAAAACAATAATTTTAGTTACATGAAATTTTGTTTTTTTTTCATATGTGGATTAGCTACTCCCATGAATAACTCATTACCAAATTTGAAAACCTTTGTAATACCTATAAATTATCTAAAAATAGTAATGTATGAAAAGAAAAAGGCTCTAATGTCACTTTGTAACATCCCAAACTGAATTCCACTAAACGGTTCCTTGAGATAATGTGTCACATGTCATCAAGTACACCTCCCAGAATGCTAGAGGATTCCAATTAGCAATGATGGCCTATGGTGTGTCTGTGGAGAAACTATGCCCTCATGTTAGAGTGTATCACATTGGTAGTAAAAATATTTTTCAATAGTGGAAGCAGTAAATCATCCATAAATAAGATAAATAACCAAGGTAGGAATATACAAAAAAATTCCAAAAGTAATCTCATATACAAAATGATGTGTTATATAATGACTATAAAAAGATAAAAATAGGTATACCAGTATTACTACAATATATGTGTCGAAATAAAAATAATTCCAAAAAGAAACTATCCTAGATAGCATCTTGAGCCTAGCTTAGTCTTTTTCTCCCCTACAACATGCAAATCAGTCATTGTATAGGCACTTTCCCTTGTCCATGCATGTATCCATATAGTATGTCTGAGCAACCAATGGTGGCCCAAACAAGGTGTGAGACAATACTCAGATGGGAACCACCAATGGTGTCTATAATAAATCCAGTCTATGTATAAAAAGATAAAGTTGTGTGGAATGTATATACAATTGGTATAGTGGTTGAAAAAGTAAAGTTCCCAAGGAATATGTGATACTTTTTATCCAAACAAGGCTCCCTGAATACAATAGTCAATATCCCATAAAAAGGGAAGATATAAAGTATAAATAAACTAGTGTAAATTGGTCCCATATCTAGTCTAACAACTATTATATGATACTCGTACCAAGGATATCTGCAATCATAAAACAAAATAGCCTCCACAGCTACATCATATAACCAAATGTATAAAACTTACCACGACCATGATGTATAATCTAATATATATCATTCATCACGACCACACCATATATCATTCATTGTGACCTCTCCATATAATCAATTCATCCATGACAGCCTCTTCATGTAATCAAAAATGCTAAACCATGAAGGTATTGATACAAGGTATATAAGACCAAGTCATCTGCATCGAGTCCCAGTAGCATCTCGATGGAAACTCGATAAAGACTTGGGTGGGGTCCAAGAAGAATGTCAACAGACCATATACAATACAAGACCAATGAATTTTTATCTAAGGGGTAGCAAGGCCCTTGGAATCATATGAAATTAGGATCCCAAGAGTAAACATGTCCATGTAATCCACTACCTCAATCAAGAACCATGGGGTAGAAATGTACACGGAATCCAATGGAATTAGGATCTGAGGTATACATACCAAGAAATATAATACCCTAATCAATTAATCATTTCATTTCATTCATCATTAAAATTCATTCCCATTCCCTAAGTTCATCTAATTTATTTACACAATTTCTATTTAAACAATTAAATCAATTTACATCATGCTATCACATGGAAAAAAAGGAATCACCATATCCTAATAATCTCTATTCAACTCAATTAAATTTATAAATACTCTCTCGAATAAGGAAAGTACTCACACATCAAACATGGTGGTATAAAGTAAATAATATATAAAGGAATACCCCATGGGTATCCTGGGTTGGGGATAAACAACCTCCAAACCTAAAATGGTACTCAATGTGAAACTTAAAAAGTTCCAATTCATTCAATTTAAACATTAATTTCATTTTAGGGGACACACCAGAAATTATAGAATGTCTCAAAACTACAACTATGAATATAAAACACTTAAACTCTTGGGAAAGTTATAGACCACCTATCATAGGTCCTTAGTAGATCCCTCATCAAGTATCTATCTTTGATTCGGTCCATATTGATAGAAAAATGAATAATAGATGAAGAACTTGGAAATAAAGAATATTATCTTTCACTTAACTAAATTCTTTTATATGAATTAAAATTAATAATGACACAAGATAATTGAATAACTTATCGTCATGGATCTAACAAGAAAAATAGTTTTCAAATCGGTCATCAGATCAGAAAGTTACACCATATCCTACCATAGGGATTGAAAAGGATCACCAATGGGAGAAGAAGATATCCCCTATCTATTGGAAATAAATGAGAAAAATAAGGGTTTAAAAATGTATTTCATTGATGGTGAAACAGTAATTTTTTCTAAAATAATTAGGCCACATGGTTTGGCCACACAGTTTTCCAAACCATGCGCCAACTGTGTGCCCTTCTCTATTTCAAGGGGGCCTTGCACAGTTTCATGTTAATGTTATGGAAAATCAGGTGCAAACCATTCCATAATCCAATATTAAAACACTTAAAATCTCCACACTGGAGTGAACCCATGGCTACACTTTTTCCTCAAACTGTACACCTCTTTACAGAGTCCTGGACCTCCTCTTAGGGTTTCATCAAATTGTGTGTTTGGGTCTCATGGTTCCTACTAACAATGTATCCTCGATTCCTTTCTCAAAAATATGGGTTCTAGGCTTCAATAAATCCCTAGAAACCCTAAAAGTCCCTTTATCTCAATAATTACTCACATTAGGTCATAACTAAGTAGTTGAACTGAAGAAAAAAAAAGATTCATACCTCATAGTAAAACCAAAAATCTTACAACAGGATAATCACATGTGGTATGTATAAGTACAAGATGGAAAAAATGAGGGATTGGATTCAATTTATTTTGTCACCCAGTTTTTTGAGTAATTTTCTACAATACAGTAAGGGTGTATAAGGCTCATGAGTTCATTATTCTCTAGCAGACGGATACTTTAGTCTTGGATTATTCTACCAACTTCACAGGCCTATGTTAATTTTTACCTTCTATGGTAGGTGATAAAATTTCTAAGGTTCCACACTTTTTGGATAGCTTTCATCATGGCATCAAGGTATAAGTGAATATATTTAGGCTGGAATCCTTTCCATAGGCATACAACTATGTGATAATTGCCTAGGGTACATTGATGGACTTACCATATTCGAGCTAGACGATGGCATCAGCTGAACTTGGTAGTGATAAATCAAGTGGAAGGAAGCAAGACTACAAGGAATCTCAGTAGGGTATCTAGGACAAAGATTTAGGCATACCACATAGAAGTGGGCCTTCAGATATGTGACTCTTATACGGGTAGTCAGGACATGTTCGGACATAGTTTGATCATGTTTTGAAGGATTTTTAGGTGTGCAGATAGATGGTCCATCTGGAAAGGTTCTTTAGGAAATCATCTCATATGTCTAAGAGCCAAAGACCAGGGCAGACTCAGGGATTTGAGATTTAGCTGGGAATGGTACCAGGAGATGGTGGTCAGGATTTAGCTATATGTTGAGGTCTTAGCAATGGTAGTGGGACCAAGCAGGGGGGTTCAATGTTCAGTAGTTGGTATAGCTCCATAGGGAGGCCAAGCCTCAAGTAGTTAGGATTTAGGCCAGGTACACACAGTTGAGCTTCCTAGTGAAGAATTGGTTGGGGATCCAATAATATTTACATGTATTTTGTGATTACAAGCATGAACAAGTTTTTCATTTGTTGGTATTTGTCCAGTTTTGATGGATGAGTTTCATGTTAATTATTTTGGACTTTCTAGTCACTATTTAGTTGGTATCACTAATGATACATGATATATATAAGGTGTGTTGGAATTGTGACTTACTTTAAACATCGATGTGATGAAATTTTTATATGAGTTTCATAGGCATCGAGTGTTTATGGGCATGCATATATATATATGATGTGGGTTATTTTTTAAATCTTTTTAGATGTAGGATCCTTGGAATCTAATGATATTCAGGCTATTGTGAGTTTCTTGTATAACATAGGGACTTTTGGGAATCTGATGAGATTTGGGAATTTATGGGTGTCAGATATGACACAGGTGTTATTTAATCACTTGATGTGGTGTAGGAATGAAGATGCATCATGGGATGGATTTGGAGTCCAAGGATAGTCGATGGAACCATTAAGATGTTGGTTTTGGGTTAAGAATTGATTGGGTAGGTAACTCCTAAGGTGGGGAAAGCCTTGAGGGGAGTTCACATATGAGTTAACAAAAATGGTAGATTGGGTGATGTGAATGATATGGGTATGTTTAGTACCATCTCCGGGTAAGGTTTGATAACTCAGGGATGATATATGTTATGGTGGGAATATTGTAACATCCTTGGTTTTTGAGCAGATCAAAAATCCACAACCTTTATTAATATTGAGTTTGGTGGAAAGGCCAACATTATTTTTGGAATTTATAACCTATTTATAATATTTTCAATCACCCAATGTCTTGTTTTTAGATGGATTTTAAGGCTTTTCAAAAACCTCTTGGTTTTGGGTGTTTTTTAGGTTTGGTGGGGCTTTAAAAATCAGTTTTAGGAAAGCATTGACTGAGGTTCACTGTTTTAGAATACCATGTGGCCTCCTAGGAGAAATCGTGTGACCTAACTACATCATTGAATTAGTTTTTCAAACCAAGAAGGTGGTGGTACATGACCGTGCAATACTAATAGTGGGATTTGGAATGGACTACACAGGTTTTGGAAAATTGTGCACCTAGGTCATGCATGTGTGTTACTTAGGTAGAGAGAACCATAAGGTTGATTCATAGTTATCCAAATAGTTCAGTCAAACCATGCATCCAAACTATGTGGTCCATTAATTTGGGTTAATTTTCCAGAATATCCATACCTCCTTTATCTAATTTTCATCCTCTTTTATCTCATTTCCACCAAATAGAAAAGGTAGATCTCCCATTTCTCTTTCATCTAGGCTATATCCTAACTCCCCCATGCATACATGATCTTTTATCCATTGGTTTTTATATATTGGTATTAGTAATAACTTTAATCTTCTATATTCTCTTCTTAATTTATCTCTATATAGAGAGTTCTAAATTCTTGTGAGATCTTTTTCCTTATTTTTAGGTTGTTTATCGAAAATGTTGATTTCTTCTAATTCAGATTGGGTTAGAGGCTAATATAAAATGAACGAGAACCTACTTTCCTAAGGTAGGTGGTTCCTAAATTTATCATTTATTTTGAATATTTTTAGAGGGTTATTTCTATATATTCTACTTGTATTGACCAAGAGAGATCCTTAATAAATTGATACTAGTATTTTAATTAATTTATTTTTGTTCAGGTATGCCTATAAGAATTCCCTATCCCATAATTACAAATTATAGTATTGGTGAGGGGGATTTGGACCACTTGGGTGGTTTAGGTCAAGTGTGTGTTTAAAATTTAATTGAATTATTTATATAGAATGTATTGGTCCCATGTGAACATGATGGGCATATCACTAGGATTGAGGTGATATTGATCACCTTGATTGAGGCGATGTAGTTCATCATATTGGGTGTGTCCTAGGACATATGGGTGGTGATGATCACCAGGATTAGGTGTCATGGTAATAAAATTAAGGTAACTATATTGTCATATTGAGGTCTTGGATCTTAAAACATGAGATGGTGTTGACCATTGGGATTTAAGGACATGGTCATAGGGGAATGATGTATAGAATTATGTGTCTTAGGATGTTTGGGTGATTTATGCTCACCATTTTTTGGTCAATGCATCGTTGGACTTGTGTGAACATAGATAGGACTTGGATTAAGGTGGTTTTTACTACTTGTTGTGGGTGGAGGCCGCCATAGACTATGTGGTTTATGTGATGGTGTTGACCATCAGACATGTTTTGGGTTTCTCACCATAGAAACCTACATGGATGGGGATGGATCATCAACTAAAGGTGTTGAGACCATCAGTTGGGGGTAGAGGCTCATCGTGATAGTTGAGATCATTGGGCTGGAATTATTGGAGGATGGACATCGTTGTTCCTTAGGACATCGACTGTTGAGATGACAATGATTATTATTAGATGATTGATATCACCATGCATTGGGAAATTGGGTTGTTGAGTCGATGGATACTCTTTGATTAGAGGTTATTAGGACATAGATATTATTGATTGGGTGTGTTGTATGGACTCCGTCAATTTGATTATTGGCACAGGGTTCTAGTGACATGATTATAGGAGGAACATGAGGGTTCACCATATTTTCTATTCATTAAGGTATTCCATGGGTGATAAGCCATTGGTCCCCACCACTATAATTATATATTTAAAGACATTACTATATTCCATATATATAATTGTGGGTATGTGATTAGAGGTTCTGGTGTTGGCTAATATAGGTGATTGATTCCTTGTGGGTGGTGAGCATAAGAGAATATGGTTGTTTATTAAATGTTCATGTGATGTATTTTTATTATTTTTAGCATACACATATATAATTATGGGTGTAATATAGGCACACATTGGAGGTGGCCTACTGATATTTATTCCACACCCTAAATGGGCCCATCGGGACATGTGTAAACTTTATGTATCCAATATTAGGTAAGGGATCAAGATAAATAGACGGACCTTAGTGATAATTGTTGTGATAATTGGTATAGGATAGATGGAAAAGGTCCATGGTGGTTCCTACATCAGCTGGAGTTTCCTTTATGTTCAGCATTCTTTATATATGTATGTACTAATGGTTGGAAATGGGTGACCTAGTTTTTTTATTCTTATGTATGACCTACTATGATATGTATCATCTCTAAATTGTAATCTCGTGGTATTATTTATTTATTATTTCTTCTATTGTACATTATTCTTCTGTTAGGATTTTAGTCTATTGATTTTGTAGAGTTTTGCAAATTTTGTTACTTCTACTAATTTATAGTCCTATTATTATTATATATATATGTGGAATATTATTATTTCCATCGCCACTAGGGGTATATTCTTTCCACTATCACCTCTCATACCCTCACTGTTAGTCGAAAACCTTTGATGTATGGGGAGGAGCACCTAAATCTCAGTGGCCAAGTGACCAAAATTATTATTGAGTAGAAAATAGTTCAGGGAGATACACTTGTCATCTCTAGTTGATGATCAAAATCCTTATAGTATAAATAGTTATATCTCACTTGTTTCATTTAATTTTGTTACCCCCCCCCCCAAAACTCAAACATCAACCTCTTCAATGAAACTCAGACTTCAATATATTATCTTTGGTTTTTCTATGTGAACCTTGTGAGGAATTGCTCTTGAATCATCCACTTCTAAAACCATCAATTCATACAATAATTATAAAATAAATGGTCAACCATCTCATCACTTTGGCCATGTAAGGACTCTTAGATACTTAGATAAGATTTGATATTAACAAAAAAGGAGATGGAAAGTCCTTGATGACTTTGTGCTTCTATCACAAGATTTGAACCTTTAAGATTTGGATTCATCCTTGAGCATTGAATTTGGAATGGATCAAAATAATTAGTTCATCTCCAAACTTAGTTTCAAAATCCTTCATCTTTGGGAGAGAACTGTATAGGATAAATTATCCTATGTGGAAATTTTTTTACATGAACCGTGATATGATTATTTTATGAGGGTTTATAATTTATATTTCTTGGGTGTAGGGGGAAATTATCTTTCATGGGTTTATGAGATTTAACTTTTATAATATTAAATTTCATGCTGAATTCTCCAATTAATCTTATGAATAGATTTAAAAATTATTACATTCATCACAACAACAATTTCTTATTTCTCATATGTGGATAAAATTTATCCTACAAGAATATTTCAAACATAAATAGTGATAATTAAATTCAAGGGATGAGAAATATATTTCATCCATAAGATAATTATCTTATGGGGATGTCCAAAAATATATTATCCATGTGCTACAAAGAGACCCTATAATAGAATTTGAATATGAATTTCAAAATTTCAATAATGATGAATAGAATTATTCTAGCCAAAATAAATTTAAAAATTAAAACTAGGTTACTTTGGACATTTTAATTACAAAATGAAACACTTAAAACATTACAATTTATTTACAACAAATATTTTACTAAGATCAACACATAGAAATAGTTCTTAAAACTGTATAAAAATTAATCTCAAAGAACATATGAACAATTAAGTCAAAAATCATCATTTTCATTAAAAAATTCCAAATAATTATATTTCCTACAAAAATCCATTAACTGTAAAATATTTATCAATAAATTGCAATTTAACTACAAAAAATCACATGAAATATAATTTAGTGGATGTGGTAAACATGTTTCAATTTAAGGACACATGAAATTCCCCCCACAATATTGATATTTCTTTTCCTTGTGCAGTCATTTACTAAATATTAGTGAAATAAAATTAATCTCAAACATTAAAAACTGACGTTCCACTAATTTTGATTCTCAAAATGATTTTCCCCCATGGAATATCATAAATACAACAATGATTTCACTTTTAAAATAATTTCCTTAGTGAAAATTTTGTTATTGTTTTATAAAAATGATTGACATTGAAAAATTTGAATATAATCTAGGACACATCAATTCACATATAATTGAAACTGAAAACTATATCCTACCACTAGTTGAGCATACTCACATAAATTAAAATCTAATAATAATTAAACACACCATTTAATGGGATGATTTTAATAATTATATTTAATAGCATAAATAACCCATCCAATAGTTAATGAATAAAGAATATAGAATTAAAGTGTTAGGCATTTAACCTGGATTATTATATTAATTTTATATTCCATTTTTATGCATACATTTTTATTTTAATTCAAATTTAAAATTTAAAATTAAATATTGATTCTATAGAATTCTCCTAAAACATTGCAAAAAAAAATTAAAAGATGGAAACAAAATTATTTACCTAATTAAATACAATAGTTAATAAATATAAATCTCTTAAAAGTGTAAAAAATTTCCATTAAAATTAAGAAATGTTTTCACCCAATGAATATTCCTATGTGTTACTTTAAAAATCAAAATTTCAAAAAAAATAAAAGGGTTTCTCATAGATTTACATGAAACACAGTTATGAACATTTAAGACCCCTACCCTGCACTTTAAACTCAATATTGTTCATAATGTTGAATCCTAAATTGAACAAAACAATTTAAATTAGGATATTGTTTTAAAAAAATCAAATTTAGTAGTGAATGCTTCATGTTCAAGGTCACATAGAAGTTGAAAAAGCATTTCAACACACAAAATCAATAGTCACAACATGCACAAAAGTTTTAATAGCCATACCAAATAGTTTATCATGGAGTAGGAATATTATAAATGATAACAACATTCACATTTTAAATTCAATAATGATTTCCAAAAGATCATAGAAAACAATATACACATACACCATTGCAGCACATTAAACAGTTAATAGTTGAAATTACCAATATTCCTTACTAAGAAAATAACATGTAACATAGAACTCAGAAATTAATTTTCATCAATTAACAACACAAACAAATATAAATATTTAAAATGATTATGAAGCATTGAAAATAAATAAATTTAATCAATTAATTCCTTGGTATAAAGAATCTTTTCTCACTATTTTTTATTCTAAATACTCTTTTCTTACTTAATGATCAATCCATATGGCCACTAAGACTCAATACCTAAAAAATGAAAATAAAAAACAAAATAATTCAGTAATTTATATACAAGAAATCATATAACCAATGATACACTTTAAGGGAGATTGATGCAGGTTTTTTATTATTTGTATCTACTTATGGAAGTGAATAATAGTCATAGATCTAGTTGTCAAAATTTCATTACCAGACTACATAAATGGGAGGTAGGGTATCTCTAGAGATAGAGTAGAACAGAGTTAGAGATATTTATTTAGAAAATAAAAACTAAATAAAAAAATAAAAACATAGGATGTACCCATGCAGTGCTAAATTTTAATGTCTTCAGTTGGATTTCATTAATAAATGTCTAACCATGATCATTTAGAGGATATTTTGTACTAATTAATGAAAATTCATTTTTTTAGTAAACTTCATTACATTATTTAATAAACTTATGAACACTAATATCATTTAATGACTTTTTAATATCCATTAAAATCAAATAACTATGGTTGTTTTCCACTACTCTTCCTATGTTTTGATTTTCAAAAACATGACAAAAATTTAAAGATAACACCACAGGAAATGCTCTAAGATGACCACCAATATTATAAATTTTTCCCACCGCACTTAGGGATTCCAAACACTCAAAATAATTTTAAAAACATGCAATAACCTACTCATAATCATTAAAGAATATGTATAGAACATATTTTTAAAATGACATATCATAAGGCTACCACCCAAAGGATTAAAATTCTGCACTAAAAAAATTCCAGAGTCTACATTAGACTCAAATGAAGTGAATTCCTCAAAAATAGGTAGGAATCATCATGTATATCATCAAACATGGAATTTTTTAAACTCCCCAGAAACAATATTTGTTCAAATTGATAACTATTAATTTTTTCATTTGGTTTTAACCTAAAATTTTCATCAGTTTTAGAGACCTCTAAACTCTAAAACTCATATGAGAAACTCTCATACATATGATCACAACAATTAGGATGAAGTATTTATATCTCTGAATCCATATTAGGTTCATGGGAATAAATTTACTCACAAAAATATGGTTGTGAATTCTATTTAATAGGTTGAGTTATACTCTTAAGGTAACAGTTTTAATCAATTTTATTACTTCATGATACATAGAAATTATTTTTCTATGCATGATCTCAAGTATCACTATACTTTCAAGCTCTCTTGTGGATTCAATTTCAAAAAAAATGCTTTAAAAATGTTTATTAACTGATTCTTTCATTATTTCATCATAAGGGTGATTTTATTCCTTCCCAAAATTTTCTTTAAAAGTTTACTTATAAATATCTATCAATTTTCAATTCACCAAAAGTGGAGAATCTTTAAAAAAACATGGAAATCTTCTTGATCTTCACCAGCTTTTAGATCCAATTTTCCATTTGAAACTTTTGTAACATCCCCAATAGTGTCTAATTATGGTCTCCCAAAAATTATTAGAACTTTACTATCACACTCCATTTTAATGAAAATAAAATTAGTAGGAATAGTAAGAATACCTACATTAACTAACTAATAATCCATCCTTACATAAGTATAATCAAGTGACCTATCATCCAATTGAAAAGTGATGGATGCTGATTTTAATTCCCTAATTCCCAACTTAATAAATTATGTGTAAGTAATAATATTTAAAATAGCTCCTAAATCATATATAAAATGTATTCCTTCACATTCTCTTATTCTATAGCAGATAAAAAATCGTTCAAGTTCATTCAATTTTGAAGGTGACTATTTTTAAAAAAATCACTATAATTTTCAATGAGATTAATGACACTCCCCAATACCATTTTTAGATAAGAAAATTTTAAGAAATTTAACATATTCTGAGATTTTATTAAAGTTATCCACAAAATTAATTCTAATGTTAAAGCTTCTAAAAATTTAATGGAATTTCATATAGTTTGGGTCATTTATTTTGTTAAGTCATTAGGGAAAATGGATAGGAGTGGAATGGATTTTTAAAATAGGTTGATTAATTTCCTCATCTTATAACCTAACCTTCATATTTACTTCTTTGATGAAATACCATTTCATTTTATTTTATTTATTTATTTTTAAAAATGAATATTGACTAATCTATTTAGGTTGGACATTATTGTCTAGATTTTTATTTTTTAAGTTTTATTGATTTTCATTTTCAGATTAAGATTGTTCATTATTTTTAACTTCCATTGGTTGTTCCTTTAATATTTATTTAATTTTTAGGCCTTATCTAGTGGTTTTATCCATGAAATATTCTCTTAGATTGCGTTTGGTTGTGATGGGAAGCATTCCCTTGTCTCTCCCACCTAGACATCTATAAATTTTGACCATTATAACATCCATACTATGGATCCTAGAATAGGAATATTTATTTAAGGAACTAATCTATCCTGAAACCTTCTATAAAATACCCTTTAAATCCCCTTGATAATTTAAAGACTATTATCTATATTGATTTTGAAAATATAGTTTATTATATGATTGGTAACCAAGGTTAGAAGGGTTTTTAATCACCCATTATCTATCCATGACTTGTTTGGGTGATTTTTATATCTAGAATTGTATTGGTTTGAAAATGAATCATTATTAACTTGAATCCTATCCTTGCAGTCCACAAATTGATCATTCTCATCCCATTTAAAGGGAATTTAAAAATTGGGATAACATTTTTTAGTGATACCATACATACCATAGTAGAAACACTATTCCCTAAAAACTCTATCATCAACTATAATATATTGGGTGTTTATTTCATCCCTATAAATTAATCTCTTACTAGTTCACTTGTGTCATGTTTTTTGGGATATTTTTTCATAGAATTGTTTGATATCATCAGTAGTCATGTCAAAAAAATCCACACCATAAGACTGATCCACCATATTCTGGTTGTATGGTGTAAGAATATTGTAGAAGATATCTATTATAATATGGGGAGATAATTGGTTATTTGGTAACTAACTAATTAAATATCTGAATCTATCCTAATACCCATGAAAATATGTCCCTCATTCTGAATAAAACTAGTAATCGTGTTCCTCACTTCAATAATGGTATTCATATGATAGAACATAAAAATAAAATAATTGAATAAATAATCCCAAGTATAAAAAATGTCCCCATAAATGTTCCAAAATCAAGTCCTAGCCTATCACATGAGACAAAATGAAAGCTCCATCAATCTCAGCTCCTCTTCACTTTACCATTTCAAAGGTAGTTTCTAAAAAGAGCAATAAAAGACTCCAGTGAAATATTATGAGTCCTCTATGAGTATTCCATTGAAGGATGGAAGCATTGAGAGGTGTTATTGCTTGATTTTATAGCTCTTAGACCTGGGTTTAAGCCTTATGAATGATATATTTCTATACACAAAAGGTTATTAAAACTCTCTAAGAATGGTCCTCTTAGAGGCTAGATCCATGTGCAAGATAAAATTCAAAATATTATTAAGATATTGATCTCTCTAAGATTATATATTTTCAATTATATATTTTTTTCCAAAGGTAAATACACTGTTTTTTAACTATATAATTAAAGTATCATGTTCAGTAGATGATGTTGTGGTTCTAGTATGAATGAAAAATGAATTTAATCATTTAAAAATATCACACATAATAGTGATAAAATAAATAAATTTTTTATATTTTTTTATGTTTTTTTTTATTTTTTTATATTAATTTTTTTAATGTATTTCTAGATTAGGATGCTTGTTCCATCCCAAAAAACAGCACCAAATATTTGATATCCGTGTTCATCTACATAGTCAAAATTAATATTTATAAAACCTACTTACTACTAGAATAATTGAAAAGTAGAGTATCATATCCATAGGGAAGGATAAAATGAAGTGTGTGAACAAAAGAAATAAAAAAACACAACACAACAATAAACTATGAATGTGATGCAGTGATGGTGGTTGTGTAAAGTATAATAAATAAAAGTGAAAAAATAGTAGAAAAAGTGTACAAGTGAGAAAAAATGATAAATGTGATGTATAACAACTGAATATGATGTTAGTGGGATGGAATTTTCATAAATTAACTTAAAATTATCATTTCAATCTTTAATTTAACATAAATATGTCACTGCCTATAAAGAAAATGTGTCAAAGAACCTAATGTAATTATCCAAACTGTTATAAATAAAATTCCCCTTTTGATTTAATTAAATGTCTTATTATATAATATGGTTATAGAAAACACATTCACTTATTTAGTTTTATTATTTTATATCAAATTTAAAATATCCTTAAGCATCATTACCATTGATAATATATATATTGAACAATGATCACATGATTAATATAATTATAGGGTTTTAAAAAATCCAATTGACACAGACAAAGGAATTAATGGCCTCAACCAATATGATCAGACCCTATAATGCCCATTTATCATAGATTCTAAGGGAGATGGAATCTATGGTCGTTTACTTTTACCAAGAACAATCTGAGATCCAAAAAATTAATCATGATCAAAATGGTTTATAGGAGAAGTTCAAGCTCATCAAGATCACAGCCCAAACCATGTTCACCTAACCACCCCATGAAGGTCTTACAGTCACGCACCATACCCTTTGGTTATTTTCTAGTTTAATAAAGGGATTTGTATCTAGAACATAATGATATGAATATTTATATTTTATTTTCAATATAATAATTTTTATCATTATTTCTTATCGTTTCTTAAATGATTTTGATTTTTACATAATAAAAAACAAATTGTATTTTTAATTCAATTTCAATTAAAAAATTTATTTTAATGAATTACTATACTTTTTAAATAAATAATATTTTAATAAATTATTATAATTAAATTATTTTTATTAAATATATCCATCATATAAGTTTTATGATGTCAAATGTAATCTTTATAAGGGTTCGAAAATTGATATTTTTAAAAAAAACCTAGCATTTTTCAATAAATGTTGATTATTTTTTAAATTTAAAATACACATATTAATAAAATTATTTTTATATGAAGTATATTATTTTTTAATTAGAGTTTTGAAATTTTCCAGTGGTGAATTTTATATAATTTTCTGAGACAGTCGAATTTTTGGGTAAAAATTAAATACTGTATAAATATATGGTGTGTATTGTGAAATAATAATGACCAAAAAGTGATATAATAAATATTATAAATGGTATAAAAGATCAAATATATGTTTTATATTTAAAATAATGTGATTTTATGTTTATTTTATAAATTTTATAAATCCTTTATGAATCCTCAAAAAACATTAAAATATTTTAAGGCTTTAAAATCATTTATTTAGGAGTATGACTCACCTCCACATAAAAAAGGTTATTATTTTATTAATTTAGTCCCTTATACTTATAAAATAATGAAAGAAATCCCATTTGGAAGAAAACATGGGCAAAATCTGTGATAAGGTTTGTGGTTTTGGTTATTTTATTATATACAGTCTGAAACCTATGTTTGAGAAATAATAAAAAAAATCCTCACTGGTTTCCTATCTAAACCCACCCAAGCTCCCATATCTCCTCCCTAAAAATCCTTAGATCGTGTCATTACTCTTCCCTCTCTTCCCTAAATTCATTCCAAGGTTATACCAAGTTCCCAAGAAGCTGTTCCCAAGAATTTGGACTCACACACTCGAGTAAGGGATCATTTCCTTTCTCCTCTTTATTCAAGTATCTACTTTTCATTATGTCTTTTACCTTAATTTAATTATGATGGGATATTTTATTAAATATACCCATTAATTTGAAATTTATTCCCAAATTATTAGAAACCCATTTCTATCTTATAAACCATTTTATTAATTTTTATGTGACCTTGTTATTCTGCCGAAATTTCACCGTGATTTTCCATGATAAAACGATTGTGTAGTGAATACCATACCCTTTTACTATCAAGGGTATTCAAATTTATATAATTATAATTATTTGACTTGGAACTTATATGTATGTATTCCGTGCTAATTAATTGTGTAAAAAGTATTATGATGAATGAATTCATGTTGTATGATCTATGTGGCACACTTATGTATTAGAATGAAATAAAAGTGGTGGGTGAGCCCGGAATAATATAGTGCTCCAATACATTGGGTAATGTTTAGTATCATGAGACATAATGTTGATATAGGGAGTGAACCTGATTCATTTATGGTACATTCACCATCATGATGTCTTGGTATTTATCTTTGAGCTATGTTTATGGTGTTCTGTTTTAATTTGTTTCCACATTTCACATATTATGATTATCATGCAATATCTTGCATTATTATTCATGTTCCTTTTATTACCCATTGATATTCCTATTTTATAACATTTCTTAACTTATTACATTCTTATTACCATATTGTGATTTATATATCACCCCTTTATTATATATGTCCACATGTTATCTCATACAGTTTTAATTGCGAGCATGTTAAGGATGTTTTCAATAAAGATAATGTTTTTACTATTTTAAATTGTTATGTAATGAATATAATTCCAAAATAAACTAGATTTATCATTATTTTAGGTTATATTTAGTGTAATTTTATGTATTAAATCATGTATTAATGAGAAATAAAGAGTAGAGTTGTTATAGTTGGTATTATAGGTAAAGTTTAGTTATTTTTTGGATTTGGATTAGAAAACTCTAAAAAATCATTAGGGATAAGAATAAGTATAAGAAAACATATATAAATTTTGGTAAGTATATATTAAGTGTTTTATAAAGAAAATACATCAATGTATGGAGACTAAAAGTGTACTTGGTTCTAAAATAGTTTTACTTAGGGATAAAACTCAAATAAGGTGTGTCAAGTCTAGCTTGATGTAACCTGGTACACAAAAATGGGTTTAACAACACACCATTTTTGAAAATCATCGGGGATATTATTTTTAAAATTCACAATCTCATTATGAACTATTATTAAGTTAACAAAAAACACCCAATAGGAATATATATTAGGAAATAGATAGTGGATAACATATATTGAAACATAGAAATTCATAAGTTAAATAAATAAATATAAGTTATAATTTATCCATTAAATGTCATTGAATTCCCATTTATGTGTTTAATAGTTTAAAAATACTAATCCTTAATTTTCCATTTATTATATCCAATGGTCAAAAATATTAGGAATCAGGTAAAAAACAATGTAATGAGAAATATGATGATTTCCCCAATGAAATGCCCATCTCGATAGAAGTGGGGATCTCAAACATTGTGAAGATTCTCTCTCAGATAACTCAGGTTCTGAATATAAACCTGGATCAAAAGGATCACACAAATTCC
Organism: Viscum album; assembly: GCA_963277665.1. Classification (NCBI taxonomy): domain Eukaryota; kingdom Viridiplantae; phylum Streptophyta; class Magnoliopsida; order Santalales; family Viscaceae; genus Viscum; species Viscum album. Next base: position 39,541,151 of record OY728138.1, read on the forward strand.
TCTAATAAAGAACAAGTTTCAATTGTTTTCTTTAGGTAAGAAAGGCGTCCAACTTTCAATGGATTTTATGATCCCTTAATCGTGGAAAAATGGATAAACTTAATTGATAAGATCTTCTCCATCCTTCAGTATTATGAAAAATAGTAGGTTCTATTGGATTTTTATTATATGGAGGGAGAATATGATTAGTGGTGGACATTGATCAATAATATAAAGCCTGAGGGAGATATAAAAGTGATGGGGTGGAAGGAATTCTAGAAAAAAAATTGATAAATATTCTTCTCGCACTGTTTGACTTAAAATAGATGGGGATTTTCTTTTCCTCAATAAAAAAGATGATGAATCTATCAGGTTATATGAGGAAAAATTCACAAGAAATACACATTACACCTTCATCTTTGTTGTTACCCCTGAATATAAGGTTGACCACTTCTTTAGTGGGATAGAACCTAGTCTATGAAAATCCTTGGTGGTTCATGACATTGATAAATATGAGGAAATTGTCTGATGTTCCCTCAAAATAGAAATGTAGATCAGATAATCTCAAGGGTATCATGAGGATAAGAAGCATAAAGTGGAGTTTAATTATAGAAGTCTGATGGATCAATCTAACAGTTCCTTGAAATTTCAACATCCCACTTTTCAATGGTCCATAAAGAAGAACCCTTAAAGTTCCTAAGGGGGGAAGGAAATTATTTAGTTGCGAGAAGGATGGACACCTATCAAGTGATTACTGACAGGAGAGGCCCACTAATGTATTGGAGGAGAGAAATACTCTAGTAAACACTCATCGCATTGTTCATTTATTCAACTATAATAAACCACGGATCTTTTCAAATCTATGCACTAAGCCAAGGGTTTTAAGAGACAACCAACAACCTCCAAGGCAGAAAGGTGAGATTTTTCCATCACAACTACTAATGTGGATGCCGAAAATGAAGTGGTGATAGGTACATTAGTTATTCATTCAATAATAATGAACATACATTTTTATTGTGGTTCTACTCATTCCTTCATATCATGAATGTTTATAGAACTATTAAAACCCCACTACAAATCATGAAAGTAAAGTTGTCAATAAAAAAGGAAATGGGGAAACTGTTTCATCCCAAGTATATAACTTATCACCTATCAAAAAATTTGAGTTGAAATTCCCAGTTAACCTTGTAATACTCCCTTTGGGGAAATTTGATTTAATTTTGGGCATGGATTGGCTTTCCCTATATAGATTCAACATACATTACCACGAGAAAGAAATCACTCTCTATATTGTGAATCATCTTTCGATTCTATACAAATGCATGGAGGGGTGAATCTTATTTAACACAAAAATCTTAATCATGGATATTATTTCACGTTGAGAAAGGATATCTAGCTCAAATGATTGATTGTATGGAAAATATTATCCCTGATGACATGGCCATTACAAGGGAATACATTGATGTGTTTCCTGAGGAATTGTTTAGTCTTCCTCTTAGTAGAGAGGTTGAATATTCAATCGAGTTTATACCTAGGAGTTACCATTATCCAAGAATCTATATAGAATGGATGTTATGGAACTTGAAGAGTCTAAGAAAAAACTATAGGATGATCTAGATAAAGGGTTAATATTCCCAAGTGCTTCACTATGGCGTGCACTAGTTCTCTTCATCAAGAAGAAGGATGGGTCAATGCACCTTTTAATTTATTATCCTGATTTTAAAAAGATCACAATAAATAACAAGTATCCTCTTCCACATATTAATGACTTGTTTGATCAGATACGTAGAGAAAAATAATTCACCATGGTGGATCCGTATCCAAGATATTATAAAGTTAGGGTAAATAAGGAGGATATCCACAAGACTACTTTTTGTACAAGGTATGGGCACTATCAGTTCATGGTAATGCCATTCGGACACACTAATTCTCTATAAATCTTTATAGACTTGATGAATAGAGTATTAAGATATTACCTATATAAATGTTTGGTAGTATTTATAAATGATATTATAATACACTTCAAAAGAAAGTAGGACTATGAGGACCTACTGAGAACTGTACTAAATAACTTACAAAAGGAGAAGTTTTATACCATGTATAGAAACTGTGAGTTATGGTTGAAGGAAGTATAATTCTTGGGGAATATCATCTTAATAAATGGGATATATATATACCCTTAAAATATATAAGAAATTGAAGGATGGTTGAGGCCAATATCTTTGATAGATATCCATAGTTTCCTTGGGTTAGCTAGGTATTATCTTTGATTTGTGAGAAATTTCTCAAGATTTTCAAACCCTATAACCAAGATAACTCAAAAGGGAGTAAAGTTTTATTATAATGATGAATGTGAAGATAGATTTGTGGAGCTAGAAATGAGTATTATCAATTACCTTTTTCTCACACTACCCACAAGTGGATAATGTTTTATGGTATTTAGCGATTCTTGGATAAAGGGATAGGTTGTTTGTTGATGCAGATGAAAAAATCCATAGCATATGCTTCAAGGGAGTTAAAACTTCATGAATAGAACTAACCAATGCATGATTTTGAGTTGGAATTAGTTATATTCACTTTGAAAATATGAATAAATTATCTTTTTGGGTAGTATTTTGAAATATATATGGATCAAAAAAAACTCAAGTATATATTCACACAGAAAGAGATAAATATGCACCAACAAAGATGGTTTGAGATGATCAAGGTCTATGTCTACTCAATACACTACCATACTAGAAAAGTTAAAAATGTGGTAAATTCTATAAGTAGAAAGGGTCAAGAAATTATATCAATGATGAAAATTGAGAGGTATCTGGTCTCATTATATTTGGAAAGGATAGACTTGGTAATCCTAAATGAAGTAACATCATCAATAATTTCACAAATGATTTCTTAATTATCCCTTCTAGAGAAAATAAAGTCTGAAAAAAGAGATTATGTGGGAATACAAAAGAAACTGGAAATAATAAGAAAATGGAAATACTTGGAGTTCAATGTTAATGAATAAGGTGTTGTAAGAATTGGGTCAAGACTATGTATATCATCAAATCATAAGTAAAAGAAGGAATTTTCGAATGATTCACATAGCTCAACCTTTCAATCAATCCTAGAAGCATAAAAATATTTTGAGATATTTGAGAACAATATTTGTGGGGAAATATGAAGAAGGAGATAACATAATATATATCATAATGTCTTGTAGGTAATAAAATTAAAGAAGAAAGTTAATAATATATGGGTATGACGAAAACATTACCAATACCTTCATGGAAATAGGAAAACATCACCATGGACTTTATCACTAGACTTCTAAATATATACATAGGAAATAATGAAATCTTGGTTGTGGTGGATGATCTTAAGAATACTGACCACTTCATTGAAATTTAAGAGGACATCTTACTTGATTAACTTGCATTGATATACATCATATAATTGGTTAGTCTGGATGGAGTTCCACTATCGATTGTATCTGATCAAGATTGGAGATTCACCGCCATGATCTAGAAAAGTCTCTAATATTATCTAAACACTAAGTGGAACTATAGAATATCTTATCACCCTCAAAATAATGTCCAATATGAGTATACTATCCAAACAATTGAGTACATGTTGAGAGCATGCTCAATTGGATTAAAAGGATGATGGGATCAACATATTCCTCTGGTTGAGTTCTTGTACAATTATAATTTCCAATCAATAATCCAAATGGATCCCTATGAATCCCTTTATGGGAAGAGGTGCGGAACACTTGTATGTTGGGATGATGTGGGGGAAAACTGCTAGGTCCTAAAATGGTGGAGGAAATGATGGAAAAGGTTAAGACCATTCATCATCACATCAAGGATGATCAGAGTCGATAGAAGTGCTATGCTGACAATCATCGATCAGACCTGGTGTTTGATGTTGAAGACATGGTATTCTGACATGTATCTTAATGGAAGAAAGTGATGAGATTTTGGAATATGCGAAATCCTAGTCCAAGGTATATCATCTCCTTTGAGATCCTAAATCGTATTGGAGTGGTGGCCTGCTGAATTGTACTCACACCTAACCTATCTCAATTACATGATGTATTCCATATATACCTCTCAAGAAAGTACATACCAAAACTCTCACATGTACTCAATCTAGAGGTATACCATTGTAGAATGAACTCTCCTAGAAGGTGTATCTAGTGAAGATATTAAATCATAGAAAAAAAGTTCTACAGAATAAGAAAATGTAATGGGTCAAAGTGTTGTGGATAAACCATAGGTTTGAGGAAGCAACATGGGAACAAGAGGAGGTGATGAAAAAGAGTTAACCTGATCTGTTTTAATGTGGGAATAGAAAATTTCAATGGTGAAATTTCTTTAGCAGGAAAGATTATAATGACTCAAACTGTTATAAATAAAATTCCCATCTTTATTTAATTAAATATCTTATTATGTAATATGGATCTAGAAAACACAAGAAATTATTTCGTTTTATTATATTCTATAGGATTTAAAAGACCATTATGAATCATTACCATTGATAATACATTCTTTGAACAGTGATCACATGATTATTATAAATATATGGTTTTAAAAAATCCAATTGACATAGATAAAGGAATTAATAGATTCCTCGAGTAAGATTGTATCCTATAAAGCCCATTTATCAGAGATTATAAGGGAGATAACATCTATGGACTTTCCCTTGACCAATCCCAAGTAGATATCCAACAACTTAAGTATGAGAGAAACCATTTTTGGGAGAATTTCAAGATCATTAAGATCATGGCCCAAACCATGTTTGTCAAACCACCCCATGAAAGTCTAACCATCGCGCACCTTACCCTTATGTAATTTGTTGGTGTATCAAAGGGATATGTATCAAGAAAATAATGATATGAATATGTATATTTTATTTTCAATATAATAATGTTTTTTCTTTACTTATAATCATTAATTAAATGATTTTTATTTTTAGACAATAAAACAAATAATGTATTTTTAATTAAATTTCAATTAAGATGCTTATTTTGACGAATTAATGAATTTTTGAAGTAAAAAATATTTTAATAAAATATATTTATCAAATGATTTTTATTAAATATAAATGATCATACAATATTTATGATATCAAATGTAATATTTATAAGGGTTCAAAAATAGTTATTGTCAAAAACCCAGTATTTCTCAATAAATATTGATTATTATTTTAAAAGTGAAAATATACATATTTAAAAAATAATTTTGATAAAATTAGTATTATTTTTGGAATAATAATTTTGAAATTATTCAATAGTGAATTTTTCATAATTTTCAGATACAGTCAAATTTTCAGGTAAAAATTAAATACCATATAAATATATGTTGTGTATTATGACATCATAATGACCCAAAAGTGATGTAATAAATATTATAAATTATATAAATGACTAAATATATGTTTTTAATTTAAAATAATGTAATTTTATTCATATTTTATTAATTTTATAAATCCTTTATGAATCCTCCAAATCAATTAATATATTTTAAGGTTTTAAAATCATTTCTTTAAGAGTATGACTCACCTCCACATAAGTAAGGGTCTTGTTTTATTAATTTAGGGCCTTTTCCTTATAAAATAATTTAAACCACTCCCAATTTTCAGAAACCAATGGAAGAAACCATGATAAGGTTTTTGGTTTTGGTTATTTTATTACATAGAGTCCAAAACCTGAGTTTAAGAAATAATAATGAAATACCCACTCATTTCATATATAAACCACCCAATATACCATTTATAATCAATAAAAATACTTTTATCGCATCCTTAACCTCCCCACCATCCTCTCTAGATTCCTCCCAAGGTTACCCTAATCTCTCAATAATCTCCTCCCAATAATTTGGAGTCACTACTCAAGTAAGTGATCTTTTCCATTCTCCCCTTTATTGAAGTATCTTCTTTACCTTATATATTTTCTATTCATTTCCTTATGATGGGATATGTTATTCTATATCCCCTTTACTGTCTTTTTTGTTTCCCAATTATGATATACCTCTTTCTCTCTCATCAACCCATTTTATAAATTTTTAAGCAACATTGTTATGTTGCCGAAATTTCACCAGGGTTTTCCATGGAAAAACAATTATATAGTAAATATCATACCCATTTTTTATTAAGTGTATTCACATTAAAACACATACTTATTTGAATTTGGACTTACATTTAATTATCTCACACACTTTAATCATGGAATAAAATATGCTGATGAATAAATCCATGTTGTATGATCTACGTGGTACACATAAGCATGAGAATGAAATGAAAGTGATGGGTGCGCTCGGAATTATATAGTACTCTAATGCATTAGATAATTTTTATCATGATATTTTATTTATGTATGGGAGTGAACTTGATTCCTTTATGGGAATTTTTCTATTGTGATTTCTTGGCATTTATCTTTGAACTATGTTTATGATGCAGCGTTTTAAGTTGTTTCCACATATCCCGTGTTATGATTTTCATGATATATCAAGCCTTATATTCATGTTCCTTTTACTCCCCATTGATATGCCTATTTTATAACATTTATTCCCTTATTCCATGATTATTATCTTATTGTTATTTATATATCATCCCTTTCTTATGTATGTACCCAAGTAATCCCATTCAGTTTTAAGTGAGAGCATGTTAAGAATGTTTTCAATAAAGATGATATTTGTATTCCTATTTAAAATTGTTATGTAATGTACCTAATTACCAAAGACACTGGAATTATATATATTTCAGTTTGTACTAAGTGTAATTTTTTTAGTAAATCATGTGTTAATGTGAAATAAATAGTAGGGTTTTTTTACTTAAAATATGTTAAATGATCTCCAAAGTTTAGTGAACTCTCCGGAGAGATTGATCCATTGATTAAAATTTTGGAATTTTTTTTTCAATAATGAAGAATAGAATTATCATCTATTTTAAATTTTTATTACTGAAAATTATGTTCAAATATTAATAAATCACTATCGTCACTTATCGGTGCTTAGAATTCTGAAAAAAAGATACTCATTAAGAATGAAATTAAAACACTAAACATAAAATTGCACTGAGAAAAATATTTGAATGAGAGTAGATAAATTTAAAAACATCAACTAATTTTCAATACATTCCCTTAAAAATAATTGATTAAAGATGTTCACAATGATGGAAACAAAAATATATTCATGAAAATGAATTTGTTTATAGGAATACGAAAGAGTAGAGAGATAAAGAAATTTTCTCTAATTATGTTTTCTTGTTTCCATAGCTCTAACTCCTTTGACTCCTAATTTGAGGGTATTATTGATAATTATAATTTTTGGATCAAAATATTTCTGAAGATGTTTAGATATAAGAGTGGGTAAATTATAAGTTTAAAAACCTTTATTTTTAATCTTAAAGAAAACTTTTTTAAGAAGGTTAAACAAATTTGTTTCTCTAAACCCTACTTTGTCTTTAACAAAGAAATAATAATGGCCCCAAATCTGATTAGAAATTCATTATAATCACCTTATGCTTGATAAATATATTTATCATATTTAATATGATTCTGATTATTATATTTCAAACACAAGATTACTTAAAGAATATTATACCTTAAACTATATATATATTAAATCAAAGTTTATAAAATAAAGAATGAATATAAAGTATCACTTTCTATTTAAAAGAAATTATAGAGGAAGTAAGAAACCTATAATGAAAAAATTAGAAATATTTAATTGAAATATTTTAACCCAAAGATAAGGGTATTTAATGACTTTGGATAAAAGTTATCTTGATTTATAATTTCATGAAATTTTATCTTACTCACAGATGGGTAAGCCTTCAATATAGAAAATATCATATGTAGCTTCTATCTTTTTATCCCTGCAAGCCCTTGATTAAGAAACTAATCGGCATCTATTTCTTTCTTTAGATGGAATATATTGACTAAAGAATCAGATTCATGATGAAAATATTAAAGTGACAACCTGAAAAGGTTTCTTTTATATAATAACTCTCTTACTAAAATAAACAAAGACTAGGAACAAGCGGATCACACTTTCACACTTTAGTATCATAATAGAAAATAAACTGTATGTAGACACGCACACACATAGTAGTTCAGATTCTTACAAATGATGAATTGACTGGGTATTTATATGCTTGGAATGAAATAGTTGATTTTTTCTTTAATAGTCATGTTTTTCCCAAAAAATTAGAGGGACCTATAGAGCTGGCACTTACAATGGTCATAAAATAATAGAATAGATGACTTTCTTTTAGTATAAATAAAAATATTGTGAGAAACAGTATTTTGTCATTGGAACTGAATACTTGTATGAAGACTTCAAATAAATATTTTGAGTCTGATTATGTATATGATATTAATCAGTATTGAAAATATAGGGTAATCATATTCTAACAAAATTGAATAAAATTATGAAAATAATGAGAATAGGATTCCAAAAATATTGATAATCAAGTTCTAGAAATGGTGAGAATTAGATTCGATAAATAGAGAAAATATGAGTCTGAAAATTGAGAGAATATAATTTTAAAAATAGATAGAATAAGATTATGAAATTTGAGAGAATAAAATTATAAAAATTTATAGGATCTGATTCTATAAATAGTGTATCTGAAAAAGAGTATGGATCCTATTTTTATTGATTATGGAATCTATTTTGGTTTTATGAAAAAATTTATCATACCATTCTATAAAACATCATAAAAAGGTTTAGACAGTGTGAGTACGATTATTATTGGACTTTCATTTGTTTAGACAATATTTCCTTATTAATACTAATAAAAATATAGTAAGTAAAATGATATTATAAAGAGTGATTCTTTTATTTCCAAAACATAAAGTAATGATAAAAGTCATAAGAAAACTTTTTGACTCAATAATATCCCCCTTTTTGGAAAGCACAAACAATATTTAAGAAAATAATATTAAGAAATAAATATATCTTATTTTTATTTAGAAAGAAATAATTATCTCCCCTTGAGTTTTATAATGAATATGACTAACTCTCCCTTAGGATATGAAATTCCTTAAGGATCATATTCTATTTTTAAGTGTCTTTTTTCTTTTGAAGCCTCCTTATATAAATATATTTTTTTTAATATTATTATAAAAAATCTCCCCCTTTAAAATTATCTTCTTTAATATTCTTCCTATTTTTTATAAAAATATTCCTCCTCCCACTTTGTGATTTTCAAGAAGGAATAAAGAGCAAAATTTACCTGAAAATGGTTAGGAAACAATACATATGAAACAATAGAAGTATAATACATAATAATGAAAAATTTTACAACAAAATTTTCAGAGGAAAAGAAATTAATCCTTCATTGGAATTAAGGGTATGAATATAGCCTTATACTTCTTCAAATCCTTCTGATCTTCTTCAAACTTTTCAAAAATCACTTCCTGATGTTGATTTTTCTTTTTAAGGCTTTGAATTTTTTCTTCCTAACTCCAAATATTTTCCTCCTGATATTTACATTTTTCAACTATCTCTTCATTTTGATTCTTTAAAATAATAATCTCGTCTATATAAGACTTTGTCATTTTGATCTTAGTTCTGTATAAATTTAAATTTCCATTTAAATATTTTCATTCCTGGATCCTAATTCCTTTTTCTTCCTTCATTTTTTCAGAAAAAAAAATATTTGATAATTAATTGAGTGAATCTTTAGATACTACTTAGAATTATTGATTGAATCAAACATATCATCAAAAAAATTAAGATCAAGACTAATATTCCTTGACCACTTGATCATCTCACTATAGGATTTTATATGAAAATTATAATTTTTTATAAATTCTTTGAATTTGATTTATGTTTGATCAAATTATCTTTGTAAAAGATTATTGAGCCCAATATCTGATTTAATGATTCTTGAATCACTTGACATCTTTACTAAATCTTGGTAAAGTAAGAAATATATTTTACAATCTTCTACAAATATTGAGCAACAAAATCTTCTCCCATAGAAGAGTATAACTTCTTTGAATTTGATAGATTTTTTTTACTGGTTTTGACTTCAATCAATTTTCCTCTATATTTCTTAGAAATTGATTTTTCTATGCTTTGTTACATTTTTCTTTCATCATAATATTGGAAAATATTATCTTCATCATCACCATCATCATAATCATCGTCATCATCATCAGAAACTTTCTAAATTTTGATTTCAAAAACCTTATCTTTATGTGATGAAGTTGTTTTTAGTCTGATTGTCTGACTTTTAGGAAGATTTTTCTTCTGAGTCATGTTTTGATGATCAGGATTAAGAATTTCTTATAGAGAGGTTGTCAGATTGACTATCTCTCTAGATTTGATTCTATATGATTTCTTGGATTTCATCATCACATTATTTTTCTTCAGTAGCTTGATCTCATGCCTAAGAATGTTCTTCTACATTTGTAATTGATCCTGAAAGAATTGCATTTCCCTTATTGGTCATAGGAATCTCTATTTCCATATAATATACTTATTGATGGGGAACATCAGTGTATTGAAGAAAGGATTCCAGAATTGGAATTTCATAGGATGCACTTTCTGTGTATTTTAACAAAGCCTCACACAACTCTGATTCTGACAACTTTTTCTTATGCTTCTTCTCTTTAGCTTCTTTTTCTTGTTTTTAAGAAACTTTGATTTTTAAATCTTTTTCCTCTGTCGGATTTATTCTAAAAAATATATATCCTTATTTTTTTTTCTCCCAATCTTGTCTCTATTTTGAGATAACTTCCTCAGGATAAGTTTTCTTCTTCTTTGATTTTTTAGGTTTTAAGACTTTATATTTTCTTTTCCAAATTTTGGGTTCAAAACATTCTTCAATGAATCTAGGATTTCGAGTTATAATAAAAAATTATTTGGTTTGTTTATAAAAAGAAAAAAAATCATTCTTCTAAGTGTATAATCACTTAAATGAATAATTTTGAACTTCTTTAGATTGGATTTCCTGGGAACATTAAAAGTATTCAAACAATTTACTAACAACTTGGAAAAATTTGCTGGAAACATGAGAATATGAGATTTAATGGATCCTTATTTGATCTTACGGGTAGTCAAAAAGATATATGTTTCTAAGTTTATTATCCTTAAATTCACTAGAGAATATAGGAAAAAGATATCTATAACTTTGAGAGTATCCTTTTCGTGTTTTCTCGGAATCAATAATCCACGCATCCATAAATATACAATCTGATTGTTAGGAGTGAGATGAGAAATGTTTTCTTTCATTATTGACTAAATACATAGGGATTCTATTTCTTTTTTCTTATTTAATGATCCTTTTAATTCTGGAAGTTTTTGGTAGTGATAAAAATCTCCACCATCAAAAAGCATTGCAATGATATTAGTTGCTTTCTTGTAGGAAATTTATTAACACTTTCCATAGAACTTTAATAGAAATTTGTCTTTTCCTCTTTCTATAAAGAACTCAACAGACTCAAAGAATTCTATAACTAAATCTGGAAAAACTGAATCATGATCTCCCTTTTCTTTTGAAACAAAAACAGATTTACATCATTGGAAATCTATAATATTACTTAACAAGGAATCATATTTAATATAGAAATCTTTATCAACTAACCTCTCTCAAAAGATAAACCAATATTCAAACTCCTTTTTTGGAGGCATTGAACTCTATGAAGAAATGGATCAATACATTCAGATTTGATGTGTCACGAACCGAATCTGTTCACCATTAAAACCAGCACCATACCCAGACTGTGAAAAGGCCCGAAGGGAATTCTCAATCACCACAGGCTAGAACATGTTCCTGGGTATCATAAAATAAAATTTTGGAATGACTTACCTGAGTTTATAAACATAAATCCACTAAGGAATCCAAAAAACAAATCTTGATTTTTTTTAAAAAAAACCAACTTTTACAAAATTTCATAATTGAATTTCACAATTTAAGACAATGTTTAAAGATCGTTACAAAGGTAAGAAAACCAAAAATAACATCTCAAAAAACTCCACATGGAAATAGGCACTACCCTCAATCCATCTCTACAACACTGCATCACAATGGAATACTAAACACCCGAACCATTGGCACAAAGGTTGTACCCAGACCTGCGACAAAAAATAACCATGTCTAATTACACCCAAAGGGGTAAATAGAGTGTGAGAAAAAGCCCAATAGGATACCACCACTAAGAGATTCTAGTTGATAAACATTAAAATATGAAAATCATGCAAGTTTTCATAATAAGAAATGTTAGTAACAATTTTGAAAAGATTAAACTTAAAATAAAAACAATTTTTGAGTGGGATATTTTAAATAATCAACACTTTAAATAAAATACCAAAGATAATGAATTTTACATCCAAAAATTACTTATGGTGATGGTAATAATAAATAATCCAATGAGCATAAGCAACGTGAAAATAACCCCTAGTCGTTAGCTCGATGTGGGTGTCAGGTACCTCGTATATCGATGAAAGTAACCATCACAATATCTATTCTCGTGCACACGAGACACTAGTATGGATCATACCCATAACCTAGTGGTCCCCCAACGTCATCATAATAATATTGTAGTTTGTGTTTTCAGCTTCAAACTTGATACATGAAACGGAGGCCAAACTCCACAGGATCACTAGCATTCTAGTACACGTCCACCCACCTAGATACCTGGGTTTCCCTCCTATGCTCAAACAAGTTCAAAAAGGCATGAAATATAATTTTCACATGAAAATACCACTTCCACATCACACAGTCACTAAACATCCCACATTTATATTACACAAGTCAAATAATACCCTCTTTTCATTCAAATTGATTTTTAAAACATACTCACACCAAAATAGCCCACAAAACATTTCACATCTCTTTAATACTTCAAAAAATACTTTAAAAATTTATAAAACATTTCCAAGATGATACACATCACATAACATCCCTCACACACATGTCACATAATATCTTTTTTACCTTCAAATTCATTTTATTATCATCCTCACATGAAACAACACACAAACATGTTTCTCACCCACATGAAAATTAAATAAATCACCCTAGAAAAATTAAAAAACATTCTTTAAATGTTTAACATCACAACTGACCACTTTATCATTCAATAACTCTTTTTAGTAACATACACCCACCAAAATAGTAAATAAACATCCTTTTCACACATTGTGTAAACCATTTTGAATTTTTCATTGAACACTTTCAAAAAGCATGAAAAGGTTTTGCATCTAAAACCCATTCAAAACCCCCCTTTTAAACAAAAAATCACACCAATACCCTACCAAAGTAGAATTGTAATCCCAAAAAACATTTAATAAACCACTTTCATTTGTTATAAAATAAACCCAAATATTACAACTACAGTTACACATGAAAAACACCCAATTTGAAACAAAAGTGAAACTATAAAATTAACCTCTTAACAAACTCCAAAAAAATGGTTTTATCATAATGAACATAAAATGAGGAACATTTAAAATAATTAAATCAAGTATTCTAACTCATCAAGAAATGATTACACATTAAATCACCTACTGAAAGTGTCGAAACCATCAACTCATGGTGCGAAACGTCAACCGTACCATAAGGAAGTGAAAAGGAACCTAACCCCCAAGATTTCCCCAAAAAGGATCAAAGTTAAACCCTATGTACTAACCCCAGATTCTGGACATCTTAGAACTTATTAAAGAGAGAAATAAACCCTAAGTAAACAGAATAAATTAAATAGAGAAAGACTTACTTGTATGATTTTAAATTTTCCTCCATCAAATCTCCATTAAAAATTGAGTTCCAGGGGACTGAAACAGAGATTGGAGGTTTTCAATAAAAGTAGGGCATGGAATGGAGAAGTGAGGGGCAATTTTGGTTTATTTCTGTAAGCAAAAAATTGAAATTTTAAAACATTTTTTTATGAGCTTGACACTCTTGCACGGTTTTCCTGCATGGTTTAGTAAACCATGCGGCCTAACCGTGTAACTTGTTCTGGCCACCCAAAACCAATATATTCTCCTCCAATTTTAGGGGGTCCAAGAGGGAAACTAAGGGGGAAAGATATAAAAAGTATAGGGGGAAATTCCCAAAATAAACCATCCTTTTCACCCCAAAACTCATCTAACTCAAGGGTACAAACCACCTCAACAACTTACCCCACATGTGGTGCCACTTGGAGTGTCACTAATGCAACTCCAAAACACCACATCCTCACACCATCCCTTTGACAAAAGAGGAATCCAATTATCATCCAAGACCCCCAAGACTATTTTCATAGATCAATAATATAATAGGAACCAAAATATCAAACCTGAAACACCCAGAAACCAAGAGAAAGCTAAGAACCAAGAGTGGATTTGAAACAAAACATGGAATTGAAAATCTTGGTGTGAAAATTCTCCCCACCATAAAGTTTTCCACCCCCAGAAAGGCACAACAAGGCCAAATCAAAAACCAAACCCAACTGAGAATCCAAGATGTACTTCTTTTCCAAGTTTCACCCCCAAAGGCCAGAACACCTCCAGTGATCAATTAGGGAAGGAATAATCTCACACACCAAAACATACACCACTTTCCTAAAACAATCAAGCACCTTCATACTTTATCACAAAAGAAAACTTCTCAAATACTATCTGAACAAGACTCAATCAATTTATCCAAATGAACAACAACATCAAACAAGGTTACACTTACCTTACTTTAACTAAACAATTGGGCACTCTCCAATCCTAATGTTTAGCTTAGGAGGATGTTGGTAGCTAGATATCTCCGAACGAGACTTCCTATCATCATGCCAAGACCACGGAAAATCTATGTTACTAGTATGGGGAGACACAAATGGGCTCCCCACCATAATATACAACATAAATATTTTCCCGAGAAAGGATTATGAAACTAACAGGGGGTAAGCGCGAATGGACTCCCTAGTACAAGGGGTATAATTCCATATAGAATTTCCAAACGAACATACATGAGACTCGTAGTGGGTCTCCCCACCATAATAACCAACCATCTTAACCGAGTAGCATGGTCCGTCATAGAAATTCCCAAAAATTTAAAGAGTTGGGACAGTCACACAGTTAGTTCGCACGATTTGGGAATTCATGCACTAACTGTGGGATCCTTCTATCTTCATGGTTTTTCTGGGGCATGGTTACTACTATCCTTGAAAAAATTGTGCACTCGACCATTCTAGAAAAAATTTCAACCCTTTCTCTAAAAACTCATTGAAAACCAAAGGGGGAGGGAATAACATTGGGTGATAACATGGACATGAGTTCCTCTAGCATCTTTCCATTGAATGGGAAGTACAAAAGAAATATAATGACACCCTAGGTAAAAAATATTCTCATATTTTATAATTAGGATAGGACTTTGTTCAAAGGTATGAACAACCCTAGGATTTCCCATGACTACACTCTAGCTTTACTTTGGATCCTATGGCTGGAGCTCAAATGATTGAAGCATCTTCTACCTTGAAGTTGGGATTTGGAAACCCCCTAAATAGAATTTCTTATTCCACATCTTCCAAAAACTAAACTACAATCCCATATGGGTTCACCAAGATATAACACACTCTAAACCTAACTTTACCAAAACCTAACATTTTGTTGAAATAAGGGTTTAGATGATTCACAAATTTAATCCCTTACTTATTCGGATGAGAAATGGAATGAGAAAAGGATATATAGAAACACCTTCCTATCAATAAATATTTTTGATATTTTTCGAAAGGAGACACACTTCTGACAAAAAAAAGACTCACAAAAGAATGTACAACTTCACTTTTACAGTAAACAAGTACATGACATCACAAGGCATCACCGAACATGACCATTGTGATTGATAGAAATAATACATTGAGAGGTACCTTATGAAACTTCCCCAAACATCACAAAATTCCATAAAGTGGACATAACAGCCTCTCATGACCATATTTCCCACACTGGTGGTTTAACGTGAACTCCTAGATCAAAGAGACTATAAAGGACCCAAAATCCCTCTTAAACACCAACCAAACACTCATCCACACTAACAACCCCATACCACTTCGACCTTCGATGAATCATGCAACTTAAGAAAATAAAGTCTCTTTCAACCTTCCACGAGCACTCTCCCACTATAAGAGGATCCACAAAACTAATAAGGGAAATGGTGTAGACTTAGTATACAATTCTTAAGAAAATGATTCCTTATATTGATCAACTATAGGATCTTCCAATGAAAAAAATAATTTGGGTTTCACTTTTGTCGTGAATTACCTCTTACTGGGGGCATACCTCACCCATGAAAGAGCCCAAGGACCCAACCAAGCTGGTCCATTGGTCAAAAAGTTCCAAAAACCAGATCCAAACACCTAAAGGTAACCACCATAAATGCATCCCAAAAAATTTTTATAAGGAGACCACTAACCATCCATTCAATATAGCATACCAAAGAAACACAAACCCAAAACATCGTTCAAACAAGAGGGTTCCTTGGACTCAAAACATCCCACAATGACAACATCTAGAAAAAAACACATAATAAACACCATCCCAAACCAATCATCAATACATCATGTTTTCTTTTAAAATCATCTCTTTGAAAATAAATAGTTCAGTGGTTAGCGTATCCACCAATGGTACTCCATGGGCCTCACACATGTATGTTTTCGTGCCACACTGGGCACCTTCCTCATATCCATCCTGACACTCATCTGATTGTTCCATTAACCATCAATTATCCCATATAACCCCATACATGTGGTCTCTCATGGAAATACCAAAGGTTAAAAAGAAAAATTCTTTCCAATTTTCAAAACAAAAATAATCAACCAATACTACCTTTTTCTCAAGACCACTAACTATGAAATCCAAATCCCAATTTACAGCATACAAAATATTTCAAAAAGGAAAAATAATTCAGATAAGAACTCACTTTCAATTTATTCACATAAATTTCAAAACATATCATTCCATTAAAACACCTTTAAATATTTTAGAAAACTCTATTGGAAACACCTCTTCAATACCAACATTATCATAGTTCTGGATTTCAAATGTGGTGTAAACACACCATTTTCCATTTCAAAAAAATATGAAAATTTTGTTCCACCATTTCACAAATCAAACCATTCCCTCTTTATTATAAAACCATTTCACAAAAACTTTATGCTTCTTAACACTGATTCATTTTTGCTTTAAAACCAAACTTCCAAGATCCCAAAACTAAAGGGCATAAGATAGTGCGAGGGGAAACTAATGTCGGTGGGTGAAATGGAAATATGGTTAGCAGCCACACACCAATTACTTTACTATCACAGAGAGTGTTCTAGGTAAATATACCTGGCTCCACATGGTTTTCAGGCCCTGTGAGCTCACTGAGACCATTAACCTAACTCTCTTTTCATTTCCCTTAATCATCATCATACTAAGAAAACCAAAGGGCTCAGATAAATCCCAACTTCCCCTAGAAACATGAATCCCTTCATGAGGTGTACTGGAAGGCACACTACCCATAATTGGAATTTCATGTACCAACAATCCTAGCTTCAGATTATCCTGACTCTTCCCCAGATAACATAACCCAAAGAGAGCGAACCTCCTTTGATACCATTTTGTCACAAACTGAATCTGGTCTCCATCAAAACTAAAACCATATCCAGCCCATGACATGTCTCGAAGGGCGTTACCAATCCCCATGGGCTTTCACAAGTGTCTGGTTATCATAAAATGAAATTTGGGAATGATTTACCTGAGTTTATAAACATAAATCAACAAATTAATCCAATAAAAAATCTGGATTTTTCAAACAAAACCATATTTTACAAAATTACAGAATAGAATTACACAATTTAAAACAAGGTTTAAAGACTAATAAAAAGTTAAAAACCCAAAAAGTACATCCCAAGAACCTTCACATGACAAGTGGCACTGCCCAAAATCCATCTCCACAACACTGCATCACGATGGACCGCTAAAAAGCCGAACCGTTGACACTAAGGTTATTCCCAAACCTGCGACAAAAATAACCAAGTCTAATTACACTCAAAGGTGTAAGTAGGGTGTGATCCAAATCCTGTTATGACTCCACCACTAAGAGATTCCATGTGATAAACATTCAAATACAAAAATCTTGTAAGTTTTTATAACATGAAATTCTAGTAACAATGTCTATGAGATGCAACTTTAAATAAAAACAATTTTCAAGTGGGATATTTTAAAGAATAAAAACATTTAAATAAATTTCCAAATATAGTTAATTTTCTATAAAAACACACCATATGTCGATGGTAAGTATAAATCATCCAATTTGAACAAGTAATGGGAAAATAACCCCTAGGCACTAGCTCGTTGTGGGTCTTAGGTACCTCATATCTTGGTGAAAGTAACCATCACAATATCCATTCTCGTGCACATGATCCACTAGTAGGGATCATACCCATAACATAGTGGTCTTGCAATATAATCATCATCATATTTTAGTTAGTTTTGTCAGTATCAAACTTTCTACATGAAACTGAGGCCAAACCCCACCGGATAACTAGCATACTAGTACACTTCCACCCACCTAGATACCCGAATTTCCCTCTTGTGATAAAAAAAGTTCAACAAGCCATGAAATATAATTTTCACATGAAAATTCCACTTAAACATCACATATTCACCAAAAATACCACATGTATATCACATTATTCACATAATCCCCCCTTTTCATTAAAATTTATTTTGAAAACATACTCACACTAAAATAGCCCACAACACTTTTCACATATCTTTAACACTTCAAAAAATCCTTTAAACATTTTTATAAAACATTTTCAAGATGATACACATCACAAAATTTCCCACAAACACATTACACATAATACCCTTTTTACTTTCAAATTTATTTTATCATCATACTACATGAAACAGCCCATAAACATGTTTCGCACCCATATCACAATTTAATAAGTCACCCCGACAAATTACAAAAAATTATCAAAACATTTGAAAACACAACTGACCATTTTATCTTTCACAAACTCATTTTAGGAACATACACCCACCAAAACATTATATAAAAATCCTATAAAATCTTTGTATAACTCATTAAACCATTTAGAATTTTCATATAACACTTTCAGGAAGCATGACAAGGTTTTGCACCTAAAACCCATTAAAAACCCCTATTTTAAACCCAAAAGCTCACCAATACCCTAAAAAAGTAGAATTTTCAGCCCAAACAACATTTAATAAACCTATTTCATATGTTTTAAAATAAACCCTACGATTACCACAGGAGTTACACATGGAAAACACCCAATTTGAAACAAAAGTGCAACTATAAAATTAACTGTTTAACAAACTCCATAAAAAATATTCTTTACATAATGCACAGCATGTGCGGAACATTCAAAATAATTAAATCAAGCATGATAACTCATAATGAAATGATTACACATGGAATTATCAACTGAAAGTGTCGAAACCCTCAACTCTTGGTGTGAAACATCAACCGCCCCACCACCGCACCACAAAAAAGTGAAAACAAACCAAAAACCTCAAGACATCACCAAAAAGGCCCAAAGTTACACCCTAGGTACAAACCATAGCTTTGGGACATTTTGTAACTCATGAAATATTGAAAAAATCCCTAATAAAAGGGAAGAAATCAAATATAGAAAGACTTAATTGCATTATTTTGAAGTTTCCCCCATCAAATCTCCCTTTAAAATTAAGTTCCAAGGGGGTAGATAGAGGTTGGAGGATATCCATGGAGGTAGGGAATTAAATGGAGAAGAGAGGTGAAGATTTGGTTTATTTCTGGAAGGGAAAACATGGAATTTCAAAACATTTTTTTATGAGTTGGACACCCTCTCACATTTTGACTGCACAGTTTAGTAAATCATGCGGCCTAACCGTGTGGCATGTTCTATCCTCCCAAAACCAAGACATTCTCCTCCAACTTTAGGGGGTTCAAGGAGAAAATCAAGGGGGAAAGATAGGCTGAGGATGGGGGATACAAGTCTCAAAATAAACCATCCTTTTCACCCCAAAACTCATCCAACTCAATGTTACAAACCACCTCAACAACTTACCCCACATGTGGTTCCACTAGGAGTGTCACTAATCCAACTCCAAAACACCATTACCTCACACCTTCCCTTTGACAAAATAGGTAGCCAATTTCCATCCAAGACCCCCAAGACTACGGTCATAGATAAATAACACAAGAGGCACCAAAATATAAAACCCGGAACACCTAGAAACCAAGAGAAACCAAAGAATCAAGAGTGAATTTGAAACATAGCATGGAATTAAAAATCCAGGTGGGACATGATAAAAAGAGTTGGAGTTAAAATGAGATATTTGAAGATTGGCTCCAGCTTGGGCGAGAAATCTATAAGAATCGATGTGGGACACAGGGGGTCCCACCCTTTATATAGGAAACTGAGGTGACATTTTAGCTTCCAAAAAGAATCTAATGGTTGATGATAAATAGATCTGATCTAACAGTTGATATTTAACCAAAGAAGTTTTTATAATGTCTGAACTTTTTAGGTTTTTTAAAAAATAAAACGATTTTAACATTTTCAAAGATGAATCTGATAACATTTTGAAACAATTGAAATACCAACATACAGAATTGAAATTAAGAAGTGAAAAGAGAGAAAATATACCTTCATAGTTCTTAGAATATTTATTAGTATTTGATAAAAATTCTTCTTATAAGTTTGAAATCTGAAAAAAAAAATAAATCTGAAATTTTTAATAAAGGTAAAAAAAATATGATTTTTTAAAAAAAATGGGCATCCCCTATAAAAATTAGTAACATAATTTAAGGAGATGTTTTAGACAATAAGATTATGTGAATGATTACCTTATAGTGATAATTTCTAACTTTTTTAATGTATTCAAATTTACCAAAAGGTAATGGATTTTTAAAAATATCAGTAATTTTTTCTTGTGTTCGGATAAATTGTAAAATAATATCTACTTTTATTTTGTGATCCCTAATAAAGTGATTCCTAATATCAATATTTTTTACATGAGATTAATATGCAGGGTTTTTTCTTAAATATATGGCTCTAGTGTTATCGCATATTATTTATGTTTTAGTAAAACTCATTCCACAATCAGTGAGTGTGTGTGGCATCCACAGTACTTGAGCATAACACTTCTAGATGCAACATTTTTGGCTTTATCTGTTGAAAGTGATGATGAGTTTTGTTTCTTACCTGACCAAAAAACTAATGAATCACCTAAGAAATGAAATGTTCTAGATATACTTTTTCTCATCATCTGAAAAAAATAGTTCAAAACCATTTCAGAAGAATAAAAAAGTCCCAAATTCATAATTCCCTTTAAATAACAAAAAATATTTTCATATATTTTAAATGAAAATATTTTTAATTTTATTTATATATTGCACATAATAATACCAAAAACATTAATTCTGGATGAATAGCTATTATATATAGTAAACTTTATATTGTACCTCTAAATTTTTTTGATAAAATAGTTACTGAGATTTATCATGATCAAGAGTTTTTGAGGTTCCAGTTGTATAACTAATACATTGAGTGTTTCCATATCTATACTTCTTAAGAATATATTTAATAGAATTATGTTGGGATATATTGGTTCCATATAGTTTTTGAGAAATTGGAAAATCAAGAAAGAATGTTAAATCACACATCATACTCATTTCAAACTCATATTTCATAATATTTTCAAATGAATCAGTTAAGAATTGTTGAGTTGATCCGAATATAATGTCATAAACTTAAATTTAAAAAAAATAAAAACATTTTTATTTTCTTTATTTATGAAAAGAGTTGGATCAGCAATTCCCTTAAAAAATTGTTTTGTAATAAAAATAATGTAAATCCATCATACCGGTATCTAGGGGCTTGTTTTATACTATATAAATCTTTGGTAAGTTTAAAGAAATATTCAGGGTGTTTTGTGTCTTTAAAACTAGGAGGTTTTTTAACATAAACACCATGTTAAACAAATACATTAATGAAATCATACTTTACATCCATTTGAAAAATTTTGAAATTAAAGAATTCTATAAAGGATAATATGATTCAAATAGTTTCATGTCTTGCTACCAGGGCATAGGTTTCTTCATAATTTATTCCCTATTTTTTATTATAACCTTTAGAAAATCATCTTTCATTTTTTCTAACAATGAATACATTTTCATCACATTTATTTCTTAAAACCTATTTAACTCCAATTATATAGGTTTATTTATATCTTTCAACCATGGTCGAGACTTTTTTCCTCTTGAATTTGTTTAGTTTATCTTGTATAGCTTTAATCCGATATTTCTCACCTAAAGCTTCATCAGGAATTTTGGGTTCAAATTGATAAAGAAAAGAAAGATGTTATACTTCATTTATTAAATAAATTTTAGTCATTATGGGGTTATTTACATCACCAATGATATTATCACTAGTATGATTTCTAAAAAACAATAGACTTGGGTTTTGTAAAACCTATTTATCAATATAAGGTATAAAGTCTTATGAAGTGAATAGTTTATAAACAATTTATTTGGTATTCTCTATATTATAAGAATCTTCAATCAAATGTTGATAATCAGTTTTTGAAAACACATCTGAATATGTTGGTTGGGATTATTTAAAAACAAAAGGATCAGTTTCATAAAATTTGACATGTATTGTTTCCTTAAGTGTACATGAATTTTTATTAAAAACTCTATAAGTCTTAGAAGTAGTGTAATATCCTAAAAATATACCTTCATCTGATTTGGGTGAAAAATTGTTTAAGTTTTCTTTTTGTATTCAAAATTAATACTTTTCATCCAAATACTCTGAAGTATGAAGCTTTTGGTTTTTAGCCTGTCTATAACTCATAAGGTGTTTTGTTAAGAAATAGCCTGATTAAAACTCGATTTATAGTATAACAGGTAGTATTAATAGCTTCATCCAAAAAAAATTAGAAATATAATATTAACTCAACATGGTTCTTGTTATCTCTTGAAGAATCTAGTTCTTCTTTCAACAACACCATTTTTTTAGGAGTTCTGTGAGATGATAATTTATGATTAATTCCTTTCTTACAATTTTTTTTTCAAAATATGAATTTTCAATTTCAGCACCATGAGCACTACAAATAGTTATCAATTAAAGGTTTCTCTCATTTTTAACTTTGGATATAATAATTTTGAAGTACTAAAATGTTTCAGATTTCATTTCAAGAAAATAGACCCATGTAAATCTAGTGGAGTCATCAAATAAAAAAATACATATTATTTTCCTCTAATACATTTAGTTTGTGTAGGACCAAAAAAGTACAAATGTACTAACTGTAATGCATCATAATTTGAGACTTCACTAATATATTTGAAGCTAGTCTTATGTTTCTTTCTATATTAATAAGTGTTTTAAATAATCAAATATATATTCTAGTATATCCTTAACAAGTCATTTCTTAGTCAATTTTCATAAGTTTCTAAGGTTAAAGTGTTCTAATATTCTATTCCATAACTAAGATTTATCTTTCATTGCACTAATTCAAGGTACGTCTTGGATCCTAAGATCATTTATGTTAAGTGTGTAAACATTATCATTCCTATGGGTAGAAAGAATGAATTCAACCTTGGAATTTTGTACTAGACATTTATCATTCCTAAAATTCACAAGGTAACATTCATTACATAATTTAATTTTGATTTTAAGGTTTTTCTTAAGGCCCTTAACAAATAAAACATTTGACATTAAAGCTTTTCCAAGAAGAACAATGTTACATATTCTAGCAATCCTTCCTTGAGAATTATCTCTAAAAGTGACTTTTCCACCTTTCATATTGATAATTTTTTCAAATAATTCATTTTTACCTGTAATATTCTTAGAATATCCAATATCCATATACCATAATTATTGTTTTTACTTCCTTTATTTTCTGAAAACAAAACGGTCAGTTTTTTGAAATCCAATTTTTCTTGGATCCAGAATTGTTAGAAAGTAAAATCTTAGAAATCTACATTTTTTTTTAAAAAAATGATCTATATGAAATCCTAAGGATTTTATTTTCTAAAGAGAAAAAAATTCCAATGTCCAATAATTTTATATTTAGTTCACAATAGGGATATTTTGGGAATAAAATAGTTATTTCTAAACATAATTTTTGAATGAGAGTAACCAATTCCAAATATATTCCTTAGAGGGTGAATATCTTTATAAATTTTATCAAATTATTAATTACCAAATTTAAAGTTTGATAAATTTTTAATAAGATAAAAAACCATATTTTAGTCTAATGAATAAATTCTTATCCTCACATGTATTTGTTTTAGAATTGGGTTTTGTCTCTAAAACATTTTTTTAGAAACAAAATTTTCAACATCCTTAGAAAGTTTATCCTTTTAAAAATTTAATTCCTCAGGGTTTTTAGAAATAGAAATAATTTTAAAAGATTTATCATCAAGATATTTATAATGATCTAATACTTCTTTTGTTAAAACATTGATTCAAGAATTTTCTTTTTCAAGTTTTTTTTATTTTGAAATTCTCATTTTCAAGAAACTTGGAAAATCTAGAAACTTCATCAAATGAAGGTAAATAATTATTTTCTAATGAGTAATATTCTTCAACCAAAAATTTAGAATTTTCTTCATTAGAATAATTTTAATTTAAAGATATTTTGGTAAAGGATTTTGCAGTGTGTACCTTTTCCATGAAACATTGACTCTCAAAAGGTATTATCTCTAGAAGTTCAATATTCTTCTGTTTAGAATTTTAATTATCTGAGGATTCATTAAAAAAGTCTCCACCACTTGCACTCAAAGAATAATTTTCATTTGGAACTTTCATTCCTTTAGTATTGTATTAAATTTTCCAATTCCTCTTAGAATGTATGTATTTTCGGTCTTTTCTTTTTAGCTTTGGACAATCAGGTCTGATTTGTCCATTTTTATTACATTAGTAGCATGTAACTTCTGAACCTTTCTTTTCCTTCTTATCCTTTTTCTTATATTATTATTGAAAATCCGTATTTCTAATAATCTTTTTCATCCTTCTAGTAAGATTTCCTAACACAATCTATGAATGTTCATATTCACTTGAGTCTGATTGAAACACAACTTTCTTCTTTGTTTATTTAAATGTTTTCTCATGTGTCTTAGCCTTCATCTAATTTGAAGTTATTATAAAATAAATACTTCCATTTTTTTATTTTCTTTTTATCATATCTCTTAAATCTGTTCTCATATTTTAGAATAGTTCCAAATAACTCATCAAGATTAACAATTGTAACTTTTCTTAATTAATCAACTATTGTTCTCTTTAACTCCAATTTATTTGGAATGATATCTATGATATTTTCCACATGAAATTCATCTTCTAATATTTTTTCTCCCATGGTTTTTAATCTATGTACATTAGTCATAAATCTCTTTTGAAATTTAATTATAGGTACTTCATATGGAAAATAAAAAAGCATGATAGTATGCTCTAAGCATGGCTCTTCTTATCTCAATGACTTTAGATTTTCCAAAATATGTAATCTCCAGTTTCTTACCAATGTTATATGAAGCTTTACAAGATGGTATCTAGATATATATATTTATATTCATTGAACAAATTAAAGTATTTTATATCTTTTAATTTAGATTATATTCTTTTTTCTATTTATTTTTAAAGAGTCCCACTTCTTTGTCAAGAATTTTGTAATCTCTAGTAAGTATTACAAAATTTTCAACACCAGTATTGATAAAAAAAATTATTCATTATTTCTTTCTAATATTCATAGTCATTACCATTGAAAATAGATGGTCTTGTAGGATTCAAATTGAAAATTTATCTATCATTTAAACCTTCCATCTTTAGAAAAAAAATAATTTTTATACAATACAAGTTATTCGTGAAAATATTTATACATAAAAGTTTATAAGAGTAAGGAAAACATGAAAAGGTAAATATTAAGAAATTGCACTGAGTAGTGAAACCTCCTCTAATACCAATTGTTGCATCGAAATATTTATAAAGATGATCATAAACAAGAGGGGGTGAATTGTAAGTTTAAAAACATTCATTTTTAATCTTAAATAAAACTTTGTTTAACAAGGTTAAACAAATTGTTTTCACAAATTTCTCTTCTATCTTTAACAAAGAAATTGTAATGGTGTTGAATCTGATTAAAAGGGTATTATAATCACCTTGGGTCTGATAAATAGATTTATCATATTTAAGATGATTCCAATTAGTTTATTTCGAACATAAGGTTACTAAAAGTATATTCTACCTTAAATTGTATAGAATATTAAATCAATGTTTTTAAAAAAGAGAATGAATATAAATTATCACTTTCTATTTAAAATAAATCACATCTTAATTAAGAAACCTATAATGAAATAAGTATAACAATTTAATTGAAATCCTTTAAAAAAATTGAAGGGTATCTAATGAATTTTGATAAAAGTTTCCTTGATTCATATTTTCAAGAAATTTTTTATTACCCACACTAAGTTAGGCCTTCAATTAGAAAAGAGCAGATTCAACTTTTGTCTTGATATCCTCACAAGCACTCAATTAAGCAGGTAATCAGAACCTCTATTTTCATTTAGTAGGAATTATAGATTAAATAATTGGATGCACTAAGACAATCTTAAAGAGACAACCTGACAAGGTTTATTCAATATTAACACTATATTAATATATTATACAAATACTTGGAATAAGTAGTTCACACATTCACACATCAATATCACGAGAGAAGGTCAACAACATGTAGACACACACACATAGTAGTCAATATTTTTACAAATAATGATGTGAATGGATTTTATTGGCTTGTAATGAAATTTTATACTTTGTATTCAACAGTAATTTTTTTCTGAAAAATAAAAGGGACCTATAAATTTGTCACTTACAAGAGTTATAAAATAACAAGACAGATGAAATAATTTTAACACAAGTAAAAATATTTTGAGAAACAATATTTTTTAATCAGAACTGAATACATGTATAAAAAGATTACAAAAATATTGTGATTCTAATTATGTATATGACATTAATTAGTATTGAAAATATTATGTAATTAGATTCTTAAAAAATGGGAATCTTATTTTGAAAATAATGAGAATCAGATTCTAAAAATATTTAGAATCATATTTTAGAAATGGGGATAACTCTACTTGATAAATAGAGGAAATCAGATCCTAAAAATTGAGATAATTGGATTATAAAAATAAAGATAATAGGATTCTAAAAATTGAGATAATTTTATTATAAAAATTAATATAATTGGATTATATAAATAATGTATCTAAAAAAATGGATGGATCATATTTTTATTAATTCAATAATCTATTTGGATTTAAGAAAATTTTTGTTAGACCATGCTAGAAAACATCATGAAATGGTTTAGATAGTTTGAGTATAATTATTATTGGACTTTCATTTGTTTAGAAAATATTTCCTTATTAGTAATAACAAAAAGATAGTATGGAAAATGGTGTTAGAAAGATTGAGTTTGTGATTTCCAAAACAAAAAGGAATAATAAAATTCATAAGAAAACTTTTTGACTCAAAAATAATGTGGATATCCTCTCTATGCTCTCTACCATCCTCTAATAGTAGAATTTGTTCCCTCATATCTAGTAGGATCTATATCTCTAGAAAATAAATATCTCTCTTTTTATTGTTTAAATCAATCTCGCAAACCTAATACACCATTTTATTTAGTGATAACCAAATGGGATAGTTGTCATTGGACCTTATATCATCATAATCAAAACATTGGAAAATCTGTCTAACTAATTACTTTATGCCTTGAATTAATTGTTACTGGTTAATAAATTAAAATGTCTCAAAAAAGTCCATATGTTAATTTATTATTCTCAATTATCAACTACTCTAATGGATTATTTTACATCTAAAACCGCATACCTTAGTTTCTTGGTCAAACTATGCTTGTTGATCACATACCCAGTCTATATCGTCAGTGAAAAAATTATATTCATGATCAAACTTGTGTTATAATCCAATAAATGATAGAATCATGACCAAGAATCTCAATGGCCAACTTCAATTTGATCACAATTCCCACAGTACAACCCTAGAAAAATCTCTATTCATCGTGCCTATTGAAGTCCATACCTCAACCACACACTCAATTATCAGCAAGACACGTTCAAACACCTCCTAAAAGCCATAAAATCGGAATCTTCCTCAATGGAAACCAACCAAATACTTAGTGTTCACTATAATTCAACTTCACAGTTGTTGTGATGGGAATTATTAAAGCCCCATTTCCTTCAAACATACATATTAGGAAATAAAAAACTAAAAAATCATTCATTGACTTGGTCATGGATTTATATGAACAATCCTTATCACAAACTCTCTTTGGCAATGAGCCCATAATGTTTTAATCATCATGATCTTAAATTAAACATTTATCCATATTTTAAAAGTGGCCTTTAATCGATATCAAAATCTTATCAAATCTAGTTGATGATAAAAAATCATTATGGAAGAAATATTTCAAGCTCCCTAGTTTTAGAATGGTTCATCAACCCTCAAAAACTAAAACATCAACCACTCTGATAAAACACAGACAACAACCAGTTTTCTCTAGTTTATTGGTGTTGGCCCCATGAGGTGTCGAGATCAACTCTTCCTTGGATGAAATCATTGAATCACTCAACATTTTTTTATTTAGGTAAAGTAAGGCTGGTAAGACATGTAGTTTGTACTTTTCAACCTAACAAATATTTATAAAATTTTTAAAGGTCATAGGAACATTTGAGCCACCTAAGATTAGTCATTCCAAAAAATAATCTTAATTAAATATTAATCATATTGATTATTTTATTGCTACAAATATAATTAGACCCTTATTAACAAATTTTGATTTGATGAATCTGAATTTGGGCTCTATTTATCACAATTATGTTTCTAAATAGTATAAAATTAACTTTTAATTCAAAACATATGATGTGTTGAAAATCAATTTTTTTAAAAAATCATTTTAATCATTAAGTGTTATTAGACTTGTTTAACATTGATTACAAATTAAAATATTTTTAGTTAATTTTTATGTATTTTTAAACATAATATTAAATTCATTATTTAAATTTTTTATATTTAATTTATTTGATATAAATTTCATGGTATTAGAAAACTATAATTCTAAAATAATTGTTTCACCATTATCATAGTAATTAGCATTAATCCTAACAATCCAATTTCCTACCTAAAATTTAAATATATATATAAATAATATGATTGTTATTATATCAAATATAATAAGAAAATTTGACTTTCTATGTGTCGGTAAATTAATCTTAATGATAGCGCATGTATCGTGTAAAAACTCTTTTTTAAGAAATATGTATTTTTAAGAATAAAGTTTATGTATAGAAAAAAATTATCAATTTTTTTATTCTAATGATATTAAGTAGATTATAATTTTTTAAAGAATTTTTATGTGATATTAAAATAAATTCATATCCTAATTTACCCATGTAAAAATTTAATTAATAAAACTAATGAAAAATATTTTTTATAAAATATTACTTATTTTTCTTAAATGATTTTCATTAGTTTTATAAAATGGAATGGTATTTTAAAATTATTATTTTTAATTTATTTATAAATATTTTTTATATCAAAATGGTTTCAAAATCTTCTACATCATATAAAAGTGGTGGTATTAGAAAAATATGTATTTTTTAATATTCACCTAATTCATATTAAGTTAATATGACCATAATAAATCAAAAAATGATATTTATTTTGTAAAATTAAACTTTTAAAAGTGATAAAATTGATATGGATATAATTAAACATAGAATTATTTTAAGAAAAAAATATTTTAAAGTTTAAAATAATCTTTTTTTTATTATAAAATTTTTATATGTTTTTTTATGCATTGGATACTTTTAGTGATACCTTATAATTTAATAGATATAATAGTAAATCAGTTATTTGTTTTTTATCTAGTTTTGTATTCCAAAAAAACTACTCACATATTACTTAATTAAGTAAAAGTAATTACTGAAATCCTAGGTCGTTACATTCTAACCCCTTTAAAATATTTATGTCCTCGCAATTTTAATTATCATTTACTTATAGGAATAGATAATGGTGGAAAAAAGATTTGCATGCCTCAATATATTATCTCTAATGATATATGATCCTCCATATCATAGGGAATACTAGAAAAAACCCTAATTTCCCTAACTATTTCTTATAAATGTATCTCATAAGTAGGTTTAAAAGCCCATGTGAATAATTCATTTTTATTCTTAATAAAATCATAGTTGGTCATTCAATAATAGATAGTCATGGTCGATTTAGAATGTGTTTTAAATCCTGAAAATTATATTTTAATTTTATTTTTGAAAATCACTTTTTGGGTGAGCGGGAATCGGGCCATACAATAGAGTACCAGATCACCAAAATCAAAAAACAGCAAAGAAGAAATACACCTTCATATGAAATTCAAAATCTCACTACCACTTTAGGGTACCTCAGGACATAGATCCTCGATCTGTGAGCTTCCTCGAGCCACGCCCCCGACATCGACCCACCTCTCGTCATCTTCGTCATATTCGTCTGGGATCTAAGATGAGAACCCACTGAGCACCTCTACTTGAAGACTGTCGTCAACATCGCCACACCATCATTGCCCGTAACACCATAATGAGGAAGAAAGATTGAACAACAAAGCATTCCAAAAAGACCTTAATCGTAACTCATTGCTTCATCAAACCACCATCAAAGAAGTACCAACCACATCAAATAGAACCATCATCAACTCAACATAGAAGATAACTAAAACGACCTCCACTAAATCCAGAAACAAGCAAGATCCAAGACCATGACGCCAAAATAGGCCACCTCTATCGATACCCTGAACCGGACGCTCGATCTCACAACCCAAATAAACAAGACGACCAATGTGCTGCTCCACCTCAGAGAGATTAGGGGAGTCGCAGAACCAGAGTAGAGAAACAAATGAACTGAGATAGGATGAAATTTTGGAGGAACCTCATCTCGACACTGTCGCATCGCCATCTCCTTCAACACAACATCATGAGCATCACCGATGTAAAAAGAAATTCATACGCAGAAATGAAAACCCTAAAACATGAAAAAGGCCATCGATGAAGAGCTACGCTAGACATGCTGACTGCCACTGCACCCCACATCCCAAAGTCTCTATATTTCCACCACTACCGATCCACCTTGGAGGGGTGTAGAAGAAAGAAAGACCAGAGTAGGGAAGGAGTGGCCGAGGGATTTGAGCACTGGCACAATCAGTGAGGTAGAAGAGCATATCCAGATTATGCCAAAAACAGAAGAACAACACCCAAGCGAGAGGACGAAGGAGAAGCGAGAAGAATGGGAGATGGGGAGACGATGTCGGAGAGCCGTGCAATGGCCTCCCCCACTCTGAGCCGCTGTTGAGGGTAAACCCTAGCGTGGGAGAGAAATCAGGGAGCTGTTGCTCAGAGCCCAAGAAATTCCTCATTAATGTGTTTTAAATGTAATAAAAATTAATGTGGAGTTAGAGTGAGTATATAAATTCTATTTTGAAAATTGAATCATTTTTTAGGGTAATATTATGATTTCAAAAAAAATCCAAAAATATAATAATCATACCACAAATTTGTTTCCTAAAAATAATAATCACTGAGGGTGGTGACATTATGTTCTTTGAAATCATATTAAGTACAATAGTGTTGATATAACTAGAATACATTCACTAATTTAGGGTGGAGATTAAGTGTAACCTAATTGCCAATATCCTCTTCATAAATAGTCATTTTATGGGTTCTTCCTTTCTCTATATGTCTAAAAGGTTGTGGATTCCTATAATCAATATTAATCCTTAGATTGGGTAATGTACTTAGATAATTCTCAAGTTATCTTCACAAAAGATATTAAACTATTAGTGGTTTCCTTTGATGAGTTCTATCTTCTTTCATCATGTTAATTTAAATCTTCATTTCCATTGATAGTTTGATTCTTAATGGCCACCTATTCTATAAGTAAATAATATTATAGTCCCCTTGAGTAATTTAACTTGATGATTCTTCCCAAATTTTTGAAATATAGGTGGTTGGATATCCTGTCTTTAATTATATTTATTGCCTAAATTTTAATGATCCTCCATCCTTTTCTTCTTTAGTGAACTCAATATTTCAACTATGATTACATTGTTAATATTATTTTCTGATAGTTGTTTTGGTATAAAAACCCAATTATTCATTTTATTTCCCATTAAAATGGGTTTATTATTGAGTTAATCATGGAATTATCCTTCAAAACCAAGGTTAACTTAGTTACTTATGGTTTTATTCATCAATAAAACCCAAAATGGTTGAAATGAGAGAAAACATTAAAAATATGGGTGAATTATCATAATCATAAAAGGAATTTTACCTTAAAAGTATTATTCTTTTACATGATCATGTTGGCCTATAGTTTCTTTAGTTTGACTTATATCAATCTCATTTTGACTTAGGTTACTTTATGTTGGGTTATCTTATGTTTCCCAACTCAATCCCTCAATATAATAAGTAAATGAATTCTTCATAGTGGTTCATAAGAAGAATATGGTCAACCAAAGTTTATCACTTTATAGTTTCAAACTATGTTTTTGGTCTTAATATCACTCATTGTGCATTAATGTAATGATTGATTTAATTATCAACAAACACTTTTTAAGGTGATTACCTCTATGTGAATTTCTTCCCCAGCCACATTAAAATTTCGTATCAATATAGGGATATTTCTAGGGAAATATATCTACACAAAAATTTACCAATATTTCAAGATATCATCCAACTCTTACACTGATCTATAGGGTTTTCACTTAGGTTATCTAAACCTAACACCAAACATAACTAAACTAATCTAAAAAAATAAACTAATATAAAAAATAACTAAATTCACCTATGATACTAACTAAGGTGACCCATATAAAACATAACTTAAATAATACATTAATATAATTACTTAAACAATACATCACACAATAGTAACATAATTAAAAGACTAAAATATTTAGTGTCTTAGAAATAAGTTATATAAATATCATATTTTATAGCCCCTTCAAAAAAATACAATAATTTTTCTCCTCTAAAAACATTCCTAGATATCTCAAATGATGTAATTATCTTCATAACCTAGAGAATAGAAACATAAGAAAGGGGTGAGATCAAATGATCAGTAAGGGAAAATACATATCATAAAGTATTATATCATAAGAATGAGGAGAATATGAGGAAAAACAACAATATCTAAATAAGAGATCATAAGACCATGTATGGTAATCTCAAAAACATAATGGAGCCATGAAATATCATAAAAATATCATTAAGGAAACATAAAAGATAAAACATATAACATCTGAACATGACATAAGTTCTAGGATACTTTAAAAGGAATAATCATTAAAATAAGAAATTTCTTGGAAATAAACTACATATTGAAACTTGGAATAACTTGATACAAAACATGGAAATGTTCCATAAATTTATAAACTTATAAATATGGAACATGTATAAGCCTAATAAAATATGTGTGACTAAACCCATTATTCCCACATATATGTGAACCAAACTCATTATTTCCATGCCTTAAAATGTGAGCAAATCCATCATACCCATTCCCATTTAATCAAACTCATAATGTCCATGTTTTACTATCTCAAGATATATAGGATTATACCAATTCTTAGGAGGATATTTAATACACCACCTATCATCATCTATACATATGCATGACATATAAAACCCATAATCATCATAACTTAAATAACCAATGGAACAATAATGGGTTTCTTAAACATATAACATAATATGAACTAAATAAATAATGTTATATCAAAATAAAATCTCACTTTAAAAAAGAAATCATATCATAATAACATATAAAGGGTAATAAAAACATCATTTCATGAAAGACAAACATTGCAGGTTAAATAGATGTGAAAATGAAAAGGTTTTCACAAAACCTTTTAAAATATTTCAGTGAAACTTGTATTCCAAAAATATTTTTGTGAAGGTAAATAAGAGAATTTTTTAAACCATAATATAAAGAGTTCCAAATGAAAAATACCTGAAAAAACTTAATGGTTATCAACCGAGAGAATTCAAAATACATTGAAAACTTTTACTTCTAAAAGATTCTTTAATAATGGAGCTCTGAAAAAAACATATTAGTTTTTAAAATAAAATTTGTATTGAATGATAAAACGTTTTATTTAAAAAGGATGGAAAACCATCTAATCATTTTGAAAAAACCTTTTTAAAACCCCAAATCATTAATAAGGATAAATAAACATTTTATATAAAAAAAATTAGAGGAATAAAAATATTATTGGAGATAAAAATAATTTTATTTTTTACTAGGGAAATTAGAAAATTAGTGGGAAGTATAAATATAGTCATGGAATAAGAAATAACCATTAAAAGTTATGAGAATTATTATTAATAAAAATGCATTTTAACAAAACATTTAAATCCTTGAAAAAGATGTATTTTTGTGAAAAATTATTTCCCCATAAAGTAAGGTTTACATAGATTCTAAAATATTTATAGGATAGAATAGATCAATCATTAAATATAATTTAAAAAGATAAGTGATTATGACCAAAGGAAGAGAATTGTGTCACGAAACCCCCTTACAACCTTCATAAATTTTAAGTAAAACCCCCAAGATAGGTATAAGTTTTAAATAGAACATTTAATATCATGAATTATGAGAGGATAATGATAAAAAATCACAATAGTTCATTTTTTAACCCATTAAAGATGAAATATAGTGTGCAATATAAACTTTTCTCAAGGGATTAAAATTTGAGGCAAAGATACCCTTACAACTTTAGTAATGTTTAAATAAAAAGTAATTGGAAGCTTGAAATTCATATAGTTATATAAATAATATGAATTAAATTATATAGTATGGATAAATAAATTCTTGGGAAGTATATACACTAAAAAATAATAAATTTTTGTATAACATTAAAATATATCTTAATGAAAAGGAATTGTGATGGAAAAACCCTTACAACTTTTGAAACATTTGAACCAAAACAACAATAAGAATTATAACATAAAATCTAAAATTGAATATCATGGAATATAATCGAATCATGATATAAAAATTAAAATTGTGTAATAACTACACTATACAAAAATAAATATGGTTTATAACGTAAACATGTTTCCATGGAAGGAAATTGAGATGAAATCTCTTTCCGTGTTTTTATGCTTAGTCAAATGCACTCTGTTATACTATATAAAAAACAAAAAATATATTAATGAATAATTTTATATAAATACATAGGATATGTTTTAATTTCTATTTATAATCATTATCTATATGTATATCAGTTAGTTTTTCCCTTTTTTCCACATTGGGTATTTATAGTTTGACCATTTGTAGTAGTTTTCTAAGGGCAGTGTTAGTATTTATTCCTTTTTAAAATTTAATCATTATAATATAAATAAATTTTATAAAATGTATTAATTATAATTATTTATGAATTTTAAATTTACTTCCATGGGTACTTTATTCTTTATCCTAGAAGATGAATCAACAACAAACATTGTTCAATGATTTTCAACATGTGAAGTGTGTTTCCCTAATTAATGAGTTAAATATTATAGTATCCTTTACAGAATCAAGAAAAAAATAATTATTTAAATATTTAAATTATATATTCTAGTAATTAAATTTTCATAATAATTTAAGGAATAATTTCATAGAAATGTTCTAGTAGGTGTTCAAATTGACCCAAACTTGAACACGTATTAACTCAATTAGTGAGTATGATTAAGAAGGTATTTACTTTGACATAATATCATTATAACAGAATAATAATGATATAATTTTTATTTTTTTTATTATTTAAAACCATATTTTATGTTTTTTATATAAATAATGTAGAACTATAAGAAAAAAATGATTCTTCAGGAGGTGGTAGTCCACACAATGCACGATTATGGTTTCCATTACACAATGAATGATATGGTTGGAGGTGGATAGAAACTGGTCATTTAAGAACCATAAATACATTATATAAATCATATTTATTCACCAATACTTTCATTATGACCATACATGATATGTGGTGATGAAAAACTAAAAGTGTTCATTCGTGGAGGTGGTAATCTTTTTGCATAATCTAACGATGAATCTTTTTTTTCTCAGTATATATAAGTGAATAAATAATTGTTTTACCATTATTAAAATAAAAAATAAATACACTAATTAAGATTATATTATTATTATACTATCGTTATCATTGGTCTATAAAGAAAATAATAAGAATGAATCATTAAGAAACATGTGATACCAACATTGAGACCTTGAACTTCCTCTTGATTAAGGACATAGATTTGAAGGGATAGAGGATGATTTTTAGTGACTATGGGAATTAGGGAATATAAAGGATTTAAATTGGGGGATATTTTTTCATGTTTTTATTATAATTTTTAAATTGTGTTTGAGTATTTAAAGGGTGTAGGTGATCCCCCTTTTATAGGTGAGGAAGAGGGGCATTTCCATAGAAAAAAACAGTGAGGGGTAAGAATGTAAAGTCATGAAAGTTACATGATTTAGGTGAAAGATGTTTGGTAATAAATGTATTTAATAATCTAAGCCCTAAAAAAAGTTTTCTAGAATTCTAAAGGTCATATAAATTTATGGAAATCCAAGCCACATTAGATTATCCATTTAAAAACATGTTACTCTTAATTAAATATCAATCATGTCAATTATTTTATTACTAAAAATATAAGTATAACCTTATTACCAAATTTTGAATATTAGAATTATAATTTTGGAAACATTTATCCTTTTTCAATTTCTAAATAAGATAAAATTACCTTTTAAATAAAAATATATATAATGTGTTTAAAAATATTTCTATAAAAAAGTTATTTTAATCATTAAGTGTTTTTAAAATAATTTAAAATTGATTACCAAATAAATGAGTGTTAATTAATTTGTATATATGTTTAAAAATCATATTAGATTCATTATAGTATTTTAATTTAATGTACTTGATATAAATTCCTTGATATTAGGGAAACAATAATTTTAAAATAATTGTTTCATCATTATCATAGTAATTATCATTAATCCCAACAATCTAATCTCTTATATAGAAAATGAAATTAGAGATATTAAATATTATGAATATTATTATCTAAAATATCAGAAGTAAAATTAAATTTCTATATGTAGGTAAATTACTCTTAAAGCTAGCACGTGTATCATGTAAAACCTCATTTTTAAGAAAAGTGTATTCTTAAGCATAAAGTATATGTATAGAAAATAATTATCAGTGTTATAAATTATAATGATATTAATAATATTATAATTGATTAAATAATATTTTTGTTATATTAAAATAAATCCATAACCTAATATCTGAATGCATAAATTTAATTAAATACACGTATGAAAAATAGTTTTAATAAAATAATACTTTATTTTCAAAAATAACATTTATGGGTTTTATAAATTGAAATAGTATTTTTAAATTATTTATTTTAATTTAGTAATAAATATATTTTATATATAAAAT
The DNA here is from genome assembly GCA_963277665.1 of Viscum album. Classification (NCBI taxonomy): domain Eukaryota; kingdom Viridiplantae; phylum Streptophyta; class Magnoliopsida; order Santalales; family Viscaceae; genus Viscum; species Viscum album. The sequence goes on from OY728138.1 coordinate 39,578,644, forward strand.
GTTTCAAAAACTTATAAGTCTTATAAAAGTGACGATATTAGAAAAATAAATATTTTTTATTATTCACCTAATTCACCCTAATATAATATGACCATGATAAATCCAAAAATGATGGTCATTATTTATGATTAAACTTATAAAAGTTATTAAATTAATTTGGATATAAATTCACATAAAATATTTTTAAGAAATATATATTTATAATTATAAAATTACCCTTGTTTTAATATACACATTTATAGAGTTTTTTAAAGTGGTTACCTTTGGTGATACCCACCAATTTAATAGTTATAACAATTACATAGTTATTAATTTTTTTATCTAGAGTTTCATGCTTGAAAATTCACTAAAAATTTAATTAACTAAGGAAACGTAATTTCTTAAATCCTAGGTTGTTTCACTATACCCATATCAAAGATTCATTATAGAATTACCCCCATTGAGTTAGAAGAATTAAAGATGTAACTTTAAAATACTTTGGACAATGGATTTGTACACCCAATAGATTCACCCTAGGGTTAAATGATACTCTTTTTATTGAAAAATAATGGATAAATGCTTCTTTTCATTGATAATCATGAACTTAAGAAAATCATGATCAAGAACAAGTATCATCTACCCTATATTAATTATTATTTTTATCAAATAAAAGGATCCCAATACTTCTTATAGGTGGATATTTGATCTTGATACCATTAATTAAGGATACTTAGAGGAGATATACACAATAGAACATTATATATAAGATATGGGCAGTATAAATTCATTTTAATATCTTTGGAACATAGAAAATCCCATGAAATATTTATGGATTTGATGAATTGAGACTTTAGAGATTACTTTGAAAAATCTATGGTAGTACATATTGATGATATTTTCATATATTCAATGATAAAAGAGGAACATAAAGAGTATTTAAGGATTATTTTTATGATCATAAAAAATATAAACTATTTTCCAAATATATAAAGTTAGAGTTTTAGCTGCCAAAATTATCCTTCTTAGGTCATGTAATCAAAAGTGAGTGTATAATTATCAATCATTCCAAGATAGAGGTGATTGAAGAATGGACTAGGCCAACCAATGTCACATAGATTTGTAGTTATCTTGGTTTATATGGATATTATTGGTGCTTCATGGGAAATTTATAATGATTTACCAATCCACCAACTAAATAAACTTATAATTGGGTGACTTTTCTATGGACATAATAATGTAAAGAAATATTTAAGGATCTTAAAAATATGTTTGTCCCACCACCTTTACTCACATTATTATATAGTGGATAAGGGTTTCTAATTTATTTTGATTATTTTAAGATGGGAATATAATATTTCCTAATGAAAATATACAAGGTAATTTATTATGTGTCGTTCCAATTGAATACCTATTATTAATATTACTAGACACATGATCTGGAGTTACTAAAAGTTTTCTTTATGTTAAGGATTTGGTGGAATTAACTCTAAGGTGAAGAGGTTGATATATATACCAATCATAAAACCTTAAATTAAATATTATCATAGAGATATTTGGACATAAACCAAAGTATTTGGTTATAGTATATCTACGACTATGATTCCTCAATACATTATCAACCTAAAAAGGAAAATAACGTGGTTGATTCTCTTAGTATAGAGGATCATGCTACCCTTTTCTTAATGAGGATAAAAAGAGACCCAATATTCATGTATGTTAAAATAAAAGATATTAAAATCATAAGTTAAGGGATGTATAAAACCTTTCCAAAATTATTTCTCAACCATCCATCCATGTGAAAAGAGGCCTAGAAAGATTATATGGAATTTCATAAGAAGTCAAGAAGTATTCTGGAGTTTAAAATTGAAAATAAAAGTGTTATAAGATTTAGGAAATGAATATGTATCCCTTTAAAACCATAATTGAAGAAGGATTTATTGTATGATGCACCTAGATCATCATTTTCTAACCATTCTGGAATCACAAATATGTATTAAGATCTTAAGTAACACTTTTGGTGGGATAACATGAAAAGGAATACTATAGAGTATATTTCTCAATTCTTCTAATGATAATTAATTAATTTTTATTAATATAAATATAAGGGGATGATGAAAAAATTAACTTCACTAGCATAGAAATTGTAAAACATCGCCATAGATTTTATTACATGTATTATTAATACTTTTGAAAGAAATATATTCACCTGGGTAGTGGTTGATTGACTTACAATGTCAGAACACTTCATCTCCATCTATTAAAATTTATCACTTGATAAACTTGAAATGATATAAATAAAAGATATTGGATGGCTATATGGAGTTCAAATTTCAACTATTTCTAATCAATATTGAAGTTTTAAATCAAATATTTAGAAAATTGTTCAATAAGAATTAGATATAGAGATGAGATTTAACATAACTTATTATCCTCAAAATTATAGTCAATCTAAAAGGATTATTAAAACTCTATAGAATATCATGATATCTTTCTCAATATAATTCAAAGGAAGTTGGTATCAACATCTTCCTTAAGTGGAATTCTCATATAATAATAGTTTCCACATTAGAATCCAAACGAAACCATATAAAGCTCAATATGAGAAAAATTTCAAAACTATAGCATGCTTGGAATATGTTTGAGAAAGGAATATATTAGGTTTAAATATTTTCCAAGAGATGATAGAGAAAGTTTAAACTATTCCACAACATATAAAAGAAGCAAAAATTCAATAGAATATCTATGTGGATAATCATTGATGATATTTGTATTTTGAAGTGGGTGATAAATTTATATTTTGACTATCTCCAAGGAATAGGGTTATTAGATATGGGAAGAAGGTAAATGTGAGCTATAAATACATTAGTCCATTCAATATCCTTTATCATATTGCGGTTATAGAGTATCACTTACCATTTATTCCAAAAATATCTCATATACATGATGTTTTCCACATATCACTTTTAAGGAAGTAAATACTAGATCCATCCCATATACTAAAATCATAATTAATGTAACTAAAACATGACCTCTCTTATGAGGAACAATATATAGAGATTTAGGATCAATGAGGTTGGGTTTTGGGGAAAAATACCATTCACCTAGTTAAAGTACTATGGAGAAATCATAAGTTTGAGGAAGCTATGTGGGAACCTAAAGATGTGATGAGACAAAATTATCCTCACTTATTTCCATCAGGGTAATAAATGTTTTAGGAAAAAATTATTTTATAATGGTAGAATATAACATCCCACGATTTTACTATATATTTTTCCCCTTTAAATAAATATTTCATTACATAACTTATTTTACACACAACTCAAAACTAAAATGGGCCATGATATTTTTTTAACTAATAAAGGTGACTATTGTAATGTAGTTGTTGAATTGGTAGGTAAAAATTGAAGTAACCGCATTAAGAAATCTATATAGAAATTAGAATCAGTGGAATCAGTTATTAAAATATTCCTTATGAGGATCGTTTATATGATCTTGGAAAAGAGGTAGCATCACTAGGGATTTCCATAAATGAGGCCCAATATGAACTTCAACAAGTACAACCTAAGAAAAGTCATCTATAATATAAATTCAAGATTATAGAAATAACTATGAGATCCATTCTAGCAGAATCATCACCTGTGACTTCCACCACTATTTATCATACCCTGAGGTCTCATGTGGATGTCTTTAGGGGATTTGTAAGTAAAAGTTATGATGATGTAAACTTGAAATTATTACTGTAACAAATTTTATATTATTACATGTATTTTAATCATTTTTAATTTTCATAAAATTTACTAAATAATAAATTTTATATTTAATATAGATGAATTGATGAAATTTAATGAATAATTATAAAACTATTAATCAATCTTAATGAATTTGGAATAAAAACATTTAAGATCTTTTTTCAAAAAAAATTATATATTGTATATTTTTATCTTAATAAACTAAATTGATCACTTTTAGACGATTATTTTAAAAGTTACAGTATTTAAAAAATATAAACACTTATTTAAAATTAGATCTTAAGATGAAATAAGATTAATAAAACTTAATAATTTTTAAAGATTACTTATATATGAAAAACAATTTCCTTTCCATATAAATTATGTTTTTATTTAAAATTTAAATTTATCATATTTATAAAATTATTTTGATAAAATGGATATCAGTTTTTGATTTATCATATCAATATTTTTTAGGGTTATTTTTTATTACTTTTTTCTAAAATGGTTGATTTTTTGATGAATTGTACAAATTCTATTATTAAAAATATTGTAACTTTTACAACATCATCATGATATTGATATAACATAAAAAAACTAAAAAATATTTATTCAACAAATATTTATTATAAACTAAAATTTATATATTTTAAAGTATTAATTTGTATTTATAAACCTATGTTTGATATTTTAAAACCTAAGTCATATTTTTATATAAAAAGTATTTTTAGGCATTATACAATTATTATTTAAGAATAAATTTTTATAAATTTTAGAATTTTTATATTATAAAATAGTATACCTATTTTAAATCATAATATAATTTTTTTTATTAATTTTAATTTTATTCTTAGCCATATAAATAAGTTATTGAGGTAAAACAATGGGTCATTGTGGTAAAAGTAAACTATGGTAAAAGGTAAAATTAATGGAAAAGTCCTAAAATATCTCAAACACTACACCCTATTTTTTTTAATTAGAGGTTGATAAAATAATAATTACATATTTTCCATTATTTTAAACTATTTAATTTACTTTCATTTGAAAGTAAAATGCCTTTAATATAAAGTAATGAGTATTTACAAAAATGTCACTACTCTCACATATAAAAGGTTACCTTCACCACCCCACTTATACTCACATATAAAGCCTATTATCTCAACAAAAACTATCCCAAAAACCCTTCAAAATTATTGTTCCCTTGTTATAGAGGTTCTGGTCTCACAAAAAGGTCAACATAAGAAGGCTCTAGGAGTTATCTTGGGGAGTAAGGTTAGAACTCTCAATACCTCATTTTACATTTCTATTCATTTAATTATTATTATATCACCTCCAAATATATTCTAGATATTATAAAATAATTTAATAAATATAATTAGTATACTAAAATTTAATTTTTTTTGATATAATAACAATTTTCTACATTTCTTCCATCTGTTCAAAAAATAAAAATGTTATCAATGTTATGTGTGGACTACCACCTCATTGAACAACATATTTCATTTCTAATATCCATCTTATATGGATTCTTATAAAAATATATTTGGTGAATATATATGATATTAAAGAGTAATGTATGTCATGAATATTATTTTTAAAGGATTAAATAAAAATTAACAATCATTATAAGGTAATCTATTGATGTAAGTAAATTACTCAAAACAAGATCATCAGGGATTCCCTTACCATAAGCCATAACCATAATTTCAATCAAATGAGAATGAGGTTGAATAAATAATTGTAAAAAAATATTTAAATAAATTTTATATTCATTTAATTTTTAAATTGTTATCAAATAATGTATTTATACATTTCTATTATTAAGCATGTATGAACAATTGAAATTACTAATATTTGATGATGAAAATAAAAAAAATAACTAATGAGTGTATAATGAATGATTATAATTAAAGAATATAAAAGTTAATATATATGAATAAAGTTATTAAATAAATTAAAAATATTTTTTTTATTAAAAATTAATTTAATGATATTTTGTGGAATTCAGGAGTAAAAGGTAAGGCTTTTCTTTACAATCTCATTTTGAATTTGATATTTTTAGGACTAAGTTTCCATTCGAAAAAAATTGTATGATGTTTATTTATAAAACCAACTATATTTTATTATAATATATTTTTCATAAGTTTTAAATTTCCTCCTTCTATTTTATTTAAATTTGTGTTTAGAATCCACTCAAATGGATGCTTGTAATAAAAACTGGTGTTGCCTCTTCTTTTCAATCATGAAACTTTTTCCTTGATATCTATATTATTTATTTTATTTTATATAAATTATAATATAAAAATATATTATTTATTAAGGTATTTTTAAATTAAGTTTATATTTTTTATATAATTAATCTCTTTTTAATGTTTTGAGTTTGGTTGTTTTCCACCAACATTAACCTTCCTCAAAAAATGTATTAAGAATATTTTTTAAAAAAAATAATATTAATTAATTTTTTCACCAAATTCATAGGTTTTCATTAGGAAACATAATCTCAAAGTTTTCATGGTTTTATAAATAAATTTATATTTTTGTTTTTATAAAACATTTTATCAATAGATAAAAAAAACACAAATATTATTTCTTTTTCTTTATCCATGTAAATTTTAATGCTATCATAAAAATGAATTTTATCCATATCAACATAATTTAATTATTTTTATGATTCAATTGGAATATACTCTAATTATACCATTCAATTTCTTTCTATTGATAGATTATGGTTATGTCTTGTGAATGTTTTCATGAAACCCATTTCTTTTTCATGCGTTAATCAAGCTACAATAAATAATGATTGTTTTCAAATTATTGTGGCACACATATGTATGGTTTATCATTATGGGATGGGTGGGCCTAATATGGAACTAAAAGTCATTGGCTATTCTTTATATATCATGAGATTACATTTTTCTATGAATGGTGAGTGAACCCAATCTGTTATGGGACTTTTTCCACTATGTTTCTAGGAATGGTGAGTAAACCCGATCCTCTGTGGGACTCTATCCATCAAGTGATGATGATATTATCAATAAACCTTTAAATGGGATATTATTTTTTATTATTATTTATGTTCCATGATTTTATGCCGCATTCGTATACCCATTTTATGTTTTCATAGATCATGGATATGGAGTCATGTTTTCACGCTATTATTACTCAAGTCTTATGTCATGATCAAAGACTTATTCCATTACTCATGTTTAATGATATGTGATTTATTGGGTATTATTATCATATATTATTCCATGAACCTTGACTATATTATCATGCCCTTATTCTCATATTATTCTCATATATTATCATTGATTGATGTAAGAAACATGACTATAGTAACCCATAGTTGGTGATAACATTATTAAATTAATACAAGATACAATAGATCACATCCCATGGGATCAAATAGATTTTTAGTTTAGAGATACTAGAAACATATGTGATTCTCAAATTATATTCAGAAACATTAAATACAACATAAAATCTAGTGATAACTTTATTATTTCTTCTAGTATATCCTTGAAATCATTCAAAGTTCATTTCTAGGTACCATAAAGATAAACATAAAGAAGTGACATCATATGCTTAGTAAGGGAAAGAATACAATGGAAGATATCTTATAATAAATAATAAATGAATAATATGAAACAAATAAACCAGAATCAAGTAGGGCATATAACTAATTTCATAAATGAGGAATATATCAATGGATGAAATATCAACATAAATAATTACATGGATAACAACAACTAGTTTCTTAGTGATGGAATGTATAATTTTGTACATAATAGTCTTACCATCAAGGTATCATTCAAATACATCATATATAAATAGGTAAATAATATTCCAAATACCCAAAATAGTTTGTATAATGATACCTACTGATTTATGGAGGGGTTTCCTAATATCAATCCCATTCTATCACATACTAAATCTAATTAATTCACCATATAAAATAAATGAATAACAATACAATTCATAATATAATTTCCTTAGTAATCAATAAACATTGATATCCAAATTAAAATATACGAGATGTCAATAATTTCCCAATTTAAAAATTTAGACAATGTTATCATAAGAAATCCATATAAGGAACGTGTATGGTATTATTAAAAAATATCCCTCTTGGGAAAGAAAAGAGTATCAAAAAAACATACACAAAATATCACCACAATAATCCATCTAGAGTATAAATGTGTATGGTATCATAAGAACATACCCAAGTGTAACATAAGTAATTTCAAAGAATGTTGAAATAGATTAAAAACCACTTTAAATGTTATTTGATAAATAAAATTTAAGAAAAAAAATATCCCTTTTTTTAATTATTTAAATACTTTAAAAATTATTCTCTTTAAAATGAAATATTTTTCACTTGATAAAATATTTTAAAAAATACCCTTTAAAACCAAATAGGTTCCTCAGAAAACAAATTTTAAAAAAGAAATATTCTTTAAAAAATTCTTTAAGAAGATATAAAAACATTGAATGATTATTTCTTAAAAGAAAAATCATCAAAATTACCTTTTAAAATAATGAATTCCTTTTTGAAAATCAAAAAATTACTATTGAAAAAGGATTCCTTTGAGAAATAATGTGTTTAGACAAAAAATGTTAAAAGGGATGCCTTTGTAAAAATGATATATGTGTAAAATGTTAAAACATTATTTTAAAAATATTATAAATAAATTCAAACACTATAGAATGAACATAGTTAATTATTTAATCATGGATATGGATATTAATAAAATGTATGTGAATATATAGGAGGAATATTCTAAATAGTAAAGAAAAGGTGGGGATGGTTTAGCATACAAGCATCATATTAGGTAAATTTTTTACCAAGGGAAATGACATTGAGTGATGAAATGAGAAACCAAAATAATAAATATAAGCGAATAAAATGATTGGGTTCTTAGAGATAAAGTTCATATTTTTTTCCCTAGTAAAAATTCATTCATAACAATCCCTATTTGAAAATGATATTGGAAAGAAACTCATACGGCTTTAGTAACACTTGAATATAAAGACCTTAAATATTGAACTTAATATAGGATTTTAAATCCATAAAATTTCATGTAATTATGATAGAAACACCTATAGGTCAGAATAAAAACCACATAAAAGAAAATAAGTGGTGGATATGGCATAAGTCTTAAAGAACAATTGAGATGAGAAATCTCTTACCTTAATTCTCAGCTTCCATAAAAGCATTTTAACCTCATATATAATAAATATATCCATATTAATAACCTATTTAAGAACTATATACATATATATAACAATTTTAATCTTTTTTATAATCATTTATTATAAATCAATTAGTTATTTATTACTTATTTTCATTATCATATGTTGTAACTCCAATTGTTTCATACATGTTTCCTAATATCAATGTTGAAAAAAATTATTTGATGTAATTTAATCCTTCATAGATTTTAAAATATGATGAAATAATTGTGTTTCAGTTATTTATACATCCCTAAGTTCATTTTATATAAATTATGGGCATGGTTTGAGAGAACAAGATCTATGAAAAGCATTTTTCAAGTAAGTTATTGATAGAAAAAGTTTACTTCATAATGATCATCGATTTTTGTTTCAAACATTCATAAACATATTCATGATATATATAGATCCCTTTTATAATATATATTCATAAAATATGTTTTATAACTATCCTTGTAAGGGATGAGGAAATAAACATGTCCCCTATGGAGGATGTAGTCCACACATATGTATGGATAACATTTTCATTTCCCATATAACAGGAGGGTATAAATTGATTTATATTTTTTAAATATTAATAATTTTATAAATATAATACTTATTTATAAAATAACCCTTTTTATCCAACTGTGTGAGTTAGTTAAAGAAAATAAAACAAATCACTTCATGGAGGCGATGGTCCACAAGTATGAACGAATGATGTTTTTGTTTTTTTAGGGGAAAATAGAAAATGTGGATGATTCTTATTCCATAAAAATAAAAACATATCATTATATAAATAATAATAATTTTATCATTTTTTAATGGGTAATATAGCTTTTTAGAAGAAATAAAGATACGGATAAAATATTAGAGAGTGATTAGTACTTACGTTGAGAATTTGAACTTTCTCTTGAAGTGATTCTTGGAAATGAAAGTATTAGGAACAATTCTGGTGACCAAGGTATTAGGTATGTGGAATAATATTCTAGGTGAATTAAAATGTTCAAATTTTCAAGGGAACTTTTTAAATTGTATTTGATGGGGTGGTGTGGGGATTATTTTATAATTGAAGGGAAAGAAACATTTGTAAATATAACGTGTTATTATAAAAGGAACACATGTTTCACATGGAAATTAGATTTCATTATATATAATGACGGATATTAGATAATTTATGGTTGATTGAAACCTAACTAATTCTTCTAAAAACAATTTTTTGACATTTTTTACCTATTTTATACTTGTTTAAACTCTTTTTATCTTAATTTACCATTACTGTGTTAAATATATTTTTAACCTGGGAACAAATTTTTATGAATAAAAATGAAAATACACTTATTAACTAATTTGGAAATTTTGATTTAAAATATGGGAATCATTTTATCAAACAAAATTTCAAATTTTAATAAAATAAATTTTAATATTAATTCTTATAATTTATAAAAATATTTTTCTATAAAAAAGGGTGTTTTTAAGCACAGAATTGTTTTAGGATAATACTTTAAATATTATTGATTTTCATAAAATTAAAAAATTTATTACTAAAAAAATTATTTGGATTTTAAAGAAACACAAAACTGAAATCCACCATGCGAATATTCAATAAAAATAAAAAACTAAAATATTTTTTATTAGAGAAATATTACATAGGTTACAAAAATGTAATGAACCAACTTAGGTTGACCCCAAACCAAGTACCTGATATAGACCTCAATATGGATTTAAATGAATTCACAATCCTCCCAAGATAGAAACTAGTGTTAGAGCATCAATTATAACTCAATTGTTAAATTTTTAGCCCATAAAACAACTGAAAAATAGATAATATCAATATGAAAAAAACATTTAACATAATGAAAACAAACTAAACATACCTCCATGTGACCTCATGTTTCACCACCATCCATATAACCATGCTCACACCATGTCAAATATAAATCAAAACCAAACCTAAAACTGAAATCATAATGTAGGCGTGAGTAGTGAGATTCTCAGTAGAGATGTTAAAATAGAAACCAAACCCTATGATTTACCTTTAAAGAGAAAATCATTTCATGATGGTTTGAAAATATAAATATATAAAAATATTTTTTTCCTTTATTTTTTTAAAAATGTTGAGATCTGATACCTAGAAAACACATTTCATTTTTATTTTAAAAATCATTTCCAAGTAATGTTATACTTTCCAAAAAATCCACTTATAAGAAGAAACATGTGATGAAAGAACCATTTAAGTGGGGAATAATAATATAAATCATTTTACAAGATGATATAAATAGGTAAAAATAGAATATTTATAAAATAAGTGATAAGTAATAGTTTCCAATAAAATAATTACTATTGAAAATATTTTATAAAAACCATCACAAAATAGGATAAAATGGAATACAAGAAAAATGGTTATCATGGTAAATTCTAATGCATTAAGTGAATAGACACTAGAACTAATCAGTTAGGTACCATCTTTATTCCTATTGAAGTGATTTATAGTTTATAAAAAACCTGGATTCCCTAAACTATCTTCACCAATTTCATAGCCTTCCATGTCCATTCCCTACCATGGGGGATCTACTCTATCCATTTGGAAAGAAACAGTAACCATCTTTTAAATCCCACTAAGATTCCTAGGATCTCATGAGAATAAAAATTTGGGAGGTGATATATATTTCATAAGATATCACAATCAAGTACAATCAAATATACCTATCCCACCTCCTAACACCATCTATGTAGATATCCTAACGAGAGTATAGTTCTTCCATAGAGGCATTTAATTGAAGAAAATATTTAAAGGTACCAACCAGACCATATCATTCGGAAAAAAATATTAATCATTTGTAAATCCATTTTTGGTTTAAAACATTCATGTTCCAAAACCACTATTTATAATTAAATACATATTCACCTAAAAATATATATATAAATACCCCTTTCCCAGTGTATATATTCACATAACATTATGTGAATATATACAAAAAGTGTGTATAAGCCTTATTTTAAAATAAATAAGTGGATTAAACCATTTTTAAGCTCTTTGGAAATTAAATATTTCATTTGGACTTAAAAAACTAGTTGAAAGATAAAAAAATCATTTTACTCAATAAGAACATTTTGTAAAACAAACAAAACATTTAGGGTTCTGAATAATTCAAAACAAACATGAAGGAATGATTTAACAAGAGAAACCCATGTTAGAATCTTAGAGAAAAATATGGGAAACAAGAGATAAACCATTTACAAGAACAAAAACCATTTTATATAGTATATTAACTCTATATAATAATTAAAACACACTCTAATATAATCAAGAAATCATATTTTTATATTTAAATTCTTGGGCATAGGGTAACCTAACTCAAACAGTGTAGATTCTATCATATTTGATGAAAAATGAAAGGATGATTCTTAAATAATTTTTCATAAACCTAGGGACTAATAATCTACAAAAATTAAAGAACAATTTTAGTTTAGGTTTCATGAAGTTCATATTAAACATAAGGTAAATAAAAGAATCCATGATATATAAGTATAGAAGAAGGGGGTGAGGAGAAATTCTAACCTAAGATGATCACACCAAGAATCAGAAAAGAAATCATCGAAACAGAGGAATAGAGAGGATGTTAGGTGCTTATATGGGATATCTTATTATGTGTGTCTAGTGATAATGGGTTAGGATAAGTGGATAAACCCTTTTAGGGGTTTTAATTTATTAAGATAAAATTAGGGATTTCAAAATTTTAACCCTTCTAGACACTGTTCAGGGTTTGGATGCACGTTTGGCCAAACCATTCACCAAACATATACCCTCTACTAGGATCCCAGATAACCTTATATGGGTAGGAAACATGATTTTTAAAACCATGCATTGGTCATGAACTATATTAATATAAGTTACAAAGCCCATCTCATGCTTGTCGAACAGTTTCCTCAAACCATGTACATATTGTGCGCCAACTCCTAAAGACCGCCAATATCCCACATGGTTTCTCCTGAGACTCACATGATTTAGGATAAAAAAATATAATACCCTTGGTATAGTAACCACTCAATAAGTAAAGGAAATGAAATCACTCCTTCATAAGGTTAGTCATGTGTTTTATCTCAAACTGTGTGAATTAATCACGCACCATCCAAAAACTGATCAAAAATAAAAAAACCTAAAATTTCACATAGAATTTGACCAAAAAATTAATGATAAAATTAAGAAATAATAAATTAATAAAATAATAAGGAAAATAATAGATTGGGTGTGACAATTATCCCCACCATAAAAACATTCTACCCCCAAAAAGTCACTAGGTCCAAGATGGGAAATGAACTAAAACCTTTAACATAAAATAAATAACTCTCAAAACTAAATATCTAAAACAAATAAAAAAATAAATGAAAAATAATTAACCTAGTATGTATCCTATCTCCACCATTCACACCTAACTATAATAAGAGAGGATGACAAGAATAACCATTTTATGTCTCCTTACCATTTAAAATCTGGCTAGCAAGGTGGTTCAGCCATAGTAAGACAAAACCCAAAAGTCTGATAATAGAATATCCAACCCAGATTAATTCAATAATGAAACCAAAAAAATTACATTCATAAATTCCACAAAATAATCATACAATCTCTAAATGATCATATAACAAACTTAGATTAATATACGTAGGAAAATAAAATGTGGAATACCTCAAAGTTGTATGAACTAAAATTGAGATCCCAAAACCGAAGAGGGTCTCATTATTAAAAGATGGTTTTTATTGAAATTTTTTTTGAGGTAATCTAATTGACCAAAGTGGTGATAGGTATTTAAAGAATCTAAGCAATTGGTATTATAGTTCTTGAACTGAACACATTGGAAACACATAAGAGGATGTTTCCTTTATTAATAGGTAGATACTGAAGTAGGTTCACACAACATAGGATCGTCTAGTATTCACTTATCACCATATGGGGATAATTAACCAAATTAGAAAGGAAATATCAACTACCAAAAACGTTTTCCCATGAAAATACAACTTAGGTTGATAGGCCTCATTCACCTACACCTCAAACTGAACATTCCCATGTGAAAGGACTCAAGCACTGAGATCCATAAAAAGACCTGTCATGAACATATGATCCTTAAAATAATCACTCAACAAAACCTCTATAGAAAAGGGAACCAACTCATTAAAATGGCCATCAAACTTTTTCACTATAGATTTACTATTATAGAGGCTCATAAGCTTTTCCACCTTATTTTCCTTAAATTATTACGGAAGGAACCACTGATAAAAAGTGTCCTTAAAGAACTCCGATGACATCCTAACTTGTAACTGAGATGAGATGATGATCTTCCACTGATCCAAACTTGGACCATAAAAAATTTCAGAATAGATTTTACCCTCATGGTTTTAGGAGTTCCTAAGGAATGGAAGAATCCTTAAACTACATTCATCCACTCCACAATTTCTCTAGAACCTTGATTACCTCAAAATATAGGTAAAATTTGTAAATAAATAGGCTCCACCACTATATCATGAGTCTAAGTATTATTTTCAATTAACTGATCCACTCTCAATTCCTTATGAACCCTAATAACTCTTCTAGGAATCACATTATAAATTTTAAAAGAGGAAAAAAACATAATAAATAAAAATCTAAATTTAAATAAAAGTTCTGAAAAATTAAATCTCAACTCAATATATTATCCCCAGAAATTAAATCAACCAAATCAATCAACTCGATCTGAAAATACCACCCTTTGAATTATTTTAAAACTGCATATCCCACATTTTAAATTTTCAGAATCTCACACTCAAATCTCAAACCATTCTAAATTCCATGGATCAATTTGAATAAATTTTATTACTTAATTCTATCTAAAACCAAATAATTCCTCCTTTAAAACATTCATGGGTCTTACTCAAACACCTTTCATTTCACTACACAAATATCCATTTTAATCATATACCCTTTTTCATTTTCTATTATATGTAAACAATTCATAAGCCCCATTAATAGTATTAGATTATACATTCCCCTTATTCAACACCCATCCTAATTCCACAACCAAGGGGAATTACTTAAGAGGGGTTTTCATTATTTTTTTTTAAACATTCAAAATTCTAACATCTATTTTCACTTTGAAACCAAAATTTAATTTCAAAATTCACTTAAAATAAACCCATTTTGAATCATAACACCATTTCACTATCACTACCATTATAAAAAAACCAAATAAAATGAAAATAGTGAGTCTCGAACACAAAAAGGAAACATATAATATTACTCACTCATCCAAACATCAAAAGTTACTTTGTAAAAATTATTTCAAAACAAAATTAAACTTATGAAATTTCATGTTTAAAAATGTTATTCTTTGAAATTTCACATATATATATACTTTTACGTGATTATATACTTTCAAAAGTATATATATAATCATCTACTTACCACTCACTTTTATATATGTGAACTTTCATAAAAAATACCAAAGGTCAAATAAAAATAATGATCACTCTTTAAGTAATTAATTAAAAATAGCCAAAAAAAAATTAAACCCTCCCTTTATACATCAAAACAAAAAATTTAAAAAACCAAAATACACCTTCCATCCATATTTTACAAAACTTTCTTGAAATAAAAAACAATTTTCATTTAATTCTCAGATAACCCAAAGTTTTCATTTTAGAAATCATGATAAAGCACATACCCACAATTTGACACTTGAATTCTATAAATACTAGCTCCTAACTACTAAAAAACCCAAATAGAAATTTCCAACCACCTCTAATACTATTTTATAATGACCCAACTGAGGTTGACCCCAAACCAGGTACCTGAGTCAACCCACAACAAGGCTTAAGAGGCATTATTGATACTCTCTAGCCAGAAACTAGTGTTAGGAATCAAGCATAACTCAGTTAGGTATGATTTATCCCATAAAACAAATGAAAAAAGTAATATTATTATTAAAAAAATAAAAATTGTCATTAGATGGAAAACAAACTTCTAAATGTACCTCCATGTGACCTCACGGGTCACCACCATCCATGGAACCATGCTCACTCCATGATTGACATAAATCTTAACTAAACTTGAAATTAAAATGATAATGTAGTCATGAGAACCCAGATTCTCATTAGGGATTCTAAAAGGGAAACCACTCTCTATGATTTACATTTAAAAAGAAAACCAGTTCATTCTAGTTTAAAAATATAAATATATAAAAATAATTTTTTCCTTTCTTTTCAAAATAAGTAGTGAGTTGATACCCAAAAAAATAATTTTCCTTTTTATTTTGATAACCATTTCCAGTGAAAGATAGAATTTCCAAAAACCCATTTATAAGAAGAATCATGTTATAAAATAACCATTTTAGTGAGGAATAAAATAGTGGAAATCATTTCACAAGGTGATACAAATATAGGAAAGTAGAATACTTATAAAATAGGTGATAATGTAATAGTTTCCCAAAAAGAGCACAAATATCAATTTTTTTATAAAAACCATCACAAAAAAAAAGATAAAGTATAGTATAATTAAAATTATTATCATGGAAAATTCCTAGACATCAAGTGAAGAGACCCTAGATATACTTATTTTTGAATCATTTTCCAACCTATTTCAGAAATCAATAGTCTATAACTAACCCAGCTACTCTCAAATAGCCTCACAAGTGGCACAACCCACTATGGAATTTCCATACCATGGATGATCTAGTCCATCTAATTGGGACTAAATAGCAACCATCTTACTACTCCCACAATGATTCTTAGAATACCATGGAAATAGAAAAGGTGGTAGTTGTGGTGTATTTAAAAATATAAAATAGTCAATTACCATCACATCTACCTAGACTGCCTCCTAACATCATCCATGTGAACACCCTCCCCATAGTAGAGGACTTCCATGGGGTGTTTACTTTAATAAATCATTCAAAGTTACTAATCAGGCATTATCATTTGGAAGTAAACATTAATCATTTGTAAAACCATTTTTCATTAAAGGATATAAAGTTCCAAAATCCCTCATTATACTTAAACACATATTAACCTAAAAATATATATAAGTCATATTTTAAATGGATATATGTGTAATTTATATTTTAAATGAAATAAGAGAAATAAAAACTATTTCTAACCTTTATGAAAATGAAACATGACATTTAGCCTTCATAGAAACAGGTAAGAAGACCAAAACATCCTTATTTTACTTGATAAGAACAATTTCAAAAACCAACCAAGCATTTAGGGTTCTTATTACTTCAAAACAAACTTGAAATCATTATTTAACAAGAGAAACCCATGTTTTAATCTTAGAGAGAAATGTGGGAAACAAGAGAGAAGCCATTTACAAGAACCATAAATATTTTACATAATTAAATCACTCTATATAATAAATAAAACACACTATAAGAAAATAAAAGTAATCATAGTTTTCAATTTGAGGTCATGGACATTGGGTACCCTACCTCAAATGGTGTGGAATCCATCACCTTTAGTGAATATCACAAGGATCATCCATAAATTAGTATTCATAAAACCTATGGGCCAATAATCAACCAAAAAACACCCATTTTGGGATAGGGTTCACCTAGGTCATAAAAAATATATGGGAAAGAAAATAAACCAATAAAAATGAGAGAATATGGAGGAGGAGAGGAATAAATTACAACCTAATATGATCACATGAGGATTTGGAACAGAAATCGGCCAAATAACGCAAGAGGGAGGAGGTGAGGAATACAGCTGGGAGCAACTCCTAGGTGTGTTGAGTGAGAATGGGTAAGGATAATGGGAGAAACCATTTATGGGTTTAATTTTCATAAAAAATGGGGATTTCTAAATTTTAATCTCTCTTTAAAATGGTAATGGTTCAACAACACGGTTATACAAACCATGTACCAACCCTACACCCTCAATTTGGATCCTATATCACCTCATGTGGTAAGTATATACTATTTGTAAAACCATGTGTTGGTCAATTACAGATTCTTTATAAGTTATAGACACCCTAAAATTATTTCTACATGGTTTCCTAAAACCATGTGCAATTCATGTGATAACTCCTACAGACTACTAGGCTCCCACATTTTTTCTATAAAGACCCCAACTCCATTAACCCAAAGAAGGTGGTTAATTAATATATTGTCATAAGATTCAATAACTAACATCTGAAAGTACCAAATAGTTTTGTATACTTGGTAAACCATATACATACTTGAATTTCATATACATTTGAAATACATAAATTACAAAAAAAATGTTTTTATTTGATAACATCATTATTCTCTCTTGAGTATCCTTCTATATCAATCATGGTATCCTTCTTGGAATCCTAGTGAAAGGAGAAAAATTAAAGGTTCATATTAGATGCTCATTAAGGCTTATGTACAATGGAATTTTTTTATGATTAAATAAGGCATAGTCAATATGGAAAGGTAAATAAATAAAATCACATTCCATTTAATCAATAAATTGAGTATGAAGAATGATATGGCAGTAATAAATTATGGTTAAATAATTCTATATAACTAATACCATAAAAGGGGACTAAATACATAGATAACATAACAATATAAATAATCACAGAGATAATAATAACTAGTTTCATAATGAAAGAATTCATAATGATGGAAATTATAAACATTCTATCAAGGCCTTGTGCCAAGATATATTTGATAAATGAGTAATTTCTCAGCCAAATACCCAAGCTAGTTTGTGTCATGAGGCCTATTAATGCATTTAGGGGATATAGAGGGCCTTGGATGCCAATTATTATGTCCAATGAATTCAAAATATTAAAGGGTTGAAACATAATAAATTTAAAAATCCATTTTTAAAAATATCATATTAAATGTTGATTATTTCCCTAATTAATAAACTTAATCAACTTTCCTTTATAATCAAAAATTTCCCATACATAAAGAACTGGCATATATAATGTCAATTTTATCCCCATTCAAAATGATCATAAATCATATAAAGAAAGAATAATGATTTTATAATTACAATATATAACCATTGGAGGGTAATTAAAATAAATTTTTGTTGTCACTGATGAATAGATATACCATAAAAATATCATTAAGAACATTCTTGAGGAAAATATCCTTTCCAATTTGAAAATCACTTTTAAAAAATAAAAAATTACAAAATATTTGAAAAATAATTTTATTTTAAAATTACCTCTAAAACATATAATGTAAGCTTCAAAACATTGAGCGGTCATGAATGAGGTATGTTCTATTCATACCGTATAAGTTAAAAAACATTCCTTTCAC
The DNA here is from genome assembly GCA_963277665.1 of Viscum album. Taxonomy (NCBI): domain Eukaryota; kingdom Viridiplantae; phylum Streptophyta; class Magnoliopsida; order Santalales; family Viscaceae; genus Viscum; species Viscum album. The sequence goes on from OY728138.1 coordinate 39,597,830, forward strand.
ACTTGTAAAAAATAAAAAAGTAACTTGTTTGGAAAATGAAAATAAAATTATTTTTTAAACCATTTCATAAAAATTAAAAAAAGTGATAAAAATTTATTTAATAAATAATTATATAATATTAAAAATATCCTTTAAACCATTTTATAAAAAATATGGATACGAAAGAAAAAGATTCCCGACCGATTTGAAAAACAAGGTTGGTTTTCTATAAAAACATTCTTTTGATCTATTGATTATTTAAAAGTAGAAAATGAAATAAAAAATTATAATCACTAAAAATAAAAATGTGATTATAAATATATTGTATTTAATATAATGAGATAAAATAATTCCCCCAACATAGACTTACACATAAACAATCCCAAATGATGATGAGATCTTGAAATAAACTCTTACCACTTTGACAACTTCTAAATCATAATACCCATGATATGATAAATCTAAAATAAAATTTTAATACCATGAATATAAGTATATTCATGATATAACATATAAAATTGTAAGTATATACACTATAAAAATGAAATAAGTGGTGAATATAACATATGTCTCACAAAAGTAAAAGTGATACAAGAAACCCTTACCTAAGGTCAGAATTCATATATGTTTGAACCTCCTATATAATAAATATATGTTTATTATAATTTAATACCAAAACTATATTAATATATATATATATAATACCATATATTATTTACTTATAACATTTTTATCACCGATTTATTTACAATTCATTATTATAACCACTGTTTTGGGCGATAACTACTTCATTTTTATTATATGTTTTTGTATAATAGTTTTGGTCCTTATACTTTTATTATGGTTAAATAATATCAATAATACCGATAATTATATAAATATAATATATATTCATTAGTTCCATCTTTATAACCATCTAAGTAAAATGGTGATGAAAAACAATGGCATTTTTGTGTGGAGACGCTAAGTCATATGTACGTATGAGCAATGTTTTTTCTTTTCATAGGATGGAAAAGATATGGAATTGGGTTGTTCCATAATCATAATAACATATTTTTATATTTATGATGTTGTAATTATTATTTAATGATATTTACAACATGTTAATAGGAATTAGGAGAAGAAATAAAGTTGAAAGAGTTGGAAAAGATGATTACCACCTCTTCGGTAAACTTCCTTTGGATCTCCTCTTAAGGGACCTTGGGTTGATATTTTTGATGGAAAAGAACCACTATAATGTGTCTAAGGATTATTATAAGATGAAATTTTTTGGTATGGTCAATATAGGTTTCACAAAGTTGTGTAAAGGAAAGAGATAAGGGGTATCCTTTTATAATTGAGGGGAGGGGAATTCTTGAAATTTCTTAAAGTATTAAACTTAATATAAATTATTTTATGTGTAAAAATGGTTCCAAATTGGTAAAATTAAAATATAATACCATTATGATTATAAAAACTTTAATAAAATAAAATTTTGACCAATTTTAGATATTTTTCACTCTTATATTTTACTTTTAACTCCCCATTAACCCTTTTGACAATTAATAAAATATTAAAGTATTATATCATTTAAGGGTTAATAATGTTACTATAAGACAAAATGACCTATAAATTAAAAATAATTTATTTTTAAACCCATATAATCTTAATTTTTCTAATTCTAAGATATTTATGAATTTTAAATCATTAAATAAAATATTATTTTTTATAAAATATAATGTAATTATTTACACTATTCATTTAATATGTCTTTAAATGCATCAAGAAAAAGGAAGAATTAAAATATAATCCTTTAAAACTTACCTAAAATGTTATATAGATCTATAAAATTATTTGTATGTATTAATTTATTAAAATTATAGAACTTTGAATATTTTTAAAATCATTTATTTTATTTTTCAATTAATTAAATAAATATTGAATTAGCATTAAGAAATCATTTAAGATAATTATTTAATCACTAAAAATTATAAATAAATTATCATAATTAATATATTTTTATTATTCAAAAATTTTCAATTAATATTCATTCACCACTTTATTTTTCCCTATGTTGACACAAAAGTGATATTTAAACCTAAGATGGTGACATTTAATAACATTATTTGATTTAAATATTATATAAGTCATTTTCATTGAAATTTGTCCATTAAAAAAATAAATAGTCCACCTAAGGTGATAAGGTTCAAATTCCCTTTATCTAGTAAGGATAAGGTTAAAAAATTATGACCCAATCATTAATTCTTAACCTAGATTAACTTGATTTACCCTTTTATCGAGGTGATAAATTTTACTATAGTTATTATTCATATTGACAAAAAATAAAAGGGGAATTTTTTCCAAATTTTAAGATCCTGATTCCAAATAAGGTAATTCATTTTTTAAGATTCAATTTCTCTAAGTTTAATTAATTAATTTAAAATCAAAATTCAAAATGCAATAAAAATTAGTTTTTTCATAAAAAATTATTTTCTGTATAAAAAAGTTTTTATATAAAATTCAATATTAATTGAATTATTAATAATGTAAGAGAACTAATTTTTGTTTTAAATAATTTTAAAACTAAATATAAATTTTTAAATCCTTGAAACAAAAAAAAAATTCATTAAAATCGGTATTTTTCACTATTCACTAAAAAAAGTTAATCTTTTCAGAAAAATCTGAAAATATCACCCTAAGATAATTTTGATATTATTATTTTAAAATGATATTATTTTATTAAATAAAATTTTTATAATTTCAAAAAAAATTATAATATTTTCAATAGAAATCATTTTTGAAGAAAATGTATTTATGGAGAATAAAATAACCTTAATGAAAATTGAGTACCTATTTCCTAAAAATTAATCAGTGTATTTGCATTAAACAGATACATTATATAAATTTCATAATTTTTTTAATACTATTTATAACTTCTAATTCAATGGATAAGTTATAATCTTCATATTTAAATAATAATATGATGTGGTTCATTTAATCTTGGTGTTGTGTATCTAATCAAACCTAATTTTTTTTCTTTTAAAACTATTGGGGTGTTGTATTTTATCCTGAGCTGTACACGGTTTGGTATCAACCATGGACTGCATATGTGTAAAAAACCATATAAAAATAAAAGAACTTAAAATACCCACTGCATGAGGTTAGTCACATTGTTTCTCTCAAAATAGTGAACCAGCTAAAAACTGACAAAAAATCCAAAAAATAAATAAAATTCCACTCAAAATTCTACCAAAAAATGAAAAAAAAATTATACACCAATAAATAAATAAAATATTATGGAAAATAAAATTTTGGGGTGTGACATAAAATGTTAATCATCAGTTTATAAATTAAAAATATTATTTTAAATGTATAATTTTACTTTTTAAATAAATATTTTATTAAGAAAAATGTTTTATAAATTTGTATTTCATTATCGTATCTTAAGGATGTCATAAAAGTCCAAATATTTTTTAAAAATGTATTTTCACTATTCACATAAAAATCAATTTTTCCAAAAAACCCAAAACTAATGTTAAGATAATATTATAATTAAGAATCTTAAAAAGGTCATATTTTCAAACTCAAATTATAAAATTTAGTAATTTAGCTTCAAAATGAGAATATAGTATAAAATGAAAAAATATTTTTATATGAAATGAATTTTTAAATATAATTATTCTTATTCAATTTTCATATAAATTACTAATTAAATTAGTGCTATTTTATTATTAATATCAAAAAAATATTTTATCATCATTTAACCATAATATATTTAGTTTCTTAAAATAAAAAATGAATTGTTCCTAAAAAGTAACTTTTTAGTAAAACACATTTTTAGGCATTAAATGATATTATTATTTATTTAGATAATTTAATTTTATTAATTAATTGGTATTAAAATTTCGCTTTATTTTTCTTTCTATATAGATTTCAAATTGGGGTCACTTATATTTATTACCCCCAATTCAACAACAACATTATAACAGTCTTATTTAATAATTTTAATATTATCTTCATAGAATATATCACGGTTCAATTTTAGTTTAGTGTTGTGTGTGGAATAATATATTCTATATCGTATTTATTTAAAGGATAATTACATATTGGGATCTTGGGGCCTAATATTATCCCCCCTAAAATAAATTATATCCTCACAATTTCAATTATTTCTTAATAAAGAAAATAGTGAAGGGTATCCATAAGATAAACCAGAATTAAGATATAATTTTAGATGATATATTAGCCACACTAACTTGGGTAATAAAATAAAACTCTTATATTACTTCATAATATTTATAACCCTAATATTGAGTTTTTTATAATCATTTGAGCTAAACATCCCTCATTATTAGGTATCATGACTCATAGATTATGTTTCCCTTAATAGCTCATAGTCAGTCTTTCACTAATATATGACCATATATAATATGATTCATCTATTTTGGTAATTATTATGAAGTATATTGAGATGAATGATTCATTTCCAAAATCATATCAAATTTATATAAAGAAAAAATTAATTATATTTATATGAAATACATTCCCATAAACTTCAACATGGGATACAATAATCAAATAACTCTAAGTTTTCTCTTTTTATTCAAAACCAAATAATTGGGGTTTTGATTTAGTGTTCTTAGAAAACTTATTGGATATAGTAGAGTTCCTAGAATCAAACTCCAATAATAAATCTAAAACTTCATAGTGTTAGATAAGTGTACCATAATTATCATGATCAACATTAGTTATTGTCATAAAATAGGCCTTTCCTTATTTTTATAATCTAAGAGGTTTTTAATAATAATCACCACTGTTAAACTTTTTATTAGGGAATTTAATTTCATAATTCCTAATTTCCCCAAATTTATGAAATTGAACTATTAGTGGTACCTTTGGTTGAACTTAATTTACATCAATAATGTTAACTAAAATCTACATTTTCCCCAAAAAAATAGTTGTTGTATTCTTTATTCTTTCACATAGAAAACATCTTCCGACACCTTTGATAAATTTCTTTGGTTGATTCTTCCCACATTATTGAAATGTTGGAAATATAATATTCTTTACTTCATCATCTTTGTCACTCAAACTTCCATGAGACACCATCCTTATTTTTTTGATGTGTTTGGTAATTCAACTATGTTCACATTGTTAATCAAAATTCAAGATAATTTTTTTGACATAATCACAATATTCCTTGATCTAATTATTATCCCATTAGGTTTATTGATGGTAAAAACTCTATATTTTCCATATAACCCATTATTAACTTAGTTCCATCATGTGGCACCCCAAATCAGAAGCTACTGGAAACCATGATCTATGATGGATTACCACTGGTCCATAGAAACTCCTCCCCATATACCAAAGTTCATCGACTGGAAATGTGGGTGTAAAGGGGTGTTAGTGTGGAGAATATACCCTTTGGTGATGATAAAGATAATGGTCCATACATAAAAAAATAGCAGCAGAAAGACCAAAACATAACACAAGTAATAAAACAATCTAGTAGAGGTATAAGAAAATATCAATGGAAATAAATACCATATACAAACATTACATTACATAACATGGTATACATAGAAATGAAAAAATAGGTCTCCCATGGTCAACCATTAGTATTTACATATATAAGGCATACTAAAAACTCAAAAGGAAACTCTTTCTAATGAAAAGGAACCACCATGGTCTATATTCCATCCATCCCATGTTAAGAATAACAACACAATCACTATAGTCCAGCTCTCGAGCTCGATCCCTTACCTAATCTAAGAGACATAATGTCTATATGTGTCTTGAGGGTCCCATGTAGGGTGTGATAATAGATCTCAGTAGGCCACCACTAATGTGTTCTTGTCTTATATCCATAATTATGTATGTTTATGCTGAATATAAATAAAATTCATAACATACACATTTAATATTTTACTAATTATACTTTTTCTCAATAGCCACAAGTGAATTTCTACCTTATTCAGCCAATATTGGTGTCTCTAATCACATGCCCCCAATTATATATATGGAATACATCATGTGTATGTATATATATAATTGTAGTGGTCAGGATCCACAAAATAAAGTCTAATGAATCCCCTAACAGAAAGAAACCCATGTGAACCCTCAGGCTCCACCTATAATCATGTCACTTGGAACCTCTTGTTAGCCATCATATAACTTGGAATCCAAATAGCACACCCAATCAAGTACCTGGTCCCTCAAACATTAACTAATAATATCATCATTGGCTCGAAGCCTGATGTCCTGAGACATAATGATATTACCCACCAATAATAATCATTGTCAATGCAACAATCGACGTCCAAAGGCCCGATAAAGTCTATACTCTTAAGTCCTGACCCAATGGTCTTAAGTATCATGGAAGGACATAGTTCCTAAATGATGGTCTCATCACTATAAAATGAGGGTCTATCTTCATCCACATGGATTTTTACAATAAAAACTCCCAAACTGTATTATGGTCAACATGGTTACCTATGCTGCATAGTTTATGGGGGCCTCTGCCCATATCGAGTGGTCAATACCACCTCATTTCAGTACTATCTATGTGAAAATGACCCCAATAGTGATTCATCCAACAAATGGTGAGTGGAAATCACAAAAAAACTTAATCCGCACATCCTGCACCACATGACCCTACAACCATGTCACTCAATCCTGATGCTCAACACCATCTCAAGTAATGAGAGCCACACTCACAACCTAACAAACTCATCACCTCAAAACAATGACCATGTTTCCTCAACCTGGTTATCAATATCAAACCATCTATATTTTTCCAAGCCCATCCTGGTGAACAACATCGCCTTATTCCAGGTGGTCAACAACACTTCAATCATTGGCCCATTCCTGTCATGTTCCCATGGAACTCATGCATAAAAATTAAATAATTTAATTTAATTTAATAAACAAACCAATCCTAAATTGTCCAGGTTGGTCCAAGCCCCTTAACTAGATTGACCATTTATAGTAAAGAAAGATCATTCCCATATCCATCTAACAACATCAACTAAATAATTTAAATACAATCAATTAATTAATTAGGGTATCCTCAAACAACCCCCATGTAATATATGAACAAACCCCCTTAAATACTCATAAAATTCAGGAGAAATATATAAACCACCAACCTTATATTGTAAGGAACCTTCTCATGTAATATCAGCCTCTAACTCAAGTTGAAATGATATAAATTGGGGTTTTAGATTAATCCCCTAAAAATAGGGAAAAAGTGATCACACATATTTAACATTCTGAATAGTGATATAAAAGAAGAATAGAGTAAAGAGGAATTGAGGACTTACCACTGTTCTTACAATGATACATATAGATCTCTAATTGGATATTGGATGGAGAATAACCCAAAGAACCTAAGAAAAGGGGAGAGGCTTTTTATGAGAGCTCTATGGGTTCTCTTATTTCTATACATGAAGGGAAAAAATAAGGGTGTTTGGGCCCCCTATATCTCTTTTAAAAAACAAATACCATACATTACAAGTCATTTATTTATTTACACATTGTGAATTAGGTTTATACTGTGTAAACCAATTAAATTTCATGTATTTATCGGGTATACCCATGTGCCTTCAAACCATGTTTCACGTCATGAAAACTACTTACACGACTAGTAAGTTTTACACGATGTGTATTTATGTCTTGAGTTTTTTTCAACAGAATAGGATATATGACCTTAATCTGATGTCTTTTAGAACTCATGAGAACTCAACCAAAACAAAGACCATGCCTGAAACAACACCTTGATTCAAAAAAACTCTTACAAATAGGTTCTGAAGTTTAACATAAGAGTTGGTCCAACCACTAACTCAAAAGTCCAAAATTACATAAAAACCCATTCAAAAAAACATGGAAAATTACAATCTATCAACCTTATAATTACTCATACCTAAGCTATAAATATTTATTAAGAGATGGTACCAAACATAACCATCTCAATCACATCAACCCGGTCCATCCAGGTTATAAGTTACAGTTAATTCCTCTTGTGGAACTCCCTACCTTATAAATTAACTATGCAGTCTCTTCCTAACCCCAAAAACATTCAGATAGTCCACTGACAATCCCTGGACTCAAAATTCCTCCCATGACACATCATCATCCTTTCACCTCATCAGGTTCTCAATTTTTTCATGTGTCACATCTTAAACCAAACATGTTCCGTATCTCATCAAATTCCCACTAATACCTATTCCATCCATGTAACTCATCAAATCATGCATCCAATTAGATTCCCAAGATAATATATCTCAATAGAGGCTCAAAATAATCCTTCATCATAAATACATGTGCATGACCATAAAAATCCTAATGCATGCATCATATATATATATATATATATCATGCATCATAACTGATGCCAACCTACTAACCATCACCTGGTTAGCCCAAGACTAATATTTTTTCACCTCGTTCAGCAAAACTGGCTGAATCCTAAAACAAAGAACGAACCTGATCATTACTATAATCATGGAATACCTATAACTATAATCATATTCCTAGCCTACTCTACACCAAGAATATCAATGGCATGGACCTAGCCTAAATCCAATCTACCTAAGGCATGGCCTTCCTATGGAGCTGCACCATCTACTAGATACTAACTCAACTGTTGGGTCTCACTATCTCTTCTATGACCTCCACATGCAGTTGAATCCAAATTACCATCACCTAGTACCACTCCTAGTCCAACCTCAGATCTATGAGTCTACCCCAGTCCCTGGCTCTCAGCTACCTATGTATGATTTGTTTAGAACCTCTCTAGATAGATCATATAGATGCACACTTGACACTCATTTGGAACCCAATCACACTGGGTCCGAACATGTATCGGCTACCCACACTGGAAGCATACAACTAAAGTCCCACTCCTCAACATTCTTCCTGAGTCTCTAGCCTAGATTCCATACTGAAACTCGTCACAGACCGGCTAAATTATACCTAAAACATCATCACTCATCTCACCTAACACTACCACCTAGATTGAATAGTACAATCCCATTAGGTTAACTTAGGCTATCAACGATTTATTTATTACCTAAGAGAAAGAAATCAACCTGAATATATTCACCTTCACCCTGATGGCATGCCTTAAACCATCCTCAATGCATCACACTATAGTGATGTCATCTCCCACCATGGTAGGTGAAAATTGCAACAATTCTATGAAACTCACTGCATAATCCATGAAAAAATTATCCCCTATCAGAGATTCATGAACTCACAGGCTTGTTCCACCCTTAAAATATTTGGAAATAAGTTCTCATAGAACCTAGACTTGAAATCCTTTCAGGACAGTCCTTTGTGTCATCCCACTTATACCTACATATCCCACTAGTGTTTTTTCTATCCTAGGAGCATGTACATCACTATATTAACCCTCCAACATAGGGGTGTCTCGAGGTAGTCAAAGATAGTTTGGACTAACTCGATCTAGTTCTATTCCACCTTCGGTCTACCCTCATCCTAAAATAGTTGTGGGTACCTGGACTAGAACTCAAAATTCATGTATTCCATAAATGGATCAGCTTTATGAGCTCCTCTATTGATACTCTTTATAACATCATTGTTGTTTAAATACCTATATGTAAGACTATACCAATGAATCATGATCATCTTGACCCTCTAGGGCCTCATCCCATTCACATTCATGCAACACTATATCACCTACCTCCTAACGCTCCACTGGAAATAATTTAGGTGGAATCCCACTAAATACCAATATAATGGTCAAAAATACATAACATAATCAATTTATTATAGAAAAGTAAACATGTAATAGGCAGCACATCTTACCACCATTACACTCCCCTAATGCACCATGTCACATGAAATCTGGCCACATGGCCCCTTACCTACCCATATCAGGGCCAGGTATCATGTATCATCCAGCCTCATGGTCCCCTGCCTACCCACATAAGAGTTAGGAATCACATAAAACCAAGTCTCATGGCCCTTTTACATCCCATAACAGGGTTAATAATCACATATAATCCATGTTAGCTCAGTATAATTCCACCAAAGAGGCTATATCAGAAAAAAAATGTTTAGCTTCCTTATTGATAATTTAAATAGATCACCCCTTATCATAATCCCTTTCTACTCAACTCTTATACAATACCATCTATATCACATGCTTATAGAATCACATAAAAATATCAATGGAACCATATGCCTGGGTTGGCTGAGTATAATTCCACCAAAAGAGGCTAAGCAGGAAAACACTTTTAGATTCTTTATTGACACTTTAAACAGCCCAACCCCTCTTAGCACATTCTGGGTTCCTAATGAAAATCACAAGGAAGTATACATCATATGATCCTATGTTCCTATAATGATTCATGATTAAACATCCCTTTCCATATCGTACCATGGGTCAAAATCCAAATAATAAGTAATCATCACACCCAAGTGTTCCACCTAAGGTGGAAATTAAATAAACCATAAAAAGAGAAAAACATAACATCAATTTTCCACCCCTAAAAAATTGACCTGTCCCCTATTTATGGGGATAAATGAACAAAAACACAAGATCTATACCCATTTCTAACAACATACTAATCTTTGATCTACCATAGCTCAAAATAGTAATACCATCTAAAAAGAAATGATATGATATCATCTGTAACCTAGAGAATATGATTACCATTTAATAGAAACGTCTTGTGAAGATTCTAGAAAACGCCAATAAGAACCCACTCTGATACCATTTTATCACTCTGACTCAGGTGCCACTTAAAAACTATGCTCCAGGCATATTACCACTAGGACATAGGCATTCATCCCCATATTACAAAGGTTGTCGACTAACAATGAGGGTGTAAAGGGGTGATAGTGGGCAGACTATACCCTCATGTGGTGATAAAGATAATGGTAAATACATAAAAATAGAAGCAAAAAGACCAAGACATATGATAAAAAATAACACAATCTATTAGAATCATTGGTAAACAAGAGCGGAAAGAAATATCATATATAGACAACACATACCATAATAGATCATATATATAAATAAACAAATAGGGTCTCTCATGGCAGAAAATCAGTATGTACATATATAAAGCATGCTAAAAACTCAATAAGAAACTCATGATATTCAAAGGAACCTCCATGGTCCATATTCCATCCATCCCATGTTAATAATCATAACACAATCACTAAGTTCTAGCTCCCGAGATCTGTCCCTTACCAGATCTTAGAGACATAAACTCTATACATGTCTTGAGGGGACTATGTAGGGTGTGAGAATAAATCTAAGTAAGAAACCACCAAATTATTCCTCTATTAAATCCATAATTATTCATTTTTATATTGAATATAAATAAAAGTCAAAATACACACATTTAATATTTTACCAGCTCCACCTTTTCTCAACTGCCACAAGTGAGATTTTTACCTTCTTCAGCAAACTCATGTATCTCTGATCACATGCCCCCAATTTTATATAAGGGATAAATCATGTTTCTATATATATATATATATATATAATTTTATTGGTGAAGATCAAGGTATTGAAGACCAAATCATCCCTTAATAAAAAAGCAACCATGGTGACCCCTTGGGTTCCACCATTAATAATGTCACCAGAACCTTATACCAACCATCATATAACCTTGTGTCTAGATGTAACACCCAATTTATTCCATAGTCCCCCAATCCTTACCTTCTAATATCAATATCATCTTGAATTCTAATGACCTGAGGCACATCAATGTGTACCCTCCAATAATAATCAGCATCGCCTCAACTGACAATATCCTGAGTCATGGAGATTTCCATCCTCCCAAGTCATGTCCTGATGGCCTCAAGTATCATGGAACACCTCATCTACCAAATGATGGTCTCATAACCATAATCTGATGGTCCATAACCATCCATGTGTCTTTCTATGGTGATCACCCCCAAAAATGTCTAGTGGTCAACACTATTACATAATCTGTATAGTCTATGGGGTATTCCACCCACATCAGGTGGTCAACACCACATCATATGTATACTATCTATGTTCACACAGCTCCAATGGTAAGTTATCCAATAAATAGTGAGTGGAAATCACCAAAAATCCTAATTCACATCTTTTAAAACCTCATTACCCTACAATCGTCTAGCTTAATCCTTTTGTTCAACAGCATCTCGAGTCCTTAGAGCCATTACCCCAACCTGATGACCTTGTCACCTCCACCCGATGGTCATGTCCCCTCAACCTAGTGATCAGAATCACCCATGTATTATGGGACAATCCCATCCTAATGAACAACATCACCATTTTCCAGGTGGTTAACACCACCTCAATCCTTGATCCATGCCTATTGTGTTCCCATGGAAATCATGCATTTAATTTAAACAATTCAATTTAATTTAATAAATATACTCGACCTAAACTTCCATGGTTGATACATTCCCCTTAACAATATTGAAAATTTATAGTGGGTCTAGAGAATTCCCATAGGCATCTCACATAATCAACTGAATAATTTAAACACAAGCAATTAATTAATTAGTGTCTCCCTCAGACAACCCCCATGTATATATAAATGCACCCCCCCCCCCCCACACACTTGAAAAATGAAGAAGATATCTAGGAACCACATAAATTATACTAATAAGAACTCACTCTTCTAATATTATCCTCTAACTCAAGAATAAATGATAGAAATTGGGGTTTTAGATGAACACTGTAAAAATAAAAAAAAAATATCTTGCACCATTTTAACATCCTATATGGAGAGATAAAATAAGAAGAGAGCATAAATGAATAAAGGACTTACCATTATGCTTCCAACAAGTCATAAAGGTCTCATATTAGATATAGTATATTGAATAACCCAAAGAACCTATTATAGGGTAGAGTCACACTACAAGACCTCCATGATCACTCCTACCTCTATGTGTGAAGGGGAAAAGAAATAAGGTGGGTCGAACCCCTTGTGGCTCTTTTGAGAAAACACTACCAACACATTACATGGTTTTAATTATTTGCGTGTCATGTAATATTTTCACAATTTTAAAAAAAATTACACATCTTGTATTTCTAATGTAGACCCTTGAGCCTTCACATTATTTTAAACATCCTAAAAATTACTTACATCGAATGTATTTTTGGCTGGAGCTATTTTCAATATCCCAATCCCTCTAACCTTCCTCCGATTTTTTCTGAATGCTAGGGACCTCTACCAAACCATATACCATGCTCTAAAACAACACCTTGGTTTAAAAAACTCTTGGAAATAGGTTCTAAAGCTTAAAATAAGATTTGGTTTGACCACTAACTCAAAAGTTCAAAATTACCCAAAAAAAGACCCATTCAAAAAATCCAGGAGGTTATACTTCAAGATTTATCCATTACTAAAAATAATGGTTGAACATGATTGGTTAATAATTAAAATCATGTGAAAATTATTATAAGATAAATTAAACATCAAAATATCTTACTCTTTTTTATAATTCTATTATCATATAGTTTTTTAGTCCTAAATTACTCTTAGTACAACCTAGGTTGTATTATGTTGGGTTCTCTCACAATTATTATCATAATTACCCCACTGTATTTTAGAAATAAATCCTTAATAATTGTTCATAAATATAATGGGAATTAATCATAGAATATCCCTTGGAAGTATCAAACTAGGTGTGTAGTTAGGCCTCTTCATCATGCACTGATTGAAGATCAAGTTATTACCCAACCATCCATTTTAGGGTTATTTCCCCTTGGTGCATCTTTTTCAGATCCTGCATCCAATTGTTTGTATCTAGATAGGGATGTAATTTCTAGGAAATTACACAATATCTACTTTACTAAAATTTTGGGATGTTATACTATACTTATAATTATCTCTATATTTTATCATAGGGTTATGTTCTCTAATATTTTTTCATAAATGTGGTTCTTAAGGTTTCTACTAAGCATGGTCTGGTACTAGCTATAACAACCCTGACTCCAATAACCTGGATTCGATGGTTATTTTATTTCATTCGTACAAGAGAAAATAGATTTAATCCCCTGAGATCTAATATTTTAGTAGTCTTATGTGACTAGATACATACATGTGTCTTGAATTACATTCAAAAATATGAAATAAAATGTAAATTCTAATGAAAAATTTATTATTTATTCTATTATAACCTTAAAATCGGTCAAATTTCACTACTATGTACATTGGGGATAAGAAATACAATAAAGGAGAGAGATCATATTATCAGTAATGGAATGTATAAAAAGGGATATTTCATTGAATGAATAAATCATGGATAATATGGAAGAGATAAAAAATAATAAAATGTGATATATAACTAATATCATGAAAGTGGAATAGATCCATGGTTAGTATATCAATATAAATAATAATAAAGAAATAAATAACAGGTTTTGTAGTTATAGAATGCATAATTTAACACATCATAATATTACCATAAAGTTCTCATGAAAATATATCATAGATAAATATGTATGACATATACCAAATACTCAAATTAGATTTTCTCACGAGACCTACTGATGCATTAAGGGGTTATTTAATATTGAGCCCCACTAATCACTTATTAAGTCCAATGCATTCACAATATGAAAAAAAAAATTATAAAAATACAATGTATAATTAACTTTCCTTAGTAATCAATAAACATATGTTTTCAAATAAAAATATAAGGGATTCAATACTTTCCCTGGTTAATAATCTTGATAACATGAATGCAAATCCATCTAGAAATAGGGTGGATGTTATTATCAAAGTATATCCAATATGGGAAATAAATGGGTTTCATGAAAACATACATAAAACATCACCAAAATAAGTCATCTAGAGAAATAATATTGATGATATCATAAGAACACATCCCAAGTTCAATATAAAGAACATCAAATTATTATGAAATAGATGAAAACACCTTAAAATTATTTGATAAATAATTTTGAAGAACAAGAAGAAATATCCCTTTTTGAAATTCTAGAAATATATTTAAAAATTTTTATTATTAAAATGAGATAATTTGAGCTTGATAAAACATTTTAAAAATTGAACTTTAAAACCAAAAATGTTTATCAGAAAATAATTTTTTAAAAATAAATGATTTTTAAAACTTTCTTTAAGAAGAAATAAAAATATTTAATACTTATTTCTTAAAGGCACAAGCCTCCAACATCCATTGTAAATTCAATAATTACTTTTTAAAATAGAACTTTTATTATTGAAAAATATAAAAAGATACTTTTATTTTAAAAATAATTAATAATTAAAATCATTTGGAAACCCATTTAAAAACATATAAATTAGTGTTTGTAAAGAATAATTCCCATAATGGTTAAATAATGTATTCACATGGAAAATGTCAAAATGGATGATTTTTTTAAAATAATACAATTGAAAACCCAGAAAAAATTCTTTTAAAAACATTATAATGAATGAAAAATATAATATAACAAACTTAATAAATTATTTAATACTATATAAGGACATCCATAAAATGAATATAGATATAAGTGAGGAATATCCATAACTTTAAATAATATATGGGATCCGTTTCACAGACAATCATAAAATTGGGTAAATTATTTAAAAATGGAAATGAAATTGAGAGAGTACATGTAAAACCTAAATAATAAATAAAGGTAAATAAAATGGTTGGGTTCTTATAAATAAATATCATAAAAATTTTCCTGATGTAAATTCATTCATAACATTCCATTTGAAAAAATATTGGAAAGAAAAACTAACAGCTTTAGTAACACTTGAATCGATATCTCTTAAATATAAAACATAAGATTTATTTTTAAATACCATTAATTTCATTAATTTATGATAACCCACAAAGAGTATTATATACACCACACAAAATAAAACAAGTTTTGGATATAGAATAATTCTCAAAGAATAAAAAGTGTGATGAAAAATCCCTTAATTTAATTATCTTCTTCCAAAAAGATATTTAACCTTGTTTATAATAAAAATAAATATAATAAGTACCTATTTCAAAATTTATTCATAACTATAACCCTTTTTAATCCCTTTTTAATCATTTATTATACATTCATTTAATATTTATCTCTTATTTTCATTATAGGATATTGTAATTCTGATTGATTCGCACATGTATTGTAATAGTGATGTCAAACCAAATTATTTGATAAAAATTTCACCGCTAAAAGATTATAAAATATTTTTAGATAAATTTTTTCAATAATTTATACATTCCCAAGTTCATTTTATAAGAACCATGGGAAAGTTTTGAGATAATGAAATCCATGATGAGCTAGTTTCACGGAATCTACCGATAACACTAAATTGTTTTATAATTATTGTAAATTTAAATTTCATACCTTAAGAACCATATTAAAGATATAAATGACTAATTTATATTTTATATAACCGTGAAATATTTTTTATAACCATACATGTAGGGATTTTTTTTTGAAAAAGGGAACATGTCGCTCATGGAGGGTTTAGTTCGTACGAACACATGGATGAAATTTTCATTTCCCATAGAATAGAAGGAAGGTAAAAATTGATTTATATATTAAGAATATTAATAATTTTTTAAATATAATATTTAATTAATAAATACTAATTTTGAACTACCATTGTAATGTGTTAAAGGAAAATGAAACATGTCACTTAGAGGAGGTTGTAGTCTGCACCTAAGCACGAACAGTATTTTTGTTTTTCAAAGGAAAAAAAGGGAAAATGTGGGTAATATTTATTCTATGAACATAAAAAATATTATTATTTTGATAATATTGTATTCCTAATTTTTAATTGTTAATATAGTTTTAAAAGATAAAGATAGATAAGGAAAATATTAGAGAATAATTAGTACTTATATTGAGGATTTGAACATTCTCTTAAAGCACTTCTAGAAAATGAAGGATTTAGATGAAATTATTATGAAAATAGGATTAAGTACATGTAATAAGATTCTATGAGAACTAAAAGGGGAATATTTCATGGTAACTTCTAAATTTTAGAGTTTATTTGAAATGGTTGTGGAAGGCCCCTATTATAAGTGAAGAGAATGACATTTTTATAAATATAACCTCTTAATATAAAAGGAACACATATTTCACATTGAAACTAAATTAAAAAGTATATAAAAATAGATATGAGATAATTTTTGGTCAATAAAAATCTCAAAAACTCATTTGGATGCATTTTTTAACATGTTTTATCTCTTTTACACTTGGTTAAACTCTTTTTACCTTAATTTACCTTTACCATGATAACTACATTTTTAACCTCATTAACTAATTTTTATGAATAAAAATGAAAATTAACTTATTTAATAATTTGGAAATTATTATTTCAAAAATGGAAACTATTTTATCCAATAAATTTTCTATAGTTGAGAAAAATTAACTTTAATATTAGTTCCCATAACTCATAAAAGTCATTTTTTAAAATAAAGTATATTTTTAAGCGTAAAAATTAGTTTTAGGATAAAATTATCAATGTTTTTGATTTTAATAATATAAATTAGTTTATTATTAAAAAATAAGAATTATTTTTATTAAAAATAAATCCAAAACCGAAATCCACCGTGATAATATTTAATTAATAGAAAAGACTGAATGCGACTTTTATTGGAAAAATATTACTTAGGTTCCCAAATGTACATCATTAGTTTCTAAATTAAAAATAAAATTTAAATGTATAATTTTACTTATTAAATTAATATTTTATTGTGAAAAATTCTTCATAAATTTTTATTTCACCCTTATATCCTAATGATATCATAAAATTACTAGTATTTGTAAAAACATACTTTCACTATTCAATTAAAAATCTATATTTCTAGAAAAATACCAAAAAATAATATTAAGCTAATATTGATATGTTGAATCCAATGATTAATTTAATTTTTTAAAATTAAAATTCTAAAATATAGGAATTTAACTTTTCAATGAAAATATAAAATTAAAAGAAAAATTATTTCTATAGGAAAATGACTTTTTAAATATTAATTATTCTTATCTTATATTCCTATAAATTACTAATTAAATTATTTTAAATATATTTTTCATATCAAAAATATATTTTATCATAATTTAACTCTAATATATTTAGTTTCTTAGAATTTTTAAAAAATAATAACCCTTAAAAATGGAATATTTTGTAAAACACATTTTTATAAATAAAATGATCTTATTAGTTATTTAGATAATTAAAGTTTATTAGTGATTTAGTATTAAAATTTTCTATTACTTTTTATTTTTACATATATTTCAAAATATTGTTACATATATTTATACTCTCCACTTCAATGGATATATTTTAAAGGACTCATTTAATACTTATAATTTTTTCTTCATAAAACGTATTACAATTTCATTTTAATTCGATGTTGTCTATGAAACAAGATATTCAACATAGTTTTCATTTAATATAGAATTACATGTTAGAATATTAGGGTGTTTAAATTTATTACCTTTTTGTTTACCCTTATTTAGAATCTAATATCACCCTTTCTAATGTTTTTCACAAGATATGAAGGATAGTGTTATGTTTATTGTATCAAATAGGATATCAGGAGAGAAAAATATTTGTGGGAGATGTTGAAAATGATTTAAAAAAAGGTTTTTATGTATCTAGTCTCCAAATACACTAAAAATTTAGGTTCTTGGTTGTGATTTATTGTTATATTTATAGAATAATCATATAAAATGATTTATTATATATAGATTATTAGTTTGGGTCTCTTAATTCCCACTAAATGAAATTATATTTATTTCTTAATACAAAATCTTTTGTTTCCTAGAAATATATTTTGGAGAAAATATATTTTTGATAGGATAGTGAGAGTATTTTTGGACTTATATATTTTTTAATTTAAAAAATAAAATATTGAACCAGTTAGATTCAAAGTAAAAGTCTATTTATAAAAGATTTTAGGGTGTTTTGATGTATAAAGTTAATCGAAAGAGTTACATTTTGTTACCAAAGTGATCTTAAATGAAAAGAATCAATGTAAATGATTTATGATGACAATAATGAATATAAAAAGAGTTCTATATAGAAAACATAAGCTATTGACATTATAACATTGGATTTTGTGGTGTAAAGATGTTTGAATATATTATTAAAAGAGTTGAACGTGAGGGTTTTGATTACTAGTATCACCATTATTCAAACACACTTTATTAATATATACTAATAAATTAAATTTTTAGTTGGAGGTTTTATTAAATGGTCACATAAAGATGTGGTAGGTATTATACAGATTTGTAATGAGTCTAGAAAAACACTAAAAGTGAAACAAGCAGAGGACATCTCTAATGGTCCGTCATATTTGATATGATTATATGGGTTCTTATCTATATTTTTGTTAGTATTGTTGAAGGATCTTAAGAATATAAAATATATCATGTTATAAAAAAATCATTATCCACTTTATCATCCATTCAAGTTTGGTGCATATATTCATGTTAGTTATACATGGATTGTCATGCACTATTTCTATTATATGCTATGTGTGCATGTTTTATATTTAATCTCTATATCTATGGTTTTAAATATACCTAGCATGGGATCCAATATAATTTGATAATTTTCTTCTACCAACCTTGAGGCTATTCTAATAAGGAAATCATTGGGTAAGTTTTTAATCAAGTTACTTGTCATGGATTAACCATGATGGGATTTTTCCTCTTATATGATGATTATCTCATATAGAAAATTAATTGAGAAAGACTATAGATGTATATTACCACACCAATATAATGTAAATAATATGTACTTATCTATTTGGATGGGGGAATGTTTTATGTTCATCCACTATGGTGAATCACATGTGATGTGTTTATCTATATTGTCATTCTATACATAGAGAATGGAGGATATATGAGTTGAATATATAGGATTGATATACTCCATGTCACAAAGTCAATCAATGACTTGGAAAAAGCGATTATATGATCATTTATACGTGTATATGGTATAGTTTTTGAACATAGGTAGAGATATATCTGTGTTTAATAGATATTAGACCAAATCCATTTATTTCGATTATTTTCTAAAGGTCTCACTTTTCTTACATTTATAAAATAGAGAATTCATAACTATTTTCAATATTATGGCATTTATGGTCCCAGGTCCTTTGGATAAATTAGAGGGGGAGGGGTGAATTAGTGATATCTTTTATTTTATAATTAGTTCTCTTTTTTAACCCAGCCTCTTGAACCTATTAAAGTTATTGATCCACTCATTTATTTTTCACAAACTAATTTATATATGTAGTAATAAAAAAATAGAATCATGTAGTATTTACAATGTTTGACTAAAAAGGACTACTCCTTTCCATATTGGTTATTCCCCCCAATATGGATTCTCCACTATCTCCAATCATCGTCTTACAACACAAATTCCAATTTTCTCTCTACACGTCCACTATAGCCTTGGGTTGGTCACACCCCCAAACTCAAATGGTTATTCCCCCTAATCACTCATATTCTTAAATGGTGTTGATCCATAGTTATAAATATCTATTTCGTTTTGGATTCTTCTAAACCACTTGAAAGTATGATCTTCCTCCATGAGCCTACAGGATCAAGTTTTCTCTTGTAATCAATCAAGAACAGTAGAAGTAGTGCTAGTCTCAAAACTTTTACTAGATCAAGTGTGACGTGAACCTTCCTCAACATCATAAATACTCAAGTGCATAGCATATAAATTTCTTCTTCAATGGCACCTAAATTCATATATTTTCCTCTCCATTATGCATATGTGTATTGGGTTCTCAATACTCCCTTACATTGTGTATGAATGTTCTCCAAATATTTATTCTATAGATATTCTTCACTTACCAACACATTTATATATATAAAAAAAATATTTCTCATACCTAGTTTCCATTCATATTTAGAAACTCCTTTATCGTCGGTAGTATGCTTGATCTTCCTTTAGATCTTTTTCAAATTTTTGATCAAATATTCCACTTGAATATTCAAATAACTTGGGTATTTAACTCTTTTAAATCCTCTATAAAATTAACTAATTTAAAATCATTTGAAATATCTACATGCATGGAATCATGTGTCTCTACCACATGGATCTTCCTATTAGTAGGTGCGGATCTTATCCTAGTTTTTCTTCAAAATTGTAGACATATCAAATTCATTAAGTCTTGTAGTATTTCACATAAATTTTATTCTCAACTAAAGTTTTATTCTTATAATAAAAGATTTAAACTCATTATAAATGTATTATAAGAAAAATTAAATTCAAAATCAAAGTATTATTCCCATTAAAAATTTATTATGATAAATATTGGCATTCAATATCAAATTCTTATGCTTAGAAACAAATTCATATGATAAAGATTTATATTCAAGGACATTACTGATTTTTTATCACAACTCTAAATTATAGACTTCCTTCTCCAAAGAAACTCTATCCATTCTCAAAATAACTCATTTTCTCATCCAATATGATGTAGATAGTTTTCTTTCTTTAACCAACAGTTTTCATGAACTCATTTTAATATTAAAACAACAATAATCACATTTAAGGCTGCTACTTTGAAGCTATATAGACAAGGTCTTCAAGAAGCAGTGCCACATCCCATTTTCCATTTTACCATGGCAACAAATCACACAAACTATAGACTTGGATGATTTATCAAACATTTAATCCAATTATAACTCATGTATTCTTAATGATATTTCAAGAATCATCACCTCGATCAAAACACACATATTGATATATTGATAAAAGGTGAAAATAAAAACCTCTTGGTCACAACAATATCCCCCTTTGTAATTGTTGTAAATATCCCCACACATTTCTATATTAAATATTTGTGATTATTTATTTCTCCACATTTTTAAAAATCAAATGAAAAGGTTCAATGTGGTTTTTCTCACTATATCAAGACAAACTCTTCCCCTACCTCAAAAATAATCTTAAACTACTAAGTAGGGAAGGATGATATCACATATTTTTTCTTATTAAAGAGGCTTTTGATAGTTCACTCTAAGTTTACTTGGGATTAACAAGTGTAAAAAATGATAGATTTAACCAGGGTTCTCAATGTTGTCTAGAAACAATAATCAATAATATCATTTTAGAGGCTTCTCATACTATATTTATCATGAAAATAATTTTATTCTACATATACTTGAACAAACACATCAATAAGTTCAAATGAAAATCATAAAACCCACCCTTTGTCTCATAATTTAATCAAAAACACTCCCATTTAACAAGTTCATTTATTAAAATCATAATTAATTGATGTTAGGGTGATTATTATACCTCATACTCTATATTTACATAGCTGGTGTAAACTTTTTATCTTTATATCTAAATATTTCTCCCCCTAAATGGATTTACTCATTCTTCTAGTTCATGGTAGTTGAAACACCAAGATTCCAACCTTTTATTATTTCTAAGAATGACATCCCTATACTTCTCCTTCAATCCCTTGTAAGTTAGCATTGATATACAATAATAAAAGGGAATAAGTAGGGACCTCTTAGTTCCCCAAATTCAACATTATGGTTGATATTTATTTCTTATCCATTTATTTCTTATAATATTAACAATTTTAATTCTGTTAGAATACACAAAAAGTTTTTTTCTCTTTAATTATTTTTGAGAAAGTAATATTTTCATAAAATATTTTAAACCTTGCCCAGAATTATCATAATTTTCACTTGATTTTCCTTAAACCTTCAGAACTAAATATATGGACAGTATCTCATGAATTCCAACATCTTCATGTGTATCCACTTGTTTAAATTTATCTTTAACATTCATCTATTATTTCACCAATACCTTTTCCAAATCTAACTGCTCAATTTAGATTTCCAATCATTTTCTCTTGAAATGCTATTATTTTTTATGTTCCTTGAATTTTCTATAGAAAATATTATTTTTTCATGAATCATGTTATTTGTATTTCAAAATATACTTCCTTTTCACAACATAGGTAGTCTCACCTAGTATTATAATCATGCACTCCTCAACCTTGTGACCATCTAATATATATATTCCACCCATTTCTTATTAACAACCAACCCTATTTTGTTTGGACATTTTTTATTCAGATCTGTTCAGAACATTCTTTTTCTTAAAAATTTTCCTCACTTTCCCACCAAATATCCTCCTTTGTTCTTTTATATTACCTAATAAATAAATTTTATTCCATTAATACTAGGATTTTTGTTCATAACCAACACAGAACCAGTAATAACCTATGAAATTTAATCTTCCATTTTGATATGAAATTTTTTCCATAATTTCCATGTTGTTATTATACTGTAAATAGATGATTAATTTTTCAAAAGGGTTGTGGAATAATGGTCTTATTATTACCTTAATTTGATGTAGAATATTTCCCCTAAATTTTCTTAACCCAAAAATTTAATGGTTTGTTTTTTAAATATTCATTATTAGATAACATAGGTATTTTTTTAGATGATAAAATGTGTATTTACCTTTATTAATTGAACTCGTATTCTCATTGATCTATGAAGATTCCCTATTTACATAAATATCCTTATTGAATTATTTTATAATCTTTTTAAACTCATGTTATACTATGAGACATGTGGATTGTGTCTCAACTTATTTTTTTTCCTTTGTAATCAGTTCTTCCTTGAGATCTATGATAATATTTTCTTTTTTAGCTTCTTTAGGATTGTGCTTCTTGATCTCATCAGTTTATTTCATATAATATTCCTTATCAACATCCAAATTTTTTCTTTCTCACTATTCTCCTTTTTTTTCTTCAGGTATTGTATCTATCCCATATATAATTATAATTTTTTTTTCTACTCCACTGAATTTTTTCCCTTTATTATATATCATCATCACTGTTTAATGAATCTTATCATTTCTCAACCTGAGAAAATAGAGTGAATTAATTGTCTAATTCATTATATGATTCATAATTCTCTTTATCTACCATAAATATATTTATTTTTCTTCTTAACCTCTTCTTATTTTTTAGTTTTTTTGTCTTCTCTCCATCCTCATCTAATTCAGATTATTCATCCTACTTCTTTAGAAAATACTTTACAATATGACCAAAATCATTACAATTATAACATTTAGGTAGATTATTACCTTTTCATTTTCATTTACGCTTCATGAATATCTTTTATATAAGAGAAACAACTTGGATTAAGTCTTTTTCATCCTCACTATATGAGTCTTCAAATTTTATAGCCTATTTTTCCTTGACATTTTAATTTCTCCTGGATTCAAAATCCATTATATATTTTTCTTTTCTTTTGAAATCATGTTTTATTATCACATCATAAGATATGAGAATATTTTATAGCTTAGAAATTGTGAATTATTATCTTTTATCTAGGGATAATATATTCTAATTAAACTGATCTAGAAAATTCTTCATTGATTTTTTGAAAATGAGGGAACCCTCTATATTTTCACCAAACCCATAGATGTTTCTCATTATTTCATTTACATGAGTGAAATATCTATCAATATCTTCATCATCAATAATTTTATTTACATCAAATTGACTTCAACAAACATGAGATGTGGATTCTTTGATGAAGTCCATATTAATTTCATTCCACATCCACATAAGAATAGGTAGAGGTTTCTTGAACCCTCTAGGATGTTGTCTCTCTCCCTTAACTTATTAAAAAAGTAGGAAAATTGAAACATAATTAGAAATTTCCCAGTTCATATTATCCTAAAAAATGTTTCTTCTAATCTCTATACATTTTCGTATGATTATGGTGTATAATGAAATTTGATCTATTAGCATCATCCAATAGTTACCTTTTTAGATTAGGTATTTATAGAAAACATATCCTATTTCTAAATTTCATAGCACCATATTCACAAAAAAATCCTTACAATTTTCCATCATTGATAGATTTAATTTTATTATGAAAATCCTCATCATAATATTGATATCTTTTTATCTTTTCCAATAAAGTTTGTTTTTCAGTAATTTGAAAAAGGAGTGGTGTCTCCCCTTTCATAATAATTCTGAAATCCATCTTTACTAAATCCATGGACATAGGATCTACCTAGATCATCATTTAGGTCAGAACTCCATGATCTTTCATGCTTAATGCATCTGCTAACTTATTTTTTTCATTGGTGGTAGTGTATTAATAAATGCTAGTTATTTAGTAACTAAATCCATCATCTTTGCCTCACGTTGAGTTATTTCTATGTAAATGTGTATTTCAAACTCTTTTTCTCTGTATATATCTCACATATTTTACCATAGATATATTGTCTCCATATCGTACATGAAAAGAACATGACTACTAACTAAATATCATGAGTTGGAAAAAAAAATTCATGATTATTCAATTTCCTTGATTCATTTGTAATAAAATTATCATTTTTCATAAGGAAACAACCCAGTCCTTTCTTTGATGCATCATGGTATATCACAAACCCATCATTTCCTAATGGTAAAGTCAAAATTAGAGTATTAACCAATATTCTCATCAATTCTTCAAAACATTTTTCACATTATTTTGTCCATACAAACCTAACCCCTTTATGTGTGAGATTGTTTAATGTGTTATCTAATCTAGTAAAATTATGAATGAAATGCTGATAATAACCATCTAAACCAACGAAACTACATACCTCAGTTATGTTTTTTGGTGTAGGCCATTATTGTAGTGTATTTATCTTTACAAGATCAAAAGATATTTCATCCTTATAGACAATATGGCCAAGAAAACAAATTTTATAAATCCATAATTCACAATTTTTAAATTTACCATATAATTATTTCCTCCTTGGATTCTCAATAATGATCTAAAAGTTATTATCATAGTCTTCATAGGTTTTAGAATATACCCGAATATCATCAATGAATACCACCACAAAATCATCAAGATATTCCTTGAATATTATGTTCATCATATCCATAAAAATTGAGGGCTCATTATTCAATCCAAATAGAATTACTATAAACTCGTAATGTTCATACCTCTTCTAAAAAGTTATCTTTGTAATGTCTTCCTTCTTTACTCATAATTGATGATATCCATAATGAAGGTCAATCTTGGAAAAATATTGGGATCTATGAAGTTGATAAAATAAATCATCAATGTGAGGTAGATTATACTTATTATTTATCATAATTTCATTTATTTCTATATAATTAATGCATAGACTCTTGGATCCATCTTTCTTCTTAAAAAATATAATAGGGGATCCCCATGGAGAAACACTAGTCCAAAAAATCCCATATTACTCAAATCCTATTGTTATTTCTTTATATCCAATAATTACACAATATTAATTCTATATGGAGTATTTGATATTGGTATTCTATCAAGAATTAAATCAATGGAAACTCAACTTCATGTTCTGTAGGGTTCCCAAGTAATTTCTCAGAAAATACATTAATGTATTCCTATAAAATATGTACATTATTAATAATAATATTATCTTCTTCATCCTTGGATGTTTTTTTCTCTTCCTCTACAAGAATTTTATTCAGTAGAGAAACTAAGGGTGGATCTAGATAAGAGTTAGATAATGAAGTTTCTTCTCTAAAGTTAAGTAATTCTATATCTTTCTCACAAATAATGACTTCATTATTCTTGCAATAAATTTTCACATCATATTTTTAAATCTAGTCTATAATGATAATTATATCAAGATTAACCATAGGTGTGATGATAAGTTCATAAAATATAACATGTTTATGTGTCATAATGTATATTTTCTAGCACATATTTGTAGCAATGATACTTCCCTTAAGATTTCCGACTCACGTATCCCTTATTAAATCAAAAGGGAAATTTATAATTTTCTTGGAAAATTGGGTAGATATAAAAGTGTTTGATTATATAGAATAATATAAATCATTAGATAAATTTGAATATAGGATTAATTTACCATCTACCACATGATTGGGTACTTCTACTTTAGATTTAGTGATCGCAAAAGCATGGTTATCTCCCCATGGCCTATTATGTGGTAGATTTCCTTGAAACTTGGGACATTGGTTTGAATAATTCCCTTTTTATTTGTATTTCAAGAAATGTATATCATTATCTTGTTTCCAATTGAACTCATGAGAAATATTACCATGTATCTGCACTTGTAACACACTCCAGATCCCTTCAAACATTTTCCCAGATATTTCATCCCATAATTTCCACAAGATTGAAAATGCTCCATTCCCTTATTATTATTTAGGTATTTACCTTTATCATTATTCTTATCCTACCTATTATTATCTTAATTTACTTTTAATATATAAGATCTATAAAATTCCATATCTGTTTTGATGGCACATGGTACTATTTTAGCATATGATAAAAAATTTTGGGAAACTAGTTCCCTTTATAGGTTCTGCTTATGGCCTTCAACGAAATGATAAATATTTCTCTTGGAATTACATATGTAATCTGTATCATACCTAAATATTCTTATAAATGTATCCTCATAATCCACAACACTTTGTTATTCCTTTTTCTTTAAGATAAGTAATTTTATATTCATTTAAATTCATTGATCATGAGGGAAATATCAGACAAATAATGTTTCTTTAAAATATTTCCTTTCCATGAGTTCAATTTTATATTCCTCCCTAGTATTCTAGATCAATAATCACCATTTATTTGTATCTCTATTCATATAATATACTACCCGTACTACCTTTTCATTTTCATTGAATTCAAATACTAGAGATATATTTTCAAATAACTTGATCCATTAATCAAATACCACTAGATTAGTAGTCCCACTAAAAGATTGAGGCTTCTTCGACATTAAACTATCCAACATAGGTGTATCGTGTCTTAAAGAATAATTTTTCTCCATTAAAGTAAGGTTATTCATTATAAACAGAGTAAGTTATCCTAATATGTTCATGATATTCTCAGCTCCAACACCAAATATAAACACCTAGACCCCAGTAACCCAAAGCTAGTGCCTTACATATTAATTTAGCATAGTTAAAAAATTTAAACCCTAATGGACTGATCAGTTTAGTAGTCTTGAATAACTATATATATACATGGTTCCCTTATTACATGGGTGATAAAATATAAAACATAAAAAAGGAAAGTAATTTCATCCTTGAACTCATTCAATCATTTCATCTTCATAACCTGGGGAAAAGAGAACAAATAAAATGGTGAGCTCAGATTCTTAGTAAGGGTAAAATACAACACAACCTTTCATAAATCAATAATAAATGAAATGTAATCAATATGGAAAGGTATATATAATTTAAATACATAAAATTTAATTAAAAAATCATTCATGATATTATAAAGAAATATTCACTATGGAAATGTAAACGATTGGAAACAAATTCCATTTAATCGATAACTTGAGCACAATTTGAATCCATGGATAACCTCACAATAAAAATCTCATCGATGAAAATGGTTGAAATATTAATGAAGGAAATTCTTATTTATTGGATGAAATTATCTCAAAAATAATGGTATTTTTACTATTAATACCTTTCACAATACAGTTTAATATTTATAGGTAAAAACCTATTTAATTTGGATAACTTTTTCATCTCATGAAACTATCGATGCATCTAAAGGATATCTATATCCAATCCCCACAAATGTATACTTGTCCAAAGAATTCCTCATATATCAAAATGATCTATTTAATTCATGAATCAAAATTCCTTATAAAAAATATACATATTGAGTAAAATATATGTATTTAACATTATTTACCTAGATAATAAAGTAACTTTCAAAGTAAACATTGTATGAAAAATGGGTATATGGTTTAGGAAATAATCATATCTATGATACAAGAAATATGTATATTTAATGAAATATTCCATGAATTTTGATCATAAAAAAAAGGGTTATTACTTGCACCATAGAAAATAAAATAGGTGCTTAACATCAAAATTTTGACTCAACGCCTCAATGAAAGAAATTTGAGATGCAGTCTCCAACAAGGATCATATCATTAATAAAATGTATAGATTGTGTGCATTCACTATAAATCAACATAAAAAAGTTAAAATACATAATAATATAATCAAAATTAATTTCACACATAACTTTATCATGATATAATCAATAAAATATAAGCTTTAACCTAATTAATGGAAATTGAGTTAATAAATCCCTTTCTACTTTGTAATCAGTCGAATTGTATGAAACATAACAGAATAAATTTAAAAAAATAAATATTTTAAAAATAAATAGATTAATGATATGATATATCAAAGGGAAGTATACATAAACCACACACATGAAATAAGTGGTTAATAAGAAATATATATCATGGAAGTAAAAGTGTGATGAGTGTAACGCCCTAACCCTAGTTACCCAGAGTCGGAGCATTATTATATAACATTGGCATGATTTCAAAATATCAAGTCTCGAAAGACTGATCAGTTTTATAGCCTTGGAAATACAAGATACATTCATCAATTTTACATTACATTATAAAATGAAAAACTAAAATAACATAGTCTCCATAGGCCACACTCATATCCCTTAGACTATCCATGCATGTCAATCATAATATAATTCTTCACATCCTGGGAAAAATAAAACATAGAAAGGGGTGAGCTCAGATGCTCAGTAAGGACAACAATATAGAGGAAATACTCATAAATAATCATAAATGTTTAAGGAGATGTAAGACTAAAACAAAAGCCTTTTAAACTTGAACTTAAGAATAATATTTAAAAGATAAAATCAAATAATTCCATTTACTTATTCACATGGATATTCTACAAGTCTAATAATCACATGAAATATCAATAGCCACTTTCATAATGATGGAATACATAATTCCAAAATTCATAACCACATAGTCAAGGCCTTGTGCCAAGACTACAAATAAGATTATGTCAAGGCCTTGTTCCAAGACACTAGTTTGTCTCATGAGACCTACCGATGAATCGTGGATCTATAGCGGGCTCCACCCATCACTTTCTAAGTCCAATGCACTCCTCATATGAAAAGGTTCAAACATAACATAAACATTCGTATTAAAACTAGCATTCGAAATGTCAATAATTTCTCCATAAACCATCAATTGTGTGAAAATAACACATACACAGTTAAACATATCACAAAAACTTCAATACAATATGGAAGTTTTGTATCATAATAAATCAACTTCAATTAAGCTTAAAATCCATCAAAGGATTTTTACATAGATGAAATCAAAACATTTTTTAGAGAAATATCTCTTTCTATTTTGAAATAATTTAAGAGTCACATAATTATAAAGAAAACATTTATTTTGAAAATATTATTATAATATTATAAGATAATCATTGACGATGTTATAATGGTGGAAAATAGCCGCACTCACTGTATAAGTTAAAAAACATTCTTACCTTAAGTTTGTCGAAAAGGTCATAAGGTTCCTTATTTTGAAAACGACGAAAAATATTCTTTTCAAACCATTTTATAAAAAGTCAAATAAGTGTATAATTAACTTTAACCCATATTCTATTAAATTGTAAAAATGTTTTGGAATACATTTTTAAGAAACATAGATGTGGATGATAAAGATGTCTTGGTAGATACTTATGTAAAAACAACCTCAGATAATAAAGAGATTGTGAAATTAACCCTTACCTTGTAATTTTCCTTGGTCGAGGGTAGGTTAACCTCCTGTATAATGGTTAAATCATTGTTATTAAATTATACAATAACCATATACATAATTATGATATCATATATGATCTTTTAATATTTCTTTGTTAATAATATTTTAGTATTATCGTCATTTCGAGTGTTAACTGGATCGTTTTTCTTTATATGTTTTGATATATAAGTTGCGTTTGTTATGGATAGGATGTATCTTATTCATATTCAGAATTATATTAATTTTTTAAACATTATTTTTAATCATAAAATGAAAATTAGTCTTGAATGGATGTGATGGGGAATGAATCTCATCGCGTTCGTGGAGACGGTAATCTGTACATACGCATGAGCGACAATATCATTATTTTGATATTAAAATCGTATATAATTGGATGGAATATCATATATAAAGAATCATTATAATGTTATATTTATTATTTTCATTAGTTATAATCATTATTATACCCATCCAAATGATGATGTGTTTGAATAAGAAACTACACCACGACGTGGAGACGTTAATCCATACGTACGCACGTATGGTGACTTTTTCATTTATATGATGGATAGAATAATGAATATGGTTGTACCATTTTTATAATAAAATAAAATTATATATAAAATAATGTACCTATTATTTTATAATGTAAAAAACAAAGAAATATGAATTGGAAGAAGAAAAGAACTTGAAAGATGTGATGAAATATTTACCTTTTCTTCAGGTTCTTCCTTTCGATTTGATCAAAAGGGATCATTAAGTTGGATTTCTGGCCAAAGGAAGGCCTCTATGATTAAGGGATGAAATTTGGGAGGATATTTGGTCTGGGTTTGGCTGATCCAAATGGCTTTGAAGGTGTGAATTTAAGGGAAGAGAAACTACCCTTTTATAAGAGGGGTGAGGGGCACGTTAGAAAAAGATTGAAATATTATTTTATAATAAAATAATTTTTGGTTTCTAATGGATCCAAAATAAATTATTTCAAGTATAAAATGGGTATGGGTAGAAAACCACTCAACCAATATGTTTTAGATAGGTTTGGGTCACTATATTAACTTTATCTTTTAGATTTAACTCTTAGTTAAATATTTTGACATTTACCATGTCTCTTTGTATTTTTATATTATATGGTTAATAAAATTACTATAAACTTTCAAGAAAACCCCAAGTGGTTCATTAATTATACACCTATAGTTATATAAGTCTTTTGGAAGAACCTTATATTTTTAGGATTATTATATCAACCAATAATATTGTATTTGTTTTAAAAACTCTTTTATGTCAATTTTGACACTATTTGGTATTTTGTTTTTTATAAATTCATAAAAGCATTATTAAATTGAAAAAAAAATTATTTAATCAACCCTAACATGTCCTATGAACCTATAAAATTATTGGAATTCATAAAATGTCTCAAATTACATTTATTTGGGTATTTATAATATCAATTATTTTAATATTTCATTAATTAGGTAATTACTACATCATCATTGTGTCATAAATAAATTATATTATTTAATGTATAAAAGTTATAAATAAAATAAAATTATTTTGGAAATATTTTTATATTTCTAATGAATATTTATAGTCGAATTTATCTTATGTGTAACCCTATATTAAAAATGGTTTAGTTATTTAACTTTGAATTTAACACTTCTAACTCTTCTTTGAATTAAATAATAATAAATGTCCTAATCTAATCCAAGTGGACCAAAAGGATCATATTTTATTCCTAATGTTGTTTTTGGTCGAATTACACTTATCCAATAGAATTAGTACATGTGCTAGGGTAATAATAATATCTTTTTTACCTTTAATTGCCCTATTTACTTTTAACCGTGGTAAACAAAAGTCAAAAGTTACTATTCACCAAAAATTATTTTTATCTTATTGAACCACATTTTAATTAATGATATAAACTGTGTCTCTTGGATTTTTGAAATTCAAATCACAGAAGTGGTAAAATTAAGTTTTATACAAATTTGGAAATGCTCCTAGGAGGTGGGTAAATGACGGTAAAAATTTCAATAAAATTTTATATATCTAAACTCATTATAAAATGACTCCAATGAATTAAATTGAACTTATATAGGTATTATATATTTATTTTGACCTAAAATAAATTTAAATAAAATATTTATTTATTTAAATAAAAAGTTGGTTTTAAACAATAACTCGGTGTTTTTCACTATTCATCAAAAATTGAAAGTTTTCAGAAAAATACCAAAAAATCACCCTAAGCTAATTTCGATATTCCGAATACAAAAATGAAGTCCATTTTGAAAGATAATGTTTATAAAATTTCAAAAAGTGGGTATTAATATTCATAATGTCTAGTTTGATTGGTCGCAGTGTGTTAGAATCTCTAAGTTGCGTACAATGCAAGCGATTGCATTATTCAAAAGGAAACGTACCATGGAAGCTTGGAGTGTTATAATGAGAAACTCGTACCATATGTATAATATAATTTTTCACTTGTACTTAACGTACTGGATAATCAAATTAGATTCATTAATTTTTTAATTCAGAACCTATTAAACATATATTTAATTTATTTTAATTTTATTTATTTAATTTATGGCCATTAGGATGAGTTTTAATGTTTAATTTTTTTATTCTAAAAGCATTTTTTTATTGTTTTATAGTTAGTTACCTTGTGTATGATTATGGAAGTTCTTATAAAAGTGAAGAAAAAATATAGAAGTGGAATGAAATGGTATTAATATACTTATAATATTTTAAATAGTCCCATATATAAATTTTTTTCTTGTATGAATATGATTCATTTGATAAAATGTTAATGATAAACGTTTAGTTTATTTTTGTGGTTTTTCGATCATGATGAACTAATTTTGTTTTATTATTTAATATTATGTATATATATTTGTTAAAAAACATCAAAAAAGTTATAATATACATATTAAAATATTTTTTATCTGTAATAACTGTTTTTTGACTAGCCTTTAAGGTGGTAATGGAAAATAAAAACTCATTGTCCATGAAGACGGTGAATCAGCACATCACGGATGATGTTTTAATTTTTAGAATAAAAGGAGAAGAGAAAAGACTTGATGATAGATATTCCATTAACATAATAAATTTACATTATATTTATGATAATGGACTTATAATGTCACTTTTTATAGCAGATGTGAGGATAAGGTAGAATAAAGAAATAATTTAAAATAGAAAGAAGGATTTTACCTATTGAATGTCGTCTCCTTGGGAACCTCCTTAAAGAAATTGGTTTTGGTCTTATGGTAAGACCATCAGGTCTTGGGCATGGGGAAGAGGATTGGGAATGTAATTAGGAATAATTTAGACAAGATAAAATTCTTTTGAGGTGTGAGGAGAATCGGTGGTGAGGGTGGTATTTATTGGGGGAGGGGTGTTTTTTATTATTTTATTCATTTTTTTATTATTTTGGATCAAGATTATCAATAGTGTTGATTCTTGTGACTAATTATAGAAAATAGTACATTTGAGTTCAAACTAATGGATTCTTACCTCATCTATACATCATCCATGACTTAATAATTCATGTATCTGTTAAATGTCGTAATTTATCATATTCCACTATTCACAAAAAAATCAATTATTTCAGAAAATTTTCAAAAATTCACCCTAACTATTTTTTGAAAAGTAGATTCCAAAACTGGACCCCATTTTATGAAAATATTTTTCTAAATATGAGAATTCTAATTTTTAAATAAAATCATTATTTAATCAAAAAATATCGGTTTTGATGTTATAATCGATTTTATGACCCTTAAAATTTTAAATAAGGTCTAATAAAGTCAAATTATAATTATAATAAAAAATAATATTAATTTATAAATATATTTTATGAAAAATATATTTTATTTTGAATCATTATATTAATTATAAAATTTCAAATAAGCATTTTCATTTCACAAAAAATACCAAAACTTAATTTATCATTTTTAATACATTTATTTACTTATTACATGATATAAATATATGTCATATTTTCATTTATGAGATATCTGATTTTTATTTATACTTTCATAGGTGATTTTACTATTCTAATGACCAGATTACTATTCCTAATGGTCACATTACTATTCCAACGACCATGTTAGGAAAAAACCCCAAATTATATAAGATTATATAACACCCCATTATTTTATGGTATGTATATTTTTAAATAAGTTCAATTTAGTTGAAAACTTATAGTATACTATTAAATATTATGTGGTTGAGTTGGGGGCCTAGAAAAAAATATAGGAAGTGTGTAAACTTAGGTTGGTCGTTAAATAAATGGACAAATCTATAATTTTTTAGTGAGTCCAAGAACATATAGTAACTTGAGTGGTAATAGATAAAATAATGTGATGTTGATTTGGAATATTGAGCATAGTAAGATATAACATACTAGGATTAAATTAGTGATCCTAAGAAATACCTAAACTATAATCTGGTGGTCTATTCATGTAATCTATGCAGAGAAACACCTTTAGTTATTGACTTACATGTAGTTACAAGAGGTGGATTAAGATGGGTTATGGTATTAGGTTGATTCATTTTTGGTTATGCTAGTGTTCATATTTTATCTTTCTATATGGAAAACTTGTAATGTTTTATTGAGTTTCCATACTTAGCTATTTATAGGATAGAATATCCTAAATTTTTTTGGGAAATTATATAATTCTCAATTGATTCACATTATAATGGATTGACATACTGATTTGTGCACTTCATTTTTGTGTATAGATTTTATCCATTACTAATATTTACAAACATATAAGGAGTTATATACCTCCATGAGGTTTGTTTATTTTCTAGTATTGTAACATCCTCGACCCAGTAACCACTAAACCGGTGCCCCGAGCTAACTCATCACAAGACCACAAGAGCGCCTCCCCCTATGCCAGAGGTTGCTGACTAGTGGAGAGGGTTTAATAAGTCATGTGGGGATAATATACCCACTTTATCATAGAAATCCATAGTAGAACACAATATAAATAGTGGAAAGAGTAATAATAACCAATGAACATGCATAACCAATCATTTCCCAAATGGGGTAAAAACACAAATCAAATACAACAATGTCATGCCATAGTAGTAGTGCAAAGTGAAATAAAACCAAAATAAAACAAATGTCCAAAAACTCCCAACATGTTTCGAATCTAAGTCCAGATCCTTCTCTATGTGTATCATGAGCCCAAATCAACATCTTAGTATAGTAATATTGCCTTTGTTTGGACCTGCAACCAAGAAATCGACTCGAGTACCCAACGACGGCCCGAGTAGGGTGTGAGTAAAAAACTCAACAGGCCACCACCAATGGTGTCTACAAATTATCTAGTCTAACAGATAGGTCATGCAAGTAAAAAATAAATGGTAAGTAAACAAGGGACATTTTGGGTGCCATTAGTTAACAAGGTTCATTTAATTCATGACTAGCATCTATCCCAATTCCATTTATTATACCATTTTTACCACATAATATATTTTCAACACATTCTCTTTGGGTTAGGCATATACATCATCTATACATGGGTCTAAGTCAATCAATCACAACTCATATGGGGGAAAATCAAGTCTTTATCTCATTAGGGATAAAAATATCACACCAACACTTTATCCTCACCTCGAATCCTCAGTCTGGGTGGAATAAAAACATTAGGGTAATAGATCCTTCATCCCCTTCCCTAACCCATGAATTTTAGGGTGGAGTTTAGAGCCTCAGTCAAACTCGATCTATGGGCATAGAACCTCAAGTCAATACCCCACTCTACCAAGCCATGTTCCCATGCTTATTTATCAAATCACCACAACCATACCATAACAAAACCAATCATATTCAATTCCATTGGTTATCAAAATTCATAACAACAACATGGGAATTAATATTATTCCATAACCCATGAACACATTTACTAATTACAATTTATAGCCATCTATCCAAATTCCCATTCTTGTTCCTTAACCCATTAGGTGTATTCAATAAACCTTATGCCTTATCCAAATTCATCATTAACCATTCATTAACCCATTTAGCCTATTTATCATTCCACAAGAGTTTACCCACTTACGCATTTCATACACAATTCTCATATCACATAACACAATCCCTTCATTACATTTAATCATTTAAGTGCACTACCTAATTATCATGTATTAATCCATTCCAAAAATTCATCCATTCCCTTATTACATCTCATCAACATATTCCCCATCTACCATTCTATTACCCAATTTAAATTTCCCCATTTAATATTCACTAATCCACTTAGGTATTTCTAACTAAAGTTCATTAAACAGTTGAGATAATCTCTTTCAACCCAATTCCTCATTTTCATGTCATTCCAAACAACCCCTTTTGCCTTATCACCTAGGAATATCTATTTTAATTTTATTTACAACCTAATAAACCATTAAAACATTCTTGACATGGGTTCCACATTATTATTTGGAAATCATTCACTTAACCCTTACCATTATCTAGGTTCAGAAATGACGGTGCACGCCATGGGTGGCCCTAAAATGGTCAAGTCATCCCCTACGCATCCCACAGGGATCGTGAGGGTTTCAAGGAAATCATTTAAAAACCAAATTTCCCCAATCTTACTCAAGGTAACCATTACACAACAAGATATAGCCAAAATCCCAACACACATGCAAAAATCAATCCCAAAACTATGGGATATAACTTATAGACCACCTACCTAGAATCCCTTGATGAACACACTCAGAATCGTAGCCTTGGATCTAGATTCAAACTTCCCTTAAATCCTCAAACTAAACCTCACCCAAAAAAGAGGTTTTATAGATTCGTAAGGATATGGAAAAAACCAAAAGCCCTAATATGAAAAAGAGAAAGGAGGAGAGGATTAGACTTAGCCAGAGCTTCGATCTACAACCAACGACATCCAAAATGGAAAATAATCAAAGGAGAAACACCTATTGGAAGCTTGGGTCATCCAAGTTCATCTCTAGGGTTGAGAGGGGATGAATGGAGGAAAATCCCGAGTTGGGGTTTAAAACCTTGGGTGGAAATTTTGTAAATTTTCTAACTTTTCTGGGATGCACGGTTTACCTGCATGGTTTTTTAAACCATGCACAAACTTTACGGAAGTTACTGCCCAAAATCACCCCCCTTCACACATTTTCCTTATAATTCAACATAGTTTTCCAAATCATGCACAAACTGTGTGTAAGGATATGTCCATGGTTGCACGGTTACCTGGGATTCTCCACGCAGTTTGCACCAACCATGCAAAAACTGTGCAACATGCCCAGGAACCCCTGATTCTTACTCTTTTGTGTCCCGAACCCTCGGAACACCCCCCGAGACTTCACATAAACTTTTTGAAACACATATTTATCCCAAAAATAAGAATTCAAACCAAAACTTAAACAGAAACATACCTTAAGAAGATCTGGGATCTTACAACATCCCCCACCTTATAACGGCTCGTCCTCAAGTCGTTCTTCGGAGCATCACTGAACTTTTGTAACAAGGGATCACACCACAGGGCCTGCCTATCCATACCCACTTCCCAAGTTTTTGGTTGCACATTACAATGCCACCAAATAAGGACCAAGTGCACAGACTTTACCATCAAGGATTCCTCACGACAACCCACTACACAAATCATAAAAACACTTCAAGGATGTGTCCAATTCAACCATTCTCAGCATGAGAGTTTCATGGGGGAAAATTAGCTAATTTCACCTAACTCACAATACATAGGAACTTAACACACAGTGTTACATCATCATGGAGGAACCATTCAGCACCTCATCAACCCATTACCCTGCACACTCATGACCCAAATCACTTGGCATCCTTTTTTTCATGTTCCCCCAACTCTAATGGTGACCAAACCCAGTATTACCTGAAGGAAAACATACAATCCTCCCAAAAACATTTTCTGAAAATTTCACTCCATAACTATACAACCAAACACTACCCAAAAATCTTGGGTACTCGACCAACTAATTCATGCCAAGGCTCTCTATCAGGGCTAACTCACCTAAATGGTGACCACTCAAGTCCTTGCAACCTAAAACTCTAATCATGTCAACAACCGAATATTT
This sequence comes from Viscum album, assembly GCA_963277665.1. NCBI lineage: Eukaryota > Viridiplantae > Streptophyta > Magnoliopsida > Santalales > Viscaceae > Viscum > Viscum album. The sequence goes on from OY728138.1 coordinate 39,636,427, forward strand.
ATCCAGTACAGTTCTCTCCACCATTTTGGTTACTTTCACCTCCATCACCGATGAAGGTATAGTAGAAATCAACTCAACTTTCCCATCATCTAACATGTTTCAACTCACTATGCTCAAGAATACATAGAAAATTACCCTATATTGGCATCCATACTCATCGTAGAAACTATTCGGGAGGACATTATTACACTATACATCCAAGGAATTAGATCAAATTGACCTCACTCAGGTACAACTTCATTTCAAAAGGCTCTTTCTGCTACAACATGAACCCGAAGGTGGGTCACTCTCACCACACCCATTCAAGTTTACTATCTTAGGTCATACCACCTTTGACCAGATTTTCCTAGAACACCCACCTTCCACTGATGGTATGCTACACCTTTCTCACCTTCTCAAGGTTCTTATTAACTTTAAGCCTATCATTATCATCCCAGGCACCCACTGAGGTTGTTTCCTAAATTCTAGTAGAATTCCATCGTCACGGCACTATTACCCTCTAGACCATCATTGGCTTCAACCTTGGAATGTCACCATATCCAAGTCCCACATTCCCTCCCTAAAGTACCTAACAAGAACCTTATAGGTTCTCATTGGCATCTCAGTGCCACTACATCGACTCAATGTTTTCGTCTCTACACCCAGTACTGACGTATCACTCCCCACCTTAGTATTTTCATCTTTATTACTCACTAGAAGGGATTCCAACCATCGCATATTATACCCAATCACAAATTGAAACAAAAACTTAGATATGTACATCCAACCATTTCCTAAAAACAAGAAAAAAAACATCACCCAGTGTCCGTTATCGGCTTCTTTGGACAGCACCCCTGACGTTTGTCATCATTCTGTCCATCATGAGGACCTCTCCCAAAACCATATAGGGTGTACATCCCATCATCAAGCTCCAATATACCGTTTCCATGAGTGTAAAATTCATAATTTCGCTCATCTAAATATACACCTTCGTGTCTCTTGGAATTAACCAGATATTTTCAATGTACCTAATACATTGTTAAGATGTTGGGAACGCTCATCACTAGCTAAGGTATGCTAAGAAGTTGTCAAAGAACCCACCACCAACTTATCCATTTATGATGTCGAACTATGGGACACTATGACCTGCCAAGGATTTCATGCCTCCCTGTCGAACGCATCTCATAAACACTTAACCACCACCACTCAGGTGTGATTGTCTACCAATTTTAACTGTCTCTCCCTGAAAAAATCACCAAACATCTGTAATCCAATGTTTCATGTGGAACTATTTCCACCACACTACTCGATTTCTTCTGATGTGTCTCTAAAAACAAACAACCAAATCACAATAGTCTTCCACATCAATCAAACCAATGGTCTCACAAACAACCTTAACTTGAATTTAACCCATCACCACCTTACTTGGATAACCATGTCTATTGGTTAGTCAGTCTCATCAGCCCCGATTCATCCTCTGTATCTCACCCAACAAACAAACCATTCTTACAAATAAGTTCATCCACATGACTACCATCACCTCGAGTGTCACAATTGAACAAAAGATTATAACCACACTTCTGCCACCCTTGTCTATTCTACTCAAAATAACTTCCAAGCCTCCATTAATCCTCACCCAAATAGGTGAGTCAAACATTCATAAGATACAACCATTTTCAAAAATCCTTACCCCTTGTCACAAATACAAGGGTTCCCTTATGAAAGAAACAGGGTACAATTATACCATTTACTAAACTCAATGGCACTTGAAATGCATTGACATCACCTCTAAAGCATCTCCCATGATTTATATTCAGAGGTACCTACTTTTGTAATGTCTCTTATTTTACATTTATTATTTTTAAATATTATATGAAATTATTACAAGACCAGGTGCAGAGATGGCACATTATTTTGAGGCTCGGTGATCCTCGAATGGTGGTTTGAACGTTTTTTAAGTTAAGTGAGTTGGCACTTGTGTGCGGTTGTGGAAGTCTCCAAAGGGATTCCCAGATTAAAAATATGAGGGCACTGTTGCGTCTGGGACAACAAACTTAGCTAAGAATGGGTCTAACCTCGGCTGGTGCAAGTCGAGGGAAAAAGTTAATTTTCGGATTTTTTCCATAAAATAATATAAAATAAATAGAAAAGTTTATTTTATTTTCATTTGGAAACATTCGCTGCAGCGCAACTATGGGGAAGCTTTTTAATAATTAATTTCATGTGATAATGACTCAAAAACAACAACATGACTCATTAATTCCGCAGTGTGATGGAATTTCAAAATGTTCTTCCCCTTTTTAATGGGTTAATCGAATGATGGTCGTTGACGGAAAATTGAGAGAAAACTCTGGAGAATCTGTGGAGCCTTGGAGAAAACTCTCGGTGACAAACGACGACGAATCAAAGTTGAGAATCATTGTACCAATGAGTTGAAGGATCTCGACGACGATGGTAGCACGACCTCTTCATCAGCAATCAATCCCTTTTGAGGTAGGAGTTTGTTATTTAAATTATTTTACCCCGTTTTTTATTTAAACAACAAAAACGGATAAACCATGAACAAGTTGATTTAGGGATTCATGCGTTCTTACAGGAGGGTTTATGTTGGGATGTTTTTTGGGATTGATCCATGATTATTGTTTATTTTTTTGATCCCACTCCATTTGATCCTACTAGCAGGAGCAGATCAATTCTGTGACGAATAATGGTGGAGGTTCATTCCTCAATTTCTTTTCTGTATTTCCTCTCCATTTCTTATCTCGTGCGTTCTTCACGTTCTTCGAGTTCTTTGTGGGGTGATGAAAAACAGATCATTGCACATCCATTTTGCGACGTAGCAATCCCAAATTAGATATCTGACATTGCGACGACCTAACGAAGGTGTGACAGTGACGGCGGTAGACGAATCAACACGGTTCGGTAATTACTATTCTTTGACCGTTCTTTTTGAGGGTAGATCAAAACGCATTTTCGGGGCCGATCAGAGGCCCAAAAACAACAGAAAGAACTTCGGGACATTGGGGTGACCTAGATTATGGATTTTTGTGGCAATCGGATGACTAGATTGATGAATGGGGCAGTATGGGGGGCGTGCTGGTGAAGAGTGTCATTTCTAGAAAATTCTGGGATACACGGTGTGTACTTCTGAATAACACGCTGTGTAGTACAAGCGGTGGTGGCTAGGGTTTTGGGGGGTCATAGAGGAATCACACGGTATGTGACACTGGTCACACAGTGTGTTGGACTTTCCTCGAAGATCAGTGTGTATTTTGGAAGTACACAGACACGAGATAGACTACACGGCTTCAGAACACGATGTGTACTATATACATAGCATGGCAGAGGCGGCTACGTGGAACATGGTGTGTATCTAGGGGATACACAGACACAGTGTGTAGTACACGACCATGTACTACACCACATGACCAGGTGAGCCCAGTAATGTGGGTCACCCCATGTACCGATTACACGGGTTGGAATACACGGGTTGAGGCTGTGTACGGGCACATGGCCATCATACACGGAACCGACCCCAGATACTCAAACACGTCATGTAATCTATACAACACGCCATGTAATGACTTTTTCTACATGACCATCCTTGCGACACGGGCCATTGTACACAGGAAGTACTCAGGGTCAGAAGACACGGCATGTGACTTTTCGACACATCGTGTACTTTTTTGGAAAATGGATTGGTCCTCTTGTCCACTGTGTCTTGGAAATGTTTTTTTTTGGGTTATCACCCCTTCTTCTTTGTTTCCCCTAAAGTTCATACATCATTTCTTTTTACAAGAGTATGATCTCTTCTTTCGGACTTTCTATTATAGAGTCAATCATCCCTCCGAGAGGCCCGGAGCAAGATCCTTTATCCATTCCTGACCCTAGGTAGAGTCAGGCATCGACGTGAACAACTCTACTGGGCATTGATCTTCTACCTAGCTGGTGAATCTGGATGAGTCGTGGTATTTTCCATGGCCCTAGCAGTGATCCTCATCTATGTATCATGGTCTTTCTCGCTCAGGATTGTGTCTCCCGTAATGAGTTTATCTATCTATAGTGATCTTCCCACTCAGAAGTGTGTCTCCCATAATGAGTGTAACTACCTCTCATGATGTTTCTCAATGAACAGTACTTCTCGAATAGATTTCATCAGAGCTAACAGACTAATGGATTGTGTTCTCCCAGAATGATTCCTTTGTGGAATCTTCAAACGGAATCCCTAAATGGGGGTATGCGGTTGTGTGACTTGTCTCTAGACTACGGGTCTGGGTTTTGAGTATATATGGTTTGTGTTTATCTAATATATGTTTTGTAGACATATACTATGTAGATCTGACTGTACCTTTACTTCATGTATTTATTTGTGGTTTTTCGAGGTCCTCTACTAAGTATTGACATACTCACCCCTACACGGGCTTTGCTCGCACGTGTCGTGTCTTGTGCAGATGAGCAGCCTTTGACAGGGTCCTGGGTGGACCAGGACAAGACCGAGCTTTCTGAGTTCCCTATAGGATGAGGCATTCCTATGGCTACGAGCAGAAGTCCCAGTACCTCTTTGTATTTATAGGTTGGACTTTGCACTTTTCATACTCTTGTTTTGGTGGGCTTTTATTCTGGACCAGTTTACTTTCAGCACTTTACTTTCTGTCATACTCTATTGGTTGGGTTTAGTTGTATGCATGCATTTTGTTCCTTAGTGGTTTTTTTTGCATTTAAGAGTTTGTGGGATTGGAGGTGTGCATGTGTACAGGTTGTTAGGCAATGCCTCCCATTTTAGTAATATTCCTACTCGGTGCTAGTTACCAACCCCTAACCAATTGGAGGCGGGCTTGGGGAGTCACGGCATAGGCCCCACTGGGACAGGTCATGACAGAGTGGTATCATAGGCAGATTGGTTCTTCCTTAAGACCAAGAGTCTGTGAGATTGGGTTTGGGGCAATGGTGTTAAGTGTTTTGAGCTCGGATTTCAGGCCAGAGACTCCAGTGTTGGTACGGGCGGCCGACGTATCCATACACCAGGACTCTGATAACTTTATTTTCGACTCGGTACACGAAAACATTGGTTTCAAGGAAATAAAAGAAAGGTACATTCATCATATAGAAATGGGTTGTGTTTTCCATGTACTTTGAGTCAGCTATCCATATATACTCACGGTACATCTTGTTTCTTTACAGGATGCCTCCATTATGCATACCCACTAGGATTTAGTAGCACGATCATGAGGATGACCCCCTCAGTGACGTGGCTTAGATACAGAGACTAGTTCCCCAGGCGTTACCACCAGGTGGTGCATCTGCTATGCCACCACCAGTGGAGCATCCCGTGGTACTTACAGTACCAACCGACGAGGAGTATAGGCTTAGCTTGCTCCATGAGTTCCAGAGATACAGACCCCTCAGGTTCCGAGGTGATCGCGACCCTCAGGCGGCTGAGGATTGGCTTGAGGTGGTGACTATATATTTCCACCTAGTGAGGACATTGGCAGACCAGATGGTGATCCTAGGAGTGAGCCTTCTTCAGGGTTCGGCAGGACGATGGTGGAGTTTGACCAAACAGACTCACGACAAGGAGACTCTTTTGTAGAGAGAGAGTGAGTGACTCTTTAAGGAGGAGTTCTCTCTAGTTACGCTGAGAGCGGTATGCATCTATGAGCTTCTCCATCTCCAGCAGGGCAGTATGACAGTAGTTGACTATTCATTGAGGTTCACCAACCTCGCTAGGTACTCAATGGATATGGTCAGAGATCAGTACTTCATAGCCCAGACCTTCAAGTGAGGTCTACGATGAGAAATCCAAGATATTGTCATGCCTCTATGAATTTCAACTTATACTGGAGTGCTCAAGTGGGCCTTGGTGATCGAGAGCTTCTTAGTGGAGCAGAGACAGCTGACGACAGTCAGAAGCAGGTAGACAGGTCCGGAGACCTCGGCAGCAGGGAGCCGATGTCGGATGCAGGGATCAGAACATGAGAGACGTCAGAGGAGGAACCAAGATAGGGGATCAATAGTCCAGGGCTCTCAGTTTGGATCCAGTCATCCTAGGGAGAAGTGGTGCTACGCGTGCGATGATAGGGGAATTCTCGCTAGAGATTGTCCAACCTATCGAGATGCTGATAGGGAAGTGGTGGATGGACCACTAAGGCAGAGGCATAGAGTGGAGCAGATAGACCCTCCATGTGGTGAACATGGCAGAGGAACAGGGAGAGCGGAAGGTGGTGGAAGATGCTTCAACTTACTTCCACCACCACCCCCAGGAGGTCTGCAGTAGTCTCAGGGAGCTGGGGGACAGGGGCGGGGACAACTGCATGCAGTCAAGGTGTATGAACTGGAGGATCCAGGAATGATACGAAGTATGATCTGTGTCTTCTCTACCTTATCTGTCATACTTATAGACACAGGTGCCAGACATTCCTTTATAGCCACATGTCTTGTGAGAAACCTTGAGATTCCGGTAGAGTTTTCGACTATATCCTTACACTTGGAGACACCTACGAAAGGAAACTAGATGATCACACACCTTTTTAGGAAGTGTGATCTTACCCTTGGAGGTGAGAGTTTTGGTTGGAACCTCTTGTTATTAGCATCGAGGCCTTACAACGTCATTCTTGGTATGGATTGGTTATCTTCAGTCCATTCCCAGATTGACTGTTTTAGGCGAAGAGTGAGGTGTGTCTACAGTGATGGGACAAGGTTTTCTTTGGTCAAAGAATAGGAGATACAGGCAGCACAGAATGAGCTCATTCATAGGAGGGTGCATCCGGTCACTCGTTTTTTGGCTAGTCTTTCCCTCGGTGTAGTCGATGTAATGTGCTCCCAGTTCCAAGCAGTAGTGGCGGGGTATGAGGATGCCTTTCTCAAAGATTTTCCAAGACTACCTCCCCACTGGGAAATTGACTTTTACATCAAATTACACCCCGGGATGGCACCAATTTCTTCATCAGCATATTTGATGGCTCCTGTAGAGCTTTGTGATTTGAGGGTACAGTTTGAGGATTTGTAGAGCAAGGGTTTCGTGAGACCTATTGTTTCACCTTGGGTGGCCCTAATCTTGTTTTCCAAGAAGAAGGACGTAAGTTTTAGGTTGTGCATGGATTACCAGTGCCAGAACTAGGTGACAGTGAAGAACAAGTATCCAATGCTGAGAATCAATGACTTCTTTGATCAGCTGAGTGGGGCACAGTGGTTCTCGAAGGTTGACCTTCGATTAGGTTATCACCAGTTACGAGTACGGGATGAGGATATACTGATGACGGCTTTCAGATGCTACTACAGTCACTATGAGTACTCGGTGATTCCTTTCAGCATGACAAATGCCCCGGCAGTGTTCTTGGGACTAATGAACCAGATCTTCCAGTTGTACTTAGACCGGTTCTTAGTAGTCTTCATTGAAGACATCCTTTTGTACTCGGTGTCAAAGGAGGAGCACGTGAGACCACTGTAGATGGTTCTAGATATAATCTGAGAGCACCAGCTTTATAGGAAGCTCTAGAAGTTCCAGTTTTGGATTCAGGAGGTCCACTTTCTGGGACACGTCATCTCAGCAGATGAAGTATCTGTGGACCCAGCCAAGGTGGAGGTAGTGTTTGCATGGGAGCCACCTCGAAGCGTGATGGTGGTGCAAAGATTCATTGGGTTGGCAGGATATTACCAGAGATTCATTCCTTATTTATCCTAAATATCTGCACCAATGACAGCCTTAACCCGGAAGGGGAACCCCTTCATATGGAAAGAGAGTGCCAGTAGGATTTCATGCAGTTGAGACAGAGTTTGACGAGCGCCTCAATCTTGAGATTTCTAGAGGAGGGTGTTGAGTACATAGTTTTCTGTGATGCATCAGGGATTGGTCTTGGCTCTGTCCTGATGTAGAGGCAAGTAGTTATTACTTATGTTTCGTGCCATATTAGGCCACATGAGAAGAACTATATGACCCATGATCTCAAGTTTGCAGCGGTAGTCTTCTCATTGAAGATGTGGCGACACTACCTTATGGGTGAGCGGTTCATCATCTACTCTGACCACAAGATCCTCATGTACATATTCTTGTAGAAGGATATTAATCTGAGGTAGAAGGAATTGGCTAGAGTTCCTCTAGGATTATGATTTCAAGATCATCTATACTTCTAGAAAGGGGAACAAGGTGGTGGATTCTCTTAGCAGAAGTTTGAGCTCGCAGTTGTTGAGTGAGGCGATAGAGTAGTTAGCCACATTGTAGTTATCCTTCATGGATGGAGAGGATGTATCTTACCTGCAGTCAATGGTTGTCACCCCAACACTCTTACAATGAGTTAGGGAAGAGCAACTTGGGGATGTTGACTATGTGGATTTACATACTCAGTTATCCACAAGACATGCTCCTGATGGATATTCACAAGGTGGGGAGCATGTAATTCTTTTTAGAGGACGCACTGTTGTACCAGTGGTGTTGAAAAAAGAGGTCCTGAGGGAGTTTCATATATCCCCCTTGGTGGTACATCCTGGAGTGGCAAAGATGTACTAGTATCTCTGACGATAGTTCTGGTGGTCAGGTATGAAGAAGGTAGTAGTAGAGTTTGTTTTTATATGTCTTACATGCCAGCAGGTGAAGGCTGAGCACCATGTTCTAGCGGGATTATCTCACCCCCTAGAAGTTCCAGAGTGGAAGTGGGATGGAATATCGATGGACTTCATTATAGTCTTACCACATACATCCAAGGGGAATGATTCCATCTGGGTGATCGTTGACCAACTCACCAAGTCATCCCACTTCCTAGATATTACGGATCAGAGTTCTGTAGAGAGCCTAGGACACCACTACGTGTAGGAGATAGTCCGAATTCATGGAATCCCTTCAAAAATAGTCTTATATCGAGACACGTTCTTCACATCCCGGTTGTGGAAGGGATTGCAGGAGGCTTTTGGGACTCAGCTACGCTTGAGCACAGTGTTCCATCCCCAAACTGATTGCCAGATAAAGAGGACCATTCATGTTTTGGAGGATATGTTGTGGGCCTGTATCTTAGACTTCGGTCATAGTTGGGAGGACCACCTACCACTGGTTTAGTTTGCGTATAATAATAGCTACCACTCCACCATTGTTATGTCTCTTTTTGAGGCCTTGTATGGGAGACCCTACCGGTCACCGCTTTGCCAGACCGACCCCGGAGAGTCAGCACCCATGTGTCCAGAGTTGGTGCCAGCTACCACCGAGAAGGTGCAGATCATCTGATAGTGGATGAAGACTACATAGAGCTAGCAGAAGTCTTATGCTGACAGGTGACGGAAACCCCTAGAGTTTGATAGTGCAGACCACGTCTTTCTTTGGGTCTCACCTCGATTAGGGTTACAGAGATTTGATCGAGGCAGCAAGCTATCTCTGAGGTTCATCGAACCTTTCTAGATAATATGTAGAGTTAGTGAGGTGGAATACCACCTAGATCTACTAACATAGTTGCATCAGGTACATGATGTCTTCTACATGTCGCAGCTGAGGAGGTACGTGTGTGACTCATCACACGTCATCGACTAGGGCGAGCTGGACATCAAGGATGGAGTGACCTTTTTTGAGTACCTAGTAGAGATTGAGGATCGGAAGGAGAGGATTCTTCATGGTCGGTTGATTCCTTTGGTGCACATTCTATGGCAGCATGGGAATCTTCAGGAGAGCATGTGGAATTGGGAGGCTCAAATATGTGCCTGGTACCCACATCTTTTTGAGTAGTCTTGTTTTGGCATTTCAGGGACGCAAAGCCCCAAGGTGGGGAGAATTTAATGTCTTAGATTTTCTGTGTATTATTTTTAAATATTATATGGAATTATTACGAGACCAGGTGTAGAGATAAAACATTATTCTGAGGCCTGGTGATCCCGGAATGGTGGTTTGAACTTTTTTTAAGTTAAGTAAGTCGGCACTTGTGTGCGGTTGTGGCAGTCTCCAAACAGATGCCCGGATGAAAAATATAAGGGCATTGTTGCGCATGAGATGATGAATTTACCTAAGAATGGGTCTAAACTCAACTGGCGCGGGTCAAGGGAAAAAGCTAATTTTCGGACATTTTCAGTAAAATAAAATAAAATAAATGGTAAAGTATATCTTATTTTTATTTGGAAACATTTGCTGCAGCGCAATGATAGGGAATATTTTTAATAATTAATGCCTTGTCATAATTACTTAGAAACAACAACCTGACTCATTAATGTTGTAGCATGATGGATTTCTAAAACGTGCTTCCCCTTTTTAATGGGTTAATCAAACGATCGTCATTGACGAAAAATTAAGAGAAAACTCTGGAGAATCTGTGGAGCCATGGAGAAAACTCTCGACGACGAATGACGACGAATCAAAGATGAGAATTGCTAAACCAATGATTTGAAGGATCTCAACGATGACAGCATCATGACCTCTTTGTCAGTGATCGATCCCTTTTGAGGTAGGGGTTTGTTATTTAAATTCTTTTTCCACATTTTTAATTTAAACAATGAACGTAGATCAACCATGAACAAGTTGATCCACATATTTGTGTGTTCTTGCAGGAGGGTTTCTGTTGGGATGTTTTTGGGGATTGATCCATGATTGTTTTTTATTGTTTTGATCCCACTCCATTTGATCCTACTAATTGGAGCGGATCAACACCGTGACGAATGACAGTATAGGTTTGTTCCTCAATTTCTTTTCTGGATTTCCTCCCCCTTTCTTATCTCACGTGTTCTTCATGTTCTTCGCATTCTTCATGGGGCAATGAAAAACGGATCATTGCGCATCCATTTTGAGATACAATGATCCCAAATTGGAGATCCGACATCACGATGACCTAGTAGAGGTGCGACGACAACGGCAGAAGAAGAATTGACACGGTTTGTGAATTACAGTTCTTTGACCGTTCTTCATGTGGGTGGATCAAAATAAATTTTCAGGGCCGATCAGAGGCTCGAAAACAACAGAAAAGACTTCGGGATGTTGGGATGACCTAGATTATGGATTTTCGTGGCGATCAGATGGTCGGATCAATAAACGGAGCAGCACAGGAGGCGCACTAGTGAATAGCATCGTTTCTGGAAAATTCCAGGATACACGGTGTGTACTTCCAAAGAACACATCGTGTAGTACCAGTGGTAGCATCTAGGGTTTCAGGGGTCAAAGAGGAATCACACAGCATGTGACCCTGGTCACATGGTGTGTTGGACTTCACCTGAAGCTCGGTGTGTATTTTGGAAAGTACACTGACACGGGATAGACTACATGGCTTCGGAACACGGTGTGTACTCTCTACACAGCATGGAAGAGGCGGCTACGTGGGACTCAGCATGTATCCAGGGGATACACGGACACGAGGTGTAGTACACGGTCGCGTACTACACCACATGACCAAGTGAGGCTAGTAGCGTGGGTCACCCTGTGTACCGATTACACGGGTTGGAATACATGGGTTGAGGTCGTGTACGGTCACATGGACAGCATACACAGAACCGACCCCAGATACTCAGACACGGCGTGTAATCTGTACCACACTCCATGTAAAAACTTTTTCTACATGACCAGCCTTACAAAACTGGTTGTTGTATATGGTAAGTACCTGGGGTTAGAAGACACAACATGTGACTAGTCTACAAGCCGTTTATTTTTGTAAAATGGATTGGTCCTCTTGTCCACCATTTCTTGGACATGTTTCATTTGGTTTAGTGACCCTTCTTCATGTTCCACTAAAGGTCAGGAATCATTTCCTTTTATATGAGTATGATCCCTTCAGCAAGATGTTTTATGATAGAGTCAAGCATCCCTCTGAGAGGCTCAGATCAAGATCCTCTATCCATTCTTGATCCTAGGTAGAGTCAGGCATCGATGTGACCAAATCTATCAGGCATTGATCCTCTACCTATCTGGTGGATCTGGATGAGTCATGGTATCCGCCATGGCCCTAGTAGTGATCCTCATTTGTGTATCGTGATCTTTTCCACTCAAGAGTGTGTCACCCGTAATGAGTGTATCTATCTATTGTGATCATCCCACTCAAGAGTGTGTCTCCCATAATGAGTGTAACTACCTCTCGTGACGTTTCTTGATGAACAGTACTTCTTAGACTGAAATCATCAGAGCTACCAGACTTGTTGAGTGTGTTTTCCTGGAAAGATTCCTTCATGGAATCTTTGAACCGAATCCCTAGATGGTAGTATGCGGTTGTGTGACTTGTCTCTAGAGTACGGTTTTGGGTTTTGAGTATATCTAGTTTGTATTTCTCTGCAATGTTCTGTAGACATATACTGTGTAGAGATGATTGTACCTTTACTTGGTGTATTGCTTTGTGGTTTTTAGGGGTCCTCTACTAAGTATTGTTATACTCACCCCTGCATGAGCTTTACCTGCACATGTCATGTCTTGGGCAGACGAGCAGCCTTTGACAAGGTCCAGGGCATACCAAGACAGGACCGAGCTTTCTAAGTTCCCTACAGGCCGAGGAATTCCTATGTCTATGAGCAGCAGTCCCTGTACCTCTTTGGGTTTACAAGTTGGACTTTTCACTTTTTAGACTCTTGTTTTGTTGGGCTTATATTCTAGCCCAATTTACTTTCAACCCTTTACTTTTCATCGTACTTTGTTGGTTGGTTTTAGTTGAATGTATGAATTTTGTTCCTTAGTGGTTATTTTTACATTTCAACATTTGTGGGATTGGAGGTGTGTGTGTGTACAGTTTCTTATGAAATGCCTCCCATGTTAGTAACATGCCTACTCGGTGCTAGTCATCATCCCTTGGCCTATTGGAGGCGGGCTTGGGGAGTTACGGCATGGGCCCCACTGGGACGGGTCATGACAACTTTGCTGGGCTAACATCCCATGAGGTCACCCTGGATTTCGTAAGATTTTCAACTCGTAACCAAAACTTGAGTGGAAAAACCATCCATCAACCTTCCCACTTAGACCTCAAGGCCAAACCTATACCATGGGACACTCTAAGTCCCACTACCAAAGTCCAAAACATATATATATAGGACACACACCCAAAAGCACTAGAATTCTGGTCTGACCAATTTAATAGGTAACCTTAAAAGTTGAATGATGCCAACTCTTTAGAATGGAGTCACAACCAGGATAGGACACTGGTCCTCTCTCTAAACCATACTTCTCATGACACAAACAAATCAATGCTCACATATGGAACCCTCACACCCATTCCGATGCACACTATGCCTAGCGCACCAAACAACCATCTACTCTAGGTTCCACACCAAAAGAGTACACATTCATTGGAAATACTAAAAAAAATCCTCTCTTGGATCACAACACAACTCGCATGGTCTACACTCACAAGTTCATTAATACCTAGGCATCATCCTTAGGGTCCATCATGTACTTCGTATGCTCACGAACCATGAGAGTTTCCTCACTCACATTACCGAACAACTCTTAACAACCCAAAAGGACACAGCCATACCAAGGGTTCCCTAAACACACCACCTAAGACATATCACAACCGGAAAGGCCTCAGAATATGAAACCAAAATCTCAAACTATATAAATATCGCTTCCCCAACTCACACATACAAGGGTCTAACTGAAAATAAAGAGGATACTCACTATTGAACTCAAACATTCCCATTTTAATATTATTTTTCACCCAATTATTTGAAGAATGACCAACATAATTTAACCACAAGTGGAAAAGGTCTCACACTATCAGCCATAAACAACCCTTTCTTCATACTTTGTCCAAATGGTCATCCTCACACTTAGAACACCACCCTTCATTATACCTACGAAGGTCATGGTCAACATGGGGAAACCAATTCACTTAATCAAAATTCATTTGTCAACACCTCTTCAGCCCAATTATTCTTTTACAACATGATTAATTCCCTCTTCAAAACATTTCCCATTTCAAAACTTGTTACAATAATCATTTTAACTCATTTACAACATTCATCAAGAAAAATTCAGTAACAATTTTACCATCATTATGCAACCTTTTTTATTTTCGAAACCAAAACAACATTTACAATTGATCACAACCGAAAACTTTAACTCGGTCACACCATTTATTTATAGAGGATATTTCTTAGATATTCATTTTCATTATTTTCATTCATCCACTTACATTACCATTATTAGGAATCATTTTCTTAATATTTATCAAATAAGTAAAATGCATTCTACTCTTTACGCCCTGCACACCTATCATGTGTGTGTGCCTATAATGATGCATGCCACCTATATCCTTATGTGCCTAAAATGATTCATGAATACACAACCTCATTCCATTTAGTCCACGATAAAAATATCATAAATCAGTCAAATTATACAACATGTGCACCACCCAATGGTGAAATATCATTCAACTGTAAAAACACACATCAAGAACAACAGTTCCCACCTAGGTTGACTTGGGTTTTCCCTCTTACATGGGTTAGATACTCCCATGAAAGAAATCATTACCAAGGCCCAACGTTGTTCTAATATCCTGTCTACCATCCCCAAATAGTAAGAAAGATAAAAGAACCTACCTCTGATGCCACTTTGTAACATCCCCGACCCAGTAGCCTCTAAACTGGTGCCCCGATCCGGGTCATCACATGACCTCAAGCACGCCTCCCATTATGCCCGAGGTTGCCGACTAGTGGAGAGGGTTTAATAAGTCACGTGGGGAGACTATACCCTATTTTTCAAAGTAAGCCAAAATAGAACACAATATAAATAGTGGAAACAATAAGAATAACCGATGAACATGCATAACCAAGAATTTCTTAAATGGGGTATGAACATAAATCAAATACAAAAATGGAATGCCATACTAGTAGTGAAAAGTGAATGAAACCCAAAATAAAACAAACATACAAAAACTCCCAATGGGTTATGACTCTAAGTCTGAATCCTTCTCTATGTACATCTCGAGCCCAACTCAACATTTTATTATAGGGATCTAGCTTTTTTCCTGAAATGCAACCAAGAAATATGCTCAGGTACCTAGCAGCGGCCTGAGCAGGGTGTGAGTACAAAACTCAGTAGGCCAACACCAATAGTGTCTACAAAATATCCAGTCTAACAGATAGTGCATTCAAGTAAAAAATAAATGGTAAGTAAACAAGGGACATTTCGTGTGCCATTAGTTTACAAGGTTCATTTAATTCATGACTAACATCTATCCTAATTCCATTTCTTATACCATTTTTACCACATAAACCATTTTCAACACATTATCTTTGGGTTAGGCATATACATCATCTATACATGGGTCTAAGGTAATAAATCACAATCCATAGGGGAAATAAATCAAGTCCCTCTCTCACTAGGGATACACATATCACACTAACACCTTATCCTCACCTCAAAGCCTCAGTCCGGGTGGAATGCAACCATTAGGGGAATAGATCCTTTGTCCCCTTCCCTAACCCATACATTTTGGGGGTAGTTTAGAGACTCAGTCTAAGTCAACCCATGGGCGTTGATCCTCAAGTAAATACCCTAATCTACCAAGCCATGTGCACATGCTTATTTATCAAATCATAAAAACCATACTATAACACAACCAAGAATATTAAATGCCATTGGTTATCACAATTCATAACAATAACATGGGACTTAATGCTATGCTATAACCCATTAACACATTTACCAATTACAATTTATAGCCATCTAGCCAAATTCCCATTGATGTGCCTTAACCCATTTGGTATATTCAACAACCCCTATGCCTTATCCAAATTCATAATTGACCATTCATTAACCAATTTATCCCATCTATCATTCCATAATCATTTACCCACTTATGCATTTCAAACACAATTCTCATATCACATAACACAATCCCTTCATTACATTTAATCATTTAGGTGCACCACCAAATTTTCATGTATTAACCCATTACATAAATTCATCTATTACCTTATTACATCTCATCAACATATTCCCCATCTCACATTCTCTTACCCAATTTCAACTTCACTATTTAATATGCACTAATCCCCTTATGAATTTCTAACCAAAATTCATTAAACTATTTATATAATATCTTTCAACCCAATTACTCATTTTCATGCCATTAAAAACAACCCCTTATACCTTATCACCCTAGGAATCTTTATTTTAATTTCATTTAGAACCTAATAAATCATTAAAACATTCTTGACATAGGTTCCACATTATTATTTGGCAATAATTTACTAAACCCTTACCATTCTCTAGGTTCGAAAATGACAGCGCACCCCATGGGTGGCCCTAAAATGGTCAAGTCATCCCTTATGCATTCCACGGGGATCATGAGGGTTTCAAGGAAATCATTTAAAAACCAAATTTACCCAATTTTACTTAAGGGAACCATTACACAATAAGAGATAGGAAAAATACCAACACACATGCACAAACCATCACAAAACAATGGGATATAACTTGTACACCACCTACCTCGAATCCCTTGATGAATGCACCCTTAATTGTAGCCTTGGATCTAGATTCGAACATCTCTAGAAGCCTCAACCTAAAACTCACCCAAAAAAAGAGGGTTTTAGAGCTTCTAAAGGAGATGGGAGAAACCACAATCCATAATCCAAAAAGAAGAAAGGATGATATGATTAGACTTACCCGAAGCTTCGATCTGCAACCAAAGACAACCAAAACAGCCAAGAATAAAAGGAGAAACACCTCTTAAAATCTTGGGTCATCCGAGTTTGTCACTAGGGTTGAGAGGGGACGAACAGGGGAAAATCTCGAGATGGGGTTTAAAACCCCGGGGTGGCAATTTTGTAAATTTTCTGACCTTTTTGGGCTGCACGGTTTACCTGCACGGTTTTCCAAACCATGTGGAAGCTACTACTCGAAATCACCCCCCTTCTCACAGTTTCCTGAGAATTCTACACGGTTTTCCAAAATGTGTGTAAGTCTCTGTCCATGAATGCACAGTAACCTTGGATGCTCCACACTGTTTTCATTAATCATCCGCAAACCATGCAACATACCCAGGAACCCTCTTTTCTTATTCTTTCATGTCCTGAACCCTCGAAACACCCTCGAGGCTTCACATAAACTTTGGTAAACACTTATTTAGACCAAAAAGAAGAGGTCAACCCAAAACATAAACAAAAACATACCTGAAGAAGATTAGGGATCTTACAAGTATTGTCATAAATTTTTTATACAAATTCTAGTATTTGTGGAGAAAATATATTTCTTTATGTTTTTATGTGGATACATCAAATGTACATGATAATTTTTTCCATTATCTTATGTACATGGATGTTCCCATGGTACATGATATGTTTCTT
This sequence comes from Viscum album, assembly GCA_963277665.1. Classification (NCBI taxonomy): domain Eukaryota; kingdom Viridiplantae; phylum Streptophyta; class Magnoliopsida; order Santalales; family Viscaceae; genus Viscum; species Viscum album. Next base: position 39,653,635 of record OY728138.1, read on the forward strand.
ATAACACCCTGATTTTTTAAAAGTAAAAAATTATAATTGATACATAAAGGAAACACAATACTGAGTTTATCTTGTGTTATATGTAACACTATGTTTAGATTGTGTTACACGCAACCCTAAGATTTTTGTTTTCGATATCATATTCAACATGAAACGCCAAACTTAAAAGAATCATGATATATATTACCATTATAACCTAGATGTTGGAATAGAAGGTATGAATATGATTAATTTAATTAGGAAAATATAGTTTATACATGTATATATAATGAATTAATTGGTTAATAATTAATTAGAAATGAAAATAAAACCCTTTTGAAAAAAAAAGGAAAACTTTTTTTGAAAAACTATTTTAATGAACACTAGTGTGTATTATATTAATAAATAAAACATATTATACTTGTTGGGTTATATTAATTAACTTTATATGTAATATATTAAATATAATGTTAAAAATTATTACTATGTTATTTATAGATATGACATAAAAATAAATCTGATTTTATGCTTAAAACTATATATTTTTTAAAAAGTAGTTTTATCACCTTTTTCTGGAAAAAAAAATTTAAAACTAATTTTTAACACTTTTATAAAATTTATTTGAAAAAATAAAATTCAATTTTTTAAGATTAATTTTAAAATTTATTTTGGGTGAAATGTTTGTCTTTTTAGGAAAATATTGATTTTTCAGTGAATATTTAAAAATATTAATTTTGTAAAAAGTATTTTCTTTTTAATAAATTATATAATTTAAAAGTACCAATATGTTTTGAACATGTTTTCAATTAAACTAAGTTGTATATAATCCACGTAATTACTTTTAATCAACTATATATTGGTTTTTAATATAATTTTTTTTGGGTTTAAAGATGGATTTTTCTACAAACTATTTTAAAATACATAATGTTTCAATTTTATAATTAATTAAAATAATCCCTAATTGGGGACATTTTAAATAAAATTTATAGAATATATATCATTAAATATTCTTTTTTTCATACAATGATTATTTTTAGTAATAGAGATAATATAGATTCATCTTTTAAAAAAAATACTATTATTAAAAACCTATTGTATCACCACATCTACGAGTTTAAGAATTAATTAAATTTTTTCACTTATATGAATTTAATTTGGAAAAATGGATTCCATATTTAGAATAATCATAAATTATAATTTCAATTAATTATAACTTAATTCAACCAAATTTATTAGTAAAAACAATGAACATTGATTATAAAGATTAGGATAAAAATGATTTTACTTAATGGTTAAACTTTAAAATTAAAAGAAACAATGACCTATAAACATGTAAATAAACCATTTTAAGGACATATTTATACCTTATCTATTATATTATATAGTTTTGTGCATTATTGAAGCCACTTTACATGGTAAAAACTTGGGAAGAATTCAATTTTTCAAAAAATTACAAGAGTGTCACTCACCTCCCGTATAAAAGGCCTCCACTTATCCTCCTCTCTTCAAAAACACATAATTCCATCAAATGGATTAAAAAATTATCATCCGTGTGTACAGAGGACTATCACCTCATGAAACGATGTCATTTATTTTTCCATTGCCACCTCTCATGGTTGGGAATAATGATGGAAATACTATTTATATATAATATTTATAACATAATTATACATCTATAGTGATTGTATCATATACATAATTTTTAAATTTCACACTATAGGTGACATTATAATATCGCTCATGTTTATAGAGGACTACCACCTCGCAAAGCAATGTGAAGCATTTTTCACTAATGTGTTACAGGGAATGTAATAAGGGTAACTATAATTAATATACATGATATACATGACATAATTATGATATTAATGAAAAAATTATATTTTTTCAATGTAATATATCATTTTATTATTATAATTTCAAACATTGAAAAAGTGATAATGTCATTCATGGACGTGTGGACTACCGCCTCCTCAAAATGATGTGATTCTTCTTTTCTCATCACCACATCCCAAAAATGATATATATATATATATATATATAATTATATTTAATTAAATAATATGTTATTTATGATATAATTATAATTTTTGAAATATAAAATATTACTTACCTTCTTTCTATAATGATCATTTAAAAATGGGAACATTGCTCATGCGTACATACGGCCTACAATCTCCATGATCGTAACATTGGTTAATTTTTCATAACCAGATTTCATATTGATTTTACAGTTATAATTAATGAATAAATATGAAATGTATTCTATGATTATTATTCTATATATGTTTAAATAACTACCCTATTTTTTGTATTAGACCTACCAAAGTCTATTTAGACACATAAGCCAAATATGGTCAAAACATATGACTAAAACTAAATTGATTAAGTAATTATATATAAATTTTTTTTGTGATATAAAATTAATAATAAACTTGTAAAAGTTTATAAAGTAGGTAAATAATTAACATAAGTTTATTATTCAATAAGATAAAGAACAAGTATGATGAATCGGGCTCAAGGTAAGGGTCTTTCTCATCTAACTTTTATTTCTATGAGATACATGCCATATTCACCACTTATTTTTGTTGTGTGGTGTATATAATATATATTAATGTATTTTATTATTATTATACTTAAATTTAATTAGTTTTACATATCCATTTTAGGGTCTATATTTCATGGGGTTTCTAGTTTCAAAGTTACCAAAGCATTAAGGTATTTTTGTCTCAATTTTCCTTCTTTGAGACATAAGTTATGTTATACACCTAATTTATTTTAACAGGTGTATATTAATGATATTTGCATTCATCAACATCAAAAATACTTGTTTTTACTTATCCTAAACTAGTTATATTTTTTATTAATACCATCCCCATTATTTATCAGATAGAATAAGATTATTTCAAAGTGGTTGTTATAAAACCCATTTCTCTTCCATGGGTTAATCATGTTTCAAAGAGACTGTCAGGACACTCATTTACCTTTCAACGTTTAATCATGTTTCAAAGATGTTGTTATGGAACCTATTTATATTACATGGGTTAATCATGTTTCAAATATATTGTTATGAAACCAATTTCTCTTCCACAGGTTAATCATGTTTCAAAGAGATTTGTATAGAACCCATTTATTTTCCATGAGTTAATCATGCTTTAAAGATATTAAAATGAAACCCATTTATTTCCCATGGTTTAATCAGGTTATGGAAGAATAATTATTGTTACTATGAGTTTTATGATGAAATATATTTTTACCATATTCATGTTGTGATTCTTGGACATTATATATGATAGGTGTGCCCAAATAGTGTCAGGTAGCCGATTATAGCTTATACGATGGGTGCACCTAAATAGTGCTCCAAAGCATTAGGTCATGATTATGTTATCTAGATAATTATATTGGAAGTTGTTTTTATAGTTATTCTAATTTTTAATGGTTCTATATGAGTCACGAACCAGCTCGGGTGAACCAGTCACCCGAGCCGGCCCGCGACATGGCCCGAGGGGTGTTCTTGATCCCCACGAGCTGGCAACTAGTGTCGGGCATCCAAATTAACCAGGTGGGAACTATTTGGCCCAAAATAAAATAAACCAAGCAGTGGAAAAAAAAGAACAGAAGCAAATAAATAAAGAACAACCAACAACTCTACTAACCTGACCACGACCAAAACTCCATGTGACCTCGTGGGTCCCTCTCCAATACCACAACCAACGTCGCTCAAGGTGAACACAGAAGCTGGAACCTGCAACATAACTAAAAAATATATAACACTATAGGCGTGAGTATTAAAACTCATTAGGCTAGCCTGATATCTATTCCCAATGCCCTACCTTTAAATAAAGAAATTTATTAATTCCAGGTTTGAACTAAATATACAAGATATTGGTTTTCACACACACACTTTCATTTCTAAAACAAGTATCAGTCCATTTTCCTTTGTAATTTAAAAACAATTCTTAATGTTTGAAAGGAACAGGTGCATTTCATTTTAAAACACTGCTTCAAACAATTTAGAAATTCAATTTTCAGTTGTTAATAAAAAGGTAAAACCACACAACACGCAACACACAGTAAGGGCAATGGAAAAAGTGGCACACGGGGCCAGCAACTGACTAGACCTCTCGCTCATCTGCCACATACAAATAAACACTAAATGAAACATGGGTCAAACCTAGGAGATCGTGAACAATCCAGAACATACTATACATCTGACTCATCCTGAAGGAATGCCCTAACTCGATGACGTCATAACGCCCATACTACTACCCGGCATAGCCCTGCATGGCCTAACCGAAGGGACCAATCCCCATAGCAGCAATAACTCAGTATTCCCCTGCTATGGGGCCACTAGCCAGTGCATGTTCTAAACTAGTGCAACAATCATTCTCAGAAGATTCAATCAATATGTCAGGTTCCCATGTCAACACATACAATAAAAATGGGTGCGTCCACAATTTAAATCAATCAGTCACGATGCACAAACATCACATACAACTCACGAAATCAATGCACACAAAATATCACCCCTGAATGGGTTTTCCAAAATAATTTATTCTATTAAAGTGCCAAACGGGCCTTCACAAATTTTAAAACAAAATATCATTTCTCGAGAAATCTCAAAACCCTTGTTCAGAAGAAGTCATATATCTTTAAAACTAGAAGTATATTTGAAATTCTGTGAATTATGTTTAAAGGAAAAACAGGCATTCTATCAATATTGGGTGTCCGCTCATCAAGAAAATGTTTCAAGTGTTCGGTATAAAATAAACATCTCTTTTCGCACCAAATAATCATATCAAATTTAATTATATTATATTATTTCCAATTTATTAAAATTAATAAAACATCAAGAAATTAATAAATTCTAAATCCAAAGGTAAGGGCAGTGGGGGACATACCTCGGCTCAATGTCCAAACACAAGGGCGCGCCACGCCTCGCATAGACACACAAACACGTGCTAGTTGATAACCGCAGTATCCCTGGTTTTCCTCACCGACAACGCGCTGCAACAAACGCATGATAACTAAGAACACATATCCACTGACTTAGAACACACCAAACAACAACCCATGCAAAATAACTAGCTCGACATAACTTCAAAACACAACTCACGCCATCTACAATATTTAATGGACTGCTTGCACTATTTATGAAACACCACTAAGTGATGCAAAAAGGGTTTACACCAAGAACATGTCTTATTTTATATAAACACACTACCTTAAAAACAAATTCATATTCAACACTTTCAAAACACCACTTTCGTTCCATCCAAATAATTCAATAAATCACTAAACTGTTTTTTAAATCATTTCAAGAAAAACCAAAAAGTCTTCACACCAAAATACACATAAAATCCCCCTTTTTAAACCAAACGTACACCAAGAACCATTTCACACCCGAATCTGCCTCACATGAAAGACTTGATAAATCATTTAAACAGGTTAAAGAACACTATTAAGATAATTTCAAATTAATTTCAAGGGTACGCAATAAGGAGAACACACCAAAATAATAATTTCCCACTTGGACGCAAGTCAAAACACTCCAAGAATGAATTTCACACCTCAAAATTTGATCAGAGAACACATTTATAAAACCAAATAACATAACAAATTAATAAATCGATAAAAGGGTAAGGAACCACATACCTTGAGGTAGAAAACATCAATATCTCAGTACAAAACCAAAAACACACATTAATCACACCACAAGAAACCATGAATAAATCCTAAAATAGGAATGCAAACCAAAAGAATCCAAATAGAGATTAAACAGAGACCCCAAACGAATCATATACCTTCTGGAATGGAAAAAATAACTCAAAAGAAGGCTAAAGAGCTTAACCGATATGGGGTTGTGGGCGTGCGATGGCTGTCCGGGAGAGTAGGGGGCGGCGCAGTGGGGTTCCAGGGGAAAAATGCGATGGAAAAGGGTGTAAGGGTGGCCTGGAGGGTGGTTGGGTTTCACCTCGCATGGGAGGAGGCCGCAACAGGGGGAGCGCGCAGCGTTGGATGAAGAAGGGGGGATGGGAGGCCTGGTGGGTGGAGAGCCAAACCGAAGAGATGTGGGCTGGGGCGGTGCTGCGAAGCAGGAGGGTGCAGTTCGGGTGCGTTCAGGTAGAGAGGAAGGCTGGATGGGGCGTCACTGGGAGGAGAAGGCGCTAGATAGGGGAGGTGGCGCAGACAGGTGGCAGATCGCGAGGAGGGGCGGCTCACGCTGGGAGGCGCTGTTGCGCAGGGGGTAAACAAGGGGCGAGTACAGAGGTTGTGTGAACGGGAGCCGGCGGCAGAGGGCCTAAGCGCTGATTGGCCGGGTGCTGCGCAGGGGACCGGGGGGCTGGGTCGTGAATGTGCAGGGAGGTGAGGGCCTGGGTAGGAGGGGGCGCGCGGCACTGAATAGAGATGTGGAAGGGGGGAGAAAATAGGTAGGGTTAGGGTTAGAATAGGGTTCTGTTTTTTTTCTTTTTCATTTTTCTTATAATAATAATAATAATAATAATAATAAAATAATAATAATACCATAAAATAATAACCATAATAATAATAATAATAATAGTAATAATAATATAACAGTAATAAAAATTAATAAAAATAACCATTTAATAATAACGCGAGCCAAACTAAATAAAAATAATAATAATAAGTTATAAAAAAAGAGAGCACTTGCCCAACACCTGGGCCAACTGCGCGGCGACCGCCAACCACGCGCCAGCCACGCACGGGTCTGAAACCCAGAAAAAGAATCAAACAAAAAATATTTTAATCTGGGGTGGAGCCTAGACCACGGCGCGGACACTCAGAACCAAGAATTAATAAAAATAAAATAAATAGAAACGGTGGTTGTGACAATTCTCCCCACCACAAACACTTTCTGCCCCCAAAAAGTCACCCAGCTAAACGATAGGAAAAACAAGAATCCATGCCCAAATAAAACTAGAAGAAACCACGACATAAGAGAATGGGTGAACACAAGAGGGTTCTCCCCACCACAGGAACTCAACTAGTGTGGAAATTTAACACCTAAACATACCACCTCGGGAAGGGGGGTGACACGAGAACTCCTAACCGATCCAAACTAACCTCTATAGCACGAGCGAAACAACACCTTCGCCAAAACTTGGAACTCTAGACTCAGACCAAAGAAATCCTGAAGACGATAGAAAAACCTCTGAGCAGAACTTAATCCAAGCAGTAAATCTGAGCATAAACGCAAACCTGGACTCCTCCGCAGGCACTTATATCTCCAAATGAACACCGCTAAACCATGATTAACCCACACAAGGTCCAAACATACCTCTAAGAAAAATGCACGATCCTAAACACCATAATCAGACAAATGAGACTGTTTGTATTACAAACGAACACATTCATCCCATCCTCATGACGACACAATGAACCTACAAAAATGCCAAAACTTTAATAGTGGAAGGACAAGAACGGAAGGGCTTTAAATGTTTCATTGTCAACACGGAACATGAAACCCGAATTGAGGCATCACACCCCCGATAACTCCTGACTGTGCGTGAGCTTTACCCCAAGATCTATGGCTGGGGCTTTGATGGCTGAAGCATCTCCTTCCTCACAGTCAGGAACTGGAATTCTTCAGTCGCAGTGTCTTTTTCAAGCAATGCTTCCTACAAAACTTCTCTAGATAACCTAGACACCTGCAATGATGGCACATCTTCAGAGGGGTGTGACATGACAGCTTGTATGCCCTAAACTTACATATTGACGGTACACCATTAGAAGGTCTAATGAACTGGAAGTTAGAGCCACTGAAGAGAACTCTTTAGAAACAAATTCACTTGACACACTTTGCATGTCAGATGGGGGACCTTCACGATCAACCAGATACGGTGGATTTCCAACCGTTTTCGCTCTAGAGACCAACTCATCTAAGAACACATCATGTACAAACTTCTCAAAATTATGGCCCCAAAAAGGGAGGACCCGCTCTTTGATCTCTGGACAAAGACCCCTGATGAAGGGAGGAGTCTTCATCAAATCATGCGACACTACCTCTAGAGAAAGACACAAGTTCCTTGAAATTGTCAACACATGCTTTCACCATCTGTTGGCCCTGTTGAATATGCATGAGATCTTCCACTTTCTTCATCTTCCCCTCTTCAAGTATAAACCATCAGACGAAGACGACTTTAAATAAATCCCACGTTATCCCAACTTGTAGTGATGGTGGGGCGAACAACTCCTACTCGTCCAGAGCTGGACCTTCGAACAGACCCAAAACGGCGTGCACTCTAACAGCTTCGGGAGTTCCCAATACCCTAAAGACACGCTCGACCTCTTCAAGCCACTACACTGTCGCTAACAGACTTCAATCACCGTGAAGGACAGACAACATCTGAGAAAGACCAAAAACTGGGCATGACTCATCAAAACTCTGGGGACCTTTCTAGGCGGAATTTCTGAACAACATATATAACGCCAAGCCGAAACCAATATCAATCGAATCAGCATCAATAAAACACCCTCATCCAAAAATAACTAGCTCAAAAAAAACCAAACAACCACAAACACAACCCAAAATTCCCTGTCCAAAATTCTCGTTCCGTTTTAGATTCCAAAACCACACTCTTTTTTTTCAAAACCACTTTCTTTCAAGACCACTTTCCAAATACCAATCCTCTTTTCAAACCAAAAATCACTTCCCAAAACCATTTTCCTCTATAAAAGCCAATTTAGAAAACAAGGTCAAGCCTTTAATTTCAAACATGCCCAGGTAATCCAATGAACTATTGCACATATCTTCATCCACTTTCATTCATACGCACCAACATTCACTTTCCACGCATCCTCTCACATGTACAAACGTTCATAATGAGTACCTGAGGTTTCACCCCAAACCATTCTCAAACACTTTCCATGCAAACAACAGTTTTCCAAACCGAAGGATTTCAGTTTTAAAACCCATTTAATAAATTTAAAATCATTTAAAAGAAATTAGCCCCATTTTCAAAAACCCTCTTTCATTTCCAAAAATGCACTTACACCAACCAGAATGAAAATGACAATCAACTTACATCAAACCACTGGAGTGAGGGGCTAGAGGTCACACTTAACTTGGCGACATGGTAGTGGGTCATGCCCCAAGTAAGCGTCAACAACTTGGAGGAATTCAAACCATGTACCTGGACTCTACATGGGTCACTACTCCATGTGATATCATGATGTAACATCGGTTTACCTCTATTGTCATCCCTCAATCCAAAACAAACCAGAACGAAACAAAGGCTCAATCCCTGGACTATCCCCGGCGACTCGAGGTGCGGAACGGGAGAGGGTTCATGACGTCCTTCCCGTATCTACATCTCGAGTCCCGACACACCTAATCTCCATCTACCAGACACCCCAAATAACAAGGGCCTCCTCTGATACCATTTTTTCATGAACCAGCCTGGGTGAACCGGTCACCCGAGCCGGCCCGCGACGTGGCCCGAAGGGCGTTCCCGATCTCCACAAGCTAGAAACTAGTGTCGGGAATCCAAATTAACCAGGTGGGAATGATTTGGCCCAAAATAAAATAAACTAAGCAGCAGAAAAAAAAGAACAGAAGAAAATAAATAAAGAACAACCAACAACGCTACTAACCTGACCACGACCAAAACTCCATGTGACCATGTGGGTCCCTCTCCAATACCACAACCAACGTTGCTCAAGGTGAACACTGAAGCTGGAACCTGAAACAGAACTAAAAACAAGAAAACACTATAGGCGTGAGTATTAAAACTCAGTAGGCTAGCCCGATATCTATTCCCAATGCACTACCTTTAAATAAAGAAATTTATTAATTCCAGGTTTGAACTAAATATACAAGATATTGGTTTTCACACACACACACTTTCATTTCTAAAACAAGTATCAGTCCATTTCTCTTTATAATTTAAAAACAATTCTTAATGGTTGAAAGGAACAGGTGCATTGCATTTTAAATCATTACTGCAAACAATTTAGAAATTCAATTTTCAGTTGTTAATAAAAAGGGAAAACCACACAACACGCAACACACACTAAGGGCAATGGAAAAAGTGGCACACAGGGCCAGCAACCGACTAGACCTCTCACTCATCTGCCACATACAAATAAACACTAAAAGAAACATGGGTTGAACCTAGGTGCTTGTGAACAATCAAAAAAATACTATACATCTGACTCATCCTGAAGGCATTCCCTAACTCGATGACGTCATAACGCCCATACTACTACCTGACATAGCCTTGCATGGCCTAACCGAGGGGCCCAATCCCCATAGCAGTAATAACTCAGTATTCCCCTGCTATGGGGCCACTAGCCAGTGCATGTTCTAAACTAGTACATCAATCATTCTTAGAAGATTCACTCAATATGTCAGGTTCCCATGTCAACACATAGAATAAAAAGGGGTGCGTCCACAATTTAAATCAATCTGTCACGATGAACAAACATCACATACAACTCACGCAATCAATGCACACTAAAGATCACCCCTGAATGGGTTTTCCAAAATAATTTATTATATTAAAGTGCCAAACGGGCCTTCAAAATTTTTAAAATAAAACCTCATTTCTCGAGAAATCTCAAAACCCTTGTTCAGAAGAAGTCATATATCGTTAAAACTAGAAGTACATTTGAAATTCTATGAATTATTTTTAAAGGAAAAAATGGGCATTCTATCAATACTGGGTGTCCGCTCATCAAGAAAATGTTTCAAGTGTTTTTTAAAAAATAAACAGCTCTTTTCACACCAAATAATCATATAAAATTTAAATATATTATATTATTTCCAATTTATTAAAATTAATAAAACATCAAGAAATTAATAAATTCTAAATCCAAAGGTAAGTGCAGTGGGGGACCTACCTCGGCTCACTGTCCAAACACAAGGGCGCGTCACACCTCGCACATATGCACAAACATGTGCTAGTTGATGACTGCAGTATCCCTGGTTTTCCTCACCGACAATGCGCTGCAACAAATGCACGATAACTAAGAACACATATCCACTGACTTAGAACACACCAAACAACAACCCGTGCAAGATAACTATCTCGAAATAACTTCCAAACACAACTCACGCCATCTACAATATTTAATGGATTGCTTGCACCATTTATGAAACACCACTAAGTGACGCAAAAAGGGTTTACACCAAGAACATGTCTTATTTTATATAAACACACTACTTTAAAAACAAACGCATATTCAACACTTTCAAAATACCACTTTCGTGCCATCCAAATAATTCAATAAATCACTAAACTTTTTATTAAATCATTTCAACAAAAACCAAAAAGACTTCACACCAAAATACACATAAAATCCCCCTTTTTAAACCAAACGTACGCCAAGAACCATTTCACACCCGAACCTTCCTCACATTAAAGACTTGATAAATCATTTAAACATGTTAAACAACATTATTAAGATAATTTAAAATTAATTTCAAGGGTGTGCAACAAGGCGAACACACCGAAATAATAATTTCCCACCTGGACGCAAGTCAAAACACTCCAAGAATGCATTTCGCACCTCAAAATTTGATTAGAGAACACATTTATAAAACCAAATAACATAAAAAATTAATAAATTGATAAAAGGGTAAGGAACCACATACCTTAAGGTAGAAAACATCAATATCTCAGTGCGAAACCAAAAACGCATGTTAATCGCACCACAAGAAACCTTGAATAAATCCTAAAACAGGAATGCAAACCAAAAAGAATCCAAATAGAGATTAAACAGAGACCCCAAACGAATCATATACCTTCCGAAATGGAAAAAATAACTCAAAAGAAGGCTAAAGAGCTTAACCGATAGGGGGGTTGTGGGCATGTAACGACTGGCCGGGAGAGCAGGGGGGCGGCGCAGTGGGGTTCCAGGGGAAAAATGAGACGACAAAGGGAGTAAGGGAGGCCTGGAGGGTGGCTGGGTTTCACCTCGCATGGGAGGAGGCCGCAACAGGGGGAGTGCACAGCGCTGGACGACGAAGGGGGGATGGGAGGCCTGGTGGGCGGAGAGCCAAACCAAAGAGATGCGGGCTGGGGCGGCGCTGCGAAGCAGGAGGGTGCAGTTCGGGTGCGCTTAGGTAGAGAGGAAGGCTGGATGGGGCGTCGCTAGGAGGAGAAGGTGTCGGATGGGGGAGGTGGCGCGGACAGGGGGCAGATCGCAAGGAGGGGCGGCTCACACTGGGAGGCGCTGTTGCGCAGGGGGTAAACAAGGGGCGAGTGCGGAGGTTGTGTGAACGGGAGCCGACGGTGGAGGGCCTAAGCGCTGATCGGCCGGGTGCTGCGCAAGGGACCGGGGGGCTGGGTCGGGAATGTGCAGGGAGGCAAGGGCCTGGGTATGAGGGGGCGTGCGGTGCTGAATAGAGATAGGGAAGGGTGGAGAAAATGGGTAGGGTTAGGGTTAGAATAGGGTTCCGTTTTTTTTCTTTTTCATTTTTCTTATAATAATAATAATTATTATTATTATAATAAAAGAATAAAAATATTAATAATAATAATAATACCATAAAATAATAACCATAATAATAATAATATAAATAGTAATAATAATATAAAATTAATAAAAATTAATAAAAATAACCATTTAATAATAACGCGAGCCAAACCAAATTGAAATAATAATAAAAATTTATAAAAAAAGAGCACTTTCCCGACACCCGGGACAACTGCGTGGCGACCGCCAACCATGCAGCGTCCGTGCACGGGTCCAAAACCTAGAAAAAGCATCAAACAACAAATATTTTAATCTGGGGCGCAGCCCAGACCACGGCGCGGACACTCGGAACCAAGAAATAATAAAAATAAAATAAATAGAAACAATGGTTGTGACAATATGGGTTCTATAAGGGTTTTTTGAGATGATGTTTCAAGATACCAATAAATTTTATCTATTCTTACTATGGGTTTGTGATGTTTCATTTGATTAAGATTCATATCAAATGGATTATGATTATTGATACTTATGACTATGTACTTTTTTAAAACCTTAATCCACCATATCATGTTTGATGATCCATGTATTTATTGGTATGAATATTCTTTTGTTATACTCATACACTTTGATTATGACCTCATACCCTCATTCTCTTCTTATACTCATTGATGTTATTCAATTTCTAATGATTATTTTACCCTTACTAAGCTTTTTTAGAGCACCCTTATTATGTTTCCTCTTCACTAGGTTATAAATAATGAGTTTGAATGAATTATTTACTAGAAGGTGTTTCATATGGATGATGATGATTTATTAATGTGAAAAAAGAAAATATGGGTTAAGTGGGTGAAATGATCTTTTAATGTCATGTGAATTGTTTATGTAGGATTTTATCCTAATTACATAAAACTCTAAACCTAAAAGATCCTCTAGGTTTCAAGTGATCCAATTTTTTCTTTTCATGTAGTAAGGTTTGGATGAAAAAAATTGAGTTACAATTATCAGCATCAAATTTGGAAATGTAAAGTTCATGATTTCAGCATAGGATTTGGGAGTGCGGGTCATGGGCTATTATAGTTGGTATCAAAGTCATTTTAGATAATTTTGAAGATTAATATGTTTTCATGTGAGTTTATATTAATATTTTTGGATACCATCATAGGTCTATAAGATTAAGGATGCTCATAAGTTCTAATTCATAAACACCTTATTTAAGAGTTTTAAGTAGTAAAAAAAATTGAGGTTGTTAATGACATTTTAGGAGAATTTTTTTTTAGGTATTTTTAACCCTTGGGATCAACATGAATTATTTTTAGAGAGGATTTAATTTTCAAGATTAATGAAAAAATGGGATAACCCATATTATGGGTGACAACTTGTCGTATCTACCTAGGTGGTGGGGCATGAACCCATGACTGAAATATAATAAGGTTTTTGTGCCTACTAGTAGCCTATGTGATGTATTAGTTAGTATGAAATTTTTACCAGTTAAGATTAAGTTTATTTTGGAGATAGATGATATTTTATTTGAGGAATAATGGTTCATTTATATTAGAATAATATATTATCAAAACCTTATAATCTTTGGGTTTCGAACTTAGTTAAGAAATGTTTAAATAATTTTTAGGATAATTACTTATAAAATGGTTTGGTTTGAACTTTGGGTATTACTATAGAAATTTGGATATGAATTTATGAAGTTTTATTCATTTTGATAATTATCTTACCATGTGCTAACCATTTCGGTTTTAGTTATTATCTAGAGATAGAAGGAATAGATTTTTATCATTTTATGGTTATTTGTTGATTAAAATTTGATTTTAGTACTTCAGACATGAATAATTCATCTAAAATACTCATAATTTGGAGAAAAATATGATATTGTTGTGAAATTTTATTAAAGGATGAAATTATACTCACCAAGTTAGTATATTTCCATATTCTATTAGTCTATATGGTAAGAAAATTCCTTAACTCTAGGAAAAGAATCTTTAAAAAAATTATACTAGTACCTTTATTTCTGATGAATAGATGGTCTTTTTTTACCATCACATATTTATGGTTTTGAGGCTCTTAACTTTCCATTGATCATTCATTTTTTTGTGATTAATGACCACAATCACTCTCTATAATTACTTATTTTTTTTCTCTATTCACACATATTCTCTCCTATTTAGAAAAAAAGTTATGTGTTTTTACATATGTCGTTTTTATTTCCTTTTCTCTATTATTTAGAGGTTGTTTTATTAACCCTTTTTATGATGTGATTTTATAATAAAATTATTTTCAAATTTCCATCCTTTAATTATATAGATAAAGTTTAAATTTAAATGATGCAATCTATTAAAGGGGGAGGATGTAACTCCCTGATCTTTTAAAACAATAAAATTATATTAAATAGTTTAAATGACATGCAGCACTAATTTTATCTTTTGTTACATGCAATACTCGGTTTAGCTTATGTAACACACAATCAAGAAATTTTTATGTTTGATGATGTATTCAACACGCAACACCAAACTTAAACGGCCCATGATATATATTACCATTATAACATAGCCCTTGGAATGGTGGATATGGATATAATTCACTGAATTATGAAAACATGGTTAAAACGTTTATATATAATTAATTCATTGGTGACCAATTAAATAGAAATGAATATAAAACCCTTTTCAAAATAAAAGGAATACTTTTTCTGAAAAACTATTTTAACGAACAAAAGTGTGTTTTATATTAATAAATTAAAAAAATAACTCTTTTTTAATTATATTAATGAAATTTATATATATATTCAATCGAATTTTTAACATCCTTCTTATGTGTCTTCTATATAGGATATAAAAATAAATCAAATCTTATACTTAAAACTGTATATTTTTTAAAAAAGTTTTTTTCACCTCTTAATGGCACACTTAATTTAAAACTAATTTTTAAAAATTTAAAAAAAAATTAATTTAAAAATAAACTTCAATTTGGGAATTTTAATATAAAAATTTACTTTGGGTGAAATTTTGTGATTTTTTGGAAAATATTGATTTTTCATTGAATAGTGGAAAATATTGAATTTTGTAAAAAGTCTTTTCTTTTCATGAAATTGTTTAATTTAAAAGTAAAAAAATATTTTTTGAATAATTTTTCAAGTTATCTAAGTTATATATAATATAATTAATTAATTTTAATCAACTTTATATTGGTTTTTAATATTAGTTTGTTTTTGGTTTTAAAGATGGGTTTTTCTAAAAACTGTTTTAAAATGAATAATGTTTTGATTTAAATAATACCTAATGGGGGATTTTTAAAATGAAAATTATAGAATATATATAATTAAATATTAATTTATTTTCATGTAATTATTATTTTTAGGCATAGAGTTATTATAGATTCATCCTTCTCAAAAAAACACTCTTATTAAAAACTCGTTATCTCACGGCGTCTGTGGGTTTAATATTAAATTAAATATTGTCACTTCTGTGAATTTAATTTGTAAAAATGAATTCAATATTTTTCATCACAATAATTTTTAATTTCAAATAATTAAAACTTATTTTTTTACCAAATTGATTAGTGTAAAAAATTAAAATTAGTTACAATGATTAGGATAAAAAGGAGTTTACTTAGTTGTTAAAATTTAAACTTAAGGAGCCAAATGACCTATAAACTTTTCAAGAACCCATTGTATGGAAATATTTTGAAATTATACCTTCTATGATCTATTTTTTTCAATATTTTATCCACTTTATATGGAAAAAATGGGTGTAATTTACTCTTTCAAAAAATTACAAGAGTGCTACTCACCTCCCTTATAAAAGGCATCCACCTCTCCTCCTCTCATTACAGCTATAAATCCCTTTGGATCATCCAAAATATGAAAAAAAAAATCACTTAAAAACTTCTCTAATATCATCATATAATCCTAAATGTTTTCATAAATCAAACCAATGAAGACCTTTGGTTCAAACAAAAAGTACTTACCTAAAGAAGTGGTAATGTTCATCAATGGGAATTTTTGTTTTATTTATTTCTACACCCCCCTTCAATTATTCATATACCATGATTATATAATAACATAAGTTTACTAATTATACTAATATTTTTTTATGTTAAGTTTAATAACTAAAAACACTCACACTTTTATCAAATGGGTTTCAAAATCAGTATTCTTATGTACGGCGGACTACCACCTCACAAAATGATGTTGTCCATTTTTTCATTACGACCTCTCATGGTTGGTTATAATGATGTAAATACTATTTATATATGATATTTATAACATAATTATACCAATTTATTAATTATATCATAAAAACCCATTTTATATTTCATACCATAGGGGATACGATAACATCACTCGTGTGTACAATGGACTACCACCTCACGAAGCCATGTGAAGCGTTTTTCACTAACGTGTTACATAGAAGGTAATAAGGGTAAATATAATGAATATATAAGATATAAATGAAATAAATATTATATTCGTGGAAAAATTATATTTATATAAATATAATATATCATTTTATTCTTACAATTTCACACACTAAAAAAGTGATAACATCGTTCGTAGACTTGTGGACTACCACGTCCTCGAAGCAATGTGAATCTTCTTTTTTCATCACCACATCACAATAATTATATATATAAGTATATATAAATAAATTATATGGTATTAATGATATAATTATTATTATTTAAAGAAAAAATATTACTTTCCTTCATTCCATAATGATCATTAAAAAATGATAATGTTACTCATTCGTTCGTACGGCCTACTATCTCCATGGTCGTAACATTGGTTCATTTTTCATAAGAATATTTAATGATTGATTTTAAGAGTGTAATTTATTTACAAATATTATAATTATTTTATTATTATTATTATTTATATATTTAAATAATTATCTCAATGATCGTAGTCGGCCTACAAATTCAATTTCGACACATAATCCAAATATGTTCAAAACATCTGAATAAAACTTAATTGATTAATTAATTATATATAAAATGTTTATAAGTGAAATAAAATTATAGATAAACTTTTAAAATGTTATAAATCAAGTAAATAATTAAAATATGTTTATTATTCATGAAAATAAAGAACAAGCATGATGAATCAAACTCAAAGTAACTGTTTTTCTCGTATAACTTTTATTTCTATGAGATATATGTCATATTCACCAAGTATTTTTGTTGGGTGGTGTGTATACTAAACAAGAATTTATTTTATTATTATTATAATTAAATTTATGGGGTTTTATATATCCATTTTATGGTCTCTCATTCATAGAGTTTACATTTTCAATGTTACCAAAGTGTTAAGGTATTTTTTTGTCGCAATTTGCCTTCTTTGAAATGTAAGTTACGGTATACAACAACATTCTTTATAAGGTGTATATTATTTCCATTTTACATGTTATATAATTAATATAATTATTCTCATGTTATTATAAGTTTCATTTAATTTAATTCTTACATGTGGATTATAATTCAATGTTACAAAAGTGGTAAGAGTCTTTTGTTACAATCTCATCATTTATTAAGATTGTGTATGATTAAGTATTAAATATTTAAATATTATAATTCTCATTAATTATCTTATCATTTGTTTATTCATTATATTTTAAAGTAATTTTTACCATTTTTCTACTATTTGGTACTAAATTTTTTTAAGAAAGTGTATTTAAGTAAATTTGAATTTATTTCTCTCTTCAATCGGAAATCTGTTTTCTTCCAAAACCATGTTTTCTAGAAATGTATTAAAAAAGGTTTTTAAATGATATTTTAATATCATTTTAAAATAAATGTTTTTTGAAAAAAAAATTATATTTAGAAATTATTTTAAATTATTTTAAAATCAACCTTTATACTTTTTCAATTCTATTTTCAAAGAAAATGTTGTCAAAAGGTTTTATGTTTTAAAAATAATTTTTCAAAGTGGAAAGGATATTTTCTTAAAGAATGTTTTTAAAGATATTTTAATGGTATTTCCATTCATCAACGCCAACATAACTTTTTTTACTTATCCTTCACTATGGATATTTGGTATTGATACCATCCTCATTCTTTCCCTAGATTGAATAATATTGTTTTAAATAGATAGTTATGAAAGATGTTTATCTTCCAAAAGAAGTACCAAAAAAGTGGGCAAGAGAAGCGCTCGGGTTTTATCAGCGTTAATAAAAAAGCACTGATAAATGGGGGACTTTTATCAGGACTAAAAAAAGCACTGATAAATCTACCATTTATCAGTGCTAATTTTAGTGCTGATAAAGTCCCCCCTTTATCAGTGCTAACAAAAAACGCAGATAAAAAGGGGCCTTTATCAGTGCTAATAATAATGATGATAAAAGTTTTTAATAGAAAATATTAGTAATTTATAAAAAAATATTTTAATTATATTCAAAAATAATTTTTATATGTATACGTTAAATAAAAAGATCATGTTTATTATGTTTATGTTTTATTTATGTTTATTATGTTTATTAGTTTTATTATATCTTTATTATATAATTATTATACTATATATTTATAATATTATATATAAATAATTTTTAATATATATATACTTATCAAATATATATATATATATATGTTTCTAAATGAATGTGTCAATTGATGCGTACGTTCTTCTCATGAATATATGTTCATTGTTTACCCTAATGTTAGCCATATATACTATAATACTATATATACTTGGTGTATTCATTAATTTCCTATATATATGAAGCTTTATCATCTAATAAATACTTAAAATCATGATAAATATATTTAAATAAACAATAAATGTATTTATTATATTTAAAAATATAAATATTTAGTTATATATATTTATTTACTTTTTAAATATATTATATATAATTATAATTATATATAACTAATTTAATATAAATATTTTATATAATTATAAAATTAAAAAATATTTTTTCAAATGATAAATATATATTTATGAATACCTTTCAAATATATTTATTTATAAATACATATATTTAATGAATATATACACAGACAAAAACATATATATATATATATATTTATATTTAAATACTTGTGAAATTAAAATTAAAAATAATATATCAATTTATATTTATATATATTTAATTATAATTTAAATTATAAAATTATATATATATTTAATTATAATTTATACACAAACACCATATATATATATTTATTTATTTATTTATTTATAAAATTATAAATGTAATAAATATGTAGGTTATAATTTTATAATTATGAATAAATTTTATGTTTTATCCATACTAATTAAAAATCACTGATAAAACATGCATTTATCGTCACTTTTTTAGCACTGATAAAGGAATGTCTTATCGGAACTTTCAATTGTAGCACTGATAAAACATACGTTTATCATCACTTTTTTATCATTGATAAAGGCATGTTTTATCTGTGCTTTCAATTTTAGTGCTGATAAAACATACTTTTATGAGAGCTTTTTATCTAGTGCTGATAAAAGCGTCACTGGGTTTTATAAATTAACCCTAACTTTCTTCTCATTCCTCGCACCCTCAAGCTCTTGTGGAAGTCGATCCATTCTGCCACTGTCTCTGTCACCGCTGTCACCACTGACTCCTCTCCTCCCTCCTCTTCTCCCTCCTCCTCCTCCCTGGTCATCACTATTGTGCCATTTTCTCCACTGCCACCATCTTCTCCACCTCCTCTCCTCCCTCCTCTCCTCCCTCCTCCTTCTCCTTGTTCATCGACTCATCCACTATCGTGAACTAAATTTTTATTATGGTATGGATTTAATTATGATTTGTACCTCATAATTATTATTTTTCTAATGAACTTTATGAATTTGTATTCTTCATGAAGTGAATCATTTATTGAACAACCACATGCATTCTCAATGATTATTTTATGGTTTTAATGTTTCAAATAATCATTTTAATTGAGATTATTACCTTCCAAGTGATTTTGTGGAGTACTTATCATCATTTCATGGAATATTCTTAGATACTCAATTTATTCCCTTAGTATCCATCATCAAATTATCCCTTGATGATAACTTTGAGTAGACAGGTTTTCATCGTTCATGATTCTACCTCCTCCATTATTCTTCTTGATCCCTTATAATTGTGTTTATCATGAGGCTTCATCACGGATTATGGATGAAGGTGTGGGTGTGGATTATGAATGAACAATGATATGAAGAGGTGATAGTGGGCAAGTGGGATATTGGTTAATGCACATAACGTGATTTTAGAGTGGATATTTGGCATGGATTTGATTAAGGGATGAGAAATAAACTATGAGGGGTGTGACTAGGAGGAGTAGATTAGTGGGAAAGACCCTCAAGGGTCCTGGATAGAAATGGGGTGAACTATGATGTGATTTTTGGAGATTTAAAGTGTAAACATCTTGAACCATGGATGAATATAGGAATATGGGTGAAGAACATGACTCCACAATGTGCAACTAAAAGGAAGACATACTATGTACATCATTAGATGTGGTGATAGAGTTTTAGGAAAATATAATCATCAGACAACATATGGTATAGATTCACACACCATATAGTCTATAGAAAATTAACTTCCACATACATGAGATTAAATTGGCAGGATGAGTATATAACTAGCCACATGAAGTGTAGTTTGAGTACATTCCATGTATACCTACATGACATGACTCGGGTATTAGTACACACCAAAGGTGACATCCATAGAATAAACAAAAAGTGTCCACAAAGACACATTATGTATTCATGGACTACATGTCTTGACTATCTAATAGTACACACTAAGTACTCATGTGGGAATCACACACTTTGTATCACCTCAAAAATTCCATGTGCCTCAAGATGACATGGATCTATATATTAGGGACACAATTCAAGTACCTATTGGTCTCATATTTTCTACACATCATAGTTAAAGCTATGTACATTGATTTCACATTCCATGTGAAGAGGCAATACATGACAATACTGTTGCTGAGGGGATATACACTATGTACCCTTACAATACATGCCATGTTCTTTTTCTAACCTTCATGGGTTTTTGTATCACCTAGTTCATGACCCAGATTTAGGTTCATGAAGGCATCATGTTCATTTTCTATATAGAATTTAGTGGTGATCTTCTCTTCAATATCATAGGTGGGATGTGAGGTGATTCATTCAATTTAATCATCTTAGTTCTGTAGGAATGAAGATGAGTATTGTGTATGTTTATCAAATCATTCATGGGGTAGGGTTTTCCCATGGTTATATGCTAATGGCAGGGTGTAGGTCCCCCATATTATTCATGAAGTTTGGCACTCTCCCACATACATAGAGCACCAGTCTCCCAAATCGAGCATGGCGTCAGTACTCCCTCGACACTGATGTGGTATTGATCCCCCACACACAGCTAATAGAGTTAAGTACTCCCCAACATATCAATAGAGTTCGATACTCCATATTCTAAAGAACACTCTTGTATGTAGTGAGGGTCCTCCATTGGGGACTGAAACTCCCTCAACCAATGTATATACTTCACCTAGGTGTTGGTCCCTTTCTATATATTTTTATAGGTGACGTGGGTTTGCTCATAACTAGGTAGTTATGATAGTAGGCTTTAATACTCCCTTAATCAAGATCTTTCATTAGTTAAGGTATGAGTTCCCCTATAAGTTTCTAGAAAAGTGATGTGATAATTGTGGGAAACAAGGTATGGTACACCCTCGATTTATGTGTGTACCTCAATAGGGAGTGGCTTCCCCTTAATAGATTTTGGGATTGTTTTAGAATAATGGTTGAACATATTAGTTACTTTAATACTTGTGACTCCTCAAGTACCCCTTGGTTGCCTTAGAAATGTCAATTACCACTAGGATATCAACTTCAAACTTCTTGTATTTTTAAATACATTGAGAATATCTTGTTTCTCATGAGATAAAACCTCCATGGATTAGTTCCAAGTTGACTGAGTCTTATTTGCATCAATGAGTCTTCTAGTGTTAGAGAATGTATCAATCTTTTCATGCTTTCCTCATAATAATTTTCCTACATTGGGGGTTGATTTGAGTTTTTTGTTATCTTTAATTTACGGTTTTATGGAATCATATTGATCATGTTTATAATCAAACCTATATAGGATTAATTCCCACATGTTCTGTGTCCATGCAGGAAAAATAGGGTTTGAAGGTGGTCTTAGTGGACATGGAGATGGTATAAATTGTTCGGAGCTAAAGGATGATGGTACCCAAAAGATCTTTTTGGTCCATGGTGGTGGTGATTAATATTATATTTGTAGGATAATCTAGGATTCCTTATAGTATAGAGGATATATCCCTTGTTCCATGTTCATTGGATTATATGTCCTTGAAAGATGTATAGTACTTATGGTGTTTTTCCTATGTGGTGATGTACTCACTATGCGATGTCTCATGATTTCATTGTATGTAGAATTTTTTTTATTATATATATATATACATAGATTATTTTTCTTATTATTTTATGCATTGGAGAAATGTGTCTGTTATAGGTTGATATTGGCTATGGTCTCCCATATTGTGTGATATGCCTACTCAGTGAATGCCACCATCCCCTGGCCTATTATAGGTGGGATTGGGGTGGAACACTCAACTTAATGTAGTCTTGGATGGGGCCTGAGTGGGTTGGGTGATTTTATAGTAATATAATAGTTATTTATTACTAGTGGTTGAGTTTGGAGTTTTTAATCACGTGAATAGTGGTTTGAGAATTTAGGGAAATAATGTTTAGGGGGTTTTGAGTTTGGTTATTAGACCAAGGAGACTAACATAGGTGTGGTAGCTGACATATCATTTCTCTAGGACTATGGTAGCCTATTAGTTATCCAATATCTCTAATATAAAGATTACAAGGTAAAATAATGTTGGTAAATTCATCATATAGTGATCGATTATGATCTTCTCTATCCTTCCTATTTCTTCTTATATAGATATAATCTAGTCATCATGAGTTTATCCTATCAAATAAAGTGTGATACATACTGATAGATATATTATTTGAAAATATAGATCCAAGATGATACTACTCTTATACTTGGACCTCTTGCTAGAAATTAGTGAGTGATGAGGGGTTTTTGAGACTTAGTTGAGATATCTTTTTGACCCACAATCTGAATTACTTTCTATCCCCTCCATTATTAGTATAGACTTTCTTATAGAGCAGATGGTATATCATGTAGATTTGGATAATACTACCCATATTCTAGATATATTTTATGAGTTTTACTAGTATAGGTATCATGGGTTTTTATGGAAACCTTGATCCTTAGGAAAAAGAGGTTTGGTTAGAGTTTATGACATTTTCTTTCATCTATTTTACACTCTCACTCACCAACTTCCATTTTTTGCATTAAGATCCCTACATAACATAGTGATCCATTATTGGATGATTTTTTTATAATACTCATGATATGCCTACATTATTATGGTTTTATTTTGATCACTTGTTCAGGATGGTGATTTATCTAAGGATGATGGACCCTTTATAAGGAATCATGATCATGTCTGGGTATGCATCGAGGCCCATGGACCTAGAAATTTATTCACTAGTCATGTTTCAATATGTAATTTTTCAAGCTCAGTGTTTTTGGTGAAGACATTAAAGGAAGTTATTTCAAGTAATGGTTGTGTTTTCATGCAAAAAATACTATGATGTTTTCCCCCAAGTCAGCATCGATAGTTGAGTATTCTTAGTGAATATGCACCCTTTATATGGGAGTTAGTTATTTTCTCAATTAAAGACAACTATAGTGGTTCAATGGATGCACCTCCACCTAGAATATAACATTGATATTATATACCCACCTATTATAGGCCTAATTTCAAACTAGGGAGTTGTTCAGTGGAAGTTTCAATGGTGCAAGAGTAGTTGGAGATGAACGATGCATTGATCCACTCCCATAATCACTTCCTTTAGTTAGTTATTGTCAAGAATAAAGTATTTTCATTTAAAGATGGGGAAATATATGTGTGATAAATGACCATGGTTAGGCATAAATAGGTTTATTTTGGAGTGCAATTTGTGTAATCTCTTGATAGACCCTTATACTAGATGTCACTAAAATGTGTTGTTATTCCTACACCGTATGTTTGGGAGTTGTAGATTCCAATGAAGCTCATAGACACACCATTATCATCTAGATAATTTCCAATAATGGAGACTATCTTTCACTCACCCCCAGCTGGTAAAGTGAGATTATACTTAGTATAGATATAGGTCTTTAATGATATTACTCAATGGTAGATGTGAGATCTAGTGGTACCTACCTCGATATATATTAGATACTAATGATAGTACTATGTGGTGATAAAAAATTGAGTTAGTGAGTTGAGATCCACCCCCATTGGTGAGTGGGATCCCCTTAGGTGTAGTGAGAGGATCCCACCCTCAAGGATTTGTAGTCATATAACCATAAAATGATAAGCATGGATTTATGAACTAAGTGAATAAATGAGAACTTACTCCCTATGAATATAGAGGAGTGATTCAAGGATTTTGAAGGGAAACCCATGGTCATCCCTCAATAGAAGACCTATTTATACATCAGCATTCATTATAGAGGTGACATTTAAGTGATACTAAGAGGAATTATGAACACACTTGTAGGATATATAGAGAAAATGTACTTAATCCATACTTGTATCGATTCAAGGTAGATCCTAAAATAAAATTAAAAAATTGTTTCAATGTTCTAACAAAAAATAGAAAAATGATATATATATATATATATATATATATATCTATGTGTGTGTGTGTGTTTGGAAAAGAAATTAGTTTAATTAATTATTATGAACCTAATTTATCATCTCTATGTGATTGGAGGTCACCACCTAAGCATCGCCATCACTACGGAAAGAAGAAGGTGACTAAGGAATACCACTAAAAGAGAATTCTTCCTTATATTTGCCTATATCAGATAAAATAAAACCTAAATTCACCCATGAGTGTATATTTATGGTGTGTTATATTACCCATTATAATATCACTATGAATTTATGTAGTTTATTTTATAATCTAAACTCAAAATTCTAGTATGAAATACCATTTAGAAAATATATTTTTTTATATTTTATTGAGGAAAAACTGATTGTATTTAATTTACTTTGAAAACAATAATGCTTTTAAAAATAAACAAAAGAATAATGTGAATGGGAATCATTATAAAAGATATATATAAATATATATAAAAAGGTAAATTTAAACATAAAGTAAACCACATCGAAAAGTAAAACACAAACGTGATATAACAATCTTGAGGCTATTAGAACAACTAAGGAATTTACTAATGAAACTATCCACCAACTTAAAATGTATTCATGCTAACATAGATCCCAATTTCCTTATATTAGCCTCAAAAGGTGTCAATCCTATAACATGTTCATGAAGTTAACCAGGGGACATTATCTGATTGGTTTATTTTTAAAGAAAATTATACTTTTAATGAGGAATTTGTGTAAATGGTTGGTTTTTTTATGGTAATTCAACAATGATATTATAAATATTTTTCAAAGGATATTTAAAGTCTATAACTTTTTTAGCCTTGGTTAATTTTTATATCAATACTTTGTGTATTTATCTTTTGAAATATTAATATCACTGAATCAAATAGGATGGATATGAACAAATAATGGATGGATGTTAATCGTCTAACAAAATAGTATGAATATGGAGTGAAAGAGTTCATGAAGTTTTCAAAAGATTGTGCATATGATCCTTCTCAAATAATTTTTCCATGTTTAAGTTTTTGTTATTCAATACAAGTTAGTCCAGAGGAGTTGGAAGAACACTTGATCTTTCATGAAATAGATCAAAGTTATAAATGTTGGAATAAACATGGGGAAAAAGAAAATATCTCTAGTGACTGGGATAACACTATGTTTTATGGGTCATTTGAAATGATTAAAAGCATGGACAATGAAGAAGATCATATCAAGGACATGATTACATATGTTCATGATGATGAAGATCGTATTAAAGAAATGACAAGGATAGTTGAAGATGAACATTGTAATTTCCCAAAAATTATTTGAGAAGTTAAAGAATTGTGCAAAGATGTCATTGTATGATGGTTGAACTAAATATACAGCATTGTTAGTCATACTAAAGCTGTATAATTTGAAATCTAGAAATGGATGGAGTGACGCCAGTTTTATAGAATTACTTTCTCTCTTTAATGACATGCTCCCAAAAGATAATGAGCTCCCGAGCCGAACATACGATGTCAAATGAATTCTATGCTCGATGGGTATGATCTATAAAAGAATACACGCTTTCTAGAATGGTTGTATGCTATTTCTCAAGGACCAAAAATCACTTAGAGAATTCCCAGAGTGTGGTGCTTCTTAATAGAAGAAAGACAAATCTAGTCCTATGAAAGTTTCATGGTACTTTCCAATCATTCCAAAGTTTATGCGGTTATATGGAAGTGAGGAGACTATAGAGCAGTTGACATGGC
This sequence comes from Viscum album, assembly GCA_963277665.1. NCBI lineage: Eukaryota > Viridiplantae > Streptophyta > Magnoliopsida > Santalales > Viscaceae > Viscum > Viscum album. Next base: position 39,680,499 of record OY728138.1, read on the forward strand.
ATGCTGACATAATAAATAAATATGGAAAAGTATAGAATTTATTAGACTCTTCTCAGTGGAAGAGAATTTATCATGATTTTCCTAACTTTGGAAACAAGCCGAGAAACCTTTGTCTTTTGTTATCTATAGATGGAGTAAATCCTTTTGGTTTTCAAAGCATCACTCACAGTACATGGCTGATTATATTGGTAAATTATAACTTTCCACTATGTTTATGCATGAAATGAAAACACATCATGTTATCTATGATTATATTAGGACCAGATCAACTGGGTAATTATATTTATGTTTATTTGTCTCCATTGATCAAGGATTTGAAATTATTATGGGATTTAGGTGTTACAATGTATGATGCTTACAAAAATAAAGATTTCATCTTGAGATCCTTGTTATACGGGATTATTAATGACTTTTCTGCATATAGAAATTTTTTAGGATATAGTATTAAAGGAACTCTTGGGTGTCCTATCTGTGAAAAAGGTAAATAATCAATTAAGTTGAAAAATTCATCAAAAATGGTGTTTCTAGGGCATTTCAGATTTCTACCCCAATGACATAAGTACTGATCTTGGACGACATCATTCGATGGAAGTTTAGAAGAATGTAAACTGCCATCTCCACTAATAAGTGATCAATTGTTTGATAAAGTTAAAGATTTGGACACTTATTTTGGTAAACCGTTTTCAAGAAACCTTACAAAAAATGGTTGCAAAAAGAAATCAGCATCTTTTTAATTACCATACTAGAATTTTTTGTGCATCAAACATTTTCTTGATGTTATTCATGTTGAAAAAAATGTATGTGATAGTGTCATTGGAATGTTTCTAAATACACCTGATAAAAAATGATGTAATTAAGGCTAGGTTATACATAGTTGAAATGAAAATATGACAAGATTTGGCACCAGTGAAGGGTGAAAAATGAACATTTCTTCCTCTTGCTACTTACAATCTTTCCAGGCATGAGAGATGTTGGTTTTTCAACTTCTTGACTAAAGTAAAGGATCCAAAGGAGTATACATCAAATATCAAGAACATCATTTCAATGCACAATTTAAAGTTAAAAGGTCTAAAATCACTTGAATACCATGTTTTGATGCAAGATCTAATTCCTATAGTTTTACATTGCATTTTGCCCAATAATGTATGTCATACATTAATGAAGCTTTGTTTATTCTTCAAAGATATATGTAGAAAAGTTATAGACCCATTAAAATTGCCGACTGTAGAAAGATAAATTGTTGTCATATTACATTAATTGGAAATTTCTTTCCTGCCGACATTCTTTGATATGATGTTTCATTTGATGGTTCACTTGGTGAGAGAGATTTGGTTATGTGGTCCTATGAACTATAGATGGTTGTACCCCATTGAACGGTATATGAATATTTTGAAAGGGTATATCAAAAATTTAAGTTAGCCAGAGGGTTGTATGGCAGAGCTATATATTGTTGAAGAATCCATTAAATTTTGTATTGAATACCTGTCTGGTGTGAAAAGCATTGGTCTAAAAAAATCTCGTCACACTTGGTGACTTACAGGTGAAGGAATTTCTAGAAAAGAGGTCATCACAATCAATATTACAGATCAGTAGAAGGCCCACCTTTACATTTTTCATAATAGTTTGGACATTGACCCATATGTTGAAACCCGTAAAGAAATTATTAGGCATTTTAATCCATAAAGGGATGAAAAATGGATATCAAATAAACATAATCAGTAGTTTATAGGATGGTTTCAGGATCATATTTTTAAAGAGTAAAATGAAAATCTAAACTCAATTTCAGAACAACTTTGATGGATAGCCAGAGGAACAAGTGTGTACGTATTATCTTACAATGATTATGTAATTAATGTTTATTCATTCTATACTAATGATAATGATGAAGACAGTACCAGATAGAATATTATAGTTACACTTGTGGCTGAAATGATGCATGTTTCTAGTTTTAAGGCTAGAAATCCAATTTACGCAAATATGTCATATTTTGGCATCATCAAAAAAATTGGGAGTTGGATTATACGACATTCTGAGTGCCAATTTTTTAATGCAAGTGGATTGATAATAGAATTTTTATTAAAATAGATGAGTTTGGATTTGTGAAAGTTGATTTTATTAAGGAAGGGTACAAAGAATAACCATTTATAATGGTATCACTGGCAGTACAAGTATTTTATGTTCCAAATCCCACAAACCAAAACTACCCAATTAATCGGTTATCGACCAAAACCACTGAAGAGTTAGATGAAAATTCAATGAAGGATAACCCTTTCATTAGGACATCACAATAATTTCATAGTGGTCTTAGTGTATAATGAATTTTATATGTTAGAGGAGACCACAATGAAGGGATTCGAATAGTCAATAGTGGGTTCATATCCGATCAACCTTTAAAAAAATAGTTCAATAATCCGGTTATATTTTATTCTAATATACATTGTGTTGCATTATGTTAATATCTATTCATTTATACTTTTATGTTATATAAATTAAATGTTAAACCACTTTTACAGATAATAAATTTTTCACGTGATGATGCTCCCAATCCCCAGGCACAATAGGTTTCTCAACCTACTGCTTCTTGTAGTGCAGACGAACAATAGGTTTCTCAACCTATTTCCTTATGTTAATATCTGTTCATTATTTCTTTTACATTATCTAAATTAAATTTTCAAAAACTTTTTCAAATAATGACTTCTGTAGGTGATGATTCTCCCAATACCCAGGCATAACAGGTTTCTCAACCTATAGATGATTGTAATACAGGAGAACAACAGGTTTATCAACCTGTTGCTACTCCCAGTGCAGAGGTATAACCACCATCTACACATTCCAATGCTAGCCCTTTGGATCTGGAGAAATATATTGATGATGGTGGATCTGAGGAAATGAAAGGTGACAAAATACCAGCAACGCAGAAAAAACAGGAGCATCGTAGTTTGATGGTTTTAGCAAAAATCATTAAGGCTAAAGAGAAAGGCATCAAATGTGAGATTGGATGGAATAAGTGGGGCCAACATTTTAACCCCAACAAGGCCATGTTTAGTAGTTATATTGGAATCATCACTCATCAATGCATAACGATTGATGTAACTTCATGGAACCATGTTGTAGATGAAATTAAGACAATGATGTGAGGAGAGATTACGGTAACATTATGATATAATTTTTTTATTTTCCTAAAAATTAAATAATGAAACATTGACTTACACTTCATTATCTCTTTTAGAGTTCATTTATAGTAGATGACTCACACAAAGACTATATCTTAAGGGTTTCTAGAAGGATTAATAGGGGTTTTCTCACACTTTTAATGAGATATCATCTTAAAGGTGTTGAAGGGAAAATAAAACTACACCCACCTCTTATTTATGCAAACCTGATAACCCAATCATCGTGGGATGCGTTTACTGGTCATCGTGCGAAGTAGTATTTTCAGTTACATTGTGTCTGGTAATATGTTTTTTGATGTTACATGTATTCATCACTTTTATTGATAGTGTTTTATTTATGAAATAACAACTAAGTGTTGAAAATAAACAATGGACATCAAAACCAATATACCCCTATCGTAAAGAAAGGATGGGATATAGATCACTTGAAAAAAATGGTACGTATTTTAAATATACCATAATACTTTTATGTGACATAAAAAAACACAATAACTATGTTCTTTTGTTAATATAAATCTTTAAGAGTATAAATCCACCGCTACTTCCATCCCACACCATGTGCTATGGAAGGAGGAGCGTGTAACTAAAGATGGAAAACTAATAGATGAAAGCACCCAAAAAGTGTGGAAAACATGTGTAAGTATGACATAATAAAAATTTGTTTTGATTTAAATCTCAATTACATAACAATTATTCCTTATTTTCCTATATTTTTTATCTAAAATAGTCACAAGAATCAACAACACCCACACCAGATGCAGATATAGTTTCAGTGGACTTGAATCATCCAGAAAAGTATGGTTGTGTCAGATGTGCGGGTTTTGGGGTGACACACTGAACATATTTTGGGAAAAAACAAGTAGAGGATCAAACTGCAGAAATGAAAAATATTAGAGAAACATTATCTATGTTTCAAGATGAATTAAAATACCATAGAGATATAGTATAAAGTTTGATAGAGGAGGAAAAAAGATGAAACAACTCAAGAACAATCCGCATGTGAAGATCCCACCCCACCCCCACTAGTTTTGAGGTGAGTAATTCCCCTAAAAAAATTCTTAACAGAGGTAGTCAATTTTATAATAATTGTTTCTGTGAAATGTGAATCTAATAGACACTAGACACTAATACCTTTTCTATATTGATATTCTACAGGGTGAAAATAACTGTGATTTATATCTATCAACACTCACCCATCACCTTGTAGCGAGGGATACAATGCACAATATCTAGAATGACATGCTACACAACAGACCACTTCTAACAGATCATGTCAGAGTATCAATTACGGTATCCCTAGAGCTGAGCACCGAGCTACCTATTCCAATTCATGACGTATATATTCATACAATCAAACAAGCTCTAGGATCAATCATCGCATGGACATCACATCTTGTAAAAAACATGTCAACAATGAGGTATTCATTTCTAATTTAATTTTTAAGCTAAACCTTAAACATTTAATGAAAAAAGGTCTAAACTAATGCAATTATTATAGATGGACAAAGGGAAGGGGGTGAAATGAAACACCAGTTCAAAACCATCTCAAGGATCAACCAAAAAATCAAAACGATCTACCAAAATCACATTAACCCCCCACCCCCCACCTCATTATATATCCATATTTAATATCATTGAAGGCTCATGTGGATACGAAGTTGAAATATGGTGGTAATCACATAATTGGTTTTCAAGAAAATATGTATGGAGGGGAATATTCAGACTTCATTGGTTTTGAGAGTGCAACTGAAATCCTCGACTATGATTGGTTAAGTGGCTCAGTTGTAAATGTTTACATGAGGTATGTTTTCATGATTTGATTTTCCAAAAGATGATATACTATGATAATTATGACTAAATACATTTCATATTTTTCACAGGTTTATATATAAAAAACAATTGAACGGATTTCCCCATGAACAAAAATTTGGACTCATTAGTCCTCACATCACCTCTATAGAAGAAGAAGACATAACTTCCACGAAACATGGTGAAATAGTGGTAGGACTGCTCAAATAGTTTAATAGAAAAATTATGGATGACTGACTCTTCTTAATACCAACGATGTAGGGGTAAAACTCTACAATTTAATCATATCAAATATATTTTAATTTCTTTCATTACTTATTATTTTTTGTGTTCTTAGGTAGTACTGCATGCTCATTGCAGTTACTTTGGATACTCTAAAGATTTATTTTCTAGATTTAATGCAAGGATATCCAACAAACCAACCACAAATGATGGTGTTCGTCAATTTTTAATACACTACATCCAAAATTTTATAACTAAACATCTAGACATATAATTTATATTATCTTTTAATGAGGATTATTTTATGATAGGGTGGTTTGTGAATATCGTCTACGTCATGGAATGAGGCCAGGGAAAAAGGATAATAAACTTGACAAGTACTATGACTGGATACAAATTAGGGTATATATAATAAGATTTCACGATCCAAACACATAAATAATTTACTTATTTTTTTCAATGTTTTTGTAATGCCCAAAACAAACTAACCGTAAAGACTGTGGTTATTATTTTTTAAAATTTATGAAAGAGATCATATTCCAAGAACAAACCAGCATCCTTGAAGAGGTATTTTAGAAGATAATTGCTATTTTATTTAAAATAATTATTAATCCTTTGTGTATTTATATTTTTTTAGTACACCCATGAATGCCGAAAATAGTCATATTCACAAGGTGATATTGATATTCTTAGAAACAAATGGGCAGCATACCTGATGGAATAATGTACAAATATATAATGAAGATGGTTAACTTCCCAAATAATTTCTACTTTAATAATCATGTCTACCTTATCTTTATCTTTGTTTGATGGTAATGTTTTGATTTGTACGGGATAAACACCCCACTGAAAATCATAGTCATTGGTCGTCCTTGTTTGCGCACTAAATTAATTGCATGTTGATTGGTTTTTTAATAGAAATCGATGGTCCTAATTTATAGAGTATGTGTGTTGTTGATAGACCACAAAAGATAACGAGTATCCAGAAGGGGTTCCCCATCCCTTGATTTTATTATGACATCTTGAGACATAACAGTCATAGGAGCTTACTCTACTCTTTAGTCAACCTGGTGAAGAACCAACTACCATATATTCATTAGGAGGTCCTGAATATATGACAGTTTGTTTTTTACTAGGCCGACTAAAGCTATGCTGCAGAAGGAGGATGTTATTCTGTGTCAACTGTATAGGGATCAAATATGTCACAAAATACTCAAGGGATGGGGAAAACCCTTTTGGATACTCGTTATCTTTTGTGGTCTATCAACAACACACATATCCTATAAATGAGGACCACCAAATTCTTTTAATAAACCAATAAACATGCAATTCATTTAGTGAAAAAACACAACTGACATACTGAAAATTGAGGAAATGCATTCCAATTGTTTTGATACTTTCGGAAAACGATCTATCAGTCATTTTGGACACATAGGAATCAACCAAACCTCAATCTGACACACAGTGTCACTAGTATGACTCCAAATGTGTCTTATTATTTAAAATTGACATTAATTCAAGAAAAAAAACACAACTGACATATTGAAAACCAAGAAAATGCATTCTGATTGTTTTGATACTTTTTTACAAAGATCTATGAGTCAGTTGTGACATGTAGGACTCAAACCCACCTCAATTCGATGAACGGTGTGACCGAGGTGACTAAAAGTGTCCGCTATCATTTTAAAATTAAAATTTTAACTCAAAATGTGTCACTCACCGAAAACAAAGAAAACGCACTCTGTTTGTCTTCCAAATTAAGAATAGTTATTTGTAATACCTTTGTGACATGTATGGAGCAGTCTCACATCAAACTGATGCACGACACAATCGGTATGACTCAAATTGCGTGTTTTTTGTTTGAAATGACATTTTAGTAAAAAAACACAACTGCATACTGAAAACTGAGTAAATGCATTCCAATTTTTTTTATGATTTAGGAAAATTATCTATTAATCATTTTTGACGTCTAAGAATCAACCTCACCTCAATCTAATGCACGGTGTCACTAGTATGACTCCAAATATGTCTGGTTATTTAAAATTGACATTAATTCAAGTAAAAAAACACAACTAACATACTGAAAATTGAGAAAATACATTCCTATTGTTTTGATACTTTAGTAAAATAATAATGAGTCAGTTGTGACATGTTTAAATCAACCCCAACTCAATCTGATGAATGGTGTGACTAGTGTGACTAAAAGTGTCCACTATCATTTTAAAATTGACATTTTAACTCAAAATGTGTCACTCACTAAAAACCAATAAAACATGCTCTGATTTTCTTAAAAATTAAGGAAAGAAATTCATAAGTATTTTCTAATGTTTATGAAGTAGTCTCACATCAAAGGGATGCACGATAAGATCGATATGACTCAAATTTCATGTTTTCGGTTTGAAATGACATTTTAGTAAAAAAACACAATTGACATACTAAAAACTAAGGAAATTCATTATGATTATTTTGAGACCTTAGGAAAATGATCCATCAGTTATTTTTGACATGTATAAATCAACCACACCTCAATATAATGCACAGTGTCACCGGTATGACTCCAAATGTGTCTGGTTATTTAAAATTGACATTAATTCAAGTAAAAAAACACAACTGACATACTAAACATTGAGAAAATGCATTTGTATTATTTTAATACTTTAGTAAAATGATCCATGAGTCATTGTTTATGTGTAAAAATCAACCCCACCTCAATTTGATGATTGGTGTGACCGTTGTGACTAAAAGTGTCCACTATCAGTTTAAAATTGACATTTTAACACAAAATGTGTCACTCACTAAAAACCAAGAAAACACGCTCCAATTGTATTTCAAATTAAGGACATCCATTTTTAAGTCCTTCATAACATGTATGAAGAAGTTTCATATCAATCCAATTCATGATGCAACCGGTATTACTCAAATTGAATGTTTTCAATTTGAAATGTCAATTTAGTAAAAAACCACAACTAACATACTAAAATTTTTGAAAATGAATTTTTATTGTTTTTATATATTAGGAAAATGATCCATCAATAATTTTTGACACGTAGGAATCAACTTCACCTCAATCCAACACACGGTGTCACTGATATGACTCTAAATGTGTCTTTTTATTTAAAATTGACATTAATTCAAGTAAAAAAACACAACTGACATACTAAAAACTGAGAAAAATCATTCTTATTGTTTTGATATTTTAGTAAAAAGATCCATGAGTTTGTTTTGATTTATAGGAATCAACCCCACCTCAATCTGACAAACGATGTGACTGGTATAACAAAAAGTTTCCACTATCAGTTTAAAATTGACATTTTAACTCAAAATGTGTCACTCACTGAAAACTAAGAAAATTCACTCCTATTGTCTTCCAAATTAAGGAAAGAGATTCAGAAGTCCTTTCTGACATGTATGAAGTAGTCTCACTTCAAACTGACACATAATGCAACCGGTATGACTCAAATTGCATTTTTCTGTTTGAAATGACATTTTAGTAAAAAAAACACAGCAAACATACTGAAAACCAAGTAAATACATTATGATTGTTTTGATACTTTAGGAAAAAAAATCCATCAGTCATTTGTGATGTGTATAAATCAACCTTACCTCAGTATAATGCACGGTGTCACCGATATGACTCCAAATGTGTCTTGTTATATAAAAATGACATTAATTCAAGTAAAAAAACACAATTGACATACTGAAAACTGAGAAAATACATTCATATTATTTTGATACTTTAAGAAAACAATTCATGATTCCATTGTGACATTTAGGAATTAACCCCACCTCAATATGAAAAACGGTGTGGCCGGTGTGACTAAAATTTTCCGCTATCAGTTTAAAATTTAAATTTTATCTCAAAATGTGTCACTCGCTAAAAACCAAGAAAACGTGCTCCGATTGTCTTCAAAATTAAGTACAGTGATTTCTAAGTCCTTTGTGATATGTATAAAGTAGTCTCACATCAAACCAACACTCGATGTGATTGGTATGACTCAAATTGCATGTTTTCAGTTTGAAATAACGTTTTAGTAAAAAACACAACTGACATTTTGAAAACTAAGGAAACACATTCTGATTGTTTTAATACTTTAGTAAATTGATATATAAATCATTTTTGACATTTAGGAATCAACCTCACCTCAATATGATTCACGGTGTCACTGGTATGACTCCAAATGTGATATTTTTATTAAAAAGTGACATTTTTTAATGTATTCTTTATATGAATGTTTAATTTATTTATTTATAGTATTACTAACAAAATATTTTTTTCTTATGTTGGTGGAACCTTTTTCTTGAGTTGGGATGATTTTTTCGGTGACTATTACCATCTAAAGATATTTTTTAGAGGGGACCACAGACGTCAAAAGAGAAAACATTAATGTTTTTAACTATTTTTTGGATATTTGTAAATGTAATTTTATAAAACTTTGTTAAAATGTATATAGAACTATTTTTTGGTGCATACTATGAGTGAGTATTTTTTATTTTTGATAACAATTAAATGTATATAGAATTTTTTTCCAAACTTTTGTTTGTGTTGCTTGTTTTTTCATCATTTCCATCTTGTATGTGGTTCATTTGTATATATATACTATGAGTGGTTATATTTTAGTATATTTTTTCGGTTTTGTACAGGTTATTTTTTTCCAGTTTGATTATTTTGGTCGGCTGTTTATTTTATTTCTAGGTTTCTGGGTTTGTTGTTATATAAAGAGTAGGCCTAGACAAGGAATCCTTTATTAGTTCTAATTGAAGTGCTGAAAAATGGGGACTTTATCAGCACTTTGAATATCACTGATAAATTAGGGCCTTTATCAGTGCTTTTCGAAGCACTGGTAAAGGGTAACCCCCCCCCCCTAATAGTGTCTTGATTAACAGTGCTCTTTTAGTACTGATAAAGGTTCTTTTAGCACTGATAAAATCATGTTTTGTGGTAGTGAGGTTAATCATGTTTCAAAGAGATTTCTATGAAAAATGTTTCTCTTCCATGAGTTAATCATGTTTCAAAGATATTGTTATGAAACTTGTTTCAATTCCATGGATTCTCCATGTTTAAAATATATTTTTATGAAACCCATTTATCTTTCACAGTTTAATCATGCTTCAAATATATTGTAATGAAACCCATTTCTTTTACACATGTTAATCATTCTTCAAAGAGATTTAAATGAAAATCATTTCATTTACATTGGTTAATAAAGTTATCGATTAATAATTATTTTTTATATGAGTTTAATTATAAAATCTATTTGTATATTATTCATGTTTTGGTTCTTTGATATTATATACGATTGGTATACCCAGATAACATCAGGTGATCCTGTTATAACTTATACAATAGGTGTGCCCAAATATCACTCAAATTTATTGGGTAAATATTATTTTCTTCATAGAATTAAATTGGAATTTTTTGTATGGTTATTTCAATTTTAAGGGTTTTGTAAAAGTTATTTAAGGGTTCTATGAGATGATTTTCCAATATACCAATATGTTTATCTATGCTTTCTATGGGTTTATAATGTTTCATTTGATCAAGATTGATATCACATGGCTCGTGATTATTTATTCTTATGACTATTTCCTTTATAAAGCCTTATCCCATGTTATCATGTTTGATGATCTAGTTATTTATGGGTATGAACATTCTTATGTTATATTCATGCACTTTGTTTATATCATTATACCCTAATTCTATTCTTATACTCATTGATAAAATTTAATTGCTAATGCTTATTTTACCCTTATTGAGAATTTGATATCACCCTTCTTATGTTTCCCATTCACTGGGTTATAAGGAATGAGGTTAAAAAAATTACATCCTAAAAGGGATTTCATATGGATGATGATGAAGTATTAATGTGAAAAATAAAATCAGGGTTAAGTGGGAAAAATGATCTTGAAAAGTTAGGTGAATTATTTATATAGACTTTTTTCCTAATTCTCTAAAACTCTAAACATAATAGCTCTAGAATTTTGTAAGTGATCCAATTTTTCCTTTTGGTTTTTTATGGTTTGGATGGAAAACATTGGGTCACAATTATCCACATCAAAGATGGAAATGTAAATTTTATGATTTTTACACAGGATCTAAGAGTGTGGGTCCTGGCCTATTATATTTATCCTCTTATCACATGTGTCTATATATAAATATGTTACATTAGATGTTTTTCCTCCTATAGATGGTGTATTATTCCTACCAACATGGATTTTGAGCTTAGTATTGAAGCATTTATGGACCCTCCTAGTGGTGAGAGAGTTATTATTGCATATTACTCATCCTGGTGGTTTATGAGTGGATGGGGTGGGGGTTATAAGTGCCCAAATTTCCAGAATCCCCCTGGTGTTTTTTAGGGTGTTCAGAGGATTTTTGAATGGGGTGATAATTTTGGAGTTCTTATGAGGTGTTTTGTGCAACACCAGGATAAAAACATACATTGAGGACATCTCATAGGGTGTTTTCCCTAAGTAACCCAACCTTGTAAAATTGTAATGGAAAATACAAAAGTCATTGGGCCTATCAGTATATGAGGGAATGGTGAGGAGAGTGTGTGAGAGGGGGTAAACATTGATTAGGGGGTCTTTATACCATGGTCATCAGCATGACAGATCGAAACAGCTAGAGTCCTTTCACTACACCATCATGGAGACCATGGTGGAAGTCAGGTGTAGTTTCTAAAGTCGTGAAGGGTATAGTGAAGTCGTGTAAGGGTCAATGGAAGTCTTAATTCTCATATATGGTATATTTCTTGGAATTTTTGTAAGTTTGGTTCCCACTTAACCTTACACAATGTATATAGGTCATGTGTGGGAAGTGATTTTTGTCCATGAATCGGATTATTATTCATGGTCCCATAGTGGAACTCACTTTTATGATATTTAATGGTTATAAAACAAAAAAAAATCATGGTTTTAATATCTATTATAAGTATTTTTAATTAAATCTTTCACTTTATTGATTTTAGTAAATTTAAAATAAATTACAAAGATTGAATTAAATGAAAAATAATTAATATAAATTAATATAGGGATCTTGGCTGAGTCTTTAGAGGATACCAAGGTAAAATGGTATATGTAGTTTTTAAATACCAGTCACTTCATGTTTTTCCAATTTCTCCCTTGAGTATGGATGATCAAAATACCTCCATTTGAGATCTACTAGCCTTATACGACCAATTTTAGTTCTTTACAACATTTCCAGGTATGTGCATTTATCCTCTATCTCTATAAATATATATATTTGGGTGCATCAAATCATGAATATTTTTTCATGAGGCATGGGAGTCAAGACTTCTCTATATTATTTTTATATAAATTTTAAGGTTATTATGCTTTTTTCAATAATAAATTATCTTGAACAAACTTAAAGAATATAAAATAAATTAGAATATAAAAATAAATAAATAAGTATTGTACATTTATTTCATTCATATTTATTCATTATTGGATGTGTTATTAATGTTTTTATTATCATAAATAATATAACATAAATAACCCAAGGGAAATATGAAAGTAAAAGTGGTGTATAATTAATGTAAATTAATTATTGTAAAAACTTTTATCATTTTTACGATATTTTTACCTCCTTTATTTGAAGAAATTATGTGGTACATTTCACTTATTGGTATGATCCCTTGAATATTGTGTATTTATTGTTGTTGAGATCCTAAATTTTTTAGTGTTTGTTTTCTGGAAACACCTCACATTAATGAATAATAATTTTACCTAGTAATTTAATGGGATGTTTAGATAATCAATAATTGAATGGCATTATCCTATGTATTATTTATGCTTGGAAATATGATGGCTGCTTGTTGTCATGTTGGTTGTGATAGGCGAGGTGGTTGGTATATGATGTTTCATTTATTAGTGATTCTTGGCATCATAGTATGGGATGAATTAATAAATTTGGAAACTATTTTGTGGTTGGAATAAAATATTATGGGTTGTTAATTAAATCAGGAGAGGTGTCAAGGCTGGAATTAAATTAAAGGTAGGTTGTGATTGGGATATACATGCATGATATAAATGATTAATGGATGTAAATTAATGTGGGTGGTGGATAATAATGGTATTTAATCGAATATGGGAGTTAAATGTCTTAATTAATTAAATATTGGTTGATAAATGAGAATCTAGAATTTTTTGAATGAATAAATAAAAAATAGAATTGTGGATGGTTACTATGGTTGTTTTGTGTGGTTTAGTGGGTTGGAAATATTGAGATGGAAAGGGATGTGGATGATTAGTTGTGATGATGTGTTAGAATGGATGAGTTATTGTAGGGATAGTTTTGTGTTCCCCTAGGACATATTTTTGTGATATTTTCTATTCATGTATTTTATTATTATTTCTAAACACACCCTACTCAATTAAAATATATTATACTGACTCCAAATGTTTTAGTTCCAAGTATTTTCCCTAATATCCAGGTTAGTGAGGGTGGATGACTGACTACCCCCTCTTCCTCGCTTTCCCTTTAGTATTAGACTGGTTTTTATTGCTCAAGGTTGGCACGATCATGAAATGTGTGGGAGTGGAATGTATAGCACCCGATGAAGTAGTAATGATGGGATGATGGTTATCTATTGTGGGTCATTTATGGTAGGAGGAGGTCATGATGTTGACATCCTCCATATTCAAAATTCCCTACTACTTTTCTTATGAGTGGATGGATGTGGTTGGGATGTTATTATGATGTGATGATGTGATATGTGTATTTTTACTTGATCACATCATGAGATATTCGACCTTGATAGCATTAGTCTAGGTAGGGTTTTCACCCAGCCCATGTCAAATAAGAAGGTATGGGTGAACAATACATTTTAAAATGGTGTGTGAGAACATAAAACAATTGAGAAAGTGGTAATGGGGTGACTTTTATTATATTCTTTTGATTAATTTCTTATGATACATGGGCGTGATACTTGGTGAGTAAGCCTTAGTGAGGATAAGAATGGTTAGTTTACCTAATAAGTGCATGTTGGGATAGGGGTGTACCTAATTCATTTATGGGACTTTTTCCACCATGAATTCTTGGAAGATTTATCATTGACTTATGTTTATGATGTAGTGTTTTTTATGTTGTTACCACATTTTTCATGTTATGATTATCATGTTATATCATACCTTATTATCCATGTTCCTTTTATGCTCAATTGATATGCCAATTTTCTTACATGTATTGTTATCTTCAATTTATTCCATGTTTATTACCTAATTAGGCTTTATATATCTCCCATTTATTATATATGTCCTTAGTTTATCCCATGCAATGTTAAGTATGAAGGAATGTTTTGGTTATGTTAAATAATTTTTCAATAAATATGTTTCTTTTTCATGTTTTAAGTTGTTATGTAATGTACCTAACTTTTCAAAGACACTAAACCTCTCAATCTTCTGGGTGGTATTAAGAGTAATTTTATGTAATAAAACATGTATTAATTTGTATTAAAGATTTTGGTTGTTATATATGGTATCAAAGGATAGATTTAGTTATTTTTGAAATTAGTATTAAAAAACTCTAGCAAAAGACTTAAGATTAGAGAGCTCTAGATAATGAATTAGGGATAAGACTAAGTATAAGAAATAAATCCCTAAATTTTGTTAAGTATACAGTAAGTGTTTTATCAATCAAATACATCCCTATCTGGATACAACAAGTGGATGTGGTTCTGACATATATGTACATAAGGGTAACAACTCCGAAAATATGTTTTAGGATTGACTCAGAGTAATCTGGTACATGATAATGGGCCTTATAGTGCACTTGGCTTGACACTCTTGGGAGGATATGATTTAGTAAATTCATAAGTCATTACAAACTTTTATTAAGGGGAAAAAATTCCCTTGAGAATATATGTTAGAAAATATATAATGGATATCATATATTTAAGCCTAGAAACTCATAAGGTAAGGATATAGATGTAATTTATAAGTTATTCGTTTAATGTCATTGGATTCCCTTTTATGTGTTTAATAGTTTAAAAGTACTCATTCCTAAGTTTATATTAGATAAATTAAAACCAAAAGGTAGGGTTATCACCCATAGTTCTATGCATTCATTCATATCATGAAAGTTTAGTAGAACTATAAAAACACCTCCATAAAGCATGGAAGTAGATATGTTGGTGAAAATGGAAAATGGGGAAATTATTGCATCCCAAGTATATAAATCCTCCCCTTTAAACATTTTTTGGTTGAACTTACCAGTGAACCTTTTCATACTTCCCTTGGTGTAATTTAATGTAATTTTTGGAATGGGATGGCTTTCCCTATATAGAGTAAACAAAAATTGTCATGAGAAGAAAATCACTCTCCATATAGTGAATCGACCCCCAATTCTATACAAGTGCATTGAGGAGGATGAATCTTCTTTGGAACCATCATCTCGATCATGGATATTACTGCCCTATGAGCAAGAATATCTTTCTCAGATGATTGATTATATAGAAATAACAATCCTTGAAGACATTCTTATTGTGAGGGAATATGATGATGTGTTTTCTGAGAAATTATCTAGTCTTCCTACTAGTCGAGAGGTTGAATTTTCAATCGACCTTATACCTAGGTAGTTTCCAATATCACAAACACTATATAGGATGGCTATTTTGAAACTTGAGGAACTAAAGAAACAACTATAAGTGAATCTAGATAAGTGATATATACGCCCAAGTGCTTCACCATAGGGTACACCAGACCTCTTCATCAAGAATAATTATGGGTTAATGCACCTTTTCATTGATTATTGTGATCTCAACAAGATCACAATAAAGAACAAGTATCCTTTTCCACATATTCATGAATTTTTAGATTATATACATGGAGAAAAATACTTCTCCATGGTTGATCTGTGGTTGGGATATTACCATGTTAAGGTGAAGGAGTAAGACTGCTTTTTGTATGAGGTACAACCATTATGAATTCATATTAATGCTATTAAGACTCACTAATTATCCATTAATCTTCATGGATTTGATTAATATAGCCTTTATATATTACCTTGAAAAATTTATGGTTGTTTTTATAGATGATATTCAAATATATTTCAAAACCAAAGAGAACCCTGAAGAGAATCTGATAAATGTTCCAAAGACCTTGATAAAGGAGAAGCTCTATGAAAAGTATGTGAAGTGTCAATTCTAGTTGAAGGAAGTATCATTATTGGGGAATATCATTACAAGAAATGGGATATCTATGGATCCTTCAAAAAAATTGAAGGGTGGATGAGGCCAACATCTGTGATAGATATCTGTAGTTTCCTTAGGTTAGCTAGATATTATCACTAATTTGTGAGAAATTTATCACAATTGTCAAACCCTCTTTCCAAGCTAACTCAGAAGGAAGTCAAATTTGTTTATAATGATGAATGTGAATAAAGATTAATGGATTTGAAAAGGAGGATTATCACTTCCCATGTGCTCACACTACCCACAAGTGGGGAACTTTTTGTACTTTTTAGAGAAGCTTAGAAGAAGGGATTGGGTTGTGTGTTGGTGAAAAATGACAGTCATTGTCTATGCTTCAAGGTAGTTGAAATTTCATGAACTAAACTTCTCAAAACATGATCTGGAGTTAGAATAGGTGATATTCACTTTCAAAATTTTGAAGATTTATCTCTTTGGGGAGAAGTTTGAAATATATATAGATTACAAAAGTCCTAAATATATATTCACATAAAAAGATCCAAATATTTGCTAACGAAGATAATTAGAGCTCATCAAGGATTATAACTACTCCATCCACTGCTATCTTGGGAAAGAAAACAAAGTGTTGGATGCTCTATCTAGAAAGGATCCATCAATTCTATCATGAATAAAAATTCAAAATGATCCATTCTTCTTGTATATGAAGAGAAAGGACATGGGAATTATAAAGGAAGGAACATTGTCAATCCTTTTACAAATGATTTCTCAACCATATATTATTAAAAGGTTAAAGGATACTCAAAAAGATGATGTGGGAATTAAGAAGAAAGTGGAAACTATAAAAAAGGGAAATCCTCGTAGTTCAATGTTAATGAAGAATGAATTTTGAGATTTTGGTCAAGAATATGTGTTATATAAAATATTGAGTTAAAGAGGAAATTATTGGAAGATGAAAATAGTTAGACTTTATCCATTCACCTAGGAAACATGAATGTGTATCTAGATCTCCAGGAGCACTATTGGTGGGATAATATGAAGAAGGATATCAATGATTATATAGCAAAGTGTCTGATATATTAAAAATTTAATGCTAAAAGGTATAAGTCTAAGGGGATGATGAAACCTTTAACCATACCAACATGGAAATAGGAAAACATCACCATGTAATTATCACCAAACTTCTATATACATCCATGGGAAAAAAATATATCTGAATTATTGTGGATCATCTTATAAAGACTTTACACTTCATTGTAATTAGAGAGTATTTCTTATTTGATCAAATGGCATGGATATACATCATAGAAGTGGTAAGGCTGCACAGAATACCACTATCGATTGTGTCTGATCGAGATTCAAGATTCACCTCTAGGTTTTGGAAAATTCTCCAAAATTCACTAAAAACTGAGCTGAAATTTAGTACATCTTATCACCCACAAACTGATTTCAAATCCAAACACTTAAGGATGTGTTGAGATCTTTCTTGGTGGAATTTAAAGGCAGATGAGACCAACATCTTCCTTTGGTGAATTTCTCTTACAACAGAAGTTTCCACTCGAGCATCCAAATGTCTCCCTATGAATCCCTTTATCGGAATATGTAACATGTGGGATGAATTTTTGGACCAAAAACTTCTAGGTTCTAAAATGGTTGAAAATGATGGAGAAGGTTAAGACCATTCAGCATCACATCAAGGCTGGTTAGAGTCAGTTGAAGATCTATACTGAAAATCATCAACGAGACCTATAGTTTGGCATGGGAGACATGGTATTCCTCTATATATCTCCATGGAAGAAATTTATTATATTTATGAAGAAGGTAAAGTTTAGTCCAAGGTACATTATCCCTTTTGATATCCTTGATTTCATTATAGTAGTGGACTATCGACTATAACTCCCACCAAAACTATCTCAAGTACATGGAAGAAGCAATGTGGGAACTAGATTAAGTGATGAAGCAGAGTTAACCTCATATATTTTAGTTTGAGAAATTTAAATTTTGAGGGAGAAATTTATATTGGGGGAATATTTTAATGACTCGAACTTCTATGAATAAAATTCCCCTTTTGATTTAATTAAATTTATTATGGTTATAGAAAACACAAGAACTTATTTTTTTTTATCCAATTGTATTTTAAATGATCATTAAGTATCTTTACCATTCATAATATATCATTTTAAAAGTGATCACATGACTAGAATGAATATAGGGTTTTAAAAAAACAATTTGTCACAGATAATGTGATGACCTTAACCCATAGGATCATACACTATGAAGCCCATTTATCAGGGCTTTCAAGGGAGATAGAATTTTTGGGATTTTCCCTATACCAATACAAGCTAAGATCAAATAACTTAATCATGAGAAAAACCTTTTATGGGAGAAGTTCAATCTCATTGAGATCACAGCCCAAACCATATTCACCAAACGGCCCCATGAAAGCCCCATCATTGGGAACTTTACTCTTAGGATGTATGCTGGTGTATTAAAGGGATATGTATTAAGACCCTAGAAATATAAATATGTATATTGTTTTTTATAGTATAATTAATATATTTTCATCCTATTATTTTTAATTTATAAATGTTTTTTATTTTTGATTCATTAAAGTAAAAATTGTATTTTTGGTTAATTTTCAAATTCAATTAATGAATTTATGAATTAATGGATTTTTGAAATAACTAATTTTTTTAATAAAATATTATTATTAAATAACTTTTATTAAATATAAATTATCATATTTTTTATGAAGTCAAATGTAATTTTTATTAGGCTCAAAAACTATTATTATTAAAAACTCGTCATTTTCAATAAATGTCGATATTTATTTTAAAATATAAAATTCACATATTTAGAAATTTATTTATATAAAATGAATATTATTTTTGGAATAAGGATGTAAAAATTATCTAATGGTGAATTTTTCATAATTTTATGAGACAATCAAATTTTCAGGAAAAAATTAAATATCATATAAATATACGGTGTGTTTTGTGACATCATAATGGATCAATAGTGATTTAATAAATACAATAAAAATTATAATTGGAAAAATATATTTTTTCCATTTAAAATAATGTAACTTTATGTTTATTTTATTTATTTTATAAATCCTTAATGAATCCTCCAAGACATGTAATATATTTTAAGATTTTAGAATCATTTCCTTAAGAGTGTGACTCACCTCCACATAAGCAAGGGAATTATTTTAATATGTTTGTCCATTATCCTTATAAAGTAATTTAAACCACTCCCCTTTGGTAAAAACCATGGGAAAAATCATGAAATGGTTTTTAGTTTTGAATATTTTATTTTATGGTGTCCAAAACCAAAATATTAAAGAAATCCCCCTCTTTTCCTATACAAACCCACCCAAGCTCCCATTTCTCTTCACTAAAACTCCTTAGAGAACAAAAAACTATTTCCTATACTCCCTAAATTCCTCTCAATGTTCCCAAAATCTTTCAAGAATACCCTCCCATGCCTTTGGAGTCACACACACAAGTAAGGGATTTCCACCCTCCTCGTTTATCAAGCACTCCATTTATGTTATGTCTTTTAATTTCCTTTTTTATAGGTTGGGATTTGTTCTTAAATATCCCCTATATTTTAAATTTGATTTATAAATGATGATATACCATCTCAATCTCATTTAAACCTCCTAATAACCTTTATGTACACCTGTTATAATGCCAAATTTTGTGTAAGGGTTATTTCCTTTCTCCACTTTCTTCAAGTTTCTTTATTATGTTACACCTTATATTTCCAATTACTTATGTTGTATAATGTATTTAAATGTCCCTATTAATTTCCATTTAATTTATAAATGATTATATACCCCTTTTCTCTCTCATAAATCAATTTTATGAATTTCTATATGATGTTGTTATGTTGTTGAAATTGCACAACAATTTTACATGCCAAAATAATTGTCTAGTGAATACTATACCCATTTCTCTATCAAGGGTATTCACCTTTATGCACATATAATTATTTATTTTTGAATTACATGTATTTATTAGACATTCTTTGATTGTGGAATAAATTATGATGTTTAATGAATCCATGTTATATGATCCATATGGCACACTTAAGCATGAGAATGAAATGATTAAAAAGGGTGTGCCTGTATAGAGCTCCAATTAATTGGGTAATGTTTAGTATCATGATACATCATGTTGGGGTAGGGGTGTACCTAATTAATTTATGGGACTTTTTCCACCCTGAAGTCTTGGTGTATTTAGCCTTGACTTATGTTTATGATGTAGTGTTTTAAGTTGTTGCCACATTTTCAACGTTATGATTATCATGCTATATCATGCATTATTATCCATGTTCCATTTATGATCCATTGATATAACTATTTTCTAACATGTATTTTCATATTCATGTTATTCCATGTTTATTACCATACTGGTTTTTATAGATCATCCCTTTCTTATGTATATCCTAAAGTTATCCCATGCAGTGTTAAGTATGAAGGAACATTTTGGTCTTGTTAAAGAAGGTTTCAATAAAGATGTTGTTTTTTCATGTTTTAAGTTGTTATGTAATGTACATAAATTCCCAAATACACTAAAATTGTTGATATTCTGGGTGGTATAAAGTGTAATTTTATGTAATAAAACATGTATTGATTTGTAATAAATATCAAGGTTGTTATAGTTTTGGTAACTGAGCTGGACTAGGATATCTTGGAGCTGGAGTTTCTATCTATAGCTTCTTCTTAGGAATGTTTTTGGAGTTTTATTTTTTATGGTTATTTTTATATGACATGACTTTCAAGATTTTATTTATTTATATGGATCTTATCTTATTTTATATAATGTCGTGTTAATCAATTTTTCTCCTCTTATCTCGTTTCCTTAACTTACATTATAAGGGTAATGCCTCACATGGTATCTTTTATAACCTTGGTTCTAGTTTCCAATACAATTCCTTTTAGAGGATGGATTTGGGGGTCACTCCTTCTAATCATTACTATCTTAAGAGGGTTACTAGTAGAGGGGGTCATGATAAAGTGGTATCCAAGGTTATGGTTGAGATATGGGATGGATATTAGAGTTAGGCGTGATGATTATTTCATGGATTGGTGGGGAAATTGTATTAATTGAAATTAGTTCATGTCATATACTAGGGATTATGATTAGGACATAGTATTTTAAGGCCCCCCATGGTTCAACACATGGAATCTGAGTCTACCAAGTAATCAAGTGGAGTGGTACTGCTTTATGGTAAAGGCCTAGGAAAGGTACATGCATCATATCTGTTTGTTCTTGTAATTGAATGGGGTGATCTTGGAAATTAAATGAACATATTTGAAATAACATAAATTAATTCCATGATATTGGTCTTAGGTTTTTGTTTTTCTAATGTAATTTATGTTATGGATTCAAGCATATGAGGAGGGGGGACTTTTCTTATCATGATGCATTATTTTATAATGTATTTTAAAGTTTTGCAAGTGAGATAGGGCGGCCCAAAGTTGAAAATTTCATGGAATGGTGGATAGTTTCCCTTGATTAATATTCTAGTGGAAACTTTTTGTATGATGATATATATTCTTATGTTGTTTAAGGAATAAGTTTTTTTGTTAAATTAGTTTATAGGAATAATTACATTCACCAATATTAAATTGTAAATAGGAACATTAAAATATTTTTATAGTGTTTTATTAGGTGTTGATTAAACAATAAAAACACATATTTTAATTACATTTTAATGTTATTAAATGTTAATTTTTTGATCTTATGGGCCAGATTTAGTGGATTTTAATTTTGAGCATCCATTCTCATCATTTGTGCACTTCATGCCTAATGTACACCAATTTAGGCCCAATGATTCATCTAACTTTATGGAATATAATTATCCATATTTTAATTTTGATATCTTGATAAATGGATCTACACTTATATATGAACATTTTTCATTCAGGGATCAATGGAGGATTCATAAAGGATGATGGAGATATTTGGCGATGAAAGGAAAAAATTTTGGAGAAGGCAGATTGGAGACCATCCCACTGATGATAATGTGGGGCCCAAAATAAATGCCCTATAAAACCCAAATTTTTTGGTATGATATAATAAATCATGTCGAACATTTCATCCAATAGTGAGAAGAGATAATTCTGAGTTTAAATGGATTTTCATACGGCCTAATTTGGAGATAAAATTATGGGTCAGATTCTAAAGCCCAGAAAAATAGCCCACACATTTAATCATATCTCACAAACCATAAAAATATTGTGGGCTTAAATTTTACAAGATATCAGGTTACATCCGTATCTACATATTTCTCATTTATGTGACACCACAATTCGGCCATATAGATGCTTGTTTGAACACATCTACCGAGTCAAGAAAATTGGATCGGATTGTTTGTCAAGGATGGAAAAATCAATTGTCCCTCAACTTTCCACCCACTTATGGCCTACCACAATTAATTGAGGAGACTTGGACTATTGGAGGCTACAACCAAGGATTCAAAAATTCTTATTTAAGGCAGTATTGGTAGAGGATTTTGGCATCTTTGTTGTTTGGTTTCATTGTAGTGTTATGTTGTCGCTTTGTGTTTGTAATCGCATTTCCTTCTAATGTAAGTTGTTCAATTCACCATACTTTCTTAATAAAAGTATTTAATTTCCCATTATTCTTCTCTTATCTATATCATTTTGATACAGTTTCCTTATGTTTTGAATTTATTTGCACCATACCTTGTGAAATTTATCACACAACGGTGGAGTTATCGTTATTTTGTTGTTTTTACTTCTTTGATTCCACCCTCGTAAGTCTACTTTCTTCTTCCGTTGAGAACATGTCATCAATGGAGGGATAAACTGCTTATGGGTAGATCCAAGGGAGTATAAAGGGTCTATATTAGATATTATTTCTCACTCCATTAATGTCTAATCACTTCTTTTAATTGATAATTTTGTTTGAAGATCTTTAAACTCCTTCGTCCTTGTTGAATTTAAGGCCACACACTTCAAGTGCTAATACAAATATTAACCTTGAAATGATCAAAACTTTGATCCTTAAAGTGTGTAGGTGATTAGTATTAAATTATGTAGGTATTAAACTACTAAGTGATGATTTTGTTTAATCTTTTTAAATGAACTCATCTTAAATATAAGAAATTGAAATCATTAAAAAAGGAAGTCATCCAATCCACCTCGAGTGATAACCTAGGATCAACTCATTATGTTAAATGTAATTAACTTAAATCTATTAGTGATCCTTTAAATACATCTAAAATTAACCCAAGTTGGCCATTTCAAAGCCAAAAATAGTCCTTATAATGTTTGTATCTATAGTTTTCTTCTTAGGTCTCTGAGGATTTGACAACCCAAGCTACAATACAAGCGGTATATTTACCCTAAAAACATGGGTAAATTTGATCATGGATCAAATTTTGGTACTATTTCTTGGGACCCAAGTAAGTCATCTAAATTCCCATTCTATTCTCCCCCATTTCTTCTATTCTCATCCAAATTCTCTTATCTTTTCCCTTTCTTGTTTTTTTATTTCTTTTGGCGCATGTTCGCCTACACTCGTGACCAATAAAACCATCTAGTTAGGGTGGATAGTCCTAAGGTTGGGGAGTAAAGTACACCAAGGGAACTCTTTACATTATATTATGATCTTCTTAATACTCCAGAGTCAAAAATTGAGCCTATTTAAATGGAAGGTCTTCAAATAAACCAACTCATAAACTCAGGTGGGAACCAAAATGGAAATCTAAATGAGGCAGCCCTAAAATTGAGAAATGCAGTCGATCAAACCATGAATAAATACCTCACACCTTACTGTACCAATTACCCCTCATGAATTAGACAAAATTCCCTAGAATATTTCAATTACATCTTTAAACCCCATGTCCTTAACCACCTTCCCATATTCCATGGAATGGATTCCGAGATGCCCTACCTTAACTTCAAGGAGTTCAATGACATTGTAGAAACCATGTGTCCCCCACATCATATAAAATCATATAAGATGAGGATATTCCCTTTTTCTTTAAAGGACCGAGCTAAAAAAATTCTAAACAATTTGATACCATCATCCATCAACTCTTAGAACCAATTACAAAGATAATTCTATAAAAAATACTTTCTCCACCACAAAAAAAAATCACATAAAAAGAGCATCCAAAACTTTTTTGAAAAAGAGGGAGAGTCATTTTAATAAACATGTTAAAGGTTCAAAGACACACTCAACATGGTACCCCACCATGGATTTACAATCCCAGAACAAGTTTGAATTTTCTATGATGGTTTTGGTATGGGGAAAAACAATTCATTGACATGATGTGTAATGAAACTTTTAAAAACAAATCCTCAAATAATGCTTATGAGTATCTGGAAAGCCTTGCTGAACAAAACCAAACATGGTGAACTTCACCTTATTCTGAAAATCCACAAAGAACTACTATAATTCATACACTTAGAGAAGAGGAAATCCTTAGGTCTAAACTCGCAGCACTCTCTAGGAAAGTTGAAGAGATGGACCATAGGAAAGTCCATGAAATCCAAATTGTAGACTTTGTTTGCGCAATTTGTGACAAACATGACCATAAGACAGACAACTTCCCAAACATTCCATCCATTAAGGATGTTATTTTAGGATGACCCCCAATGGAAGTAAATGCTTTGAACTTTCAAAAGCCTCAATACTAAAACACTTCAACCCAAGGTATAATGACCACCCAGGCTTCTATTGGAAAGATAACCAACAACCTAGCCAACCACAGGAACAAAATCCTTACCCACATCAGAACTAAAGAACCCATAACCAGTTCCAAACCCAACCTATCCAATACCAACAACCACCAGTCCATTTTCAACAAACCATCCCACCTCTAAAATATCCCTATGGGATAAACCAATCTTCTCAAGAACCAACCCAAACTGTTCCACAAATCCTACTAGAACAATTGTGAAAACAAATAAAAAGGATGAACTCGGAAGTCACTTCCTTAAAACAAGAAAATAAAACCATCAAACCTAGAAAGGCACCCATGCCTACACAAGCCATTCCACAACAAACAGTAAGGGGAGAGTCAAGTTGCACTCAAACAAATCATGAACAACTAAAGGTTGTGAAAGTTTTAAGAAGTGGGAAATCAATTGAGAAACCTAAAAAATAAGTAAGAAACCATGTGAATCTTCAAACTCTAATGAAAATTCAAATTAACCAAATGATCAAACTGAGAAAACTAATAAAAATGTGAAAGAAACAACCCTTCAACAAACAAACCCACAACCTACACCATTTCTTCAACGCATGAGGGGGAAAACCAATTCTGAATTGAATGAAACATTGAGGGAAATATTCTCACAAGTTAAGTTGACCATTCCACTCCTCAATCATATTCAAAACATTCCTTCATACTCAAAATACCTTAAGTACCTCTGCACATTTAAAAGTAAATTCTCAAATAAGAACCAAGTCCTTCTAGCAGCAAATGTTAGCACAACAATCTAAGGAACCCTTTCACCAAAGATGAAGACCCAGGATGTCCTCGTATCAACAATGAACTAGGAGAGAACAAAGTTGTCAAAGCCTTGGGTGACCTAGGTGTTAGTATCAATCTAATACCATATGTTGTGTACTTCTAGTTAGGCCTAGAAGAGCTCCAACCCACATCTGTCATAGTTCAACTTGTTGATCGTATAATTAGGGTTCTAAAGGGTATTTTAAAGGATGTTCTAGCAAAGGTTGAAAACTTCATCTGCCCTACTGACTTCATTGTCCTTTAAAACCATCCAAACTTAGGAAATAATAAACAAACCCCAATCATCCTTGGCCTTCCTTTCCTTGCAACAATCAACTCTATTATCCGAGTTTGAAATGGTAACATGACCATCACCTTTGGAAACATGAGTCTAGACTTGAAAATATATAATCTAATCTCACAAATAGGAGATGACGAGGACATTAATGAAGTAAACATGATAGGAAGAATTGATAATGAATACATAGAACATCAAGGAATATTTGATGGATGTTTAAGTCATGATGATATTTATTTCCTTTGTTCCCATGAAGTAAGTTTATCTCCTTGGATTGAATCATTTTTAAATTGCTCTTATGATGAATTCTTAGGTCCAACAATCAATGAAACCTTTCAAGAAACCACTTTCATGGAGACCAATCAAACTTCCTTCCCTAAATCTGATCAAACCAATCTTGTAGCTAAAACTTCTACACATAGGGATTCGATTATATCTAAAACTCTAGGAAATAAAATCGATCTTGATCTAATGTCCTAATATTCTGCTGAAATTATGAACCAACCTGATCTTGAATTGAAGGAACTTCCTGTTGCACCCAATTATGCCTTCTTAGGGGACAATCAAACACATCTTATTGTCATTTCTTCTTATCTTGAATCCAATCATGAGAGGATGATTCTATATGTCCTTAAGAAACATAAGAAATCCATTGGTTAGACCTTGTCATATATTCTTGGGATTAGCCCAGTAATCAAGACTCATAGGATTGTTCTAGAATCTGATTCAAAGCCATGTCGTCAACTTCAATGGAGACTCAATCCTAATCTCATGGAGTTATTAAGGAAGAAAATTATGAAATTGTTGAAAAGCTGATATTATTTATCCCATAGCTAAGAGTGAGTGGGAGAGCTCAATTCAAGTGGTTCCTAAGAAGGCAGTAATCATAGTGATAACCAATAAGGATGGAGAGATTCTTCCAACAGGGGTGAGTAGTGGTTGGAGAGTCTGCATCGACTATAGGTCGTTAAACTCATTTACCAAGAAGGACCTTTTCCCGTTACCATTCATTGACCAAGTCCTTGATAGAGTCAGAGGTCACGCCTTCTACTATTTCTTAGATAGGTACTCAGGGTATAATCAAATTGAGGTCTCCCTAGAGGATCAAGGGAAGACTACATTCACATGTCCATTTAGCACCTTTTCTTTCAAACACATGCCCTTCAGGTTATGCAATTCCCCTGGAACCTTCCAGAGGTGCATGATGGGAATATTCTCAGACATGGTAGGGGGTTTTCTATAGGTCTTCATGGATGACTTCTATGTGTTTGGGGATATATTTGAGGGATTTATGAGGAATGTAGAGAGAGTCTTATCAAGATATGAAGAAAACAATCTAGTTCTAAACTTGGAAAAATACCATTTCATGGTTAAAGATAGACTATTCCTTGGCCATATAGTCTTGAGTAGGGGGATTGAAGTTGATAAATCCAAGTTTTACATTATTCATCACATTCCAACACCGAAAACTGTCAAGGAAGTGAGGTATTTCTTAGGACATGTTGGTTTCTATAGAAGGTTCATTAGTAATTTCATCTCTATTTCTCAACCACTTTGTGCTTTATTGGTGAAAGATGCTCAATTTTTATGGATAGAAATCTATGAAGAATCATTCTCTACACTCAAGTAAACTCTTATCTCTCCACCTATCATGCAGACTTTAAATTGGAAACTTCCTTTTGATCTCATGTGTGATGCGAGTGACTTCGTTGTAGGAGCAGTCTTAGGACAACGGTGTGATAAAAATTCATGTGTCATTGCTTATGTAAGAAAATCTTTAAATGATGCACAAATAAAATACACCATCACTGAGAAGAAGTTACTTGATGTTGTGTTTTACTTAGAAAAGTTTAGTTCCTACCTCTTAGGATCCCCCGTCACTGTGTTCACTAACCATTCATTCCTGAAATACCTTTTCCAAAAACAAGATGTCAAGGCTAGACTCATTAGGTGGGTCCTTCTCTTACAATAATTTGACCTCACAATCAAGGAAAAAAAGTGTGTTGAAAATGTTGTAGTTGATCAACTCTATAGTATGGAATTCAAAGACAACTCAAATTATTGTTCTGTGTATGATTCATTCCCTGATGAACACCTAAACTCTATGAGTGACTGCTCTTGGTATGCCAACATAGCCGACTTCTTAGTTATAGGAGTCATTTGAAAATTCTTAGGGACTAAAGCTAGAAAGAAATTCCTTTCTGATATAAGGCACTATGTGTTTGATGATCCATACCTCTATAAGTTTCATCCTGACCATGTTATTAAGAGGTGTGTACCAGAATCTGAACAAGAGTCCATCATTAAATTCTGTCAAAGTGAGGCATGTGGAGGTCACTTTTCCTCTAAGAAAACATCTTCTAAAATTCTTTAGTGTGGTCTCTTCTGGCCCACCCTCTCAAGGGACTCCTACAAATTTTTTCAAAGTTGTCCTAGGTGTCAACAAGTAGGGTCCATCACAAAAAATGAATCAAATGACACTCACTCCTATCTTAGTGGTTGAAATCTTTGACTATTGGGGAATTGATTTCATGGGTCCCTTCCCAAAATCTTGGGGATATCTTTACATTCTCTTAGTTGTTGATTATGTATAAAAATGGGTTGAGGCCATTCCCAAAAAATCCAATGATCATCTAACTATTATTAGATTCCAAAAATAAAACATCTTATCTAGATTTGGAATTCCTAGCGCTATCATTAGTGATCATGGAAATAATTTTTGCAATCGTCAAATATCATCACTCATGGAAAAGTATGGAATTTATCAAAAAGTGTCAACTGCTTACCACCCACAGACCAATGGTCAAGCTGAGTTATCCAATCAAGAAATCAAACAAATTCTTGAGGAAACTGGTAATCCATCTAGGAAATATTAGTTGAGAAAACTCTTAGATGATCTTTGGGCCTATCAAACCGCATATAAAACCATTTTAGGAATGTCCCCATATAGGTTGGTTTTTGGTAAAGTATGCCAGTTTCCAGTGGAGATTGAACATAAGGCCTTTTGGGAAATTAAGAAAATGAATTATGACCTCTCATTGGCCGAAACAAAATGGAAATTAGATCTCAATGAACTTGAGGAACTTAGTATGGAGGCTTATGAAAATTCAAGGATCAATAAAACTAAATTACAAGCCTCCAAATCTCAAAATATTAAAACCAAACACATTGTACCAGATAAACCTATTTTTTTATAGTTATAAACTTTATTTACACCTAGTAAAGTTGAGTTCTAGATGGTCAGGTCCATACATAGTGCATAAGGTGTACCCCCATGGGGTTGTAGAATTTCAAGATCCCACCAATGGTCAAACCTTTAAAGTTAATGGTCATAGAGTCAAACCATTCATTTAACCATTCCAAAAAAAATAATTTGATGAAAATTTGTGTAAACCAACCTTAGATGAGGAAAATACTTAAATAATTAAGGTTCTAAGTCGAGCTAGCGACATTAAACCAAAGCGCTTCACGGGAGGCAACCCGTGGTTTTCATCTTTTTTAATCATCTTTTTTTTAAATATGATTAATAAATAAATTATATATTAAAAAAATACTTAACTCTACATATGATAGTACCATGTACTATTGACATGTTCTTCTATTATGAGTATATATGGGTATTAAAGGGGAGCACCATATTCATCTGTGTCATGTGGTGTGACCCTTGAGTAATACCATACCCAAAAAATTAAAAAGAAGACGATGTATCATCAGTTTATTTTTATGGGTTTTTTTGTCAAAAATAAAAATAGAAAATATATATATAATAATAATAATTATTATATATATATAAAAGGACACGTCATAGGTCATGGGGAAAACCCCATCACAACCGGAAAAGCCGCGGGGACTCGAACCTAGGACCGAAGGGAGACAGGGGAGTGTGCCTACCACTGACCTACGGGTTATAGTGCTACCTTTTTCTATAATTTTTGTATATATACTTATATTTTACTTTTATTATTATTAATATTATATACATATATATATTGTTTTTTTTTTGTTTTTTCTCTTGTTCCACTAGGGAACTCTGTGAGTGACATGGATATCAAAGGACTGGAGTATCAAGTATTTCAACTTCAACCACTAGGTGACTTTATTCCATGATCATCATTTTCAATTATCTTTTTGAACTCCCATTCTCTAACTCTACCCCATTCTCAAATTTATTTTCTTTAAACACTGGGGATAGTGTTATTTTATGTTTAGGAAGAGATAAAATAAAAAAAATCTTTTGTGTCAAAAAAATAAATGATTTGAAAAAAAAGTGTGCCTTAATGGAAGGAAAATTTTCTTTCACCTTGAACATGATAATAGACATTATACACTTTGAAATTTAATATCAAATAATTTATCATGCTCTGATTCTAATTTTAATCCATGTATAATTTCATGAGCATAGATTTTGGAAAGTGTGGCTGTCTAATGTGAAATTTCATCATTTATATTTTTATCCAAATAAAAAAAGAGATCACAATGCACGTCCTTTGGATAGTGGGATATTATTTTGAGTTCATAAGTTCCCCTAAATAAATAGCATAGGTTGGGTTATCATTTTAGTTTTAATATGATTATTCAATAAAAAAAATAAAAAAATAATAAATTTGTGCGTAGAGCAATGAAATGACCTAATGTGTGGATTTCGGAATTTGGGGATCATGACTCCACATTTGTCTAGCCCAGAGTTAGTAATTTTATCTCTACTTATGGTAATTTGACTTTATTTTTGACTGATTTAACACAATATGATTCCTAAGTATGTGGTCTTAACTTGTTTCTCAAAGGTCTTTGATCCTAGAAGTCATCGACAAAGTCTTGCTACATGGGTTGACTTTTTTTAGTGCAATTTCAATTACCCTGGAAAATTTGAAAAAAATACAATAAAAAAATTGACTAATCATCTTAATATGTGATTCCATCTAGCACTTCCATCATTTCCCCCTTAAATAAAGATATACCCCCATGTCTATTGTGATGCACAACACATCATCACTCTTAATTGATATGGTATGAAATATGGAGATGAATTTAAACAAATTAATGGGATTGGGATTGGGATCTACTTATAAAACTATCTTATAATAAAATATTTTTATGGGTTTCATGATTTCTTGTTATAAGGGTTTTTGGTGATCATTGTGTATTAAAATATTTTTGGAAAAAGGAATTCGAATTTCATATTGTTGAGATACATTTTGCTCGAGACTAGAAAATATCAAGTTGGGGGTGTGATTATCTAATAAAAACACATATATTAATTACATTTTAATGGTATTAAATGTTAATTTTTTATCTTATGTGCCTAAGTTAGTTTATTTTAATGTTGAACATCCATTCTCATCATTTGTGCACTTCATGCCTAATGTACACCAATTTAGGCCCAATGATTCATCTAATTTTAAGAAATATAATTATCTATATTTTAATTTTATATTTTGAGAAATGTATCTAAACTTCAATATGAAAATTGTTCATTCAGGTATCAATGGAGAATTCATAAAGGATGATGGGTATATTTGGCGATGAAAGGAAACAATTCCAGAGAAGATAGATTGGACACCATCCCATTGATGAGAATGTGGGGCCCACAATATAGTCCCAATGAAGCCCAAATTTTTTGGGATTCTAGAAGAAATAAATATGAACATTTCATCCAACATTTAAAAGAGCTAATTCGTAGTTTTAAATGGATTTTCATGTGTCCCAATTTGGAGATAAAATTATGGTCCAGATTCTGCGGCCTAGAAAAACATCCCACACATTTAATCATATCTCGCAAACCATAAACTATTATAGACTGAAATTTTACAGTATATCAGGAGAAATTATTATCTTAATTTTTACATTATATGGACCACCAAAATTATGACATATAGATTATCTTTTGAACACATATTTCGAGTTGTGCAAGTTAGCTCGGATTGTTTTTCAAGGATAGAAAAATCAACTCTCCCTCAACTTTCCACCCACTTGTGGCCAACTACAATTAATTGAGGAGACTTGGAATATTGGAGGCTTGACCCAAGGCTTAAAAAATTCCTATTTAAGACATTTATGGTGTATGATTTGGGCATCTTTTGTGTTTGGTTTCATTTTAGTGTTATGTTTTCACTTTGTGTTTGTAATCGCATTTCCTTCTCATGTAAGTTGTTCAATTCACCTTATTTTCTTAATAAAAGTTCTTAATTTCCTCTTATTATGTTCTTCTCCATATCACGTTGATAATTTTTCCTCAAGTTGTCAATTTTTTCTCACCATACCTTGTGAAATTTATCACACAACGGCAGAGTGATCGTTATTTTGTTGTTTTTACTTCTTCAATTCCACCCTCGTAAGTCTACTTTCTGCTTTTGTTGAGAACAAGTCATCAATGGAGGGATAACCCACTTATGGGTTGATCCAAGGTAGTAAAAAGGGTCTGGATTGGATGTTATTTCTCACTCTATTAATTTCTAATCCCTTCTTTTAATTGAGAATTTTTTTTGAAGATCTTTAAACTCCTTTGTCCTTATTGAATTTAAGTCCACACACTTCAAGTGCTGATACGAACCTTAACCTTGAAGTGCTCAAAACATTGATCCTTCAAGTGTTTAGATGATTAGTATTAAAGTATATAGGTATTAAACTAGTAAGTGATGATATTGTTTAATCTTCTTAAATGAACCCATCTCAAATATAAGAAATTAAAATCATTAAAAAAGGAATTAATCCAATCCACCCTGAGTGATAACCTAGGATTAACTCATTATATTAAATTGAATTAAATTAAATCTTTTAGTTATCCTTTAAACCCATATAAAATCAACCCAATTTGGCCACTTCATATCCAAAAATAGTTCTTAGAATGTGCATGCCTATAGTTTTCTTCTTAGGTCTCTGAGGATTCGACAACCCAAGATACACTACAAGAGACTGCTTAACCCTAAAATCTTGGGTAAATTTAAGTATGAATCAGGTGTGTCATTAGTAATTGAAAATATTTTAATAACTCAGAGGGTCTTAATAATTGGTACAGTAAATTATTTCAACTATATATGTTTTAAAGAATGATTAAATTTTTAATATATTTATGGATAACTATTAATTACTTTAATTATATAATATGTTTACTTTTTTAAAAGGTTTAACCATGAATGTTAAACTTTCTTTAAACCCAACATGTTATTTTTTTATAAATAAAATAAATTTTTTATTTTAATAATACTATTGATGATTTTAAAAATGAATTTTTAATTATTTTAAAGTTTTTAATTAAACTTTATGTTTTCCTCATGATTTAAAACAAAAAATAAGAGTTTATATGAAAAAAATTTGATGGATGATTTTAAAGTTACTCATTAAAATTTTTTTAGTTTCTTATAAAGTCTTTAATGAATGGGATTCAAAAAAATAAATGTTTTTAAGACTAATGTTTTATTTCAGGGTATTTTCAAGCATGATTTAAGTGATCAAAATTCTGTAGGTTTAATTTAGTTCCCTTTAAGGGTGTTTGAATCATTTTCATAATTGTATTTATTTTTTGGATTTAAAATATGTTTATAGTGTTTACTTGTTTAGAGTATATTGATATGATCAGATTCTTAGTTTTATTTAATGTGTTTTGTTAGTTTTAAAAATTGAAAATTAAATCATTTTAGTTAAGAAAACATGTAAAATTATGCTATAAATTTAAAATATTATTTAAGACTAGTTTAATTAGTATGTTAATGTGTTTTATTATTAAATAAGTAAATTAAAATTTCCATGGATAATTTTTCTGGAAAATTTTCCTAATTAATTGGAGCTTTGGTGGTAAATTTTTTATTTTTAAAGTAGTGTTTAAAAAAATTATTTGTATTCTAATGTTTATTAATATGAAATTTTAATCCATGTGATAAGATAAATTGAGTATAATAGAATACAATTTGTGATTTTTTTTAAAGAGAATTCCTGTTATTTTTCTTATATGACTTAAAAGCCAATTATTCATGCCCAATGAATAATCATATTAAATTAAAATAATGTTACATGATTTAAGTTAAGAAAATATTTATTTAACATTATTAGTGAACTATAAATTAAAAAAATTAATCATTCTAACTTAGGTGACAAATTATTTATGCCATTTTAAACATGATAAGTTATAAATGTTATGAATTAAATTGTTTCATGATTTGTTATGATATATTACAATTAAATATAAGGAATTATTTTTTAAATGTATAGGAATTAATTGATCAATTAATGGTATGTCATACCATATGTACCCTGAAATAATGTTATCATTAAGATTAAAATTATTAAAGAAACTAGTTGAACATGACCAATGTGAAGAATGAAAGTAATGAATGTATAGTATTTTTTTAATCTGAAAGTATGATTCATGTGTGTTATAATGATTAAAGAATAATTAATTTAATAATTTAAACCATGTTTAATGAGGGTAAATTGTGTGAATATTTTTATTTTATAGCATGCCTAAGTAAAATTATTAATGTTATAAACATGATAATTATTCTAAATAAATTTAAATAAATTAAGAATTGGATATGATGTACTATTTGGTTAATGTGTTTCTTTAATTTTTGATATTTTTTGTTGAAAATATATAATTCACTATAAATGTTCATGCTAAAAGATGGATAACATGATTCATTTTCCTAAATTAAATCACAACCTTGAAGTTTTATGCCTTTTTTTGGACTAGTGTGGAGTGATTGTTTCTAAAAGGTGTTCCATTATATGGTGTTTATATTGTTTCAAAGATTGGATTGATGAAATCACCTCATAGAAAAGGATAATAATTTAAATTTAGTAATGGAAATATTTATTTTTTAATATAAAATTGGGTGATGACATTCTTATTTTTCCCAACTGATTTATGTGAAAATAATAATGAAAATGGTGATTAATATGATTAATTAATTGGGTAGCTAAAACTACCAATGTGTACATTGTTTTAAACATTATGAATTTAATGTATTTTTTATAGATATTTGAAATCCTTTAACTATTCATCCTATGATATCCTTTATGACTTGTTGGTAGCATCATTATTTTTTGAGAGGTTTATTACTTGGTATTATGATCTTGGAAGTTTATTTTTCATGTTTTATGAACCTTTTTCTTCTTAGGTTTTGGTCACATTTTTTTATAGTAAGTTTTCTAAGAGGTATAATTCATGGTGTTTGTTTGGATCCCCTTACTATTTCCTTCATAGTTTTTTTTAATCCTTGATGACAATAATAGTTTAAGAGTCATCTGATCTAAGGGCATGAATTTCAAGATTCCCCCTTGTGTTTTTTTAGGTTTTTTTCAGTTTTTTTAAAAGGGGTGAGTGTTTTGGA
Source organism: Viscum album (assembly GCA_963277665.1). Taxonomy (NCBI): domain Eukaryota; kingdom Viridiplantae; phylum Streptophyta; class Magnoliopsida; order Santalales; family Viscaceae; genus Viscum; species Viscum album. Next base: position 39,715,972 of record OY728138.1, read on the forward strand.
GTACTTGTGAGATGTTGGGTGTGCCACTAAGAGAGAAATGGCTAGGGAGTTTGTTTCAAAGGCTGTTTTTTCTTGGGGAACATACCTGTGTAAAATAGGTATTGAAAATTCACAAGGCATTGGGTGTGTCATCATGTGATGGAATGGTGAGAATGAGCATAGGTAGAAATGTAGAGTTGGGGGTTCTCTACACCATGGTCTTCAGCATGGTAGGTCAAAATGGCTATAGTCCTTGCACTAAGATGTGGTGGTGTCCATGGTGGTAGGAAGGTGTAGTTTTCCAAGTCGTGTAAGGGTAGACATAATTCACATAAGGGTTTGTGGGAATAATAATTATCATACATGGGTCATCACGTACAATCTACGTAAGGGTGGTTCATGCCTACCCTTACACAATATATATAGGTTTCATGAGGGTAGCAGGTTTTGTCTTAGAATCCAATTTTTATTCTCAACCATATTCTATCACTCCCTTTTTATGATATTTAAAGGTTTTCTAACTAAAATATTTTTATTTTAATATTTATTATGAAAATTTTGAATTAAATATTTGAATTTATTGATTTTAAAAAATTTAATATGAATTGTGTAAAGTAAATTAAATGAAAACTAATTAATATAAATTAAAGTGGGGGTTTTGGCCAAGTCTTCAGGGGATACTTAGTTAAAATGATATCTGTAGTTTCTAAAAACCAATCATTTCCTAAATTATTTTCCCTATTTTTCCCTAGAGTATGAATGATCAAAATATCACTATTCAAGATCTAGTATCCTTATGTGACCATTTTGAGTTCCTTCCCATGTTTCCAGGCCTGTGTATTTATCCTCCTTTTATCTCTCTATTTGGGTGCATCAAATCATGAATATTCTTTCTTAAGGTAGGGGATTCAAGACATAAATATATTATTTGTGTGAAAGTTGTGGGTTTATCATGTTTTTTCATTGGATAATTAGTATAAACTAAATTTAAGAATATAAAATAAATTAGAAGATGTAAATAAGTAAATAAGTATTTCACATGTATTTCACATGTATTTCATTCATATTTCTTCATTATTTCATGTATTGTTGATGATTCTATAATAATAAATAAAATATAATGATTAATATATATTTATGATAGTAAAAGGGTTGGAAATTTAATGGAAATATATTATCATGTGACCTTTTATTATTTATATGATATTATCACTGCCATGATTTAAAGAACTTATATGGTACGTTTCACTTGTTGTTATAAGCCCTTGTATGTTGTGTATTGCTTATTGGGATCCTAAATTGTGAATTTTTTTTTTTACTAGAAACATCTCGCATAAATGTATAATAATTTCATTACATAATTTAATGGGATATTTTGATAATAAATACTTGAATGGTGTGGGTAAATGTACAATTTCTTCTTAGAAATATGATGGATTCTTATTAATATTTGGATTGTGAAATTCTAGGTGGTTAGTATGTGGTGTTTGGTTTGTTACTGTTGTTTTCTAGAATAGTATGGATTGAATTAATCAATTTTGAAATTGGGTTATGACTGGAATAAAATATTATGGGTTGTTACTTAAATATGTAGAAGTGGTGTGGCTAGAAATAAATTAAAGGAGGGCTATAATTGGGATATGCATGCTTGAAATAAATGAGTAAAAAATGTAAATGAATGTGGGTGATGGATAAGAACTGTATGTCTTATAATATGGTAGTTAAATGTCTTAATCAACCTAATATTGGTTGATGAATGGTAATTTGTAATTAGTTTAATAAATGAATAAAAATGGAATAAAATATGATTTATATCATTGTTTTGTATGGCTTGGTGGTTTGGAATTATAGAGTTAGTGATGGTTGTGGATGGTTAGTGGTGATGAAGTGGTGGAATAGATGAGTTTATACAGGGTTGGTTGTGTGCACCCCTATGATGGGATCTATGTGAGACTATCTATTAATGTATTTTCTTGGGGTCTCTAAACACTCCCCATTTGAGTCGAGTATTTTATCCTCACACCAATTTTTTTGTTCTAGGTATTTTCCAAAACATCCAAGTTTGTGATGGAGGATAATTTAATTCCCTCTCTCCTCTCTCTCCCTTTAGTATTATAATGGATTTGATGGAAAAAGTTTGGTATAAAGATGAAAGGTGTAGGAGTACTATGTGGTGTACCCGATGAATTGGTGATGATGGAATGATGATTTTGTCATGGGGGTCATGCATGGAAGGAGGGGGAATAAGGTTTATGTCATTCATGTTCATATACCCTACTACTCTAGTTCTGAGGTAATGGATGTGGGTGTGATGTGGTCATGATTAAATGAAATGATATATATTTTTTCCTAATTCCAACATGAGATTTTGGACCTTTCAAGCATTGGGGTAGGTAGGGTTGTGGCCTGAACCACATCAAGAAGGAATGGATGAGAGAACAAGACATAGATGTTAGGGTGTGAGAGAAAAAAAACTAGTGGTAAATTGGTTACAGGATGCCTGTGATTATATTATTTTTATTATTATCTTATTATAATTGGATGGCATACTTGGTGAGTGATCCATGGTGAGGCTAGGAATGGGTTGTTGTGATAATAGGTGCATGTTGGTTATACTCATTGCTCACTAGAGAAATAGTATTATTTTCTCACAATTATATTAGAGGTCCTAAGGAGGATCCTACTAAGTATACATGTTCTTCTCACCCCTAAATATATTTCATGTGATCAGGAGGGTTTTGGTGAAAAGTATGGACCAGGTAAGCTTGGATCTAGAGTTTCTTTTTGGGGCTGGTTCTTAAGAATGGTTTTGGTATTTTATTTTTGGATATTCATTCTATGTGATTTGACATGAATTGTTATATTAATTTCTATAGATTTTGGTTTATTTTATATGATGTGGTTTTGATCGGTGTTTATCCTCTTATATCTTGTCCTTAACTAACATTATAAGGGTAATGCCTCCCATGGTATGTTTTATAGCTTAGGTACGAGTCACTAACTTGGGGATTATTTGAGGCAGGCTTTGGGGATCACTTATTCTCTTCATTATTGACCCGAGAGGGGTACCAATGGAATTAGGGGTCATAGAAGAGTGTTATCAATGGTTATGTATGAGATATAGTATGGATATTAGAGTTAATCTCTATGAATATTACATGGTTTGGTAGGGAAATAGTATCATTTGAGCTTGATTCATGACACAGCCAGGGATACCGGCTAGGAAATGATATATTAAGGGCCCAAGTGGTCCAATGAAAGGAATTTGAGTCTATTGAACGATTAAGTAAATTGGTAATTCATGAAATGTGGATACCTAATAAAGGTTCATGCATCATATATATTTCTCTTATGTGTCAATGGGTTTGATCTTGGGAATTAAATGAACTCAATCAAATGAATTTGAATGAATTCCATGATACTAGGATTAGGGTTTTGTTTTTTTTCTGGTAATGTATGTTATGGATTTAATCATATGAAAAGGGGGACACTTGTCCTATTATTTATTATTATTTTATGATTCATTTTAAAGAAGTAAGGGTGGGATAGGGCCACCCAAAGTGGACAATATCATGGTATAATGGATAGGTTCCCTTGATTTTTATGCTATTGTTATCTCTTTATATGTTGATATATGTTCTTGTATTGTTTGAGGAATATAATGTGGTGTTAATTTAAAACTATGGAGGATTAATTACATTCACTAGTATTAAATGGTGCATGGAAACATTAAATTTTTTTTTATTGGTGTTTTTTTTTTGAGAATATAAAATATGTTAATAAATTTTGGGATCTTTAAACTTAGTAATGTAAATTGTTTCAGCTATTTATTTTTTAAAGAATTATTAAATTCTTAATATATTGGTGGATAAAATATTAAAACCTTGCATTGTGTAATAATAAAAGTTGGTAAAAATGTTTAACCATGACTAATTGACTTGCATTAAACTCATGATGTGATTTTTTTTCTCAACAAGAGGTAAGTTTTATTTTAATAATGGTTGTGATGATTTTAAAAATTACTTTGTCACTTGTTTAAGGTGTTTTATAAAAAGCTCCATTAGCCTCATGATTTAAAATAAAACCTAAAAAAATTTAAAATTTTTTAATGGATGATTTAAAAGTTACTTGTTAAAATGTTTTTGGTTTCTTATAAAGTCTTTAATGCATGGGTTTCAAAAACATGAATTTTGTTAAAACTAATGTTTGTTTCTAGGTTTTTTAAGCATTATTTTAGTGATAAAAATTATATAGGGGTATTTTTTTCTCTTTAAGTGTGTTTGAATCATTATCATAGTTTAATTTATGATTTGGTTTGAAAATATGTTTTGAGTTGTTACTTGTTCTAAAGTATATTGATATGATGAGATTCTTGGGGTTATTTAATGTGTTATGTCAGTTTTAAAATATGAAAATTAAATTATTTTATCTAATAAACATGTAATTGAATTCTATAAATTGGAAATATTATTTAAGATGGGTTTAAGTGGTCTGTTAATTTGTTTCACTAATTAAGAATTAGATCATAATTTCCATAAAAATAAAAATATTTTCTTTATTAAGTGTACCTTTGGTGGTAATTTTTTTATTTTGAATGTAATGTCTAAAAAAATGATATATATTCTGAAGTTCCTTAATATGATATGTTATTCCATGGTATGAGCTAAATTTATTAGAACTAAATTCAAGTTATGTTTTTTTTAAAGATCATTCTTGTTATTTAGCTTGTATAACTAAAAGATTGTGATGCATGCCTAATGCTTAATATATTAAATGAAACTAATGATGCATTATTTAAATTGGGAAATTATGTATTGAAAATTATTAATAAACACTATAAATGAATATTTGTGCAAGAATTCTAATTGGGTAAATAAATTTTCATGCTATATTAAACATGATAAGTTCCAAATGTTATGAATTAAATTGTTGTATGATTCATTATCCTATTTTCTGATTAATTATAAATCTTAAATTGGGAATCATGTAGGAATTAAGTGATAAAGTGAAGTTATACCATCCCTTATGTTCCCTAAAAGCATGTTTTTATTGATATTAAAATGATTAAAGAATCGTCATTGAATAAGACCAGTGTGAAGAATTAAAGTAATGCATGTATAGTTTTGTTAATCTTAAAGTATGATTTTTATGTGTTATAGTGATTAAAGAATATTTTATTTAATAATCTGACACATGAGGGTATAGCATGTGCAGATTGTTGTTTGAGGATATTCCTAAGTAAAATTAATAAATTTCCAGACATGTTGATCCTTATTAATAAATTTAATTAAATTAAGACTGGGTTATGATGTACTATTTAGTTACTAATTTCCTTGAATTATTGATATTTTTTGTTTAAAATCTATTTTATAAACCATAAATGGTTATGCTAAAAGCTGACTAATATGAATAATTTTCCAAAATAAAATAATTTATTTGAAGTTATGTTCCTTTTGTTTGTAATTTTTATAGAGTTATTGTTTCTAAAAGGTGTTCCATGCTATGGTGTTTATATTATTATTATGATTTGATTGATGAAATAACCACATAGAAAAGTATAATCATTTTAATATTGAAATGGAAATAGTTTTTTTAATCTAAAATTGGCTGATGTAATATTCTTTCTAGCCACACCTAATTTATGTGAAAATAATAATAAAAAGGGTGTTTAATTTGATATGTTGGTAAGGTAGATACGACTAACATTGTTGCCTTTGTTATAATATGTGTGAATTTAATAGAATTTTTTGGCTATGTGAAATTCTTAAACCATTGATCTAAGGATTTTCTTTGTGTCTTTTTGGTAGAGTCACTCTTGTTTGAGAGGTATCTTCCCCAACAGTGTGATATTTTAATTTTTTCTGGCTTGTTCTAAGTTCCCAATCCTTCTTAATTGGTGGTCGTGTTTTGTTTATAACTATATTTCTAAAAGGTATATCATGGTTTGGCTATTTTTATACCATTTATATTTCCTTTCTGGGTTTCATTTTAATTATCAAGGATAAGAATAGTTTGATAAGTATCTAATGTGAGGTACCATATATATATACTCCCCATCGTGTGTTTTTCATATGTTTTGAGGCATTTCTAAAGTGGGTGACAATTTTGGAGTACTTTTGAGGTGATGAGTGTTCTATGGAGAGATAAATGGATAGGGAATCTATTTTGGAGGGCATATTTCTTAGGGAACCAACCTATGTAAAACATGCAAGTATAATTCTCAAGGTGTTGAGCTTATTGTCATGTGAGTGTGTGGTGTGGATGATTGAATGAGTGATAGGTGAAATGAGAAATAGGGGGTCTTTGTTTCATGGTATTCAGTAAGTAGGTTGAAATAACTAGGGTCCTTGCACTACATCATGGTGGAGTTTGGGGTATTGGTTGGGTTTCCAATGTTTTGTAAGGGTGGAGTGAATTCACATAAGGGGAAGAGGGAATCCAAATTCTCATGCGTGGTTCATTACTTGTAAGTTGCATATTTTTGTTCCCACTTATCATTATGAAATATATATTAGTCTCGTAAGGGTAGCAGTTTTTTTCTATAAATCTTATTTGTATTCTTAATTCTATTCTGTAACTCCCTTTTTATAATATTTAATGATTTTGTAACAAAATATTTTTGGTTTTAATATATATTATGAAGAGTTTGAATTAAATATTTGACTTTATTGATTTTACTAAATTTAAAATGAATCATGTAAAGTGAATTAAATGATAACTAATTAATATGAATTATATTGGAGGGTTTGGTCAAGTATTTGAGGGATACCTGAGTAAAATGGTATCTATAGTTTCTAAAAATTAGTATCTTTATTCATTCATCTTCCTGTTTCTCTATTTATTTTGGAAAATAAAAACATCTTTATTTGAGATATTCTAGACATATTTTATTATTATGAGTTCCTTCCTATGTTTCTAGGCCTATTATTTTATCCTCATTCTCTCTCTTTGTTTGGGTGCATCAAATCGTGATGATTTTTCAATGAGGTAATAGATTCAATACTTTTATCTATTGTTTTTTTATAAAATTATGAGGTTATCATGCTTTTTTCACTAGGTAATTAGCATGAAAATACTTAAAGAAAATAGAATAAATTGGAAGATGAAAATAAATAAATAAGTGTCTCAAATATATTTTATTCATATTTCTTTTTTATTTCTTTCATTGTTAATGTTTCTACTATCATAAATAAAATATCTTAAAGAACCCAAGAGAAATATGATAGTAAAATATGTGGATAATTATTGTAAATAAATCATCATATGAAGTTTTCGTACTTCTATGATATTTTCACCTCCTTGGTTTAAAGAAATTATGTGGCATGTTTTACCTATTGGTATAAGCCCTTGAATTTTGTATATTTCTTGTTGTTGAGAGCTTGAATTTTTACTCTGTTTGTTTGATAGAAATAGATCATATAAATGAATACTATTTTCAATTGGTAATTTAATGGGATGTTTGTATAATCAGCACTTAAATAAAATTAGACATGTATTTTTTATTCTTGTAAATATGACGGTTTCATGATTTTGTGTGAGTTGTAAAATTTGAGGTATTTGGTATATGATGTGTGGTTTGTTAGTGATTTTGAGTAGTATGGTATGGGATGAATTAATAAATTTGTAAATTGGGTAGTTTCTAGAATAAAATATTATGTTCTATTAGTTAAATCTATAGAAGTGGAATGGCTAGAAATAAATTAAATTTAGGCTGTAATTGGGATATATATATATGAAATGAATCATTAACATATAAAAATTAATGTGGGTGCTCACTAAAAATGCTATGTGTTTGAATATGGAAGATAAATGGACTAATGAGTATAATATTGGTTGATGAATGGTAATATAGAATTGTTTGAATGAATGAATTAAAAAATGGAATTGTTGATGGTTTCTATGCCTATTTTGTGTTGTTTTTAGGGTTGGAATTATAGAGTCAGTGAGGTTTTGAATGGGTAGTGGTCATGAAGTGGTGGAATAGATGGGTTGTTATAGGGATGGCTATGTGCACCCCTAGGATGGGATTTACGTTAGACCATATATTCATGTATTTTATTATGATTTATAAATACAACCCACCTAAATTGAGTATTTTATACCAACACCAAATGTTTTAGTTTTAGTTTTTTTCAAAATATCTAGGTTGGTGAGGGAATATGGCTGAATACCCCTAATTCCCCTCCCTCCCTTTAGCAGTATACTAGTTGTGATAGCTCGAGGCTAGTACGATCATGAAAGGTATAAAAGTGGTATGTGGTGTACATGATGAAGTGGTGATGATGGGAGAATATTTATGTGAATGGGTTGTGCATGGTAGGAGGAGGGAACGAGGTTAATTTCTATATATTACAATTGAGTGATAATAATATTTATGACTCAGATTAGTAGTAATAAATTTCAGTAATAGTGCGTTGATTATTTGGGGGGCAGGTTGTCATTTCTGGGTAATTAGATGACATTATAAATAGAAGTGGAGAAGAGTTTGCCAAATACTATTCATGGGAATTCTCTCTCCTCTCCTCTCTCCCATGTTATATAGAGAGATGCTCTGGATCCAAGGAGATTAGATTAAGCTCTCTCTTAGGAATTGCAAGAAGAGCGATTAGGTGATCATTTTACTGTCAAAGTCATTGTTGGAATTCCACGCTAGCACCCGGATTTCGATGAATGGAATTCCCGCGGTTTCTTGGAGCACATGTGGGAGATATAGAGGAATTAGGGCTTGGATTCTTTAAGCAGTGATCTCCAATGATGAGAAAATGTTATGTGCAACTTGAAACATAAACTAGGTATTTTATGGTTTTATTTTGTGCTTAAAACTCTTTACGCATCATCCTTAGTGTAAATCGGGCTGCAATTCACCAAAGTAGGCAATATTTCATCGATATTCAGTGACATTTTTTAAAATCCCACATGTTTGGTGCTTCTACAGCACGCTTGGTTCCTTCAAGTGGTATTTAGGTTAGGTTATGTAAACAATAAGTGATTGCAAATATTACATAAAGAAGGTTATTTAGGCTCTAATACCACTATTAGGTACTGGGATGGGTAGTCGAAGCCGATGGGTTGGGAAATTAAAAATTTTTATGTCACCAGAGCGATTTAACAATGTTGACTCCAATGATCTTATCCTAGTACGGTCTGAGGACCACATCCGGATTCAAAAGAGCACAAAATAAATTTCTAACATGTACCTTGTTCGGATCTGACGTGTGTAAGTCTATCGCAAGATGCTAGTGACAGTTGCTCGAAGACTCCGACGTCAAAGCCCTTTAGATCATCCACACATGCCTCTTAAATTTTCTCGCACATTGTTCATTGGAATATGTGTGATAGAGCAATACACCGACGACCACTTTGACGCAATGATTATCACCACAATCAAGTGTCTTCGATCCAAGAAGAGGTAACTTGAAGATATTGCTTGCTTGAGAGAATATCTCTCTAAAATTTAATAGGAGAGATAGGGTCTCAATTCCAATGCATGAATAGTTACATGGGAAGAGTATCCCTCTTACTTATATAGGGAATATCTAAAATAGTTGGTAAATGGTTCCTGGACCCTGTGTAATAGATATTCATAGTATAAGTATTATAAATATTTATTTATGACAAATTAAATTATTCCATTAATAATATTTATAATTTTATCACTAAATGCAATATATATATATATATATATCAAATATATATTGTGTGATAAACTTAAGTCTTTAACTCGACTCACGTCTCCTGAATATATTAAATGAACCCAGTATAGTTAAATCCATTTGAATAATATTTTAATCCATTTGAATAATATTTTAATCTCTGAGGTGATGGATGTGGGTGTGATTTGGTTATGATGTGATGATGTGATATGTGGATTTTACCCAGAGGCCAACATGAGATGTTGGAACTTATGAGCATTGGGGTAGGTAGGGTTATGTCTCAACCCACATCAAATAACATGGAATAAGAGTGAAATATGTTCGGTGTTGGGTTTTGAGAGTGGTGAACCAGTGAAGAAGTGTTTGAGAGGCACCTATGATTATATTTTTACAATTATTATCTTATTATACTTAGATACAATACTTGGGGATTAATCCTTGGTGAGGATGGGGAATGTTAATTGACTTAATATGTGCATGTTGGTTATACTCTTTACTCAATGGGTTATTAGTATGATTTTCTCACATTTTCATGAGAGGTCCTGAAGAGGATAATACTGAGTATACATTTTATGTTTACTCCTAAATATATTTCAAGTGATCGATAGGGATTTGGTGACCAAGCTTGATCAGGCTAGTTTGGATCTAGAATTTTTTTTAAAGTTGCTTCTTAGAAGTGGTTTTGAAATTTTATTTTTGAAAATTATTTCTGTATGGCATGACAGGAACCATTGTATTTATTTCTATATATTTTCGTTTTATTTTATATGATGTGGTGTTGGTCAGTATTTATCCTCTTATATATTTTAATTGAATTACATTTTTAGGGTGATATCACCCATCATATGTTTTAGACCCTCGATTCTAGTCACTATCATGTGGACTATTAGAGGTGGGCTTTAGGGGTCACTCATTCTCTTCATTTTTATCCTGAGAGGGGTACCAGTAGAGGTGGGGAGGTTATGATAGGAGGCTTGTTATTATTATGTTATTTATACTTTGGGTGGTTTTTAAAATGCTATATTTTCATATATTTTTCAACTACTAAACTATTTTGTATAAAAATATCATAGAAACAAACACATATATTCACCTCATGATTTTTTTTGGTAGTTGAGGTATCATGGAGGTACTTACCAAGTCCCCATACTCACACCCTTTATGTGAATCTCAGTGCATGTGTAATTTCACATATATTATTTTACATTTGAGTAAGAATATGTGTAGTTTATTGGATAATCACTGAAATAGAGCCAGGTTGAAGTAGTACGTCAGGACTCTATTGGGAGTGAAATAAGGGTGGCCAACATTGACAGGAGTAATTGAAAAATTACTATATTTTATTTTTATCAATATGATTATATCTATTGTTTTTATTTTGTTCTACACTATTTATATATATATATATATTGTGTGTGTGTGTATAGATGATGTGTCTATATCATTATGCAGGTATGACATGCTCACTCACTTTTATGTATAGATTTTATGTTTTTGGAAATTTATTATGTGTATATAGGTTATGCTTGTTTTTTGGTTGAATACAATATTGACCTTTTTAACTATAGAAGAGGGTAAATCATTACCCAGTGATTAACTCAGACACTCGATTCTCTTCCCTATCCCCAATAAATCATGTAACGCACTTGGGGCATATGGAAGATAGTTTTTTGTCGATGGAAGGTCCAGGATAGTTTTTTACAGGTTATGTAAACTTGATTTTTGTTTTATTTTGTGTTTTAAGAGTTTTTGAATTTATAAAATCTTTTATTGAAAACATATATATATTAATATTTAATATTTTTAACATATATTCTCATTTTTTAATGTTTATAAAATTTATTATTTTCATAATTATTTTAAATGCATATATCATATGTTTTATATGTTTGCCTATTTTTATTTGTTATTTGTTTAAAAAAAATTATTTTAATTGTTTTAATTGTCTTTAATTCAAATAACACATGTTGTGTTAATTTGTTCATTATTTTATTAATTTTTTTAATGGTTTAGAGTTTATGAATCATTTTTTTGAATAAAAATTATTCCAATACTTAGATGTTCTATAAAAAACATTTGTTATGAATTTTGAATAATTCTTATTAGGTTTATAAAACACTTTTAATTGTTTTTAAATGTATATATTAGATGTTTTTTCATTACTTTTCAATAGTTTTTTACATGTTTTAATTGTTTTTAAAACACATGTTATATGAATTTTTTATTAATAATTTTTTTAATAGTTTTGAGTGTATAAATATCATTTTCAAAAAAAATATTAATATTTAGTTTTTTAGTAAAAACCACAAGATTTGAATTTATAAAATTACTTATTAATTTTATAATTATTTTTTAATTGTTTTAAAATCACATATCATATATTTTGTGTATTTTATATTTTGTTTTATTGAATTTTTAATAACTATATTTTAATATTTTTAGTTTTTTTATTAATTTTTAAATAAAAAACACATGCCATTATCTTTCAATTTTAGTATTATTGAGCTTATAAATTATCCAGTTATAAGTAGTTCCCTTCTTTATAGCATCAACACCACCAATTTACAATTTCCTTCAATATTGTTCCATATTTCCTTAGCAACATCGTTGATCCTTCATTAGTACATGGTGGGGTTTTATCTCCCTTTTGTAAAAACAATAGCAAAAAACACTACCACAAATAGGGTTATAGACAACACCATAAAAATCCTTTAATAGCACTAAAAAAGAACTATTATATTAAGTGCCTTTAAAAGGGGTCCCCCTTTATCAGTGCTAAAAATTACTGATGAAGGTGGCCCTTTATCAGTGATAGTGTGGCACTGAAAAAAGTGACCCCTTTATTAGAGATTTTCTAGCACTGATAAAGGGAAATTTTATCAATGCTGGAAATAACGATGATAAAAACCATACTTTTATAATGTGATATTAAAATTTCAGCATACTACAGCAGAAAAAACATTTATATGGAAAATTTATAATTTAATTTAAATAAAAATTACATTACAAATACAAGAAAAAAATATTATATTATAGAAATTTCAAAAAAAATTATACAATTACATTAGCAATTAAAATTTAACACAAACATTCAAAAACATCAATAGTTTTACTCTCTTTGGAACCCAACCCCCTCTCAAAAAATCATGATCATGGTATTAGTTTCTGAACCGACCACCCCAATTCAAGAAAAATATCCACCTATATACGAAAACAATTCTTATGTTATTAATACTACAAATAAATAAATTAAACATAAATATGAAATAATATATTAATAACATGTCATTTTTAAACTAAAACCATGTTATTTGAGTCATATTGGTCACACCATGTATCAAATTGAGGTGTGGATGATCCCTATACATCAAAAATGTATTATTAATTGTTTTCCTGAAGTATAAAAACAATATGAATATGTTTTATTATTTTTGAGTATGTCACATGTGTTTTGAACTAAAATGTCATTTTTAAACTCAAAACACACCATTCAAGTCATATCAGGCACACTGTGTATTGTATTATGTTGAGGATAGTTCCTACATGTCAAAAATTACTTATGGATAATTATCCTAATGTATTGAAATAATATGAATTTATTTTCATGGTTTTGAGTATGTGATGTGTGTTTTGAACTAAAATATCAATTTTAAATAAAAAGACACACTTTGAGTCAAATTTGTGACAGAAAACGTTATATTTATGTGTTTTTGATTCCAAATTTCAAAAATTACATAAATACCATTTTCCTAAAGTATTAAATCAATAAAAATGATTTTTCTTAGCTTTGAGTATGTCACATGGATTTTTTACTAAAATGTCATTTTTAACTAAAAACACACGGTTTGAGTCATACTGGTCACATCATGTGTCGATTTTATTTGATACTAATTCTTCCATATCAAAAATGACTTAAAAATGATTATCCTAAAGTATCAATACAATCGGAGAGTTTTTTCTTTGTTTTTAGTAAGTGACACATGTTTTAAACTAAAATGGAAATTTTAAACTAATAATGGACACTTTGAGTCATAACGTGAATATAGTGTATTGGATTGATGTGTAACTAATTCCTACACATCAAAAATGACTTATTGATTATTTTTATAAACTGTCAAAACAATACACTTTTTTTCTTAGTTTTGAGTATACGACATGTGTTTTGAGCTAAAATGTCAATTTTAAATAAAAAGACACACTTTGAGTCATTCCCTTTATGCCATGTGTCAGATTGAAGTACGATTGACTCCTACACATCAAAATTGAATTAAGTATCATTTCTATAAATTATAAAAACAATATTTTTTCATTTTCTTAGTTTTGATTATGTCAGGAGTATTTTTTACTAAAAATCAATTTAAACTAAAAACACACACTTTGAGTCATACTAGTATCATCATGTATTAGTTTTACATGATACAAATTTCTATACATCAAAAACAACTTATGAATCATTTTCCTAAAGTATCAAGACAATATGAGCATGTTTTATTGGTTTTCAATGAGTGATGCGCGTTTTGAACTAAAATGTCAATTTTAAACTGATAACATACACTTTGAGTCATACTGGGCACAACGTGCATTGTATTTAGGTGAATCTAATTCCTACATGTAAAAAATGATTTATGGATAATTTTACTAAAGTATCAAAATAATCATAATGTGTTTTATCAGTTTTGAATATGTGATGTGTGTTTTGAACAAAAATGACAATTTAAAATAAAAACACAATTTGATTCAAACTGGTCAAACCATATGTCATATTAATTAGAGTTTGATTTCTACATGTTACAAATGACTAAAAGATCATTGTACTAAATTATCAAAACAATCTTAATTTGTTTGCTAGGTTTTGAGTATGTCATGTGCCTTTTATTTTATAATGTCAATTTAAACTAAAAGCACACACATTTAGTCATACCGGTCACATCTTATGTAATTTTGATGTGAGAATGATTCCTATATTTCAAAAATAACTTTTGAATTTTTTCCCTAAATTATTAATAAAATATGAGTTTGTTTTCCCTGTTTTTAGTGAGTGACATGTGTTTTGAACTAAAATGTAAATTTCAAACTTATAACATACACTTTGTGTCATACCAGGCACACTTTATAATGTATTGAGGTATGGATGATTCCTATATGTAAAAAATTATTTATGGATCATTTTACTAAATTATAAAAACAATATGAATTCATTTTTATTAGCTTTGAGTATGTGACTTGTGTTTTGAACTAAAATGTTAATTTGAAATAAAAACATACTTTGAGGCATATCAGTCACATCATGCATCAGATTGATGTATGGTTTATTCCTAAACATCAAAAATGACTTAAGGATCATTTTACTCAAGTATCAAAATAATATGAATGTCTTTGATTTTTTTTGAGTATATTGTGTGTCTGTTTTACTAAAATATCAATTTAAACTAAAAACATGATCTTTGACTCATACTGATCACATAGTGTGTCAGTTTTATATGATATTGATTCATACATGTAACAAATGACTTATGAAACATTTTAATAAAGTATTAATACAATATGAATTCATTTTCTCAATTTTCAGTGACTGACACTAGTTTTGAACTAAAATGTCAATTTTAAACTGATAACATATACTTCGATTCATATTGGGCACATCATGTATAATATTAAGGTGAGGATGATTCTTAAATGTCAAAAATTACACATATATAATTTTCCTAAAGTATAAAAAAATTCCAAATATGTTTTATCATTTTTGAGTATGTGACTTTTTTTGAACTAAAATTTAACTTTTAAATAAAAACACACTTTGAGTCATACTGGTCACACCGTGCATCGTATTTATATTTAGTTAATTTATACACATCAAAAATGACTTATGGATCATTTTAATAATGTATCAAAATAATTAGAATAATTTTTTTCAATTTTTTAGTATGTCATGTATCTTTTTTACTAAAATGTAGATTTAAACTAAAAACACACACTTTGAGTCATACTGGTCACATCATGTGTCAATTTGATGTGAGACTGATTCTTAAACATCAAAAATGAATTAAAAATAATTTTTCAAAAGTATCAAGACAATCTGGATGTGTTTTTTAGCTTTCAGTGAGGAACACATGTTTTGAACTAAAATGTCAATTTTAAATTGATAAAGAACACTTTGAGTCATACCAAGAACATCGTGTATCGTATTGAGGTTCAACTGATTCCTTCACATGAAAAATGACTTACAGATAATTTTTCAAACTTATTGAAATAATATGAATTTTTTATAATTTGTTATTATGTGAAGTGTGTTTTTAACTAAAATTCCAATTTTTAACTGAAAACATGCACTTTTAGTTATACTAGACACACTGTATTTTGGATTGAGGTGAGGTTCATTCCTATACATAAAAAATTACTTACAAGTAATTTTAATAACTATCAAAACAATATTAATGTTTTTTCTTAGTTTTTATCATGTGATATTTTTTTGAACTAAAATATAAATTATAAACTAAAAACATACACTTTGAGTCATATTGAGCACACTCTGTATCGAATTGAGGTGTGGTTGATTGAGGTGTTCCTGATTCCTACACTGTTCAAGATGATTTTCATGATAGATCTTTTGGGAAGTAAAAATTATCCATTAAAATATTGAAAAATCCCTTGGTAGATTCATCCTTATGATTCACTTCATGTTTCAGGCAGTATGTGGTTTCCTATTCCATCTGAAAGGAACATGTCCTCTCTTTTCTAGCAAGCTGTATATAGTTAAATGAAAAGTATTACTTCCCAAAATATCTATGAAAAAAAACTAAATAAGTATCAGATAAAAATAATAGGGAAAAGTAACATAAAAATAGTGGATAAAATGATGAAAAAAGTAACTAATTAAGTAGTAGAAATTCACCTTTTCATGATGTCTATATACATTCTTGATCTATTTCCCTATCACCATTATCTCAGTTGAAGCCTTGAATTCCAATCTCTCATGAGCACAAACATATTCAAACATGTCATTATATTTATAATATAAGGCACACCATGTATTAGATTGAGGTGTGGCTGATTTCTATATATCAAAAATTACTTATGAATTGTTTACCTAAAGTATCAAATAAATCGGAATGTGTTTTCTTAATTTTGAGTATGCACTGTGTGTTTTGAACTAAAATTTCATTTTTAAACAAAAAAAACAAAAACAAAATCAATTCATATCAGGCATACCATGTATCATATTGAGGTGTGGTTGATTCCTACACATCATACAATATATTTTTATTCTACAATGCATTTAGAATTTAGGGTTCTCTGATAATATTACTATTTGATAACCTAGAATATTTAATTCATTGCAATATAAAAAGAAAAGTGAACCATCCTTATTGATTTCATGATCTCTATGAAAATTAATAAAATAATTTTCAGATAAAATGATAAGTAAATTAACTAAAAAAGTTCGACGAAATGATGATAAAATTCGGTAAATAAATAATAAGAATACATCACTTTATGATGTATATATACAATCTAACACCACATATTCTGCTTATTCATTTCTAAACAAATCTATTTCATCCTTTGAATATGAAGACTTTAGATAGTCCTGGTAGTACTGGAAAAATATAAATAAATAAATAAATAATAAATATTTTAAATGAAATTGTAATTATAATCAAAAATACCTCTTTAGGGATGCTAGTTTTTTTATGGAATACTCTATCTTTTATAAATTTACCAACATAATAACCATGATCTTTTCCATTATATTATTTTAGGAACTATAGAAACATTTAGAAAAATAAGTAATTTTTTATATATATGTTTTAATAATGGAATGTTATTATATATACCCTAATACTTATCTATTTATAGAAGTCGATAGGCTTTTTTTGATCATGAACTTTCTTCATGCCATGATTTTGATGATATTTAAACACTACCGAATCCTAACATAATTTTCATTAAAACATAATATAAAATGTATAAATTTAAGTTTATTTGTAAAATGTGTCATGTTATGTATTAAAAATTGATAAAATTCATCATGTGTGGTCAGTTTGTTGGGTATCCATGCATTGAATCTATAAAATAATTCTTCAAAGTATCCAAATTGATTGTAATTGGTAACCAATATTTCCTCAAAAAAAGAATAATTAATTAAAGGAATAAAAATATATTGGATATGATTAAATTATAGATTTTTACCCCCTTCATTGTGAGTATTAATAAGAGTGTATCCTCTGTAAGCTTTCTATCAATAATTATGGAATGTTTTTTCATGATTACTTTATATTTATTTGGTTCTAATGAGAATAATTATATAGAAGTGATGTGAGGACTAATGGGTCCAAATTTCTATTCACAAGATTTTCCATTCAAATAGTATTGACATATATATATATATTAGAAAAATTATGAAAAGTATTTAGTCATAATTAAAACAATAGATCATATATTAAACAAATAAATCATCAAAACACACCCCATGTATACATTTACAACTGAGACTCATATCTATTCATGCATGAGGATTTCATTTATATTTACAAGAATAGTATAGTCTATAATGGCCACTCTGTACATCTATTCTTCAAAATTAATTATGGACATATCACTAATTTAAAACATTGTATCCACATGAACCCTTAATGTTTGTAAATGCAGAAGCTTAATTGGTAGGGTAAAGGTACTTTGTGAAGATATTTCAATTGGTTGGTTGATCCTTTAGATAATTTTTATTTGAACTTCTCTTTCACCCCGTCCCTTTTTCTATCTATAATAACATTCATCATTTTAGTCCTTTTTTCATTAATTGTTAATGGTTTTTCATAAAAAAATAAATTTGAAATGAATACCTCCTTATCGACATGTATTTTTATATGATCAAACAACCATGCTAAGAAATTTCCAATAGAAAGTTTTACCATATGAATATCTGCATCATCAAGTAGAACAAGTTTCTTAGTGCCTGGATCATAAGATATGTGAATCCCCACTCTCACATGACCTATTGTATGGTGTTTATTATGTATAATATCTCCTTGGATATTGTACATGGTACCCATCACAATAAAGAAATGGGTGGGTGTTTACATATATAAATCACAGCTACTTTCACCCTGTAGAATATCAGTAAAAGAAAGGTATCAGTTTCTTCATAGTTCAAATTTCATAAAAACAATTATGACAATATTTATTACTTATTCTAAGATATCCCTTTGAGTGTAATATCTTACCTCAAAGCTGCTGGGGGATGGGGGATCTTCATGTATTGGTTTTTATTGTTTTTTCTATTCTCTTTGATTATTTCCCATAACATTTTCTAACTACTTAGACTACCAATTAAGTTTTTCTTCTAGAGAAGCTAATAATTCATGCATATCTTCCATTTTCTTATCTTTATCCCCATATTCATTTCTTTTCTCAAAATATTTTTCGGGTGAATCCTTAAAACCTGCACCTCCGATGTGACTATATTATTCTAGACACTTCAAGGTCACTAATTGTATTTGTTCGTTGTGTACAATTGATGATGATTCTTGTGTCTAGGTCAGATAAAAAATATAGGAAAATAAGTAATCTTTTTTATATAATAATGATTTAAAGCAAAATGAATTTTTATTATGTCATACTTACACATTATTTCAACACTTTTTGTGTGTTTTAATCTATTAGTATCTTGTATTTATTTACATGTACCTCCTTCCATAGCTCATGATGTAAGATGGAAGTGGATTTGGATTTTAATTCATCGATATGCATATAAACAAATGAATATAATTCTATTATTATTTTATTTCATATAAAAGTATTACTATAGATATGATGGGGGTGAGGTGAGGTTTGATGTCTCCTCGTGATGTGGATGGAGGTGGGTTCTCGTGGTTCAAAGTGAATTATGGAAGTATATTGAATTTTATTTTTGAAATTTTAATATTGTGTTTTGTGAATTTTGAATGTGATGTGTGAATTTGTGGCTATCTATGTATGGTTCCCAATTTTACAAAAAGTGTCTTTTCAAAAATAAAAAAAATGATTTGTGGACTATAGATTTAAAATACATACCATTTTTTAATTAAAGAATACCCCATCCTTTCTTTACGATATGGGTACATTGGTTTTGTTGCATGTTGCCTATTTTCAGCACTCAGTTGTTATTTCATAAATTAAAAATTCTTAATCAATGTGATTAATACATATATTATCAAGAAATATATTACTAGTCACAAAGATCCTGAATATATGTATCCTCATGATGGCTCATAAATGCATCCTATGCTTGTTGGTTTATCAGGTGTGCATACATTAGTGGTGGGTATGGTTTTATTTTCCCTTCAATGTCTTTGAGATGATACTTTGTAAGAATTTTTTGAAAGCATCTATGACCCTTTACAGTGAGAATTAATATAAATTCCATTCAAGATTCATCTACTATAAATGTACTATGTAATGGATAATTAAGAGTAAATCAACATTTCATTATTTTGTTTTTTAGTAAAATAAAGAAATTATACCATAATGTTACCTTAATATCTTCCCAAATTGGTGCCTTAAGTGCAGGAAAAACATTGTGCCACGAATATACATCAATTGGAACACACATTTGATGGTGAGCCCAATGTAACTACTAAAAATGGCCTTTTAGGGTTAATAGGTTGGCCATGTGAATTCCATACAACCTCAAATTTGATGTCTTTATTTATCACCTTAATAATTTTTACTAACACTATCATTCTATGACACTCCTACTTTTTTTGGGACATGGGTAGTTCAATATCTACCATTTCCTTTACTTAAACATCTTTAATTTGGTTTTCCTCAAGATTGGTAGTATCGGAATGTGCATAATCTTGTTGTTCATATGCATTGAGAGTATTAGCATGCTGAGAAACCTGTTGTTACTCAAGATTGGGATCATCATCATGTGAAAAAGTAATTATCTACAAAAGTGGTTGAACATTTAATTAGTATTACATAAATACAGCAGTGAAAAGATAATAACATGAGGTAAAAAAAATTATATTAAAATATATATATATATATATGTATATATGTATGTATATAACCGGAATATTGAAATCACTTTTTTTAAAGGTTGAAGGGATTTTACCCCTCTGTAGAGTATCAAAATCCCCTCGTTATGGTCTACTCTAACATTAAAGACCCCATCTAAATTTGGACCACTTCAAAATGATTATGACTTCTCAATAAAAGAATCATCCTCGGTTGAATTGAAATATGACCCTTTAGTGGTTTTGTTCGATAACAGAATAGTTGACCACTTTTATTTTACAGGATTTGGAACATAAAATACATTTGTTTCCTATGATTCTATTATAAATGGTTCGTATTTTTTCTATATTTACTAAAATTCACTTTTATGAATCCCAATTCATTTATTTTAATTTCAATTCTTTTATCAACCCACTTTCATTGAAAAATCAGCACTTTTAATGTTGTATAATCCAACTCTAGACCTGGTCAACCTGAACTTTATAAGGAAAGGGGGGAAGGACGGTGAAGACAAAGAAAAAGACCGATTAGAATCATGGATTTCTTTGGTTTGGTAGAAACTCTAGGGATTCAAGATGAAACTGGAGTCTCCCTGGTACTCTCTTACTGCCTATGAATCGAAAAGGGGTAAGTCAAAAGCTTATCCCATTCTTATCTCTCAACTACAAGATCACAGAATGGCATTGCAGTGACACTTATCGCTTTAAAAAGGAGAGGTCTGGCCATGTCTATCAAATTGCTGAGATAGATCGGCCCCTTGAATAATAATCAAGAATGCATAAGGTTTTTGATAAGTCTTTAAGAGATAGGAGGAAACCTCATGATAAGACTAAAGTTCCAGAACTCGACGGGTCCATGCCAACTCATCTCGTGTCCAATGGACTGACTTTCTGGCCCAGGCGCAATCGCCCGAGCTTTCTCATTAGCTCTGGATTTATATAAGGTTCTACCAGAGATAGAGGAAAAATCCTCTTGCTACTATGACAAGAATTAACCACACTCTGGAACTGGAAGCTCTTAATGGACAGGAGCGGGATCTGGAGCAACCGGGTGAGGAGGATCACAACTGCACTGCAGAACCCCTTTGGAGAAGTTTTCCATAATCTCCCAGATTGTAGAATCTGCTGAAAACCGCTTTATTACGAGAAGGGACGAAGGAGGCTTACTAAGCGAAGAGCTCATCAAACAAAGAGGGCCACTAGTGTTGATAACGCACCTATTTACAAAACATATACACCGGTCAGCTTACCGAAGACGCATAATTAAACTAGCAAAAAAAATCGACAAGAGGTCAGTCCCAAGGTTTTGTTTTTGTTCATTAAAAATCACTTTCCTCTCCTTAAATTAAAGGTGACTCAAGGGAGGCATCACATACACTTACTAGTATTTTTGATGATAATAGAGGATATTTCTCTTTTTCAAAATATCCTTTTTCCCTCCCTCTTCTTTCTTAGGGTTCTCCTTTCTTCCTTTCCTTTCTGTTCTTCTCACCCGGTTGAGTCACTTCCTTCCACTCGCCAACCAAGGACCTAAGTAATCCCAGGGGAAATGAAGTTAGTGTTTTTGAACCCTCCCCTTGAGTCACCTTCGAAAGAGATAAGGTGAATTTCAGTCTTATAGTGTTCAACACCATCATCTATCTTTCTTTTCCAATAAGCACCCCTATCACATAAAGGGCAACTAAAAATAAAAAAAATTATATAATACCTTTTTATGTTGGATTCTACCCTACCTTGTCACATATAGTTCAAGTTTTTTTTTTGGAGGGCGATCAGTAGTATCAGTGGGATACTTTTTTATTTGTTTGTTAAGCCTCACAGCTATGGTTTTGATTATTTTTTCAAATCTTGAAGACCATATATGATTCTGTCTCTTCCTTTAAGCCTTTCCTATTGTCACTTATCACTGACATTAATTTTGACTCTCTCTCCTTATATCGTAGAAAGAAAAAGGTCATGATGCACATATTTACCAACTTAAACAACAAATTTCCACCATGAAGTAGGGAGATATTAGTGTCACTTCTTTCTATACCTCTTTAAGAACTTTGTGGGAAGAACTTGCATTCTATAAACCTCTTTAGACTTGTTAATGTGGGGTCATTCTCCTCTATTTTTAGAGGAAGTTGTCTTTATTTCAAATTTTTTCTTTTTTTTTTGCAGAAATAGAGAAGGATAAAGTCTATATAGTGGTAATAAGGGTGGTTGAAAATAGGTCACTCTGCAGATAGATTCTTGATTCTTCATCCTTCGAAAAATTCTTCATCTACATCGGCCAATGCAGTATCTCATTTTGAAGATTAGAATCTTTCTACTACTTATTCAATCGGTCTAAAGTATAGGCCTTAACCTATTGTCGCACCATCAGTCAATGTACCACTTGACATCATACAGCAGACCTTGAACATAAAGACTGGAGATTCAAATTCCAGTAATATTTTAGATCCTACTGCGAATGCTATAGGTATTTCTTTTAACAATATCCAAAGTCAATCTACTCTACCATGGATTATGTATTCTGGTGCCACTCATCGTATGGTAGTATTTTCCACTTCTTTTTTACCTTCCCTTCACTTCTACAATAATTCTTCTGCCTTTCTTGCTGATGGATCTCCAGTTTCTTCGCTTTGGTATTGGAACCATGAATGAAGGGACCTTGTGGATATGAAATCCTGGGGATGATGCCTTTAGGTAGGGGCTTCCATCCTTAGTTTCGAAACCCCCGGGCTAGGTACTCTATCTATATAGAATAGATCAACCTTGCCTTATCTATGAAACCTAACTCATGATGACCTTGATTCTGTTTCCCAATCAAATCCACCCAGGTTATTTGATATCTAGCAGAAGAGAAAGAGTCGGCCAATCCTTCCCATTACGTTTCTCCAGGATAAAGTCAGAACAAACAAGATTCTACTTTTCTCGAAGGATAGCTGGAAAAAGTCTTTCTCCTCAGGGTTCACAAAATACTGGAATTGGATGGCTTAGGTGGAGAACAGAGGCAGTTGGGGGAACTACTCTTCTTCTTCCCCTAGGGATTCATTGGCTAGAGAATGGGATCTTTTATCCATTAGCTGCTTCCGCCTATCCCAGATCACCTATTTTTTTAGAGGGTACCAACCACTATTATTAGTAGTTTGAAATCACCCCTAGTATCCAAGAAAAGTAATGAATATAGGGTATCTCTCTTTATTGGTTAGCTCTAGAAAGATATTCGTTGGCTTATCTTTGCGTTACCACAGTCCCTATCAGAAGCACCTATCTCTGGAATAGAAATAACAGAAAGCTCTGTTTGTGATCAAGGAACCGGAAGAAGCGAAAGGAATTCAATCGCTAATAAGGTCTCTTCAACCATGAACTAAAGAAAAGAACTAATATTCACACTCTCTGAGACTGGAAATCCATATTCTCTCTTCGACAGAGACAAAGACGTAGACTCGCACTAAACCCAATACAGGAACCGGAATCTGATTCTAACCCAAATCACCTCAATCTGTAACTTCAAGTACATCTCTAAGCTTTTACTTTTTAACAACATCCTTTTTATATGCCTTGGGTACTACCTATATTATATTGATCCCCATAATAGGCCCTATCAGAATCAGCAGGAACCAGAAATCTCTCCCTTAAATCAGTAGTGGCCTGGAAGCACACAAAAGATGGAAGTAAAAGTCTAGCTATTATATTCTAATAGTTGACCAGGAAGACAGAAGAAATAACTGATAGTGATTTTCGCACGGTCATATACTAAATCAAGAACTGACACACCTATACCTTGTACTATCACCCATATATTTCATGTACCCAGAACCCTTTCGAAATAGGGCATTAACCCAAAACACTGACTTTCACCCCTCTCACCCCAAAGTCGAAATACTTTCATATCAAATTGAGGCTTTCTCTACTCCTTTATAATCCTTAAATAGTAAATCATGGACTATTAATACCTTCCTTTTATATAAGTAGAGCCCTAGGTGATCACTAAGTTTTTTTTCAGTACGATAGAGCAAACCCTGAAAGCCATATGGAGCCCTTTCGCATTTTCGGCATGCTCTCTTCTAGCTCCCCTTTTATCTTAATAGGCTGCTCTCATAAGCACTGTAAGACTAGCCACTGCTTCTTGAGTTTCCACTACTGGGTGAAGTCCTAATTAAGAAAAAACCCAAGATAACTATCACTAGAATTCCAAACCTAGTCAATAACATCTTTTTTGTTTGATCTTGCTAACTGATAACAGAGTAGGTTGGTATTTTTCCTAAATAGAGGACTGGTCCCAGTGGAATAAGTGCCTCTTTCCTCTTAGGTGTAAAAAAAGACGTTGGATCCTACTGCGGCCCGGCATAAATAGAGGCATTCCTCAGGTGATTTCTTGCTTCTTCATGTGGATTCCCTACCCAAAGGAAAAGGGTACGGGACCTAGGTCCTAGAAGGAAGGCCTTTTTTCCTTCTATTATGCCTATCTATGCAGCTCCTGACTCTAGTTCTATCATTTGATAGTTCTTCTTGATCTGGCTAGATGCCCTTCCCTATGGAGGTTCGGTGTAGGATTTCAATCTGAGATTCAAACTGTGAAAACAAATCAGACTCTAGGTATAGCGTTGTGTCTGCATCGTCTGACTTATACTCTAAAATACAGTTATTGATCCCTACAAGAAGGAGTCTCCCCTATCTTATTCAACAATATATTCTTTAAAAATAGTTTTCTACAAAGATATGTTGTGGAAAGGACTGGGCTTCAGTGCTTATGCACCCATTTCGTAGTCAATTGCTGACTCTATATAGTTCAAAGTTAGCAAGGACTTTTACTAGCCTTTAGGCCCACCCACTATCAACTATTATCCTCTTACGAGAAAGAATCAGTTGTGGGCATAGTCAACCTTATACTAGGAGCGACGTCCTTAGCCCAGTACTTAATAAAGGAAGGGAGATGCATTTGAAAGTCCGAAAGAGTATAAGATGTTCCACTGATAAAAAAGAAAGAGAATCGTATGGAATAATAATATGATACCTGAGACAGGTACTCTTCCTATATAGTTAGAGACTGAGGAAAGACATGTCCAAATAATAGGGACGGTGTCCTCACTTTCGAATTGATTCCTGGCTGCAGGAAGATTCTATCGATCCATAACTCCTGTAGGTGAGGGGAAAACTCAGCTGATTCCTTCTATTTAGTTTAGCTTGGGGAATCAATGCCTTGGCCTTTTCCATCTTTGGGATTGTTGTCTTTCTCGGTGAGCCCATAATTCTTGAGTGTCGGCTCACTTCTTTAGTGGAGAAAATGAATGTGGAAGTGTCAGTGGTACACATGATACTCACCGAGACTATCCTTTCTTTGTCTTATTACTCAACCCGGAAGCATGGAACTTTCTTTGGATGTGCATCTTTGCTTCAGGTATGGATTTTGGAGTATATTGATGACTTCCGAGTGGAAGGCTACTATCGCAAATACTTTATTGAAAGCTTTAAGTTACACACCTGTGGAGAGGAAAGACGAGCTAAATCCAAGAGAATAATATCACTAGGTGTGTGTGACTCTTTCCTTTTATGCATGTTCTGATTCCTAATATGAGAAGTACAAAATCTTAATATGAGTAAAAGAAAGTATGAGAGGGGCTAGTGAGCTACGAGCTAGTGAGTAGTGACTAAAGAAGAAGAGTAGGGAATCACCAACTAGTACTTATATATATTGATAGAAGCTAGTGATGAGAGTCAACTATTAGAATATAATAGTGATGTTAGAAAGGGAAAATGAATTTGGAAAGTCGTTCAGTGCAGCCACTAAATCTTCTAGTTTTATAACCCTTACTTCTCCCTTTCCTACTTTACCCTAGCTTAGGGTAATTCCAAAGAAAACAATCTTGAGGCCTATCTCTCTTTGGATTTTCATTTCATTCAACTAACACAATCGTTAACAGAAACCTTTCGCTTTAATTTCTCCTTCCACTCTCTCTCTATTCTTCTCGGTTGACTCTTCTAAACATAGAAGAAGTCACTTTTACTAATTTCGGAAGCAGGTTTCATTAATTTGATTGCCTAGAAGATCAATTGATTCCCATTGTGACTACTGACAGTATCGATTTTGACTGGTCGGGCTAGACTTACTGATTTCTTTAGGTTGGAAACTGTACCTGCAGAGATTGTGTAAAAAGCTGAATCTTTCTCTCCAGCGGTGTATGAACATAGGATGTTGGGGAAGTATCAAGATAATGGGAAAAACAAACAGTTTTTTCAGAGGCCTCCGAGGCAAGAACAGGATAATCCCACAGTTGGAGCCACCAAAGTAGATTTTTCTGAAGTTGTATCTCTTGTTATTTATGTTGACTTAAATACAGATCTCGTGAGTGAATTGAAAAAAATAAAATTACCTATTTCTCAATCAGAATTGGCTAGGATCCCTTCACAGGTAATAAACCTTTTTGGGATTACATAAGAAGTGAAGGATATGAATTAATATTATCTGGTAGTGTTCCAGGCAATGAATCAGGACAAAAAGAAAGGTAGATTTAGCTAGCTTCTCCCCTTTCTACATCACTCTAAGGAGAAATGATATGTTGTTGTACAATTTCATGCTTGATTCAGGATCTTCCTCCAAGGTTATGTTCCTGAAAGTGGTGAATCAATTAGGCCTTAAGACCACTCGACCATACAGAAATGTATGTGCAATGGATTCCAAGGAAATCAAGGTTTGTGGCCTTATTAAAGAAAGAAGGTCTAAGGGACTCTGCTACCATTGCGATGGTAAGTGGAA
This sequence comes from Viscum album, assembly GCA_963277665.1. Classification (NCBI taxonomy): domain Eukaryota; kingdom Viridiplantae; phylum Streptophyta; class Magnoliopsida; order Santalales; family Viscaceae; genus Viscum; species Viscum album. The sequence continues at coordinate 39,743,346 of OY728138.1, forward strand.
TCCAGGACATAAATGTACAGACAAGAAGCTCCTTATTATACAATTAAAATCTAAAATCCAATAGTGTTTCTAATTCATTCATTTCGGATCTAGGGAAAACCCATTTTAATGAGAAATTGCATCAATCATGAAAGTCCCTCCCGTGGTGCCCCCGCCCCCGCTTAAGTAGTCGACCTTGAACCAGAGACTGCTCTGAATGAGGGATGTTCCTGGCCGAGGAAGAGAGGGTCCGAAGGAGATGGATGGAAATCAGATCCATCTCCTTCGAACCCTCTTCTCTAGCATCATTTACAGATGAAGCCAAAGATGTCGACGCATCTGTCAGCTGAAACAACAGAGGCTTCAGAAAGGAATGGATTTAAATAATGGTGGGGAGGGAAATAAAAGAATAATATTTTACATAGGAAGAACCAGCTTCAAGAAAGCATTGCTCTAAATAGGGTGGATGGGAGGGGAAGCTCAAGTAAGCGATGAATCTGTTCAGGTGGTGGTTACAACGGTTTTTCTGTCAGAGAAATAGGTGACTAGTTCTCAGAACCATGTGTCTTATGGAAGCAAAGGAAGAATTTCTTTGAATAAGAAAGGTTTGTCTCATTATTTCTTAATGGATTTACTTTCATGTAATACCTCCTATCTATATCAAACCTCATAAGATAGACCTACTTCCTAAGGCAATCAATCACGAGCTCTATCCTTAGCCGCTCACCATCTGCTCTGTTGTCCCCTTCAGTGCACAGTCCTCTTTCTATTCCTTTATTTCTTCTTTTTAGAAACCTATCGAGAGCTGCACCATCCCAATATATAGATATCATAGCAAATACTTCAAAGAATAGGACTCATTATCCCCAAGACTCATCCACTCTAGTACACATGCTAGTAATCATTGCTTGGACAGAGCGAACGAAGGACATGGAAATAGAACGAGCTACCAAGTATGATCAAAAGGAAAACAACTCAGTGAATTGGTTCAATAACTGCATCAATGCCTCTTTTAAATCTCTTTCGTTGAGACCTCTTCGTGGACTACTTTTTTTCCAGATAGAGAGACAGTGGTCTGGATTAATGGGGCACTCAACTACTAGTCTAGTAGTTGTTTTTTTCTATTAGTTTTGTATGATCCCCATTAACATTTTATCTTTAGAAATCTGCTTTTATCTCACTCTTTAGATGACTTTATTTTAGCTACTGGCTGTTTTTCTTTCTATTTAATCACTGAGTCTCAATAAGGGATCCAAATGTCTCCCCCAGATCACTACCTTGCTACGCTTATCATCATTTCCAATTATCCACTGAATCATTTGCATAAGCTCCTATTATATTATAATAGTTGAGTCCATATCGGTCTCTTCGTTTGGACCACCCGAGAAGCAATTCGAGGCCCAAACATGGTTTCATTGCAACTCTTCATCATCCCAACGTCACCCTGCAAGACAGGTACTCTTCTAATAGTGTAATTACTATAGATAATCCCCTATCCACTAACTCCCTCACCATCTCTACATCTGCACACATAACATACGTCATTAAGCCCTATCTTCTAGCCTTAAATTGTATGGTTTCATGTATCACTATTGTCAAGCACTTGATGTCAGAACACTCTAGCTAATATATTTCCATAGAAGGAAAGAGTTGACTAGATTATATTGTCTCTTCTTATAGTACCCAACTAAGGTTAGTAAAGTATTAAAGGAGATGATCCATTCACTCCTTCAGACCCTTTCCCTGTAGATTCATTCCCATGGTTCGAGTAAATAAATAAATATCTCATCTTTGAGGATTTGAGGCAATCCCGATTGCACAACATGACCATAGGTCTAGGGGAATTGTTTCTCAGAGTGATTTTTGGTGTGTCCTCCTTAGAAGGATATCTTAGGTCGGGGCACCTTTCTCCTTAAATGTCAGATATGAGTATAAATTGGCAAGATTGAATGTTAGTAAATCAAGAGCTCAGCATAATGAGGGTCCGAAGGAGACTCGAGTTGAACTAAGGGATTCTCTTCAATGAGGGCCACCTTCATTCTTTCGTCTACACTCTTCCCTGATAGTGTAACAGAGTCACATAAGAGTGGAACAAGTCTGCGGTAGTTACTATGCTACTATTCGCATCCCAACCTAATCTCTCAACCAATGCCACACAGTACTTGTCCTGTCCACCATTCAGGATAAGTATGGTATTAAGAAATTGAGCATATTATTACATCAGTCTTAGATGACTTTAAAACTTTCATTCCCAAAGAATTGAACCATTAGTTTGTGTACATAGAAAAGTTACACTCCCATCATATGACTCATAGTTTTTCATTAAATGTTCCTGGGCTTCTAGGCCCCAGAATCCCCACATTCAAACATATATCGGGACCTTCGTCACATAACTATCACTTTTGAATCTCTATCCTCTAGTGAACCTTATCCAGAAGTCAACTATTCTACAAATATAAGTGTTTCGATTATCAAGGTAAGGGTAGCCAAGAAATACGCCCTCTTCTATTACCAGATAAATGCATAAATAAATGGAGTCAACACCGAGGCAGGATTTGGTAAGGTGGAACATGAACAGAAAGGGTAATTTCTCCTTAGTGATAAGAGGTTCAAGTACCATTGGATATGTTCAAACCCCAAGGTAGGTAGGTATAATGGCATATGGTTAGCTAGTGTCATTTTCCTTTGGCTTCTTATTCTGATTCTATTCTTTCTTTGAGCTCCCGCCCCATCTTCTACAGCATATGTTGTTATAACAACAGCATATTTTCTATTATTTGTCGCAAGATGGGGGCTATTCTCCCTTTGAATTAGACTGTCTTTATACAAATATTAATGAATAGTATAGAATCACTACTCGCTCTTAGTATTCAAATGGTATCCATTCTTCCTTGCTTTTGGCTCTTAGTTTATAAATACCTCATACTCTTCTTCCTCCTTTGTTTTGATTATTTTTGAAGTCTTTCTTTCGTTCGACCGACAAGAGTTTCCATAGTCGACTTAGGCAAATACCATCGCTAGAAATACTGATGGATTGAGTGATTACCTAAGTTAGTAAGAATTACTCCCTACTCCCTTTTGACAAAAATTGTAGGAGAATAACAGTCGATCATAATCATCAGATGAATATAATAAAAATGAATTTAAACTAGAAGTCACCCTCCCTTCCTGTCGAACACTCTTACCCCCAGGAGAGATGCAAATTTTTTTTGTGAGTAGAATGACCCTATTTGGAAGGTAATAATGAAGAATATGGGGTGAGCTGGGAGTAGAATGGATGCTCCCTCATCCCTTCGAGAACAGGGCAGGGCTTTAGAGTCCATAGGGGGGAGTTCCTGAACTAGCATGAGAGGGATTCTTACTCAATCTCTAGCTACGTTTTGTTGAATAAAAAAAGAGAGATTGGCCTATTATTTTATAATAGTGGCTATTAGAAAATAATATCTAGGGTCTTCTTCCTTTTTCTCTTTCCCAAAGAGGTAGGTGTTTTTATTTCGTGGTGGTAGCATGGGACTGAAATTTCAGTGGATTTCTCCCTAATATGGTGTGTGTCTGATTGAGATAGGACGCTTAACTATATGGTGTAACATTTTGACCACAGAGGGGTATTTTTCAGTGATAGGTGAAATCTATTCTGGAATTCCTAACACCACCTCAGTTGACTTAACTGCTTGAGCAGCCCGATCAATTCATCAATATAGGGAAGTGGGAGGAGTTATCCTTGTGTTCCAGCGGGTCTAACAGTAGAAGGGACAAATGATCAAGAATATTATTGAGGAGATATATAAAGGCACAGAGGGGTCAATATCTCTATAGACTTCCTAGGGAGGTGTGGCAGTGGTCTAGTGTTCCATCACTTGTCCCCCCTTATATTCCTCTCTTGGGTGTTTGGTTTCTTGTCTTTCTATCAATGTATTTATAGCCGTTCGGAGTAGAGGTTCACCCCCGCTTATTAGAGATGGTATCTACGATTCAAGGGTTGCCCAGCTAATACTTATTTACAACTGGTCCTGAAACACCTGTAAAAGTCTGTTGGGAATGTCGAAGTCATTTATGTATGAAGTCTCCTACTAGACTATTAGAGTAGAGTTGGGTACTCTTCCTATATAGTTCCTACCTTGACATCTCTCTTGATCCTACCGAGGGGAAGAGAAGAGATTGGGTGGTAGCAGGTAGGTCTGGGATGGGGACCGGAAATCAACGTGAAAGGGGTGAAATGGGAATCCAGAGACAATATTCATTAGCTGTGCCTATTGCCTCCCAGGGATAGGTGTAGCAATGAATGAAAAAATATGGGTAAGACTTTATATTCTAATAGTTGAGATCGGATTCAAGGACTAGTGCGAAAGGAGGTCGATATATTGGATATAGGTCATTGCTCTACTCGTTTGTACTCCTTGATGGATGGATGGGAAGAATATTGCTTGAGTTCAGCCGATGGGCATGGGTTTGGGACAAGGCGACATTATAATATAGGTAGTGTAGTTTGATATCTGCGCCTTATCATCAGAAGAGATAATAGGTAGGGTTGAGCCAGTTAGTGCTAGTAGCCAGGAGAGAGAAAGAGATGGTTGAAAGGCCCTGGCATAGGAATCAAGAATTGGTGGACTCGCTTCCCCATTGGTGAAGAGCAATGAGAAGGAGATGGCACCTACTCATTCGCTTCCATCCTGTTCAGGGAGACTGGTGCTGATATATATTGTCATTGTCAATGGAATGGATGGCTAGTTCGGGTCTGGGGAGGCGTAATCGAGAGATCGATATGAAGAGCTTTCATGAATTAATACATATTTAACAGCGATTGGAATCTGGGTCATAGACTACTTGTTCTTTCTTGTTAAAATAAATAGAATGGATGCTTGTTATCGAGTAATCCTTCCTTTATCTGATGAATCGGATTCATCTTACTACTTATTATATTCACTTCCTGAGACTAGTTCCTTCCTCCTACAATGAGTCGGAATAACACCTTGGAAAACCTTATATTCTAATAGTTGAGTCTGATTTGACTACACGGATCATAAGACTAGATTCTGATATTATGGATTACAAGGCTGAAATCTTCAAGTATGATTATCATATGGATTAGATTTATATGAATATAATTGAATTGAAAGAAAACAAATAAATTTCGGGACGAGAAAGGGTAGGATCAATTGATCGTGCCCTAGCTTGGCTCATGAGGTGATTCGATTGGATCTGGGAATGGGGCTTCTTAGCGAACGCAGCGCCCTAAAGGAGTTATAAAGGAGTTAGTTGTTAGCTGGATTAGCACTCCAATTGTTTTTTTGGTTATTAACTCTCCCCCTTTATGATTGGGAATGTATCATAGGGAATTTTTCTTCCTTTTAAACCAAAGGCCTGTTGAAATACCGTTAGGACATCCTACTGCCATCTTGAGTTAAAAATATAAAGATGTGATAAAAAATCCACTTTTAACTCTTTTCAAAGCTAGTAGATATCAGTCTTCTGAGTGAGGAAGCTAAGCTCTTGGGGATATATTGCCAGTATTGGGCCTTCATGTGGTTTCTCCTTACCAGCGCAGTTGTTTTCCGGTTGTTTCTTGTGCCAAAGGGGTTGGGGAGGGAACAGTTCTACCAAGCAAGGCAAGTAAGGGGAATCGTAATCGTACTAAACCTATAAATAAGGAAATCATGTACTGATTTTATTGTGCCATCCCTTTCCTGATTCCCAATGCTACCCTTACCTTAGCAGTGATACAATACAGGAAGGGAGAGATCTTATTTCAAAGATGGGTACTTATATATATAGTGTGTAGCTCATGAAAAAGATTAAGAACAGTGTATTCGTGGACAGATAGCCTGAGCTAAAAGGAAAGCACTGGAAAAATTTGAGGAACGGTGCAGATATATATTGAAAGTAAAGGCTTGATAAGTACAAGGAGCAGGGTATCAGAGCAGGTTCGCTCTCTTTGGGTCACGTTATTTGGGGAACTGTCAGGATAGTTTGGAGTTAGGATTTTTGGGACTTGTCATTCTAGTTATGAGTAATGTGGATGATCACCACACCTCATGATGGGATTCAAGTCTCCAAGGTATTTTGGGATTTATATGAGTCCTTTGGATTTCTTGGATTGATGATGATTAGGGGAAATGAAAAGAGAGTTGGGTAAATGGTCTCGGTGAGCTCGCAGGGACTGGAAATCTATGTGGAGTTAGGGATATTTATCTAGAACACTCTTTGTGATGGTGAAGTTATTGTAATATGGCTTCCAACCATATTTCTAAGTCACCCACTGAAACTGCTTTCCTCTCGCATTGTCTTATGTTCTTTAGTTTTGATATCTTGGATCTTTGGTTTTAAAGTGACCTGGTTTTAAGAAGCATAAAGTTTTTGTGAAATGATTATATAATAAAGAGGGAATGGTTAGATTTTTTAAAATGGAGAAATGAATTTTCAGAATTTTATTGGAATGGAAAATAGTGTGTTTTCACCTCTTTTGAAAGCATGAACTATGTCAATGTTGGTTTTGAAAAAGTGTTTCCAATAGAGTTTTCTAAACTATTGAAAGGTGTTTTAATGGGATGAGATGTTTTGAAATTAATGTGTATGACTTGAAAGTGAGTTTTCATTTAAATGGTTGTTCCTTTCTAAAAATATTGGTAAGATGTAATTTGGGATTGATTTCGTGGTTAGAGGTTTTGAGAAAAAGGATGGATTGGTTGATTGTTTTGGTTTTGAAAAGTGGAATGAGTTTCTGTATTAAACTTTGGTATTTTATTTATAGACCATATGCATGGGGTTATATGAGATGATGGATGGTTAATGGCATGACTGGATGAGTGTTGGGATGGATATGAGGAGGGAGCCTGGTGTGGCACGGAAACATGCATGTGTGGGGCCCAATGGGTACCATTGGGGGATATGCTAACTGTTGAACTGTTTATTTTCAAAGATATGTTTTTAAAAGGAAAACATGATGTCTTGATGAGTTGTTTGGTATGGTTTGTATTATGTTTTTTTGGAAATTTTGATGTTGTGGAATGTTTTGAGTCCAAGAACCCCTCTTGTTTGAACAGTGTTTTGGTTTTGTGTTTGGTCGGTAAGCTGGGTTGAAGGTCTGATTAGTGGTATCCTTTGAGAATATTTTGGGAAGACTTTATGATGTTTCCCCTCATCTATTTGGATCCGGTTGAGGTATGTCTTGACAAATGGACCAGTTTGGTTGGTTCTTTGGGTTCTCTCGTTGGATTAGGTACGCCCCATTAAGGTTTAGTGCACAACTGAAGTGAAACCCAGGTTGTTTTGTCGTTGGAAGATCCTCCAATTGATCAATGTAAGTAATATTTTTCCTGAGATTTTTATATTGAGTCTAGACCCTTTCTTTTTTGGTTTTTTTGTATCCTCTTGTAGCGGGAGATTGATCATGGAAGGTTGAAAGAGACCTTAGCTTCTTAAGTTTCCTAATTTGCTGAAGGTCAAAGTTGCCTGGGTTGTTAGCATGGATGAGTATCTGGATTGTGTCTAAGAGGTCCTCTCAGTCTTTCATAGTCTCTTAGAAGAAGGAGTTCATGTTAAACTACCAGTGTGATAAATATGGTCATGAGAGGATATTGTGTCCACTTTCTAGAATTGTGTGTTGTTTTGGGATGTTGTATAAGTTCCTTCTCCATGCATTGTTTATATCAGTCGCCATGGTCCTGTTCGGTGACGCCTTGTGATGTCATGTGCTCAATTGACCGTAAAGTTGAAAGTCACGCAATCCTCTGAGAGTCCATGTTATGTTGGGAGAATTTCTCCCTTGGAAAAACTTCAAAATCTTCTAATTTAGAGGAAGTTGAGTGTAGGTTTTCTTTACTTCTATTGTTTCTCACCAGAAGAAACAATGTGTGATGTGTGTGCATCTTCTAATCCCTTATTTTAGAGAAATATCGGGATAGGGTAAAGTGATTTTGGAATGTTTTATATCTAGAAAACTTATCTAGGATTGTGGTGTAGTTATTGGTGGCACCGAAAAAAGAAATCCCATTCATTGGGTTTGCAAAGACTAACTGCGTGGCTGAAGATGCTTCAATCATTTGAGCTCTAGCCATAGGTCTTAGAGAGAAGCTATCTCATAGTTAGGAGAAATCCCAGGGTCATTTAAACCCTTGTACAAAGTCATATCCTAAATATGAAAGATAAGAAGAGTTTAAACCTCTGGTATCATCATATTTGTACTATTTTTCAAGTTTGGTGGAAATAAGTGGAGGGCCTTGTACCCATGTCATCACCCAATGTCATTCCCTCCCCCTTTGGTTTCCATTGAGTCTTTGGAGAATGGTTGGAAATTTGGCTAGACAGGCTGATCACATAGATTGTGAACAATTAAGAGTGATTGTGTGCCAGGAAGCCATGTGGGAAGATTGATCAACACAGTTAGTTCACGGTTTCAAAAACGGTATGGACTAACTGTGTGATCTTCCCAAATCTTGAAATTTTTGGGTCTTTCTGTGTCGGCCCATGCCGATTAGTTAAGATGGTTGGTTCTTATGGTGTGGAGACCCACTATGATTCTCATGTATGTTCCTTCATAAATTTTTAATGGAAGTCTAACCTATTTACCAGGGATTCCATTCAAGCCTCCCCTTATTAGTGTCCTGATTCTATCTCGGAAAAAAAATATTAGTTGTCTCTTATGGTGGGGAGCGTATTTATGTCCCCCCATACCAGTAACTTAGATTTATCCATGGTCTTGGCTTAGAATAGATAGTCTCATTCAAATCTATCTAGCTACCAGCATATTCCTTGAGTAAACTTTGGGATTGGAGAGCGCCCGATGGTTTAGTTAAAGTAAGGTAAGTATAACCTTGTTCAAAGTTATTCGTTTGGGTGAATTTCTTGAGTCTTGTTCGGATAGTGTTTGAGGATTTTTCTTTTGGTATAAAGTATGAATGTGACTGATCATTTTTGTAAAGTGGTGTAAGTTTTGGTTTTGAAATTAATCTTTCCTTAATTGATCACTGGAGGTCTTTTGGCCATTGTGGGTGAAACCTAGCAAGGGAGTACCTATTGGTTTCTCAGTTGGGTTTGGTTGTTGCTTTGACCTTGATGTGACTTTCCAGGGTGGGAAGTTTTCAAGGTGAGGATAATTTTTACATACATAACTTATTTTAAAGTTATTTTTAATTTATTTTCCATTCATGCTTTGTTTTGGGGATTTCCCAAGCTTTTATGGAGAAATGGGTGAGTTTTCATGAATTGGTTCAAACTGGGAGCCCAATTCCAGATTTAAAATAAATTTTGTTTCTTTTATAACTCATTAATTTTTCGAAATTTTTCATCCATTCAAATTCCTACTTGTCCTCACTTGACCTATTAACACCACCATTTAAATTTTGAGCCTTTATAGATCCATAATCATGGGGTATTTGGGTTTTTATTTAAGTAGTTGGGCCACCCTGAAAGCCAATTTCCAGTTTTTAAAAAAAATTGTTTATTTAATAACTTATTCAATTTTAACTATTTTTTTGGTGATTCCACCTCTAACCTGAGACCACTGAACCTAGGCACGACCCTAATCTCTTCTCGCCCTCTTTGGAGCTCTTTTTCTTCAAAGAACAAGTCTAAACTTCTTAGGCTTCCTCAAATCGAGCTGATTTGTAAAGGTAATTTGTTTCCTTCATAACTCCTTCATTTCTCACTCTTTTTACCCCATTCAAATTCCTACATGGTCTTATTATACTTTTTCGGACCTACCATGAATATTTTGATGTTTTAAAATTCTGATAATGGTGTATTTGGGGTGATTTCTAAAATATCCCTCAAGTAAGTTGGTCTTCTTCATTCTTCTTTCAATTTTCTTAGTTTTACATTCAATGTGATTAGGGTTTCATCCCTTATCCTTAAGGTTACTAATGTACAGAAGTTAGGATTCGAACCTAGGGTTTTATTTCTTGTCTTTTAGGTGAAATATTGTTGTTTTAGGTTGGATTTCACTTCCTTGAGGTGCGGTGGTGGTGTGGTTTATGTTTCGCACCATGTTTTGAGGGTTTCAACATAAAAGGTAGGTAGTTCCATGTGTAAAAAATTATTGATGAGTTAGATTTCTGTATTTACTCATTTTTAATATTCCTCATATGTTGGGTGTGGTGCAAAAACTGTTTATGATTGATTTGGTTATGTGTTTACTTTTATATTTGAATTTTAACTTGAAATTAGGTGTTTTCATGTGTAACTCATGGGGTATTATTCTGGGTATTTTATAACTTATGGAATTGGTTTACTAAATCTTATTTGTCCTACCAAATTTTGGTTTGATAATTTATTAGTGTCATGTGGGCCTAAAAAGAGGTTCTTTGAATAGGTTTGATGTGTAAAACATTGTTATACTTCTTTAGAGCATTTTATGAAAATGTGTGTTTTCATTTGTATATTTTGTGGTATTATTAAAGGTGATTTTATAACACTTGAAGGTGGTTTTATAAATGTATTTAGGGCTTACTATTCTATTTTGGATAGGAATTGGCATGTTTTTGGTCTTAAATGGTTTTTTTGAAATGGGTTTTGTGTCCAAGACATATTTACACCACTTGGGTTCTTTTTATGAAAAATTATAAATGTTTTAGTTGGTTTAACATAGTGGGAAAAGGGTGAATATGTATTTTTTGGTGTGTGTGTTCACCTATCATGGGTTTTTAAAAGGTTAAGTTATGTTTTAAGTTTTCAAACATTTTTATAATGTTTTTTAAATTTTTGAAATGTTTTATTAAATTGTGATGTTGGAGAAAAACTTGTTTGTGGGTTGTTTCGTGTAAGTTTGATGATAAAATGATTTTGAAGGTAAAAAGGGTATTATGTGGCATGTTTGTGTGTCAGAACCCACCCTCGGGGTCCGTGCCGTGACTACCCCAAGCCTGCCTTCCATAGGCCAGGGGCTGGCGACTAGCACCAAGGCGTAAATCCCGGTAAAAAGGGAAGGCATTGCCTTTGTAAAGTAAACAAACACCACAGAGTAAGCAAGCGGAAAGTAAACACTAAACAAAAGCAGAGTACAACTGAAAGTGCGGAAAAGTAAATGGGCCAGAATACAAACCCAAACTGAAAGTAAAGTACAACTCGAAAGGGGAAAACAGCAACTGAAAGGTAAATGCCGCTACACCGAGCTGTCCACTGGAAATCCCACCTGAAGGGTGGGTATAGATAGCTCCTCTGCTCCACAGGTCCCGTCGTCTGCTCCGTGCACGTCCCGCCCAGTGGTCCACCTCCGGGTACCGTCCCGCTCTGCAAGCCTCAGCTAAGGTCAACGCTGTCCGTCGTCTGCAACCAACACAACGTAGTGCGGGCAAAGCCCGTGCAGGGGTGAGTATAAGCTACTCAGTAGGGACCCCGAGACCCCTGAAGGTCTCTCAAATCCACAAGGGATAAACCACGAAGAAAGGTATAATCACGAAGTAACAACCGACACTGCTTAGGTATATGCCCATACATATACCTAAGTCATCAATTCAAATACGCTCCAACCTCTGAGCCCAAGTACAACTCAGTCCACACAGGAAAGTAAACGTATTCCACACAGGAAAGCAAAACGTAATCCACACAGGATTGCACAACACAATCCACACAGGAAAGCAAAAGGATTCAGCTCACACAGGTATACTTCTTCAAAGGACGACAAAGATGATCACTGATCCATCTAAGTCGTCGGACCCACGAAGGATCGATAGGTAACTAACCCCCGCAAAGACCCACACAGGATCGGGCCCACACAGGACCTGTAGGCGCTGGCTCACACAGAACCGCTGAGCGCGGACCCACACAGGATCGGACCCACACAGGATCGGGCCCACACAGGACCTGTCGCACTGATCCACGTAGGATCGCTGAGTGCTGTAGTCGTCGTCGTCAAATCCACACAGGATCTCTGTACTGTCGTCGTCGTAGTCACAGCAGCAGTCGCAGTAACAGTCGCAGCCAGCACTAGGGTTCCCGCACACAGCAAGCTCGTTCGGAGGGTCCGCTCCACGAGCCGAGAGGCTGATACATCAACTGTCACGAAGACCAGAGTTGATGTATCCAAAAGTTCCGTATCGTCAACAGGAACTCAACGCAACAGACGGTGCGTCGATCGGACGCCCGGTCTGAGAGTTATTGGCATTTTCGTCCCCGGGGCCCGGTTGGTTTTTAAGGCAAAACCAACCCGACCGTACTCCGCCTGCGTCCAAACCTCGGGCGGAGTATGCCAAAAGATCAGTCTCATTAAGAGGAACACAACACGGCTGACGGCACGTCAATCGGACGTCCGTAGCTCAAGATATGAGTGTTTCCGCTCCGAAGGCCCGGTTGGTTTCGTGAACGAACCAACCCGGCCGAACTCAAAGTAATCCGAAACCTTGAGTGCGATATACCGAAACGACCGTCTCGATCCAAGGATCGCGTTGCCGCAGACGGTTCGTCGATCGGAGGTCCGAGGCTCAAGTTATGGCCAAAAGACCGAATCTGGTTCGAAACGGGGGGGTCCGGGTCCGGGCCGACCCGGCCCGACCCCCCCCCCCCCCCCCCCTTGGGTCGGCCCGGCCGGCCGGCTGGCCGGCGGTGCGGCGGCGCGGCGGCCTGGCGGCGCGGCGGCGCGGCGGCGCGGGGGCCGCGGCGGCCTGTCGCCGCATGGAGGCAGCGCGGGGGGATCAATTCCCCCGCTTTCTTGGAAAGCCGGTGCGGCTAAAAGCCGCGCCCCTTGATTGAAAACCGCCCCCACGTGGGGGCCGGTTGAAGTAAAAACCGGGGGGGCTGCTGCCCCCCCCCCCCCTCATAATGAGGGGGGTTTTATGCGCTGGCCGAGGGATTAATTTCCCCCGGTTTAACCCATCCGGCCGGCCAGCTGGCCGGCCGGTTTTCTCCAACGGGACCGGAAATTCCGGTCCCCCCTTCGGCTTCCGACGCCGGCGGCCCGGCCGCCGGTGTTCTCTTCCGCCGCGGCCCAGAACCGGCCACGGTTTTCGTCATCCGGCGCGGTGCGACGGCACCGCTCCCCTCCGCCGCACCTCGATTTCTTCAACGCGGCGCGACGGCGTCGCGTTCTTGATGTTTCTTTCATGGAGCGGCGCGACGGCATCGCGTAATAAGGATTGGGCGAATATTCGCGTGGTGCGACGGCACCACGCCACCTTGATTCATCCACCCGCAAGCAATACAACAAGAACGATGGAGGGGGTTCGGCCGTGTTCATGCGGTCCGGCCCCCTCACGTTAAGCAATAACGCAACTTAAAATATTTCAAAGCCACACGTTAGACTTGCTAAATTCATGATCAAGAATAGAATAATTAAACAATAATCAACAACCCCTACCTCGGGTATAGGTTCGAAGATTTGACAACGTCCGCGGAAGTCAACGTTGCGGAGATCGGGCGTCGCGGTCGTCGTTCATCAATTCCGTTGACGAAGAGATGTGTCTGATGTGATACGTCGTTGGCGAAACCTCTTATGTCGACGAAGGGAATCCGAGGAGGAAGCGGCGTTCCCTCTCGTTGACACGAAAGACGAAGAAGAGCGGAGCGGCGTTCTTCGTCGGAACTTGAGCGTTCTTCGTCAAGTTGAGCGTTCTTCGTGTTCTTCGTCAGAGTTGAAGAAGAAGAAGAAAATCTCCCAAAATCTCTCAAGGTGGCCAAAGCTATTAACCAAAATAAAATAAGACACTATCTTATTTTATTAACACATCAACACATAAGAATTTCCAAAGTTTGAAATTCAAAAGGATTAACTCCAAATTAAATAACTCATGTCATTTAATGAGGGGTTAAGTAAGTTGGGAGAAGATGAAAGGTTTAGGGGTTCGTGTGGGCCCCACCACACTTAATCCTCCCAAGGGAGGTTAAGTGGGTGTGGGTCCCACTTCCAACCCCCTTTGGTAGGTTTTATCAAGTTATAATAAAATTTGTTCTTCACAAATTTTATTTAACTCAAACTAAAAACCCCAAAACTAACTTTCAACCCGCAACAAACGCAACTTCCGAAAAGGTCTCTTTAAGAGAAAATCGGTGTTGCGAGTTCATCGGTGCCCTCGGATTTCAATTCCGAGCACCGAATCAAAAGTTAGGAAAACCCGCTCGTTCGTTCACTGAACGTACCCGAGCCAAACTTCAGAAATTAATTCCGGGCACTCCGGGCCTCGGAATCAGGTGCCGTCTGAAACCGCGCTCTTGTAAAATTCTAAAGAAAATTAAGAAAAAAAATTCCCTTGAATTTTACGGGTCTTTACATTACTCCCACCTCAGGGCTTTACGTCCCCGTAAAGATACATCAAAAACTAGGGAAACAAATGAGGGTACTGAGCACGCATCTGAGCCTCCCGCTCCCATGTGCTCTCCTGGAGATTCCCGTGCTGCCATCTGATGCGCACAAGAGGAATCGATCGCCCACGCAGGACCCGCTCCTGTCGATCCTCTATCTCCACCGGGACCTCCGTAAAAGTCGCCCCATCGTCAACGTCAAGCTCCCCATGATCAATGATGTGCGTCGGGTCGTGCACGTATCTCCTCAGCTGGGATACGTGGAAGACGTCGTGCACCCGGTGCAACTGAGGTGGTAGAGCCAGGCGATAAGCCACCTCGCCAACCCTGCTGAGGACCTGAAGGGTCCGATGAAGCGCGGAGATAACTTGCCGCCTCGGCCAAATCTCTGAATACCACGTCGAGGTGAGACCCGCAAGAAGACGTGGTCGCCATCCTCGAACTCTAGTGGCCTCCGCCTCCTGTCAGCATATGACTTCTGCCGGCTCTGAGCTGTCCTCATCCGCTCCTGGATGACCTGGACCTTCTCTGTCGTGGCCTGGACCATCTCCGGTCCCACCAGTGCTGACTCCCCAGGGTCTGTCCAGCACAAAGGAGATCTACAAGGTCGGCCGTACAATGCCTCGTACGGTGCCATCCCGATGGTGGAGTGGTAGCTGTTGTTGTACGCAAACTCCACCAAGGGTAGGTGGTCCTCCCAGCTACGACCAAAGTCGAGGACACATGCGCGGAGCATGTCCTCGAGAGTCTGAATGGTCCTCTCCGTCTGACCATCCGTCTGAGGATGAAAGGCTGTGCTCAGACGTAGTTGCGTCCCGAACGCCTCCTGTAACCCCTTCCAAAGCTGGGAAGTAAAGCAAGCATCTCGATCAGAGACGATAGATGATGGCACACCGTGGAGCCGCACAATCTCCTGAACGTAGAGACGTCCCAAGCTCTCCACTGAGCCCTGCTCTCTGATGGGTAAGAAGTGTGCCGACTTGGTGAGTCGGTCAACAATCACCCAGATGGAGTCGTGACCTCTGGAAGTGCGTGGAAGTCCAGTCACGAAGTCCATAGATATGCCGTCCCACTTCCACTCCGGAACCTCCAAGGGCTGTACCAAGCCTGCTGGTACCTGATGCTCTGCCTTCACCTACTGGCAGGTAAGGTATCGAGAAACGAACTCTGCTACTGCCTTCTTCATGCCCGGTCACCAGTGCTGTCGTCTGAGGTCCTGGTACATCTTCGCCACTCCAGGATGTACCGCTAAAGGAGAAGTGTGAAACTCTCTCAGCACTTCCTCTCACAAAGCGACCGGTACCATGGTACGTCCTCTGAAAAGGATGTCGTTCTCTGCTCCAAGGGAGAAACCATCAGGTGCCTGTCCCGAGGATATCTGAGCACGCCGTGTCTCACAGTCAGCGTCCTCACGCTGTGCCCCCCTGACTCGCTGCTGAAGTGGAGGAGTGACTGTGAGAGACTGAAGGAAGGCTGCTCCATCACTATCCACGAAGGATATCTGTAAAGAGGCTAGCTTCTCTGTCGCCTCCTCAAGTAGCTGAATTCCCGTCCTCCTGCTGAGGGCATCGGCTACTACGTTCCCCTTCCCAGGAGTATAGACTATCTCAAAGTCATAGTCCTGGAGGAACTCGAGCCATCGCCGCTGTCTCAGGTTCAGGTCCTTCTGCGAGAAAATATACCTGAGACTCTGATGATCGGAAAAGACTGTAAAGCGCTCTCCCATCAGATAGTGTCGCCATGTCTTCAGAGCGAAGACCACTGCTGCTAACTCCAGGTCATGGGTAGCGTAGTTCTGCTCATGCGGCCTCAACTGTCGTGATCCATAGACGATCACTGCCCGCTCCTGCATCAGAACACATCCGAGTCCGGTCCCTGATGCATCGCAGTAGACTACGTACCCTACTCCCTCCTCAGGCAACCTCAAGATAGGTGCGCTAGTCAATCTCTGTTTCAGCTCCTGGAAGCTCTGCTGACATCTGTCTGACCACACGAAGGGTTTCCCCTTCTTCGTCAAAGCTGTGAGTGGTGCCGCAACTCTAGAGAAGTCTGGCACGAATCTCCGATAGTATCCAGCTAGTCCCAAGAAACTCCGAACCTCAGCCACGCTCCTGGGTGTCTCCCAAGCTAACACAGCCTCAATCTTTGCGGGATCCACTGAAACTCCCGCCTCAGAGATAACGTGTCCCAAAAAGTGGACCTCACGTATCCAGAACTGGCACTTCGAGAGCTTACCATAAAGATGGTGCTCTCGGAGTGTGTCAAGAACAACTCGCAAGTGATAGGCGTGCTCCTCCTCTGTCGTAGAGTAAATCAGAATGTCGTCGATGAAGACCACGACAAACCGATCGAGGTATGGCTGAAAGATCCTGTTCATGAGAGACATGAACACTGCTGGAGCATTGGTTACACCGAAAGGCATAACCAAAAACTCATAGTGGCCATACTGACATCTGAAGGCCGTCTTCTGCACATCCCCGTCTCTGACTCTGAGCTGATGATAGCCTGACCTGAGGTCTATCTTCGAGAACCACCGTGCTCCCTTGAGCTGATCAAAGAGGTCATCAATCCTCGGTAGTGGATACTTGTTCCTCACTGTCACCTGGTTCAGGCGACGATAGTCAACACAAAGTCGCAAGCTCCCATCCGCCTTCTTGGCGAACAATATCGGGGAAGCCCAGGGTGAAACACTGGGTCGGATGAACCCCTTGCCCTGCAAGTCCTCCAACTGTACCTGTAGCTCTCGAAGCTCGGCGGGGGCCATCCGATATGCTGGAGTGGATATCGGGGCTGTCCCGGGGTACAAGTCAATATAAAAGTCTACCTCTCTGTGAGGAGGTAGCCCTGGAACGTCGTCGGGAAAAACGTCTGCAAACTGATCCACCACTGCAGGAAAACCAGGACTCCGCACGTCAACTGCTCCAAGGATAAGGCTAGCCAACTGATGAGTGATGGGTTGTCCTCTCCTCCGCGGAAGTCCATCCTGTGCTGCTAAGGCTCCCTTCTCGCCGGTGAAGGTGAACCTGCTCCCGTCGGTGCGTACACATCGCACCTTGCGCCTAAAACAGTCAATCTGTGCATGGACCGTAGATAGCCAATCCATGCCCAAGATGACGTCGTAAGGCCTCGACGCTGCTACAAGAAGATCCCAGCCGAATCTCTCGCCTCCTAGAGTAAGCTCACACTGCCGGCACCAGTGCGTAATCGTCGAGTCTGCTCCCGTAGGAGTCTCTAGCCATAAGGATCGATCCAACGGCTCTGTCGGAATCTCCGAGCTCCGAACAAGGGCAGCGGATATGAAAGAGTGACTCGCTCCTGTGTCTATAAGAACTGCAGCAAGGGTGGAGTAGACACAGATAGTACCTTGAATCATCTCGGGTGCACCGTGGTCGTAGGCCTCTACTGCCTGGAGCTATGCCTGTCGCTGCCCGCCAGCTCCCTGTGGTCGGGGTGGACCTCCTGGTGGTGGTGGTGGTAGAGCCTCAAAGCGTCGCCCACCACCGGCTGCTCGTCCAGCTCCTCTGCCTCATCCACCTCCTCCCTGCGGACCGCCACGATCGACCCTCTGCCTCTGCCTCGGTGGTCCCTCAACTGTCTGCTGCTCCTCGGCACGGCGGGTCGGGCAGTCACGAGCCATGTGGCCCTGCCCGCCGCACAAGTAGCACTGTCTGCCTCTCGTAAGACTGGCTCCGCGCTGTGTGCCCCGCACTGCTGAGCCAGTGCCCTGAGATCGTCTGCCCGAAGGTCTGGTCTGTCTCGACCCCTGAGTCATCTGTCGGCTACCTGCTACCGAAGACTCCGCTACGTGCCGCCCTGCGGTGGGTCTCTATGCTGGTGTAGACTCAGCAAGGAATCTCTCGATCAGAAGGGCCCGCTCTAGTACTCCTGTCTGAGTTGGTATGCTGAGGGAGATCAGCGATGCCCTGATCTCGTGTCTCAAACCCTACTCGAAGGTCCGGGCCTGGAAGAATGGGTCCCGTACCATGTCGGTCGAGTAGCGCGAGAGATCGGTAAATCTCGTCGAGTACTGAGCGACCGTCATGCTGCCCTGCCGCAGCTGTAGAAGCTCCTGGATACGCACCGCACGAAGGGTGGCTGGGACGAACTCCGAGCGGAAGAGGCTCTCAAAGTCCGTCCAAAGAAGAGATGCCTCATCGTGCACCTGGAGCATCAAGCTCCACCATCGTCCTGCTGCTGCGTGTAGTAGGCTCGCAGCGAGGATCACCATGAGGTCTGCTGGTGTCCTCACTAGCCTAAAAACACGTACCACTGCCTCCAGCCAGTCCTCTGCTGCCTGGGGATCCGTCTCCCCGCAAAACCTGGGCGGTCGCTGGCGCTGAAACTCATGCAGTGCGCTGAGGCGACGTGCATCGTCAGCGGCTGGTGCTGGAAGTATCGGGGGCTCGGCGGGTAGTGCTACCGCCGGTGCCACTACTGACAAAGGGCCCTGCACCGAGGCCTCGTCGCTCGGTGGGCTGTCGTCACGCTCAACTCTCGGAACCCTAGCTGGCTGCCGTCGTGGGGCCATCCTGAAAAGGAAACAGGTGCGCCACGGTTAGAACAGTATACCTGGTGAGATGATATAAGTAATCACAAAGAAAACTTTGAAAGACACACGCAATCAATGTTTTCGTGCATTAAGTCGGAAATCAGAAGTCAGGGTCCTGGTGTACGGATACGTCGGCCGCCGCACCAACACTGGACTCCCTGGACTGATAACCACACTCAATACGCTAAACATTATTGCTTCACATAGAAAAGACCAGAGTTCACGGTAGAACCGAACTCCTTTGATACCAATTTGTCAGAACCCGCCCTCGGGGTCCGTGCCGTGACTACCCCAAGCCCGCCTTCCATAGGCCAGGGGCTGGCGACTAGCACCAAGGCGTAAATCCCGGTAAAAAGGGAAGGCATTGCCTTTGTAAAGTAAACAAACACCACAGAGTAAGTAAGCGGAAAGTAAACACTAAACAAAAGCAGAGTACAACTGAAAGTGCGGAAAAGTAAATGGGCCAGAATACAAACCCAAACTGAAAGTAAAGTACAACTCGAAAGGGGAAAACAGCAACTGAAAGGTAAATGACGCTACACCGAGCTGTCCACTAGAAATCCCACCTGAAGGGTGGGTACAGATAGCTCCTCTGCTCCACAGGTCCCGTCGTCTGCTCCGTCCACGTCCCGCCCAGTGGTCCACCTCCGGGTACCGTCCCGCTCTGCAAGCCTCAGCTAAGGTCAACACTGTCCGTCGTCTGCAACCAACACAACGTAGTGCGGGCAAAGCCCGTGCAGGGGTGAGTATAAGCTACTCAGTAGGGACCCCGAGACCCCTGAAGGTCTCTCAAATCCACAAGGGATAAACCACGAAGAAAGGTATAATCACGAAGTAACAACTGACACTGCTTAGGTATATGCCCATACATATACCTAAGTCATCAATTCAAATACGCTCCAACCTCCGAGCCCAAGTACAACTCAGTCCACACAGGAAAGTAAACGTATTCCACACAGGAAAGCAAAACGTAATCCACACAGGATTGCACAACACAATCCACACAGGAAAGCAAAAGGATTCAGCTCACACAGGTATACTTCTTCAAAGGACGACAAAGATGATCACTGATCCATCTAAGTCGTCGGACCCACGAAGGATCGATAGGTAACTAACCCCCGCAAAGACCCACACAGGATCGGGCCCACACAGGACCTGTAGGCGCTGGCTCACACAGAACCGCTGAGCGCGGACCCACACAGGATCGGACCCACACAGGATCGGGCCCACACAGGACCTGTCGCACTGATCCACGTAGGATCGCTGAGTGCTGTAGTCGTCGTCGTCAAATCCACACAGGATCTCTGTACTGTCGTCGTCGTAGTCACAGCAGCAGTCGCAGTAACAGTCGCAGCCAGCACTAGGGTTCCCGCACACAGCAAGCTCGTTCGGAGGGTCCGCTCCACGAGCCGAGAGGCTGATACATCAAATGTCACGAAGACCAGAGTTGATGTATCCAAAAGTTCCGTATCATCAACAGGAACTCAACGCAACAGACGGTGCGTCGATCGGACGCCCGGTCTGAGAGTTATTGGCATTTTCGTCCCCGGGGCCCGGTTGGTTTTTAAGGCAAAACCAACCCGACCGTACTCCGCCTGCGTCCAAACCTCGGGCAGAGTATGCCAAAATATCTGTCTCATTAAGAGGAACACAACACGGCTGACGGCACGTCAATCGGATGTCCGTAGCTCAAGATATGAGTGTTTCCGCTCCGAAGGCCCGGTTGGTTTCGTGAACGAACCAACCCGGCCGAACACAAAGTAATCCGAAACCTTGAGTGCGATATACCGAAACGACCGTCTCGATCCAAGGATCGCGTTGCCGCAGACGGTTCGTCGATCGGAGGTCCGAGCCTCAAGTTATGGCCAAAAGACCGAATCTGGTTCGAAACGGGGGGGTCCGGGTCCGGGCCGACCCGGCCCGACCCCCCCCTTGGGTCGGCCCGGCCGGCCGGCGGCGGCGCGGTGGCCGCGGCGGCCTGTCGCCGCATGGAGGCAGCGCGGGGGGATCAATTCCCCCACTTTCTTGGAAAGCCGGCGCGGCTAAAAGCCGCGCCCCTTGATTGAAAACCGCCCCCACGTGGGGGCCGGTTGAAGTAAAAACCGGGGGGGCTGCTGCCCCCCCCCCCCCCCCCCCCTTCAAGAAACCCCCCCCCCCCCTCATAATGAGGGGGGTTTTATGCGCTGGCTGGGGGATTAATTTCCCCCAGTTTAACCCATCCGGCCGGCCAGCTGGCCGGCCGGTTTTCTCCAACGGGACCGGAAATTCCGGTCCCCCCTTCGGCTTCCGACGCCGGCGGCCCGGCCGCCGGTGTTCTCTTCCGCCGCGGCCCGGAACCGGCCACGGTTTTCGTCATCCGGCGCGGTGCGACGGCACCGCGCCCCTCCGCCGCACCTCGATTTCTTCAACGCGGCGCGACGGCGTCGCGTTCTTGATGTTTCTTTCATGGCGCGGCGCGACGGCGTCGCGTAATAAGGATTGGGCGAATATCCGCGTGGTGCGACGGCACCACGCCACCTTGATTCATCCACCCGCAAGCAATACAACAAGAACGATGGAGGGGGTTTGGCCGTGTTCATGCGGTCCGGCCCCCTCACGTTAAGCAATAACGCAACTTAAAATATTTCAAAGCCACACGTTAGACTTTCTAAATTCATGATCAAGAATAGAATAATTAAACAATAATCAACAACCCCTACCTCGGGTATAGGTTCGAAGATTTGACAACGTCCGCGGAAGTCAACGTCGCGGAGATCGGGCGTCGCGGTCGTCGTTCGTCAATTCCGTTGACGAAGAGATGTGTCCGATGTGATACGTCGTTGGCGAAACCTCTTATGTCGACGAAGGGAATCCGAGGAGGAAGCGGCGTTCCCTCTCGTTGACACGGAAGACGAAGAAGAGCGGAGCGGCGTTCTTCGTCGGAACTTGAGCGTTCTTCGTCAAGTTGAGCGTTCTTCGTGTTCTTCGTCAGAGTTGAAGAAGAAGAAGAAAATCTCCCAAAAGCTCTCAAGGTGGCCAAAGCTATTAACCAAAATAAAATAAGACACTATCTTATTTTATTAACACATCAACACATAAGAATTTCCAAAGTTTGAAATTCAAAAGGATTAACTCCAAATTAAATAACTCATGTCATTTAATGAGGGGTTAAGTAAGTTGGGAGAAGATGAAAGGTTTAGGGGTTCGTGTGGACCCCACCACACTTAATCCTCCCAAGGGAGGTTAAGTGGGTGTGGGTCCCACTTCCAACCCCCTTTGGTAGGTTTTATCAAGTTATAATAAAATTTGTTCTTCACAAATTTTATTTAACTCAAACTAAAAACCCCAAAACTAACTTTCAACCCGCAACAAACGCAACTTCCGAAAAGGTCTCTTTAAGAGAAAATCGGTGCTGCGAGTTCATCGGTGCCCTCGGATTTCAATTCCGAGCACCAAATCAAAAGTTAGGAAAACCCGCTCATTCGTTCACTGAACGTACCCGAGCCAAACTTCAGAAATTAATTGCGGGCACTCCGGGCCTCGGAATCAGGTGCCGTCTGAAACCGCGCTCTTGTAAAATTCTAAAGAAAATTAAGAAAAAAATTTCCCTTGAATTTTACGGGTCTTTACATTGTGTGGGCTGTTATGTGATTTGTATCACCTTATAAATGTTTTATAAAAAAATTTAAAGGATGTGTTGATGTGTTGAAGTGTTGAAGTTATGTGAAAAGTGTTGTGGGCTATTTTGGTGTGTGTATGATTTCAAAATGCATTTGAATGAAAAAGTAGATTTTGTGACTTGTGTGATTTACATATGTTCTGTTTGGTAAATTTTTGATTTGGAAATGATATTTTCATGTGAAATTTATATTTATTGACTTGTTGAACTTGTTTGAGCACAATGGGAAAACCCAGGTATCTAGGTGGGTGGACATGTACTAGTATGCTAGTGAATCCATGGGGTTTGGCCTCAGTTTCACTTAGAAATATTGATGCTTAAAACTCTAACTAAACTATGATGATGATTATTAGGGACCAATAGGTTATGGGTATGTTCCCTACTAGTTGCTCGTGCATGAGAACGGATATTTGTGATGGTTACTCTCACCGAGATACAAGGTATCTGGGACCCACAACGAGCTAGTGCCAAGGGGTTATTTCCCTATTTCTTGTGCTCATTAAATCCTTTATAATTACCATTGGCATATGGTATATTTGTTTGTAAAATTAATTATCTTTGGAATTTATTTTGAAAGTGTTGATTCTTTAAATTATCCCACTTGAAAACTGTTTTTTTTAAGTTTCATCTTTTAGAAATTGTAACTAGAATTATATGTTTTTGAAAACTTGCATGCTTTTTGTCATTGAATGTTTATCGCATGGAATCTATTAGTGGTGGTATCCTACTGGGCATTGGTTAACACCCTACTTACACCCTTGGGTGTAAGTATACTTGGTTATTTTTTTTTTCGTAGGTTGGGTACAGTTTTTAGTTCCAGTGGTTCGGGTTTCTACAAGGTCCTTGGTGGCGAAGTCTTGTGAAGATATCTTGAGGGTGGTGCCCCTTTCCATGAGGGTTCTTGGCTATCCATTTTTGGTTTTTGTACTTTTTTAATTGCCTTTTTACATTGTTTCAAATCATGTAATTCAGTTCTAAAATTTTATAAAATATGGTTTTAGTTGAAAAATCCAGATTTGTTTTATTGAGTTCATTTATTGTTTAGTGTTTATAAAATCATGTAAATCATTCCCAAACTTCATTTTATTATACTCAGGCACTTGTTCCATCCCATGGGGATCGAGAATACCCTTTGGTTCTTGTCATGGGTTGGGTTTGGTGCCAGGTTCGGTGCTGACTAGATTCGATTCGGGACAAAATGAAAAAGTATAACATATTCGCATAAATTGGATTTTTTCACTTGGTACATGCATCACTTCAACCAAAAGTGTAACTCCACTATTTTTCATGGTACTTAATCATTATTTTCATTTTTATAAAACATATAACCATTAATTACATAACCATTATAAGATAATAAATAATCACTTTCTCCTCTAGCTAGCCATAAAAGTCATTCAAAAATTGAATCTACATTTTTAGTTTATTCCATAAAAGTATGGTCTCGAAACCATCTAATAAACTGTGGATTATGTGTATTTGATATAAATCTTTCAGATCTTTATGTATTCAAATTACTAAGAATTACTTTGTGGGTTTCAACATATGGCTCAACCTCTAAACTGTTATTCAAAACATAAAGGTGGGCCTGATCCTCATCTATAATAGTAATTTTGACAACATCTATTCATAAAATTCTTTTAACCAAAAGCCACATAGAGTGATAATATATTTTTAGTCCAGTTATTTCCACATCGGATAGGTATTCAGTATAGAATTAAATTTATTCCTCAACAAGATATTTCTCTACAATACAACCTTTTGGAAAACTTTGATTTTTGACATACCCTTTCAAAATATTCATTTACCACTTAATGGGATAAATCCATCAATAGTGTACAAGAATATATAGTTGAATCTCTCTTACTAAGGGAACCATAGAGTGAACCATCATATCAAAGAATTTTGGTAGGAAGAACTTCTCAAATTCACATAATATGACAGCAATATTTTTCTATATTTTGAAATTTAACTGGTTCTATAACTTTGATGCATATAGATTTAAAAAAGAAACAAATCTTGGTTAATTTACGATGTAAATTCTTGGGGAAAATGAAATGTAAATCTAAAGGGATTAAATCTTTCATCAAAACATGACAGTAATGTGATTTCATACACATTAAATTTAAATTATTCATTGTCATGATATTATTGATATTTGATGAATACCACTATGGAACCTTTACATCATTCAAGAAGTTTCAAAACTAATATCTCTTTTTCTGAGAAAAATTATAAGCAGTTGGAGGAAGAAAAATTCATTTTTCACTCTTCAGTGGCACCAACTCTTCAGTGGTGCCAACTATTCATATACCCCATGCTAATCATGTAAGAACTATCCTTAATTCCATCCATTTATTTTTTAGGTTCACTTAATAATGTGAAAATGACACTATCACACACATTTTTTCACATATATAACATCATGAAAATTCCTAACATACAAAAAAATCCAATATGGTAATTAAAAAAACAATTGATCTCTTTTTAAAAATAGTTTTTGTAAGGTTTTTTTAAAAAGGTTTACCAAAAGAAGTGTATATATATTTTAATTTATCAAACATTTGACCACCTATTATTGGATATGGTGTGGTATATTATTTTCAACTCTCATTTAATTATATCTTCCAATATCAGTACTTATGTCGCTAAGGTAGAAATATGTGATGTCTTAGAAACACAATCTTTGATGAGTGTTTCAACCCAATTGACTATGTACCTTGTTCAAAAATAGGACACCCTTGAGTTCCTTTAATTATATATCCTTAACAATTTAAATAATCAATAAAGTCACTTATCATCCTATACAACATGGATCTCAAGATGAAATATTTATTTCTGTAAGCATCATACAACGTAACACCTAAATCTCACAATAATTTTGAATATTCAAACAATGGATCCAAATAAACATCAATATCATTATCTGGTTGTTTTGGTCCTGATATAAGAAGAGATAATAAAAATTATTTTCATTTCATGAATAACCATGGTTTAACGTTATAATTTACCAACATAATCAACAATGTACTATTAGTTCTATATTAAAAATCACAAGGATTCGCTCCATTTGTAGATAGCGCAAGATGAAGGTTTCTCTGCTCTTTTCAAAATTTTGGATACTCATGATCAATTTTATTCCACAAGGGATAGTCTACCTATTGATAAATTTTTCCATCATTATTTCATATATTTCTGTTCTATGTAAATATCCTTTCAGTGTCCTCATTTACATATAAGCACCTAAACCATGTAATGATTGGAAAGTACCATGAAACTTTTGTAGTACCAGATTCATATTTATTGTATTGAGAAGCACCACACTTTTGGAATTTTTTAAGTGATTTTTGGTCCTTGAAAAATAGTATATAGTCATTTGGACATGCATTTATTCTTTCATAGATTATACCCATTGAATGTATCATTTGTTTAGTATAATGTGTTTGGAAAGGAATATCATTATCTTCTAGGAGAATATCATTAAAGAGAGAAAGTAGTTCAATAAAACTAAAATCACTCTATAAGTTGCTAGATTTTAAATTATATAAAATCAGTATGGCTGACAATGTTGTATATTTAGTACAAACATCATACAATGACATCTTTACACAACTCTTTAACTTCTCAAACAATTTTGGACAATCACAAAGTTCATCTTCAACTATCATTTTCATTCACTTGATACAATCTTCGTCATCTTTAACACCTATAATCATATCCCCGATATGGTCATCATCATCATTCACACTTATAATAATATCAAATGATCCATAAAACACAGTGTTTTTCTATTCACTGGCTACATTAAGTTTTTTATCATACGTAGTCCAATATTTATAACTCTTATCTATTCCGTGAGGGATCAAGTGTTCTTCCAACTCCTCTAGAATAATTAGTCTTGAATAACAACTGTATAAACATGGAAAAAGGATTTGAGAAGGGCCATGTGCATGATATTTTTCGAACTTGTTGAACTCTTTCACCCCATCCTCATACTCTTTTATCATATGATTGGCACCCATCAATTTTTAATTCATATCCATCCTATTTGACTCAGTAATATTAATATTTAACAAAATAAATAAATACATGGAATATTTGAGCTTGGATCCCATAAAATTTTATTCTTAAAGAATCATTTAAGCTACATGAATTCCTTGTTCTAAGATAATAAGATCCAAACAATGTGTTTTAAGAATTATTTTTTAGTGGTGTAAATCATTAAAGGAAAGGAATGTGTAATATCTATAAAGTTATAAAAAATATAATTAAATTTTCATCTATTGAAAAACTCAGGGATCAAGGATTTTTTTCGGTAACTTTGTTAAGTGGGAGTACAACAAGAGGGAGGAGTTTATGTTTAATCATTTTTTCAGTTGGTATGTGGTGGACCCATTGGTGTTTCAATAACAAAATGCTTAGGATCCAAAGTTGATCTTTTGTGAGATGATAAAATCATTGAAAGGGCCCAATAACATGGTCTTGAGAACCCAACATTTGAAGAAACTCTTGAATATATATCCAATGAACCAGAAGTCTGAAGTTGAGGTTCCCAAACTATTGGAAAAATCAAAGAAGAATCTAATTGTGTTTTCATGAATGCTTCAAATTTAAACAATTTGCATGGATTAGTTTGAGCCTTAAAGAACAAAAATAAAAATTTTATGAATATATATAAAATCTATCCTCAAATTTTTTACACATATTTTAAGGAGTGTTTGAAAAGGAAAAGTAAATTAGTAATATAGAATTCCATTGAAATGATTTAAATATGGATATATTATACTTTTCAATAATAATTTTCTAATTTTTATATAAAATGAAATTTAAAATGAATACAATTTAACAAGAATTTCATTTAAGAAGAAAACTAAAAAAAATTAGCAACATGAATTTTCCCTCACAGAGAAGGGATGAGAATTTATAAAAACTCTAGAGAATACATTTACTATCTAAATTATATGATGATGAAAGTTGTGATTATGATACTGAATATAAAACATTAAATAAATCATAGTATGGGTTATTTATAGAGAGGTAGAGGCTGAGTCTATAGAGGTAGAAGTAGGAAGTTCCCTGATGAAAACCGGCCTGAGATGCCAAATTACTTCAACCGAAGACATTCCAAAAGGATAAAATTATGGATGCAGAGATATTATAGAAGGCGTATAGGTGAGGGATGAAACGGTTATAGCTTTAGGTTCCACCATTTTAGTCCTAGGTATAGATAAAAATGGATTCATTAAGTTGAAAAAATCCATAATGATGTTGACACCATGCTCTATTGCTGTGAATAAATATTTATTCTCCTCCATAAAAAGACTGATCAGGGGATAAAACCTTAAGTTGGTTCACTTTCTATTTTAAGGCCCTAGTTATAGGAGGCATGCTTAAATTTTTACCAAGAAACTTAAAATTATAATTGATCTCATACTTAGTATAAATTCTGTAAAGGTATTATTTTATGGCTTTAGATGTAGTATCTCTATCACTTCAAGCTTCATTCAAACACTCACTAACCAATTTATAGATGTTATCACCATGTTACTTGATATTTCAAAGCTCACCCTTATGAGAGGTAGTGAGATCACCCAAGATATAATTCAATTACGCCCTCAAAATAGCTTTGATCATCTCTGCATCAACTGAAGATGTAGGAGATGGAGAAGTGTAAGTAAAATCACCAGTTCTAGTTAAGGTGTCCAATCTCTCCAGAAAAGATGTCTGACTTATAGAAAATATGGATCTCATATCCTCTATTATGGAATTTATTGCTTCCATATCATTATCCAATTTCCTATTATCAATCTCCACTTCTTAAATCATCAAAATCATTTTAGGTTAAATGTGAAAGATAACTAACACAAAGATATGTCTTGTATCTACTTCACTAATATGTGTTACCTTAAGAGATGTAAATATAAGGATCCCACTAATATCATAAATCATCCTCACTATAAAAGTATTAAAATAATCATTAGTAACATAATATAAAAGGTAAAGGAGTAGAAGGTAGAGGATATGTAATCTTATCAGGTAAAACATACTCTACTTGTTCAGATCCAATAGCAGGAACATCTGATGGAAAAGCTTCCAAGTGGCCAACCTAATCAATTTTCTCCACCAAAGATCCCTTGGGATATTTTCCATCAATAGGAATGGAAATTACACCATGTTTAGTTAGAATTATATGGTCATAATTATCACCACTATAATTACCATCGCTGTTAGAATTAGGATAAGAAATGCCTAGTAGCTTTGCACTAGGAGATAACTCCCCCTTGGATGGTGATTCATCCTCAACTATGGATTAAATAGCTAATTCATCTCTATTAACATATTTATTACTAGAAGATCCTTTGGATTCCTCCCCCCTCAATATATTCTCTAAGCTCATCCATAACATAGGCAGCAACAACAGTAGGCTGAACCTTAAAAAATCTCACATCATCACCATTTTTACCAGAAGCATAAGTACTAAGAGAGTAATGAGACTGTTCTCCCTCACCATCAACATCAACATCATCGTGGCATTTAGAATCCTAAGGTCCATCTCCATTTCCATTTTTAGAACCCTCATAGACATTAACTATTTACCTTGATATTTCAGAAGAAATATCAACTTGCTTTTCTTCTGAGACTTCATTCTCTTCTTCTTCACCTTCATGTAATAATATTTCTCTATTAGGAATAGAAATAGAGGGGATATCAGCTCCATATAGAACATAGGGTCTCTTTTCCACATACAGGTCACTACCTTCCTCAACTAAAATAGATACTTATAATTCTCCTATTTTAGATTCTTCTTCTTCCACTTCCTCATCAGATTAAATCAAAACTTCATCTCGATCTAAGCTTAAATCAACTATATCTTTAGGTCTTATAGGGTGCTGCACATGATTTAAATCCTCATATATCTTATCACTTTCCTCCACCCATTTATTTAACCACGGATTCCAATTTAACTTTATCCTCTTATAGATAAATTAGATCAAACAAAAACAACCACACTTTACTACTACTTCTTCATCCTCGTCTACTAATCCCTTGGATTCTAACATGTATAAGATCAGCTTAGGATAGATCAAGGAATTTGATCTAGATAATTCCTTTCTCATCTCCATAATATGTACCATTAAATTTTTGTATATGTTTATTTTATCTCCTATTTTCATAAGGAATAAAAGAAAAAAATCTTGGTACCTCATCATGCTAAAGTCCCATTTCCTGGGACAAAGCATGTTCTATATGAATTTAAACAAAAATCTACACTCCCCATCATGTTCTATAGTAGATGGTCATCATATAGTTCCATTTTATTCAACTCTAGAAGAGAATTATCATATAAAAAGAATTATCTATTTCTAGGAATAAATCCTTGAATGTCATCTGATATAACTCTATTAGGTACATTGATTCATCAAGATAACTACTTTAAATAAAATGTGACTTATTTTCCATCGATCATACTTCTAATCACATATTTCTTCTCCCTAAAACTATACTCTACATAGTGGTATAATTTGTGAATAAACCTTGGAAAAAATGTTTTATCATTCATTAAAACCCATTCCATCCATCCTTGGTCCTAAATCAACTTAATTAAAGACTTTCTCAAAATCAGCCATTCGGTATCTATCTCTTTCTTGGGAAAAACTACTCAAGTTGCGAGTTGATCATTCTTTGGTTTGAAAATTGCAGTACGGATTGATTCTCCTTGTGATATCTTCATGGGACATGATTCTTTAGGAGATAAAGCTGAGTCATGCTTCACTCTCACCATTTCACTGAATCAAAAGGAGAAGGATGAGCATAAGAGAGGTTGAAGGTTGGTAGAGAATGGAAGTCAAATAGTTATAAATGAGGAATGAGTGATAGTGTTCCCAAAATAGGATTTAATGTTTGATTTTATCATTTAGGGATTTAGAATAATAAAATGAAATAAAATCAATATGAATAAAACTAATAAAATTTTCAACACAGAAAATTGAAATGGTAGAAAATAAAATAGAGACTCAACCAGTATATCTTCCAATGGTAGATCTCTTAATTTTGGATCACCCAATGGTATATTTTCGGTGGTGGATTGCTAACGGTGGATCTTCAATGATGGATTGATGACGGTGGATCACCGATAGTGGATTATCCAATAGTACATCATCGATGGTGGATCACTAATAGTGGATCTCCAAAGGTGGATCTTCCAATGGTGTATCTTTTAAGATAAAATACTAAGAAAAGTTTATCATTCCTATTTCATGTTTTTTATAGCTTAATCTCTTATAATTTAAGGTCATTATAAATATATCATCAAGTTAATGTTCTATTCTAATGAATTCAAGAGTTATATCACCTTTTTGTAAATCATAGATCAAAAAATAATGTCTTACATCAATATTCATTGTCCTAGAATGAGATACAATATTCTTAGAGATATTTATCACACTTTTATTGTATTAATTTATAGGGAATTTTCTAAATTGATATTCATAATCTAGAAAAGAGTGTTTCATACATAGAATTTGTGCATAGAAACTTCTTGCAGCTTTATATTCAACCTCAGTAATAGATAGTGTAATAAAATTTTTCTTTTTTACTACACCATGATACTAGTGAATTTCCCAAAAGGTGACATGTTTCAGAGGTACGCTTTCTATCTATATTACAACCACCAAAATATACATCTGAATAACTCACTAAATTAAATTATTTTCCTCTAGGATAGAATAGTCCAAAATTGGTTGTAACATGAGGTATTTGAAAATTTTTTGACTTAAATTAAATGAAATTATTTAGGGTTTTCTTGAAAACATTCACACATACACACACTGAACATAATATCTATTCAGATAGAAGTTAGGTATAGTAAGATTCCAATCATAGTTCTATAATTGGTTTGATCCACTGACTTTCTAGTTTCATCAAGATCTATCTTACAAGTTGTAATATTAGGAGTATCACTAATTTATTTTTTATCCAAAAAAAATTTTTATAATGTATTTAGTGTACTTAATTTGATTTAAAATAATTCCATATTTATTTTGAAAAATTGAAAACTAATAAAAAAATTAATTTCACCCATTAAACTCATTTTAAATTCTCTTTAAATCATTTTCAAAAAATCAGTACATAAAGAATTTTTAGAATATCCAAAAATAATATCATCAACATAAATTTTTATAAATAAAACATCTTTTGAAATTATTTTTATAAACATATTAGGATCATTTATGTCTTTAGTAGAACCTTTAGAAATTAGAAAAGAGTTGATCTTATCATACTAAGCTCTAGGATCATGTTTTAAACCATATATTTCATTAGTTAATTTGAAAACATGATTTGGAAAATGATAATTTGGAAATTTAGGAGGTTGTTCAAAAAAATACTCAATAATATAACCATTTAATAATACACTCTTAACATCCATTTGATATAGTTTGAAATTAAAATTTTCTTCATATGAAAGAAACATTCTAATGGATTCATGTATTTCTACTGGTGAAAAGGTTTCCTCATAGGCAATAGCCTCTTCTTGATTGTATCCTTGTGTAGCCAATATAAATTTATTTCTAACTATAGTGCCTGACTCATTATCTTTATTTCTAAACAATCATTTAGTTCCAATGGCCAGAGTGTATTTGGGTCTCTATAAAAGTTCCCAAACTTTATTTCTTTCAAATTTATTGAGTTCTTCTTACATTTACATCACCTATAATTCATCATTAATGTTTTTAGATTAAATATATGATAAGAAAACTTGATGTTTAACCTGATTTCTAAGAGAATATATAGTTTTTGTTTCTCTATCTAGATATCCAACTACATAATCTAAGGGATGGTATCTATGAGTGCTAACAGTTCTAGGAAAAGTTAGGCTAGTTATCTCATTGTCCTCTTCAAGTTCAAGTTTAGGTTGTTCCTCAGAACTTGAATATTTTTTTGCATGTTTAATAGAAGTGTCATAAGGTTTTGAATTTATATTCAGATTTAACAGATCATCTTTAAGGTTTTCTAAAGAGGCATTAGGCTCATGTGGGTCTATTTCATAAAATTGTACATGAATAGATTCCTCTAAAATCTTTTTAATTTTATTGAATACCCTATATGACTTACTAGATGTTAAATATTCAAGGAAAATTCCTTAATCACTCTTGGAATAAAATTTGTCAAGATTATCCTTCATATTAAGAATAAATTCTTTGAAACAAAAAACTCTAAAGTAATTAACCTTCGGTTTTATTTCATTCCATAATTCATAAGGAGTTTTATTTAAGATGGGTCTAATAAGAACTCTATTAATTTTGTAACAAGATGTATTCATATCTTCATACAAAAAATAAATAGGAAAATTATACTCATTGAGCATGGTTTGGGAAATTTCTTGAAGGGTTCTATTCGTCCTTTATACTACACCATTCTATTGTGGGGTCCTAGGAGTAGAAAATTTATGACTATATCCATTTTGCAAGAAAAATTATTCAAAATATTTATTTTCAAACTCACGATCATGATCACTTCTTAAGGTTTTAATTCTAAGTCCACTAAGATATTCTATAGATTTAGCATACTTGGAAAAATAGGAGCAAGCTTCACTTTTGTGAGCTAGAAATAATACCCAAGTAAATCTAGAAAAACACATCTACTAGAAGATAAAAATGGTGTTTCCCGTTTAAGCTATAAAAACTAGAAGTTCCAAACAAGTCCATGTGAACAAAATATATAGGTTGAGAATATGAAACTTATTTCTTTGACATGAAAGAGATGTTGTGATGTTTCCCTTTTTACAAGGGTTACAGAATTTATCATTTGGGAATTCTAGTTTAGATAGATCTTTGACTAAACCTTTCCTAGTTATCTTTCTAAGTGAATGGATATTTCAATGGTCTAGTCTTCTATGCCAAATCCAAGATTTTTTATGAAAGGAATTTAGAAAATAAATGTTTTGAGAAACCAAAGAATCTAAATTAACATCATATTCATTACCATTTATTAAATTATTAAAAACTAAAACATTTTTAGAATAAAAAATATTTATAGGAATTATTTTCAAATTTAACATGAAAACCATCATCACATAGCTATGATATGCTATTGAGATTATACTTTAATCCATCTAATAAAACTTTATAAATTGAAACAGTATTAGAATTACTGATTTAACCAAGTCCAATAACTTTTCTTTTAGCATTGTCACTGAAAGTGACATTTCCACCATCAATATTGATTAAGTTATTAAAAATTGAATAGTCCTTATTCATGTATTTGGAGAAATCGTTGTCCAGATACCATAAGTGCTTACTGGATCTTTTCAAGTAGGCTTCCTAAAAAATAAATTTAGACCAAATAAATATTTTGTACCCAAATATTCTTGGGTCTATAAATGAAAGTAATAAAATATTTAGGAATCCATAACTACTTAATAGAATTTTTATAAGCATATTTTAGAATTTTAGAAATAAAATATTTGTTCAGTCTAGAAGAATAAAAACTATTAATAGAATTAGTGGTTCCATAAGAATAAAAAATAGTAACATAATTATTGGAACCAGAGATAAGAATAAATTTATTTTTAATAATCCTTCTCTATCCAAGATGATAGTCTATCCTAGTAGTATATTTATGGGTAGTTTTTTTTAAGCATCTAGGTCAAGGTATTTCTTCCATTTGTAAATATTTCCAAATACTTTTTAAATTTTTCATTGGATAATTTTAACTCATTATTTTATTTTAGTAATTGAGCATTTTTATCCTTTTATATTGTAAGATCAGTTTTAAAATAAGCAGTCAAAGAATGATGCTTATTTAAACTTTTGTATTTATATTTAAGTTAATTGAAAGTATCCTTCACCATATTACAGTATTAAAACTTTTCTTCATTTTAAATGTTCTCTTCACTATTTTAATCTCTAAAAGGATTAGAGATATGAATAGAAGATTCATAAAAGATACTACATAGCTCAGATGTGTTTGTCATAAAATACATGTTGTCTCTATCATGGTTGTTTTCTCTTCTTGAATATGATTCACTTGAGTTATCATATGAATGACTCCAAGTTTCTTTCATAGATTTATTATATATATTATCCATATCATTATATTTATTATTAAATATTAACTTAGGATAGTCAGCTATGACATGACCTTTTCTCTTGTATTCATAAAAAATTATTTTATTTATGGTTTCATCATTCTCTAAGTATTTTTTATAATTACATCTATTGTAATACTTTCCTTTATAACTAGGTTTCTTGAATAAATTGTTCCTTTTGTAGAATTTCTTGAATCTTCTATCCAAGTGATCCATTTCTTTATCACTTTCAATAGGTCACTCTTCATCACTTGAGTTGTCTTCATTGGCATTCACTTTTTGTTTTGAGGTAGTAGTTTTTGAAAGCTACATACTTTCTCTTTAGTTCATACTCTTCTTCTATATTTAATTTTAGTCCCTCTTCATACATCATAAGATAGTCTATTATATCTTTAATCTGTCTCCTAAAAATCTCAATAGGTTCATTACTTGATATTTATCAAAAATTGGATTCCCAAGTGAATTCATTGTGTTCTAAATATTATTGAACCTGATATACATATCATAAATTGGTTCATCATGGTTCATCTTAAAAGTATCATATTTAATATTATAATTATTTAAATTAATTTCTTTGAAATTATAAGTTCCTTCATGAGAAACAACAAAAGTATCCCAAATTTCAAATGCAGTAGTATAGGTTGAAATTATATTAATTTATTCATCTCCTAAAGAAGAATATAAAGCATTAATAGATTTATAGTTATTATTATAATCTTCTTTTTTAAGATCACTCAATTAAACTCTATCATTTTTAGATAATTCATATTTTTTAATGATATTCTACATTTCAAGACTCATACTTTCAACATGCATCTTTATTTTAATCTCCCACTAAGCATAGTTTGTGCAATTAAAATAAGGATGTTTATTTGTATAAGATCCCTATTTTATATTATTATTAATAAATAATTTAGAAATAATATAAATTTAAGATCTTTAAAATAAAAATAAATCATAGTTAATAATATATTTGAAACTATTTTAATACCAAATGTTGTTCAGAGTGAGTAACTTAAGAGGGGGTAAATTGAGTTCCTGATAAAAAATTTCTATTTAAAACAACTTAAAACTAAAAACCAAAAATTAAAAAAAATTATTAGTTAATCAAAACCATATAATTATATAAGTTTTATCTTTCAAATAATTTCTCAAAGATGGATTAGGGATCAGTTAAAATAATTTTTTAAATCACTTTAACATTTGAAATCAAGTTAATTAATCAACCACTTTATTTAAACAAAAATTATGAATAAATATAAATGTAAATTTTTGTTTCTAGATTTAAAAAATAAAAATTATTTTAACTATAAAATGTAGAAAAAAAAACTAATAAAACACATAGCGTAATAAAACAAGGGGTTTGGTCTTAAGTCAAGACTTAATCCACGCCACTTGGAAATCACCTATTTCCAAACAATTTTGTAACGACCTAAACTTTTATCAAAATAATTTACCTTCTTATTATTATTTTATATCTTATAAAACACATACATAGAATAAATATCCCTATAAAAACTTTAATTCTCATAAATAAAGAATGAAATAAGTGAAATTAAGGAACTTGTACCGATAGAATAGTAATTGGACCCTTAGAATAGTAACTTAACCATTAGTAATAGTAATATGGAAAATAGAATAGTAACCTAACTTATGAAAGTATAAATAAAATTTATTCATCTTATAAATGATAATATGATATAATTATATCATAGTATAAGTAAATAAATGTTTTAAAAATGATAAATTAGGTTTTGGTATTTTTGTAAAACACAAATATGTATTTAAAATTTTATAATTAATATAATGATTTACAATAAAATTTATTTTCAAAAAATTTATTCATAAATTAATATTTTATTTTCTTATAATTATAATACAATTTTATGAGACCTCAAGTAATTTTCAAAGTGTCATAAAAACAGTTATAATTTTAAAATTGATATTTTTCGAGTAAATGATGATTTTATTTAAAAAAATAAATTTATCATGTCTAGAAAATTATTTTCATAAAATGAAGTTCATTTTTTGAATTCTAAATGTCAAAAAACAGTTTAGTTGAATTTTGTGGATTTTTCTAAAATACTTGATTTTTTAGTGAATAGTAAAATATGATAATTTATGATAAAAGCTAAATACATGAATGTTTGAGTCATTGTTGATGTAATTCTGATTTAAGCCCAAAATATAGAACTATAAATCATTATTTTAATATATAAATTGATAAGGTTCAAACTATTCATAGTCTTAAGAGAAAATAATAAAGTAATGAAAAAACACCCCTCTTCTCCCCTAAAAAAACTGTCCATCGCCACCTCTTCTCCTCACACCTTAAAAAACATAAAGTTTTTTCAATTTCTGCCCAATAATATTACCAATAACCTCCCTCACATATAGGATCCCTTGGTCTCATCAAAATACTAAACCCATTTCCCTATAGAGGTTCTCAAGGAGGAGAAATTCAAGAGGTAAAATCCTCTTTCTTTTTCTTTTAATTTCTTTTGAATTTCATTTATTTTATTATCCTCTCCTTGTATCCACTTATCCAAGTGGAATGATAACTCTAGTATCTTTTATATATTATAATTATATTATTTTTATGGAATGGTTCATCTTTAAATCTATTCCCTTTTCCTTTTATTCTAAAAATGAAAATATTGTCCATGGTGTGTCGATTTACCTCCATCGTGGATAATGCATTTTACTTTTTCACTATGGCCTTCATGGATGGTCATAAAACCATTATTATGGTTAAATAAGATTTTATTATACATATTATAAGTTATATAATGTTCTAGAACCTATATATATAAACATGATGATATAAGCTCATAATGATCGTAAAAACCACCAAATAAATTAAATCATTTTTATTAATATTATATATAATAAATCATCCTCATACCACATAACCAAATGATATATAATAACAATTACACTTCTTTATATCCATTAATAACATATAATTTCAATTCTAGAGAATCATTCTCATTATACATAAACTTCCATACTTATAAACAAGCGAACCAATCATGAAAAACAAGAAAGTGAACACTACCGGAACGATGGAATTGAACTCTATAACTTGTCATAATGACCATAAAAAATTAATAAAATTATAATGAATAAAAACATGTATAGAATTCATTTTTTCCCTTTTATACTTTCTAATATTCCTAAAAAAATTCCAGAGCTAGGTGCGGTGACGGTGTGCGATTCCGAGGCCCAGTGTGCCCCGAATAAATTTTATAAAAATATTAAGTATTTTTATACTATACATGTGGAAGAAATGAGTTATCTCTTAAACACTAGCTCGAATCAAAAATATTAGGGCACGTTTGAGTCTAGAGAGTGCATTTTAACCTAGGTGTGGTATAAGTTTTTTTGGCGCGGGTCTGTTGTGGATAAATGTTATTGAGGGACTTCTCATAAATAAATAAATTTATTTATTTATAGATGTTAGCTCAAATAACTTCTGAAATGAGTCTTTAATTGAATTTATGAGATCACGGTTGAATCTAGAACATCGTGTTTACCCTAGGTGTGACATAATTTTTGTCCACGCCGAGAGTCGGGTCGGAGGCGTGTGGACGAGGAGTTAAAATGAGGATTTTGTTTTTTTAAGGAAAAATACATCATCTCCCCCCATCTTGTTTCTATGAATTAGGACTCCTACCCATCTCCCTTTAATGAAAAAATGAATAAAGGTTCCTCTGGGAGCCAGTTTTGTCACCAGATCAGGCTTCAGCGCGTCGCAGGCGTCGTTCTACACCTAAAGCTTCGGTGATTCGCCAACAAAGTAGGTGGTATGAGTTTTAAATCCCCAATACCATTTATGATTATTTTTTATACATTTTATCATTGTATATATGTATATTGGGTCTCAAGGGTCACAAAAAAGCCTTTGGATCGAATTTTGGACCACCAGGGTGATCTCGGCAGTCTGCGGAAGACTCGTCGGTGTGACATCGGTGCGGCAGCGCTGGCACCGGCGGGTGGCGGAAAATCGCAGTGTTGTAGCTCCGCGGGGCCGTGGTGGTCCAACAAAAACTAGTGGGGCTGGATTTTTTGGAATCATGGAGTGGTTCATGGTAAAGGGCCGCCGGTCGGGGGGGCAGCGGCGGCGGCGGACCAGCTGATACGGGCCGGTCCAACCATTTTGGGCCCGGGCGTTCTTCAAACCCCCGAAACATTCAAACAGGATGTCCTATTTGTGAACCATTTGTATAAATGTGATCCTTGCATTGAGATAGACCTTTTTGGCATGGTTAAATAATTTTATGAGTTTTTTTAGTGGCCCGGGGCCATGAAACATTGAAATAATAATAATATTTTATTATTATTCAACTTTGACCCACCATAACTTCTACACAGAGTGTCTGATTGACATGATGATAGTGGTGTTGTGACCCTAATGGTAAGTTGGATTTTTCTAGATAAATTTTGGGTGCTTAATCCCAAATTGGGGTGTGGGCCCCATGAGGCCCATTCTGGGCGTTTGCGGCCAAATGCGCCTTTTTCGTCGGGTGTCCGTTTTGGATGAAAGAGTAGTCAATCCCATGTATTTTTCTGTGAGAATCACAATGACGTAATCCATTCGATGAGTTCCAGGATCGAGTTGTGGGCCCCATGTGACCTGTTCAGGCTTACTACATGGAATATTACCCTTTTCACAGTTTTTCCATTACGGGTGAGTAAATAGCTTATCCTACTAGTTTTTTCACATATAATGTGATAGTGGACTTGGTTTGGGCCAAGGAGGTGCGGGGTGAGGTTATATTATATGTCTCTGAGGTTAGGGATGTTTGGACCAGCAGAAGTTGAGTGAACTCCCTTGGTTTGTTCCTATGAGGTTTCGTATGTCATTACAACCCTAGTACAGGGTTGTAATACCCTCAGTAATATGAGATGGATAGAGTAGTGGTATCCCTCTAGAGTGGCTGAGGTAGGATCCTCTGGTGTATCATTTACCCTAGATTAGGTTCTTGGAATCACCCTGACCAATACTACGTGGGCGGAGAACCCCTATCTAGTAAGATAGCCCTATAGGGTTTGTGGTATCATTGGGTATATGATCCCCTGCGTAGTGGGTAGTTTTATAAGGGTTTCAGAATCACCGGGTATACGATCCCCTACTCAATAGATGTTTTATGTAGGGTTTATGGTATCGATGGTTGTATGATCCCCTACAACATATGTTATCCCAGATAGAGTTTGTGGTATCGCCATGACCGACATTACATGGGTGACGATCCTCTATCTGAGTGATGTGATCTTTGGGATGTCAAATTGGGTTGTGGTATCCCCCAGTGTATCCTGGGTCTGATCCTCTCTCTAAGAGATTATGGGATACTAGTTAGGGTCATGGTAAGAGAATCCTAGGAGTGATCCTCTATCTGAGGAGTTGTAGTTTATGGTTTTCCAGTAGGGTTTCATAGTATCCCCTAGTGGATCTTGGGAGGGATCCCCTATCTGAGGATTAATATCCACAAAGTTTTATCATTTCATGATTTGTACTGATATCTAAAGATCATTTTATCTTGGTTATTTGTTTCCTTAGAGCCTCGAGTCGAACCTATCACTGGTGTTGAGGTCAAAACCTCTTTAAGATTGGTTTCTGAGCTGAGTATATCTGGGTGATTTATGAATTTCCTTGTGGTGTTGTCACTTCTTCGCTGACACACCTGATGATTTGAGCTGACTAGTCATGTTTAGATGAGGATAGTCTCGAGATGTAGTTTCACTCTCATTTGGTTCCCTCTGGATGGGATGAGAAAACTGGTTCCTTTCAGTTTCTCCTTTTCTTTTGAGGTTTTTGTGGTTCCTACTGAGTATCTTTATACTCATCCATTCACAGGCTTTTCCCACACATGTTTTGTGTCTTATGAAGACCATTGGCCTTTCGATGGAGTCTCAGGAGGACCCGGAGCTAGTGGAGCTCAGTGAGCTAGACTTACTGGGGTGTTGATCAGATCTTGGATGAGGAGCTTTTCAGCAGGTTCATTTGACAGTGATCCCCTTCTTCTGAGAAGGTTGGATACTTTTACCATTTTCTTTGGTGGGCCCTGTATTTTCCCTTTTTTTATAGCTATTATACTCTGGTTGTGGGATAGATGTATGCATGAATTTCTTTTCATTTTTTATATATATTTTCACTTTTCAATGGATATTTATGTGGGTTCATGTGTATAGGTTCCTTAAGATAAGGCCTCCCATGTGTGTGATAGCATACTCGACGCTGGTCTCCAACCCTGTCCTATTAGAGGCGAGCTTGGTGATTCATGGATCAAGCCCCATTGGTTCAGGTCATGACTGAGTGGTATTAAAGCAGGTTCCACCTTTGGGACCTCATAGAGTAGTTGGTCTAGCTGTGATATTGTTTTAGGTTGC
The DNA here is from genome assembly GCA_963277665.1 of Viscum album. Lineage (NCBI taxonomy): Eukaryota > Viridiplantae > Streptophyta > Magnoliopsida > Santalales > Viscaceae > Viscum > Viscum album. The sequence goes on from OY728138.1 coordinate 39,784,236, forward strand.
ATAGCAGCGGTGTTAGGATGTTTTGAGTTTGGATTTCAGGCCAAGGACTCCAATGTTGGTGCAGCGGTCGACATATCAATTCACCAGTACTCTAATAACCTGACTTTAGACTCGGGATATTAGGAATGTGGTTGCTAGTAAATAATGGTACATGCATCATATAGGACTAGATTTTGGGTTTTCCTATCCTTCTTGAGTCGGCTCCCCAGATATACTTTTTGATTATGGTGCGTCTTTGATAGTATTTCAGGATTTCTCTACTATGACAGTCAGAAAGGGTTCCACGATGGGATTGTGGTTATGATTGACCCTGAGTAGAGGATTTAGAGAAGGGCATAGGTTTTGAGGATGGACCTCTAAGTGGTCTTCTAGTTGATCCACCACCTATAGAGAAGTTTTTTGTACCAAAAGTGAAGGATGAGGATGTGAGAAGGCTGAGTGTGTTGCACGAGTTCTAGAGGTAGTGACCTCTGAGGTATTGGGGTCATCCAGACCCCTAGGCAGTTTATGACTAACTTGAGGTAGTCATCTGAGTTTTCTACCTAGTGAGGATACCTCCAGATCAGATGGGGGTTCTACCTGCGAGCCTTCTGCATGGTTCGGTCGGGGGATGGTGGAGTCCGGTGATGTAGTCCCATGATGTAGAGATGCTCACATGGATAGAGTTTGAGAGGCTCTTCAGTGAATAGTTATATCTAGTCACACTGAGGTCAGCGCAGATCCAGAAGCTTCTACAGCTTCAGCAGGAGGGCATGTCTGTGTCGGAGTACTCAGTGAGGTTTATAGACCTATCACGCTACTCCCTAGTTATTATTTGAGACCTGTTTTTTAGGTCTTGGATCTTCGAGTAGGGACTACTCAAAGACATATGGGAAGGTGTGGTTTCCTTATTCATGCCCTCCTATGGTGGAGTATTGAAGCAGGCCTTCATGGTGGAGAGATTGTTTTCTAAGCATACTCTGACTTTTAGTGCTGGACATGCGGGAGATAAGATGTCGGTAGCTAGTTCAGTAACTAGTAGTCGATGGTAGGCTCAGGGGTCCATATGTGAGCAATGTTTCAGAAGGAAACCCCAAGATGGAGGATCTGAGGCTCAAGGCTCTTAGGACTCTCATACCAGTTTTGGTCAACCGTAAGAGAGGCAGTGTTACGCTTGTGATGGTCGGGGACATATTTCTAGAGATTTTCTGACCCGCCATGCTTCTGAGAGGGATCTGGTCAACAGGCCGCCTTGGCATAGGCAGTGTGTCGAGTATAGAGGTCTGTAGGGTAGCAGACATGGTGAAAGAGCTGGTGCAACAGTAGGAGGTGGCAGGCAGTACGAGTTTCCATCACAACCACCCCCAGGTGGTCAATGTTAGGCTCAGGGAACTGGAGGATGAGGGTGAGGAAAATTTTAGGCCTTAGAGGCTTTTGACCTAGAGGCTTCATGGATGGATATAGGTATGTTATATATCCTTTGTACTTTATGCAATAGTTTTGACAGACACTATTAGGCGGTACTCTTTCCTTTCTATTTCTTTCTTGAGGTTTGTTCAGGCTGTTGGTAATACCTTGTTCTGGTGTTGTTCGACATTCTTAAAATGGACAATGAAGTGGGATCCTTCCCCTATCGAGACATGTTTTTGTTACATGATTAAAACCATGAAAGCGAGATATTCTGCACAAAGTGGTTAGTGTCGAGGTGTGGTGGATGAGTCCCTCTGCCTTATGAATTTATGGTAGGGTTGTGTTTTTGGGAGTTTGTGTGAAAGGCCTTGGGTTCCCCATAGTGTGTACTAGTTGGTGTCACGAGAACCCTTGGTGGATTTATTGTTTTTTTAGTGAACTCACTGGTATGGGAGACCCATTTCAGAGTTCAGTTTCTTTCCCTCATGCCTAGACTTTGGCTTTTTGGGGGTGAAAAGTCTCAAGGTGGGGGGAGGGTAGCGACTTATGTTTTTCCCTATCATACTTTGGAATATTCTTATGAATAATTCCAAAGCTAAGTGTGGTGATGGCATGCGATTCCTAGGCCCAGCGTGCCTAGAATAAACTTTATAAAAATATTAATTATTTTTATACTATTTATTTGGTAAGAATGAGTTATATCTTAAATAGTATCTTAGATCAGAAATCTGATGGCACAGTTGAGTTTGGAGCATGCCATTTACCCTAAGCGGGGTATATGTTTTTTCAGCATGGGCATGCTATAGAAAAAAATTATCGAGGGTGTTTTCTTAAAAGATTAATTAATTTTTTTATAGACATAATCTCGAGTAGCATCTTAATATAGTCTCAAATTGAATTTATGAGATCTCGGTTGAGTATGGAATGTCATTTTTACCCTAGGCATGACATAATTTTAGTCGGTGCTAGGAGTCGGGTTGGAGGCGTGTGGACGAGGAGTGTAAATGAGGATTTTATTTTAAAAAACAAAGAAAAATCCATCATCCCCCCCCCATCTTGTTGCTACACAAGAGGCCTCCTCCCCCTATCCCTTCAACAAAAAAACTAAGAAAGGTACCGCTAGGTGCCAGTTTTGTTGTCGATCGTTGCCAAATCGGGCTTCATCACGTCACAGGCGTTGTTCTACACCCGAAGCTTCGGCGATTCTCCAACGAGGTAGGCAGTTTGAGTTTTAAATCCCTAATCCCATTTATGTTTTTTTCTTCATTTTATCATTTTATCAGTGTATATTGGGTCCTAAGGGTTGAAAAATATCCTCTGAATCAAAATTTGGAACACTGGGTTGATCTCGTCGGTTCGCAGAAGACCCGCTGGTGGCGGTCTGGTAGAAACCAGTGGGGCTGCGGGATGGCACTGGTGGTGCGGGGTGCCACGTGGTAGAGGGCCACTATCTAGGGTGGACCAGCGGAAGCAGTGGCTGAGCTGTCCAACGTCGGGGCAGACCGACCGATACAGGCCAGTCCAGACATTTTAGGCCCGGGGGTTCTTTAAACCCCTGTAACTCGAAAACTGAATGTCTGATTTGTGAGTTGTTTGCAGAAACACAATCCTTTTATTTTGAAGGACCTTTTTAGCATGGTTTGGGAATTTTATGAGTTGGGTTCATGGACCTGGATCACAAAATGTTGAAATAATAATAATATTTTATCATTATTCAACTTCGACCCGCCATAACATCTACACGAAGCGTTTGATTAAACTTTCATCAGTGTATTTGTGACCCTGATGGTAAGGCGGAAGTTTCTAGATAAATTTTAGGTGCTTAATATGAAATTAGGGTACGGGGCCCATGAGGCCCATTCTGGTTGTCTGCAGATAAATGCACCTTTTTCATTAGGTGTCTGTTTTTGATGAAAGAGTAGTTGACCTCATGTGTTTTTTCATGAGGATCGCAACAGAAAGATCCATTTGATGATTTCTAAGATTCAGTTGTGGGACCCACGTGACATGTTCGATCTTTCTATGTCAAATAGTTCCTTTTTAACTGGTTGTCCATTTTGGGTGAGTAAATATCATATCTTGTGTGTTTTCCATGTATAATGTGATGGTACCCTCAGTTTGGGCCTAGGAGGTGTGGGGATGATGCGATGTTGCGGTTCGCATGGGTTAGTGATGTTTGGACCAATAGTGGTTGATTGAACTCCCTTGGTTCATTCCTATGAGGGTTCATGTGGCATTACAAACCCATTATAGGGTAGTAATTCCCTCGATAAGATGATATAGATGGAGTTGTGGTATCCCTCTAGAGTGGCTGGGGTAGGATCCTCTAGCATATAGTTTACCCTAGATCTAGTTCTCAAAAATTTTGTGAGTAACACTATGTGGAAGATGATCCCTTATCTAGCAGGATAGCCTTGTAGGGTTTGTGGTATCATTATGTATATGATCCCCTAAATAGAGGGTAGTTTCAGAAGGGTTGTGGCATTATCGTGTATAGGATCCCCTACTCAATAGATGTTTTATGTAGGGTTTATGGTATCGTCGGGTGTACGATACCCTACTATATGTGTTATCCCAGAGGGGGTTTGAGGTATATTTATGACCAACATTACACAAGTGACAATACTCTATCTAAGTGATGTGATCTTTGGGATGTTATATTGGGTTGTGGTATCCCCCAGCGGATCCTATGTGTGATCCTCTCTCTAAGAGATTATGGGATACTAGTTAGGGTTTTGTTATCTCTTAGATGATCTTAGGAGTGATCCCCTATCCAAGAATTTGTAGTTTATGGTTTTCCAGTAGGGTTCTTAGTATCCCCCAATGGATCTTGGGAGGGATCCCCTATCTGAGGATTGAGATATGCTGAGTTTCAGCGTGTCATGCTTTGTAGCGATATCCAACGAGCATGTTATCTTGGTTATGTGTTGCCTTAGAGCCTCAAGTTGAACCTGTAATTGGAATTGATGTTAGAACCTCCTAAGTCTTGGTTCTTGAGATGAGTATTTCTAGGTGATTTCTGAGTTTCCTTGCGGTATTGTCACTTCTTCGTTGAGACACCTGATGGTTTGAGCTGACTAGTCGTGTTTATCCAAGGATGGTCTTGATATGGAGTTTCTATCTTGTTTGGGTTCCCTCTGGTTGGGATGAGCGAACTATTTCCTTTCATTTTCTCATTTTCTTTTCAGGTTTTTGGGGCACCTACTGAGTATCCTTATAATCACCCATATACGGGATTTGACCGCAGATGTTTTGTGTCTTGTGTATACCATAGGCATTTCAACAGAGTCCCAAGAAAACCCAAAGTATATAGTTCTTAGTGAGATGGACTGATTGGGGTGTTGACTAGAGCTTGGCAGAGGAGCTTCCCAACAGGTGAATTTGACAGTGATCCCCTTCTTCTGAGTAAGTCGAACACATTTACTTTTTTCTTTAGTGGGCCCTCTATTTTCCTTTTTTGTACTATTGTTGTACTCTGATTGTGGGATTGATTTATGTAGGCATTTATTTTTAGTTTTTATATATCTCTGCACTGTTTCATGGAGTTGTATGTGGATGTGTGTGTGTATAGGTACCTTAGGTTAAGGTCTCCCATGTGTGTGATAGCCTACTCAACGTTGGTCGCCAACCCCAGCCCTATTGAAGGCGGGTTTGGGGAGTCGAGGCTCGAGCCCCATTAGTTCGGTTCATGACAAAACATGTATAAAAGGTTTTTTATATATTAATTATTTAATTTAATTTGATTATACCGGATATTAAAGAGAAGAAATCTCTCGAACATAAGGTAAGGGGATTCTCCAACCCAATTTTCTTTCTTTGGGTTATTCCTCTTTCATGCTAAATTTTAGTGTGGATGTTCTTTTAATATTCCTTAAAATATAATTTCTTTGTTATTACCTTTTCTAATCTAGTATATATATGTTTCTAATCTAATTTAGTACAAATGAAAATATTTTTCCAATATAACTCTTCCTTCTAAAAACACATCTTTTACTTCTCTTGAGATTGTTTCTTCTTCACTCAAGATTAATGATTATTATACCAACTATGTTATTCCCTTTTTATTTTGGGAACCCTAAAGTTTATCCATGAAAGTATGATTTATGAAATTATCATGAAACCCATTTCCTTTCCATTTGTTTTTTTTATGGTAAATATTGTTATATGTTCTATGTGGCGTGCATGATTATGTAAATGTTATGATGTGACAGGTGTGCCCATAATTATATAGAACTCTAATTCATTGATTAATGTGATGTATCTCTTGAGATAATGTGAAATATGCTAGGACATGAGTATATATTTTTTCACAATGATGATGATGTTATGATTATGTGCATATGTTAGGTGTGAACATGATGCTAGCTTTATTCACAACTATGTGTGGTACTTGACCACTAAGACATGATGTTTCATTTTTATGCATTTCCACATTTCATGAATTTATCTAATGATTCCTCTCATGATTATGATTATTATCATTCTATTTTGTTTTGATGGTTATTATTATTATCACCTAGGTTTCATGTTCTTATATATCCTCTTATTGGGATTTTAGCTCGCCCCTTTTTGGATGTATATCCTTAGGTGACTACTTATACTAAGGAGTATATGAGGGACACTAAGAAGCTAGATAATAGGGAATTAAATAAATTTTATGTCTTATTATGTAAATTTTATGTTTGGTCATAATTTTCCCAAGACACTAAACCATTGGATCCTGGTTATGTAACACTATTATATTTTTTATCTTTAAAATGATGTAATAGTCATGTAAGAAAAAGAAGGGTCACTATAAATTTATTAAATAATAAACTTGATCCACAACCTATATCAGGTTTTATAATAAATAGCACACAAGGATTTATAGGATCAAATTCCCTACCATATTTATACATGGGATAAAAACAATAAACAGATCACACACAACATCATCCATGGTTTATGTGGATATAAAAATAAAGAAATTTTAAAGAGTATTTCAAGCACACTGCAATTTAGTACAATAGAAAATGTGTATAGATAAAAAGAGTAATATAACACACTGCTCAAAAGTAAATCATAAATACAAAGAGAAAATAATTAGAGATTATAAGAAGTGGTGTTTCTTGATCTAAATAGCTTTATATGTTCAAAGGTCCTAATATTGGTCTTTGTGAGGAGATTGAATATTATTCTCTAAATTTTTAGGAAAATAGAGGGTCATGGATGTTTGATGAGTCCTTATGTTTTCAGTATGTCAATTTCTAGAGTTGATTCATCATGAGAAGGGTATAATCTTTATGCATGTAGCGCTTTTTTATTGCTGATATTGACTCAATTTTTAGAAATACAGTTCCACAGAATTGTTTACATTTATTCAACTCTCTTTCACATGAGGAAGGTCATATAAATATATAACTCACCAGCTAAATATATCTATTGAAGAATTATGATAATATATATGTGATCCTTATACTAAACATTAAATCAGGAAATTATGACTTTGTCTTTAATGCATCCCTAGAGTGGTTTAGGAATAATGATTCTTAAATCCAGATCAGACTATTAACATTTAATTCCTTAAACTAGCTATTGGGGGAATTAAATTTGAATGATAGTGAAAATAATAATGGTAGAATAATGGTGGTAGATCCTCCCTGGTGTTAGATTATACTAACAGTAGATCTAGTCTGATAGTAGATCTATCAACGGTAGATCCGGTATGGTGGTAGATCTGTCTAGAGATAGATATGTCTAGAGATAGATCTTTTCTGATATTAGATCTTGTCTAGTGGTGGATCTAGTCTAGTGGTGGATGTATTCTGGTGGTAGCACAACTCTGACAATATATCAGCCATTGGTAGATACTCAAGTGTTAGATTTAGTTCATTGGTAGATTTTTTGAACAAATGGTATGTTTTCTAAATGGTAGATCTATCAGTGGTATAGTCTAATGGTAGATGTAGTCCACCAAAAGATCTATTGAACTAATGGTAGATGTTATCAATAGTAGATCTATCAATTATAGAGTTTGATGGTAGATGTAGTCTATCAGAAGATCTGTTAAACTAATAGAAGATCTTCATTTCCAATGGTAGATATTTTTGAACTAGCATTAGATCATTACTTTACCAAGTTTGATCATAGAATTACTTAGAATATTATGGACTATCATAAAACATTGATATTATTAAAAACATAATAATCATGATTTGTGAGCATTAAAATAAGGACGTTCCAAAAACTAAAAAAACAGAGATCGGAAGTGGGTTTTTTTACTATACGTGATAGTTTAAACCACTGCTATATATTTTAGCTTCAGTTTATAGAACTGTTTTATATTTCACAGTCAGAAATAATTTATCTGAGCTTCTTCCTATTTAGTGGAAATTTTTATGTGTCATGTTTGGATCATTTATCAGCAATTCTCAATTACCTTCACGACGGTTTATTTTTTTTAAAAAAAATGAAAATAAAATAGAGGAAATGAACATATAACTATTGATGAATAGATTTTCATGTTTCTATTTAGTGGTGGTTATCATAAATCACTACTTAATAGATTACAAAAAATTTTATTTTTTAAAATATTTAAAAAATATATACATATATATATAATCAGACATACAATAAACTAAAACATAAATGTAAAATAAACTCATTATATATACACCATCATACATTCGCATTCATATATACACAACCATAGTCACCCTAACCTAATTCAAACCATACCTCAGTCAACTCATACCTCATTCATTAATATATACATATAAAATATGTTCAATAACAACAAATCATGTCCAATATATTTCAATTCCATGACCTCCATAGCATCCATCAACCTACGCATCATCTCATCAACTAGAACCAATCACATCATCTCATCAACTGGAATTAAAAATAAGAAAAAAAATTATAATTAAGCATAATAAATAAGAATTATAGTATAATCAATGATAATATTTAAAGATACCAAAAAAACTAAGAATAATCATGACTACCTTATGAAGAATGTCATGGATCAGAATGGTCAATCTTCTGCCTACTATTAGCATCTGTCACCTACAATAAAAAAATTAAGAAAATAAATAAGAAAGAGAACATACATAGAATATATTCAGAATGTTGCGTATAAAAATTTTTATTCTGTTAATCAAATAGAATACATTTTAACATAAAACAAATAATATACCATGAGGAACTATAAAAAATCAGCTCAGGTCAACTTGATAAGTCACCCAAGGTGGTATGCCACATGTTGAGATATAGTAAAGAAAAACAAGTCTCATGTAAAACTGAAGAAACATCAAATTAAAATGTGTATGAAAGCAATACATATCCATGATACATATGAAATCAAGACACACCAACCAAACTATAAAGATAAAACAGAACAAACTAAACAAGTCTCTATGTAACCATCCATCACCCCAAATTTATCCCACTATGAAGGAGATAGATAATAATAGAACTCAACATGATACATGATTCCCTTCCCTTTCCCTGAGTCCTGCAAAAAAGGTCTCAAAATTCCCAAAGGAAAAAGTAGGGTGTGATCATAGAGCCCAGTAATATATAACCAAATAATCTATATAAGTTATAATATCAATAATGCATAAGTTCTATATTTATAAAAATCCAATTTATAAATAATTTTCACAAATCAAACCATTTGTAAAAATTCCTTTGTTTTCCATAAATGCACACCATATATACCAAATCTAGGAATATATCAGTTATAAAAGAAAAATAGATAAACTAAACATGTGAGAAAATATCCATGAAATAAACCATGTGATAAACCAAGTATAAAAGATAAATCATACCATTTGGGCTCTAGTCTATGGTAATATGTACTAGATGTAAGAGAAGCTTAAACCCGACATATATTGGTTCCAACTGATATCAGGTCCTTCTATAGTATTTCTATATCACAAAAGTAACTCCTAGTAGTTCCACACACACTAGGGTTACTTATTTCCATTTCATGACACACCCAAGGTTCCCAATATGCTAATTTTTTCCAAAACCATTTCAAAAATCCATGATCATATTTAATAAAAACCATTTTTATATTAAATAAAATATATTTCAATGAAAAAACTAAAGGTATCAAAATGAATATTTATCTATTCATGAATTAATGACAAATATATAAATACACCTACCTCGAGAATGATGGAAACCTACCTGCATTCAATAATAGATACTGGAAAACCACAAATCATCCTTCAAAGACCAGGCATGACAAGAAACTATAAAGGGTCGATATGAACACTAATAGATCATGAAACTGAATAAAAAAATAACCAATTCCACCACCATGACCAATGGAAATGAATAAATAGAAAGACCTCTTACCATGGATATGAAACTCAACCACTATAGGATTGAAACACTAAAATGAGAAATCCTAGAGGAGGTATATGACCCAAAATCTCCCAAAATTATCATAGGGATTGAGAAGAAAAAATACACATCAAATGAAAAAAGGTTTAGGAATGAATCATGTTTAAAACTACTGGAACTAAGGAATTCACATCATGAATCCCTTTCACAGCATGAAATCCCACAAATTATAAATAAACCAAAAAAGGTGTATCCTTATATTAAATTAAATCCTGACTGATTTTTTATATCGTGTAATGGTTTAATGACCTATAAACTTTTCACACCCTACATGAGACTCACATAATCTTCCCTAAAATAGATTCATGTTGTTTAACCCATTCATGATGTGAATGTGTCCAACAAGTAGTGCCCAGTCCATTTTTCTATAGAAAAACTACAAACCAAAACATAAGGATCTCTATTCCCAAGAATCCCACAATCCACCCAAAAAATAGGGAAAACCAAACAAGTGTCAAATCATACATAAAGTATGGTAACAGGATGTTACAATCTCCCCACCATATATTATTTTTGTCCCTAGAAATTCCTCATGATATTGGACTCACAAAAATTAAAGGGCATTGTTGCCTCATCAATAATTCCCTATCCCACATCTCATGGATATCCCATCTGCACTTCCATAGTACACAGACTAAAGGAATAATTTTACCATGTATCATCTTTTCTCAGTGATCCATAATTTTAACTGGTTGCTCAACCATAGTGATATTGGGCTCAAGATCAATATCCTCCCATTCAATCACATGGGAAGGATCTAGTGGATACCCCTTTAGTTGGGAAACATGTAACATTTCATGGATATAATTCAATAGATACGGTAAGTCCAATTGATAGTCCACATTTTCTAGTCTTCCAATGATCTCATAGGGTCCCACAAACCTCAGTGCTAACTTACCTTATTTACCCAACTGAGGATGTACCAATCGATGTGAAACTCTAAGAAATACCTTATCACCAACCTCAAACTCCAATGGCAAGTGATAATAATCCAAATAAGATTTATGACAACTCTATACCATGATCAACCTATTCTGGATCAACTAAACCCTCATTTTCATCTTCTAAGCAAGACTCATCCCAACCAAAGAATGCTCTCCCAACTCTAACCAGCACATGGGTATGGATGCCTATACAAAGCATCAAAGGGTTCCATTTTGATCAACTTGTGATAAATATTATTATGGAAAAAATCAACTAAAAGAAAATAATTTTCCCAAGAACCACTCAAATCAAGCACACAAGCTTGGAACATAACCTCAATAATATAGATAACTCTCTATGTTGTTCCATACTTCTTTGTATGATATGTTATGCTCAATTTCAATTGGGAACCCATAACCTCTCACATAACTCTCCAAAACCAAGATGTGAACCTCGGTTCCCTGTTAGAAACAACTACAGAGGAAATTTCATGAAGTCTCACAATCTATCGAACATAGAAGTCCCCAAGATGTTCCACTTTCATCATCTCCTTGATATAAAGGAAATTTTATGATTTCTTGAGTTGGTCAATGATTTATCAAATCACATCCTTACCACTAGAATTTTTTGGTAATGAATTCCATGGGAATCTCATCCTATTTCTATACTGGAATGGGTAAGTGATACAGAAAAATAGTGGGTCTTTAGTGTTATATATTAATTATATGATGAGTAAGACACTGTGATAGAAAATATGCAATCCACCGTCTCATCCCTGGTGACCAATACTGACGTCTCAAATCATGATACATATTGGTATTACCTGGGTGTACATACCAAGAAGAACAGTTTCCACTATCCATCAACTCCAACCTTAGGAAAAAAGGAACATCCAACCAGTTTCAACAACACAAAGCACCACTAGGAGACCAAGACCACTCACTCGAGGTCTCCCCACCATAAATAATTTTAATAAATCCCTAGTAATCTGGATCAAACATATGCTCGAGTCAAACCAATCATCAAACTATGAGTCAAAATTCATCAAATCTAGACATACCTTCCCACAAGCTTCTTCCATTACCATCCTCATATCAAAAAAAACTTATCAACTTCCACTCTTCCACTAATTCATTCACTGCTTGTGCTAGTAATTTCCTTCTTAGCGCATTGACAGGAATTTTCTCCTTTACAAGAGTATAATCAATATAAAAATCAAAATTCTGGAGATACTACACCCATCATCTCTATCGTAGGTTCAAATCCCTCTGAGTGAAAATATAAATCATTATATCATGATCATAATATACCATAAACCATTCCATAAATAGGTAGTGACACCACATTTTGAGTTCATGCATAACTATTGTCAACTCAAGATCATGGGTAGGGTATTTCTTTTCATGAGGGAGTAATCGATGAGAGTCGTAGGCTACCACTTGTCTCCCCTGCATCAAGACACATCCCAAACCCATTCTATAAGCATCATAAAAAACATCATAACCTAAACCTAGTTCTGGATGAATCAAAATTGGATCTGATGTCAACCTCACATTTAGTTCCTCAAAATATCTCTTACACTTATCATTCCACTCAAACTATACACCCTTATGGGTTAAATCTGTCATCAGAGATGAAATCTAGGATAATTATCGAAAAAACTTCCTATAATAACCAACCAACCTCAAGAAACTTCAGATCTCAAACACATTTATGGGTCGCTCCCAGGACATAAATGTATGTACCTTTTCTATACATATTGAGTCAACCCTCCAAGATATAACATTACCTGGAAACTTTACTTCTTGAAACCAAAACTCACATTTGGAAAACTTACCATACAAACGATGTTCCCTCAATGTTTTATGAATGATATCCAAATGGTATATATGCTCTCTCTCTAACTTGGAGTAAACCAAAATATAATCCATGAAAACCACAACAAAGTGTCCAAGAACTAATGAAAGATCTTGTTCATCAATTCCATAAACACTATAGGAGTGTTAGTTTGTCTGAATGGCATAACCAAAAACTCAAAATGGCCATATCAGATCTTAAATGTTTTCTTAGTTATATACTCTTCTTATAATCTCAAATGGTGGTACCCTAATTGTAGGTAAATATTTGAAAACCAACGAGCCCCTCTAAGCTAATCAAAGATATCATCAATCCTCATAAAGGGATATTGTTTCTTGATGTGAAATGTCTTGGATTTAACTAAGGTACGGACCATTTAATTTTTAGTCATTTTCCTTAAAGCGGTCCAGGGCACATGCCACGTGGTCTATTGTAGGTCCCGAGCAGTGGATAATTTTAAATATTATTGCACGGGATCTATGCAAAATAATACATTATGCCCTGCCGTAATGTTTCGGGTTAAAAATAATTAAAAGGATAAAAATAAATAAATTTAAATTTAAATAAATCAAAAGAAATGAAAATAAATAATAAAATAAAAAGTGGTCAAGAGAAAAATTAAAATAATTAAAAATGGGCTTAACCCATTTTTATTATTATTATTTTTTCTTCTTTTCTATTTCCTTTTTTATTTTTATTTTTTTATTTTATTTTATTTTTTCATTTTTATTCCATTTCTTTTTCTTTTTCTTTCTACTCCCTTATTTATTTTCATTCCTTCTTTTTTTCTCCTCTCCTCTCCTTCCTCCCCCATTTTGTGTCACACCCCTCTCCTCTCCAGGTGGTGCGTCACCCCCCTTCTCTACTTCAAAAGCCCAATGCACCTATGATTATACTCTATTTTCATCATAATCTAAAGTGATATGAAGATATCAGTAAGGATTATAATTCACACCAAGAATCTTTGAGTTTCATCCACTCTCTGTTGCGCAATCTACCGTGTAAGGTTTTTACCCAAAATTTGGATTTTTATTAAATCCACTGATTTCTTCCATTTTAGTTCAAATCAAAGGTTTTTATAGTAAATGGTATATACTGTGACTAATAAGTAGGTCATATATGATATTTCCCATCATTTTGTTACTTCATTCAATTCTCACCATTGTGCTACTCATCTGTGCCTACTGGAAAATCTCAAATAATGTATATTAATTTAATTAAACAGTTTAGTCTTGATCTTTATGGAATTTTCTTAATATTAACCCCTTAATGATTTTTTTCCATGTCGTTAGACACCCCTTTGGGTGTGCCGACATAATTTTCCTATTTACCATTGGCCTTGATTCCTTAACTATCATTAACGTGTTCATGTGTAATAAATTTAGGTTAAAGTCTTGAATTGAATAAATTATTTAGGATGAATCATACACCAAGAAATTGATTTTCCTTTGAATTTATTTACCTAAATAATTATTAGCTATAATAATATTCATTATGTGCTATTATTAATGTCATTTCCTCTACTTACATTGATAAATACCATGTTTTGTTTAAACTTAAGTTATGAATTTTTCATTAAATGATTAATTAAATGGATTCAATCATAAATGTTTTCTCTATGATATATACATGCCTCTCTTTTTTCTTTAAATGAAATCAGCCTAGTGAGAGAACATGGGTCCTGTATTAAAAACCCACAATCAGACTCTCCATACTCGATAGGTTACAACACGACGCGCCAGGGAAGCGATGTTTTAGGATCACCAGGAAAGGGCTCCCAGGGGATTTTTTCTATACTATTGGGTGATACTAGTTACCTAAGGGGAAACTGAGGATGGAATTGTTTGTGAGATGGCTACGCAAATCCTTGGGTGATACTCAGTCCCTTATGTATGATACCCTGGATGGACTCATGGTTTACCATACCATGAGCAATACTTGTACTTTCAAAAGGATCGCCTTGGACAAACTTGGTGGTATTAGATATAATTGAATAGATGTACTGTAGTGATACCTCATAGATGATCTCAGACTCCACCTATGAAATTTAAAATTTTAATATAAATGCTTGAGATGCCTTATTGATACTGCATAGATTTTCATTATGTTTTGTGATACCTCCCTTGCACCATTAGTGTTTCTAGTTTTGACACATAAATTAGACCTCAAGCTAAATCACAATATTTGGGGTATGTTCTTCTTGGGTCTATAGTGTTATTTGGGCCTTGTATACATATTCTTCCTTGTACATGTTTTCTTTTAGACTCCTGACATAGGCCGAAGAAGGTAGTTTTTGGACAAGTGTATGTTTGGGAACCCAAACCAAGTTATAGTTATTTTTATTTATTTAAATTTCTTTCATTTATTACATATGGAACATTTTTATTTGTATACATCATGAAATGGAAAGGTATAGACACCCTGGGTGCCAGCCTACTAAGATTATATCTCACTCCCTTCTTGGGCACCATTTGGTACCCGGGTAGACTTTATGTTCATGGGTATGGATATAGGGAAGTGTGCCCCTTCTGATTTTTGATTACCTTATTGTATTGGATGGATCTTTGGGGGTAGAGGACCGAGCATTTCTCGAGATGTAGTGTGATGGTTTTTGGTCTTTTGAGTCTTGGTTAGCATGCATTCTATGCTTGTACCCCATACCTATAAATTTTTATTTATCTGCATTGGCATCTTACATTACATCATTATAGTATCTATTTGACTATTCTTCTTATGTAGTTTTTTTTTATTTTTTTGGATCATTTATCTTCTTTTACTGCTATTTTTTTATTCTCTATGCTTTTGCTACTTATTACATATATTTTTTAGCATTGTGTCATACCTTATCCTATAAGGGTATAGTCTTTCCATAGACTCCCTCAAGGCCCTTTCTACTAGTTGGTAGCCTCATGAATTTGGGGAGATGCGCTTGAGTTCTTGTGGACCACCATCTCGAGACCCGTTTTAGTGTCACTCAGGGTAGGATGCTACAAATTGGTATCAGAGGGAGGTTATTTTTCCTTTTGTCTTACTATGTGGGTTAGACAAGAGACTATGACATAAGAATTTTGAATGTACCGTGTGCTTGGACATAGCTAACCCATGTATAAGGGAAACCCAAATTTCCTAGGTTTGGGATTTTAGTTATTGATTATACCATTTACTATTGATACGAATTCATTGTTGGTTAATGTACTTGTTTTATGATGTTACTAGTATTGGTATTATTGAGTTGATGGTTTTGATTATTCCAGCCCAATGACATGAGGGTATTTCATTTACATGAATCATATTATCCACCATAGGGATTAAAATGACATGCATATTTCCATGCCATATCTATTTTCAGCATGCATGTTCTTGTTTACATTTGAGTGTTGTTGTGTTTAGTTTAATATCTTGTAGTAATTTCTTGTTATAAATATAAGATGTATACCATTTTCCAAGATGAAATGGCCACTTAAGTGGAAATGTTAGACCTTCACTTGACTTTACCTAGGAGGCCTTGAACCTACCCTTTTCTTACTGCTCCCTTACTTGTTTTTCTCATCTTCCATGGAATCTTGTCTAAGCTAAACATTTTTCAATTTTAGAACAATGCCACTGTGACGTCTTCATGTCGTACGCTAGGAGAGTAGTGATGAGTACATTCTAAAGTTAGTGGGTCTGGAACCACCTGTAGTGCCTCCTATGGTGCCACCTCCTCCTGATATTCCATTGGGCATCGATGATAAATTCAAGGATAGTATTATTAGGTTTATACAGTCAGTTCAGAGTGTTCCCATGCCTCCCCCAACTATGGAAGTTCTTACGCGGAACTTTCTGCGGTAGCATCCTCCCACTTTCTCAAGGGATGGCGGTCCCAATGCTATAGATTCATGGATTAAAGCTATGAAATCCATCTTCAACCACCTTGATATGATTCCAGAGTGTAGGGTCAAAAAAAATTCTTTATGCTTCATTAATCCACTAAGCATTGGTGGGATATCATTTATTAGGTATAGAAACCCCGATACATGGTTTGGGAAGACTTCTAGATAGTTTTTTATGACCACTTCTTCCTACAGACTCTAAGATAAGATCATTATATATAGTTCTTACATCTTCATCAGGGCTCTATGATAGTGTTAGATTATTCTACTCATTTCACTAAGCTCCAATGTTTTTCTCCATCTCTGATCGATAACACATCGAAAAGAACAATGCGCTTTGAGGATAGACTTGGATATGATATCTTCTCATAGGTGAACATATTTTGTTTTACAACCATTACATAGATTTTGAATCGGTCCCTAATAATAGAATGAAATATCAGGGAAGCCAATCATGTGAGCCAAGGTGGTTAAGTTCCAAGGTAGGTTAATAGTTCTTCAAGTAGTAGGAAGCGTCGTTTTGAGGGTGCATATGGGGAAAATTTCATCCAAATGACATATAATGAAAGCATTATCATATGTCATCAATGTGGTAGTATCGGCCATAAGAATCCCCAGTGAACGAGGAACCTAATGGAGTGTCAATATTTGCAGCAAGATGGGTCACCTTCAGCATTTTTATTGTTATGTTTATTTAGCATCCAGTGGCATATGATTCTTTCTAGCACTTTCATCAAGAATGGGATCTATAAACCCATGTTAGGTTGGGAGTTCATTTTCCATCGGCAAATCATGTTGAGGTAGTGGAGGTTGTGACCTAGGTAGTCAAGTTTGAAAACACCAGCATCCGCATAGTGGACCTGCACAGTCTAGTCAGGTGGCATCTTAAGGTCGGGGTTCAGGCCATATGTATGCAGTGCAACCAGTGCTAATGGATCAGATTCTAAGGCCCTCTATGGTTATAGGTACTATGCTTATAGCCTCTACTTTATTTTATACCTTTTTATATTGGTGCTTTACACTCTTTCATATCTACTACAACTATTGATAGTTTGGGTCTTTCCATCGATTACTTTTACATCATCGTGTCTATAGACACTCCCTTGGGGGTCAAAACAGAGGGCATACGCCAGTGCAAGGAGTGCCCCTTGATATAAGAGGGTACCATTTCTTATGGAATTTCTTCATCCTTGAGATGAGTGGTTTTGATGTCATTATTGATATGGATTGGATCGTTCTTTATCATGACCAAGTGGATTGCTATCTTCATTGAGTGTCTTTCACAACACCCAAGGGTATAATTTATATACACAAGGTAGAATGGTATATCTAGGTAGATCAAGTAGGACCCAAGAATTCTGGGCTGGGAAGAGTGATAGCTCAGCTAGCAAGTCTCTTTATGAGTGATCAAGGATTGTAGTTAATGGAATTCCCTCCCATTGTGGATTGTTTCAGGGATGTATTCCCTAATTATTTCCCTGGCTTACCTTCTGCAATATAAGTTGAGTTCACTATTGAGCTAGTTCCAGGTGTGGCACTAGTGCCCATTCCTCCTTATAAGATGACACCAACAGAGCTACAAGAACTCAAGAAGAATCTTGAAGACCTCGAGGTTAAGGGTTTTATCATACCTAGAACATCTTCATGGGATTCAACAATACATTTCACTAAGAAGGTGGATGGTACCCTCAGATTATGCACGGATTACCATCGACTCGACCAGCTTATAATAAAGAATCAATATCCATCGCCTTGTATAGACGACATCTTTGTCCAGCTCTGAGGAGTAACTGTTTTCTCCAATATTGACATAAGGTCAGGCTATCACCAGGTGTGTGTGAAACCATCCTACATACCACTTATATCTTTTAGGATCATGTACGGATTTTATGAGTATCTTGTTATTCCATTTGGCCTCATGAACATGTTGGAAGTCTTCATAGCTCTGATAAATCAGGTTTTCCTCCCATACCTTGAATTGTTTTTGGTAGTATTTTTAGATGACATCTTGGTGTATTAGATCTCCATACATGACCATGAAACCCATATTGAGATAGTGATGAGTACACTGAAAGAGCACCATATTTATGTGAATCTCAGTAAATGACACTTTTGGATCAATATGGTTCACTTCTAGGGTCACATCATATCTGAGTTAGTTTTATCATTTGAACCATAAAAAGTGAGCATAGTAGTTTCTTAGGAGAATCCCAAGAATGTATTTGATATACGCAACTTATTATGTCTTGATGGTTATTACAAATGTTTCATGGAGGTTTTTTCCACTTATAAGTGCATCTTATAGACTTGACTAAGAAGGGTGTGAAGTTCATCTGTTATGAAGCTTGTGATAAGGCTTTACAGAAGTTAAATGGAATACTCGCATCATCTTTGATCCCGATTCTACCTGAGCCAGGAAGATGTTTTACTATTTACTATGATGCTTCAATAGTCAGATTGGGTGTTGTTCTAATGCAGGGTGGTTGATTCATGGATTGTCGATCCCATCAGTTGAGGCTTCATGATCGGAACTATCCTATGCATGACCTCAAATTATTATACGTGGTTCATGCTCTGCACTATTGGAGACACTACTTATTGGTAGAGAGGTTCATTTTTTAAATGGATCATAAAATCTTGAAATATATCTCTACTCAATGAGACTTAAATACGAGGCAGCACAAGTGGGTCGAATATCTGTAGTTGTTATACTTTGAACTTTCTTATACCCTTGGTAAGGTTAATTTCATGGATAATTATTTGGGACACAAAACATAGACACAAGTCTTCCATACAGCCAGTATTGAGTGGTAGATAATGGATTTGTTTTTTGAGATGCATCTGGAGATTCAGGAGCAGTGCAGACAACCAGTTTTAACATCTCTTGCAATGAATTCCTCTCTTCGGGAGTGAGTCTACATGTGATAGTTATCTGATCTGGAGGGGCTCATTTTGAGAGAGAGCATCATAGAAGATAACCTTCCCCCTGGTTGGGTTGTTGATGATAGCGAAACATGGTCATGTATGGGTGCCTTATGATATTTGGGAAGAGATAATGAGGGAATCTCATGATTCTATTTGGGAAGTTCATCATGGACTTACCAAGATGTATAAAGATATGCATAGTTATTACTAGTGACCTGGGATGAAGAAGAAAATAATGGGTTTCATTACTCAGGTTTCCACATGTCAACAGGTGAAGGCAGAGCACTAGTGACCTGGTGGACTTCTACAGCCTTTATCCATTCTTGATTGAAAATGGTATGACGTCACCATGGATTTTGTTACAGTATTTCCAATATATCCTCAAGGAAGTGATGCATTCTGGGTTATAGTTGATAGGTTGACCAAATTTGTGTACTTCTTACCTATCTAGGAGACCTTCTCTATTAATGATTTGGGAAGGCTATATATTTGGGAGATAGTTCAACTTCATGGAATTCCCCATTCTATCGTGTCGAATTGAGACACCCATTTCACATCGTGATTCTGGATAAGGTTGTAGAAGGCACTGGGTTCACAGGTGCTTTTGAGTACTACATATCACACCAGGTTGATGGGTAGTCCGAGAAGACTATTTTGGGTGTTAGAGGATATGTTTTGGGCTTGTGTACTTGATTTTGGTGGTTCTTCTAAAAAAATATTCCTTTAGTTGATTTTTCCTATAATAATATCTTTCATAAAACAATTCAAATGGATCTGTATGAAGCCCTCTATAGTAGGATGTGTCATTCACCTCTATTCTGGCTCAAAGTAGGTGAGGCAGCTCTTCTGTATCATCATCTCATTCAATGTACTTCTGAGCATGTCCAGTAGATTCAGAAGAGTATGGATATAGCTCAGTCCAGATATAATTATTATACTGATGTCCTCCCTCGGTCGATATATAAGTCTTATTCCATAGATCTCAGCTTCAACAGTATCATCCTAACATGTCTCATTTGTTTAACCTTGATGACATCAAACTTGAGGTGGATGCATCCTTTGAGAAGCATCCATTCGTATTGTTGATCACATCATGAAGGTTTTCTAAGACATATTAGCTCCTCTAATTTGGGTTTTATGGCAACATACATGCATTCAGGATGAGACCTAGGAGAAGGAGACTCATGTATGTACGTAGTGGCTGAAACTTTTCTCAGACAACGTTCCACTACCCTCAGAAGGGTAACTCAAGGATGAGATGTCCTAAGAAGGGGAGTTTGTAATGTCCTGGATTTAACTAAGGTATGGACAATTTAATTTTAAGACCTTTTCATTAAAGTGAACCAAGGTGCACACCGTATGGTCTACTGCAGGTCCCAAGCAGTGGATAATTTTTATTATGATTGTGCAGGATCTATGCAAAATAATACATCACACCTTGGTGCAATGTTTAAAGTTAAAAAATAAATAAAAGGATTAAAAGGAATAAAAATAAATTTAAAGAAAACAAAAGAAATTAAAAATTAATGAAAATAAATAATAAAATAAAAAGTGGTCAGGAGAAAATAAAAATAATTAAAAATGGGATTAACCCATTTTTATTATATATTTTTTCTTCTTTTCTATTTCCCTTTTTTTATTATTTTATTTTATTTTATTTTTTCCTTTTTCTTCCTTCTCTTTTTCTTTTTTTCCTTCTCTCTTAGTTCTTTACTTTCCTTCTTTTTTATTCTCACCTCTCCTCTCTTTCCTCTACCTCTGTGTGTCACGTCCCCCTTCTCTCTAGGTGGTGTGTCGCTCCCCTTCTCCACTTTGAGAGCTCACTAAACCTCTGATTATCCTATGTTTTTTTCATCGTATAAATAATTTTGAATATATAAGTAAGTCTTATCATCCACACCAAGAATCTTGGAGTTTCATCCACTCTCCATCATGAAATCTACTGCTGAAGTTTTTTACTCAAAATTGACTTTTATTCTTAAATCATCTGATTTCTTTCATTTTAGGTCAAATCAAAGGTTTTTGTGGGATATGGGATATACTAGGACTATGAGATAGGGTGTTTATGATCTTTCTCATCTTTTCTTTTCTTTTTTCAATTCTCACTGTTGTGATACTCGTCGGTGCCTACCGGTGAATCTCAAATAATGCGTATTAATTTAATTAAACTATTTAACATTGATCTTTGTGACCTTTACTTAATGTGAACCCCTTCTTAGATTGTTTCCATGACATTAGAACCCCTTTTTGTGTGCTAAAATAATTTTTCCTATTTACTGTTGTCCTTTATTCTTTAATTATCATTTACGTGTGAATGTGTAATAAATTTATGTTGAAGTTTTGAATTGAATAAATTATTTAGGATAAATCATAAACCATGAAATTGGTTTTCCTTTTAATTTGTTTGTCTAAATGATTATTAGTTATAAGCCTTGTCGTTTCATGAAATTATTAAATTCCACTTCCTCTACTTACATTGATAAATGTCATGTTTTGTTTTTGATTGAGTTATGAATTTGGCATAAAATGGTTAATTAAATGGATGCAATCATGAATGCTTACTTTTTGATATATGCATGCATCTCTTGTTGCTTTAAATGAAATCGGGATGGTGAGAGAACGTGGGTCCCTTATTAAGAACCCATAATCAGACTCTCCATACTCGATAGGTTACAAAACAACGTGTCGGGGAAGTGATTTTTTAGACTCACCAAGCAAGGGCTCCCTGGGATTTTTACTATACTATTATGTGATACAGGTTCCCTAAGGGGCAGTCGAGGATAGACCCATTGGCAATATGGCTACACCAAGGCTCAGGTGATACTCGATCCCTTATGTGTGATACCTGGTATGGACTCATGGTTTACCATAATATGAGTGATACTTG
The DNA here is from genome assembly GCA_963277665.1 of Viscum album. NCBI lineage: Eukaryota > Viridiplantae > Streptophyta > Magnoliopsida > Santalales > Viscaceae > Viscum > Viscum album. Next base: position 39,806,484 of record OY728138.1, read on the forward strand.
GACTTTCTAAAAGATCTCCTTAGATGGGCTCGGTGGTATTGGATATAATTTAATGGATGTACCATAGCGATACCTCAGGGACAGTCTTAGACTCCACCTCTGAAATTTAAAATTTTAATATAAATGCTTGAGATTCCTTATTGATACTGCATAGATTTTTCTTATGCTTTGTGATACCTCCCTTGAACCTTAAGTGTGTCAAGTTTTGACACGTGAATTAGACCCCAAGTCAAAGCACGGGATTGGGGGTATACTCTTCTTGGGTCTACAATGTTATTTGGTCCTTGTATACATATTCTTACTTGTAAAGGTTTTCTTTCAAACTCTTGGCATAGGCCGAAGTAAGTTATATGGGATGGGTGTTCGCTTGGGAACCTGAACCAAGTTATAGTTATTTTTATTTATTTAAATTGATTGAATTTATTATATATGGAACACTATTATTTGTCTATAGCATGAAATGGAAAGGTCTAGACACCGTGGGTTCCGACCTACTGATATTATATCTCACTCCCTACTCAAACATCATTTGGTACCTAAGTAGACTTTATGTTTATAGGTATGGGTATAGGGAAGAATTACACTTTCAATGTTTGATTTCCTTGCTGTCTTGGTTGGAGCTTTGAGGGAAGAGGACCAAACATTGCTCAAGACTTTGTGTGGCATTTTTTTGGTCTTTTGGATTCTTTGTTAGCATGCAGTCTATGCTTATACCCTATACCTCTACACTTTTATTTATCTATATTGGAATCATACATTGACATCATTATGGTATATATTTGACTATTCTACTTCTGCAGTTGTTATTTATTCTTTTGGGTCATCTATCTACTTCTTCTATTGTTAGTTTATTTGTTATGCTTCCTCTACTTGTTACATATATTGTTTATCACTATGTTATAACATATACTATGAGGGAATATTCTCCCCACAGACTCACTCAAGTCCCTCGATACTATTCGGAAGCCTCTAAAATTTGGGGAGATGAACTTGAGGTCTTGTATCCCGCCATCTCAGGTTCCGTTTCAGTGGTACTTGGGGTGGGATGCTACATGATGTTCACCTTATTTAACTTTCAATAATCAATACAAAGTCTAAGGGTCATGTATTCCTTATTAGAAAATAGAATAGACAAAGCCCATGGTGACATGCTAGGATGAATAAATCCCTTAGCCTCTAGATCCACAAGTTGGACCTTAAGATCTACTAACTCAATAGGAACCATATGGAAAGATGGCATAGAAATGGGAATCATACCAGATAAAAAGTATATGGTAAACTAGACTTATCTCTACGGAAATAAACTATAAAATTTATCTATAAAGACCTAGGGGTATGCACACACCACCACATGTAGTTGACTTCCCAAACAAGGGAAATGACATCAAGAAACAACTCTGAAAACTGATATAATATTACCCTAGAATAAGGAACAACAGGACCAGCCCTTCCTGATCTAGAGTCCCACTCACCCTAAAAAACATGAGTGATCCAATCAGTAGATAAAAACCAAACCCAAAAGTGATAACATTCTATCTAGGCCTTAACACTTATCATCTGATCGATGTCAATAATCAATTTTAAGATGTCAAGATCATGCACTAAAAATCCCCACTCCACCTCATGGTCTGCTATCAGCACTCGACATACTAGGAATTTGAAACCTTATTCAAAACTCTTTCCCAAAGGTGTGTAAAGATAAAAAAACAACATAAGATATGAATACAATCCCAACATGTCATCTAGATTTGATGATATAAAATAATGAGTATCACCAGTATCTAACACATTTATTACCATAAAACATGAAATAAACACTATACCTCTAATTGTGTTTGGTCTTACTTAATATTCCTCTAGTGCATACTCCACCACATAAATATGTTCGATTTAATCTCCTCCATAATATTTTTTATCCACATGAACAACCCCCTTAGCCTAAGGATAAGATCCACCACCCTTGGAAGCATCGGTACAAACATGGGATCCCTTGGTGAAGGTGGATCAAGCCTTACTACCTTGGGATATCCTATCAAAAATAACTTTAGAGGGACATATTTTCTATAACTATAAAAATTTGGGAGCCTTAATAAAATTAGTATTAGTATGAATATGTTACCCACACTGATAACAAATAACCTACTTCTATCCAAAAGAAGCCCCCAAAACTGGTTCTGAAGAAAATGGGCTATATTTTTGCTTTATTTTCTAGCCATAAGATACACCCTAGCTAATGAAAGTACCAACTAAAGTTCCTCACAAACCTGGTTTACAGTTATGTTAGACTCTGAAAAATATTCATTATCAACTACCTCTACAAAGGTTGGAAGTTTCATGAGAATCGGCATCGACCAAATATCATCCCTAAACCCCAGCTCAAACTTCCAAGGATTTAGGCAATAATTTGTGAATAGATCTAGTGCCAAGTGCACCAAATTAGTAAAATGGGTGGAATTCTTCAAAATGGTATGCTATCCTTGCTCTAAAGTTAAAAATTATCAGGTATTTTCCCCATATAATGTATTAGGGTTGAATATTATCTTAAAATAAGTCTAGGTGAGATCCTCATATAACTTATTTGCTACAATAGTGTCCCACCGTATCCTTTTCGAACATTCAAGAATATATTTGGAAAACCCCACCTTGAATTATATAGGATTCTTCAGAAAGTTGAAGATCCTCTCAATCCTCTCAAGAGATTATTCATATTCATGGGGTCCTTTGTCACCATGAAAGAAGGGTGGATGTTGATTTGTAAATTATGAGTCATGGTCCACTGATCATATTGGGTTCCCAACACCTATATGAACTAGAGTCTGAATAGTGAGGATTAAATCTTTTACCAAAGAAGGGTCCATCAGATGATTTTCCTATGGAACCTTTCTCATATATTCCTCACTTGGATTTTGAATATATCTTCTAGGAGGAATTTTCTAACAATCACAGGACAAAAACCAATTGGTCATGAGGAGATTCCAAAATCATAGGACCATATTCAAGTATCGACATCAATACTTTAAAAAAATAAAATAAATTATGAATTCTTAAAATAAGGATGATTCCTTAAGAAAAGAACAAGTCTATTTAAATAAACCTCATATATGGTTCATTAAAATAACCTCAACTACCAAGTCTCAAGATCAAAAAAAATCATTGACCACCCATGGTAACTTGGATTCAAAAATGAAAGTGAGCTATCTTGGACCCTTTTATGTACTTCCAACCTGAATTTCTACATTCCAAGATCCAGTCTAACAAAACACCAAGACACACCTAGGCAGTGTCAACAACACTTTAGGTTAGGTATTCCCTGTGATACTAATTTGTAATGAACCAGCCTGAGTCAACAAGACAAGTCACCCAAGGTGGTGTTCCATATGGTGATATATATAAAAGAACCATAAGTATCATGGAAAACTGAAGAAAAATCAAAGTATAAAATAGAAAAAAGAAATAAATATCCACAAAACATAAAAATTCAAACCACACCGGCCAAACTAGAAAGATAAAATAGACCAAACTAAAAAGGTCTCTATGTGAACATCTTTCACCATAAAGGTGATAGATGATAAGAGAACCTGGAATGCTAAATGATGCTCTTATCTTTCCTGAATCCTATAAAATAAGGTCTAGAACCACATAAAGGAAAAATTAGAGTGTGAGAATAGATCCTAGTAGGATATAACTAAATAATCAATACAAGTTATAATATCAATAATGCACAAGTTCTGTCTTTATAACCCAATATAATTTATAAATAATTTTCTCAAATCAAACTATATATAAAAATTCCATTGTTTCCCATAAATGCATACTATATTTACCAAATCTAGATTTATATCAGGTATAAAATAGAAATAGATAAACTAAACATGTTACAAATATCCATGAAATAAGATATCATGTGATAAACCAGTTATAAAAGAAGCCTAAAACAAGATTTCTAAAACAAGAATATGTTAGTTCCAACCAATATTGATTCCTTCCATATTCTATCAATATCATAAAAGTAACCCCTAATGGTTCCACACACAATAGGGTTACCTATGTCCATTTCTCGGAGCACCCAAGGTTCCTAATGTACTAAGTTTGTCCAAAAACATTTCCAAAATCCATGATCATATTTAATAAACCCCATTTTTATATCAAAGATAATCCATTTCAATAAAAAAACCAAAGGTATCAATAAAAACATATAGTAATTGATGAATTATAAACAATTTCATAGATACAACTACCTCAAGAATGAGGGAAACCTATTTGCCTTTGACAATGGAGATTGAAAAACCATGAATCGACCTTTGAAAGAAAAGGCGCAACAAGAAACTGCAAATGATGAATAGAAAGAACAATTGATCAAAAAAACTAAAGCATAAACACATCCAACTCCAGTGTCATGACCAATGGTAATGAATAAACATAAAGGCATCTTACTAAGTATATGTGATGAAACCGCTACAGGAATAAAACACTAAATGGAGTAATCATGAAGGAGGTAGATGACCCAAAATTACTATAGGGTTTGAGGGGAAATCCTACATAATGAATGAAAATAGATTTAGGCATGAAGCAGGTTGAAAACCATTAGACTAGCGGAATTAATTTTGTGAATCCCTTTCACATTGTGAAATACCATGAATTATAAATATGTTAAAAATTGCATTACATTGGATTAAATTAAATCCCAATCAATTTTTTCACATCGTGTAATGGTTTCACAGCCTATAAACCTTTCACACCCAACATGAGACTCAAGGAATATTCCTGAAAATAGATTCACATCATGAAACACATTTATTATGTAAATGTGTCCAGCAGGTAGTGCTCAGCCTATTTTTCTACATAAAACCTCTGAACCAAAACGTGAGGCTCTCTATTCTTGAGAAGCCCATAATGCACCCAAAAAAAAGGGAAAACAAAACAAGATTTAAATAATACCTTGAGAAAGGTAATAGGGTAGTACAAGAATATTTTCAAAACAAAAACTTATTTTTTTAAGATATAATTCAACACTTGAAAATAAAAAGGGATAAATATATAACAATTCAATCAATTTTTAAATCGACTTGTGGTGTGCTTAAATTTTACTTAATAAAAAAATTAAATACTTTGATATGGTAGTATGTACTATAATTAAAAAATAATTCAATAGTTGTTTTCTTATGATTTAATGTCAATGTAAGGTTTTTTTCTTTGGTTTTGACCTTTAAATGCATGTTTTAGTATTTTAAAACACTAAAAATGTATTTGCAGGCATCCCGGGAAAACCATTGCTTGGAATGACATGTCATCAATTCCTATATTTAAAAAATATATCTACAGTAATTTTCTAATGATTTCATGGTCATCCAACATCATTTTTCTAGTTTTGACCCCCTAATAATTGTTTTTAAAGACGTTGGTATCTTTAATAATTGTTTATTGAGTCATTTCAAGCACACCAAACAATGTATGGATTTTTTTTCTACATATACACATCAAGAATAATGAAAAGGTAGTTTTCCCATGATTTCATATTAATCTAAGGTCATTTTCCATGATTTTGATTGTTGCATGCATGTTTTAGTGTTTTAAAACACTAAAAACGTTTTTATGGGAATCCCGAAAAAACTATTACTTAGAATGACATGTCTTCGATTTACAAATTTCAAAAATAAATATATGGTAATTTTACTCAGATTTCATGGACATTTGACATCTTTTTTATGGTTTTGACCCCCAAGCACATGTTTTTAAAGACTTTAGTATCTTTAAAAACTCTTTATTGAGTCATTATGAGCACACCAGACATCATATGGATGTTTTTTCTATGCGTACACATCAAAAATAATTTATTAGTGTATTTATAATTATTTCATGTTAATGTGAGGTTTTTGTTTATTCCTTTTAACATTAAATGAACATTTTATTGTTTTAAAACACTAAAAACACATTTATGGGAATCCTAAGAAAACTATTACTCAAAATGAAATACCACCAGTTCTAGAATTTAAAAAATCAATATTTTTTATTTTTCCTCTAATTTCATGGACATATGACATCATTTTTCTAGTTTTGACCCCCTTACACACATTTTTAAAGACTTTGGTATCTTTAAAAATTGTTTATTGAGTCATTTTGAGCACCCCACATGTCGGATGGACATGTTGTATATGTGTACACATCATAAATAATTCAATGGTGGTTTTCTCAGGATTTCACATCAAGATAAGGTCTTTTATTGTTTTGACCATTACATGCATGTTTTAATGTTTTACAACACTAAAAACATTTTTACAGACATCCCAAGAAAATAGTTACTCACAATGAAATGACATTAATTACTACATTTAAAAAAGAAATCTACAGTCATTTTCATCTAATTTTATGGCCATCCAATGTCATTTTACTAGTTTTGACCCCCTGACACACATTTTTAATGACTTTAGTATCTTTAAAAACTGTTTTTTTGAGTCATTATAAATGCACCACATGTCAAATTTTCATGTTGTCTAAGTGTACACATAAAAAATAATTAAACAATATATTTCCCATCATTCCATATCAATATAATGTATTTTCTATGATTTTTACTATTACACACATGTTTTAGTGTTTTAAAACACTAAAAACTCTTTTATAGAAATCTTGGAAAAATCGTTACTCAAAATGATGTTCTATAAATTCCTAAATTTAAAAAAATCAATATATGGTCATTTTACTTTGTTTTCATGGACATATGATGTTGTTTTCCTATTTCTGTCCCCTTTACACATGTTTTTAAAGACTTTGGTATCTTTAAAAACTATTTATTGAGTCATTTTAGGAACACTACTAGTTATATGGATGTTTTTTCTATGTTTACACATAAAAATGCTTCAATGGTGGTTTCTCCCATGATTTCACATCAATATAAGGTTGTTTTTTATGGTTTTGACCATTACATGCATGTTTTAGAGTTTTAAAAAACTAAAAATGAATTCACAATCATCCTAAGAAAAATGTTACTTAGAATGACGTGCCTTCAGTTCCTATATTTCAAAAAATCATTCTAAAACCATTTCCTATTATTTCATGGCCATATGAAGACATTTTCCTAGTTTTTACCCCCTTAACACATGTTTCTATAAACTTTGATATCTTTAAAAATAGTTTATTAAGTCATTCTGAGCACACTGGATATCAGATAGATGTGTTTTCTATGCGTACATGACACAAATTATTCAAAAGTGGATTCCCATGATTTCACATCAATGTATGATCATTTTATATGGTTTTGATTATTAAAACTATGTTTTAGTGTTTTAAGATGCTAAAAATGCATTTATGGACATCTTAGGAAGACTGTTACTCAAAATGACATGTCACCAATTCCTACATTTCAAAAATAAATCTATGGTAATTTTCTGATGATTCCATGGACATCTGATGTATTTTTCTTGGTTTTGGCCCCCTGGAACATGTTTTTAAAGATTGATATATTTAAAAACTATTTATTGAGTCATTCTAAGAACACTTCATTTCATATGGATGTGTTTTCTATACATACACATAAAAAATAATTCAAAAATGGTTATATGATTATTTCACATAAATCTAGGTTATTTTCATATGGTTTTTACCATTACATACATGTTTTAGTGTTTTAAACACTAAAAATGTGTTTATGGGAATCCTGGGAAAACCATTGCTCTGAATGATATGTCATCAGTTACTACAATTAAAAAATCAATCTACATTCATTATTGTCTAATTTCATGTCCATATTATGTTCTTTCTAGTTTTGACCCCTTGACACATTTTTTTAAAGACTTTGGTATCTTTAAAAATGTCTGTCACATATCCAAAATTGATCAAACAATCTCTAATTGTTTTAAAACTTTTGGAAAATGGTCCATAATTTATATTTGATGTGTAGTAATCGACACACATCAATCCAACACATGATGTGGTTTGTATGACTCAAAGTGTATGTTTTCAATATAAAAAGTTTCATTTTATTTTAAAATGTATATCACATTGTAAAAGTCAATAAAATGAGATTAAATTATTTTCAAACTTTATGAAAATGATCCATAATTCATTTTTGATGTATATGAATCAACCTCACCTAAACCAGACACATGTAGTGATAGGTATGACTCATTTTACTTTAAAAATCTTGTCACATAGTCAAAACCAAGAAAACAATATCAGATTATTTTCAAAAATTAGGACAACAATCCATAATTCATTTTTGATGTGTATGAATCAACTACACATCAATCTGATGCAAGATGTAGTTGGTATTAATCAAAGTGTGTTTTTCCAATATAAAAGTTTCATTTTGGTTTTATTTATGGAATTTGTATGTGTTATTTGAAAATGTGTTAAGGATCTATGAAGTTTAGAATTTAACTTATCAGGATGAGATATAAGTCTATAAATTTCCTTGGGAATCATTCCCTTCATCCTTTGAAATTTATAAACTAAATCATTTTCCATTGTTGACCACCACTAATCCTGTTTTTTTCTATAAGAGTCATGTTCTTTCACTTTTTCTTTCAAACTTGAAATTTCTCTTTGTACCTCCTGATTAACGGCACTACCCAAACCCCCACTGGGTGTAGAAGTAAATGATGATGAAGACCTACCAAATATAGCTTATGGAGTAGGCACAGAACCCATCCTCCATACATTCTTGGGATCCTCCTTCCCTAAAACAATTTCAACTACATAATTCTAGGAAACTGATGATCATTGTGAAGGTTTTGCATCCCAGGCTTCTTGAATTTTAACCTATTAATACAATATTATTAACAATGATTTTTTTAAATTATCTAATATTTATAATATTATCTAATTAATAAATTTTTCATTAATATTAAATTTTATCTCATTAATATAAAAACAAAATAATGAAAAATAAATTATAACAACAAAAAAGCCTTAAAGTCAATTAAATGGGGCAAGATACAAGGGACAAACGAAACCAAATTGGCATAATTTAATCCATGTAGTCAGTCCTATTTAATTGGGTTTGAGGCTTGTTTTTTTATAATTTATTTTTCATTATTATGTTTTTATAGTAATTAAATTACCTGAAATGGTAATGAAAATTACTTACTCTAACATCTTTGTTAGGTTCATTCACAAAACTTTCATCTGTTTTCTTATGAACTTTAAGCCACATCACTGTCTGAACAACAGAGTGACCTAATTCATCAGCCTTTATAAAAAAATATACATGTTTGAAAAAACCTTAACTTATAATATAATAATATAAATAATAATGGATAAAATACAAACCATAATTGTTTTATTTCTTGAAAAACTCTGAGACCCAATGATGTGAGGAATGACTTGTTTCTCATGATTCATAGTATTTTTTAGATAATTCCTATAAAAAATATCAACATTAATAAAAATTATAATTTTATTTTTTTATATTATAAAGATACTATAAAATATGAAATTACCTCATAAAATGTATCTCTATTAATATCGATAAATATCTTCAACTTCTCATGAGAAGTGCCTTTAGGAATTTCCACATACATTTGTCGTGAACTCATATATGTGTCATTAAACTCATGTTATAATGTCCGTTTAAAATATCTACATTTATTACCTAATTTTTTTATAGTCCATAGGCATGGAACAAAGTCAGGGACATCAAAATGAAAAAACATCTAGAAATGAAAAACATAGAAAATTTATAAGTATATTAATAATTTTACTCATGTATTTTAATTTAGTTATCAATTAATATTAAATTAATATTACCTTTACTTGATTATCAAAGACCTCATTTTTCCAAGTTGTGAGAATATGCCTCTAATATTTATAATTAATGGGAAAACTCATTGTCTCATAAGAAATATTCCTAAGAATCTATTCATAGATTCTAGTAGCATCACCAGTAGGCACACAGAATGTTGAGTGGATCCTTATCATTCTCATTTTGTTTTGATAATTACATCACCCTCTTTTATTTATTTTTACCTTGATTTATTCATCTATTAAATCTACTTGTATCTATTAATTATTTTTATATATGTTATTAAATGTTATTAATTTTGTATATTTGTTATTATATTATTCTATGATGATTCTAGAACTTCTAAAATTTTATATTTGAATAATGTTGGTTATAATAGATTCTTTCAGGTGAAAGGAATCCTAAAAATTAGAAATGTTGAAATCCATTTTTACTATCTCTCTATATATTGAATATATATGGAGTTATAGTACTTAGAATTTCATAAATAAAATTTTGTTATAAATATAAGGAGATTATATAGGATTCCTTCAACTACACTAATGGTATAATCAGTCATTTGATATTCGTATTTTTTTTATAAAGTTGATACAACTCTTTAATCATACAACGGATTTTCAAATTATAGTTTCTTTAGTTATTTATTTATATATCAAGATACGATTATCATAATTTCATGAAACTTATTTGGATGGATAGAAAATAAAAATTTATACATTTAATACAGATACAAAAAAGTCTGATAATATTGTTTGGATGCTCTAAAAAATCACTTAAGTTCTATAATTTTTTTGTAGCCCTATAGGTTTCTAGATTATGAGTGATTCTATTTTTCAATGATAACTCAAGATAAAGACCTAAAAACTATATACCTATTATTATTTTATAAATATTATAAGTTTATCTAAATTTAATTCATTAATGAAAAAGTATGAATCGGGCATTTGGATACTCTAAAAAAAGACTGAAGTCTCTGCATCATTTTTATAATTCTGCAGATTTTAGAATATGAGTGATATTATGTTTTGATCATATATCAAGATAAAAAAAATTTATTTAATTTTTCCTTGATCCATCAGAAATATATGGAAATTATATAAATATAACTCAACTGGAATAAACTTAGAATCCACTATTTAGAAGGATTAAAAATTGACTAAAATTTTTAATGTTAAGCTTCCAGGTTGTTGAGTGAGTTTTTTAAAAAGTAATTATCTTATATGGATGTTTAAATTATCTTAATATAATATTAATATTACTAGAATAGTAGAATTATATTAATGGAACCATATAATTATCTTACTCAAACAGTGGACTAATAAATATCTTACAAATCTTGAGGATAATTATATTACTTGGAAGATAAACATCTTACTCAAATAGAATTGTCCTATGTATGAATTATCTTATCAATATTGGGTAAGAAGAAATATATTACATACCTAGATAATTATCTTATTTTTTAAATATCTTATGAAAATTCTCTTTAAAAATATCTTATGTGAATTAGTAGATCAACTCTTTATCTCAAAACTTCTTAGCACCACAACTTGAAAAATGAAACCTAGAGAAATGCGAACTAAAATTTTTGAATGTAAAATAAAAATAGAGTGTTACAGAATGAAACTCAGAAGTGCATCATATTAATTTTACATGATATTCTATAGAAACTTAAACAGCATGAAATTTGTGATATCAGTTGAATTTTAAATGGGTTTTATGACTTGAAAATATTAGTATCACTGGAAGAAATTTTATAGAACTTTATCTGCAGCTTTCAGATTTAAATTTTATGCAATCATATATTGTTTATTCTATATGATTGAGAAGTTTTATATTGATTGATAAATTATTACACATCAATAATAAGTGATTTTCAACTTATAAAGAAAGTCTTTGTTATGTATTTGAAAGTAAAATATTTTTTAAGGAGGTGTTTACCATTGTAGCATTATAGAAAAAGGTGTAGTGCTTTATTATCATCAATATTGAGATATTTGAACTTTGATAAATCTAGAAGTATATTTCAAGATAACAAAGATGATCCAATGGTTCATGATATACCAATTCTTGTGAAGAATATTAAGGATAGCTTTGGTTTGACACATTTTCTAAATATAGAATATTTATTCATGATAGATATTTGATAAAATAAAATTAAAAATATGGAAAGAGATAAAAGGATGTAATGGATATAATTTTCTCTATATATATTTTTTGGGCTTCTCAAAGAAAAGTGAAGAGAGTCTTACATGTGAAGGAAAATAAAAAGAGAAGTTTTACATCATTTTGATCTTCAAATATACTGCACAATTATTTTGAAGAAAGAATTGAAATACTCTATATATATACTATTCTCTCACTGTGAAAAGAAAAAAGGAGATAGACCATGCCAAAGAAGAATAATATTATTTATGATTTTATTAGAAGGAGGAATCTTATATTATTCATGAAGATATTTTGGTTGTTGTTGTTTGTTTTTTTAAGATCCTTATCATCAATCAGTTACAGAGGCAATTATGTGCTGAAGATGTATCAACCTTCTACATATCATCTATTTTATATAATTGTAGACTTCTTATACTCATTCATTTTTAAGTGACAAATTATTGTACTAGGCTATTGAGGTTTCTAGTAAATGAACCTAAAGGCCTTGTAAAAGCCTTGTAACAAGTGACGGTTCCTTATACTCAAGTCGTGAAGTCCCCAGGAAAAGGACTAGTTATATTAAAATCAGAAATCTTGTGGAGTAGAGTGTTGGTAGAGTGGAATAGGGGGTTTTTGTACCCTGAACCACTATAAAGCATTGTGTTCTCGTCTCTTTATTTTCTTATATTCCCATTTCATTACTCACTTAAATAAAGAGGATAGAATCAACATTGATTTAGGAGGGAATTTTAAATTGGGAAATATTATTAAAGGGACTCAATTCACCCCCCCCCCCCTCTTGAGTCTTCATCTACTCACCTTGAGACAACACCAAACTCATAAAACAGAAAGATAATATTGAATTATTTAAGGTCTCATAAATCTGACATGTTCATATTTATATCCCTTTTATTTTTATCTTTATCTATTTGAAAAATGCAGTAAACAATTAATAAAATATATAGTTTTTTATATAATAATATATATACCAATAAGTTAACTTTATAATATCACCTGGATAGAGGGGTGACAAACTGCTCTATTTCTAAAGGTGCATCAGATATTAGGCTACCAGGTGGGATACCAACAACATCTGGGAAAACTATTGGCTTTTTAGAATTCTTTGGTATAACAAAATCACTAGGATCCACTAAAAGTGTTGCTATTGGTGGTGTGATCCAAGATTTTGATCGGCTAGGATATTAAAAAATTCTCATCATTCCTGTAATCCAAATAGTTCAGATATATATTAAATGTATAAAAAATGAAAAAAGTAATAGTTTTTTACAAAAAAAAAAGAAAAAATATAATAATGAATATATGAACGAAACACTTATAAATGATAAGTTTTAATATAGTTCCATTACCAATATATATATTCAATTATCATTATCTTTATTGTCTTCATTTTTATCAACCTCCACTATGATTAGTGCTTCATTTTTAACCTCTCTTTCAAGTTTTATTTTTTAATATTATCAGGAAAAATTTATTCAATGTTTTGTGGTTGATGAGGTTCATTTTCACAAAGTGCCAATTGATCTTAATCACTCATATCATACAAGCCTCTCTAATTTAAGTGTAAAGAAACAATCCAATCTTCATGTATTTCATCATCCACATAATAAACCATATTTTTTGTAAATCCAAGATAAATGGATCATGATTTGCAAGCTCACCAGTATGAATCAAGTGAGAGAAGTTAACAAAAGTAAAATTTAATGAATCTTTCATTGTACCCCTATCAATGTTGACCCACTTGAATTTGAATAATACAAATAAAAATTGACCATGATAGTTTAATTTAGTTATATCAATTAGTTTTCTATAGTATCCCATCTCTTCTAGTGTAAATACACCACTATTTTTAGTTTTCAAATCTTCTTCATGATAAATTGTAAAAAACTTGAATCCATAAATATTATAAGCATTGAATATCTTAGCCTTCCTTAGAGGTACTGTAACATCCCCAAATGATAAAGGGTTAAATGACTAAATGATATGACTCATGTCAACAAGGTGCACCTTTCTTTTCGGGATCCTACCTGATTAGAACTCCATAGTTAAGCGTGCTTGGCCTGGAGTAGTGATCAGGATGGGTGACCTTCTGGGAAGTTTCCCAAGGTGTGTGTGAGTGAGGACAAAGCACACTGGAAAGGACATGTGTTGGCCTATGGGGACTATCATTAGTCAGATGACCCGTTCAGGCTTGTGGGTGGACCCTAGGGTGGGCCCCACGTGTCTGCGGGGCAACAGGTGGTACCTGGTGGGCAGGACCCGACGGCCATGTTAAGGCGGGGTGGCTGTGCAGTCACGTGGGACCCGGTTGTCACATTTGGTATCAGAGGAGGAACCCAGCCTTAAGTGCATGGTGCACTGCCTGGGTTGAGTTGTAGGGCCCACAACGAGGGCGTTGTGCTCTAAAGGGGGGGTGATTGTAACATCCCCAAATGATAAAGGGTTAAATGACTAAATGATATGACTCATGTCAACAAGGTGCACCTTTCTTTTCGGAAGTCTACCTGATTAGAACTCCATAGTTAAGCGTGCTTGGCCTGGAGTAGTCACGTGGCTGTGCAGTCACGTGGGACCCGGTTGTCACATTTGGTATCAGAGGAGGAACCCAGCCTTAAGTGCGCGGTGCACTGCCTGGGTTGAGTTGTAGGGCCCACAACGAGGGCGTTGTGCTCTAAAGGGGGGGGTGATTGTAACATCCCCAAATGATAAAGGGTTAAATGACTAAATGATATGACTCATGTCAACAAGGTGCACCTTTCTTTTCGGGAGTCTACCTGATTAGAACTCCATAGTTAAGCGTTGTGCTCTAAAGGGGGGGGTGATTGTAACATCCCCAAATGATAAAGGGTTAAATGACTAAATGATATGACTCATGTCAACAAGGTGCACCTTTCTTTTCGGGAGTCTACCTGATTAGAACTCCATAGTTAAGCGTGCTTGGCCTGGAGTAGTCACGTGGCTGTGCAGTCACGTGGGACCCGGTTGTCACATTTGGTATCAGAGGAGGAACCCAGCCTTAAGTGCGCGGTGCACTGCCTGGGTTGAGTTATAGGGCCCACAACGAGGGCGTTGTGCTCTAAAGGGGGGGGGGTGATTGTAACATCCCCAAATGATAAAGGGTTAAATGACTAAATGATATGACTCATGTCAACAAGGTGCACCTTTCTTTTCGGGAGTCTACCTGATTAGAACTCCATAGTTAAGCGTGCTTGGCCTGGAGTAGTGATCAGGATGGGTGACCTTCTGGGAAGTTTCCCAGCGTGTGTGTGAGTGAGGACAAAGCACACTGGAAAGGACATGTGTTGGCCTGTGGGGACTATCATTAGTCATATGACCCGTTCAGGCTTGTGGGTGGACCCTGGGGTGGGCCCCACGTGTCTGCGGGGCAACAGGTGGTACCTGGTGGGCAGGACCCGACGGCCATGTTAAGGCGAGGTGGTTGTGTAGTCACTGGGACCTGATTGTCACAGGTACTCAATCCAAAAACTTAAAATCATTTTTCATTTCAACTCGATTCTCAACATTCATTATCTGGAATACTTGGCACACCCTTCATATAGTTATTTCTATCTATCTTCAACTAATTCATAAAACCCGTTTTTTTGTCACTGAAGTTCTGAGCAAGATTAACCTGCTCATGATCAACTAAAGGTTCTATTGATCTATTAAAATTTTGTACATTGTATCCTAAAAATCCAAATAAATCATTTATCAAGTTTCAAACTAAATTTCCCTCCATCAGGTCACTTTGTGTTTTTTTGATAGGATAGTCGTTGTTTTGACTTTCCATAACATTCGATTCACCATGCCAAATCCAACATACTTATCAAGCTGGAAACTATTTCAATATCAAATTCCCATATAATTCATTTCTATTCAATAATTGTGATCTAAACTCTTTATTTTATTCTATTATCACTACATTACTTTATTAAAGAAAGATAACATAATCAACATTTATTTAAGAGGGGAGTTTAAATCAGACAATATTTTTAAAGGGAATCAATTCCCCCCCCCCCTCTTGATTCTTCGTCTACTCACCTTGGAAAAAAATCAAACTCATAAAATGGAATGATAATATTAAAGTATTTTAGGTATCATACATATTTCATGTTCATATTTATATACCTTTTATTGTTATATTTATCTATTTGAACAATGAAATAAATAATTAATAAAATATATAGTTTTTTATATAATAACATGCATACCAGTAATGCTAACTCACTAATATCCCCTATATAAAGGGGTAACCAAATACTCTGTTGTTTAAGGTGCATCAAATAGTGGGATACAAGGTGGGATACCAACAACATCTAGGGAAACTATTGGCTCACTAGAACTATCCGGTACAATGGAATCACTCGGGTCCACTAAAAATGACGGTAGTGGTGGTGTGCTCCAATATTTTTATCAGATGGGATCTTGAGAAAAATTCTAATAATTCCTTCAATACAAATGTTTTAGATATATTAAATTTATAAAAAATTAAAAATTAAAAGTTTTTTACAAAAAAAAAGAAAAAATTGAATAATGTATATATGAATGAAACACTTATAAATGAGAAATTGTAATATAGCTTAACTACCAATTTATACATTCAATTATATCCATATTAATTGTATTTATTGTTATCAACCTTCATTATTATTATTGTTTCATTTTCAACCTCTCTTGAAAGTTCTATTTTTCAATATTGTTAGGAAAAAATTTCCAATGTTTTGTGGTTGATGAGGTTCACTGTCACAAAGTACCAATTTATCTTCATTAATCATATTATGCAATTATATCTACTTTAAGTGTATATAAACACTCCAATATTCATGTATTTCATCATCCATATAATAAATCATCTTCTTTTATACATCCTAGATAAGTGGATCATGCTTTTCATGCTCACCAGTATGGATCAAGTGAGAGAAGTTGACAGAATTAAAATATAATGAATATTTCATTATACCCCTATCAAGGTTGAATCACTTAAATTTGAATAATACAACTTAAAAGTGAACATTATAGTTTAATTAAAATATATCAATCAGATTTTCATAGTATCCCACCTCTTCTTGTGTAAATACACCACTATTTTTTAGTTTTCAAATCATTTTCATGATAAATTGTACAAAACTTGAAGCCATGAATATCATAGGCATTGAATCTATTTTCCTTACTTAGAGGTGCTCAAGCCAAAAACATCAAATATTTTGATATTTCATCTTGATTATCAATATTAATTAACTATAATACATAGAACACCCTTCATACAGTTCTTATTATCCATCTTCAACTAATTCATAAAACTCATTTTTTGTCACTGAAGTTATGAGCAAGATTAACCAAATCATGATCAGCTGAAGGTTTTTTTGATCTATTAAAATCTTGTGCATTGTATCCTGCAAATCCAAATGCATCATTTATTATGTTTCAAACTTTATTTTACTCCAATGGTTCACTTTTTGTTTTGTTGATAGGATATTAATTGTTTTGACTTTCCATAACATTTGATTCACCAGGACAAATCAAACATACATATCATGCTAGAAACTATTTCAATATCAAATTCCCATATAATTCGTTTTTATTTAATCATCGTTCTATAATCTCTTTATTTTCTAATATTATAGTTGCATTACTTTCTTAAAGAAAGAGAACATAGTCAACATTTATTTAAGAGGGAAGTTTAAATCAGGAAATATTTTTAAAGGGACTCATCCCCCCCCCCCTCTTGAGTCTTTGTCTACTCACCTTGGGACAACACCAAACTCATCTAATGGAATGATAATAATGAAGTCTTTTAGGTCTCGTACATCTTCTGTGTTTATATTTATATCTATTATATTGTTATCTTTATCTATTTGAAAAAATATCATAAAAATTTAATAAAATATATAGTTTTTTATACAATATCATGAATTTCAGAAATGGTAACTTGCTAATATCCCCTGCATAGAGGGGTGACTAAATGATCCATTATTGAATGTGAATCAAATACTGGGCTACTAGGTGGGATACCAACAACATTTGGGGAAACTACTAGATTTCTATAAGTATCTGGTACAGCAGAATCACTCTGATCCACTAAAAGTGATGGTATTGGTGGGGTGATCTGAGATGTTGATCGGGTAGGATCTCAAAAAAATATCATCATTCCTATAATTCAAATTGTTTGAATATATTAAATCTATAAAAAATGAAAAAGTAAAAGCTTTTTACAAAAAAAAAGAAAAAAAGGAATAATATATAAATGTATGAAACACTTATAAATGAGAAATTTTAATATAGTTTCATTTCCAATTTATAAATTTAATTATATCCATATTAATTTTGTTTATTGTTATCAACCTCCATTTCAATTAGTGCTTCATTTTCACCCTCTCTTTCAAGTTTTATTTTTCAATATTGTTAGGAAAAAATTGTTTAATGTTTTGTGGTTGATGAGGTTCACTGTCACAAAGTATCAATTGTTCTTCATCACTCATATTATACAAGTATCTCTACTTTAAGTGTAAAACAAGAATCCATTATTCATGAATTTCATCATCTACATATTAAACCATCTTCTCTTGTGAAGCCAATATAAATGGATCATGCTCTGTATGCTCATCGATATGGATCAAGCAAGAGAAATTGATATAAGTAAAATGTAATGAATATTTCATTATACCCCTATCAATATTGAATCACTTGTATTTGAATAATACAACTTAAAATTGAAGAATATGGTTTAATTTGATTATATAAATCTAATTTCCATAGTATCCCACCTCTGTTATTGTAAATACACAACTATTTTTTGTTTTCAAATATTCTTCATGATAAATTGTACAAAACTTAAATCCATGAATATTATAGGAATTGAGTCTCTTATCCTTCCTTAGAGGTCATTGATCCAAAAACTTCAAATAATTTGATATTTCAGCTCAATTCTCAATATTCATTATCTAGAATACTTGGAACACCCTTAATAAAGTTCTTGTTGTCCATATTCAACTAATTCATAAAACTCATTTTTTGACACTGAAGTTCTGAGTAATACTAACCTTGCAAGATCCCATATTTTTCTAGGTATGCTCCTTTTTGAGTTTTTTTCTAAGCCTTGGTAGTAGAGACTTGTTCAAAGACGGAGATCCTTTTTGTGTAAAATGGATTAAAGTTCATGGATGTTTATTTTTTTGATTAAACGCAGGCTTGGGTTGTGAGGAAACTTGAGAAAACCATATAGGATCCTCTCAGGGATATTTTTAGGGTTTCTGTTTGAATTAATGTAGTTTAGGTATAAATGGTTTGAGTTTTATCATGGGTTCTTGGTAAGTTGAGAATCTTTAAAGGGGTTTGGGTTTTATAAGGAAACTGGGATGAAAAAATGTCTGCAGAATAGTTACACACCATGTAACTATATTACACACTGTGTAATGTTCAATCAGAATAAATAAAAAGTCTGAGGTAATGGGTTTTTTGGAATATCCCTCTAAAAGGAAATATATGTCATGTAACTAAATTACATATCTTTTAATTTCCATAGTGGGTTTTTAAAACAGTGTTGTGTGTTTTATTTTTATTTCTAACTCACATGCATCTTCTTCCTCTCAACCTAGAGTGACCTTCCAAGAAATTTTGGAAGCCTTACCTCCCTTTTAAATGTCCCAATCATGCATCTGATACCTAGTAAGTTGTTTTGATTCAGTTTTCCTCTTCTCTTACATCACTATATGATTTGTGCAGTGTAATCTCTTGACCGTGCATGTTTTTGGTTTTGATCTTGATCAGTTATGATCTATAAACATTTTTGTGATCATCCTCACCATTGTTCTTATTGGAAAATCCTATTAGAAGCATTGGTTTATCATCAATTAAAGGTGGTGGGTATAAAATTTAACCCAATGGTTTGATTTTTTTCAAGTATGTGCAATATGTAAATTGTGTCATCATATCATATACTAAATAAATTAAATTATGAATTGGATTATTTCATTAGATTCCCTTTGGATCCAATTGGTTATTGACCTGTATTATGGCTACCGTTCGGGTGAGCAAACCGTTGATTATAAAGGATTTGTTAAAAGTCTTAAAGTGTGTTTAGAATGACATGGGATATGGGTGTTTTCTTAATATAAATTAACCTTGTCTTGGATTGATTATTGAAGTGACTGACATGTTATTGGTTTGACCAAGTGATAAATGAAATGTGAAATTGAAAGATAAATGTTAATTTTCATATTTAACCATTAAGCCTTATGATGTGATATTATGATATCTTTACTATTTTGACATGTTTTGTAATTTCTATGTTATAATGCTTATATATCGGTATTTTCCCTGATTAAATGCTAAAATTCTTATATAGTAGGTTTAACCTAGTTTTGTGTGATTTATACCATGGTTATATGGTTATGGTTTTTTTGGCATGGTTGTGAGATATGCTCGGAGACATCTCACCATGGCGCCAAGGTAGGTTGTGTTTTACCACGGTTATATGGTTATGGTTTTCTTGTCATGGTTGTGAGATATACTTGGAGATATTCTATCATAGTTTCAAAGTAGGTTGATGTGGTATTAATTTAATTAATTAATTAATCAATACACCTGTTTATTGCATTATTGCATACACTTATTATCAGACTGGTTATGTTTAGACATGGTGGTGTCAACCTAATAAGTTATACTCACACCCTATTCGGGTCTCCATTTGGTACCCGAGTAGATTATATAGATACAGGTTTGGACAAGGTCAAGGGATCTTGTTATTGAGTGTACTTCTTGTTGTATGGACTGGAGTTTAAAGATGGGACTGACAAGAGGTTTGAAACTGGGGATTTTTTAGTCTTTTATTGAGTCTTCTATTCTTTTATTTGGTATTACTCTATTATGAAATCTAGTTACATTCCATCACATCATTACATTATTCCTTTATTATTTATTGGTTTATCTAGTTGGCTTTTATTGTTGGGTTTTCGTAGTGTGGTATTATTACCAATATTTCCACTACTCTAATATTTATTTATTTTTACTTGATTATTAAGATATGTTGTAACTCTTTAAATAGGGGTTATATTCTCCCCACTATACATATCACACCCTCATTTTTAGTTGTTATTCATTGGCATATGGGGAGGTGCACTTGAGGTCTCATAACTAACCCCTTTTTGGCCACATTAGAGAGTACTGGATTGGGGAAAATTGCAAAGTGGTATCAAATGAGGTTTCTTTTCTATTCCTTTACTATTTGGAAAAGGTATAAAGGAGACTAGGATGTTTTAGAACTTGGTAATAAGGTTGTGCATGGGAGTATCTAACCCATGTACAAGGGTAAATTTGAGTGCCTAGGGGTGGATTGATTTTATTATTGTTTTCTTGTTACAGTTCATGCTATTTTACCCAGAGTGATTCACATGTTGGGTGAGGATATTACTTTATGATGTTATTAGTTCTTGAGATTTATACTCATGGCCTGATATGGAAAGGTATGAGTATGTATGCATCATAATATGCACATAGGTATATATTTACATGTATCGTTCATGATAGGGACATATTTACAGCATGTGATATATACTTTCTTGTTGAATTGTGATTTGATACACTTGTTATATCGGATAAATGAAATATATAAATTGATATGTCATGATAAAACACTTGTAATCCATGTTTAGAGAGACCAATAGTAGTGGTTCTTTGTTATTTCCATCTATTGAGGTTGATATTGCTTTATCTAGTGTTTAAAGAAGTGTGTTTGTATTGTAGAGAAAATACATCCTCATCATCTTAGATTTAATCATCATGAGAGTGGAAATTAGCATGATCTTAACATGGCTAAATAGGAGCATCATGTAATTCTTGAAGATCATATGGATGTTCATCTTTGTGGCAGATTCATGTGGATCATGAGATCTATGGAAAGATAGACCATTTGCACCGTGTCTTCAATTTCTATGCAGAAGAGAGAGTTCCAGTTGTAGCATCCACCAACGTTTACTAGGGAGTGAGGCCCCCAAGTGGTCGAGTTCTATATTAAGTCTTTTTAGACAATATTTAAGCATATTAAGACACATGCATATAAGTGGGTGAATCTTTCTACATATATGATTCATGGACCAGCCAATCATTGGTGGGAAATTATAGAGTAAGGAGGTAAGCAAGAGGAGTTAACCTTGATATGAATCTCTTGATCCATTTCTATACTGAGATGTTGAGGGATGAGAATGATTATAAGTTCATGCACCTAACACAAGAGGTAATGTTAATGAAAGACTACGCTGAACATTTCACCCACCTGCATTTCTTTACGCCATCTTTGGAAGATGGTGAGATATCCAGGGTGATAAATTTTTAGCATATACTTAACTATGATATCAAGTCAAAGGTGAATGTGTTTCATCTGATAAGTTTTATAGACATGATGAATTAGGAACTCATTACAGAAGTGAATCTGAAAGAGGTCCTAAGAAATGGTCAAGCTATTTTAGCAGGGTGAACTGGGAGCTCTTCTTCAGGTAGAGAGAATTGCGGTTATGATAGTTTTCTCTAAGGAAGTAGTGGGAAGAGAAGTTAGGGAAGTGTACATCCATCTCAAGATTGTGTTATATTGTAGTGCTATCAGTGTGGAAAGATTTTCCACAAACAGCCTCAATTTATATACCCCACTATGGAGTGTTTCTCTTTTGGAAGGATGGTCCACCTATAGAGGTTTTGTAGGGGCATATAGCAGTAGACTAATGGAAGGGGAACAGGATAGTTAATGGATTCTGTGAAGGACTCAGCTAATCCTCAGTAGGTAGGAATCTAAAGTTCCATATAATGTTCTGGTCAAGGTAGGGGATGAGGTACCCTAGTACAGTAATTGATTCACGCTCAAATTTACCCAAGAGATGAAGGTGGAACGGTCCTTGTAGTTTAGCTTGGTTTGTCGAATCCTCAGAGACCTAAGAAGAAACCTATAGACACGTACATTATATGGACTATTTTTGGCTATGATGTGGCCAACTTGGGTTGATTTTATATGGGTTTAAAGGATAACTAACAGATTTAAGTGAATTAAATTTAAAAGAATGAGTTGATCCTAGTTTATCGCTCGGGGTGGATTGGATGAAATTCTTTTTCAAATATTTCAATTTCTTATATTTGAGATGGGTTCATTTAAGAAGATCAAACAACATCCTCACTTACTGGTTTAATACCTACACACTTTAAAACTAATCACCTACACACTTTAAGGATCAATGTTTTGAGTACTTTAAGGTAAAGGTTCGTATTAGCACTTGAAGTGTGTGGCCTTAAATTCAACAAGGACGATGGAGTTTAAAAATCATCAAATAAAAATCTCAATTAAAAGAAGTTTTTAGACATTAATGGGGTGATAAATAACATATAATCCAACCCCTTGATACTCCCTTGGATCAACCCACAATTTGGTTAGCCCTTTATTGATTCTATGGTTTCAATGGAAGTGGGAAGTACACTCATGAGGGAGGAATTGAAGAAGTAAAGAAAACAATTAAAAGAAAATGATCACTTCACTATTGTGTGAATAATTTCACAATGTTTGGTGTGAATAAATTCACACCTTGATGAAATAGTATCAAATTGATATGGAGAAGAACATAATAATAGTAGAATAAGAACTTTTATTAAGAAACTAGGATGAGTTAAAACAACTTACATGTGAAGGAAGAACGTTACAAAGACAAATTGGCAGCATAACATTAAGATGAAAAAAAAGATCAAAAATGAAAAATTTCCTCCACAAAAACTACCTTAAATAGGAATTTTGGGAGCCTTGGGTCGAGCCTCCAATAGTACAAAGCATCCCACTTGATTATGGTAGGCCTAGGGTGGTGGAAATTTTGTGGAACTTGGACTTTTCCACACTTGACTCGAGGTGGCATCCAGCTTTTATCCACAGAACAGAAGCACGTATAAGACCTTCTATATGGTAGAATTGGAGTGGTACATATAATACACACAAAAATATACAGATTTCCCCTAACCGTTTGTAAAGTTTCAGCCCAAAATAGTTTATGGTTAACGATATATGTGTAAATGGTGGACTGTTTTTTTGGGCCATAGAATCTGGCCCAGAATTTTATCTTCAACTTGGGCCACTTAAATAACCACAATGGAGGCCGAATTAGCACTTGATCCTGAAGAATTATTTGTTCCTATATATTTATTCTAGAATAAAAATAAATTTGGGCCTCATTGGGTTTGTAATGTGGGTCTCAAATTCTCATCAGTGGGCTGGTGTCGAATTTGCCTTCTCTGTAATTGCTTCCATTCATCTCCAAATATCTCCATCATCCTTTATGAATCCTCCATTTATACCTGAATGAAAAATGTTTATATTTAAGTGTAGATATAGTTCCCAAAATATAAAATTAAAATATTTATAAATACAATCCTTAAAATCATATTAATCATTGGGCCTAAATTGGTGTACATTAGCCATGAAATTCACAAATGATAAGAATGGATGTTCAAAATTAAAATCCACTAACTCAGGCCCATAAGATCAAAAATGAACATTTAATACCATTAAAATGTAATTAAAATATTTATTTTTATTGTCTAATCACTCCCCCCAACTTAATATTTGCTAGTCCCGAGAAAAATGTATCTCAACAATATGAAATTTGAATTCCCTTTTCCAAAAACATTTTAATACACAATGATCACCAAAACCCTTATACCAAAAAATCATGAAACCCATTAAAATATTTTAATAAAAGATAGTTTCATAAGTAGATCCCAATCCCAAACCCATTCCTTTGTTCAAATTCATTTCCATATTTCATCCAATGTCAATTAAGTTTGAGGATGTGTTGTGCATCACAATAGACATAGGGGTTCATCTTTATTCAATGGGGGAAATGACGGAAGTGCTAGGCGGAATCACATTTCAATATTAAGATGAGTATTCATTTTTTTATTGTATTATTTTTTTAGTTTTTTTTTTTTTTGCAATTTTGCCGTGGTAATTGAAATTGCACTCAAAAGAGTCAACCCCTGTAGCGAGACTTTGCCGATGACACCCAGGCTCAAAGACCTTAGGGAACCAAGTGAATCCTACATACTTAGGCATCATCTCAAGTTAACTCAGTCAAAAACAAATTAAAATTACAAAAAATAGAGATAAAATTACTAACTCTGGGCTAGAAATCTATGGAGTCATGATCCCCAAGTGTCGAAAGCCACACATTAGGTCATTTCATTTATTTACGTGCAAATTTATTGTTTTTTTTAAATTTTTTTTATTGAATACTCGTATTAAAACTAAAATGATCACCAAACATATGCTATTTATTTAGTGGACCCCATGAACTCAAACTAATACCCCACTATCCAAAGGATGTGCATTGTGAACTCTTTTTTTTATTTGGATGAAAATATAAATGATGAAATATCACATTGGACAACCACACTTTACAAAATCTATGCTCATGAAATTATACAAGGATTCAAATTAGAATCGGGACATGCTAAATTATTTGATATTCAGTTTCAAAGTGTGCAATGTGTATTACCATGTTCAAAGTTAAAAGAATTTTTCCTTCCATTTACACAAAAAAAATTCAAATCATTCATTTTTTTTTACAAAAAAGCATTTTTTATTTTATCTCCCCCCCCCCAAATTAAATAACACTGCCCCCAGTGTTTGAAGAAATGAAAATTTAGAAGGAGTAGAGGAAAATAAGGGAAGTTAAAAAAGGAAATTGAAAATATGAGGATCATGGAATGAAGTCACCTGGTGGTTGAAGTTGAAGTTCTTGCTGCTCCAATTTAGTCCCTTGACTTCGATGTCACTCTGAGAATTTCATAGTGGAGAAAAAAACTATATATATATATATATATATAAAAGAAAGTAAAATATAAGTATATATATATATATAAATTATAGAATAATGAAGTACAACAAATCATAGGTCAGTGGAAAGTGCACGCCCCTGTCTCCCTTAGGCCCCGGGTTCGAATCCCCACGGCTTCACCGGTTGTGACAGGGTTTGACCCACGACCCACAACGTGTCCCTTTTCATTATTATTATTATTATTATTATTATATTATTATTTATTTTTTTTTATTTTTTTTTTAACCTAAAAACACATAAAAATAAAAAGAACTGATGATACATTGTTTTCTTTTTAAATTTCTGGGTAAGGTATCACTCAAGGATCGCACCACGTGATACGGATGAATATGGTGCTCCCCTTTTGTACCCATCCATACTCTTAATAAAAGAATAGTTCAACAGTATATTTTTTTTAAAATATCAAAATGATTAATAAAAAAATTGATTCCAAGAAGATTTAAAACATGAAAACCATGGGTTTCCTCCCATGCAGCGCTTTGTTTAATGTTGCTAGCTTGACTTAGACCTTTAATTATTTAAGTATTTTCCTCATCTAAGGTTGGTTCAGACAAGTTTTCATCAACTTCATTTTTTTGGAATGGTTCAATGAATGGTTTGACTTTATGACCATTAACTTTAAAGGTTTGACCATTAGTGGGATCTTGAATTTCTACAGCCCCATGGGGGTACACCTTATGCACTATGTATAGACATGACCATCTAGAACTCAACTTTCTCTAGTGTAAATGAAGTTTAGAACTATACAAAAGAATAGGTTTTCCTGGTAAAATTTGTTTGGTTTTAATATTTTGAGATTAGTAGGTTTGTACTTTAGCTTTATTAATCCTTGAATTTTCATAAGCCTCAATCCTAAGTTCCTCAAGTTCATTGAGATCTAATTTTCTTTTTTTTCGGCCAATAAGAGGTCATAATTCATTTTCTTAATTTCCCAAAAAGTATTATGTTCAATCTCCACTAGAAAATGGCATGATTTACTATAAACCAACCTATATGGGGACATTCCTAAAATGGTTTTATATGCGGTTCGATAGGCCCAAAGAACATCCAAGATTTTCTCGGACCAATCATTCCTAGAAGGATTGACAGTTTTTTCAAGAATATTCTTAATCTCCCTATTTGCTAACCCAACTTGACCATTGATTTGAGGATGGTACGCAGTGGAAACTTTATGAGAAATCTCATACTTAGACATGAGTTAATAGAATGGACGGTTGCAGAAATGGGTTCCTCGATCACTGATTATAGCCCTAGGAATTCCAAATCTAGAGAAGATGTTCTCTTTTAGGAATATAATCATAGTTTTATGATCATTGGATTTTGTGGGAATGGCCTCAATCCATTTTGAGACATAATAAATAGCTAGGATAATGTAAATATATCCCCTAGATTTTGGGAAGGGACCCATTAAATCAATTCTCCAACAGTCAAAGATTTCAACCACTAAGAAGGGAGTGAGTGGAATTTGATTCCTTTTTGTGATGGACCCTACTTGTTGACGCCTAATACAGCTTTGAAAAAATGTATAGGAGTCCCTTGAGAGGGTGGTCTAGAAGAGACCACACTGAAGAATCTTAGCAGAAGTTTTCTTAGAGGAAAAGTGACCTCCACATGCCTCACTATGAAAGAATTTAAGGATGGACTCTTGTTTAAATTCTGGGACACACCTCCTAATGAATAGGTCAGGGAAAAACTTATAGAGGTATGGATTATCAAAAACATAGTGTCTAACATCAGAAATGAATTTCCTTTGAGCTTGAGTCCCTAAGAATTTTGGAATTACTCCTATAACTAAGAAATTGGCTATGTCAGCATACCAAGGGCGGTCACTCACATAGTATAGGTGTTCATCAGGAAATGAATCAGACACAGAAAAGTGATTTGAGTTATCTTTGAATTCCATCCTAGAGAGGTGATCAGCTATAACATTTTCAACGCCCTTTTTATCCTCGATTGTGAGGTCAAATTCTTGTAGGATAAAGACCCAACTAATCAGTCTAGACTTAGCATCTTGTTTTTGGAAGAGGTATTTTAGTACAGAATGGTCAGTGAACACAGTGATGGGGGATCCTAAGAGGTAGGACCTAAACTTCTCTAAGGCAAACACAATATAAAGTAACTCCTTTTCAGTAGTGGTGTAGTTGATTTGGGCATCATTTAAGTATTTTCTTTCATAAGAAACGACATAAGGAGTTTTATCAAAATGTTTTCCTAACATAGCTCCTACAGAAAATTCACTGGCATCACACATAAGTTTGAAAGGAAGGATCCAATTTGGAGATTTCATAATGGGAGGAGAGGTGAGAGAGGATTTGGGGGTTGAGAATGAACCCTCACATCTTTCTGTCCAAAAAAAAGGAGCATCCTTTACTAGGAGAGCACAAAGGGGATGGGAGATTGAACTAAATTCCTTGATGAATCTTCTATAGAAATCAGCATGTCCTAATAAAGACCTCACTTCCTTGACAGTTTTGGGTGATGGAAGGTGAAAAATGATGTCAACCTTGGATTTATCAACTTCAATCCCCCTACCTGAGACCAGATGTCCTATAATTAGTCCCTATTTAACCATGAAATGGAATATTTTCTAGTTTAGGACAAGATTCTTTTCTTCACATCTTTACAAGACTCTCTCCACATTCTATAGACATCCCTCAAATGTATCCCCAAACATAGAGAATTCATCCATGAAGACCTCTAGAAAATCCCCTACCATGTCTGATATAATTCCCATCAAGCACCATTGGAAGGTTCCAGGGGCATTCCATAAACCAAAGGGCATGCATTTGAAGGAAAATGTGCCGAATGGACAGGTGAATGTAGTCTTACCTTGATCCTCTTGGGATACCTCAATCTGATTATACCCCAAGTACCCATCTAAGAAACAGTATAAGGAATGACCTG
Organism: Viscum album; assembly: GCA_963277665.1. NCBI lineage: Eukaryota > Viridiplantae > Streptophyta > Magnoliopsida > Santalales > Viscaceae > Viscum > Viscum album. The sequence continues at coordinate 39,835,152 of OY728138.1, forward strand.
CCACTCTCTCAAGGACTTGTTCAATGAATGGTAAGGGTAAATGGTCCTTCTTGGTGAATGATTTTAGCTTCCTATAGTCAATGCAGACCCTCCATCCACTACTCACCCTAGTTGGAAAAATCTCTCCATCCTTATTGGTTATCATTGTTATTCCTTCCTTCTTGAGAACCACTTGGATTAGGCTCACCCACTCACTCTCGGCTATGGGATAGATGATACCAGGTTTTAATAATTTTAGAAGTTCCTTCCTCACTACTTCCATGAGATTAGGATTGAGTCGTCATTGAGGTTGATGACATGGCTTTGAATCAAATTCCAAAACAATCCTATGAGTCCCGATAAGTGGGATAATCCTAGGAATATCAAATAGGGTCCAACCAATGGCTTTCTTATGTTTCTTAAGGACATCTAGAAGCATATTCTCATGATTGGATTCAAGATAAGAAGAAATGACAATAGGATGTGTTTGATTGTCCCCTAAGAAGGCATACTTGAGAGCAGCAGGAAGTTCCTTCAATTCAAGATCAGGTTGGTTCATAATTTCAGCAAAATATTGGGACATTGGATCAAGATCAATTTTTTTTCCTAGAGTTTTGGGTAGGATTGATTTCCCACATGTACAAGTTTCAGCTACTAGATTGTCTTGATCATATTTATGGAATAAATTTTGAGTGGTCTCCATGAAAGCGGTTTCCTGAAAGGTTTCACTGATTGTTGGACCTAAGACTTCATCATAAGAGCAATTTGAAAATGATTCAAGCCAAGGAGATATACTTCCTTCATGTGAACAAAGGAAATCAATCTCATCCTTACTTAAACATCCATAAAATATTCCTTGATGTTATATAGATTCATTATTAATGCTTCCTATCATGTTTACTTCATGAATTTCCTCATCATACCCTATTTGTGAGCTTGCATTATATATGTTCAAGTCTAGACTCATGTTTCCAAAGGTGATGGTCATGTTCCCATTTCAGACTCGGATAACAGAGTTGATTTTTGCAAGGAAAGGAAGACCAAGGATGATTGTGGTTTGTTCCTTATTTACTAATTTTGGATGGTTGTCAAGGACAATAAAGTCGGTAGGGTAGATGAAGTTTTCAACCTTTACCAGAACGTCCTTTAAAATCCCCTTTGGAACCCTAATGCTACGATCAGCAAGTTGAAGTGCGAAAGATGTGGGTTGGAGTTCTTCTAGGACTAACTAGCAGAACACAGCATAGGGGATGAGATTGAAACTAGAACCTAGGTCACACAAGGCCTTGACAACTTTGCTCTCTCCTAGTTCAACATTGATGTAAGGGAAACCCGGGTCTTTCAACTTAGGAGGAATGGTCCCTTGAATGGTGGTACTCACATTAGCAGCCAAAAGGACTTAGTTTTTATGTGAAAATTTTATTTTAAAAGTTCACAAGTCCTTAAGGTACTTTGAGTAAGCAGGTATGGTTTGGATGGAATTGAGAAGGGGGATGTTCAACTTGAATTGTGAGAAGATTTCCCTTAATTTTTTACTCAATTCATGCTTGGTTTTCCCCCTCATGCATTGAGGAAATGGTGTAGGTTGTGGGGTTTTTGTTTGAAGAGTTGTTTCTTTGACAATTTTATTGTGTTTTTTAGTTTGATCATTTGGTTCATTTGAATTTTCATCCAATTTTGAATCTTCAGATGGGTTCTGAATTAGTTTTTCAGGTTTCTCAATTGATTTCCCACTTCTTAAAATAGTCACATACTTTAGTTGTTCATGAGTTGTTTGAGTATAGCTTGACTCTTCCCTTGAAGTTGAGGATGGTACCGTCTGAGTAGGCATGGGTGCCTTTCCAGTTTTGATGGTTTGAAGTTCTTGTTTTAGGTAAGAGACTTCCGAGTTCATCCTATCCATTTGTTTGCACAGTTTTTCTAGTAGGATTTTTGGAACAGTTTAGTTTGGTTCTTGAGAATATTGGTTTATCCCAGGGGGATTTTTTGGAGGTGGTATGGTTTGTTGAAAATGGACCGGTGGATGTTGGTATTGGATAGGTTGGGTTTGGAACTGGTTTTGGGTTTGGTAGTTCTGATGGTGGTAAGGATTTTGTCTCTGTAGTTGGCTAGGTTACTGGTTATCTTTCTAGCGGAAGCCTGGGTGGTCATTATACCTTGGGTTGAAGGTGTTTGGGTATAGAGGCTTTTTAAAGTTCAAAGCATTTACTTCCACTGGGGGTCCTCCTAAAAGAAAATACTTGATGGATGGAATGGTTGTGTAGTCATCTGTCTTATGGTCATGTTTGTTACAAATTGTGAAAATAGGGTCTACAGTTTGTATTTCATGGACTTTCCTAAGGTCTATCTCTTCAACCTTCCTAGAGAGTGCTACGATTTTATCCCTAAGGCTTTCCTCTTCTCTAAGTGTATGAATTCTAGTAGTTCTTTATGGCTTTTCAAAATAAGGTGAAGTTCCCCATGTTTGGTTTTGTTCAGAAAGGCTTTATAGATACTCGTAATCATCATTTGGGGCTTTGTTTTTAAAGGTTCTATTACACATCATTTCAATGAATTGTTTGTTCCCCGGACCCAACCCTTCATAGAAAACTCTCACTTATTCAAGAATAGAAAAACCATTGTGTGGAACCATGTTTAAAGTGTCTTTGAACCTCTCCCATGTTTTATAGAATGACTCTCCCTCTTTTTCAAAAAAAAAATTGGATACTCTTTTTAAGTGAAATTGTTTTGTGGTGGGGAAAGTATTTTTTGTAGAATTATCCTTGTAGTTGGTCCCAAGAGTTGATGTATGATGGTCTCAAATTTTTTAGCCAATTTTTATCTCTATCCTTTAAAGAAAAAGTAAATAAACTCATCTTAGCTGATTCTAGTTGATGTGGGGGACACATGGTTTCTACAATGTCATTGAACTCCTTAATGTGAAGGTAGGGCATTTCAGACTCCATTCCATGGAATGTGGGAAGATGGTTTAGGACATGGTGTTTAAATATGTAGTTGGAATCTCCTAGGGAGTTATTTCTAATACATGAGGGGGAATTGGTCTAGGAAGGTGTGAGGTATTCATTCATGGTTTGATCAATTGCATTCCCCAAGTTTGGGGCTGCCTCATTTGGGTTTCCATTTTGGTTCCCACCCGGGTTTATGAGTTGGTTTCTTTGAAGACCTTCTATTGAAATAGGATCAATTTTTGAATCTATAGTATTAGGAATATTAGGATCTAATGTAAAGAGTTCCCTTGGTCTACTTGACTCCCCAACCATAGGACTATCCACCCTAACTAGACGGTTTGATTTATCGCAGGTGTAGGAAGACATGCGCCAAAAGAAAAAAAACCAGAAAGGGATGAGATAAGAGAATTTGGATGAGAAAAGAAGAAATGGGGGAGAATAGAATGGGTGTTTATATGACTTACTTGGGTCCCCATAAATGGCTCCAAAATTTTATTCACACTCAAATTTACCCAAGAGATGAAGGTAGAACGGTCCTTGTAGTTTAGCTTGGGTTGTCTAATCCTCAGAGATCTAAGAAGAAACCTATAGACACGTACATTCTATGGACTGTTTTTGGCTATGAAGTGGCCAAATTGGGTTTATTTTATATGGTTTTAAAGGATAAATAACAGATTTAAGTGAATTCAATTTAAAATAATGAGTTGATCCTAGGTTATCACTCGGGGTGGATGGGATGAAATTCTTTTTCAATTATTTCAATTTCTTATATTTGAGATGGGTTCATTTAAGAACATCAAAAAAAATTCTCACTTACTGGTTTAATACCTACAAAATTTAATACTAATCACCTATACACTTGAATGATTAATGTTTTTAGCACTTCAAGGTAAAGGTTTGTATTAGTACTTGAAGTGTGTGGCCTTAAATTCAACAAGGACGATGGAGTTTAAAAATCATCAAATAAAAATCTCAATTAAAAGAAGTGTTTAGACATTAATGGGGTGATAAATAACATCCAATACATCCCCTTGATACTCCCTTGGATCAACCCACAAGTGGTTTATCCCTCCATTGATTCTATGGTTTCAATGGAAGCAGGAAGTAGACTCATGAGGGAGGAATTGAAGGAGTAAAGAAAACAATAAAAAGAAAATGATCACTCCACCGTTGTGTGAATAATTTCACAATGTTTGGTGTCAATAAATTCACACCTTGAGGAAACAGTATCAAAGTGATATGGAGAATAACATAATAATAGTATAATAAGAACTTTTATTAAGAAACTATGATGAATTAAAACAACTTACATGTGAAGGAAGAACGTTACAAAGACAAATTGGCAGTATAACATTAAGATGAAAAAAAAGCTCAAAGATGAAAAAATAATCCACCACCACTACCTTAAATAGGCATTTTTGGAGCCTTGGGTCGATCCTCCAACAGTACAAAGCATCCCACCTGATTATGGTAGGCCTAGGGTGGTGGAAAGCTTATGGGACTTGGACTTTTCCACACTTGACCCGAGGTGGCATCCATCTTTCATCCACTGAATAGACGTGCTTATAATACCTTCTAGATAGCCTGATTTGAGTGGTCCATATAATAAAAAAATGAATCTCCTGATGTCCCCTAACCTTATGTAAAGTTTCAGCCCAAAATATTTTATTGTTAACGAGATATGTTTAAAATGGTGGGCTGTTTTTCTGGGCTGCAGAATCTGGCCCAGAATTTTATCTTCAACTTGGGCCGCTTAAATAACCACAATGGAGACCTAATTAGCACTATCTACTGAAGAATTATTTGTTCATATATATTTCTTATATCATCCCAAGAAATTTGTGCTTTATTGGGTTTGTAATGTGGGTCCCACATGCTCATCAGTGGGCTGGTGTCCAATCTGCCTTCTCTATAATTGCTTCCATTCATCTCCAAATATCTCCATAATCCTTTATGAATCCTCCATTGATCCCTAAATGAAAAATGTTCATATTTAAGTTTAGATACAATTACCAAAATATAAAATTAAAATATTTATAAATAAAATCCTTAAAATCTGATTAATCATTGGGCCTAAATTGGTGTACATTAGGCATGAAGTGCACAAATGATAAGAATGGATGTTTAAAATTAAAATCCACTAACTCAGGCCCATAAGATCAAAAATGAACATTTAATACTATTAAAATGTAATTAAAATACGTATTTTTATTGGATAATCAGGAATGGTAGTACCATACATATGGTATAGCTCATGGGAGTCAGGTTGGAGCCCAAGGAAGAGGGGTTAGTTATCTTCATGTTATGAATACTACTCTAAATAGTGTGGATATAGGACTATTTACTATTAGAGGTATGATTTTTATATCATCTACCCTTTATTGTGTTTTTTTTTTGATACAGAAGCATCACATTCGTTTTTATCTTCTCTTTTTCTTTGAATTATTTAGTGTTGTATTTGGAAATCTTTGATGTCACTTTGACCATTGACGCATCGTTGGGAGTGCGATCAGAGAATATCAAATGTTGCAAGGTGTGTTCTCTAGAGATTGGTGGTTACCATTTCTTTTGGAAACTTTTTGTGCTATAAATGACAAGCTTCAATTTGATTCTTTGTATGGGTTGGTTAGTTCTATACGAGGCTCATATTAACTATTATCGGAGGATAGTTACCTTTTTATCTTCATAAGGGGGAATCTATTCTCACCAAGTTGAGTGGGATCTTCAGGCTTGTCGTGTAGGACCAATTAAGTGTGGGTTGGACTATCTCAAAGCTCATATAGCCGGTATTACTCTAGATGGTGGTGGAATGTATCATGATTCTTTTCCTATGGTGATAAACCATTTTAATGATGTCTTATCTAGTGAGTTATATGGCTTACCACCTGAGGAATAGATTGAGTTTACGAACAAGTTGGTGTCGGGAGCATAGCCAGTTTCTATCCCGCTTTATAGAATTGGAACATAAGATCCTCAAAAGTTGAAAGTTTGATTAGAAGATCTGGAATCTAAAGGTTTTATATGACCTAGTACATCTCCTTAGGTTTCTTCAGTTCTCTTTTCTAAGAAGGCTGATGGGGCATTACGTTTATGTGTGGATTATCATAGATTGAACTAGATGACAGTCAAGAATCGACATCCTCTTCCATACATCAATGATCTCTTCGATCAGCTGGGAGGTGATAAGATCTTCTCTATGATCAACCTGATATTTGTATACCATCAGTTGAGGGTGAGACCATCATACATACCTCGAACTGCTTTTAGGAGTGGGTATGAATTGTATGATTTTGTAGTGATGGCATTTGGGTTTACCAATGAACCATCGATGTTCATGGCCTTGATGAATAGAATCTTTCATCCTTTTCTAGAGTAGTTTTTGGTGGTTTTTGTCAAAGGTATCTTAGTGTACTCCCAGCAAGCAGATGATCATTGAAAATATCTTAACATCATCTTGAGTTCATTGAGATAGAATCTACTTTACATCAAGATAACCAAATTCAGTTTCTAAATTGATAAAGTCCACTTCTTAGGTCATGTCATCTCAAAGGAAAGAGTTTTAGTGGACCCAGAGAAAGTTGAAGTTGTGGTATCTTGGGAGAATCCCAAGAATGTATTTGAGATTTAGATATTTCTGGGTTTACCAGGTTATTATCAAAATATTATCTAGGACTTCTCCCATTTAGAAGCACCAATGTCATGGATGACCAAGAAAGGGGATAAGTTTGTTTGGTTTGATGCTTGTGATAGTGTTTTTCAGGAGCTGAAATACAGGATAACCTTAGAACCTATCCTCACTTTACCTGTGATGTGTAAATAATATACCATGTATTGTGACACATCCAGAGTTAGACTCAGAGCAATTCTAATTCAGGAGGATCGAGTGGTTGATTATGGATCTAGATAGTTGAGACCGCATGAGATGAATTACCCTACTCACGGCCTGGAGTTGGTAGTAATGGTACATTCCCTGAGATTCTAAAGGCATTATCTTATGGGTAAGAGGTTTATGGTATAAATGGACCACAAGATACTATATTACATCTTTTATTAGTGGGGTATGAACCATTGGAAGAGGAGGTTGGTCGATTATCTTCAATCTTTAGACTTTGAGTTAGCTTATACACCAGGAAAGGTCAACATCATTACGGATGTGTTGAGATGGAAGACACAGAAAGAGGTAGTACGGGATTCTTGAGATGAGTGGTGGGTAATGAAACTTCTTACATACATACATATATATGTTCAAGAGTCTCAAGGATGAGTATCTCTAGCCTCGACATCTATTATACCCATGCTTTTGTAATGATTCAAGACTGAACAGTTATCTGATTTAGAGGGCCCAGTCCTGAGAGACAGCTTATATGCTTCTATATGGATAGTATATCCTAGTTTTACAAATACGTATTGTGATATTTGTAGATAGTACGGGTGGTTAAGAATGAATAAGGAAGTATTAGGATTCATGGCTAGATGTTTCACTTATTAACAAGTGAAACTTGATCATTATAGGATAGCTAGGCTTTTTCAGCCTTTTCCCATTCCTAAGTGGCAATAGGATGATTTCATTATGGATTTTGTGACAGGATTATCCAAGACAACCCATAATAATGATGTTGTATGTGTGATTTTGGATCGACTGATGAATGTATCTCACTTCTTACCTATTAGGGAGACCTTCACATTTGATGATTTGGGAATTCTTTAAATGTATGAGATAGTTCAGCTACACAGTGTTCTGAGGAGAATCATTTCTGATTGAGATCATCATTTCATATCATGTTTCTATAAGGATCATCATAAGGCTCTGGGATTGCAGGTTCTTTTGAGTATGTCCTATGATCCTCAAACCGATGGTCAATATGAGAGGACTATTCGGGTTCTTGAGGACATGTTATGGGACTTTATTTTGGATTTTGGTTATTTTTTGGAGAATCATATGGCACTCTTGAAGTCTTTATATAATAATAGCTTCTATGAATCAATCCATATAGAACCTTTCAAGTAATTATATGGCAGGCCATTCCATTTTCCTCTTTGTTGGTTGGTGGTGGGTGAGTTGGTGCTTGTTGGGTTTAGTATCATGCAAGATACATCTAATCAAGTTCATTTGATTAGGCGGTGATTGGTGAACATGAAAATCAGTAAGAAATCCTATGCTGGCCATCGAAGATAACCTCAGGAGTTTGAGGTTGGTCACTGAGTTTTCTTTCAGGTGTCACCTAGGTTGGGATGATGTCGTTTCAGGAAACAGGGAATTCTAGTGCCTAGGTTTTTCGGTCCATTTGAGATAGTGGATAGGTTCGGTCCATTGGAATACCAGTTATCCCTTCTATAGTTCTATAGTGTCATGCACGATGTGTTTCACATGTCACAAATTTAGAGATATTATCTTAACCCTTATCATGTTATAGACGTAGAAAAATTAAATCTTAGTGTCGATGCATACTTTTAGGAGCATCTGATATGGGTTATAAATCATAGTGAGAAGTATATCTAGGGTAGGGTGATTCATTTGGTTTAAGTGTAGTGGTAGCATGGACGAGTTTAGGAGGAGACCTGGGAGAGGGAGTCTAATATGCGATCATAGTGTCCAAACGTGTTCACCAAGACCCCACAGTGATACTTGGAGTATCTCAGGGATGAGTTGTTATATGGTGGGGATGTTTTAAGATCCTATCCTTTTTCAAGTATGTCCCTCTTTGAATTTTTCATATGAGCCTTATTAGTCGAGTATTTTTCAGATATGGAGATCCTTTATTGGGTAAAATTAATTAAAGTTCATGGATATCTGTTAGTTTGATTAAACGTGGGCTTGGGATTCGAGGAAACTTGAGAAAACCAAAGAGGATCCACAAAGGGAGCCATTCAGGTTTCTATTTAAATTAATGGATTTCAGGTATAAATGGGTCAAGTGTTACCATGGGTTCTTGGTATGTTGAGAATCCTTAAATGGGGTTTAGTTTTTATAAGGAAACCAGGATAAAAAAATTTGTAGAACAGTTACACACTATGTAACTATATTAAACATCATGTAATGTTTGGTCAGAATAAATAAAATATATGAGGTGATAGGTTTTTTTCCATATCCCTCTAAAAAGATATACCCGACATGTAACTAAATTACACGATGTGTAATTTCCCCAGTAGGTTTTTAAAATAGTGTTGTACGGTTGATTTTTATTTCCAACTCACATACAACTTCTTCCTCTCAACCTATGGAGACCTTCCAAGTGATTTTGGAAGCCTTCCCTCTCTTCTGAATGTCCCAATCATGCATTGGATCCATGGTTAGTGTTTTTGCTTCAGTTTTCTTCTACTATTCTATCATTCTCTAATCATTATAATGTAATCTATTAACCATGTGCATGGTTGGTTTTGATCATGGTCGATTATGATCTATGAACCTTTTTGTAATCATTTGTGCCTTTTTTTTATTGGTGAATCCTATTAAAATCAATGGTTGATCATAGGTAGTGGGTCTAAACTTTAACCCTATGGTTTTATTTTTTTCAATTTTTTGCAATATGGAAATTGCACCAATATATCGTTCATTGAATAATTTAAATGATGAATTGGATTATTTCCTTGGAGTCCCTTTAGATCTAATTGGTTGTTGACCTAGCTTATGGATACTATTTGGGTGAGAAAAATCATGATTATAAAGGATTTGTTAAATTACTTAAAGTGTGTTTAGCTGACATAGGATATGGGTGCTTTCTTGATATAGATTCACCTTGGATTGGCCTGATTATCAAAGTGACTGACATGTTGTTGGTTGTGACCAAATGAAAAATGAAATGTGAAATTGAAAGATAAATGGAAATTTGTATAATTAACCACTAAGCCTTATGATGTGATATTAAGATATCCTTGCTCCTATGATATGTGTTGTGATTTATATGACGTAATGCTTATATAGGGAATTGTCCCAGTTGACATGTTGAAATGCTTATATACCGAGTTATGCCCTGAGACATGCTGAAATACTTATATACCAGGTTATGCCCTGAGACAAGCTGAAATGATTATATACCAGGATTTTCCCTAACACATGTTGAAATGATTATATATCGGTCTTAGCCCTTATATATTCTGAAATTATTATTTACTGGGCTCAACCCTGATTAAATGTTGAAATGGTTATATAGAAGATTTGACCTGGTTTTTTGTGATGTATACCGTGGATATATGGTTATGGTTTTGTTGGCATGGTTGAGAAAAATGATCTGTGACATCTCATTATGGTTTCAAGGCAGGTTATGTTTTACCATGGTTATATGGTTATAGTTGGCATGGTTGTGAGACATGCTTAGAGATATTTCCACATGGTGTTGAAGTAGGTTTATATGGAATTAATTTATTAACTTAATTAATTTATACATATTTTTATTACATTATTACATACACTTATTATCAGACTTTTTGTGTTTATACATGGTGGTGTCGACCTAATGAGTTATACTCATACCCTATTCGGGTCGTCGTTTGGTACCTGAGTAGATTATATGGATGCAGGTTTGGACAAGGACAAGGGACCTCGGTGTTGAGTGTTTTCTTACTGCATGGGCTAGAGTTTGGATATGGGACTGACATGGGGTTCGGGACCCAAGAATTTTGAGTCTTTTATTGAGTCTGCTAGTATTTTATTTTTTATTACTCTAGAATGACCTTTAGTTACATTCCAACACATCATTACATTATTCCTTTATTATTTATTATTTTATTTAGTTGGATTTTATTGTTGGTTTTCTATAGTATGGTATTGTTTCTAGTATTTCTGCTACTCTGATATTTATTTATTTTTACTTGATTATTCAGCTGTGTTGTAACTATATAACCAGGGGTATATTCTCCCCACTATTTATATCATACCCCCATGGCTAATCAGCAACCTCTGGCATATGGGCAGGCATGTTTGATGTCTCATAACCAACCCTTCTCGCCATGTGAGAGAGTGTTGGATCAGGGTGGCATTACAATCCTACTCATGATCAACTTAAGTTTCTGTTGATCTATTAAAATCTTGGACATTGTATCATGAAAAGTCAAATGTGTCATTTATCAAGTTTAAAACTGAATTTTCCTTCGATGGGTCACTTTTTGTTTTATTGATAGGATAGTTATTGTTTTTGACGTTACATAACATTCAATTCACCATGCCAAATCCAACATACATATCAAGTAGGAAACTATTTCAATATAAAATGATCATATACTTTGTTTCTATTCAACCATCTCTTGATTTTACAATCAGGACATTGACATTTTATTCTATCATCCACTGGTCAATTTTCAATTGCATAATCTAAACATTCTTCCAAATCCTTGGCATACCGAAGTGTGTTTAGTGGTAAATTAATCCAAATTGTATCCATGGGTATTGGATTTTTACTCTTCACCGTGTATATTCAAATATAAAGATATAAATGTTTAATCAAACAAGTACATTCAAAATTAAACATCACCCGACTTCATCATTGACTAGGGTCGGGTCTTGATTCGACATAACACAAATTCAATATAAAAATTATTTAATACAACATGAAAAACACAAATAACATAAATGAATAAATATTACTCCCCACAATATCAAGGTCGGATGTCATGGAATAAGTTCACTAAGCTGAGAAGAGAGGGAAACAGATAGGGGTAGGGGGAATCAGGTTGAGACAGAGATAATAGGACAATGGGGTCATGGGTAGAAGGGGGTTAGGGCAGTTGCCGCCATCAGGGGTTGCAATCCCCGAGAAAAGGGGAAGATGGGCCTCCATTGGGGGTCTCCGTCGAGAAGCAAGGGGGGACGCCATCAGGGAGAAGGGGTTTGGGGTCAGGGGATCGAATGGTGGGGAGGGGCAGTCGTTTTTGAGGAGCAGGGGGTTGGGGTCAAGGACATTGGAGGGTGGGGAGGGGCAGTCATCATCAGGGAACAGGGCGGTCAGGGTCACAGGGGTCAGAGGTGGGGGAGGGGCAGTCTTCATTGGGGAGCAGGGGGGTTAGGGCCAAGGGGATCGGGGGGTCAAGGGGATTAGGTGGGGGTGAATTATGATATATTTTAAATATTTAGAGGCGGTTTAGATAAAACTACCACTAAATATAAAAAAAATAGTGGTGGATGTATTAAGCTATTGTTCTATTAAAAATTATATTTAATACTATTTGTTTAGTGATGATTATTAGAACGGTCACTAATAAACAATCGTTAAGACCACTTTTTTTGTAGTGTATGTTTTGTATTTTTAATACTCTTTATTGATTCTATAAAAAAAATTAATTGTTTTTAAAAATATAACATATATATCAGTGCATTTATTTATTATTATTAATTTTAATAGCTTTTTTTAATTCCTTTGACCATTTTTTAAAATCAAAACCCATGTTATGTATTTTTTTTATTTTATTAAAATTTTAATAGTTTTTATTTATAAATGTTTTTTATGAAAAATATTTCAATATTATGTTTTTAATGCATAGCATATGTTATAGATTTTAATAATTTTTATTAATCATTTAATTGTTTCAAAAATCAGCGATGACAATTTACTTGGCTATTATTATAGTTACTTTAACAAACATTATAGCAAGTGCACTGTAAATATGAATCTTATAGGGAGATTGTAGTGATACTATTGTGCCGATCAAATACGCCATCGGTCACCATCATGGATCAAGATCCACCTCTTCCAAGAAAGCATCTCCATACATGAGCATCTCTGAACATCGCTGACGACAGCCAGCACCTAGAAAATCTAGAGGCAAAGAACTAAAAAACACTAAATGAAAAAAAATAGAAACCACAAAGTCATAATATAAAATAAAACCCCAGTCAGGCCTCCCTTTTAATAATATAATAAATAAATAAAAATAAAATTAATATAATTAATAGTGATCAATTAAAAATAATGAATCATTTTTATTTATATAATTAAATATATTGTCGATTATTGTTTGTTAATTTTATTAATTATATTATTAATTTTAATTAATAAAAAAAATTCTAATTATTATTATCAAGTAATAATGATATATATTAATTATATTATTGATTATTACAAATGGTCGAGAAGGTAGAATGAAAAATTACATAGAAAATCCACTAACACCTACAAAGTATTCAATGATACTCTACCCCAAGATCCCCCCATGACCCATCAAAGAAATAACAACTACACTACACCCTTGAGGGCGGTTATATTATTAATTATTAATTATACTATTAATTATAAATTATCAATATTAATTATATTATTAATTATTAATTTTACTATTAATTATATTATTAAATATTAATTGTATTATTCAATATTAATTATATTATTAATTATTAATTATAAATATTAATAATATTATTAATAATTAATAATTATATTATACATTAATTATATTATTAAATATTAATTATATCATTATAATATTAATTAATTATATTATTAGTTATTAATTATATTATTAAATATTAATTATCAATATAAATTAGATTACTAATTATCAAAAATAGTTATATTAATGATAAATTTTAGTATATTCACTACTACAAATATGGGTTTTAACGGTGCAAGAAATAACCTCCATGATCACTAAAAAACAATGATGTTGTAAGCAACTTTAAAAACTGATAAATTTTATTAGTACTAAAAATAAAAGGGCTCTTCATCAACATTAAAAAAATGATAATAAAGGAGACACTTTATATATATGTTTATCACTGATAAAATGACATTTTATCAATGTAATTCCTAGTGTTGATAAAAACCATGCTGCAACAATGTGCTACTGAAATTACATCACACTATAGCAACAAATAAAAAATAAATTTCAATTAAATTTACATCATAATACAACAAAAAAACACTACAATGATCACAAAAATTTTAAACATTGGTTTGTACAATTATATTGGTATGTACAATTTATCACAAACATGAACAAATTCAAAAACATTAATGTTCCATTGACCTCCTCTCAAAAGAGCATGATCATTATATCAGTTTCTAAACAAACTAGCCTAGCTCAAGAAAAATAGTATATCTATATAAAAAAATTCTTATGTTAGTAACAATATAAAGAAATAAATTAAACATAAATATGAAACAATACATTAATAAAATGTCATTTTCTAAACTGAAAACGTAAACTTCAAGCCATATCAGGCACATCATGTGTTAGGTTAATGTGTGGTTGATTTCTACATGCCATAAATAATTTATGGATAATTTTCCTAAAGTATCAATACAATCTGAGAACTTTTTCAGTTTTAAGTATGTGATGTGTGTTTTGAACTAAAATGTCAATTTTAAAATAAAAATACAGGTCAAGCCATACCAATAACATCCTATGTCGGATTAATTTTTTTGATTCCTACATGTCACAAATAATTTATAGATCATTTTCTTGAAGTATCAAGACCATCCAAGATTATTTTCTTGGCTTTAAGTATATGGCATGTATTTTGAACTAAAATGTCAATTTTAAATAAAAACATGTACTTTGAGACATCTAGGCCACACTGTGCATCGAATTGACATGAGATTAATTTCTACACATCACAAATGATTTATGGATCATTTTCCTAAAATATTAAGACAATCTAAGTGTTTTTTCTTTGTTTTCAGTGATTAACACACATTTTTAACTAAAATGTCATCTTTAAACTGAAAATACGCACTTTGAGTCATATCATTCACACCATATGTCAGATTAACATAAGGATAATTCATATACATCACAAATGACTTATGGGTCATTTTCCTAAAGTATCAAGACAATTTGAGTATGTTTTCTCAGTTTTCAATGGTTGGCATATGTTTTTAACTAAACTATCATTTTTAAATTGAAAACACACATTTCGAGTCATACCAGTCACACAATGTGTTGAATTAATTTAAGGTTAACTCCTAAACATCACAAATGGTTTATTTATCATTTTCCTAAAATATTAAGACAATATGAGTGAATTTCCTTGGTTTTAAGTATGTGATGTTTTTTTTTAACTCAAATGTCAATTTTAAATAAAAAACCTGCACTTTGAGTCATACCGACCACACCGTGTGTCGGATCAATGTGCATATGATTATTATACATTAAAAATAATTTATAGACCATTTTCATAAAATATCAATATAATTCGAGTGTTTTTCTATGTTTTAAGTGACAGACCCATGTTTTTAACTAAAATATTGTTTTTAAACTAAAAACACGCACTTTGAGTCATACTGGTCACGCCATGTACAATATTAACACAGGGATAATTATTATATGTCAAAAATAAATTATCAATCTTTTTAATAAAGTATCACAACTATATGAACACATTTTCTCAATTTTCATTGAGTGGCACATGTTTTTAACTAAAATTTCATTTTTCAATTGAAAACATGTATTTTGAGTCATATCATTCACACCATGTATAAAATTTAGGTGCGAATAATTTCCATACATCATAAATTACTTATAGATTATTTTCCTATAGAATCAAATTAATCTAAATGTGTTTTCTTGGTTTTGAGTATGCCACACATCTTTTGAACTAAAATATCAATTTTAAATAAAAACACACACTTTTAATCATGTAGGTCACATTGTGTGTCGGAATGACATGTGTTTGATTCCTACATGACAAAAATTAATTAAGGACTATTTTCCTAAAGTATCAAGAAAATCCATTTGTTTTTTGAGGTTTTCAATGAGTGGTACATTTTTTTAACTATAATTTCATTTTAAAACTAAAAAGATGCATTTTGAGTCATATTGTTCACAATGTGTGTTGGATTTATGTACAGCTGATTCATATATGTTAGAACTGAATTTTGGGTTGTTTTTCTAAAGTATCAAGACAATCCAAGTATGTTTTCTTGGTTTTCAGTGTGTAATGACCCGCCATTACATGAAGGTATGGATCATTTGTTTTTAGTTCAAATTAATTTGTTCGGACTATATAATGTTTCCTAATGGAATCACAGAGGTCACAAGGGTGTCTAGGGATTGTTCAGAGCTTGAAACCCTATAATTTTGGAAAACTGACTAGGTCGCACGATTAGGAGAAACCATACAGCCCAACCCACACGGTCTCTCTAATTTTGAGGGGAGTTTCAGAGGAGAGTAGAGGGACACATGGTGTGTTTGTAAAATTGAAATCCTAGATGCATTCTTGTATGGGTTGTAGTGGGTATTAGGATAGTTCCTTGTGTACGGATTGCACATGGTTACCCAAACTATGCGCCTAGCCCATGCAGTGTCCCCCTTGGGTAGTGGTATGGATCACCATTCATACACGGTTTAACCAACCATGAATCCAAACCATGCACCCCTATTAGTATGGGTAATAATACAAAATTTCCCTTAATGAATATTAAATATTAAACCCTCTTCCTTCCTTCTCATTCATAGCAGTTGAACTCTCCTCTCCTCTCTCATAGCTCCTTCCTCCATCAAATCTTGGGATCACCATTACTCTTATATTCGGACTCCAAATCAATCATCGTCAGTCACGTTGGATACACGTCTATAATATCATTACTAAATTTAATGGTTTCTCTTCATATCTATTGATCTATTTTTGTGCAAGATCATTTGCCCTATTTTCAAGGTGTTGGACCATTCTTTTTTTTTTCTTATGATCTACTTCAAACCTGAAGATGATATAGGATGAGGAGTTGTATAAAGTCTTAAGGTATGAATTATATAATTTATTCATTAAATTTGAGTCATTTTCATAGATTATCCATTGTGTCTCAAGTTTTCCATTGTTGTTTGTTTCCTTAAAATGAATTATTTCATTATAAATAAATCATAGCATGATGTTATGATCCTGTGGACCCATTCCATGTAGTTAGAGGATGTAAAACTCAACCATAGACACCCATTTTATTGTTCTATCTTAATTTACCCTTTAATATAAATTTTTAAATGACCGGAACACCTTCTATGTGTTCGAATTTTCTTATAGATGGATTTACCCTCTCTTATATAGTTTTTTAGTTGACCAAAGAACCTCCTAAGTGCTTAGATTTTCATGGAATGAAATTTTCTTAACTTATAATTAATAATCTTAGCTTCAAAATGGTTTTCCTTGTTTAAATTAATTAAATATCTTGTTTATATTGAATGTAAAATGGGTGGAAATGCCACAAATCTTATTATAATTATAAAATGTGAATTGTATGGATTATTATTCCCTTTGTTATAATGGGCTTGGTGATTATGATGCATTAGAGGTAATCCCCCAAGTTACTATTATTATTATCATTACACCATTCATATTGGTTGTGGAACGATAGTTAAGGGACTTATTTCTCATGAAATTTCACTCTCCCTTACATAGGGTGTTAGGCATGACATCTCTCATCATTATACTTGTTTTAGGGAGATGGTCATGGTGTTACCCAATCATCTATTTAGGGTGTTGGGTATGATGACTCACCACACCTATCTTGAGTGTTTCACATGAAGACACGCATTCATTAAAAGATTCAGGTCATGTACCCACTATTAGAGCCTATAGCTCATTAGAATGGTTATGTATAATCGAGTTATGCCTCAGTTCCAGCACCTAGTATCCAGGTATATGTCAACTTACTCACACACTTAGTGTATATAAGTGGATACAGTATATAACTATACTATATATATTTTTACTATATATATGGTACTCTAATCAGACTTGTCTCGACCTAAATCGAAGTAGGTGAAGTCCACCAGGTGTCCTACATGAACCTGAGCTGACTGTTATTTATTTATTTCTAGCATTGGTTATTATTCAGTTAAATTCTCACGTTGCTTATTTATGTACAATGTATGGATTATCTCTATACACCATTGGTGGTGTCCTATTGGGATTTTATCTCACTCCCTACTCGGGATGCCTTTGGTACCTGATTAGATTACTTATCTATAGGTATGGATTAGGTAAAGTGCCTAGTTTCATATGATTGATTCATTTTACTTATGGTATGGAACATGGAAGCAGAGGACCAATAATATGCTTGAGATTCTAGTGGAGCAGTCATTTGTCCTTTTATATTGTTTTATAGCATGTTGTATATACCTATCCCATTCCCTTTTTTGTATATCAGCATGCCATGGAATCATTGTATATGACTTTGCCTATTATCTTTTGATATTATTTTAGTTTATTGGTTATTTATGATTCCATATTTTATTGTATTTTTTTCTGTTGTGCTATTTTGTTATATCATGCTTCTGTTACGGTAGGTAATTGGTCCTATGTTATAGTGTCTGTTTATATATGCTTCTATTGTTGTATGCTTATTTATTATATCTATTATTATAATCTAATATGAGGCTATATTCTCCCCAATTGTACCACCTTAGACCCTAGCTACTAGTCAGCAGGCTCTGACGTATGAGGAGGTGCACTTGAGGTCATGTGACCCACCGACTCAGGGCACAGGTTAAGTGGATCCTAGTTCGGGATGTTACAAAGTTGTATCAGAGGTTGTTTTTCCTTTTGTCTTATTTCTTGGGTATTATACATGATACTATGAGGTAATGGTATTTGGTAATGATCTTGTACCTAGCTGTAGCTAACCCATGTATAGGGAAAACCCAAATTACCTAGGATGGGATGTTGTATTTATTGATTATGCATGTTACAATTGATTTGACTTCACCATTGGGTGAAAAACATTTATTATGATTTTTTTATAATTGGAATTATTGTAATGATATTTCTTTTATCTTATCCTGATGAAATGAGGGAACGTCATTTTATGCGTCATTATAGGCATAATAGGACTAATATGCCATGAATTTTTCCATGTCATGTCTATTTTATGTGTGAAGTTTCCCATTTCATATAGTTAGTGTCTGGATTATTATATATTTAAGTGTGATGACATTTCTTGTAGGAAAAATATAATTGGATTAATTAATTTTCCTACATCAATCTAAATGGGTTTTCCCATATAGATTGGTGATGACACCTTAATTAACCAATTGTACTATTTTGTGGGTTCATGACCTACTAGTATTAGACTATGATGTGTATATTATATACCTACAAGATTATGAAGAAAAATGAAATTGAAACTCTTAAACTAAAATGATTACTGCTAAATAGGATGCTAATTATAAATTAAAGGACATTTTCCTCTATACCTTGAAATTGAAACTCCATATATCAAAACCCCCAATGTTTGATATGAGACCTAAACCCAAATCTAACCTTAGTAGTGGGTATTTGAGGGTCTCTCTTATGTTATGTCATGTTATAGTCTTTCCTTGACACAGACCTGGATTTTGGAGTAGGAATAGAGGTGTGATCTTTTCATAGTAAGGTTGTGTACCTATCCTAGTTATCTATCTTTGATCTATTCAATTGTTTGTTTCTTTTCTAAGGTGTGCATTTGGAATTGTAGAATAATTCCACCATGAAACCCTTGATTCATACTCCCTGAAGGCGATGATGAACATGAACCGGAGGTGGTGGGACCTAAGCTACTAGTGATCCCTCCTATAGTTCTATCTATGATAGCACCTGTTATTATTAGTATGGGTATTGATGCCTAGTTTTGAGAAGTATTTCTCTATATGATGAGAGACATTCAAGGTTTCACTCGACCTAACTTGACTATGGAATAGTTTACTTAGGAGTTTCAGCATAAAAACCCTCTCAATTTTCAAAGTATGGAGGACCACATGCTCTTAAGTCATGGGTAGAGGCCATGCTTTTTTTTTTGAGCATCTAGAGATGTATCCAGAGCAGAGGATCAAACTTGCTACTTATATGATACAAAATTATACCAAGAGATTGTGGGATGTTACTACTCTAGAGGATCGACATAGATATATGATCTGGGAATACTTCTATATAATCTTATAGGATTTCTTCTTTCCACAAACTTTGAGGGTTAACTGGGCTAGAGAGTTTGTGATCCTTTAGCATGAATCCATGTTTGTCATGGAGTATTCTTCCATCTTTACTGAGCTACAGTAGTTCGCACCGACTCTGTCTAGCGATGATCTTGTGACTATGAAGAGATTAAAGGATGGGATAGTATACGTCATCTGATCAAATGTCAATATTTTATGGATAACTACTATTTATAAGATAGTCAACCAGACCCTCATTACTAAGAGGAACCTGAGGGAAGCTGGTGGTAGGAACTAGGTTGGTTTGGAAACTAGATCAGCTAATGGTTCTTCTAGTGGGTGAAAGTGATGTTTTGAGGTTTCTCGTGGGTGTAATAGTAGTTAGGCTCCTTATTCTGACAGTTTCCTCATATTTCATTATTATGGGAAGCTGAGACATATGAAATCCCAGTGTTTGCAGGATCCAATGGAATATAGAGGTTTCAATAGTATGGGTAATATCCATATATTCTATAGGAATTTTCCATCAGTGCTTGGTGAATGGGGATCTACACCTACTCCGCATTCCAGAGTGGGGTAATTGGTATCTTTTCAGGTAGTCAGCTGGAATACCATTGGTCGTTCAGACTGAGGTGTTGGTCAAGGAATAGGTAGTTAGACTCAGGATTCTCAGTACTAGTAGGGTGTGCTTGCTTAGGGTAGTCAGTTTCTAACTCAAGTTCAGGTTATATACTAGTTACATGTAGTGCAGCTTATGCTAGAGGAGTAGATCATCAGACCTTCTAATATTCAAGGTACTATTCTAGTAGCCTTTACTTTAGTGTTTGATTTATTTAACAAGGGAATGTCTCGCTATTTTATATTTGAGTCAATCATAGAGAGTCTAGGACTTGAGATATAACACTTCTATGGCATGATGATTCTTGGAACCCCTTTGGGTATCCCATCATAGAGCATTCTCCATTGTAAGTAGTGTCCCCTTGAGATAGGTGGATATCTCTTTGTATGGAATCTCATCATACTTGAAATTACTGAGTTTGATGTAATTGTCATGATGGATTAGTTAGTACCCTATCTAGTCTATATTGGTTGTTATCTTTGGAGGGTGAAATTTACATCACCAAGGGGTGATAGGCATGAACATAAGTGAGAGTGGGATATCCAAGCTACGCGATCAGGATTTGAGCATTAGGGGTTGGCCAATGTGACAACCAAGATTTCCATTATTTTCTTGGATGATCAGGGGTTATGACCCACTTTTTTCCCTCTTATAGTAGATCATTTTAGGTACATTTTTTCTGATGAATTTTCTAGGATACCTCTAGTGAGAGAGGAAGAATTCACTTTTGAGCTAGTGCCAGGAGAAGTAATAGTGTCTATTACTCTTTACAGGATGACACCTATGGAGCTTATGGAGCTCAAAAAATAGTTGGAGGATCTATAGGATAAAGGATTTATATTCCCCAGTACTTCTCCTTGGGGTTTACTGGGCCTTTTTTCCAAGAAGGAAGATGGTACCCTCAATATTTTCATGGATTATAGATATTTAAACCATATTACAGTAAAGAACTGGTATCCACTTCCTTGAATAGACAACCTATTTGATAAAATCCAATGAGAAAGGGTCTTTTCAAATATTGATATGAGGTTGGTCTATCATCAGGTGAATGTTAGTTCATCATAAATACATCACATAGATTTCAGGAGAATTTATGGTCTTTATGAGTACCTGGTCATGTCGTTTGGTCTCACGAATGAACCTACTATTTTTATGGCTCCAATGAATCAAGTTTTCCACCCATACTTGGATTCATTTGTGGTAGTAATTGTAGAAGACATCTTAGTGTATTTAGGTTATCAAAACAACCATGTCAACCATCTTGAGATTGTGCTAAATAAACTAAGAGAGAATTATCTTTATGCTAAGCTTAGTAAATGTCACTTTTGAATCGAAAAAGTCCACTTCTTGGGCCACATCATCTTGGATTTAGGAGTATCAGTAGACTCAGAGAAAGTGAGAGTTGTAGTTTCCTGGGAGCATTCCAAGAATGTCTTTGACATACATAGTTTCTTAGGGATAGCTGGATATTAAATACACTTCACCCAAAATTTACCATTCCTAAAAGTTCCCCTTATGGGATTGACTAAGAAGTGTGTGAAATTCATATGGTCATAATATTTTGAAGTGGCCTTTTATGAGTTTTATAGTAGACTAACTTTAGCATCAGTCCTAATTATTCCTAATACAGGAAAGAGATATATTGTTTACTATGATGCGTCAAGTATCAGGATGGGATCTATTATGATGTAGGATAAGCGATTCATCGTGTATGGGTCTCAAAAGTTTATATCTCATGAGAATAATTACCTGATTCAAGACCTTTATCTAGTTTTTGTTGTTCATGATCTACATTATTGGAGACACTATTTACTTGGAAAGCATTTTGTGGTATTCACTGATTTCAAAAGCCTTAATTATATCTTTAAACGGTGATATATCAATCTCATTCATCATAGATGGGTTGATTACCAACAATGTTTTTATTTTGATCTTGCTTATATTCCTAGAAATTGAAATGTTTTAGTCGATTCTCTGAGTTGAATGACTCAAAAATAGGCAGTTCAGGAGGCCAGTGGTGAGTGGCAGCTTATGGATTTGTTCTCTGAAATTCATGTTGAGATTCTGGAGGACCATAGATAGGATATCCTCTCAAATTTATCAATGATATCTACTCTTTTGGAATGATTAAGAATGAGAAAATTTCCAATACTAAAGGTTTATTCCTAAGGGAAAGTATCTCAGATAACGATTCATCTTCTGGTTAGACCATGGATGAGGATGATACCTTACTTTTTCATGGGTGTGTTTGGGTCCCATTAGACATCAGAGAGGATTTGATATAGAAATTTCATGCCTCAGTTTGGGTATTACATCCCGTTTTCATTAAGATGTATTGATATTTACATCTCCAGTATTGGTGGCCCACTACGAAACATGAGATTTTTGTTTTTATCACTTGGTGTTCCACCTATCAGTAGGTGAAGGTAGAACATCAGCGACTTAAAGGAATTTTATAGTTGTTATCTATTACCAAGTGGAAATGAGATGATGTTTCTATGGATTTCATGACTGTTTTACCTAGATCACCTTATGGAAATGATATAGTATCGGTTGTATTTGATCATTTGATGAATCCTACACACTTCTTACTATATGGGAGACCTTATTATTATATTAAATAGAAAATTTATACATCAGGTAGGTTGTATGTCTTTATAGATCTCTATAATATATCAAATATGAAAGGGACACTCACTTTATGACTTGATTTGGGAAGTGGTTGTAGAAATACTTGGGTACACTAGTGATTATGAGAACAACCTATCACCCTCAGACTGATGGATATACATAGTGTATAATTAAGGTGTTAGAGGACATGCTTCGTGCATGTGTCCTTGACTTTGAGGGTTATTGGGAGAAACACATACCCATTATTGATTTTACTTATAATGATAGTTTTTAGGCTACCATTCAGATGGATCCTTATGAAACCTTATATGGTGGGCCTTTCTAATCACCTCTATGTTGGTTAGAGGTATGGGGGGCATCTTTGCAAGGATTGAGTCTCGAGTAGGTCCAGCTAATCAGAAGGTGCAAGATGATAGCTTAGTACAAACAACAGTCATGCCAACTGATGGCAACGACCTCTTGAGTTCAAGGTAAAAGATCATTTTTTCTTTTGATTCTCACCTAGTTTGGGCCATCGACATATTCAGAGGCAGACTAAGCTTTTGCCTCAATTTGTTGAACCCTTTGAGGTTGTGAAGCGAATCGGGCCAGTGGTTTACCATTTAACTCTTCCTCAGAGATACCAGTCTATGAATGATGTCTTTCACATATCTCATCTTCATCGATATTATCCAGACCCTTTTCATGTATTACATCCAAATGAGGTTGAGTTAGAGATGAATTCTTCTTTTAAGAAGTATCCAATGTGTATTATGGATCGAAGCACAATGACACTCTAAGGCTGGTCAGTTCCTTTGGTATGGGTGTTATGATAGCATGACTGAGTAAAGGATGATAAATGGGAGTGGTATGATGATATACGAGCTTAGTGGATAGATATTTTCTTAGATTGTACCTCTTTACCCTCATAAGACCAACTTATGGATGAGTTACTTTAAGGAGGGGAGGTTTTAATGACCCATATTTACAGAAAGGTGTGGATCATTTGTTTTTGGTTTAAATTTCTTTTTTCAGGCCTTATAATGTTGCATAATGGATTCATGGAGGTTGTGGGGGTGTCTAGGTCTTGTTTGAAGCCTGAAACCCTATAATTTTAAAAAAAAACCGACTGGGTCGCATGGTTTGGAGAAACTGTGCAGCCCAACCCATATGATCTTCATAACCATGTGGGGAGTTTCAGAGGAGATTAGGGGACCACACGATTTTTCTAAAACCAATAAAGCCAAGGTGTACACCTTTTTGGGTTACAAAGTGTCTTGGGATAGTGACTTGCACACAGCTTGTGCATGATTACTCAAACCCTTCACCTATCCAGTGCAAGGTCCTCCCTGGGTAGTGGTATAGAGCATGGTTGGTGCACAGTTTGGCCAAACATGCAGCCAAACCATGAACCCCTATCAGTATGGTTGATTTAAAAAAATTTATATTAATGAATCTAAAATATTAAACCCTCTTCATTCCTTCTCATTTTCAGCAACTAAACTCTCCTCTCCTCTCTCATAGTTCCTTCCTCCATCAAATCCCTCTTAGATCTGGACTCCAAATAAAACACCATTTATCACATTGGATCTACATCTGTAAGATCTATAATACTTGATTCTCACTCAAATTTACCCAACAGATGAAGGTAGAACGGTCCTTGTAGTTTATCTTGGGTTATCGAATCCTCAGAGACCTAAGAAGTAACCTACAGACACATACATTCTATAGATTTTTTTTGGCTATTAAGTGGTCAAATTGGGTTGATTTAAGATGGTTTTAAATTAACTCTAAGAGAATTAAGTGAATTCAATTTAAAAGAGTGATTTGATCCTAGGTTAGCACTTGGGGTGGATTGGACGTATTTCCTTTTCAATGATTTCAATTTCTTATATTTGAGATGGATTCATTTAAGAAGATAAAACAACATCATCACTTACTGGTTTAATGCCTACACCCTTTAATAATAATCACCTATACACTTTAAGGATCAAAGTTTTGAGCACTTTTAGGTAAAGGTTCATATTATCACTTGAAGTGTGTGACCTTAAATTCAACAAGGACGATGGAGTTTAAAAATCATCAAATAAAAATCTCAATTAAAGAAGTGATTAGAAATTAATGGGGTGATAAATAACATCCAATCCATCCCCTTGATACTCCCTTGGATAAACCCATAAGTGGGTTATCCCTCCATTAATTCTATGGTTTCAATGGAAGCGGGAAGTAGACTCATGAGGGAGGAATTGAAGAAGTAAAGAAAACAATAAAAAGAAAATGATCACTCCACCGTTGTGTGAATAATTTCACAAGTTTTGGTGTGAATAAATTCACACCTTGAATCAACGGTATCAAAGTGATATAAATAACAATAGAATAAGAAGAAAATAAGGGCTTTTATTAAGAAACTAAAGTGAATTGAACAACTTACATTTGAAAGACAAACTTGAGAAAACAAAATCACAGCATAACATTATAATTGAAAAAAGAACCAAATATCCTCAAATCCTCCACAACCACTACCTTAAATAGTAATTTTTGAAGCCTTGGGTCTATCCTTCAATAGTAAAAGTCTCCTAAATTAATTTTGGTAGGCCATAGGTGGGTGGAAAGTTGAGGGAGAGTTGATTTTTCCACCCTTGACCCGAGGTGGAATCCAGCTTTCATCCATCAAACATACGCGCTTGGAAGACCTTCTAGATCGCCGAATTAGAGTGAGACATAGAAGAAGAAAATGTATCCACGGATGTATTATACCCTTATGTAAAATTTGGGCCCATTTGGAGTTTTGGATTCAGAGATATTATTAGATTAGTGGACTATTTTTCTAGGCCGCAGAATATGGACCAGAATTTTATCTCTAACTTGGGCCGCCTAAATGACCACAATGGATGCCTAATTAGCACTGGATTTTGAAAAATTATTTGTTACTATATATTTATTATAGAATCCCACTAAATTTAGGATTCATTGGGTTTGTAATGTGGGTCCCACATTCTCATCAGTGGGATGGTGTCCAATCTGCCTTCTCTAGAACTACTTCTATTCATCTCCAAATATCTCTATCATCCTTTATGAATCATCCATTAATACCTGAATGAAAAATGTTCATATTTAAGTTTAGATACAGTTACCAAAATATCAAATTAAAATATGGATAATTACATTCGTTAAATTCAGATGAATCATTGGGTACTTCAAATGATGTTCAAAAATGTACCACATAATAGTGCATTTTAAGAAGGTATTACAATCATAATGTGAAATGATGATTAAAGTGTAAAATGAACTAAAATGGTGTTTATGAATAATAAAGCACGTGAATATTATATATATTAACAATGAATATTATCCTCATTTAGTGGCTAATCACACCCCCCAACTTGAGTTTTTCTAGTCCCGAGCAAAATATATCTCATCAAAATGAAATTTGAATTCCCTTTTACAAAAACATTTTAATACACAATGATCAAAAAAAACCCTTATACCAAAAAATCATGAAACCCATCAAAATATTTTAATACAATATAGTTTCATAAGAAGATCCCAATCCTAATCTCATTCCTTTGTTCAAATTCATTTCCATATTTCATCCAATATTAATTAAGTATGAGGATGTGTTGTGTATCACAATAGACATGGGGGTTCGTATTTATTCAAGGGGGAAATGATGGAAGTGCTAGGTGGAATCACATTTCAATATTAATATGAGTATTCAATTTTTTTATTGTATTTTTTTTTTTTTTGCAATTTTTCCATGGTAATTGAAATTGCACTCAAAAGAGTCAACCCCTGTAGCGAGACTTTTCCAATGACTCTCAGGCTCAAAGACCTTAGGGTACCAAGTGAATCCCATATACTCAGGCATCATCTTGAGTTAAATAAGTCAAAAACAAATTCAAATTACCAAAAATAGAGATGAAATTACTAACTCTGGGCCAGAAAACTATGGAGTCACGATCCCCAAGTGCCGAAAGCCACGCATTAGGTCATTTCATTACTCTACACGCAAATTTATTATTATTATTATTATTTATTGAATACTCATATTAAAACTAAAATAATCACCAAACCTATGATATTTATTTGGGGGACCCCATGAACTCAAACTAATACCCCACTATCCAAAGGACGTGCATTGTGATCTTTTTTTTATTTGGATGAAAATATAAACGATAAAATATCACATTGGACAGCCACACTTTCCAAAATCTATGTTCATGAAATTATACAAGGATTAAAATCAGAATCAGGGCATGCTAAATTATTTGATATTCAGTTTCAAAGTGGGAAATTTGTATTACCATGTTCAAAGTTAAATGAATTTTTCCTTCCATTTACACAAAAAAAAATTCAAATCATTCAATTTTTTTTAACACAAAAGAATTTTTTATTTTATCTACCCCCCCCCCCCAACTTAAAATAACACTATCCCTAGTGTTTAAATAAAATAAAATTTAGAAGGGGGTAGAGGTAGATAATTAAAGTTCAAAAAGGAAATTGAAAATGAGGATCATGGAATGAAGTCACCTGGTGGTTGAAGTTGAAATTCTTGTTGCTCCCTTTTAATCCTTTAATATCCATGTCACTTGCAGAGTTCCCTAGTAGAAAAATAAAAAACAAAAAAAAAAAACAATATATATATATATAATAAAGAAAGTAAAATATAAGTATATATATAAAAATTATAGAATAAGAAAGCACAAAAAAGTCGTAGGTCAGTGGTAAGCGCGTGCCCCTGTCTCCCTTCGGTCCCGGGTTCAAATCTTCATGGCTTCACCGGTTGTGATGGGGTTTGACCCATGACCCATGAAGTGTCCCTTTTTATTATTATTATTATATTTTTATTTATTTTTTTGTATTTTTATTTTAACCTACAAACACATTAAAATAAAACAAACTGATGATACATTGTCTTCTTTTTAAATTTCTGGGTAAGGCATTACTCAAGGATCACACCACATGACACGGATGAATATGGTGCTCCCCTTTTATACTCATCCATACTCATAATAGAAGAATAGGTCAACAGACTATATTTTTTTTAAATATAAAAATTATTAATTAAACCTATTTAAAATATAAAGTTGATTAAAACAACAAAATGATAGGAAACTTGAAAACCATGGGTTGCCTCCCATGCAGCTCTTTGTTTAAAGTCATTATCCTGACATGGATCCTAAATCTATTAATTTTTTCCTAGTTCATAGATTGTCTCAATTAAATCAACCTCTATTTCCTATTTATTGAATGATTAAATGAATGGTTTTAACCTTTGACCATTGACCTTGAAAATGTAACCACTTGTGGGATCTTGAATTTCTACTACCCCATGGGGGTACACATGATGCACTATGAAAGGACCTGGCCATCTAGACCTTAACTTTACTGGGTGTAAATGAAGTTTTGAACTATACAAGAGCACAAGTTTTCTTGGTTCAAAATTTTTGACCTTGATATTCCTAGATTGGTAGGCTTCAACTTTAGCTTTATTGATCCTTGAATTTTCATAAGCCTCCATCCTTAGTTCCTCTAGTTCATTGAGATCTAATTTCCTTTTTGTTCTGGCCAATGAGAGGTCATAATCCATTTTCTTAATTTCCCAAAAGGCCTTATGCTTAATTTCAACTGGTAAATGGCATGATTTTCCATAAACCAACCTATATGGTGACATTCCTAGGATGGTTTTGTATGCTGTACGATATTCCCAAAGAGCATCTAAGAGTTTCTCGGACCAATCTTTCCTAGAAGTATTAACAGTTTTTTCAAGAATATTCTTAATCTCCCTATTTTTTAACTCATCTTGACAGTTGGTTTGAGGATGGTATGCAGTGGAAACTTTATGAGAAATACCATACTTAGAAATGAGTGAAGAGAATGGGCAGTTTTAGAAATGGGTTCCACGATCACTGATTATAGCCCTCGGAATTCCAAATCTAGAAAAGATATGCTCTTTTAAGAATCGGATCACAACTTGATGATCATTGGATTTTGTGGGAATGGCCTCAACCCATTTTTATACATAATCAATAGCTAAGAGAATGTAAATATATCCCCTAGAGTTTGGGAAGGGGCCCATGAAATAAATTCCCCAACAGTAAAATATTTCAACCACTAATATGGGAGTGAGTGGCATTTGATTCCTTTTTGTAATGGACCCTAATTGTTGACACATAGGACAAATTTGACAAAATGTATAGGAGTCACTTGATATGGTGGGCTAAAAAAGACCACATTGAAGAATCTTAGCAGATGTTTTCTTAGAGGAAAAGTGACCTCCGCATGCCTCACTATGATAGAATTTAAGGATGGACTCTTGTTCAGATTATGGGACACACAACCTAATGACTTGGTCAGGGTAGAACTTATAGAGGTATGGATCATCAAACACATAGTGCCTAACAACAGAAAGGAATTTCCTTCGATCTTGAGTCCCTAAAAATTTTGGGATGACTCCTGTAACTAATAAGTTGTCTATTTCGGCATACCAAGGGTAGTCACTCACAGAGTATAGGTGTTAATCAGGGAATGAATCAGACATAGAAAGGTGATTTGATTTGTCTTTTAATTCCATCCTAGAGAGATGATCAGCTAAAACATTTTCAACACCCTTTTTATCCTTGATTGTGAGGTCAAATTCTTGTAAGAAAAGGACTCACCTAATCAGTCCAGCCTTAGCATCTTGTTTTTGTAAGAGGTATTTTAATGAAGAATGGTCAGTGAACATAGTGATGGGGAATCCTAAGAGGTAGGACCTAAACTTGTCTAAATCAAACACAATATAAAGTAACTCCTTTTTAGTAGTGGTGTAGTTTATTTGGGCATCATTTAAGTATTTTATTGCATAAGAAATGACATAAATAGTTTTATCACAATGTTTTCCTAATACAGCTTCTACAGCAAAGTCACTGGCATCACACATAAGTTTGAAAGTAAGGTTCCAATTCAGAGATTTCATAATGGGAGGAGAGTTGAGAGAGGATTTGAGGGTTGAGAATGAACCCTCACAGCTTTCTATCCAAACAAATGGAGTATCCTTTACTAGGAGAGAACAAAGGGGACGGGAGATTGAACTAAACTCCTTGATGAATATTCTATAGAAACCAGAATGTCCTAAGAAAGACCTCACTTCCTTGACAGTTTTGGGTGATGGAAGGTGACGAATGATGTCAACCTTGGCTTTATCAACTTCAATCCCCCTACCTGAGACTAGATGGCCTAGAACTAGTCCCTCTTTAACCATGAAATGGAATTTTTCTTAGTTTAGGACCAAATTCTTTTCTTCACATCTTGACAAGAATCTCTCAACATTCCTCATACATCCCTCAAATGTATCTCCAAAAACATAGAATTCATCCATGAAGACCTCTAGAAAATCCCCTACCATGTTTGAGAAGATTCCCATCATGCACCGCTGGAAGGATCTAGGAGAATTTCATAAACCAAAGGGCATGTGTTTGAAGGCAAAGGTGTTGAATGGACAGGTGAATGTAGTCCTCCCTTGATCCTCTAGGGAGACCTCAATTTTATTGTACCCCGAGTACCCATCTAAGAAACAGTAAAAGGCATGACCTGCCACTCTCTCAAGGACTTGGTCAATGAATGGTAAGGGGAAATGGTCCTTCTTGGTGAATGAGTTTAGCTTCCTATAGTCAATGCAGACTCTCCAACCACTACTCACCCTTGTTGGAAGAATCTCTCCATCCTCATTGGTTATCACTGTGATTCCAGCCTTTTTTGGAACCACTTGGATTGGGCTCACCCATTCACTCTCAGCTATGGGATATATGATACCATCTTTTAACAATTTTAGAAGTTCCTTCCTCACTACTTCCATGAGATTAGGATTGAGTCGCCATTGAGGTTGACGACATGGCTTTGAATCAGATTCAAGAACAATCCTATGAGTCCCAATAAGTGGGCTAATCCTGGGAATATCATACATGGTCCAACCAATGGCTTTCTTATGTTTTCTAAGGACATCTAGAAGCATCCTCCCATGATTGGCTTCAAGAGAAGAATAAATTACAATAGTATGTGTTTGATTTTCCCCTAGGAAAGCATACTTGAGTGCAGCAGGAAGTTCCTTCAATTCAAGATCAGGTTGGTTCAAAATTTCAGCAGAAGATTGGGAAATTGGATTAAGATCAATTTTATTTCCTAAAGTTTTATATAGGATTGATTACCCACATATAGAAGTTTCAGCTACTAGATTGGCCTGATCAGATTAGGGAAGGAAGTTGGAGTGGTCTTCATGAAATTGGTTTCCTGAAAGGTTTCACTAATTGTTGGACCTAAGACTTCGTCATAAGAGAAATTTAAAAATGATTCCAGCCAAGGAGATAAACTTCCTTCATGTGAACAAAGGAAATCAATCTCATCCTGACTTAAACATTCATAAAATATTCCTTGATGTTCTATGGATTCATTATCAATGCTTCCTATCATGTTTACTTCATATATGTCCTTGTCATCCCCTATTTGTGAGCTTGCATTATAGATGTTCAAGTCTATACTCATGTTTCCAAAGGTGATGGTCATGTTCCCATTTCGGACTCAGATAATAGAGTTGATTATTTCAAGGAAGGGACGACCAAGGATAATTCGGGTTTGTTTTTTATTTCATAATTTTGGATGGTTGTCAAGGACAATGAAGTCGGTAGGGTAGATGAAGTTTTCAACCTTTACCAGAATGTCCTTTAAAATCCCCTTTGGAACCCTAATGCTACGATCAGCAAGTTGAATTGTGACAGATGTGGGTTGGATTTCTTCTAGGCCTAACTGGTAGTACACAGCATACAGGATGAGATTGACACTAGCACCTAGGTCACACAAGGCCTTGACAACTTTTCTCTCTCCTAGTTCAACATTGATGTAAGGGCAACTCGGGTCTTTTAACTTAGGAGGAATTGTCCCTTGAATGGTGGTACTCACATTAGCAGCCAAAAGGACTTGGTTTTTTTGTGAAAATTTTCTTTTAAAAGTGCACAAGTCCTTAAGGTACTTTGGGTAGGAAGTTATGGTTTGTATGGTATCAAGAATGGGAATGTTCAACTTGACTTGTGAGAAGATTTCCCTCAAAGTTTCACTCAATTTAGGCTTGGTTTTTCCCCTCATGTGTTGAGGAAATGGTGTAGGTTGTGGGG
Organism: Viscum album; assembly: GCA_963277665.1. Lineage (NCBI taxonomy): Eukaryota > Viridiplantae > Streptophyta > Magnoliopsida > Santalales > Viscaceae > Viscum > Viscum album. Next base: position 39,867,284 of record OY728138.1, read on the forward strand.
TTGTTTGCTGAAGAGTTGTTTTTTTGACAATGTTATCGTGTTTCTTAGTTTGATCATTTGGTTCATTTGAATTTTCATCCAAGTTTGAATATTCAGGTGGGTTCTGAATTAGTTGTTCAGGTTTCTCAATTGATTTCCCACTTCTTAAAACAGTCACAGCCTTTAGTTGTTCATGAGTTGTTTGAGTACAAATTGAACCTCCCCTTGAAGTTGAGGATGGAACCGCCTGATTAGGCATGGGTTCCTTTCCAGTTTTGATGTTTTGAAGTTCTTGTTTTAAGGGAAGAGACTTCTGAGTTCATCCTTTCCATTTGTTTGCACAGTTGTTCTAGTAGGCTTTGTGGAACAGTTTGGGTTGGTGCTTGAGAATATTGGTTTATCCCGGGGGGGTATTTTAGAGGTGGTATGGTTTGTTGAAAATGGACTGGTGGTTGTTGGTATTGGATAGGTTGGGTTTGGAACTGGTTATGGGTTTGGTAGTTCTGATGGGGGTAAGGATTTCTTCCCTGTGGTTGGCTAGGTTGTTGGTTATCTTTCTAGAGGAAGCCTAGGTGGTCATTATACCTTAGGTTGAAGTTGTTTTGGTATTGAGGATTTTGAAAGTTCAAAGCATTTAATTCCACTGGGGGTCCTCCTAAAAGAACATCCTTGATGGATGTAATGGTTGGGAAGTTGTCTGTCTTATGGTCATGTTTGTCACAAATTGTGCAAACAGGGTCAACAGTTTGGATTCCATGGACTTTCCTAAGGTCTATCTCTTCAACCTTCCTAGAGAGTGCTGAGAGTTTAGCCCTAAGGATTTCCTCTTCTCTAAGTGTATGAATTCCAATATTTATTTGTGGCTTTTCAAAATAATTTGAATTTCCCCGTGTTTGGTTTTGTTCAGAAATTCTTTCTAGATACTCATAAGCATCATTTGGGGATTTGTTTTTAAAGGTTCCATTACACATCATGTCAATGAATTGTTTGTTCCCCAGACCCAACCATTCATAGAAAATTCTCACTTGTTCAGGAATAGAAAAACCATGGTGTGGAACCATGTTTATAGTGTCCTTGAACCTCTCCCATGTTTCATAGAATGACTCTCCCTCTTTTTCAAAAAAATTATGGATACTCTTTTTAAGTGCAATTGTTTTGTGGTGGGGAAAGTATTTTTTGTAGAATTCTCTTTGTAGTTGGTCTCAAGAGTTTATGGATGATAGTCTCAAATTATTTAGCCAATTTTTAGCTTGATCCTTTTAAGTAAAATGTAAATAGCCTTATCTTATCTGATTCTAGTTGATGTGGGGGACACATGGTTTCTACAATGTCATTGAACTCCTTAATGTGAAAATAGGGCATCTCGGACTCCATTCCATGGAATGTGGGAAGGTGGTTTAGGACATTGGGTTTAATGATGTAGTTGGAATCTCCTAGGGAATTGTGTCTAATGCATGAGGAGGCATTGGTCTAGGAAGGTGTGAGGTAGTCATTCATGGTTTGATCAATTGCATTCCCCAAGTTTGGGGCTGCCTCATTTGGGTTTCCATTTTGGTTCCCACCTGGGTTTATGAGTTGGTTTCTTTGAAGACATTCCATTGGAATAGGATCAATTTTTGAATCTGGATTATTAAGAATATTGGGATCTAATGGATAGAGTTCCCTTGGTGTACTTGACTCCCCAACCCCAGGACTATCCACCCTAACTAGACGGTTTGATTGATCGCGGGTGTAGGCGGACATGCGCCAAAAGAAAAAAAAACAAGAAAGGGACAAGATAAGAGAATTTGGATGAGAAAAGAAGAAATGGGGGAGAATATAATGGATGTTTATATGACTTACTTGGGTCCCCGGAAACGGTGGCAAAATTTGATTCTCACTCAAATTTACCCAATATATGAAGGTAGAACAGTCCTTGTAGTTTAGTTTGGGTTATCGAATCCTCAGAGACCTAAGAAGTAACCTACAGACACGTACATTCTATGGATTGTTTTTGGATATGAAGTGGCCAACTTGGGTTGATTTAATATGGTTTTAAATTAACTCTAAGAGACTTAAGTTAATTCAATTTAAAAGAGTGATTCGATCCTTGGTTATCACTTGGGGTGGATTGGACGTATTTTCTTTTCAATGATTTCAATTTCTTATATTTGAGATGGATTCATTTAAGAAGATAAAACAACATAATCACTTACTGGTTTAATGCCTAAACCTTTTAATACTAATCACCTATACACTTTAAGGATCAAAGTTTTGATCACTTCAAGGTAAAGGTTCGTATTAGCACTTGAAGTGTGTGGCCTTAAATTCAACAAGGACGATGGAGTTTAAAAATCATCAAATAAAAATCTCAATTAAAGAAGTGATTAGACATTAATGGGGTGATAAATAACATCCAATCCATCCCCTTGCTACTGCCTTGGATAAACCCATAAGTGGGTTATCCCTCCATTGATTCTATGGTTTCAATGGAAGCGGGAAGTAGACTCATGAGGGAGGAATTGAAGAAGTAAAGAAAACAATAAAAAGAAAATGATCACTCCATCTTTGTGTGAATAATTTCACAAGGTTTGGTGTGAATAAATTCACACCTTGAATAAATGGTATCAAAGTGATATAAAGAACAACAGAATAAGAGGAAAATAAGAGCTTTTATTAAGAAACTAAAGTGAATTGAACAACTTACATGTGAAAGACAAACTTGAGACAACAAAATCGCAGCATAACATTACAATTGAACAAAGCACCAAAGATCCTCAACTCCTCCACCACCACTACCTTAAATAGAAATTTTTGAAGCCTTGGGTCTAGCCTTAAATATTCCAAGTCTCCTCAATTAATTTTGGTAGGCCATAGGTGGGTGGAAAGTTGAGGGAGAGTTGATGTTTCCACCCTTGACCCGAGGTGGCATCCATCTTTCATCTAACGAACAGATGCGCTTATAAGACCTTCTATATGGAATAATTAGAGTGGGGAATATAATAAGAAAATGGATCCCCGGATGTCTCCTACCTGCCTGTAAAATTTGGGCTCATTTGGAGTTGTGTATTCGGAGATATGATTATATTAGTGGACTGTTTTTCTGGGCCACATAATCTGGACTAGAATTTCTTCTCTAACTTGGGCCGCATAATCTGGACTAGAATTTTATCTCTAACTTGGGCCGCATAAATGACTAAAATTGTGGACGAATTAGCTCTGGATCCTAAAGAATTATTTTTTCCTCTATATGTATTCTAGAATCAAACTAAATTTGGGCTTCATTGGGTTTGTAATGTGGGTCCCACATTCTCATCAGTGGGATGGTGTCCAATTTTCCTTCTTTATAATTGCTTCCATTCATCTCCAAATATCCCTATCATCCTTTATGAATCCTCCATTGATCCCTGAATGAAAAATGTTCATATTTAAGTTTAGATAAATTTTCCAAAATATCAAATTAAAATATAGATAATTGCATTCCTTAAAATCAGATGAATAATTGGGTACTTCAAATGATGTTCAAAAATGTACCACATAATAGTGCATTTTAAGAAGGTATTATAATCATAATGTGAAATGATGTTCAAAGTGTAAAATGCACTAAAATGGTGTTTATGAATAATAAATCACATGAATATTATCCTCTTTTAGTGGCTAATCAAACTCTTACTTCCTTTAATGGTTTCATTTCATATCACTTGTGCTATTTAGGTGCAAGATCATTCGGCCTATGTTCATTGGACCATTCTCCATTTTTATTCCAATCTAATTTAAATCTAAAGACGATATAGGATGATGAGTCATATATAGCCTTAAGGTAGGTGGTCTAGAATTTATTCCTCAAAGTTGATTTGTTTTCATAGATTCTTCATTGTTCTTCATGCTGACCTTGTCTCTTGTTTCCTTAAAATGTATTCTTTCATTATAAATAAATCATAGCATGTTGTTATACTCATGTAGACCTTTCCATGTAGTTAAAGGATGTAAACCTCAACCATATCCACCCCTTTGGGTGTTTCGGATCAATTAACCCTTTAATATAAATGTTTAAATTATCAGAACACCTTCTAAGTGTTTAGATTGTCTTGTATATAGATTTACCCACTCTTATATAATTTTTTAGTTAACCAAAGCACATCCTAAGTGCTTGGATTGTCGTGAAATAGAATTTCCTTACCTTATAATTTAATGAATTATATTCAAGATGGTCTTCCTTGTTTAAATGAATTAAATTTATTTTATATTGAATGGAAAATGGGTGGAAAGGCCACACCTCTTGTTATAGTTATAAAATGTAAATTTTATGGATTGTGATTCCCTTGGTTATAATGGGCTTGGTGATTATAATGCATTATAGGTATTCCCTCTCGTTATTATTATTATTATTACACCATTAATATTAGTTGTGGAATGATGGTTAAGGGACTTGTTGATCATGAAATTTCACTCTCCCTTACATCGAGTGTTGAGCATGAAATATCTAACGATTATACTTGTTTTGGGGTGATGGGAATGATGTTCCATGTTCCTCCATTTAGGATGTTGGTAATGACGACTGACCTCACCTATATCAAGTTTTCAACATGAAGAATCACATTAATTATAAGATTCATGTCATATACCCATTGTTGGAGCCTATAGCTCATTAGATTGGTTATGGATGCTTGCATTATGTCCCAGGTCCAGCCAGCTCCTAGTATCCATGTATATTCCCACTTACATCCTCACATACTTAGTGCATATAGGTGGATACAATATATAACTATACTATATATATATTCTTACTATATATATATGGTACTCTAATCATAATCATTTCGGCCTATGTTGAAGTAGGTGAAGTCCGCCAGGTGTCCTACAGGAACTTGAGTTGACTGTTATTTATTTATTTCCAGCATTGCTTATTATTTAGTTATATCTACACACTGCTTAGTTATATACACTAGATGAATTATCTCTAGACACCATTGGTGATGGCCTATTGGGATTTTATCTCACACCCTACTCGGGTTGCCTTTGGTACTAAAGTAGATTACTTGTCTGTAGGTATGGATAAGGACAAGTGCCCTATTATAGATGTTTGATTCATTTTACATATAGTATAGAACATGGGACCATAAGACTGAGCATATACTGGAGATTCTAGTGGATCAATATTTTTTCTTTTTTTATATCATGTTGTATGTGCATGTCCCCCATTTCCCCTTTTTGTATATTAGCATTCCCTAACATCATTTTATATGACTCGGTCTATTAGATTTTGTTATTATTATAGTTTCTTAGTTATTTACGCCTCCATAGTTTATTATATTTGTTTCTGATGTTCTATTATTTTATATCATGCTTCTGTTATGGCAGGTTACTAGTTCAGTATTATAATTTCTATTTATATATGCTTCCATTGGTGTCTACTTATTTATTATATATGACATGTAACTCTGGTATTAGTGTATAGTCTCCCCAATGTACAACCTTAGACCCTCAATGTTAGTTGAAATCCTCTAGAATACGGGGAGGTTCACTTAAGGCCATATAACCCACCTTCTCAAGGCATGAATTAAGTGGATCTTGGGTTAGGAAGTTACATAGTGAGTGACACATATTTTTAACTAAAATTTCTTTTTTCAATTGAAAACACACATTTTTTAGTCATACTGGTCACATTGTGTGTTCTATTGAGGTGTGTCTGGTTCCTACACATTCAAAATGACTTATGGATTATTGTCCTAGAGTATAAAAATAATATAAATGTGTTTTATCAGTTTTAATTATGTCACATGTCTTTTTAACTAAAATATCAATTTTAAATAAACACACACACATAATTTGAGTCATACCAGTCACACCATGTCTTGAATTAATATAATATTGATTTGTAAACACCAAAAATGAATTAAGGATGATTTTTAAAATTATTAAGACAATATGAGTTTGTTTAATAGGTTTTCAGTGAGTGACACATGTTTTTAACTAAAATGACATTTTTTAATTGAAAACACACATTTTGAGCCATACCATTCAGACTGTATATCAGATTAAGGTACGTGTGATTCTTACACATCAAAAATGACTTATGGATCATTTTCATAAAGTATCAAAACAATATGAATGTGTTTTCTCAATTTTGAGTATGTCATTCATCTTTTGAACTAAAATGTCAATTTTAAATAAAAACACATACTTTGATTTATATCAGTCACAACATGTGTCATATTGACATGTGATTGATTTCTACACATCAAAATTGACTTAAGGATTGTTTTCCTAGAGTATCAAGACAACCCAAGTGTATTTTATAGGTTTTTAGTGAGTGACACACACTTTTAACTAAAATTTCATTTTTAAATTGAAAACACGCTTTGAGTTATACCAGTCACACTATGTGTCGGATTGGTGTGTTGATGATTCTTACATATCAAAAATTATTTACAGGTTGTTTTCCTAAATTATCAAGACAATCCAAGCATGTTTGTTCTGTTTTCAATGAGTGGAACATGTTTCCATCTAAAATGTCATTTTTAAGCTGAAAACGCACATTTCAAGTCATACCGGTCACACCATGTATTATATTGCATTAAAAATGATTTATAGATGTCAAAATTGACTTATAGATCATTGTAATAAAGTAAAAAAACAATATTACTCTGTTTACTTAGTTTTGATTATGTCTCATGAAATTTGAACTAAAATGTTATTTTTAAACTAAAAACACAAATTTCGAGTCATACCGGTCACACTGCTTATCAAATTGAGGTATAACTAGTTCTTATATGTCAAAAATGAATTATGGATATTTTTACTAAAGTATCAAAATAATCTGGGTGTGTTTTCTTAGTTTTGAGTATGTCGCATGTGTTTTGAACTAAAATGTAATTTTTAAAATGAAAACAAGCACTTTGATCCATATCGGTCACAATGTGTGTATGATTAATACACATAAAAATAAATTATGGATCATTGTAAAAAATTATAAAGACAATCCATGCATTTTTACTCAGTTTTCAGTGAGTGAAACATGTTTTAACTAAAATGTCATTCTTAAACTGAAAACATGCACTTTGAGTCATACCGGTGACACCATGTGTCGAATTGATGTTAGGATAATTTCTATACATAAAAATTGTCTTATAGATTTTTTTCCAAATTTATAAATAAAATATGAGCATTTTTTCTCAGATTTTAATGAGTGGCACATGTTTTTAAATAAAATTTTATTTTTAAACTGAAACCACACATTTCGAGTCATAATGGTCACAATGTGTATCAGATTGAGGTGAAGCTAATTTTTTCATGTCACAAATTAGTTAAGGATCATTATCCTAAAGTATAAAAACATTATGAATGTATTTTATTAGTTTTTAGTATGTCACGTGTCTTTTGATCTAAAATGTAAATTTTAAATAAAAACACACACTTTGTGTCTATAAGGCCCCAGCCTAAAACCTTACTTAATCTTGAGTTATTACAAGATTACACAATGAGGATCTTTTCAGGTTTAGAGTTTTAGAGAATTATATCATGAAACTTTCATTACATTCCACATTTAAACAAAGTGGTTACATAAAAGACAGTATTCATTCTTCCCATCAACGGAAACATATTTAAAATAAAACATGGATTCTTTCTTGACACATCCTTGACACTATCATCACATCATGTACCTTTCCCTTGACCTGTGAAAAACATTTCAAAAACTTGGGATGAGCATAAAAATCTCAGCAAGGGTTATAAAAATATGGAAAGGAAACATGAGTTCATATATACATAAGAATGAAATCATACTTTACCCATAAAACATAGGCACTTTAACATACCTCATCAAATCATGAATAAATCATAGAAATCATAAGACATAAAAGGTAACTTGAGGCATTCATAACATTATTACGTAGGGAGTAACTCTCTTGGTTATGTTTGGAATACCCACCACAGTATATTCCCTAAATCTCTTTGGAGAAACCTTAACGTTTCACTCCTTCGCGTTACCCAATGCATTGGAGAGCTATATCGGGCTCACCCGCCCTTAGTTTATCACGGAACCACCCGTCTTCATAACAATGCCCAAGAACCATAACATAATCTTATCACATAAAACATGCATAAAGGAAACATAACATTTCCACCTTTCAATAACAAGATATCAATACAACACATTGATATAAAAACATTATGAAAACCATTTAAAACATTTAATAAAGAGATCTTTGAATCAAAGTGTCCCATACCACTTTGAAGTTTTTAACATTTTAAAACATTAATATCCATATAAATAAATCCTTAAAACCATTTTGAAAACATGGATATTAACTATAAATATTTATAAGAATAAATCATTAAAACGTTTAAAACGATATTTTATTTAAAGGGTTTTTAACAAAATGAGAGACACTTGAATACAATAATTGAGGAATAACATTTAATCAGAACTTTGTAATATCATGAGAATAAAGGAATTCATGATATAATATTCCAAAGGACAGTATATACACCATATAAGAGTGAATTGGGGCATAAAAACAATGAAGTATCAATAGAAATGTAAAATGAGATGAAATCCCCTGTAAAGAAGGTACCCTTAAATTAAGGATAAATCAATCTCATAATTATGTGTGACAAATATAAATACACCCAATATAAGTGGATATTAAGTGTAAAACAATCAAAGGTCATTCACACATATTCAAAGGAGGACATATTCAATAACTACATGTTGAACCCAAGGAAATCGAAATTGGGTTAAGAAGTCCCCTTGGTAAAATTCGACAGCCTAACGACATCACTTTAAAATTCAAAAAAAAAGCGTTGATGAGAGATAAAAATGGTATCTCATCACTTGGAAATAAAATTTAAATAAATAAGGATATATAATAACATATCCTAACATTATAATATGTAAATTAAAAGACCCAACAAAATAAGTCTTTTAAAAAGAGGAGGGTGAAAGGTTCCCTTACCGACATGGGTATCTTTCGAGACATGCACCCTGTGAAAGAAGGACAATACAACATTGATGTAAATACTCATAAATGAAAGTATATTACACAATGAGTAAAATAATGGGAAGTACATACACCACTCAAAGGAAATTGTGGCAAATGTAGCATAAATCTCACGGGAATAAAAGTGAGATGAAAAATCCCTTACGAAAACTCGGCAGCCTAACGACACCACTTAAAACTTACAAAAATGGATCGATGAGATCAAATAGGGTCTCTCATCATATTGACATAATGTTTACAGAAAGAGGAATATAAAAGAACATCCCCCAACATAACAAATAGGATCTTAAAATAATTTACATAAAGGAGAGTACTTAAAAAGAAAGAGAGAAGTTAGATCTCTCACGAAAATTCGGCAGCCTAACGGCGCCACTCAAAACTTCCAAAATGGATTGATGAGAGAGAATAGGGTCTCTCATCATATGAACATAAAAATTACAGTAATATTAATATAAAAGAACATCCCAATAACAATAAATATGATCTTTAAAAGGAATTACATAAAAGAGTGTACTTAAAAAGAAAGAGAGGAGTAGGATCCCTTACCTCAAGTCCAACTTGTCTTGTTCGTTTCTTTATATTCCTGAATAATAAACTTTGGTCAATTAATAATTGCCTAAGTAACTCCTTTAGATATTATTATTCAGTTAATATCACATATTATAATGTTATAATAATTGTTTAATAATGTTAGTTCATATCAGACGTTTTTGCCGATGTTTGGTACATGAGTCAAAAATGAACTTGTTTGAAAAAAGATTGCCCATGTAGTTATAAGTAAATAATTTCAAGAATAGTATTAATGATTAAAATATCATATATATCCAGTAAATATTCATTTTATACTATTCCATATCATTTGGAGATAAAAAACGAAAAGCACCGTTCATGGAGACGGTAGGCCGTACGTACGCATGAACGCTACTTTCATTTTTTTGTCATATTAATGGAATTAAAACAAAATGAGAGAGATATATATATGTTATAATTACAAAATGATATCCATAATTTAGATGTAATATATTACATATATATCCATTATATATATGTACTTATAATATTACATAACATTTTGAGATAAGAAATGAAATTTACCGTTCATGGAGACGGTAAGCCGTACGTACGCATGAATGCTACTTCCATTTCTATTTCATATTTAATGGAATTAAAACATAATGATACATAATATTATTTTAATTCCAGTATGGTATCATATATAATATCATTAAATATATCCTTTATACTTACCACATATGGTATTAACGAATCAAATCACTTTGAGGGGCCGGTAGTCCGCACTTCCTTAAATGAAGATATCGCGTTTACCCATAATGGAAACCATAAAGGTACACCATAAATGAAAAATACAGAAGCTTAAGTAAAACATAAACATATTAGATATCATATATAAATATAGTGTCATCTTAATGGCCACCTTTGAAGGTGTTAGAAGAATGTTGAACAATCATCGTTTCGGGAGGCAGAAATTCGCCATCCACGGAAACAGTAAGTTCTTTAACCATTAGATGTAGGTGTGTGTAAGTGTAGCTCGAATCCTTCTTATAACAAAATAATAGTATATTTAAGATACTGGATTTGTTATAAAAATAAATTAATAAAAAGATTTTAGGGGGTTGGATAAGCAAAATAAAACAAAAGGACACAAGTGGAGACATTACCTTAAAATCGGGTAACTCCCTTTGGTTTGAGCTCAAAGGCTTCCTTGGGAAGACTTCTGCCCAAAGTGAGGCTTCAAGGAGTAATATAGGGAAGTGGAGAGACAAAATGGGCAGGGGTTGGCTGAGCCAAAGGCTTTGGGAGTGTGGGTAAGGAGGTAGATGTGGGGGCCTTTTATAAGAGGAGAGGAGGGGCACTCTTGTAAAGTTACAAAATGTTACTTTATTTTCAAAAGAGTTTCGGATTTTAAAGGTCCCACATTGATTTATTTTGAGGATAAGGTGATAAGGGTTCAAAATACACTCATCTAATAGGTTTTGGACATGTGTAGGTCTTAGATATTACATTATCTTTCCATTTTATTTAAATCGTTAAATAATGAGGTCATCGCTGCATCATCATGATTTCATAAATAATTTAATTTATTTAATGTCTAAAAATTATAAAAAAATACTATGATCTAGGAAATATTTTTATATTTCCAATGACTATTTATAGTCAAAAATATGACTTGTATAACCCCATGTAAAAATTTTTTTAGTAAAACATCTCATGTTTGTGTCATTTTTACTTTAACATTAAATAAAAAGATATTTATGTCATTTTCCAACCAAAGTGGCCCCATGGGGTCCCCAAGTTGACCCATGGATTGTCTTGGTCGGCCATGACACATCAAATGAGGTTAGGACATGTGTCTAGGTCATTTCATTTTATTAAAACATTATTATTACCATAAACTACACTAATTACCTCTAATCGCGATTAAAAACTTAATAAGTTACTATTCACCAAAAAATTATTTTTATCCCATTGAACCACATTTTACTTCTTAATGATAACCATGTATGTCAGATTTTTGAAATTCAAAACACAAAGATGACAAAATTTCATTTAAACAGAAAAATCAGTTTTTATAAGTACCACTTAGTGGTTTCACTATTCATCAAAACTTTGAAGTTTTTCAGAAAAATCCCAAAAATTCACCCTAAGCTATATTTGATATTCTGAATTCAAAAATGAAGTCTATTTTACAAAATTCAAAACATATAAGTCACATTAATTAATTTAATAATTAATTCCCGCTGTCAGAGAAATAGCGTGTTTTTATGAAACAATAAGTATCAAAAGATTGACACTATTTTAAGTCTGATTTCAAAGTGAAATTAATTCCAACGAACACTATTGGATTTAATGGTAAAAATATATTCTAATTTTACTTTAAAACCAATTCAAAAGATAATCTAATCATATAAATAAATTAGATTAAAAAGAGGTTTTGAATTAAAATACAACATTTTACACTATTCATTAAAAAAATGAACTTTATCGGAAAGATACCAAAAATTTACACAAAGTAAATTTTGATGTCACAATTCTTAAGAAGAGTTTTATTTGGTCCAATAGACTGTATAAGAGTTAAAAAACTATATTTAATGATGGTTCTCCATCAAAAGGCGATAAGTGAACCTTTAGTGAAAACTAGGGCATATACGCCTAAAATTGAATTCTTTCCGTATTTTAAACCTTTATCTTTTATTGGATAAATGTAAAAATATTTAAAAACATATATAATAATATTTTAGTTATTTATATCCATTCCCGCCAATACAACAGCTACATGTTAACTACTATTTAAAATAATATTATTTTATTATTAGAGTGCAACGTAAGATTCCCAAGAAACTCGTTGTTGCGTGTTGGGTACGCCATCGAGCATAGAGTCCCCTTTAAAGTCATATTAATATTTTATTCACAAATATGGATAAATATGAAAATTTCATATTCTTTATTTACCTGGGGTGTTACATCCTTCCCCCCTTTTTGGAATTGCGTCCTCACAATTTTTAAAATTGAGCTTGGAAACATCCTTGAAAGTCCCACATCAGAACAAGAGTCGGTAAAAAAATAACTTTAAAATAAAGGAAGATAAGTACAGAGGTCACCCAAGTTAACCCATACTAGGATTCCATGTAGAAAAACATGGACATGGAAGAAAAAGCAAAGGGTCATGTTCTTGAGGGAGAGTGATAGTAAACATGTCTAGGAGAAAGTTAACCATAAGAAAATCACAAACTTGTGATGGGTTAAACGGTATTCGATTCCCTAGTAGGAAAAGTTAATAGACAAAATTTTTGTTTTAAGTTACTTTTTATTGAGGAATTTATTCATAAGGAAACATAATCACTTATCATGTTGACTTTCAACTTTTACTAGATTCCTTAATCAAACTCATATTTTTTCCAAAAGACGAGTTTTTAGGGAGACTTGTTCGCATTAAGAGTACTATAATCAAATTCTAGAGAATCACCTAATCCACCAAAGAGAACTATATACTTCCCATGTCTTTAGGCTTTAACCAAAACCAAAACCAAAAAGATTAGTACAAGGTCAGATAATCCAGAAAAGGATAACCCTTTAAAAAGAAAATCTATGCTTAATCTCCAAAATGTGTCCAACAAAACCCAAAGTTCAACGAGGACCATACGATAAACAATTTGTCCATAAAATTCTTCAAAGTAAACCAATCTAAGATTGAAACCCAAATATTTGAAGGATTTAGTCACATAGTCTTCCAAGTTAAATCGTAACATTTATCTCCAAACAACATCAGTTTCTCCTAAAGTCTCGTATTGAAAAGAAATTAACCTAATCACATATCCTCCATGATAGGTTAATCATTTTCATAAATAACCCAAAATCAACTTAATCTTAATTCATAAAATCATATAACTAAAAATAATCAGTCAAACTAACCAGGGACTTCACGTAGTCCAGTGGTAGGCGATAAATACCAGTCGCACTTTGGTTGTGGGTTCGATTCCCACAGCTTTGTCCGACGTGACGGGTAGTCACACGGTCTGCGTGTTTTCCTTTTTACAAAACTATATAATTCTCAAATCATTCCCCAAAAAGGGATAAAATCATCAAAAATAACTATAACATAATTTAACCTCAATTTTATCTCATGCCTTTCACTTCAATCATAACATATAGTAACCCATAACTACCTCAAAAGTAAGGATCATATAAACCCAAATGGTTCTTTATAATTATGTCCAAAAAAGAAAAGATAACTATTCCTTGAATAAAATTTGCATATATTAAATATCAGGGTTACACATAATATAAAAAGTCTTCTAATGTAACCCCATCATCAAAAGAGACTTAATACTCTTAAGAATTTCACCATAACTCTTGAAGCCCTTATATGTTGACATCTTACTCATTCAATATTCTTCATGATCCATTAACCATTCATTTCCAACTTATTCCAAAATACCTCTTTCCTACAAACAAAATCATGAATCATATCCTAAGATTCCAAAATAGGAAAACAATAGTCATGAAATAATACATACCTTTGATTGGTCATTGTCAGTTTCTTCATCCTCAATTGGAATGGCATTAGGTATTGGTAAACGAACATTTATACTCTCTTGGTGATCCCATTCACGAAACTTCTTCATAGGACATGTGTTTTCATAATGACCATGCACACCACATTTAAAACATTCAATTGATCCCTCATAAAGAACTTCTTTCCCTTTCCTCGAGTCAACTGGATGCTTCCTTGTTCCATGGAAGGTTCTTGCTTTATGACCTTCATTTCCACATCTATAGTATATTTCTGTCCCTTTGAAACATTTTCCTAGGTGTTTCTTTCCACATCTTTGACACATAGGTTTTTGAACACACTTACCTTTATGATTATTACCTATACTTCCGTAGGGATTTGTTTCTCGCATATATGATGCCTTAGAGAAATCACCAAGGTTTAGGTGGTCAATCATGACTCCAGATAGTTGGTTGAGGATAATCACAAGAGTTCTCATTGCAGATCCCATATCATTCAATTGCTTGCTCAAAAAACTGTCACAGTTTCCTTCACATCCACTGTTACTTTGGTGCCTGCTAGATCCAGCCATTTACAAAAACCAAAAAAGTTAGTGTGAGTATATCAAAAAAACCATCATGTACTAATGAGGAAGATAAACACTAAGATATACTTACTCATTCACTTTATCTAAAACTAGGACTCTTTCTGAAATACTAACCATTATGGTAATGCCACTTATGCTTAAAGAATACCCTAACCTCTAAAGTTATCTAAACCGACCTTTGATACCAACTATAAGGCCCCATCCTTAAACCTTACTTAATCTTGAGTTATTACAAGATTACACATTGAGGATCTTTTCAGGTTTAGAGTTTTAGAGAATTAGATCATGAAACTTGCATTACATTCCACATTTAAACAAAGTGGTTACATAAAAGAGACTATTCATTCTTCCCATCAACGGAAACATATTTAAAATAAAACATTGATTCTTTCTTGACACATCCTTGACATTATCATCACATCATGTACCTTTCCATTGACCTGTGAAAAACATTTCAAAAACTTGGGATGAGCATAAAAAGCTCAGTAAGGGTTATAAAAATATGGAAAGGAAACATGAGTTCATATATACATAAGAATGAAATCATACTTTACCCATAAAACATAGGCACTTTAACATACCTCATCAAATCATGAATAAATCATAGAAATCATAAGACATAAAAGGTAACTTGAGGAATTCATAACATTCTTACGTAGGGATTAACCCTCTTGGTTACGTTTGGAATACCCACCACAGTATATTCCCTAAATCTCTTCGGAGAAACCTTAACGTTTCACTCCTTCGCGTTACCCAATGCATTGGAGAGCTATATCGGGCTCACCCGCCCTTAGTTTATCACGGAACCACCCGTCTTCATAACAATGCCCAAGAACCATAACATAATCTTATTACATAAAACATGCATAAAGGAAACATAACATTTCCACCTTTCAATAACAAGATATCAATACAACACATTGATATAAAAACATTATGAAAACCATTTTAAAAACCATTTAAAACATTTAATAAAGAGATATTTGAATCAAAGTGTCCCATACCACTTTGAAGATTTTAACATTTTAAAAAATTAATATCCATATAAATAAATCCTTAAAACCATTTTGAAAACATGGATATTAATGATAAATATTTATAATAATAAATCATTAAAACATTTAAAACAATATTTTAGTTAAAGGGTTTTTAACAAAATGAGAGACACTTGAATACAATAATTGAGGAATAACATTTAATCAGAACTTTGTAATATCATGAGAATAAAGGAATTCATGATATAATATTCCAAAGGACAGTATATACACCATATAAGAGTGAATTGGTGCATAACAACAATGAATTATCAATAGAAATGTAAAATGAGATGAAATCCCCTGTAAAGAAGGTACCCTTAAATTAAGGATAAATCAATCTCATAATTATGTGTGACAAATATAAATACACCCAATATAAGTGGATATTAAGTGTAAAACAATCAAAGTTCATTCACACATATTCAAAGGAGGACATATTCAATAACTACATGTTGAACCCAAGGAAATCAAAATTGGGTTAAGAAGTTCCCTTGGTAAAATTCGACAGCCTAACGACATCACTTTAAAATTCAAAAAAAGAGTTGATGAGAGATAAAAAGGGTATCTCATCACTTGGACATAAAATTTACATCAATAAGAATATATAAGAACATATCCCAACATTACAATATGTAAATTAAAAGACCCAACAAAATAAGTCTTTTAAAAAGAGGAGGGTGAAAGGTTCCCTTACCGACATGGGTATCTTTCGAGACATGCACCCCGTGAAAGAAGGACAATACAACATTGATGTAAATACTCATAAATGAAAGTATATTACACAATGAGTAAAATAATGGGTAGTACATACACCACTCAAAGGAAATTGTGGAAAATGTATCATAAATCTCACAGAAATAAAATTGAGATGAAAAATCCCTTACGAAAACTCAGCAGCCTAACGACGCCACTTAAAACTTACAAAAATGGATCGATGAGATCAAATAGGGTCTCTCATCATATTGAAATAATTTTTACAGAAAGATGAATATAAAATAACATCCCCCAACATAACAAAGAGGATCTTAAAATAAGTGACATAAAGGAGAGTACTTAAAAAGAAAGAGAGAAGTTAGATCTCTCACGAAAATTCGGCAGCCTAACGGCGCCACTCAAAACTTCCAAAATGGATTGATGAGAGAGAATAGGGTCTCTCATCATATGAACATAAAATTTACAGTAAGAGTAATATAAAAGAACATCCCAATAACAAGAAATATGATCTTTAAAAGGAATGACATAAAAGAGTGTACTTAAAAAGAAAGAGAGGAGTAGGATCTCTTACCTCAAGTCCAACTTGTCTTGTTCGTTTCTTTATATTCCTGAATAATAAACTTTGGTAAATTAATAATTTCCTAATTACCTCCTTTAGAGATTATTATTCAGTTCATATCACATATTATAATGTTATAATAATTTTTTAATAATGTTAGTTCATATCAGACATTTTTGCCGACGTATGGTACATGAGTCAAAAATGAACTTGTTTGAAAAAAGATTGCCCATGTAGTTATAAGTAAATAATTTCTAGAATAGTATTAATGATTAAAATATCATATATATCCAGTAAATATTAATTTTATACAATTTCATATCATTTGGAGATAAAAAACGAAAAGCACCATTCATGGAGACGGTAGGTCGTACGTACGCATGAACGCTACTTTCATTTTTTGTCATATTAATGGAATTAAAACAAAATGAGAGAGATATATATGTGTTATAATTCCATAATTATATCCATAATTTATATGTAATATATTACATATATATATCCATTATATATATGTACTTATAATATTATATAACATTTTGAGATAAGAAATGAAATGTACCATTCATGGAGACGGTAAGCTGTACGTACGCATGAACGCTACTTCCATTTCTATTTCATATTTAATGGAATTAAAACATAATGATACATAATAGTATTTTAATTCCAGTATGGTATCATATATAATATCATTAAATATATCCTTTATACGTACCACATATGGTATTAACGAATCAAATCACTTTGAGGGGGCGGTAGTCCGCACTTCCTTAAATGAAGATATCGCATTTACCCATAATGGAAACCATAAAGGTACGCCATAAATGAAAAATACAGAAGCTTAAGTAAAACATAAACATATTAGATATCATATATAAATATAGTGTCATATTAATGGCCACCTTTGAAGGTGTTATAAGAATGTTGAACAATCATCGTTTCGGGAGGCAGAAATTCGTCATCCACAGAAACAGTATGTTCTTTAACCATTAGATGTAGGTGTGTGTAAGTGTAGCTCGAATCCTTATTATAACAACATCCTAGTATATTTAAGATACTGGATTTGTTACAAAATAAATGAATAAAAAGAGTTTATGGGGTTGGAGAAGCAAAATAAAACAAAAGGACACAAGTGAATACATTACCTTAAAATCAGGTAACTCCCTTTGGTTTGAGCTCAAAGGCTTCCTTGGGAAGACTTCTGCCCAAATTGAGGCTTCAAGGAGTAAGAGAGGGAAGTGGAGAGACAAAATGGGTAGGGTTTGGCTGATCCAAAGGCTTTGGTAGTGTGGGTAAGGAGGTAGAGGTGGGGGCCTTTTATAAGAGGAGAGGAGGGGCACTCTTGTAAAGTTAGAAAATGTTACTTTATTTTCAAAAGAGTTTCGGATTTTAAAGGTCCCACATTGATTTATTTAGAGTATAAGTTGATAAGGGTTCGAAATCCACTCATACAATAGGTTTTGGACATGTTTAGGTCTTAGATATTACATTATCTTTCCATTTTATTTAAATCGTTAAATAATGAGGTCATCACTGCATCATCATGATGTCATAAATAATTTAATTTATTTAATGTCTAAAAATTATAAAAAAAAATACTATGATGTAGGAAATCTTTTTATCTTTCCAATGACTATTTATAGTCAAAAATATGACTTGTATAACCCCATGTAAAAATTGTTTTAGTAAAACATCTCATGTTTGTGTCATTTTTACTTTAACATTAAATAAAAAGATATTTATGTCATTTTCCAACCAAAGTGTCCCCATGGGGTCCTCAAGTTGACCCATGGATTATCTTGGTCGGCCATGACACATCCAATGAGGGTAGTACATGTGTCTAGGTCATTTCATTTTATTAAAACATTATTCTTACCATAAACTACACTAATTACCTCTAATCGCGATTAAAAACTTAATAAGTTACTATTCACCAAAAAATTATTTTTATCCCATTGAACCACATTTTACTTCTTAATGACAACCATGTATGTCGGATTTTTGAAATTCAAAACACAAAGATGGAAAATTTTCATTTAAACGGAAAAATCAGTTTTTATAAGTACCACTTAGTGGTTTCACTATTCATCAAAACTTTGAAGTTTTTCAAAAAAATCCCAAAAATTCACCCTAAGATATATTTGATATTCCAAATTCAAAAATGAAGTCTATTTTACAAAATTCAAAACATATAAGTCACATTAATTAATTTAATAATTAATTCCCGTTGTCAGAGCAAATAGCGTGTTTTTATGAAACAATAAGTATCAAAATATTGACACTAGTTTAAGTCTGATTTCAAAGTGAAATTAATTCCAACGACCACTATTGGATTTAATGGTAAAAATATATTCTAATTTAAATTTAAAACCAATTTAAAATATAATCTAATCATATAAATAAATTAGATTAAAAAGAGGTTTTGAATTAAAATACAACATTTTACACTATTCATTAAAAAAATGAACTTTATCGGAAAGATACCAAAAATTTACAAAAAGTAAATTTTGATGTCCCAATTATTAAGAAGAGTTTTATTTGGTCCAATATAATGTATAAGAGTGAACAAAACTATATTTAATGACATTTTTCCATCAAAAGGCGATAAGTGAACCTTTAGTGAAAACTAGGGCATATAGGCCTAAAATTGAATTCATTCCGTATTTTAAGCCTTTATCTTTTATTGAATAAATGTAAAAACATTTAAAAACATATATAATCATATTTTAGTTATTTATATCCATTCCCACCAATACAACGGCTACATGTTATTTACCATTTAAAATAATATTATTTTATTATTAGAGTGCAACGTAAGATTCCCAAGAAACTCGTTGTTGCATGTTGGGTACGCCATCGAGCATAGCGTCCCCTTTAAAGTCATATTAATATTTTATTAACAAATATGGATAAATATGAAAATTTCATATTCTTTATTTACCTGGGTTGTTACAGTGTCATACCAGTCACACGGTGTGTTGGATTGATGTGTGGTTGATTCTTGAACATAAAAAATGAGTTAATAATTTTTTTCCAAAAGTATTAAGGCAATAAAGGTTTTTTTGATAGGTTTTTAGTGAGTAGAATTCATTTTTAACTAAACTATCATTTTTAAATAAAAAACATAGATTAAGTCATAGTGGCCACACCGTGTGTCAGATTTATGTGTGGATGATTAATATATATATATAATTACTTATGGATAATTTTCCTAAATTATCAAGACAATATGAGCATGTTTTCCTTATTTTTAGTTAGTGACACACATTCTTAATTAAAATATCAATTTAAACTAAATACACACACTTTGAGTCATTTATAAATTGAAAACACACACTGATAAACATAAACAAGTCAAATAAAGAATAAATAGCTCTATAAAGGGAACAAATAGTACCATAGTTTATTATCTATGTTGAAGAATTATAATGGATTTTTCTCCAAGCACTTAGTGCTCTTTATATATCATTAAATGGTTGGAGAAAAATCAATTATTGATGAAGTCACCTCGTCATGATCTTTGTGGAATTTTAAAAAATAAGTAGTAGATAAAAATTATAAGAAAATTGACTAAAAAGTACATAAAATTATGAGAAAATTAACTAAATAATTATTTGGAATGATCCACTTCATGATTTCTATATACATTATGACACCATATATTATGCCAATTCATTTCTAAACAAATCTATTTACTCTTTTGAATAAGTGGACTGTCAATAATCCTGGTAGTACTGAAAAAATATAAATATATGAACACTTAATAAATATTATAAATGAAATTATAATTATCATCATAATTACCTCTTCATAGATGTTAGTTTGTTGATGTAATATGATATCTTTCATAAATTTTAAAATGTAATAAACAAAATCTTTGCAATTGGTTTATTTCAAACACTATAGAAACATTGAGAAAAATGAGTAATTTTTTTTATATATGTTTTGATAGTGAAATATTATTATATATATACCTTAATAATTATCTAGTTGTATAATTCATTAGGCTTATTGTTCCCATGAATTTTCCCCATACTATGATTTTTATGATATTTAAACATTGCCTAATCATAAAAAAAATCATTAAAACATAAAATAAAACATTGAATTTAATTTAATTTGTAAAATGTTGAATGTAGTGTATTAAAAATTAATAAATGTCATCATGTGTGGTTGATTAATTAGAAATCCATGCATTTAATCTAAAAAATAAATCTTTTAAGTATCCAAATTGATTTCATGAGAAACTAATTATCCCTAAAAAAGGAATAAAAAATAAAATAAATAAAAAATATATTTGATATGATTAAATTGTATAGTTTTATTCCTACATCATGGGTATTAAAAATATTCTATCATCTATAACTTTATTTTCAAACATTTTGGCTAGTTTTTCTTTTATTTTTGAATATTCCTCTTCTTCTAATGATATTTTTTTATAGAAGGGATGTGAGAACTAATGAGTCTAAAAAAATCATAGGGGTTTCCCTTCAAATAGTACTGATATATACACTTGTAAAAATATGAATAGTATTTAACTGTAATAAACATAGTATATCAGCTATTGGAAAAAAATTATGAAAACACACCTCATGTATATATTTACAATAGAGACTCCTAGCCATCCACATTCTTAAGTTCAAGAAAGTTTGTAATTGACTCTTTTTATATTTGTTATTCAAAATCAATGATGTTCATATCGCCATCTTTTAACATTGTATCCAAATGAACTTATAATATTAGTAAATGTATAAGTTGAACTGGTGGAGTAAAGGTACCCATTAAAGGTCTTTTTGATCGATTGGTTGATCCTTTAGGTTATTTTTATTCAACTTTTCATTTCTTCTTACTTTTATCCATTTTTAATAATATTCCTCAATTAAAAAATTGTTTCATTAATTTTTAATTATTTTTAATAAAAAATAAATTGGAAAGGAATACCTCTTTGTCAATATTTATTTTTATAAGATCAAATGACTATGATACAAAAGTTCTAATAGCAAGTTCAATCCTGTGAACATCCATATCATCAAGGGGAATAGGTATCTTAGTCCTCGACTCATGAGCTACATGAATCCCTACTCTCACATGACCATTTAGAAGTTTCTTAAGGTGTAGAATATCTCTTAAGATGTTTTACATTGTACCCATCACAAAAAAGACGATGGGTAGATGCTGGTAGATATAAATCACAATCAATTTCATCCTATAGAATATTAGTACTAGAAAGGTATCAGTGTATACCTAATTCACATTTCATAGAAAAATTTATGAAAAAATATATTACCAATGGTAAGGTAGAGCTTTTATGGGAATGTCTCACCTCAAAGCTGGGGGGTCTTCATGTATTGGTTGTTATTGTATTGTTTCTTTTATTTTATTCCTTCCCATAAAATTCTCTAAAAACTCATACATATAATAAAGTTTTTCTTATAGAGAAGTTATTCATGTATACATCTCCTCTATTTTATTATTATTATCCTCTTGTGAATTTATTTTCTCAAAATATGTTCAGGTTGACACTTCAAAACCCACACATCTGATGGAGCCATATTATCTGGCTACTTCAAGGTCACTAAAATTAGTCATTCATCGGGTATAACTGGTGATGATTCATTCATCTAAACCAGATAAAAAATATATCAAAATAAGTAGTCATTGTTTTGTAACACCGATTTAAAGTAGAAAAAATTTCAATTATGTCATACTTACACATTATGTCCATACTTTTTGTATGTTTTCATTTACTATTATTCTATATTTATTGACAAAAGTCTTCTTCCATAGCACATGATTTGGGATGGAAGTGGATTTGGATTTTTATTCATCAATATAAATATAAAAAAAGGGAAAAATTATTTCATTGTTTCATTCCATATAAAGTATTACTATAGATATAAAATTCATACCATTTTTTCAAGTGAAGTGTACCCCATCCTTGATTTTTGGTAGGGGTACATTGGTTTTTATGCATACTAATTATTTCCAACACTTAATTATTGTTTAAAAAATTAATAATTCTTAACTATAGTGATTAATATATATATTTCTAAGTAATTTATTAACAATCACAATGCACCTAAAAATACACCTACTCATGATGACCAATAAATTAATTCCATGTTTCTTGGTTTATCATGTGTGCATACATTTGTGGTGGGTTCAGTTTTAATTTCCCTTCAGCATTATTGAGATTATGCTTTGTAATAATTGTATGAAATCCTATATGAGCTTTTCCAGTGACCATTAATATAAATTTCATTCAATTTCCATCTAGTATAAGTGCACTTTTCAAGGGATAATAAAGAGTAAATCAATGTTTCTTTATTTTATTTTTTAGTAAAATAGAGAAAGTATATAATAATGTTACCTTAATCTCTTCCCAAATTAGTGCCTTAATCATGGGGAAAATGTTATTCCACGTATAAATTGACACATATATTTGAGTGTTAAAACTAATGTAACTAATGAAAATAGACTTTTGGTGCTAACAGGACGGCCATATTCATTCCATATAACCTTTAATTTGATGCCTCTGCTTCTCACCATAATAATTTTCATTAACATCACCACGCTATGATGGTCTTGTTTTTTATGGGACATAGGTTGTTCACCTTATACTATTTCCTTAATTTTAACATCTTTAATATGTCATTCCTTATGATTGGTAGCTTCTTTATATGGAGAAAATTTTTGTTCCTCTACATTGGGAGCATCATCATATTAAGAAACTTATTGGTCTTTAGAATTGGGAGCATTGGCATGTGTATAATTTATTATCTACAAAAGTGGTTGAACATTTAATTTATATTATGTAAATGCTTTAGTGAACAAATAATACTATGAGGTAACACAATGTATATTACAAAAAAATATAATCTGGTTATTAAAGTTTTTTCTTAAAATATTGAAAGCATTCGACCCCTTTATCGAGTATAAAAATCCGCTCATTTTGGTATCCTTTGATTTAAAAGAACTCATATATATTGGGACTTATATGAAATGATTTCCATTTCCCAGTGAAATTTTCATCCTTAGTTTAATTTAAATCTAACCTTATTGTGGTTTTAATCGATAATAGAATAATTGACTACTTTCTGTTTATAGGATCTGAGGCATAAAATAATTGTACTACCTGTGATTCCATTATGAACAGTTTTACTTGTACCCTTCCTTATTAAAATACACTTTCATGAATTCTAATTCATATATTTTAACTTCACTCCTATTATAAACCCACTTGAATTAAAAAATCTATAGTTGAAATGTTGTATAATACAACTCCCATATTTTTTTAATGATACTAAAGTATGAAATGTTTACATTAATTAGATTTCTATCCTAGGTACCAGATCCATACATTGATTTAGCCATAAGAGTAACTCCACTATTTTTCATGGTACTGTGTTAATAATGTTATTTTATATAAAAAATATAACCATTAATTACATAACCATTATAATATAATAAAATCATACTTGGTCATCTTTATAGCCATAGAAGTCATTCTAAAATTGAATCCATATTTGTAGTTGACACCTTAAAAATGTATTTTTGAAACCATCCTATAAACTATCGATTATGTGCATTTGATATCCATATTTCAACCCTTTATGGATTCAAATACCTAATAATTAATTTTTCGATTTCAACATATGGAAAAAAGTCTAAACTATTATATAAAATGTAAAGGTGATCCTGATCATAATCTGTAATGGTAATTGTGACAATATTTATTCAAGAAATTCTTTCACCCATAAGTCACCAAATGATATGATATTTTTGTGGATCAAAGATTTCCACATTGGATATGAAGTCAGTACATAATTCAATGACTTCATTAATAATATATCACTCTGTAATAAAACCTTCTAGATGAATTTGATTTTTGACATGCCCTTTCAAAATAATTATATAACATTTAATGGGGTAAATTCATCTAAAATGTATAGGACCATAGAGTTGGATCTCTATAAAAATGTAATTTATCAATTGAACCATCATATAAAATAATTATAGCAAGAATAAAATACACAATTCATATAATATGATAGAAATTTCCTTTTCCATATTTGAAAATTTCATCAAGTATATAACTTTACTACATATATCTTAGAAAATGAAACAAATCTTTGTTAATGTATGATGAATATTTTTAGGGAAAATGTAGCATAAAGCTACTGGAATTATATATTATATTAAAAAAATGTTAGTCATGTGATTTCAGGCCTATTAACTTTAAATCATCCATTGACGTGATATTCTTGATATTTGATAAATACACCTCTTGAAACTTTACATCATTTTGGAAGTTGAAAAATTGATATCTCTCTTTCCTGGAAAGAGTGTAAGAAGCTAGAGGAAGAAAAGTTCATCTTTCTCCCTTCACTGACACCAACTCTTCCCATATCCCCATGTCAATCATGTCTAACCTAACCTTAATGTCATCCTTTATTTTTTGGGGTTTATTTAGTAACATTCAAATGAAACTATCAAATTTTTTTCACATGCATGACATCAAGAAAATTTCTGATGTATAAATAATTACAGCATGGTATTTAAAAAAATAGGTCACTTTTCTAATCAGGTTTCATAAGGTTTTTAAAATAAGGTTTACTGAAAGTTGTGGTTATATCCTTTTCTTTATCAAACAGTTGATCACTAATTAACGGAGATGGTGTTGTGTCATCTTCTAAATTATCATCAAATGATGTTGTCCAAGATTTTTATTTATTTTTTTAGGGTAGTTATCTATAATTTCATAGAAATATTGTTTTTGAGGAATATTTTGACCTAACTAAGAATGTAACTTCTTCACAAATGGGACACCCCTAAGTTCCTTTAGTGTTATATCCTGAAAATTTTCTATAAGAAGAAAAGTAATTTATCTTACCATATAAATTGGCTCTCAATGTAAAATATTCATTTCTATAAGCATCATACAACGTAATACCTGAATCCCATAATAATTTCAAAATATTCAATCAATGGAGCCAAATAAAAATCAACATCATTACTTGATTTTTTTTATCTTGATATAAGTAAATATAACATAATGTATTTTCACTTCTTATATAACCACAGTGGAAAGTTATAATTTACCAAAATAATTGTCCATGTACTGTGAGTGGTACTTTATACACCAAAATGATTCACTACATCTATAGATAGCATAAGAAAAAGGTTTCTCAACTCATTTTCAAATTTAGGATACTCGTAATAAATTTTCCTCTAATGAGGGGAGTCTTTTAGGTGATGAAGTTTCCTATATTGATTTCTTGTATCTACGTGCCACAATAATTTATTTTAATTCTCCTCAATTCCATATAAACACCTAAACCTTGGAATGATTGGAAAGTGCCATACAAATTTAAAAGGACTTGATTCTTCATTCTTGTATCAAGATGCACCACACTTTAGGAATTTTTTAAGTGATTCATGGCCCTTGAGAAATAATATACAGTTATTTAGAAAGACGTGTATTTTTTTAGGGAGAATACCCATTGAAAGTAGAATTCTTTTAGTGTAATTTCTTCGATAAGGAATCTCATTATCTTATGGTAGCATATCATTAAAGAGATCAAGCAGTTTAGTAAAACTGGTATCACTCCATCCATTACCAACTTTTATATTATATGGTTTTAGTATGGCTGAAAATGTTGTATATTTAGTATAATTGGAATACAATGGAATATTTTCAAAACTCTTTAACTTATGAAATAGTTTTGGACAATCATGAAGTTCATCTTCAACTATCATTGTCATTTCCTCAATACGATCTTCATCATCGTTCACACCTACAAGTATATCCTTGATACGATCTTCATCATCATTCACACTTATAATCATATCAGATGATCCATAAAATTCATTGTTATCTCAGTAACCAACTACATTCAATTTTTATCCATTTTTAGTCCAACATTTATAACTTTGATCCATTCTATGATAGATCAAACGTTCCTCCAACTCCTCTAGATTAACTAATCTTCAATAAAGAAATGTAAACATGAACATAATATTTGAGAAGGGTTATATGCATGATCTTTTTCAAACTTGAT
Organism: Viscum album; assembly: GCA_963277665.1. Classification (NCBI taxonomy): domain Eukaryota; kingdom Viridiplantae; phylum Streptophyta; class Magnoliopsida; order Santalales; family Viscaceae; genus Viscum; species Viscum album. The sequence goes on from OY728138.1 coordinate 39,894,233, forward strand.
GAACTCTTTAACCTCATCCTCATACTATTTTGTCATGTGTTTGACATCCATCCATTTTTTATTCATATCCGTCCTATTTGATTCAGTAATATTTACATTTAACAGAATAAATAAATGCAAAAAAGGTATAATCTTAGAACCCTAAAAGTCCTTTATTTATATAAATGCACATCTAGTCATCATATTTTATATAAATTTTCATTGCGTAAACAAATTTTTAGAACATATAAAGACCAATAATTATATAAATTTAAAGTATTATAACACTTTTTTTATAGAAGGCACATATCACAATTCATTCTTTTTTTTTAAATGGATTCATCGAGGGAGATAATTCACTCCCTATCACTATCAATGTTCACAAGAAACCTATGGATTTAAACAACAAGATAAGTATTAGGTTATATATAATAATATTTCACTATCAAAACATATATCAAAAACAAATTACTTATTTTTTAGAATGTTTTTGAAGTGTTTGAAACAAAATAATCACATCATTTATGGTTATTAAATTTGTAAATTTATAAAAGATATCATATTAAAATTCTTAATTTGGTAATAATCAAAATAAAAAAAATTAATATGCCATAAGATTTTTAATATAGTTAAGATTGTAGGTAGAATGAGAAAAATGAATGATTTAACCAAAAATATACCAAAATTTCAAATTTAAAACTATAAAGAGGATTTATTTAATCAAAAAAATAATGAGTAATATAATTCATAAAATAAACAATATTGTTATTAAAATTAGAAAAATTAATGTTTTTTACAATTTTAAATTCTAAAAAAATTGGGAATTTCCAAATTTTGATTTGGATATCATTGAAAATAATGTAAACTTTTAAAATAAAGTTTAAAAATATTGAGTGAATTGTATTAATTATAATGAGTAAAACAATGTTTTTAATTTTATTTGGGAATTTCCGAATTTTTTATGTGTCTTACCATTTAGGGGGAGGGAAAATATTCTATTTGGTGATGCATTTGAGGAAGGAAAAGGAGTGAATTTTTATTGTATTTTCTTGCAATATCATGCATTGAATCTTAAGAGATAAATACACCACTTTGAATCCTTTATTTTTAAACATAAAACCACCAACCTAAATCCCATATATAACCCATGAAAAAGTACTTATGATTGATCATGACTTTTTTACTTTGAGTGGAGATGTAGGTGCATTGAAATATTATGCAAAGTGTTCATGATCTCAAGAAGAGGAAAACTTGCAAACATATATTCTTGAGTAAGGGAGATGAATTTTTTATGTGAGATAGGTAAACATGTGAATGGATTTATTAATTGACTTGAATGAAATTTCTTGAGCATAATGAAAAGGGAATTAAAATTATAAAATATGAAAGATGAAAATATGATAGAAAATAAATGCTCATTTTCCTTTTTGATTTAATTGGTTTGAGTTTGGATTAAGTGTAGATATTTCCCAAGAGTGTAATGGATTATGTGTGGGGGTGATAAAATTAGAAGTTTGTGAATTTTAAATTAATTTTAATTCCAAATATTCCCCTATATTTCTATTAGTTTATCACATTTTTTTGGTGTTTAAGAATATTTTAGAGTTAACTTGTCTGTTGGATTAATCTTATGCTTTATATTGTTTTATTAATTTGAGAGTTAATTTTGGTATAAGACTATAATTTAAAAAAAAATCAATGATTTTCAGACATAAAGTGCATTTCCATATGATATATTGGGAATTTCATGGGGTGTGGATGAATAAAATGGGAAATCTACACTTGTGTGTGATTAAATTGAATTTTGGCAGGCTCGCGTCATATCAAAAACACTCCTAGAAATTATGTGATATTTAATCACATTTTCAAGGATCTCATGGGATTAAAAAGAAGATAAAATCAAAAAAATCATGCAAAACACATGAAAGATCGACTAAGATTCCTTAAAAACAAGTTCCAAATTTCATAACTTTGATTTTGAGGTTCAATTTGTCCAAAACAATCAACTTGGGTTGTAGGAGACCTTTGGTTCTCTGAGAGCTTGAGTGCAGTGTGAGGAAGACGCGATCTGCTATGGTTCTTTTTTTAAAAAGGGTGCTGGGTTTTATTAGAGATTACCAAAAAGTGTTGATAAAAGAGTATTTTATCAGTGCTAAAAACATTAGAGTAGAAAAATACACATTTTTTTAGCGCTTCCTTAGCACTAATAAATCGTCACTTTTATCAGTGTTAAAAAAGCACCAACAAAAGTAGTATTTCTCATCATTTATGTTTGAGCATTGATAAAATACACTTTTATTAACTCTGAAAAAAATATAAAAAATGAATGAATGAATTATATTAATGATATAAATAATAAAATTATTAAAAATAAATTATACTAAATGATTAAATTAAAAAAATGTATGAAAAATTATATTTAAATAAATTAATTATATAAATTAAAAACATATTGAAAATATTAAAGCATAATAAATAAATATGTATAAATAAATATTAAAAATCGAATAAATTCCAAAAATATTAAAAATTAATAAATAATATTGAATGAATGAATATTAAAAATGAATAAATAAATTTGAAAAAATTATAAAAATATTTTAAAAAAAAAGTGAATTTATAACATTAATTTGATAAATTATAAACACATAAAAAGAATAAATTAATAATATTAATTATATAAATAAAAAAATTATTAAAAATGAATAATATTAACTATTTAAATTACAAAAATATCAAAAGATGCATTTAAATAAATTAATTATATAAATTTTAAACATATTAAAAATATTAAATCTTAATAAACAAAATTGAATAAATATTATTCATATAAATTAAAAACATATGGAAAATATTAAAACATAGTAAATAAATATGTATAAAAATATTAAAAATGATTAAATTCCAAAAATATAAAAAAATAATGAATATTAAAAATGAATAGAAAATATTAAATAAAATAATATTAAAAATTAATAAATAAAATTTAATATATTAAAAATCTATTTAAAAAATGAAGCCATAAGATTAATTACATGAATTGTAAACACATATAAAAGAACAAAAATTAATTAATAAATATTATAAATTATATAAATAGAAAAATCATCAAAAAAATTATATTTACTATTTAAATTACAAAAAATTTTATAAAATTCATTTAAATAAATTAATTATATAAATTTAAAATATTTTAAAAATATTACAACTTAATAAATAAAATTAAATACATATTAATCAAATAAATTACAAAACATATTAAAATTATTAAAACTTATTAAATAAATATGTATAAATAAATATTAAAAAATGAATAAATTCCAAAAATATTAAAAATTAATAAATAATAAAGATAAATCAATAATATTAAATGAAATAATATTAAAAATAAATAAAATTGAATAAAAAACAAAAATATTTAAAAAAGTGATTTCGTAACAATAATTACATGAATTAAAAACACATAAAAATGAATAAAAATGAATAAATAAACATTATTAATTATATAAATAACAAAATTATTAAACATGTATGCACATAAATATGAATATATACACATAAATATGCATACATACACATATTATATAAACATACACATTCCATATAAACATACCTACACATACATAACGGTTCTGACCACAACAGAAGTGCTTATCGGGGTCAATTCCGACATAGAAAATGTCAGATTTGATAGAGCATTCGCATATTGTACAAGACATGAATGTCATGACCAATGAAATTTTTCCAAAAAATATTTATAATTAAAAACACTAGAACCAAGAGGAGGTCTTTTCACGTTAAATTTATAATTAATTTAAATAGATCAAAAAAAGAATACCTCAGTCTTAGGATCTTTCTTCGATGATGTTGTTGATTGATCGAAACCCTTTTCGGTCTACCATCGTTACACTTATAGGATCTACGTATAGAATCCCTCTAGAGATGATCTATACATTCTTCTTTGATCTTTGAACAACACTGATGGATTGTCGGGTGCTAACACAGCAGATTGATCATATTAAGATGTTCATCTCAATCGTTGCGACAATTCTTTGGTCTTGAACAATTATCCTTGCACTCTATGTTTTGAGAGGATAGAGGAGGGGGAGAATCTCTATATTATTATTTAGTCTTAAGAGAGAGCTCTAAATTTTTTTGTTCACAGCGATTCTCAATTTTGATTAATCTCTACACAGTTAAAATAATCATCTGTTTATAGACATAGGGTTAGGATTAAAATATTATTTAATTAAAAAATAACCCTTAAATAATATATTAACCCTTATATGACCCCATTCCATGTAATATTATTATTATTATTATTTTCACATGGCATGTGCTAACTCACACAATGACAAATATTATTTTTACTAGAATGAAAATTAATATTTGTCATTAAACACAAACTTGGTCCTCTCATCCTCCTTGACATTTTTTAATACTTGAATAAATTTAAAAATTATCCATTGATTCATTCAATAAATAAATATTATATATCCATGTAATTTAATGATTAACTTGCTAATACGTATTTATTTAATTTAGGTGATCATTAATTCTTGAGTAAAATTATTCCTCATTATTGATAATAATATTTAATCTAATTATTAAATTCAAATAGAATTTAATTATGATCAATGGAAACACTTAATGTGTGACCCTCTAGGATTATGTCTTTTTATAATTAATAAGACTTGCCAAACGTCTAATATTATTGTCTAGAAACGGGCCAAGAAACCCAAGAAAAATAAGTTAATATTGCAACATTGATAACTAAATATGAGCACTCATTGTGTTATATAATACCTTTTTCATAATATATCTTCAAGCAGGTTTCACATTGTGTCATCAAACTATATGTTTAAAACATCTTTCTTTACTATATAAAATAAAATCATCATTACACCGTGGTCATGGAATTTAATGCGATAGTTTTATTTAAATCAAAGATCCAAAATATAAAATTTCATAAATATGGAGTGGAAAATCCTTTCTTAACTTTTTCATTAATATCATGTCATTCGTGACACACCAAACATACCCTACGTCCCGCGAACATATGCCATCATAGTATTGATCAGTTAATATAAGTTCACAAGTCATGAAATTCAATAATAATAATATTAAAGTCTAAGGGACATTACACACACTCGCATAAATGAATATCCCATAACATATAAATATATGGAATTCTTATTGGTGGGTATATTCTCATAATATATCATCTTGGATATTACCATGTGAAAACTTCATGAGATGAAGTTGTTGGTTTTGGGCATAGCAGGAGCATGCAGTGGGAAATGGGATAATTAAAATTTCCTTTAATTTCAATTTCCCAGAACCCTAATAGAGAATATTTTATGATAAATTTATAAATAATTTATTTAGTTTAGAAGATATCAATTATCTTGCCTTAGGTTTCTTTCTTAATATTTGATGTTGATTTTTTAAAAATACCATTTTGAATTGCCTTCATTGTTCTTATGAGGATCTAATGGTAGAATCCCTCTAGTGGAGATCCACGCGTGCTCCTAATGATCTCTAAGAAATGCCACTTGATCTTTGGGTGCTATTACAGCAAACTGAATGTATTGAATTGTTTGTTCTAGATCGCTCATTCTTTGGTCTTGAAGAAATATATCTTATATTATCATTCTTGAAAGGGAAAGATATAGAGAGGTTAAAAGTGAAATCATTATGCATAAAAATTATCTCTTTTTGATTACCTATATAATATCCATAATGGTATATTTATAGAGGTAGGGTTTAAGTTATAATATTGTTTAATTGCATTTTGGTCCTTAAACAATATTAAAACCTTTAATAAACCCCATGACACAAAATAATAATATAATTATTATTTTATGTTATATTCCATATTTTGAAAATGATAAATAATATTTACCAGCTTATAAATAATTATTTATCACTAAACGTGGTCTTGGTTCATTTTAACTCCTTAGTATTTATTGAATACCCGAATAAATATTTTATTCATAAGTAAATATTTCATTCACATACCAGTGAATAAATATTTATTAAATATTCAATAAAATAAATAAATATATTTTTATTCACATAACAATGAATAAATATTTATTTAATTTATGTGATTAATATTACTTGAATAAAATTAGTACATCAGTCATGAGAATAATATTTATTCCATTAAATAAATTAAAATCGAATTTAATCAAGATCAACAGAGACACTTAGTGTGTGACCCTCTAGGATTATTTTTTTCTGGTATTAGGTAGGCTTGTCTAAAGTCAAAGATTACTATCTATAAATGGGTCAAGATACACAAGAGAAATAACTTAATGTCTCAATGTTGATAGCCAGATATGAACCCTCAATGTGTAATATAATCCCATTTTCACATTATCTCATCAAGCAGGTTTCACGATGGTGTCATCAACCTATATGCTCAATACATCTTTCTTTGAATATCTAGAATAAACTCATTGATACACCATGACCACATAATTTAGGTGGTGGTTATATTATAATCAAATAGTCGAGATATCAACTCCAATAAAGATGGAATGGAAAATTACTTCCTCAATTTATCCATTAATGACATGTTAATTATGATGCACCCAACTTACCATAATTCTCGCTAATATATAGCATAACAGTTTTTATTAGTAAATATAAGTGTGTGAGTCATGACATGCACCAATGATAATATTAAAGTCTAAGTACCATTACACACACTTATAGATAGTAATATACAATGACACCAAAACATATTGAATTCCAATTGGCAGGTCTATTCTCATAATCTCCCATCTCAGAGATTACCAAGTGTGAACTTCATGAAAAGAAGCCCCATCCATTTATGAGTACTTTAACCTGATGGTATATAGACCATGTTTCCCATCATAGTATGTTATCCAACCATATAACTATATAAAGAATATTATCATAGCACTTGAAGGTTCTCATCATTACGGGGAACTTTTATGACCTTATCAATGCAACAAATACTTTAAGTCATTATTACGTTAAAATCACACAGAATAATGAACAATATATAATAGGATGTTTAATTAATATTAAATTCATCGAATATATATTTAATCATAATACAATCAGTTGGTCCTAGGACACCAACTCCAACAAACTCCCACTTATACTGTAGTCAACTACCTATGAATTTTAGTTAGATAGAACTCACATGATAATTATGTTTTTGATAAGTTAAGGCTTTAGTTAAGGATTCCATCATGTTGTATTTCATGGAAATACTGCCCACTGCAGCCTCACCTATATGAGAAAAATCACTCAAGAGATTATATTTTGAAGTATATGCTTCATATACTAATGTGACCTTGGCTCCTTTACAAGATCCACCACTGTAGTATTATCACAATAGAGTGTGATTGGATCTTTACTACTAAGTACCACGTCAATATCTTAGACTAGTTACTTATCCATACAACTTACTTAGTTGTCTCAGAAGCCAAAATATACCCAGACTCCACTGTAAAATTCGCGATCATAACCTTATTTGATCTCTTCCATCTCACAATACCTCCATTCATAGTGAATATGTATCCCTTTGGTGACTTCATGTCATATTAATATGTTTGGAAACTAGAATATTCATATCCTCTAATAAATAGTTCATAATATCCTCTATAGACCAGGAACATATCCTTAGAGTACCTGATATACTTAAGGATTGTCTTGACTTCCATCCAATGATGGTCATCTAGATCGGCTTGATATCTGCCAACAACACTCAATGCGTAGGCAATATCTAGCCTAATATATAACATAACATACATGACTGACACAATCACTAACATTTATGGAATTTTTTACATTCTATTTGTTTCCTCATGTATATGAGGACACATTTTCCTAGAAATATGAATTCCATGTGACATTAGAAACAATACCCTCTTAGATTGTTCCATACTGAATCTCTTTAGTATATTATCAATATATGTACCTTGAATTAGGCCAAGAAATCTCTTAGATCTATCATGATGGATATTGATCCCAAGAATATATGTTGTCTCACCTAATTATTTTATGGAGAATCATTTATTCATACATTCCTTAACTGGATGTAAGACTGGTATTTCATTTCCAATAAGTAATATGTCATCAACATATACTATTAAGAAAATGATCTCACTCCCACTAAACTATTTATATACACATGGATCACATTCATTATTTATGAAACCAAATTATATTATGGCCTCATAAAAATGAATGTTCCATGACCTAGATTCTTTTCTTAATCCATAAATGGATATTTACAACTTTCATACCTTGTTGGAATCCTTTGAAGTCACAAACCCTTTGAGTTGTGTCATATAGATATCTTCCTAAATATTCCCATTAAGGAAGGCTATTTTGACATCCATTTTCCAAATCTCATAATAATATAAATATATAATGGAAATTAGAATTATGATTGATTTCAGCATTGCAACTGGTGAAAATGTTTCATCATAGTCAATGCCTTGACAATTTTTAAACCCTTTTACAACTAGTGGTTCCTTATAGGTACTGAATTTTCCTTCCATGTATAGTTTCTTATTGAATACTCATCTGTAACCAACAGGCTTTACATCTACTGGAGGATCTACCAAAATCCATACTTGGTTTTGGTACATGAAATCCATTTCAAAATTCATGGTTTCTTTCCACTTGGAAACATATGTGCCACCTACTGCTTCCTTGTAGGTTAGATGATAATTATTATCAACTAATAATGAGTGACTATCCTCAGTGACTAGAAAATCATAACATTCTGGTTCTTTAACCTCTCTTGTACACCATTATAGTACTTGTGTCTCTAGAATAGTTTATTCTTCCACAAGGAATTGTAGAATCTATTCCTTTACCAACTTTTATATTCCTTGAGCCTCAAATTCATTGAATTTTATCTCTCTCCCACTAGCTATTTAGAGATGTGATCCCTCTCAAGGAATATGTAATGTCTTTCCACTATAACCTTTTTTCTAATGGTTCATATATGTAATATATCCTTGTTTCCTTAGGGTATCCTATAAAGGTACACTTTGTGCCTCGGGGTGCAAGTTTATTACCTGAAGATTCCTTAGAAAACACTTCACTTCCTCACACATGTAAATTCAATAACATGGTTTTTATCCCACACTAAAATTTGTATGGAATACCATTTATTGATTAGCTGGTACCTATTTTATTATATGTGTTGTTGTTTGTAATGTGTATCCCCAAAAGTATATTGGAAGACTCGCATGGATCATTACTGATCTCACCATTTATAACAAGGTATGATTCCTCCTTTCAGTTATACCATTACATTGAGGTGTATTAGGAGAATTGAATGAAGATAAAATCTAAAACTCCTTTGAATAATCAATGAATTCTTGATTGAAATATTCTCCACCATATTCTGAGTGGATTTTCTTAATCATTTTACCAAACTGGTTATCAACTTCACTCTTTTATTTCTTAAATTTGTCAAAGGAATGTGACATATACCTCATTAAGTAGACATATTCATATCTACTAAAATCATTAGTAAAAGTTATTAATTATGAGTACCCACCCCTTTCTTTAATAGGAAATGGTCCACACATGTCTATATGAACTAATTCTATAAGCTCTATGGCCCTTTCACATTTCCCATTAAATGGGGCTTTGGTCATTTTTCCTTGTAAACACACATGACATAAACCAAGTGGTTTTAGTTCAAAAGAATATAAATATACATCTTGATGTAATTTAGTCAAGAACTTTTCATTTATATAACCTAGTCAGTGATGCCAAAGTTGGGTGTGGTATGAGTTATGTGAGGTTTTTTCATTATTGATTGTAATTACTTGGTTTGTGTAGTCTAACACATAATGACCATTATTTAAATGTTTCTTACCATGAAAATGTTATATTTATAAAATAAGAAAAATTATTATTTCCAAATTTGAAAATAAAACCACATATATCTAATTTAGATACTAATATAACATTTTTGGTAACAGATGAAACATAATAACAACATTTCAAAACCAAGATCATTCCAGTCGACAACATGAGGTGGTAGTCCCCGATAGCTACAACAAAAAGTTTAGATTTGTTGGTTTCTCATAGATCTACCTCCCCTTGTTTAATTATTCTGAATCTACTTGGTTTCTATATTTTAATACATATGTGAGAACCACACATTGTATCTAATAACCAATTTAAAGAAACAGATAAATTTCACTTGGTAACAAACACACCTAAAGCTTCCCCTTAATTATTATACTAGGTGCAGTTTTTCTTCCAGTGGCCCTTCTTACCACTTGTGAAACAAACAACATCATGTTCCCTTGATTTCCCCTTGATCTTCCTCTTCTTTGAAGGTTATTATGAATAAGCCTTGGCCTTAGTTATTTTTTATTGGCCTTTTTAATTTTTTACCATAAGGACTGAAGAATTTTAATGCTTTTTCTCCTTATCCACTTAGCAAAGAAGAGTGAGAAGATCTGACATATACTTCTTGATATTTTTCGTATTAAAATTCACAATAAAAAATGGAGAATGTCTATGGGGTGATTTAAGAATGATATTAGTTCCTAGTTCTTTAGGGATTTTAAAATCTAGAACCTCTAGGTTCTCTATGTAGACAATTATCTTAACTACACGAGGTCCAGTTAGGGAACCCTCTATGAGCTTAATTTAAAAGATATATTTGTAAATCTAAAACCGCTATTGTCTTTATCTCTCTTGATATAGTCCACATATATTCTCGATCATGCTATATGCCTCCATGTTTTCACTAGGATTCATAATCTTACTGGACATATATCAAAGCATAAATTATTGAACGTCGATCTCATTGTTCATATATTTCTCATATACTAGGAACTCTCAATCACCCACCTCCTTAACAGGTGGATTAGGAATTGAGGATTCAAGCACTTATGATTTCTATTTATAGTTAAAAACAACTTAAAGGTGTCTATACCATTCTTGGAAGTTACTTCTATTTAGAAGATTGTATTTATTCAATATAGATTGTAGGGATATCATGGATGATGATCTTGTTGTTTTTTATACAATTTAAAATATTATATTATTAGTACTTTTCTTGATTATAAATTATGTGAGATATAATAAATTAATTGTTTTTATTAAATCTCCTACTATTTTATCAAGTCTCAATAGCCCACGCCATTAAACTTAGAATGTCTAGTTACTAAGAAATTCTAGTGGAAAGGATCCATATTCCTCTTTTCATAACCCCAACAAGGTTTGGTCAAGTTATTTGAAGGTATTTAGGTATGTAGGAATTTTTCAACCATAGGCTTATAGCTCCTTGATCCATTGAGTGGACTCCCCAATCCTGAAATCTTGACTTGGATTTCCTCAACACTTAACTCTAAATTACACCAACTCTAGCAAGGGCTACTCCTCTTGATATAAATGGTTAATTCAACATAAAACCTTCATAAGAAATATACTTATAAAATTAAGTGTCCCAATAAGTGTTGGTCAAACACTTATTTATATTGGTTTCATTCCTAATCAAGTAATGAAAGGTAAAATCTAACTTAATATTTATTTGAGGGATTTTAATTTATTATTGTTTTATACTTTGCATGTCATTATAATATTAAGTTTATTTTAATTAATTAATTAACCATGTTGGATAAAACATTGATACATAATCCATTTATTTAAATTATATCTTTTCATATTAATTCATTTATTTATATGATTGTCGTCTTGCATATATAAAATAAAAAATGCAAAGAAATAAATAAATAAATAAAGTAAATAAACTGATCACGATCTTATCTAATGGTTGATTTAATGAGAAAACATTAAATCAACCTCATAACTAGGGGAATAAATCCATTTTTTGGTCTTGGAATGAGTTTCATTATTCCACATGTACACCTTTTGTATCACCAAGTTGGTATCATCATGGTTCTATCTGGAACCGCCTCCAGGAGCCTTGGGATACTCCATTAATTACAAGTATTTATTACTCACATGCAGGTTAGGGGATTTAGTGGATCAATTAAAACGGATTACATTAATATCCTTGGATATGCAAGTCCAACATAATAACGGAGGGAGGTATGACTCGCAGACCATCATTTAATTTAATATTAAATAATTGTAAACCCATGAAATAAATTAAATTAAAAAAAATTAACATATATATATGTATTGTTCAAGCGCATGATCGTTCATACATGAAAGAAATACACAAAAGTAACTGACTATCATTCATTTCTTTATTCATTATTTATTATTAAGATGAACACACTTGCATTAATTAATTAATTAATTAATTAATTCTATTTCATCTTAATGATCATATGAACTTAATTGAATATACTCGTTATTTATGGTATTCATGGAAAATAAATGTCAAAAAAAATAATGACCTATTTATTATAATAAATTAATTGATAATTTAAAATTCTTTACAAACATTATTAAATTTCCAGACACACATTAGTACACCAATTAATAAAATAAGGTTTTAATGCTGAAATTTTAAATTTAATGTCATTTTTAATTATGTCCTTTAATAGGAGACTACATGGAGTGTACAGACAAGCTACACATTGTGTATCTTGGTTTCCATGTAGAGTACATTCTTGGGATTTTGATTTGTACCTCAGTCGAACTACACTGCATGTACAGAGTAGCTACATGACATGTGTTCCACTTGTTGTGTGTATGAGATGCATGATTGGGTCTTAGGCATGTGTTTTGGATGCGGGGATTAATGAACTAAAAACCATTTACACCACATACACATTGTGTATATCATAAATTCTTTAGGTTTTCAGACTCACATGGTTTGAGCATGTATAATGACCACACAAATTGCACAATTTATGTTGCAAACCCGTGTAGACTACATGACGTGTACACCGATAAAAGTTTTGTAATCCGACAACCCATGTGCCAGATTTGCCTAGTCTATACACGATGTGAAATAAATTCTTCTCATGTAGTAACTCCATGGTGTGTTGTTTATCCCTCCTCACATCCAAATGCAGTTTACTAGGGTACATGGTGTGTACTTTCGAGTACACAACGTGTAACCTGGTCTTACCATACAAAAATTTGGAATTTCCTGATGGAATATCTAATTATTATTTTTTTATTATTATACATTTAAGAAAATAAAACACTAAACTAACATGACTAATATGTTGAATCATGTTAATTAAAATCATATTAAAGAATGAATAACATGAAATTAAAATATAACCAAAATTGTGCATAGATCAACAATTAAATAAATAATTATAAATTTAAACGTGACCTATCTGATACCACTTGTTAGTTCTAGGTGTAGCATAAGTGTTCGGTGGGTGATGGGATAATTAAAATTTATTTTAATTTCAATTTCATAGAACCCCAATAGATGATCCTTCCTGTTAATTTTATAATTAATTTATTTAGATATGAAGAAAGAAATTATATCATCTTAGTTTTATCTCTTCATAGTCAATGTTGATCATTTAAAAATACCCTTTCATATTAACTTCTTTGTGATTGCAAGTATCCAAGGGTAGAATCCCTCTAGTGGTGATCCAAACGATCTCCTAATGATCTCTTAGCAATACCACTCGATCTTCAGGTGCTAGCATAGTGAATCCAATGTCCTACATTGTTCTTTCTCGATCGCTTGTTCTTTAGTCTTGAATAAATTTCTCTTAGGTTCTTATTCTTGAGAGGGAGAGAGATGGAGGAGTTGAAAGAGAATTTTTTGTGTGCAATAATTCTCTCTTTTTGATTTCCTACACAATATCTATAACATGCTATTTATAGAGGTAGGGTTTAGGTTAGAATATTGTTTAATTGTATATTGGCCCTTAAACAATATTAAAATCTTTAATAAACCTCATAACACAAAATAATAATAAAATTATTATTTTGTGGCATGTGACATCCTGTGAAAATGATAAATAATATTTACCAACTTGTAAATAATTATTTATCACTGGATACGGTCTTGATTCATTTGAACTCCTTGGTATTTATTTAATACCTAAATAAATATTTTATTTATAATAAATATTTCATTCACATATCGAAAAATAAATATTTATTAAATATTTAATAATATATATATATATATATTCACATTCTATAAAATAAATATTTTGTTTTAATTTATGCAATTAATATAACTTGAATAAAATTAGTCCTTGATATTGAGAATGATATTTATTCTATTAATTAAATTAAAATAAAATTTAATTGAGAATAATGGAAACACTTAGTGTGTAACCATATAGGATTCTTTCTCATTGGAATTAGGAAAGCTTGCCTAAAGTCCAATATTACTATCTAGTAATGAGTCAAGTCATCCAAGAGAAAGAAATTAATTTTGAAATGTCAAAAACCACATATGAACACTCAGTATGTAATATAATCCCTTTGCCACAATATCTCATCAAATAGATTTCATGAAGGTGCCATCAACTTATATGCTCGATATGTATTTCTTTGACTATCTGAAATAAACACATTGATACACCATGGTTATGGAATTTAGGTGATGATTACATTCCAATAAAAGGGCTGAGATATAAACTCCCATAAATATGGAAGGGGAAAATCCTTCCTAGACTTACCCATTAATGACATGTCAATCACGACACACCCAACATTCCCTACTTCCCTCCAACATATGGTGTTACTATTTTTGTTAGTAAATCTAAGTGTGTGAGTCATGACATGCACCAATGATAATCTTAAAGTATAAGAACCATTACACATGCTCATAGATAGGAATTTCTGATGACACCAAAACATACAGAATTCCTACCAAGGGTTCTATTCTCATAATCTCTTATCTTGGAGTTTACTAAGTGAAAACTTCATGGGAAGAATCCTCATCTGCTTATGATTACTCACACCTGACATTCTATATGCTATGTGTCCCATTATAGTATGTTATCCAACCATAGAACTATATTAAGAATATTGTCATAGCATTTCAAGGTTCTCATTATAGCATTCAACTGCTTGACCTTATCAATGTGAAAAATAATCTAGGACATTATTGCATTAAATTCATCCAAAATAATGAAAAATGTTTAATAATAATTTTAATTAATATTTAATACATCAAATATACATGTAATCAAAGTATAATTAGTTGGTCTTAGGACACCAACTCCAACAGAAGTCTCATCTATATACGAGTACTCGCACATAATATTCAATATTCTATATTCCTCATTATAGAATATTATCCAACTATAGAACTAGGTTTAATAATATCATCATGGAATTTCAAGGTTCTCATCATAACAGTGAATTTATATTCCCTTTTAAATGCGATGGATAGCCTAGGAAATTATTACATTAAATTCATATAGAATAATGAATCATATATAATAATTTTTTTAATTAATATTCACTTATTTTTATATACATGTAATCCAAAATAAAAATAGTTGGTCCTAGAACACCAAATCCAACAAAATCCCACTTAGAACCCATCAGCAGTGATTTTAAATAAATTAAATTATTTTATTTTATTTAAAAACTCAATAAAATAGCACACATCTTTGTACTTGGAAGTAACTTAGTGAGTAATAGTATGAACTATCCAGTGTGGTTTTAACTGTAAACAATGAACTCGTATGGAATATTTTTTACATATTTTGTACATACATGTGTCATAATTTCATGGTGTGTATTTCCAAATTAATTCCACATGGAACACATGAAAATTATATAGCCTGTACAATTTAACACGTTGATTCTTTAGTATACAATAACTATACATGATTCATAATTTTAGATATTAAGTGAAATTAATTAAAATTTTAATATAATATAAAACCTAATGATCAGTGTGTACTTCAAATTCAATCCCACGCGGAACTCAAGTTGATGATCTTTAATGGAGTAGTTAATTAAATTTAATATTTCCATGTAAATAGGTAAAGTACACATCATGTGCAATCCATCCACCAGTGTGTACTTCGCTTAGATGGATATCCATAGTAAATTCCTAGGGACTCAACATGTAGTTATCATGAACATTTATGAAGTACACAGTGTGTATAATGGATACATGGGGTGTACATCAAGTTACATTATTTTCAGCATGTATGTGTTGTGTGTTAAATGAAAATAATGTATTTATTACATGATGTTGTTTGAACCTATGTTTTCCACCATGAAAACATGTGGACTGCATGTCGTGTAGGAAATATGTATGGTGTGTAGTCCAGTAAAGCTGTGTGCCACCCGACTAGTCAACACATAGTGCATTTAATGCACATAGCATGTATTAATTACACAAAGACACGAAGTCCATGTGGGGATCCTTGTGTAAGGAACAAGGATATATAATGGGTAAAAAATATGTACACATCATTTATCCATATATTATCCATTAATAATTCTTGGAATCTTTAAATAGGTTCTTTGGATGCATTATTTATTAATTATTAACTGATCTTGGTTATATGAGTGGGAAATGAAGATGAAGAAGAATATATTTCGATGATGGATCAAGAACAAATTAAAACTTGAAATTAATTTTAACTTTTAAATGTGTAATGATCAATAATCAAATAAATACTTATAAATTTAAATGTGACTACTCAGATACCACTTGATGGTTTCAGGTTTAATGAAAGTTCTTATCGGGTCTAATCTTGACTCAAAAAATTTCAGATTTGATGGATCATTTTCATATTATACAAGACGTAAACTTCATGACCAGTAAAATTTTTTCAAATAATATTTTCAATAAAATATTCCAGAACCAAGAGGAGATATTTTCATTTTAAATTTATAATTAATTTAAATAGATCAGAAGAAAAAGTAGCTCGGTCTTGTGATCTTTCTTTGATGATGTTTCTGATCATCCAAAACCCTGTTCATTTTACTATCATTGCACTTATAGGATCCAAGTGTAGAATCTCTCTAATGGTGAGCCACACATACTCCTTTGATCCCCAAACAATGTCGATGGATTGATGGGTACTAGTACAATGGATCAATCATATTAAGGTATTCGTCTGGATTAATGACACAATACCTTCAATCTTGAAGAATAATTCCTAAACACTTGTTCTTAAGAGGATGAAGGAGGGATGATAATCTCCAAAGTGTTCTTTAGTCTTGAGAGAGAGGTCTAGATTTCATTATGCACAATGATTCTCAATTTTGATCAATCTCTACACAATAAATATAATCATCTATTTATAGGGGTAGGGTTAGTGTTAAAATATTTTTTAATTGCACAATGAACCTTAAATAATATATAAAAACATATATTACCCCTTGCAATGTAATAATATTATTATTATTATTTTCACATGGCGTGTGCTAACTGGTGCAATGATAAATATTATTTTTATGAGCTTGAAAATTAATATTTATCATAGGACACAAACTTGGTCCACTCACCCTCCTTAGAATTTATTGAATACCCAAATAAATTAAAATTTTATTCAATAAATAAATCATTAAATATTATATGTTTTCATAATTTAACAATTACATTGTGAGTAAATATTTATTTAATTTATATGATCATTAATTATTGAATAAAATTATTCTAAGTGTTGATAATATTATTTATTACAATAATTAAATTAAAATATAATTTAATTGAGATCAATAGAAACACTTAGTATATGACCCTCTTGGATTCTTTCTCATTTTCATTAATCATTCTTGACTAAATTCCAAGAATACTATCTAGTAATGGGTCATGAAACCTAAGAGAAAGAATTTAATGTTACAACATTGAAAACCAAATATTAGTGATCATTGTATATTATAATCTCTTTTTCACAATATCTCATCAAGAAAGTTTCACACCTATTTCATCAACCTACATGTTTGATACTTCTTTCTTTAACTATCTGAAATAAACTTGTCGTTACACCATGACCATGGAATTTAATGCGATGGTTATATTTCAATAAAAGGGTCGAGATATCAATTTCTATAAATATGGAAGGGAAAATCCTTCATTGACTTATTCATTAATAACATGTTGTTCATAATATACCCAACATACCCTACTTCCCACGAACATATAGTGTCATGGTTTTGATCAATAAATCTAAGAGTTTGTGTGTAGTTACCCTATTTTTTCCTTTTAATAATTTTAAATATATTAATATCATATGCACATAGTTTTTCAGAAATAATGTAATATATCATAAGTAGATCCTCATATCAGAAATCTGGGACCACATTTGAAATTAGAACATGGGGTTAACCCTAGGCACGACTTAAGGTTGGTCAAAACCAAAATTTCGGTTGAGGTAGCTGTTGGCGACTATATTGAGTGAATTAATTAATTAATTTACTTTATTTAGTTAATAAACCTAACCTAACCCTCCCTCTATAAATACATCATTATGATGATTTTCCAAGGGTTAGTCACATAACCCTTGATAGATCTAAGAGGATTAGGATAATGTTCTTCATTGGTGGATTGAAATTAGACAACAAATGGAAATTATATCGAGGTGGATCGAGAGGCAGTGAACACAATGCATCTTCTCCATCGATGGCGAACACGTTCTTCACCAAAAATCAATCCAAATAGAGCTAGGTCTCATAAATCATGGTTTATACCCTTTATTAAAAGTTTGATCATGAATATTTATTTATCTTCGTTTGATATGTGTTATCTATTCATCGCATGATCCCACTTCAATAATTTGGTTGTTTAAATTACATTATGATTTCCAAGCCTTTCTACCACCCCTGATATCCCTGTTATGTGATTGTTGTCCAAGAATGTTTTTCTAAAAAAGGATTGATTTCATTACTATGAATTTATCCCCACTGTTCTTTGAATTCGTCACCATTGGCCCATGGGGTTGCAATTTGACATTGTTAGGGGGAGTTTGAGTGCGATCAAACCTCTAGATTTGTGGTGGATTGGTGAATTCCAACCAAGATGATGATTTTTGGATGGACAGGGATAGGTTGTGGGATGTGGGTGATGCCTTCATGGCTCTGGGATCTGGAGCGGTGATGGCAGGTGATGGGAGGCATGTCAAGCAATGCTGTGGGAATTGTGCAGGTGACCAAATTCCAATTTCTAGCCACCAGAGGCCAGGAAATAGATGACCAGTGTCGTTACCTTCAATTTTGGTGGATTTTGAGTGTTCAATGGGTAAAAATTGTGGAAGATAGGCCAGATCTGGAGAACAATGTGTATAACTTGATTACCTATGGAAAAATCAACTACACGACATGTAGTTTAAGAACACATGTTGTGTATCCCCCCCCCCCAACTCTGGATCTATGGTTTCAGGGAAGATAAGGATCACACATTTTGTGATCGGGCCCACACACCATTTGACCCTCCTCAAGTGTCCAAGCCATGTGATAGATGGAATATGCCTAGGTCCCCATGTAGGAGGACACATCGTGTGCTCTATAAGTACACAAGTATTGACCAGTACTTGGGCATGGCTAGGTACACAACCAGGTATACGGGAACGACCTAAAAAACACGGGCACAACTAAGAGCACACGACCAATACCTAGGTGGCTGATACATGCTACGTGGTTCCCCTTACGCATCATGTATGGTGACATGGCCTTTGATCCATGTACATAGGATAACACGACCATGCAGTGGAGCAGAACCACATGTTGTGTGGACCACATACACACCATGTACCCCTATGAGAAACTCCTACCTTTCATATATCCTTCATCTAAACTTTGATTTTAGCCAACAAATAATCTATCCTGAGTAGTTTTTCAAGTATAATGTGATGACAGCCTTTGTAGTGGTATACGCGATATGATGTGAGGTGTTTTGAGTAGGAAGATACTTTAGGCGATGCTTGATGATGGTTCTGATCAGACATGGTCATCTGAGAGAGAGTTTGACATTGGAAAATCCCCTTGTTGCACTAGGGTGAGGATCCCCCATACGCCTTACACTAGTTGAGTAGCACCCCTCTATGGTACTATGGTGCGAGTCATCTACCCACTGATTGTAACCCCCTTGACACAATAGGGTGTTAGTCCTCTATCAACCTACCGAGTGTCTCTCCCTGGTACACTATGTCATGACCTGACCCAATGGGGCTCAAGCCGCAATTACCCCAAAACCGGCTCCATATACTAGGGGTGGTGATCAGTGTCGAAATGCATAACATAAATGGGAGGGATTTTCCTAATGAACCTGTAAACACACACCTGACCATATTAATGTAGAAGTGTAGAGTAATAATAAAAAAAGATTCATAATCTATATAATAGTCATGCATACAAAAAACCTATAGGGTGTACAAGAGTAAAATAGTACAAACTAAAATTAAAGGGGAAAAATATACACCCAACAAAAAATATGTCCCAGCCTAAAAAACTGGAAAGGTAAAATTATAAGAGAGCCCAGATCCTGATCTCCAAACTTTGACCACCGAACGCAGACCAATGCACTAGGTATCCCTATGCTCCTATGTAGTCACTACCGACTTGTCTGTTGTCTGCATAAGACACGGAGCATGCGGGAAAATACCATGGGGGTGAGTATATACATACCCAGTAGGATGTCCTGAAAGTTGAAGGGGGAGAAGTAAGAGACACGATAGGAATGGATAGATAGTAGACATCTCAACCAAAGGAAAGAGAGTAAAAAATCCAACAACATGGATACAAATATATCTATTCTCAAACCAAAGAAACCCAAATAAGAGATAAGGGAGATCTCCATCTCATAGTCCATGCCAGGAAAAGAGTTCCATCAGTTCTAGAAGTCCATCAACAATGCCCAGCATCTCATGCATCTGTCCAAAGAGACATCTATGTCAAGCCACACCTCTCCACTATGCCACACAGTCGAGGGATCTCAATATCTAGATAGAGGTCTCGTGCCTTGGTATAGTAGGAGGATGTCACTCAGTATATAGATAGAGGAGCCATTCCCTTTCCCAACAGGAGGGTTACACTCAAGTAAATGATATAGGACCCATGCCCAGCCCAGCTAGAGTGTACCATTCTAGTAGTTAGTAGAGGAACCATGCCCAGCCCATCTGAAGGGTTCCACTTTAATAGTTAAGGACCCATGCCCTAATACAATGGGAGGGTGCTACTCAGATAGCATATAGACGACCCATCCCTTACCTAGTAACAGGGTGCCACTCTTGTAGTCGAGAACCCATTCCAAGTCTCCACAAGAAGGTTCCACTCATTGGATTGGTAGAGGAACTATTCCATATCCCAGAAGGAGGGTGATGCACCCATTTTTTGTATAAATTTCCACATATATAATTGAAGATAAAAACATGTTTTCAGAAAATATCTGTTGTTTTATGAACATATTCTTTGATTTTGGTGATTCTGTGTACTTTCAGGAGCTTTCTGGCTAAATACACGAATCAAGGGAAGCCTGTGAAAATTTTGAAACTACACAGTGTATACTTTTATACACGTCGTGTACATCCAGACAGGGACACGGACCAAAGGAGGGAGAACACGCCCATGTCACCAGGCAGAAGATACACATTGTGTATGGTGGCGCTATACGTCGTGTACTACATTCTAGAAGCGGTGGTTACTGAGAAAAGTCTACACTCCCATGTGGCCGTTGAAGGAGACACGGCGTGTTTCATTTCTACATGCCCTGTCTGCAATTCTAGAAGGGGTTGGTGGCCAAACTTATGATACTACACGTTGTGTATGGCGGTGCTACACGCCATGTACACTCAACCACCAAGCGGCGCCATACTTAAAAGTAAAAAACGGCGTGTTAGGCCACCTACCAGCGGAGAAATTGGCGCCAAAGTGCATTGATGAAAAGTACACGGCGTGTAATTTCTATACATGCTATGTACTTTATTTTTTTATAAAAAGAGGCCTTGGCATTCGGATTTTAAAGTTCAGAAACCATTGGAGGAGAGAGAAGCTCTGCTACCACCATTCCCGAAGCCACCAAGGTGTCGTCATTCCGCTATTCCGCCATTCCACCTTCTGACACCTTACCTCAATGCATACACGATGAATCCGTCAGGTATCACGTGTGTCGTTTCTTTCCTACCATCTATGTGTAACTAAACCCCTCGTGTTGGGGATGTGGATGAAGGGATCGTAATTTGTGTGTTGTTTTATATAGTTGTGTTTGATCATTGTAATTCATCTTACTCTTCTTAATTCACTATCAAATATAACTGAGAATTCTGAGCTGGACCAAGGGAAGAATTCTCAGCGATACAAAAGAAAAGTAACAGTGAAAACATCCATGACCATTGGAAAGATTTCACTAATTCAAATAATGGACTGAACTCAATAAATAATTAAGAACACTGACTACCAGACCAAGGAGTCAACTTCTCTAATTCCAAACAAGAGGAACCGGGCCAAGGAAATCTTGTAACAAAAATGAAATCCAAAATGATGAATTATCATGAACAACACAACCATTTAAGCAATCTGCATAAAAACTCCTCAATCACCACAGCCCCGACACGTCTTTTCTTCCTGTTTTAAACTCTTTAAATTAACTTGTTGTTTTCTTTAAAACTGTTAATCATTTCTTTTAAGTAAAATAATATCGTTTTAATCCAAAATCAAAATCAAACCAATCAACTCTAAATTCTGCATGCTTCACCTAATTAAGTGTTAACTCAATTGAATTCACGCACGCCATTGTTCCCTGTGGATCGACCCCAAACTTATGCTATACTAAAGTTCTAAGAATGGGTAATTAATTTGGGATGCATACAACTTCAGTCAACGACAAGTGAAACCAAATTTTGGAACCATTGCTGGGGAAATATTTGGTTTTAGTGCTAAGATTTAAATTGTGTTAATAATTGATTTAAGTGAAAATAAAAATAAAAAAATTATCAAAAATCTCTTTTATAATCCCATTTAAAATTTTCTCTTTTACTTTTCCCTTGTTACGTTTGGTATTTGTGTTGTGATTGTGCAGAAGCTTAAAGTGCATGAATAGACACCCTACACGGTCCAGGAGCACCGAGTCATCGGAACTACTTCCGCTTGACCCGGAGATCGAACAGACCCTGCTTCGACATCGGCGTGCACTAAAAGAAACTCACAACCAGCAACCCTCTACCATGGAAAACATGGAAGAGGGAGCACCAACCGTGGATGTTATGGCTGAGCAGCAGTACTAAGATCAGCAGCCTCCCGCTGCTGGTCTACTGGAGCAGGCTCCTATAGGCTTCATGGAATTCCTTCCAAGGGATTACCAACGGCCACCGCAGCAACCTCCTCCGGCATATGGCCAACTGCAACAACCATAGAAACTCTTCCAACGGCCTTATTTCACCCCTCAGGAGCAGCAGTATCTACAACCTCCACCCCCTCAGCAGCTACCTCCAAGACGTACTCTTATAGAGTACGGTCTTCCTTCAATCCACGGAGCTGATACGGGCATCGTCCGTCCTCCAGTCCAGGTCCATCACTTCGAGATCAATTCTGCTATCATGCAGCTGATCCAGAACACTGTCCAATTTGGAGGCCTGCCCAGTGAGGACCTGAACGCCCATCTCTCCAACTTTTTGGAGGTCTGCGACACATTTCGATACAATGGCGTGTCTGAGGACGTCATCTGTCTTCACCTATTTCCCTTTTCTCTATGGGACAAGGCAAAAGACTGGATCAAGGGGCTGCCACAAAGATCTATCCTTACCTGGGAGGAGCTAGCCCAGGCGTTCCTATCCAAATACTTCCCACCATCGAAGACGGTGATGCTAAGGAATGAGATTCACAATTTTCAGCAGCACGACTCCGAGTCGTTGTAAGAGTCCTGGGAACGCTTCAAGGAGATGCTACGAAAATGCCCCCACCATGGACTCCCACTCTGGATGCAAGTCCAGACCTTCTACGGAGGACTTAAAACGAATACCAAGTCTGTGGTGGATGCTGCTGCTGGAGGTACGGTGATGCAAAAATCCCCCGAAGAACTATTTGAACTACTGGAAGACATGTCAGCCAATAGCTTCCAGTGGAACTCTGAGCGGGGGACTCAAAAGCGAGGTATGCACAATATTGATGCTACCACTATGTTATCTGCTCAGTTGGACGTTGTGTCTAAGAAAATCGACGCATTGAATCTCAAAGAAGCATCTCAAATTCATGCGGCGAACCATCCGGCATGCGGCGACTGTGGTGATAACCACATCATGGGAGAATGCCCGGGTTCGACTGGAGGCCCTTCGACGAGCGAGGTGAGTTATGTTGCCCAAAATCGAGGGCCCAACCAGTACCTGCCGTACTAGAACCCAGCGTGGCGAGATAATCAGAATAAAGGCTGGGGCCAATAGCAGCAAAATCCTCCGCCCTAGTGACTGCCCGGCTATAATCAACCTCATCACCAGAATCAGTTTCCAAGACAGCAGTTCCAGCAAGGTTCCTATCAGCAGCAAGGGTACCAGAACCCTTGCCCGCAGCAACAAAGGCAGCAACCACCTCCATCACCTGCCCAACCATCTCAGCAAGAGAACACATCAAGGTTAGAGGACCTAATGAATAAATTTATATCAACTGCTGAAACAAAATTCCAGAACCAGGAGGCTTCCATCCAAAGCCTCAAGAATCAAATTGGCCAGATAGCGAACCAGCTATCAGAGAGGAAGCCTGGTACACTACCAGAAAACACTGAGAAGAACCCACGGGAGGAGGCCAATGCTATCACCTTGCATAGCAGAAAAGAGTTTCCACAAAAGGACCCAACCCACTAGTCAACTGCACCTCCATCCCCTATTGATAAAGAAGGTCTAGTTTTAGATCCCTCTTCATCTGAAGAGCCATCACCAGAGGCTCAATTAGGCAAGGGAAAAAAAGTCGTCAAACCATTTGTGTCTGAATTACCTTTCCCAGAAAGAATTAAGAAGAGAAAGTTGGACCACCAGTTCATCAAATTCATGGAGGTGTTCCAGAAGCTCCACATCAACATACCATTTATGGAGGCCCTGACACAAATGCCTATATACGCCAAATTCATGAAGTAAATCCTCTCTAATAAGAGGAAGATGGAAGATTTGGGAGTTATTGCACTAACAAAGGAGTGATCCACGATGGTTCAACATTCCATTCCTCCCAAACTCCAAGATCCAGGTAGTTTCACCATTCCTTGTACTATTGGATCCTGTGAGTTTGGGAAGGCCCTCTGTGACTTAGGGGCCAGCGTGAACCTCATGCCCCTCAGATTTTTCAAGAAGCTAGGACTCAACGAGCTCAAGCCTACCCGTGTAGCCCTTCAAATTGTTGATCGATCCATCAAACATCTGAAGGGGCTACTGGAGGACGTACTGGTTAAGGTGGGTAGGCTGATCCTTCCCACTGATTTCATCATAATCGACATGGGGGATGACCAGGAAGCACCTCTTATACTTGGAAGACCTTTCTTGGCAACTGGGAAGGTACTGATCGATGTGCACCAAGGAGAGCTTATTTTTTAGGTAGGTGATGAAAGAGTTTCCTACAACGTCCTCAAGGCAGTCAAACATGCTTCCTTGTCAGAGCATGAGGATTGTTATGCAGTTTCCACCATGGTTAATCATTTTATCAAAAAAGGGGATGATCTGGTATGTTCTTTTACTTTGAATAATTTAACTATTCCAGATATTCCATTCGAAGAAGCGCCAGAAGACTTGCAATTATTAGAAGGCCAGGGCGGCCACTATTGGCAGCGTGCATTTATTCCTGATAGTTTGGAACGGGACAAGGTGCAACCACTTGTTCCTTTGATTTTAAAGGTGCCTAAACTCAAACTGAAGCCTCTTCCATCTTCTCTAAAGTATGGGTATTTAGGACCCAATCAAACTTTGCCTGTTATACTTAACGCAGAACTGTCATAGGAGTAGGAAGATGCACTTCTGTAGGTTCTCAAATAGCTGATTCATGCTATTGGGTGGACAATCACTCATCTGAAGGGCATCAGCCCTACCATTTTCACTCACAAGGTGTTACTTGAAGAAGGTTCCAAGCAATCTCGGCAACCACAACGGCGTTTGAATCCTCCCATGAAGGAAGTTGTAAAAAAGGAGGTGATCAAATTATTAGATGCAGGAATCATCTATCATATCTCGGATAGTTTATGGGTGAGTCCCCTCCAAGTGGTACCCAAAAAGGGAGGTATCACTTTGATTTCAAATGAAAAGAATGAACTCATCCCTACACGCACTATCACGGGCTAGCAAGTCTGTGTGGATTACCAGAAGCTGAACGATGCCATAAGAAAGGATCATTTCCCCTTGACATTAATGGATCAAATGCTAGAGATACTAGCATGGCACAACTTCTATTGCTTCCTCGACGGTTTTTCCAGCTAAAAAAAATCTCCATTGCTCCAGAGGATTAGGAAAAGAGCACATTCACTTGCCCCTATGACACATTTTCTTATCGAAGGATGTCTTTCGGCATGTGCAATGCCCCCGCCACCTTCCAGCATTGTATATTGGTCATCTTCCATGACATGATGGAATGCATCCTGGAGGTATTCATGGATGATTTTTCCATATATGGAAAATCATTCACCATTTGTTTACGGTATCTAGAGCTAGTTTTGGAATGATGTGAGCACACTAACCTAGTCTTGAACTGGGAAAAGTGTCATTTAATAGTGCAAAGTGGCATAGTCCTTGGCCACAGAATTTCAGCAAAGGGGATAGAGGTGGACCTAGTGAAGATCGAAGTCATTTCACGACTACCTATACCGACTTCTGTCTGAGCCATCTGCAGCTTCCTGGGGCATGGAGTTTTTACAGGCGGTTTGTCCACGACTTCTCCAAAATAGCCCAGCCCCTCACCAATATTCTAACCAAGGATGCCATATTTTAGTTCGATGAGACATGTGTCAGATCTTTTGAGCATCTAAAGTAATGCCTGGTGGAATCTTCAGTTATGATTTCTCCCAACTAGGAGGAACAATTTGAGGTGATGTGCAATGCGAGCAACTACGCAGTGGGAGTAGTCTTAGGCCAGCGACTTGACCGGATTTTCTGACCTATATATTATGCCATCAGGATGCTCAATGAGGCATAGATCAACTACACTACCACAGAAAAGGATATTCTTGCAGTGGTTTTCACATTTGACAGGTTTCATTATTACTTAGTGTTGTCTAAAGTTATTGTTTATACTGACCATATAGCACTAAAGTACCTACTAAACAAGAAATATGTGAAGCCCCGATTGATCCGCTGGGTACTCCTCCTACAAGAATTCTATCTTGAGATCTGAGACAAGAAAGGGAGTGAGAACTTCATTGCTGACCATCTCTACCGCCTCGAGCTAACTCATTTGGAAAAGGAAGAAGATCGGGATATCAGGGAGGATTTTCCTGATGAGCACCTCTTTTCGATCAACGAAACACCTAGACCATGGTATGCTGATATCGCTAATTTTCTGGTTACATGTGTCGTTCACCCCGACCTCTCCTTCCAGTAAAGGAAAATATTTTTCTCTGATGTGAAAAGGTACTTCTGGGAGGATCCTCTGCTATTCTGATCCGGTGTAGATGGAGTGATCCGCCGTTGCATCCCAGAGAATGAAGTTCACGGTGTCCTAAAGTTCTGTCACGCCTCACCAGTAGGAGGACATCATGGGCCAGACCGTACCATAGCAAAGATCATGCAATCTAGATTTTTCTGGCCCACCATGCATAGAGATGTCCGGGCCTTTGTTTCCTGTTGCGATCGGTGTCAGAGGACTAGTAATGTGGGACGTAGAGCTGAGATGCCCCAGCACCCCATCCTGGAGGTCGAAATTTTCGACGTCTGGGGCATAGATTTCATGGGTCCCTTTCCCCCATCTTTTGGGAACACTTAAATCCTGGTCTGCATCGACTACGTCTCCAAATGGGTGGAAGACACTGCTACAGCTCACGACACAGCCAAGGTAGTCATCAATTTCTTAAAGAAAAATATTTTTAGCAGGTTTGGAGTTTCACGAGTACTGATCAGCGATAGAGGGACCCACTTTGACAACACACTGATGAGAGGAATACTGTCGAAGTATGGAGTAAAGCATCAGATGGGGACACCATATCATCCCCAGTCCAGTGGATAGGTAGAGCTCTCCAACCATGAGCTCAAGCAGATCTTGGAGAAAACAGTGAACACTTCGTGGAAGGACTGGTCCAAGAAGTTAGATGATGCCTTGTTGGCATATCGGACTACTTTCAAAACACCACTGGGAATGTCCCCATTCCGCCTCGTCTATGGCAAGCCCTGCCATCTGCCAGTAGAATTGGAACACAAAGCCTAATGGGCCATCAAAGCCCTAAATTTTGATCTGAATGCAGCTGAAGAGAAAAGGAAGTTCTAACTATCTGAACTAGATGAGATCCGATTAGAGGCATACGAGAACGTCAAGTTGTACAAGTAGAAGACAAGATCCATTCACAACCGGATGATTTCACGAAAATCTTTCCAACCCGGCAATCAGGTACTTCTCTTTAATTCTCATCTTTGCTTATTCACAGGGAAGTTAAAGTCACGATGGTCGGGACCATTCCACATCGTATGAGTATTCCATCATGGAGCGGTAGAAATTTCTATAGAATATGGTCAACCATTCAAGGTAAACGGGTAGTGGTTGAAAGCTTACCATCCTACAGACAACATGGTGGGAACGTTGTCCACCATACAGCTCAGGTAAGCAAGGTAAGAGGGTCGATCCAACGGCCTAAAACAAAGGCGCTTCCTGGGAAGAAACCCAGAGGTTACACGTCGTGTCCCACTTATATACACGGCGTGTACTTATCTTTTTAATTTATAATATTAATAGTATAAATCTATAGAATAACAAATAAATACCTAGGGATGATGTCGGTGCCGATGGTAAAGTCACTGGAGTTTATTCAAGCCATCCCCAGTTCGAATCCTCCTGACCTACCTTCAGCACGGGGTTCCTCCTTTTTATTTACACGGCATGTGTGGTATTTTCCATATATATAGATATATATAAATGTGTTTAATAAAACCCATGATGGGGATGGAATGGTTGGCTAGAATCATAATCCGGTTTCAAAAGACCCGGGTTCGAACCCAGACAACCATCCCATTTCCATCATTTGTTCTTTTAATAAAACCACATGATGTGCATTTCGATATACGCCGTGTGCGCCATAATTTTACAGTATAAATTAAAAAAAAATTAAAATAAGAAATTACATGCTGGTAAAGTTGGCGGATTGGAAAAGTATCGGCACCAGGTTCAAAAGACCCGGTTTTGAATCGCGCTAATCTCCCCGCTTCATCCCCATCCTTCCCTAAATAAAAACCACACACCATGAATTTCTTTATTCCCGTGTGTATAGGCTGTATAGAATAAATATATATAATTGATAAATATGGCCAGCAGTACAACCTTCGCTCCAGTGGTTGAGGGCTTCCATTCGAAATGGCTGATCGCCGGTTCGAACCTCGCCCCAACCACCGGACCAAAGGTTGTACTTCTCTTTTTCAATTTTTTAAACACATGGTGTGTATTTTCCCAAAACATTACGTGTATAATTTTATTTTATTTTAATTATATATATATATACCTATTTTACTTTTATTTTTATTTTTAATTAAATATTACTTATTATATAGTATATTTAATAATTTGTAATTAAAAAAAATTGGAATACACGGCATGTAGTCCAAACATACACGTTGTGTACCTCGTCTATATAGGCCACGGGTCACCCGGCTTGAGCCCGTGTCGTGCGGCCTCCCTATTTCCTCCCCTCTTCCTGTTTTCTTCTCCCGAACGACACCCGAACCCCCATTTTCTAGATCCTTCATTTCAGGACGTTTCAAACTCTGATTTCTCTTGCATTGTGATCCTCGATCAAGGTACGCCATTCTACACCCTCTATTTCAAATATTTAGACTCGTTTGGGGTGTTTTTCGGATCGGATGACCGTTCGTCTTCCGACAGTACGCGGCCACGAAATGAAGAACACACGCCGTCTACTTCGGTACACGGCCACACACAAAATATTTAGAAATTTGAATATACACGGTGTGTATGTTTGGTACACACCGTGTCCTTTTCATCGTGCCCGAGTACACCTTTGCACACGGCCTCACACACCATTTTCATGTACACAGCATTGTGTGTTTGGTATATGCCATGTAGATCATTTCCGTTGGTGCCTCCGCGTATGGCACATAACATGGCCTGTCACCCCATGTTCCAGAACACGGCGTCTGTGTTCGGTACACGCCGTGTCTTTTAGATTTTTAGTCGACCCATGTCTCACCCTCTACACGACCATGTTCTTCGTGTGCAGTACACACCGTGTCCTGTACCTACACGGCGTGTATTGGTTTCTTGGAACTGATAAAAACATGGCCGTGTCATTTGTACCACACGACCACCTACACTTTGAGTGAACACAACGTGTATGTTTGGTACACTCCTTGTACTTTTACATGGTCTATTTTTCACCCTCATCATGTCTATCTAGAGAACACGGGATACTTTACATTTTTGAATACACGTCGTGTACTCTAGAGTACACGCCGTGTGCTTTTATTTTCCATTTTTCTCACATTTTATTTATTTTGTTTTCTTTCCGTTTTCTTTTTCTTTTGTTTTGTTTTCTATTTCTTTCTATTTCAAGATATGGCAGATCACGATCCTTCCCGCGGGAAGCATCCAGCCTCCGCCACTGAGGGCAAGTAGTCCATTTATCGTCAGATCCGATTCTGACCTCCTACGTAGCTAGACCCAGATGCTCCAATCTTCGAGCTCCTTCCATTGGCCATTCTGCCGCCACTCACTCCCTCGTCGGAGTATGAGACTACTTCTGTTGCACCAGCTGCCACTTTCCATGCGCTATCTTTATCAGAAGATCGTCCCTCTTCGAGAACACCTTCCACCGAGCCACCCTTTACTTCGGTCGATCCGCCTACAGAGCCTACCACTGCTGCTGCACCGACACCTGGGTCGGGACCTATAGGTTCTCCTTATCCTTGCATGGTATTTTCGGTCACCGATCTAGCATACAATAGGGTCCGACTCTTCTCTCGTTGGCCGATCCCATTGAGTGTTTGGTACCTCGACAGCAGCATTCCGCAGTAGC
Organism: Viscum album; assembly: GCA_963277665.1. Lineage (NCBI taxonomy): Eukaryota > Viridiplantae > Streptophyta > Magnoliopsida > Santalales > Viscaceae > Viscum > Viscum album. The sequence goes on from OY728138.1 coordinate 39,925,233, forward strand.
TTGGTATTTGGGAAGAGTTGGAGGCACTTCTCGGGCACACCTCGCTCCTCGATATTTTCCAGGTCAGCACTCCTATGTTCCGTGATTTATTTTTGGAGTTTGCGACCTCGTTTGAGTTTGATGGACCGGAGTACCAGGAGACACTTGGCGATGTGGTACCCGTAGTTCGATTCCGGCTAGGCGGCCAATGATTTTCTCTTACCATGATAGAGTTTGGCTGAGGGTGAGGCTTCTACCCCCATCCTATCACCCCACCCCCCGTTTCTACCTTGACCTGGGCCGAGCGCTCTGACCTCATTGCCATGTGGCGGGAGATCGTTGGGCCTAACCACTGATACTCCCCCACTTCCCAGAAGATCACTCTTATAGTCGACCTCGTCCTTCGCTTCGCCCACCGGTGCTTCAGTGCCATCCTTTTCCCCCACCATGAGGATATGGGGGTCGTGACCGACCGTGACATGGAGCTCCTTACCTGTTTCATTTTGCACGACTACCCAGACCTCCCCTATCTCACCACCTCCTATTTCCACTCCATGATTACCGGCCGTCAGGGCAACCTGACCGGCGGATTTTACACCACCCATCTTGCCCACCACCTAGGGGTGTTCGAGCCCTCTTTACCTCATGACTTGTTAGTTTCACCCCATCGGATGGAATTTCTCATGCTCATTTGCATGGGATTGGTCTGGAAGTAGGGGTACCTATATCCTTGCTTAGGTTCGAGCCCCGCCACCTACTGCCCCTCCTGCCCTAGCTGCTGACCCTGCTCCACCTTCCCCACCCCCTCTAGCTTCTCCACCTCACCCACCACCTACTGACCCCACTTCTTCTGACATTCCTTCTTCTGTCCCATCACCCATCCCACCTACCCCCGCCCCCTCATTTTATCTTGACCTTTCCCACCACCTAGCCGCGATGGAGCAGGTCTTGGGTCGCTTGGACAGCTGCCAGGTTCAGATGGAGCAGCAGTTCGTTCGTATCATCGGCCGCCAGGACACCATTGCGCGCCATCAAATTCGTATGGACGACCTCCAGGACTGGATGGAGCAGTTATTAGCACATATTAGGGGTGTCCATGGGCCGGGTTGGGTCGGGTTGGAGGCTTTTTTGGACCCAACCCAATCAAAAAATGTCGGGTCAGGTCGGGTCGGGTCTGAACTAATTTCCCATTCAGACCTGACCCGACCCAACCCGTATTAGATCAGGTTGGGTCGGGTCGGGTCCATTGGGTCAACAGCAAAAAAAATCGCTGAAAAAAATATAACCCTCCACGCTTGCAGTTCCGGGCACCTAAACAACGGGGTCGCGTGGGGAGACTTAGGGAGTGGGGGATTTGGGGGGTGGTTGAAGGGGGGTTTTAGATCTCGCTCAATAGAAAGTAGGGATGTCGCTCGTGTGGTGGTCCGGTCTGACCTTCATCAATGGAGGCAGCTGCTCCGAATGAAGGGGGCGTTCGGACGATGTGCGGAGGTGAGGGATGATTCGCGGCGGCACTTCAATGGTAGGTGCGAACAACGAATCTACTTAGGGTGGCTTGGGTTCCCGAGAATCAGAGGGAATGAGGTACGATTCGGCTTTACCCAGGGTGTTTGGCGGTGCTCCGATTCTGATGGTGGTCACTAAAAGGAGATCTGATTCGTTCATGGTGAGGTTTCTAATTTTTAAATTTGGGTATTTTGAGTTCTTCAAATATGGTTTGTGAAATTGTTAATAGGTTTTCAGTTTGATTTTTTGTTCTTCCTTTGATTCATTCTGGCTTGGCTTCGATTCTGGTTTTTCATCCACTAGTGATTTTTGTTTGCTACGCTGCTTCTGGTTTGAAGGTTGTAGTCGAGGGTGGAGCAGCGGCGGTCGCCGAATCCATGGTGGTTGTGCAACTACAGGTAGGGCGGTGCCGTGATGAAGGACCAAATCTACCTCACCGGATAGTGGTGTGTATGGGCAGTTGACCGACTTCTGAGGAAATGATTCGCATCATGACGACTGAGGAGGAAAATTCCAGGGAGGTTCGGCAACGCATGGAGGTGGCGGTGGGGATCCAGCAGGATCCTGCCATGATGGTGGAGGTGGTGGCCATGAAGTTCATAGAGGGGAAGGCAATGCCGGAGACTGAATCTGACAGCGGTGGGAAGACCAGGCAATACCACGGTCGGATTGTGCAGATGGATGGGCTGAGGCAGAGCACGCCGGTGTGAGGGAGGTGAAGAGGCAGTGGGTCAAGTAATGTCCTGAACTGAAGCACGACTGACAGCCAAAAGAAATGAAGTTCGGGTCGATGGATCGGGTTGGGTCATTATACTTCTAACCTGTGACCCGACCCAAACAGACCCGACCCATCTATATACCTGTGTAACCCGACCCGGATGGGTCGGGTTGGGTCGGTCGGGTTGGGTCGGGTTTGGACACCCTTAGCGCATATTGCTCAGCATATTGGTGTTCCACTGCCTCCGCCACCATCCTTTGTCTCCGATCCTGGCCCATCTACTGCTGCTCCACCGCCCTCTCCTGCGCGGGCCACAGATTCTATTCTGCTGACTACAGTGAGCCCTACTGCTACCACTTCTTCCAGGCCAGGGCCTGCTACTGAGCTTCCTTCGTCGAATCTCACACCTACGGATCCTACTTCTTCAGTTTCCCTTCCCGATGCAGAGAGTGAGTCTCCCACTTCCACGCCTCCTGTGCCGTCTTTACCGGCTGATTCTGTACAGGATGATACCTCCCCTGAGGCGACCCCATGATAGTGACATTTTTCTTTATCTTATATATCTCTTTTGTCATTTTCTGTGTTGTGATATTGTGCATGTTTGCAGTTTTCTTTTTCCTCGCCAGTCACAGGTATCACGGAGCACCTTGGGCATCACTTTTCATGAGGGGAGTATTTTTCCATTTCTATTGTCTCTCTTTTTGGATTTACTTCTTCCATTATTTTCCTTAATTTTATCCCCCATATCACCCCTTGCCCACCCTTTACCTTGGTATTTCACTTGGTGGGCCATGTGTCGTATTAAATGTGGGGGTGTATCTATCTCTTTCACCTTAGTCTTTGCCCTTAAACTAATCTAGGAGACATCATTATTAGATTCTATATTTGAAAATGTAAAGCAATTTTGATTAATCATTCTTATAAATGCTAGAGTTGTCAGTAGGAACTTTTGGAAAGGTTGCATGCTTATTTTAGTCTTTAAGTATTTTAAAATGATTGCTGATATAGTTTCAATTGCAACTTTTCATCCTTGATTTAAATTACATTGATTAGGCTAATCATTTATATGCATGTCATGACCTGATTGTCCCTTTATTATTTTTCCACTCCTGAGAGGTAATCTAAACCCTTTTTTTGTATTTCTTTTTTAATACCCTCTTTCTTGAGAGATTCTTAGGATATGCATCACTACCAGAATTTGCAAGATTTCTTTTCAAAACATGAACAAAATTTTTGAATTACATTAAAATGATTGAGGTATTAGATTGTTTCAACCCATTTATCTTGAGACCTACCCTACATTTAATCTTCGTTAAGCCCATAGAATCCATGAACAACCTTTATAGGAAGCCACATTACAAACCTATTTCCCTTCTTACCCTATTTCTTTTTAAACTTTGCATGATTATTCATTTGAGCTTTAAATAGGGAGTTGGCAATACATGGAATATTTTTGTGCACAGCCATGAAATAAAGTGTGGGGGAGTGCCTCTTGATTATTTGGGGAAGAATGGGTTCCAAACATCTACTCATTGTATTAATAAGTGTTTCCCTTTTGTTTTGTTTAAAAAAACAAACAAACAAAAAGGGAACCTTATGCTTAATTACTCATGAACCCTACTTGCCTAAGGAATATGGTGAGGATTACAAAATCATTTGACTGAGCTTGTGAAGGAAGCATTTTCAGTGAGCTTTACTTTGAATATCATGAAATGTTGTTTACAGGAATTAGCCTTCCTTCTTCAAGACTCAGAATTTATTTTCACATCTGAACCTACCAACCCTTAGCCACAGAGACATCTGAACCTTATTGATAAAGCCCTCATGATTTTTGTAATTCAATTTTTCTGAGGTAGAGAACAAGGAATCTTGAAAACCTATGGATAGAGTGTATATACCTTAGATTGAGCATAACTTTGAATAAAAATATCTTGATTGTGGAGTGTGATTTTGACTGGTAAGGTAAATCATCAAGTGGCATGCTTATTTTTAAAAGTTTGAAAAATGTGTTGAAAGAGGGTGAGAATAGTTAATTGCATTATATACGAGGCATGATTTTAATATCTTATGAATTGAATTTTTTGTGCCTTTTAGAATTTTCCTCAATAACTTTATCATCTATACGTTTGATTAATTAAATTCCTTCCTTTTTAAAGAATAGGCTCTCTTAATTAGATGTTGAGATTTTGCTTGAGGGCAAGAAAATGACTAAGTGTGGGGGAATTTGATGCACCCAATTTGTGTATACATTTCCATATATATAATTGAAGATAAAAACATGTTTTCAGCAAATATTTGTTGTTTTATGAACATATTCTTTGATTTTGGTGATTCTGTTTACTTTTAGGAGCTTTCTAGCTAAATACACGAATCAAGGGAAGCCTGTGAAAATTTTGAAACTACATGGCGTGTACTTTTATACACGTCGTGTACATCCAAACAGTGACACGGACCAAAGGAGGGAGAACATGCCCATGTCACCAGGCAGAAGATATACGCCGTGTATGGCGGCACTACACGCCATGTACTACATTCTAAAAGCGTTGGTTGCTGAGAAAAGTCTATACGCCCATGTGGCCGTTGAAGGAGACACGGTGTGTTTCATTTCTACACGCCGTGTCTGCAATTCTAGAAGGGGATAACAGCCAAACTTATGATACTACACACCGTGTATGGTGGCGCTACATGCCATGTACACTCAACCACCAGGCGGCTCCATATTCAAAAGTCAAAAATGGCGTGTTAGGCCACCTGCCAGCGGAGAAATTGGCGCCAAAGCACGTTGATGAAAAGTACACGGCGTGTACTTTCTATACACGCCGTGTACTTTATTTTTCTATAAAAAGAGGCCTTGGACTTCAAATTTTAAAGTTCAGAACCCATTGGAGGAGAGAGAATCTCTGCTACCACCATTCTCGAAGCCACCAAGGTGTCGTCATTCCGTTATTCCACCATTCCACCTTCCGACACCTTACCTCAACGCGTACACGATGAATCTATTAGGTATCACGTGTGTCGTTTATTTCATGCCTTCTATGTGTAACTAAACCCCTCATGTTGGGGATGTGGATGAAGGGATCGTAATTTGTGTGTTGTTTTATATAGTTGTGTTTGCTCATTGTAATTCATCTTACTCTTCTTAATTCACTGTCAAATATAACTGAGAATTCTGAGCCGAACCAAGGGAAGAATTCTCAGTGATACAAAAGAAAAGTAATGGTGAAAACATCCATGACCATTGGAAAGATTTCACCGATTCAAATAATGGACTGAACTCAATAAAGAATTAAGAATGTTGACTACCAGACCAAGGAGTCAACTTCTCTAATTCCAAACAAGAGGAATCGGACCAAGGAAATCTTGTAACAAAAATGAAATCCAAAATGATGAATTATCATGAACAACACAACCATTTAAGAAATCTGCAAAAAAAACTCCTCAATCACCACAACCCCAACACGTCTTTTCTTCCCATTTTAAACTCTTTAAATTCACTCATTTTTTTCTTTAAAACTGTTAATCATTTCTTCAAAGTAAAAAAATATCATTTTAATTCAAAATCGAAATCAAACCAATCAACTCTAAATTCTGCATGCTTCACCTAATTAAGTGTTAACTCAATTGAATTCACACACGCCATTATTCCCTATGGATCGACCCTGAACTTACTATATACTAAAGTTCTAAGAACGGGTAATTAATTTGGGACGCATACAACTTCAGTCAACGACAAACGAGACCAGAGGGTTCCACTCTAATAGTCAGTAGAGGACCCATGTCCAGCCCAGTTGGAGGGTTCCACTCTAAGATAGTTAGAGGACCCATGAACTATCCCAGTAGGGGTTCTACTCTATTAGTCGGTGGAGGATCCATGCCTAGCATAGCTATATTATTCCACTCTAAGATAGGTAAAGGACCCATGCCCTATCCTAGTAGGAGGGTGCCACTCTAGAAGCCTCGAGTGATCCTGCCTGATCACTACCATTGTCGAGCATTGCCTAAAGAAGTGTCACACTCAGAACATATTGAATTATATCTCAAAATACACTATAGAGGACATCGTTGCATTATACATGAAAAAACACTTGGGATAAGCTACTCATGAGCCAAAATCTGAGTCCAAACGAAGGAGATATGATAGGTTGAAGATTTCTCAAAAAGGAAGAAGGGGTACACAGAATGTAAGGGGACCCACGTGGCATGTGGTCCCACTTTTCCGCCTGGTTGTTCCCTTATTATTACATAGTCCACTACTCATGTAGAACTACATGACATGTAGGTGGACTACATGGGGTGTTTCATCCACCCCAGGTCCTTCCCATGCCTCTGGTCACGTTTGTATACTCTTGCCTGTGTCTGTGTACTTTGGTACATGGAATGTTCTCCTTCATAGGGTCCTTCCCATGTGCTCCTACTACATGGATTGTCTACCTAGGAAGATATACATGGTGTGCAGGTGGAATTCACAGTGTGTCATCCTTAACTTTCTCAAAACCCTAGCGTCGTAGTCAAAGTGCTATTACACGGTGTGTGTTTATCACCTACATGTTGTGTAGTCGGGTATTCACAGAAAGTTAGATATTCTCTTGTGCATTATAGATCTAGATCCTCCTCTTTGGATCTCACCTCCATCCACTCAAAATCAGTTGATCTTGTCTCCGTTCATCATTTCCATCCATCTGGTGGCCGAAAATCGGTATCCATCAACCATGGTGTTCCATCGCTCACCCTGCATGACTCCTTCCATCGTCACTCGATCTCAGATCCCAAATCCACAAGATTCATCACTAATTTCCTGAAATATATCCCGATATGCCCTATGATCACTAATCATTCGTTGTACATGATTCTGTTGTGAATCTGGGGGTCCGATCAGACTTGGTACCACCCGATAGCATCAAGTCATGGCCCCATAGCCCAATGGAGAATAATGCGAAGAATCAAAGGGAGATAAGCACTAAAAAAGGTGTATAAATATTGAACAAGAGTTCTTGTCCAACGAACACAATTGAGGATATCCGAGGTGAGAAAAATGAATAAAAAATTTAAATATGTACATGGGTGCATGCAAAGACTTACAATTTGAACGTAAATCAGAGAAGTAGTATGAAAATTATATACAATTTAATCAATATGGGAAAAATCCAAAAAAATTGACAAGTCCTATATGGTTTTGGATAATTATTCATTGAAGAACATTCTCTCCAACAAATGAAAGAATAATTGTTGCATTCGCAATGTCTTAATATGCCTAGATCTGGTGTCTCATCATTGTCTGATTCCTATTCACCAATGAAGGGTGCAAGGAACCTCTCAATTATTCCAAGGTTTATGCAACTAAACCTGGAGAATTGAAATAATAGTGTATTTAAAGGAATTTTTATTTGGTTAATTTAAATAAATAAATAAAATTAATTATTTTTATAACTAAACGCACCCTCCAATGGTTGGTTTTATTAGAACATCCCATGCCGACCTATTTTAGGTTAAGCCTAAGGTAAACCTAACATTCAGGATTCAACCATGGTCTCAGATTTCTGATCCCTGATTCTGTTTAAGAGTTATCTCATTTTTTTAAGAAACTATGCATCTGTAATATAAAATATTTTTAATATTTTTATAATATTAATTTCAAGCACATTGGTCCTTGGGATTGCACATTGTCTCAATTCATGGATCCAAAAATATATCTATAAATATTTAAAATACTTAAAAGGTAAAAATATGGTCTCTACATCATTCCCTCCTTCAATATTTTCATCATTGGAAAGAAAAACTAGAAAAAAATCTTAGGATACTAATCCCACATCTGGCTCTCCCACTCCAACTATCGGGGTAGGGAGAGGTGGTAAGAAACCTCAGTAATCCTCTACAAGATCTCAAATAGCTCGGTAAGACTCAAGGATAGCTTGAATCCCTGGAAAAATCTTTGCAATCCTCATAATGGGGAGACTCTAAGGAAAACATGGTCTTCCTACTTTAACTCCAAGGGCTTACGACGTTGATCTGTATAAGATTTATTTCTACTCTAAGCTATCCTCATCCACTCACGGATTAACTAGACCTTCTTTTTCATTTCCCACACCATCTCTAGGCCCATAATATATGTCTCGTTGATCTCTATCCAGTATAAGGGTGACTTGAAGAGTCTCATGTATAGGGACTCAAAAGTTTTCATGTTGATAGTAGAGTGATATATATTGTTTTAGCCAAACCCTACCAAGGGAAATTGATCCTCCCATATCCATCAAAATTCTAAAATGAAAGCCCTCAATATATCCTCCAACACCTAGATAGTGTACTCGATCTTCCCATCAATTTGGGGGTAGAAGGTTGTAATCATCCTCATTTGGGTCATGAATGCCTCCTACAAGCTTGTCCACAACTGTGATGTAAAATTCGCATCATGTTCAGAGATAATGGTTGATGTAACCCCATGAAGTTGAACAATATCTCATATATACATCTATCCCAAACTCTCCATCTAACTCTACTCCCTGATTGCAAGGAACTGTGCCGACTTTATGAGTCAGTCAACTATCACCCATATAGAATCATGGCCCTTTATTGTTTATAGAAGCCCTATCATGAAATCTATAGATATGTCATCCCATTTCCACTCTGGGATCTCAAGGGGCTACAAAAAAACTTTCCAAAACTAGGTACTCGTCCTTCACCTACTGACAGGTGAGGCACCATGAGATGAACTTGTCCATGCTCTGTCTCATGCCGACCCACCAAAAATAATACTATAGGTCTATGTACATCTTCCCCACTCCAAGATATATATCCAAAGAAGAATTGAGAAACTCCCTCTTCACATTCTCTAACATCATGATTGGGACCACTATTCATCCTTAGAAAAGGATGACATGATTCCCTCCATCATAAAATCGATCAGGTGAATCTTCTAAGGATATATGGTCACACAAGACCTCATAGTAGATGTATCCCAATTGAGACTCTCTTATATGATGGAGGATTGGAGGAGTCAACACCATCAACTGAAGAAAAGTTGCACCCTCCTGCTCAACTAGGGTTATCTGCAAGGAAGCCAACTGCTCAGAATCCTCCTACGCCAAATGATCCTAGGACTTCCTGCTAAAGGAATCTACTACCATGTTTTCCTTATTAGGAGTATAGACTATATCAAAGTCATAGTCCTATAGGAACTCAAAATAGTGCCTCTATATTAGGTTCAAGTCTATCTATGTGAAGACATACTTGAGACTTTTATGGTCTAAGTAAACCATAAAGCAATCTCCCAGAAGATAGTGCCTCCACATCCTTAGAGCGAAGACTACCCCTGCCAACTCTAGGTTGTGAGTTGTATAGTTCTTCTCATGGGGACTCAATTTCCTCAGATCATATGTGATAACTACATGGAATTTCAACAATATGAAGCCTATCCTAGCTCCTAAGGCATCACAATACACTACGTACTCCACGCCCTCCTCCGATAGTCTCAAAATAGAAGCACTCATTAGCCTCATCATCAACTTCTCAAATTCCTTTTGGTACTTCTCAGTCCAGGTAAATGGATACCATTTCCATGTAAGGGTGGTAAAAGGGTATTTAATCCTGGAAAAATATACCACAAACCTCCTATAGTACCCCACCAAGCCAAGAAAACTCTACATCTCTGACATGATCTTGGGTCGCTCCCAAACAAGCATTGTATTGATCTTTGCTATGTCCATGACCAAACCATGCTCACAAATGAAATTCCCAAAGAATTTAACCTCGTGAATCGAGAAATGGAATTTTGAGATATTTCTATAAATATGGTGCTCCCTAAGTAAATTTAGGAGAATCCTCAATTATTTTCATGATCCTTGTCTAACGTAGAGTATATAAGTATGTTGTCGATGAAGACAATCACAAACTAGTCCAAGTATGTCTAGAATATTGGGTTAATTAAATACATAAACACAAGGGAGTAATTCATCACTCCAAAAGGAATCATTAGGAACTCATAGTGTCGATAGTGACATAAGAATGTCAGATTAAGAATATCAGCCTCGCAAACTCTCAACTGGTGGTAAATAAACCAAAGATCAATCTTTGAGAACCATCATGCACCTCACAACTAGTCAAATATGTCCTCAATAATTATAAAGGGGTATTTTTTCTTTATTGTATCCCATTTTAGGAGATGATAATACATACAAAGTCTCAAGATCTCGTTCTTCTTTTTCACGAACAACACCAGAGTTGTCCAGGGGTATACACTAGTTTTGATAAAACCGTTCTCTTAAAGGTCCTCGAACTGCAACCACAAATACCAGAGCTTGGTATAGGCCATACAATATTCCACAAAAGATATTAGATTATATTCAAGTTGATACAAAATTACATCTCCCACCCTAGAGGTAGTCCTGGAACATCCATGAGGAAGACGTCTATAAAATCCTTCATGGCCAAAGGGATCCAAATACCTAAAGATTCTATTGCACCATAGGATACACTCGCTAACTAATGGGTGATGGGATCCATCCTCTTACTCATAAAACCCACTCTCCCTACTATGAGATCTATTTCGCTCGTAAAGGAAAATCTTTTCCCATCAATGTGAAGGTATTTGACTCATCTATGGTGACAGTCAAACTGGGGTTGGACCATGGACAACAAATACATACCCAAAATGACATCATAGGGTTCTATCATGATGAACAAAAGGTCTAATAAGAAACTATCTCCATCAATAGATAGCTCACACTACTGATAGATGAAATATATAGAGGAATAATTCCCTATAGAAACCTCAAGACAAAGATGTTGGGCTAAAGCCTCAATTGGGAGCTCTAGCTTTCACACCAGGAGTATAATTATAAAGGAATGAATCAAAAATGTGTCTACTAATACAGATTAAGGAGTATAATAAACAATTATTGTACCTATAAATATCTCGTGTGCTACTATGTCTTAAGCCTCCAAAGCCTATAGTTTTTTATGGCCTTGACTGCCATCTCCCTAAGCCTAATGTGGGTCACCTGGTGGTGGTGGTTGTGGAAGGATCTCGTAGTGTCATCCATCACCTATATCTCCTCCTCCTAGAGAACCATATGATCCTCTTCTATCCCCACCTCCCTAGGGGGAACCCTTCCCTCACCTAGTAGATCCATGTTCATAGTGCTGCTTATGTCATGGTGGTATTTCATCTATCTTCCTGCGCTCCTCAGCACATCTGGTTGGGTAGTCACATGTCATGTGACCTTGCCTGTTAAATGAATAGAACCATTCCTCTTCAGGATTCCCTAATCCTCTATAATTTCTTTGACCACATGCTCAGATATCCTGTGTCGAGATCCTATCAACTGGCATCTTCTAGCTATTGCAGATGACTCAGCCATGTGATACCCACTACTATCTCTAACCACTTGTCACCCCTATGATAGGAAAATCTCTATCACCAGTTCTCATTCCAACAATCTTAAATAGGTGGTTATACACAAGGGTAATACACTGGCATGAATGTCGCCGTTGAGTCCCTGCTCAAAATTTTGTGCTCAAAAGTAGACATCCTAGATCGTATCAAGGGTGTACCAAATAAGTTCTATGAACCTCGTAGAATATTTTGCAACCATCATCCCTCCCTAATAAATATCCAAAATCTTCTTAATCTGAACCAAGAAAAAATAGGAGGGGTAGTACTCCTTATAGAACAACAACTAGAAGTCAAGACACGAGAGTGTCAACTCATCGTTCATTTGTGTAACAAGACTCCACTAGTTCCCAGATATTCCGTGGAAAAGGCTAGCTTCCAGTGTAACGACCTGATCTATCGATGTACAAATAATCCTAAAAACATGAACCACCTACTCTAGATAATCCTTTGCTACTTGGAGATCTAGCTCATCATGAAACCTCAGTGGTCTATGGTGCTAGAACTCATGGGGTACGCTAAGCCTGCACACATTTTCAACCTTCTCTGTTGGTATGATCTACTTCTTGATAGTTTGGGGTGCTTCTACCTATCCACCTAGAGGAAGGATCTCATGGTATGGACCATCAACTAAGGCCTCATCACGCATCACATCGTTGTCACGATACAGAGTTGGTAACCTGGATGGCTTTTGTTATGGAGGAATCCTAGTAATTTAATCAAGATGTGCCACCATCAGATGAGCATATATATATATATATATATATATATAAACACACACACACAAAATGGGGAGATGAATCAATAAGAACAGTTAAAAGGTTCAATCCTATATGATGCATGTACCATTGATTCCTGCAACAAATGTCTCGATATACCAAGTTGACAAGTAGTTAGTCAAGTTCCACGTGAATGGATACATCAGTCGTCGCACCAACACTGGATTCCCTAGCATAAAATCCACACTCGAAATACATTGAAATTATTTCCCTAAATCTCAACCAAATCCTCATAAGAGGATTACCCCAAACACCATCCTAAGGAAAGAACTCCTTTGATAATAATCTTCCATGACTAGACCCAATAGGGCTTGATCCACAACTAACCCAAACCCACTTTCATAGACTAGGGGGTGGAGACAAGCACCAAAAGGCGTAACCTAAATGGGAGTCATCTTCCTAATGTACCTATATGCATATACCTGACCATATCAATGAATAATTAAATAGGAATTATAACAAAAATATTCAAAATCTAGAGAATAACCATGTATACAAAAAAACCTCTAGAGTGTACAAGAGTAAAATAGTGCAAACAGAAAGTAAAGGTGAAAAATACATGCCCAAATAGAAGATGTCCCAACCTGAAAAAATTGGAAAGGTAAAATACTAAGAGATCCCAGATCTTAATCTCTAAGATCTAACCACTGAATGTGGTCCAATGCACCAAGTATCCTTATACTCCTTTATAGTCTCCATCGACCTATCCTTCGTCTGGATAAGACACGACACATGTGGGAAAATCCCATACATGGGTGAGTATATACATACCCATTAGGACACCCTGAAAGCTGAAGGGGGAGCAGTAAGAGACATGATAGTAATATATAGATAGTAGACAACTCAACCCAAAGAAAGAGAGTACAAATCCAACAACATGGATATAGATATATATATATATGTGTGTGTGTGTGTGTGTGTGTGTGTGCTCAAAACAAATAAACCCAAATGAGAGAGAAGGGGGATATCCATCTCATAGCCCTACCCAGGAAAAGGGTTTCATCAGTTCCAAAAGTCTATAAACGATGCCTAACATATCACATGTATTTCTGAAGAGACATCAAAGTTAACCCACACCTCACCATTATTCCACATGGTCAAGGGTCCACAATCTCTATGTGTAATACCCATGCCCCGGTACAACAGGAGGGTGCCACTTAGTAGATAGCTAGAGGACCCATGCCATGTATCGGTAGGAGGGTTCCAATAAAGTAAATGGTATAGGACCCATGCCCGCCCTAGCTGGAGGGTGACACTCTAGTAGTCGGTAGAGAAACCATGCCCTTCCCATATGGAGGGTTCCACTCTAGTAGTTGAGGACCCATGCCCTGACACAATAGGGGGTGCCACTCAGATAGTAGATATAGGACCCATGCCATGCCTAGTGAGAGGGTACCACTCTAATAGCCAAGAAATCATGCATTATCTCTGTAGGAGGGTGTCACTCAGTGGATAGGTAGAGGACTCATGCCATATCCCAGTAGGAAGGTGTCACTCTAATAGTTGGTAGAGGACCCATGCCCATCTCAACTAGAATGTTCCACTCTAATATAGGTAGAGGATCCATGACCTATCCTAATAGAAGGGTTCCAATCTAATAGTCAGTAGAGGAACCTTGCCCTACCCATCCCAGCTAGAGGGTGCCACTCTAAGATAGGTAGAGGACTCGTTCCTTATCCCAATAAGAGGGTACCACTCTAGAATCATCTGGTGTAATTAATCGATCACTATCATCATCTAAAATCACCTAAAGAAGCTTCCCACCTGTAATATCTTTCATCGCATCTCAAAAGCCACTACGGATGCCACCATCACGTTCTACATGGAAAAACACTCAGTAAAGGAAACTCATGGTCCAAAATATAAGTCCAAACAAAGAAGATACGAGAGTTTGATGGTTTTTCAAAAAGGAAGAAGGGGTATACAGTGTGTAAGGGGACCCACACAGTGTGTGGTCCCACTTATCTACCTGGTGTAGCCTACTGATACACAGATCACTACTCGTGTAGTACTACATAGCATATTAGTGGACTACACAATGTATCTTAGCCACATGGGGTCCTGCTTGTGCCTCTAGTCATGTTTGTGTACTCCTACCCATGTCCATGTACTTTGGTATATAATATGTTCTCCCAGACGGAGTCCTACCCATGTGCTCCTACTACACAACTTGTCTACCCAATAAAAGATACACAATGTGTAGGTGGACTACACATTACATCATCCTTAACTTTCTCAAAACCCTAGTGTCGTAGCCAAAGGGGCACAACATGGTGTGTGTTAATCACCTACACATCGTATAGTCAGGTTTTTTATAGAAAGTTAAATATAACCTCATGAATTATAGATCCAGCACCTCTTCCAGGGATCTCACCACCAACCACCCGAAATTAGTGGATCTTGCCTCCGTTCGTCATTTTTGGCCATCTGGTGGTCAAAAATCAATATCTGTCAACCACGGTGGTTCATCACTCACCTTGCACACCTCCTTCTGTCATTGCTCAGTCTTGGATCCCAAATCCATGAGATTAATCACTCATTTCTCACAGCACATCCTAATCTAACCTCTAATATTTTATCATTCATTGTACGCGATTCCACTGCAAATTTGGGGGTCCGATCGATCTCAGTACTTCCCAACAATGTCGAGCCATGGCCTCGGGCCAAATGGATAAAAACATGGATAATCAATGGGAGAGAAGCACCAAAACAAAGGTAAATGGTTTTTGGCCAAGCGTTCTTGCCCATATAACATAATTGGGAATATTTAGGGTGAGAAAACTGAATAAAAAATTTAAATTTGTACACGAGCACATACAAAGACTTTCAATTATAATGCATATCAAGGAAGTATTATGATCATGCTCAACAATTTAATCAATAGGGTCAAAATACAAAAAATGATGAGTCTTACCTAGTTTTGGATCACTCTTCATTGAAGAATGTTCTATCCAAAAATGAAATAAGAATCATTGCATTTGCAGTGTCTCGATCTACCTAGATCAGGAGTCTCGTCATCATCTAATTCTGATTTTCCAACAAAGTGTGGAAGGAACCTCTCAATTATCCCAGGGTTTATGTGGATAAACCTGGAGAATTGGAATAATGGTGTATTTAAAGGAATTTTTATTAGGTTAATTTAATTAAATAAACAAAATTATTTATTTATTTAACTAAACGCACCTGCCAATGGCTGATTTTATTCGAACGACATGTGCCAACCTATTTTAGGTAATTAATAGAGTAAAACTCACATTCTGAATTCATTCGTGGCCTCAAATTTTTTATCTAAGATTACATTTAAGGATTATCCCTTTTTTTAAGAAACTGCATGCGTGTAATATAAAATATATTTAATATTTTTAAAAAATTAATTTCAGAAACATAGGGACTCATAATCGCATGTCATCTCAGTGTCTTACTCTAAGAATATATCTATAAATATTTCAAAGTCATACAAGGAAAAACAAGGTCTCTATACACTAGGGTGTGAGTCCTCAACCTACTGAGTGGAATACCCATGATGCACTAGGGCATGGGTACTCTATCTGTTGAGTGGAATCCCCCTGACATATTAGGGAGTGGGTCCACTACCCATTGAGTGGAATCCACTTGACACACTAGTGAGAGGTTCCTCTGCCAAGATACTAAGTTCCACCCCCTATCATATCAAGGTGAAGGTCCTCTATCTACTGAGTGGCATCCCCCTAATGTAATAGGGTGGGGGTCCTCTTTCTATTAGATATTTCACCCCCTTGAGATATGGAGTAGTGGTGAGGTGTAGGTCCTCCTCATGAATCTCGTAGTTAAACATGAAAGATGTTGGGTATCATTGATGGACCTTTTGGAGTTATAGGCAGATTCATCATCTTAGGCTAGGTTGTGTGATAGAGATCCCATTTCTCTCTCATCTAAGTTTCTTTATGATAATATGTATATATATATATATATATTTGGGTTTTTTCTATCTTTATTTGGGTTGATATGACTACTTCTATCATATCTCTCTATTTCTCCCTTTGTATCTTTCAGGGAGTCCTACTGGGTATGTATATACTCACTCCTATATGGGATTTTCCCACATGTGTCATGTATTATGCAGATGAAAAATAGTTTTTCAGTGATATAGGTGGAGCATAGTGATACTCAGGTGCATAGGTCACGTGTGGTGGTTAGGATTCAGGCTCTCTCATCATTCTTTTCTTCCAATTGTTGTTAGGTTGGGACTTCATTTCTGGTTGGGTATGTATTTCTCCTCTTTTCTATTATTTTTATTCTATTGTACTCAGATGTATTCCCTAGAGATTAATACATTCATGGTTTACTCTATATGTTACTATATTTTATTTTTCCTCTTTTCTTTTGCATGGAGACAGTTGGGTGAGTGTGTACAAGTATACTTGGAAAAGGCCTCCCATTATATATTATTCCTTCTCAGCTGTAACACCCTAATAATTTATAATATTTTCATTCCTAAATGAATTTAATTTCTTTTATTTATTTATTTTTATGAAACACCAAATTAATCTTATGCTACACATAATAATGAGTTGGCTTATGTTACATGCAAGACCCATTTTTACCGAACAATAATAAATTAATAAAATATTAATATTTAATATAATATATACCCTAGAAATTAAATTAGTGGTTATGAATAGTATTAACCGCATTTTAAATTTTATATATTCCATATAATTTTAACATTCATCTTATGTATTTTCTAGACATAATATAAGAAATGATTCCATTTTTCGGATAAAAGAAGTATTTTTAAAAAATGCAGTTTTGTCACCTTTTGATGGCGCACCCATTTTAAATCTAGTTTTTTAAAATTTTATATATTATATTTAACAAAATAAACTTCTTATTTGGAATTTTTATATAAAAATTTACTTTGGATGAATTTTTTATATTAATCTGATAAGTTTTAAGTTTTTATGAATAGTAAAAATATGCTAAATTTTAATTGAAAACATATTTTTTCATCAAAATAATTTATGTGGATAAATTATATTATTTAATGGTTTTCAAATAAACATAGAATATATTTTTACCATTTAATTTAATTTTGGTCATCGACATTAATTTTACCATGAATTTTGATGTAAAAACATTTCAATCTTTTGTAATGTTTTAACTTCTAAAAACCTGTTTTTCATTCCGACAATGGGATTAATTTTAAATTAATTAATGAAAATTCTATGTTTTTAATTTTGAAAAATGGATTTCATATTTTTAATCAGTGATTTAAAATCATTTAAATATATTCCTTTTATTTTTGGGCATTATGAATAGTAACTTTAGTAATTTTTTTATTACCGCAGTTAAGGAAAAATATGGTAATTAAAGGTAAAAATAATATTATCAAATTACCCTAAAACCTATAAAAATTCTATTTTATGACTAAATTTGAACCTTATCACACATGTTTCTAAATATAATCATTTAATGTACTCTTTTCCATGAATATGACATGAATATTATTAAAATTAATGAATGAGACAAAATGTCACACTCTCATTTCTTATAAGTATAATAATTTTAATATAGAGATAACCATGAGATAACATAGATTATAAATAGTATATGTAAATCTAAAATAATTATCTACATAATAAAAATGTATTTATAACTTTTAGAGATTAAATAATTACCATTCATGATGACACAATAGTGATGCATAAATTATTTTATTAATAGAAATATCAAATAAATGATATTAAAAATATAAAAATAAATATAATTTTACTTAATTAATGACATAAAATAATTTTATAGATAACTTATACATTTTAGTGACATATTGGAAGTATTTTTTTGAAGTTATCATTTTGGTTTGATATTTTTAAAAATAAAAATATTTAGTAGTATTAAAATTGACATAAATGATATTTTAAAATAAATACTATTTAATTAGATGATATAAAAGTAATAAAAATTTAAGTTTCATCCAAATAACTTGGATAATGTCAAATATGTCATAAATTATCCAATTGGGGGTCTTTTGGAATTTATAGTAACTATATTATCCCTATAGTGTAAAAATCCAAGAAGACACGGTAAGAGTTAAACTATTTAACTAAGGGTTAAATCCAGAAGATAAGTTTACTTTTATGTCTTAAACATGTCTAAAATTCATTGGTTGATGGGATTTATACCCATCCTCATATTATAATCTAAATAAATTACTTTTTATCTATTTTAAACTGAATATTAATTT
Source organism: Viscum album (assembly GCA_963277665.1). Classification (NCBI taxonomy): domain Eukaryota; kingdom Viridiplantae; phylum Streptophyta; class Magnoliopsida; order Santalales; family Viscaceae; genus Viscum; species Viscum album. The sequence continues at coordinate 39,943,823 of OY728138.1, forward strand.
ATAATAAATTAATATTTTAAGATCTCCCAAAAGTGCCCCTCACCCCTCTTACAAAAAGGCATTTCTCCTTCTCTTTAATTAACACATATAAAGCCCTTTGGATCAGAAAAACCCGAACCAGTTCTCATAAAAAATTCCCTAAATTCATCATAGAATCAACACATTGGGCAGAAAGCTAACCTAAGGAGTCCTTTTGTACAAATCAAAAGGACACACTCGAAAAAAAGATAATTGTTTTACCAATTCAATTCAATTTCTTTTCTTATTCTAATTCATATACCTATGTTGTTTACATAATAAATTAATATCTAAAGTATAATATAAAATATGATATGTTATTATTATTATGGGACAACCATGTTCCTCCTTTTACTCATCCTACAAAAAAACAATATCACCATGTGTGCGTACGTAGGGCTTACCGTCTCCACGTCGTGGTGCAAGCTGTTTTTCATTTATACTTTATTTAGATAGGTATAATGATGAATATAAAGGATTTAAATAATAAATATGGAATTATAATGTTTTTTATAATTTATATTCCATCCAATTCTATACCATTTAACCATCAAGGTAATGATACCATCGCTCGTACATACGTACGACCTACTGCCTCCATGACGCGGTGAGATTCATTCTACACGTTAACCATTCAAGAATGATTATAAAATTTATATGATGATTAAAAATAATGATTATAAACTTAATATAATTCTATATATGAATAAATTTCATCCTCTTCATAACAAATATGACTTACGTCACAAAATAGGAATGGGAAAACAAAGTATTTAACACCAGAAACAACGATAATATTGAAATATTATTAAAAAATTATATAAGAGGATCATATATGATATCATAAATATTGATATGGTTTTGGTATGATTTAATAAAATTATTTAACCAATATATAGGAGGTTAACTCACCCTAGACTAAAGGAAAGTACAAGGTAAGGGTTAATTTCACAATCTCGTTATTATTCGAGGTTGTTTATAAATAAGTATCTAATGGGATATCTTTATCGTCCATATCCATGTTTCTTAAAATATATTTCAAAATATTATCAACAATTTTTTAAATTAATTTTTATCTATGTTTGACTTTTTATAAAATGTTTTGAAAGGAATCTTTCTGTCATTTTCCAAATGAGGTACTTTATAACCTTTTCAAAAAATTAAGGAATGAATGTTTTTTTAAACTTATACAGCATGAGAAGATATTTTATTCCATTATAAAGCCTTAAAATTTTAAAGATTACTATACAATATTACAAGGTTATATTTAAATGAAATTTTTTCTTTTAAAATTTCATGTTTTTTTGTTGTTTTCAAAGTAAAATGAGATATTTTTCTCAAAGAGTTTTAATGATTTTATTAAAATTTTTCCATCTATGTCAACATCCTTTATTATATTTTATACTTAATTTTGGTTGATTTATTATGATACAATCTACCATATTGTATTGAAGGGTTTATTATATGTTTGATTAAGGATGTTCTATTTAGATACCATTCTTGGTTTATGGTTAAAGTATTCATAATTTGTATACTAGTTTTGAATATGAATGATTATGTTGTTTATGTTTCACCATTTTTATATGAGGAATGTATTTGACTTTGTAAGTGATGGTCGGGGCCTGCTATATCTCCTCGATGCATTTGTAGGTCGCATGAGTCAAAATTAGTTGGTGACAAACCCTTCGTGTTTGTTTTCCAAGAAGTTTAACATTTTCAGAAGGATACATCTTGATAAAAATCATATGGGTATCTACCCACAAACTTAAACTGTCATGAGGATAGATCTTGATAGTTTATATCTTGAGGATATATCTTGATAGTGCAGATGTATGGCATTATGCATTCTGTCATTATGATATTATTTATGGATATTCCATGTGATTATTTTACTAGTAGAATATCCATGGTTATTCTTATTTTATATGGTATTATTTATTATTTCCATATTATGATCAAGATTATGTTTAAAGGACTTGTGTTTCAGTTATACATATTGCCTTAAGTTTTATGATTATTTATATATAATAGATTCTATTGTATTCTTACCCTTACTGAGCATCTGAGCTCACCCATTTCTTATGATTTATTTTCCAGGATTCCATGAAGTGTATTATGACTGATATGCTGGGTTAAGCTAAGAGAATAATGGTGTTATCAAAGGATTATCTATGTTTTATTTTATGTTTTTAATTGTAATGTAATCTTGATAAATGTAATATATTTTCCAAGACTTCTAAACTGATTGGTCCTTCAGGATTTGATTCCTTGTAATCATGCTAATGTAATAAAATAATGTACCAGATCCAGGCTTCTGGAGTTGGGGCATTATAGTTGGTAACAAAGGAATATTAGTAAAAATCTTGGAAATTAGATTTAGAAGGTTTAGATTAGGGATCAAAACCTTAAGATATAACTTCAAAATAAGTATAGAAGAACATCCAAGAATTTTTATTAAATAGAAATTATGTGGAATTTCCAAGAAATACATCCATGTCTGGATACTACAAGTGGATGTGGTTTTGGAACAAATGTACCTAGGAGTAAAAACTCTGACAAGGTGTTCCGGGCCTAACTCGGGGTAACTTGGTACACAACAACGGGACTTACTATGCATCTGGTTTGACACTCCCAGGGATATTCTTAGGAAAATTCACATTTTATTTACAAACCATTATGAAATATTAAAAATTAAATATGTTCCTAAAGAAATCATGTTTATGATTTATAGATTAGTTATACCTAAATTTTCAATTTAGGTTATGTGATTCACTAGTTCTGTGATTATATTATGTTGTGAGCTAATCTAGTGTATGTCATTGATCTAATCTAGTGTATGTCATTATTTAGAAATAAAACCTAGTGGAAGAAATAGAAATTGTATCAACACACGTAATCCATATAGGGATTTCCCTCCTATACAGGATAATTATGTTGGAGTCAGAGCTGAAATTGGTTATGAATAACTTATAACCATATTGGGACAACTAACTCAGGTTATGAACAATAACCTTACCCGTATGGAGCAGCCCGATCCACAATGTTGAGGAACAATGTTAGACCACTTTATGAGACAAAAACCTCTAATATTCAATGGGAATAAAAATCCATTTATAGCTGAACAATGGATAAGTTCCTTAGAGAAGATATTTCTTGCTTTGGGAAGTAACGAAAGGGAAAAAAATTTCATTGAATTTTATCATCTATCAAGAGATACAGATCAATGGTGGTCAATAATTCAAAACCCAAAGGAAAATTAAGAAGTATAAAATATGGAATGGAGGGAGTTTAATGAACTTTTATTGGAAAAATAATTTCCTCAAGAATAGTGAGCTGATATGGAAAGGCAATTTCTGAGTCTGAAGCAAAAGGAGGATGAGAATTTTTCAAAGTATTAGTCTAACTTCACAAGGTTAGTAAGTCATGATTTGGACCACATATGTAACCCAAGAAGTAATATTTATTGATTCTTTTATGGGTTAAAACCATTCCTCTGATGGTCACTAGTCTCATAATCTTTCTCATCGCACAAATATATAGTCTCATGTGCTATCAAAACATAAAATGAATTCTCTAAGTCGTATAACTTTAATGGAAATCAAGAGAATAATATGATGATGGAGTAAAAAATAGATAAAAGTAATAATGGAAAGAAAGATTTTCCCATGTGTGATAATTGTGTAAAGAATCACCCCGGGAAGTGCTTGAAAAGATTGGGTGTTTGTTATAAGCATGGAGAAATGGGTCACCAGGAAAAATAATGCAAGGGAAGAAATAAAAGACCAATATTTTTTGTTTCAACTGTAGTGAAATGGGGAACTATGCAAATAAATGTCCTCAGCATCAAGGAAATATAACTTAGAAAAATCAAAGGGATCAAAGTCAAGCTTATGTTGTTTCTACGGCCAAAACTGAATAATTAATGTATTTGTGTTTTTTGGGATTCAAGAATTATATAATTTGAATATTTTATTAGCAATGTATTGGTTATAATAATTATGGAATATATAAGGATTGTACTATAGTACTTCTTCTTTAAGTATTTGGAGTCATGAATGTTTTCATTAAGGTTTTTCAGATGATCAAATATTTGGTATGTGTCAATAATATCTACATTATGTTGTTTGGGGAATCTGATATTACAATTGATTTTGGAAATTTAGATACCTTTTTAGACTGTTAATTTGGACAGAAGTATTTGGTAAAAATATTAAGGTTTGAATGGAGTAAGTTGAACATTAGATATTATTTTTTGAGGTTAAAGTATGATTTATTGGATACTTTGGGTTAACCATTTTGGTTTTAGTAAAAATGTAGAGGATTAAGGAAATACTTATGGGCCTTATGATTTATCAAAGTGATTCATGTGTGAAAAAATCATTTTTAACATTTATTTCCATGTGTAAGGGATAAAGTAAAAATAGATCAAATCACAACTAAATTATGAGATTATGCTTATGACATGGAAAGAAATCAATTAAATGCTTGCCTAATAATTCTTCCTAGGGAAAGGATCTTGAAACCGAAAATGTTATCCTTTTACTTTTTTCGATAAATCAAATGATCCCTTAGATAATTGCATATTTAGATCTTTGTGATTGTTAAATTTTTCCTCGTCATGTTCTCTATCACACTTCATCATAATAAGATGGTTATATTTTTCTTTCATTCCATGTTTTCCTACATGGAACCCTAGTATGTGTTATCTCTGATGACCTTCATACTTACCTTTATTTATTTTAAAGTTGGGGGTCTCATTAATCCTTTTTCAATGTGGGATTTCAACAAATATGTTTTTAAATTTCAAACCCCTAGTTTTTGATCCTGAGTTTAAATTGAGAGGATGCAATTTATTGAAGGAGGAGAGGATGTAACACCCCGAGACTTTATAATATTTTCATTCCAAAATTAATTTAATTTTGTTACTTTATTTCTTTTTATGAAACACTATGTTAATCTTACGCTACATGCAACAATGAGTTGTCTTGTGTTACACACAGGGCCCATTTTTACCGAACAATAATAAATTAATAAAATATTATTATTTAATATAATATATAACCTAGATGTTAAATTAGCGGTTATGAATAGTATCAACCACATTTTGAATTTTATATATTCCATATAATTTTAATATTAATATTATGTATTTTCTGGACATGATATAAGAAAAGATTCCATTTTTTCGGATAAAAGAAGTTTTTTTTAAATGCAGTTTTGCAGCCTTTTGATGGCACGCCCATTTTAAATATAGTTTTTTAAAATTTTATATATTGTATTTTAAAAAATAAACTTCTTATTTGTAATTTTGATATAAAAATTTACTTCGGATGAATTTTTGATATTTTTCTGATAAGTTTTAAGTTTCGATGAATAGTAAAAATATACTAAATTTAAATTAAAAACAAATTTTTTTCATCAAAATAATTTATGTGTATAAATTATATTATTGAATGGTTTTAAAATAAAAATAGAATATATTTTTATCAATTAATTTATTTTTGGAAATTGGCATTAATTTTACCAATAATTTTGATGTAAAAACATTTCAATCTTTTGCAATGTTTTAACTTTTAAAAACTTGTTTTTCATTCAAACAATGAGATTAATTTTAAATTAATTAATTAAACTTATGTATTTTTAATTTTAAAAAATTTATTCCATATTTAGAATCATTGGGTCCAAATTATGTAAATAGGTTTCTTTTATTTTTGGGTATTATAAATAGTAACTTTAGTAAAAAAAAGTATTATCGTGGTTAAGGGTAAATCCAGTAATTAAAGGTAAAAATAATATTATAAAATTACCCTAACACCTATAAAAATTCTATTATATGACTAAATTAGATCATTATCACCTATTTTTTGAAATGGAATCATTTAATGGACCCTTTTTCCATGAATATGGCATAATGTGACAAAATGTCACTCTCATTTCTTATAAGTATAATAATTTTAATATAGATATCATAAGGATATAACATCAATTATAAATAGTATATGGAAATATAAAATAATTACCTACATTATAGAAATTTATTTATAATTTTTATATATTAAATAATTACCATTAACGATGACACAATAGCGATGTAGGAATTATTTTATAAATAGAAATATCAAATAAATGATACTAGAAATATGAAACTAAATATAATTTGACTTAATTAATGAAATAAACTAATTTTATAGATATATTAGACATGTTATTGACATATTGGAAGTATTGGTTTGAATTTATAATGTTGTTTTTATATTTTTAAAAATGAAAATATCTAATAGCATTAAAATTGATATAAATGATATTTTAAAATAAATACTATTTTATTAGATGATATAAAAGTAATAAAAATATAAGTTTTGGAAAACTAACTTTTATAATGTAAAATATATCATAAATGATCCAATTGGGGTTCTTTTGTCATTTTATAGTAACTATATTATTCATATAGTGTAAAAATCCAAGAAGACACGGTGAGAGTTAAACTGTTTAACTAAGGGTTAAATCCAAAAGATAAGGTTAATTTTATGACCAAAACATGTCTAAAATTCATTGGATGAGGGGATTTTAACCCATAATCATCTTATAATCTAAATAAATTACTTTTTATCTATTTGAAACTAAATATCAATTTATAATAAATTAATATTTTAAGATCTTCCAAAAGAGTCCATCACCCCTCTTATAAAAGGGAACTTCTAATTCTCTTTAATTCAAACCTTTAAATAACTTTGTATCAGAAAAAACCTTCCCACTTGTCCTAAAAATTTCCCTCAATTCATCATATAGTCTACACTTTGGGAATAAATCCAACCTAAGAGGTACTTTTGTACAAATCAAAAGGAGACACTCGAAGAAGAGATAATTGTTTTACCAATTCAATTCAATTTCTTTTCTTCTTCTACTTCCTCTTACTATTTCGTTTCCATACTAAATTAATATATCCAGTATCATATAAATTCTTAAATGTTATTATTATTATGGTACAATCATATTCCTCCTTTTACTCATCCTACGAAAAATAATATCACCATGTGTGCGTATGTAGGGCTTACCGTCTACACGTCGTGGTGCAAACTGTTTTTCATTTATACTTTATTTTGATGGGTATAATGATGAATATAAAGGATATAAATAATGTATATTAGATGATAATTTTTATTTTTAATTCATATTATATCCAATTCCATACCATTTAACCATCAAGGGAATGATATCGTCGCTCGTGCGTACGTACGATCACCCATCTCCATGACGTGGTGAGATTCTTTCTCCACATTAACCATTCAAGAATGATTATAAAATTTATACAATGAGTAAAAATAATGATTATTAACTTAATATCATTATGGATATGAATAAAATACATCCTATTCATAATAAACATGACTTACGTGACAAAACAGGAATGGGAAAACGAAGCAGTTAGGACTCAAAACAACGACAATACAAAACTATTATTAACAAAACAATATAAGAGGATCATATATGATATAATAAATATGGATATGGTTATTTTATGATTTAATAACATTATTTATCCATTATACATGAGGTTAACACACCCTCAACTAATGGAAAGTACAAGGTAAGGGTTAATTTCACAATCTCATTATTATCTGAGGTTGTTTATACATAAGTATCTATTAGGATATCTTTATCATCCATGTCCATGTTTATTAAAATGTATTTCAAAATATTATCTACAATTTTTTAAAGTAATTTTTATCCATGTTTTAATTTTTATAAAATGTTTTGAAAGGAATCTTTCCGTCGATTTCCAAATGAGGTACTTTATGAACTTTTGGACAAATTAAGGAATGAGTGTTTTTTTAAAACTTATGTGGTGTGAGTGTCTATTTTCCAATATTATGATGCCTTAACATTTTGAATCTTCCCATAAAATATTACAAGGTTATTTTCAAAATAAATATTTTCTTTTAAAATTGCACGTTTTTTAATGTTTTCAAAGTAAAAGGAGATATTTCTCTCAAAGGGTTTTAATGATTTTATTATATTATTTTCATCAATGTCAACATACTTTATTGAATTTTATGATTAATTTTGGTTAATTTATCATGATAAAATCTACCATATTGTATTAAAGGGTTTATGATATGTTTGATTGTGGATGAGTTATTTAGATATCATTCTCGGTTTATGGTTAAAGTATTCATAATTCATATACTAGTTTTGAATATGAATGATTGTGTTTATGTTTCACCATTTTCATATGAGAAATGTATTTGACTTTGTAAGTGATGAGCGGGGCCTACTATAGCTCCTTGATGCATTTGTAGGTCTCATGAGTCAAAATTAGTTGGTGACAAAACCTTTGCTTTTCTTTTCTAAGCAGTTTAACATTATCAAGAGGATATATCTTGATAAAAATCATATGGGTATCTACCCACAGACTTAAAATGTCATGAGTATAGGTCTTGATAGTAGTAATCTTGAGGATATATCTTGATAGTACATATGTCTGGCATTATGCATTCCCTCGTTATGATATTAGTTGTGGATATTCCATGTGATTATTAGACTAGTAGAATATTAATGGTTATGATTATTTGATATGTTATTATTTATTCTTGTCATATTATAATCAAGATTATGTTTAAAGGGCTTGTGTTTCATTTATACATCTTTCCTTAAGGTTTATGATTATTTATTCACAATAGCTTCTATTGTATACTTACCCTTACTGAGAATCTGAGCTCACCCCTTTCTTATGGTTTATTTTCCAAGATTCCATAAAGTGTATTATGACTGATATGTGGGGTTAATCTAGGAGAATAATGATGTTATCAAAGGATTATATATGTTGTATTTTATGTTTTTAATTTTAATGTAAGCTTGATGAATGTAATCTATTTTTCAAGGCCGCTAAAATGATTGGTCCTTTGGGATTTTATTCTTTGTAATCATGCCAATGTATTAAAATAATGCACTAGCTCTGAGCTTCTGGGGTTAGGGCATTAATCAGCGCTTTCTGTCATCCCCTAACCTATTAAAGGTGGGCTTGGGGTTGTGGTGGTCTGACCTTCCATAGGCCAGGCGGGTCCCGGTGGGTCAGTTTGTTATAGAGTGGTATCAAATGTGGTTCATCCTTGTAAAGAACCAGAATTTACATGTAATTTTTTTTATATATGGGAATTTTAAGAGTCCGCTAAAATTGACGGCGCGTGATTCTGAGGCCCGGTGTGCCCAGAATGAATTTCTGAACTTTTTTTCAGGTACGTTCAGTAAACGTGCGAGCGAGTTTTTGTAACTTTTGAACCGGTTCTCGGAATTGAAATCTGAGGGCACTGTTAAAATCACAGCACCGGTATTCACTTAATAATACTTTCACCTCGACGTCAGTTGGTCGAGGGTGAGAGTTAATTTTTGGTTTTTTCGTGAAATAATAAAATAAAATAAAATTGTGTAACATTTTATTTTATTTTTCTTTGAAACTCCCATGTGGATGTTGAGAGGTGGGGACCACCTAAACTAAAACCTCTCAACATAGGTTCTGGTGGTGGGGACCACCCGAGCCTAACCTACCATGTTGGTTATGGTGGTGGGGACCACTCGAGACTTAAACCCCCTTGAACTCCCCTCTTAATGGGGAGAAACCACTTGAGCTTCCTCACTTTAATGGTGTCACCCCCTTTAATTAATTTTGTCAACTCAGTTAATTAATTAAACCAATTTTAAAATTATTTCAACAACTTAATAGATAACATAATCTATTATTTGTGATACCTCTTCATTTTTGTGGAATTGGGAGGAAAGAAATCTCTCCAATGAAGAACACCGACTTCGACTTCGACTTCTTCCTCAGGAAATTTGTTGACGAGGAACGTCTTCAACGTCAACGAACCAACGATTGAGGAAATGTCGACGTCACTGACGTCCATCTATTCCCAATGACATCGTCTCTTTACCCTCAGAAAATCTTCAACGAATCAAACGAACGAGTTAGGGGTTGTTATTGAATTCATGAAATTCCTCGTTCTTGGAAAGCATGGAGAACGCGGATCAACCTAAATGAGTTGATCCATGATTCGTATGAAATTGTAAATTTTGATGATTCTTGATTCATGATCTTGTTGAGTCTCTTGCTACCGCCCTAACGCGGAGGGTGCGGGCCAAACAAACATGGCATGATCCCTCCACCGTTCTTCTTTATTGTTGTGTTCTTCGTGATAGTGATGGCGACCGGTGCCGGCGGTTGGCACTGGTGAAACTCGAGATTTGCAACGAAGGCGATGAACGAAGGGCGTCCGGTCAAGTCGGCCGCCAGCGAAGGCACGACGTCGCGCCGCCCTGCGGCCTCCATGCCCCGCGGCACCCCGCGCCGCCCCGCAGTCTCGCCGCCCGCGGCCCCATCATGACCTCCCACGGCTCCGCCGCCCCGAGGCCCCTTCGTGCTGCCCGTGGCCCCGTCGTTCCACCTCGCGGCTCCGCCGTCCATGGCCCCGTTGCGCCGCCCCGCGGCTTCGCCGCCCTCGCGGCCCCACGACCTCCGCACCGCCAGGCCGGGCCGCCCAGCGCGGGTTGGGCCGGATCCAGTGGATTTGACCGGGTTGACCCAAATCAGGTCGGCCCAAGCCGGGTCGATCCAACCAGGTCGGACCGGACCCAGACCCACTACGACCCATTTACGCTCTTTTGGCCATAACTTTGGCACCGGACGTCTGTTTGACGAACCGTCAACGGTGCTAGAAATCTTGGAGTGAGATGGTCACTTTGAGTATACCCCAATAGATATTTGGATAATGTTGAAATACGGTCGAGTTGGATCAATCATGAATCCAACCAGTCCCTCGAGACTAAAATGCTAATAACTTACAGACCGAGCGTCTGATTGATGAATTGTCTGTTGCATTGAGACCCCTATGATGTGGAAGTCCTTTGAGATATGAGACTTAGTGGCGGTTGGAGTATCGACCAGTGGCTTTAGGAGTGGATCCTCCTAGAGATGAGCAAGCCTAGTGAGGGAACCCAGTAGCTGGCTGTGACATGAAGAATAAAGAGTGATCTTGTGTGGGTCAGCACCGAGCGATCCTGTGTGGGTCAGAACCTAGAGATCCAGTGTGGGTCAGCACCGAGGGATCCTGTGTGGGTCAGCACCTAGCGATCCTGTGTGGGTCAGCACCTAGCGATCTTGTGTGGGTCAACACCGAGCGATCCTGTGTGGGTCAGCACTGAGCGATCCTCTGTGGGTCTGCCTCTTAACAGAGTAAGATGATTCAGTAGTTACATATAATCATATCTACTACTGTACTTAAGTTATACCTTCTGTGAGCTGATTCTGTACCTATGTGGTACTTTCCTTTGTGGTAATACCTTGGTGGTGTTCTTCTGTGTGGCATACCTATGTGGTACTTGCCTTCGTGGTTTTTCTTCCTTTGTGGAACAGTTGATCTTGAGGCTTTGGAGTTAGACTCTGTGTTTTACTCATGATTGAGATGGGTTTACTTGATAACTTAGGTATATGTATGGTCATATACCTAAGTAGGGTTGTCAATTGATTCCATACTGTATGGTTTATCCTTGGTGGATTTTGTGAGACCTTGAGGGTCTCGGGGTCCCTACTGAGTATCATTATACTCACTCCTGTACGGGCTATGCCTGCACCCTATTGTGTTTGGTGCATATGATAGACAGCACTGACGGAGGATGAGAATACCAGGACTAGAGGTAGCTCGGAGGTGGATGTTAGACGAGGCGAACCATAGAGATGGTCGTTCGTGAGCTGTACCTACCCTTCAGGTAGGATTTTTGGTGGATGATCTAGGAGTTGCTTTTCACCTATCAGTCATCTTGTACTTTCTAGTTTTACTTGTACCTTTACTGTTGGGCTTGTATTCTGGCCCCCTTTTACTTTTAGCACTCTTTTGTTATACAATTTACTTGTTGTTCGTATCTTGTTGTGTGCTTGGTTGTGTATGTTTACAGGTTATAAAGGCAATGTCTTCCTAGTTTTAGGGAATACGCCTTTTGGTGCTAGTCACCAGCCCCTGGCCTATGGAAGGCGGTCTTGGGGTAGTCACGGAATGGGCCCTGGGGGACGGGGCATGATAATCCTCAAGTTAGTTTAGAGACAGATCCATGTTATGGATTGGTTGGGAAATTAGGTAAATCGTGTAGAAGTGTCTTGAGTGTGGGTTTTAGGCTAGGGAACTCAGTGTTGGTGTGGCGATCGATGTATCTATACACCAGGACTCTGACTACCTAGTTTTCGAATCTTTATACCGATACATTGGTTGTAGGGAAAAATGTTACATGGATCATATATGATTGATTCTTTTGAATGTCCTTCTTGAGTCATCTCCCAATATATATATCTTCATCTTACCATGGTACATCTTGATCACTTTCAAGATACCTCTACGAAGACATCTAGCTAGGTTACCAATTCAGGATCATGATGATGATCTGATGAGTGATGAGACCTAGTTTCAGAGGCCATCTCACGAGGAGCTTCCTCTAGGCAGTTAGATAGTAGCACCCTCTCTTGTCGAGTAGTAGATAGTACCATTAGGGTAGGGTGATGATGCATATGGTCTTAGTGCGCTCCGTGAGTTCCAAATCCAGAGGCTATTGAGGTTCTATGGTGAGCCAGATCACCAAGCAACAGAGGATTGGATTGAGTTAGTGATCTAAGTCTTCAGGATCGTGTGGACCCCAAAAAATCAGATGGTTGCGTTGGAATCCAATATTTTCCATGGAGTAGTTGGGAACTAGTGGATCTAGTCATGTAAAATCATAATGAGATGACACTCTCAAGGTCCAACTTCCAGTAGTTGTTTCGTGAAGAGTATTACCTCTCGTGCTTACAATCAGTTTGAATTTAAGATCTATTAGAGCTGCAGTTGGGTATTATAATGGTTATTGAGTATGCCTTGAGGTTCACTAACCTTACACGGTACTCCCTCAACATGGTATGGGATGATTACTTCCGAGTGTGGAAGTTTGAGTAGGATCTCCATAGTGACATCCATGCTAGTGTGGTTCCCTTATGTGTTCCTACCTATGCTAGAGTGCTAGAGCATGTACTGGTGATAGAGATATTCTTTCTATAGGGACACCAAAAAGTTGGAGCTAGCAATGGGCATCATGGGGTTGAGTCGTCTGCAGTAGCTAGTAGGACCGATCACCAGGATCTCAATGTGGGAGACCTCCTCATGATCAGTCTCAATCATGTGGACATGTGGCGTAGGGTTCATGTAGAGGACTAGGTCAGTCCAAAGAGGGGAAATGTTGTCTATGTGATAGGTGAGGCCACATGTCACATGATTGCCTAACCCGATGTTCCGAGGAGGGAAGACAAATGGTGGATAGACCACCACAGTAGGGGAAGCGCTGTGATTAGGGTTCTCCCCAACATGGACAGGGCATCCCCCAGGGAGACAGTGCTGGCAAAGGATCAAGTTGAGCTCCAGGGGTAGGAGCTTCGGGTGGAGTGTGATTCCATGAGCTACTTCCACCACCACCACTAAGCAGCCCACACCAAACTCAAGGAGCTGGCGGTCAAGGCCGCAAGTAGCTTCAGGCTATGGAGGCTTATGACCTAAAAGATCACGATATGATATGAGGTATGCTATATATTTATTCTACACTTGATCCAATACTTTTAGGAATAGGTTCTGGTCACTTCTTCATTTTTGTATCTCTTGTGCAAGATCTAGAGCTCCCCATTGAGACCTTAACCCAGCAGATTTTTCTAGAGGTTCTGACTGGGTGCGATTCTTCAACATCACTTGTCTACTGGTAGTACAAGTTAGCGCTCGGTGGAGAGAGTTTCTTGTGGGACCTCTTGGTCATCATGATGAAACCTTATGACATCATCTTGGGCATGGACTAGTTTTTCATGGTTCGGGCCTAGATTGACATTCATCACAGACAGGTTATGTGTCTTCATACAGATGGGGTGAGATTCTCCTTTTTGGGTGAGAGAGATTTCGTGGTTGAGCGAGGGGGCCTTGTGAGCAGGAGGCTACAGCCCATAACCCATTAGTTTGCGAGTTTATACCTTGCTGTAAGAAATGGAGGACTTTATGGATGTCTTCCCTAAATATGTTCTAAGACTACCTCTAAGGTGAGAGATGGACTTCTGCATTGACTTTCACCTCAGAACCATATCAATATATTATGTGGCATATTGAATGACCCATACCGATTTTCAGGAGCTAAGAGTACAATTAGAGGACCTTTGAGATAAGGGTTTTATCATATACAGTGTGTCCCCCTAGGTAACTCTAGTTTTATTTGTAAAAAAGGAGGACAAGAGCTTGCGGTTTTGTGTTGATTATCGTCACCTAAATTAGGTAATGATAAAAAACAATTACACCTTAATGAGGATTGATGACCTATTTGATCAGTTGTGTGGCATGAGTTGGTTCTCAAAGATCGATCTCAGGTCTGACTACCACCAGTTGAGGGTTCACAGGTCTGGTATTCCAAATATGGCATTCTGATGTTTCTAAGGACTCTATGAGTTCCTATTGATACCTTTCAGTACAAGAAATACTCCTGTTATGTTTATGGATTTGATGAACCTAATCTTTTAGCCATACTTGGACCAATTTCTGATTGTCTTCATTGATGACATACTCGTTTACTCTGCATCAAAGGAGAAGCATGAAAAGCATCTAATGATGGTCCTAGACATACTTTTGAAGCACCATATTTATGGTAAGCTCTCGAAGTTCTAGTTTTGGATCTATGAGGTTCACTTTATGGAGAATGTCATTTATGAGCACAGTTTAACTATAGACCCGATGAAGATTGATGTAGTGCTTTCTTGGGATCCACCTAAGAGCGCGGTGTAGGTGCAAAGTTTTCTTGGTTTGGTAAGGTACTATTGGAGGTTTATGGAGGATTTCTCTAGGATTTCAACCTCTTTGAACACCCTGATGAGGAAAGGGCAACCATTTACCTAGACTGAGAAGTGTGAAAGGGTCTTCAAGGAGTTGAGGATACTAGTGATTCCATTTTGAGACTACTAGAGGAGGTCATGAAGTACTTAGTGTATTATGATAGAGTTGGGCTTGGTTGCGTGTTGATGCAGAGACATAAAATTATTTCACATGGGTAAGGAAGACTTAAGAGGAGGTTAGGGTGTGGATTTTAATCGGTGGAATGGAACCGAATGGGGAGAACGCGCGGCACGTGCCGTCGGCCATTTAAAATTTTTCATTCATGGAGGCTTCCTCTTCCCGGACTTTGGAGGCCCCCTTGCTTCCGGTGGAGCTCGGATCTGGTCCGTGCCCTGCTCCCCTTTTGAAGGCCCCTTCTCCCCTTGCTTCTAGGGTTCTGGATCCGCGACCCCTGGTGGTGCCTCCGCAGTATCGCACGGATCCGCCTTCCAGCAGGTGTCGGCCGAATCTCTCCTTCAGTGAGGCGGTTTGCAGCTCGGGATCCCGGCGGGCATGCTTCCCGGACGCTCGCCCGGTTTCCTCGACGGTGTCGCGGGAGGGTTCCTGTATATTGCTTAAGATGTCCATGGATGAGTTTGAGGATGCGGTGGACGGACTGAAGTGGACATTGGTGGCCCATTTCGATGCAGCGAAACCGCCCCTATCGATTTTCAAAAGATTTGTGGACTCTTGAGGGATGCTTGCTCCACCGAAGATCTCCTCGTTGCATCGGCATTCCTTCTGCTTGGTCTTGGAGTCGGAGTTGGATTTCATCCAATGCTTGGTGCAAAGCTCCGCGGTCTTTTGGCCGGTGGAGGTTTAATTTGGCTCGTTGGTCGATGGATGCGCACAGGGGGAAAGAGAGCCCCAAAGCGGCGGTGTGGGTGTGTCTCCCTGGTCTCCCGCTGCCTTTCCAGAATGGTGCCATGCTGAAGGCCATTGGTGACTCCCTCGGCGGATTTCTCTGCACGGATGATCGTACCTATCGCGACGAGGACTTGTTTAACGCACGTATCTGTGTGGAGCTCGACATCTCTACCCCTCCCCCGAAAAGGATCTCCCTGAAGGTGCAGAACTCGGTGTTGTGGCCTCAAGATGTATCCTTCCCGGTGTTTCCCAGGTATTGCTCCTCCTGTACTATACAGGGTCACTCGCTGCAGGAGTGTAGGAAAAGAAGGCAAGGCAAGCGAGGACATGCTCAAGGGATGGCCTCTAGTGGACCCCCTATCCTGTCCTAGGCGGGTGGTGTGGAGCCTGTTTCTCCTAGGGATGCTCCCATGACAGCGGTGCTCGTGTCGACTGCCCCTCCCTTTTCAGTAGTCGAGAAGGCCCCAGCTACAGTGGATGCTCAGTGTTTGGACTCAGTGGTACTTTTCTCTGCCAGTATCCCCCCCCAGAACCCCTGTCCCGATGGCCGCTTATCTGAACCCCCAACACCTTTTCTCGAAGGGAATCATGATGGTACGAGTGTTAAAGACCCCCTCACTCCACCTGGTGTCTGTGGAGTTGTTTCCCCCCCTCTCAGTACACCCCTCCTGGCAGTCAGAAGAGGTGGCTGGTGCTGAGGCTGGACCCTCCTTTTCAAAGGAGCTGGATTCAAGAACAGTTTCCTTTCTAGCCGAGTGTGATGGACCCAAGTCTTCAGAATCTCCTCCAGAAAAGCAAGGTATGGTAGTACTATCCACTCCCAGCCCGGTTAGAGGCAAATCCCTCAAACCAGTTCCCCACCTGTCTTCACCAGTTTCTAATCCCCTTGGCTCGAGTCCTGGCATCTGTACGCGTTTGAGATTAAGACTACTTCGGGAGAGCTCTATCTCCCATGGAAAAAAGACCGCGGAGTCTGAGGCCAAAGTCGGACCACTTTGAATCTAAATGTTACCCATAATAATTTGGAACTCCTAGGGCCTTGGGGCTCAGGTGAAAACAGACTTCCTTGCTTCAGAGATCAAGAAAAATAAGGTTCTTATTGAGGCAGTCCTTGAACACAAGCAGGACCCGGTTAAGATTAATGAGTTTTGATGCATGATACGTATGAATGGATCCATGCACGCAGACCCTATTAATAGGCACATCTAGGTATTCTGGAAGAAGGAGATATTGGTGGAACTAATTCAGGCGGGAGATCATTTTATCACCATGAAAGTTACCAAAGACGGGGAAAGCTTATACATGTCCTTTGTGTACGGTAGCTGCGATGCCAACAACAGAGGACGGTTATGGCAGGATCTAAATACATTCGACCTGGGCGTCCTCCCATGGTTGGTGGGTGGGGACTTCAACATTATCTTATAACCTAAGGAGAAGAAGGGAAAAGTACCTTTCCCACGGAAGGCCAGCTTGGAGTTCGTCCAATTCACGGCGGATACGGGTCTTATTGATACGAGATACTCTGGTGACTGTTACACCTGGTGCAACAACCAGAAGGGAAGTAGGTGATGCTGGAGTCGGATCGATCGGTGCCTAGCGAACATCAATGCAATCTCCAAGTTTCCGAATGTCAAGGTAGAGCATCTCGCCCGTGGTATTTCGGACCATTCTTCTTTGCTAGTCATGCTGTCCCCAAGAAAGGCTTCCCAAGAGAAGTTCAGATTCTACCATTACTGGACCAGATATCCTGAATACCAACGGATTGTTAGTGACTCGTGGGGGGATCCGACCCATGGGAATACCTGGGTAGCCATCCATAATAAGCTTCAGAGGCTGAAACTCTGGCTACAGGAGTGGTCCAAGTGTCTCCCTACAGGCGACCAGAATTTGAAGACTCTGAAACAAAATATTGAGAGCATGGAAACCAAACTAGATGAGGAGTGGAGTGAGTCGACGTTTGAAGACCTTGTGGAGAAGAAGGATACCTAGGCCCAAATGATTCTTAAGCAGGAAATAATGGCTCGTGAGAGATCCAGGATCAAATGGTTGCACGAGGGTGACAAGAATTCAACCTTCTTCCATGCTTGCATCAAAGAAAAAAGCTGCCCCATCAATCCCAACATCATGCTGGAGGATGACACTTTTACGGACGACGAAGATGTAATAGGAGGTATGGCTTTGACGTTTTTTTAGGACCTCCTGGCCGATCCCAATCTGAGAATGCCCAATGGATACCCCACTGGAGATGCAGAGCTTTGGGGAGCAGTGCCCTCCTTGGTCTCGCACAAGGACAATGAAAGGCTGGAAAAGATACTAGAGGAGGAAGAAATCCAGGAGGCCATGAGGAATCTCAACCCAGAGAGTGCACCGGGCCCCGACAGTTTCCCAGGTGCGTTTTTTCGGGATGCTTGGGACATTGTTAAGGGTGATGTTACTATTGCGATACATGACTTTTTCAGAGGGGGGATCCTCCCGCAGGTGGCCTCTGCTACCACCATGGTGCTCATTCCTAAAATTATGAACCCCTCCTTCCTTGCAGATTATAGACCAATAAGAATGTGTAACTTCCCCTATAAGATCTTGGCGAGCATCATCAATTCAAGGATGTCTGGGCATCTTCCTCGATGGCTATCTATTGAACAACATGACTTCGTGAAGGGCAGGTCCATCCAAGGGGCGGTAGCATTGGCGCAGGAAGTGTTGAGAGACATCAACATCAAGATGCACGGATCCAATGTGGCGATTAAACTCGATATGAGCAAAGCAGATGACAAGATTGAGTGGAGCTTCATTAACAGAGTGCTCATGACTATGAGATTCTCCCATAAAGTCATTGATCTTACCTTCAAATGTTTTAGTTTCCCATGGATGGCGATTTCCTTCTTAGGAAAGACCTATGGCTTCTTTAAGGCAACCTGCGGGCTGCGGTAGGGAGATCCCATCTCCCCCAGTCTATTTATACTCGCGCAGGATACCCTCAGTCGCCTCATCAACAAAGGAATGTCCAGCCATCTCTCATCAACAAAGGAGATATCCTCCCTTATAAGAGGAAAACTAACCTTCCAACCATCTCTCATTTGATGTTCGCGGACGACACCATTGTATTTATCAATGGTGGAAGGAGATCAATGAATGGTTTCAAGAGGATTCTAGAGGAGTATTGTGCATGGAGTGGCCAGCTAATCAACAATGCCAAGAGCAACCTCTTTATCTCCAGTAAGTGCATTGCTCACTGGGCCTCCTAGATTTGCAATACTATGGACATGCAACGACGATCTTTCCCCCTGGAATATCTAGGCACGCCCATATCTTTAGGGAGACTCCGAGTCTGAGACTTTGATCAGATTGTGAGTAGAATAGCGGGCAGGGTGATTAATTAGAAGAACCATTTTCTATCCTTCGGAGGAAGGATTGCTTTAGTCAATAGTGTTTTGGCGGCCATCCCCATCCATGCTATGGCTTCCACTAATGTTCCAAAGGGCGTCATCAAAAACATTGATAAGATCCTAGCCAGTTTTGTATGAGATGCTAGATCAGAAGACAAGAGGCAATTGGGTGGCATGGGAGAAGATGGCAAGGCCAATTCACGATGGAGGAATCAATGTGAGGAGCCTCAACAGCACGATCCATTGCATGCATGCAAAACTTTCATGGGAAATACTTGAGGAACGTGCGCTTTGGGGGAAGTCTATGCCACACATGCAGATGGGCAATTTGGAAGCCACTGGAGGCCAGACCTCGCCCTTCTCTGCCAAGATTCATCTGCTCATCCCAACACTCCATCAACATTCGTGCTGGCTTGTGGGGGAAGGTAACATCCTGCTCTGGACACACAATTGGGCAGGTTCTATTATCGGTTTTCCAAGCTGTCATGCCCCTTTGATTACCTTTAGGGAAGCGAGTATGTACCCTTTGTTTTGTCAGGCAATTATGAATGAGGAGTATTGGGCCATTTTCAATTCAATTGTTATCTGCTCAGAGCCTGATAAATTTATTTTCACTCCTTCCTCATCGGGGGCTTTTACTATTAGGGATTTTCGAAGGCTACAATATGAACAAGATCATCATAGAAACTGGAATGATATAGTTTGGTGTACTGGAATTCCTTCCAAGTTCAATTTCCTAACCTGGAGACTAAGGTGACAGGCAGTGGCAACAAACGACAACATCAAGAAATTGGGTATCAACATGGCCTCTCACTGTCACGGTTGTAGACTACCGGAGGAAAGCATGTTTCACCTGTTTTTTCAAGGCGAGTGGGCTCGGGCAGTCTGGTTATTCTTTGGTGGCCTCAATATATCCACGGTCCATGCCCACGATGGGGATTCTTTCCTGGACAGTTGGTTTCTTGGGACTCCGGAGGAGGGTCCTGGTTGGGCGGCGAGGTCCATCATCTTCAGCGGCGTCTGTTGGTGCCTGTGGCAGGCTAGAAACCAAGCCAGGTATGAGGGCACCAGTCCAACTTCAAGGATTATCATGGTGCGTATAAAGAACTTGCTGATTGACATGTCCACCTTCTTCAAAGATGGCCGCTATGCTCCTTTGCGTAACCTGCTCAAGATACCAGCCATGCCAGCCCAAGTCTTCAGCAACAGTCCAGCGGGTCAATGGGTCTGCTGGCACCCCCCGAGAGATGGTTATAAGCTTAATACGGATGGATCCTGCATTATGGGTAGAATGAAAGATGGGGGCGTGGTGCGGGACACTCGAGGGGAAGTTATTCTAGCCTTCGCTGAGACGTACGACAACGGTGACCCTCTTCAGGCTGAGGCGAAATCTATGCTTACGGGTTTGTCCCTTTGCAATCAGAAGAACCTAGAGATATCCCAAGTGGAGACTGATTCTTTGACCCTCCATGATGCTCTACTTGGAAGACGCGTTACCCCTTGGTCCATATCATATATGGTCAGAAAGTGCAAAATTCTTCTTAACAGCAATATACAGGTGGCTCACACGTGGAGAGAGGGGAACAAGGTGGCGGACTATCTCGCCTCCATGGCGGATTCAGGGTTAAATATATTCCACAACAAACATCAATTTAAGCCCGAGGGAGCGAATTTGATTAGAGGAGATGCTCTGGGTCTCCATTATTTTAGACCCCCATAGGCTTGTTTACGTCTTTCTCTCCCTTCTTCTCTCTTCCTCTTATGTACTGTTGGATTATCATTAATAAAAAATTTGATGTTGGATGGATGAATGGATTTCATATGGGTCGAGGAAGTTGAGACATCACGAGTAGAACTACGTGACTCACAACTAGGATTTGGTAGCAGTAGTCTTCACTTTAAATATGTGGAGGCAATATATTCTGGGAGAGTGCTTTATGGTTTACTCATACCATCATAGTCTTAGGTATATCTTCACAAAGAGAGATTTAAACCTGAGACAGATGTGTTGGTTGGAGTTCCTGCATGACTATGACTCCGAGATAGTCTATACTCCCGAGAAGGGCAACGTGGTGGAAAATTACCTTAGTAGGAAGTCTCATTCTCATTTGGTGGAGGAGGCATTCAATTATTTGGATTCTTTGTAGGTAAACCTAGTGGAGAAGAGTGGTGTAGCTTATCTTTAGGTCGATGGTGTTGACTCCTCCGATTCTCCAGTATGCAAAGGAGGCTCAGTTGGGAGACATAGACTATGAGGTTCTTTGTGATCAGATATCCTTAGGAAATTCTCCATATGGATTTTCTGAAAGAGGGGGACACATGATCCTTTTCCAAGGACAGATGGTGGTGTCGATCGTGATGCGAGATGAGGTGGTGAGGGAGCTTCACACTTCCCCTTTGGTTGTACATCCTAGTGTGGGGAAGATGTACAAGGACATTTAGAAATAGTTTTGGTGGGATGACATGAGGTGGAGCATCGCTGAGTTTTTCACTCGGTGTCTCACATGTCAGCAGGTGAAGAGTACCAGGTTCTGGCAGGTTTCACACAGCCTCTTGAAATTCTGGAGTTGAAATGAGACAACATATCCATGGACTTTGTGATAGGGATTCCGTGAATAGTGAGAGTCCATGATGTTATCTGGGTGATTGTTGACTAACTCACGAAGCTGACACGCTTCCTTGACATCAGAAAGCAGAGTTTCGTGGAGAGTCTAAGGCAATTGTACATGCGAGAGATCGTATAACTCCATGGGGTTCCCTCGACAATTGTCTCTGACTGTGATGCGGGGTTTACATAACGATTGTGGAGAGGTTTGCAGGAGGGATTCGGGACCCGGTTGCAGATGAGTATGACATTTCACCCCCAGGTGGATGGCAGATCGGGCGCACTATCCAGGTGTTGGAGGATATGTTGAGGGCTTGTGTTTTATACATTGGTCAGAACTAGGAGGATCACTTTCCATTAATATTGTTCGCTTATAATAACAGGTATCACTCTACGATTAGTATCCCCACCTTTTTGTTTAGCTTGTGCTTTTCAGGGATGAAAATCGTTGATGGGGGGAATAATTTAGTGACTTTTTTTTCTTTGCAAGACTTTGAAATATATTAAAAAATATTTTTGGAGTCAGGCGCTGAGACGACACGAGATTCCGAGACCCGGTGAGCCCAGAATTGATATTACAATAATATTAAACCTAACCTAATCCTCCCTCTATAAATATGTCGTTATGATAATTTTCTAAGGGTTAGCCACACAACTCTTTCTATATCTGAGAGGAGGAGAGCGTTCTTCATTGGTGGATCGACATCGGATGACGAATGGTGATCGGAATGAGGTGGATCAAGAGGCAGCGAACACAACAAGTCTTCTTTATCATTGGAGAATTCATTCTTTACCAACGATTGATCCAAATCGAGGCAGGCATCGTCAATTGCAATTTTTTTCCTTGATTAAAAGTTTGAGCGTTGATATTTATTTATCTGCTTTTGATTTTCATTATTTGTTCATCGTATCAGCCCATTTCAATAATTTGATTTTTTTAAATTAAATTATGATTTCCAGGCCTTTTCATCACCCTTGATATCCCTATTATGCGATTTTTGGACAATAATGCTTGACCAACGAAGGATTGACTTCATTCTTGTGCATTTCTTCCCACTGTTCATCATGTTCTTCACCATTGGCCCACGGGGTTGCGGTTTGACATTGTCAGGGTGGGTTCAAGCGTGATCGAACCCCCAGATTCATGGTGGATTGGAGAACGAAGACCATGATGATGATTTGCGAACAGATCGAGACAGGTTGCGGGATGTCGGTGAGGCCTTTGTAGATCTGGGACCCGAAGTGGCGATAGAAGGCGATAGGAGACGCATCGGGCGATGCTGCGGGCATCATGCGGGTGGACGGATTCCGATTTCCAGCCACCGAAGGCTGGGAAATCGATGGCTGGTGTTGTTGCCTTCGATTTCAGTGAATTTTGAGTGGTCAATGGGCGGAAATCGCGACAGAGAGGCCGAATTTGGAGAACCGTTTAGAGAACTTGAGTATCTGCGGAAAACTCGACTACACAACATGTAGTCTAATAACACACGACGTGTAGATCCCTTAGCTGCGACGCTAGGGTTTCAGGGGAAGATAAAGATCACACGTCATGTGGTTGGGCCCACATGTCGTGTGACCCTCCTCGGATGGTCAAGTTGTGTGCTAGTTGGCACACGCCCAGGACCCTTTGTGGGAGGACACGTTGTGTACTCTGGGAGTACATAGGCACAAGTTGGTACCCGAGCACAACCAGGTATATGGCCAAGTACACAGGCACGACCCGACAAACATGGGCACAACCAGGCCTTGAGTGGCTGAGACACGCCGTGTGGGCCCCCTTACACGTCGTGTATGGTGAGATGACCTCCAAGCCATGCCCAGAGGAGAACAAAGACAAGCCACAAAGTGGGACCACACATAATGTAGACCCATACACACCGTGTACCCCTATGAGAAACTTCCACCTTGCGTATTTCCTTTGTCTGGATTCAGATTTTAGCTCAAGAGTAGCCAATCCTGAGCAGTTTTTCACGTAGAACGTGATGGTAACCACCGTAGTGGTATATGAGAAATGATGAGAGGTGTTCTGAGTAGACGCTTCTTTATACAATGCTTGACGATAACAGTGACCAAGCATGATCATTTAAGAGAGAGGTTGTGGTTGGCAACCCCCTTGTTTCACCAGGGTGTGGGTCCCTCATACTCGCACTAGTTGAGTGGCACCTCTTGTGGTACCAGCGTGTGGGTCCTCTATCCACTGAGTGGCACCCCCTAATGCACTAGGGTGTGGGTCCTCTATTAACATATACCCACTGAGTGGAACCCCCCTAACACACTGCGGCGTGAGACCTCTTCCTACTGAGTGACACCCCCCGAACGCACTAGGGCGTGAGTCCTCTATCTATTGAGTGACATCCCCTTAACATATTAGGGTGTGAGTCCTCTACCCATTGAGTGACATCCCCCCGACACACTAGGACGAGGGTCCTCTATCGAGCTATTGAGTGGCATCCCCTTGTCGCACCAAGATGCGGGTCCTCTATCTGCCGAGTGGCATCCCCCTAACGTACTAGGTCGCGGGTCCTCTTTCTATTGGAGATTTTGTCCCCTTAGGTTGTGGAGCGGTGGCGAGGTGCGGGTACTCCTCATGACTCTCTCAGGTAGACATGCGAGATGATGGGCATTGTTGATAGACCTTTTGGAGCTGCAGGCAGATTCATCATCCCCTTGTTGGGTTTCGTTTCCCTCTTGCTTTGGGTTGAGCTAACTACTTCTATCGTACCTCTCTATTGCTCCCTTTGTGGTTTTCAGGACGTCGTACTGGGTATGTATATATTCACCCCTGAATAGGCTTTTCTTTCACATGTCGTGTCTTATGCAGAAGACAAACAGTTCAACGTTGACCTTGGTGGAGTGTAGTGATACTTAGGTGCATCGACCGCGTACGGTGGTTAGACTTGGAGATCAGAATCCAGACTCTCAGCTTTCTTTTCTTCCAAATGTTGTCAGGTTGTGACTTCATTTCTGGTTGGTCGTGTATTTTACACCATTTTTTACTTTGGTTTTATTCAATCGTACTCAGATGTATTCCTTGTAGGTTATTAAGTGTATGGTTTACTTTAGATGTTACTATCTTTTATTTTTCCTTTGCATTGTTGCATGGAGACGATTGGGTGCATGCGTACAAGTACACTAGACAAAGGCCTTCAATTTTATATTATGCCTTGTAGTCGCTTTTCATGAGCCCCTAGCCTATTGGAGGCAGACTTGGGGTTGTGGCGGCCCGGCCTTCCGCCGGCCAGGTGGCCCCCAGTGGGTCGGGTCTTTACAGTGCGTGTCATGACATACATTAATAATAATATTAAAGTCTAAGGATCGTTACACACACTCGTAGACAGAAATATCTGATGACACATAAACATGCGGAATTCCTTCTGGTAGATTTCTTCACAGTCTTCTATTTTGAAGATTTCCAAGTGTGAATTTCATGAGATGAAGTCTCATCTGCTTACAAGTACTCACAGTTGATAGTCAACATACTATGTCTCGTCATAAAATATTATTCAACCATAGTTTTAGGTTTAAGAATATTGTCGTGACATTTCAAGGTTCTCATCATAGTAGGGAACTACTATGACTTTTTAAATGTGACAGATACTATAAGACGTTATTACATTAAAGTCATGCTGCACAAGAGACTCAACCCAGTTGGTAAGGACTCGGCAAGTGCATCCAAGAGACCCGAGTTCAAAATCGGGTGGAGACATATCTTCCGGTACTGTAGTAGTACTGTAGCAATACTGTAGAAGCCGGGACTATTCATCCGATTGGGCCTTCGGGCCACCCAAGGCCTTCGGGCCACCTCAAGGTCTTCGGGCCACCTGAAATTGGGCTTAACAACCAAGGACTCTACAAAGGAGCAGACTCCAGATGAGGATTCAGAGCAGGCGCATTCACCGGAGTAGAAACTTAAGCGGTTTTGTCAGAAAGAGAGTATGGCATTTGTCATCGGGACCGGTCTGTGCTTACACGAGAAGCCTAGCTGAACTAGTCATGCGAAGGTGGAGAGCTAACATCATGATGAAGAAGTTGGGGAGGAGCAGTTCCATGCAGTTATACCCTGTATATTTCCTAAGATCTACGGGTCATGTTATCTCTATGCCTACGAGCCTTGTAAGGGTTCCCCCTTATCCCTTGAAAGTGAGGTTATCAAAAATCAATAAAAAAGAAGGGCTTCGAGCTATTCGGGCATTAAAGTCATGCAGAACAATGAACAGTATGTATTAAGTTTAATTAATATTCACTTTCTTTGAATATACATGTAATCTAAAGTACAAATGGTTGATTCTAGAAAACCAACTCCAACAATACATACACATATACACATGTCATAAACCTACATACACGTACATACATACACATGCACACACATACACATGCACACACATCCACATACACATACACATACATGCATACATGTACACATGCACACATGCACATAAACATATACATACAAAACACACACACACACAACACATATATATACACATACAACACATACATAAATGCACATACAAACGCAGACATACATCCACATACATACAAATACATGTACCTATGTTTTAAATTATTTAATATGAATATAAATATATAAATTCAAATATGAATTACATATTAAAATAAATATATTCATTTGTATATTTATATAATTATTTAAATAAAAGATTAATATATCATATTTATATTAATTATATATACATTTTGTAATTAATATATATAAATAATTGTTAAACATTTTTATTGATTAATGTAATTTGATAATTTTGTATATATAAAATTATGAAAATAAGATTAGTAATATTTTTTATTATAAGTTATATAAATCATATTTATATATTATATTTACATATATATACTTACTGTAATATAAATCTTATTTAAAAATATAAAAATATGTATATATAAATTAAATTATTTACTGTGTCCTTTATCAGCGTTTTTTTCACATCGCTAAAGGTGGAGATTTTAACAACACTAAGAAAAGCGTTGATAAAGGTGACATTTATCCGCGCCAATGACAAAAGGTGTTTTTTATCAGTGTTTTCTTTATCGCGGATAAATGTCACTTTTTCATCACTTTTAGTTAGTGCTGATAAATTATCATCACTTTTCGTTTAGTGTTGATAAAGATTAGCGCTAAATATAGTAGTGATTCCAAGACGGTACAAGCCATGAATTTGAAAAACCAAACCAATGAACTTGAAAATTTATTAAAAAAAACATGCACATGTAGAGTAGAGGGATAGGCACACCTGCCCGGAAATAGAAGAGAAGCAGTGATGCTTCCAATAGAAACAAACAAAATGGAAATCCATCTGGCAAGGAAATTCAGACGTTTCACAGGAAACACCACAAAAACAAGAAAATCATCACCAGCTGCCAACATCAAGCATCCACAAGCATCATCTGTCAAAGGTTAATGTTCAGAATGAAGACCTTATTTCACCTGTGATAGCAGCATCAACCATTGCCACCGGTCCCTTTGCCCCTATTGTCCGGAATGTGTGTCAGGCAACATACCCCAAATCCTTCTTAATTGATTCAGCTTCACCAACCTGCACAACTGTGCTCTGTCGGCAGGTCCCAGAGTCTTCTCTGCTTGTACAACAAGTTTAGTTTGACTAGTCCTACCCCCCATCATGTTGCACTCTCCCTGTTTTGTAACTTTTCCATCAGCATTGGCCTTAACCCCTTGTTACAGGAAAAAGTAGCAGCAAAGGCCTTTCCAGTCGGTGAGTGAGGCACCCACACAACCTTCTCAAAATGCCCCTACACCAGGGCTGAATCAGTGCTCCGAAGATCACCAGCAACATTCAGCATCACTGCCTTCAGGCAGTTCCACATCAGAATCTTGACGCTCCTACCCTGAGTCATCCTTGTAAATTGACTGAAAGATAACTCCGTAAAAAGATCATTGATATTAACAGAATAATTAAATCCAAATGGTTGATTAGGGTAAGATAGCCTGTTTACTATTCTTCATCAGAAAAATGAAACTCCCCCTATAGTCAACTTCCTCAAAATTGTATGAGGCATGAAAGAAATCCATCTTCTTTCTAGTAGGATTCCAAAATATCCAAAATAAAATAGAAATTTTGATCCACACATGGGTGTCTCTTTGTCCCCATTGTCCTGAATGTGTGACAGGCACACATGGGCAAGAGGGCAATGTGCCTCAAAGGAATTGAAGGACATACCCTAATCCTGAATACAAATCACATCTGGTTTAGGAAGACTCCAGGCGCACATCAAACAGGAAGATTGTCATCGTCTAACCCGCAGAGCCCCAAATTGTCAAAACTCTCATATCCAAATCATCAGACATCGATGAAGTCATCTTGATTCTCAAATACAGCAGATCTTCCACCAGAAATGAACAATGTGGGGTTCCGATGGCCATGGAAATCGCTGCAGCGCACTGTAAACATCAATTTTAATTAGTATATTAATTATACTATTAATTATCAACTTTCAATTTCTCACTTTAATTCTTAAGGTTTAGGTTATTAATGAAATACATCGGTACAAAACTATTACCTTGGGAAATTCTATTTATAAGATCATTAGTAAGATTATTGTCAATAAAATAGCCTTGTACTCTCACAAATTAGTCTTTTAATCAATTTGGATTCATCAAGGGTAGACACATGCAAGATTGACATGTAGCAACTTTAGAATGTGTAAACCTCCTTGGGAAATCCTCCAGGGATGATAATATTTCTTTTAAGATAAATATCACCAAGGATTTTGATTCCATGAACTGAGGATTTATTTTTAAGGTTCTCCCTCAATTTGGCATTGATGAAAGATTCATTAAAAAGATTAAAGTTCATTTAAAATCTATCAATATTTATGTGCTTCTCAATGGTTCGCCTGAAGGTTTCTTCCCTTGTTTGCATGGAGTGAGATAGGGAGTTCCTCTCTCAGCTCTCAATTTTAGTATTTCTGAAGATTACTTGAGCCATCTTATTCTCAAGATGGTCGATGGAGGGAAGTATAAAGTTACTCAGTTCGGAAGAGTTCTTTCTGCTCCATCCCAACTCCTTTAGGAGAAATCTTATGTTTATTTTTGGTAAGGGATTCTCTCTTTCCAGAAGACAGTCAATTGTTGGATCTTTGAGCATTAGGGAAGGCTCTCTTTCATTCTCTTATCTGGAGGTTCCCCTATTTTGGGGTAGACCTAAGGTTGAATATTTTAATGATCGTTCTTTTCAGATTAGGAAGTAGCTTGCCACCTAGAAAGGAAGGTCTCTCTCTATGGCTAATAGAATAAGCCTTGTTAAAGCTGTTATGACAGCTGAGTTCATTTACTCTTTCATGGTTTATAAGTGGACCATTGACCTTATTAAGAAGCCGAACACTATGATCAGGAAGTTTGTGTGGAGTGGAAGTATTTTGGAGAAAAAGATGGTAACTGCACCTTGGAAGCTTTTCTGTAAATCTGTAAAGGATGGATGAATGGGAATAAAAACCTCAGGGGTTTCAATGAGGCTTTATAGTCTCAATTTATGTGGAAGCTTATCACTGAAAATTTTGATATTATTCACTTTTTGAAATGTATATTTATTAAAAGACTTCAAGCTAAGAACTTCCTTTATTTAAACTCATCTATCTAGCCTTCTATGAAAGATGTTTATGGTAATATTAGGCTTCACTCAAGATGGATTGTTTTGGCTAATTCATATCTTAAATTCTGGGTGGACAACTAGACAGGTTCTCCCCTTGTAAGAATTGATTTGAGTAATGGTATGAGCTTTGATCCTCAAATCTCTATTAAAGATTAGCATGCTGTCATTGCTGATCTACCTTCTTCCCTAAGGTATTTTATAAACAATTATCACTTTCACCCCCATGTTAATACTTAGGTTTGAGAACCTGTGAGGTGTGGCCTCCTCTCTAGTTTACAATACTACTTTTTCAATAATGGTAGTACCATGAATTGGTTTTACTGGATTAACCACTTTCACAAGGCCTGGATCAGGCCTTATCAATC
This sequence comes from Viscum album, assembly GCA_963277665.1. Lineage (NCBI taxonomy): Eukaryota > Viridiplantae > Streptophyta > Magnoliopsida > Santalales > Viscaceae > Viscum > Viscum album. The sequence goes on from OY728138.1 coordinate 39,973,601, forward strand.
TTGGATCATTTGGTAGAGTGATTTTGATAGAGTTTCCATGGACACTTGTCTGCAGCATTTTGGAATGGCTCTCTACTCTATTTGTGTGATATGTCACTCCAGCTGGGAAGATATTAATCATATTTTTCTTGATTGTGATTTTCATAATGCTCTTCGGACTGCACTCTTTGACCTCTTTGAGCTCCCTAAGGTTTAGTCCATAGGTATCAGTGATCATCTTGCTCACTGCCCTGAAGTTGTTTCTTCCAAGCAATTAAAGCATCTATTTATCACATATTGTGTAGAGTGTTAGGAATATGGGTTGATTTGTTGTGGGGGCGTGGGGTTGTCTGTACAACTGCCAAGGGGCAGTGATGTATTTTCTATTTTCTAGTGGTTGTTAGTTGTTAAAGGGGGTTGTTGGTTGTTAGGGTGGTTGTTAGTTGTTAGAGGGGTTGTTAGTTGTTAGTAAGTTGCTAGCTGACTGGGTAGTTGGGTTATAAATATGAGGGGATGGGTGTAAGAGGGGGATATGATTCATTTGCTGGGAAACAGCTTGGAAGCTGCTGGAAGCTGGACCTTGGGAGGTCAGGCCTGAGCTACGGAGGGAGGTCTTCTCCGACAGCTCCTCTTCCTTTTTCTTTTCTCCCACTCTTTCTATTTCTCCTGCTGTATTTCTTCTGTATTTTTTTGTTCCTTCTACTGTAATAAGAGAACCTATTGTACTATTGTTCAATTCTTTCTACCTTATTTCCTGCTGTGCAGCCATTGTTAGGCAAGAGTCCTAAAATAGAGCTTGTACACTTATTCTGAAAATTCAGAAATGATTTTGTTTATAATGGGAAGAGGCCTTCCATTTCTGCAGCCATATCACTTATGATTTGAAATATCAGGGAGATTGATGCTGTGCAAAATGGTCATACTGATAATACTCACTATGATCTTTCTGTTCTAAAAAAACTTGGCATTGCAAGTAAATTCAAGGCTTACAAAGGCACAATGGGTATCGTCTGGCAGTCTCCACCACTTGGATAATTGAATATTAACTCTGAGGTGCATCTAAAGGAAACCCCAGTGCTGCAGGATGCAGTTTTGTGTTTAGAACTCATTCCGGCAATATCATTGGCTGATTCATTGCTCCGTATGAATCTGATTATGCTTTGGAGGCTGAGATGCTTGGTGTCATCCATGCAGTTTGTGTTGCATAGCTTAAGGGATGGCGAAAATTATGGATTGAAAGTGACTCTAATGTTATTGTTCTAGTACTTTAGAGTTGTCGGATTCATTTATCTTGGAAGCTCACCTCTCCATGGATGGCTTGCTTGAATTACCCATCTTCCATCAACACGGTGGCGACACATGTTTATCATGAAGGTGATTTTCTTGCCAACCTTATGCCAAACAAAGCCATCCTAACTATCCTCTAATAGGCCAGTACATGGACTGCAGTAGCAAAAGGTTGAAGAAAACCCCTCTGCATGAACTGCATTAACACTGAGGTGACTGAGACCACTGCTACAAAACAGATAAACTCTTTAGTGTGTAAAGAGTCTGAAACAGAGTCACAAACATCAGTGGAATAGTTTTACGAGTCTGATCCCAAAATCCAAAAATGGACAGCCTGTAACCAGTACTGATCATCCTTCAAATGGCAGGGCAACAACCAGCACCATCAGAGTCATCTGGAAGTCAACCTGCAAACAGCCAACCTGTAGCACAAACTGTCGCATTACCCAAACCTTCCAGGCTTGACACACAAATTCCATAAGAACAGAACAACACACAAAACACAAGAGAGTAGGCCAAAACCCTTCAATAAAGCTAATGATTCTATAATAACCGAGTCTAAGATTGGAGGCTCATGTTGTGATAGTCCCCCCGACCTCCCCGGCCACAAGGACGTTGCCCCCTCCTCCAACTTTTGGCAGGTTTCTACGAATTTGCAATGTCATATGAACCCCCCTCCATAGAGACATCAGCAGTGTTTGAAAACACGAGCACCATATTTGAATTTGCAGCATGTTTCATTCCAACGTTGATATATTTTTCAGAATCTAAAGACATTTCATGGTCAGCAGAGGCATCCAGAGAATCAAGTGCGTCAAAGGAGTTAGAGAAGGAAACCATACTTTTCACCTTACCATCAAGTAGGTTGGATTGACGATGAGTGTGAATTCATAGAATCCATCCACTTCACCTTGGATGCCTGACTTAGAAGTTTGAGAGTTTGTAGATCTCTGTCCTTAAGTAGCAGAATCCCCCCTGGCCTGCTGATCACTAGGAGATGCAGGCAAGACGAAAGGAGCGAAGACCTCTTTCTATCTAAAAAAGCAGCACGAAGAGAGATCTTTCCACCAGGAGGAACATCATTAGCTCTGGCACCAGCCAATTCATTGGAAGCAACCAGCCTATTCCTTGAAGGAGGACCAGAACAACCAGGACCATCCTTAAGAGAGGATTCCCTGAGCTTAATTGAAACAGGTTCAGTTACCGCTGCCCTAGCACATGACATGATCCATACCAACTCCTGCAGGGAAACAATAGGGTTGGTAGCAGGCAGAAAAAGATTAGGATGAAAAATTCCAGCCTCATCCACATACACCTTACCTTGTTCCAAATCAGGAGCGCTGACCTGATCAGAAGCCTTGGAGGGTGAACCTATCTTGGACATTGGGATAACATCATCAATTTCAGTTTTCCGTTTCCAGACTTCGGCAAAGACCAACTTATACTCCAGCCATAATTCATCATCCACTTCTGCTTTTACAACAAGCTTACTATCGGTCTGACCCTCCTCCATTCCTTTATCTATTTGATCCCCGTATTCCTTTAGATAGGGAATCCCTGAAAGTAAACCCCGTTTGAATCATCTACCCCTCATCCGATTGTGGTTGAAAACTATAGGCTGACCCAGCCTACTCTCGAGCCAAAGAAGCTAGAGCAAGAGCTCCTAAAGAGCTCTCACATATCTCTACCTTTTGGAGACCTTCAGCATTATAAGTTGCTTCTTGAATCCACAAACATCTTGAGGAGTTCCAGCATTAGCCCCAGAAATGTTCAGATCGATAAAAGTGGCAGGAAAAGTGCCTTGTGCCTTGAAAGTACTGTCATCTAAAAGCTTGCGCTCCCATTTCAGCACTAGTAAAAGGCAATGAGAGATCCACTAAAATATCAACAGCCCCAACAGGAGCAGTTATCTTGTTTTTACCTTTCTCTTTCTCAGTAATGATCTTCTTCCTACACGCTGCAATAGAATGACCCTTCAAATTATAAAATTCTCAAGATTTGTCTCTGTGACAGTCATCAGCCTTGTGCCCGATAAGCTTACAGTCAGAACAGAACAATGGAATTCTCTCAAACCTAATTCTGAGAGAAACTTTATCATCAAATTTAGAAAGAATAACCTGGTCAATAAGGTTCCACACAGACCAACCTCGACCAAAATGCGGGCAAAATTCCCGTACCTAGGTATCTCAGTTTCCTTATCTAACGTAATTAGAATCTAAATTAAAGGCTCAACATCCTATAAAAACTTGGGATTCCAGTAGATCCAATTTAAAGCAAACACCCTAATCCAAATTTGGGCACGGGTGCTCCTGAAATCAAAAGGATTAAAATGAGATTCCCACTCATGAATATGAAAGGTGCTTGGTTTAAGAGACAGTGAGCCAAAACCCTAGCCCCTCGCTTCAAGCCATCAGAAGGAAAAACAATTTGGAATAAATTTCTACCAAAAGAAGTCATCTTCAAATCATCAACACCCCAAGCATTACTCAAAACTCTTGAGAAGCTCACCCAAATTCAGACCATCAGAGCCTTTCGGCAAAACAAGCCTTGCCACGTTTGAGTGCTTACACAACTCAAGCCTCTCTGCAATAGCTCCCTGATCAGCTTAGACAAGAGTGATATTGCCCTTCTTAAAAATTCTTCCACTTGTAAAATCTTTGATACCATTTAAAGCGCGTCCCTCAATAGATTTGTTGAAGTTGTTGTCCCCCTGATTTCCTCTCACATCTTTCACTACATGCTTTTTCGGATTGCATTCAACGAAGAGTTCCTAATGCCCGCATAACGATTTGTCCACCTTAGAAACTCAATTTCGAACCAAAAATTGTGATAAACTTGTCGAGATAACCGATATAAGCATAATAAATAAATCAGCATGCAAGATTTTTTAATGTGGAAAAACCTTTCTTGCAGAGGATTAAAAAACTACGGATCAATTTCCAAAAATATCCACTATAAATCAGAGAATACAAAGTATCTAAGTAATGCCCAAACTTGAATCACAAGTGAAAGAGCGTAGAAAACCTGTGTGAAAACCACACCCCGATACGTCTCTGTCTTCTCTCTGACTGTTCATCCCGCCAACGCCATATATCGGAAGATCAATCTATGACAAAACGCTACTCTTCTGTCGACGAAACGTCACTACCTCAGAGATCTTCACCCGAACATGCGTCAGCCTCGCACCAGCTTGTAACACCCGAATGATCTTGTCATCATGATGTACCGCCGATCATGAATTGAGACACGTCATCTGATTACCGTTATCAAAAAGACTTTTGATACGTGGCCCTGATCATCAATTGTGTCACTGCTACTCCATACTTGTTAAACGCTGACATGCCGCACATGCTACCGCGGATGCGATAGCCCCCTTTTTGCTCCCGGTGGACGACATTTGGAACATCTTTCCAAGAACCTACGTACAAGATAATTGTATCACCGTCGTTGTGCCACACGGGCCACCGCAAACACGACAACCCCTTCCCGGGTCTCCCTTGCCGGCTATATCTTATTGGCACACCCCTTCCGAAACATGCTATCACATCCTCTTATATATAGATACCAAATCCATAATCATCAATAAATGTGGTCAGCATCCCTTATTTGATCCATCCATTAATGTTGGGAGAAAATCCTCAATTAATGTTGATGTAAATCTCTCCATTAATATAATTTCTTCTCTAATCAATAAATGTGATGAATCCCAACAATCTCCCCCTTCATCACATTAATGAATGAAACCATCCAACAAACCCAATTGAAAGAAAATAGGTCGGTATCACACCAACCATCATCATTCGCAGAAAATATAACGACATCTTTTTGCACTTCTGACCAAAAAAAATATCAACTCTCCCTGCAAAAAAGAAAATCAAACGCCGAAATCTTTGTCACATCTGCATTTGTACCGTCTCGCTGAACAAGACAAGAACCAGAAATATCTGGCTCCCCCATAATCGTGATTGCCACATAATCTGGAGCACCTGTAGGAAAAACTTGCTCCCCCTGCTCAATATCCCTTGAGCCGACATGTGTGTCACCTCTCTCAGCCTTTAATTTCCAAACCTTATTCTACTCTGCGCACGCATCAACGATCCTTTCAGAATCTTTCATAATTCTCACGTTAAACTGCAAGCACGAACCAACCTATTCTGATACCACTTGTTGGGAAGAATCCTGATTCCGAGCCGAAAATTGCTTGCCAAAAATATCATGAGAAACCCGTCGAAATATGGAAGCGATATAAGCAGAATAAATAAACCAGCACGCGAGATTTTTTAACGTGGAAAAATCCTCCTTGTAGAGGATTAAAAAACCACAGAGCAATTTCCAAAAATATCCACTATGAATCAGAGAATACAAAGTATCCAAGTAATGCCCGAACTTGAATCACAAATGAGAGCATAGAAAACCTGTGTGAAAACCACAACCTAATACGCCTCTGCCTTCTCTCTGACTGTTCATCCTACCAACATCATGTATTGGAAGATCAATCTGTAACAAAATGTCACCCTTCTATCGACGAAACGTCACTACCTTAGAGATCTTCACCTGAACATGCGTCAGCCTTGCACCAGCTTACGACACCCGAATGATCTCGCCATCATGATGTACCGCCGATCATGAACTGGGACACACCACCTGATCACCGCTATCAGGAAGACTTTCGATGCGTGGCCCTGATCATCAATTGTGTCGCCGCTGCTCTGCACCTGTTAAACACCAATGTGCCGCACATGCTACCGCCGATGCGATATCCCCCTTCTTGCTCCCAATGTATGACATCTTGAACATCTTTCCAAGAACCTCTCCACACGTACAAGATAATTGTGTCGTCGTCGTCGTGCCACATGGGTCACCGCTAACACGACAACCCCTTCCCGGGTCTCCCTTGCCGGCTACATTTTGCTGGCACACCCCTTCCAAAACATGCTACTGCATCCTCTTATATATAGGCACCAAGTCCATAATCACCAATAAATATGTCAACATCCCTAATTTGATCCATTAATATTGACAATTAAATATCCATTAATGTTGGGAGAAAATCCTCAATTAATGTTGATATAAATCTCTCCATTAATATAATTTTCTCTCTCGTCAATAAATGTGATGAATCCCAACAAGGGTTACCTGTAGAATCAGCAACACGGTCCCCAACACAGTCATCAACACGATCTCCCCAAACTTCTTTACCGTGCTTGATTCTATTAGCACCCTGACTTTGACGTTTTCTATGCAGAATGTATTAAGAAGAGTCGGGGTATAGCCTTCAATGCGGAGTTAGTTGAGGGGCTAGTAATACACCCTCTCTAAAAGGGGATATTTTCAAACAAGGGCTCGTACTAGCTCTTCCAGAGGGATGCCACATACTGGAACGGGGGAAGAGGCCATTTGAAGAAGGTGACACTTTCGTACAACATGACAGTGCAGATGTCAAGGAACTGCACACCTGGAGGAGCCACCAGCCTTAGGGCATGAGGAAATTGATAAAACGGTTAATTTAGGCAAGGCCGCTGAAGCTGGATCACAACCCTCTAACTCAAAATTTGTAATCAATAATGAACTGGAGGCAGTAGAGGCTGATACCATCAAGAGTTTGGATGATCGAGGTGGCCCATGAGATACTTCTAAAAGATAACGAGGACGCCACCCTTAGGTCATGGCAATGAAAAGAATGTGAGTAAAATATGCTAAAGAAGATAAGATTTTCCCTTATGCTTTCTCATGTGTTAATGCAGTGGATTGTGGACATTCCCTCTTTGATGATTGTGCTTGTCACTTTTTTGTTTGTGGGTTTTGGTGGCGTGTGTGTTAGGCCCTTTAAATCACAACTCATTGTATTGTGTCTTTGCTTTTATCTTTTTTAATAAAATTTTTAGGTCCATGGGTTTTAAACACGTGATTCACACCGTCTTTGAATAATGATAATTAATTATTTTTTATTTTTTATTATATTGTTAATTATTATTATAAATAATTATATTAGTTATATTATTAGTTATTATTGAAGCTAAATAATTAAATAAGTACTACTCATTGTATCATTAATTACTAATTATATTGTTAATTGTTTATTAAGGTCTCGGAGGTTACATGTAATGAAAACAACACACACACACTCATAGGCTAGCAAGGACATGCCACACCTCTTCTAAGGGATGACTCACTCCACAACTAGTCTATTACGATTTTATTATGTGAAGGCCCAATATTTGATAGCTCGAGGGGCCTGTCATCCTGGCCTAAAGGTCCCATGCCTACGTTTGTGACTATGCACTAAGCCCCCCCCCCATGTTGTACCCCCTACATTCACTCGGGACAACGCCCTTGCCTACGTCCATCTACCATAAATGGCCCAATAAAGCCTCATAATCGTATTTATTCGCATCCAATTGAGGATTTGTTTTGGATGGTGTTGTATTTTTTGTCAACAATTTTCCAAGTGATGGATTTTTTGTTGGCACCAAAAGAGGAGTTGGTGTTTTGAAAGTTGTGAGAAGCCCAAATAGTGTTCTGGAAGTTAGTCGGAAGTTGTGAAGTGTTGAAAGAGGAGTTGGGGTTCCAGAACTTATCTGAAAGTGGATGTGAAGAAGGTCTAGGGTCAACCGTGCTGTGGCCCAAGAGAACCACGACCACATCAGTTGAAAAATGGTGAGAGGTTTTTCACCACGTTATGGAGAAGGGAATTTTGAGTATGATAATCCCTGTGCAAAATGGGAAAGCCCAACTTGGGCATTGTGGTAGCTATGGTCAAGGTTGAAGGCTTTAACAAAGTATTGTCAAAATAGAAAGTTGATGGTGACCACACCGTGGAGGTGACCAGGGTGTATTTTTGAAACACCCATAAGAAACGGTGTAAAACCCCCGATATTTTAAAAGAACACTATATTTGATAGAGTATACAACACGTAAGACTGAGATTAAACGAACCGTGATATACTATTAAAATATTATTATTTAAATGTGATTGCTATAACCTAAATCTTATATTAGCGAGTTTGAATAGGATTTAATTCTTTATGAAATTTATATAAAGGTCCCAATAAATATAAATTTATTGATAAATGCTTAATAAATAAGCACACAATTTACAATAAAGACATTTTATTCTATAAGTTTTCTTCAAAAATGATTTTTATTGATTTTTATGAGTGAATATTATAATTAGTTACTAAAACTTCTAGAAATGGTATTTTATAAAAAAAATGATATCATTTTTCAAATCAGCACATCAAAATTATCTTATGGTGAAAATTTAGGATTTTTCTAAAAAGAATCATTTTTAATGAATAGTGAAAAATACCGCTTTTTGTAGAATTGTCATTTCTTTTCAACAAATTAAGTAATTTAAAAGACTCATTATGCTTTGAATTTGATTTAAAAGTAATATAAGTATTCTTTAGTAATATTAAATCTAATTAATTTCATTTAAATTAGAAATTTTCATGATTTTGGTATACGTTTATTTTTATGCTTAAAAACACAGTTTTCTGCAAATTGTTTTTAAGTGCATAAAGTTTATCCATTTTAATTAATTAAAATAATACCTATGAAGAAAAGATTTAAATTAAATTAAGATATTATAAATCTATTTATATTAATGAAAATTCTTATAATGATGATTTCTAGTCATATAATTAATATAAGATCATCTATTGCTTGAAAAATACATTTTTTGAAAAACTGTTTTCGACACGTTTTGCAGGTTTAATTTTAAATTGAATTCTTCCAGTTCTATGGATTGAATTTAATAAAATATATTACATATTTTTAAACATCATAATTAATATTATATAATAAGGTAAACTTAATTTTGTGTCCTAATGAATAGTAAAAACAATAAACAAACTAGTTATTGGGGTGAAAAACTAAAATGGTAAGCGTGAGTAACCTTAAGGTAGATGGAATAACATGTTTAAAACATGTTTCTTTTTTAATGTTGGAGGGTTTTATTGACCACATCACCCCTAGAATCCATTATTTATTATTTTTTGAAGCACTTGTCCTGAGAGTGACTTCCCATTATTGAATAGGTTTGAGTATTTACAAAAATATCACTTCTCCTCTCTTATAAAAGGGAACATCATATCCTATCCTTTACACACTTCAAAATACTTTTGGTTTGGAAAAGACCTACCCAAATCCCTTAATTCTCTTCCCATGTCCTAGATTACTTGTTTTGATCATAAAACTAATCTAGGGAGAATTTAGGTATAATCCTAAAGAGGTGGTCCGAAGAATAGGTATCATTCTTAACTGAGCGTTTTTGTTTTGTTTATTCTTCCACTTCCTTAAAATATTATTAAAGCATGGTGATATAATAACATCAGTATCTACCATATACTGAGATGTTATTATGTTAATGGAAGAACCTACATCCATCTCTTCTTCCATCAAATGGGAAACGAAACAATCGTTTGTGTGTACTTCGGACTACCGACTCACGAACCAATGTAATTTATTTTCCATCATCACCTCTCACAACTGTTCATGATGATGGATTTAATTTTTATATATGGTATTAATGACATATTAATCATTCTATAAAATTAATATATCATATTGTTGGTCGGAGTGGACACTCAAGAGGGGGTGAATTGAGTTCCAATTAAAATTTCTGTTAAAACATTTCTCCTAAAATCCTCCAATTAAAAACTAAATTAAACTGTAGTGAATTTGTAAAACTGTAAGGGTTCGATTAGGTTCTCAAAAGATTGATTAGATCTCAGTTAATTTAATCAGAAGATTAAATTAGCTTTTGAAACTAACCTACTGATTTACAATAGTTACAAACACTTGCTAGATTAACTATCAAAGTAACTTTAGAACAAATTGTATTTCAAAGTAATTAGCAGCGGAAAATAAAGTATGTAATATACTTTAGACTTAATCTAAGATGTACAACAGATATAACCAAGAGGTTCAGTCTCAAGCCGAGACTTATTCCTCTCAAACAATTTATATAAATTTGATCCACACCCTGGATCGGGGTAAACAACAGTACACTGACTGTCCAGGTACTAAGACCTCTACCACAGTTCTACGTGGGAAAACAAAACAACAACACACTGGCTGTCCATGTCTTAATTGACCTCTACCACTATCCACAGTGGGATACAAAAGAGTTATGAAAGGTTTGTGCGAAGATTTAGAGATCCTCCAATTTAGCACATGAGACAGTGTGTGTATAAAATATACAGAGTATGCACACTGCTCGAAATGTAAATAAAAGAATCACTAAGAGAGTAGATATGAGTTTAGAATGCTCTAGTGATTTGAATTGCAGCTCTGGACTCCTTTTGATTTGACATAAATGCTTCTGAGTCCTCTAGTTTTTGTTTGGAAAACAGAGTGTCGTTTGCTTCCTTGGGTTTCAGGTTCATCTTGATCAGCTTGAGTGTATGAGCAGCTCGTTGTAGTTCTTCACTCCTTGACTGGAGTTCAGTTTTTTGTGTTCTCTTCTTGTATGGATCGCTTCGTGTATGTCTAGTGTTCTTCGAGTATGGATGTAGTCTTTCTGTATGCACCACTTTACAGCCTTCTTTTTCCCTTTTTGTGCACCCTTCACGCAACTTCTTATTATTGTTGTTTTGCTTGGTCTTTGTCCTTCATTTTATAACTTTCAGCATAGACAATGGGAATGATTACCTTTTTACAGGTACGAGGTACTGTTCCCTGACATGCCAACAACTATCATTAAATAACATTAATTGCATTAGAATCATCAAATATGACCATTGCTTAATAAATAAATAATGTTGAAAAGTAGAGTTTAGGAATCAATGACTGGAAGTCTTTCATCAGTAGCTTTCTGTCGATAGATATGTAACAGTGGACTTTGTATAGCTGTGATCTCCTATCGGTAGCTCTTTGTCCTTGTATTGGTAGCTCCTTGTATCAGTAGCTGTTACTCTGTGTATTAGTAGCTCTATGTACCGGTGACTCCTTCTATCAGTTGCTCTTGGTCTATTGGTAGCTCGCTTGTATCGGTGGATCATTTGTATCGGTAGCTTGTGCATATCAGTAGCTTCGTTCTGTACCAGTGATTAAGTGTATACCAATAGACTTATGCATACCAGCAGACTTGTTCTATCGGTAGCTCAGCTTCTATCAGTAGTTGTCTGTATTGGTGGACTTGATCTATCAGTTACATGTGCTTACCGGTAGACTTATACATACCGGTAGCTCTGAGTATCAGTGACCTTTTCTTATCAGTGACTATGTCTATCGGTAGACTAAGTACCGGTAGATCTGTATCAGTAGCTATAATCATATCAGTGGCTTAACACTTATCTGCTTTATGAAAAACATATCCGATTGAGTTAGAATTATTTCAAAATTCATATAAACATAGATAAACACGGATTAACATATTTCAAAGATTATTTTAATATTATTATCAACTTGAAAATAGAATGTCATAGATTGAAAGAAGTAATATATAGATAAACATTAATTGGGATTATCAAAGTATGTGAAATCATAATTGGGATTATCAAAACAGGTGAGGTCAACAATCTCGCCCTTTTTGATAATCACAACTTGTGATATTATACGCCCAAAATAATTAGTAATGTATCCGAAGATATTGAATTTGATCGAATTGTATCAGAGAAAACAATGTATTATAAAACATATATAGCAAAGATAAAATATAAAACAAATGTACCAGAGTAAAATGAAGTAAGCTCATAAAAGATAGTATTACTCCCCCTTGGTCATAAAAGATATTATTTCTCCCTTAGATAGTATTTCTCCCCCTTTGTGATTAGCAAAAAGTGGGACAAAAATGAAATATAGGAGAAGAGAAGTAACAAAGAGTAAAAGAAAGTAAGATCATATATATTCTTTGGAGAAAACAGATACAAAGAAATACATAAATGAAACAAAAATAAATACAGGTGATTCCTATAAAAAATCCTAGCCATTGATCAATCCACATCCTCAACATGAGATTTCCCCTAGGGATCAGAAGAGGATTCAGGTGTGCTGGATGTAGGTGGAGGCTTAGGAACAACAGAAATGATCAGAGGAGGCTGAGCTACTGAAACTATTCCTGGACTGTACTGTGTAGCTCTCTGAGTGATCATAGGAGTAAGGCTGTGGATGGATTGGGCTGGAGTCATCTGAACAGGAGAAGTATCAGAGGCAAATGCAGGTAAAGCTGGAGGTATAATAACTGGTCTAGCATCGACATGCAAGAATGACAATAGAAGATTTCTGAAGTCCATTATAATTCCTCCTCTTTCCATAACAGAAATGAAATCGTCCTTTTTCTCCATGAATTTGTCTAGTGCAGGTGTCAATTATCTGAGCTTGCTGACTTGTTCTCTGAAGGCTTGATTGATTGGTAGGAGCTTCATGTTTTCTAACATAAGCTTGAAATGATTGTTGAGCTGATGTTTGGTATAAACCCTTTGAAAACAGTAATCTACCTTGTCTTTCACCTCTTTCTGAGAAGCAGAAGCTTCTCTCATATAGTCTTGAACAATCTTCATGACATCTCTAGTGGTATCTCTAGTGGTATCTCTAGTAGAAGTTACCACTTTGGTCAGCTCATATGAGTCCACAGAGCCACTGGTTGATGCTGAACCAAGCTCCTTTTTCATCAAAGCTCTAATATGACCCAAATCCACTGAAGGTCTGGAGGCAAGAGAACCAATAGAGAAGGTTACTGTTTCCTTGAAGTTTTTGGTCAACTCACTGATAAGATTTTTCACTTGAGAATCCTGGGTGCTAACATGCTTTGTTATGGAATGCTTAAACTCCTCAAAAACTGAGACCATTTGGCTCACTACACTCTTCACATAAGCCAAATCCTTGTCTACTTGAGATTTTGAACTCATATAGGATTCCAGAGAGATAATTGATTGCTTTAGAACTTCAACATCCTTTTACAAGCTAGACATCTGATTCTAGCAGGCTGTGACTTCATCTACTATCTCTGCCACAAAGTTTGACACATTACAACCAAGAGAGAGTTCAAAAGACTTTTCCAAATTTCTCAACTCTTCAGCAAAGTGATTCTTTAACTCAGCAATAGAAGCACTCAAAGACTCTTTCAACTCATCCTTTAAGGATTCTAAGTCATCCCTGGTGATCATATCAGCAGGTACAACCACAACAGGTTCTCTTTCAGACACTATACTGGCCACAAAGTCATTCATAATCGATTGAATAGATGACACCAGTGAAGCTTCCATTTTCCTTATTTCTTCCACAAAACTAATTTTGAGATCAGACTTGAGCTTATCCAGATCATGTGTTCTGACCACATCTTCAGGTAATATCTCAGAATGAATATCATAATTGATTTTTGGTCTCCAAAGGGATGTCTCGTTATCAGAATCTGGATAATCTAATCCACAAACTACAAACCCTGGGTCCTCTGCCCAGTCTTCAAACTCAATAGCCACTGAAACACTACCAAACCTGGTTGGATGGTCCCCATCAACTGGTGCATTCTCTTATATGGCAACAACACTCTCATCAGTTCAGTCTTCCTCATCAGAATCTTGCACAACCATCTCTATTTTTGCAACAACAGGAGGTTCCTCAGGAATAGGTAAAGGTCTATCAACTTCATCAAATTCCTCAGCAGGCATTAGGGAATGTCCAATCAATGGACTAAGGCTCAAGATGAAAGAAACAAATGCTTCACTTGCATGAACTTCTTCTTCATTTTCTCGAGCAGCCTCTTCCTGATCTACTTTCTGTTGGTCTTCCTCATCCATAGGTGCCTCTTTATTTCTTATACCCAAAATAGTTTCTGTACTAGGTGGGTTCAAAGAAGCACTCTCCTTTTCTTATGATACAATTTCAGGAGTTAGGCTAGGAGGCAAGTCTGGATCTCCTCCATTTTCTATAGAGTAATCTTCCTCTTCTGAATCATCATTGTACTGTGGCTCTTCTTCATCAGGTCCCAGACCTAGATCCCTCACATCCTTAGGCCTTGAAGGATGATTCACAGGATTGAACTTATCATACAACTTTTTGTCATCAGTAACCCACTCTCATTTCCATGGGTTCTAGTTTATCTTCATGTATTTACATATAGTGCTTGTGATACAGAATTTGTTCTTTAACACCACTGTCTCATCCTGAGACTCAACTACTCCTTTCACTTTGATCATCACTGAGATCAACTTGGCAAAGAATAAGGCATTGGTTTTTGATTTTGTCCTAATCATATCCTCTATTTGAGTAATTAGCAGCCTGCACAGATTTACTTTCACACCATGTCTCAAGAGATATAGCATATAGATATATTGATATCTCAAATTTGCAAAGTCCCCTCTCCTTGGAATTAAAACATGCTGAACAAACTTGAACAAAAATCTGTTCTCTCCATCCATTTTAGCAGCCACCACCTGTCTTTGCTTGCCACTACCGGTGAGCTCCTCTAAGGCAGTCTCATAATCAAATATTTCACTTGTAGGTGGTACTAATTTCGAGAAATATCCAGAAACACCTTCGTGTGGAACCTTCTGTCATTCAGTCCACTCAATAGAAGAAAAAGCTATCTTCTTTCCATTTACCCATGAAACCATTCTGTTTTCTTCATCGGATTTCTCAAAACTTACGAACTCATATAACTATTTTACCAACTTCAGATAGTGGGGGCCATTGTTGTTCTAAAATAATTCTACCCACTTCTGATCTTCCAGCACCTCTAGAACTAACGATTTACTAGACAACATCCATTCCACGCATAGCTCTTTTTCGATCACAATAAATCTATTTTGTAAATGCGGGTTCACTGGTTGCCTCCCTGACCTTGTTCTACTAACATTGATACTTGCTTCTGGCTCTGACTTCTGCTTCTTCACATTAGGCTCATCAATGTCATCTTTGACAGTAGGCATTTTGGTTTTTGTCATTTCTGGTTCGAGGAACTTAGGGTTTTCACGAGATTAGGTAGCTAAGGCTTGTGGGCAAAGGGTTTGAGGTGGATCAAGAAGTAATTATGACTTAGTTTTATAATTTAGGAATCATAAAATAAATAATTAAAATATAATAAGTATAAATGATACAAAGTCTGATGGTAGACAGAAGTTTAAAATAGCGCATACTTAACGGTAGGGTATACTAGTGAGAATTCCTAACGGTGAGATCCACTAATCAGTGAGGTATATCAGTGAGGTCCATACCAGTGAGGTATATCAGTGAGGTTTCTAACTAACAGAGTCTATCATTCCTAATTCATGTCTAATGTAACTTAACCTATCCGAACTTAAAGGTTTGGTGAAAATGTCAGCTAATTGATGTTCAGTACCTATAAACTCAAGAGTAATATCACCTTTTTGGTAATGGTCTCTCAAGAAATGGTGCCTTACATCAATGTGTTTGGTCCTAGAGCGAGACACATGATTCTTAGAGATATTAATTGCACTGGTGTTATCACAGTTTATTGAAACATGTCTAAAGTCATATCCATAGTCCAAAAGAGTGTGTTTCATCCACAAAATTTGTGCACAACAACTACCAGCAGCTATATACTCTACTTCAGCAGTAGACAATGCAACAAAATTCTTCTTTTTACTAGACCATGATTGTAACGTCCCAGTTCCGGAAGCCACCCAAAGGCGCCCCGTACCCGGTTGGTCATATGGCCTCAAGCGCATTTCCCCAAATGCCAGAGGCTGCCGACTAACAGTGAGGGCCTTGGGTGTGATAGTAGGGAAACTATGTCCTCATTGGCATAATACACAATGGAAATAAATAAACATGCAATAGCGGAAGCAATGAATAACCAACAATAACAAACAATAGAAGACTAAATCAACAAACTGGAGCACATATGGATATATGGAATGATGCAAGATACAACTCTAGGAAAACATCCAAACAAGTCACAATGCTGAAAACACCACAGTACCAAAACAAGTACAAAAGAAAAGTAAACAGCTCCTTAGCATCGCAAGCCAAAGCTTGGTCCCTTGCTCTCCTGCTCCAAGAAATCAAGTTCCAGAAGTCGAAGGGCGCTTGACCTTGTCGATACCTGCAACAACATAGTCTGCTTGGGCCCAAAAGCATGGCCCAAATAGGGTGTGAGATAAAATCCCAGTAGGCAACCACCCGAAGATCTATGCCTAATAGTCAGTGAGTATATGGCAGGTAAAAGTAAAATAAGCAGTAAACAGCAACATCAAGCAGTAGGTAGTAAACAGTAAGTAGTGAAGTGGGATGATACACAACAGTAATCAATCCACAACCAACAATAGCAGTGAGAAAATCAGCTAACACAAATAGGAAACCCTCTGGAAAGTACCTGCAGCCATCCCCTCTGGTCCTAACAAATAAGTACCACAACCCTCTAGGCAATGCACTTAGCCTAACCCCTCTGGCTTGGTCATACAAATTTATGAGACTCTCTGGGGAATCTCACTCGATCAATTCCCCTTATAGTCTAGGGTGGTCAGGGACTCTCTGAGGAAGATCACACGGTCTAACCCTCTCATCCCCAAGGTCTAGAGACTCTCTGAGGAAGTTATCTCAGTCAATTCCTCCCATAGCCTCAAGTATACCACAAACTCTCTGAGGAAGCTCACTCGGTCAATTCCTCCTCTAGCCTGGGAAGGTTCTTAAAAGATTCAAACAAGGTAAGACTCTCTGAGGAATCTCACTCGGTCTACCCTCCTGTAGTCTATAAAATCTGAAGGCACTCTGGGAAGCTTGCTCGGTCTATCCCCCGTGGCCTATAATGTCTAAGACTCACTGAGGAAGCTCACTCAGTCTACCCTCCTGTAGTCTATAATGTCAAAGACTCTATGGGAAGCTCACTCGGTCTATCCCTTATAGTCTATAGCACCAGGTTCTCACATCCCCGTGCCAGTCAGTGCATAATAATTCTATAAGGCCAAAGTACACCTACAGAGATACTTGGCTAACCAAATTACACCTATAGAGCTACTTGGCTAACATTCTACAAGGAAACAAGCATGTAATGAAAAACACTCCATCCTATAGACACAAGGCATGGGAATAGTCATAACGGCCAAAGGAAAACAAGACCCAAAGGTTGTAAACAGAGCAAAGCATGGGAAAAACATCCAAGAACAACAAGTTATCCTCTAACATGATTAAATTACCTCTACACAAGCATACAAGCAAGGTAGGAAAACAACAAGGGTAAAAAGGTAAACACCCAATACCCCGTTCACGGGTATTGGTGGAATTTGCACATAAAACTCAAAGACTTTGAACAGTAAGGCACAAACCACCTACCTCGATCCTAGGAGATTGATATACTTGAACCACGACAACTGATTCTCCCTTGAACGTCGTAGATTTGAGAAAATTCCCAAAATGTTCAAACCAAGATAACTTGAGAAAGAGGAAGAATTGGAAAACAAGGATCAAGCAGAAGGAAGAACTCACCACTGCGATTCCAACGCAATCGACGGTGCTCGAATCAGAGAACGGACAGAGGCTCGAGAATCCGGAGAAGTTTCACGGCCATACAACGTCTCTCGGTCGAATCAGACCTAGAAGAAGAAATTTATGGCGATCGAGCGTGACCCTGGTCCGATTAATGAAAAAAAAGAAAGTACACGGCGTGTACTTTTAGAGTACACGGTGTGTACTAGGTCTTTCCGTACTCCACCAAAATCGGCCTCCATGTCACCCCTACACACCGTGTGTGTGGCCCGAACATGGCCAGCACACGACTTCAAGTGGGAAAAGAGTACACGGTGTGTACTCAGAAAGTACACGGCGTGTACTTCAAAAATTTCCTGAAACTTCATTTTTCTCAAAAACTCCAGGAAAAGGAAAGACATACCTGAAAACGAAGATCCGGGTTCTTACAAACTTCCCCCCTTAAAGAAATTCATCCCCAAATTTCCCTAGTGAGGCATAGAAGAAGAAAACCCGAACAGCTCTGGCCACTATGATCGTACATCAGCCTCCCTCTCCCAGGTCTCGTCCTGTACTCGCCCATGCTGCCAAAGCACCCGTACTAAAGGAACAGACCGCCCACAGAGAACCTTCGTACTAATATCGAAAATCCGGATGGGATGCTTCTCAAACGATGCATCCGCTTTGAGCTCAAACTCCTCGGGCTGAAAGACATGAGACAGGTCTGAAAAGTAACATCGGAGATGAGAGACGTGGAAGATGTCGTGCATGGCCCGGTACCTCTGAGGTAACTGCAACTGATAGGAAACCGGCCCAACTCTCTCTAACACATAAAATGGCCCGACGTACCACGGTGAAAGCTTACCCTGTCTCCGAATCCTCTTGTGTCCCAACCTCGGTGTGACATGCAGGAAAACCTGATCTCTGACCTCGAACTCCAGAGGTCGTCTCCGCTGATCAGCATAAGACTTCTGTCGAGATTGTGCTGTAGCCATCCTTTTCCGAATCAACTCTATCTACTCCGAGGTCTCCTGAACAAGACGAGGTCCCAGCAAAACTTCCTCTCCTGCCTCCATCCAGCATAAGGGTGATCAACATGGCCTACCGTACAAAGCCTCGTAAGGTACCATCTGAATGGTTGCCTGAAAACTGTTATTATAGGCGAACTCCACCAGAGGGATATGCTTCTCCTAAGAACCACCAAAGTCTAGAATGCAAGCTCAGAGCATATCCTCAAGTACCTAGATCATGCGCTCGGACTGGCCATCAGTCTGGGGATGGTATGCTGTACTCAAAAGTACCTGTGTACCCAAAGTCTTCTAAAGTCCCTGCCAGAACCGAGAGGTAAAACGCGCATCCCTATCTGAAACAATGGAGTGTGGAACTCCATGTAGACGTACAATCTCTTGGATGTACAGTTGTCCCAGATCATCAACACTGAAGGTCTCCTTGATCGGAAAGAAGTGTGAAACCTTTGTAAGCCTGTCGATGAAAACCCAAACGACATCACTCCCCCGAGGTGACCTCGGTAACCCGGTCATGAAGTCCATCGTGACATCATTCCACTTCCACTCGGGAATGGGTAACTACTGTAAAAGCCCTGCTGGTCATTGATGCTCTGCTTTCACCTACTGACAAGTAGAACATCTCATGACAAAACCAGAAACATATTTCTTCATACCTGGCCACCAGTACTGAAAGTGTAGGTCATGATACATCTTGGTGATTCCAGGATGAACTGCCCAAACTGAGGAATGAAAATCCCGCATCAGCTCCTTCCGCATGTCTGCTGGAACCCATACGCATCCTTAGAAATGCAAGATCTCATCCTCACCCACTGTACATCCAGGAAGAGGGTCCCCTCCTAACACACTCTCCCGCAAGACTAAGCCTTTTGAGTCTGATAGCTGCCTCATCTGTACACGATCAAGTAGTGTAGAGGTAACGACTACAAAAGATAGGTAAGTCTATCCCTGTCTATCATGCACCTTCAGATGCATCTCAGAGAACAGAGCCATCAGCTGCCACTCACTGCTGGCCTCCTGAACTGCCTGGATCTGGGTTCTCCTACTCAATGCATCTGCCACTGCGTTGCCCTTTCCCAGTGTATAGGCGAACTCAAAGTCGAAAGATTTAAGATACTCGACCCACTTGCGCTATCTCAGATTTAGATCACGTTGAGTGAAGATATACTTGAGACTCTTGTGGTCGGTGAAAATCACAAAGTGCTCTCCCAGAAGGTAGTGTCTCCAACAGCATAAGGCATGAACAATGACTGCCAACTCCAGATCGTGCGTAGGGTAATTCCTCTCGTGTGGCCTCAACTACCGAGACCCATACGCAACGACTCCATCTCCCTGCATAAGCACAACTCCTAGACTGATACCTGAAGCATCACAATAAACAATGTAGCTCTTGCCTGGCTCTAGCAAGACTAGTATCGGTGATGACGTCAACCTCCCCTTCAGCTCCTAAAAGGCTGATTCACAAGAATCTGACCATAAAAACTTCGCCCCCTTCTTGGTCAGACCTGTCAAAGGTGTTTCTAGGCATGAAAAATCCTGAATGAAATGCCTGTAGTATCCATCCAGCCATAGAAAACTCCGTACCTCAATGAAATTATTCAGCTGCTCCCAGGAAACTATAGCTCTCACTTTCTCTGGGTCCACAAATACTCCTGCTTTTGGGATGACGTGACCCAAGAAGTGAATCTGGTCTATCCAAAAGTGTCACTTTGAGAGTTTAGCATATAGCCGATGCTCTCTCAGTGTACTCAGAACGATCTCAAGATGTGTGGTATGGTCGTGTCGAGTGTGAGAGTACACCAAGATATCGTCCATGAAGACCATGACGAAGGAGTCCAAATACGGATGGAACACTCAGTTCATCAGTTCCATGAAAACTGCAGGCATGTTCGTGAGACCGAACAGCATGACTGTATACTCGTATAGACCATACCTGCTCCTGAAGGCTGTAAGAGGTATATCTGATGGTATAATGCGCAACTGATGATAACCGGACCTCAAATCGATCTTCGAGAACACTCGAGCTCCTTGAAGCTGACCGAAAAGGTCATCTATCCTTGGAAAGGGATATCAGTTCTTGACCGTCAACTGGTTTAGCTTCTGATAATCCACATAGAGCCTAAGGGTACCGTCTGCCTTCTTCGCAAACAGGTTAGGTGAACCCCAAGGAGAAGTATTGGGTCAGATGAAACCCTTTGCCTGTAACTCCTCCAACTGCTTCTTGAACACCTATAACTCAGGTGTAGCCATCCTATAAGGAGGAATGGACACCGGTGCCGCTCCCTGCATGAGCTCAATCGAGAAGTCTACCTCACGCTCCGGAGGAAAACCTGAAAATTACTCTGGAAAAACATCCCTGAAACGATCCACCACTGGGGGAAAGTCTAACTGTGAAGTCCCCTGGTCATCCAGATAAAGACTGAAAATCTGGGCTGTAACTTCCCCTAGCCCATGATGCTTTGGTCCAGCTCTACCCGCATGGACATCCCACTCGCCTCTATGAAGGAAAGATCCACCCTCTGGTGGTACGAAGCTCACCCTACGACGATAGCAATCGACGACTGCCTGGAAGGGAGCCAACCAGTCCATATCGAGAATGACGTCATAGCTCGTCATCTCTAGGACATAGAGGTCCCATAAGAAATGACACCCCACAAACTCAAGAGGGCACTCTCTGCACTAACATACGCTAGATGTCCTTGTTCCCAACGGCGTGTCAAGAGTCAACAAGTCGGAAAATGAAAAGATACAGAGCCCAAGGCTCTTCACAACCGCAACAGAAATAAAGCTATGCGAAGCACCAATATCGAAAAGAGCTGAAGATAAAACTGAGGCTACTAAGATCGTACCTCGAACTGTAGAAGGGTTGGGATCCTGCTCCTGATAGGTCTGCTCTATGGTGAAAGACTGGACTGCACCGTGGCCCTACGCCCTTGGTTGACCGCTCTGATCTGATCTACTCTGCTGTCGCTGATGACCTGGTGACTGAACACCACGGTCACGACCTCCACCTCGGTCCAAACGGCTGGAAGAACTCCAGTCCCCAGACTGGTGGGAAACTGGTGAAGCATCTCCAGAACGCGGGGTCATAGAGGAACCCCTACCACCAGCTGAAGGTGAGAAGATGTGACAGAAGCGCTGAAGATGACCCATCTTGCCGCAAGATTGGGACTCCATCGGATCTCTCTTGCACTGAGGCCTAGTATGCCCACTCCTACCGCACTGGTAACATACAACCTGGCTGCCAGAAGACACACCCCGCGAACCCCGATCTCCTCGAGAAGACTCTCTGCGACGCTTCCTACTGTCCGTAGGAGGAACACCAGCTCTGGATGTCGAACTTCCCTGGATCACTGCTCCAGAATCCCTCAGATTGCGCTCAGTAATCAGCGCCTAGTTGACAATGGAGGATATAGAAGTCAACTGGAAGATATTCACCTGGGAATGGATCTCCTGCCTGAGACCGTCCTCGAACTTCCTAGCAAGGAACAACTCATCACCTGCTGGGATCGGCGTGAAACGCTGTAGCTCAGTGAAGCGAGACGAGTACTCCAAAACAGAAAGAGTACCTTGTTGCAGACTCATAAAATCCCGGGCTCGATCGGTCCTCAAGGTCTCCGGATAGAAGTAGTCATAGAAGGTGCGTTGAAACTCATCCCATAAAATACTATGCTGGTGTCCTGACTACGAGATCACCTCCCACCACCTCTTGGCGGTGTCCCGGAGCATATAGGTGGTCAGCTTTACCCTCTTCTCTGGGGGTATCTCCAGATTCTCTAATATAGTTAGGGTGGCCTCAAACCACGACTTTGCAGCCTGGGGTCCTCCATCCCCTGAGAAAGTAGGAGGATGCTACTGCTGAAAAACCCTTGTCAACTCAGCCATCGACGGGGAAGGAGGCGGTGCTCCCTGAAAAGTCTGTAACATCCTCAGGAAATCCTCCCTGAACTGTGCATTGGCGCCTACGATGGGTATAACTGTTGGTGCCAAGGCTGACACAACATGAGGATCAACAGGAGGTCCCTGATCGGCCATATACGGTGTCTGGTCACCATCCGGCAACTGACGCACGACCGGAGGACATCTCGGAGGCATAGCTCTGAAAGATCAAAAGCACACCTTAGATCCGGATAACAAAGATTGAAAACACAGGAGTATAAAACAGGAACAGGGGAAAGAAACTACCAAGTTTTACAAAACACAACTACACGACATGTATAAAACCTACACGATGTGTACTTTTAGCCATTAACATTGGCGTGTACTCCCGCCACTACTGGTCGTGTAACACCCCAAACTACACAGCGTGTTGTTCCCACACATGACATGTACTTGAACTCTAAACCCCTGCCCGAGTCTCCTTACACGGCTAACCCACATGGTCCAAACTAACCCCAGACTACATGGCATGTTCCCTAGGGACACGACATGTACTAGACACGGTCTCGGCGGCCCGTGTTGTTAGTTACACGGTCATCCACACGGCTGCCCTTACATGGCGTGTTCCGAACAAACACGGTATGTATAGGAGAAGATAACACCGACCCGTGTTGTTCGTGACATAGCTGGGTACTTGGGAAAAAACTACACGACGTGTTCTTTACCAACACGACATGTTCTACTCAAGCTTCCCCGACCCGTGTTGTTAGTGACACGACCGGGTACACGACTCTAGACTACACGGCGTGCAACTACTGTACACGATGTATTCCTGAAGTTATTTCACGACACCATGTTTCTGCTCACACAGTCAGTGACACAGCCTAAAAACTCCACGGCGTGTATCTAGAAAGTACATGCCGTGTATTCTGGGTTTTTCTGGGCAGTAGCTTAGAAACTGCACAGAAGCCCAGAAAACACAGAAAACAAGGCAAGGGGGTGCAAAATTCCGACCTGCAAGGGCCCATACTCCCCACGAATCAAAGTTTGGCATCCCCTACAGTCATATATAAGGAAAAACAGGTCAATGATCCATCAATTTCCGATTCAAGAGGGCCATAACACCTCAAGAACCAAAACTTGGCGTTCATTTTAAGCAAAGTACAACACAATCAATTTCTCTATCACAACAGTAGAGATTCTATCAAGCATCTATCACAATAGCATACATAATCTATAAAGAGTCTATCACAACAACATGTAATCACTAATGCACCCTAGATGACATGGAAAGAATGCATGAAATGTTATTTCTAACAAGTGCCTATATGATGCATGAGATGGCATACCCTCATCTCATCGGGTTGCGACAGAAATAGAACCATAATATCAAAACAATAACAGCACAAGACATGTAAATCACTATAGGTGAAATCATATCAACCGTAAAATCTCAAAACTAGAAAACTGAAATAAACGAGGTAGTATGGCTTTTCCCTGTACACGGGTTAGCTACTCCCGGGCACAACTTATTACCAAGTACCGAATCCGTCCTATCCCTGGATAAAGTCTCCAAACAGTAAAGACAGAGAAAATAACTCCACTGATACCACTTTGTAACGTATCGGTTCTGGAAGACACCCAAAGGCGCCCTGTACCCGGTTGGTCACATGGCCTCAAGCGCATTTCCCCAAATTCCAGAGGCTACCGACTAGCAGCAAGGGCCTTGGGTGTAATAGTGGGGAAAATATTCCCTCATTGGAAGAGTACACAATAGAAATAAATAAACATGCAATAACAGAAGCAGTGAATAACCAACAATAACAAACAACAGAAGACTAAATCAAAAAACTGGAGCACATATGTATATATGGAATGATGCAAGATACAACTCTAGGAAAATAGCCAAATAAGTCACAATGCTAAAAACACCACAGTACCAAAACAAGTACAAAAGAAAAGTAAACAGCTCCTCAGCATCACAAGACAAAGCTTGGTCCCTTGCTCTCCTGCTCCAAACAATCAAGTTCCAGAAGTCAAAGGGCAGTTTCCCTTGTCTATACCTGCAACAACATAGTTTTCTTGGGCCCAAAATCATGGCCCAAATAGGGTGTGAGATCAAATCTCAGTAGGCAACCACCCGAAGATCTGTGCCTAACAGTTAGTGAGTATATGACAGGTAAAAGTACAATACGCAGTAAACAGCAACTGCAAGCAGTAGGCAGTAAACAGTAAGTAGTGAAGAAGGATGATACACAATAGTAATCAATCCATAACCAACAACAGCAGTGAGAAAATCAGCTAACAAAAATAGGAAACCCTCTGGAAAGTACCCGTAGCCATCCCCTCTGGTCCTAACCAAGAAGTACCATAACCCTCTGGGCAGTGCACTCACCCTAACCCCTCTGGCTTGGTCATACGAATTTATAAGACTCTCTAGGGAAGCTCACTCGGTCAATTCCCCTTATAATCTAGGGTGGCCAGGGACTCTCTGAGGAAGATCACGTGGTCTAACCCTCTTAGCCCCAAGGTCTAGAGACTCTCTGAGGAAACTATCTCTATCAATTCCTCCTATAGCCTCAGGTATACCACAAACTCTCTGAGGAAGCTCACTCGATCAATTCCTCCTCTAGTCTGGGAAGGTTCTTAAAAGATTCAAACAAGGTAAGACTCTCTGAGGAAGCTCACTCAGTCTACCCTCCTGTAGTCTATAAAATTTGAAGGCACTATAGGAAGCTTGCTCGATCTATCCCCTGTGGCCTATAATGTCTAAGACTCACTGAGGAATCTCACTCGGTCTACCCTCCTGTATTCTATAATGTCAAAGACTCTCTGGGAAGCTCACTCGGTCTATCCCTTATAGTCTATAGCACCAGGTTCTCACAGCCCCATGCCAGTCAGTGCATAATAATGCTATAAGGCCAAAGTACACATACAGAGATACTTGGCTAACCAAAGTACACCTATAGAGCTACTTGGATAACAGTCTACAAGGCAACAAGCATGTAATGAAAAACAATCCATCCTATAGACACAAGGCATGGGAACAGTCATAACAGCCAAAGTCAAACAAGACCCAAAGGTCGTAAACAGAGCAAAGCATGGGAAAAAAATCCAAGCCCAACAAATTATCCTCTAACATGATTAAATTACCTCTACACAAGCATACAATCAAGGCAGGAAAACAACAAGGGAAAAAAGGTAAACACCCAATACCCCGTTCACAGGTATTGGTGGAATTTTCACATAAAACTCAAAGACTTTGAACAGTAAGGCACAAACCACCTACCTCGATCCTAGGAGATCGATATACTTGAACCACGACAACTGATTCTCCCTTGAACGTCGTAGATCTGAGAAAACGCCCAAAATGTTCAAACCTTGATAACTTGAGAAAGAAGAATAATTGGAAAACAAGGCTCAAGCAGAAGGAAGAACTCACCGCTGCGATTCCAACGCAATTGACAGTGCTCGAATCTGAGAACGAACGGAGGCTCAGGAATCCAGAGAAGTTTCGCGGCTGTACGGCGTCTCTCGGTCAAACCAGACCTAGAAGAAGACGTTTATGGTGATCGGGCGCGACCCCGGTCCGATTAATGAAAAAAAGAAAGTACACGACGTGTAATTTTAGAGTAGACAGCGTGTTTAGGTCTTTCCGTACTCCGCCAAAATCAGCCTCCACATCACCCCTACCCACCGTGTGTGTGGCCTGGACACGGCCAACACACAACTTCGAGCGGGAAAAGAGTACACGATGTGTACTCAGAAAGTACACGACGTGTACTTCAAAAATTTCCAGAAACTTCATTTTTCTCAAAAACTCCAAAAAAAGGAAATACATACCTGAAAATGAAGATCCAGGTTCTTACAATGATACTAAGGATTTTCCCAATAAATGACATGTTCCAGATGTTCTTTTTCTATCATACTTGCAACTAGAAAAGTCAGCATCTAAATAACACATTAATTCAAAATATTACCCTTTCAGATAAAACAAACCCAAATTTGCAGTATGTTTAAGATACTTAAAAATTATTTTAACAGCAAGCAACTGCGATTCTTTAGGATTAGCTTTAAATCTTTCACACATACATACACTAAATATAATATCTGGTCGACTAGTAGTAAGGTAAAATAAGCTTCCAATCATACCTCTATAATTGGTTTGATCCACTGGTTTCCCAGTTTCATCAATGTCCAATTTACAAACAGTACTCATAGGTGTATCACTTTCCTTAATACTATCCAAACCAAAACGTTTTAAAAGATCCTTTGTATATTTACTTTGATTCAAAATAATACCATTTTCATTTTGAAAAACTTGAAATCCAAGAGAATATTTGAGTTCTCCCATTAAACTCATTTTAAATTAATTTTGCATATTCTTTGAAAAATCAGTACATAAATAATGTTTAGAATATCCAAAAATAATATCATCAACATAGATTTGTACTATCAAAACATCTTTAGAAATTATTTTAATAAAAAGAGTTGGATCAACAATCCCTTTAGTAAAACCTTTTGAAATAAGAAAATTGATAAGTCTATCATACCAAGCTCATAGAGCTTGTTTAAGACCATATAAAGCTTTAGAAAGTTTAAAAACTCGATTTGGAAAATGAGGGTTTGTAAATCCAGGTGGTTGTTCAACAAAAACATCTTCAATTATAAAACCATTTAGAAAAGCACTTTTGACATCCATTTGATATAACTTGAAATTTAGATGAGCAACATAGGTGAGTAAAATACTAATAGCTTCTAATATAGCTACAGGGGAAAAGGTTTCCTCATAGTTTATACCTTCCTCTTGACTATACCCTTGTGCAACTAACCTAGCTTTTTTTCTAACTATATTTCCATACTCATCAACTTTGTTTCTAAAA
Source organism: Viscum album (assembly GCA_963277665.1). NCBI lineage: Eukaryota > Viridiplantae > Streptophyta > Magnoliopsida > Santalales > Viscaceae > Viscum > Viscum album. The sequence continues at coordinate 40,001,019 of OY728138.1, forward strand.
ACCCATTTAGTGCCTATGTTCAAAGTGTCCTTAGGTTTGTCAACTAATTCCCAGACTTTGTTTCTTTCAAATTGATTTAGTTCTTCTTGCATAGCCATTACCCAAAATTCATCATTGATTGCATCATTGATATTTTTAGGTTCTAACTGTGAAATAAAGGCTTGATGTTCAACCATATTTCTTAAAGAAGATCTAGTCTGTGTCCCTCTATCAAGATTACCAACAACAACATCTAAAGGATGATTCTTTAGAATCCTAGTTGATCTAGTAAAGGTGGAACTAGAAATTTTAGGTTCATCTGTAGGTTCTGGAAAGTTTCCAGAACTGGATGTCTTTACAAACAGGGTCACTACTTTTGTCATTAAGGTCCAGAACAGACAAGTCTTCTTTAAGACTTTCAATGGAAAATTTAGGTTCATGTGGATCAGTTTCATCAAACTTGATGTGGATAGATTCTTCCGCACATTTGGTTCTTTTATTGAAAACTCTATAGGCTTTTCTAGATAAAGAATAACTAAGAAAAATTCCTTCATCACTTTTGGATGTAAACTTGTCAAGATTATCCTTTGTATTGAGAATAAAGACTTTTCAACCAAAAACTATGAAGTAATTAACCTTAGGTTTCCTATTGTTCCACAACTCATAATGGGTCTTCTTGAGAACAGATCTAATCAAGAATCTATTTATAATATAGCAAGATATATTTACAACTTCATCCCAAAAGTAAATTGGCAGGTCATACTCATTAAGCATAGTTCTTGCAATCTCTTGAATGGTTCTCTTTCTTCTTTCTACTACACCATTCTACTGAGGTGTTCTAGGGGCAGAGAAATTATGACTATAACCATTGTGTGAGCAATAAGATTCAAACTCGTGATTTTCAAACTCATGACCATGGTCACTTCTCAGGGTCTTAATCTTAAGTCCACTAAGGTTTTCTACAAACTTGGAGTATTTAATAAACTAAGAACAAGCTTCACTTTTGTGAGCTAATAAGTATACCCAAGTATATCTAGAAAAGCCATCTACTAAGACATATACATAGTGCTTCCCATTTAAACTATAAACTCTAGAAGGTCCAAACAATTCCATGTGAACCAACTCGAGAGGTTGAGAAGTTGAAACTTATTTCTTTGATTTAAAATAAACTTTATGTTGATTTCTCATTTTACAGGGATTACAAACTTTGTCAGTTGGGAATTCAAGTTTAGGTAGGTCTCTAACTAAGTTATTCCTAGTCAGTTTTCTAAGTGAATAAATATTGAAATGTCTTAATCTTCTGTGCCATATCCAAGACTCTTTATGAAAATCATTTAAGCAAGTAATGTTTTGTTTAGCTAAAGAATTCAAATCAACTGCATAAACATTTTCATTTCTCAAAGCAGAAAATACTAAAACATTTTTAGAGTTAAAAACATTAAAAGGATCATTTTAAAATTTAACATTGAAACCATCATCACACAATTGAGAAATACTTAACAGATTATATTTAAGTCCATCAATAAATAAAACTTTGGAAATTAAAACTGAATTAGTGTTACCAATCTGTCCTAGACCGATGATCTTTCCTTTTGAATTATCACCAAAGGTGACATGGCCTCCATCAACTTTGATTAAGTTTTTGAAGCATGAGTAGTATCTAGATATATGCCTTGAAAATCCACTGTCCAAGTACCATATCTTCTTATGGGAACACTTCAAGCAATTTTCCTACAAAACAGGTTTAGATGGAAAATGATTTTGGTACCCAAATTCTCTTGGGTCCAGATAGGTTAGAAAGCAAAGATTTAGGTACCCAAATTTGTCTTATGGGTCTCAAATAATTCACAAAATCAATAGATTTTGAAAGATAAACTTTATTTGATCTATAACTATGTGAGTAACTAGTTGAAACATATGAATTTCCAGAACTAGAACTAGCAGCATTCTGTCCAGATTTAGAAATAAATCTAGTTTTAGTAAACTATATTTTTCCAGGATGATAGCCAATTCCAAGTGGTATATTTTGGTGCCACTTGTTTTCCTAACATTTGAGTAAGTGTATCTTTTCCATTTGTGTATTTCTCTAAGTCCTTCCTTAATTGATCATTAGACAATTTCAGTTCAGTATTTTCCTTCAGCAATTGAGCATTCTTTCCCTTTTCTATATCAAGGGTAGATTTAACTGGGCTAGTTAAAGCATGCTGTTTCTTTAAAGCTTTATACTTTTCCTTCAATTAGTTACATGTCTCTTATAGCATATTACAATATTCAAATAACTCTTCACTAGACATATTTTCAGATTCAGAATCAGAATCAACTCCAGAATAATAAGAATTTAAAGCAGGAGTATCCAATGTTACCTCAGATGTGTTTGTCATGAAACACATATTAGCTTTTTGAGATTTTTCATCCTGAGTAGAATCAGAATCAGTTGAACTGTACTCTGAAGCACTCCAAGTTGCTTTCATATCTTTCTTATACTTTTTTTCCTTGTAGTCATGTTTCTTCTTGAACTTTAATTTTGGATAGTCTGCTTTTACATGTCCTTTCCTTTTGCATTCATAGCACACAATTTCATCACTCTTATCAGTATTTTTCCAATCCTTCTTCCAATGACCTTTGGTGTCATATTTTCCTTTGTAATTTGATTTTCTGAAAAATTTCTCCTTCTTATAGAACTTCTTGAATCTCCTGGCTATCTGAGCCATTTCAACATCACTGTCAGATGCACTCTCATTACTGCATGAACTATCACTTTCACTTTGAATTTTTCCTTTGTCTTTACTCTTTGAAGTAGATGTCTTGAAGGATACTGACTTCTTCCTTGGTTCATCATCCTCTTATTTGTTGACTTTGAGTTCTTATTTATACATCATAAGCTTACCAATTAATTCTTTAACAGGTAGTGAACTTATATCACACGATTCTCTTATGGAGACAGATGTTCCTCTCCATCTTTCTGGTAAACATCTTAATATTCTCATGATCTGTTCCTTTGCAGGAACAACTTTATCAAGTGAGCTCATAGTGTTGACTATCTCATTGAACCTGAGATACATATTAGAAATGGGTTCATCAGGCTTCATTTTAAAATTATCATATTTAATAGTATAGGTGTTTAGTCTCATTTCCTTAACATTGGTTGTTCCCTCATGGGAAATAGCCAAAGTGTCCCAAATTTCATAGGCAGTTTTACAAGCAGATATTCTATTAAATTCTTCATCTCCTAAATCAAAATACAGAGCATTCATTTCTTTACAGTTATTTTTGTAAGCTGTCTTAGTAGCTTCATCCCAAGTAGTTCTAACAATATCTGGAATCTTATATTGAGTTTCTATAGCAGTCCAGATATCAAATCCCATACTCTCTAAATGAATTTTTATTTTAAGCTTCCACTGAGCATAATTTGTACCATTAAAGAAGGGTAGCTTGTTAGTAGCAGCACCTTCTAGTCTATTATTCATAATTCGATTTTAGCAAATATATTTAAAGAGATAAAATTTAGAACTAACAGAAATTTAAGATCTTTAAGATACAACTAAAATCATAGTTGAAAAATAGAGTGTTTTGAAAACCTTTAATAATAAACAACCTCTGATACCAAAGGTTGGTCGGAGTGGACACTCAAGAGGGGGGTGAATTGAGTTCTAATTAAAATTTCTGTTAAAATATTTCTCTTAAAATCCCCCAATTAAAAACTAAGTTAAACTGTAGTAAATTTGTAAAACTGTAAGGGTTCGATGAGGTTCTCAAAATATTGATTAGATCTTAGTTAATTTAATCAGAAGATTAAATTAGCTTCTGAAACTAACCTACTGATTTACAATAGTTACAAACACTTGCTAGATTAACTATCAAAGTAACTTTAAAAAAAATTGTATTTCAAATTAATTAGCAGCAGAAAATAAAGTATGTAATATAATTTAGACTTAATCTAATATGAAAAGCAGATATAACCAAGAGGTTCAGTCTCAAGCTAAGACTCAGTCCTCTCAAACAATTTATATAAATTTGATCCACACCTCGAATCGGGGTAAACAATAGTACACTGACTGTCCAGGTACTAATACCTCTACCACAGTTCTACGTGGGAAAACAAAACAACATCACACTGGCTGTCCGGGTCTTACTTGACCTCTACCACTATCCACAGTGGGATACAAAAGAGTTATGAAAGGTTTGTGCGAGGATTTAGAGATCCTCCAGTTTAGCACAAGAGACAGTGCGTGTATAAAATATACAGAGTATGCACACTGTTCGAAATGTAAATAAAATAATCACTAAGAGAGTAGATATGAGTTTAGAATGCTCTAGTAATTTGAATTGTAGCTCTGGAATCCTTTTGATTTGACATAAATGCTTCTAAGTCCTTCTATGGTTTTTGTTTGGAAAACAGAGTGTCGTTTGCTTCCTTGGTTTTCAGGTTTATCTTGATCAGCTATGAGCAGCTCGTTGTAGTTCTTCACTCCTTGACTGGAGTTCAGTTTTTTGTGTTCTCTTCTTGTATGGATTGCTTCGTGTATGTCCAGTGTTCTTCGAGTATGGATGTAGTCTTTCTGTATGCACCACTTTATAGCCTTCTTTTTCCCTTTTTGTGCACCCTTCACGCAACTTCTTATTATTGTTGTTTTTCTCGGTCTTTGTCCTTCCTTTTATAGATTTCAGCACAGGAAATGGGAATGATTACCTTTTTACAGGTATGAGGTACGGTTCCCTAACATGCCAAAAACTATCATTAAATAAGATTAATTGCATTAAAATCATCAAATATGACCGTTTCTTAATAAATAAATAATGTTGACAAGTAGAGTTTAGGAATCAGTGACTGGAAGTCTTTCATCAGTAGCTTTCTGTCGGTAGATATGTAACGGTGGAATTTTTATAGTAGTGAGATCTTATTGGTAGCTCTTTTTCCTTGTACCGGTAGCTCCTTTTATCGATAACTGTTACTTTGTGTATTAGTAGCTCTATGTACCAGTGACTCCTTCTATTGGTATCTCTTGGTCTATCAGTAGCTCGCTTGTATCGGTGGCTCGTTTGTATCGGTAAACTTTGTATTGTTAGCTTGTGCATATCAGTAGCTTCATTCTATACCAGTGATTAAGTGTATACCAGTAGACTTATGCATATCAGAAGACTTTCTCTATTGGTATCTCAGCTTCTATCAGTAGCTGTCTGTATTGGTGGACTTGATCTATCAGTTACATGTGCTTACCGGTGGACTTATACATACTAGTAGCTCTTCATATCAGTGACCTTTGCTTATTGATGACTATGTCTATCGGTAGACTAAGTACCGATAGATATGTATTAGTAGATATAATCATATCAGTGACTTAACACTTATCTGCTTTATGAAAAACATATCCGATTGAGTTAGAATTATTTCAAAATTCATATAAACATAGATAAACATGGATTAACATATTTCAAAGATTATTTTAATATTATTATCAACTCGAAAATAGAATGTCATAGATTGAAAGAAGTAATATATAGATAAACATTAATTGGGATTATCAAAGTATGTGAAAGAATAATTGGGATTATCAAAACAGGTGAGGTCAACACATATACTTTCTTACCTTTCCATCCATTAAAAATTGATAATGTCGTTCGTGTGTACGACAAACTGGCACCTCACTAAACGATGTGATTCATTTTTTATTATTACATCACATGGATGATATATGTAAGTGTATTTAAAGAAATAATATGATATTTATGATATAATTATAATTCTATAAAGATAAAATAACACCCACCTTCTTTCCATCTCGATCGTTTAAAAATGGAAATGTTACTCATGTGTACGTATGACCTACCGTCTCCATGATTGCAACATAGTTAGTTTTTCATAACCATATTTCATGGATGGTTTTAAAATTAAAATTTATGTATAAAAATGATAATTATTTCATGATAATTATTTTTTAGATGATGAAACAAGGACCCCTTTTACCATGGTCGATACTCTGATGCCCTTTTGAATTTAGGAACCGAACATCCTCAAAACACCCGATGTGGGCATAACTAACTAAGTAATTGGATATTTCATTAAAATAAATAAAGTAAATGGTTTAAGTATAAGGTATTAAACCTATAAAAGTTTCTTAAAAAATAAATAATTCATATAAATTTATTATACAGGAGATAAAAAACATAAACGACAAGTCTGGACTCGATGTAAGGAATTTTGTCTCAATTTCTTTTCATTAAGGAATATTTCAATATAATGCACATAATCTCTTTTATATGGTGTATATAATGACAATTTAAATATTATATCATGAATATTTAATACTTCATGGTATTTTAAGATACAATTTATTTACTTTATTCATTGGGGTTATGATTCAAAAGTTAGCAATGCGGTAAGGGTTTATGCTTCAATCTCATTTTGATTGAGATTGTTTATACTTGTATTTTAATTGAAGGAAATTATTTGATGATTATATAATAAACCCTTTTTATTTTTTATCCTCTATCTATTCATCAAATTTTCAATTAATAGTACAATTTTCCTTTCTTTGGTACTTAAAATAATTGAGAAAATATTTTTAAGAAAAACCAACTTTATTTCTCTTTTCGATCGAAAATGATTTTATTACATATACATATTTTCCTTAAAATTATTTAAATATTTTTTTAATATTATCTAATAATTTATTAAATAAAATTTTACCCATGTTTAATTTTTTACAACGTTTTTTAAAAAGAATCTTCTTATCACTTTCTGAATGAGGATATTTTTAGCTTTCTATAAAAGTGTGAAAGAAATGTTTTTCAACCTATATGACATGAACATAATTTCCTGCCATTATGACCACTTAATGATTTGAAACTTACTTTACAAGTTTTCAAGGTTCTTTTAAAATAATATTTTACTTTAATATTTGAGAAATTATTATATTTTAAATAAGGGTTCTCCCTAAACCACCCTTTTTTCCTTGGGTTAATTTACAAGCCCCCCACGGTAGAATGGGGTGGTGAGGGTGGGTTGGGTTTTGGGGCGTGGTCATGGAGTTGAGTCCCCAGGACATCAGTTTATTTTCAATTTCCATTGTAGCGTTGTGTGATGCACTTGTGGTTGAACCAATTTTTTTACTTTACAAGTTTCTAAGCTCTTACATATCTATACCTTTTGGAGACATTTAGTATTATCAATATGCTTCTTGAATCCAAAAAAATATTGAGGAGTTCCAACATTATCCATAAAAATGTTCAAATCAATAAAAGTGGCAAGAAAAGTTCCATGCGCCTTAAAAGTACTGTCATCTAAAGCTTGCGCTCCCATTTCAAAACTAGTAAAAGGAAATGAGAGATGACCTAAAATATAAATAGCCCTAACAGGAGCAGTCATCTTTTTTTTACCTTTCTCTTTCTCAATAATGATCTTCTTCCTATACACTGTAATAGAATGACCCTTAAAATTATAAAATTCACAAGATTTTTCTCTATGACAGTCATCAGCCTTATGCCTGATAATCTTATAGTCAGAATAGAACAATGGAATTCTCTCATACATAATTCTAAGAGAAATGTTATCATCAGATGTAGAAATAATAACCTAATCAATAAGGTTCTACAAAGGTCAACCTCAACCAGAATGCGGGAAACATTCCCATACCTAGGTATCCCACTTTCCTAATATTACTTAATTAGAATCTAAATTGAAGACTCGACATCCTATAAAAACATGGGATTCGAGTAGATCCAATTTAAACTAAACACCATAATCCAAATTTAGGAATGAGTGCTCCTGAAATCAAAAGGATTAAACTGATATTCCCACTAATGAATATGAAAGGTGTTTGGTGTTTGTTCTGGGTGCAACAGAAGCATGCAGAGGTGGGATATATATTAAAATTTCTTTTAATAATCGTTTCTTGAAACCAAGAGCGAAGATCTTGCATGTCAAATTTATAATTAATTTATTTAATATTTGAAGAAATTAATACATGGGATTAAGAACAAAATCAAGACACACCATGGTCAAAGAGTCATAAAAATCATGCCATATAACCCTATCTAGATGCCTTTATATAGGCATCCTGAAACAAAATCAAGACTCACCATGGTCAAAGAGTATATCTGGGGAGCTGACTCAATAAGGACAAGTAAAAACAAAAACCTAGTTATATATGATGTGTGTACCATTATTTCCTATGTGACCAATGTCCTAATGTACCAAGTAAAAAAGTAGGTTATCAGAGTCCTAGTGAATGGATAAATCGGCCACCACACCAACATTAGAACCTCTATCCCAAGAGTCGATCTCAAAACACTCTAACATTGTCGCTATGAAACCCAACCAAATCCTCTTAAGGGAAAAGTCCAAACAAAATCCCAAGGAATGATCTTTCTCTTATAACACTCTGTCATGACCTGACCCAAGATGGGATGATATCTTCCGGGTTACAACTTATAGAGACAAGTAAGGTACATCAATTTTTCCATATTTTATAATTAAAATGTGTAGTTGGTGTAACCCAAGTGGAAGAATTATTACCTGGAGAATTTTTTGAAGAAGGAGATTATCCAATGGCGATTTTGGCAGAAAAGAGATAGGGCAGGACTTTGTTTTGTCTTATCCAATGGTATGGAAAATCTACAGAAGATGCAACTTTGGAGGATTCTCAGGTGTTAAAATCTCAATTTCTCAATGTACACCTTGAGCATAGGTTGGTATTTCAAGGGGGATGTATTGATAGGAATTTAGTGGAGTCCATGCCACCTATATAGTTTACTTATTATAGAAGGGGGCCTCAATAGGGGTGGTGTTCTTACTGTCTTGGGGAATAATTGTAATTTCCTAATAAGTCAGTATTATGGTGTTTATAAAATGGGGAGGGGTCATTATTTTGTTCAGTTTTTGATTTTCGGTTAAGAGGCAGTTAGCCTTGACCTAGAGAGAAGTGTTGTCCTCTTAGGTGTTTCGTTTTCCAGAAACTTCTACTTGTAAGTGTAAAATATCTTCTTATAATAAATCTACTTATAATTATTCTAATTTATGATCTAGAAGCTCTACCACCAACCAAAAAGGGGATCTTACATGAGGATGTTGGCCATGCTTCTATGTCTTATCTCTCTTCTAAGGCTCATGGCCTTCATCTGAGGATGGTTTAGTGAAATCTGCTGCACAAAAATCACTGGAAACTACCCCATGAGATGGAACTCCATTTCCATAGGAGAAGTGATGCAGAGAGAATCACTCACATAGGAGGATGTTTTATCCTTCCCAACTTGAACATTCTTAAAAATGGGAGGATCATTTCAAATAGAAGTAGACAGGTCGGTGTCAAGCGTAGAAAAAGAATTGGTGATTGGCACCACAAATTTGTGCTTTGTATTTTCTATGACCTGCTGTCCAGGACTAGGCCCCAAGTTATTACTAGAAACCGACTCCCTGCCCACTAAAGTAAAGGATTCCACCTTTTCATTGATATTACATACACCAAACTCTTAAATGGAAGGAGACCTATCCACTTTTTCACTAATCTGACTGATGTTAGCCTTTGTAAATTATATATATTCCTCTTTACTGATGATGAGAAATGTAGAGGTAGAAGCCAAGATAGGGTTCACCACATCTAAAGACTACTCTTGTATGTGAACCAAATCATCATCCACCTAAATAGAAATTGGATTCTTGGTGACTTTGTTCATCCCATTGACCTTATTAGCAATATAATGCATCAAATCTGAAGCAAGACCTTGATCCTATCCATGAGGAGAGGAAAATTTTATATATACCTTACCATGATTCCTAATCATAGGTACATCCACATTCTTCAATGAATCAACCAAAATTCTTGAGGTTTTAAAGGGAAGCCTAACCCAAGGATGTTTTGAGTCCTCCATAGGCTTCTCTAACACCAGCAACTGCTTCCCCTTAAACTTCATTTTCTAGAGAGAAAAATTAACCCCCATGGATCCTTTCATGCCCCTAATATCAAGGAATCACTCATCCAATAGCTCAGAGAGGCCAAGATAAGGCTCATCATCTGATGTGCACAGCTCCTCCACCATAGAAATGTCAGCATTTACCACATGTGCTTCGAAATCTTCTTTCTGGATTTGTAAAGAAAAATTTACTCTGCTGACAACCCAAACTTTTGAATAATATTTGTTTCCTGTTTTTGTGTATTATTTTATTTTATACTCAACAAAACTATATCCTTTAATTAATGAAGTGGGTATAATTAAAATGAGATCTTTGGGTTTAGACTGTTATATGGCGTATGATTATTATTTATAAATACAAATGATCATGGTTAATTAATACATAAAGAAGAGTCGATGGCCTCATCCAGCAGACTCGGGCTATATGAAGCCCATATGTCGGAGCTTGGAAAGGAGGTTGCATCACTAATCTTTTCTCTGGACCAAGCCCAAGCCAAACTCCAACATGTGAAGCTTGAACGGAATTGCTTAAGGGAGAAGTTCAAGCTAATAAAAATCACAACTCGGGCAATGTTGTCTGAGCTGCCCCAAGATTCTATCACCATTGCACACCTTACTATTAGGTCATATGTAAGTGTTATAAGGGGATATGTAACAAGGCCTTAGATACTTTGTGTAATCCCTTGGTATAAATAAAATTTTTATTTCATCATTCCTATTTTTGGAATAGTTTTTTAATAAAGTATATGTTTAATTAAGACAAATTTTATAAATTTATTTTAGAAGTAAAAATTGTACTTTTCAAATATTTTTCATACATAGAGGATTATTATGGTAAAATAAACATCAATTTTGAATTTTAAATGTCAAAATTAACCCAGGATGAATTTTTGGAAATTTTCTAAGGAGTTTCAATTTGATGAATAGGGTTTTATGAATAGTGTTTTTTTGATGAATAGTATTTTTTTGATGAATAGTATAAAAATATTTTATTATTAAATAACTTTTTCTATGAAATGACTTTTGAAAATCGAACATACATGGTTGTAATCAGAGTAAAAAATGTGGTTCAATAAGATTAAAATAATTTTTTGGTGAATAGTAACTTTACCCTTTGGAATAGTAATTTTACTGTTATGAATGGTAATTTTACCAATAGAATAGTAACATCACATAAGGAGGTATAAATATGTTTTAGTCATCTCGTAACTTCTCTTTTATTTCAATCTTCCTTTTCATGTGGTATGTCATTCAAATATATATACCAGGATCTTATTTATTTTTTATTTTGTACCCATACTATATTATGAGTTATTTATGAGTGGGTGACCCTTTTCCTCTCTCTTTTCAATATTTTCTAAAACCATGTTGTATAGCCGTTATGCTGCAAAATTTTTCTTCTCAAAACATCTATCTTTTTCTCAAGAAATTCTATTATTTATGTGAATTAACAAACCAATTTCATTTCTATGGGTATTCATAAATAAATAAAAATAATATATTTTATTCTGTAATTGAAATACATGAAACCCTCATTCCTTTTCCATGGGTTAAAAATGACATAACGATCAAGTTTTTAAGCACTTTTAAAACGTCACGATTTTGAAATGAAACCCATATATCTTTTATTATTTTTGGGTTATTTATGAAATATTTATTTATGATCTATGTGGATCACATTAAAAATAAATACATATTAAGGGTGCACCCTAATAGCGATCCAATGTATTGGGTAAAGAATTTAATCTCTAGAGATGACAAGTTTCACGATACCTTGGTAAATAACCCTGGTATTTTTTATGACCCCTTGGGGATGGACCTTAGTGATATGTTCATGAATGTCTAAATTAAATGTTGTAGAAACATATTCAAGTTACGATTCATGTTCTTTTTATTATGATATTCCTCTTCTTCCATTTATCATGTCTTATGTTTTTCATCAAGTTCTTATTGATATCACAAGTAAACTGATTCCCTTGATTTCATTACTGGGCCTTCTGCTCACCCTTTCCTTTGATGTATGTCTCCAGGTTATGAGATGCAATAATTTGTACTTAAGATGAATCTATGGTGAAGCATTATAAGTAGATTAGAAAAATGTTTTATGTTTTCATGTATTTTGTTCCTGATTTCCAAGACACTAGACTTTAAAGACCCTCTATTTGTAAAATGTAATAAATGTTGTGTAATAAAAAGGTAGGACGCCATAGTGGAAAGGGTCTCTCATCATTTGGAAATAAAATGGATATAAATAAAGACATATAAGAACATACCCTAACATAATAAGATGGAAACTAAAAGACATAACATAAACGAAGTCATGACTTAAAAGAGGAGGGTGAAAGGTTCCCTTACCTTGAAGAGTAACTTCAAAATCTCTAAGGTTGGGACCTTAGGGGGATTGAGGGCATCTTGGGAGGAATAATTAGGAGGTAAAAAGACCATATATTAGTTGCGGAGGAATTTTGAATGAAATGAAATAAGGAATGGGTTGGTATTTATAGAAAAAGTGAGGGGATATTTAATTAATTTCCAAGGGACACCTCATCGGTGGTATTTGCAAAACCATGGGCTTGACCATGGTATTTGCCTATGGTATTGGCCACTTGAAACACCTCATAACATATCTTATTGTACAAAAGTTTACCAGAATTATTAAATCATTATTACTTCATTAACGATTTCATTAAACACACCAAAACTCAAAACTGTATTTTTACTATTCACCAAAAAACAAAACGTTTTATAAAAATATCATAAATTTACCCTAACTTAATATTGATGATCTGAATTCAAAAATGAACACCATTTTATGAAAATAATTTTCTAATTATGAAATATTTAATTTTTAAGTAAAAACACTATTTACCTGAAAAAAATACTAACACTTAACTAATAATTTCTAAAACAGTTATTTACTTATTCTATTATATCACATTACCATTCAAGATACCTAAATTATATTTATAATTTATTAAGTGAGGTTACTATTCCATTGTTTACATTACTATTCATAAGGGTAATGTCACTAAAAATTAAGTTGATCTTATTAGACTCTAAATTTCTTACTGATCACAACTGTAGAAGACTATTTTTTGAAAATAATTTCACATTATTAATTATTTAAAGTACACAAAAATATTTTAAAATACATTTTTTCTTCCAAAATTTACCAATAAAACAGAACTTCTATAAATTCATCCTGTATTTATCTTAGTATTTGAAATTCATAAATTTCACCATAATAAGAAATAAAAATTTTATTTATACAATAGGATTACACAATGTAATTAAGACCTTTTTACATATCCCCTTATAACACTTGCATAGGACCTAATAGTAAGGTGTGCTATGGTGATAAAATCTTGAGGCGGCTCGGACAACATTGCCCGAGTGGTGATTTCTATCAGCTTGAACTTCTCCCGTAAGCGATTCCGTTCAAGCTTAACGTGTTAGAGTTTGGCTTGAGATTGGTCTAGAGGAAAGATCAATGATACTACCTATTTCCCAAGCTCTGACAGATGGGATTCTTACAATACGAGTCTATTGAATGAGGACATAAACTCTTCTTTATGTATCAATTAACCATGATTACTTGTATTTATAAACAATAATCATAACATTAAGAGAATAGTTTTCAACAGTCATATTAACCAAAAATCATATAACATTAGAAACACAACGGTCTCATTTTAATTATACTCACTTTATTAATTAAAAGATATAGTTTTGTTGAGTATAAAATAACACAAAAACTTAGGAAACAAATATGATTCAAAATTTCGGGTCATTCTTTTGAGATTCAATCTGACCAATAGTCCCATATTGCGAAGGGGTATCTTGGATGTGCTTGGCTTCATTGGAAACCCCATGAGAAGTATAAGGATCCAAGGGGGTCCACTTATTTTTCTGGGGAGGATGAGCTTCACCCTTCAGCTGGTCTAAGTCAGTAATGAGAACTTATTTCTTGGAATTCCTTTTATATTTTTCATAAGTGTATCCATACACACCACAAATGCTACAGAAAATTCACGTACGACAAAGATCCACTTTATGAACAATGTTATAGCAATAAGAGAAAAAGTTAGGAACTATTTCATACTCAATAGCCAAATTAAACCAAAGATCAATAGCAAATAAAATAATTGATCTAATAAGAGGAGTACTCAGGTCAACCTCTATAATGATTCAAGAAAAGTGACCATATCGAGTTTTTTCTATCTCTCTATCCATTTTCATTAGGACTCCAATAATGGTAGAAGCAATGTCCCATAAAATTTTCAGTAGTCATAAAAACCAACTCATACCTCTAATTCAAATACACACTTGAGTGATTGAATTCTTCATGCTTAAATAGTTAAATTGGGGGTTCCAATCTTGAATGTGAAGGGTACTTGGTTTCAAATTAACAAAACCAATCCCCTTAGATTTTAATTTCATCTCTGCAGAGGGGAAAACAATGTGGAAAAAACATTTCCCAAGGAATGTTATGGTTTATCCGTCAAATCCCCAAATCACCAATAAGTACTTCCTGATTTCTAAAATACTCAGATGATTTTTAGAAGGAAAAACCAAAAAGTGCGCAATAATCAAATGATTTCATTAATTTAATCTATCAGAAAGTATACCATAATTTTCTTCAAAAATTATTTTTCAATTTTTTTCTTAATCTTTTGCGAAGTATAATAAATATTACAGAAATCTTGAAAACACCTCACATCCACAGCAGAATCTCTAGCTTTCAAAATCCCCAAAATTGGATCTTTAACCTTCGATTCCACTCTATCCTTAGATGGATCATGAGTAGATGAAGTAAAAATCCTACAACAACTTGAGCATATGAAATATTACCGATCATGTCTTCCTCCAGATCCTCGAGGTTCTGAGAATCAACCCTTCCTTTACCCTTTGATTCGGGAAGAGGGGGTGGAAAGAGAGCCTGCAAAGACACCATTAAAGTTTCCAAACATCACAAAGAAGGGTTGAGAAAGCTAATGAAGTTGAGGAGGAGTGTCACCCCCACCATGATCTCCCAATCGCCACTTTCTAAACCTTTCTCTTCTTTCTTAATTAATTAATAACTATTAATTATTAATAAACTTAATGAAAGTATCTTATTTATTATTAATAATTATTAATGAATTGTAATAAATTACTTATAATAAATAAATATTAGTAATTAATTAATAACTATTAATTATTCATGAACTAAATACAAATAACTATTAATTATCATTAGTAATTATTATTGAATTTTAATTAATTAATAATAGTTTGTAATAATTAGAAATTATTTAATTTTATAATTAAAAAAATAATTATTTAATAATTATAAATTAATTAATTTATTAAGTAATAATTAGTTAATAATAATTAGTTATTAATAATTAATTTAATAATTTAATCATTATTATTAATATTTAATAGCTAAATAATAATTTTAAATATTTATTAGTATTTTTTATAATAATTATTAACATATATAAATTAATTAATAATTAATTATTCAATTAATTATTAATATTGTTAATAAGTAATTAAATATTTTTCAAATATTATTTAAATAATAACTATTAATTATTAATTAATAATTAGTAATTAATTAGTTATTTATTAATATTTTTTTGATATTATTAATGGTAGTTAGTTAATTATTAATAGTTAATAGTAAATTTTGACAATTAATTATTATTTACTTATTATTATTATTGCTATTTATTAGTAATTAGTTAGTAATTAATATTTATAATTAATTAATTATGTATGGGAAATGGGGAAGTTGGATCCCATATTGGAAATCCAAAAGGATTTTTAAGGTAGTCCCCTTATAAAAGGGAGCTCTGGGTGAGAGTTTTTATCATAATTCCATATTAATTTAATTACAACAATGCTATATATATATATATTAAACAGGTAGGGGAAAACCCCATTTTTTATTAAACCAAAGAAACACCTCTTTTAATTTGTTAGGTAGAGGAGAACTCATTACATGGCTTGCGAGCCTAATGTGTATTAAATCCCATTAAAACATGGCCCATAGGCCCTGACTTGTAGGTCCATGGTACTGCTTCTCGCCTTGTCCTGTGCCTGCCCGCGCCTGTACCAAAATTGGCCGTTGGTAGCTTGCATCACCTCTACCTACCTAAGTGCAACACCACCGGTGTGCAACCCTCGATGGGGCCCTCCCTATTATCACACTTAGCGACAACACACTAGGTTTCTCCATGCACCAAAATTTAATTAGGGATCATGGATAGTCAGAGTTGAACCCTAGCCCTCAGATGCAGCTGACGATGTCCATTCCACTCGAACAACACACATGTTTGCAAGCAATGGTGGATATTTAATAGTAATTAAATTTTTCTATTTTTTTGTTATATATATATATATATAAATAAAACAAAATGAAAAAAAATTAAATATACAAACATATATATTTAAAAGTTTTTTTTGGGTTCAGGAAAAGGCATTAGAGCCTGTAATGCATTTTCTCAAAGTTTCGAGGCAAATATGTCAATGCCCCAAATGCCTTTGGCCTCCTTTGGCAGTGGCCAAAGGCTTTTGGGGCGTTAAATCCTTTTTAGATTAATTTTCAAAAAAAATTAAACCTAAACTTATCTTCTTTTTTTTTAAAAAACTAACTCCCTAGGAAGATGATTAAAATCTAAAGTACCCCCTCATAAAGTTTCCAAGGTCCAGAGAAAACTGCATCGAGAGGCTATAGAAAAGCATACATGACCCGAGAAAGTCTCCAAAGAAGAGATAAGGAAACTGAATGGAGAAACCTGCAACAATGAGGTGATATTCTAGTCCAAGCATGACATTAGAGAAGAAGATAAAGCACCAGGAGGACAAAAACAACCACCTAAAACACAACAAAATACGATGAGAAACCAAAACCAGGCCATATATTATGTGTGTGTATATCAATGATTATATTATAGGTTTTTTATAAGTTTTTCAAATTTTCTTAAAACAAGTCTAGGTTTAATTATTTTTGAAAAATAATCCTTAAATGTGTTAAGACCCCTGATGCCTTTGGCCTCCATTGGTGCAGGCCAAAGGTATTAGGGACTTTAGCGCCTTTTCTAAGAAACCTTAGGCAAAGACGTTATATACCTTAATTCCTTCACCCAATCCAAAAAATATACTTTTAAATATACATGTTTAAATATTTAAAATGATTTTTTTATTTTGTTATATATATATATATATTTAGAACAATTTCACTGATATTAAATATTCAGAATTATTGTAATTAAAGTAATCTAAAATTTTGATAAAAACCCTCACCCATGGCTCTATTTTAATAATAAATATGAATTACTAATTAGTTACTAATATATAATAATAATAACTAAATAATAATTAATTATTAATATTTACTATTAAATATTAATAATATTAATAAAAATATTAATAAATAACTAATTAATTACTAATTAATTATTAATAGTTATTACTTATTAAATAATTGGTAATTAAATAATATTTAATTACTTATTAATTATATTAATTACTAATTAATAATATTAACAAAAATATTAATAAATAACTAATTAATTTCTAATTAATTATTTATAGTTATTAATTATTAAATAATTGGTAATTAAATAATATTTAATTAGTTATTAACTAATTAACAATTAACAATTAACTAATATTAACAATTAACTAATTAATATTAATAATATTAACAAAAATATTAATAAATAACTAATTAATTATTAAATAATTGGTAATTAAATAATTGGTAATTAAATAATATTTAATTACTTATTAATAATATTAATTACTAATTAACCAATTAATTATTAATTAATAAATAAATAATAATAATTATTATTAAAAAAATACTAAAAAATATTTAAAATTATTATTTAGTTACTAAATATAAATATTAACTATTAAATTATTAAAAAAAATTAGAACAAGTTGGGGTCTAGCCCCCTTTATTAAATAAGAAAAAGATAGAGAGATGAATGAGAATGAGGTTAGACATAACATTTCCACCCTCAATCAAAAGCAAGAGACAACTGAGAATCCAAGCTTACACAAAGCAGAAAAATGTCACTTGTTGGATTTTCCTCTAGCACCCCTATTTCAAGGATGTCGACCACTTCTGTGTGGGTGCCGACCTCTCCTCCACGATTTTAGTTTTTGACAAGCTACCTGGTCATCATCTGATGATGTGGAGGTAATTCCTTCCAGGTTGGGTGGAGCACCATGTTTCCATGATATGTCTCTTATTTCCACCACCACATTGGACTGCATGTTAGCTTCAATATTGATGGATACAAATTTCAAGAATTTAAGGTAGTCACTATAGTTGAAGAGGGAAGGTTCCATATTCACATATAAATGCTCAACTTCTGAGTTGACCTAATCAACAATGTCATCACTAAGGTCCTTAGGTAGCCTCTCTTTCCCAAACCCCCTAGAAAAATTGTAGTGATGGAATTTTTTATCCTCACCTCTACACATTCCTCAGATTTATCTATTCCAAAGATATCACAAGTAGGCTTCATAAATTTAGAGAAATAAGTGGGGTAATACCATCCATTATCTATAATGTCTCCATCAACTGCCCTTAGTGGATGACACGATGGAGCCTCCAACTGAAGAGTAGTTCTATGGTGATCTATAATGCCTTATACCCTCCTTCAATGATCAGATCTAAGAAGACATTCTCTGAAATACCTGTTATATTACCTTACTAAGAAGAGGTGAAAAATAGTACCTTTCTTTATCTATGAGAACCCATGGGAGTCTCGACCACATGTTATTCTTATTGAATGCTTAGAACAAGCTTATTTTAGTTGGATTTCCTAGATAGAACCATTTGAAAACCATCATCATCCACTACATTTTTTCCCTTGTCCAATACAGATTTGTGTGGCTACACCTGTAACTATTCATCCCTCTACAACCCTTTTGGTCAAGGGCTAACATCAACTATGGGTTGAGGTGGAACTTTCATGGTCTCACTGCCTCTACCAGCTTCTTTTTCCGAATCCCCAACATCATGTATGATCTCTAAGACCTTCTTGGTAGATAAAATATAATTTCCTTGGTGACAGGGTATACCGGTGCTAACCCTAGTGACTTCCTCTACAATAGAGTCATGGAAGTGAATCCCTCCACCTACTCTATGAACTGTCCATATTTTAAAATTAGTATGCCTGACTTCCCCAAGTTTCCTCCAGGTTTTGAGGATGAATCAAACATTCTTCTAGGACTTGACCCATTGAGGTCCCACACTTGCACTCCATTAGAGGTATGTTTATTACCTTTCATCACCCTCTGTCACGTCTTAAGTTTTTCTGAGGAGAGGGAGTTAACATAAATTTATTTCTTCATTTTTTTGAATACTTGTGAAGATACAACTCAACTTTATCCTATTGCAAGTTAAGTAGAGACTCCTCCTCACTGTCTCCATAGGAGTTGGCATCACTGTTACCCAGTTCTTCAGTCTGGGTGTTCATCCCATCCCGACATGTTCTGTGCTCATGAACCTTAGAAATAGGGTCAAAATTACATAAGCTAGTGGACTTACCTTCCTCGTGACCTTTAGAAGTAGGGTCTATCATGGGGTGAAGGATGCCTTCATCAAAGGTGATTTTTCCAGGGTGGACCAACGAACCTTGGGCAACTGAATTTCCCACATCTGCCTCGGTGCTTATCTTCTTTCTGCAAAGATCCATGAAGTGATTAAATAATTTATAAGTGTTAAAAAATATTATTAATTAATTACTAAAATTTATTTACTATTGTTAATTAATCATAATACACTAATTATTATTATTAATAATTAATAGTTATTTTTATTTAGTTTATTAATAATTAATAATTAATTATTTTTTTAAATTACAGATTAATGATTTCTAAGTATTAAAAAATATTATTAATTAATTACAAAAAATTATTTATTATTATTAATTAATTAAAATTCAATAATAATTATTAATAATAATTAATAGTTAATTTTATTTAGTTTATTAATAATTAATAATTATTAATTAATTACTAATATTTATTTATTATTAGTAATTAATTACAATTCATTAATAATTATTAATAATAACTAATATTTATGTTCATTACTAATTAATAGTTTTTAATTTATTATTAATTAATTTTTTTAATAATTAGAAACTAAATAATTAATAATATTAATTAGTAGTTACCTTGACTATGTTTATTAATAATTAAAGGTTATTAATTAATTAATAATTAAATAAAATTAATTTTAAGGGGTTCTCATCCTTCTTTGGGTTTTTGGGAGGTTCCTTCATCTTAATCAAGAATTAGGTCTCACAATAAATTATCAAGAAGGGTACCATTGCTCACATATTGGCCTCATATGGTTATATTTCATAAAGGATTTATATTTATAAGCATTCATTTATAGCTCAAATTTATTTATGAAAAGACATAAAACCTTGGAAATTCGTTGACCTGGTTTCTCGATGAGCCTCTATTTGGGGATTCTCAGACTTCAAATGTGTCTCCCTCAGTGAGGGATTCTTCCATATCCTATTCCCTTCTACAGAATTGAAAGGGTGATATTGGAGTATGGGCTCGATCAACTTAAGGATGGGAACCCTAAGGGTTTGTGATTGGAATCTAAATTTCAACTTGAATGATTTTAAAGAAACACGCACTCATGTATGAATTAAAATACATGGTCTAAATTGGGTTTTATAGAAACTAGAAATATTGTATGGAATCACTTCTCTGATTGGAATTCTATTTAGGATGGATAATGTCACTGAAATGGTTAGCTTTGGTCACTTTACAAGGGTTTTGGTTGAAATATATTTAAGTTTTACTATGATTGATAATGTTATTCTCTCCACACAACAATATGAGATAAAAATTAGAATTGAGTATGAGAAAACACCACTATTATATGATTCCTGTCAAATTATTGGACACTCAAAGTTTGTTTATAGGGGAGAGATTGTTTTCTCTAACTGTTATTTAAGAGGGCATTATTTTCAACACTTATAAAGGAAGGAAAATAATGGTATGATCCAGAGCACTGATAATCAGAACATTCATGTTAAGGATGATGTTGTCCATGCTCCTAATTCCAAGAATTTAAATTCCTCAAGAGAACATACCATTTATAATACTAAATGATCTTCCTAGGAAACCCAACATATTGATACTGAATGTACTCCTTATAATAATATATGCATATAAGGCTTTAATATTAGACATTTCTTAACTCCTTGAGATGAAAATGGTTTTTTTCTCTTGCTCAACTGAATCTTGATAATCCCAACAAGTATTGGGCTGACATAGAGGATGATAGTCACTTAACTGTTACTGTAGTTTCTTTTAATGATTCATTATCTAGAGGAATAATGGATGAACTTGATGGTGAGGGATCTAATGATAGTTAAGTTTCCAAAATTATTTTTTCATAGATTGATGTGGATTTCAAATGGTGGTAGGAACATAAGATAATTTCTACAAAAAATTGCAAAGGGAAGGCCAAAATGGATACTTCCACTACAATAAAATCAAAGTATATAAGGAATCACATCTATATTATTTATAAACATTGTAAATCTTCCTCTATGAATGGAAATGAGAAGGTGTTATATACTATTAGTGAGTCAATTTCCTTAAAAACTTTTAGATCCTTTATGGAGTCTTCGGGTAGAAATATGGGTGAATTATCGTCTTCTTATGCCCCTCCACTTGATTTTGGTCATAAAGTGGATGAATCCGTGAGTGGAAAACAACCAACTTTGAGTGATCTAAATGATCATTCAAAGACTTTAGATATTGGAAAGTAATCACCCATTGCTGTTATCTTCAGTGAATTAAGTGTTCCACCAGGACCTGGGATGGTCTCAAAAAATACAAATGGTAAGAAGATTCCTAATTATATTACATCAACACCCTTGGAATAAAGGATGGATAGTGCTGAAGGAGAAGGGATAGGTGCTGTGGATCCTCTGAATAAAAAAATTGTGGGTTTTGACAATGGATTTGATAGTGAGAGTATAGGGGCTCTAAAATTAGAGAATCTCAAAATGGATAAATTAAAGACCTTCTTTTCCATAGTGATCATTGATCTTGTTCATTCTATGAAGGATAAATCACATATAAAGGTATGTACTCTTAATTTATTCTAGTTTCTTGCTGTCAGAAGTAGTGAGGAGGATGGAAAAAATAGTGATCATGTGTTTGGAGCTGAAGTAATGAGGGATGATGTTAATGTTGGACTTATATATGAAAGAGGTGATCCATGGTTACAGGTCACAACAGGGAGAAGGGAACGACATCATCGTTTTTGGGTTATATTCTCCTCTCAACATAGCATGAGTACTCGATCTCAAATAACTTGATGCCTTTTGGTTTTGTTGTTCATGGATATTTTATGCCTTGCATGATTCTCCTCTGTATCCTATTTTTCTTTAATAAAAGCGCCTTCACACCTCAAACTTTAAAAAAAACAACAATTAATAAATAGAATATAAATACTAATTTTAAATATTTATTAGTAATTTTTTAATAATAATAATAATTTAATTAATAATTAAATAATTAAATAATTTTAATTATTAATCAAAGGAGGCCTTAAAACACGAGTTTGGAAATCCAAACTCATGGATCCTTTATTGAATTTTTAAAAACTATTATTAGGGGATATAACATGGGTAGTATAGAGAAGAAATCACTGCCATAAAAAGTAAACAAAAACCGGCCAAGAAGGGAAACAAACAAGGGAAACAATCCTCCCAAATCTAGCTGGTCATCACCATGAGAAACTCCATCTACCACAACCTAGATCTCTCAGGTGATGAACACTACTCTAGGATTTAGGATTTTTACAACCATCCTTATACTTATTTGAGTTGAGATCCTTGAATATACCAGCACTTGAGGTCTCAACTTGAATGGTCCCACGAGCCTGATCACATTTCCCCATGAATGATTCCATACTACTTGATCAATTCAAAATTTCAATAATGATGAATATATTATTTTTTTAAGAACCACCATGAGGATCCAGCTGGATAATATCAGTTTGAGCTTGGGGATCTATTAGGGATTTCCCAGTTATCTTACCAGAATCATCTCGCATCTTCCTTTATTCCTGGTTAGTATCCAAGGAAGTAGAAGAATTAGAGTGCCAGAAATTAACCTTAGTGGAGTTCACCTCATACACCAATCCTTTTTGGGAATCTAGTGTATAAAACACCTTTCTATATGAAGGATCAAAGTCTTATACAGAACTCTCAGTAATAGATTTATCATTATATCCATAACCAAGACCAACCCGCACCTCTCCTTATTTTGAGGGGATAACCACTTTCTTATCTCATGTATTTTCCATAGCAGGCAATCCCACAACATTCATGCAAGAGATCATTGATAAAGTATTGGTCAGATTGACCCCACTGCTCCTGTTTCTAGCCTCAACTCCTTCCTTGTCCTTAATAGGCTATGATACGCAAGCTGGAAAATTCTTCAGGTGAGAGGGTTGATAGAAAACATTCCCATGAGAGATCCTACCATCCTATGATTACTTTAATGAAGGAGAAGTAATGCATTTAGATTCATGTAGATTGCTATCCGAATTTTCATAAATGGGGGTTATAGGTATAGTCTTGATATTACCATCCTATTTTTAAAGTTTGATTGAGACTTGCTTAACAAAACCAACAAAAAACCTTCCATTATAATGCTGCATCAAATGAAAAACCGTATTACCCTTAGAAATTTATTTTAAGGTAGAAGTAGGGACATTTTGGAAAGATTAGGATTTTTCCAGGGGGATAGACTTCCCCAATCCACACAATTTCCTTTCATTACTCAATTTAATAGTGATCTACATGGATTTATAGCTCTTAATGTCACCAGGCATTAGGTAAAATCCTCCTTGGAGGTCAGGTACATCCATCTCGAGTTCACTCTTAGAAGACCAAAAATCAATAGATGAATTGAAATCATCCTCATCATTCCCAGAGAGGATTGAGAGTTGATTCATTTATTAGTGTAAAAGTTTAAAATAGGACCTTACTTTTATCCCCTTATATGGTTCTTTTATTTTTCATGATTTTCTAGAATGTGATCATAATGAACACCTCCTTTACAATCTGTAAAAATAAAATCCAAATTTTGAGTCCCTTATTGAGAGTCACAAAAACCACATAAGTCTCATGCATGATCTCATGGCTTAAGGTCTATCTTATTCTTAAGAGGCACTCCACCCAAGCGAGCACCCTAGTCTATCAATTTACTGAATTTATTAGTAGAATAACCCTTTATTCCACAATAGTTGTAGACCAATTTTCAATGACATTTATCATAGGAAGACTCTATATTATAACAACCTTTATAATACTCAGGATTCCTTTCATAATCAATAAGAAAATAAAATCTGTGATTATCAGTGACTAATATAACTATATTAATGTGAAGAGAATTTAGATACACCTCCACTAATAAATAAAAAAAATGACCATACTTAGCCTTTTTAGTTTCATTTTCCATCTTATTTGGGACCCCAACTTCCGAGGAAACTTCCCATAATATTTGGGGGTGATAGAAAAACCAGATCAGTCCTCTAATTCTAATCCATATATGAGTGATAGAGTTCTTCACATTAAGGGGATTAAAAAGTGGATCCCAATCTTGAATCCTAATAATACCAAGATCCAGGTTAACAAAACCATATCCCTAGGATATGGACTTAAAATATGTTGATGAGAAAACTATGCAGAAGTATCCCCTGACTATGGATGTGATTCTCCAATTATTAAATCTCCACAAATCAATGGGTTGAGATCCTAAGTCATGGAGATTCAACTTGTTATCCTTCTCTTGAAAATACAAGTGAGCAATAATTGAATACTTAAAATCATTAATATTGTCTGTGAGAATGCCGGGACCTGCTTTAAAAAAATTTGTGTCACCTTTCTTCATGATATTTTGAGGAGTTGAGTGGGAATTGGTCCATATCCCATTAAAGGATCTATAATTAAAAGTATACGGAGAATCCTTCTGAGTCCCTTGGTCAGGTCCAGGGACTTCAACATGGGAAGATAAAAGATCCTCCTTTGAAATGTTTGTATCCTCCAAACCAAAAGACCCTAAAACAACACGATTATAGGAAGGATGAGGATCCACAAAAACAACCTCCTTAAGGGGTTATTTTCTCCCAATGCTAAAGGATCCCTAGAATCCTACAGGTCACTTCTGATGGCCTTAGATAAATAAATAGTGCAATTTTTCGACATCAAATATTCCTTACCTTTTAAATACTCAATCACCAAGCTGGGGGGAGCCTTAGGAATAGTAGGACCTATTGCCAATGGAATCACATATCTGATTATTCTAAAAATGATTAGAGAACTTACCTCCTTTGAAGCCAAGGCATCTAGATGAGAAAGGGTGGTTCCTTCCCCCTTAATCGCTTTTAAAGTATCGAGAATGAATCCATCACAATCAAAGAGTCCTAAATCTCTTCAAAATTGCCATGTCGCCACTCCTCAATCATTCTCATCATGATTCCATTATTGTTAATAATTAGTACCTAATAATAATTTTAAATATTTATCAGTAATTAATATTAATTAGTACCTAATATTTATTGGAAATTAATATTATTAAATAGTAAATAATATTATTTAATTATTAATTAAATAATAATTAATAATTCGTAACTAAATAATAAGTTTAAATATTATTAATTAGTAATTAATATTATTTAATTACTAATTAACTGTTAAATAGCTAATTATTAATGTTTAATAGTAAATATTAATGGTTATTTATTATTTATTTATCATGATTATTATTTATTAGTAAATAAGATTTATTATTAATTAATTACTAATTATTAATAACAATATGTTATTAATTATATGCAGGAAAGGGGGAAGTTGAATCCCACATTGAAAATCTATATTTCTTTTCAAGACATCCCCTTATAAAAGAGATCCCTAAGTGAGGTTTTTTTTCATAATTCTAGATTACATTATTTATGTAATGCTGGATATTTAATAACAATTAAATTATGCTAATTTTTTATATTATATATATATAACAAAAAAATTCAAAATATACAAACATATATATTTAAAATTATATAAAGTATATATATTTTTGGTTTGCATAAAGGCATTATGGTATTTAATTCCTTTAAGGATTATTTTCCAAATAAATAAATAAATATGGACTTATTTTAAATTTTATTAAAAAATTATAAAAAAACCTTTATATTACAACATTATAAATCTATAAAATAATATTAAATTCAAAAATTCGAATGAAAATTAATTTAAACAAATTTAATATATAAACATAACTCTAAATTTGAAATTAATTAATTTAAATTTAACTTAGAATATATATTTTTAAAATTAATTTTCATAATTTATTACATATATATATAATTTATATAAAAAAATATAAGTTTATAAAAAAATTAATATATGTTATTAATAATTATTTTAAATATAATTATATATATAAGTCATGTTACCAATACCATTTTTAAATATAATTAATTATTTTTTATATATAATTTATAAATACATATATATATTTAATAATTATTTTAAATTTAATTAATAATTAATATAATTTAAATACAATTAATAAAATTATATATATATATATACATATATTTAATAATATTCATAATTATAAATTTTTTATAAATATTTATGGAATTATTGTTATTATTTTAAGTATATATTATTATATTAATTTACATAATTAATAAAAATATTATATATATATATAATTAGTATTTTTTAAAAGTAAAACTAATTATGTAAATATAATTAAAAATTAATATAGGTAGATTATTAGGGGTACAATACAAAGAATCACACACCCCTGAAGGTTGGAAGAATCAATAATAAAATTAATGATAAAAATTTTATAAGTGTAACTATTCATTTTGTAATTATTAATATTTTTTAAAATATAAATAATATTTTTTTTCAATGATTCAGGGTCACACCCCTTTATTTAAGTAAAGAAAAAGAAACACCTATTTAACTGGATTAGAGTAACCCATTACATGTCAAGAGACCTAATACACATGGCCAAAAGGCTCATAATAAAAACAAAAATTCAAGAAACCCAATGACAGAAGGTCAAAAAACTGACCTGAAGGCCTAATGGAGTGACAGTTTTCAAGCTCAAAGGATAACCCGACCATCACCCATCGTCGCACATCTACTGCCCCGAGGACCCCCATCGTTGTCGAGGAAAAATCCCAAGGGCCTAACCATCGATAAACACCCTGGAGGAGGTCCATCGATCCAGCCGCTGCCTATGTTCCGAAGTCGCCACACCTATTGCCGCTTTGATCCTGTGACACCCGCTGCCGTCAAGCCCAAATATTGGATGCTACCAGCCAATTTATATTAAATATTTCATACATATATATAATTAATAGTTTTTTAAATATACATAATAATGTAAATATAAATATTAATTAATAATATTTTTTGAAATCTAATTGATATTTTTTCAAAATCCTGGGTTGAAGCCCCTTTATTTAAAGTAAAAATTAAACAAGGAGGATGGGGTTAGACAATGTAAAACTACCCTCACCAAAAACAGACAACTCAAAGACCAAGTTTTTTCATGAGCTCAATTTGAGGATCAAAACTCTCATTATGAAGACCCCTCCTAGTTAATTCATCCATGACCATGACCTCGACCTATTATATACCGACCTCTTCTCCAAGTATTTGTATATTTCCAAGGTGTATCAGGATCTTTTGATCCCTATGAATCACTTTAAGAAGCATACTCACCACTACTAGCCGTCCTTAGTAGGGCTTGAATCCCAAGTAATTCAAATTGATCCTCTTTTTCCTTTGTGAGCTCTTCTGGATCATTAGAAAATTATAGCACTCCAAAAGGATTGGAAGTGGATAATTGAGCCTTGATTAGATTTTTATGTTTAGAAACCTGGTCACTTTTAACATCTCCCTGGGCTTCATCTTGAGAGCGAGCATCAAGCAAAGCATTTATGCTACCTTTATCCATTTTCATTGGTATTTGGATCTTCTGAGATTCAGTATGATACTCATTAACCCCATCAAGGAAAACCATATCCTTTTGATTTTCAAATTTCAAATAAGTATCCTTACTTGTATCATTATCTAGATGGTTGGAATCTTGACCATGGGACAGTCCATGACCATACATTGGATCTGTTACTATGGCATGTTCAAAGTCACTAGTCATAGGAAGCTTATCTGCACTGCTTTCTTAGACCTTGTGAGTCTATATCAAACTTGTAGAATTTGTATCAGGTTACCCTCTTCATTAGAAGTAGAATAATATTGTTTCCTTTGGAATTTTCCAAAATGGATGATGAGATAATTTGATTAGAAGGATGGGAAGAGTAGGCTTCCAAATCTATGGTGCTCAATCCTATAGACCAGCCAGTAAAATAATTATTGGGATCAGAGTCAAATTAAAGGGATCAAAATATTTGGATAATCCCTTCTCTAAGGCTGTTTCAATCATTAATTCCTAGTTTTGAATGACATTCCTAGTCTTTTATTATATAGGATCCTCAATGTCCATTTTTTACTTGCCTTTATGGGTTCTTAAAGAAATAAGTTTCTCTTGATGAAGCTAATGAACAACAATCACTTATGCAACCACTTTATCAGATTATTGCACCTCAAAGGGTATTACATCACTTAATACCCCTATAAGAGGGGTTAACCCCTCTTCCACAACCTTAAACCATGACCAGAATCTTATTTCTCATTAAGTTCCACTATTTACACTCTAGTAGGGGCAGACCAACTACGAGTCTCTAAAGAAGCCATGGAATTGGAGCACTTCCTATGATGAGGATATTTTACAAGTTTATAGACCCATCCTGAAAAAGTACATCTATAAATGAAGGTTCAATAGGCCCATCCCCAGAGAGTCTGCCCAAACAAGATGATTGCAGTCCAAGATTTGAGATATGAGTAGGCTCACAACAAATCCCCTTAACCTATGAAATCACCTAAGTATGCACACAACTATCCTGAGGCTGAGAATATCCATTAATTTCAATACCATCTTGAGAGGTAGATTTCAAGAACTTAGTATTTTTAAATAATAAATTTTCATCATGCCCTCAAATAGAGCATAAATAAAAAATAAATTTTCTCTTTTAATTTATATTTTCATGTCTATGACCTTACAATCCATGAAAAATGGGGGAATTTTTTCATACTCAATTCTTACATCCAAATCATCATCATTAGTTGAAAAAATCACTCTATCCAAAAATTATATCACATGTTAAATCATAATAAAAAATGAAAATAGTGGTCAAATTTGGCCACCTCAGTTCTCTATCCATTTTATAGGAACTCTGATGGACATTTCAATATCATATAAGATCCTCGAGTGCCAAAGTATCCAATTTAAGAAAAATACCTTGACCCATAACTGAATAAATAAATTTATTACCTATAGAGAATTGAAATTATGATCCCATTCCTAGATGTAAAGATTGTTTAGATTGAGAGAAATTGATCCAAAACCCCATGCCCACATCTTTAAATCCTCATAAGAGATTAGAATATGGAAAAAACTATCTCCCAAAAAGTTTCATTTATATATAAATAAATTTTATTAAACATATAACATAAATTTATATGTATAAAATGGGTTAACAAACCGAATGATCTCGTTGGATTGAGGTTTTCCAAGCCCCCGGGCACAAGTGTTAGGTTTAACTAATTTCGGTCTCCTAAGACCCGTTGTATTTTTATTTATAGTTTAGTTTTTATTAGTGATAGTTTTATCATAGATAAATGATAACCATTATTAGAATTAAAAAAAGTGTGGATAAAGACATCCTTTATCAATGCTGGTCATTTTAGCGCTGATATAATCCTTTCCCTATTTAATTAAACCTAGTCATTTTATATGTATAGTTTACAAATTGTGAGATTCATATTATAAATTATACTTTATATGTATTGTTTAAATTAAGTTTTAATTTTTTTTATAAATTATATGTAAACAATATATATATATATACATAAAGTGTAGAATTTATGTACTCTTTTGTATACTTTATTTATGTATATATTATATTTAATAAGTATATTATTGAAATTTATACTTCATATAATTTACATATGTAAAAATGATACATTATATGCATGCTTTCTAAATTTCTACATTTAATGAAATATTAATACCATTGAAACAAATAGAATGAATATGAATAAAAAATGGATTTACATCAATCGTATGAAGAGGAGTATGGGTATGATGATAAAGAGTTCATTATGTTTGTAACAAAGCATAAAAATGACCATTCTTGAATTTTTTATCCATGTTTATGTTATTATTATTCAAGATGTTTTTTTACAAACGAGTTAGAAGAAAACAAGATCTATCCATTAATAAGTAAAATTTATAAATATTGGAATAATATAAGTAAGAACTAAATGTAGTTAGTGGTTGGAATAAAAATATGATTTATTGATCACATTATATTAGTAAAACTATACATGATGACATAAATCATATTGAATAAATAAAAAAATAGTTGAATATGACTATTGTGATTATCCAAAGTAGTTTGAGAAGTTAAATAACTATATAAATATTCCTTTTTATTTCACTTTTACTAAATATAAGATGTTATCAATCATACTCAAACTATATAATTTGAAAGTTTGAAATGGATGGAGTGACACCATCTTTAAAAAATCAATTTTTCTCTTAAAGGGAATGTTAAAAAATGATAATGATCTTTCTTATTGAACATATGACATTAGATTAATGTTTTATTCAATGGATATAAATTATAAAATAATAAATTCTTACCAAAATTACTATTTATTATTTTACAAGGACTATGGTTCAATTAAAAAATATTCCTTGTATGGTGAGAGATGATATAAGAAATCTAAATCAAGACCATCGAATTTTTTATGGAAATTTCCAATTATCCCAAGGTTTAGATGACTATATAGAATTGAAGATACTATAAGTTAATTTATGTGGTATAAAGATAAAATAATTCATGATGTGAAACTTCATCACCCTATAAACTCACCTTAGTGGAAGAAAATTCATCATAAGCATCTGGAATTTGGAAACAGACTGAGATATATTTATCTTGCATTATCTACAAATGGGATAAATAATTTTTGCGTAAAATGTAGCACTCATAGTACATAGTCCTTTATGTTAGTAAACTATAAATTCTCATCATGGATATGCATGAAGTGAAAGTATATTATTTTTTCCTAAATTATTTCAGGATTTAATCAACTTGGTAATGATATTGATGTATTTGGATCCATTGATAAAATATTTGAAATTAATGTGAAATTTAGGTGTTATGATATATGGTGATAATTAAAATGAAGAGTTCACATTGAGATCCATGTTATTTGGGATATTAAATGACTTACTTTCTTTTAGAAATTTATTAGGGTAAAACATTAAATAAATGCATTGTTCCACTAGGATTAGTGCAACCACATTGAGGGGGGGGGGGAGTGAATCAGTGTGAGTGGATGATTAGAAATTAACACTTTACCAACATCCTAAATATAATCATATTTGATAAATATATAACACCCCAATATTTAATAATTTATTCTATTTAAATACTATATTCGATAGTGTTTGGTATACACAACATCAAGATTAAAAAAACCAAAATATTCCATTATTATAATACCTTAGAATTCCATGATATTTTTAAAAAATTAAATTGAATTATTTCAAGATCAGGCACTGAGATGACGTGTGATTCCAAGGCCCGAAGTGCCTGGAATGATCCGTCGAAAAATGTTAAGTTTTAAATAGCGCGTGTGAGCAGTTTTCCTAAAAAAGTATAATAACTCTTAAATGGGTGCCTGAATCAGAAATATGAGGGCATTGTTGTGTTCAGGATAATGTTTTTACCCTAGGCATGACTTAAGTTTAGTCGGTGTGAGCCTCCAGTGAGAAAACCCAAAAATGGCATAACTGTAAATAAAATAATAAAATAAAATAATTTTATTTTTCAAATCATTATAACTCACAAATGGTGACTCAGATTGAAAATAAAAGACTACCGCTGAACTCGTGAGGGTATAACTTCATTAGGAAAATCCTAATATTGGCTGGCGTGGGTCAATAGTGGAAAGTAGTTTTTGGCCATAAATAAAATAATTGAATAAAGTTATTTTTATTTTTAAATACTTATAACTCATAAATGATAACTCGGATTGGAAATCTGAGAGTACTATTGAGTTCATGAGTGTATGCTTCCCTTAGGAGAAGCCTAACATCAGCCGACGTAGGTCAACTGTGAAAGATGGTTTTTGGGATGTAACCGTAAATAAAGTAATTTAAATAAAAGTTACTTTATTTTTGAATTCTCATAACTCAAAAACGGTAACTCGGAATAAAAATTCAATACCACTGTTGATTTCTTAATGAAATTTTATCCTTAATTAGAAATTAACCTTGACCGGTGCTGGTTGAGATAAAAAGTTAATTTTTGGACTTTTCAGAAGAAAAATAAAATAACTTAAAAAGTTATTTTAATTGTTTTCTCCATCGTTGTGCAGTGGCACATTAGCATTGTGGTACAACAATGAGGTAACGATGGATCCCATTAATAAACCCCATTAATGAGTCAGTGTAACGATGCTGCAACGTATCATAACAGAAATGTTGATTCAAGTTTCGTCAATTAATAGCCTAACAAGCAATGCAGGATTGTTGGCACAATCCTGGAATTTCTCTGAGGGTTTGGTGGGTGGCGATGATGAACAACAAAGGAAAAAATCTCCAATGATGAATGATGGTGCATCAGATGATGGAGATGACACCCTTAGAGAGAGGATTTGGGATCAGAGATCAATGGATGATGACAGATGATCATCCTCGAGCAATATCTTTTTCCTGGTAGAGGTTTAAATTATTAATGAACTATTTCCCCTGATCTCCCCCTCTAAACAAATAATGCGGAATGACTCTCTAACAAGTTTATCTGCAGATGCATTTCCTTTATGGGGTTGGGAAATATAATTTCAGGTTGATATTGGGATTAAATCTTAGTGATTTATAATTTATACATCATGATCCCGCTAAAAAAAACAATTTCAAACCAACAAAAACAAAGGCCAATTGTTCATATTGGCGTTCTTTGTGGTCCCCTCCAACTCTCTCTCTCTCTGCTATTCGTTACATAACAGACAATGGAATATCAGCGATAGAATATCTATGTTGAAGGGTTGTGGCCAAGCAGGCCACGACACCAACAAGAGACCGCGACGGTGACACTAGGGTGCGACACCCCAGCCGCGGTGGTAGGCGGGAGGTGGCACGCTGGCAGCATGCCGCGATGGCGACAGGAGCTGTCGACACGAAGGTCAGCGGCCGATGGAAGGCAGACACAGACACTTGGCCACATCAGAGGTGCATGCGGCATAAAGTCGTGATCCACAGACCGCAGCAAAAAGTTGGACCCGCGGAAAATCCACAGGCCATAGGGGGAAACTGGTCCACGTGAGCGGATTGGCGCAGACAGGCGGAGATGCTTGGGCATAGCGTTGGAGGAGCATCCCGCGCTGGCATGCCACGACAGAAGCTGGAACACGGTCATGGACCATATATAGGGGGGGGGGGGGGCGTTCAACATCAATCATTCTCATACGACACAAACCGGACGCCTTAGAGGCATTTGGGTAGGGGAAATTAGCCCACCATGCGGGTTAGTCCTGTGGCACGAACCGGGCCGCTAGGAGGCCCAGGATGGAGAAGATCCGACCCGCCAATGTGGTCCAGGACGACAGGACAAACCGAGCCACTAGGAAGCCTAGGATTGGAAAAAACCAGGCTACTATTTGCAGGCCAGGTTTGGATGAAAACTGGGTCGATGGGCGACTCGGCGGGCTGGACCCATGACCGAACCGGGCTGGGTCCAATAATTCCCAATGGGCCTGGACCAACGGACAGGCCAGACCGGGCTAACCCATACCCAATCATGTCAGGTCGGGTCGTCCGAACTAGGTTGGTTTATGTGGGACCCCCGAGTTGGGTTGGTTGGGTTGGTCTGATCAGGTCGGACCAGGCCCACACAGCCAACCCCTATTTACTAAAATACCAATATCTTTCAGACCAGGCATATGATTGATGCGCCATATGCGGTGTTGGGACCTTTGTGACAAGACAGTATTTTAAGAATACTCTATGTGGGATTTCATGGGATTTGAGATGTGAACAATGTCTTGAGGAGTTTATTATTCCAGAATCAAGCGTGCTATATGGGAGAATCCTGCGGCTAGATGAGACCCGAAGACTGCTAACGAGCGGGTATATGTGACCCTACAGGACTAGATGATAAGAGACCCTCTATGGACCATCTACAAGTGGATATATGTGAACCAATTACAATGTATCTGTGTGAACCAGCTATAAGCGTCCCTATGTGGACCAACTACAAGCGACCCTATGTGGATCAGCTATAAGCGAACTTGTGTGGACCAAATATAATAGCCTAAGTGGGGAGTGGCTATGTGTGACCCAATAGACCCGTGGTGGGAAGCAGCTCTATGTGACCCATCAGACCCATAATACTAATCAAGGATGAGTACCTCAATAGTTGAAGGTGTTCAGTGTTACAACTGATAGTATTGCTTTCCATACTTTAGATTATACCTGCGTGAGGTGACAATACCTTGTGTATACCTTCTTTTGTGGTATTTCCCCTGTGTTTTGGGGTCCTTATTGAGTATTGTGTTATTCACCCCTGAATTGGATTCGCCTACACATGTCATGTCTTGTGCAGGTGATCGACGCTTCAAAGAAGAACTTGGGGGTCCAGGACCAGGTGGTGCTCAGTGAGATAGGGCAGACAAATGCTTCAATAGTGACCTTGGTGGACCAGGACCAAGTGGTGATCAATGAGATGGGACGAATGAGCATACTTATATAATTACAGGTGGATACCCTTCACATACCCTTCAGGTGGGGTCTCGAGCAGACGTACCGTGTTAGTTGTACTTTCCTTTGTGGTTTTGGGATTGTATTCTGGTCCCTTTTTATTTTCAGTTTGTACTGTACTCTTAGTAGTTGTCTCAGTGACAGTTGTGGTTTAGTTTGTGTTTACTTTCCACTGTTTTAGATTTGTGGATGTGTATAGGTTTTAAGGCAAATGCCTTCCCTTTTCTGGATATGCTTACTCAGTGCTAGTCATCATCCCCTGACCTATGGAAGGTGGGATTGGGGTAGTCAAGACATGATCCCTAGGGGATGGGTCATGAAAAAGTGGTATCAGAGGAGGTCAGTTATACAAGAAGAACTAAGAGTCTTTAAATTTTGATGGGGTAATAGTGTTAAGTGTTTCAAGTTTAACTTTTAGGCCAATGAGTCCAGTGTTGCTGTGGCGACCAATGTATCCATACACAAGGACCCTAAATTATTCTTTTCGACTCGGTACATGAAAATGCTAGTTGCATGCATATTGAAATGTTTTCTCATGATCTTTCTATGTTAGAGTTAGCTAACCAATTATAATATATTAATCATGATTCATCTTGATCTCTTTCAAGATGAATCCACACAGACAACCAACCGAGATTCTAGTGTGTGACCATGAGGATGGTCCACAGAGTGATGAGGTTTTGATACCGAGATTGTTTCCTAAGATGAAACCTTTGGGTGGTGTCCCAGCTTTACCACTACCTTCTGGTTAGTAGTTACTACCAGCGCTATAGGTAGAGGATGCATGTGGGCTCAATACATTACACGGGATTCAGCGACAGAGACCCCTCAGGTTTTGAGGTGAGCCTAACTCACAGGGAGCTAAGGACTATATTGAGGTAGTGATTGAGTTTTCCATATATCAGGGCACTATTAGATCAGAATATAGTCCTGGAAGTGAGCCTTCTACGTGGCTCAGTAGGGCGATGATAGGGTTTAGATCACCCGATCTTATGATGAGGTGACTTTTCCGTGGACAGAGCTTGAGAAACTCTCTCTGATAAGGGGCTATTATCATAAAATCTAAGGTATATGCACCCAATAGATTCTAAAAATTTGGTGGGATGACATGTTAATAGTTGAGTATTCATCAAGGCATACTGTCCCTTCCAGGTTCTCAATGAATATGATACAAACAGTGCTTCAAAGATCAGACCTATGAGTGAGATGTGTTTAGGGACATTCGAGAAAACACTATTCCTATGTACATTCCTA
Organism: Viscum album; assembly: GCA_963277665.1. Classification (NCBI taxonomy): domain Eukaryota; kingdom Viridiplantae; phylum Streptophyta; class Magnoliopsida; order Santalales; family Viscaceae; genus Viscum; species Viscum album. Next base: position 40,037,127 of record OY728138.1, read on the forward strand.
CTTATTCTAGGGTTCTAGAGAGAACCATTGTGGTTGAAAGTTCTTTGACTGAGCAGATATAGCTAGTGGATGTCAGTAGTGGGAAAGCAGGAAATCGATGTCAGTCTTAGAAACTTGGACGAGTACAAGGATGTCTTTCCAAAGGATGTTCCAAGACTACCTCCTCATAGAGAGGTAGATTTATGCATTAATTTATACCCCATGACAACACCAATATTTACACCTGAATATTGGATGACTCCCGTAAAGCTCTGAGAGCTAAGGGTATAGTTGGAGGACTTGTAGAGGAAGGGGTTCGTAAGGCCTAGAGCTTCACTATAGGCATCCCCAGTGTTGTTTTCCAAGAAGGCAGATAGAAGATTGAGGTTATGTGTGGACTTACGACACCTGAACTAGGTGATAGTGAAGAACAAGTATCCTCTACTAATGATTGATGACCTCTTCGATCAGCTAAAAGGAGTGAGATGGTTCTCGAAGATAGAACTCAGATCAGGATATCAACAGCTTCGAGTATGAGATGAGGACATCTCAAAGACAGATTTCAGATGCCACTACGACCACTACGAGTAATTAGTGATGCATTTTGACATGAAAAATTCCCTAGTAGTGTTCATGGGACTTATGAACAGGATCTTCCAGCTGTACTTAGACTGGTTTTTAGTGGTCTTCATTGATGACATCTTAGTGTATTCAGTATCATAGGAGGAGCACACGATACACTTGAGGATGGTTCTGAACACACTTCAAGAGAAATATCTTTATAGAAAGCTCTCTAAGTATGAGTTCTGGATATGAAAGGTCCACTTCTTGGAACATGTCATCTCAGATGCTGGATTTGTAGTGGATCTAGTGAAGATCGAGGTAGTTCTTTCTTGGGAGCCACCTAAGAGCGTTACCAAGGTATGGAGTTTCTTTGGGTTGGATGGGTACTATCAGATATTTTTACCCGACTTCTCTATAGTGGAAGCACCCAAGAAAACATTGATGAATAATGAAAAACCCTTCTTGTGGATAGAAGGATGCCATCAGATCTTTAAGTAGCTGAGGCAGAGCTTGAAGAGTGATCCTATCTTGTGGTTTCTAGAGGAGGGAGACGACTACGTGGTGTACTATGACACATCAGAAATCAGGCTTGGTTGTGTCCTAATGTATGGGAAAGAAGTGATTGCTTATAGATAACGAGAGTTGAGACCACATGAGTAGAACTATGTGACTCATGACCTTGAGTTGGCAGCGGTAGTCTTCGCACTAAAGATTTAGAGATACTACCTTATGGGTGAATGATTCATCATCTAATCTGACCACAAGAGTCTGAAGTATATCTTTTCTCAAAAGGATATAAACCTGAGAAAACGGTGTTGGATAGAGTTCCTCAAGTACTATGAATTTGAGATAGTATATACTCTTGGGAAGGGGAACATGGTGGTAGATGCTCTCAATAGGATATCTAGTTCACAACTACTGAATTAGGCCTCAGAGTAGTTATCCTTGCTTCATATATCCTTCATGGATAGAGAGGAGACAAATTTTTTTAGTCGATGGTAGTTTCCCCTCCATTCTTAAAGAGATTCAGGGAGGCACAACTCATATATGCCAGCTGTGAGACTACACATGTCCAGATGTCCACTGGGCATTCCCCTGATGGATATTCTAAAGTCAGGGAGCACATAATCATTTTTAGAGGATGCACCATAGTACTAATGGCATTATAGAAGGATGTGTTGAGGGAGTTCCATAATTCCCCTTTAGTAGTACATCTAGGTGAGGCAAAGATGTATCGGGACCTTCGAAGTTAGTACTAGTGGCTAGGGACGATGAAAGCAGTGGTAAAGTTTGTCTTGAGATGCCTTACTTTTCAGTAAGTGAATGCTGAGCACCAGGTTCTAGCAGGTTTGACACAATCCCTCAAGGTACCAGAGTAGAAGTGGGATGAGATATCGATGGACTTCATGATGGGATTACCATGTATATCTAGGGGGAGCGATACCATTTGTGTGATCATAGAATGACTCACCAAGTCGGGCCACTTCTAACCTAATTGAGAACAAGGTTCAGTAGAGAGCTTGGGATGCCTCTACGTGCAAGAGATAGTTCGACTCCATAGAGTCCCATCTACGATAGTATCATATCATGATGAATGATTTACACTCTGGTTGTAGAAGGGATTACATGAGGCATTTGGGACTCAGCTATTCTTGATCACAACCTTTCACCCACGAATGGATAGTCAGAAAAAGTAGAACATACAAACCTTGGAGGACATGCTTCGTGCTTGCATTCTTGTTTTTGGTTGCATTTGGGAGGAACACCTACCACTAGTGGAGTTTGTGTACAACAACAAATATCACTACACCATCAGTATGGAACCATTTAAGGCACTATACAAATGACCATGCATGTCACTGTTATGCTAGAAATACCTGGAGAGTCAGCACTCATGGGCCCGGAGATGGTACAGGATACCACTGAGAAGGTGCAGGTCATCTGATATCGGATAAAGACTACACAAATCCAAAAGAAGTCATATGCTAATAAGTGATGGAGACCCTTGGAGTTTGAAGAGGGGGCCCACGTATTCCTACGGGTCTCTCCTCAATGAGGGATACAGAGATTTGACGGCGGGGAAACTTTTGAAGAGTTTCTAGTAGAGATCAAGGATCGAAAGGAGAGGATCCTTTGTGGATGGTAAATTCCTCTGGTGTATGTTCATTGGAAGCATGGGTATCTCCATGAGAGCACGTGGGAGTGGGAGGCTTAGATTCATGCTTAGTACCCCCTTTTGTTTGATTAGACAATGTTTTGGATTACGAGGATGTAAATCCCTAAAGGGGGGAGTAATTTAATACCTAGGAATTACATGATTTTTTTTTTGAAAATTAAATAGGATTATTTTGAGACCAGGAGATGATACAGTGTGTGATTCTGAGACCCAAAGTGGTCATAATTATCTGTCAAAAAATGTTAAGTTTTAAATAGTGCGCATGGGTAGTTTTTTTGAAAAAGTGGAATAACTATTAAATGAGTGCCTGAATTAGAAATTCAAGGGAACCCTTGCATTTAGGATGGTGGGTTTACCCTAGGCGCAACTTAATTTTAGTCGGCATGTGCCTCTAGTGAGAAAAACCGAAAATAGCATAACCGTAAATAAAATAATTAAATAAAATTATTTTATTTTTCAAATCCTTATAACTCATGAATGATGACTCATATTGAAAACCCAAGACCGCCATTGAACTCATGAGGGTATAATTTCGTTAGGCAGATCCTAACATTGGCCGACGCAGGTCAATAGTGGAAAATAGTTTTTGGCTGTAAATAAAATAATTGAATAAAGTTATCTTATTTTCAAATCCTTATAACTCATTAACGGAAACTCGAATTGAAAATATGATAGTACCATTGAGTTCATGAGTGTATGATTCCCTTAGGAGGAGCCTAACACTATTCGACATAGGCCGACTGTGAAAGTTTGTTTTTGGGACGTAACTGTAAATAAAATAATTTTAATAAAAGTTATTTTATTTTTGAATCCTCATAACTCACAAATGGTAACTCAGATTAAAAATCTAAGAACACTGTTGAGTTTTTAATGATATGTTCTCCTTAACAAGGACTTAATCTTGACCGATGTAGGTTGAGGGAAAAATTTAATTTTCAGACTTTTTTGAATAAAAACAAAATAACTTAAAAAGTTATTTTAATTGTTTTCTTCATCATTGAGCAGTGGCACGATAGTGCTGCGGTGCAGCGATGAAGTAATGATAAATTTCATTAATGAACCCCATTAATGAGTCAACGTAACAATGCTACAATGCAGCATAATAGAAATTCTAATTCACATTTTGTTAATTAATATCCTAACAAGCAATGCAGGATTGTTAGCACAATCCTGGAATTGATCTGAGGCTTTGGTGGGTGGTGACGATGAACAACGAAGGAAAACCTATCCAACGATGAACACCGGTGAATCATACGACAGCGAAGACACCCTTGGAGAGTGGATTTGGGATCAAATATTGATGGAAGAAAAACAATCATCCTTGATCAATCTACTTTTCCAGGTAGGGGTTTAAATTATTAATGAATTGTTTTCCCCGCTCTCTCCCTCTAAATGAAGAACACAAATCAACTCTCTAATAAGTTGATATGTGGATGGATTTCCCTTAAGAGGTTGGTAAATACAATTGTGGGTTGATATTAGGATTAAATATTAGTGGTTTATAATTTATACATCTTGATCCTACTAACACAAACAATTTTAGACCAACAAGAACAAAGGCCAGTTGTTTATATTAGTGTTCTTTGTGATCCCCTTCATCTCTCTCTGCCCATTCTTTGTAGAGTAACGGACAGTGGTACATCGGATGTAGAAGCTCCAGGCAAAAGGGCTATGGCCAGGTGGGTTGCAATACTCGAAAGAGACCATGACACAAGGTCTTGGTGGCGACACTGGGCCGTGGTGGGGAAACCAGGCCGTGATGGCAGGCGGGAGGCGGCACATGGGAGGCGTCACATTGGCAGCGCATTGCAGTGGCAATAAGAGCCACCGAAACAAAGGCCGATGACAGGTGAATGTGGCCACCCGACCTTGTAAAAGGTGCATGTGGTACAGAGCTGCGGTCTGTAGACCGCGACAGGGAGTTGGACCTGCAGAAAAGATGCGGGCCATAGGGGAAACCAGTCCGTATGAGCGGTCCATTGCAGATAGACGGCACCACTCAGGCACTGCATTGGAGGAGTGGCTCGCACTGGCGGGCCACAACAGGATTAGGCATGCAGTCCTAAACTGCGTGCGGGGGAGGCGTCCAGCTTCAGCCGGACACATTCAGCGCAAACCGAACGCCTATTAGGCATCCAGGAAGGGGGGAAACTGGCCCGCCATGCAGGATGGGTCGATGGAACAAACCGAGCCTCTGGGTGGCCCAAACTAGAGAAGAGATGAACCGAAAATGTATAACGGGTTGATGAGACAAACTAGGCCACCGGGTAGGCTAGGCTGGGAAAAAACTGGGCTGCTAGTTGTGGGTCGGATAGATGAAACTAGGTCGCTGGGCGACCCGACGGGCTGGGTCCAACAAGGCCCAATAGGCCTGGCCCAGTGGCCAGGACATACCAAATAGACCCATACTCAACCAAGTCGGGTCAGGTCAGCCGAACTAGGTTGGGTCATGTGGGAACCCTGAGCCGGGTTGGTCGTGTCAGTCCGGGCCTGGACACAACTAGTCCTTGTTTACTAAAATGCTAATATCTTATAGACCGAGCGTCCGATTGATGTGTCATCTATGGAGTTGGGACCCTTGCGATGAGACAATATTTTGGGAATACTCTAAGTGGGATTTTGTGGAAGTTGAGTTGCGACTGATGGCTTGAAGAGTAGATTCTCCCGAAATCAAGCGCGCTACATAAGGGAATTCTACGGCTGGATGAGAGCCGAAGAATACTAATGAGCGAGTCTAAGTGACACTACATTCTTAGATGATAAGATTCCCTATGTGGACTAGCTACAAGTGGATCTGTGTGAACCAAATACAAGTGATGCTATGGGAACCAACTATAAGCGGCCCTGTGTGGATGAGCTATAAGCAGCTTTGTGCAGACCAGTTATAAGTGGCCTTGTGTGGACCAGTTATGATGGCCTAAGTGGGGAACAAATTTGTATGACTTGGTAGAACCACAGTGGAGAGCGGCTTTGTATGACCCAACAAAACCATGATTCTCATCAGGTATGAGTACCTCAATAGTCCAAGGTGTTCAATGTTACGACTGATAGTCTTTCTCTGCATACTTTAGATTATACCTGTGTGAGCTGACAATACCTCGTGCATACCTTCTTTTGTGGTCTTTCCCTTGTGTTTTTGGGTCCTTAATGAGTATTGGGTTACTCACCCCTGCACGGGCTTCACCTGAACATGTCATGTCTCGTGCAGGTGATTGATGCTACGACGAAGACCTTGGTGGTCCGGGACCAAGTGGTGCTCAGTGAGACAAGACCGATGGACGCTTCGATAGAGACCTTGGTGGTCCAAGACCAGGTGGTTCTTAATGAGACATGACGGACTGGCGTACTTCTATGACTATAGGCCTATAGGTAGCTACCCTTCACCTATCCTTCAGGCGGGGTCTCAAGCGGACGGACTGTGGTAGTTTCAATTTCCTTTGTGGTTTTGGTCTTCTATTCTGGCCCCTTTGTACTTTTAGTTTATACTATACTCTTATTAGTTGTCTCAGTGACAATTGTGGTTTACTTTGTGTTTACTTTCCACAGTTTGAGCTTTGTATGTGTGTACATATTTAAAGGCAAATTCATTCCCTTTTTGGGATACGCCTACTTGGTGCTATTCACCGGCCCCTGGCCTATGGAAGACGGGCTTAGGGTAGTCACAATATGGGCCCTGGGGGATGGGTTGTGACAATTATTTAAATATAACTATTATGACATAGAAGTTGGTTTGATTGGTATTAATAAGACTAGATGTATTATAAAATACATGTAAATTTTTTCCTTAATAGAGTAATAATCAATCATATATTTATTATCAATTAGTTGGAAATGAAGATAAAATCTTTTTATGGTAAAAACCATATTTTTTAAAAAACTATTTTTATATGTAAAATGCATTTTTATCTAAATAGATTAAATCGATAAATAATTTTGATAAAATAATTATATTCTATATACAATTTAATTAATTAATATTCATTTAATTATGGTTATTAGGAAATTAATGAAAATTAATTCATTTTATTTCTTAAAAATAAATTTTCTTGAAAAATGATTTTCATTGCATTTTGTGCACAAATATTATAATTAATTTATGATTTTTTTGAAATTATATTTTAACAATGAAAATAATGGTTTAAATAATCATGAAATAATAGTCCTAGTATTTTTTTGGTATTTTTTTGAAAAGATTTATTTTTGAGTGAACAATGAAAATTTTCAATATTTTCAAAATTGTCATTTATTTTCAATAAATCATGTAATTTAAAATTCCCAATATGTTTTGGATTTTTTTTAAAGTAACATAATATAAATTTGAATAAAAATATTATAAATAATTATATAGGAATCAAACTTATATTTTATTTTGGTATAAGTTTATTTTTATGCTTAAAAACACAATTTTCTAAAAATTATTCTTTTCATTGCATTTTGCACACTTATATTAAAAGTAATTTATGAAACTTATATAAATTAAATATTTATAAATTTATTTCATATTTTTTATTAGAAGTTTCAAATTTAGTAATGAGGTAAATTTCATTTTTGTTTATTATGAATAGTAACCATGGTAAAAATGTATCACCATAGTAAGGGGAAAATCAGGTTAATTAAGTTAAAAACTAAATGATAAGACCAAAAAAATATTATATTAATACTTATTGGACAATTTGATTTAGATTATTATAATCTTAGTTCCAAAATTAGATATTTCTTGAGCCACTTAACAATTATTAAAACATTTATAATATTTAAAAGTTTAGAAAAAATTACAAGTGTGTCACTCCCCTCACTTATAAAATAGAACCCCCTCTTCTACCTTATTCACACATTTTGAGCACTCTATCTCAGACAATACCTACCAAAATATCTACCAAAAATTCCTCCCCACATAGTATTGTTCATGGTATCACCAAAATACCATCCTAATAAGTCTTAATGTGTAAGCTAATAGTGGTTTTCCAAAGGAGAGGTATAACTCTTAACCGAGTGTTTCATGCTTATTTATTCTTATACCTCCTTCAAATATTATTTAACCATGATAAAATAAAATAATAAATATCTTATATATACTTAAATTTTATTATGATTATTTTTAACCTTTTTTCATCTCCTTTTCAATCTAATGGAAAATTAAAACATTACACGTGTGTATGTGTAGACTACCACCTCCATGAAGGAATGTGTTTCGTTTTTCATCACCAAATCATATAGATGATTAAAAATATGTAAAAAATGAATATATATATAATATTTATGAAATAATTATGATTCTGTAATGATAATATATTACTTAACTTCTAACCCTACCATCCATTGGAAAATGATAACGCCGCTCGTGCATATGTATGTACTACCACCTTCACAAAGTGATGTGATTTGTTTTTTATATACACTTTATAATGATGGTTATAAGGATGAAAATAATGAATAAATATGACATTTATAAAATATTTTTTTATTCTAGTAAAGTAAAAAATTATATAATTTATTTCCTTTTCACCCATTAGAAAAATGAAACCATAGTTCATATGTATGTATGAACAACCATATCCATGAAATGACATGGTTCATTTTTCATGACCACATTACATGGATGGTTTTAAAAGTGTATATAATGTATAAATATGATAATTATAAAATGTTTAATATTATTTAGTAAATGGAATATTGAAACCTTTGACCATGGTCTACTTACTCAAGTTTTTTTGGGTTTATGAATCAAACGTCCTCAAAACAACTGATGTAAACTTAATCAATCAAGTAACTAAATAAAACATGGTAATAAATGAAATTAAAGGTATAATTATAATGTAATGAAACTGAAATTTTTCTTAAAAAAGTAAATAATTGATATAATTTTATTATATACAAGTTAAAGAATGTACGTGGAAAGCTGGGAGATGAGGTAAGGTATTTTATCATTTCAATTTCATCTTATTGATACTTATACCATTTTAAACACATGTTTTATTTTGTGAAGTGTATCAACTACCTTATGTATTTATTTTATAACTCATTTAATAAAATTAAAATGGTTTAAAAATAATTTTCAATTTATCTTCTTCAAATTTATTTTTTTAAAAGTTACTGAATCCATAAGGGATTTTTCTTTAAAAATTTATTTTAAAGTATTAATTTCAATTAATTATTCCACATATCAATGTTCTTAAAAATTTTCCAAGAATTTTATTATTTATAAAAAAATATTGTTAAAATTAAATTTTAACTAATTTTAACTTTCTTTTTAATGTTTTAAAAATAAATATTTTTAAAATTTTCCATATAGGTCATTTTGACATTTTATTTACCAAATAGGAAAAAGAATGTTTTTTAATGTATATGGATATACCAAATTTTTCCACTATCATTTCATTTATTTTTTATCAAGAACCATAAAAAATTTTGATGTTTATTTTTAAATAATATCTTTCTCTCAATATTTTGGGAATTTTTAGTTAAAAAAATAATTTTCTAAGGAAATGGAAACTTTTTATCATATTTATATTATTACTAAAAGTATTATTTCTTGTGGTATTGAATTCCAATTCAAATGGGTTTTATTATTAAAGTGAAATCTGTAATAATTTTATTAATTCTATAGTTCTTGGGAATTTTATATGAATGATGGGTGAGCCTAAAATAACTCTGATGACGTGTGAGAATAATATAAATCTCTGATTCATTGAGTAAATTGATGGAGTTTATTGGTGATATATTACTCCTAAGAGATATAATAATTATCTGGTTAAGTGATTCCATTGTATGGGTTCTTTTAAGGGTAGATGTAACAATAATGTTCTAAGATACCTAATCAATTCATTATAAAGGTTTTTATGGAAATATTTTGTTTCTATGAGGAAAGAAAACAATTTGAAATTTTAAACGTGAAAGGTTTGTTTTTCAAAGAAATATTTTCATGATGATTTCATGGTTTTACTACGTGTGATAATGGTTTACAATAGTTTTAATTGTGTAATGTTTTATTTTATAATTTATGTAAGTTTTATTTATGTGCTCAAAGTTTTATCATGAAAAAATAAACATTATCATGAGTTTTCTTGTTTTTCACTAGAATGATAGTATTAATTTATTTTATATCCCTTAATGAGATTTTTTTATCCTCAAAAGTTTTAAAAAGTTTTTCATAGGGCCTAATGATGATTTGGAACTATTATAAAGTTTAAATCTCAATAAATGAAATTTTCTTTGAACAAAACAAGCATGTCATGAATGAAACAAGAGTGTAAACTTAAGAATCCTATTTTTCTGGAAAAAATGGATCCTGTGGGAAAGTGTCAAATTTTTTATGTAATGTTTATACTTAATTATTTAGAAATATAAATAAAAAATACCTTATAAATGTAAGAGGGTGAAAAACTTGTTATACATCATGTAATTATGGGTTATTTATGATATGGTGTTTTACAACTGGTATGAGAGTAAATCTTTAGATAACTATTGAGGTTAGGATGTTGTTTGATGGGAAAATATTAGGGGTAATATGATGGTTAGTGATATCTTAGTGTTTATACTCTTCATATTATGTTTTATCTTAATTTTATTTTATATACTCACACTATCCAGTTTTGGTTTTAGTAAATGGTAGGAACCAGAAATAATCAAGTTAACAATGGGTGTGAAGGATAATAAAGTGGTTGTATGAATGAGCAACCAAATGAGATACGAGTTTTAGTGAAAACTATTTTTCGTTATTCCTAACCAACTATATCAGTATATGATTCACAAAATGAACCTGGGTGAGTTTCCTGAGAGACAAAATAATAAAAAAATATAGTTTCAAGGAAGTTGAAGTGATAAATACCATGGAGGAAAAATGATTCATTTCCCTATATGTTAAGAATGTGGGAAAAAGTACCCAATGAAATTCCTCAAAGGAAAAAATAATATGTTTTAAATGTTTAGAGTATGATAATCATACAAAAAAATGTAATAATGGTAAATTTCTAGAATGGTATCAACATAACCATAAAAATCAAGGTTTAGTAATCTCTAATTCTATGATAGTTGAAAATGAGGAAAATATGAATGACATATAAAAGGTATGAATTATATTTTGAATTATTTTTTTGATATTGATTAATCATAGGGAATGATTCAAAATTTTAACTATAGGAAGTATGTATTAAGGAATAAGATAGAAAATATTAGTTAATAGACTATGAAGAATGCTGAATGATTGAAGTATCTATATAGAGGGTTTCAAGAGTTATGATGTATTGGTATTTTATTTAAGGGTTGAAAAATTTAATTATGATCAAAATTTTAAATTTATTAATACTATTTTTATGTTTTATGTGATGGGAGTACCTTGGATACATTTATCAAGTTTTAATTGATGTTTGAGGTATATGTAACCCTTAATATTAACTTCTTTTTTAATGAAATTATTATTTTAGGAATGAATTATTTTATATTTTGTGGAAATAATTTGCAATTTATTGATAACTATTACAGTTAATATGATCTCTGATGTTGATGAAATTATGGTTAATTTGGATAAAAATGGTTATTACATTTTGGGAATATGTGTTTTATTATATAGATATCCATGGGTTTTAAAATTGATTTTGTGAGTAAGTAATTAAATTTATTTTTAATAATTTCACTATATTGGGAGAATTATATGATTAAGGTAGATGGAATTTTTTTTGGCTAAGATGAAATTTTATTTAAGTAATAAAGGTTGAGTTATCTTTTGGAAGCATATATTATTTTTATTTTGAATTTATGGTGATTTTGATTATTTATGGAAAATATTAGCATATTCTAGATATTATATGATTGAGGAATATATAATTTTTGTATGTGACTTTATGAGTGATTAATGTTTTTTAGATATAATTTTCATGTTGATCTTGGAAGAAAATGAGATCAAATCATTCTAATATTTGGGTTTCAATTTTGTCTAGAATAATCTAAATAGTTTTAATGTTTTTTATTTATGGAATGATTTTAGTTGAACTTTGATTGTTATTGTTGAGGCTCTAGTGATTAATGTATTATAACTTTACATGAAGGTTTATTCATATTATATATTATCTTAACTTGCGCTAACTATTTTTTAGTTTTGATTAGTGGATAGAAATAGAAGAAATAATTTATCATCCATTTGTGGATACTAAGATCAATTAGAATTTGATTTTAGTGCTTCAATCATGAAAAAATAAATTTTAATATCCATTTATTGAAGTAAGGGATCAGATATAAGTGAAAAAGCTTCTCAAATCACAACCAAAGGATGAAATTATTCTTATGGAATGAAAAGAAATCCAGTAAGTATATTTTATCATGTTCTCTATCTAGATGGTAAAATAAACCTTCAAATTTAGAAAATAATATTAAAAATGAAAAATTTATCCTTTTATGATCATTATTTATGATTTGGTGGTCTCTTATCTTATTATAAAATCATAATTTTATCTCTAAAATGACTCTTCTTTACAAGTATACATTTTCATTTTTTTCTAATGTTCTCATTATTTTATAACCCAATTATGTGTTTTTCCTGGAAACCTTCATATTTCTATTTCCCTCTTTTGAAAATGATTTTTTATTATCCTTTATTATGATGTTTTTTTAACAAAGTTATTATAAAATATTAAAAAAGGATTTTCCTTTCAGGATATTATATCTTATCTTTCACTCTATGGAGTTGTTTTTAAAAAAATTTTTTAAACCATTTTTATTTGACATGAGATAAAATTGAGTGGTTGAAATTTCTTTAAGGGTGCAGAATGTAACAACCCAATATTTAATAATTTATTTTCATAAAACAATATATTCAATAACCTATGGTATGCATAACATCTAGCTTAAATGAACCACAATATACTATTATTTAAATTTGATCATTATGACCTATATGTTTGTTTATCAGGTGTAAATAAGAGTAAATTTATTATAAAATATATGTAAATTTTTTTATTTAAAAAATTGATAATCAATAATACATTGATTATAAATTGTTTGGAAATGAAGATAAAATCTTTTTTAAGGTAAAAGAGGTATTTTTCAAAGAATAATTTTTATATGTATAGTGTAATTTTATCTTAATAGACTAAATTGATAAATAATTCTAATAAAATAATTATATTTCATATATAATTTAATTAACTAAAAATAATTTAATTATTATTATTAGGTAAATAATTATAATAATGTCATTTTATGCCTCAAAAATACTTTTCCTTCAAAAATATATTTTTTTCATTTTATGTGCAAATATAATAATTAATTTTTAAAAATTTTAGAAATTTTATTATTTACATAATTTCTTAAATAATCATCAAATAATTTTAATATGATGAATTTTTAGGATATTTTTTGAAAAGATTGATTTTTAAGTGAATAGTGAAAAATGCCGATTGATGATTTTTTTTTTCATTTTTTTTTTAAATAAAGTAATTTAAAAGTAACCTTATGTTTTGAATTTGGTTTTAAATTAAAATAATATCCATTTTATTAAACATAATCTAAATAATTTCATATGAATAAAAATTATATATTTTTGTATAATTTATTTTTATGCTAAAAAAAAATTTCTTAATTTTTTTTTCATTTTGTGAACTTTTTTTGGAACTTATAAAAATTGAATATTGAAAAATGGATTTAATAATTGGAATCATGAAATTAAAATTTATCAATGAGTTCAATTTCATTTTTAGTCATTATGATTAGTAACCATGGTAAAAATGTGTCACCACGGTAAAGTGTAAATCATGTTAATTAAGATAAAAACTAAGTGATAAGGCCCCAAAATCTTATATTAGTTATTATTTAATGATATAATTTAGATAATTATCACATTATATAAATTTTTTTATATTTTCTTATCCTCTTTACAATGAATTATAAATTTATAATATTTAAAATTTTAGAAAAATTACAACCATGCCATTCCCCTAACTTATAAAAGGGAACCTCCTATCCTCATTTAGTCATATATTTTGAACACTATATCTAGACTAATACCTACCAAAATATCTCTCCAAAATAAATACCCTCATCCTAGATGTCCTTGTCTTACCAAAATACCAAACTATGAAGGATTAAGGTGTAATCCAATGGAGGTTTTCCAAAGAAGAGGTATAATTCTTAATTGAGTGTTTCACATTTATTTCTTATTAAAAATAATTAAAATATTATTTAACCAAGATTAAATAATAAAATAATTATATTCAATATAAGTAAATGTTATTATGATTATGGTATAACCTTTTTTCATTTCCTTCTCTATTTAATGGGGAATGTAAGCATCGCTTGTGTGTATGTGTGGACTACCACTTCCATAAAGTGTCGTGTGTTTCTTTTCCCCACCAAATCATATGAATGGTTAAATTGATATAAAAATAACTATATATGATATTTATGAAATAATTATGATTATTTAAATATAATATATGGCTTACCTTCTTACCCAACCATTCCTAGGAAAATGATAATGTCGCTCATGCATACGTGTGAACTACCACCTCTATGAAATACTATGATTCATTTTTCATATCCTACTTACAAGGATGATTATAAGGATGAAAATAATTAATAAAATTTAAATTTTAAAAATATTTATGAATATATAAAAATAAAATATTATCTACTTTATTTCTTTCCTACCCATTAGAAAAATGAAAACATCATTCATGCATACGTACAAACTATTGTCTCCATGAAATGACATGGTTTGTTTTTCAGGAATGCATTATATGGATGATTTTAAAGGTTTATATAATATTAAAATATTATAATTATAAAAGTTTTAATATTATATAGGTAATTTAACAATGAAACCTTTGACCATCGTCAAACTATCGAAGATGTTTTGGGATTATGAACTGAACATCCTCAGAATGCCTGACATAAACTTAACTGATTAAGTAACTAAATAGAACATGGAAATAAATTGTATAAAAGGTATAATGAAAATTTAATGAAAATTAAAAAGGTTATTAATGAATAAAATAATTTATATATGTTTATTATATATGAGTTAAATAATGTATATGGAAATTTGGGAGATGAGGTAAGGGATTTTCTCATCTCAATTTCCTTTCATTGAGACTAATGCCATTTTCACTGCATATTTTTTTATGGTTTATGGACTACCTTATAGATGTATTATATAATTAATTTACTTAAATTATTGTTTAAAAATCTATTTCAATTTCTCTTATTTAAACTACTTTTGTTTCAAAAGATACGAAAACCACAAGATATTTTTCATTAAAACCTTATTTTAAACCATTCCTTTAAAATATTTATCCTCCATATCCATGTTCCTAAAAATGTTTCAAGAATTATATTATTTATAAATAAAATATTTTTAAAATAATTTTTTTTACTAATTTTCAGCTTTATTTTTAAATATTTGAAAATTAATCCTTTAAACATTTATCGTATAGGTTATTTTCATGTTTTTTAAAGTATTATAAGAAAAAATAATTTTTTAATGTATACAAATTGACCAATTTTTATCGATATAATAATTTTTATTCATTATAAATATTACTATACAAGTTTCCATGTTTATTTTCAAATAAAATATTTTTCTCAATATTTTGCTAATTTTTATTTTTAAAAAAATAATATTCTAAGGAAACAAAAACCTTTTATCATATTTATAAAATAACTAAAAGTTTTATTTCTTGTGGGATTAAATTATTATTCAAATGGGTTTTATAATTAAAGTAAAATATATAAGTATTTTATTTATGATATGGTTATTGTCAATTTTATATGAATTATGGGTGAGACATAAATTTCTTTAATGACAAGTGAGGCTAATATATCTCTCCAATGCATTAGATAAAGTGATAGAGTTTACTGGTGATATGTTACTCCTAATAGGTATGAGAATTATCTGGGTAGGTGATTCCATTTTAATGTTTCTTATAAGGGTGAATGTAAGTATAATGTTCCAAGAAACCTAATCCATTCTTTCTAAATGTTTTTATAAAAATATTTTGATTTTATGATGAAAGAAAAATTTAGGAACTTTTAAAGGGGAAAGTTTTTTTCAAAGAAACGTTTTCATGATGGTTTCATGGTTTTCCTATGATTATTAATGCATTTTAAAGGTTTTATTTTATAAAAGTTTCTTTTATCATGTGGATAAGTTTTATTTTTGTTCTAAAAGTTTTACTATAAAAAATATAAATATTATCATGGTTTTTCATGTTTTTCACTAACTAGTGAGATTCATTTATTTTTATATCCATTATTGAGATTTGTTTTGATCATCCAAAGTTTTAAAATGTTTTTACAGCACTTAAATATTATTAGGAAATATTATTAAATATATCACCAAATAAATAATTTTTTTTGAACAAAGAAAGCGTGTCATGATTGAAACATGAGTGTAAACTTAGGAATCCTATTTTTATGAAAAAAATGGATGATGTGTGAAAGTTTCCACTTTCATATGAAACGTTTTAAACTAATTATATTAAAATATAAATAAAAAATACTATAAATTTAGTAATATTCAACCCTAGTTATAAATCATGTAATTATGGATTATTTTTTGTATGGGGTGTTATAAAATAGATCTTACTTTCTATCACCTTTAGTTTACATAAAAGTATTATAATAAGGAAACAAAGAGTAGGAAAATATGAGTTTATCAATGAGGTTTTCCTATAATATGGATGAATATGTCCCTATTATATAGTGGTTGTTATAGAAACCATGCATAATTTTTATTTTATTATCAAGATGATTCTTAGGAAAGGGAATATCCTTGAACTTTCACAATCTTTGACACAAAAAAAAATTATATGAAAATATCAACTTGTAGTTCTTCAGGATTTGGAACTAACCATTCCTTCATCTAAAAATACCATATTTGGATGTATCCTTCTTGAAGTATTATTAATAGTAATCACAAGTATTCTCTTATCACAAAGATTATGATATCCTTCTTCAGTATGTATCAATATTAAGGGTTGACTTATAATTCTTCTGACCTTATGATATAAGGATATCATTGGATTATTTTCTCAATTGTAACTTATGATATAAGTAATCATAATATAATCTTCTCACTATTCTTCTTCTTTGTAAAAATGACAATTAGAAGAGGAAAGTTATGTCTTTCTCTCTCTTATTCTCCTTCAAAGCATAAGAATAATATCCTTCTCAATATCAATAGATATAAATCTAGTTTATATGATATTTTTAATATGATATCAGGATCAGTCCTCTCACTTTGATAATCCATTCTTCTCTTTTTTGTATTCTTATATACTATGCATCTCACCTATATATTGTTTTCATGCTGTAAATATGAAAACCCTTAAATATTTACATATCAATTATAAATAAATCTCAATAATTGAAAATCATTTAAATATATCACATATATTATCTTCTTAAGACTTATTATTTAATCTATATGTGATATCAGGAATTATCATGGATTTATCTCTTCAAAACAACCACATTATTCTCTCCTAATGTGCATGAACACACATAGGATCATTTATGATATAAATATTATCATAAAAATAAATTCACCTTTTTAATTTAAATATAAAATCCATAATTATGTGATTTTATTATTCAGGATATAAGATATTCCCCATATCCAGTATAAATTATTATTTTATTATTTCATTATAGCGTGGTTCTTTTCTTCATGGTGAAACTTATTTTTTTATTTAATCTTTATTATTGAATAGATTGAACCATGAATTAATATTTAAATAATAATGATGTTTATATCTTTGAAGAATAATATAACACCATCACAATTAATACTCCTTAATTTTACATCTTTCTAGAAATGTATATTTGTTTGGAAAATAAATAATCTTTACATATCAGGGGTTCAAACCCTTACATTTTCCTTGAAACATCTAAGGAACCCTTACATATCTTCATATAACTCAATAATTTTTCCAAATATAAACCCTTATAAAATATTTAAAGTTTAATTATTAATTTTTTGAATGAATCTATATACTCTTACACATCACATGGTATCTATATACAATTATATTTTTCAACTTTTAAAGATTTGTAAAGATCTTACATATCACTATGACCCTCTATACATTACAAATTTCCCACTCTACAAGACTCTTATGTATAACCTTGAAGGATATTATGTGTCCTCATTATGTCTCCAGTACTTCGAAAAATTTACCCAATAAAAAAATATTACATATCAAGAAATATTACATATCTCAAGGAGACTTCCACCTTTTCCACATTTCAACATGCCTCAAATATGTTACATATGAACATAAATTTTTTTCCTTTGTAAAATATTTATCCCTTACATATTATCCTTTGATTACCCTTATGTATTATAATATGACTCATGAATTTTCTAAATATTAAAAATCTATGAATATTACACATCTTAGTGTAATTCAACTCTTTTAAAATTTATTAATTCAATAAACTCTTTTGTACCATCTATAAGAAAATTTTGTATGGTCTAAAAAAATTATGAATCATATAATTTATTTTTTATTTACTGTATTTTCATACTATGGATGATATTATGTATCAAAATGTAATACTTATAGGTAATTTTACAAATTTATGATCTTTATAAATATATTAGTTATTTCCTATGATAACCCTTATATATTACCATAAGGTTTTGCCTATTCCATTTTATTTATAAATATAAAAACTCCACAATCTTTATAAATTCTATCTATCCATTTTCAAATTTATTCAAAACAACTCAAACACATAAAGTTAATTTTTAAGAACTTAAAATAATATTTAACTGTCACTAAAATAATTCCAAAGATTTATGAATAATATAAACACTCTTTAGATTGTTTTAATGGACTTTCACTGCCAAAAATTATCTTATGGATCACTACTTCCAAAGTATAAAATTAATGTTTATCAAAATTTGAATTATTCTCACTGAAACTTAAAAATTAAATATTCTAGAACTTAATCTTCTTGGTCGTTCTCACTAGACCTGATTACATAACTCCCAATTACCCAACTTATGGTTACTTAAATTTTAAAATCTTCTCATTGAAACTTCAAAATCTCAAGTTCAGGATCCTTAAATTATTCTATATTTTTAATGTATGAATGGATCTCTAAAAAATTATACAATGTAATCACCTCAATTGATTATTACTTATTACTGAAAATATTCTTTTTCATGGATTAATCATGGGGTAACATCCAACTTTAATATTTTCTCCAATATTATGACCATAAACATTTCTCAACATCAACACATATTGAAACCTTTATTGGGAGCCTCAACCTTCTTCTCATCAATATGCATGGTTACTTAGAACACTTTACAATATTATCTTCTCAATACATATTTATATAATTATTATTGAATACAAATACAAATAAACAAAAAGTTTGTAAAAAAATCTCCCATTTGGATTTATTGTCAATACTGAAATAGAAAATTCATATCAATATGTCCTTTTAATTTTATTTTCCCTCTCCCTATTATTGATAATAAATAAAAATAAATAGGAGAGAGGGTGGTATCAATTAACTTAAATATATGCACTATAAATTATTCCAATCTAAGTCTATGTGAGAAATACTTAGTGTAGAGAACAAGAGGGTATAATTTATACAAAAAAGAAATCCATAATCAAACCTAAATATGATTTCACTAAAATATCTTTTATTAAAAAATGTTCAAATATTTTTATACTAATAGAATTTTTTGAACATATTGTCATGATATTTTCAAAATGAATTCCTAAACTTTTATTGAAATAATTTTAAAAACATTTAAAAAATAATTAGAATGTTTAGTTCCATAAACCAACCATTTAATTTCATATTATATGTTTTTTATTTGGTTATAAATCTAACTCTCCCCTTCAAAATCTAAACATATTCTTATAAAACATCGATGAGAAAATTTTGATACATATCTCATCAATAAAATCTTTTCAAGAACATTACATAATTCTAGATTTGTATGAAATGATACTTATAATAGATTTCTCAAACTTCTCCCCTCAAAGTGATACACTCTAGCTTCACTTAATCAAAGTATATCACTTCATAAAATAAGCATCAAGATACTGAATATTGATATCACTCCTAATATAGAGACTTATAATCTTCTATCCATATTTGGTAAAGTGATCATTTATTTAGTTCTCCTATTAAACACATACATTAACTTCAATTACCTATATAAAAAGAATAAAAATATTATATATTAAAATAAGGATAAACTCCTTTGATCATTAGTGAGTGAAAGAATATTGATATTTACTACTAAACCAAGATACTTTTTTCTCTAATGCTCTATATTTGGGATAAATCTTTATGATTTATCACTTAGATTTCAAGATGATAGAATCTATGGGAAGCATGATCATATTTATTTTATTAAGTTTTCCTTTTTGTGGGTCTTTATTTTTTATATCAATAAAAAAATGAACACACTTTTCCTGGTGCTTGTTTCATCTTCATTAGCATATCTACTTATACTATCAAAATCACCAGAAAATATTTTATGTTTTTTTTCTATCCTATTTTCACCTCCCACACAAATTCTCAAGAACTCTTAGTCCATCATTTTTAGAAAACCTTTAATGAAATTTGAGTTTTAATCTATGTGTAATTTCTTTATTCACTATAGCACTTTATTTTTTTGATGATTCCTATTTATTTATTTCTATATCTAATTGGGTGGACTAGATGATCATGCATTCTTTAAAATCATGGATAGATTTCTTATAAATTTCACATGTTTTTCATAAATTTCCTCCCCCAAACTAATACTATGATTTATTTCATTGATTAATTCTTTATTTTTCATTATCTTTACTCCATAAACAACAATACTCATGGATTTCCTAAAAAATATTTTTTGTTTCCTTTATATACATAATAGAAGTAGCTTCTTATTATTGGTGTAAAATTATTATCAGCCTTTATCAGTGTATTTTGATCAACATGTTTCTTTTTTTATATCCTAAAGAGAACCCAACATCCTTTTCTTGATTTCCTATCACTAATGATGGTATTTTTTTCAATGATCTTGGTTCATCTTTGGTTAATTTATACAAGTAGTATCTTTACCATGGATACCTTTTTTATAGCTTCTTCATAATTTCTCCAAGCTTACAAATCTATTATAAATAAAATAATTATTCCCATTATTCCATATAACTTTATTTTTCTAATATTTTCTCCCCATTGATATAGGATTTCTTTGAATTTCATTGGTTGAAAAAATATTCTAACATTCTAGCATCTTGTGATGAAATATTTCATAGCATTAACAATAAACAAACAAACTTGTACTACTAATTTGAGAAGAAATCTTGAAATATCATATTCCTTGTTATTTTTTCTACTTTATAATCTACTTGAAATTAACTTGCAGAATTTATTCTATTACTCATTTAACATCCACCCTAGATATAGTGGTGAGTTTCTGAAAATTTTTCTCAACCCATTTTTTTCCAAAATTTCCATTGTAACCTGCACTTAATTTTTTTTTTGTTAAGGTGAGGTTTTCAGTATCAAGGCTTATGTTTTTCTTTGAGATTGTAAACTATTTATCATCAGATGATCCCAAGATATTTTTTCCATAAAATGGAAATATTTTATAATAAATATACTCCTTGTAAGTATGTATAGAATAATATCTACTTTTATATTGTTGTAAAGACTAAAACTTTATCAATTCCAAATTTTCAAGTTTTACCTCTAACTCAAGACACTTCATATTGAGGATATTTTTCATATACATTACCGACTCCAATTTTTATTCAAAATTCTTTTTGATAATTTTAATATTCTTCTCAAAATTTTCATGTATTTAGGCATTTTATTACAATTAATTATCAAGCCTTTTATTCTCTTTTATTTGATATATAATTAAGAATTATTGAAATCTATAATTTAATTTTGTTTCACTTATAATTCATGGAACATTTCTTCAAAATATTTTAGGACATCCTATTTCTCCTGAGTTATTTTAAGAAACTCTTTCTCTGTTTTAGAGAATTTTATTTATTCTTTATATGCCTTTTTATTTTATCCTCTACTTGTTTAGTGGGATTTTTTCACACTAATTATTTTTGTTCCATGAAATTTTACTTAATCTATGATTCACCCTCATGGTGGGTGAAATGCTCATACAAAAAATTAAAATATTTACAAATAAAATCTACTATTTTACTAGGAAGATCCTTTATTATTTCCTCTAAGTAAGAATATGATTCATCATAAAATTTATCAAGTATATATTTATAAATTTGATCCTCCCAATTTGTTCTTGGTTCATAAAAGGGATCATCTTTACCAAAAATAACTGTTAACTCATTTTCATGTAAATATTAAAAAGCAACTACGGTATAAGTGTTTTTCATCTTCTTACTAATATATTTATCAAATAAATTTAAAATAGTTATGATAGGTATGATATCATTATGACTTTAGTTTGTTGAAGTTTTATTTTTCCATATTTTCATAAGAGGGATGTCTTATTCATATTTTTAAACTCTTTATTTATTTTATTATTTAGATTATTTGAATATATAATGTTTTGATGAAAAATAGACACATCTTCTTCAATTATGCACTTTATGGTTACTTAATAAAGAGAAACTCAAAATTTTAAAAACATAATATTGTTAATAATCTAATCAAAGTAGGAAGCATAGATCCAATATTAATTATTGTTCCACCAAGATTAATGTAACTACATTGGGGGAGGGGGATGAATCAGTGTTAGTGACTTATCACCAATTAAAAATTTACCTATCTCTTATCTCAACACCTATTTGGTGAATAGATATCACTTCATATCAATTTTGGTTTAAATTAAAGTAGTATAATTAGAAAATAAATAATAGGAACATAAGATTTTTTTAACAAGGTTCGCCTCTAAGATGGATTATTACATCTCTGGTGTGTGGTAGTTGTTATCCAACTCACATAGAACATATATTTTATTATCAAGATAAATCCCATGAAATAGTATATCCTTGAACCTGTATAATCAATAGAACCAACCAGACTTACATTCAAGAACCAATTTGTAGTTATTCAGGATCTAGAACCAACCAAGACTTCCTCTTCAAATAACAAATGTTTCTTTCTACTTTTTTGAAGCATGATCAGTAGTAAACATAGGTCTTTTCTCAATAAAAATGTTCTAATATCATTCCTTAGTATGAAATAATATCAATATATACCTAAAATTTCTTTACAACTTCAATATAAGAATATCATAGGTTATATTTTGCAATCATACCTTATAATATAAGTAATCATAGGTTGGTCTCCTCACCATTATTCTTCTTCATCCTGAATGATAATCATTATACGTAATGACAGTCTCTCTTTATTCTTCTTCGCCTTTAAAATAAATTAATTATCACTTTCTTAGTAACACTTAATATCCCTCTATCTTTGACACACAAAATTTTAAATATGATAGTAGGATTGTTTTTCTATATCTCTTTAATAATCCCTTATGATCCTTATTTAATTCTTATAAAATCAGAATATCACTAGGAAATTATTTTCATATAATCAATATAAAAACCCTTCAATCTTGGAATTTAAATTATAAATCAATCTTGATCATTAAATATCATTTAAAATAATAACATATATTATCTCTTTAAGTCTCAATTTTTAATCTCTATGTGATATCTTAAATTATGATGGATTAATTTTTCTATAATACCCATATTATTCCCTTGATGTATACATAAAAAAAACATGATCAATTGTAGTGTGAATATTCTTATCACAACAAAATAAATTTATTAATCTCATGATAAACTCTATCATGTAATAACTATCTTCTTCACAAAACAAGACACTCTATATCTTCAGTATCCGTTCTTCCTTTTTTTTCCATTATGACATGATTCTATTCTTCATGATTAAACTCATAAATATTATTTAATCATCATCAAAAAATTTATTTAATTACTAATTAATCATTAAATAATAATTATGTTTATATATTTGAATAATAATACAACATCATCAAAATTAATCCTCCATACATATCTCAATTCAACTCAACACTTTCCCAAAATTTGAATCTTACACATACTTAATAGTTTTTGAGTTACTCTTATATATAGAGATACATATCTTTATGAATTAATGGGTAGATATAGAGTTTTCCATTTTTCTACTTTTTATTATTTTAAAAGATCTTCCGTATCACTATGATACTCTATAATTTTCCAATTTCCCACTCAGTAAGAATCTTATATGTAACTTTGAAAGATATTATGTATTCACATTATGGGTCCAATTATTTTCCAAATTTATTCTAACAAAAATTATTTTGTACCAAAAAAAATAATGTTTCTATGGAAGAATTTTTACTTTTCTGAATTTCATAATGCAATGAATATATTATATATGAATATTTTTTTCCTTTATAAATCATCTGCTTATATATATCCTCTTATGAGAACCCTTCCATATTATAGTGTGACTCAAGATTTTTCCAAATCTAAAAAATATGATAATATCTCACATATCAGTTTACTTTAAAACCATTCCAATTTTCAATTTTTTGAAATTCTTACATACCATATGCATGAATATTATATATTATATGAAAAAATTATTCTTTAGAGAATGTTTTTTTCCATTTTCACATTTTTTTTCTCGATGATATTATATATCATAAGTAATAGTCCCATGGAATTTTCTAAATTTCAAATTATGAGAAGTATATCATTTATTTCATTTTATAAACCTTATTAATCAATTTAATGTTTTTTCCCTGACCATTTTCTCCATTAATCTACAAACCTTAGAATCTATTTAATTTCTCTCCATCCCATTTCATACTTCTTAAAAACATCTCAAGAATAAAAAATTAATTTGAAATAGCTTCAAATAATATTCGATCACCACTAAAATAATTCTAAATCATTATGAAGTATATAAATACTCCTTATAATGTTTTAATGGAACTTAACTACCTCAACTTATAATCTTGATCACTACTTCCAAAGTCTCAAGTTTTGGTTACTCAAATTAGGAAATATTCTCACTGAAACTTAAAAACCTTATATTATTTATCCTTAACTTATTATTTTTTCTCAATATATTTTTTTACTCAAATTAAAATTAACAAACTTCTGATTAATAAACTTTTGGAATTTTCTCATTGAAATATTGAAACCTCAAGTTCTGGATCCTCAACTTCATTGACCTTTGTCACATGTGAATGGATCTCTAGTATAATATCCATTGGAATCTTCTAAATTTATTCTTCCCCATCATTTCGATTTTTTTTATTATGAATTAAACATGAAAACTTCTAAATTCAAGACGTTCTCCAATATTCTCACCTTTAACACTACTTAACTTCAACACACATCAGAACCTTTCTTGGGAACTTCAACCTTCTTCTCATTAACATACTTGGGTACTCAAAAAACATTTAAATATTATTTTATCAACGCATATTTACATAATTATTATTTAATTAATTATTTTTTACAACAAATAAAACTAAAAACTTAGTGGTTTCAATAGTTTATACAATTCATTCTATCCCTTTATATATGATATTGTTTACTTTGGATCACAACCTCATGAATATAAAAGGCCTCATATAGGGGGATGATTCCCATATGATATTTATATGAGAACATGTAACTCACCCTCTCCTCATGTGGGATTTGGGACTCAATATTATGGTATAACCTATTAGGGTAACAATGAAATTCCTGTTAGCTTTATCAAAGGTCATTTAGTATCATTCCATAAAACTTGAGGATAAATAAAAACTCTAGATCCAATAATCTCTACCTCAATATTACTCGAGTGGTTCAAACATATTCCCTATGCTCTAATACTAGCTATAGGTTCTGAAAACCCTACATGATATTGTCCACTTTAGCTTACTACCTCATGGATTATAAAAGCCTCATGTTGGTGTAGAATTTCCATATGATATTTATTCAATCCCATAGAAATCCCCCTCACCCCATATGGGAGTAGGGATTCAGCATCATGGGGTTACTTTTTAGGGTCACGATGTAATGCCTAAATGATTTATAGGATGATGGTTAGTCTCACATCATAAACCTCAAAGAGATCTATAAAAACCTAGATCCAATAGAATGTTAGGGTGTCCCATTTTTGAATAAGTTACACAATCAGTTAGGTTGAAAAATTGGATGATGATAGTGTTTTCCATTGTAAATTTTTACCTCAATGACATAAATATCAATAACTAGTAACAATATTTTATGGGAATTAAAAGGAAGGCATTGAACCATCTACATTAATAAGTTATGAACATTTTAAGAAATTAAAATATTTTATAACTATTTTTGATAAACATTTATATAAAAAACTTATTAATCAGGTAGGGAAAAGAGATTAATGTTATTTTAATTTCTTTATTTTAATTATTTTTATGTCAGATATATTTTTGATTTCATGCATATAAAAAAATTAAATATGAAAATGTCATTGTAATGTCACTAAATAGACTAGAAAAAAAGAAATATGGTATCAAGGATAGGTTATACGTGATTGATAAGGGTATAAGCAAATATTTAACACTATTAAAGGATGGAAGATATAATTTTATTCCTCTAATGATTCATACTATTTCTAGGAAAGGGAAATTTTAGGTTTATAATTAACTAAATAGTGTAACAATCTTATAGAAATATTCATTAAATTTTAAAAATATTTTATTGATGGATAAATTAAAGTTAAAGGGAATAATCCCAATATATTCATGTATTGATGGAAGATTTAATGCCTATGGTTATAAATTGGATTTTTTTTTAAAAAATTTAACACATAATAACTAAGATTTTATTCTTTTTTAATCTATATCTAATAAATTTATAGACTGAGAAAAGTTTTCAACAATATAAAAAGAAATTTATATTATATTATATTAATTATATATATTCTTACAAATTTAATTCTTCGATATAATGATTTAGTTAATGGATCACTTGGTGAGAGAGTCCAAAATACATGGTTCAATATATTTTAGTTGGATATACCCCAAATGGTATATAAATACTTTGAAATGGCATGTCAAAAATTTTAGTTTCCCAAAAGGTTTTATTATGGAGAGTTATATTGTTTAAGAATATATTAAATTATATTCTAAACACTTATTTGATATAGATAAAATTGGACTCCTATAATCTCATCATTATTTAACTTGAGGTTAAAGGAATTTCATGACGAGGTGATCTCATAATTACAATCATAGGATAACCGTTATATTTACATAACAATACTAAGATTGGGACATATATTGAAAATCAAAAATAAATTCAAAGGAATTTTAATCCATCAAGGGATGAAATCCTGATATCAAATACATATAATAAAAAGTTTATAAGGTAGTTTTGAGACTATATTTTTAAGGAATTATTTACAAATATGAAATAAATTTATAGAATACTTTGATGTTTATCCATTTGACCAAGTGTACATATATTATCTAAAAATGGTTGTGAATGAGATGCATTTTAGTTGAAATAATCAAATATTTCTCATTTTCTCATTAGGGGATCAATCCCATTGACTTCCTGTTATATCCCTCTATATTAAAGTAGAGCGGGGTTTCATTTCTTATGCACTATGAAAATGGGTGTAGGTTGTTGTAAAAGATAATTACAATAGGGGTGGTGGAGGGAATCCCACTCATTAGTGGGATTTGGTGTCAAGACACACTCAGGTGGCCAAAAATGATGGGAATAATTTCAGGTATGATGGTGTCAGGGAGCCATATAGCATGTTATAGAGGATAAAAGAGAGGGGTGGTAGTTGGGGCATACAACATGGGTGCTAGAGAGTGGAGTAGTGGCACAAACGGTTGGTGGATGTAGGTTTGGATTGCAATAAATAACTAAATAAATAAATAAAGGTATTAGGGATTTTAGGAAATCCCTATACATCAAAGACTTTGTACCTATAGGCCTATGATTCATGTAATTTGTTCCCTCTTAACATAGTTAAAAGGGGTTTTACTTAATAAATAGGTTTATGACCCTATCTTGTTTTATTAAAATTATTATATAATTTATAGTTATATGTTATGTACAAAGGAATAAAATGGAAATGGTATGGTGAAAAATAGTAAATATAATCTTATGGGGGAATTGATGCATGTATCTTGTACTAGGGACATAGACCCAATTTATGAAAATATGTTTTACCCTAGTACCATTGAAAAAATATGGGAGTTGGATTATATGTCATTCAAGGTACCAATTTTTTAATGAAAATGGGTGGATAATTGGAATACAATTAAAATCAATGAATTATGATTAATAAAATTTAATTTTAATAAATAATGTTACATGAATAAACCATTTATAATATAATCACAAGAAAAACACATATTTTATACATCATATCTTGAAAAATCAAATTTTCCCAATATTCTATTTGTGACTAAAATAATTTCATATTTAAATGAATATTCCATGGAGGATGATCATTTAAGTTGGATATAACAATAATTTCTTGGGGGGTACCAATATAGTTGGTGTCTTTTATAGAATAGGGGGCATAAGAAACTACAAGGATAAGGTTTAGATAATTTTTAGATGGAAAAAATTACCACAACCACTATGAGTAGTTTTTTATTTAAATTTTTTATGTATATATTATATGTTTAATTCAATTTTGACATATTTTAAACCATTTTTCTTACTTGTCATTTAGAAAATCTATTCTGTACCTACTGACACGATCCATCTCAGGGAACAACATAATAATGATCAAGACGATGATCATTAGTTAGTGGGTGAAAAGAATTATGAAAGTGAGTAACATATTGATGGTGAGAAATAGACTACATGTGGGTGTTAGTGGAAAAGTGACAAGGCCAAAATAAAAGATAAGAGAATTGTCAGGTGATGGTGTTAGAAAAATTTATTAAGGTGATAAGTAGAGGTCATAAATTCTAGGTTGGATGGAATGAATATAGTCAACCTATTAAACAAAAAAAATACTATTATTTCCAGTTATATTATTATTAGTAATAAAATACATGTTATAATTGATATACAAATTTGAAAAATGTTATACCTACATGGAAGGTAATAATTTGGGAATACATTGTGATAAAATTTTAATATACTTTCAATATTTTACTAAAAGATAAAAGGATATTTGGGTTTGAGGTTGAGGATCCTCATGTTATGAAAATGGTTTCTCGATTGAATTTTATGGTTTTACCTCACTATGGATTTTATAAATGATCCAATTGTGGTTGAGAATATTTTGAATGATGGTAATTTCATTGAATCTATATCCTTGGTTTTTAAAAAGTATGAACATCTAGTTAACCCTGATGTTAATTTCATGGATAATCCTCCTATAGAGAGTAGAAATTGATGCTCCTTTTTCCATTTCAAGGGTGATGATACTAGATGTATACATCAGAAAGGTAACATTTATCATGTTACAGTTAATCAAGATGCAATCTCTTAGAGGATTGAACTAGGATTGAATTTTATTTTCACTCATTTGTTTTTACTAAGGGAAATCTCTATAAATTATTGGATTTGGTGGAGTTACTTTCATCTATCTAGGTATTATAAAATTGTAAATGTGTTTTTATGGGTCATGGATTTTTTTATGTGATAATTACTTCAAAGGAATTGAAGATGATGACATGGTTATTTGGTTTCAAATCCTTAAAAACTAGGTTTATTTTATATTTTAGAGTGGGACTATAATTTCAATCCTACGGAGGTTAGTTTATCCTCATTTAAATTATGGGTGAAAGTTTATGGGTTGAATTATATCCATTCTCATCCTATAATCTTGTATGATGTTTCCTTATCAATTAGAATTTCTATTAAAATGGATATGGAAATTGAAATTTCTAGATT
Organism: Viscum album; assembly: GCA_963277665.1. Classification (NCBI taxonomy): domain Eukaryota; kingdom Viridiplantae; phylum Streptophyta; class Magnoliopsida; order Santalales; family Viscaceae; genus Viscum; species Viscum album. The sequence goes on from OY728138.1 coordinate 40,066,716, forward strand.
TTGTCATTTTTATTATCTAACCATTAAAGTTTATTTTAGTCTTATATTAGTAGATAAATTCTTTATATTGAATTATAAAAATGATTTTGAATTGTGTATTGAGTATGAGAGAGTTCCTCAATCATTTTTTAATTATAAATTAATTGTATATGATGAATTGAATTACAAGTAGTCTATTCTTTTATACTTATACTCCGACCATTGGAATGATCACATGATGTGTTTTAAAAATAATAAAGGCTTGAATATAGGTTGTGAAGATACTAGCATGGTCTATAATTCACAGGGTGTTACTCTTTCTAGTGATCAATCACTTAAGCCACCTAAGAATGTTATCAAAAATCAATAAAATATATATTTTAAGGCTTCTAAAGTGGATTTGGGGGTGTAAAAAGATTATTTTTAATTTAAGGAATTTCTCTCTTGTGATTTTTACAAGCAGGGACTGGGTGATACTTCTGTTCTGGATGTAGAGGCTTATGATATGATGATGAAGGGGTAGGGGTTTGGTATTTCAAGTTAAGTGCTTCCATTAGTGGGTATAAATGATCTTCCCAAGGGGGATGACTCAAAGGTCTGAGTATTTACATTACTTTATAAAGATTCAGGGATTTATGAGAAAAATTTATTATAGGTAGTTTGTCAGAACTATATGTTGGGAATTTTAGTCTGGGAACTAGTTTAGTTTTAGATGGGTATTCAACTATATTTATTAGTATTAATGAAGGTTTTTGATCTCTAGGAGTTGTTCAAGTACATAATAAAGGAGTAGTTAGTAGGGATTAAAGGCTTGAATATGATGGTCCATCTCTTTATTATATCTCTGAGGCTAAAAAGGTTCAAGGATTTGAGGCCTATGGTGGTGCTTATGTATGATCTAGAGTGAGTCACCAAAAATTTTAGGATGTCACTTTAAATAATTCTTTGGATATTTTAACCATGGGGACTGGACCATCTACCCATGACCTTTCAGTTGGATCTGTTGCTCCACATGGGCATGCTGAATTATGTTTAGATGGGTATTCTATCTAGAGCCATTTTATTAATACTCAATCATTTGGTGTTAATTAAAAAGATATCACTTATGTTGGATCTCAACATGTTGAGTTTGTTGGGGCTTTATAGTATGTTTTTTAATAACTAAAATTTGTAAATAATTATCATAAATCTATTTAGGATGATAGGAAATCTTTTGGTATTACTCATAATAAGAGAAAATTTTCTGATCTTGATAAGAATGAAAGGGATTACAAGGACCTTAGAAATTCATGTACCTAAAAATATTCTACTGATAAAGGTAAGAATTAGGATGAATATGGTTTCACATACATTCTAAATAAAAAATCTAGGTCAAGTGAGGATTTCTCTAATATTAGGACCACTATGCACACTAGATCTTATTATAATGTGAAAGGGAGGATTTCTTAGGTTAATACTTTTAGTTCCCTCATCCATGAATTTTATTGGTATAGGTACTATTAAGATTATAATTTGTTGGATTATGAATCATGATGTTTTTTATCTTGGATTTTATCTTGAATAAGGGAAGGTTTTTTTCCTAAACCCATTTTTATCCATTTATTTATTTTTACATTTATTTAATAATAGAGTCTTTGAGCACATCCTTCTTCAACTAAAAAACCAAATAATAAAAAAATAATTTGTTTACCATTTTACTTTATAATGTATAATTATATTAGAATATTATTGGAACTTAATTATATTAAGTGTTTTTATAAAGAGTTATAGAGAATTTTGAACTATTCTCACTAGATAAAATTTTAGGTATACTAAGGAGAATTTACAACCGCCCCATAGGATTTATACACAAATAGGAATTTAGGGTAAATTATAATTTATTTCAAGTTACTTTTTATTATATATACAAAGTAGATTGCTTCATATAGTTTAATTTATGAAATAATAAAGGAGTGAAAAAAAAACATGTAGTGAAACCACATTACCAATACCATGAAAAAAATATGAGGTACGATAAATAAGAAAAACAAATGACATGAACTTTAAATATATACAATTTTTTTTTTGTGATAAAAATAACAAAGGAATTATATTTCTTTAACTATATGAATCCTAACTAGTTAGAATCTTCATATATTTTGATCCCATGCCATATACTATATAAGGATGCATATGAAAATAAAAAAGGAAAAATAATAGATGAAAAAACTTAAAAAGTATAAGAATCATATATTAATATAAAATAAATTAAATTTATTCTAGTTTAATATATTAAAATATCATAATAGATACTTGATTTACTTTATTTTTATTCAATTTAGAAACAATATGAGCCATCTACCATTGTTAAAGAACAATTTATTTCAGTGAATTTAAAGCATCCAAAAAATTATGTTTGCATTAAAGGCATGGGTTTGGAGTCTAACCATGAGAATACTTTGGTAAAATAGAAACAATGGTATATTCTGAAAATAAAATGAAAAATATGAATGATAATATTGAAACTCCAAAGGAAAGAGTAAATAAGAAAAGTGATGTAATATATCTTCTCATTTAAAGGGATCAACAAAAAAATACATACAATAACAACCACAATACATAGAGACATAAATCCCTAGTTTTGAGGGTAGTCAACCCCATAAAAGGTTCACTTTACCCCAGGCAATCAATTTTTTCATGATAGTTTATGATAATTACGAAACAAACTATTATTTTTAGTTTTTTTATTAATATATTTTTGTTAGATTTATATTTATCAGCACCCACTCATCAAGTTTTCATGAGATAAATAATGTACAGTATCCATTTATATACCATAAAAAATAAACAACTTCTATGTAACACCCCAAGATTTCATAGTGTGTTATTTCTTCAAAATAATTCAATAACTTGCACTACATGCAACACCGAGTTCAAGCGCAGCATGACTTACCAAACAAGCCGTTCAAAAGAGGTTATGAATAGTATTAACTAAATTTTAAACTTTATATAATCCTTATAATTTTAGAATCCATATTATGAGTTTCTTATACATAATGTAAGAACAAATTCATTTTCAAGTATTGCACTTTTACCAACTTTTAATAGTGAACCCTTTTTAAATCCAATATTTTAAACTTTTATATATTCAATTTGACTAAATGGGGACATAAAAAATTTACAATGAAACATCCCAAGCTTCCACTATACGCTTTCCTTTGAATAATACAGTAGCGTGTGTTGTACGCAACTTCGAGTTCTAACACACACCACAACCAATCAAACTAGCCGTTATGAATAGTAATACCTACTTTTTGAAATTTTATAAATTTTATCTCTCAAAGTGGACTTCATTTTTGGATTCGGAATATCGAATTTATCCTAGGGTAAAATTTTGGTACTTTTCGGATAACTTTTATATTTTGATGAATAGTGAAAATTACTAAATTTTAATTAAAAACAACTTTTTTAATCAAAATAATTAGTAGTGATAAATTATGAATTTGAGTGGTTTTAAAGTATATTTAGAATATATTTTTACCATTTAATAAAATGTTGTTCATTGTACAAAACTTCACAATTAAACCGGATATAAACAGGTGTCAATCTTTTGATAGTTATTATCTCTTAAAAACACGCTTTTTATTTTAACAACGGAAATTAATTTTAAATAAATTTCTGCCACTTCTGTGTTTTGAATTTGGAAAAATGGATTCCATATTTTGAATCAGGATGTTCAAATTGTGTAAATAGGTAACTTTTATTTTTAGACATTTTGAATAATTACTTCGGTAAATATTTTATTTACCATGGTTAAAGGGTAAATCCGGTAAATAAGGGTTAAAAAATAATATTATAATAATAAAAAATTACCCTAAAACGTGTCCTAACCTTATTGGTTGATACATTTCCGACTATGGACATCTTTGGGTCGATTTTGGGACCCCATGGAGCCACTTGTAAGTGATAGAGACACTTTATTTTAATTAAGTTAAAATGAATACAAAAATGACACAAGCATATATCTTTTAGAAAAACAATTTTTACATAGGGTTATATATGTTGGATTTTAGACTATAAATATTAATTATAAAGATAAAAATATTTAATACATATTGATATTTTATTTATAATTTTTATACATTAAATAATTTAATTTATTTATGACACAATGATGATACAGTAATTACCATAATAGTGAAAAATTAAAATAATTGATATTATAAATACCAAAATAAATATAATTTGAGACTTTTTATGAATTACAATAATTTTATAGGTTAATATGACATTTTAGGATTTATTTAATTAACTTTTTTATAAGTAATCATTCTGTTATGAGTTTTACAAAAATCAACTATTGAATAGTGTCAAAATTGACATAAAAGAGTTTTTAAAACAAATATTATATTATTAATTGATATTAAATTCCTAAAAATCTAAGGTTCGGCCAAGAGACTTATATAATGATAGGTGTATCATTAATGGACCACTTGGGGGTCTCTTGGATGTATATAGTAAGTTTATTAACTATATAATATAAAAATACAAAGTGACATGGTAAGTGTCAAACTAATTAACTAAGTGTTAATACTTAAAGATAAGGTTAATATAGTAACCCAAACCTGTATAAATCCTATTGGTTGAGTTTTTTTAGACCTATCACCAACTTAAACTTTAAATAATCAACTTTGGAGCCATTAGAAACCGAATATAAATTTATTATAAAATAATATTTCTAGCTTTTCCAAAGGTGCCCCTCACCCCTCTTATAAAAGGGAACTCCCCCTTATCACTAATTCACACATTCAAAGCCTTTTGGTTCAGCCAAAACCTGCCCAAATACTCTCTCAACTTCCCTAAATACAACCTAGAGGACTTAGTTTGATCAGAAATCCAACCTAAGGAGCCCTTTTGATCAAATCAAAAGGAAGAACCCAAAGAAGAGGTAATGTTTTCACCACCATTTTTCAAATTCGTTTCTTCTTCAACTTCTTCTTTCTTTGTTATTACCATTCTAAAATAATGAATCCAGTATCTCCTATATACTGTAATATTATTATAAATATGTTACAACCATATTCAGTATTCTATCCATCCTTTGAATGACATGTCACCATACATGCGTACGTACGACTTACCGTCTCCACGTCGTGGTGTAATTGTTATTCAATATATTATTATTTGGATGGGTATAATAATGGTTTATAATTCATTTAAATAATAAATATAACATGATAATGATTCTTTATATATGTTATACCGTCCAATTATATATTATTTTAATATCAAAAGAATGATATTGTCGCTCGTGCGTACGTACGGACTACCGTCTCCACGAACGCGATGAGATTCATTCTCCATCATATCCATTCAAGTATAATTATCATTTGATGATTTAAAAATAATTTTTAAGGAGTTGAAATCATTCTGGATATGAATAATATACAACCTATCCATGAAAACCACGTCTTACGTAACAAAACATATAAAATAAAATGAGTAAGTTAACACCCGAAACGACGATAATACTAAGATATTATTAACAAAGAAATGTTAAAAGATCATATATGATATCATATTAATGTATATGATTCTTGTATAATTTAATAACAATTATTTCACCATTATACAGGAGGTTAAGCTACCCCCATCCAAGGAAAAGTACAAGGTAAGGGTTTATTTTGCAATCTCTTCATTATCTGAGGTTGTTTATACGTAATTATCTACTGAGATATCTTTATCATCCACATCCATGTTCCTTAAAAATGTATTTAAAAACATTTTTACTATTTACTAGACAATGGGTTAAAGTCATTTATACCCTTATGTGTTTTTAAAGGAATCTTTTCATCATTTTCAAAACAAGGCACTTTTAAACTTTTCGACAAATTTAAGGTAAGAATGTCTTTTTTTAACTTATACGGTGGGTGCGACTATTTACCGCCGTTATAAAATCGTCAAATCTTACCTTACAAGCTTATAAGAATATTTTCAAAGTAAATCTTTTATTTTATAATTATGTTACTTTTAAATGATTTCAAAATGAAAATTTTAAGAATTTGTGAAAGGTACTCTTTATCAAGATCATAATTTTAAATGTTTTAAAGATTTATCTTTCTAAATCTTTTTAATTAATGTCCATGTTTTCAAAATGATTTTAAGGATTTATTTATATGGAAATGAATGTTTTGTAATGATATTTCTTTTCAAAAGTTTCAAATTGGTATGGGACACTTTGATTCAAAAATCTCTTTTAAATTACTTCCTTTATAAATGTGTGACTTTTCAATGATTTCGAGAAAAGAGATATTTCTCTCAAATTCTTTTGATTTAATCTATTTCAACATCCTTTGATATATTTTAAGCTTATTTGAAGTTGATTTATTATGATACAAAACTTTTGTATTGTATTGAAGGTTTTGTGATATGTTTTACTGTGGATGTGTTATTTTTATACCATTCATGGTTTATGGAGAAAGTATTGAAATTTCGTACGCTAGTTTTAATATGAATGTTTATGTTATGTTTAAAATTTTTCATATGGGAATGCATTGGACTTATTAAGTGACAGGTGGAGCCCGCTATAGCTCCTTGATGCATCGGTAGGTCTCATGAGACAAACTAGTGTCTTGGCACAAGGCCTTGACAAAATCTTATTTGTAGACTTGACACAAGGCCTTGGATATGTGGTTATGATAGTCTGTCATTATGCATTCCATCATTATGAAAGTGGTTATTGATATTGCATGCGATTATTTGATTAGTATAATATCAACGTGAATAAGTAAATGGCATTATTTCATTTTATTTTTTCCATACTATGTTGAAGTTCAAGTTTAAAAGGCTTTTGTTTTAGATTTACATTGACTTAAATGTTTATTCTTATTTATGAAAGTTTCCGCTATATTGTTATCCTTACTGGGCATTTGAGCTCACCCCTTTCAATGTTTTATTTTTCCCAGGATGTGAAGAAGTAATTTATGAATGACCTGCAGGGATAGTATGTGGGGATATGAGTGTGGACTATGAAGAAAATATGTTGTTATAGTTTTCATTTTTATGATGTAATGTAAGACTTATGAATATATCTAGTGTTTACCAGGCTACTAAACTAATCGGTCTTTCGAGATTTGATCTTTCTTATGATCATGCCAATGTTATGTAATAATGCACCGACTCTGGGTAACCGGGGTCGGGGCGTTACAGTTGGTATCAGAGGAAGTTTAGTACAAACCTTGGAATCTAGATTTAGATAAACTCTGATTAGAGAACATAGATTTAAGATGGACTTTGATGATTAGTATAAAAGAACTTCCTAGAATTTTGGTATTGTAGAGATTTTTTGAGTTTTCCGATCAATACATCCCTATCTGGATACGAGCAGGTAGAGGCAACTCTGGCACAGATGTACCTAGGGGTAAAACCTGAAAAAACCGCTTTGAGCTGGACTCGAACGGGAACTGGTGCACAACAATGGGCCTTGCTGCACTCTTGGTTACGATACTCCCGGGGGATATGATTAGGATAATTCTCATTTTCTTTACAAACCATTATGAAGGGTTTATGAGTATATACTTTCTCAAAGGAGACATTTTTATGATTATGGATTATATCCATAAACTATTTAATTTATGTTATGTGTTTTAAAAGTTTGGGATTAGGTATTGTTATTCATAAACTAATATAGTGTATGCCATTGTTTAGAAATGGTGCCCAGTAGAAGGAATGAGAACTCCAGCAATGCACATGATCCAAAGAGAAAAAAGGATCATATCTTTCATGGTCTTAATACAGAATTTATAAGAGAAATAGTCTCCCATATATTATCATCATATGAAAAAATAATATCATGTGTTGATAAGATAAGTAAAGAGTTTACTGAGTCCTATGGCTTTGAAGGGAAGTAAGAGAAGAAAAGGATGGAAGAGATAAATATGGATAAAGGGAAGAGGGAAAAGAATAATTTTCCCATATGTGATAATTGTGGGAAGAAACACCCTGGAACTTGCCTGAAAGGAATGGGAGTTTGTTATAAGTATGGAGGAAAAGGAAAAAACGTATGTGACTGCAAGGGTAAGAAAATGGTTTCAAATGTACAATGCTTCATTTGCAAAGAGTTTGGACACTACGCGAACCTATGTCCCAGTCGTCAGACTATGCCGCAAATGATGCTATTGGATAATAATCAAGTTATGATACTACCACATATGAAGAGGAATGATTAGAGTTCTTATGTTGATTATTTCATTTGAGTGTTGTATCAACAATGTACTTCTTATAATAATTATGGAGTATATAGGGATTGTACTGTAGTAATATTTCATTAAGGACTTGAGATTGTGTGGAACAAAGAAAAGTGACTCAATAGTAGGTTAATTTTTTGGAAAATATATGGTTGAGAGAAAGATAAACCATAATATGGTTCTGATACCGAGGTAGTGATTTTAGAATAATACATGATTGATTTGGATAAATTATATTGGATATTCTTGACTACCTTGAAACTGATTAATGATTTGTATATTCCATCATTGTTGGGGTCTAAAACATTTTTGGATTGAAGGAGTATATCTATTATTCTTTAAGGAATAATGGATCATGAATGTAATCAATAAGGTTTTATGGTAATTCAGGATGTCGTAGTGTTTTAAAAGAATACATGATGAAGGTGTTAACATGTTATTACGCGGCAAAAAGGATCTTCATTGTGTTTACCTTCCTTATAAATTTTGGACTAAAGTATTTTGGATAGTTCTAGTTTGGATTATTTTGGATTGCCATAAAAGTACAACTCGGAGGTCAGGCGGCAACCCGTCGCGTCCGGCAAGGCCGCGAGACTTGAACCCACAACCGAAGGGTGACAAGGGTGTATCACCTACCACTGACCCACGTGATGTCCTGGATTGAATAATGTCGTTTTTTTAATGGTTCTTCTAGATGAATTATAAATTCATTTTTAACCCTATACAAATAGGATAAATAGAATATTATTTTTAAGTTCTATTATCTTTTAGAGTGAAAGATGATTTTGTGGTAGAACTTAGTTAAAGGATTAGACTCTACTTATCAAGTATATATTTTTCTTCTTCTCTTATTCAATGAAAAAATTAATTCTTATACTTTAGTGAAGGGATCTTAAAACAAAAAAATGTGTTATCCTAATACCATATGTTTTGCTGAACCGATGGTATTTTAAATCATCATAGATTAATGAATTTAAGGCCCTCAATTTTACACTTGTTTGTGATTGATGACCTCAATCACTACCTATAAATATTTAAGTTTTTCCTCCAATTATATGTCTCTAATTGCCACCAATGTTCTCCGAATAGAGATCATAATTTGGTGGTGACCCTTTCATTTCTCTTTTCCTCTTATTAAGACTAAATTTTATTAACCAAATTTCCAATGTGGGTTTTCCCACAAAGATATTTTATATATTCAAACTTTTATTTTCGAAGAACAATTTCAAATTGCGAGGACACAATTTATTGAAGGAGGGGAGAATGTAACACCCCAATATTTCATAGTGTGTTATTTCTTCAAAATAATTCAATAACTTGCACTACATGCAACACCGAGTTCAAGCGCACCATGACTTACCAAACAATCCGTTAAAAAGAGGTTATGAATATTATTAACTAAATTTTAAACTTTATATAATCCTTATAATTTTAGAATCCATATTATGAGTTTTTTAGACATAATGTAAGAACAAATTCATTTTCTGTATTGCACTTTTACCAACTTTTAATAGTGAACCCTTTTTAAATCCAATATTTTAAATTTTTTATATTCAATTTGACTAAATGGGGACATAAAAAATTTACAATGAAACATCCCAAGCTTCCACGGTACGCTTTCCTTTGAATAATACAGTAGCATGTGTTGTACGCAACTTTGAGTTCTAACACACACCACAACAAATCAAACTAGCCGTTATGAATAGTAATACCTACTTTTTGAAATTTTATAAATTTTATCTCTCAAAATGGACTTTATTTTTGGATTTGGAATATCGAATTTATCCTAGGGTAAAATTTTGGTACTTTTCGGATAACTTTTATATTTTGATGAATAGTGAAAAATACTAAATTTTAATTAAAAACAACTTTTTTAATCAAAATAATTAGTAGTGATAAATTATGAATTTGAGTGGTTTTAAATTATATTTAGAATATATTTTTACCATTTAATACAATGTTTTTAATTGGACAAAACTTCACAATTAAACCGGATATAAACAGGTGTCAATCTTTTGATAGTTATTATCTCTTAAAAACACGCTTTTTGTTTTAACAACGGGAATTAATTTTAAATCAATTTCTGTCACTTCTGTGTTTTGAATTTGGAAAAATGGATTCCATATTTGGAATCAGGATGTTCAAATTTTTTAAATAGGTAACTTTTATTTTTAGACATTTTGAATAATTACTTCGGTAAATATTTTATTTACCATGGTTAAAGGGTAAATCTGGTAAATAAGGGTTAAAAAATAATATTATAATAATAACAAATTACCCTAAAACGTATCCTAACCTTATTGGTTGATGCATGTCCGACCATGGACATCTTTGGGTCTATTTTGGGACCCCATGGAGCCACTTGTAAGTGATAGGGACACTTTATTTTAATTAAGTTAAAATGAATACAAAAATGACACAAGCATATATCTTTTAGAATTTTTTTTTACATAGGGTTATATATGTTGGATTTTCGACTATAAATATTCATTTGAAAGATAAAAATATTTAATACATAATTATATTTTATTTATAATTTTTATACATTAAATAATTTAATTTATTTATGACACAATGATGATGCAGTAATTACCATAATAGTGAAAAATTAAAATAATTGATATTATAAATACCCAAAATAAATATAATTTGAGACTGTTTATGAATTAAACTAATTTTATAGGTTAATATAAAATGTAATGAGTGATTTAATTAACTTTTTTAGAAGTAATAATTCTGTTATGATTTTTACAAAAATCAACTATTGAATAGTGTCAAAATTGACATAAAAGAATTTTTAAAACAAATATTATATTATTAATTGTTATTAAATTTATAAAAATCTAAGGTTCGGCCAAGAGACTTATATCATGATAGGTGTATCATTAATGGACCACCTGGGGGTCTCTTATATTTATATAGTAAGTTTATTAACTATATAATATAAAAATAGAAAGTGACATGGTAAGTGTCAAACTAATTAACTAAGAGTTAATACTTAAAGATAAGGTTAATATAGTAAACCAAACCTGTCTAAATCCTATTGGTTGAGTGGTTTTAGACCTATCCCCACCTTAACCTTTAAATAATCCACTTTGGAGCCATTAGAAACCGAATATGAATTTATTATAAAATAATATTTCAAGCTTTTCCAAAGGTGCCCCTCACCCCTCTTATAAAAGGGCACTCCCCCTTCTCACTAATTCACACATTCAAAGCCTTTTGATTCAGCTAAACCCTACAAAAATACTCTCTCAACTTCCCTCACTAAAACCTAGAGTCCTTATTTTGATCATAAAGCCAACCTAATGAGCCCTTTTGATCAAATCAATAGGAAGAACCCGAAGAAGAGGTAATGTTTTCACCACCCTTTTTCAAATTAGTTTCTTCTTCAACTTATTCTTTGTTTGTTATTAACATTCTAAAATAAGGAATCCAGTATCTCCTATATAATGTAATATTATTATAAATATGGTACAACCATATTCAGTATTCTATCCATCCTTTGAATGACATGTCACCATACGTGCGTACGTACGACTTACCGTCTCCACGTCGTGGTGTAATTGTTATTCAATATATTATTATTTGGATGGGTATAATAATGGTTTATAATTTATGTAAATAATAAATATAACATGATAATGATTCTGTATATATGATATACCATCCAATTATATATTATTTTAATATCAAAAGAATGATATTGTCGCTCGTGCGTACGTACAGACTACCGTCTCCACGAATGCGATGAGATTCATTCTCCATCATATCCATTCAAGTATAATTATCATTTCATTATTTAAAAATAATTTTTAAGGAGTTGATATCATTCTGGATATGAATAATATACAACCTATCCATGAAAACCAGGGCTTACGTAACAAAACATATAAAATAAAACGAGTAAGTTAACACCCCAAACGACGATAATACTAAGATATTATTAATAAAGAAATGTTAAAAGATCATATATGATATCATATTAATTTATATGATTCTTGTATAATTTAATAACAATTATTTAACTATTATACAGGAGGTTAACCTACCCCCATCCAAGGAAAAGTACAAGGTAAGGGTTTATTTTGCAATCTCTTCATTATCTGAGGTTGTTTATACCTAATTATCTACTGGGATCTCTTTATCATCCACATCCATGTTCCTTAGAAATGTATTTAAAAACATTTTTACTATTTACTAGACAATGGGTTAAATTCATTTATACCCTTATGTGTTTTGAAAGGAATCTTTCTATCATTTTCCAAACAAGACACTTTTAACCTTTTCAACAAATTAAAGGTAAGAATGTATTTTTTTAACTTATACGGCAGGTGCAGCTATTTACCGCCGTTATAAAATCGTCAAAGCTTCCATTACAAGATTATATGAATATTTTCAAAGTAAATGTTTTATTTTATAATTATGTTACTTTTAAATGATTTCAAAATGAATATTTTAAGAATTTGTGAAAGGTACTCTTTATCAAGATCATAATTTTAAATGTTTTAAAGATTTATCTTTCTAAATCTTTTTAATTAATATCCATGGTTTCAAAATGATTTTAAGGATTTATTTATATGGAAATGAATGTTTTGAAATGATATTTCTTTTCAAAAGTTTCAAATTGGTATGGGACACTTTGATTCAAAAATCTCTTTTAAATTACTTCCTTTATAAATGTGTGACTTTTCAATGATTTCTAGAAAAGAGATATTTCTCTCAAATTGTTTTGATTTCATCTATGTCAACATACTTTGATGGATTTTAAGCTTATTTGAAGTTGATTTATTTTGATACAAAACTTTTGTATTGTATTGAAGGTTTTTTGATATGTTTTACTGTGGATGTGTTATTTTTATACCATTCATGGTTTATAGAGAAAGTATTGACATTTCGTATGCTAGTTTTAATACAAATGTTTATGTTATGTTTAAACCTTTTCATATGGGAATGAATTGGACTTAGTAAGTGACGGGTGGATCCCGCTATAGCTCCTCGATGCATCGGTAGGTCTCATGAGACAAACTAGTGTCTTGGCACAAGGCCTTGACAAAATCTTATTTTTAGACTTGGCACGAGGCCTTGGCTATGTGGTTATGATAGTCTGACATTATGCATTCCATCATTATGAAAGTGGTTATTGATATTTCATGTGATTATTCGATTATTAGAATATCCATGTGAATAAGTAAATGGAATCATTTCATTTTATTTTTGCCATACTATGTTGAAGTTCAAGTTTAAAAGGCTTCTGTTTTAGATTTACATTGCCTTAAATGTTTATTCTTATTTATGAAAGTTTCCGCTATATTGTTATCCTTACTGAGCATTTGACCTCACCCCTTTCAATGTTTTATTTTTCCCAGTATGTGAAGAAGTAATTTATGAATGACCTGCATGGATAGTATGTGGGGATATGAGTGTGGACTATGAAGAAAATATGTTGTTGTAGTTTTCATTTTTATGATGTAATGTAAGAGTTATGAATATATCTAGTGTTTCCAATGCTACTAAACTAATCGGTCTTTCGATACTTGATCTTTCTTGTGATCATTCCAATATTATGTAATAATGCATCAACTCTGGGGAACTGGGGTCGAGGAGTTACATTCTAATAGATCATGTGATAGTAGGGATTCTAGTAGCTCCTGAGAATATATTTGACCTATATCTCCCCCTTGATGATGTTTTTATTGACATGGTGGAAGAAACTATTTATAAATTCATAACAAAACTATTTAATCTTATAAAGAAACATGATGATAAAGGATTATTTCATTTTCAACTTATATTATATTCCAAATATTTAACAATGAATGAAAAAGGTATAAACTGATGTCTTTAATGATAGAATTATAAACAAAAAACAAGACCAAAACAATATAAGGGATTATTTAATAGATAAAAAAAATCCTTGTATGGATACCTTTTCCCCAATAAATGATCTTGTATATTTATTTATGTTATATGTTTATGTAGATACAATCTAGAAAAATGAAAATAAAACTAACATTGAATTTTAATAGAAAATTTATGACACAGTCTCTCATGGAATTTTTGGTATTGAGAGTATCAATGAAATTCTCAAGCATGAATGGGTAGGATCCTGTCACGAACCGAATCTAGTCACCATCAAAACCGACACCCAACCTAGACCGCGACAAGGTCCGAAGGGTGTTCCCAATCCCCAAGGGATGGCACAAGTGACCGAGTATCATAAAATGTTGTTTGGTAACGATTTACCCGAGTTTATAAACATTAAACAACAAATAAACTCAATAAAATGAATCTGGATTTTTCAACTAAAATCGTCTTTTACAAAATTCAGAACTGAATTACATGTTTTAAAACAACTCAAAAAGACTATAAAAAAGGTACAAAATCAAAATGAAACATCCCAAGAACCCTCATGGCAAGGTGAACCACCCTCAATCCATCTTCACAAGACTTCACCACCAAGGACCTGCTAGAAACTCGAACCGCTAGAACTAAAAACTGTATCCAAACCTGCAAAAAAAAAAATAATAACAAAGTCTACTTACACCCAAGGGTGTAAGTAGGGTGTGATCCAATGCCTAGTAGGATACCACCACTAATAGATTCCATGTGATAAACATTCAAAAACAAAAATCTTTCAAGTTTTTATAAATAGAAAATGCTAGTTACAATTTCTATAAGATTAAACTAAAAAAAAATTAAAACAGTTTTCAAGTGGGCTATCATTAAGAATCAAAACTTTTAAAAAAAATAATTTCAACACTACTGAATATTCTAGCCAACCATTCCGTATTCTTATGGTAATCACAAAGTAACTAATGAGAACAAGCAATAGGAAATAACCCCTAGGCACTAGCTCGTTGTGGGTCCCAGGTACCTCGTATCTCGATGAGAGTAACCATCACAATATCCGTTCTCGTGCATGAACCACTAGTAGGGAACATATACATAACCTAATGGTCCCCAATAATCATCATCATAGTTTAGTTAGAGTTGTAACCGTCAATCTTGCTAAGTTAAACTGAGGCCAAACCCCACAGATTCACTAGCATACTAGTACAAGTCCACCCACCTAGATACCTGGGTTTTCCCCTTGTGCTCAGACAAGTTCAACAAGTCAATAAATATAATTTGGACATGAAAATATCATTTTCACATTACAAGTTCACCAAACAGCCCATATGTATTCCACACAATTCTAAAAATCCACTTTTTCATTCAAATGAATTTTGAAATCATACTCACCCCAAAAATAGCCCACAACACATTTTTCACATCTTTCACAATTCTAAAAATCCATTAGCAATTTTATAAAATCTTTCCCAAGATGCTAAAAATCTCATAACATCCCACTCACATGTTACATAATACCCTTTTCATAAACAAAGTCCATTTTTCACATCACACTCACGCAAAACAGCCCGAAAGCACGTTTCATACCCACATCCCAATTTCATAAATCACCTCAACAAATTACAAAACATTACCAAAATGTTTTAAAAAATAACTGACCACTTTATGTTTCAAATACTCATTTTAGGAACATACCATAACCAAAACAGTATATAAGCAACCATTTCACACTTTGTGTAACTCATTAAATCATTTACAATTTTCATAAAACCAACCCAAGAGGTGAAACCATGGTTTACATACTAAACCCATTTGAAAACCCTAATTCAAGACCAAAACAATGACAATAACAATAAAAAGAAGAATTGGAAGTCCTAAAAAAATTTATTAAGCCACCCCCAAGTTTTATACAAATACCTCAAACAATACCACAAAAAGTACACATGAAAAACATATGTTTTCACAAATCACGTTCAAGAAGTACAACATGGTTTCACACATTAAAACCATTCAAAAACCCCATTAAAAGGCCCACATGAAATTAATTCATTAACAAAACATAATTTTTAGCCCCTTTAAACACTAATAAATCACTTTCAGATGTTATAAAATACACCCAAACATTTCCCAAAGAGCCACGCATGAAAAGCACCCAATTCTAAGAAAAAATGGAACTACAAAATTAAACACTTAACCAAATCCATCAAAAAATATTTTTTGCATCACAAAAAAACAGATTTTAAACATACTAAATTAATAAACCAAGCAAGATAACTCATCATAAAATGGTTATACATGGATTCACCTACCTTTTATGTCGAAACACTCAAAACATGGTGCCAAACATAAACCGCACCACCGCCGCACCTCAAGGAAGTGAAATCTAACCTAAAACCAGAAGATTTCACACAAAAGACAAGATATAAAACCCTAGGATTGAACCCTAACTTCTGGACATTAGGAACCTTATGGATAAGGTCTGAAACCCAAATTACATTGAATGTAACCCTAAGCACATTCAAAGAAGAATGAAGAAGACCAACTTTCTTGAAAGATTTTGTAGAAATCGCCTCACATACAGCAGTAGATGAATTTTAAAATAGAAAACAATTTAAGGGAGGTTCTAACAAGGATAAGGAGACCATGTAGGAATTTGAATGGGGAAAAAATAGTGATAATTGAAGGAGTTATGAAGGAAACAAATTACCTTTATAAATCTGACCGAATTGAGAAAGCTTAGGAAGTTACGACATGTTCTGCGAAACAAACGAGATCTAAAGAGGGGGAGAAGAGATTGGGGATGATCCTAGGTTCAGTAGTCTCAGGTTAGAGGTAAAATCACTGAAAAATATTTAAAATTGAATAATTTATTAAATAAACTAAAAGTTTTTTTAAAACGGGAAATTTGATTTCGGGGTGGCCCAACTCCTTAAATAAAAATCCAAATCCACCATGATAATGGATTTCTAAAGGCACCAAATTTAAATTTTGATGTTAATAGGTTAGGGGAGGCCAAATAGAAATTGGAATGGATGAAAAATGTTGAAAAATTAATGAGTTATGAAAGAAACAAAATTTATTTTTAAAACTGGAATTGAGATCACAGTTTCACCCAATTCATAAAAACTCAACCATTCATCCATAAAAACTTGGGAAACCTCCAAAACAAATAATGAATGGAAAATAAATTAAAATTACCTTTAAAATAAGTTATGTATGTGATAATTCTCCCCACCATGAAAACTTTCCACCCCGGAAATTCACAGCAAGGTCAAAGCATCAACCAAACCCAACTAAGAAACCAAGAGGTACTACCTTGCCTGGTTTCATCCCCAAAGGCCAAAACACCTCTAGTGATCAATTAAGGAAGGATTAATCTCACAAACAAAACTTACACAACTTCCCTAAAATGATCAATCATATTCATACTTTATCATGAAATAAAACTCTTCTAACATTATCCGAACAAGACTCAAGCAATTCACCCAAACGAATAACAACTTCAAACAAGGTTACACTTACCTTACTTTAACTAAACCATTGGTCACTCTCCAATATCAATGTTTACCCAAGGAAGATTCTGGTAGCTTGATAGATCCGAATGAGACTACCTATAGCCAATACAAGACCATGGATAAATCTTATTTACTAGTACGAGGGAACAAAAATAGGCTCCCAACCATAAGAGACAACCAATATTTTTCCCGAGACAGAATCAGGACACTAACAGGGGGAGGCTTGAACGGAATCCCTAGTACAAAGGGTAGAATTCCATTCAAAGTTTATGAAGGAATGTACATGAGAATCATAGTGGGTCTCCCCACCATAATAACTATCCATCTTAACTGACCAGCATGGGCCGACACAGAAAGACCCAAAAAAATTTAAAGATTTGGGAAGGGTACAGGGTTAGTCCACACGATTTGGGAAACCGTGCACTAAATGTGCAGATCATTATTTCTACATGGCTTCCTGGAAGAAAGTCACTACTAATCTCCCACAAACTGTGTATTCAACACATCTATCCAAATTTCCAACCATTCTCTAATGACTCAATAGAAACTAAAGTGGGGAGAGAATGACATTAGGTGATGACATGGGTACAAGTCTCTCCACCTATTTCCACCGAACGAAAAAAAAGAATAATAATGAAACCATAGGTTTAAAATATTCCTATCTTTCATACTGAGGATATGAATTTGTAAAAGGGTTTAAATGACCCTGGGATTTCCCCTGACTACGAGCCAGCTTCTCTCTGATACCTATGGCTGGAGCTCCAATGATTGAAGCATCTTCGGCCTCGCAGTTAGGCTTTGGAAACCCCCTGAATGAGAATTATTCTTTCAGTGCAACTAAAAACTACACCTCAATCCCCGATAAGTTTTCCAAGACATGAAACATTCCAAACTCACTTTACCCTAACCCGATATTTCATGGAAACAAGGGCTTAGAAGATGCATACACAAAAAAACTTGTTTGTTTGGGTGAGAAACAATATAAGTAATGAACACCTATACCCACCTTCCTCTAAAATAGAATATTTTTAAGTTTTTCCAAGGGAGACAGTCTCCCAACATAATAGAGACTCTCATATGATTTCTTTAATTTCACCTCTACGGTCAATCAAGCACATGACATCATAAGGCGTCACCAAACATGACGACTGCGACTGATATAAACAATGCATGGAGAGGGACCTTATACAACATCCCCAAACAACATACAATTCTAGAAAGTGTCCATAATATCCTATCATGACCATATTTCCCACACTAGTTATTTAAAATGAACTCATGCTTTAAAGAAACTATGAAGAACCTAGAGGCCATCTTAGACACCATCGAGACACTCATCCACACTAACAACCCTAGACCACTTCCATCTTCAACGAATCAAGAAACTTAAGAAACTAAGGTATCTTTCAAACTCCGACAAGCACTCTCCCACTACAAGAGGATAAAAAAACAATAAAGTAATGTGTATAGAATAAATCTACAAATCTCGAGAAAAAAATTTCTTATATTGATCAACTGGAGGATTTTCCAATGGAGAAACAATCTGGGTTGCACTTCAGTTATGCATTAACCCTTAATGGGGGCGTACCTTATCCAACAAGATAACCCAAGGACCCAACCGAGCTGGTACATTGGTGAAAAATTGTCACAAAACTGATCCAAACACATGAAGGTAACCACCATAAAGGTGTCCCAAAACATATCTCAGAGGAGACTACTAACCGGTCCTTCTACCCACCTTACCGACCAAACACAAACCCAAAACACAGCTCGAACCGGAGGGGTTCTTGGACTCAAAATATCCCACAACATAAACATTTTACAAAAAACACATAATATAAACCATCCCAAACAATTCATCAAGACATCATGTTTTTCATTAAAAATATTTCTTTGAAAACAAATGGTTCAGCGGTTAGCACATCCACCAATGGTACCCTATGGTCCTTACACATGCATGTTTCTGTGCCACACCGGACACCCTCCCCATATCCATATTGACACTCATCCAACTGTGCCATCAACCATCCATCATCCCATATAACCCCATTCATGTGGTTTCTCGCAAAAATACCAATGGTTAAAACAAAAATTATTTCCACTTTTCAAAACCAAAACGATCAACTAAGACATCATTTTTCTCAAAACCGCAAACCACGTGATCAAAATCCCAACTCAAATCTTAAAAAACTTTTTAGAAAGACACAAAAATTTAGAAAAGAACTAACTTTAAAGATATTCACATCAATTTCAAAACATATCATCCCATTAGAACACCCTTTGATTGTTTAGAAAACTCTATTGGAAACACTTTTCAAAACCAACTTCAATATAGTTCCTGCTTTTAAAAGAGGTGTAAGCACACCATTTTCCATTTCAAAACAATTATGAAAATTCAGTTCCACCATTTCATAAAACAAACCATTCCATCTTTATTTTAAAATCATTTCACAAAAAATTTAAGCTTTATAAAACCAAGTCACTTTAAAACCAAAGTGCCAAGATTTTAAAACTAAAGCACAAAACAATGCGATAGGAAACTAGTTTCAGTGGGTGACTTGGACATATGGTTGGCGGCCATATTACAATCACTTCACCATCACAGAGAGTGTTCTAGGGAATATCCCCAGTTCCACATGGATAGCCAGGCCCTGCAATCTCACTGAGACCATTAACCCAACTCTCTTTTCATTTCCCCTAATCATCATCAACCAAGAAAACCAAAGGACTTAGATAAATCCTAAATTATCCTAGAAACATGAATCCTATCATGAGGTGTGGTGATCAGGAACACTACCCATAATTGGAATACCAAGTCCCAAAAATCTTAACTCCAGACTTTCCCAACTCTTCCCCAAATAACATGACCCAAAGAGTTAACCTGAACCTTCTCTGATACCATTTTGTCACGAACCGAATCTGGTCGCCATCAAAACCGACACCTGACCCGGCCCGTGACAAGGCCCGAAGGGCCTTCCCGATACCCACGGGCTGGTACAAGTGCCCGGGTATCATAAAATGATGTTTGGGAATGATTTACTCGAGTTTATAAACATTAAACAACAAACAAACTCAATAAAATGAATCTGGATTTTTCAACTAAAACCATCTTTTACAAAATTCAGAACTAAATTACATGTTTTAAAACAAATGAAAAATACTATAAAAAAGGTACAAAATCAAAATGAAACATCCCAAGAACCCTCATGGAAAGGGGCACCACCCTCAATCCATCTCTACAAGACTTCACCACCAAGGACCTCCTAGAAACCCGAACCGCTAGACTAAAAACTATATCCAAACCTGGAACAACAAAATAACAAAGTCTAATTACACCCAAGGGTCTAAGTAGGGTGTGAACCAATTCCCAGTAGGATACCACCACTAAGAGATTCCATGTGATAAAAATTCAAAGACAAAAAGATTGCAACTTTTCATAAACAGAAAATGCTAGTTACAATTTCTAAAAGATTAAACTAAAAAAAATAAAACAATTTTCAAGTGGCCTATCATTAATAATCAACAGTTAAAAAAAAATTTCAACAATACTGAATATTACAGCCAACCATTCCGTATGCCAAGGGTAATCACAAAGTAACTAATGAGCACAAGAAATAGGAAATAACCCCTAGGCACGAGCTCGTTGTGGGTCCGAGGTACCTCGTATCTCGGTGAGAGTAACCATCACAATATCTGTTCTCGTGAACAAGCCACTTGTAGGGAACATACCCATAACCTAATGGTCCCCAATAATCATCATCATAGGTTAGTTAGAGTTGTAACCATCAATCTTGCTAAGTTAAACTGAGGCCAAACCCCACGAATTCACTAGTATACTAGTACAAGTCCACCCACCTAGATACCCGGGTTTTCCCCTTGTGATCAAACAAGTTCAACAAGTTAATAAATATACTTTGGACATGAAAATATCATTTTCACATCACAAGTTCACCAAACATCCCACATGTATTCCATATAAGTCTAAAAATCCACTTTTTCATTCAAATTAATTTTGAAATCATACTCACACAAAAAATAGCCCACAACACATTTTGCACATCTTTCACAATTCTACAAATCCATTAACAATTTTATAAAATATTTCCAAAGATTCTAAACATCACATAACATCCCAATCACATGTTATATAATACCCTTTTCATAAACAAAGTCCATTTTGCACATCACACTCACACAAAACAGCCCGAAAGCACGTTTCACACCCACATCCCAATTTCATAAATCACCTCGAAAAATTAAAAAACATTACCAAAATGTTTTACAAAAATAACTAACCACTTTATGTTTCAAAAACCCTTTTTAGGAACATACTATCACCAAAACAGAATATAAGCAACTATTTCACACTTTGTGTAACTCATTAAATCATTTACAATTTTCATAAAACCAACCCAAGAGGTGAAACCATGGTTTGCATACTAAACCCATTTCAAAACCCTAATTCAAGAGAAAAAAAATGCCAATAACAATAAAAAGAATAATTGGAAGCCCTAAAAATATTTATTAATCCACCCCCAAGTTTTATACAAATACCTCAAACAATACCACAAAAGGTACACATGAAAAACACATGTTTTCACAAATCACGTTCAAGAAGTACAACATGGTTTCACACATTAAAACCATTCAAAAACCCCATTAAAAGGCCCACATGACATTAAGTCATTAAAAAACATAATTTTAATCCCCTTTAAACACTATTAAATCACTTTTAGATTTTATAAAAAATACCCAAACATTTCTCCAAGAGCCACGCATGAAAAACACCCAATTCCAAGAAAAAATGGAACTACAAAATTAAACACTTAACCAAATCCATCAAAAAATAGTTTTTTCATCACAAAAAAACATATTTGAAACATACTAAATTAATAAACCAAGAAAGATAACTCATATTAAAATGGTTATACATGGAATCACCTACCTTTTATGTCGAAACACTCAAAACATGGTGCAAAACATAAACCGCACCACCGCCACACCTCAAGGAAGTGAAATCCAACCTAAAACCAGAATATTTCACGCAAAAGACAAGATATAAAACCCTAGTATTTAACCCTTACTTCTAGACATTAGGAACCTTATGTATAAGGTATGAAACCCTAATCACATTGAATGTAACCCTAAGCACATTGAAAGAAGAATGAAGAAGACCAACTTAGTTGAGGGATCTTGTAGAAATCGCCTCACATACAATAGTATCTGAATTTTAAAACAACCACAAATTTAAGTAAGGTTCGAACAAGGATAAGGATACTGTGTAGGAATTTTAATGGGGAAGAAAGAGTGATAATTGAAGGAGTTATGAAGGAAACAAATTACCTTTATAAATCTGCCCGAATTGAGAAATCTTAGAAAGTTACGACATGTTCTGCGAAGCAAACGAGCTCTAAAGAGTGGGAGAAGAAATTGGGGGCGCGCCTAGGTTCAGTGGTGTTGGGTTAGAGGTGGAATCACCGAAAAATAGTTAAAATTGAATAAGTTATCAAATAAACAAAAAGTTTTTTTAAAACTGGAAATGGGCTTTCGGGGTGGCCCAACACCTTAAATAAAAATCCAAATCCACCATGATTATGGATTTCAAAAGGCACCAAATTTAAATGGTGGTGTTAATAGTTCAGGGGAGGCCAAGTAGAAATTGTAATGGATGAAAATGTTGAAAAATTAATGAGTTATAAAAGAAACAAAATTTATTTTTAAATCTGGAATTGGGCTCACGGTTTGAACCAATTCATAAAAACTCAGCCATCATCCATAAAATATTGGGAAACCTCCAAAACAAATCATGAATAGAAAATAAATTAAAATTACCTTTAAAATTAGTTATTTATGTTATAATTATCTCCACCATGAAAACTTTCCACCCCAGAAAGTCACAACAAGGTCAAAGCATCAACCAAACCCAACTAAGAAACCAAGAGGTACTCCATTGCCTGGTTTCGCCCCCAAAGGCCAAAACACCTGTAGTGATCAATTAAGGAAGGATTACTCTCACAAACAAAACTTACACCACTTACCTAAAATGATCAATCACAATCATACTTTATCTCCAAATAAAAGTATTCTAACATTATCCGAACAAGACTCAAGCAATTCACCCAAACGAACAACAACTTCAAAAAAGGTTACACTTACCTTACTTTAACTAAACCATTGGGCACTCTCCAATCTCAATGTTTACCCAAGGAAGATTTAGGTAGATTGATTGCTCCGAATGAGACTACCTACAACCAATCCAAGACCATGGATAAATCTGAGTTACTAGTACGGGGTAAAAAAATATGCTCCCCACCATAAGAGACAACCAATGTTTTTCCCGAGATAGAATCAGGACACTAACAGGGGGAGGCCTGAACAGACTCCCTAGTACAAAGGTTAGAATTAATTCAAAGTTTACGAAGGAATGTACATGAGAATCATAGTGGGTCACCCCACCATAATAACTAAACATCTTAATTGACCAGTATGGGCCAACGCAGAAAGACCCAAATTTTTTTAAAGATTTTGGAAGGGTGCAGGGTTAGTCCACACAGTTTGGGAAACCGTACACTAACGGTGCAGATCATTATTTCTACATGGATACCTGGAGCACAGTCACTACTAGTCGCCCAAAAACTGTGTCTTCAACACGTCTATCCAAATTTCCAACCATTCTCTAATGAATCAATGGAAACTAACGGGGGGAGAGAATGACATTAGGTGATGACATGGGTACAAGTCCCTCCACCTATTTCTACCAAATGGGAATAACAAAATAATAATAATGACACCATAGGTTTAAAATACTCCTATCTTTCATACTGAGGATATGAATTTGTACAAGAGTTTAAATGACCCTAGGATTTCCCCTGACTATGAGACAACTTCTCTCTGAGACCTATGGCTGGAGCTCCAATGATTGAAGTATCTTTGGCCTTGCAGTTAGGCTTTGGAAACCCCCTGAATGAGAATTATTCTTTTGGTGCAACTAAAAACTACATCACAATTCCCGATAAGTTTTCCAAGACATAACACATTCCAAACTCACTTTACCCTAACCCGATATTTCATGGAAACAAGGGCTTTGAAGATGCACACAAAATAAACCTTGTTTGTTTGGGTGAGAAAAAATATAAGTAAAGAACACCTATACTCACCTTCCTCTAAAATAGAATATTTTTAAGTTTTTCCAAGGGATATAGTCTCCCAACATAACAGATAATCTCATATGATTTCCTGAATTTCACCTGTACGATCAATCAAGCACAGGACATCATAAGGCATCACCAAACATGACCACTGAGACTGATATAAACAATGCATGGAGAGGGACCTTATACAACATCCCCAAACAACATACAATTCTAGAAAGTGGCCATAATATCCTATCATGACCATATTTCCCAAACTGGTGGTTTAACATGAACTCATGCTTCAAAGAAACTATGAAGAACCCAGAGGCCATCTTAAACACCATCGAGACACTCATCTACACTAACAACCCTAGACCACTTCCACCTTTGATGAATCAGGAAACTTAAGAAACTAAGGTCTCTTTCAACCATCCACAAGCACTTTCCCGCTACAAGAGGATAAAAAAACAATAAAGTAATGTGTATAGACTCAATCTACATATCTCGAGAAAAAAAGTTCCTTATATTGATCTACTGGAGGATTTTCCAATAGATAAACAATCCGGGTTGCACTTCAGTTATGCATTAACCCTTAATGGGGGCGTACCTTATCCAACAAGAGAACCCAAGGACCCAACCAAGCTGGTCCATTGGGGAAAAAATAATACAAACCAGATCCAAACACATGAAGGTAACCACCATAAAGGTGTCCCGAAACATATCTCAGAGGAGACTACTAACCTGCCCTTCTACCCAGCTTACTGACCAAACACAAACCCAAAACACAGCTCGAACAGGAGGGGTTCTTGGACTCAAAACATCCCACAACATCAAAATTTTCCAAAAAACACATAATATAAATCATCCCAAACAATTCATCAAGACATCATGTTTTTAATTAAAAATATTTCTTTGAAAACAAACGGTTCAGCGTTTAGTGCATCCACCAATGGTACCCCATGGGCCTTACACATGCATGTTTTTGTGTCACACCGGACACCCTCCCCATATCCATCCCGAAACTCATCCAGCTATTCCATAAACCATCCATTATCCCATATAACCCTATACATGTGGTTTCTCAAGAAAATACTAATGGTTAAAACAAAAATTATTTCCACTTTTCAAAACCAAAACGGTCAACTAACACATCATTTTTCTCAAAACCGCAAACCACGCGATCAAAATACCAACTAAAATCTTACAAAACTTTTCAGAAAGACACAAAAAATTAGAAAATAACTCACTTTAAAGATATTCACATCAATTTCAAAAGATCTCATCCCATTAGAAATCCCTTTTATTGTTTAGAAAAATCTATTGGAAACACTTTTCAAAAAAAACTTCAATATAGTTCCTGCTTTCAAAAGAGGTGTAAGCACACCATTTTCCATTTCAAAACAATTCTGAAAATTCAGTTCCAACATTTCATAAAACAAACCATTCCCTCTTTATTTTAAAATCATTTCACAAAAACTTTACACTTCATAAAACCAAGTCACTCTAAAACCAAAGTGCCAAGATTTCAAAACTAAAGCACAAAACAATGTGAGAGGAAACTAGTTTCAGTGGGTGACTTAGACATATGGTTGGTGGCCATATTCCAATCACTTCACCATCATAGAGAGTGTTCTAGGGAATATCCCTGGCTCTACATGTCTTGCTAGGCCCTGCGATCTCACTGAGACCATTAACCCAACTCTCTTTTCATTTCCCCTAATCATCATCAACCAAGAAAACCAAAGGACTTTGATAAATCCAGAATTATACTAGAAACATGAATCCTATCATGAGGTGTGGTGATCAGGCACACTACCCATAACTGGAATAACAAGTCCCAAAAATCCAAACTCCAGACTTTCTCAACTCTTCCCCAAATAACATGACCCAAAGAGTTAACTTGAACCTCCTCTGATACCATTTTGTCACGAACCGAATCTAGTCGCCATCAAAACCGACACCCAACCCAGCCCGAGACAAGTCCCAAAGGGAATTCCTGATCCCCACGGACTGGAAAAAGTGCCCAGGTATCATAAAATGTGGTTTGGGAATGATTTACTTGAGTTTATAAACATTAAACAACAAACAAACTCAATAAAATGAATCTGTATTTTTCAACTAAAACCGTCTTTTACAAAATTAAGAACTGAATTACATGTTTTAAAACAACTCAAAAAGACTATAAAAAAGGTAAAAAATCAAAATGAAACATCCCAATAACCCTCATGGAAAGGTGAACCACCCTCAAGCCATCTTCACAAGACTTCACCACCAAGGACCTGCTAGAAACCCAAACCGCTAGAACTAAAAACTGTATCCAAACCTGCAACAAAAAAATAACAAAGTCTAATTACACCCAAGGGTGTAAGTAGGGTGTGATCCAATGACTAGTAGGATACCACCAATAAGATATTCCAGGTGATAAACATTCAAAAACAAAAATCTTTCAAGTTTTCATAAACAGAAAATGCTAGTTACAATTTCTAAAAGATTAAACTAAAAAAAAATTAAAACAGTTTTTAAGTGGGCTATCATTAATAATCAACACTTTTATAAAAAATAATGTCAACACTACTGAATATTCTATCCAAAAATTCCGTATGCCAATGGTAATCACAAAGTAACTAATGATCACAAGCAATAGGAAATAACCCCTAGGAACCAGCTCGTTGTGTGTCCCAGGTACCTCGTATCTCAGTGAGAGTAACCATCACAATATCTGTTATCGTGCATGATCCACTAGTAGGGAACATAAACATAACCTAATGGTCCCCAATAATCATAATAATAGTTTATTTAGAGTTGTAACTGTCAATCTTGCTATGTTAAACTGAGGCCAAACCCCACGGATTCACTAGCATACTAGTACAAGTCCACCCACCAAGATACCCGGGTTTTCCCCTTGTGCTTAGACAAGTTCAACAAGTCAATAAATATACTTTGGACATGAAAATATCATTTTTACATTATAAGTTCACCAAAAATCCCACATGTATTCCACACAAGTCTAAAAATTGACTTTTTTATTCAAATGAATTTTGAAATCATACTCACACCAAAAATAGCCCACAACACATTTTGCACATCTTTCACAATTCTAAAAATACTTTAACAATTTTATAAAATATTTCCCAAGATTCTAAACATCACATAACATCCCACTCACATGTTACATAATACCCTTTTCATAAATAAAGTCCATTTTCCCCATCACACTCACGCAAAACAACCTGAAAGCACGTTTCGCACCCACATCCCAATTCCATAAACCACCTCAAAAAATTACAAAACATTACCAAAATGTTTTACAAAATAACTAACCACTTTATGTTTAAAAAACTCATTTTAGGAACATACTATAACAAAAAATGTACATAATCAACCATTTAACACTTTGTGTAACTCATTAAATCATTTACAATTTTCATAAAACCAACCCAAGAGGTGCAACCATGGTTTGCATACTAAACCCATTTCAAAACCCTAATTCAAGACCAAAACAATGCCAATAACAATACAAAGAATAATTGTCAGCCCTAAAAACATTTATTAAGCCACCCCCAAGTTTTATACAAATACCTCAAACAATACCACAAAAGGTACACATGAAAAACACATTATTTCACAAATCACGTTCAAGAAGTACAACATGGTTTCACACATCAAAACCATTAAAAAACCCCATTAAAATTCCCACATGACATTAAGTCATTAACAAACCATAATTTTAATCCCCTTTAAACACTAATAAATCACTTTCAGATGTTATAAAATACACCCAAACATTTCCCAAAGAGCCACGCATGAAAAGCACCCAATTCCAAGCAAAAATGGAACTACAAAATTAAACACTTGACCAAATCCATCAAAAAATTGTTTTTGCATTAAAAAAAAATAGATTTGAAACATACTAAATTAATAAACCAAGCAAGCTAACTCATCATAAAATGGTTATACATGGAATCACCTACCTTTTATGTTGAAACACTCAAAATATGGTGCGAAACATAAACCGCACCACCGCCGCATCTCAAGGAAGTGAAATCCAACCTAAAACCAGAAGATTTCACACAAAAGACAAGATATCAAACCCTAGGATTGAACCCTAACTTTTTGACATTAGGACCCTTATAGATAAGGTATGAAAACCTAATCACATTGAATGTAACCCTAAGAACATTGAAAGAAGAATGAAGAAGACCAACTTACTTGAGGGATCTTGTAGAAATTGCCTCACATATAGCAGTAGATGAATTTTAAAACAGCCACAATTTAAGGGAGGTTCGAACAAGGATAAGGAGACCATGTAGGCATTTGAATGGGGAAAAAGAGTGATAATTGAAGGAGTTATGAAGTAAACAAATTACCTTTATAAATCTGTCCGAATTGAGAAAGGTTAGGAAGTTACGACATGTTATGCAAAGAAAACTAGCTCCAAAGAGGGGAGAAGATATTAGGGCCGCGCCTAGGTTCATTGGTGTCAGGTTAGAGGTGGAATCACCAAAAAATAGTTAAAATTGAATAACTTATCAAATAAACTAATTTTTTTTAAAATTGGAAATGGGCTTTCGGGGTGGCCCAACTCCTTAAATAAAAATCCAAATCCACCATGATTATGGATTTCTAAAGGCACCAGATTTAAATGGTGGTGTTAATAGGTCAGGTGAGGCCAAGTAGGAATTTGAATGGATAAAAAATGTTGAAAAATTAATGAGTTATAAAAGAAACAAAATTTATTTTTAAATCTGGAATTGGGCTCACGGTTTGACCCAATTCATAAAAACTCAACCATTCATCCATAAAAGCTTGGGAAACCTCCAAAACAAATCATGAATAGAAAATAAATTAAAATTACCTTTAAAATAATTTATGTATGTGATATATCCACACACCAAGTAACTTAAGTGTTTAAAAATAAAGTAACATATAAAATATTATTCTTAATACATGAAATGTAGAAGTGACACTATATAATCTAATTTTATTTAACATAATTTCATTTTTTAAAATTAATTGATTTTTAATTTTTAAGTTTTATGGGGTTCACTTGATTCTCATTTTTATCAATCCATGCAATCCAATGATATATTTTTGGGATCCAATTCATGGATATCTATCAAATTTACCACACATGATGTACTTTATGAATTAAAAATACACAATCTTTAATGTTTTATAAAAATATTCTAATTATATGTTTTATAATATGGTTTAACAAGATTTTTTATGATAGTGTGGTGTTTATTTATTTTTAACTTTATGGTATGAGGAAATTCAATGGACACAATAAATTTATATATTTCTATGATTGGATAATTATTAAAGTATATATAATATTATTTCAGTATAAAAAAATGTATCATAAAAAAATAATTATTTTTATCATTGTTTTTTCTTTGTATAAAAAAATGAATGTCTATGATTATGGTTATTGAATTTATAAATTCGAAAAATATTTTGTACACCATCAATTAAATCACATCCACGAAGAGGTATTTTTGATAGTAAAATTCAATTTCATTTATAATATTTACTATCCATTTATATATATATATATTTATAATACTATGAAGAATATATAGTGATAACATATTCAGATGATTAATTTTTTTTCATGAAAGTGTAGGTAGATTATATAGTGTTATTAATGTTTATAATCATACGAAGATATGGTTTCCTAACACTTATGAAAATTTTTAATTTTCATTTTCACTTTATGTTTTTTTATTGTTAATATTCACTATATTTTTATCTCATTTTATTTCTATTCCTGCACCATCCAATTCACTTCTTATTTCATAGCCTAAATAAAGAATATATATAAACAATAAAACACAATATAACAACTAAATTAAGTATTAAGAATAAATTTACCTTGGCTAACCAACAATGAATCATCAGGGGATTTATCAACTATTAAAGTTATTAATCATTATTTTTATTGATACTATTGAGGAAATAATCTCTGGAAACCATCTTAGAACATAAAATTTTTATAAAATTAAGTATTTAAAAGATATTTCACTTGGTTAAACACTACAACATATTCAATTTGTATCCACTATTAAAAAACATGACTATAATCCCAATAATTATCGTTATAAGTTATAGTGAAGGTATTAGAAACCATGGATATAAGCACTCTTAGGATATGCCTATAGTGATGGCTAAGAAAACCATGACTGCAGATGAGATATAAACATCATTTTTTTAAATCATGAATATATTTTTCTAGAGTAAATATATATTAATAGATACCAAAACCATGACTATAGATAAGATGGATTTTTTAAAAACATGACTATATGAAGGATTTAACTAGGGTGTTCAAAACCATGATTATAGGTTGATGTTTTTTTAAAATAATATCATCCACACAACCCCTAAATGAATTCAAGTAGATAAAAATATTAATTATCAATTAAACTAGAAAATAATATCTAGTAGAAAATAAAAATTCACTTCCAAATCATTCCTAATACCAAACATAAATTATTTCTCATTAAAAATAAAATAAACAAAAAATTTATATTCAGAACTACTTTTCAACTCATTCCAATTCATCCATAGTTATAGTTTACACACACACACACACACATGAAAATAAAAGTTACACCTAATATATAAAAACTAAATCAAAAACAAAAAAACAAAAATAGATCATTCTAATTCATCCTTACCTTAAATTATGCATATATATACACATAAAAAAACATGTTACAATAAGAAATAAAAAACATTAAAATACATGTTACACCTTAAAAAACTCATATATATACACATAAAAATACATGATACACTTAGTAAAAAACAAATTACTCAAACAAATCATTCTATAAATCATGAAATTAATAAATCATGTACCCAAATGAATCATTCAATAAATCAGAAATTAATAAGTCACCACACATTCCATATAATAGTAAAATAAAAATATATTAAAGAAAAATTAATAATAAAAAATAATTATAATATATAATTTTCCATATCCATTTCATTTTTAACTAAAAAAATTAAAATATTATTTAATTCAAATGAATTTAATAAGAATGCTTGAACTTTATTGGGAATGTAACTAATTTATTAACCTACAAGACTTTAACAATGTTAAATGATATTTCTTGAGATAATTATGTATCACATTATTCACCTATAAACATTAGAAAAAAATGAAATTAATTAATATATATCTGTTGAATTGTAAATACATTCTTAAATAAGTTTATATCTATTTTACTTACAACATAAACATTCAAAATAATTTTTTTCATTAGTATTATTCAAACTCTTGGGGGTCTCAAACATAATTTGAGAGAAAGTTTAACATGTATATAAGACAATATATAGTGTATAAATATAAAATATTATTCAACATGAAATAAATAAATATCAAATAAATTATGAAAGTAAACTAAAATTATTGAAATTGATATCAAATTTCTAATAATACTTTAGGTTTGTAATCATCCCCAAAAATGGAAATATTTTGATTATTATATCCATGCCCGGGATGATCACCTATAAGAAAATTATATAGATAAATATCATCTGTTCAATAATCAAACATGTTTTATTGTATTTTTATAATAATTAAACCAAAATGAGGATTTAAAATATATTTTACATAGAAAAAATATCTTGTACGAGACACCAATATGTATGGTTCA
Source organism: Viscum album (assembly GCA_963277665.1). NCBI lineage: Eukaryota > Viridiplantae > Streptophyta > Magnoliopsida > Santalales > Viscaceae > Viscum > Viscum album. The sequence continues at coordinate 40,099,088 of OY728138.1, forward strand.
TTAGTTTGAATATAGAAATCTATTTTCACAACTATAAAACTATATTTATTTACATACATTCTTGATTGAATCAAGGTATCAAACTAATTATAAATTAAAATATGATATATTAGTTTATCATGATTTTCTATCACCTTTTATAGTATTATAGTCTATTTAATCACTTAACACGACACTATAAGTTTGGGTTGTCGTGTTTACTAAATGACTATTAATAATAAACTTGTATCCATTGAACCCAATTAATTAACACTCAAATAACACTATATTAAGAATAAATAATAGTGATCTAATATCATTTTATGTTACAATACTAAATAAATTATCAATTTTTTTATTTATAATATTCATTAATATTATAAAATATTATCAGAACATAAAAAAATTATTTTTTTAATATTATATGAGATTTTCACCATGTAAGAACTTATAACTATTAAAATCATATCCCTATCCCCCCTCTCTATATAAGAGTTAAAAATGATGCATTCTATTTATAATTTCCTTATCCCACCAATAAAATTTTAGAATAATACATTAAAAATAGAAATTTAATATAAAATTAATTTAAAGTAACTCATAATTGATCTTACTTAATTAGTGTATTCATATAAGACATCAAAATTTAAAAATATTGTATGATGTGCCATCTACCACTCTTGAAGGATCAAATTAGTCAATGTGAATGAACTTGAAACTCCACCTTATTATGTAAATGATAAAAATATTGGTTCAATTAGATTGTAGTTATCTTATTCATTTCTTATAGGATGATTATACCTTATATTGATATTATTCAAATATTTAATATAAAAATCCATGCACTTCCAAGACAAATTACCCTTAACATTAGTTTAGTTGAGATAATTATTATTCTAACACAAGAAATCATATTGTATATCATTATTTCAATGGGATTCATTCAATGATAATAAATAAAACCCCTAAAAATAAATTTTATCAGAAGGTACATAGTAAGGTGAATCATATATGTGAAGATAGATAGTAGAAATAAATTTTATAATTGATAAATATTGATTGATTAATATCATTTAATTTTCTTAACATCATTTTTAGTCAATAATTTAGAATAAAAATACCCATATGAGTTATATAAATGAATAATAATAACCCTTATATTGTATATCAAAACTTTTTAAATGATTATTATAAGAACATCATGGAACATAATGTGATAGTCATGAATTTTTTGTGATTTTAACTTAACCTCTCTAGTAATTACTCATTTTTATATGTTACTTGAATTAGAATATGGAAACTTAGGACTCACACACAAACACAAAAAGTGTTTTCTATTTGAATATTTCATCACATAACAAACATAATGAACTGATCACTTATTTGTAGTAATTAGATTGGGATGAAGTTGTTTCTTAATACCCCAGTCATATAAGTCTCAAAATTCTCATAATCCATCCTTTATTTTTCCATTGATATATAGAATTACTAAAAGTAATAATTTTAATACATTTTTTTCAATATGTTTAAAATAAAATAACGCTACAACAGATTCAATGACCATTAAGTTAAATCAAAGAATATTTTTTTTTCTATAATTGGTTTTTTTGTAAACTCAATATATTTATTGCAATAATACCATCCTTACCAAAAACAGTGAGTCCCAAAACCACTTCCTAACATTCTATTCCTAAAATTCACAAAGGTAGTTTTTATTTTTCACTAATATTATGAAAATAGTGTCGATCATTTCTGTATGGATGTTTCATCGGTAGGAAATGATGATGCCCCATGAAACTAAAACACTTTATATAGTTTATTATTCTTGAACACATATTTTTTATACATATTTGAAAACATAGTTTATTTATTGTAATCTTTATTGACATAATTCCATAGACAATAAAATCATTTGTGGTCTACATAAGAGTATCCCACATTTTAAATGACTCCTTCCTTGAAGTATCATATGTAGGAACAACCATGGTCCAAAATTTATTAAACTATAATATAATTATTTTTAGAGACATTTATATATCATTCTTAATACCTTTCATCCCAGAAATCAATATGGTAATGAAATTACACTACTTCTTTATAACATCCAAGGAATAAAATTATATATATAAATGATAACAGGCTATTTACTATGCACTATATGAGTCTTCCTAAATAGACTAAAACCATTATATAATAACCCCAATATGAAATTATTTATTTTAAAATAAAAATAAAGAAGTTTTTTTAATCTCCTTATATACTAATCCATCTGCTGGATGAACTATTTTTCCACTATTTTGATTTTGTTTTCCATAACATCTCATATCTTCTACCATTTTTTTCTGACATAAACATTCATTATAGCCTCCATATCAAAGGAAAACAACACAAAAATTCTTATGAACTTGAGAAAATGTGTTATCTTTATTGGGAATACATATACATGTACTACATTACCTAAAATCATCTATAAGTATATTTTATTTCCTATATGGAATAAAGTAATTGGGGAAATAATGTATTTTATTAAAATAAAATCCATGAAGATTAATTAAATTTGATGCCTTAAAATCATATTTGGAATTTTTGAATCATCAAGAAGTAATCACTTTAAAAATACAAGAAGGTAGTCAATCCCACTATTAATAAATCTATACATCATTTTACTTTGACATAAACACATCATAAATTCATGTTTGTTTATCATGGAACAACCAGGATACACTGGTGTCTTAGCATCCCCCATCACCTTTTTAAAATTTCTTAATATTTTTAATAAAAATTGATAGTGAATTTATTATTATTACAACTAACTATTTTATGGGTGCATGATTAGGTTAACAATGAAAATGAAACCGATCAAATATCATACCGTTTACTCAAAACATATAAGGTCTTTAAATACTTTCTAGTTGTGGAACTATTTCTTTGTTATGGTTCCATACACCTTATCTAGTTTAGAATCCGAATCTAGTTACAAGATAACTTACCTTATCATGGTGTAACCATGGTTTTCTAAAGAAATTATAACAGGGTAATCCAATACTCTCCCCCTATGAAGTATTGTTGAACATAAAATACAAAAAACATTTCCAGCTTATTTTGAAAGTCATTTGACACTTGATTAAGAGAATATAACCACCATCTATCCATTATTATTTAAAAAATATAATACCATATAAAATAAAATAAATCATAATTATCCAATTGATTTTATTGAAATAATAATAATAATAATATTAAAAAACAAAGTAATTTTTTTTAAACATATATAGTATTTAATTTATAAAAGTATATAGTTTTATAAAAATATGAAATTATAAAATTATAATTTATAAAAGTAAAATTTATAAAATTATGAAAGTATAAAACTATTGATAAAATAATAAAAGTATGCAAGTATAAAAGTATAAATTATAAATGTATATAAATTTATACTACTATATAAAATTATAAACATATATAAAAGTATAAAAGTATATATATTTCATAAAATAATATATATTTATAAATGTATATATAATTTATAAATTTATATACATTTTCAAAAGTATATAAAACCATAAAAGTATATATATTTTACAAAAATGTATATAATGTATAAAAGTATGCATAAATTATAAATGCGTATAGTTTTTAAAAATTATAAAAGTAAAATTTATGAAATTATAAAAGTATATAACTATTGATAAATTTATAAAATCATACATGTATAAAAGAATAAAAGAATAAATTATAAATTTATTTTATTATTTTATTATTTTTGTTTCTTTCTTTTTAAAAAAATATATAAATGTATACTAGTATATAAAACTATAAAGGTTTATAAAAGTATAAAGTTTATATAATTTTAAAAAGTATATATTTTATCAAAGTATATTTAAATTATAAATGTATGTAAATTTATAGAAGTATATTAAAGCATAAAAGACTATATATTCTATAAAAGTATATATAATGTATAAAAGTATATATAATTTATAAAAGTACATAGTTTTATAAAATTATAAAAGTAAAAAAGTTTAAAAATATTCAAAAATTTATAAAACCATACATGAATAAAAGCATAATTTTAAATTAATTAAAATTTATACAAGCATATATAATTATAAATGTATAAACACACATATAAATTATATAAGTGTATATATTTTATAAAAGTACACATAAATGTATATAAATTTATACAAGCATATAAAAGTATAAAATTATATATATTTTATAAAATTATATATATTTTATAAAATTATATATAATGTATAAAAGTACACATAATTTATAAAAGTATATAACTTTATTAAATTATAAAATTATAAAAGTATAATTTATAAAATTAAAATCTTCAAATTATAAAAGTATAAAACTATTGATAAATTTATAAAATTATACTTTTATAAAAGTATAAATTATTAATATATTTAAATTTATAAAAGTATATACATTTATAGGAATATAAGACTATAAAATTTTAAATAATTTATAAAATTTTATATATAAATTATATTTTTATAATAAAATATGCTATATAATTCTTTGAAATTCATAGAAGCATTAACAATATATATAAAATTATAAGAATAAGAAAGTATATTTTTAAAAATTATAAATTTATATTGATAAACATTTATAAATTTATAAAATCATTGATTAATATGAATAAAAACTAATAAAAAACCCAAACTAAAATCCCTAAATATCACCCATTGTAAAAAAAGAATTTGAAAACTATGTATAATAAAAAAACTCATAATCAAATTAAAAAACACTAATTAAAACTTAGAAAACTAGAAATAAATTTGAAAATAATTAAATATATCAATAATATCACACCTTTGATCTAAAATTGACTGGAGAAGGTGGGAGGTATGATTTCAATTAACATTTTCAAAGGGAGACCTGAAAGTTAGATTTTATAGAGATGACTATAATGATTCTTGATGACATTAGAATAGTAAGGTGATGACATGGGATAATATTGGTGGGGTGACAATGTTATAGGGAATGGGAGCATCGTAGGGAATGAGAGGATAATGAGAGGAAGAATGAGACAAGGGAAGGGTTTTTGTCTAATTTATTTTTTAACTCTAGTGTAACAGTTTTACAAACCATAAAAATAGGCCCGCTGCTATTATAATTAAATTAAAATTATCATAGTTGGTATCCTATATTTAAGGTTTTATGAAATCATAAAAATATAATATATATTGTTATGGGTTCTAGGAACCATGAAAATAAGTATATATTATCTTGGTTAAAAAAAGCATGACAATAGATCCTTGGCTATAGATAAAAAATCTAGCAGTGAAAAAATATTAAATTTATATTTTCATAATACATTCACAAATATATTGAAATGATTCTCAAAATTTAAATCTGAATCCAATTTTATATAGAAACATATAATATTAAATGATTTTAGTATCCTAGAATACCTCACAAATTAAATGAATGTCAATAAAATAGATCCATAATGTAGAAGAATTAACCATTATGATGAACATAAAAATGTTTGAGATAAAGGATTGTATGAAAGGATTTTATTCAATGAAACCATCAACCAACACCCCTACTTTGCACATGATAAAAACAAGTATAAATTTTTTCTATGTATTTGTATATAAATCCACCCTAAAAGAACTAGAACATTTTTATTTATAAATTGGGAGGAAAGGTGTGAATTATAGTATTAGGGAGAGGTAGATTCAGAATATCATATGCCTCAACATACCTTTTAAGAAAATCAATCTAATATTTTCCATAAGTTTTCTTTCCTCTAAATTGATAGTTGGTTATCAATCCTCTCCAAGTTCCATATATCCTTTCTATTTACATGGATTAAAATAAAAAATTGTTTCCATTTGATTATATTACCAAGAAGATAAATATTTTTTTCTTTTATATTTTCACTATAAAGAAAATTTATTATTTTGTGTATGAATCACATAGAATTATATACTTATCATGAAATATAGTTTTCATTATATCTCTAAAAAATTTCAAATCCAGATTTGATGATATTTTTAACAAAACCAACCAAATGAGCTTGTATTATTAAAAAAATTTAGGAGAATAATGATTGATTATTTTTTATCTATATATAAAAACTGAACGTCAATACAATATATTATTTAAAAAAATATAAAAAGTTTCATCTTAATATAAAAAATATGTATAGTTTTATATTAATGTGTTAAATAATCAAAAATCAATAAATATACTCAAATTTCTGAAAAAAATTTATGACAATATTTGATGATTTTTTATCTAAACAGAAAAAAACACATGTAAATATAATATATGTTATTATATTAATGATCCAAAATTATTGATCAATATTAAGTATATTATATTTCATAAAAATTCATCAAATAACCAAATCCGATCAAACAATTTTAGAATTGTGTAAAAATTCAAGACACTAATAATTTTTTATTTTATGAATTGTAGGAAACAAACCACACACCGATACAATATAGGATATAGATATAATGATGTAAAGTGGATTAATGTAATTAAAATTATTTTCAATTCTACAAACATGTTTCCGACATTAATATCTCATAAAAAAATCTCATGTTATTATGAAACTTTAGTATAATGTTTTTTGATTAATTTATGACTTAGAGGATAAACCTTAACATAAATATGATTAGTAATGAGACTATAATGATTAAAAGTTCATTTTTATGTTCTAAAAAATCTTTTTAAGTGATTAAAATTGATAAAAAAATATAATAATATCATAAAAATTTAGGACAATGATCATTGTCACATTTATAAACTATAAAAAAACCATAGATTAAACTGATGTTTGAATTTTCATGAATGATATAAAGTATATTTTTTATTATTAAAGATATTTATAATTTTATAAATATGTGTAAAATAATTATATGTGATTTTTTACGAGTATAATAAGTATTTTTTGTGATTGTTTTTATTAATTTGTGATATTTTATATGTTTTATGTTATCATTTTTAACTATAAATCATGTCTCATTGTGAAATTAGACCATGAATTACTTAAATTTTATCTTGTATTATATAACATTACAATTTTAGTTAGTTTTTAATTCTTATGTAATATTAATAGAATATTTTTTTATTATGTAGACACACTTTTTTGGCATGGAATTGGTTTATCCTTAGACAAGATCATATATATGTTACATTCTTTTTGTATTGGTTTTAGTTTTCACTACTTTTAACTGTTATATATCAATATTATTGATACAATTATTATAATAAAATACTATAATGTAAAAATAAATTTTATAATTTGAAATTATCGTGGCCCTTTAAATAATTTATGATTATTTTTATTTAAATTTTCTTGTTTAATTTGTTGTTAAATATTATAGTAAATTATGGTATTTTAATTATCCTTTTATTAGTGCTTATAAATACTGGATTTTTTTAGTTGCAAATAAATGATGATAAAACCTAGATGTTATTTGTGCTAGCCTAACAATGATAAATGCCTTTTTAATACCAATAAAGAATCATTATATATTTGTTTTTAAAATTAATATTTTTTTGAAAAAAATTAAAATTCAAGATAATTTCAATGATAACATTTATTTAATTTATGTAATCATTGAAAATTAAAACATTGTATATCTTTTTTAAGAAAATAATTTTATATGTTATATTATCTTCCATCCACATTTTAAACCAAAATTTAAAGTAAATCAACAACCACTAGTAATATTCATATTCAATTTGATCCTTTAAATGTTTCTTTAATAAAATAAATTAGCCTTTATTGAAAAACTCTTAAGGAATGGGAAATATACAACATTATAAGGGAATGGATAATAAAAAACAATAGTAACTCCCTCTAAACATTAAAGAAAAATAGAAAAAACAAATTATCACTAAAATAAATCCACTATTGAGGTACTTAAGTCTTTTTTAATATTACAAACCATGGGAAAAAATATGTGTTAAGGTCTAATCATAATCGAGCTTTGAGATGAGTGATAAATGAGTTTTAAAATAAAGTTATTTATAAAACATGATCTTACCTGAGTATATACCAACACTAAAAAATATTTTTTATTTATTAAATAGAAATGAATTTGATTCATTGAGAGACACTTGTATGTTCCCAGATTCCTTTATCTTCACAACATATTCTTCATCCAAAAATCATGGATAGAGTTAACCTTTAATATCTAGATCTTTAAAAATTGTAATTAAAGGTAGGAAAAAATTATACTCTAAACTCATTTTCTATTATCCTTGAGATATAGAGTAATTCTTACTTACTAAATGTTTCTACTCTAGAATAAGTATTAATAAAAATGTATCAATGGTAAGAAGAATTCATTTCATCTTCTTTGAATTCTCAGGTGTTGAAGATACTAATTTTTTAAAAGTGGGGGAAAAATTGAAATTCAATGATCCAAAACCTTTGAAGTATCCTAAAACCCTATTATAGTTGTAATTAAGGCATACATTCTCCCCATTATGTAGTGGTATTATCCATTTATGGTAAAATATCCCCCCATTTCAATGATTAAAAAATTACTAAGTTTGGAAACAATCTATAGAATAAAGTACAAAAGTCATCTACAACTAAGGTTTAATTTTCATTCTTGAAGGTATCCTCATCCTTTTAATAATAAGAAAAAATCCTAGATAAAAATTTATTTTGATTCCTAACTCATTCTCCTTAAATGGTATGGAAGAATACTTAGTAATCACAACCTAGACATTATCTAGTGGTGAGACCTGATCGAGTTAAATAATTTCCCCTTCTGATGGGACTCTATGATTGGAAATGGTCACCATTTTTAAAACTATTGTAAAAATATTCATAATATTCTTATAGGATTCTTGAATTTATTGATAATATATTTTTACTAATCATGATCAATGGTCCCTACTCTATGATGGTCATCACTTGCATGACCTATATATGAAATTTAATTATCTAAATATAGACTCTCAGACTGTAAATCATCCCATAATTTCCCTCATATATGAAATATTCCCTTACTTTAGAACTGATTCAACCCTCACCATATACCTTTGGTAGGGGTGATCACTATGTCCTTAAACAAGGAACTTTGAGAAAAATAAACCTTTAATTCACAAGAAAATTTCCACTTATAATTGAGATCACTAGAAATCTAAAACCAATAATTAACTATATTTTTTTGGCATATTTCGTTAATATATTTAATATATAGAGGTGTTGGGTGGATTTTGGAGGGAGATTAGTTTTGATCAAATATGTAATTTTATATAGGGAATGGATCTCACAATATAGCCATTCGAGTCATGGCGAAAGAGAGTTAGAAGAAATAACTATGTGGTTATATAGTTCTTAGTCATAACATGAGGGTTTAATTTTCATGGATAATCTTGGTAGTGAAACCTTGTTCACCAAAGTTCATAGCTTAGATGATAAGAATTAGTGGTTCTTCATGGGGTGTTGTAGCGGTGTAGTGATAAGGATCACAACACAACCCTTCTTCTGTCATATTGTATTTTGAAATTTGACCAAGTCTTGAATGGGAGGAGTTTTAGGGGATTATTAGTGTGAATTGTGGATTCCCATTAGACTAGAATAGTTCATGTAATGGAAATATATTTCTCACTATGAGTTAGTTACTTTTCAAGAAGTTATAACATAACAATATATTATCATGTTGAGGCAAGGTGTTTTTTCATCCAGATATAAATTGTTAGCCATCTTAATTTTCTCTTAGAGCCCTTCATTTTCTCTCAGAATAATTAAAATATTATATTAATTTATAGAGTATCTTGATTACTATTTAACCTAATTTCAACCTTATGTCCATAATATTTAAAATATTTTATCCAAGGTGAGTTCCCTCCCTTTTCATCCAAGTTTCTTCTTTATTTTTTAGAGAAGGATATAGATTTGGGAGTAGTTTTTTGATTAATTTTATGGTGACTTCATTATGGTCATAGTTTTTTTTTTATATTTTTTGGGGCTCTCTTCATATAATTAAGTTCTCAAGATCAAATCTTTTATGTATTGTGCTTGCACAACGATTGCTTAAGCATTGTTTAAGGTAGTGGATTCAAAAAATTTATTATAATTTTTTTATTATGTGGAAGTTTCATGCTTATTATTTTCTTAGGTGGATGGTAATAATTTACTTTACAAATATATTAAACCGTAATTAAATAAATTGATGAGAAAGGGTTTTTTTACATACATTTACTTATGTTCCTAATAGTGATGATATTCTTGATGCTTATTTGTTTATGTTAATAAAAATCATTATTATTTTTTGGGAATTATATGTTGATTCTATTATTTATCTATTGGAACCACATTTCATAAAATTTTAATCACTTAAATATAGTAATTGAACCGGTTTCATGGAATATGATGATGGGATAAAATTTATTTTAAAAAGGAAGGGTTTATGGGTGTAATTGTTGATTAAATTTGCAACTATATGTTTGTTTTGATTTTTTAATTGTGTTATCTTGGTTGGGTATATGTTGTGGATGGTTTCCCTAGGTCATTAGTGTGTTTTAGGGCAACATGTTTTATGGTAGATGCCATGAGTATCATAGTGTAATGCAGTTGAGGATGTGTATTGTGAAACATGGATGTGGTTGATGTTCTAAAGTTCTAAATAGAGAATGTATATATTTTTGAGGAATTATGGCATGTATGGTCAATGTGAGTTTGTTTCATAGTTTCACATTAGTAGAAAAATGAAACAGATAATGATAAACTTGAAATGGGCGTGGTTGAAATTTAATTATTCCATTAATTTAAATGAAATAATGATGTATGAAATGAATGTGTTTTAGATAAAATAAATTTTGGGTATGGATTTCATGTTTTATAATTAAATATAAAATTAAATAATATTTGTAATGTAATATGTTTAATAATGGTAAATATGAAAAGGGGATAAATGATGTTGTTTTATAGAAAATTATACATGTTTGTTTTGCTTGTTTTGTATAATAATTAGGGCTGGTTTATGGTATTATATTTATCATTTATGGTGTTATGTGATGATAATATTGTGGTGAAGGTTATGGGGAGTGATGGTGCTATTTGGGCATGAAATGGCTAGGTTGGGATTGTGTGTGTTGGTACTATATTATTTATCTTATGTGATTTCTTTATGTAGCCCACCTGAGTCAGATATCCATACTCATTCCCACATGATTTGGGTTCTTTTTGATTTCCATAAACATACAGGTTAGCGAGGTAATGGATAATTTAATACTCCCTATTCCTTATGATCCCTTCTAGGTGCAGTATAGGCTATGAGAGCTCATGGTCGTTATAATCATAGTAACATAGTATGTGGTGTACTGGTAGAATTTATGGGGTATTGGTGTGATGAGAAGGTACACAATGTATTGGTAGACCATATGATATATGGATGAGGATGTACATGGTGTACTAGAAAACCCCGTGGGGTATTGATGAGTGGATGTTGCATGGTGGGGGGAATTTATGATAAGAGGAGGGAATGAGTTTTATTTCCTTTATGTTCATGATACCATATTATATTTTATATTTGATGAATGAATGAGGCATAATATGTTGTAGTGTATACAAAATTATGAGGATGATATGGATTTGGTATGTTGTATGGTTGTGATACATGATCTTATGTGCTGTGACATGAATTTGAAAGGTATTGTAAGAACAAGTCATTTGACTTCGAGTCATGAGAGTGGAAAACCAATTGGAAATAATTTCCAGAGAATTTTTTTATTCTATTTATTGATATATTTTTAAATAATTTCATGTGATATTTGATGAGTGAGAATTGGTGAGGCTAGGTGGTCGGTTGACCTGATAGGTGCTTGTTGTTCTAGTTATTTATTTACTGACACATTAGTAGGCTTCTTTCATATTTTTTTAAGAACTATTAATTATTATCTTACTAATTACACATTTTATAATCACCCATATATATATATAAACTATTTTTTAGGTTTCCAAGTCATGTATAGTGACTGATCTGGACAATAATATCTTAGAGGTTGGGATTTTTTTTGGAGTTATTGTGTATGATTTTTATTTGGTATTTTTATTTGGAGACTTTTATTTGTATGATATATCATGAATTGTGGATCATTATAGGATTGAATTATTTTATATTATGGTATTTATTTATGTAATTTTCTTGTCATGTTCCTGGGATATATAATGATAATGCATCCCATTTTCATGTTTTATACCATCTGTGCTAGTCTCCAACCCGAGGCTTATTAATGGTAGAGCTTAGGCTAACAATTGTCTCCATTGTAGGCTTAGTAGGGGTTACAAATGGGTGTGGGTTTCAATAGAGTGGTATCAGATTTTTTTTGAGATTTAGGATGGAGACTCGAGTAAGGAAATAGTGATGATTACATGGGTTGGTAGGGAAACCACATCAGTTGAACCAATTCTATGACACAAGAAATAGATGCTAGTAAAAACATATAATTTCAGGCCCCCTATGATCTAATGAAAGAAAATTAAGTTCAATAAAAATGTTAGATAATTTTGGTTCTAATTTCATGATAGAGTTATAGGATTGGTACATGCATTATTCTTGATTTAACTTGTGTTTGAAATTGGATGATCTTAGTAAATTGAAATAAATTATGTTAATTGAATTTACTTAAATAAATTTTACAATAATAGTATTAGGGGATTGATTAATTTTTTATAGTTTCCATATGGTTATCTTCCATGTTTGGTTCATATTGTATAGGTTCATAAGGTTGACCTAGTTAACCATGGATGGTTGACCCAACTATAGAGAATGATCCTTAGAGGAAGATACTATGTGAGTTTAAATGTTAGGGTTTGAATAAATATAAGGGGAGAATATCTAATATAAATATAGAGTGGTAGATGGAGTATCTTGAGATCTTTTTTTAGAATTATTCTTGATAGGTAAAATCATTTAGTTTCATTCAACGCTCGTCATAACTGTAGAGTAGCGCAACAATAATGAATCTGGTATATTATGGAGTGGAAGGAGGTAGAAATTTCTTAGCATCAAATCTAGAGTTAGTTTGGAACTGAGTTTTTTCATCAACCATGAAGGTGGAAAATATCTAAAATATTATCTCTCTTTATAAGGGGAGCCAGAGTGTGTGGGTTCTTAGGATTAGATTCAATGACCTCCTTTGCTTCTCCTCTAATTTGTTTTCTATTAGGGATTCTAGATCATGGTGGTTGTAGCTGGTGTTGCTCTCGGTTATTTGATATATAATCACCCCATTTACATTAAATATATATATAAATGTGCATAAGAATAATGAGGTCATTGATAGGATACCTTCCCAACTAGGGTCATCTCAAGAGGGGATCCTTCAAAGTTCCTTGAGGAGCAGTGCTGGTAATGGGGGATCACAGGTATTCAGAACAAAGGTTACTTCTGAAAAGGAATAAACCTAATGGGTCATCTTCCTGATTGAACATTAGAAGTAAAAATTTTTCATTACATTTTTATGAATTTTCATGTACTTCATTATTCCTAAAATCCCTGTTTAATTCATTTTCCAATTTTAACTTCATTTCTCATCATTTGTGCAATACATGTTTAAAATGTATTAGTCTCATATAATTAATGTATCATATTATCAAAAAATATTTTCCAATTTTTTAATTTTAAATCTAGTATCATGAATATAAATAATAATAACATTTTACATTTTTTTGATAAATTTAATATTTATAATGGAATATGATCATATTGGTCCTCCAATACAGAAATTTTTATGAAAAACATACTTGACCTCATCCTATTAACACAAATGTGGAACTATAAATTAAGGCCCAGTGAAGCTAAAATTTTATACGGAGATAGATAAAAATATGGGTAACACTTAATTACACTTTTTTTAGAGTTTAATTCAGTTATTTTGATGAATATCTAGGAAATCCAATTTGAAGATTAAATTCTGGGCCAGATTCTAAGGTCCAAAAAGTCATCTCTCCATTTTAGGCATAACTATTAAAAAATATGATCTAATTGGGATAAAAATTTGAAATGTTTTAGATTAATTTAATATATATATATATCTTCTATTACCATGCCCAATTCATTTAAAATCAAGGGTTTTCTAGTGATTTAATGAGGAGAGAGAAAAACATACATGCTATATTGGAAATGATAAAAGATTAATTGTCCCCACCTACCACAATATTTTGGCATTACCTATTGAATGGTTTGAATTTTATGGGGGTTTCAAGAATAAAGGCACTCCAATGCTCTATTTAAGTGGGATTTTAGGAAGAAAAGATAATTATTTGGTTTCCTTTATTTCATTGTAATGTTATGATTCCATTTTAATGTCTTAAACTTGTTCTTCACTTGTAAGTTGTTTAAATTTCACTATAGTTTTATAATTTAATGTTATTACTCCTAATTAATTATTATTATTATCATATTTTTTCACTGATAAACCTTTATTTTACTATTTGATTCCATGAACACAACATTAGGAGAGTTATTGTTTTTTTTATTATTTTTACTCTTCTACAATTCCGCTCCTTTAAGTCGGCCTCCATCTTCCTTTGAGATCATTTGATCAGTGAGAGGATAAAAATTTTGTGGGTTTATAATAGATATTTTAATGGGTATATATTTCATTTTATTTAACATGGTTTAATATTTAAACCAGTTCATTATTTATGAGTTTTATTTGATGATTTATTTTTTTCATCATCTTCACCAATTTTAATGATGACAAATTTTGAGTGCTAGTATGATCCAATTCCCAAGAGTGTTCATTAATGTGATCCTCTAAGTTCATTGGTTATTATACTTAGAAATATTTATGGATTAAATTGGTGAATTATTTTTGTGAATTAATTCATTATTTAGATAAATATTGAGTTAGTGAGCTGAAATTTCCTAAGAAAACAAATTCATCAAATCTGGACCTAACAACAACCTATGATCAACCCATTATCATTAATTGTTTTAGTTTAAGTATTTTTGTGTATTTTTTTATTATTTAAATAATATCATTATTTATTAAAATAAAATAAATACTATGTTGGACACTTCATATCTAAACCCCCCAAAAAATCATAGTTTCTCAAGGTTACTTATTCAATCCATGTGGATTCGACCACTACTTATACTAAAAAAACTGAATTTTACCTATAGGGTAAATTTGTGCGAGACCAAATTTTGGAACCATTGTTGGGGACCCAATTAAGTTATCCGAGACACTCACATTATTTTCTCAACTCATTTCCCTTTCCCATTTATTTTTATTTTTCACTTTTTTGATGCAAGTATACCTATATATAAGACCATTAAAATCATTAACATGCACCACAGTCAGTAAGATGAACAATATTTTGGATAATTAATGATTTTAAGATGATATTTTTGACCTATCTAGAAATATATATGAAATAGACCATAGAAGTATTAATGAATTTCAATAAATTTTCCAATTTTAAAAATTTTGTAAAAATCATGACAAAAAAACCAACAACTTCTCAAACATTCCATCAATCAAGTAAGTTATTGTATGGAGAAACTTAATGAAGGTAAATTATATGAATTTTTAAGAGGTTCAAGAATAAAAAAATTTCAATTTTCAGTATAATTATAATCATGAATTCTATTTTTTGGATAATCAATTATCCAATCAAAATCATGGAAATACAGAAAACTTTTTTACACATGACTAGTTTCAATCCCAACCAGACAACAACCTATCCAATAAATTCTAATGAAATTAAATGAAAAATTATGTGAAAAATGGAGAAAATGAATTCATAAGTTTCATCAATGATATTAGAGCTATAAAGCATTGAAACAATTATAAAACTGATTCCCATTTATGATTCCCCCACCTTAACACTGATAAAATAATCCTTTTAATCACAAAACTCTCATGAACACCTCAAATAGGATACTATTTATAAGAGTTATAAAACTTATGAAAAACCCAAACCATTGTTTCAAAAACCATAAAAGGCTTCAAAATCACGAGAAATTTCTAAATAACCAACTTTAGATTCTAAGAAATAATTTCTAGATAATGAGGTGTATTATTTAGGGAATGTTGAAGGTAAAACTAAGGAATATGATGGAATTGATTATTAGTTCTAAAATCAAGAGAAAATTTATTTTCTATATTAAAAAGATTTAAATTTGACATCATGGATTGAGTTTCCTCAATATTTTTCCATTATTGATTTTTTAAAACAAAAAATCTCTAAAACATTTGGAAAAATATTGAACTCTGATTCTGTACCAACCCCTAACAATGATATGATTTTTTTTGGGATTGAAAATTATTTACATAAGGAACCAATTAATTATAATTTTTTTGGAGAATAAATATTTTTTGATTCAATTTTACAATCTTATTTTAGAAATTTCAACCATGAAAAGCTCAAACTCAAGGTATATCCTTCCTTTCTTAAGTATTCCTTCATAGGGGATAACTGAAACCTTTATATTGTCCTTATTAAGAAATATATGATTCTTCTTGAATCCATTTCGAAACATTACCACCAACCCCAATGGAGAATCAATCACAATGTAATTTAATCAGTGGAAAATGTAATACTTAAGATGTTAAAATTTTTTATTGGCTAAGTTGGGGGCTCCATGTTGATATAAAGACTTTAAACTAAGAAATTTCTAGGAGGAAACATAGCCTCTTTTGTTGATTTTATTTGTCTTTATTTGTCTTTTTTTTACTTAACCCAAAAAATTTAAAAAAATTATTTTTTTTAAAATCCATATTTTTGTTTTTGAATACCATGGTGTTTTTATGGTGATTTGATACTTCTTTGGTGTGATATTTATCTATTGAAAATGTTGTGGGTTTTTAATGGAACCGAATTCCATCAAGGAATCAAAAATAAACTATTAATTATTTTTGAGGAGTCTATATGTGAAATGAAGAAAATGTGATAAATTAATTGCTAATAGGTATTCATTTTCAAACCAGGTGATTTTGTTCCATGTTTTCATTTAAAATTGCATTCCTCCTATTTATTCCTAATTCTTAACTATCTATTGTCTTCTAATTTATCACTGAGTGCAGTTTCATTTTTTGTTGGGGGTGAAAATATGAAATTTTGTTGATTTTTTTTAAAAAAATGGGATTTTATGGAAAATTTTATTTCATTATCCTTTCATATAGTAATGTAATTTGTGAAACATGAAAACTGAATGTAAAATGTTTTTTAATGCATTGATTATATTATTTTTTCAAGACTAAGTTCACGAGCATAATTTTGGTTAGAATGGTTTTTTAATGTAATTTTTCACTATCTAGATTTTATCCATTTAATCAAAATGACACATTACATGTCTGTTGGATTGTGGGTGTAATTTTGAGTTTCTGTGGTCTATTTATTATAGCATAGGTTTTGGGGTCAATTTATGTTTTATTTGATTATCCAACAAAAAAAATAAAATAAAAATACAATAAAATAAAAAAATGACCATATAGAGAAATGTTTTATCCTAATGCGTGGAGTTTGAAACATGGGTTTTGTGACTCCATATTTTTCTCTCATATATTTAATATTTACATATCTATTTTAGAGAATGTAATTGATAAATTTTATGGAGTTTTACACTTAGGGATTGCAACTCCATAGTTTTCTTTCTTATAGTTTTTATTTTCATCTTTATTGTGGTTTAAAAAAATCAATCAAAAGATGGAAAAAATAAAAAAATTGTTTACTCTGATTACTATTGAATGTGATTACCACCTAGCACTTCCATTTATTTTTCCCTTGAACAAAAATAAACCTCATATCTTTTGTGATGCAAAACACATATTAATTCTTAATTGGAATTAGATGAAGATAAAGGTAAATTTTAAAAAAGGAATGTGATTGGTCTTTCGATATTCTTGTTTACATGGATTGTTTTAAAGTATTTTTATGGGCTTCATGATTATTCTATTCAAGGTGATTATATGAAACATTGTATATTAAAATGTGCTTGGAGTGGGGAATTTAATTCTAATCTTTAGTAGTTTGTTATGAAATCAAAAATATCAAGTTGGGGTGTAATTTAACACTAAAATACATAATTTTAATTAAATTTTGATGAATTTACAAGTGATTAATTTTATCTAAAAGTCTTGGTTAATTAATTTTCCAATTCGAACTTCATTTCTTATCATTTGTGAAATACATGTTTAAAATATATTAATCTCAGCCCATTTTTTGTATCAGATTATAGAATAATATATATTCATTATTTTAATTTGAAATACCAAGATAATAAATATCACTATATTAGGAACATTTTTTAGTTTTTTTAGAAATTGAATATTACCAAAGGAAGATGATCATATTGGGGCTCCAACACATAAATTTATGGGAAAAACAGATTTATCCTCAACCCATTAACACATATGTGGAGCCAAAAATTATAGTCCAATGAAGATTAAATTTGAATAGGGATAGAAAAAATTATGGACAAAATTTCATTAAACTATTTTAGAGTCTAATTTGGTCATTTGGATTGAGATATAAATGGACCAAGTTGAATATTAAATTTTGGTCCAGATTCTAATGCACAAAAAGTAATATCACCATTTTGGGAATAAATCCTTAAATGGAGGATCCAATTAGGTTAAAATTTTAACATGTTTTATAATAATTCTATATTTATATTTTAATATTATATTATTAAGCTCAATTATCTCAAAATCAAGGTTGTTTTGGATCATTAGTGAGGAGAGAGAAAAAGAATTCCTGGTGTCTTAGAAATTATGAAAGATTAATTCTCCACATTTTCCAGCATATTTTGGAATTATATATTGGATGGTTAAAATTTTATGGGAGTGGATCTACAAAAGGGACTCTAAGTATATATTTAATTGGGAATTTTGGAAGAAAATGGAATCCTTTTTTTTCTTGTCTTTCATTGTAATGTTATGATGCCATTTTGATTTCTTAAACTTGTTCTTCACCTATATGTTTTTCTCATTTCACTCTAGTTTTCTAATGTATTGTTTTTCCTACTTATGTATTATTTTAATTATCATATTTTTTACTATGAAACCATGATTTTAAATTGTGATTCCATTCATACAACATCAATGGAGTGATTTTTTTATTATGTTTTATCTTCTTCAATTCCGCTCCTTTAAGTCGACTTCCATCTTCCTTTGAAAGCATTTTATCAATGAGAGGATAATTTTTTTGAGATGACACTATGAAGTTTCATGGGTATGTATTAGATGATATTTAATGATATTTAATATTTAAATCAGTTCATTATTTTATGGGTCCCATTCGATGAGTTATTTTTTTCTTTGTTTTTTCAAATTTTAATAATGACACATTTTGAGTGCCAATATGATCCAATTCCTCAGAGTGATCATTAAAGTGATCCTATTAGAGAATTAGTAATTAAAATTGGAATTGTGTAAGTATTAAATTGGTTAATGATGTTGGATACTTAATTTGTTATTTGGACGCTTCTTGATTTAGTGAGCTAAAATATCCTATGAAAACAAATTCATCCAATCTAGACCAATAAACAACCTAAGATCGACCCATTATCATTAATTGTTTTAGTTTAAGTCTTTTTGTGCATGTTTTTGTTTTTTAAATTATATATTTAGTTATTAAAATAATATAAATCCAATTTTTTACACTTTATAGGAAAACCCCCTGAAGAAATTTGAGTGTCTCAAGATTACTTCCTTGGTCCATATGGATTTTACCCCAACTTATACTACAATGAATGCTTTTACATTTAGGGTAAATTTTAGTGAGACCACTTCTCCTTTATTTGGGTAAATAAGTCCCTATTCACCAACCAAGATCTTTTTTGTAGTGTTATTTTCTTATGGGAGATATGGTCATCAATGGTTTTAGTGCCCAACTATCTTTGAGTATCAACACAGTGCAATTGTTCAGTTTCTATTATAACATAAATTGAAATTTCCTAAAAGGTTTTATCAATAGAGAGGACATCTAGATTTTGCCTCATTAAGAGGAGATGATTTTTTTAGAGAATAAACCCATGATATATATATTACTCTCAATGATATAAGGATGAACACAATATTGTAGGTGGCCATCAACAACGAAGAAGAGGATCCAGAAGTAGAGGTACCTAGATCGACGATTTCAACTAAGACCTCTGGTGCACCCCATTTATTCTAGATGCATACAAAAATTATCGGGGGCCTATGGTGTTACCATGGTGAGACTATACCCCCATATTAGAGTAAAAAATAATACATAAAAAATAACCAAATGAAGTCCATAAAAATAAATCAGAGTATATAGAATAATAAAATAGAACATGTTATATCAAATTTTATGTGGAAAAAAGTAGCCATACATACTCAAAGTCATTATAACATATAATAACACTAATCTCACACTACGATGATATAATATACAAGATAAATATAATAATAAAAGACCCAGAGGATTTACTATCATACCTAAGCCTCACCTCTTCTATAATTTTGATCCCTCATGAGCTATCCCACTTGATCAATCTACACTAAACCTCTTCCCATATTAAACATATAATTAGTAAAATATTATATAGTACCCAAGTTCCATGTCCACCAAATTAGGGTATAAGTAAAACATAGAAGGGTACCACCAATGTGGTCCTATATATAACCATTAATTAATTTTATAAATATGATATACTAATAATATAAATAAAATAGCTAAAAAATAATAAATAAATAACCATTATCAATCCTTAGGTTCTCATATAAATATTTGTATCAATATAAACTTTATTCTTCGAGTAACAGGTTGTCTCTAAGTATGTCACATAATCATGTAAACCAATACTAGTCCCAACATCTATATAGTAGTAGGCATAAACATCAGATCCTAGGATGTATCCTAGGAACCCACATGGTATTAGGCACAATTGTTGTATCCAAGGATCATTCCCAAAGAATCCCATAGTAGGAGGTTAAAATACAATCCCTAGGAGGTGATCATATTTTATCAAAAATAATAATGATCTAAGACAATCTTTAAGAGGTAATACTTAGTGATATGTAGTCATTATGTAAAATCATAAATACCTAGGAGTTATTCTAATCACTCCCATAATCATCAGGCATCATTATTGATTCCCTAGGGTGTCAGCCCTAGTAAATACAATAGTTATCAATCTCTAAGTCAATCCCTAGGAGGTAATCTTAGGAGATCCATAATAATTTGGAAATAACTAATAATTTATAGGGGATGAACCTATGAAATCAAAGTTTCAAGCATAAATCAGACCCTAAGAGGTAATACTAGGAGATCAATCATTGTCAAGCATCATTGAAAATTTATAAGAGTTAATACTAGGAAATACTAGTATCATCTTTAAGGTAAGGATCCTAAAAGCATGTCCTAGGCATCCTATATATGCATATATCTCTTAGTGGGAAGTTCATCCCACATGAATCATTCCATATCATAGTCACCATATCCACCTTAGGATTTGATGTTCAATTCTTATTCTAAGGTGATACCATTGATCATTACTACCTATTTCCTATATGCACCCTATCTATAGTTAGTGTAAAACTGGGGAACCCACTAGGTTCCCCTAGGAATCATCATGGAAAGTCACCCTTCATGGGTTAACTTATCTAAATTATATATCTTAGGTCAAAATCCTTTCACTCAGGGGTAATTCATCCCTCATCCTTATCAGGATTGTCATACGACCTCACTGGCCTCATATGGAATGCATCATTAACATTACTGTCAAGAGATGAAAAAATGCCCATCTCTATTTCAAAGTCATCCCTATATTAGTCCCATAATTTAACCTATCTATATATATCCATATGGTCTACCCACCCATGTAATCACAATCTCAATGGGGGGAGTAACACTCACCCCACAATCATCTCCCTAATTTGAAGGCTTTAAGGCATCTCAAGGTTCTCACATAGTCAATACCTAGTAAAATAAAACAATTCACACTCCTTTTACATGAAGGTGACTAAGGGAACCTAAAATTATAGAATCTACATATTTTTCACTTCCTTTCATTATATTTACACCACTCAGGGTCTAAGAGTCACAAGGTGTAAATAGTCAAACTTAATTTCTTGACCATTGATGACTAAGGTAATCAATCTAGTGAACAGAGGTCTATCATGGACCTTAGAACTTTGTTCAACTAATTAAGGGGAATTCCATTTTAATTAAATAATTTATATAATATAATAGTTCAACCAACCTTATTAGAGATACCAAACATATCACATGTGTGTAAATAAAATGCACAATACCAAGGTTTATATATGGGGGATCATCCAAATCATCTAGGAAACTGATTCCTTTATTTCTTTGCCTGATAGCTCCATCAAAAAAAATTTAAGTCCAATTGTCCATTATCCTTCCACTTTAGGCCCTATATAGTTCCAATAATAACAAAATAATTAATTATAATAATGTATAATCAATTAGAAAATTTAATTAAAATTAAATTTAATTGGAATAAATTCCTAAAATCTCACTGGTGACATTTTCTTGCTAAAACCACGGGAAACAGGGTGCGATTCACTCCTAACATTCCCCCAAACCTAATCCACATAAATCCCCAATTTAATACCCTAATTTATTCTTTAATTAATCAAATATCACTTAAAAACCTAGTAAAATTCATATGGTGATGTATCTCCATCAAAATAGTGAGAAATTGTCTGAAAATATCATCTTGAGGCATTATTTAGCCAAGAAATATGATATCCCCATAATTATGGGATGTTTCTTCCATGATCAAGTTTAATTTTTATAAAAATATAAACCCAAATCATCTAAATAAGAGATAAACAAAGGATAAATAACAAGGGAGGAAGAAGGAGGAGGAATCTCTCCTTAATTACTAAAAAAATCACCAAGAAACTATCCTAAATCAAGGGGGGAATGAGAGAGGTAGACAGGGGGAATTATAGATGGAAATGGACTCCCATATGTGACTATTCAACCAAAAATAAAATGGGGATGACCTTAAAATCATATGTCCTCACCTTAATAAAAACCCCACCAAGAATCATTCATAGTGTGAACATGATGTTCACATGATGAAATAGTTAGGCAGAGGGATCCCACTCTTTTCCAAAATACATTCATGGAATTAACTCTATGGTTCATGGTATGAAAAACTAAAATAGCTAAAATTTTATCTCCCAGGCCACTTGAACCTTCTTTGATGCTACCCCGAGCACATATACCACCAAATGGGTCTCGAACCATGTTTAAATGACACTGTTTGAGTTTTCTTAACACTTGGAATTGAGATATGAACCTTAATTTTCAAAATGAACCTATCCACAAACTAAAATTTAGAATTATTAATAAATTTCATAAAATATAAAGGGACATGGTTTTATATCCTCCCCACCATGACACATATTATACCCTAGAATCCTTAATAAAATTTAAATCAAAGGTCCTGACCTAAACTGATCACCAATTAACGATAAATTCACCATGTTCTATCTCTAAATACCAAATAGATTCAAATTGTTTAACTCCTAATGAGTGAAACACCATTACTTAGTAATTGAGCTACTATAATACCCTGATATTTTAAATAAGAATTTTATGTTTGACAACATATACAACCTGTAACACCAAGCTTTAATAAACAAAAAAATATTATTATTTAAAAATGACCATTATAACATACCTATTGAATCAAAAATTATGAATAGTAATAACCACATCATGAAATATATATAACATTCCTACTCAATACCAATGTATTGATTCATTCTTAGGAAATAAGAACTCATTTTTTGTTAAAGTCATTTTATTCTTAAAAAATGGTTAT
Source organism: Viscum album (assembly GCA_963277665.1). Lineage (NCBI taxonomy): Eukaryota > Viridiplantae > Streptophyta > Magnoliopsida > Santalales > Viscaceae > Viscum > Viscum album. The sequence goes on from OY728138.1 coordinate 40,122,850, forward strand.
TATTTATTTTGGTGAGAAAATATTATAATTAATTGCTAGAACATTTATAAAATCTATTTGATAAAAATTATATCATTTTTAGGATTATCATATTAAAATTATCTTGGAGTAATTTTTTAGATTATTATAAAAACATTGATTTTCATTGAAAAATGTATTTTTATTTCAATCATTCACCAAGTTTCATTTTTTAAAAATAGTTTCAAAGTAAAATTAGATCTCTTTTATTATTAATAATCCAACTAGGTTCATTGTAATAAATTTTATAGTTTATTTTTGTATAAAAAAATTTTATTCTTAAAATGATTTTCTCTAAAAAAATATTTTTCTTTTTGTTTTTTATTTTAGAAATAAAATATTTTTTTCCACTTCTATAATTTGAATCCTGAAAAATAGATTCCATATTTTGAATCTGGTGGTCTAAATTTGGTAAATAGGTCCCTTTTTTTAGTCATTATGAATTATAACCATAGTAAATAATTATAACTGTGGTTAGGGTAAATATAGTAATTAAGGTTAAAAATAATATGATAAGGACTATAAAATGTCTCTAACAAATTTATTTATTCTATTTTATGAGTGTTTTTGAGCCATGTCCATCCAATATTTGAAAATATGGAAACTTGGTGCCATATTTTTTTTTTGATTTTGACCCTTATAATATCTATAGTATTTTGTGATAGGGATTAAAAAACATAAGTTCATTTATAAATGGTCATTTTAATATATATTAATTTTATATCATGATAATTTATTTATACTTTTTAGTTATGAAATAATTACCTTAAATTATTACGCAACACCGACATAGTATTTATTCAATTAAATAAAGAACAAAATAAATATTTTTTAAAATATTAAAAGTAATACAATTTGAATGAATTATTGTGTTTCAATTTTTTTAGATAAATATAACATATTATTATGTGTGAAAGGTTTAGATTCAAATTACTTTGTTGTTTTCAAAGTCAAATTAAATTAATAGTGTCAAAAACGAAATTAATGATATTTTAGTTTAAATTATATTATATTAAATTATTTAAAAATAATAAAGATATCACAAGAGGAAAATTATGATGATAAATGGTAAAAATTTCATCACTTGTACTTTTTTTATCCAATTTTCACCTTATAAGTAAAATCATAACTCTTTAATTTTTAAAAAGTCATTACCACAGTTAATGTTAAAGTTGTCTAATTATGGGGTTAAACCAAAAGATAAGGTTTAAAATGATATATAAAACTATAAAAATTTTATTGCATGATTATATCAAGGACATATATTATTTATCTTAAAATACATGTAATTATGTAACCATTTTACAAGAGTTAGACACATATTATATTATAATATTTTATGTTGTTCAAGAAATGATTTTAATGATATGTAATAATAAAAAATATTTAATTAAATGATTTAAAATTTATGAAAATAATATATTTGTGAAATTTATTTTTATATGGTTGAAAATATCAACTAAAATCCATTTTTGTTCCAATTTTCCTTTTATATTAACAATATCGACACAAAAATATTAAACAACTTTGTTATCATGGTAATAGAAAAAGTGGTTAACAGGGGTTAAAACCAAAAGATAGGGGTGAAAATACCATCTAAACATTTAAATTTTTTTTATTATGGTATTAAGACTCCTAATCATCTTATATTTTAATTATATAAATTTGGATCTATTTTCCATGAAAATTAATTTATATTAATTTATTATTTTATGTAATTCCAAGAGTTCCCCTCCCCTCACTTATAAAAGAGAAACTCCTATTTTATTTTCTTAAAACTTAAAAATACTTTTAGTTTATAAATTACATATCTAGATTTCTTAACAAAATACCTAATTACATTATATATCTCTTAGTTTGATCTAAATACCAACCTTATAGCGATTAAGGTGAGAAACAAAGGAGGTTGTCCGAAGAAGAGGTATAACATTTAACTGAATGTTTTAGTTTTATTTATTCTTCTACCTCCTTAAAATATTATTCAACCATGATAAAATAATAATACCAATATATTACATATAATTATATGTTATTATGTAATTATAATAACCTATATCCATCTCCACTTCCATAAAATAGGAAACAAAACCATCATTTATGAGTACGACGAACTACCACCTCGTGAACCAATGTAATTCGTTTTCCATAACCACCGCTCATAGTAGGTTGTAATGATGGATTTACTATATATATATGATATTAATTACATATTTATAATTATATAAATATAATATATCATCTAATTTCTTAACTTTACATCCATTTGAAAATGATAACATCGTTCGTGCGTACGTTTTTCTTACCACCTCCATGAAGCGATGTGATTCGTTTTTAATAACCACATCACATGAATACTATACATGAGTGTATTTAAATAAATAATATTATATTTATGATATAATTATAATTTTATAAAGAAAAAATAACACTTACCCTTTTTCTGTCACAACTATTGAAAAATTGAAACGTTAATTATGCGAACATACGATTTACCATCTTTATGATTGCAATGTTATTCATTTTTCATAACCATATTTCACTATTGGTTTTAAAAGAATAATTGATATATAAAAAAATTATAACCATGTAATTATTATTATTATATAGATGTTTTAATAATGATATCTTTGACCATATTCACCATACTAATGTAATTTTGGATATATGTGCCGAATACCATCAAAATGTCTGACGCGAACTTAATTGACTGAGTAATTAATTTTAACATGGTAAAAATAAATAATAAAATTGAAAAATGTTCTTAATAAAATAAATAACTAACATAATTTTATTATTCATGAACAAAAATAATATACATGTGACAACCCATAGGGCGTCATTAATTCCTTCGGGGATGGACAAATTTGGTAAATGATAAAACTCAGACAAGCTAACAAAAAACGTAGTAATTGGAAATCCCAAGTGTCAAAATCATAAGGAAGATGCATATATCATAAATTAATTAAAGTAATTGAAATTTTAATTATTTTATTGATTGGATAAAGATAAATAATGTAGTAAATACAAGGTTTGATATCAGTAGATGAGGCATGTTGGGTTCTATGATTTTTAAGTTCCTATTCTAGAGATTTAATTGATTTTGGGTTAATTTATGTATGATGTCAGAATTGGGTTACCATAGATCCTTGGTTTGGGCACCCTACACTAATCACATGATTTCACCATTGGAATGGTCATCTTCTAGGTGAAATTGCAAAACTAGGCATCCCAAAACCCTATTTAAACAAAAACCATCTAGATTACGTAATGGACATATAAAAACTAATGTAATTAATTAATGAAAAATAAAATAAAAATCCCCAATTCATAGTAATATGGACTTGAAATTGAAAAATAAAGAAAATTTTAATTGTTAAAAAGAGTTAAAACAATCCAAAATGTGAAAAAAATAGAAATAACCCCTAACAACACTTCCCCCTATAATCACATCACTCGAAACAAAGAAAACTACTATCTCATTCTAGGAATGATTATAATTAATAGCATAGATACTCAAGACATAATAATGGTGAATAACAGAGACAAATCAGGGCTCTGTGGGGGTGCTTATTTGTCTAGAATTAAACTTCTCACATCCAGGCTCCCTCTGAGATCCCTCAAAATGATGGTCGAGTGAGTGTAGATATAGGCACAACTAAAAAAACCCTCATGCATGTTCATTTAATTTTTAGACTTATGATGGGTTTAAAACATGTAAAGTTTACATGGTGTGTAAAGTGAAGCATCAATGTCTTCTTCCTGTCTAATCCTATCTTGAAATTATCATAACATGTATTATGTATGCATCATGTAATGTATTCTCACAATGTGTATTCACTTCACGACTTGAAATGAACAATTAAAGATTCTCCCTCAATGACTTTACATAGTGTATTTTTTATAAGGAATATAAATGTTATGTTCCAGGTTCTGTATCATGATTGAATCTTATATAATTTTGGAATTTAACTTCAAAAATCCAGTGTCATGTCGCTTCACTTTTCTCATGGTGCGTAGTGTATTTCAATCATGAAATTTTTTTTACTCCGTTTTCAAATACCTATTGTATACTTCCATAAAACACAAAACAAGTCAAATAGTTCAAGAATTTTAAAGTTAATTATTTAATTATCAAAATATATTCATTAAAATACCCTAAAATGTATGCATAAAATACACTTATCAACATGATGAGTCGGACTCGAGGTAAGGGATGCTTTACTTTAAAAACCTCATTATTAATGTTTTAAAAGATTATTTTATAATATTTTTATTCCATATTCATGTTTTCTAATTTTTTTTCAAGAATATTTTTAATATTCTTATATGATTTTTAAAATTTATTTTTACCCATTTTTTACATTTTAATAGGAACCTTCTTATAGTTTTCCAAACGAGATACTTTTGAATTTTTATCAAACATATGAAATAAATATTTTTTTAACATATATAAAATGATTAAAATTTCCCACCATCATGAGAACTAAATTATTTGAATATTACTTTAAAATTTTACATGGTTATTTTCAAAATAATAATAATATTTTATACATTTTAATATTTTAAACAAGGAATTTCCTTAAACCACCATTTTCTTTGGGTTATGACCATTCTCTTGCTAAATCACTTTATCTATCACATTGATGTTATGGATTTATTCTAAATTATTTATACATGTTTCTTAAATATATAACTATCTCATTATTCCCTCCATTGATGGGGTAATACATTCTATAAATTCATTTCTCAAATTCCTTCATTAAAATCAAACCCCATTAAGGGGAACTTTTCTACCCCTTAATACTTTTATGTAATGCTCATTTAATGTTTTTATTCCGAAATGAACACCATATTTTGAGACCTATGATTATATAATAAGATATGAATATCCATAATATTTAATTACTTATTATCTTTGGAATCTTTATGAAATTTCATTTGATTATGACACGAGGAAGGATTATGCAACCCATTTATTTTAATGGGTTATTATTATTATTATTTATTGTGATTGATTTAATTTTATGGCATACATAATCATGAACATGTTATTATGGGTAAATCCAGATATCAATCCAATGAATTGGGTAAAGTTTTTGTCTCATGAGACCTTATGCATGGGATTAGGGAGTAAACCTAATCAATAATGCGACTCTATACACTATGTGATGTTCTCTTGGTAGTTATCTTTGACTTATGCTTATTTCATGTTTTGTGTTACCACCACATTTACTATGTTACCAAGATCTTATGATACCACATTCTTTATGTTATGCTCCCATGTTACCTATACGAATTTTATATGATTTTTAGTAAATTTTTTATGGAAATAATTTTATTTAAATAGGTATGATAATGGTATTTTGTTTTAAATGAAGGATTATTCCATTTTAGGGTAAAAAGTATTTTTTTAAGAATTTTTTTTTCATGGGTTATAATGTTTTCTAAGAAATCCTTAAAATTATTATTTTTTCCTTTATGTTTTATTATAATTTTTTATGAAAAACTTTGGGTAGTGAATCTGATTCCATGAGCAAGTAAATGATTATTTGTGGTAAAGTTTTATTATGTTAAAGGAAAACTCTCTTTTACTATTCCGTGAGTTTTAAATGGACTAACACATTTCTTTCTTATTTTATGTACCTTATTGATCTTTTTGTTCCCATCCCATGTTTTATAATGTTTTCATAGGGTTTTAAGGATGAGTAGGGACAATGATGAGGTCAATATAAAAATTATGAAGATATTTCATGAAAATAAAAACTCATTATATATTAAAAGTTTTGTTTTGTGAAAAAATGGAGACTACATGGAAGTTTCCACTTTGGGTTGTAATATTTATTTATATAAGGGCTATGTTCCAATTATCTAAAACTCTAAAGATCCTATAATGTAAGAGAATTAATTATTGATTAAAAACTCAATATTATGTATTGTTTAAGGCCTATAATGGCCCAAAGTTTTATAAATGAAATTCTTTTTTTTAAAAAAATTAATTCATTTTTTAAGTAATGTAGCTATAGAGAACACATGAAATAATTTGGTTATTTTATATCATTATAAGTTATATCCTATCATATTTAAAATATTTTTAAACATAATAACTGTTGATAATATATCCATTTTATAGTGACTATTATGATTATAATATATTAAGGATTACGTTAAATTTCAATTGACATAGATGAAATAAGTGACGACCTCAACCAGTAGGATAATACCTTATGAATCCCATTTATCGAATCTTACGACGGATATGGATTCACTAGGATTTACCCTTGACAAATCCCAAGATGAGATTAAACAACTAAATCAAGAACAAAACCATTAAATATAGAAATTAAAGCTTATCTAGATCATGACCGAAACAATGTTTGTCAAACCACCCTAAGAGAGTGTCACCATCACACACCTTACCCTTAGAAAATACATTGGTGTAATAAGGGGTTATGTATCTATACCCTAACAATATAAAAATTTATATTTATATTTTTATTAAAATAATGATTATATTTATTCCTTTTTATTGTTACCTTATAACTGATTAAAAAATGTGTTTGATAAAATTAGATTTTGATACGTTGAAACTCAAATTGTATTTTTGGAAAATATATGGTCTCAATCAAGACACTATTTTTATGAATTCATGAATTTTTAAAATGAGGTTATTTTAATAAAATATTCTTATTAAATAGTATTTATTTATATATAAATGATAATATAATTTTATGATGTCAAAATGTAATTTTTATAATGGCCAGAAAACCATTATCATCATAAAAACCCATATTTTACAATAAATGAGGAATTTTTATTTAAAAGAGTAAATATTCATATTTAGAGAATTATTTTGATAAAATAATTATTATTCTTGAAATAATAATATTGAAATTATCCAATAGTGATTTTTTCATAATTTTCAGAGACAACTGAAATTTTGGGTAAAAAATAATATAGTATAAATATAAGGTATATATTATGACATAATAAAATCACAAAACTAATGTAATAAATATTTTAAAGATTAATAATGAACCAAATTATGTTTCCCCTTTGAAATAAAATTTACTAGGTTATTTTATTAATTTTATAAACCCTTAATGTTTCTTCCAAAACCTATACTATATTTTAAGGTTTTATAATCAATTTTTTATGAACACAACTCAATTACACATAAAAAAGTATTATTTTAATGATTTAGGTTATTTAACTTATAAAATATTTAAAACCACTCATCTTTTGTAGAAAAAATAGGCAAAAACTATCAAAATGTTTGTGGTTTTGATTATTTTAAAACATATATTCCAAAAACTAAGTATAGTAATTAATAAATAATTTCCCTCTATTTTTCTATAAACCCACAAAAAATCCCATTAATATTCACTAAAATCCATTTTTCATGAATGTACTATGATTTTACCCCACTATTACCTCATGATGTGTCCCCAATCTCTCAATAAGCTCCTCCCAAGCTTTTTATAGCACCCTCTCAAGGTAAGAGATCCAATACTTCTTCTCTTTATTTAAGAGCCTTCTTTATATTATTCATTTTTATTTCCAACATTTTTATGATGGTTATTAGCCAATAAAAAAACATATTTTTATTCCTTTTTAATGTTATTAAATGTTCATTATGATCTTATGGGGCTGAGTTAGTGGATTTTAATTTTGAACATCCATTCTCATCATTTGTGCACTTCATGCCTAATATGCACCAATTTAGGCCCAATGTTTCATCTGATTTCAAAGAATGTAATTATCCATATTTTAATTTGATATTTTTGGAAATTTATATAAAATTAAATATGAACATTTTTCATTCAGGGATCAATGGAGGATTCATAAATGATGATGAGGATTTTTGGCGAAGAAAGGAAACAATTCTGGAGAAGGCAGATTGGATATCATCCCACTGATCGAAGTGTGGAGACCACAATACAAGCCCAATGAAGCCCAAATTTTATTTAAGGATATAAGAAATATAGGGGAAAAAATAATTCTTCTGTATCTAGTGCTAATTCGTCCTAAATGGTGGTGATTAAGGCGGCCCAAATTGAAGATGCAATTCTGGGCCAGATTCTACGGCTCAGAAAAAAAGCCCACTATTTATATCATATCTCGCGAACAGATTATTATTTTGGGATGAAATTTTATAGAATGTTTTTGGAAATCCGGGTATTCATTTAAGTATTCTAGGGACCACTCCAATTCTTCCTTCTATATAGTTATTTCGGCGATTATGTTCGGTGTAGAAAGATGGCTCCCACTTCGAGGCAAGAGTTGAAAAGTCTCTTATGCATTAAATGTCCACTCACCTTTCTCCAAAAAAATTAATTAAAGGCACATGGGATGATGGAATCTCGGCCAAAGGATTCCAAAATTCCTATTTAAGGCAGTAGGTATGGAGGATTTGATCATCTTGGTTCTTTCTTTTCATTGTAATGTTATTATGGCAATTTGCCTTTGTAATGTTCTTCCTTCTCATGTAAGTTGTTCGAATCACCTTAGTATTAAATAAAAGTTCTTCTTCTTCTATTATTCTATTCTTATTAATATTACCTTTATACCATTACCTCAAGGTGTGAAATTTTTCACACCAAACCTTGTGATTTTTTTCACACAACGGTGGAGTGATCGTTATTTTTGTTGTTTTTACTTCTTCAATTCCACCCTCATAAGTCTACTTTCCGCTTCTGTTGAGAACTTGTAATCAATGAAGGGCTATATCTTTTATGGGTTGATCCAAGGGAGTATTAAGGGGCTGGATTTAATTTCATTTCTCACTCCCTAAATGTTATTAATTTATTTTAATTGAGTTTCTTTCATTCAATGATTTTTATTCTTCCTCTTCCTTATTGAATTTATTCACCCCACTTTCATGTGCTAATTACATCCTTTACCTTGGAGTGCTCATGAAAATGATCCTACAAGTGTATAGGTGATTATCAAGTGTTTTGAAGGTGTTTAATCAGTAATTGATGAGGTTAGTTTGAATTCATTACATGAATCCTTCTCGAGTTAATGAAATTAAAATCGTAAAAAAAGGAATTCATTCAATCCACCCCGAGCAATAACCTAGGATCAACTCATTTTATCATAATTTGAATTCACATAGATCTTTTAGTGCTCTTTAAAAACCATCTAATATCAACCCAAGTTGGCCACTTCATATCCAAAAATCCATCTCTTTTTATTGAGTGTCTAAAGGTTCTTCTTAGGTCTCTGAGGATTCGACAACCCAAGCTACACTACAAGCGACCGCTTGACCCTTAAAAATTGGGTAAATTTGGGCGAGACCAAATTTTGGCGCCATTTCCGGGGACCAAGTAATTTCCTTAGACAAAAACATTCTTTCATCACCCCCATTCTTCTATTCTCACCCAAGATCTCTTATCTTTTCCCTTTCTCTCTTTTTTTTTCTTTTGGCGCATGTCCGCCTTCACTCGCGATAACTCAAACAGACTAGTTAGGGTAAAAAGTCATAGGATAGGGGATTCAAGTACACCATTAGATCCTAATCTTCCTAATACCCCAAAGTTAAAGATTGAGTCAATTTCAATGGAGGGTCTTCAAAGAAACCAACTCATAAACCCGGGCGGGAACCAAAATGGAAATCCAAATGAGGCAGCCCCAAATTTGGGGAATGCAGTCGATCAAACCATGAATGACTACCTTACACCTACTTGGACCAATGAAAACTCTTGAATTTGGCATGATTCCCTAGGAGATTCCCACTATGTCTTTAAAACTCATGTCCTAAACCACCTTCCAACTTTCCATGGGATGGAGTCAGAAATTCCTTACCTTCATGTCAAGGAGTTCAATGACATTGTTGAAACCATGTGGTCACCACATCAACTTGAGTCAGCTAAGATGAGGCTCTTTCCTTTCTCACTTAAGGATCGAGAAAAGAAATGGTTAAATAATCTGAGACCTTCATCAATCCACACTTGGAACCAACTGCAAAGATAATTTTACAAAAAATACTTCCCCCATGACAAAACCATTGCACTAAAAAAGAGCATCCAATTTTTTTTTGAAAAAGAGGGAGAGTCATTTTATGAAACATGGGAGAGGTTCAAAGACACCCTAAACATGGTTCCACACCATGGTTTTTCTATTCCTGAATAAGTAAGAATTTTCTATAAAGGTTTGGGCCCTGGGAACAAACAATTCATTGACATGATGTGTAATGGGACCTTTAAAAACAAATCCCCAAATGATGCTTACGAGTATCTAAAAATCCTTGCTGAACAAAACCAAACATGGGGAACATCACCTTATTCTGAAAAGCCTCAAAGAACTGCTGAAATGCATACACTTAGAGAAGAGGAAATCCTTAGGGTGAAACTTGCAGCACTCTCTAGGAAGGTTGAAGAGATAGACCATATGAAAATCCATGAAATCCAAACTGTAGACCCTATTTGCACAATATGTGACAAACATGACCACAAAACAGACAACTGCCCAACCATTCCAGCCATCAAGGATGTTCTTTTAGGAGGACCACCTGCTGAAGTCAATTCCCTAAACTTTCAAAAGCCCCAATACCCAAACACATTCAACCCAAGGTATAATGATCACCCAGGATTCCTATGGAAAGATAACCAACAACCTAGCCAACCACAAGGACCAAACCCCTACCCTACACAAAATTTTCAAAACCATAACCAATTCCAAACACAACCAGTCCAATAACAACATCCTCCAGTCCAATACCAACAACCCATCCAACAACCAAATTATCCCCCTAGGATAACCAAACCAACACAAACCCCTTCCCAATCTGTCCCTCTCCCAATCCTTGAACAACTGTGCAAACAAATGTAAAGGATGAAATCAGAAGTCTCTTCCCTGAAACAAGAAATTCAAACCATCAAAACTAGAAAGGAACCCATGCCCACATAAGCCATTACACAACAAACATCAAGGGGGGATACAAGTTTCACTCAAACAAATCATGAACAACTAAAGACTGTGACAGTTTTGAGAAGTAGGAAATCAATTGAGAAACCTGAACAAATAGTTCAAAACCCACCTGAAGGTTAAAACTCTAATGAAAATTAAAACGAAACACATGAAAAAACTGAAGATACTAATAAAAATGTGAAAGAAACAACTCTTCAAAAAACAACCCCACAACCTGCCCCATTTTCTTAACGCATGAGGGGGAAAACCAAGCCTGAATTGAGTGAAACATTGAGGGAAATATTCTCACAAGTCAAGTTGAACATTACACTATTTGATGCCATTCAAACCATTCCTGCATAATCAAAATACCTTAAGGACCTCTGCACATTTAAAAGGAAATTCTCACATAAGAACCAAGTCCTTCTGGCAGCAAATGTTAGCACAACAATCCAAGGAACCCTTCCTCCAAAGATGAAAGACCCAGGATGCCCTTACATAAATGTTGATCTAGGAGAGAACAAAGTTGTCAAAGCCTTGTGTGATCTAGGAGCCAGTGTGAACCTCATTCCTTATGATATGTATTTTCAGTTAGGTCTTGAAGAACTCCAACCCACATCTTTCACTCTTCAACTTGCTGATCGTAGTATTCGAGTTCCAAAGGGAATCTTAAAGGATGTTTTGGTGAAAGTTGAAAATTTCATTTACCCAGATGACTTCATTGTTCTAGATAATCACCCAAGATTAGGTCCTAGGGAGAAAACCCCAATCATCCTTGGTCGTCCCTTCCTTGAAACAATCAACTCTGTTATCCGAGTCTGAAATGGGAACATGACCATCACCTTTGGAAACATGAGTCTAGACTTGAACATCTACAATGAAAATTATCAAATTGGGGATGATGAATAGATCCATGAGGTTAATTGGATAGGTAGTTTTGATAGTGAACTCAAGGAACATCAAGAAATTACCGAAGGATGTTTAATTCAAGAAGAGATTGATTTTATTTGTTCACATGAGGGAAATTTTTCTCCTTGGCTTGAATCTCTTTCAGATTGCTCTATTGATGATTTTCTAGAATCACTAATCAATGATACCATAGGTGAAATCAATAACATCGAGTCGATACCTATTCATGACACTACTCTAGCTAATTTAGTGGATGAAAATTCTTTTCACAAAGAACCAATTTTGTTAAGAAATACGAACAAAGAAACTGAGTTCAATACAAAGTCTCATCATTTCTTGGAAAGTGATAACCACTATGATATTGAATTTAAGGTTTTACCTTCATCACTCAAGCATGCATTCTTAGGGGACAATCAATCCTTTCCTTTTGTCATTTCTTCCTCTCTTGAAGCTGATCATGAGAGGATGCTTCTAGATGTCCTTAGGAGACACAAGAAAGCCATTGGATGGACCCTATCAGATATTCCTGGGATTAGCCCACTTATCGGGACTCATAGAATTGTTCTAGAATTCTATTCAAATCCATGTCGTCAACCTCAGTGGCGAATCAATCCTAATCTCATGGAAGTAGTGAGAAAAGAATTTTTGAAATTGTTAAAAGCTGGTATCATCTATACTATAGCTAAGAGTGAGTGGGTTGGCCCAATCCATATGGTTCCAAAGAAGGCTGGAATCACAGTAATAACCAATAATGATGGAGAGATGATTCCAACAAGGGTTAGTAGTGGATGGAGAGTTTGTATTGACTATAGGAAGCTCAACTCTTGTACCAAGAAAGACCATTTCCCCTTGCCCTTTATAGATCAAGTCCTCGAGCGAGTGGCGGGTCATCAATTCTACTACTTCCTAGATGGATTCTCAGGGTATAATCAAATCGATGTCTCCTTAGAGGATCAAGGAAAAACTACCTTCACTTGTCCATTCAGAACTTTTTCCTTCAAGCGAATGCCCTTTGGGTTATGTAATGCCCCTGGTACCTTCTAGCGGTGCATGATGGGAATCTTATCAGACATGGTGGGGGATTGTTTAGAGGTCTTCATGGATGATTTCTCCATCTTTGGGGATAATTCTGAGGGATGCCTTCTAAATGTTGAAAAGGTTTTGACAAGGTGTGAGGATAAGAATCTTATACTAAATTGGGAAAAATGCCATTTCATGGTAAGGGAAGTACATATTCTAGGTCATCTGGTATCTGGTAGAGGGATTGAAGTTGATAAAGCTAAGGTTTACATCATTTGACACCTTCCCTCTCCTAAAACTGTTAAGGAAGTGAGGTCCTTCTTAGGACATGCTGGCTTTTATAGAAGGTTCATTAGGAATTTCAGCTCTATTTCTTGACCACTTTGTGCTCTATTGGTAAAAGATGCTCCATTTTTATGGACAGAAAGCTGTGAGGAATCATTATCTACACTCAAGTCAACTATTATATCTCCACCTATCATGTAATCTCCAAATTGGAAACTTCCTTTTGAGCTCATGTGTGATGCAAGTGACTTCGCTGTAGGAGCTATCTTAGGACAACGGTGTGAGAAAACTCCATGTGCCATTGCTTATTCAATAAAATATTTAAATGATGCACAAATAAACTACACCACCACTGAGAAAGAGTTTCTTGCTGTTGTCTTTGCCTTAGAGAAATTCAGGTCTTATCTCTTAGGATCACCCATCATTGTCTTCACTGACCATTCATCTCTAAAATACATTTTCCAAAAACAAGATGCCAAGGCTAGATTGATTAGGTGGGTACTTCTTCTTCAAGAGTTCGATTTAAACATTAAGGATAAGAAGGGTGTTGAAAATGTTGTATATGATCACCTCTCTAGGATGGAATTCAAAGACAACTCACACCACCTCTCTCTGTCTGATTCATTTCCCAATGAGCACCTCTATTCAGTGAGTGATTGCCCTTGGTATGCTGACATAGAAAACCATTTGGTGACTGGTGACATTCCAAAATTCTTGGGGACCCAAGCTAAGAGGAAATTCCTTTCTGATGTCAAACACTATGTGTTTGATGATCCTTACCTCTTCAAGTTCTTTCCTGATCAAATCATCAGGAGATGTGTTCCCGAGTCTGAGCAAGAGTCCATTCTAAAATTTTTTCATGGAGAGGCATGTGGAGGCCACTTTTCTACAAAGAAAACCACTTCAAAGGTCCTCCAAAGTGGTTTCTACAGGCTGAAACTCAATAAGGATTCCTTCCAATTCTGTAAAAGTTGTCCTCAGTGTCAGCAATTAGGATCCATTTCCAAAAGGAATCAAATGCCCCTCACTCCCATTTTGGTTTTTGAAATCTTTGATTGTTGGGGAATTGATTTCATGGGACCCTTTCCAAACTCTAAGGGATACCTCTACATCCTCTTAGATGTTGATTATGTCTTAAAATGGGTTGAAGCCATTCCCACCAAGTCCAATGACCATCATGTTGTGATCCGATTTCTGAAAGAGCATATATTTTCTCAATTTAGAATTCCCAGGGCTATAATTAGTGATCGAGGAACCCATTTCTGTAATCTCCCATTCTCTTCACTCATGTCTAAGTACGGAATTTCTCATAAAGTTTCCACTGTGTACCATCCTCAAACCAATGGTCAATCTGAGTTAGCAAATAGGGAGATTAAGTAAATTCTTGAAAAAACTGTCAACCCCTCTAGGAAAGATTGGGCTGAGAAACTCATGGATGCTATTTGGAAATATCGTACAGCATTCAAAACCATCCTAGGAATGTCACCATATAGGTTGGTTTATGGAAAAGCATGCCATTTACCTGTTGAAATTGAGCATAAGGAATTTTGGGTAATCAAAAAAATGAATTTCGACATTTCTTTAACTGAAGAAAAGAAGAAATTAGATCGTAATGAACTCAAGGAACTTAGGATGGAGGCTTATGAAAATTCAAGGATAAATAAAGCTAGAGTTCAAGCCTACCAATCTAGGAATGTCAAAGTCAAACAATCTGAACTGGGAAAACCTATGCTCTTGTATAGTTCAAAACTTCATTTACACCCGAGAAAGTTAAGGTCTAGATGGTCAGGTCTATTTATAGTGCATCATGTGTACCCCCATGGGGCAGTAGAGATTCAGGATCCCACAAGTGGTAACATTTTTAAGGTCAATGGTCATAGGTTAAAAACATTCATTGAATCATTCAATATACATGAAATAGAGGCTGAGTTAACAGATCCAACCTATGAACCAAGAAAAAATTGATAGATTTAGGATCCATGTCGGGCTAACGACGTTAAACAAAAGCGCTGAACGAGAGCCAACCCATGGTTTTCATGTTTCTAATCATTGTGAATCATCTTTTGTTTCCTTCTTCTTCATTTTTTTATTTAAAAAAATATATATATATACACTGTTGACCTGTTCTTATTTTATGAGTAAGGATGGGTATGAAAGGGGAGCACCGTATTCATCCGTGTCACGCGGTGTGATCCCTGAGTAATACCTTACCCAGAAAATATAAAGAAGACAATGTATCATCAGTTTAATTTATTTTATTTTATGTTTTTGTAGGTATTTAAAAAAAAATAGACCGTTGACCTGTTCTTCTTTTATGAGTAAGGATGGGTATGAAAGGGGAGTACCGTATTCATCCATGTCACGCGGTGTGATCCCTGAGTAATACCTTACCCAGAAAATATAGAGAAGACAATGTATCATCAGTTTATGTTATTTTTATGTTTTTTAGGTTAAAAAAATACAAAAAAATATTTATATTAAAAAAAAAATTAAAGGCATGTCATAGGTCATTGAGAAAAGCTAGGCACAATCGTCCAAGCCATTGGGAGACAAACCAGAACTGAAGTGAGACATGGGAATGCATTTTGAACATCAACCACCAGGTGTCTTCATTCCACAATTTTCATTTTCAATGTATTCATTGAACTTCTATCCTACCCCTTCTATGTTTCAATTCTTTAAACACTAGGGACAAGCTTATTCTAAGTTGGGGGGGGGGGAGATGAAAATGTGTGGAAGGAAAAATGTCATTAACATTGAACATGATAACACAAATTCCAAACTCTGAAATTGGATATCAAATAATTTTGCATGCCTTGATTCTGATTTTAATGCAAGTTTATGTTCATGTGCATAGATATTGGAAAGTGCGGTTGTCCAATGTGATTTATCACCGTTTGTATTTTCATCCAATTATTTAAAAAACACAATACATGTCCTATAGATTGTGGGGTTTTAGTTTGAGTTCTTGGGGACCCATAATAAATATCATAGGATTGGTGATCATTTTAATTTTAACATGAGTATTCAAAAAAAAAATCAATTGCGCGTAGAGCAATGAATTGACCTAATGTGTGGCTTTCGGAAATTGGGGATCGTGACTCCATAGTTGTTTGGCCCAGAGTTGGGAATTTTATCTCTATTTGTGGTAATTTGAATTTGTTTTTGATTGAGTTAACTCGAGATGATGCCCGAGTATGTGAGCTTCACTTGGTGCCCTAAGGTATTTGAGCCTGGGAGTCATCGGCAAAGTCTTGATACATGGGTTGACTCAATTGAGTTCAATTTCAATTACCATGGAAAGATTGCAAAAAAAAAAAAAAACAAAAATACAAAAAAAATCCACAAAAATAAAATAAAAAATAAAATAAAAAAATGATTACTCATCTTATTATTAAAATTTGATTTCTCCTAGCGCTTCCACCTTTTCTCTCTCAAATGAAAATGAACCCCCATGTCTATTGTGACGCACAACACTTCATCATGCTTAATTGAATTTGGATGAAATATGGCGATGAATTTGAACAAAGGAATGAGATTGGGCTTGAGATATGCCTATGGACATAGCTTGTTTTAAATGAATTTGATGGGTTTCATAATTGTTTGGTATGAGATATTTGGGTGAGAAATGTGTTTTAAAATGTTTTTGGAAAAGGTCATTCGAATTTCATTTTTGTGAGATATATTTTGCTCGGGAGTAGAAAAACTCAAGTTGAGGGGTGTGATTATCCAATAAAAACACATATTTTGATTACATTTTAATGGTATTAAATTTTCATTTTGATCTTATGGTCCTGAGTTAGTGGATTTTAATTTTGAACATCCATTCTCATCATCTGTGCACTTCATGCCTAATATGCACCAATTTAGGCCCAATGTTTCATCTGATTTCAAAGAATGTAATTATTCATATTTTAATTTGATATTTTTGGAAATTTATATAAACTTTAATATGAACATTTTTCATTCAGGGATCAATGGAGTATTCATAAAGGATGATGAGGTTTTTTGGCGAAGAAAGGAAACAATTCTGGAGAAGGCAGATTGGATATCATCCCACTAATCGGACTATGGGGACCACAATAAAAGCCCAATGAAGCCAAAAATTTATTTAAGGATAGAATACATATAAGGTAACAAATAATTGTTTTGGATCTAGTGCTAATTCGTCTTACATGGTGGTGATTAAGGCGGACCAAATTGAAGATGCAATTCTGGTCCAGATTCTGCAGCCCAAAAAAACAGCCCACTATTTGTATCATATCTCGCGAACGGATTATTATTTTGGGCTGAAATTTTAAATGATGTTAGGGGACATCCGGGTATTCATTTAAGTCTTATAGGGAACACTCCAATTCGGCATTCTAAATGGTGATTTCGGTGATTCTGTTCGGTGTAGAAAGCTGGCTCCCACTTCGAGGCAAGAGTTGAAAAGTCTCTTATGCATTAAATGTCCACCCACCTTTCTCCAAATAAATTAATTAAAGGCACATAGGATGATGGGATCTCGGCAAAAGGCTTCCAAAATTACTATTTAAGGCAGTAGGGATGGAGTATTTGAGCATCTTGGTGCTTTCTTTTCATTGTAATGTTATTATGCCAATTTGCCTTTGTAATGTTCTTCCTTCTCATGTAAGTTGTTCGAATCACCTTAGTCTTCAATAAAAGTTCTTATTATTATCTTATTCTATTCTTATTTATATCACATTGATACCGTTTCCTCAAGGTGTGAAATTTTTCACACCAAACCTTGTGATTTTGTTCACACAACGGTAGAGTGATCATTATTTTTGTTGTTTTTACTTCTTCAATTCCACCCTCATAAGTCTACTTTCCACTTCCGTTGAGAACTTGTCATCAATGGAGGGATAGATATTTTATGGTTTGATCCAAGGGAGTATCAAGGGTCTGGATTTAATGTTATTTCTCACTCTCTAAATGTTATTAATTTATTTTAATTGAGTTTCTTTCATTCAATGATTTTTATTCTTCATCTTCCTTATTGAATTTATTCACCCCACTTTCTTGTGCTAATTACATACTTTACCTTGTAATGCTCATGAAAATGATCCTAAAAGTGTATAGGTGATTATCATGTGTTTTGAAGGTGTTTAATCAGTAATTGATGAGGTTAGTTTGAATTTATTGCATGAATCCTTCTCGAGTTAATGAAATTAAAATCGTAAAAAAAGGAATTCATTCAATCCACCCAGAGCAATAACCTAGGATCAACTCATTTTCTCATAATTTGAATTCACATAGATCTTTTAGTTCTATTTCAAAACCATCTAATATAAACCCAAGTTTTCCACTTCATAGCCAAAAATCCATCTCCTTTTATTGAGTGTCTAAAGGTTCTTCTTAGGTCTCGGCGGATTCGACAACCCAAGCTACACTACAAGCGACCGCTTGACCCTTAAAACTTGGGTAAATTTGGGCGAGACCAGATGGTATATGATTTTAAACACACCTTGTACTATAATTATGATGTTAAACTGATTATATATCCATTTTATTCTCATTAAACCTTTCCATGAATCTTGATGTACACCCATTATGCTACTGAAATTATCTAGCAATTTTCCAGGCCAAACTTTTGTATAGAGAATACCCATCCCCAATTCTACTCAAAGGTATTAAAATAAATGTAAATATACTTAATAAATTGTGAATTTCTATGTATCTTACTATACTCCTTAATTTTGGTATTAAATGTAATGAAATTTATCCTTATATTGTATGATTTATGTCGAAATGTGCTCTTGGGAAGCTTGGTCGTTGCCTGGCCATGCCCTAGGCGGCGATGGATTTCACACCGGCACCTCCACCCTTGGTAGGGGAGAGTCCTCTTATCCCTCTTACTATATTGATACCACAACCCTTCATTCCATTCTCTAACCCTTATTTCTTACCGTCTTTTAATTCAATTTCCCTAAGCTCTAAGGTTCTCTAATGTTTCGAAGGTGGCCCACAAATTTCTATTTCAACATTAGAGTTCAAAAATGAAACCTCACTCTTAAATATGAATTTAATTGTGTGATTCAAAAATCATTGTCTAGTGGTAGATTCCTTCTATTGGTGGATCTTCGAGTCATGGGGTCTGTAGGAGTAGGCAGTGGTTGGGCTTCTAGATTCTCAGAATGTCATGATATAGTTTTCATATGAGGATGATCTGATTCTCGCCTGGTCAAGTGTGCCTCGCGCCTATGGAGGATCTTTCTTTTTCCTATTAAAGTGGTCCTAGATTTTCATATGAAGATGGATTCTTCAAAAATGGCGGTATGGGTAAGATTTCCGGAGCTCCCTTTACCTTTTCAAAACCCTTCAATCCTTCAAATGATTGGAAATTTAGTAGAATGATACCTATGTTTAGACATTAGGACTAAGGTGGTATGCCATCTAATTTCCCCATGAATTTGTGTCAAATTTGATGTTTCTAAGCCTCCTGTTGAGTCATTTTTATTGTTGTGAGTGAGGAGTTATGATATAGGAAAGTTGTTGTGTTTGAGTCATGGTTTCAGTTCTACTCATTGTGCATAAGACTAGGTCATAGTGCATAGTATTGTAGGAACATGGGGTTGAATTTTTCAGGTGTTGGTGATCTGGTGACTCGGTCCTCGTCTTAACCTCATGTTGGTAAGACACCAAATGTGGATTGCAGTATTTCAGGTGAGGCTGGTGGAGGTTCGATTCACAAGGATGGAGGGGATGTGAGTATGAGTAAATTGAATGATGCAATGGTAAAGATACAGGAGGGGGTACCATCTTCCAATCCTAAGGTTTCTGATAATTTTAAAAAACTGAGGTAAGATCTAGCCAGTCCTTTATATTTTAATACATAGAACATGGCTGATATTGGCCACATTAAAAATAATGTTTCTTTGAGAGAGGTTCAGTTGGATGTGAGTAATGTTGTTGTGACTTGGGTGGTAGGTAGTGATGAGAAGGCTACTAGAGTGGGGGTGACATGAATAATTGGTCACCCTTTCCCAGCCAATGCATATTCTTTTGTTGATGTCTTAAATTTGGGTAGAGGTTCTGTGTCCAAGGAGGGATTGTAGGGGTCTATCCAGGATACAACTCATCAAAACAAATCTAGGAAAACAAGGTGTTCTAGTCTAGTGACTCAGACTCTGGTTCAACTGAGCAAAAATTTTGAAGTGCTTGAAGTGGATGGATTGAATATAGATCATCCAAACCTATTCCGAGCCAATGATGAGGTCTACTAGAAGGATCCCAACAAATATGGAAACACTTTTTCTCTAGATGATACTCCGAGCACAAGGGGTAATAGTTGGGGAATTTGCAAAGGAAAATATTACTCCTATTTACCACCTCAAATGGAGACACAATCAGATAAGAAGTTAAACTTCAAAAATATGGACAATGAGGCCATTTTACAGAAAAATTCAGGTGGTGTGGGTGAAAAATATTTGGACTTGCTCTTGAGTTCAGAATAAAAATTGGCCGAGGAAAAAGCTGCCAAAATGATGGGGAGGTCACTACGGGTGACTCCTAGTGAGGATAAATACCCCTAGATAGACAAACGGGATCTGATTCTCATTGGGGGATTCAATAATGTGAAGATTAGCCTTAAGGAGTACATCCAGTCATGGGATAAGTTTGCCTATGAGTTTGAAGATCTAATAATGGATGAAAAGAACACTCATGTAACCTCTATATCCTTCAAATTTTTTAGGGAGACTAACTCTGGTAGAATTAAATTTTTCTTTAATGGTTCTATCATCTCCTTTTGTGGTTTAACGTTTGGTTTCTCACTTTTCCCTTAAAAGTGTTTGAAATAATAAAAATTTAATTTTCATTCAGTATGATCTATGTGGAACACTTATGCATGTACATGATATGAATGTGATGGGTGGGCTTGAAATTATATATCCCTACAATGCATTGAGATATATTTTTATCTCATGAGATACCATGTATGGTTCATGGAAGGTTATCATAAGCACACTATTTTATGTTTTTTGGATGTTATACTTAACTTTTTTTTATGATGTGATGCTTTATGTTGTTTCTATATTCATATATTTCTTTAATGTTATCATGTTATATCATGCCTCATTGTTCAATATTTTTATTCTAAAACATTTTTTGTTATCTTGTTATAACTCTTGATTCAAATTCATTACTTACATCATGTCATGATTTGATTATTTTATTATTGGTATTTATAGATCACCCCTTTCATATGTATGTCCCTAGGTTATCCCATGAAATATTAGAAGATCGATGAAATATAGAGGCATATTTTGGAGTTTTTAAATAATGATATTTTACCCATGTTTTAAGTTAATGTTATATATACTCAATTCACCTAATAAACTAGGTCTTATGATCTTTTGGTATTTTATTATGTGTATATTTATTTAATAAATCATGAATTAAGGTGTATTAAAATATGGGTTTTTATAGTTGGTTTCAAAGGAAATACTAGTTATTTTTAGGAATTAGGATTATGAAACCTTAGTGGAAGCCTTAATAATAATAGAAAACATATTAAAACATACGTGTATTTTAGTAAAGTATAAATCAAGTTATTTCCAGGAAAATAAATCCTAATATAGATTCTATAAGTGGATGTGGCTCAAGAACAATTTTACCTAGAGGTTATAACCTCGAAAAGGCTGTATTGGGCTTGATTTGATCGTCATCTAATGCATAACAAAGAGTCTTTATTATATACCTAGGTTAACATTCATTGGGGATATGATTTGGTAAATTAAAATTCTCTTGATGAACAATTATTATGGGAAAAAATGAGCATAATATTTTATATTAGGAAATAAATCATTGATAAATTTTATTGAAACCAAGAAATTCATAGGTTAAAGAATATAGTTCATTTATGATTTATCCATTAATTGTTCATGGTTTCCATTTTATTTATTTAATAGTTTTAAAATTTTCATCCTTAATTTCTCATTAATTTTAGTTAATGATTTTAAATAGTAATAACTGAGTCAACAGTCAATGTGAGGGGCAATGTGATGATTTTCCAAATGAGACCCCCAACCCGATGGGAGCATAAATCGGGAAATTCATAATAATAATTTCTAAATTAAATTGATTTTAAACCAAAACTTGAATAATGTGGAATTCTATAATCCCCCAAAGAAATTAAAAGTTATAATTAAGTCCTTTATGTGTAAAATTTCTTCGACTTCCAGTGGATATTTCGATCCTTTAATCATGAAATAGTGGAGAAACTACATTGAAAAGATATTCTCTATCCTTAAATGCTATGATAAATAGAAGGTCATGATGGCTATTTATTATATGGGAGGATAATTTTATCCATGGTGGATGTTGGTAAAAAATATGAAGCTTAAGAAGGATATCAAAGAGATGGAGTGGAAAGATTTTTGGTTTTTTTTGAAAAATATTTTCCTCACACTCTCTCACTTAAAATTTAGATAGATTTTATTAACTTTAATAAAAAGTATGATAAATCCATTTTTACATATGAAAAAACTTTACAATACTTGTATGATACACCTTTAGGTTTTTCATTGACATCAAATGTAAGTTTGATCACTTCTTTGGTGGGATAAATATGACTATATGAAAATCATTACCAATTCTAGATTTTGAAAGATATAAGGGAATTTCTTGATGTGACCTCAAATTTTAAATAGAGATCGCAAAGTATCAATGAAATCATGGGTTTAGAGATAGGAAGGGGAGAATTTATTTTAATTACGGTGGTGTGATGAAGGAATCTAAAGGGGGAAAGAAATTCCAACATCCCACTTGTTAGAAGTGTGGGAAGAAGCATCCCAAAATTGCCTAAAGGGGATAAGGAAATGTTTTAGGTTCAAGAAGGAAGGGAACATATCTTTCAATTATTGATGGTAGAAACCCACCAACATGATGGAATAAAGGAATTCTCTAGTTAACACTCATCTTATTAGACAATTTTTCAACTGTAAGGAATAATGACACTATGAGAACCAATGCACTATAACAAGGGTTATCGATGATAACCACTGACAACAACGTCCAAGGCCTTGAGAAAAGGTGATATTATACCTTCATGACTTATAAGGTGGATTCTAACAAATAGTTAACATCTCTCTCCTAGAAAATTTTTAAGGATATTAATTCTACTGGTTTTAAGTTGATTTTTAATAATTTTGTAATGTGCTATAGTGTTTGACGGCAAGGGTGTACTTGTTGGTTTCGTACTTTCTCCATAAAAGTGTTCTTATTAATAATAAAAATATATATTTTGAGTAATGGTGATAGGTACACTAGTTATGAATTAAAGGATATAAAACATACTATTTTATTCTAAGTTTATTCATTCTTTTACATCACACAACTTTAGTAGAAATTTTTAAACACCACCTCAAAACATGAAAGTATATTTTTTGGTGAAGATGAAAATGGGTCAATTGTTCCTCCCAATTATATTAATCACCCCTATCAAAATTTGCGGTCTTAACTTCATAAAGAACCTTATGATACCCCCTTTATTAGAGTTTAATACTATTCTAGGCCTGAATTGGATTTACTTGTATAGATCCAACATAAATTATCGAGAGAAGGAAATCACCCTATGTATCATAAATTTAACTATGATTTTATACAAGTGATTGGAGGAGGATGAATCTCCTTTGGTATCATAATCTCAATCATTGTTATTATTTCCTTAGGATAAAGTGTATCTAGCTATAATTATTGAGACTAAGGAAAATATCATCATTGATGACATGGACACTATAAGGGAATTTGTTGATGTGTTCCCCAAATAATTTCTCAGTCTTTTTCCAAGATAAGAGGTTGAGTTATCAATTGATATTATAATTAGAGATTTACCAAGATCCCAAAATCCATATATAACAGTTATTGTTGAACTTGAATATCCAAAGAAACAATTACAGGATAATATGTATAAAGGGTTTATATGCCCAAGTTATTCACCATGGGGTGCACCAGTACTTTTCATTAAGAATAAGGATTGATAAACATGAATCTATATTAATTATCATGGGATCAATAAGATCATGATGAATAAAAAGTATCCTATACCATGAAAAATGACTTATTCAATCAGCTAAGTGAAGCCCAAAAATTCTCCAAGGTAGATCTTCAGTTGAGATATTATCAAGTAAAGATGAAGAAGGAGGATATCCTCAATATTTATTTTCAAACATATTATGGGAACTATGAGTTCATAGTGATTCCATTTGGACTCTATAAGTCTCAATATATATTTATAAACTTGATGAATACAGTCTTTAGGGTTTACCTTGAAATTTTTTTGGTATCCTTTATAGATGATATTCTTATCTACTCTAAAATAAGGAGGAACATGAGGATAATTATAATATTGTACCACTGACCTTGTGTAAAGAAAATTTGTATGAAAAGTATAGTAAATGAAAGTTATGGTTGGATATACTAACATTATTGGGGAATATTATTTCCAATAAATGGATATATTCTAATCCTATAAAAATAGATTCAATTGAAGGATATAATAGAAAAATATCTATGAAGAAAATGCATAGTTTCCTTAAATTAACTCAGTACTATCATCTATTTTTGAGAAAATTCTCACAATTTTCAAGCCTAGTAACCAAACTAACTTGGAAGGGATTCAAGTTTTTTTGGAAAAATGAATGTGATGAGATATTATAAGAGTTAACTAAGAGTCTAATCACTACACCTATACTCACATTACCCACTAGTGGGGAAATATTTGTGATCTAAAATGATGTGATAAAAAAGGGAATTGGTTTTATACTTGTAACATCCCAACCCTCCTCATTGGATTAGTAAGAGGAAGAGGGTGTTACTGGACTTAGGTGACATTCCCAAGACACCAAAGTTTATAAAAAAATTCCAACGACTTTATAAACCATTAAGGGGTGATTTTACTATTAAAGATAAAATAACCAATCCGAGGTAACCATAAACAACTAAACATATATATGATGCATGAGTATAGAAATACAAGACAACACCAAACCAAACTAGAAGACAATATCATAGTAAAAGTGGAATCAAAGTGAAATAAACATACGAATAAAAAGACAACAAAACTGAAAGACACCAAAGACACTGACTAATAACTCCCAATCTACTCCAATATCCAAATCTACATACCCAACCCAAGGTATCAATAAGAATTACTAAAGAACTGGGATACCTTACCTTTACTTGTGTCTTAATATATAACATCTAAAAATTCACCACAGTTCCCAAGTAGTGGGTGAGTATAAAACTCTATAGGATTTACCCAATGGATTCCCAACTCATGCCAGCAAGATAAAACTTGTTAGGACATTTTATAAAATATTTTAAGAAATGAAAATAGTTTATAACAAGCCATAAATCAGTTTTTCCAAGGTAATAATCAATAAATATCACAATAATTTATCACATAATGCATAAAAAAATATATTAAAACATTTATTAATATGTGAATTTTCATATACTTTCCATGCCCACACACACCACCACCAACAACACACACACACACACAAAATCTTGGTGTCCCCATTGATGGTATAATTTCACATACATACTTCATCCCTTTGATAGTGGTACTTCATGGACATTATCCATCCCCTTCAACTCATACCCAACCATTATTCCCAAATCATGTAATCCCATTTCAATAAAATAATTTCTTCCTTTTCAAATAATTTTAAAAAAATACTTTACTTGCATAAAAAAACTATAATTTTAATATTACAATTTTAAAATTATAAATAATGGGTTTTCCAAAAATTTATCCAAATCCCATGATTTCCAAAACCATAATTTAAATGAGAATTTACATAAAATTACACCACTATTTCCACAAAAATTTCAATAAATTTAATAAATTTGAAATCAGTCCTTAATTTTATAATCAAGAGTATTTGAGAGAGAATCCACCTACCTCAAGAACATTGATGAAAATAAACGACATAATAATTTAAAAAATTCAGCTTAAATATTCTAGATACTACCTTAGATCTTGTAATATTTAATGAAAGCTATCAGATCCCATCAATATTGACATAAAAAAGTATGTATCTATCCCCAAAAGACTAGATCCATTATTCCAAGAGAGGGAATAAGAGTTTATCTAAGGAAAATGATAAATAAAAAGAAATTAATGATGAATAAAAGACTATAATTGACTTAGATTCACCTAGGAATCACTCCCAAATTAAAAGTAAACATCTCTCTAACCTTAGGAGAAAAAGGAGTTTGGGTTATGGGAGAATTAGGGAAAAATGAGAGGTTAAGGGTCTAATTCATATTAGATCCAAAAATTAAGTAGGTACACTAGTATTCCACACTGTTGGGATGCACGGTTTGGAAAACCATGCACCAACCATGTAGGTGCTACTGCCTTAAGCCACCCCTAGAATAGTTGCCTCACACAGTTAGAAAAACCATGCACTATGTTTTTATTATCCACTGTCTCTGGTTACTATAGGCTTTTATAGTTTCTCTTACACATCCACAAGATTTTTCCAAAACAATCTCTGACCGTGCGCCTAACCAGTGACCTTTTTCTTCCTTTAAACGGTTTATTAGAGGTGTTTCACGGGTTCTAATAACCGTGATCATGCCATGCGCCTATATAAAATTCTCTAAAACATGCCAAAAACATCCAAACTTCCAAAAAATTAACCCAATCATTATATATACTTAAAATACATAAATAAATGGCAAAGTAATTGAAACCATGAGTGATAAATTCTCACCACCATTGGTCTTTCCTTCACTGAAAAGTATAAAACTCTCACTAAGTTGCAAGATTTAGGGCCATTTCTCTAACATTTCCTTTTCATGATTCTATGTTTCTTTCTAAATACAACCATGTTTCCATAAAACCATCATTAAATCAATGTTTTTATCACATAAGTCTTTCTCTTTCCTATCCACAATCAGTACCGACACATGGACCAAAGTAGTATCTGGATCTAGGTTGACATGTTCCAATAGAATCACAGAATTCAGTTGACACTTCTTCAAATGAGATACATAAAACATATTATGCACTAAACTGAACCTTGGGGGAAAATATAACTAATATTCCACCTCACCGACCCATTCAAGTATCTCAAAAGGGATTATGTATTAAGTAGATAACTAGACTTTCTTACCAAAATGATGCTTCCCAAGCCTTGTAGAGATTGTTAAGAACACATGATCACTCACCTAAAATGAAAATGGCCATCGATGATGATCCAAATAAGATTTTGGAAAACATTGAGTTATCTATAATTCTTTTTTTTCTAATAAACTGAATTTTCTCCATTGTTTCTTGCACAAGGCTTGGTCGAACTAATGAGGTCTCACTTGTTTCCACCCAAAAAAGTGGAGAAAAACAAGGAAGACCATACAATGCTTAAAAATGATATATATGTTTTGTGGCATGATAACTGT
Source organism: Viscum album (assembly GCA_963277665.1). Lineage (NCBI taxonomy): Eukaryota > Viridiplantae > Streptophyta > Magnoliopsida > Santalales > Viscaceae > Viscum > Viscum album. The sequence continues at coordinate 40,150,405 of OY728138.1, forward strand.
TGTTCTATGAGAACTCCACTAACAATATGTGCTCCTCCCATGAGCCACCAAAATTCAGCACACAAACCCTAACCATATCCTCCAACGTTTGGATTATCCTATCAGATTTTACACCCATTTTTAAGGATGATACACCATGATCATAGTCAGATAAGTCCTAAGGGATTACTTTAAGGATTTGAAAAAATGATACATAAAACTAGGTTCTCAGTTAGATATTATATAAATTGGTACACCAATCCTTTTTACCACTTATCAGATATATATTTTTGATAACTATTCCACCATATTGGATTCATGAATAAGGATGAAATGGGTCAAATTTGTGATTCAATCCATGATCACCCATATGAAATCATGTTTTCGAACCATCCTTGGTATATTGTTTACAAAATCCATAGCTATCTATACCCATTTCCACATAGGAATTGTTAAATACTACAACATAATTTCTCTTCGCTGGTGCTTTATCTTAACCTATTGATAGGTGAGGCATATCAAAACAAACTCAATTTTTTTTTATTTTCATGGAATCTCACCAACATTGCAATTTCAATGCCTTATATGTCTTTTGTATTCTAGGATAAAAAACCCATATTGAATGGTTATAAGCATCAAGAAGTTATTCTTGAAAAGACAAAAGTCAGACAATCCTATATCTAAACCAGAATACTTATATTCTATTAATATTACACACCATAATGGTCTTCCCACCATTGAGTTTTGGCCACATAGAAACACATTCAAAATTAGATTTCTATGCCTTTTTAACCTTCTCAACCAAACCAGGAAAAAAATAAATGGGAAATAAAAGAGTAACACTACCTAAATCATTAGAATCCAAGTGCATGCTGACTATCATTGATATTAGCTTCCACTGATCATAAGACTCTTTCACTAACTGACTATATAAATTTATTCTTAATGAATCTTCCACAGAGTTCCATTTACCCGATGTATACATTAATTTAAAGTCAAATATTTGATGATACTGCATCCATCTTATTTATCTCAGATTCAAATATATTTTTGATAAAATGTGTTTTAAGTTCTTATGATTTGTAAACAGCATAAATTTCTCACCAAAGAGGTAATTACACAAATTATTCAAATAATGGGAAACAAAATCTAATTCTAAATCATGTGTTGGGTATTTCTTCTCATGAAACCATAACTACCATGATCTATAAGTAACAACATGCTATCCCTTTACAAGAACACACCCCAAACCAGATCTCAAAGTATCATAATATACCACATATCCTTGACTTGATTATATAAATATCAATATTGGTGTTGATGTAAGAAATAATTTAAGCTATTAAAAATACTTCATACATTTATATTTCTATCATAATGGAAAAATTTTCCACGTCAAAGAAATATTTGGTGAGTTTAGTCATGAAAATTGATGAAAAAATTTTCAACAATATCTATCCATGCCAAGGAAACTACACATCTCAATGATATTATTTAGATATTTCTAGAAGATCACAACCTCTATATTTTCTAGATCCATAGAAACACATTTTCAAAATATTATATGGGTAAGAAAACATACCTCTTATATCCAAAAATCACACTTTGAAAGATTTAAATATAAAAAATGATCCCATAAGATACCCAACACTATCACTAAGTGTTTCTCATGGTTAGACTTTATCCTAGAATACATTAGTATGTCATCCAAAAATACTACCAAAAAATAATCCAGATACCTTTGAAATATCTAATTAAATAAATAAATAATGAAAATTGTTGTATTCATAAGACCAAAATGAATAAAAATGAACTCATAATGGCCATATATTCTTATAAAATCTATCTTCACAATATCCTCCTCCTAAACTTGCAATTGGTGATATCTTGAATGAAATTAAATTGTATAGAACCACCAGGCTCCTCACAATTTATTGAATAGATCATCAGTTCATGAATGTTTATATAGATTATTTATTGTAACTTGGTTAAGTTTAAGATAATCTACACAAATACTAAGAGTTCCATCAGTATTATTCACAAAAATAACTGGTGCTACCCATGAAGAGTGATCGGTTAGATAAACCCTTTACTTTCTAACTCTTCAAACTGATCCTTCAATTCCCTCAATTCTATTTGCTCTATCTGATAAGATGAAAGTGAGAAAGGACTGGTCCCTAGTAAGAGATAAATCATAAATTACACTTCTATTTTTGGTGGAAACCTTGATAAATTATTAGGATAGACATCAATGAACTAATCCACTACAGTTAGAAAATATTTATTCCCAATCTCATATAATAATTCCAAGGTCAACATTAACAACTAGTACAAGATAGTTATAACTGTTGGTTCCAATAATCCCACTCCACTTGCCTTCACATTATAATATTTTCTAAAGAGTTTCTTGATGCCATCATTCGTTATAAAAATAACCCTTCAAGTATAACAATCTATGTTAGATTTGTACATTTTAAACCAATACATTCCCAATATTAAGTCATATACATCCATATCAAGCACAGAGAAATCCCAAATAAATTCCACTACATTGATAGTTATAGAAAATTATTTGCATATAAATTATCAACATTATATTTGGCCAAGAGGAGTTTAAATTTTAAAAATAGAGTAAATAAACTCAACATGAAAACCTATAATATAAATAATAAATAATAAATAAACCAATGAGACACACCTATATCAAACAAATCTTTCATAAGGGTAGAATTTAAAAGAGTCATACCTATCACTATCGAAGGTCTAAATTGATCATATGTGATAATTTTATTAGCTTCATATAATTTCTTACTATATACACTTTGGTATTTATTATCATTTTGAGATTGACTAGTTGAGGAGTCATGGTATTCCTAGAATCACCATGGATTTATTGGTTCTACTAATGAGAAGTATTTTGCTACACTCATCCCATCTAAGAATATGATGTGTGAGAAGCATGATATGTATCCCTATCACTTGAACTTGGATCACTCTGATAATAGTGATGAAGGTGTACTAACTATTTGAAATTGTGACATGCTCTAGGTGGTTCTGTACAATCTTTCTTAATGTGAACTAGTGAACCAGAATGAAAACATATGGGCCCACTCTTTGGTTTAGGAGGAAGATTCACTAATCCCAACATCTAGTTCTAAGTCATACCAGCACCTAAGAAATAGGTGTCCCTCTTCCACTTATTCACATCATTAGAGTTCCCACAAGTTCCTATAGGTATCAACATACTTCCTCCAACTATATTTCATGAGATATCCTTTTCTTCCAATAATTCTATATATATAATATTTTTATAATATGATATAAAAATTATAAAAATATTTGAGCGAATATCTAGCCTCAACCCCAATTCAAAAATTCATGCCTTAAAGGATGTACTTGCAGAAACTTTTGGTGAAAATCAGACTAAATTCAAAAATTTAGCAATATACTCTATCATTGTGAGGTTCTATTACTTAAAACTATAGAAATAAATTGTTATTGTAACCCTGAACGTGTGATGATATAAATATTTGTTGAAAAATTATTCAAAATCCTCCCAAGTCATGCCTTGTTTTGATTTTTCATGGACTATTAAATCTCACCACTTGCATGATAGATCCTCTAGAATATACATTTATAACTTCAACTTCAGCTTAGTTTGTGTGCTAAGGAAATTAAAGATTTGATTCATTGTATTTAGCAACACTTATTATTTTTTTGGCTTTGAATCACCCTAAAGTATGGGTGGATTCTACTTTTGGAACTGAATTGAATGAACCACTTTCCCTGGTTTATCCCTTATGCTCCCTCTATCCATGGATTCTTGGAAAATACTTTGGAATAAATGTTAGTTCACTTGTGGTTCAGGTGCAACCACATTCTTAGTAGCCTCTTCTTGCTGGTTTCTTTGACGCATACTCAGTGCCATTATCTACAACAAAAAACCCCATATAGTATCACTCTTTAGAAACTAAAGGCTTATAAATTTTAAAATTACCACATCACACATATTATAAGGCTTTCTAAAATTCAATAATTTTTTCTTTCAATATATTTTTGAAAATTCCACCATTCTTTTTGAAAATCAAATCATTTTATGCTATTTTAAAAAATGAACACTTTTTCTCACCAAATCTTAAATCATTACTCAAAATAAATTATTGAATCATAGTGTAAGTCATTAATATCAATGCATGTCATGCTCTTTTCATTAGATAAACCCATCATGATGAGGTTATAACTCTTAGAAGTGTCTCAAAATACTCATGTACCCAAACTCTCTTATAACATGAAGTTTAACATAAATAGGTTAGCTACATCTTTTTATGCTCTAAATTTTAGGTTATGAAGATCCTACTCCAAAATACCATCTCAAAATATAGACTAACACTAATCTCATATCAATGATCTAACAAGATGATACCATTTGTAACATCCCTCCCATCCTCATTGGCTTTGGAAGAGACAAATGGTGTTACTACCCTTAGGTGACATCCCAAGACACCAACGTCTGGAAATAAATTCCAAGGGATTCATAAACCATCAAGGGAGTATTTTACCTTTAAATATTAAAAAAACCAAGATGAGGTAACCATAAACAACCAAACCTCTATATGATTTATGAGTAAAAAAAATATAACCTAGTACCAAAAAAAACTAAAAGAAAATATCAGGGTACATGAAGAATCAAAGTAACATAACCAAATAAACCAAAAAAATAAAAAAACTCAAAGAAAAAAAGACACTAACCAACAACTCCCAATATTCTCTAAGATCCAAATCCACATACTATGCCTAAGTTATTAAGAATCATCACTAAATAACTAGGATACATTTACTTTACCCGTGTCTTAATATATAACATCGGCAAATATACGATATTATAAAAGAAGGGGGTGAGTATAAAAATTAGTAGGATTACAAAATTAATTCCCAACTCACACCACTAGGATATTTTTTTTATAACATTTTATAAAACAATTTAAGTAATGAAAACAACTTATAACAAGCCATAAATTAGTTTTTCCAAGGTAAGCATAAAAAATATCACAATCATTTAATAGAAAAACAATCAACAAAGCTGTTAAACCATTTATTAATATTTTATTTGGAATATAATTTACATGTATACACATATATATAACATAAGCACACACACACACACACACAATATTAGTGTTACCATTGGTGGCAGAACTTTACATCTATACTCTATCCCTTTAATGGCGGCACTTCATGACCATTATCTATCACATTCAACTCATGCCAAAATGTTATGAAAAAATCATGTCAACCATTTAAAAAAAATAATTTCTTCGCATCCAAATTATTTCAACAAATACATTACTTTCATCAAACCAACTATAATTTTAAAATTACCATTCTAAAATTATAAACAATGGGTTTTTCTTAAAAAAGTCATCCAAATCCCATGATTTCCAAACACTACTGAAAAATTGACATATAGCCACGGTTCAAAACCATGGGTATAGCCCCCAAAACTGTGGGTATAGGATATACCCACAGTTTTGTGAACCGTGGGCTGGAGTGGCATTGGGATAGGTCCCGAGCCTATACCCACGGTTTTACAAACCGTCGGTATAGATTTTTTTTCCACGCTGTAAAATCTTTATATCCCTTTCCACCCTATTAATATCTTTACCCATGGTTTAAAAACCGTGGGTATTATTAATTATACAAAAATGTGAACAACAAGAATTGAACCTGCGTCTTCAACGACCTGCAAGCATTACAGCTGACCCACCGCACCATTAACCTGCAACACCTTTGTATATATTTATAACTATTATGTTAAATATATTAATTAATAATGTATCAGGTGAAAAAGAAACCTGCGGGATTTGAACCCCGAACGATATAGAGAATTAAATCGCGACTAACCAACCAATCCATACAGATTTTCCTTAAATAAAGCTAAATTTATTTTAAAATATTAATATATTATGCTGTATCAGAAAAAAACTTCTGCAAGATTCGATCCCTGGACCACGGGAAGAGAAAAAAATGACTAACCAACTAAACTACGAATTTTATGTGTTTAAATGTTTTTATATCTTTTATATATTAATTTAAACCTTGGGTATAGGTTTTTTCCCACCAAATATTTTTTGTTTCCTGCGGATTTCCCCCCCCCCCACCAAAGCTATACCCACGGTTTTGTAAAACTGTGGGTATAGGTCTTCGGAAAAAAAATCTCTATTCCCACAATTTTCATAAAACCGTTGGTATAGGCCTTGAAAGAAACACCTATACCCACAGTTTAGGAGAACCGTGCGTATAGGTCCTCAAAAAAATCTATTCCCACGATTTTGCCCAAAACCGTGGGTATAAGGCACACCTATGCCCACAGTTTTAATAAAAACCGTGGGTATAGGTCTATTTTACAGTAGTGAGAACCTTAAATCAAATGGTAATTTCCATAAAATCACACGATGATTTCCAAAAAAAATTCAAGAAATTTAATCAATTTCAAATCAATACTTTAAGTTATAATCAAGAGGAGTTGAGAGATAAGCTAACTACCTTAAGAACATTAGAAAAATCAAATAATGACACAAAAAATTCAAAAATACAGCATATATCTTCAATATATGACCTTAGATCTCATTCTATTTTATCAAAACAACCATATACCATCAATATTAACATCCAAGAACATGGATCTATCCTTAATGGACTAGATCCATGATTCCAAGAGAAGAAAGAATAAGCGATCTAAGAAAAATGATTCATAATGAGAACTTAATGATGAATACAAACCTCTAATGCACTTAGATTTTCCTAAGAATATCACCTGGAACAAACAGAAATTTATCTCTAGCCTTGGGAGAAAAGAGAGTTTGGGTTATGGGAGTATTAGAGGAAAAACAAGAGGTTAAGGATCTAATTATGATTAGATCCAAAATTTAAGGAGGGAAACCTATACAATGCATGGTTGGTCTATATAGTTTTGAAAATCATGTTCCAACTATATGGGTGCTACTGGCTTAAGCCACCCCTCACACAATTGTATCACACTGTTAGAAAACCATGAACCAAACATGCATTAGACACTGTCTCAAGTAATAATAGGTTCGAATGGTTTCTCCTAGGAATTTTCATGGTTTTTCCAAATCATGTACCAACCATGTGCCTTCCTGGAAATCTCTGTTTTCCTTTACTTAGTTTCCTGGAGGTGTTTCATAGTTTCTACTAACCAGGATCAAACTGCTAACCTATAGAAAAGCCTCCAAAACATGAAAAACACCTTCAAACACCCTGAATCATAACCTAACCATTATATATAATTAAAATACATAAATAAAGGGTCAAGTACCTAAAAATGGGGGTGATACCATACTCATTAAATATGAAAAATTGACAGCCTATGCCACCCTACAATTAAATATCCATGAGAAGAACTGCCCAACATATGATTTACAATTAGCTGTAGTGATCTTCACATTAAATATATAGAAATATTATCTCTATGTGGATAAGTGTTACATATATATGGATCATAAAATCCTCAAATATAAATTTGAAAAAAAGAACTTAATATGCGCCAATGGAGGTGGTTAGAGGTGATCAAGGATTATGATTGTTCTGTCCATTACCATCATGAGAAGGTGAACAAAGTGGAATATTCTCTAAGTAAAAAGGATCCTAAAACCTTATCCATGATGAGGATTATAAGGGATCCAATATTATTGTAAATACATAGGATAGAAATGGGAATAATAAAAGTATCTTTATCCCACCTTCCTCAAATAACTTATTAAGAATCAATTCTTGAAAGTATCAAGGAGGACCATAAAGATAATGAGGAGCTATAGAAGAAGGTAGAGAATATTTTGGAGTTCAAATTTTCTGAATACGGAGTTATAAGGTTTAGAACCTAGATATGTGTCCTATAAAAACCAAAACTGAAGAGGGAACTTCTAGATTATGTGAATAGATCATTCTTATATATTCATCCGTGAAACACTAAGATGTATAGAGAACTAAAATAAAACTTCTGGTGGGATAACATGAAGAGGGAGAATGAAGAATTTGTATCTTTATTCTTAGTATGCCAACAAGTTTAAGGGTATGATGAATCCATTTCCCATAATAGAATGAAAATGGGAAAACATAACGATGGATTTCATCATAAGACTCCCCAATATATCTAAAGGAAATAATTCCATTTAGGTGGTAGTCAATTACCTTATAAAGCCATCATGTTTCATTTCTATCAAGGTAGATTTTTATCTTGATCAACTCTATAAGATATATATAATAGAAGTGGTAAGAATGCACAAAGTTAGACTCTCTATTATATCTGATCAAGATTAGATGTTTACCTTGAGGTTATGGAGAAGTATTAAATAAGAAATAGATATATAATTATGTTTCAGTAATGCTTATCACCCTTTGAAGGATGATAATTTTGAGAGAACCATTCAAACTCCAAAGGATATACTGATAACATGTTTAATGGATTTACAAGGATGTTGGGATCAATACCTTTCCCTAGTGGTGTTATTATATAATAATAATTTCCATTATAGAATTAAAATGGAACCTTATGAGGATTTTTATGGGAAGTGGTGTTAAACTCTGACATACTTGGATGAAGTTGCATAGAATAATATTATGGGAATTGATCTTATCCAAGAGATTATATAGAAGTTTAAAACCATTCAACATCACATTAAATATACACAAAATTGATATAAAATCTATGCATAAAATCATTGATGTAACCTAGTATTCAAGTTTATAGATAAATAATTACTTCATATATCACCATGGAAGAATGTCATGATGTTTGGGAAGAAGTGAAAACTTAGTCCATGATACATCATCCCCTTTGAGATCCATGATCATATAGCAGTTGTGTCTTATCCACTAGGATTTCCTCCAAACCTATATCAAGTACATGATGTACTCTATGTATCCCTCACGAGGAACTACATACCGAGCCCATCACATGTATTGAATATTGAAGTGGTACCCTTGGAAAACTACCTTTAATACAATGATTATCCAATAAAGATTTTAGAATGTGGAGACAAAGTTCTATGAAATATAACAAATCACCCAGTCAAATTGTTGAGGTGAAACCACAGGTTTGAGGAAGAAACTTTGGAACCCAAATAGGTGACGAAACATAAATACCCAAATCTATTTTAATGTATAAAATTAAAAATTTAATGGTGAAATTTCTAAAGGGGAGAATAATATAATGACCCAAAGTTCTATAAATGAATTTATTATTTTTAAATGAAAAATTCTTTATTAAGTAATGTTTTTATAGAAAACACATACACTAATTTGGTTATTTTGGACTACTATAAGTTATATCATATTGTATTTAAAAGACCATTAAGAATCATAATTATTGATAATATATCCTTCATAAATTGACCATTATTATTAGTATATATTTTGGGTTACGATAAAGTCCAATTGACATAGATGAAAGAAGTTATAACCTCAACCAGTAGGATTACACCCATTAAAGCCTATTTATCATATCTTACAAGGGAGATGGATTTAGTGGGATCTTCACTTGACCAATATGAGATTTGACAACTAAATCATGTGTGAAACCATTTATGGGAGAAATTCATTGTTATTGAGATCATGAACCAAACATTGTTCATCGAACCACCCTAAGAAAGTGTCACAATTTCCCACCTTACCCATTGGGTGTACATTGATGTAATAAGGGGTTATTTATATAGACCCAAATGGTATGAATTTTTAAATTTTTATTTTTAATAAAATAATGAATATATTTAACCATTTTTATTATTGTCTTATAAATGATTAAATAATGAGTTTGATAAAATTAGATTTTGATACAATGAAACTAATTTTTTGGGAAATATATTGTTTCAATCAAGATCATCATTTGATAAATTCATTATTTTTTGAAATAAATCTTATTTTAATAAAATATTATTATTAAATAATATTTTTAGATATAAATGTTTCTATTATTTAATCATTCCAAAATGTAATTTTTATAATGGTCAGAAAACTATTATCATCCTAAAAACACATATTTTTAAATAAATGGGGTCTTTTGATTTAAAAGTGAAAATTTCTATATTTATAGAATTATTTTTATAAAATAAATATTATTTTTCAAACGAGAATATTGAAATTAGCCAATGGTGAAATTTTTATAATTTTCAGAGACAGTCAAATTTTTGGGTAAAAATTATTATGGTATAAATATACAAGATGTATTATAACATCATAAGAGTCAAAAAGTGATGTAATAAATATTATAAATATTATATATTTCCTGAATTAGGTTTTCAATTTAAAATAATTTATTTTTGAAGTTATTTTATTTAGTTTATAAACCCTTAATGAATCCTCTAAAACCTATATTATATTTTAAGGTTTTAAAATGAATTATTTATGAAAAAAAAATCACTTCCACATCACTGAGGACATTGTTTTAATATTTTCGGTTTTTTTACTTATAAAAATATTAAAAAAATAATTTTTGGTAGAAATAATGGAAAAAAAACATGGGAATATTTGTGGTTTTGATTGTTTTATTTTATAGAGACCAAAACCAAAGTTTAAAGATTTATAAATAATATCCCTCTCTTTTATTGTAAAAACCCACCCAAAATCCGATTCCTCTTCACTAAAAACCATTTTATCAATAATTTACCATTACTTTACCACTATTTATCTCTACCAAGGTTTTCCCAAGCTCTCAATAATCTCCTCCCAAGATTTTATGAGCACCATCTCAAGGTAAGGGATCCTCTCCTTCTCCCCTTTATTTAAGAACATTATTTATATTATGCCTTATAATTTCCAAATTTTTATGATGGTATATGTTTTTAAACATCCCTATTACCTTTATTATGATTTAAAATTTGTTATATATCCCTATAACTCTCATTAAATCCTTATATTATTTTTTATGTACACCCATTATGCTGCAAAAAATTATCCAGTGATTTTCGATGCTAAAATTTTGTATAGTGAATAGACATCCCCAATTCCACTCAAAAGTATTCATATAGATTTAAATATACTTAATTTATTTTGGAATTAAATTTATGTAACCCAAACTCCTTAATCATGGGATTAAAAGTGCTGACTTGAATCCTTATGTTGTATGATCTATGTGTCACACTTCTGAATATACATGATATGAATGTGACCGGTGGGCCCAAAATTATATAGACTTCTAATGCTTTGAGTAATGTTTTTATCTCATAATATACCATGTATGGTGCATGGGAGTTTATACTAAGCACATTATGTTATGATTTTTTGGTAGTTATCCTTTACTCATGTTTATGATGTGATGTTTTATGTTGTTGACACATTTCTATGCTTCCTTGATGTTATCATGTTATATCATTCCTCATTGTTCAAGATTTTTATTATCACACCTTTTTTTATCTTGATATGAATCATGACTCAAATTTATTACTTACATCATGTTATGTTTTGATTTTACCTTATTGGGATTTATAGATCACTCATTTATTATGTATGTACCCAAGATATCCCATGCAGTATTAGAAGATCGATGGAATATAGTGGAATGTTTGGGAGTTTTTGAATAATGATGTTGTACCCATGTTTCGAGTTAATGTTCTATTTACCTAATTTACCAAAGACACCAGGCCTAAAAATCTATTGGGATTTTATTATGTATATATTTATGTAATAAATCATGAATTAAGGTTTATTGAAATATGTTTTTTATAAGGATGAGTCCTTATAGTTGGAATTAGAGGAAAGGTTTATCTTACTTTGTAGATTATCTTATTTTCATGTGAAGTTAACTTCAGAGTTATAGATACTTTAATGGGTTTATACGTTTAAGATTGATCATAAGTTTTAAGGATTTGACACCCATTTTTATATTTTATGTGATGTGATTTTAAAATTATTAATGATATTTTGGGATATTTTTTATTGAGTTGAGGTATATGTAACCCTTAGGCTTAATGTTAAGGATTATTTTGTAGGAGTTCTATTCCATTTTTGGGGATATAAGATGAAAGTTATGAGATAACCTTGGATGTTAAAAATTTATTTAATAATGAATTTATCAAGGTTATTTTTGAGTATGTTCATAATATTTTGGTAACATTCTAGGAATTAACTTAATATAGTTTTAGTAAATGGACAAACTACAGGTTGGGTGACAACCTATCACATCCAGCAAGTACACAAGGCTTAAAACTCTAAACTAAGGGAGAAAATGGTGCAACAACTACCACTAGACTATATGATGTCTTAATTAGTATGATTTTTTTAAAATTATTAGATAGAAAATTATTATACTGATTTTGGGAACATATGTTTTATCATATAGATAACCATAGGATTGAAACATGATTTTTTTTCTTAAGTGATTAATGTTTTTTCAATATAAGATCACTATAATTTTGGGGAACATTATATGATTAATAAAAAACAAATATTATGGGATTTTATTTAAAGAATAAAGGTTTAATTATCTTTTGGAAGAATATATGATTTTAATGTGGCTTTATGGTGACATAGGAAATGATTATCATATTTTAGAGATTATATGATTATGGTATATGAATTTTTGGGTATATGACTTTATGATTAACTGATATTGATTAGAGATAAATGTTAAATTAATATTGGAATAACATGTGATCAAATCCTTCCTTTTTTAGGTTTCAAACATGGTTGGTAATATTTTGAATAATATTTAGGTTAGTTATTTATCATATGATTTAAGTTGAACTTTGGGTGTTATAGTTAAAGATTTTTGAGATTAAAGTTATATTTTCCATATAAAGGTTTATTATTTTGGGGAATTATCTTAACTTATACTATAAACATTTGGTTTTAGTTATTGTCTAATGGTAGTAGGAATAACATGTTATCCTTTTATGAATTATGTGATCCTTTAGAAGTTTATTTTAATTCTTCAGGTATGAAAAATTCATCTTGAGTAATCATCATTTAGAGAAAAAAATGAGATTTTGGTAGAAATTAATTAAAGGATGAAATTTTACTTATCTAGTAAGAATATTTCTTTATGTTATTAGTCTATATGGTAAAGGAATTATTCAATTCTAGGAAAATGATCTCAATACAAAAAACCTATCCTATAAACTTCATTTATGATGAATTAATAATCTTTTACACATCTCTTCGGTTTACAGTTTTTTGGTCATTAACTTCATCATGAAAATTTACTTTATTATGATCAATGATCTTTATCAACATACATAATTATTTTTTACATTACTCTTTTCTTCCATGCTTGTATTTTTACTTCCAACTAATTTTCTCATATTTGGAAACCTTGTATGTGTTATTCTAGATGAACTTCATATTTAGCTTTCCCTCTTTTCATGAGGAATTTTCAAATGATAAAACATTTTTTACTGAGCTCAAGATCAAATTGCGAGGATTAAATTTATTAAAGGGGGTATAATATAACACCCCTATATTTTATTAGAATAAAATTATGTTCTATAGAGTATATGAAAAACAACACATAGATTAAATGATCCATGGATTATTATTATTTAAGTATTAATGTTATAACCTAGTAGTTTAATTAGAGGGTATGAGTAAGAATAACCACATTATAAAATATATATAAAGGTCATAACCAATACAAATTTATTGATTAATTATTAGGGAATAATCACTCAATATTTATTAAAGACTTTTTATTCTTGAAAAATAAATTTCTTCAAAAATGGATCTTATTGATTTTTGTGAGGAAATATAATAATTAAATTATAAAACATTTATAAATTTAAATTTATAAGAGGATATATGTTTTGGGATAAACATGTCAAAATTATCTTGGAGTAATTTTTGGGATATTTCCGAAAAGATTGATTTTTAGTGAATAATGAAGAACATTACTTTTAATTGAACTCTGTATTTTTTTCCAAGTATTCAAAAAGATCCATTCCATTTTAAAATGGTTTCAAAGTAAAATTAGTTCTCTTAAATTATCAATAATAAAATTAAATTTATTGTAATTAATTTAATTGTGATGAACTAACCTAGATTAACTAGAAAAGTTACCCAAGGTGGCCCACCACATGTGGACGTACAATAAAAATAAAGAAACATGTCTCATGTAAAACATAAAAATGAAAAAACAAAAATGTACATATTTAAAGAAAGTGAAAAAATCCATGAGACATAAAAATTCAATACAAACAGGATAAACTAGAAATATAATACAAACCATACTAAACAAGTTTCCATGTAACCATTCATCACTACCAAACCATCCCACTATGAAGGTGACAAATGACAAGAGAACCCAACATGCTATAAGATTCCCTTACCTTTACTTGAGTTATAAAAAAAGGTCTATAACTACCCAAAGGAAAAATTAGGGTGTGAGAATAAAGCCTAGTAGGATAACATTAAATAATCTATACGTAATATGATATAAATAAAGCACAAGTTCTTACTTTAAAATAAAATATTGTTTATAAAGCATTTTTATAAATGAAACCATTTCATAACCATTACTTTATTTTCCATAAATTCATACCATATTCTCTAAATCCAATAATATTTCAAATATTAAATAAAGTAGGTAAGCATATGAAAAACCAACTATGGATACACCTTAAGATAAACATGTGAGAAAATAACCATGAAATAATCCATCACATAATAAACCAAGTATAAATGAAAAAGCACAAAATTTAGGGATCCAACCTATATAGATATACACTATACATGGAGGAAAGGCCCCAATATAATTCTAAGGTGGATCCAACCAATATAACCTTTATTTTCAAAATATGCGCTAAAGAGACATTAAACCTTTTATGGATTTACACACATAATAGTGACAATTCTATTTCTGAAGCACCCATTGTCACCCCATGTGATAAGTTTTTAAAAACCATTAAAAAAATCCATTTTAACATTTAATAAAACTAATAAATCCATATTAATTTCATTTATATTGTAGGGTGATAATCTCTCCCTATCATTTTTCTATGCCTCCGATTCCTATATCAAAAGAAGGTATCTTTGGAGGGAAATGGGAATGATTTATGATTGGATGTCTCAAAGCTGGGTTATATTGGGTGAATTTAAAATTTTTATAATACTAGGATAAAAAGTGGGAACCTACTTTAGTAGATTGGAAGCATCCAAGTTCTCTTCTTTCATTGATAAATTTATCTTGGTTGAATTAACCATTGTTAGAGTTGATTTTACCTGGAGTAGATACAAGATCAATGTGAGAAAATCTAGAAAGCTTGATAGATGATTTGTTTAGTATATTGATAGGAATGATGTCATTGAGGTTTCTAGTACCATTCTTCCAAAGTCCCATTATGTTCATAATCCTATGGTGGTTGACAAGTGTACTAGTAGAATAAGGTCATCCCACCTTCTCCTTAAATTCAACAATGCTGGCTTGTTGTTCCAGGATGAAGGGGGACTGTTATAAATTCTTGTAAAACTGATCCCCCTGGAACCCCCTATAGATTCATTCCACTAATCTAAAAACAATTATGATTAAATAAAGGAGAAAATATTCATTTTCAATCATTGGAATTGATATCAAGGCTACTAAAAATTATGTATTTCATTGACAAACCTCAAATCACAATAATAATATTCCCTCTTTGGATGAGGTACATGCTCTCTTTAAACTATATGATTTACTAGATCTTAAAGAGAATTTGACCCGATGTCAATAAAATATCATATAGATAAAGTATGTGGATAGAAAGTCAAATATTTTTCATTTTTTATATAGGGAAAAGAAGGTTAGAAGAGGGGTCACTGTCCTCACCATTAATGGATGCTTGTTCATATCATAAAATGAAATTTATAATGAGGTGACCAACTACTTTGAATACCTATATTCAGATCAAGGGTATGAAAATACTCATAATATGATTGGTAATATCATTCACTGTATTGATTCCCATATAAATAGGAAGTTTATTAAACCCCCTAATGAGAGAAATAAAATAATATCTATTCTCCCTAAATATTGATAGTGTCATGGGTCTGGATGAATTTACTAATAAATTATTTAGGATCAATTGGGACACTGTGCATGATAATGTCTATAATTTCATGAAGGAATTCTTCAACCATTCCCCCATGACTTAGAGTGAACTCTAATTTCATTTCCATGATACAAAAAAATAAAGTGATTTGTACATCAAATACTTTAGGCCTATTTACATTGGGAACATGATCCCAGAAATCATCATAAAAACCATTAATTTAATTATGGGGGAGTTTTTTAGGGGCTTCATCTATTCAAATAAATTTTTAGTTGTGCTGGGAAGTAGAAACTATAATTTCTTACTCACTTCAACTAAATGTTTTATCATAACGAAGAAAATAATGAAACATGGGAACCTTTCTCTCAAAATTAACATCTACAAGGCATTTGATACAATCAAATAGAGCTTTATTTTTTCAATTATCTAAAATAATGGATTTTACATAACTTTAATTAATTTTATAAGATCAAATTTTAAAATCTCTAGGATCTATATTATGATCAATGGGTCCCCTATAAGGTTCATTTAGTATTCTAGGGGGTCAGGAAAGGGGACCCACTATCTAGTCTCCTCTTTGTCGTGGTTGAAGATCATATAAGGCTTAATCTTAATGATCTTATATAAGATGGTCTTTATCAGAAAATTAAGGTTGGAAGAGGGATATTTACCCCCTAATATCTCTTTTATACCAAATATATCCTCCTTTTTGGGAAAGATGATAGATGAACCATCTCCCACATCAAGGCTATTTTTGGGCACCATGAAGAGGTTGTCAGGTAAGTTATTAGTTAAAATAAATCCTTTGTAGTTTTTTGTGATGGAGTGACTACCTAAGAGTAGAATAAATTGGTAAAATACTTTGAGGTGAAGATAAGATCACTCCCTTTCACCTAACTTAGGGTGAACCTCTTCTGTGGAAAGGTCAATAGTGGTTACCTAGAAAATATATAATCCCAGATAATATCCCACATGAAAACCTATAAAGGGAAAATAATGTATCAATAAATTTAATTTTTTAGTCTACTTTGTGATAACCTCCATGTTTTTGTATGCCTTCCAGTATGTACAGATGACCCAAATTACTCATCTAGGAACTTCAAGTTTTGATCGTATTTTTTTAGACAGGATCAATCTATGAGAAAATGATCATCAATATGTCTTGAAAAGATTATATAAAACCAATTGACATAGGAGGCTTAGTAATTAAGGATTTAAGACTCTTAAATGAATAAATCCTCACTAAATTCACATGGAATATTCTCACTTGTGATGAAAATTCCCTAGAGTTCCTTGTTAGTAGATTCACTATAATTTCTTTAAATAGATACTCCTTATATTTCTTATCATCTTTCAGGCCATCCATAAAATAAACTTATTTGAAAATCATGAAATATTTGAAGTAGTTGATTTTTAGGAAATATATCCTTAACGGCTAGAATACATCATTTCTATCTAGGCCTTTTTAAGAGGGAGTGGTAGTCCCTGATGTCATGAAACACATTTTAATTTCTGGAATAGAATGCAATGATAATGTACATGCCTTGATTCTAGATAAAATCAATCTTGAGGTTCATAAAAAAGTGTATATTGATAATAATTATCTTATTTGGGAACCAAGACCCTTTTTCTAGTTTCATGAAAAACACTTTTACAGGTACAATTACAAAGGTTCCAATGTAGTGTCTTCATGGATCTTCAAATTTAGGAGTACTTTTATCCCCCCTCATCCACAATATTGATCTAGAAAATTTGAAGGAGGAGGCTTCCTGATCATGGTCTACTGTAGCGTACAGGGCTTCCCATGGAATTAACCTTCCACCTCTATCTATAAAATTAATAGGTCACCAACCATATATTTTTATATTGATTTTTTTTCTTGCAGGATCTGAAGATACATCTAAAATTTATTTTGTATCTTTATGAATATGAAAATATTTAATAAAATGATTAATTCCATCAATGAAGTTAGTTATAGTGAATAGATTCAGGTAATGTTTCTCACAACCTCCATTGCTTCCATTGCCTACATATGGAGGGATATGAATTTTATTGACTTAAAAAACCAAACTCCCTCTTTGTGTGTGGGGATCACTTCCATCCACAGGGTGGTCATGGATGCCTCAAAAATTCAAATGGGTTCAATGAAAAATGATTTTTGGACCTTTTCATATTGAGGATATTTGGTGTTACTAGAAGAGTCAATAAATCTTTGGTGCTGAATTCAATTAGATGGACCCCCACGATCTTATCATGGATAAAAGTTAATGTTGATGGGGGAACTTTTGGTGTACCTAGAACCTCAGGTTGTGGGGGTGTCTTTTGAACCCATCAAGGATTCATTAAATTCCTATTCTATCATTTTATTAGTAATGGTTATGCTCTTGAAGATAAATTGTGGTCAATGAGTAAAACCATAAAATATTATTTTCATCATGGTTGGAGGTTCCTATGGTTAGAATTAGACTCAACTATGGTAGTGGGAAATTTAAAGTCTTGGTCTAGGATGTGCTTTGGAGAATGCTTTTGGACTGTATTGAATGTCTCCAGATTAGTGAAAAATTCAACATTGATGTCACACCTGATTATAGGGGAGCCAATTTTGTATCTTATTCTCTTTCAAAGAGTTAAATTATAGAGTCATGATCAAGATGGTCTTTTATGATCTGATACTTTTTTTTCACATCTTGTGGAAGAGGTTGCACATAGTGACTTACATACTCATCTTTGTAAACCCCCTTGTAATTTCACTTTCTCTTTTTTTATAATAAATGTTTTTAGGAATGGCTTCACCCAACTACTAAAACCGTTATATTAATAAAACATATTTATGTTAAAGAAAATCCACTTTTGGGATAGAAAACCCATCTTTGAATACAAAAATACAATTTATACATTTTATAAAAAACATGGTGTGCAAAAAGCCATTTTTAAATCCCAATCCCCTTAAAAACGTGAATCCTTTCCTATGAAGACTTTCAAATTTTAAATCATGAATTTTAATTGAATAACCCCAAGGTAATTAACAATAATATAAATCAATTCAATAATTAATCCCTTTTATAGAGAAACCTACCATAAAATTATGGAAACCTATCCGCCTTTGACAACAGAGATTGGATACCAACATATTGGCCTTAAAAAGGAAAGGAATGAAAGAAAAATGTAAATTATCATTATAAAATACTAATTGATCACAATATGAATCATAAGTTTATCCAACACTACTATTACAACCAATGGAAATAAACAACTAGAAAGACCACTTACTAGGGATATAAAACATAATCACTATGAGATTCAAATGTTGAATGGAGAAATATAGAAAGAGGGTTATCACCCAAAATAACCCAAAATCACCCTAAAGATAAAAAGGGAGGCTTTTAAATTGAATAAAAAAAGTTATGTTTACATCATGTTTAAAACCGGTGAAGAAAAAAATTCATGTTTTGAACCCCTTTAATGGTGTGGATTCCATGAATTTTAAGTACACTAGAAAAGGGATTACCTCAAGTTAAATTAAATCCATATTGACCAATTCATGATTTAGAATGTTTTAAAGACTTATAAATTTTCATGATTTGAACAAGACTCATATTATCTTCCCTAAAAAGGTTCACATCATGTAACTCATTCATGATTTGAATATGTCCAACAGACACTGCAAAATCCATTTTTATAATGAAAGTATCTGAACCAACTTTTGAGGCTCTTCAAACCAAAGGAACACCCTCTAAATCCATTTATAGATTTATAACTATAATCCATTAATAAAAAAATATACATCCCCGAACATTTGGTTATTTTCCACAGTAAAGTATCTCTATCCTCAAGAATCCCACAATGCACCCAAACAAAAATAGAAACCAAAATAAGAGACAAATCATACAAGAAGAAAGGTAATAGGGTGCTAAAATCTCCCAATCATAAATTAATTCTATCCTTATAAAGTCATCAAGATTATAGACTAACAAAAAATGAATACCATTTTTGCCTCATCAAAAATTAAAAATCCCACATCTTGTGGATATCCCATCCACACTTCCATAGTACATGGACCAAAAGAACCATTTTACCGCACAATAATTTCTCACTAAAATCCATAATTTAAACTAGTTGCTCAAACATTGAAGTGTGAGGCTTAAGATAAAAATCCTCCCATTCAACCATTTGGGTATGATCTAGCCGATACCTCCTTAACTAGAAAACATGAAACACATCATGGATAAAAGTCAAATAAGATGGTAAGTATAATCAATAGTACACCTTTCCCACTCATCTAATGATCTAAAAGGGTCGCATAAACCTCGATACTAATTAACCATTCTTACCCAACCAATGATGTTGCAAGTGGGTTGAAACTCTAAGAAAAACCCAATCACCATCCTCAAACTCTACTGGCCACCACCGGTGGTCCGTATAAGATTTATGATGACTATATGCCATGATCAATCACTTTCAGATCAACTGCACCTTTTTTTCATTTTCTAAACTCAAATTGATCTAACCAAGGAATACTCTCCCAACTCTACCTAACACAAGGGATATCTACAAGGATTCCCATACAAATCCTCAAAGGGTTCCATTTTGATCCAGTCCTAATAACTATTCTTATAGTAAAAATTGACTAAAGGTAAATGATTTGTCCAAGAACCACTGAAATAAAGCACACAAGACCAAAAAATATCCTCAAGAACTAAGATAACCCCATCAATCTGTCCATATATATATGGATGATATGCCATGCTCAACTTCAAATGGTAACCTATCAACTATTGAAAACCATTCCAAAACTTTTATGTAAACCTCAAGTCCCTATCATAAATAACCATAGAGATAACCCCATGAAGTCTCATAATATTTCAGGCTTGTAAGTCCCCAAAATACTATAATTTATTCATCTCATTAATAGGGATGAAATTCACTAATTTTTTTGAGTCGATCAATGATCAACCAAATCAAATCCTTCTCACTAGGATTTCATGGAAAACCAATAAAAGATTCCATGGAAATACCATCCCATTTTTATATTAGAATGGGTAAGGGATGAAACAAAACAATAGGTCTCTAGTAATCTATATTAATTCTCTGACAAGTAAGACATTTTGATACAAAATTTATGATCGACCATCTCATCCCTAACCACCAATACCGATATCTAAAATCATGACCCATTTTGGTATTATTTGGGTGCAAAGAAAAACACGAATAGTGACCTCTATTCATTAACTCCGATACCAAAGAATAAGGGACAAACAAACCACTTCAGAAACATCAATGAGAGACTGATACCACTCACCTAAAGTCTCCCCACTATAAGGAATTGTACTAAATATTTGTACATTATGGTCAGATATATTCTCAAGTAAAAATTGCTTGTTAAAGGATGAACCAAACTTTATTGAAACCTACTTATGGTAGTAATTTCCTACTCAATGAATCAATGAACAAATTACCTTTCCCATAAGTATAATAATATCAAAAATCAAAAGTCTATAGATACTCCACCTAGTATATCGTTCTCAATTTCAGATCCATTTGAGTGAAAATATACCTTAGGAACTTATGATCAGAATATATAGTAAACTGATCCCCAAAGAGGTAGTGATACCATGTTTTGAGTTCTTGAATAACCACTTCAAACTCAAGATTGTGATTAAGGTAGTTATTCTTATGAGGGTGTAACTAGAGAGATCCATAGGCTACTAGTTGTCTCCCCTTAATAAAGACACACCCCAAACCCATGGTAGAAGCATAAAAAAATAAAAATAACCTAAAACTAGTTACAAAAGAATAAAAATTGGAGATGAAGTCAATATCACCTCTAGTTCTGAAAACTATTTATAAAAATTTTCATTCCACTCAAACTTAACACCCTTACAAGTTAAATCTATCATCGGATATGTAATCATGGAGAAGTACCGAATACACTTCTTGTAATAAATTTTAAACCCCAAGAAGATTCATATCTCAAACACATTTTGGGCCATTACTAGTATATAACTACCTTTACCTTTTTAGGATTCATTTATATTCCCATATTATATATAACATCCACAAAAAAACTTTACTTCTTGAATCCAAAAATAACATTTGGAAAGACTACCATACAGATGATGTTCCCTCAAAGTTCTAAGAATGATATCTAAATAGTTCAGGTGATCTAACTATGAATTAGAGTAAACCAAAATATAATAAAAAAATAAAAAAATATTCCAAGAACTAATGAAATATATGGTTTATCAATTCCATAAACACTGTAGGAGCGTTAGTGAGACCGAATGACATAACTAGAAACTTGAAATTCCCGTACTATCTCCGAAATGTTTTCTTAGATATATCCTCTTATCCAAATCTTAACTGATGGTACCCTAACTAAATCTCAATATTTGAATACCAATGATCCACTCTAAGGTGATCAAATAGATCATCAATATTAGGTAAGGTATATTTGTTCTTGACAGTCACCTGATTTAGCTTTGGATAGTCAGTACAAAGTCTAAGGCTCTTGTATTCCTTATTAGAAAAACGGAGAGGTGAAGACCATGGTGACATTATTGGATGAATAAATCCCTTATCCTCAAGATCCACAAGCTTGAACTTAAGTTATACTAACTCAGCATACACCATATGACAAGATGTCTTAGAAATGGGCATTGTACCTAGTATCATATCTAAGGTAAATTAGACATCTATATATAGTTTTAAACTAGAAAAATACTCTAGAAATAACTCATGGTATGAACATACCATTATAGGAAGTGGATATCTCAAAGAAGGATCAATGGAATCATGGAAAATTTCTGAAATCTAACATGAGATCACTATAGCATAAGGAATAATAGTCCTCACTCTCCTAGGCCTAGAATCATAGCCACCTTAAAAGATATGAGTGATTCCATCCATAGATAAAAACTAAACCCGATGATGATAAAAATCAATATGGACCATAATTTTTATAATCTAATTAATTTAAATAATTAGGTCAAAAATATAAAGATCAATCACCATGAATTCCCACTCCATCTCATGGTTTACTATCATCACTCAATATACCAAACACTTGAAACCATATTTGGACTTATTTAAAAAAGTTTTGGAAAGATACAATAATAACAACATAAGATACAAATTAAATCCCAAAATTTTAACTAAACTTTATGATATAAAATAATGAGTAACATCAGTATCAAAAAAAGATATTAACATAGAAGATGAAATAAACATCATAACTATAAAAGTAGATGAACCTGTTTTAAATTCCTATTGTGCATACTCTACCACAAAATAAAGTCTAGTATCAACACCTCCTTGAGATTTCCTAGCCACATGAATGCCCCCGTTAGCCTAAGAATAAGACCGACCACCCTTGGAAGCATCAGTATAAACCTATGAACCCTTGGTGAAAGTGATTCCAGCCCTAATTCTATGGGACATGCTTTCGAAAAAACACATCAAATAGTTATATTGTCTATAATTATGAAAAGTATTATAATCCTATATATAATTAGTCTTAGCATGACCAATCCTTCCTCGCTGATAGAAGAAAACATACTTCTATCCTAATGAATCCCCCAAAATTATTCTTGATGAAAATGGGATACCTTTATACTTCCTTTTATGGCCAAAAGATGCACCCTGGATAATGACATTACCAACTAAATCTCAAACCAAACCTATTTTTATAACTATGTTTTCATATTATAAAGTTTAATTATTGATGAACTATTCCAATGTCATAAGATTCATGATAATCAACATTGACCAAATATCATCCCTTAAACTCAACTCAAACCTCCAGGCCTTTAAGTAATCATTAGTGACTACTTCTAGTGCCAATTGCACCAAGTCAAAAAAATGGGTGGAATACCCCAAAATGGTATGAACCCCTTTCTCCAGGGAAAAAATCCCAAGTATTTTACCCTATTAATCTCTTAGGATAAAACTACTGGTTGAAAATTTTCTTGAAAAATGCCCAAGTGAGACCCTCATGCGATATAGTTTGAAAAAAAGAGTTCCACCATCTCCTTCCCAACCCCTTAAGAATATACATGGAAAAACCCACCTTAGAGTCATTAGGATTATTACAAAAGTTTAAGATCCTATCAATATTCTCAATCCATTCCACATATTCCCAGGTTTTTTTGTCACCATAAAATATAGGTGGATGCTGATAAGTAAATTTTGAGTTATGATCCTCTGCTTATCCCATGTTCCTAACACTTACTTGACCCATAGTATAAATAGTGTGTATTAAATATTTTACCAAATAATTTTCCACTAGAGGATATTATAATAGAACCTATGTTTAAAATTATTCACTTGGATTTGGAAGATATTTTC
Source organism: Viscum album (assembly GCA_963277665.1). NCBI lineage: Eukaryota > Viridiplantae > Streptophyta > Magnoliopsida > Santalales > Viscaceae > Viscum > Viscum album. The sequence goes on from OY728138.1 coordinate 40,174,758, forward strand.
GAGGAGGAATTGTTTAATAATCATAATAAAAAAACAATCAGTCATGAGCAGATTCCAAAATCATAGGACCAAATCTAGGTATTCATATAAGTTCCATTGAATAGTATGAATTTAAATCAATAACGGAGTTCACAAACAAGGAATGAACAAAAAGAAAGAACAAGTCCATTTAAATGAACCCTATATCCGGTTCATCCAAAAAACCATCAACCACCAAGTCTCAAGCTTAGAAAACATCCCTAACCACCCATGGTAACTCATATCCAAACATGGAAGTGATCTAGACAAGCCCCTTTCCCACACTTACTACATGAATTTCTATAGTTCTAACTCTATTGTACCAAAACATCTAAACACATTTAGATAATGTCAATAATACTTCAAATAGGGTATTCCCTCTGATACCAATTTATAATGATCTAACTCGGGTCAACTAGACAAGTAACCCAAGATAGTCCACCACAAGGGTAAGTACAACAAAAAGGTAGAAACATGTCTCATGTAAAATATGAACATGGAAAACTAACAAGTTATACAATGTAATAAATTGAACAAATCCATGACACATACAAAGTCAAGAAAAAAAAGCTAAACTATAAAGATAAAGTAAACCAGACTAAACAAGTCTCTATGTGAACATCCCACACCACCAAACCATCCCATTATGATGAAGACAAACAACAAGGGAACTTAAAATGATACAAGATTACCTTACCTTTACCTAAATCCTAAAAAAAGGTTTATAAATTACCAAAGGAAAAATTATGGTGTGATCATAGGGGCCAGTTGGATACCACCGAATAATATATTCATGTACTAATATCAAGAATGCATAAGTTATAACATTAAAGTAAAATCCATTTTATAAATAATTTTCATAAATGAAACCATTTTTTAGACATTAATTTGTTTTCCATAAATGCATACCGTATTCACCAAATTTTGGAATATGTTAAATATGAAATAACATAGGCAAACATAGGAGAAAACCATGGATACACCATAATATAAGCATGTGAGAAATTAACCATGAATTAATCCATAATGTTAACCAAGTACAAATGAAAAAGAACATAATTTCAGGCTCCAATATATAAGGATATGTACTGGACCCAAAATAAAGTTCCCAATATTGGCTTATGGTAGATTCAAACAATATAACCTCATATGGAATAACACACAATAAAGTGACATAAAACCTCTTGTGGAATTACACACATAAAGAGAAAAAGTCTATTCTGGATGCACCCAATGTAACCTCAAGTGCTAAGATAGTGGTTTTTTTCTAAAATCTATTATCACATTTAATAAAACCTTCCTATGTCAAATAAAATACCCTTCTAGGCTAGACAATTCTTATTTAAAATAAAAAACTATTTATACATTTATCAAAAATATGGTGTGCGTAAATCCATTTTTATTTCTAAATAAACTTAAAAACATGATTTCTTTCTAAAAAATCCTTTAAATGACAAATTATTCATTTTAATTGAAAAAAACTAATGGAATTAACAAGAACATAAAGCAATTAAAGATTTAACCCCTTGTATAGAGACACCTTCCTTAAGAATGATGGAAACCTGTATACCTTTGATAATGGATATTGGATACCAATAGATTGGACTTTGAAAGAAAATGAATAAAATAAAAATGAAAATGATCAATAGAAAAAACCAACATATCATGATCTGAATCACAAATGCATCCAATGTTGCTACCGTGACTAATGAAAATGAAGAGGTAGAAAGGATTCTTACTAGGGAATGAAACACAACCTCTATGGGAGTCAAATTATGAACGAAGTGACCCATAAGGAGGGAGATAACCCAAAATCACCTAAAATAACCTTAAATAATAAGAGGGAGGCCTAAATACCAAATAATAAGAAGGTTATGCATGAAATGTGGTTAAAACCACTGAACATGAATAATTCACATTGTGAACCCCTTTCACAGTGTGAATTCCAGGGATTTCAAGTACACTAAGAACGGAATGAGCTTAGGTTAAATTAAATCCAGATCGAACCATTCAAGACATGTAATGGTTTTATGGCTTGTAAATATTCACACTCTAAAAAATTCTCACAGAATATACCATACAATAGGTTCACATCGTGTAACCCATTTACGATGTAAATATTTCTACCAAGGGTTTCAAAGTCCAATTTTCTGTAGAATTTCCTTGAACTAAATTTTTAGGCTCTCCAAACTCAGGTAGGACCCTCTAAATCTATTCAAAAATTTATACCGAGACTCCATTAATCCAAAAAAACATACATCCATGGACTTTAGTTAATTTTCCCTTAAAAAGGATCTTTATCCTTGACAATAGAACAATGAATCCAAAAAAAGAGAAACTAAAAAAAGAGTAAAATAATACACAAAGGTAGGTAACAAGGTGTTATATATATGTTTGAATTTGGTACAAATTTTTAATACTTAAAGAGGCATTTTTTGAAAAACTATTTTTCATTTAATTTTTCATTTTAATATAAAATTAATTTTTTCCACTTATATAATTTGAGTATTAAAAAATATATTCCTTATTTAGAATCATGAGGTCCAAATTTTGTAAATAGGTCACTTTTATTTTTAGTAATTATGAATAGTAACCATAGTAAATAATTACCACTACGCTAAGTGTATATCATGTAATTAAGGTTAAAAATAGTTTGATAAGGACTATAAAATGACCATAACACTTGGATTTATCCTATTTTATGAGTGGATTTTAGAAATGTCCACCAAAGATTCTTAAATATGGAAAATAGTTTCTATATTTATTTGATCTTGACTCTTATAATATTTAAGTAAAATATAAAGTAAAAATGTCACTTTCTTTCTTTTAATATATTTAATATTTTTTATAGGGATAAAAAAACTTATATTAAATTATAAATGTTCATTTGAAATATAAATTATTTTTTTATTATGATAATTTATTTATAATTTTTTATGTAATAATTTCTTTAAATGCCTATGCAATGTTAACACGGTATTTATTCGATTAATTGAATAATAATGTAAATTATTTTTAAAATGTTAAAAGTACTATAATTTGAATGAATTATTGTGTTTTAATTTTTATAGATAAATATAATATATTAGAGATGTGTGGAAGGTTTATATTCAAATTTAATTTATTTCATGTTGTTTTGAAATTCAAATTAAATAAATAGTGTTGAAAATGACATTAACGATATTTTATAATAAATTATATTTTTTAAAATTATTTTAAAATCATAAAAATATTAGAAGAGGAAAATTTGGATTATAAATGGTCACAAATGTCATACCTTGGCCATTTTGTTTCCAATTTTCTTCTTATAAGTACAATTATAACCCTTTAATATTAAAATAGTTATTACCATGGTTAAGGATAAAATTATTTAACTAAGGGGTTAAACAAAAAGATAAGGTTTAAAATGGTATAAATCAAAATTTGATTGGATGATTATATTAAGGCTATAGATTCCTTATATTATAATATATATAATTTTGAAACCATTTTACATGAGTTAGACACATATTATATTATAATATTTTATATAGTTCTAAAAATGAAATTAATGATATTTTATAATAAATAATATTTTTTAAATGATTTAAAATTAATAAAAATCCTATATTCATCCAAGGTATTGGTATATAGTTTTAAATATCAACCATGGTACATTGATAGTCTAATTTTTCTTTTAAAGTAACTATCTTTAACATTAAATAGTAAAAAACTTTATTACCTTGATAACAGACAAAGGGGTTAACGGGGGTTAAAACCAAAAATAAGGGTTAAAAAATCACCTAAAATTGTTAATTTTTTATTTAATGTGATAATTTAGACTCATAAACATCTTATATTTTAATTTTATAAATTTTGATCCATTTTACCATGAAAATTAATTTAAATTAATTTATTATTTTATATAATTCCATGAGTACCCCTCCCCTCACTAATAAAAGGGAAACTCCTCCCCTCATTTATTTATAACCTTTTAGTTCATCCAATTACTAACCAAATACATTAATAACATCCCTAATTAAATTATATAGGTATTATTTTGTGTATAATACCAACCTTATAGTGCTTAAGGTGAATATAAAAGGAGGTTGTCTGAAAGAGATGTATAAATTTTAACCAAATTTTTTAGTTTTATTTCTTCTTACACCTCATTAAAATCTTATTCAACCATGATTAAATAATAAAAACAATATATTACATATAATTATATTTTATTTTTTCAGTTTAATAACCTATATCCATATTTTATTATATCAAATGTGAAATGAAACCATCGTTTGTGTGTACGACTGACTACTGTCTCACGAACTGATGTGATTTATTTTCCATCACCATTGTTCATGGCTAGTCATAGTGATGAATTTACTAAATATATAATATATGAATAATTTTTTTAAACATATAAATTTAATAAAACATTTAATTTCTTACCTTTCTATTCATTAAAAAATTATATCATCATTCGTGCGTATATGTGTATTACCACCTCCATGAAGTGATGTGATTCATTTTTTTATAACCACATCATAATATTTATATATATAAGTGTATTTAAATAGAAAACATGATATTTTAGATATAATTAATATTATATAATTATAAAATAATACCTACCATTTTTCCTTCAAGATCGTTGAAAAATGGAAAAGTTACTCATGCCTACGCACGACCTACCATCTCCGTGATTATAACATAGTTCATTATTCATAACCATATTTCATAATTTATTTTAAAAGTATAATTTACATATAAAAAATTATAATTATTTCATGATGATTATTATTTTTATTGTGAAATAATGATCAATCTGACCATAGATAACCTATCAAAATCATTTTAAACATATGAGTTGAATATCATCAAAATGTCTGTAGTGAACTTAATTGATTAAGTAATTGATTATAAAATGGAAAAAGGAATAATAAAATTTAAATTTTTTCTTAATAATGTAAATAATGAACACAATTTTATTATTTAGGATGATAAAGAACATACATGATGATTCAAACTCAAAGTAAGGGACACTTTACTTTAAAAACCACATTTTAAATGTTTTAAAGGTCCATTTTCTAAATCTTTTTCTTCAATATCCATGTTTTCTAAAACTATTTTACATATTTTTTTTCAATTCCTATATTATTTTTCAAATTTATTTTTACCCATGTTTTAATTATAAAAAATGTTTTAATTTTAATCTTCTTGTCATTTTCCAGACGAGGTACTTTTGACTTTTTATGGAAAATGTAAAAGAAATATTTGTTTTAAAATACAAGGAATGAATGGAATTTCCCATCATCATGAAAAATTGATTTTAATATTCATTTATAAGTTTAAAAGTTTCTTTTCAAAGAAAAAATTTTCTTTAATATTTGATAAATTTTAAGATTTTAAATAAGGGATCTCTCTGAACCACCCTTTTTCTTCAGGTTATGACCATTCTCTTTCTAACTATATTTCTCTCTCACATTAATGTTATGAATTTATTTTAAATTATACATATATATCTCTTACATATGTTTTTATCTCATGTGACCTTTATTTTATGGGTTAATATTTTCCATAAATTCATTTATCAAATTCCTTCTTTAAAATAAAACTTTATTATGGGGAACTTTTCTATCCCTTAATACTTTTATACAATGTTCATCTATTTTTTATTCCAAAATGAACACATTATTTTGAGACCTATTATAATGTAATCTTATAGGAAAATCCATAATATTTAATTCCTTATTCTCTTTGGAATCTTTATGAAATTTCCTTTGATTTTGATATGAGGCAAGATTAGGTAACCCATTTATTTTCAGGGGAAATTCATATGATTATGACTTGTTATTGAATTCCTTTTACAGAACAAATAATCATGAACATGATAAAACGTGTTCACTCAGATATAACTCCAATGAATTTGGTAAAGTTTTTGTCTGATGAAACGTTATATATGGGATTATAGATTAAACCTAATCCATGATGGGACTCTGTCTACATTGTGATGTTGTCTTGGCAGTTAGCCTTGACTTATGCTTATGTCTTGTTTTGTGTTGTTTCCAGATTTACAATATTACATGATATTATGATACCATATTCTTTATGTTATGATATCATGTTAACTACATGACTTTTATATTCTTTCAAACAAGATTTAATGGAAATTGTTTTATTTTAAGAGGTAAGCTAATGGTTTTTTTAGTGGAATGATTATAACCTTTTAGGAAAAAATGGTTTGTTTTTAAGAATTTTTTTCATGGGTTATCATGTTTTATAATAAATCATCATAACTATGAATTTTTATTTATGTTTTATTATAAAGTGTTTTATGAAACAATTTAGTCAGTGAATATGATTTCATGTGCAAGTAAATAATTATTTGAGATCAAAATTTATTATGATAATGAAAAACTATCATTTATGACTCCATGGGTTTTAAATATACTAATGAGTTTATTTATTATTTTATATAACTTAATAATATTTTTGTGATCATCCCATGTTTTAAAATGTTTTAAATAGGGTTTTAAGGATGATTAGGGACAAAATGAGGTCAAATAGAAAATTGTGAAGATATTTCATGATAAGAAAACTCATTATATATTATTTTTTTGTGAAAAAATTGGATACTAAGTATAAGTGTTCACTGTGGGATGTAGTATTTATTTATGTAAAGGTGATGAAATAATTCTCTAAAACTATAAACCATAAATATTTTCTAATGTAAAAGAATGAATTATTGATTAAAACTCAAGATTATGTAATGTTTAAGGACAAGTCCTTATAACTACCACTCATTAACCGTAACCAAATCACTGAGATAGTTGTTACTCATTCCAATCTAACTTGATACACCATGGAATCACCCAAAAATCCATCATTAAGCTTATGGTTCTCCCAGACATAATACTCAATTAATAAAGTCCAATTCCTAAGCCATGGTGCTCCCCACCATTATAATTGCCTATCGAAATGAATTATCATCATTAAAATGACATGCTTGGTGTAGTTCCCATATCATAAATCTCAATCATAGGATAAAAAGTGATTAAAATATAGTACTTCCCATTATATATAATTTATAATCGAAGTATTTGCATCTCCACTATCCAAACAAAATGCCCGTACACACTAACTTTTCCTTAAAATCCTCAAATTATCCTAAAAAAATCATCTTACCATATATGACATAACCAATGTGGTTTCCAACCTATCACATACAACTAAATATGTAAACACCAGTTGATCCAGCTATGTTTGACTAATCTCATAAATGCTAGTCTATACTCACCAATGTGCTATCTCATCACACAATCTAATTTTCCAAATTACCAAAGGCATCCTCATATTTTATAAACACCGAAACTGATGTCAAAACCCAAATTTTTATTTTATTCTATAATTGGTTCCTCATCAAACCAAATACACTTCTATTATCCACTCATGAGAATTGACGCATCTCTAATCCGACACATGATCAAATCACTCCAAAACTACCATGAGCCCAATTCTATCTATAATATCCATCCAACACCTCATCTATATCTATAATTGGTATATATCATGGAACCAAATATTATAAAATTCATTTACTCACTGGCATATAAATTCCATATCAATAGTCCAAAGACTAGTAAATCACACCCATGACCCTTATAATATAGGTTCATATCTTTATGACCCATAATCAGTCCATCACCATATAAAATGACTAGACATGACCATCCCTTTTATACACAAAATCCAGTATGAAACATCAAATGATACCTATTCATGGATCATGGGAATGCTACCCTCAACACCCTATAAAATATATCTACAATGAGGGTCACACCTTCCATTATCCTATTCTGTTATCCCCACCATATTGATTTAATTATACCGATACTAGAGCATAACCTTATTAGGTTCCATCATCTCATGCATGTCACACTTTCCAAGCCATGCTCACTCAACCTATAAATATAGACACCATACATCCATGGTGTCACTATCATCATGTAAGAGGAAATCCTTATTCTTACCAAACCCCTAAGCTTTAATTCCCATAATTATTTCATAAAAACCATCATCTACCGAATCTCACATGACCACTCCCTGATTCATAATCCAAATGACCCAACACATATACAATGAACACAACCTTTATCACATCCGAATCCAATGGGTGTATGTTCCCATAAAACATGATCACACAACCCGAAACATGATCTGATGAGTCATATATAATCAATCCCAGGATCACATTCCTAAATAGTTTACCATACCCCACACTCATGTCAGTATCATCTATTAAGAATCCCCCTCTACTCTCCTCTTTAAAAAAATGGAATTTCACTTATACCATGGTCCATCACCCCCTGATTTCAAACCAAAATTATTTCCAAATCATGATCATCTACCCACACTCTTACTGTGATCTCAAAATCATATCCAAATTCAATAGGGTTAGACACTCAACTGACCCCTCCCTTAAAACCAAACTCAATACCAAATCACTAATAATCAAGGTACTTTCCCTATAAAAATATAAGGGTACACATTATTAACTCATGGGTAATACATACATCATCCATATCACGGTCATCAAAAAACATCACTAGACTCATAATACTGTCTTCATTGGAATTCCATAAAGATATGGTAAATGGGACACCTACTTTCTCAAGTCATCACTAGGTCAGTCCACTCACCCAGCCCATATATCTATGTCCATAGGGTCTACCCACCTAGGTAATCAAAATATTTGTAGGTGAAGAATGATCAACCCATGATCATCTCACTATCCAAAAGGATTTAAGGTATATCAAGGATATAACATGTTCAATACCTAGTCTAATAACATCAATTCATCACTCCCCAAACTGAGAGGTTACTAAGGGAACCTAAAACTAGGTCCGCTATATCTTGTTCACTTCCATTAATTTAATTTAAACCCACTTGGGTCCAAGTGTCATAAGGTAGATAGTCACACTCAAGGACTTGGCCATCAGTGGTCAATACAATCAATCTAGGGAACAAGGGTCTATCATTTACCTTATCACTTTATTTAAATCATGCATGAGAGTTTAATTTTAATTAAATAATTTATATAATTTAACAGATCAATCACCTTTGGTGGAAATACTGCACATATCAAATGTATATAAATAAAAATCATAATACCAAGGGGTATGTATGAGGGACCACATACCTCATCCAGGAAACCAATTCATTTATTTATCATCACAAAATCTTTTCCCAAGATTGTACAAGTCCAACTATACACTACCCATCCAATCGAGTCCCTATCTAATGCCAAGCGTTGAAAAAAATTAATTATAACAATTTATAATCAATTAAATTTTTTAATTAAAATTAATATAAATAGGTTTAAATGACTAAAATGACACCAGTGGAATTCACTAAACAAAAAAACAACAAATTGGGTGTGGTCCACTCTCGATAATCCCTCAGACATAATCCACCCAAAAGACCCATTTTAATTGCCCAATTCATTGGTTAATTAAATCTAATTTGTCTAAAAATACTAGGAAAATTAATATAGGGATATAGATCCATAAAAACAGTGAAAAAATATATATCCATCATTTCAAGATGTACTATAAATAATCTACATGAAATAACCATCAAAATAGGATTTTTCCACCATGATCTAGTGGAATCATCTCAAATACCTAAACCAAAATCATCAAAATATGATAGAAACCAAGGAGGAAAAGGAAGGGAGGAATAAGGAGGAAGAATTTAACATTAATTACAACCAAAATCACTAATAAATCACCCCAGATCATTGGGAGATTAGTAAGAAAGGGGGGGAGGCTATTTAGAAATACACTCCCCTATATAGCTGTTTGAATAAAAAATGGGGGTTAACCTTAAAATTATGGTTACATACCTCATTAAAATAACCACCCAAAATCATTCATAGAGTGAAAAAGAGGTTCATGACATGAAATACGTGGGAAGAGGTCACCCACCCTTAACCAAACTCCATTCATGGCATGAACTATGGTTCACACTTTGAAACCTTTATGGTTAAGAGCCATACTCGTTGGTAGACCCATTCATAATGTGAAACCCATGGTTCATGCTGTGAATGGATGATACAGGTAAACTTTTATCTCACATTCCACCTAAACCTTCTCCAACACTCACTTGAGAACCTATACCACCAAACTGGACTCAAACTACATATAAAATACCCCTTTTGATATGTTTTAAAACTTTTAATTGAGATACAAACCTTAATTCTCCAAAAAATCCTCTAAGTAAACCAAAATTCAAATTCCTATTGAATTTTATAAATTATCAAGATGGGTTTTACAATATTTTGTGTGTCATTAATATATTATATATCTTCTATGTTTTCTATACATACCCCACCCGATATAAATATCCTTAGTAATTCCTATATATATTGGGTTCTAGGTGATTTCCCAAAATATCCAAGCTACTGAGTGAATGGATAACTTACTACTCATTCTTATGCACACTCCCTTCTAGGTATAATACAATTTAAGAGATCTCTAGGTTGGTACAATCATACTAGAAGAGTATGTGGTGTTCGGATAGTCCTTATAGGGTCTTATTATAATGAACCAACCTTAAACATTACATAATGTTAAGTTTTTAGTCATCAATTCATTTTCTTTCATTATTGATGATCTTTTTGGTTTAGAGTTTTAGATAATTAGGTCATAAATCTTACATAACAATCCCATATATTACAAAGTGAACACTTATACTCAATATCCATTTTTCACACAATATAAAACTTTTAAAGTAAAATATGATATCTATTCATTATAAATATTGATGAATTTCAACTTAACTTCTTATTTTCCCTTACACATCCTTAAACCCTATGAAAAACATTTTAAAATGTGGGATGAGCACAAAAATATCTATAAGAGATAATAAAATAAGAATTATGTTAATACATTAAAAAAAATGAAAACCTATAAAATACTTACCTCTTTCACATTATTCTTTGAGAATATGAAATAAATCATTTACACACGAGAAAAATGAACAATTGTTTCTCAAAGAAAACCTTTAAAACCTATATAAATAAAATAAAAACATTTTTGGAATTTTATAAGATCATATTAATAGAACCATTATAGAACCCTTTAAATTGGAATAACCACATGGATGACTTCCAATATAATTCTCCTAAGAACATAATGATTACCCAATACATTAGAGAGCTATAATGGGGTTCAAACTTCATATAAGCTATACCAGGCTCACCTGTTTTCTAGGATAAATAATGGGGATCAACCTATCATATAAGATTTATTGGTCTCACATATGAAATATAATAGGACCCAACCCATTGTATAAGCTGATCAAGATCAACCATTTCTCATATATAATTCTCATGTTCCATATCATGAATAATTTTTTTATTCTTTCACCATTTTATTATAAAAAAATTGACAAAATATTTTAAACCTGTATGAAAAACCATTTCAGATATCAAAATACTATTTAATTTTAAAAATAAATTTTCAATACAAAAAGAACAATAAAAAGGGAACGATATTTTTGGATTAAATAAAATATGATATATTTTAAAGGAAACTAAACATCAAATAACAGTTATGGTGGTAGGACAAGTTATTTTCACTGTATACGTTAAAATATAATATTTCTTTTGTATTTTATATTGAATATAAAAAAATGTAAGAGATTAATTTTGAAAAACTTTGAAATAAATTAAAAAGAGATATAAAATATCCTCTATAATTATTTTACATCCACATAAATGCATTAATGAGATATTTTTTTAAAAATATGGCCATTGAAGAAAAATAGATGAAAGGGAAACATTAAAAGAATATATTTAAAATAGAGATCCTTTATTAATATCTAAAAACTTCTCAAATATTAAAGATTTTTTTTAAAAATAACCTTAGAAACTTGTAGAGGAAGATTCAAATAACTTATTGTTCATGATGGTTATAAATTAAATTCATTTTATATATGTTAAAAAAATATTTCTTTCACATGTTCAGTAAAAATTCAAAAGTACTTCATTCAAAAAAATGATGTGAAGATTAATTTTGAAAATTTTTGTAAAAAAATGGTAGAAATGAATCTTAACAATAATATAATAATATTAAAATCATTTTTGATAAATTTTTATAAAAAATTGATATGTAATAAAATATTTATAAAATAAACCTTTAATACATTTAAAATATGGTTTTTAAAGTAAAGTGTCCCTTACCTTGAGTCCGAATCATCACATATGTTATTTATATTCTTGAATAATAAACTAATGTTAATAATTTAATTTATTAGTAATATTTTTATTATTAAATATTCATTTTTTTAATACCATGTTATATACAATTACTTAATTAATTATGTTTATGCTGGACATTTTGATTCAATTCTGTTTATAAGTCCAAAATGACTTCGATAGGTGGACTATGGTCAAAGAGGTAACAATTCCACCATATATAGAAGAATAATAATGAAATAATTACCATTTATAAACATAAATTATACTTATAAAACCAATCATGAAACATGGTTATAAAAAATGAACTATGTTATAATTATGGATATGGTTGTCCGTATGTACACATGAGTAACCTTTCCATTTTTCAATTATCATTATGGAAAGAAGGTAAGTATTATTTTATCATTATATAATTATAATTATATAATTAATAAAGTATTACTTATTTAAATGCACATATATATATAAACTATGTTTTTTGGTGATGAAAAATGAATTACATCACTTTATGGAAGTGGTAGTCCACATGTGTGCGCGAGCGATATTATCATTTTTTAGTAAATGAAAAGTTTAGAAAAATATGATATATTAATTATATATAATTATAAATATGACATAAATATAATATATCTATTTATATATTAAATCCATCATTACAACCATCCTTAAGAGGTGGTGATTAAAAATTAATTACATTGGTTCGTAAGGCGGTAGTTCATCGTACACAAAAACGATAGTTTCATTTGACACTAGATATAAGGGGAGATGGATATATGTTATGCCATTAGAAAAATAAAATTTTATTATATGAGATACAATGATTTTTTATTTAATCATGGTTGAATAATATTTGAAGGATGTCTAATAATAAATAAAACAAAAATGCTTGGTTAAGAACGATACCTATTCTTCGGACATCCTTTTAAGATTTACACACAATTTTTTACTAGGTTGGTTTTATGATAAAAAAGGACTATAGAATATGATTATGTATTTAATTAAGGTATTTTGGAAGTTATTATCTAAACCAAATGGATCTTGAATTGTGAATAAAGATAAAAATAAGTTCCCTTTTATAAGATAGGGGAGGAACATACTTGGAATTTTATAAAATATTAATTCAATATAAATAAATTTTAGGTTCAAATGGATTCAAATTGATAAAATTATATGATAAGATTAGGATGAGTCTCAATAATATTATCAAATAAAATTTTGATAAGTGTGGATCACATTTTTACCCATATTTTGTTAAACCACCAGTTAACCCCTTTTACACTTATAGTGATAAGAAGGATTTTTTACTCCTTGAGAGTCATTATAGATGACATAAATGAAGAAAAAGACCATAAATGGATTTTTTTTGATATTATAAACCATATACAAATAACTTGAAAAAATATAATATTTTTTTTAAATTTTCTAAATTAAATAAATTATTATTTTCATAAAATATCAATAATGTCAATTTTAGAACTGTTCATTTACTTTGACTTTTATAACATCAACAAAAAAAATGTAAATCAAATAAAACCTTTTAATAAATCACTATCATGTAATTTGTTTCTATAAAATTCATGGATAATATTAATTCTTTCAAATTATAATACTTTTAATATATTAATATTATTTATTTTATTTTTCAATTTTTTGAATAATTACCGTATTAGTGTTGTGTAACCATTTAATGTAATTATTTATTAACTAAAAATTAAAAATAAATTAAAATGATGAAAAAATAATCTATATTTTAAAGTAATATTTATAAATGAACATATACTCTGGTTATACCCATGTTAAAAATATTATAGTTACTAAAAAACAATACTGTGGAATTTTTGACTTTTATTTACATAAAATATTATAAATTTCATAATAAAATACAAAAGAAAAATTTATATAACCAAATATTGGATTATTATGGATGAAATAGCCTCATAAAATAACATTAAAGACCATTTTATGATCATTTTATAGTCCTTATCATTTTATTTTTAACTTTAATTACCCAATTTACCTTTTAGCATTGTAACAAAAACTATAAAGGTTAATATTCATTTTGACCAAAATAAAAGGGAATTTTTTATAAAACTTTGAACTATTGATTAAAAATATAGAAATAATTTTTTAATATTGAAAACATAGAAGTGGCATAAATTAAATTAAAATTAAATCAAAAAAACAAGATAAAAATAGTTTTTCTAAAAAATGATTTTTTTAAAATATAAAATGTTTTAATACTGAATTAAAGTATAAAATTAATTTCAAAAACCATAATTTGATGACTTATAAATAAACCAATCGAGACCCCCTATTGTCATGCATCATGATGAACCTCTTGAATCAGTTGCTAAATATCTTCATGGTGGCCTCCATGGAAGTTGTCCAAGCCCTATGGACCAAATAAACAATATGCTTCATGGAAAGGCTGTGTTCTGTATTAATTTGACATTGGAGGGAATTATGGATAATGTAAATTAGTAAAATGGGATACAAAATGTTCATTTTGTTAATTCAATTCATGATCATTCGATGCTAATTCATTTTAGTATTACTGCAAACTTTTATCCTTTTTTAGAACCTTTAAAGTCACGTGGATCCATCCACCTCTGTGATGGATGAAATGAAACACAAATGGTGCATCAAGAGGCAATCCCAACCCCTTTTGATATGGTGTAATTTTCATAATTGAGAAAGGTGAAGTAATGTGATGGTTCTTTGGTCTTTTTTGCATCACCTCATCCCTCGATGATGAAATTCATGGTATTATTAATGAAAGGATTTTTAAAAGCTACAAGGATACCTTAATCTATTGATTGAATATGATTATACCATTATTTTTCATGCAATAATAAATGGATTCATTAACCTATATTGGATGTTTACTACCCAATGGAGCAACTTTATGGATTTTATCTACTCAATGAACTATATAATCAATCACACATATCGTGAGGAAAATTACTTTATAGATGGACTTTTAAATGAAGGGATCAATGATCCTATATTAACTTGGCTTAAGGATGTTCCCAATGACATTTTATCTTTTTTTAAAATGGACTATAATAAAAAATCCTTCTATATACTTATGTAATTATATATTTTTTATGAAATAAAAGAGTCTTGACTTTTTGGGGAATATCTCATTCTAAAAAAAGTCATTTTTGACCCAAGTATCCATGAAATTGGAACTTTATAGGGGGAAACATTATATGATCTTCAACCTATATGTTTTATACATCAAAATGACCTTTAGGATTATAAAAAATCCAAAATATTAAGATTCATCTCAAATATTTTTTTTATTCTCATTAGCACTTATAGACTGAGTCCAAGATTATTCAACTTCAGAGATAATAATGGTTTTACCCATAAAGTTTTTATATTAATCATTAAACTTTTTTTAAGAAACATTAAATCAAATTTTCATATTTACTTGATTCCTTTATCCAAGAACCACCAAAACTAATGTTTTTTTCTTAGAACCTATAGATTTAATTTTATATTGAAAATTTATATTCAAAATAAAAACCTACTTTTTAAAGTATTTATTTATTTACTTCACTATAAAATAATTAATTTAATTGATTAAATTATTTATCCTTATTTTTTTCCTTAAATAAATAAATTCTGTTGGTGTTTCTTGAGTTTCCATTTTTTATTACATAAGCTTACAAAATGATTGATTTTGACTTTGAAATGTTCCAAAAATTCTAAACAATCCTTTAATATCCTACCAAATTTTCTGTTTTTCTTTATTTTAATTTCAATCTCCTCAATCACACTTTTTAGTTCAACATTGATTTATATAAATAATTATAGTTGATTTTACTCTTAATTTTTATATTACTTTCTCCACTATTACCTTTATAGTATATTCTTAATCTAATTTAATGAATGTTAAATCTTATTCAAGGAAAATTTCACTATCTTTATTTTTTAAAACCAATCTATTTCATTGAATCTTTCTTATAGTTTTTTAATTACTATTAGGAGAAACTTTAATTATGGTTTTTGTAAGTAATAAAAATGTCCTTCCTCACCTTGAAGCCTTATTATACACCTTGATACTATATATCCACCTTTTCTACTCTTCAAACAACGTAATTGTAGCTTGATATCAAATGTTACTTTACCATGCTAGAGATTTATTCCCAATAATGAGGGAAATTAATCTTTTATATATTATTTTTCATTATCAATTTCATTAAAGTCATGTTTCCCTAGATAATTAAATTAAATATATTTCAATAAATGACATGTAATCCAATTTAGTTTCATACACTTCTCATAGGAATCCAAATTACTTTCTAGATCATCCAATATGAGATCTCTTAAATTTCATTATCCAAGAACCAAAAATTTAGATTATATAAGGTCATAAATATCATCAAAATATAAACCTCATATATCTTATCTCAAATTATATGAATTTATCCCAAAACATCAATATTAATTTAAAAAAACCAATAATTTTTTCATTGGGATGCATCTTTAAATCATTTAATTTGTTGTCCAACTCTTAGAGATTTAAATTCATGAAATATTTTTCAACTCAATAAATATTGTCCTACTTGTACCAACATACTTAATTAGACATTAAACTCATCAAATTTATGTAAATTTGAATTTATAAATCTCTAGTTAAGTAAATTTGTTACTTTTCACCAATTTTGAATAAGAAATTCTCCATTTCGTTGATGTAAGTCTTGGTGGGATCACTAATTCATATTCCATAGATTGAAACTGAGAAAATATTGACCCCTTAAGACCATAGAAGTGATATCATGAAAATTTTATATATTTTATAATGTAATTCATTAAATATAGGAACTAATTTTTCATTTATATAATTATCCTTGTTAAGTAATATTTTTAATAGATTAATTAAAAAAACTTTCAACTTTGATAGCCCTTGTTTAAACCAAAAGCCCAAAGGCACCCTAGGTAGGGGTGGAATAGGGTGTCTTGTTTATTTTTTATTTTCAGTTGGATCATATTGCCATATTATAAATAATGACTTGAACCTATGAAAACTAATCCAAAATTCACAATATTTTAATATGATAAATAAATTCATTGATATGAGAAATTTACTTTGTTCACCACTAAGGTCGAGATTCAAAGAGTTTGTGTAGGTAATATGTCAATATAATAAGGAAATTAATAAAAAAATTATTTTTACAATATTTAGGTTAGGAACACCACAAAAACCAAGGGTTATTCCCTCATTATACATATCCACTCACTTTTTTATGATACAATTTTTTGGATAATATTCAATGCAAGTAATTTATAATGAATATCAAAAGAATAATCAAAACACTATATAAATGAGGGTATTTTATCTTAAAAATATACTTCCTAATAAATTCTTGGTCATCAAGAGTAATTTCCTAATAATGAACTCTCTCTTTTAATATCTAAATATACAATATTTCCAACTATATTATTTTATAACATTCTTATCAAATCTTCCACCTTAATATTTTAATTCTCTTTTTATTAAATTTACCTTCTCTAAATGAAACATATCATATGTTAATTTAATTTTAAAACATTACACCTTATTTAAATTTAGTTCCATATATACCCAGATAGTCTTCATATATTTGAAAAATAAAAAATCTCATAAGATTTATATTTTCTTTAAAATAATGGTGTCATACCCTCTTTTTAAATATAAGGACACTATATTATCATGTATTTTGAAAATCATGATCTGATTAAAATTTTAAACTAAAAAAATAAAAGGTTTAATCCTTCAGATATTTATAAACAACATACATTATTTTGTGACAAGAAATATTATGATTCCATCTTTATTACATACAAAATCATGGATTTATATTATGTTCTAACTCCCAAACTCTAATATATAACCCTAAACAATTATTCTTGAAAACTTATCTATTAAAAATAATATAGCCATGTTATAACATGATTCAAAAAATTAATAATAAAATATTCCTCATAGCTTCCCATTACAATGTTAGCATCAGGAAATAAAGCACAACCAAATACAACCTTATCACATTTCAAAAAAACATGGTTTGATCCATAATCATTAAAATATGTTTTTTCCTAATCTAAAAACTCATTCTCCATTACAATATCCAATTACAACATAACCTTGGATCTCATAATGTATATTAATGTAAAACTTTAAATTTTATGAACCTAAAGTGATATAAATCGATTCATGATAATTAATTATCATGGCATCATATTTCATTCACAACAAACTAAAAATAACCATTTTTTTTCAAATGATCATATATATTCCAAAATGATTTTTTACTTCCATAAAAAAATTTAATCCAATTTTTTTAACATAAAACCATTTCATATTACTTCAACAATATTTAATTTTTCTAGGCTTGAAATTAAATAGAACATTATTCAAACATTATTTATAGAACAACTCTTTTATTGCAATATTACAATCCATAATTTCTTAAGTGACACAACCCTACCCTCCAAGACCATACCTGGGTCTCTAGTAAGCCAAGTGTTTCAACCCAATCCCACCTTTAATAGACCCAAGTAAAGTGACTAGCACTAATAAGGCATATCACACAGATGGGAGGCCTTAGCCTAATGAACTTTCACACAACCACATATCACCAAAATATAATATAATATTTCAATAGAAAATATAATAACCAAATGTAGTGTATCATACATGTGACATGTTGTAAACACCCATAATAGTATGAAAAATGAAACTCCAGTAATATGGAAAATATACAGGAACATGATCAAAAAATAATGATAGACCTTAATTAAATAGAAAGGGAGGACTTCACCTTATACCAACTCTAGACACAAACACCGACAACATCTATCACAATCAACACCATTGATCTATAGATCTACTAACTATACATCTACTAAAACACCTCTATAACATCAATATTTTATATATAATGAAATAACAATGTTTAGAATACCAATCTAAGAGTGAGTATAATAATACCTAGTAAGATGACCCAAAAAAAAATGAAATGTAAAAGATCTAAATCAACTCAAAAAGCTAGGCCAAGGGGAGCACAAGGAAATCCATATATACTCTTAATGGTATAGAACCAATGACATAATTTTATCCCATTATTCATAGAAAATTTATACAAGGATTTAATTCCCTAAGATACCAAAAAAAAAACAAAACTACTAAAATCACATAAAACCCCATATAACATCTTAAAACCTATAGTAGGGGACCCTATCCAATCCACATTTTTCAAGTTAGTTCAGGTAGTACTAAGACCAATATAGGACTATAACATTATAAATTAAAGTATGTAAATCATGGTAGTATAAACCTATGGATAGAGAACCTACAACCCATCATTGGGGTAGTTCCAAACTCCACCAATAATATTGAGGACCCATTCCTTGTCTGGAATAAGGGAGTACCGACATCATGCCTGAATTAAAAGATACATAACATATGTATGTTAGGAGTGAAATTTTTTATAAAGTATATAAGGGACCCATTATTTATCATAAACATGTATCTAAGGAAGTAAAACAAAATCCTATTTCCATTTTTATCATCTCCCTTAAACCCCATAACCAACACTATGGAGCTAAAAGAATCAAACTACACAAAACGCCTCTTAAATGGTGTTTGATGGAAATATGAATCATACCAGAATATTCTATGCAGAAAATTATAATTATAGGATAAATAATTATTTATTTTAAACACATGGGGAAATGGTTATAAAATTCCTAAAAAAGAAAGTATCGGTCCACTTAGCGGCCCCTACAACATTCCATGTGCTGTTGCAAAATAGAAAGTTTCATAGGGTATGAATGGACATAAAAAACATGAGAAAGTGTATGAGTTCATAGTGTAAGGTGATCCCCAACCATAGAGGGTCATTTTAAGTCATATGGGGGTTCGACCATCAATTATAGCCCACAAACCTGTAATGTAGGGTTAGGTTGGAACACTTGACCCACTGGTGTTGCTAGAACCACAAATGGGGAGCTTTTCTTTTCAAGGTCGACCCTACAATATATCTTCTTACATTCATTCCATCATAAAGTTTGGAATGGAAAACTCGCTAGTGTGGTAATATCATTTTCCTTTCCTTCTTCACTTGATATATAGTTGGTGGGAACCCCAAATCTATACCAATCTAATGGTCAATATCAAAACTAAAATCCTCTATGAAAAATAAATATTTTTTCTTTATTTGTTGGAATGATATTTATCATAACATTAAAATACTACTACCACATGATTACCAGGTTTCCTCATTCTCCTCCACTATATGTCATCATGTGCTACCAATTAGCTTATTGTATAATCTATGATCTTTTTTTTATCACCACATACCACCATCCACCACAAGGGTCAGACTCCCTTCACCATCCAATAATAATTAGGGAAAGAGAGAGATGGAGGGGATTAATAGAGGGGGAAGTGAGGATGCTATATACAAGGACATGGATCCCCCCACAACCCACAACTAGTAGTTACGTTTGTAACCATTCTATGTTATGATGTGTAAAAAAAGATAAATGGGAGAGGGGAATGTGGCTAGGTCCCAACCAACCACCTATTCATCATTTTTATTCACCAAAAAACAAAGAATTTATAAACAACAATAATAATTAACAAAGTAAAATTCATTAGAATCAATTAAATAGTGAGAACAAGTACATTAAATTTTACATCATGAAAAATGGAAAAATTTAAAATAGCAACATCTTGCCTTAAAGTTCCATTCATCATTTCTATATGATAAATAATTTCTATGGAGATTGATAGTGATTCTTCAAAGAACATTTTTCAATTATCTATTTATCCTCTAGTATATAGTTTATATTCAAATAAAGCCTTATCCTAATTAAGAGGGTTAATGATTAATTTATAAGGGTTTATTATATTAAGTGGTATTTTTTTTCAAAATCATAAGATGATACTTGTCTGGGGATTAAAACCCAACAATATATTATACCTCCCCTAGGGTAACCCCATGTCCCAAGTCAAACTAAAGTAAAATATTTTCTATATGGGGATCCTTTTAATATATATTAATGATTTATGTTATTAATACACATTTTGGATGAAAATATTATGTATTTTTTCCTAAAATCTTGTGATTATATAAAGACAAAACTACTATTTTACTATTTCATCAAAATATTAATAAAAATATTTAAAGGGTTCAATGAAAAAATCCAGTTTGTTTCATCCTCCCTAACTTTAAGTATTTTTATCCTAAAAACCATGAATTACTTAATGATATGTGGGTATTGATATCAAATCTTATTCTTACATTACCAAGAGCTCCCTAAAGATTCATATGTTACGATAAGTTAAATACAAATGGTATCACCTGACCCCAAAAGTGTATTCCCTTTACTATACTTAATCACCACAAGGTTCTCTATAATGGTTGGTATTCCTCAATATCCATCTCACCTCAATTGATAATGTGTGATGAGTCACACACATATCTCCCCAGCTGTGACATATAGACGATATTATACACCCATTCCAATTATAGGGGTACTTCTAGGTGATAATCAACTTCTTATACCCAACACTAGATCTGGAATGTATGGATGGACCTTTAAGATAACTTATTTCTATGAACAAAACTCTAAAAACTACATCATAGTGAGAACTTTATAAATACATGATCTCCCTCATAAAACTACAAATTCCTTCATATTTAGTCTATATAGGAATTATTATTTATCAATGGTATCCTCATCTTCTAATGGATCATTTAAACCTTATAAGTCATCAATAAAATATACTCCAGTGGTATAAGTGACTACTCACCAATATCAGTCCAATAAATAGGAGACCTTTTGATTCTCTCATAAAAGGCCTCAAATGGTGGCA
Organism: Viscum album; assembly: GCA_963277665.1. Lineage (NCBI taxonomy): Eukaryota > Viridiplantae > Streptophyta > Magnoliopsida > Santalales > Viscaceae > Viscum > Viscum album. The sequence goes on from OY728138.1 coordinate 40,196,891, forward strand.
TGGTAAGGGTGGGACATGATTTTTTCATCTCATTTAGAAATTATATTTGAGGCTTCCATATATAATTAGATGGTCTAATATATATTCAAATATACCAATATTTTAAAAAAAGTTTCTTCTGAATGTGAATGAGGGGGTCAACTTGGTCAATTGATCGATGAGAAATTAAAAAGAATTGTGACTTGTCACTAAATATGGATTTCATATCATGAATTCCATTGATATAATAGCATAATTCCAATCTTTAACTATTAGTGTTAAGGAAAAAATCTTTTAAAACCTAATATATTTTTTTACCCATTGATAGACGAGGAGCTGAGGCACAAACCTAGCGACACTCATCTTCATGTTTATCCACTGAAATAGAAACCAGATATCTTGGTACATATTCATCACCCTAAGGTGTACAATTAAATGATAATTGTAAAATTCAATTAGTACCACATCACATTATAAAAATGGACCAATATATTCCCACTAAAAGTGGTTAAAGTTCTCCCCAAATTTATAAAATCCATTAGGTGCATCATTTGAGAATATTTGGTCACATAAAAGTTCACAATCTATGCCTATGAGGCATGACACCATCACTCAATGGAAAAGTGAAAGGTAAGTCACCATAAATTGAAGGTATTTTATAGCTAATCAGATAAATCATGTTTCATATGACCCTATAATTTCCTAATAAAGTCATCAGACACACCATTTTCCTTTCAAAGTATTCATACTATCTTCAAGTTCCAATATTATAGAAACTTCAAACACTACCTCTATATTTATTTAATATTTTACTAGGAAAAAATGTACCAGAGACTCTTATAATCTATATAGACTATGAATCAATCATTGAGGAGATAATAAAAATAGGTCTTAAAGTAAAATGACACCATTGTGAGATTCAAGTCATGGTGTGTGTAATTATACTCAAGATATATCAAATACCTAGACCTATAAGCAATAGACACCTATATCTGGATTAGAACATAGGTAAGAAACATACTAGAGGTTTTTTAGAACACAAATAACTCAAATAATTCCTCTAGAAATTTTAAAATAGAAATTTTGTTTAATGTAACACACCTAGATTTTATAATATATTTATTTTTAAATAAATTTCATTTCTTTGATATCTTTCTTTACACACAACAATAAGTTTAAATGAACCGTGATTTACAATTAAAATACTATTATTTCATGTAATAATTGTCTATGAGTTGTTGGATTAAGGGGTATGAATATTAATAACTAATTTTTTTAAAAATCATTTATTACATATTATAAAATGAATTCATTAGTTATAAATTTAATATAAATGAAAATAAAATCATTTGAAAGTAAAAAGAGATTTTTTTTCTAAAAAATAATTTATATTCATAGAATAAGTTTTTATCATAATAAATTAAAATACTGTATATTTAAGATTGTTTTTAATTAAATGTGTATATACTATATTAAATAAAATATTTTAATATTGATCTTATAATTTTTACATGGAATGGAATAAAGTTAAACTCTTTTTTATTCTTAGAAATACATTTTTCTAAAAATGGTTTTGTTGTGTTTTGAATATTATTTTAAAATTAATTTCTACCATTTATAGAAATAAAATATTTTAAAATGGATTTCATAATTGGAATAAAAATAATTCATATTATGTAATAAGGTTAGATTTTTTTTGGTTTGTATGAATAGTAACATAGGAAAAAATTTATTACTATGGTAAATGTTAAATGGAGTTAACAAGTTGTTAAACTAAAGAGATAAGGGTTTACATTACATTATTTTTTTTATAAATCCTATTTTATAAATATATTTTGATTCTTTAACATCTTATTTTAAAAATTGATCTAATTTGGAGCGACTTTACCATGATAGTGACTTTAATATGTCGTAATATTCTTAATAATTACAAGTGTTCCACTCTCCTTACTTATAAAAGGAAATCCCATCTCCTCTCTTATACACACCACTTGAACCCTTTAGCTCGACCAAAACCTATGAAAATCTATTAAAAAATTTGATATCCATGTCCTAGAGGTGATTATCTTCTTTGAAGACCAATTCAAGTGTCTCTAAGAATATATTTAATTGAAGTTTCTCAAAGAAGAGGATGTTTGAACATGTATAAAGAATGATGAGACTTTAAGTAAGGTATTTTTGTTACAATCTCATTTCCTTTTGAAATTATCTGTGATAAATTTATCTTAATAAAAATTATATGGATTTTATCCTTAAAACCCTATATATTTTTCCACTTCTAGTTATTCATGGAAATTCCAATTAATTGTGCCATTTTCCCCACTTTGGTACTTAAAATGATTGATAAAATGTTTTTTTTAAAAAAATTGACATTAATCCTATTTGATCAGGAATATTTTTCTTCTATTTCCATATTTAATTTAAATTGTTTTAAATAATGTTTTCAATATTCTATAATTATTTATTAAATATATTTTTAACTATATTTGACTTCCAATAATTTAAAAAAATAATAATATTTCAATCATTATTGGAATGACCTACTTTTAACCAAAGTTGTGAACAAAATCGTTATTTTAACATGTACCACATGAATATATTTCCCACTATTATTACTACTATTTTATTAGAATATTTATATAAAATAATTAATTTTTATTTTAAAATAAAATTTTCCCTAATATTATAGAAATTTTTAAATTTTAAAGAGTGATATTAAAATGAAAAGGGGTTTTTCTCAAGAAATGTTCTAATGATATTTTAATGGTATTTACACATATAAAAAAATAAATTGATGTTACTTACGATTAATTAAGGAAATTATATAATGATATCATACAAATTATTTTTCTTGATGTTTATTTATTATAATGATTAAATCTTGATGAAACCCATTTTATTTTTAATTGTTTAAGCTATGATGAAATGATAAATGTTTTCATGACCATGTGTTATATATATGAATGGATTATGATTATGAGATTTTTAGTTTCATTATATAGATAAAATGGATTGGGAAATGTGATATAGATAAATCATGATATGATAATGATAAGAATATATATGATTGTGAATATCTATGTTCACATTTTTGATGCATGAGTATGATTTATTCTAACTATGCTCACAAAATTATGGGTCGAAATGATCATGAATAGATATGTTGAAATTTTGAGGCATGAGTATGATTTATTTTAGCTATACAAAAAATATTATACTTGGGCATGACTGTGAAGAGCTATATTCCCAAGATTATGATTTCATATGCTTATGATTCCATATACCTATTTAATGAATCTTGAATGATGCTTATTGATTTTATACCCTTATTAATCACGATTATAGATATGACATGATTTGTAGTATAAGATATATGTTTTTTTGAGCATACATATTTTATATTGGGTACATGTAATTGATTATGTTACCATACCCTTATGATAAAATTATGCTCTTATGATTTATATCTCCCATGCTTACCCTTGTTGAGAATATGAGATCATCCTTTGTAATGTTTACTTCCCAATGTTTTCATGGAAGGTTATAAGTATGATATTTCTATAAGACTAATAATATGAGGATCATTTTTAGTGATATTAAATATATTTTAATAAATAATTTGAATATGTTTCTAGTCTCCAAATACACCAATACTTTTTGGTCCTTGAGAATTTGTAATTTTGATATATATGTATTGAATATTCATATATAATGATGTAATATTTATATATATTATACTTGAGTCACATAGGTTGGTATCAATGGATGGTTTACTTATTTTTTTAGATTAGTTTATAGTAAATATGAGGATTGAACCAAAAAAACCTACGATTAACCAAAAGTTATAAAGGGTGAACCTAAATTGTTGAAGGTTAATAAGAATGTGTAATAAATTAATACACCTTAGAAATGATTTTCTTATGATTTATTTTTTTTTACTATTTATCAATACTTATGTTAGATATTTTTGGTTTTAGTCAATGTTTGGAACCAAAATTAATTGTGTAAAACCCTAAAAATTTACTTTAAAAGAATACTAGGCTTGATAGCTTTCTTAACACGTAACACCGAGCTTCAAGGAAACTGCAATATATTATAAACATATTATTATATAAATGTGACCATTACAATATATCCATAAAATTAGATTTATGAAAAGGAATAGACACATTATTAAAAAAAATATAATGGTTTTATAGAATAAAAATTTATATATTAATTCACAATAAATATGTTCTTAATTTTTAGTAAAGTTATTTTATGTTCCAAAAAGTGTTTTCTTCAAAAATGGTTTTTATTGCATTATATTTTTGGATATCATAATTATTTTCTACCAATTTTATAAATATTATTTGAATAAATTAATATAATTTTTAAAACCATCATGTAAATATTATCTTAGGGTGAATTTTTTGTATTTTTTATTTTGTTTATTTTCTAGTAAATAGTGAAAAAATATATTTTTGTAAAACTATCATTTATTTTCTATAAATCAAGTAATTTAAATGTCATACTATGTTTTGTATTTTTTTAAATTAACATGAAATCTATTTTATTTAAAAAAATCTATATATTTCCATTTGAATCAATATTATATTTTATTTTGTTATAAGTACATTTTTATGCTTAAAAATGAAATTCATTAAAAATTGTTTTCATTGTGTTATATGATTTAGTATTAAAATTAATTTTTACCGCATCTAGAAATATAAAATTGAAAAATTGTTTCAATATTTGTAACCATGAGGTTAAAATTTGATAAATATGCCACTTTTATTTTTTTCATTATGAATAATAACCATGGTAAGTATTTTTCACTACGGTAAAGGGTAAATTGGGCAATTGAGGTTAAAAATAATATGATAAGGATTTAAAAACCCTATAAAAAACTTCTCTTTATTTAATTTTTTTATATTAATTCGACCATATCCATCCTAAATTATAATATATGTCATTTTGGTGCCATTTTCCCTTGAAAATGACATTTATATTATTTTAAGAAAGGGATAAATACAAAATACCACTCTCTTTGATATAATTTCTCTTATATGTTGTCATAGAGATAAAAATAAGTTATGAATGGTTATAAAATTTTGTTTTTTAGATGAATAATTTTTATTATGGTAATTTAGTTTTTATTATAAGTGAAGAAATAATTACCTTAAATGTTTATTCAATGCCGACACAGTGCTTGCACAAGAAATAGAAAAACCAAGTAAATGATTTTAAAAACATTAAAAGTAATATTTTTTGGTTAATTTAAGGTGATTTTAATAATTTTCTATACAAATATAATTTATTAGCGATGTTTTAAAAGTTTATATTTTAAATAAATTACTTTTATTATATTTTTTGAAGTTAATTATGTGAATTGTCCCAAAAATGAATTTAATGGTAATTTTTTGTTAAATAATATTATATTAAATAATTTAAAATTGATAAAAATGTTATATTTTTGTAATTTAATGGTATATGATCAATAATATCAACCATTTTATATTCATGGTTCAATTTTCCCTTTATATTATCTTTCTTGACCCCTACTTTGTAAAAAAACATGTCATTACAATAATCATTAAATAGAGTTTGGATAAAACTAAGCAATAAGGGTTGAAAGATCACCTAAAATTGTCTAAATTTTATTATAGGAGATTATTTATACTTATATTAACCCTTTATTTGAAATATATCAATTGTTTTCCATTTTAAGTTGAAAATTAATTTATATTAATCTAATAGTTTAGGTAATTCCATGTGTACCCCTTTCCACTCTTATATGAGGACACCAAATATCCTCTCTTCATCACACTTATTGAGACATGTAGATAAAAATTACTATAACTAATCCTATTAAAACATTCCTCCCCATTCTGTATATCCTTTTTTCTCATGAAAGGTCCAACCTATAAGGATTAATGTGTAATCTAATGGTGGTTTTCCAAAGAAGTGTTATGTATTTTATTCACTATTTTAATTTTATTTCCTCTTAAAAATGCTTAAAATAATCTATAAACCTGATCATATAATAACATAAGTATCTTAAATACAATTAAATTTTATTATTCTAGTTTCATAGCCCTTGTTCATATACTTTTCATCACATGTTAAATGAAAACATCACTTGTGTATACGTAGGGCCAACTGTCTCCACATAGTGGTGTAATTTTTTCCCTAACCATCATTCCTGGTTAATTATTATGATGGATTTAAAGGATATATATGATATTCATGACATAATTTTTATTCTTTAAATATAATATATTACTTACCTTCTTACCATTCTACACATTAAAAATATAGTAATGTCACAAGTACGTACTTGTGGGATACAACCTCCCTGGGGTGTTGTGATTTTTTTAATGTAAAAAATTCAAGGTTGATTATAAAATTATATTTAAGGTTTAAAATGAAAATTATATCATTATAAACATTCTATAGTTGATGTATCCCTATCCCCTTTTATTACTATCAACTAACTGAAGTGGTTATGTGATTATGAACCGAACATCCTCAAAACATCTGAAATAAACTTAATTAATTTAATAAATATATAAGGAATGGTAATAAATGAAATAAAATAGTTAATAATAAGTTAATATCTTCAAAAAATATTTTTACGAAAGTATAAAATTAGTATATGTTTATTATACACAAGATAAAGTACGTACATGGTGAGTGGTACTTAAGGTAAGGGTTTTTTTAAACTCAACTTATTTTCATTAGGTTATATTACTTCTTAATTGTCTATTATTTTCCAATATTATATGTTTAATGACCCATTATTATGTTATTTTTTATTTCCAATTTTTTTATGTGAATTTACATTTTTCACACATAATCGCTTCTTTGACTAATTCTCAATTCAATGTCTCTATCTTCATATAGGTTTCTCATCTCACTTTTGTTTCTGTGAGACATATGTCATATTAAACCATTTTTTCTTTTTTGTGGTGTTTATACTTAACCTATGATATTTTATATAATTAATATCTTTATATTTATGGTATTTAAGGTTTCAATTGAAGTTATTTATTTCAAGGGGGTTATGATTCAAAATTTACCAAAGTTGTAAGGGTTTATTTCACAATATCATCCTTATTTAGAGTTGTTTATGTTTAAATTTAAATTAGGTGAATTATAAAATAATTATATCTTAAACCCCATAAATTTTATTCTACTCTGGTTATTTCTTGGGTTTTTAGGTATTAGTTCCATTTTTACCTTCTTTGGCCCTCAAAAACACCAAATGAAAATTTTAATGGAAAATCGACTTTGTTTTTCAATTCAGTTGGGAATCCATTTCATCCATGTTTATATTTTCTTTAAAATATTTTAAATAATGTTTTTAATATCATACAATGATTTTTTGAAGTCATTTTTACCCTTTTTTTAACTTTCTATAGAATTTTTTATAAGGAATATTCTAATCATTTTCTGAATGAGGAACTTTTTACCGAAGGTGTGCATATAATGTTTATATTAATGCGTACTACATGAACAAATTTTCCCACTATTATTCATACTCTTTGATTTTATTCTAAATTTACAGGTTTTCATGGTTCTTTCTAAAGAAAATTTTCTCCCTAAAATTTTGAAAATTATTAGATTTTAAATAAGTAATTTCAAAATAAAATGTAATTTTTATAAAAAATATTCTAGTGATCTTTTAAAAATATTTTTATATATGTCAAAATACATTTATGAATATTATTATTTACTGTGGATATACTCTAATGATACTATACCCAATATTTCTAAAGATATATTATGATAATTTTGACTATGGAAAGTATTGAAATTACATATATTAGTTCTTACAGTACAAGTAGTTATTTATTATTAAGTAATATTGATTAAGTTGTATTGTTTATTTATGTGAATCATGAATTTGACTTATTAAGTGATGAGTGTGGTCTAGAATTACATATACTCTTGATACATTGATAGTTCTCATGAGACCAAAAAGGTTGGGTATTAGTCATATTCCTTACCCATTTATATAAGATGTCTTGGTATGAGGACTCAAAAGTATGTTTAAGATGTCCAACATTATGCATTCCATCATTATAAAATCAATTATTAATGTCCATGTGATTATTTGAATAGTTATGTTATTAATAAATAAGTTTTATGTCATGTGATTATTTATATACCATCTTTTGATCATAATTTATTCCTTCCATATTATTCATGTCTTAGTTATTATATGGTACCTTGAATTATACACATTCCCTTACTTAGCATCAGAGATCGCCGTTAATTTTTTTTCTTTCCCTAGGACTCTTGGAAGTGTACTATGATTGATACGAAAGGATATGGTAGAGTAAATATTAATATTTTCAAATAAAATACATTTTGTTTTTTTATATTTTCAAATGTAATGTGATATTCAAGAATGTATCTATTCTCCCAAGATTTCTAAACTAATCGATTATATCGGGTGATCCCTTGTTTCTAGTTCCAATATAATTAAGTAAACACCAGATCTGGGTTTTTAGAGTCATGCTGTTATAGTTTTTTAGAGAAAGTTTATTATAACCCTTGGGAACTATATTTAGGAAAATATATATTAGATAAAATAACCTCATTCCAGACTCTGAGGGTCTACTTAAGTATAAGATAAAATTATAATGTTTTAGTAAAGTAGAGAAAGTGTGGTTTTTATAAAGAAATAAATCTCTATATAGATAATTGAAAGTGGATATGGATGTAGAACAAATTCACTTAGGGATAATTTTTTTTAAAGTGGGTGATTTCTAACTAACTTGATTGAAATTGGTGCACAATGAGTGGACTTAATACCACACACCTAGATTGAGACTACCGAGTTATATTCTTCGGTTAATTTACATTTTCTTTATTACCATTATGTTGAATGAGAGAATGATAGATGGTGGATAAATGGGCGAGTGGGGTAAAACAAAGATTCAGTAAACTTGAATGTTGTGTAAGGAAAGAAAGTAATAAAATCTAGCCAGTGCAGATTTAGATAGCTCCCATCTTGATCATGTTGGGAATAAATAGTTTTTACACCTATGTGCAGTGATAAAGCTACTTGCAATGGAGTGTGTCACTTTTGAATCTTATGGACTAAACATAAATTTCATGGTTGTGTTCAATACAATATCCCTTCAATCTTTCTCATAATTGGATTCACCACCACCTAAAAGGGTTATCAAGAAGGTACAAATTGTGCATGTCTTGTCCAATTAGGCCATGGTTGAGGAGTATGCGAACCATTTGAAGTGTTCCATTATTGCAAGGGTATTGAACCCGAAATGGGAAAAGATATGGAAATTAAATGATCTTACCCAACAAATTGTATAAATATAGCGTTTTGATGACTCGAGGATGATGGATTTGGGGAATGGGTACTACTATGCCATATTTCTATCAGATGACTGCAAGCAAAGGGCATAGACCTTATGATTAGTCTCCTTAAATCCAATATTTCTATGAATTCAAGAATTGGATTGGAATTTTGATTTGGGTAATGTCAGAAACTCTCATGAACAGTTCAAGATTCACATTCATAATCTAAGTTGGTTGTACTATCACCCATGAATCCTATGGGATATTTCATCCTATATTGGAAATATAATTAGGATAAACAACTAGAAAAAAAACTAAGATTTGGGCATTATTCTAAGATCCTTATGGAGGTTGATATGGATTACACCCTAGTATAATAAGTGGTGTTTACAACCAGGTCTGATCGTATAAACTTGGATATTCAATATAAAAGGAAGCATAATTTTTTTTGAAATATAACTTTTTTGGGTATCTATTTGTGATTACAAAAAAGATAAATCATATAGCCTTTGTAATATAAGAGGGAAAGATAATGCCACATGCATAATTAGGAAAGGTAATTACAATATCCTTGCCTCTGACTTCAATTTGAACTTGGATCTTAGAATCTCTAAAGAGGAAGTCAGTGGATATAATGTTGAGGATGGACTAGAGGAGACCACTCATGTTGATGATTCTAGTGGACACTCAGGACATGATCTGTCTGTGAAGGAGTTGGGTTGTGGTGTTGTCTCCTTAATTAGTATCATCATAGTTGAGGAAGTTTCAAAATTAATGTAATCTAAATATGAATATGAATTTATGATCAAGGGTTCAAATCTATAGGACACTAAAAATGAGGAATCCATATTTATTCAAAAGTTTGAAATTAGATATGAACCAAATTTTGAGGAGTGCCTCTATAACATGCTTGAAAATAATGATAAAATATATAAAAAGGATTCCAGACTTTTTGAAATAGATTCTAATGGAACTATAAATGATAGATAACATTCCACAACATCATATTATAATGTTGAAATCACTTATATTGAACCATATAAATCCGGGATGATTTAAACTGTGGGACCTCATGGTTTGGATGAAAGGGTTGGTGGTTCGTTGGGAAATGTGAAGATAACTAATGGGTCTTCAAAGCACTTTTTGGTACCCTTAATTGGAATGATGACTTACATTATGTTTTTCATGGAAATCATGTTGAAATAGAAATACCCTTCTCATAAGTACCCCTTTAAACTTTTGTAAGGTGGACCCTGACAATAGTTATCTGAAGCCTATTCAATCCATAAATAAATTCACTCTTCTAAGTGATGTTTTTTGGACTGAGGGTACTGAGGATAATATCTTAACTACTCAAAATTATATTAGGATCGATACAAATGATGGAAATATCATACAAGTGGAAAGTACAATGGCTAAGTGAAAGAAGAGAAAATATCAAGTTAAAAGACACCACATGGGCATGTGATAAAAGGTTGGTCCCATGAAAAGGTTTAGGGATATCCAATAATGAAATTTATATATTTTAATTTCCAAGTTTTTGTAAACTCTTCCATGGTAATAAACCTTAATAATTTCCTTATGACCAACAAACCCATGCTAATTGGCCTGGCTAAACCGAAAATGAGGTTCAATAATTGGAAATACTTTAAATGATATTCCCTTTATTACTCATCTATGTCACAAAATTATCATGAAAGTGAGGTTGAATCTATTTGGATTTTAAAGAATGATAGTATCCATCTTCATTACTACATTAAAAATAAATAGTCTATTATTATCTCAATTCAAATTTAAGGTACTGAAATCTCTTTGTATTTTTTCTATAATTCAATCCTTTACACAATAATGAGAGGCCTATAAAGGGGTTTGGAAACCATATCTGAAGATATCTCTCAAATTTGGGCCATTTTGGGTGATTTTAATACTCTGATAAAACATAATGAAAAAACTAGGAATAATTTCTGTAGATCGAAAACTTATGATTTATCCTCCTAAATTAGTAAATGCTTCTTGGTTGAAGTCCCTATGGTTAGAGGTGATTTCACATGGAGTAGATATACCCTTAATAGGAGACAAACTAGAAAATTAGATAGGTTCTTTGTATAAGTGTATGGGAGAAATGATGCTATTGATTTTTCTAACCTCACTATACCAAAGATACATTAAGATCACAATCCTATGTTGGTTGAAATTTTAATCAATAAATCATTGTTATACCTCATCTTGTTAAAATTTAACAATGATTTTCTTGTTGTGTCTAGACGTAGATAAATTTTCAAGAATGATTTAATGATTGAATACTATGGTATCCCATTATAAGTTATGTCTAAGAAGATGACAAATAAAAAACAATATCTTAAATAATAGAGTAATAATTCCTTTTCCAAAACTGATTTTGATGTCAAGTATGATCAAAATATTCTAGAAAATTATCAATGTATTAATTATAATAAAGAGGTCCCCTATAAATATGAGATGCATGACCTATCTAAACTTGATGACCTGCTAGTTCTCAATAAGAATCTGGACCAAATACAATACAACATCATATGGATAAAATAAAGAGATATAAATTCAAATCTATTTCACTATATTCATAGGGAGAAAGGCTATAATAAGGGCCACTACACTCACTATTAATGGGTATTTTTTCTCTAAAAATGAAATATCTAATTCAGTGACCAATTATTTTTAGGATATATAACTTCATAAAGAAGATGACATTACCCATAAAATGATTGATAATATCCATCCCAGTATTTATGGACTACATAATAGGAGTATTTTTGATGAACTTAATGAAAATGAAATCAAGGAAGACCTCTTCTCCCTGAACATTAATAGTTTGGAAGGAGCTGATGGATTTACCAAAAAATTATTTATGATCAATTGGTAATTTTTTCACATTTATTTCATTAGTGTTGTGATTTAAATCTTCGAAAATTCCTCTATGTCATATGGGGATAATACTAATTTCATTTCCCTAATTATAAAAAGTAAAATTCTCTAGATGTTAAGGATTTAAGAACAGTTTCAATTGGGAAAAAAATTAAAAAATTTATTAGTAAAATCATTTATATTAGATTAGGAGAGATTAAAAAGGTATTTATTACTATAAATCAGTTTGTATTATTCCTTAGAAGTAACATTTCTAATTACTTATGAACTACCTCTTAACGTTTCAACATATTGAGGAAAAAATCGAGAGATGTTAAATTTTCTCTGAAAATTGAAAATTTTAAGGCCTTTGACATGATTAAATGGAGTTTCATTTTTATATTATTAGAATTCATGGGTTTTGGAATACCTTCATTAATTTGATTAACACCATTTTTAGATTTTCTATAATCTCTATACTTATCAATGTGTCCTTTAGGGTTTTATTTCAGTATTCTGGGGGGTTAGGCAAGGGAACCCCCTATCCGCCTCCTATTTATTATGGGTGGGGATTACTTGAGTTTCTACCTTAATGATACTGTTCATTCTAGAATTTATAGTCAAATCAAGGATGGTAGGGGAATATTTTTCTCCTCTAAACTTCTTTATGGTGATGGTATCATTATTTTTAGACAAACTAACAAAACAACCATCTCTTATTTTAAAGTAATATTTGGTAATTATGAATAAATTTCTAGGAAATTTGTTAGTTAGAACACATCCTCTTTGGTCTTTGGAGAGGGAGTGGCTATCTCCAAAAAAACAAGGTGTCCATGGATCTTGGAGTTAAGAGAGCCCCCCTTCTATTCAATTATCTTGGTGTTCCCCTATTCTAGGGAAAGGTTAAAATATGCTATATGGAGATCATTTTCTCTATAATCATTTCTCAAATGGAAACATGGAAAGGGTAAACCATATCTCAAGTGGTTATAATTTTTTGATCAATTCTATAATAACCTCCATGTTCATTTATACCTTATCAACTTATAGGTTTCCCAAAACTCTTATCAAAGTGATACAAAATCTAAATCAAAATTTTGTCTAGACTGGTTTCATTAATGAAAGTAAACTCATTATGGTGTCTTGGAAGGAATGTGTCAAACCTCGTGATAGGGGAGAGATGGGCATAAAGGACCTAAAACTCTTCAACGATGAACTCCTCAAGAAATTTACATAGAGCCTTCTCACCTACAATGATTTTTTGTTAGAATTACTAGCTAACAGATTGATTACCAAATTTTATAATGGTTATTATCTATGCATATCCTCATCTATCTACTTTGATATTAACCAATCATATCTTTATCTCATTCATTTCTCAAAATTTATTTTCTATATGTAGTCAATTATAAACTTTTGGTGTACAAAATGTCTTTACATACCAATAAAAAATGATGTGTATATCCCTTAGTCTATTAAATTCACTTCAATTTCTAATTTATAGTGTAATGGTGATGCACTTTCCTTTCTCACAACTCATATCAGCATGAAGATTCCATGATATGAATATATTGATAGGGATAAACTTATTTGGGTACCTAGATTGATAGGTAAATTAACTATAATAGATTGTTACATGTACATATATGAGGGCTATAAAATGATTCCCTCATGGTTGATGGAATTCAAGAATCCATTTATTTACAATTCCTCCATGATCTTAATTTGGATAATTTGGAGGAAAATACTATAGCTTTACAACCATATTCAAGGAGAAGGCCTGCATATGGCCCCTTCCTGTCATCTATGTCTCTACACAGGGGAAAGAATCAACCATATATTTTTTTCTTGTATCTTTAATATAAAGTTAGGGAAATACATTTAAAACTCCTTTGGTAGCAGGTTATGGTTAAACAACTTGAATAACTGATGATGTCCATTAAAAATGACATCCAAAGTGAGTAGATCTATAACATGCTGATAAATAATACTTATACTATCATTTCCTATACATGGAGAGTAATAAATTATCTTTCCATTGATAATAAATCCCCCCTTTTGAGGAAAAAATCAATGTAGTCCATATGGAGGTCATGGTTTCTTCCAAAATTCAAGCACAGTCCATGGAAAATGAATTTTATAACAATTTTATTTTGAGAACTTCTGGTGTTACCGGTAGGGTCAAGAATTATTGGGTGATGAAGGGAGTTAAATGGATCCCTATGATCCTGAACTGGTTAAAAGTAAATGTGTATGGGGTTAATTTAGGTGCACTAATACCCTTAGATTATGGAAGTGTCTTCTTCACCCATCTAGGCCTTATTAAGGGTTGTTTATACCAATTCATAGGGAATAGGTGTGCCATTGAGGCTAAAATTTGGGTGACGATTAAGGTGATTAGATATGATATTTAATTTTTCTAGAACACTCTCTAGATTAAATATGATGCTGGTGTGGTGGTATTAATTTTTAAAGATAGATCCAGGAATATTCCATGGATAATATTGTCATCCTAGATGTTACACATGCCTATAGAGAATCCAATCATGTTTTTGATTCCCTCTCAAAGATGGAAATTTTGGTGATGAGCTTGAGATGGTCCTTTGTGACTCTGGAGTTTTGTTCATTATTTTTTGAGGAAGATGCACGTGGTGACTAGTACACTCACATTTGTAAACTCCCATTATGATAATTTTTCTTGAAACTTTTTTAAATAAATTTTGTTAGGATCAGGCTTGCCTACTTCCAAAAGAGTTTTATTATTATGTTGAATTAGAGGATAGTACCTATGGAAACCTATGACATGATATCATGATATGGGATAAACCTAATGTTTCATGGGTTGATATGTTCAAGGATGATTATAATTTCAAATCTATAGATACCCCTTTGAGGTTTTATTTTATGAGATTTTATGGTGATTAAGGATATTTTGGGACACATTTATAAGAACACAACTATTTAGTTTAGTATAATTTTTAGTGAAAAGGTCATTTGATAAATAATGATTTTATTTTCTTTGAATATAAGTTTAAAGGCATTGAAAACCATTAGTATTAATATGATGTTTAATGTTAATATAATTAATTGGGATAAAAGGTTATTTAAAATTTTGGGAACATATGATTTATTTTATAGATAATCATGGGAATAAAAAGTGATTTGGTGACTAGGTGATTAATGTTATTTTTAAATAAGTTCACTATATTTGGAATATTATATGATTAAGTTAAATGCAAATATTTTTGGATAAGATGGGGTTTCATATGAAGAAAAAATCTTGAGTTATATTTTTGTATTATATATGATTTTATTGTGTTTTTATGGTGATTCACATTATTTATGAAAAAGATTAGCATATTTTGGAAATTATATGATTATGGCATAAAATTTTTTAGGATATTAATGTTTAGTTGGTATTGGAAGCATATGTAATAAAATCATTATGTTTTTTAGCTTTAAAAATTGATCAGGCATATTTTTGAAGAGTTTTATGGTGAGTTATTTATTTAATGATTTATGTTGAACTTCAAGTATTATTGTTGAGGCTTTGGAGATTAATTTATCATTTCTTCATATAAGGGTTTATTAATATTGGATATTATCACAACTTATAATAACCATTTTATCTAAAGATTAGATAAATAACTTTCTATCCTATAAGGGATATTATAAATCACTTAAAGTTTATTTTAGTGCTTCATTCATGAAAAAATCATCTTTAATATTCATTTCATGGAGTAAGAGATAAAATATAAGTGGAAATTGATCAAAACACAAACAAAGGATGTAATTATTCTTATGAAAATGAAATAAATCAAGTGATTATATTTTCTCAACTTATATAAATTAATGGTAAAATAATCCCTTAATTATATTAAAATGATCATGCAATAAAAATTTTATCCTATTACCTTATTTTTTTATTAATTGAAGGAATTATTTATCACTTACTTATTTATGGTTGTGGCCTTCAAATTTCCCATGACCATGTTCTCAAACACTCTCTATTATTCATTAGAAATTATCTTTCTAATCCATTTAAATTTTTTCAATTACTATTAAATCTATCCTTATCTAGGAATTTGATTATCTCTTATTTTAGGTGAACTATATGTTTCCCACTTTTCATTTTCAAAGGAAGTTTTATAATACCTTTGTATGATGTGGGCTTTCAAAAATGGTATTTCAAATATTAAACCCTTGATTATTAAGAAACAATTATGAGGAGGTAATTTATTTAATGTTGAAATAATGTAGCACCCTTGAAATTTAGTTAAAAAGAATATTATTCTTGATATATTTCTTAACACACAATACTGAGGTTTAATTGAACTGTAATATACAATAAAAATAATATAATTTAAATGTTACCATTACAACCTAGCCGTTATATTGGAGATATGAGAAGGAATAACCACATTATGAAAAATATTTATAAAGGTTTTATATAATTCACATTTATTTTATAATTAATAAATAATATATAAATTTTTTTCAAAAAATACATTTTATGCTTCAAAAATATGTTTTCTTCAGAAATGATTTTTATTTCATTTTTTGTATGGATATTATAATTAATTTATTACAATTTTATAAATATTATTTTTAAAAAATTAATATAATTTTTGAAATCATCATGTTAATATTATCTTAGGGTTAAATTTTCAGATTTTTTAAAAAAGAATTATTATTCATTGAATAGCGAAAATACAACTTTTTGTAAAACTATCATTTATTTTTGTTAAATAAAGTAATTTAAAAGTCCCATTATATTTGGGATTTGGTTCTAAAGTAACATAAGTTCTTATTTATTTAACATAATCTAAACAATTCTATAAGAATCAACATTATATTTCATTTTGGTATAAGTTTATCTTTATGCATAAAAAAATTTTAAAAAACAATTTTTGTTGCATTTTATGAATTTATATTAAAATTTATTTCAATAACTTCTAAAAATTAAATCATGAAAATTTATTCCATATTTGTAATTAGGATTTTAAAAACTTTCAAATAGGTCCCTTTTTTCATTATGAATAGTAACCATGGTAAATATTTTTCACCATGGTAAAGGGTAAATCAGGTAATTAAGGTTAAAAATAATGTGACGAGGCTTTAAAAATACATCCAAAACTTGAATTTATTTCATTTTATTAGAATAATTCATCAAATTAAATCCTAACATCCAATATATGTATTTTTGGTGCCACTTTCCTTTAATAATTACATTAATATTATTTTAAGAGAATGATAAGTACAAAATGTCACTCTCTTGAATTAATTTCACTTATTTTCTGTCATAAGGATAAAATTAATTTATTAAAGGTTATAAAAGGTTATTTTAAAGATGGATCAATTTTTTATGATATTTTTTTATTTTTATGTGAGGAAATAATTACCTTAAATAACAACACAATTCTGACATAGTGCTTGTGAAAGTAGCATAAACATCATGTAAATAATTTTAAAAACACTAAATGTAATATTTTTTTAGAGTAATGGTGTTAAAATGATTATTTAGATAAATATTATTTATTAATGATGTTTTAAAAGTGTATATTCAAACTACATTTCTTTCTTGATATTTTTTAAAGTCATTTATGTTAATCATCACAAAAATTAATTTAATGGAATTTTTTGTTAAATATTATTTCACAAATGATTTAAAATTCATGAAAAAATAATATTTGTCCAATTAAATTATACATGTATATAATATAAAAAATTTCTCACTTATTGGTCACTATTTATTTTATATTAACTTTCTTGACCCCTAATTTGTAAAAATATTATTATCACAATAATCATTATACAGGGTTATTGAGGGTTAAAACTAAGAGATAAGGGTTTAAATTTAACATAAACTTGTATAAATATTATTTTATGAGAGGATTTAAACTTATATTCACCCTTTATTTTAAATATAATGTTTTTTACACTTTAAAATAAAAATTAATTTATATTAATTTAATACTTTAAGTAATTCCAAGGGTACCCCTCTCTTATATTTTATAAGTACCAAACCCCTCCTCTATTTCTCACACTTCATGATCCATGTATCTCAACCAAACCCTAAAAAAATCCATTACTAACCTTATCCCCATGACTTAGAGCCTATTTTCTCTTAAAAGGACCAACCTATAAGGCTCCAGGTGTAATTCAAAGGTAGTTTTCCAAATAAAAGGTATAACTTTTAATAATGTGTTTTCAATTTATTCCCTCTTATACCTACTTCAAAATATTATATAAAAATTATAATATAACAACATAATTGTCTTACATATACTTAAATGTTATTATTCTAGTGTCATAACTCATATTCACCTCCTTTATATCCTATGTAAAATAAAAACATTGATTGTGCATACATGGAACCTACCATCTCCAAGTAGCGGTGCAAATCATTTTTCATCACCATATATCATGATTGGTTATTATTATGGGTTTAATGAATATATTTTATATTTATGAAATAATTATGATTATACAAATTTATTATATTACTTACCTTTTTACTTTTCCACCTGTGAAAAATGATAACGTTGCTTGAGCGTACATGTGGACTACCACCTCCACGAGGTGATGTGATTTATTTTTCATATCCACCATTCATAGATGACTATAAAATTATATTTAATTTATAAAAATTATAGTTATTTCATGATTAAACTTCTTAATATTATGGAACCAAGACCCCTTTGGCCATGTTCAACCAACCAATATTGTTATACATTTATTAACCAAACATCCTCAAAACATCCGACATGAACTTAACTAATTTAATAAATATATAAGGATTCCTAATAAATGAAATAAAAATTAATAATGATAATAAGGTAATAAAACATACAAATGAATATTGATCAATCAATTTTTTATATGTTTATTATATTGGAGATAATTTACATACATGGTGAGTCAATCTCAAAGGAGGGGGTTTCATAAATCAACATATTTTCAATAGGTTATATTAAATATTAATTGTATATATTCATCCAAGATTATGTAGTCAATGACCTATGATTATGTTATTTTATATTTCCAATTTTTATGCGGATTTACCTTTATTACTCATAATCACTTCATTTATTTATTCTCATTTCAATGTTACTATCTTTGTAAAGTTTTATCCACACAATATTGTTTATGTGATACATGTTCCATATTCAACCCTTATTTTTTTTGTGGTTTCTATAAAACCCATATGATATATTACATCATGAAAATATTTATATTCATGGTATTCAACTTTTCTTTTGATGTTTTTTCTTTCAAGGGTTTTATTATTCAAAATGTACCAAAGTGGTAAGGGTTAATTTTTCAATATCATAATTATTCTATATTATGTATGTTTAAGTTTATATTGGAGATATTATATTATAATTCTATCATAAAACTCTTATTTCTAGGGTTTTCAAGGGTTAGATCAATTTTTATCTTCCTTGTCACTCAAAATACCAAAATAAATGTTTTAATAGGAATTTGACTTTGTTTTTTAATTCATTGAAGAATATTTTTCTTACATGTCCAAATTTTATTTAAATTTTTTCAAGAATGTTTTTTATCCTACATTGATTGATTAAATTAATTTATAAACCTTTTTATTTTCTATAATTTTTTTTAAAAGAACGTTCTTGTCATTTTATGAATGAGGCACTTTTTAACGAAGGTATGAATGGAATCATTCTTTTAACACGTAAAAAAAGAATTAATTTTCCCAACATATTGATAAATATTTTCTTTGATTATTCCTTTAAAAGTTTCCATGGTTCTTTCCAAGGGAATTTTTTTCATAATAATTGAATTTTTTTTAGAATTTTAATAAGTGATTAGAAAATAAAATGTTTATTTTCCTTAAGAAATTTTCATGTGACCTTTTAAATGTATTTTAATCTATGTCAACATCCTCTGAAAAATATTATGCTCTACTGAGGATATAATTTAATCATACCATCAACCATATTTATATTCAGGGATTATGATCATTTTGATAGGGGAAAGTATTGACATTTTATATGATAGTTATTCCAGTACAAATAGTTACTGAATATTATTGAATGTTGATTAAGTTTCAATGTTTATACATGTGATGAATACATTGGAATTATTAAGTGAAAGCTGGGTCTAGAATCATAAATCTCCATGATGCATCAGTTGGTCTCATGAGGGAAAAAATGTTGGGTATTTACTATATTCCTTACTCATTTATGTAACATGTATTGGAATGGGGCCTTGATAGAAAGTTTAAAAAGCCTGAAATTATGTATTCCATCATTATGAAATCATTTAATGATGTACATTCCATTATTTCAATAGTTATGTTATCCATGAATAAGTTTATAGTACAAGTTATTAATTATATGGAATTATTTTCTAATCAATTATTTCTTGCATACTATTCATTACTTGTTTATTCTATGATAGATTCCACTATATTAATTCACTTAATAAGAATCTAAGCTCACCTTTTATTTTGTTTCCTTTCCCTGTGTTTCCAGGAAGTGTACTATGATTGATATGCAGATATATGATAGATGAAATAATATTTTTTGTAAAGAAAATACTATGTTTTATTTTATGTTTTCAAATTTAATGTGAGATTCAACCATGTATCTAGTCTACAAAGACTAATAAAATAATTAATCATGTTTGGAGATCCCTTGTATCAAGTGAAAATATAATAATGTATTCACCAGCTCTAGGTTTTGGGAGTTTGGGTGTTACAAATCTTGAAAATAATGAATGTGACATGTAATGAATTGGACATTCTCATGTGAAACCTAATTCATTTGGATCTGGGATATAATATATTATGGTTATTCTTACTCAACTCTCTCAATCTATGAGAAATCATGTGAACCATTTTAGCTTCCAAATTCACCAAAGAGGTAGAAACTTACTATTAATTACTTTTTGTGACATCATCCTCTTTCATTCTTTGGGTCCTCTAATCCATTAGTTTATGATAAATGAATCAATGTGATGGAAAATATATTTTCCATTCTTCTATTATTGTACCATAAGAATTTTATTTTAGCAATATATCTATTGGAAGTCAAATCCAATAAATGATGTAATCTTTTCAAGAACACAAGGAAAGAGTATGAAATAAACTCCATGGAATGGGAGGAGTTTAAGGGGGGTAATTATTAATAAATAATTTCTTAAAAACATTCATACTATGTTTTAACTGGACTTTCTGGTGCTAAAATAAAAGTATGATGAATCTATTGGTCCCTAAAAATAAAAATTTATAAGAATTTCAAGGCATGATTTTGTATTTATCATCAATAATTTGAGTAAAGTGAATCGATTATTTATTTGTCTAAAACCAAGTATTCAAAATTAATTATCCTTAAGAGTATTTTGTAACTATGAAAAAATAATTTAATATGTTTTAATGGCACAAATGGAGATTGTGAACTCCAATTATTCTTCTAGTATTAGTGATAAGAAGAGGAAAATAGAGCTTCCTGGTAACTGAATTTATAAATCCCATAGAGGAATGAGATTACACAAACTACATACCAAAAATGTGGGGTAAAGTACCCAGGAAATTATCTGAAAAGAAATGTTAAATTATTTAATTTTGGAAATTCTAACCATAGTGATAGTGATTGCCGATTGGGGATGAAAATGTTGAAAAGTGAAATAGATGATAAGATGGGTTCAAACAATGAAGTTAAATATTTCTAACATGAGGAGATTGATCATTATGTGAATAAATTCCCTAATCCAAGAGCTAATGAGGATGGTAAGCCTCAAAAACCAAGGCCTTTTCAATCACTATTGAAGTGGGTTAGGAGAATGATGGTGTGAAATGTAAACTTACTATCCACTGTAGAATTGAAAATGACTTATTTTATTCTAGATCTACCAACTCTTTTATATGTGAATAATTTTCTAATAGTATCACATCACCACCCCAATGATTAGATGTTGAGTTGGTATAAAAAACTCTCAATAGAATGATGATCACATATAGAATTTATAGCTCCTCTTAGATAAAATTTTGTGGGAATCTTCTTCCTTTAAATCTTGTTATTCTCCCCAAGTTTAATTTTATGTTACATTGGGAATGAATTGGATTTCATTATATAAGTCCCATATCAATTTCTGAGGAAGGTAATTCACATTTGATATTCCGAATCAACCTATTATTTTCTATTAGTATAGGGATGAATGTGAACATACAATGGGAATTACATCCATCGTATGTGTCTTACAACATATTCAAGAGTGATATTTATCTCAAATAGTTAGGGATAAACTCAATATTAAAGATATAACTTTTGTTCGGAAATATGCTATTATATTCAAAAAATACTTTCCTATTATTCATCTGAATTGTGAAGTTTGTTTTTCAATATATTTCATAACTGGTGCTACAACTGTTTCAAATACTCCTTATAAAATTACCTCAATTGATTTGTATGAATTTAATAAAAAATCTAGGAGAATCTTGAAAAATAAATCATACACCTGAGTGTATCACCATGGGGTGAAACTATTATTTTTATTAACAATAAATATGGGTCAATGCATATTTTCATTTATTATTAATAATTAAACAAGATAACCATCAAGAACAAGTATTTTTTACCCTTTATTGATGATTTTTTGACCAAATACATAAAGATAAAAACTTTTCAAAAGATTGAACTTAATTCTGGATATCATCAATTGAGGGATAATAAAGAGGATATACTAAAGAAATATTTTCATATGAAGTACGGTCATTATGAATTTATTGTAATTCCATATAGACTTAATAATTCCACCTCCATGTTTATGGATATAATGAATTGAGCCATTAGATATTACCTTGATCAGTTTTTAGTAGTCTTTATAGATTATTTTCTTTTATATTCAATGATAAAGGAAGATCATGAATATGATTTGAATATTTTTTTGAATACCTTGAGGAAGGAGAATTTGAATTCCATCTTTATCATGTGTGAATTTTTAAAACATAAGGTTTTATTTTTTTCATATAATCTTATGCTAGAGTTTATCAGTGAACCCTTTAAATATTGAAATTGTTGACTAAAGGAAAATTCCAACTAATGTGAATAATCTTTTTAGTTTTATTGGATTGGTAAGTTATTATCAACAATTTGTGAATAATTTATCATGAATATATAATAAAATAACTAGGTTTATACATAATGGATCTAAATCCCTATAGATAGATGCATATGAGGAAAATTTTAAGTAGCTAAAAAGAAGGTTGGTCAACTCACCTGAACTAACAATACCCAATAATGGATAATAATTTTCTATATATAGTAATCCATTAAATAATGTAATGGTAAGTTTCCTCATGAATAATAATTTAGTGATAGATTATGCCTCACACCAATTGAAAATTCATTAGAAAAATTACCCGACTAATGTTTTGGAGTTGGAAGTGGTAAATTTTTAATTGAAAATATAGAGTAATTATATTTATAGTGAAATATGTGATATATATACTGATTATAAAAGCTTTAATTATATATTAACAATGAAATAGTTGAATATGAGCCAAAGAAGATGGTTTTAATTGGTTAAATATTATAAATTATCAATACACTAAAACCCTAGGAAGGAAAACAAGGCGGTTGGTGCTCTCAGTTGGAAAGACCATGCTAGACTTTCCATGATGAGGACTGAAAGAGATCCAATATTTATATATTTTTTGAAGATAGACCATGAAATCATGAGGAAATGATAAAAACCATATCTTTCTCAAATGATTGGTTAATAATACATCCATTGAAGGGATAAAGAGGCACATAGGGTGGATATAGAACCTAAAAATGGTGAGAAATGTCCCTGAGTTTAACTATGATTGTGATAAGATGATAAGGTTCATAAAGTGATTATCTGTCATATAAGGACCCATCCTTAAAAATTATACAGTCTTTAGTTTTAGGTAAATAATCCATTCTATTACAATTGGTTATATTTATAGTTTATAGTTATAGGGAATTAGTCTATTTACCATATATAAATAAATATTACATCCTAAAATGGACACTTCCACTTAGTATCCATTTTTTCCACAAAATAAAACTTTAATCGTATACAAAGATTTCTTTTCAATACATATCTTTAAAATATTCATAATAAAATCTTATTTTTCATTACTCATCCTTAAAAACCCATGAAAAATATTTTAAAATATTGGATGATCACTAAAATATCATTAAAGGAAATATAAAATAAAGAAACAAAATTTTTAGTCTATGAATACTTATAATGATTTTAATTTTTCAAAATAAATATTGAGTTAAAGACAAAAATTTTCTTACACATGGAATTAACTTATCCTTCCAAATCATTTCATAAAAAATTTCATAACAAATCTATAAGGAAAAAATAGTACTCACTAATTTTTCTTAGAAATTATAAAATATTGTGAAATTTTTTCAAAAAGGTTATACATTTCACCCTTAAGAAGTAACATATAATTTCTTTTAAAAAATATGTGTAACAACCTTGGTATTTATAGAATAATATTTCTTAATTTCTATTAATATTTATGAATAAGATATTAATTTTATGTTAAAGGGATGATTTTTCCGATAGTGTACTCAACACGCAACAATGAGTTTCTCTTAAATCTTAAGTTTCACAAAACTTTGAGTTATACCGAATAATAATAATAATAATAATAATAGTAATAGTAATAATAATAATAATAATAATAATAATAATAATATTTTAAATGGTAGTTAACTTCAAGGTGTTTTATTGGTTGGAATGAATATAACTAACTAAAATTTGATTATAAATATTCATTAAATGTATTTACATTTATCTAATAAATTTTAGAGGCTTAAAATAAGAATGAATATGATTTTAAGCATGAAATATTCTAATATTTTTAAAAGGTTGTTTTACAACCTTTTGATAGAGAACCCTTTTTAAATATATTTTTTTAATTCTATATGTTCTATTTGAGAAAACAAACTTCTTATATATAATCGAGACATCAAAATTTACTTTGGATAATTTTTTGGTAATTTTCTGATAAAGTTCATTTTTAATGAATAGTGAAAATACCACATTTTAAGTCAAAACTGCCTTTACATCTAATTTATTTATATATTTAGATTATATGTTTAATTGGTTTTAAAGTTTATTGGATTATATTTTTATCATTTAATCCAATTTTAGTAATTTTAATAAATTTCACTATTAAATTGGACATAAACACATGTCAATCTTTTGGTAGTTATTACTTCTTAAAAACACGCTTTTTAGTTTTGACAATGAGAATTAATTTTAAATTAATTACTGCAACTTTTGTGTTTTTAATTTGGAAAAATTGATTCCATATTTTGAATAATAATATCAAAATTGTGTAAATAGGTACCTTTTATTTTTAGAGATTAAGAATAATAACTTTAGTAATTATTTTATTTACCATGGTTAAAGGGTAAATCTAGTGAATAAGGGTAAAAAATAATATTATAATAATATTAAATTATCCTAAAACATGTACTAATCCTATTGGATGATATATTTACATCCATTTTCATACTTGGGTCGATTTTAGGACCCCATGGAGCCACTTAGACGTGAAAATGACATTTTATAAGAATTAATTTAAACTAAAGAGAAACATGACAAACATGTATCTTTTACTAAAACAATTTTACATGGGGTTATATAAGTGATATATTAGGAAATAAATATTAATTATAAAGATAAAAATATTTTATACATAATGATATTTTATTTATATTTTTTATACCTTAAATAAATAATTTTTATTATGACACAATGATGATGCAGTGATTGCTTCATTAATAAAGTATTCAAATAAAGGATATTATAAACGTTAAAATAAATATAATTTGGTTATTTTGATGTCATAAACAATTTTTTTGGATGATATTTAGATATTATATTTGTGTTAATTTATTTGGTTCAAAGGAATCAGGTTGATATGAATTTATAAAAAAGTCAAGTATGAATAGTTTTCAAAATTGACATAATTCATAACATAAAATATAAAATAGTTTATTAAATGATTTTAAATACCTAAAAATATAATATTCATACAAATAGTTATGATAAGACTGAAATTTTATTAATGAATCTTTCTTTAGACATTTTTCAAGTTTTGGTAACTGTTTTTATTCTCAAAGTGTTAAATGATTGATAAAATGGTAAGAGTAAAAAAAGGTTAATTAAAAAAGATAAGGATAAAAAAATATCCAAAACCTATCAAATTATTATGGGATTATTTTATTTATACTTATTTTCATCTTATATTATAAATAACTTAATTTTGAATCATATTTAATCGAAATATAATTATAATAAATTAATATTTCTGGACATTCCTAAAGTGCCCGCCCTCCCTCTTATAAAAAGCCACCGCATCTACCCACATAGCTCACACCTCTAAACACCTTTATCTCATCCAAATTCTTCCCAAATAAACTACCAAAATCCCCCCCTTCCTCATAAAATCCTTACATTTGGCATAAGTCAATTCAAAAAATCCTTTTGGATGAAATCAAAGGGAGTTACAAGTTTTAGAGGTAACATCTTCTCTAAAATTCCTTTCCATTATTTTACTTCTCCACTTCCAATGATATTCTTATTCTTTGATTACATAATAAAAAAAGTATCCAAAATATACTAGGATTTTGTTATAGGAATTATTCTAACTACACTTACACACATCTCCATATAATGGATACAAACATACTGTTTCTATGTACGTCAAAGTACTACCTCACGAAACGATGATTGTTCAATTTTACCCTACCTCCTATCATAGTGGACATTATGATAGAAATATATTTATATGATATATATATATATTATATTTATATTGTCTTTATTATTCTATATTTTTCATTTATATCATACCTTTATTCTTTCCATAATGTGTAAATATGAAAATTTCATTTGAGGAAGTGCAGACTACCACCCCCTCAAAGTGATATGACTCGTTCAAGCTATACATGGAACATGTAAAGTATTAAGTTAATGAACTTATGTAACATATATAACATATGATATTATATTGGAATTAAAATATACTTATGTATCATTTAGTTTTTATTTTTTTAATATGAAAAATAAATGAAAGCAACGTTCATGCGTACATACGTCCTACCATCTCCACGAATGCTGAATTTAATTTATTATCTACAAATTTTATGGAATATTATAAATACATATATATACTAGATATATATGATATTTAAATCATGTATAATATTCTAGATATAATTTAATTTTTACCACGTGGACAATTTTTAATTATATCAGGTTCATTTTCGACTCAAGTACCGAATATCGACAAAACTGTAAGAACCCAGGTTTTTGGAATGGGTCAAAATCCTAACCCTGTTTGAATTATTGACTTGTTTTTGAGAAACTTGGGAAAATATGGGAAGTTGTGCAAAATTTCTAGATTACACGCCATGTACTCCAAAGTACACATCGTGTATGGGTTAGGTATGTACCGACTGCGTGCTCGCTGAGTACATGCTGTGTGATGACCGTGTAAGAATTTCCTACTACACTGCATGTAGTTTTGCTTGACAATCCTTGTATTTCTCATTCTACATAACAGCTAACTCATAGCTGTGTGTCGAACTATGCGGTGCGTCCAAGCCGTGTGGCTATCCCCACTTAATTCAGAGCATGAACAAGGCTACTAAATGACATGTAGTCCTTTATACACACCATGTATTTTTATTTTTATTCGCTTAAATGAAAGATATTCACATATTATTTTGGAAAACACATTCTTCTTCCCCAACTTCGGAACAGGTCCATTCGGAAATTCTGAAGAACATTTATAGTTTCTGAGATTTGACAGAAACCGAAAATTTCATCCGAATATAGTTTCTGAGATTTGACAAAAACATATATCTACAAAGACTGACTTCGAATTGGAGCATGATATTAGACGTTCCAATGTCTACGAGTCTCATTTAGGTGGTGCATACCTTATTTTATATTTTTGTGGACTTTTGGGAGACACAACCTTTGGTGCGTATTTGGGTATTTTGATAGAGACTCTGTTTTATCAGATATTGCATATTAAATTGCTTATTAGACCCGTGGAATACTTTTGGGTATGACATTTTACCTGTTTTTCTTGAGCAGGGTCGAGCGAGAGGTCATTACTCAATTGGGGAATTTTAGATGGGTATTCCAAAACATGTTAAAATGAATTATTTTGATTAAAATGCTAAGTTCAATTTGTTAAGTGATGATATGAATTGTTATAGGCTTACAAGACCTTCGTGCTGGTATGGGACAACACATAGCTAGTCTAATTCAACTGTTTAGTCTGTTTTTCCTATTTAAAGTATTTATTTTGATTATATATATGTTATGTGTGATATGTAATATGATGGAACCTTCAGGTTGTGCTGGGAATGGCCTGGGGATTGTTGAGTGATGCTGATCACAAGTTGGGCTTGGCCCAGGTTACATTGGGTTGTTCTGACCATGGGATTGGGCGTCATGGATGTCGTCTTGAGGCAATGTGACTGTCAGGTTGGGCATGAACCATGTTATGTGGATGGAAAAGCCACTGGACTTGAGCAAAAAGGTTGTAGGGGAACGAGGTGTCAAAGATGTTGTGGCTTGGGAACTTATTTTAGTGATTACCTCTCACATAGAACTTTGAGTAGTGTGCATACAGAGAGACTCCGTGATGAGGTGGTTTTGACCACTCCTGTGGGTAGAGACCCCCATTAGTTGCGGTTAGGTACTATTGGTTTGGGGGTGCCTACCATAGGAAGCCACGTGGAAGGTGAGGATCCTTCAGGAGATAAATTTGAGGCTATCGGGTTGGGGGCAGAGGATCGTCATAGTTTGAGGGAAGACATCACTATCCCTCTGGTTACTTTTTTTATGGAAGACATCGCTGTCCCTCCAGTTAATTATTTGAGGACATGTATCACTGTTCCTTAGAGTTACTACTTCTTGGGAATGCTTTTGGGATGTTGGTACTTGAGACACGTGGTTTTAGGGGGAACATGGAGCCGGGTTACATGTCAGAGATTCTGATGTTGACCAAAGCAGGTTACACTCCATGGTGGCTACTGAGAACTAGTGGAGTTTGTGTTTATTTTCACATCATACTGTTTACTATTTTTCTTATAAATGAATGCCTAATTAAACACTTATATTAGGTACGCACCGTTGGGTGGTATCCTACTGAGATTCATCTCACACCCTGAATGGACCCTTTAGGATGCATGTAGACTTTATAGATTTACGTGCAGGAAAGAAACCAGCTTTAGGAGATGGACTGTTTTAGCTGTCACATGGGGATGGTAGGGACCTTGAGGTCTTGATTAGATGGAGTTTACCTTGTTTTTCTTTCTTTCCTATAACAACACACTTACCTTGTTTACTGTAGCTACTATTGGTTAGAAATTTTCTCCCTTTTATATATTGACTTGCTATGGATGCATGATTTGTCTGTTCTAGTAGTTGTTACAAGTGGTTCAGCTTGAAATTGTGTTTACATTCCCCTACTGTTGTTTATATTTATTAATTCAACTATGTGGGTCTGGTTCGAATTTGGTGAGTCCTTATTAACACTGTTTGGGTGGCTCTTTGGGCCTGGGATGTTACAAAGTTGTATCAAATGAGTTCTTAATAGGGATTTAGTAACAATGTTTTGATGGATACTAATGAGATTGAGATTTCTCTTTTTATTTATGACGATTTTACCATTTGGGATATGGAAGACTGGAGATATATTGTTGTTATAAATGGGTTTTTAGCTTGTTCTTGGGTACCTGCAGCCCTAGGTATGAGGGATGGACCAAGTTACCATGTGTGGGAATTATTGTTTTGCTTTTTATTATATTAAAATTTACCTTATTTCCACCTTTTTGGATCACTTGGTGTGTGATGTTATTGATTGTGACATGTGGGCCTTAGATGGTATGACAAGGCTTGGTTACTTGGTTTTTGATAGGAACAATTTTAGGGTATTTCAAACTCATAACTACACATATGATTTGTAAAGTGATAATACCAAGTGAATAATATCAATTTCCATGCTGTAGGATGATTTTGAAATGTGAATAGGTGAAATTCCTGATAGAATTTCTTATTTATTGCAATGTGTTATGCCATGCTTTATATATTTATAGAATTGAATGTGGCTGAAGATTGGACTTGGATCTTGTATGAGAAGGAATGTACTATGGTTGAGGTGTTTTTGATCATTAGGATTGGGTGACTCAGTTGTCGGTTTGAGGCAACATTGGTTGTCAGGACGGGCATGACCCGAGGTACTTTTGATAATTGGATCTGTTGAGGGCGGGTAAGGAGGCCATGAGGCTGAGATTCCATGGGTATGGTTGCGATAGGGGAGAGCAAGGGTAGTAGTTATGGGCTACCTTTTACTGATTTCCTTATCTACATTATATGTATTTATTGTTATATATGTGGGATGTATAACCATTTATGGTATTCAGCGGGTTCCTCTTAGATGACTCAGATGGAGCGTTAGGTGGGATATAGTACAGTGCCGTAGGAGAATGATCAGGTTCATAATACTGACAGATAGGTAGAGCATGAGCCACAAGTATAGGTTAAGGGATAAGATCAGGTTCAGGATCCAATGTAGGTAGGGCAACAACTGAGTTTGGCAGTGTTCGGGCCATGCTTCGACGAGAAGCTTCGAACTAGCCCGGTGTGTGTCTTGCAGGGAATCAATAAAGGCGTGCAGGGTACAAATCAATCTATGGAATATCTGACACAGGAGTTCAAGTCACATCACATGCCACTTTTTCAGGGTGAGGGTGGTCCATAGGCGGTTGAGAACAGGTTAGAGATCATGCAGATGATCTTCGAGTAGCTCGATATGCCTTCTGGGTAGAGGGCCAAGCTAGAAATGTACATGATGAGAGGACCAGAGAAGCGTTGGTGGGATGTATAGGTTTGGGATTGTAGACACAAGGGAATATCATGGAAAGACTTCAAGGATAGATTCTTCGTGCACTTTTATACATAGAAACTGAGACCTAAGAGAGATTGGGAGTTCTTGATCCTTCAGCAGGAAGACATGTCTATCATTGACTATGTAGCTACTTTCACTCAGCTATCACGCTTTGCACCTGGTATGGTAAGTGATGACTCGGAAAGGGTGAGGTGCTTTGATGATAGATTACGACACACCATTCGGATCTAGGTAAATATCTTCAGGCTGGGTTTGTTCTTAGAGGTGGTGAATCAGGTACTCATAGCAGAGGGTAATGAGACAGAGAGCTCTCACTTAGGCTGGATGAAGGCTTCAGGTGATGGTTTAGATACTAGGAAGCGATGATGATATGAGTTCCAACAGGGCAGTTAGGCCAAGGAATCAACTAGACCTACTCTTGGTAGTTCAATAGTGGTTTTCTTTCAGTGTGGGTAGCTAGGTCATGTTCGGACCTAGTGCGATAGGCCTCCGAAGGAGTTCTGGGCATGTGGAAAGGTTGGGAATCTGATAAGTTTCTACGGAAAACCTTCTCAGATGATAAATAATTATGGACCAAGATAGACTGTGTCATCTAGAGTTGGTTTAGGTAAGGTACTAGGAGAGGGTATCTGAGTTTTAGTTTCACATGGAAGACACGAC
This sequence comes from Viscum album, assembly GCA_963277665.1. NCBI lineage: Eukaryota > Viridiplantae > Streptophyta > Magnoliopsida > Santalales > Viscaceae > Viscum > Viscum album. The sequence goes on from OY728138.1 coordinate 40,228,674, forward strand.
AGGGACAGTGGGACCCAACTGAGGGGTCAGTGGCTGGTGACTAGTGCAGTACCGTAGGGAGGAAATGCTTCAAACAGTCATGTGTTAGGCCAGGTGCACTCCATGGAGCTTCCAGGTGCTGAGCAGGCTAGTGAGATGATAATGGTTATAGGTACACCGCGGGTGTGGTCATGATCTATTTTGTTTTTACATGTTTTGTCATAGCCTATTGGGGTATGTCTGTTTTGAGAGCACAAGGTGCACATGATATATGTGGACTAACTAGATGTTGGTAAGTAGATTGGAACCATATCGAGTGTGTCATATTTATATATATATGTATGAGGTTATTGGAATCAAGAGCATCATTAGATGCATGTTACTTTAGGTTCCATGGGCATCATGTAATCCATCGGATGTAGGTTTCTTGAGGTGCCTTGGGCATTGGGGAATCAGGGATGTGGGTTAATTGAGGTGAAAGGCACCAGGTTCTGTTTTGAACATCCATGGGATGCATGCAATCATTGAGGCAGACACTGATGCAGTGCAGATACATTTGGGTGTTGGGAGAAACATGGGAGAACCAAATGTGGTACCGGGGTGATGATGCATGACAAGAAAACCATGAGTCCGGAAATAGGTTTGTGAACCTTTTATTTGTTGAGTTTTGTTGGGTTTATACCAAGTTAGGAAATTATTTAGGTGCAGAGCCCCTTGAGAGATTTAGCTAGAACCTTTGAGATTGGGGTAGTCCAGGTTACTTTGATTGAGGTGGTATGCTCGGTTCCATATCTGAGTTTCATTTGATAGCTCAGGGACAAGCTTTGTTAAGGTGGGAAAAATATAAAAACCTGAGTTTTTGGAACGGGTCAAAATCCCGACCCTGTTTGAATTTTTGACTTGTTTCAGAGAAAATTGGGAAAATCTGGGAAGTTAAAGAAATTTCCAGATTACACGCTATGTACTCCAAAGTACACGCCATGTATGGGTTAGGTGTGTACTGGCCACGTTCTTTCTGAGTAAATGCTGTATGATGACTGTGTAATAATTTAATACTACACGACATGTAGTGTTGCTTGACATGCCATGTATTTTTCCTTCCACGTACCAGCTATGTCCTAGCCGTGTGTCGACCCATGTGGCGTGTCCAAGCTGTGTGTCTACCCCCGCTTAAGTAGTAGAATCGACAAGGATACTACATGGAGTGTATTCCTTTATACACACCATATATTCTTATTTTTATTCTCCTAAATGAAAGAGCATCTCATCTTATTTCAGAAACCACCTTCTTCTTCCCCAACTTCGAAATAGGTCCATTCCAAAATTCTGAAGAATGTTTCCTCCCCTATAATCATCATATGATGTTCGTTCTTAAATACTTAGATGGATTCAGGGTCATATCAATAAGTCTAAACCCACACACCCTCATTCATTCCAATTTATTTTCCTCACACACCACAAATTCCCTTTGAACAGAGTTGTTGATATTTTATAGAAACATAGAGCTACGAATATTAGCATTGCATTGGAGCTCGATATTGGATGTTACTACATCTACGAGTCTCAGGTAGGTGGTGTATACCTTATTTTGTGTTTTCATGGAATTTTGGGTGACACATCCTTTGGTACATATTAGGTTATTTTGAGAGAGACCCTGTTTTATCTAATATTACATATTAAATTGCTTATTAGACATATGGGATGCCTTTGGGTACACCCATTTACATGTTTTTCTTAAGCTGGGTTAGGCGAGGGGTCATTTCTCACTTGGATCATTTTGGATGGGTATGCCAAAATGCATTAAAATTAATCGTTTTGATTAAACTACTGAGTTCAATTTGTTAAGTGATGATATGAATTGTTTGAGGCTTCCAAGACCTTGGTGTAGGTGTGGGACAACACATAACTAATGCAATTCAACTGTTTAGTTTGTTTTTACTATTTAAAGTATTTATTTTGATTATGTATATGTGATTTGTGATGTTTCATATTATGGAACCTTTGGGTTATGCTAGATATGGACTCAGTATTATTGAGTGATGCTGATCACATGTTGGGCTTAGCCTGGGTTACATTTGGTGGTCCTAACCATGGGACTTGGTGTCATGGATGTTGGATTGAGGTAGTGTGACTATAAGGTTGGGCATGGATCAGGTTACTTGGATGGAGATAGCATCGAACTTGAGCGAAATGGTCGCAGGGGCAGGAGGTGTCAGAGATTTTGTGGCTTGGGAACTTATTTTGGTGATTATAGCTCACCCAAAACTTTGAGTAGTGTAAATATAGAGAGACTCCGTGATGACGTAGTTTTGACCACTCATGTGGGTAGAGGCCCCCATTAGTTGTGGTTAGGTACTATTGGTTTGGGGGTGCTTTCCATAGGATTCCACGTAGAAGGTGAGGAGCCTTCATAAGATATCGTTGAGGCTATCAGTTTGGGGGAAGAGGCTCTCCGTGGTTTGTAGACAGACATCACTGTCCCTCTAGTTACTTTATCGAGGGAATACACCGCTGTACCTCCGGTTACTTTATTGAGTGCATACATCTTTTTCCCTTCAGTTACTTATTTTATGACATGCATCATTGTTCCTACGAGGTACTACTTCTTGGGCGTGCCTTCAGGACGTCGGTACTTGTGACATGTGGTGTTAGGGGACACATGGTTCTAGGTTACATGATAGAGATTCTAGAATTTTACGAAGTAGGTGACACTCCATGGTGTCCGTTGAGCGCCAGTGGAGTTTGTGTTTATTTGTGTGGCATACTATTTACTATTCTCCTTATAAATACATGGCTGCTTAAACACTTATATTAGATAAGCACCATTGGGTGGTATCCTACTGAGATTTGTCTCACACCCTGCATGGACGCTTCGGGACATATGTAGACTTTGTGGATTTCTATGCAGGAAAGAGACTGGCTTCAATAGTTGGACTTTTTTAGTTGTCTCATGGAGATGGTTGGGACCTTGAGATTTTTCCTAGTTAGAGTTTACCTTTTTTTCTTTCTTTCCTGTACCAGCATGCTTACCTTGTTTATTATAGGTACTACTGGTTATCTATTGGTAGACTTTTATATATTGACTTGTTATGGATGCATTATTTTTCTTTTTTAGTAGTTGTTACAAGTGGTTCAACATGCCATTGTATTTACATTCTGCTCTTGTTGGTTATATTTATTACTTTTGCTATGTAGGTCTCGTTTGAGTCTGCTGAGTCCTTATTATCACTTCATGTTTTATTATTATGCTTGGACCAGTACAATTATTATCCTCTAAGATGGTATAGCCTCCCAAATATACCTATTCAGACCCTCGCTGCTAGTTGGCAGCCTTTGGCATTCGGGGAGGTGCGCCTAAGGTAGTAACACCCGACCCAGTATTGAAAAAAATAACGATATGAACTTAAATAATTATGTAATTTTTATAACATTATGATAAGTAATATAAAATGAATAATAAACTTGAAAAAGTTTATGAAGAAATTATAAATTAACCTATGTTTATTATTCAGGAATATAAATAACGAATGAGACAATTCAAACTCATGGTAAGGGACTTCATCTCAATATCCCTTCATTAAGGCTTATTTTAATTATACCATTTTTCTTTTATTTCAATTAAATGGTTTTCAAAGGGAATCTTTTTTCTATAAATATTTTTAATAAACAAAAAAGGAATGTTTATTTTTAACATACACAACGACAATGAAATTTCCACCACCGTGAGTATTATTTGATATTTGGATTCCTTAACAATCAGTAATGTTTTTAAAATGAAAATAAATACTATATACCCTTTTACATATTTTGGTATTGAAAATGATTTTTTGAAAGCATTGATTATGTCAATATCTTTAAATGATATATTGTTATTTCAATGTGGAAATTTTATCTTTTCTTTATGCTTGTTTTATGTGTTATGATTATTGGGCATTGTTTACGTATACGAGTGGTTACATGATAAACCAAGTTTCTGTGAGCCCTAGATATCTCTCCAATGCATTGGGTAATGTGATGGTGGTAAATGTTAATGTTTTTTCTAAGAGATTTAAGGAATATACTATGATGGGTATTCCAAACGTAACTCCTTATGTAGCTGTGCAAGATACAATGTAAGTATGTTATGGATGCCACAAGTTACCTTTATGATTTATTATTTCTATGTGTTATTCATAAATATTATGATTTCATGAGGTATGTTAAAGAGATTATATTTTATGATTGAAAAGTATGATTTCTTGATTTGTATGTATTCACGAACTAATGTTTTCTTCCATTATTTTATATCCATTACTGATATTTTTATGCTCATCCAAAGTTTTGGAAATGTTTTTCATAGGGTATAGGGAAGGGTAAGAGAAAGGAAGAATTCAAGAAGATTTTTATCAAGAAAAAAATTAATGTTTTTTTAATAAGTTTTATTGTTGTGAAAAAAATTGGTTAGAGTAGAAGTGTATACTTTTTAATATTTGAGATGTAATGTAATAGTTAGGGCCTAATTCTCTAAAACTCTAAAACTGAAAAGATCCTTAATTTGAATTTGCGACTTAACTCAAGATTATATAATGTTTAAGGCTAGAGCCTTACAATATGTGTGTTGATTATCTTTTTTTAATCATAATATTTCCATAAAAATCATAAAAAGAATTGAAAAATTATATAACAAAGTTGAGTTATCATTTTCATAATGCATATGTAAATGGAACAACCTACATGGTAAATTATAATAATATCTTTGGTGAAATATAATAGATTAACTCAGTCCCTTTTCCCTAATGAATTGGAGAGATATATCGAGCTCACATGTCCTTGGTTTATAATGGTACCACCCATCCTTAGTTTATAAATGATCCAACCATAATCATAAAAAATTCCCAAGAACTATATAATAATCATTACACATGAAAGCTTCCATAAAAATATTCTTTTCCACCAATAAGAAAACAATTTTGGATATTTAAATATCCATTAAATTTATAACCCTTTGTGAAAACACCCTAAAAAAATGGGAAATATGGGTTTTATTTGTAGAAAAAATGAAATATTTTAAAATAATCCAAACATAAAATAATATTTATGATAGTGGGAAAAGTGTCGACACTATATACATTAAAAACATTCCTTCTATATTTTGTGAAGAAAGTCAAAATGTTTCATATAAAACATGTACAAATTTTCTTTTCAGAAAACATTGAAAGAAAGTAAAAGGTTTCATAAAATTACATTTATAATTAATTTATATCCATATTAACATATATATAAATTTTTTAAGAATATGGATATGTAAGAAATAGATTGATAAAATAAATATTTAAAACAATTTAAAATAAGGTTTTAAAGTAAAGTGTCACTTACCTTGAATCTGAATCATCACTTACTTTCTTTATATTATGGAATAATAAGCATATATTAATTATTCACTAGATTAGAATACAATTTCAAGTTTATTAATTATTTAATTTTATTTATTACCATGTTATATATAATTAATTAAGTTCTCATTGGTTGTTTTGACGATATTTGACTCATATGTCCAAAAATGACTTCGGTAGGTTCACTATGGTCAACAAGGTAATTAATCCATTATATCCAGTATAATAAAAATTAAATAATTATAGTTTTTGTACAAGAATTATAATTTTAAAATTTACCATGAATGATGTCTTTAAAAAATGAACTATTTTACAATCATGGAGATGGCATGTCGTACGTAAAACAAGTAACGTTTGAATTTTTAAATGATTATGATGGAAATAACGTAATAATTATTTTAAATTTATAGAATAATAATTATATTATAAATAAAATATTATTTATTTTAATATACTTATATATACCATCCATGTTATGTGGTTATGAAAAGAGAATCACATCGCTTTGTGGAGGTGGTAATCCCAACAAACGCACGAACGAAATTATCATTTTTCAATAAATCTAAAGGTAATAAAATGAATGATTTATTAATTTTAAAAAATGATAAATATTTCATGAATATCATATATATATATATATATATATATTTAATCTATCATTTCAATCAGCTTTAAGAGGTTGTGATGGAAAATGAATTACACCAGTTTGCAAGACGGTAGTCTGCCATACAAACTAATGATAGTTCCTTTTCCAATTTGATGGGATAAGAAGATAAATATAGGTTAATACATTAACATAATAATATATATATGTATATTTAATGTACTTATTTTATTATTTAACCATGATTTAATATTATTTTATGATGATATAAGAATAGATAAAACTAAAACATTTGGTTAAAAGTTATACCTCTTCTTTGGACAACCTCATTTTCTTTTCACCTTAAGCACTCTAAGGATCATATTCTACCAAAAATAAGATCTCTAGAATGTGAGGATGGATGCTAGGAATGGATTTGATTAGGTATTTTACAAACTAAAAGGCTTTTTAATTGTGAATAAAAAGGACACGAGGTTCTATTTTATAAGTGAGGGGAGGGTAATTCTTGGAATTTCTTAAAGTATTAATTTTATATAAATTAATTTCCTTGTTAAAATCAAAAAAATTGAAATTTTTTGAAGAAAATATTAGTATAGGAATAAAAAAACTAATATAATAATAAGTATAATAGTTTTGGTGATGTTTCCACACTAATTATTTTTTTTAACCCTTCGTTTAACCTTTTAATGATTATCATGATAATTTTTTTAATCTTTAGGGGTCAATATAGTTACAATAAAATATTTGGAAAATAAATGGACCATGGTTGATATTTTTAACCATATAACAATAAATTTTCTAAATATATGAATTTTGGTAATTATAAACCATTTAATAAAATATTATTTATTATAAAATATCAATAATGACATTTTTTGGAACTATTCATTTAATTTGACTTTGTAAACAACATGACATAAAAATAATTATAATATAATCCTTTTAAACACCCTAAATATATTATATATATATATGAAAACCTTTTTAAAATAATAATTTATTCAAATTATATTAATTTTTATATTTTAAAAACATTTTATTTTATTTTTTTATTAATTGAATAAATAAAGTATCAGTGTTGCGTAAACATTTAAAATAATTATTTAATAACTAAAAATTAGAAATAAATTAGCATTATAAAAAATAATTTATTCTTAAAAGAAAAATTTATAACCAAAACTATTTTTTTTATCCCTGTCACAAAATATTAGTCATTAAAAGAAATAAAGTGATATTTTTGACTTTATCTTTTACTTAAATATTATAAATCTCAAAATCATTGAAATTTGGAAAAGAGTTATAATATTTTTGAAACTTGGAAATAAATGGACAAAATAAACTCATAAATTGGATAAATTCATGTGTTAGGGTCATTTTATAGTTCTTAACATATTATTTTTAACCTTAATTACCCGATTTACACTTACTGTGATGACAATTATTTACTACTGTTACTATTTACAATGAAAAAAAATAAAAGGGAGCTATTTAAAATTTTTTACCTCATGATTAAAAACATGGAATAAATTTTTAATGATACATATTATATAATTAGAATAAATTAATTTAGTATTTAAGGAAAAATGCAATAAAAAATAGCTTTTTTAAAAAATGCCTTTTATGTTTGAAAATGTTTTTATACCAATTTAAACCATAAATTGATTATAATGAATTTAATTGGATTTATTATAATATAATATAATTGTTTTACATCAAAACCATTTTAAAACAAAATGTAAATTTTTGAATGCTAGAAAGAAAAATACAATTTTTAATTAAATTCACTATTTTTCACCATTCACTACAAAATCAATTTTTTTAGAAAAATTCCAAAAATCCTCTCTATGATAAATTTGACATGATGTTTTCAAAATTTATATAATTTTTACAAAACTAATTTATAAATATTTTATAAATTAATTATAATATTTTCTTATAATAATTAATAAAAACCATTTTTGAATAAAAAAATTTGTGAAGAAGAAAATGAAGTTTCTAAAGATTGATTTATTACTCTATAATCATCAATCAATACATTTTTATTAAATAATACATTTATATAAATTAAATAATGTAATAATCTTATTTATTCTCTCTAATTCAATGCCTAGTTTTTAATGGCCATATTTTATTAATAATATTTTTTTGTTTGTTTAAGCTTAATGTTACATATATTGTACACTATGAGTCATAATATTTATTTTAAAATATCAAGATGTTACATTATCCCCCCAACATTAACAATTTTTATCCTCACAATTTTAACTTGATATAGATAACCATGGGTTTCAAATATGAAAATACCTTTGTTGAAATCCCACATCATAAAAGGGGTTAATAAAAATTCCTCTTGAAAAGAAGGAAAACGAAATTTAAAGGTCATATGGAATAATACAAAACTAGGTTTCAAAGTAGGAGAACAATACTAGAAAGTAAAAATATAGACATGGGGAAAAAATTAATGCCCAAATAATTATAGAGTGTGATGAAGCACATTTATCACTAGAAAGTGAACGATCAATATAATTTTAAAGACCACAAAATCATAAAATAGAGAGATGTAAAAAAGACCACCGATTCATAAAAAATGATGGTAATATGTTAAAAATATTTTAAGATCCTCTTAATGGATTTAAGTAATTCCGTTACCATCACAAGTGAAAAAAAAAGAAATATACTTACTTGAAATATATAATTTCATCCTTTAATCAATTTCCCCCACAATCTCATCTTTTTCTCTAAATGATTAATATTCATAAAGAATTTTTCATGAATAAATCACTAAAATCAACTTATAAAGGATCACATAATAGAAAAAAGTAAACAATCTATTCCTACTATATCTAGACATTAACGAAAACCAAAAAATATTTATCACATGTTATGAAAAATTCCACAAAATAACAAAACATCAAATAAATAAATAAAACATTAAAGCCTCAAAAATAAATACCAAAGTTCATCATAGATTATTTGATAAATAACCAACCTTAAAATGATTTAAAATATTCCTAACCGCATTTGAAACCAAAAAATCAGAAGTATTTAATCAAATATTCTTCTGAGAATAATTTAATATTTATCTGCAATTAACATTAGTCACCCATAATGTCATATAACTAAAAAAGTATATTACCTGATAATATATTCTCCAAAATATGTTAATTATTTCCATAAATAACCCGAGTCACATTAAAATCAGTTATGATTCTAAAATATAATTTAACATTTATTTCTTAAATAAAATATCGTACTATTATATTTACCTTAATCATATAATGTTCCCCAAAATTATAGTGAACTTTTTCTGAAATAACATTAATCACTTAATCACCGAGTCATTTTTCAATCCCATGATTATCTATAAAATAAAACACATGTTCCCAAAATCAAATTAATCCTTATTTTTAAAATCATTAAAGTAGAAAGAAATGTTAAACTTAACAGGACATCTCATAGGCCTGCAGTAGCTGATGCACCCTTTTCACCCTTCGATTGTGGGTTCAAGCCTCCGAGCCTTTGTGTATGTGAAGTATTGTCACACTGTCTATGGTTTTTTATTTTTAATAAAACTATATTAATATAATTCTTATAAAATTCTAAAAATACAATGAACATAATCTAAAATAACCATAATAACTTCAATAATAAAAAATGTTTTAACAAAAAAGGTTATCTCATTCCTTTTATCTTACATAAACAAAACTATAATAGCATTATTATGAAATAATCCTTTACATTAAACCTAAGGGTTACACATACCTCAACTCAACAAAAAATCTCCCAAAATATCATTAATCACCTCAAAATACCCTAAATTAAAACCCAAAAGGGGTGTATTTTCCTTTGGAATTATCTTTAATATTAACATAAAAACCCCATGATGGTATTCATAGCTCTTAAGTTAACCTCATATAAAACCATCATAACCACCAAATTTATCTAAACCACTCTGACTGAATCTATAAGAACTCATCATTAAAAATAATATAATCCTGAGTTGTAAGTCAAGAATTCATTCTCTTACATTTGAGGATCTTTACTATTTATAGCTTTAGATAATTTTTACATAAACCTTATATATATATATATATATATATATATATATTAAATTTTAATGTGGACACTTCCACTTAGTTTTAATTTTTACCACAAAACAAAACTTTTATGATATAACATGTTTTATTTTGACGACATATATCCATAATTTTCATCTTAAACCCATCCTTATCCTTACTCATCCTTAAAACCCTATGAAAAACATTTTAAAACTTGGTATGAGCATGAAAATCCCCGAAAGGGAAATATAAAAAGAAATAAGTCCATGAACTTATAAATATTTTCCTTATCAAAATAAACAATGAACTCAAAATAAAAATTTTCTTACCCAAGACATAAAATTCTCTACCCAAGTATTTTCATAATTTTTTTATTATAAATATTAAACACAAATAATTAAACTCATTAATTTTTGTCATAAATCATGAAAACTCCTAAAAACTTTTCAAAAAGGTTATAAATTTTACCCTTAATAAGTAAAATATAATTTCCTTCAAAAAATAAGATAATTTATTATGGTTTTGAAATCATAAGTGTAACGCCCCGACCCCAGTTGCCCAGAGTCAGTTCATTAGTACATAACATTGGAATGATCACAATAAAGATCAAGTCTCAAAAGACCGATTAGTTTAGTAGACTTAAAATAACTAGATACATTCATAAAGTTTACATTGCATCATAAAGTGAAAACTACTAAAACAACATCTTCTCTTCATATCCCCTCATATTATCCCTACAGGTAATTCATAAATTACTTCTTCACATCCTGGGAAAAATAAACATTGAAAGGGGTGAGCTCAGATGCTCAGTAAGGATAACAATATAGCGGAAACATTCATAAATAAGCATAAACATTTAAGGCAATGTATAGTTAAAACAAAATCCTTTTAAACTTGAACTTCAGCATAATATGGAAAAGATAAAATGAAATAATTCCATTTACTTATTCACATGGATATTCTACTAGTCAAATAATCACATGCAATATCAATAACCACTTTCGTAATGATGGAATTCATAATTCCAGACTATCATAACCACGTAGCCAAGGCCTCATGCTAAGACTACAAATAAGATTTTTTCAAGGCCTCGTTCCAAGACAATAGTTTGTCTCATAAGATATACCGATGCATCGATGAGCTATAGCGGGCTCCACCCGTCACTTATTAAGTCCAATTCATTCCCCATTAGAATAGGTTTCAACATAACATAAACATTCGTATTAAAACTAGCATACGAAATGTCAATACTTTCACCATAAACCATGAATGGTATAAAAATAACACATCTATAGTCAAACATATCACAAAACCTTCAATACAATATGGAAGTTTTGTATCATAATAAATCAACTTCAAATAAGCTTAAAATCCATCAAAGGATGTTGACATAGATGAAATCAAAACTATTTGAGAGAAATATCTATTTTTTTTGAAATAATTTCAAAGTCACATAATTATAAAATAAAAATTTACTTTGAAAATATCCTTATAAGTTTGTAAGGGAAGTTTCTAAGATTTTATAACGGCAAAAAATATCCGCACCCTCCGTATAAGTTAAAAAAAAGACATTCTTACCTTAATTCTGTTGAAAAGGTTAAAAATGACCCTGTTTGAAAAAAAAACAGAAAGATTCCTTTATAAACCTATTATAAAAATTCAAACAAGGGTATAAATGAATTTAACCCATATTCTGTAAAATATAAAGAATGTTTTGAAATACACTTTTAAGAAACATGGATGTGGATGATAAAGAGGCCCCAGTAGACAATTTCGTATAAACAACCTCGGATAATGAAGAGATTGTGAAATAACCATTACCTTGTAATTTTTATTTAGTCGATGGTATGTTAACCTCCTTTATAATAGTTAAAAAATTGTTATTAAATTATACAATAACCATATACATAATTATGATATCATATATGATCTTCTAATAATGCTTTGTTAATAATACTTTAGTATTATCGTCGTTTCGGGTGTTAACATACTCGTTTTCTTTTATATGTTTTGTTACATAAGTCGTGTTTGTTATGGATAGGTTGTATATTATTCATATCCAGAATGATATAAAGTTCTTAAACATTAATTTTAATCATCAAATGAGAATTATTCTTGAATGGATACGATGGGGAATAAATCTCATCGCGTTCGTGGAGACGGTAGTCCGTACGTACGCATGAGCAACAATATCATTCTTTTGACATTAAAATAATATATAATTGGATGGTATATCATATATAAAGAATCATTATCATGTTATATTTATTATTTACATGAATTAAACATCATTATTATACCCATCCAAATAATAATATATTGAATAACAATTACACCATGACGTGGAGACGATAAGCCGTACGTACGCACGTATGGTGACATGTCATTCAAAGGATGGATAGAATACTAAATATGGTTGTAACATATTTATAATAATATCATAGTATATAGGAGATACTGGAGTTATTATTTTAGAATGGGAATAATAAAGAAATAAGAAGTTGTAGAATAAATAAACTTGAAAAAGTGTGGTGAAAACATTACCTCTTCTCTGGGTTCTTCTTTTTTATTTGATCAAAAGGGCTCCTTAGGTTGGGTTTATGATAAAAATAAGGCCTCTAGGTAGAAGTTAGGGAAGTTTAGAGAATATTTTTACAGGTTTTGGCCAAACCAAAAGGCTTTGAAAGTGTTAAGAATTGGTTAGAAGTGGTGTCCTTTTATAAGGGAGAGGAGGGGCACCTTAAGAAAATCTAGAAATATTATTTTATAATAAATTCCTATTCGGTTTCTAATGGCTCCAAAGTATATTATTTAATGTATAAGGTGGGGATGGGTCGAAATAATTTCAACAAATATAATTTAGATAGGTTTGGGTCATTATATTAACCATATCTTTTAGTTTTAACTCTTAGTTAATTAGTTTGACATTTACCATGTCACTTTGTATTTTTATATTATATAGTTAATAAACTTACTATATACATCCAAGTGACCTCCAAATGGTCCATTAATGATACACCTATCATGATATAATTCTCTTGTCCGATCCTTATATTTTTAGGAATTTAATATAAATTAATAATATAATATTTTTTTTTAAAAACTCTTTTATGTCAATATTGACACTATTGGGTATTTTGTTTTTGATAAATTCATAAAAACATTATTACTTTGAAAACAATTTATATAAACAATAATAATATGTCATAGTAACCTAAAAAATTATTGGAATGCATAAAAAGTCTCAAATTACATTTATTTGGGTATTTATAATATCAATTATCTTAATCTTTCATTAATACGGTAATTACTGCATCATCATTGTGTCATACATAAATTAAATTATTTAATGTCTAAAAATTATAAATAAAATACCATTATGTATAAAATCCTTTTATCTTTTTAATTAATATTTATAGTTGAAAATATAACATATATAACCCTATGTAAAAATTATTTTTCTAAAAGATATATGCTTATGTCATTTTTGTATTTATTTTAACTTAATTAATATAAAGTGTCCTTATCACTTACAAGTGGATCCATGGGGTCCCAAAATCGACCCAAAGATGCCCATGGTCGGACATGTATCAAAAAATAAGGTTAGAACACGTTTTAGGGCAATTTATTATTATTATAATATTATTTTTTACCCTTATTTATCGGATTTACCCTTTAATCATGGTAAATAAAATATTTACCGAAATAATTATTCAAAATATCTAAAAATAAAAGTTACCTATTAAAACAATTTTAACCTCCTGATTCTAAATATGGAATCCATTTTTATAAATTCAAAATAATTAAGTGGTAGAAATTAATTCCCGTTGTTGAAATAAAAAGCGTGTTTTTAAAAAATAATAACTATCAAAAGATTGACACTTTCTTATGTCCAGTTTAAATATGAAATTATGTCCAATGACCAACATTGGATTAAATGGTAAAACTATAATCTAATTATAATTTAAAATCACTCAAATTCATAATATATCACTATTAATTATTTTGATTAAAAAAGTTGTTTTTAATTAAAATTTAGTAATTTTCACTATTCATCAAAATTTGAAAGTTATCAGAAAAGTACCAAAATTTCACCCTAAGATAATTTAGATATTTAGAATCCAAAAATTAATTATATTTTACCAAATTAAAAACATAAAATTTTCCTTTATTAAATTAATTTCCGCTGTTAAAACCAAAATGCGTATTTTTAAGAAATAATAACTATCAAGAGTTTTATACTTGTTTATGTCAATTTCAAAGTGAAATTACTTACAATAACCATAATTGGATTAAATAGTAAAAATTTAATCTATTTATACTTCCAAAACATTAAAATTTATAATTTAACAATATAATTTTTTTTGATTAAAAAAGTTGTTTTCAGTTAAAATATAGTATTTTTCACTATTCACCCAAATTTGAAAGTTATCAGAAAAACACCAAAACATTATTTAAACTAAATTATTATGTCCCTATTCTAAATAAGAAGTTAATTTTGTCAAATTGAATATATAAAAGTTTCAAATATTGGATTTAAAAAGGCTTCGCCATTAAAAGGCGGTAAAATTGCATTTTTTGAAAAATACATCTTTTATCTGAAAAAAATGAATTTGTTCTTAAATTATGTCTTAGAAACTAATAATATGGATTCTAAAATTATAAGGATAATATAAAATTTAAAATTAAGTTAATACTATTCATAACCGCTTTTGAACGGCTAGTTTGGTGAGTCTTGGTGCATTTGAACTCAGTGTTGCGTACAACACACGCTATTGTATTATTCAAAGAGAAGCGTAACATGAAAGCTTGAGGTGTTACAATAAGATTTATATAAAAACTCATAATAATAATAGATTTATTATATAAGTTACCTGAGCTATAATTTTCATAAAACTATTTTAAATGGAATACCTTACATAATAAATTCTATTAATATCTTAGGACAATACTGACCCGTTAACTTAATTCCCTTAGCTAATGCATTGGAGAGCTATATCGGGCTCACTCACACTTGGTTTATAATATAACTACCCATCCATGGTTTATAATGAAAACAACCATCCTTGGTTTATAACCAAACCACCCATCTTCATACAAAATTCCTAGTAAACATAATATAATCATAGTGCACAAAATATTGAAAAACAATATTCTTTTACACACACAAGAAAACATTTCTTGATATTGAAATATCCTTTTTGTTGGAACCTTTGTGAGATAGTTGTTTTAATAATCACAAATCATGACAATTTACAAATCATGATAACTCACATATTTTGTTTTAAGTATTGATAATCATATCAATGAATATTTATAATTGAATATATTACGTCACATAGTATAATAAATTTCAATAATTCAATAAAATTTTGGATATTTGTGTTTTAATATATTTATAAGTGTATATTTACATGTAATTATGAATTTTGTTTAATCTAGTACTATTCTATATAAGAAAACAAAATTTTAAGTTTTTCAAAGTCACTAATACCAATTGGTTCAAAGGAGTCACTGATGGATGACTCAATGATAAGGACTCACCGATCAAAGAAGACACCGATGCAGGACTCACTAATAGAATAAATGACGCATCAATGGAAAAGTCATTAATGATTGGTCACACTGATAGTTCAAGTGACTCACTGATGGATGACTCACTGATAGGAGATGCACCGATAGTTCAAAATGAGTCACTGATGACAACTCACCAATGCTCAGACAAACCGATAGTACAAATGACTCACCGATTCCTAGAGTCACTGATACCGATGGAAAGGAATCACCAATACAGAGAGTCAACAATGCCGATATAGCGATGCTAATGACTCACCGATACTTATGACTCACTGATAGTCATAAAAACTATTTTTATTTTATTAATTAAACTTTATATCTAATGGTTATATTCAGAAAAATTAATGCTTCTGACATTAATTAATGTTATTTCTAGGATATTCAAATATAGTACGAGGTACATGCACGTGGGGAGATCATTATTTCTACTGGACCACAAAGGATAAAATAATAACAAGCTAGATCATTCAAAATAGACACAGAAAATACACAGAAGAGTAGAAAGTAAAGAAAACCTATAAACTCCTACAAATTCCAAGGGTACTTCTAAAACCCAAGAATTTAAAAGTAAGAACATATGAGGAGATCAAGAAATCGAGATAAACCTGATGAGCTGATATGAACATATTTTTCAAAAAATAAGCTGAACATCTCATACTTCTGGAAGCTAGAACACAGAGGCTATGACACTCTATTTTGGAGTCAACTTCTAGAAGAGAACTCAATCTTCAACTCCACTACATCAAACGAGTCTAGAGATGCACTGCATAACACATAGAGCCTTCTAAACCTAAATCTACATCTTCAGCTATGTTGTGTTCATTTATTTATATTTCTGAGAAGTGTGTATATCTATCTGTTACACACACTGACTCCTATTCACAACTGGAAGATACTTGATATCCTCAATCTTACACTCTGTTTATCTATTTTTATACTACATAGAACTATAGAAGAGGTCGTGTGTGACCTGTTTGTTGTTTTTCCCATGAATAAATCTGGTAGAGGTCAAGGGTGACATGGACAACCTTGTGTGCTATTGTGAACCCTGATCTAGGGTGTGGATTAAACTTTTTTTTTTAAATTTAAACATATTGGTGGCAGGTGATCACAAAGTGGAGAGGACTAAGTCTCGGCTTGATACTAAACCTCTTGTTTTAAATTACACTAAGCCTATTTTTATTTTCTTTTACTATGTTTTATAAAAAATATTATTCAAACAAAGTCAAATCTGATAGTTAATTTATAAATTGTTTATGACAATTTTTAACTAGTTGGTTAGTTTCAAAAGTTATATTGATCTCTAGGTTAGTATATCTGAAAACTAATCAGTCTCTTGAGAAATTAATTGAACATTCAGGACTCTTTTAAATTCACTAAAAACTGACTTGGATTATATTTTAATTGGGGGACATTTTCAATGAACCAAATTTTAATATAAATTTTTATAGATACTCAATTCACCTCCCTCTTGATTACTATACTCTGAAAAACATTTAGTATCATAGGGTTTTAGGAAGTTTTCAATTTTCAAATATTTTTCAAACTTTTTCAACTATGATTTTAGTTATATTTTAGGATCTTAAATTTTTTGATACTTCCAACTTTTTAACTCTTGAAATATTTTACAAAATCATATTATGGATAATATATTAGAATGAGTTTATACGAATATACCACCTTTTTTTTAATAGAACAAATTTTGCTCAATGGAATCTTAAAATGAAAATACATTTAGAAAGCATGGGATTTGAAATCTAGACTGTTATTAAAAGTAAATATGCACTCCCTGATACTGCTAGAAACACTTGGTATGAGGATACCAAGATATCCTATAACAATAACTATAAATCTATGAATTCATTATACTGTGCTCCAGGAGATGAAAAATCTAATCACATTTTTTCCTGTAAAAGTGATCATGAGATTTGGGACACTTTAGATATTTTCCATGAGGGAACAACTAATGCAAATAAGATGAGATTAAATACTTATACTATTAAATATGAAAATTTTAGAATGAAGCATGATGAATCTATTTTCGATATGTATCTCAGGTTCACTGAAATTGTGAACACCCTGATTTCTTTTGGAATAGCTGTCACAACAAAGGAGTATATCAGGAGGATTCTACGATGCATACTAGAGAGATGGTGAGGGGAATCAATGTCCATAAGAAAATCATGTGACATTGATAAAATTCCAGTGAAGGAACTAATTTGAAAATTAATGATGTATAAATAGGAACTAAATTTGAATCAAGAAGAGGAAGAGCCAAAGAGAAAATCTGTAGCATTCAAGACTAACACTTCCAAAAGAAAAGACAAAGAGAAAGTTCAAGATGCTATTGAGAGAACAAGTATTGAAGAATCAGCTTCAGAAAATGACGAGGAAATGGCCCAAATGGATAGGAGATTTAAAAAATTTTACAGAAAGAAAAAGTTCTTTAAGAAACCAAATTATAAAGGAAAATAAAACAACCAAAGAAAATTGAAAAAAGTATTCAAAGAAGACTAGAAAATCAGAAGAAATAGTTTTCTATGAATGAAAAAGGAGAGGGAATGTCAAAGATGATTGTCTTAAATTAAATTATAAAAATAAGTATGAGTATAAAGATCAGAAACATAGGAAAGAAATTAATGCCACCTGGAGTGCATCTGAGGATATCACTACTGAATCTTCTTCTTCTCAGAATGAAAAAGAATATTTGGAAAACATGTTATTTATAATAAATACCTCATAGGTAATATTAGACTCTCATGTACCTAATGACTATTATTCTAGAGATGAATATGAATCTAAAAATATGACAAATGATGAACTATTTGAGTATTTTAATATGATAGAAGAAAATTGTAATGAACTTAATGAGAATTATAAATCATTAAAGAAACAACATGAACTCTTTACAAATATTAAATCTGAACTTACTATTAAGAAAAAGAAAAATATAGAACTACTAAAGGAAAATAATGACCTAAAGTTGTCTAATGATCAATTAAAGAAGGATCTAGAAAAGTTCACCAATTAAAAAAAACACTTACTCAATTACTTAGTAAACATATAGCTCCTAGTTATACTACTGGAATAAGATATCAGCCTGAAAAAATAAATTTATCTAAAACACATTTTATACGTAAATTTAGAAAAACTGCTTCTCTGTCCAAAAATCATGATTTAACTACAAGTTTCAGTTCTAAGAAATCTTTTACTGCATCAAGTTTTTTTGGACCTAATAAATTTTTTTTTCAAATAATTTACAATCTACATATAAGAAACCCATAAGAAAATTGTGAGTTCCTAAATCCTTTATTACTAATTTTTTTGGACCGAGAAAAATATGGGTAAAAAAATATTTTCTTGGATGATTTTTTTGTAGGTAAACTACCTAAAGAGTTACTATATAAATATTTGGAACTTGTACAATGGCTGTTCAAGACACATGATAGGAGATTACTCAAGCTTAAGTAATATCATCAAGATTGATGGAGGGCATGTTACATTTAGTGAAAATGGTAAAGGAAAAATCATCGGCTTAGGCCAGATTGGTAACCCTAACTCTATTTTAATTTCCAAAGTACTCTTTATTGATGGATTAAAATATAACTTGATTAGAATATATCAAAATTGTGATGATAGATTTAATTTAAAATTTGAAAATGATTCATTCCATGTTTTTTATGCCAAAATAACTTACTATTTACTACTCTTAGAAATGATAATGTATATGCTGTAAATTTAGAGACACTAGCATCACATATTGTTTCTTGAAAAAGTGCCTTTCATAAAGAGTGTTGGATCTGGCACAGAAGAATAAGACATTATAATGTAGACTCCATTAAAAAATTAACCAGAAAAGGTTTAGTTAAGGACCTTTCCAAACTAGTGTTTCAATACAATAGAGTGTGCAATCCTTTTCAAAATGGAAAGCAACACAAAATCTCTTTCAAACCAAATAAAGAAGTTAAAACTTCTCAACCTCTCGAGTTGGTTCACATGGAATTTTTTGGACCATCTATAGTTTCAAGTATAAATGGGAAGAACTATGTTTATGTTCTTGTAGATGAATTCTCTAGGTATACTTTGACCTATTTCTTAGCTCATAGAAGTGAATATTTCTATCTTTTTACCAAGTATGCAAGGACTGTGGAAAATCTCAGTGAACTTAAAATTAAATCTCTAAGAAGTGACCATGGATGTGAGTTTGTAAATGAAGTCTTTGAATCTTTTTGCTCACTTAATGGCTATAGGCATAATTTATCTACCCCTAGGACACCTCAACAGAATGGTGTAGTAGAAAGAATAAATATAACCCTACAGAAAATCGTCCGAACTATGATAAATTAATATGACCTACTAATTTATTTTTTGGATAAAGCTGTTAATACAAATTGTTATACAATAAATAGAGTCTTAATTAGAACTATCCTTAAGAAAACTCCTTATGATTTGTGGAATAATAGGAAACCCAAGGTAAATTATTTTAAAGATTTTGGATGTAATGTTTATATTCTAAACACTAAAGATAATCTAGATAAATTTTCCTCTAAAAGTGATGAAGGGATATTCCTTGGATATTAAACATCAAGCAAAGCATATAGAGTCTTTAATAAAAGAACACAATGTGTGGATGAATCTGTACATGTCATATTTGATGAAACATATCCACATGAACCTAAGACCTCACTAGAGAATCTTGAAGAGGATATGTCCATTCTGAACATTAATGATAAACCATCTGACCATCTTATAAAGAAATATGTTAAAACTTATAATTCTATAAATTCTCCATATTCTAGCCATAATGAACTAGAACCAAGTGATGAACCTGAAATAACAAGCCCTACTTTTACTAGACCAACTAGAACTGTTAAAAAATCACTTAGATACTGTAGTTAGAGACTTAGATAGAGGAACACAAACTAGAGATTATTTGAGAAATCAGGTTGAACATCAAGCATTCTTATCACAACATGAACCTAAAAACATTAATGATGCTATCAATGATGAATTTTGGCTGATAGAAATGCAAGAAGAGCTTAATCAGTTTGAGATAAATAAAGTCTGGAAGATTTTTGATATACCAAAAGATACCTTGACCATAGGATCTAAATGGGTGTTTAGGAATAAAGTAGATTAAGATATAAATATAGTTAGAAACAAATCTAGATTGTTTGCACAAGGATATAATCAAGAATATATAATTGATTATGAGGAGACCTTTACACCAGTAGCTAGGCTTTAATCCATTAGAATCTTACTTGCCTATGCATCACACTTGATTTAAAACTTTATCAAATGGATGTGAAAAGTGCATTCCTAAATGGTTATATAATTGAGGATGTTTTTCTTGAAAAACCCCAAATTTTACAAATCCACATCTTCTAAATCATGTTTTCAAATTAAATAAAGATTTCTATGGTTTGAAATAAAATCCAAGAGCTTGGTATGATATGTTAAGTAACTTTCTTATTTCTAAAGGTTTGAAAAAAGGAGTTTCAGATCCTAATTTATTTATAAAAATAATTTCTAAATATTTTTTAATATCTCAAATATATGTAGATGATATTATTTTTGGTTCTTCTAAAAATTCTTTATGCAATGATTTTTTAAAAATGATGCAAAGCGAGTTTGAAATGATTTTGATGGGTGAACTTAAATATTTTCTTAGATTTCAAATATTTCAAAACAAAGAAACTATTATTTTAAATCAAAATAAATATACTAAAGATCTTTTGAAAAGATATGGCTTTGATGACATTAAGAGTAGTGAAAATCCTATGAGTTCTACTTGCACGTTGGATCTTGATGAAAATGTGAAATCTGTTGATCAAAACACTTATAGAGGAATGATTGGGAGTTTACTCTACATAACTCATAGTAGGACATAAATCATGTTTAGTGTGTGTATGTGTGCAAGATTTCAAGAAAACTCAAAATAGTCACATTTAAACTATATTAAAAGAGTTTTCAAATACCTCAAGTATACAACTAATTTAGGACTATTCTACCCTAGAGGAAAACCTTTTGATATGGTTAGTTATTCTGATTCTGACTTTGGTGGGTGTAAATTATATAGAAAGAGCACCTTTGGAATATTTCACTTTTTGGGAATGTCTCTAATTTCATGGTGTTATAAAAAGAAAAATTCTGTTTCATTACCAACTACTGAAGCAGAGTACATTGCTGCTGGTAGTTGCTGTGCACAAATTTTGTGGATGAAACGCACCTTATTTGAATATGAATTTTAATTCAGAAATATCACCATAAATTGTGACAATACCAGTGCTATTAAAATTTCTAAATATCCTATTTATTATTCGCAAACAAAACATATTGATGTAAGACATCTCTTTTTGAGAGACCATTATCAAAAAGGCGACATAACCCTTAAGTTTATTGGGACTGAACATCAAATTGCTGAAATTTTTACCAAACCATTAAACTTTGATAGAATAAGATACATCGGACATGAAATTGGAATGGTAAATCTATGAATACTCTCAAACTTTATCCCCTTTATAAAATTATGTTTTTCTGTGACACTGATCACTGTAACACTGATTCTGTGAAAGTGATCATGTGAAAGTGATCATGTGAAACCGACCGTGTGAAACCAATCATGTGAAACCGATCATGTGGAACCGATCATGTGGAACTGATCAGAGTGAAACTTATCATGTGAATATGATTGTGAAATATCAATCAGGTGAGAATGATACTATTAGAGTGAAACCGATACCTATAGGGACCTTTTTTCAAATCTATTTTTCTATGTATTTTAAGAAAAATGACACAATTTCATTTTCTTTTTTATTTTACCAATATTCTATGTTATGTTTTTACATAGTACAATCCCTAATTGATAAAATTAAATCAATCCACACTACTTCTACCCTTAGACCTTTCACTACCCACTCTACCTTTGAACCTTCGACCTTTCAACTCCCTTCTTCGAACCCGAAACATTAGAATGGAAAGGGAAAAGATCATAATAGAAGGACCAAGTGAATCATCATCAACCAAGCACCAGAAAGGAGAATCAAGTAGTGCCACAATTTCTATGGATCTGGAGTTGGGAATCCATGTCGTAACTCTTGAGAAAGAGGTGTCTTCCGAATGGTTGTTGTCAAGAAAGCCTCTCTTGCTGAGAGTTTTGGAATCACAAGGGTGGATTAGCTAGTTTTCATAAAATGAAATACCTTTATATCCCAAGTTGGTATACCAATTTTATCTATACTTGGAATTGTTTTTAGAAGGAGTTGAGGAGGCTCAGATGAAATCAGTGGTAAAGGGAAAGGAGATCTCGTTTTCTTCAAAAGAGTAGGCTGAATGCTTGAAAATGTCACATGAGGGAATATTTTATGACTACCAGGGTAACATTACACAAAATTAAGATTTATTTTCTTATGAAAATTCATTGAAAGATTTAACTAGAAATGAGGAATCAAGGAGAGAAATAGCTTCAGAAATGGATGGAGTGGCTAGAATGTTATTCAAGTTTATCTAGAACCAAATCCATGCAAGGAAGGGATATTGTGCCGCATTAAAGTATAAGGATGTATTCCTGATTTACTTGTTGAATAATAAGGTTAATGTGAACCTTTGTAGGTACCTTATGGTACACATTTTTGAAATGATAAAACCATATAGAAAAGAAAATTTTCTATATTATATGAGGATGATTTCTGCAATGTTAAAGAGGCTAGGATGTGTGGAGGATGACGATGAGGTGATTACTGCATGTAGTGGTTTCTTCCTTCACAAAGACATCTGAAAAAGGATGAAAATAAATTAGAACACATGTAGGAAAATTTGGGTAGAAGATAAGGAAGAACTATATAAGGATTTTAATCCTATAGATCATCTTACTAGACCAAGGGATCAAGCTGATCTAGGTCTTAAACCAGGTGAGTAGGTTGTGTATTTAGATGAAGAAAAATCTGTGTCTAAGATGAAAAGTGAAGATGGATCTCATATAGATGATAGGAGTGACCTAGATATCACTGAAATACCTAAAGAAATGTTATATGGACCTGCAAGTCCACTATTATAATTACCTTCTAATAAACCTCTTTTAGATGATGATGAAGATGAGGAAAAGACTAATATCTCTAAATTTGAAGGTTATGTGAGCTGGGATGATGATGATGATGATGATGATAGGGATGATGATGGTGAGCATGTGAGTGACTCACTAAAATCTAGAAAATATTTAGTCAATTTAGGTGAGGATTCTGTGCATAGAGCTGATGATGAGGCTGGTAGATAGAACGATGTTGATCTAGATGGATAGGTTGATGTTGACGGTGTTGATCATGTTGAAGGATATGTTGGACATGAGGACGGATATGAACACCCTGATGATGCTCATGGAATAATTCAGGAACTTATTGATATTATGGCTGGAGGTCAAGAGGAATAAGCCAAAGTTCAGATTGCACTTATATCTCAGAATGAGGAGGATCCTCAAATGGATGGAGGTCAAGAGAAAGAAGGTGAAGCTCCGATTGTACCTATGCCTTATAATGAGGGAGAAACTCAAAGAAAAAGAGTAAGAACTGATACTATGGAGCCTCAAGTGTCAACTTGTTCTGGTGAGTGGAATAGGGATCCAGGATATATCCTGTTTGGGTGGGATTATGCTTCATATGAAGAGATGGTAGCTCCTCCTTCTCCACAAGCTAATGTGGAACCAACTTCTCCTACATCACCTACTTTCCCCTAGTAATGAGCCTATTGTACATTTAGTTCCTAGTGACCGTGTAACCAAGGCTGATATCAAACAATTCAAAGGTGATGTATGTGAATATCTGATATCCTCTATTGAAATCAGAAATGAAGATTCTACATCAAGGAGTATATTAGAGGTAGATGTTTCTAGGATTGCAAGAATGGTAATTCAGGAAATACAACCAAATATTATCACTACATTCAATACCATTGTGATAAATAATTCATTGTTGGGAGAAGAAGTGAAGAAAATGAATCATGAAACTGTATTCCTATTAAATTATTTAATAACCACACATAGTGGTGTTATAGAGGTTCTTAGGAACCTTGTTACACATCTACTGAATGCATATTTTAAAAATTTGAAATAGGATATTGGCAAAAGTGATTTCTAGTGAATATAGTTCTAAAGTTACTAGGCCTACTGCTGATATGGGGTCTTTTAGGACTATGATAAGAGAAGAGATCAAGTACATTCATAATGACTCAGATAAAGAGACCCTTTCCAAAGTGCAATGGAATAGTGACCATGTATATATCATGGTGATACAAAGTGAAAATGAGGCAACTTCCACTCAAAAGAAGATTAGGGACAAAGTGGAAAAGTAATTTTCTAAAATCTACACATATCATGAGTTGAATAACAAATTTAAATAATTGGATGAGAACCTCAGGATACCACTAGTGACTAAGGAATTTATGAAACAAGTGATCCAGTTGAAAGAGTTTGCACCCACACTGGATAAATTCATGAAAAATAAGGAGGAATTCGATAATTCCATGCATTATGGGGGTAAAATCATTAATGATTTTATCAAGCTTTTGAATCCCTACCTACATTTATAGTATGAGGCTAGAGTGGTACCTACAACCGATTCCATTAAACTTGGTTCACTACCTCCTTTCGAGATGTTAGTGTCTTAAGCTTTATCTCTGATCAGGCCAGTGATCCAAGAGCATCCACCCAGTCATATTCTTTCAGAGTAGAGACCAAGACTTTTATCTACTGTTCCTGCAAACATTTCTTTACCTAGTGTCACTATTCAACGATACCTTCCTACATCCACAACACCACCTCTTAAAACCACTATTGACCCTTCAGAAAAAGGGAAATATACTCAAAATCACAAGCCTTAGTTGTGGATCATTCTTTGATAGGGATCCGTAATTTTAGTTTTTTTGTGTGTCTTTTGATGACTGTAATCTTTTTTACTTTCATGAATATAATTTTTCTTTCACTGTGTTTCAAGTTTCTTTGTATTCTTTTTATTAATACTTTAGGTTTCCTTTCACCTTTTTGTTAATCCTAAATGGGTAGAAATATATGGATAACATAAAATCTTAACCTAAGGGGGAGAATAAATATGGAATAAGAAAAATTGCATGTCATCAATAGAGAATATATGTTTATCCCAGCTCTGATATAAATCACTAAGACTAATCTAATACATCTTACTAAGGGGGAGAATGAAAGTTATCTGATATAACTCTCTTGTAAGAACCTTTTATATATGATTTGATAAAATTATTGAGGGGGATCATAAAAGGTAATACCTTATAGTTATATTGAGAATTTACACTCACTATTGGTATGCTAAGCCAAGTCATTCTTATTCCTTAACATCATGTATAACTCATTCATGACATGATTTGTGACTATCAAAAAGGGGGAGATTGTTAGACCCTTTGTGAGATAATTGTTTTAATAATCAAAAATCATGCCAATTTACAAATCAGGATAATTCACATATTATGTTTTAAGTAATGATAACCATGTCAATGAATATTTATAAATGAATAGATTATGTCACATGGTATAATAAATTTCAATAATTTAATAAAATTATGGATATTTGTGTTTCAATATATTCACAAGTGTATATTTACAAGAAATTATGAATTTTGATTAATTTGGTACTGTTCTATATAATAAAGAAACTTTGTAAGTTTTTCAAAGTCTATGAAACCGATTGGTTCAAAGGAGTCACTGTTGGATGACTCACTGATGAGGACTCACCGATCAAAGAAGTCACCGATGTAGGACTCACCGATAGAACAAATGACACACCGATTGAAACGTTTCTGATGATTGGTCATACCGATTGTTCAAGAGACTCACCTATGGATGACTCACCGATGGGAGAAACACTGATAGTTAAAAATGAGTCACTGATGAAAACCCACAGATTCCTAGATAGACAGATAATAAAAATGACTCACTAATGCCCAGAGTCACTGATACCTATGGGAAGGAATCACCGATACATAGAGTCAATGATGTCGATAGAGTGATGATAATGAATCACAAATACTTATGACTCACTAATAGTCATAAAAACTATTTTTTATTTTATTAATTCAACTTTATATCTAATAGTCATATTCAGACAAATTAATGCTTTTGACATTAATTAATGCTGTTTTTAAGATATTTAGAGGATAGTATGAGGTACATGCACATGGGGAGATCATTATGTCTACTGAACCTCAAAGGATAAAAGGATAACAAGATAGACCATTCAAAATATACATAGAAAATACAAAGAAGATTAGTAAGTAAAGAAAACCTAATAACTCATACAACTCTTGAGGGTACTTCCAAAACCCAAGAATTAAAAAGGAATAACATATGGGGAGATCAAGAAATAATGATAAACTCGATGAGCTAACCTGAACATATTTTCAAACAAGAATCTGAACATCTCATACTCCTGGAATCCAGAACACAGAGGCTACAACACTCTATTTTGGAGTCAACTTACCTAAGAGGACTCAAACTTCAATTAAACAACATAAAATGAGTCCAGAGTTGCACTAAATAAGACACATAGCCTTCTAAACCTAACTATATATCTTTAGATATGTTGTGTTAATTTATTTACATTTTCTGAGTAGTGTGTGTATCTTTCTGTTACACACACAAACTCCTATGCATAACTAGAGGATACTAGATATCCTCAATCTTACAATATGTTTATCAATTTTTATCCCATGTAGAATTGTAGAAGAGATTATATGTAAACTGTTTGTTATTTCTCCCATGAAGAATTGCGGAAGAGGTCAAGGGTGACTTGGATAGCCTTATGTGCTATTGTGAACCCTGATCTAGGGTATGGATCAAACTTGTTTATTAATTTAAACTGATTGGTGGTAGGTGATCACCAAGTGGAGAGGTCTAAGTCTTAGCTTGAGACTGAACCTCTTGTTTTAAATTCTACTATGTATGTCGTTATTTTATTTTACTATGTTTTATAAGAAATCTTATTCAAACAAATTCAAACTCTGATAGTTATTTTTGAAAGTGTTTATAATAGTTTTGAACTAGTAGGTTAGTTACAAAATTTATATTGATCTCTAGGTTAGTATAGCTAAGAACTATTAAATCTCTTGAAAAATTAATTGAACATTCAGGACTCTTGGAAATTCACTACAAAATAAACTGTATTATATTTTAATTGGGGGAAATTTTCAAAGAACCAATTTTTAACAGAAATTTTTATATATACTCAATTCACCCCCTCTTGAGTGCTCTACTCTGACCAATACATTTCATTTAAAACTGTTTCTAAAAATAACCAGAAAAAATGGGAATGAGTTTTTTATTTGAATAAAACATGAATTATTATAAAGGAATCAAAACATAAAATAATGGTTATTAGAGTGGAAAAAATAGCTGATTCTGTATACATTGAAATTGACAATTCCTTTTACATTTTGTAATAAAGTCACAATGTTTTGTATAAAACATGTAAAGAGATTTATTTTGAAAACGTCTGAAAAAAATTTAAAACTAACATAAAATTAGATTTATAATTATTTTATATCCATATAAATAAATCCATAAAATAAATCTAATAATACGGATATGGATGTAAAATATTTATAAAATAAATATTTAAAACATTTTAAAACCTATTTTTAATGTAAAGTGTCCCTTGCATTGAGTCCAAATCATCACATACATTCTTTATCTTCTAGAATAAAAATATTAAATTAAATATTTAATTTCTCAATAGACATTTTTTAGTTTATTATTCCTTTTATTTTATTTATTACCATGTAATATTCAATTACATACATTCTCTTAGGTCATTTTGACGATATTCGTCTCATATTTCCAAAAATGACTTTGGTTAGTTGAATATGGTCAATGAGATCATTAATACATTATATAAATAATAATAATCATGAAAAATTATCAATTTTATAAATAAAATATAATTTTAAAATCACCCATTAAGTATATTTATGAAAAATGATCTATGTTACAATGATGGAGACGATTGGTCATACATACACATGAGTAACATTTACATTTTTAAACGATCATGATAGAAAGAAGGTATGTATTATTTATCTTTATATAATGATAATTATATAATTTATACCATATTATTTCTTTAAATATACTTATATATACTATCCAAGTGATGAAAATATAAAGAATGAATCACATCTCTTTGTGGAGGTGGTAATCCATGCATATTCTTAAACGACATGGAATGAACACTAGAATTTTTATTGATTTTTGGAAAACCACAGGAAAAAAAGAGACACATCATGGGGAGCTAAAATAGTGAAGGCCCAAAGCATCATTTAAAACAAATTTAATGCCACCCTGATGAAAGAAACCTAAGTTTAGTAATAAAGAAACATTTTTATTTGAAGATGCCTATGACACAAAGAAGTACACAACCTTATTCCCCTCTCTCAGTGTGTGAGTGACCTTATTATGGACACCCAAGATGTTTTTCTTTACTTTTTAATGTGATATTATTTGTTCCAGGGGAAACTAAAACTACCTATTAGCACATTGTAAAGTATTAAGGAATCTGTCTCCACCACCTTTAGATTAATGTGTCATTGCTCGCATAATTCAAAACCTGTAACCATTGCCTTGGCCTCAGCCTGAAGTAAATCACCTCTACCATATTAATCTAAGAAATCAGTAACAATGTACCCCCTCAGATCCCTTATTACACCTCCACCTCTCATCTCCCCCAAGATGGACTCATTCGTGTTGAGTTTGAGCCCTCTACTTAGGGGAAACCAACATACCCAATTCCAATGTTCCATCCTCTCTCCCTAGTTATATGTACCTGAGATTAGGGGCCTTAATAAAGGGGATCCCTTGCATTATCTATATAGATTAACCAAGTCCAGAAAGGTATTCTTCATTTTGAATCTAATGCTGGTTCGAGAGCCACTGATGTTCTTATGGCGAGCATCGTTCCTGGCTTTCCAAAGGGTCCAACATCTCTCCATTAGGATTATTACATGACCTTTCCTCTCAAGACCTTGATCACCAATGCCACTAAAACAATGACTGTAAAAGTTCTCCTACACCCTCCTTGGTTATGTTTACTTGAAAACGTACTGTAAGCCTGCCATATCCAATGATCCCATTCTCTCTCAAAAAATAGGTTCTCCACTATTTCTTGTTTGAGATTTTTTCAGCACTAACATATGGAGTCCATTTTCACACCCATATGTTGGAAGTTCTCATAAATGGGTATAACATTATTCCTAAATCACCACACAAAAGAATTAAGCTTAAGAGAGGAATGCCTTTTCACCACAATTCTCCCCCCCACATGTCACCTTTATTTGATTCCCTCCTCACACAAGTATAATCCTTGATTGAGAACTCACCCGACGAAGAACCTGTAAAGATGAGTCTATCAGGGTCCTCAATGAGAACAATCTACTTGAATAAAGCATAGTGGTATTCATCTAGGATAGTCTGAATAAATCTAGGGTGATCACTTGCTTCTGTGAATGACATTTCCAGGGTGGGGAACCCTAAAAACCATAGCCTCCCACACCCCAATCCCAAAGATAAAAGTTCACATCACCTCTTCCCATGAGCCACCTTGCATGAAGACATAGGGCCTCCATGTGCGGTTGAATAAAGTTCCATATCCTCAATTCCTGAGACCTCTGAACCACTACCTCTAACCCATACTTATCCTAAATGATTGTTCCCCATAAATTTCGGCCTTCTATAGCATCCCATGCAAGTTTTGTGTGCATCCCTTGCATGGTCTACGAGACACTCCTCAAGTTGATTCCCCCTTTAGAAAATGATCTTACGAGATGATTCCTTAAGGCCCAGTGATGCCTGTATTCACCCTATCCATCCCATATAAAGGACACCATTAACCTCTCCATGTTAGAAATCACGCTTTTTGAAACCTTCATGGTGGATTGTAGATGCATAGGTATGGAAATAAGTACACTATTTACCAGTGTTATGCACCCTACAAAGAAGAGGAAACTATTTTTCCAATTGAGAATGTGCCCCGTTATCTTTCCCACTATCATGTAAAAATTATGAGCATGAAGGGATTTACGAATCATTGGAGCACCAAGATAATCCTTGGGAAATGTCCCTCTTTTCATGTTGAAGCTTTCATCAAGATCCATGTTCCTCCTATTTGAGGTTTTCTTGGCAGTATAATAGTGGCTTTTCTCCCTATTCACCACCTAGACACACCATTTTCAATACTCCCCAAACATCCCATTAATTCCATTCCCTGACCTCCTATTTCTATTTATAAAAAGAACTGTGTCATTTGTAAACATCATGTGTGAAATACCCTTCGTGATTTGACTATCCTGATATGGAATAATTTTACCCATGTGCAAGAACCTCTTTATATGAAGACTTAGAACATTTCGAGAGTGAATAAAGAGAGTAGGGGATAGGGGGACCCCTTTACTTAGGACTCTAAATGCCTTGAAAAATATAAAATTCTTACCCATAAACAAAGATGAAATCCATGCCGAGATGAAGCATCGGAACAATAGGTCACATGTCCAATTGGAGAACCCCATGCATGTCAAAACCCTTAGAATAAAATCCCACTCCATCATTTCATAGGCCTTGCTCATGCCCAATTTGATAGCCAAGTTTCTTCTAAAATAATTTTTGTTTATCCCACTAATCATTTCCTATACCACTCCAATCACACCCTATATTTATCTCCCTTTGATGAAACTATGCTTCTCTACTTCCATCCATGTGCTTAGATGAGGTACTATCCTTTTGTTGAGGATGCTAGCCAAGACCTTGTACGATATATTTCACAAACTTATGGGCCTATACTGATCTATGGATTGAGGATTGCACACTTTTGATATCATAACCTTCTTAGATGCATTGGCTATGTGCAAGAAGGTTCCCACCCTTGAAATAATTCTGAACCACTCTCAATAAATCCACATTGATAGTTTCCCATGCAGCCTTGTAGAAAGACCCTGGTATTCTATCTGGTCTAGGTGCACTGTCTGGGTTCAGAGTCCAGACCACCTCTTTCACTTATTCCTCTTCCAATATCCTCCTCAAGCATTCTTCCATCTCATCCGTAACACTTCTTGGGATGTTCTCAAATATTTTTGCTACCTATCTTGGATAGCCTTCTATCATGTTAGGGTTGAGACCTGCCAGTAAACATTTCATGTTTTCGTTGGCCATTGTCCCAACCTAATCCTGATCTTTGGATTTGGATACACCCTCCCAAAGAATGTTAGGCCTGTGGATCTGACACATCTCTTTAATACATGCATGGGAAAATCCGATGTTCCGGTCTCCCTCACAGATCCATCTAACCCTAGATCCTTTTCTAGAAAGCCTCTCCTACCTTAACATAATGTCCAAAAGGTGATCCTTCTTGGAACTTAGATCATTGAATAAGTTTTCATCCCATTATGTTTCAAAGATTGCCTCCATGCATTCCACATCATTTCAGATCTCAAAAAGATCCTGATCACAGTCAGGAAGATTCTTCCTTCACCTGTGTAGCAAAATTTTAAGCCACCTGATCTTGTTGTGAAGTGATACCCACAAGTTCCCTGAGAGAGAACTGGTCCATGCTTCCCTGAACACGTTAATGAAGCCAAGATCTTCCAACCATGTCCTATAAAAGTGAGTGTAATCATCACTCAAAGTTTAGGAGTTTAGTGAAATCCTCAGTGGAGAGTGGTCGGATAAAGAACACACCAGGTGAGATAGTTTTACATTTGGGAATAAAGTGATAGAGGCCCCATTCATCAAGCACTGATTGAGACAAAACCATGTTCACCTACCTCTATGTTGATTATTACACCAAGTAAAGTGGTGTCCCTTGAATCTCGCATCCAATAGGCCTTTCCTTGCCATGAAAGACACAAAGTCTTGGCATGCACCCCTTGGAAAGGCCCCACCCCCTTGTTTCTCCTCAAGGGAAGATATGATGTTAAAATCGCCCCTAATAATCCATGGGGTATTATCAAAGATAAGTATTTCTAAGTCACTCCATAAAATCTCTCTGTCCTATGCATTGCATTTAACATAGATAAAGGATAAGAAAAAAACTTTCGTACCTATTTATATTTTTGTTGAAATATGATGGTCTGATGCACTAATCAGTTCGACCGAGATGTGATCCTTCCAGAACATCCATATTTTAGAGTTGAGAAGGTTCCCATACATGAATTCACATACTATCATCCTATGAGAATACTCATTGATTTTACTTTATGCCTATTTTGGTTCCATAATTACCACTATAAAAACTGCGTTGTTAAATAGATCATTGCCAATGAAGTCCAATTTCACCTATGCCCCCATCCCTCAAGCATTCCAGATTAAGATTCTAAACATTGATCTATGGGTGTCTGGATTTGGACCCAGAACCTTGGCCCTTTCTATGAAGAGGAGACTACGAGAGCTTAGTGCTCTTGATTTGGACTCGGAATAGGTATGCATACCACTCTTCAGCTTCATGCTAACACCCTCTAATGAAAATATTCCACTGGACGAATCCCTTTGTGCATTCATTGAAGAAATGAGATACATAGAGTCCACTAAAATTATAATAGGAGACACTATAGGAAAGGTCTGGGTGGGAAAAAAATGTCTTCAGTGCATGAAAAAATGAAGGGGATGTCACCCTTGACAGAGAGGATAAAGGAGGGAGATACTCAATGGGTAAGGGAAAAAAATCAACTATAGATTCTTTAGACCCAATATCCATTGAGAAAATATCTATGATGCAGATGATGGAAGTGACCTAAGGAACCCATATATGTAACCTGATTGGACTGCATAGAAATGTCACGTCCAGAGGTGGAACCAGTTCTTGAATTTGAAAAAATGATTTCCTACCCATGTATGGGTCAAACAAAACCAGATCTTTACTGAAAGAATATTTTACATCAAGATTAGTCTCGAATGAGGAAGCCTTGGAAGCCAGATATGGAAGATAGACGATCAAACCTTTTCACTGATCATTGATATTCGAGGAGCATGGTGAGATAGGTCATCGACCTGAAGGCCTTGGAGACACTGGAGGTTCCCACCCCTAGCTTTAAAACATACCAGTAAAGTGTGGTCTAAGATGTGGTAGAATGAGCATAATCGAGGATAGACGGGATAGATCAAACCTTCACAACGATCCTTTATTCCTTTAATCCAGAGCATGACATGATCCGGGGTCATACAAGAGATGTCCATCTCGACACATATCTGCACAACTAACTCATCCTCCAAGCGAATTGTCCTATCGTCTGCACAAAGATACGGACCCAGTGAATCCCCTATCACCTTCATAAAAGCCTCATTCATAAGGGATAGGGGGATCCTAAGAAGAGATATCTAGAACACCATGAGGGAACTTTCCATCTTGGAGTGATCACCCATCGACCATTGAGAAAGAGAAAAGTGCCAGAGCCCCACAAAGTGAGGAATCCTTCTCCATGCTCTAACAAAATCTGCCTTTGAAGATAGGATGGTGCAAAAAGCATTATGATCTAGGATTGACACTATAACCGACTAATCAAGGCCCCACCATTTGATGCAGTCCTAGAAAACCAAGAGAGAGGGTTTTTAGGCAACGAAACAATCGATCAGGGTCCACTAGAGATTCCTCACTACCACCTTGAAAGATTATGCAGGAACATCAATGATGGGGCAACCATTTTTTGAGAAAGAGGAGGCAGCCAGTGGAACCCTGTTGACCTTTCCTCATATTGACTTTGGATCTACGGAGAACCTAGAAGAGCATCCTTGGAAGACAACAGAGGAGGTCGATCCATTCCTCCTCTAAGCACTTGAGAACCAAGAACCGCATGAGAAGCATTCTCAGTGATTTTCAGAGTAATGGCCAGGATAGGAGAGTTTTAATCCATTTACCATTGCATATCATAAACCTTTGATGAATATGGGAAAATTATGCATGAACGACATTTTAAATTTTCAATGAATAAAAACGAAATAAAATAGAAAAATCATTAAATTTATATAATGATAAATATTTCATTAATATAATATATTTATATATATTAAATCCATAATTTCAAACATCTGTAAGAGGCGATGATGGGAAAAAAATTTCATTGATTTGCGAGGCGGTAGTCCGTCGTACACAAAAATGATGGTTTCATTTCCAAATTGATGGAAGAAGGAGATGGATATTGGTTATTAAATAAACATAATTACATATCAGTATATTATAGATTATTATTTTATTATTTCATCATAATTGAAGAATATTTTAGGGTGGTATAAAAATAAATAAAACTAATACATTTGGTTAAAAGGTATACCTTTTCTTTGGACAAACTCCGTTGCTTTTCACCTTAACCACACCGAGGTTGGTATTATGCCCAAAAGAATACCTCTATAATGTGAGGAGGTATGTTATTAATGTATGTTTTTAGGTATTGGTTGAACTAAATAGATTTTAATGTGTGAATAATAGATTAGAATATGTTCTCTTTTATAAGTGAGGGGAGGGGCATTCTTAGAATTTATTACAACATTAATTTAATATAAATTATTTTCAAGTTAAAATGGATCCAAATAGATATTTTTTTAATATAAGATTTTAATTAGTTTAAATAATATAATCCAATAAAAATTTTACACGTTTATGTGATGTTTTCACTGATATTTTTTATTTTAACCCATGATTTACCCTTTTGATGATTACTGCTATAACACATATTTTTACTCTTTAGGGGTCCAAAACGTTATCATAAAAGGAAAATTTTCCCATAAATGGAGATTTTTTGATATTTTAAACCATATATAAATATCTTGGCCAACGATAGGATTTTTAGGAATTTTAAATCATTTAATAAAATATTATTTATTATAAAATACCATTAATGACATTTATAAAACTATTTATATAATTTTACGTTGAAAAAAACAAGAAAAAATGGGATTACAATATAATAAATTCATATATACCTAATATATTATATCTATATAAAATATTCATTGAATATAATCATTCATTTAAATTATATTAATTTTGATATTTTAAAAATCATTTTTTTCTGTTAATTAAATAAATACTATATCAGTGTTGTGTAGGAATTTAAGATAATTATTTCATCACTAAAAATTAAAAACAAATTACCATGAGAAAAAAATAATGTATATTTCAAATAACTATGTGTACTCAAACCTAATTATTTATCTATGTTTCAAAATATTATAGATACTAAAACCACGAAATTAATATTTTTGACTTTATCTTTTACTTAAATATTATAAAGGTAAAAAACAAAGAAATATGGAATCAGATTTCTATATTTTAGAAACTTGGATGTAAATAGTTGAACTCTACTCATCCAATAAAATAAATTCAAGTTTTAAGGACATTTCATAGTCTTTACCATATTATTTTAAACAATAATTACTTAATTTACACTTACCAAGGTGATAATTATTTACTATGGTTACTATTTATAATGAACAAAAATAAACAGGGCTAATTTACTACATTTTAAAATAATAATTAAAAATATAGAATCCATTTTTAAATATTTAATTTATATAATTATCATTAATTAATTTAATATAAAATCACAAAATAGAACAAAAATTGTTTTTTAGAAAAATTCCATTTTAAGTATAAAAAGGTTTTTATACCAAATTCAACAATAAAATTTATTCCAATGAAATTAAATGTATTATCTAAAATAAAATAGAAATAATTTTACTTTAAAAATATTTTAAAACAAAATGGAACTTTGGTAATTCTTGAAACAAAAATACAGTTTTAATGAAAATTAGTATTTTCACTATTCACTAAAAAACAATCTTTTTAGTAAAATACCAAAAAATGACTCTGATAATTTTGACATGATGATTTTAAAAATAAAATATATTTTATAAAATAAAATTTCTAAAAGTTTCATAAATCATTTATAATATTTTCTTACAAAAACCAATGGAAACCATTTTTAAATAAAATGTATTTTTAATGAAAAAATGACTTACTAAATATTGTGTGATTATTTAATGATAATTAAGTAATAAATTTGTATTTATTAGGACATTTATATAAGTTTCATATTTTGTTTAATCCTATTAATTACTACTAATTCAAAGGCTAGGTTATAATAGTTGTATTTAATTAATAATATTTCATGGTTCATTTAAGATTGGCATTGCATTTCCTATACACTATCTAATATAGTATTTATTTTAATATAAAAGGATGTCAAATGTACCATAAATACCATAATTGAAGAATTATTTGTTGTATAATGCTTATAGTTTATAATTCTCTATTTAACCTAGATGTATAAAGATGTATAGAGATATGAAAGAGTGTTTCTATTGGGATTGCACGAACATAGATATTATAGAGTATATATTAGGATTCCTAGTATGGTATAAATTAATGGATGGGGGGCATAAGTCTAAGGGTTCTTTTAACCATTACGCATACTATAATGAAAATTTTAAAACACTATAAATGATTTCATTTTCGGAATCCCCAAACCATATAAAGGGAACAATTCTATTTGGGTTATAATAGATCACCTCATGAAGTTAGAATATTTCTTTTCAATAAGAGAAGATTTATCTCTTGATCAAATTTCTAAGATATAAATTAAGTAAGTGGTAATATTACATGGAGTACCACATTCTTTTGTATCTGATTAGGATCCAAGGTTTACCTCAATGTTTTAGAGAATTATTTAACAAGATTTGTATATAGAGTTTAACATTATTATTACATATCATTCTAAAACAGATTATTGGTTTGAGATAACTATTCAAACCATATAAAAGTTTTTGAGATCTTGTTCTATGTATTTAAAATATGGTTGGTATCAGCACTTTCCTTAGGTTGATTTTTAATAGTCAATAAATTTCAATCTAGCATTCAGATAGATCTTTATGATTCCCTCTAGGGAAGGAAGTGAAAAACTCCCAGGTGTTAGAATGAATTTAGATAATGAAAGATATTGGTACATGAGGTATCTATGAGAATGTAAGAGAAGATTATATAAATTTATTAAGACATTAAAGAAGCTCATAGTTGATATGAAAGTTTTGATGAAAATTTTTGGTGAGATCTTTATTTTAAAGTTGGTGACAAGGTATTCCTTCAAACATCTCATTGGAAGAAGGTGATGAGATTTGTAAAGATGAGAAAACCAATCCCTAGATATATAACCCCATAAAAAATTATTTATTGAATCAAAATAGTTTCTTAAATCTTTTTTATTCACCTAATCCCTCTCAAGTTCACATTGTGTTTCATGTATATCTCATGAGGATGTACACACTTGATCCTTCACATGTACTGAACTTAGAGGTTTTACTAATAGACCATGATCTCCATTTAAGAAATAACTAGTGGTGATTATTTATTGAAGATATAAAGTGTTTATAAATAAAATCACTCATGTGGTAAAAGTTTTGTATTGAAACCATAAATATATGGAATCTATATAGGAACTCAAGGTGGTGATGAGGCAGAAGTATCCTCATTTATTTGTGTTAGAGTGATGAAATTTTGAGGGAAAATTATTATAAGGGGTATACTATTAAACTATTAGATATTATGATATATCTATCTTTAAATAAAGTTTATTTCTTTGCTAAAATTTCTTACACAAAACACCAAGTATAAATAAACCACAAGAAGCTATTAATATATTATTATTTAATGTGATAGTTTCCGCCTTCCTATTGGATCCGAGAGTATGAATAGAAAGAAAATTTGAAAATAAAATTTTATGTATTTATAAAATTAATTAATTCATTATGAATTGTTTTTAAATGAAAATAAATTCATTTGAAGGTAAAAAGTGATTTTTTTCTGAAAAACTTCTTTTTATGCATAAAATTAATTTTTGTAATCCTAAATTTAAAAAATATATTTTTGAGAATGATATTAATTAGATGTATATATATTATATTAAATAAAATATTTTAACATTAATTTAATATTTTTTCATGGAATGGAATGATGGTATACTTAGTTTTATGCTTAAAAATGTATTTTGTTCAAAATGGGTTTGTTTCATTTTGTGCACATTTCATAAAATAAATTTCCACCACTTATAAAAATTGAATATTTTAAAATATATTCCATATTTTTAATCATAATAATTAATATTTTTTAATAATTACAACTTATTTTTTCATCATTATGATTAGTAATCATGGTAAAAATTCATTACTATATTAAATGTTAAAAGGGGTTAATGAGGAGGTTAAACTAAGGAGATAAGAGTAAAAATAACATAAAAACTTTTCTAGATACTATTAACTAAATAGATTTCAATTCTATCTCATCAAATATTTGATCTTTAGAAAATTTAGATCCACTTTCCAATGAGATGTAATTTATTATGTTTTAAAATTCTTAATAATTACAAGTTTGACACCCCCTCACTTATAAAAGGAAACCCATCTTCTCTCTTCTCCAAACCACTAGATCCCTTTAAATCAACCAAAACCTACCCAAATATCTTATAAAATTCCCTATACATATTCTATAGTTTCTTTTATTCATATATAACCATCAAAAGGGTCCTTAAGAAGAGATTCAAAGGGGGTTTCTCAAATAATAAAAGGTTTGAACCCATATGAAGTAAGAAAAAACTAGTGGTAAGGGATTTATGTTTCAATGTAATTAATTTTCTAGATTCTCTATGCTAAATTTTCATTGAGTTAAATTATATTGATCATAACCTTAAAACCCCATCTATTTTCTTTTCCTCTTGTTATTCATGTAATTTTCACATAATAGTACCATTTTCCTTTCTTTTACAATTGAAACAACCAAGAAAATGTTTTTAAGAAATACCCACATTATTTCCACTTTAGTCTGAAATGTTTTTCTACCATGTCCATATTTTCTTTAAAACAATTTTAAATAATGTTTTAACTATTATCCAATGATTTGTTAAATTTATCTTTACCCTTATTTGACTTTCAATTGTAATATTTTAAAAAAATATTCTTATAGTTTTATGAATGAGGTACTTTTTACAAATGTCATGTAAAAAATATTTATTTTAACATATAATACACAAATATATTTTCGTTTTGTTAAAATTTATCTTTTCTCTGATTTTTTATTTATAAGATTCCATTGTTCTTTCAAAGAATGTTTTTCCTAATATTCTAGATATTTTCAGATTTTAAATAAGTGATTTGAAAATGAAAAGTGTACCTTTCTCATGAAATGTTCTTGTGATCATTTAAATGTATTTTCATCTATGATTACATCTTTTGATTTTAATTATACTCTATTGGATACATGATCTTATAATTCAATCTTTTTTCTTTCTTTGGATGATTATTGATTATGATGATAAAACTTTATTTATTTTTCATGGTTTAATTTATGAATAAATGATAATTTTTTTCATGATATTATTGCATACATATGAATCTATAATGATTATTTGATGGTTGGTTCCATTATATACCTCCAAATAATTAGGTAATGTGATATTGATATCTAATGAGATGATGAAGATAAATATGAACATTATTGAGTATATTTATTTTCTCATTTTGATACATGAGTAAGATTGATTCTAGTTATACTAACTAGATTATGAATGGACATGATTGTGAATCACTATGTTCAAATTTTGACGTGTGATTATTACTATTTTTAGCTATTCTCACAAGATTATGAATGGGATGATATAGAATACCTATATTCACAAGATTGTGATTTTATATGCTTATGATGCCACATGTTTATTCTATTACTCTTGAATGATGATTACTTATTCGACACCCTTATTAATCATACTTATATATGAGACTTGATTTTATATTTTAGGATATTTGATTTTTTTGAATGAATATTTTACATTGAGAACATGAAATTGATTATGTTACCATACCCTTATGATCAAATTATGCTATTATGATCAATATCTACTATGTTTACCCATTCAGAGCCTATGATCCAACCCTTTCTTATGTTTTCTTTACCTAGGTTTTGATATAAGGTTCTAAGTATTATATTTATAGAAGGTTATGAATATGAATATATTTCCAGGATATATTGAGTATATTTTAAGAAACAAGTTAATTATGTATTTATTCTAGAGAAACTAAACCTTTAGGCCATAGAGTGTATATAATTGTGATATGTATTAAATATTAATCTAAAATGATGTTATATTTAAATATTTTATACTTAAGACTCCTAAATTAACCTCCAATTCATCTCTTAAAAATTTCTAGGAAATCACTAAATATGATAAAGGTCTATTTTAATGAGGTAAATTTAGTCATCAGAACTGTAATACTAGATAATTATACCATAAATCTCTTGTAATTCCCTACTAACTCAAAATATTAAAATACCTTAAACACATTACTAAGTGTATCCCAAGTTACCAAAAACTTAATATTCAAGGGGTAATCCTCTAATCCCACTAAGAGATGAAAATGACTATAAAATAGACTTCTATAATCAATAATTTACACTTAAATATTTTACCATACAACTATTTCACTTAAGGAAAATTTAGAAAATCCCCAGATGCTTAGAATGGTCCTTTTACAACATATAGTAAAATAATATTTCATTAATGAAAACTACTATAAATTGATTTAAGAATGTTTGGAAGATATAATCCCTCAGTCCAATGAAGATAGTCATGTCATTACCCATACTAAATAGCATCACTAGAATCTCATAAAGTCCATATTAACACCTAAATATGTTCTTTTGGATGTCCTCCTCATGAACTAAAAACTAATGATAACCAAACATAATATCAATATTGAAGAAACAACATTACCATTAGGTATTTGAAGAGGTTATTATTACTCAAAAAATGGAATTTGTTCTCAACTTTCATTTGGTTCATGTGGAGATAATAAATTGAATCCCTCAAGCTCCCATCTTATTTCATTCCAAAAAACATTGAAGATATATAGGGTGAAACACTATACAGGATAAAGCAATTCTCTAAAATGTCCTCCAACTGTACATTCATCTCCTTGAGTTTCATACGGGTCATTCGATAATATTCTTTGGAGATAATTGTGTTCCTAGAGTGAAATTTTATATGAAAATTATTCCTTAATAAAGGAATAAATCAAGAAAAATCTTATGAAAAAATGTATATGT
The DNA here is from genome assembly GCA_963277665.1 of Viscum album. NCBI lineage: Eukaryota > Viridiplantae > Streptophyta > Magnoliopsida > Santalales > Viscaceae > Viscum > Viscum album. Next base: position 40,270,399 of record OY728138.1, read on the forward strand.
AATCCTCTTTAAATTCTATAAGTTTATCCTCTAAAGAATCTATTGCACAAAATTCTAATATAATGAATTTTATCTCATAAAAAAATATTACATCATTTTTTTATAAATTCTATAAAATAAAATTATAAATACAGAGGACTAGTGTCTTTAAGATATTAGATACAACATTTTCAAACCAACTAAAAAATATTTCATTTCCATTTCATTACTCACCCCTAGATTTCAACATCCTCCTATCACTACATAGGTTATCATAGGGGAAAACATTAAAAAGGTGTGAGAATAAAAACCTAGTAAGGGGTAATCAATGTAAACATGAGGGTTATATATCATAAATAATGGAATAAAGAATAGGTAACTCATAAGTAATAAAATGGAGGAAAGGAATATACGTAATGGTATCATAATAATGTGGTAATCATGTGAAACATAATAAAGTGGAAAAAAATCTTGTAATGAATATATCATAACATAATGTTCTTTTCTAACTACCCATAGAATATACATAGTATCTCATGAGATGGAATAATTAACTAATTGGTTAAAGGTATATATAATTTTAGAACCACCCATAACATCATAATATATCATAATTATGTGTGCCAAATGGAAACATAAATCAATTATAATGTGTATACAAGAAATAAACCCATATAAAGAAAATGGGTTACATTGTGGTGTTATAAAGTATAATCAGTTGATGAATCACATAAGTATAAAAAATAAGAGGGAAATTTTCATATTATACATTCAAGGTCTGAATCGACATGTATTAAATTATGATAGATCATTGATATAAGAAAAAATATTTAAGAAATAATATAGAATCATTGAAGATAGAAATAAATAAATTTGAAGTATTTCTTAAATAAAATCAAATGTTTTTTTAATGAAAAAAAGGATGAAAATGATAAATAACTAGAAATAACTATAAAATTAAGGATAAAATAAAGGTATAAAGTTAAAAATAGAGTATATAAGAAGAATAGATGAGAGGAAGTCAATAAGGGAAACAAAAATTTAACAAGAATAATGACTTAGAATAAACCCCTTACCTTGAGTATAAAGTGATTTTGAATCCTACTCTAACCTCATGAATAATGAAGTAAAGTTTATAATTTTTTCAATTATTAATAAATTTAATGTATATTTAAATATTATTATTCTTTTTTATTCATATATTATTTTTTTGGTCATTGTATTTTTTATTAATCATCAAGATGTTTAATTCATGGTCCCATGTCTGCAAGTTTGATGATATCAGTCATCGATGATTGTTCCCTTGGTTTCATGAGTTAAAAGAGTGTCAAGGAAAATTTACATTTTATCCTAGTAGTCTAATGCACAATTAATTATTTTAATACTATTAAATAGATTGAAATGGTAAAGTGTTTCTAAAAAATATGTAATTAAAAACATTGTGACTTTTTATAATTAATATTTATAATTTAATGATTTTATTTCAATTATTAAACATTAAAAATGATTGAATTTGATTATTCATACTATAATTGTGCTACCAAAATATTTTTAAAACTATAATATTAAGGCATTGATGAAAAATATCATCACTCACATAGGTGGTATAAACCCACCATGGTGTGAGTAGTGTTTTTGAGAATAAAGTAAAGTGAAGAGAAATAAGTAATATTTTATTAATGAAATCCCATTATATTATAATTAAAATATTTTAATCATATTATTAGAGTTTTAATATGGGGTTTAAAGGGTGTAATAAGTTAAGGAAAATTAAAAATAAGTGTGATGAGAAAATTTACCTTCACTGGGGACACTTCCTTATACAACTCCTTAAAAATTCTAGGAGTGGCCTTTTGATTTGACTAGAACTTGGAAAACATGGTGAGGGGTGTGTTTGGAGGGATTTTTTAGTAATTATTCTTGGTACATAGTTTTTAAGTGAATATAAATGGTGTAGGATGTGTGTATCTATAAGCAACAAAGGTTTGTGTTTTTTGAATAAACATTAGGTATTTTATTCTTTTGGCTTAAGACAATGAATTACAATGATTCTTGTCATTAATAATAATATTTGATTATAAAATTTATATATTTTTTTCATTTAAACACTTTAAAATCCAAATTGCATCAATATAATATTTTATTTAATGTAAATAATCCAAAATAGTTTTTTAATTGAATAAAATATAATTTAGAATTTAAAATTTCAAATATAGGTTAAAAAATTCAACACATTATTTTTAAATGATATAATATATTAATAATATCAATTTAATGTAAAGTAATTTTTTTATAAATTATTTAGTTATTTTGATGTCATTATGATGTCATAAACCTTGCACTATATGGAAAATAGTATTTCTACTATTCACCCAAAAAATCATCTTTTAAAAAAAATAAAAAAACTACTCGAAGATAATTTTGTTGATTTTGTTATAAAAAACCATCTTATAAAAATAAATTTATAAAATATATAATTATAAAATTTAAAATTTTAATATATATATATATATATATATATTATTTTTTTACTAAATACATAAAAATATGTTTGATCACAAATTTAAACTTTTACATATTTTGAGTTAAATAATTTGAGAAATCATTATATGTTATTATAATATTTATATATATATATATTTGTTTTATCCATGTTAAATAACTTCTATTATATATTTTACTATTCTAAATATTTAATTGCAATTCTAAATGATCAGTTAATATTTCTAATGGTCATATTATGTTTATATTTCCAATAAATACCACTTATTCCCTTAATTCAACATACATTAAAATTCTAATCAAGGTTTTTTATTTTTAATTTATTAAGTTCCTACTCAATTTAGAATTATTTGTTTCTTTTTAACAATACTTTTTACAAGTGTTATAATTCTTGGAGTCTACGACGCACTAAAATATCAAATTCTAGTTTTTCTATTTACTTATGTTTATTGTCCCATTATACTATTTGAAAATTTATGGAGTGTATTTATCCTTTATATATAATATTTTATATTTAGTAAATAATATAATTATAATTTTTATGGGGTGAACATGTTTTATATTATATATTATACATAAATATGACACATATACATATTTTGAAGGAAAATTTCACAAAGAAAAAGTATGGGTCATCACATTTTACCCTCATTTAGAAATTCTTACCTCTAAATTTCAACTAAAAAATGTAGATGAAAATATATGAGTGTAATTTTAATTTTTTATATTCTTGGGATTCCATGTTTATTCATTATACATATATTTTCTCCATAGTACTTTGATAATGTTAGTTATCTTATTGTCTAAATTTTTTTCTCAATAAAACAAGATTTTAAATAGTTGATACTCTTAAGAGATATCATGCTCCAAATTTAAACTTATGGGTTAGGTATAAGTGAAGAATATAATATATAATTTATCAATATAGATATAAGTAACACATCATATAATTGAGATAGATTTTGTAGGAGATCTAGTTGATTGGAAACAACTCTTTTACGATCAAGGATATCAAAAGGTCCAATGTACTTGAGTCTTACAATTACTTTAATCCCATAACCCATGACTGTCTTCAATATAGATATGTTAAGGTTCACCTTATCTCTAACTTCAACCTCAAAATCACATTGATGATTTTAATCATATCTCTTTTACTGCCTCTATGATTCTCTGATGTGTTGCTGAATATCTTTGACCTTCTCCACCATTTCTTTGACCAGTTCAGACCCCAATATATTACACTCTCCAACTTCATCATAGCATGTTGGATTTCAAATGTTTTCCCTTATATGGATTCATAAGGTGATATCTAAGTGCATGAGTGGAAATTACTATTGTATTTGAACTTAAAAATTGGAATATATTTATCCCATCCTCTATTGAAGTCCACAGAGAAAGTACATTGAATATCCTTAAGTGTATAGATAAAAGTATTATATTTTTAATTTTTATGGGATTAATAATCCATACTAAAGTTCAACTCTAGGTCAAAGGCATACTAAATAATCCTCTAAATAACTGAGAAGAAACTAAGAAATTTATTGGAAAAAATTTATAGTGGTTTTCCATAAAGCCTCCCTAGCTTCTCAGGTATATCATGGAAATTTGATTGTGTGAAAATTCCTCCTGAATGGTGATGAAGTAAGAAGTATTCATAAGAAATTTCAGCTGAAAACATGTAACTTATTTTCCTTGTATCTTCGAAATACTCGTGAAAGAATCTATGATAATATTCTGCCAATTTTCATATTTTATAGGTAATGGTTCCATAATCCCCTAATACTTTTCTCATTATTATTTTACTTATTAGGTTACCAAGAATTTTGTTGTATATTAATTAATGTTATTCTTTATATTATCCCACTAGAAGATCTATCAGAGATATATGTATATTTTTGTGCTCCCTAGGTGGACAAAGAATCTTGACTATAAGAATAATTTAATAATAAACTTTTATCATTATTTATAATGGTATATATAATTGTGTCCAAAATCTTACAACTTCTTATTTATTAATGTTAAATGTTGAGTTTTTCATATTTTTTATTTCTTACACATTATTTGGTACCTCCATAACATCCTTTTAGCTTCCTTAATCTTCTCTAGGATATACGGTTGAGAAATCCTTTGAGAATGGTAGGATTTCCCCACTCCCATTATGATTCCCATGTCTATCCTTTATATTTCTATGAATTTTGGATCCTTTTTATTCTAATTACAGATAAAATTATAAGATCCTTTATACTTATAGTATCTACCAATTTATTTACATTAATAGTTTTTTTATGGATTGAGTAGTTATAATACTCAAACAGATATAATAGTCTTCATTGGTGAATGTTGTTCTCCTTCTATAATATTATATAATTTTGAGATTTATTATTAGTATATATGTCACACATATCTCCATATAGACATTGAGTCTAAATATTCAATGTGAATATTACAATATCCAACACCAGATCATATGTTTGGTAATTTTACTCATTCAATCCTTTAAATTCATTAAGGAATATGATATAAATTTATAATTTTTCATTATTACACAACCCAATCCCTTATTTGATGCATTATTATATATAAATAATCCTTACTTGTATGATTCCAGTGTGAGTAAATGTATAGTGATTATCCTCTTCTTCATCTCCTTGGAGTTATTATCACATTAAATTTTCCAAAAAAACTTTATTACTTTCCCTATTTGATTGGATTATGGATTTTGAAATCATGATAAGTTTCTCAAAAACTATTGATATTACCCATATTATTGGAAGAAACTACTTATATTCATTATAGATACTAGTCTAGTCCATTCCTATATTGTATTTATCTTTTAAATATCAACATATTTACCTTTTATTTTGTAACATGTCCTGAGAATGTGACTTGAACCATCAAGAAGTCACATTTATAATAATTTTCATACTACTTATCCTTTTGAAAAGTATTTAGAATATAAATCAAGTACTCCTTAGGTTCTACATTGATCTTGTAGTATATAAGAATATCATATATAAATGAAACTATAAAATTTTGAAGGTAATATCTAAATTCACTTTTCATCATGTCTATGAATATTGATGGAGTAGTACTGAGTTGGACTGGAATCACATTAAACTAAAATTCATCCATATCATATGTGAAAGATTGTATTTGGAATATCTTCCTTATTCACCTTTAGTTGATGATATCCTAATAAAAGAACCACCTTTAAAAATTAACGAGTACCAAGTAATTGGTTGAACATGATATTAATCTAAGGTATAGAATTTAGTTTATTTATTGTGATTTTATTAATATAATTATAATAAATACAAATATATATTGAATCATACTTATTATTAGATAATAGATTAATGGAACAACATGGGGAAGAACATGAGAATATAAAAAAATTGAATAAGTTCACCTACAGTTTCTTATTAAACTCTTACTATTAAATGAGGCATATTAAATAGATACTATTTAATATGGGAATAGATTATGGTATAAGTGATATAGATAAATAAAACTCTTGATTAAGAATAAGGTTAGTAAAATCTTCTATGAATAAATTAATATATACTCTCATAATGGGAATGTCTTCAAGGATGATCCTTTTTTTCACAATCTTATGAGTTAGATGTTCTTGCTCTAAATGTAATGATATATATTATTAAGAAGGATTTTTATAGGATATTCACTATTATCCTTGCACTTTCATAAAATCAAAGGATAGTTTGGGAAATAGAAATTAATTTCCCTCTTCTAATAGTTGATATTGGATCTATATAAATAAAATTATTCCAGACTCAGTATACCATCAAATTATACCAAATTGAGTATATATAATTTTCTGAGATATTCTTATAATAAATTCTAATTGGTTAAGAGTTATATATTTAACATGTAATTATTACACCACCTGGAATTTTCAATGACTAATCAACCTCCATGGCTTGAGGTGGTGTTTGAATATTTCTACTAAACTTGTATGATAAAAAATGCTATAAACTAGAATTAAATATGAAATTCTCTATTGTTGGATGAATAATGCGTTCAATTTAGACTACTTCATTTTCACGATCCAACTTAGTAGTTTTAATAGAGTAATCTCATTCTTTCTCAGTTGGATTTAAGAGGCTTTATCATTGTTTATCACTAGTTTGGTGCATTGAATTTCATATTGTGCATTTTCCTTAAAGTTTATACATTGGATTAGGGGTTGAGGATTGATTAGAACCATATTTTTTCCAACATATTAAATCACCTCTTCATGACCCATTGATATATATTAGAAATATGTCAATATTTTCCACCCAATAATTATTTCTTTGTTCCATTGAGTTAGTTTCTAGGATTACTCCTTCCATAATTATGACATGTGAGTAATTTAATCATCTTTACTCTCTAATATTTATTAGTTGAACCTATAGATTGAAAAATCTATTTATATCTTATTATTTTCAGCCTCACCATACTATTGATACTCCAAAATATCTATATCCACATTAAGGGAACACTGAATTATTTATTAATATCTTTCAATAAATCTTTTCAAAGGCTTGGATTAAATAAACATTTTGCGGTATACCCATCCTAGATCAGCTAAACAAAACCCGATCCAAAGAGACACTGACCTCAAGAAAAACTACATGTATACCAAAGTCTTCTAACTATTAGTGAGGGTTTATTAGGTGATAGTGGGGAAAATATACCATTAGTATAAATATCTATATCAATAATGGTTGAAAATAATAAACAATCACCAAAAACAACATAAGTATAGATAGTCATATATTATATGATAGAAAAAATAATTACCTATAATTTCATGACAATTATTCAAAAGAAAATTGTATCACATGTAGGATAATCATATATAATTAAGTAAATAATATTAAACACAACATAAATTCAACATTGATGATCCACCCAATCTATCCTATAAAAACCCATCGACAACCCACCCATGCATCTATTGCACCTCTAGCATACTACACCCCATTCATAAGACCCTTTCTATCTCCTAATTTATAATATTTGAAGTATGAATATATCCCAGAGGTTTCATGAAGGTTATAAGTATAAAATCATTATGATAACACTAAAGGTTTAATTACATAATATATATATATATATATATAAGTGAATGGAAAGTAAAATATACAAAAATTAATACAATCAACTCAAGCCACTCCACTCTATGCTCATCAATCCTTGGGAGAGTACTTTACCTGCATCGACCAATGCTAGAGTGGGGTGATGAACCAATAGTATGAGAACATACCAAGGGGGAACATTGCATCACCCCTAGTCTCATAACAAAGAAAAAGTTCATATTCATGCACATGACCATCTATTGAGCATGGAATCACCGAACCACTTTCCACAACCATCCAACACATTTTAATAAGATATACAACTTTAAAAAAATTCCACAGAGAGAAAGAATTTATCCTTTAACTAGTGATCTCACTCATACTTAGTTTAATACATGACAAAAAATAATTCTCCCAAATTGTAATCTAAATTACCTCAACCTTATATGGAAACCAATGGTGTATCCCACTTTTTAATTGATGGAAACATCAGCACCCTAATTCACTAGTCTATAAAGGATACCTCTAAACTATTTGTGGTTAGAACCATAATATTGGTCCTTCTACATGTATGCATGAACCCAATAGCCTCAAGACCACGATGAATAGTATCACCAACATCCAATAACCACAATGCTCAGTGAACCTTGACCATCCCATCAGAAATGGTTAGTGAAACCCCACATCATGTTTGTGATCCAAATTACCCCAACATAATTGTATAAAATATCACCACCATATAATTATTTCTATACAATCACAATTCCAAAAATCCATATGAATAAAACCTGTCACATTACCAAGGAACTATATCAAGAAACACATACCATGGAGTAAAACTGTAATACCCTGACCTAGAATCCACTAAAACAAGGCCCTGATATATTTTACCATGAGGAATCAAGTAGGCCTCTTAATATGGTAAAGGATACAGGCTTGAAGTGAGAAACTAGGGTGTGTATTTAGAGTGACTATTTTCTCATGTACGTGTAAAAAATAGTGAAAATAATGAGATATCATCCACATAAGTAAATAATAAACATGAGTAATAAATAAATAATTGAAATAGAAACATGTCATAATAATAAAATAATTGAAATAGATGTCTAAATTTCGATGTCATAAATACAACACTAATCACCCATAGGACCGATCACATATGATAGTACATAAAGGAAACTAAAATAAAAGTACATGGCTCTACTGCTAACTTTAATCCAAAAACATACCCAATCTGCAGGACACTTCCTTGGTTTTCCAGAATAATCATAATAATCCATATGAGCATATTTTCTTGATCATCCATCCTTGGTCCTCAGCCATATCAATCTACTTCTATGCTCAAAATAAAAGGAGATATAAGGTCTATATGCATAGTAAGGTGTACATACATGGGGTGAGAAATAATCTTAGAAGGACACCCCCAATGTGAAAAATATAGTCTAATTTTATAAGTGCATTCTCATATAATATTCTCACCCTATCCATGGCATAACTAGAAAAGATAAAGAAAAAATATGAATAATGAAAGTGACACCACAATTGATCCTTAGTTCTATGATCCCGATCAACTTTAAAAAGTTCCATTATGTATACATACATACATACATACATACATACATATATACATATATATATATATATATATATATATGAGTGAGGTGAAAAATAACACAAATCAACAACACTTGATCATTAGGTTCATAATCCCAATAGTCTGGACATCCTGTGAAATGGGCATTGAGCTAGATGTTGTATCACTCAAGACAAGTATAATTAGTCTGTAATACCCTAAGATTTTATGGTAGGTATCTTTTTAAATTTAACCTCTTTGATAGATTACGTTGCACATAACACCCAAATTAAATGAATAATGAAATATTATTATAACATAGATGTTAAATTGTTGGTAATTAAAATTATTAAGCTCATAATGAAATATATATAAATATAATATTAAATACAAATTCATTTATTAGTGCCTAGAAAAAATAAATAATTTTTAGTAAAGTCATTTTATTCTTCAAATATATATTTTCTTCAAAAATAGATTTTTTTGGTTTCTAAGACGAAAAAATAAAATTAATTTTAGACACTTTTAGAAAATCTATTTGATTAATCAGCATATCAAAATTAATTTATAGTGAAATTTTGAGAATTTTCTGAAAAAGTTAATTTTTTGGTGACTGGTAAAAAAATAAAGTTTTTTATGAAATGAGATATTTTTTGTGATATCATCAAAATATAAATATGATATAAAAATTTATTAAACTTATTTAAATAATTATATATGATAATATAATACAAATATCATACAAAAATAATCTAAAACATATAAATTATAAATTATTTCAGGACAATTATAAAAATCATTTTCAATGTTGACGCTGCGCCCGCGCAGCATTGGAAAAGTCAAATTTGGTGTGTTATAGAAATAATTGAGAGATAAAAGGTATTTATACAGATTTTTTAAATAAATATACTTCATAAATGATTATTTTTAATTACAGTTTAAAATTTTTGACAGGTATAAAAAAATTATTATCTAAATTCTCAACAAATGCTTACACAAGGATAAAAAAGTCAAATTAACAAATTAAATAAATTATTTTGATATGGATATGATTAAATATAAAGAATAGAAAAATCTAAAGGATTAAATTGTGAATAAATAATTTATTTTTATGTTATTAACTTCTTTTAATTTTTATTTATGATGTAAATAAATTTAATTCTTTTGCAATGCTGACATAGTGCTTGTACATGCAGAACAAAAATTAACTAAATGATTTTAATTAATAAAACAGAAACCATTAAATGACCCAAAAATATGACTAAATGTAATTTATTGAGTATATTTTGAACATTATCATCCATGGGTTGAATTTATGACCTCTTGGAGCCACTTGGTTGACATTAAGTCCCTCATTGAATTTTATTTAAAAGAAAGTCAAACTGTGCACACCATGTTTTTTATATGGTTTTATGGAAGAGATGTTCAAAAATAAAATTTCAGATGAAATAAATAACTTTCTATTTATCATGGAAATTTATTTTTAATATTTTTGGATGGAATTAATACATAAATGTATTTCACAACAACGATGCAACAATTATTTAATTAATGAAAAAATCAATAAAATGGTTTTAATTAAATTGATAAGAACCATTAAATTTCACAAAAACATGACTAAAATTTATTGGTTGATTAAAGTTTGACCATAATCGTTGATGTGTTATATTTATAACATTTTTTTTATTAGTAAGTGGTTATGACCATTATACTATTTTATTTAATTAAAAGTCAAACATGTCATACTCATGTTTTCAATAAGTATAATATTTATAATATGGTGTTATATAGAATATCTGTTCAAATATAAATATTATTTTTAAATATAAAATATTAATCTATATAATAGTAATTTATTTTTAATTTTTAGAGAAGAAAAAAATACCTTAAATAATTACACAATGATGATGAATTAATTATTAAATTAATGAAAAAGTCAAATAAATTATTCTAAAAATTATTAAAAGTAATATAATTTGAATTAATTAATGTTCTTAAAAAAATTTATACATTAATAATAAAATTTATTGATGTATTAAAATTCTTGGTTTGAATATATCTTTTTATCTTGATATTCATAATGTCAAAGTAATGAATATGACCAAATTTGACAATAATGATATTATATGGAATTAATATTTTATTAAATTAGTTTAAAATCATAAAAACATTAAATAAGGAAAAGGGGTATAATATAAGGTTTAAAATTTCATACCTTACTCATTTATATTCCGTTTGGAAGTCTTCAACACTAGAATGGCCTTATTATATTTTAATATTCTGAGAAATTCTGAAAGTGCCCCCCACCTCAATTATAAAAGAGAATATCATCCATTATTTTTTCACACCAAATTGATCCATTTAGCTCAACCAAGTCCTGCCAATTTCTCTTTCCAAAATCTTTATCCACGATTTGTAGGTGATGGTATTCTCAAAATACCAACCCTAGTGTCCTAAATAAGAGAACTAAAGGATGTCCTTGGAAGAAGAGTTAATTGTCTTTATCGACTATTTCAAGCTTATTTATTCTTATACTTTCTCTTCATGCATTGTATTGAGGATAGAGTAATAAATATAGTATAATATATATTATTATATTTTATTATTATTATGGTACAACCATATTCCACCTTTTATCCATCATATAAAAAAATGAAAGCACCGCGTGTACGTACATATGACTTACCGTCTACACGACGTAGTGTAATTTTATTTATCACCCCATTTCATGGATGGGTATAATGTAAATAATATATATATATATATTTATTTATTATAATTATTAAATGATATTTACTGTGGAAAAATTAATATACCATTCACTTTCTTTCCCTTTCACCATTAACAGAACGATACCGTCGCTTGTGCGTACGTACGACCTACCATATCCACAATACAATGTGATCCATTTTACATGTTCCCCATTAAAGAATGGTTATTAAAATAAATATAATGAATAAATAATATATAAATTACCTTACTGTGATTCTATAGATTAAATAACTGTATACTAGGCATAAGAATCGAGACTTACTTGATAAAACATGCCTAGGAAAATGAAGCAGTTAACACCCGAAAAAAGGGTAATAACAAAATATTATTAAAAAATTGGTGATAAGATTACATAAGAGGATAATATATGTTATAATAATTATTAATATGGTTCTGGTATAAATTAATAACATGATTTAATCAATTATATAGGAGTTTAAAGCACATTTAACTAAAGGAAATCACCAGGTAAGGGTTTCTCATCTCACTTTTACTCCAATGGGACATATGTCATATTCACCACTTATTTATTTTGTGTGGTGTATATTATACCATTTGATATATTATATAATGAATATATTTTTATTCATGGTATCTAAATTTTCATTTAATTTTATTTTCTATATGGGAATACGATTCAACTAATTATAAAGTGGAAAGTGTTTATTTCACAATCTCATTATTATTTAAGATTGTTTAAGTTTAAGTCCCTCCTAAGGAATATTTATTTTCCAGACTAATGTTTCCTAAAAGGAATTAATCTTTTTTAATATTATCTAATTATTTATTAAAGACATTTTTACCCCATTTGAACATTTTACAAAATGATTTAAAAGGAATCTCTTTGTCATTTTCTGAAATTTTATTTTATGATTTTTCTTACAAAAGTTTAAAAGGAATATATATTTTTACTTATATAGAAAAAAATTAATTTCCCAATCTCATAAATCCTAATGAATTTAAATATTTATTTAAAAGTTGTAAGGTCATTTTTAGATAAAATTATTTCTTTATTACATGTATATTTTATATATTTTAATAATTGTTTTTAAGTAAAAAAAAAATTCTCATGAAATATTTCAGTAATATATTTAGCAAATTTTTATATATGGAAGCATAATTTTTTAAATTTTATGTTGAGGATATACTATAATTATAATATTAATTATATTTATTTGGACGATTTATGATTTTATTTCTATGGAAATATTGATAAATCTATATCCTTTAATCAATATAGATATTTGATGATAAGGAACACTGTTTTTATGAATTAAATAAACTATTTGATATATGAGGAATGATTTGGACATGTAATAATGGCTGGGGACTACATATAAAAAATATATTTGTTGCATTAGTTGGTCTTGTGAGAAAAAGTATTTAGCCAAACGAAACCAGTTTTCACCCAGGGGTTTTAAATGGTATATACGTTCAATTATTTACTTCTCCATGTTGATTATACTTATTGATTAATGATAGATTATAGTGTACACTTACCATAATGGGAATTTTGGATCATACTTTTCTTATTTTTATTTTCTTAGTAATCCATAAAGTTAACTAATATTGTTAGCCAAGGATATACTAGAGGGAATAGTGTTATTATCAAAAAAATTATTTTGTACTTTTAATTTTCAAATGTAATATGTTAATCATGTATGTATATTATAACATCCCGTCTTTTTATAACATAACTTTCATTCCATTACATGGAACTGAGGATCTTTAAGGTTTAGTGTCTTGGAAACAAGGAACATAAAACATGAAACAAAAAAAACATTCTTCTTAAACACTTGAAAGGCTTCTTCTCATGTTCACCCTAGGCTCATTACTGCATCTCATAACCTGGAGACATACATCAAAAGAAAGGGTGAGCAAAAGGCCCAGTAAGGGAAACCAGTGAAACATTTTACATATGAACTTGAGATACATCAATAAAGTCATGAAAAGAACTTTAAGTCATGAAAATGAAATCACGAGGCATATCATAATAAAAATAAAACTTTTTCATAACTTGAAGATGTGGCTGCAACATTTAATATTTACAATCTTTTCGTTTCACCAAGGTCGATCCCCAAGGCATCGTTAAAAATTACCAAGGTTATTTACCAAGGCGTCATTAAAAATTACCAAGGTTATTCACCAAGGCGTCGTTAAAAATGGTCATCTCTAGAGATTAAGTCTTTACCCAATGCATTGGAGCGCTATCAGGGCGCACCCTTAAATTTGACTTTATTATCATGTGAGCCACATATATCTTCATAAATAATTTCATAAACAACCCATATAGCATAAAAGAAATGAGTTTCATTTCATAATCATAACGTTTTAAAACTGCTTTAAAGACATGATCTTTACATCACTTAAAACCCACGGAAAGGGAAAGCGGGTATCATGTATGTAAATCCCAGAATTTAAAATAGAACATTTTTTGTATATCTGTGAATAACCATGTAGAAATAATAGCTTTGAGTATTCACTTAATAACATGAAGTAATTTTGAGAAAAAGAGAGAGGCATTTTGAGACGAAAATTCTGCAGCACAACGACTATATTACAAGGTTTTAGAAAACGTTGAAAAGAGAGGGGACATGGGTCAAACAATGATAAATGACCCATAAAACAGTAGAGGGACAGAATATAAGGGATTTAAGAACATGGTAATGAAATTTGAAAATATACCATATGAAATGAAGAACATGAAAGGAAGACAAAAATAAGATTTCTCTTATGAAAATTCGGCAGCCTAACAACGTTACATAAAATTCAACCAAAAATGAATTGATGATGTCAAATAGGGTCTCTCATCATATGAAAATAAAATATCAGTATGATAGATATAGATATCATACCCCAACATAATGAAAAGTAACTTGAAATACTTGATAAGGAATTAGAACTTTGAAAAGGAGAAGGGTGAAAGAATCCCTTAAAAATTCGGCAGCCTAACGGCGTTACATAAACTTCAACCAAAAATGAATTGATGATGTCAAATAGGGTATCTCATCATATGAACATAAAAGATCAGTATGATAGATATAAAGATCATACCCCAACATAAAAAAAAGGAACTTTCAAGACTTGACATGGAATTAGAACTTTGAAAAGAAGAAGGGTGAAAGAATCCCTTAAAAATTCGGCAGCATAACGGCGTCACTTAAACTTCAACAAAAAATGAATTGATGAGATAAAATGGGGTCTCTAATCATATTAACATAATATTACAGTATGATAGATATAAAGATCATACCTCAACATGAAAAAAGGAACTTGAAAGAACTGACATGAAAGTAGAACTTCAAAACGAGAAGGGTGAAAAACCACTTAAAAATTCGACAGCCTAACGACGCCACTTAAACTTCAACAAAAAATGAATTGATGAGATAAAATGGGGTCTCTCATCATATGAACATAAGAGTAAAGTATGATAGATATAAATATCATACCCCAGAATGACAAAAAGGAACCTGAATGAACTGACATGAAAGTAGAACTTCAAAACGAGAAGGGCGAAGAACCACTTAAAAATTCGGCAGCCTAACGACGCCACTTAAAACTTCAAAATACTGAATTGAAGAGATCAAATGGGGTCTCTCATAATATGATCATAAAAGATCAGTATGATAAATTTAGAGATCATACCCCAACATAATAAAAAGGAACTTGAAATACTTTACATGGAAAATAGATCTTGAAAAAAATGAGAAGGGAGAAAGAATCCGTTACAAAAATTTCGGCAGCCTAACGACGCCACTTAAAACTTCATAAAACGAAATAATGAGAGTAAGAGGGGATATCTCATTATGTGAACATGAAAAGGGCATTAAGAAAAGTATAAAAGAACACCCTTTAACATAAGAACATGAAGCATAAAAGAAATTACATAAAAGAGGTTTCTTGAAAAGAAAGAGAGAGATCAGATCCCTTACCTTAAAACGTAACTCTTAAAACTCAAAAGTTTGGACCTTGAGGGATTGAGGGCACCTTGGGAGGACTCCTTGGGAGGTAAGGAGACCAGAACTTCGTTGGGGGAGAGTGGGGAGTCGAATGAATGAGAGGATGGCTTGGTATTTATAGGGAAAGTGAGGGGACAAGGCATTAATGGCCAAGGGACACCTCATTAGTGGTTTTGGCAAAACCATGGGCTTGCCCATGGTATTTGCCCATGCTATTGGCCACTTGGGACACCTCATACCTTATCTTACTATTCATAAGTCTACCATATTGATTACATACTTAATACATAATTTAATGATGTCATTAAACACCCGTAACTTAAAAACTGTATTTTCACTATTCATAAAAAATTCAACTTTCTCAGAATAATCCCAAAATTTCAACTTAACCAAAAATCAATGACCTGATTTCAAAAATGAAATCCATTTTATAAAAATAAATTTCTAAATATTTTTAATTAAAATTTTAATTAAAAACACTATTCATCGAAAATTTATTTTTTCAGAAAAATCCCCAAAAATTACCTTAACATAATATCGATGCTCTAAGTTCAAAAATGAATCCATTTTATAAAAATAATTTTCTAAATATTTTTAATTAAAATTTTAATTAAAAAACACTATTCTTCCGAAAAAACTAATACTTGAATAATAATTTATGAAACCGTTATTTAACCATTTTATTGAATCACATTACTTAATCAAAGTGCCTAGCTTATTTTAATACTTTCTTTAAGTGAGATTACTAATCCATTTGGACACATTATTAATCCTAATCATAAAATCACTATTCATAATTTACTATTCATCAAAAATCAAGTTGATCTTATTAGACTCTAAATTTCGTACTGATCATAATTGTAGAAGACCATTTTTTGAAAATCATTACACATTTTTAACTATTTAAGGTTTACATAAACATTTTTAAAATATCCTTTTTCTAAAATTCATAAAAAATATGCATACTATATTTATCCGGTCATTTGAAAATTCATAAAACAAATCGAAATTTTTATTTAAAACAAAGGATTACACAAGACAGTTACGGTCTCCTTATATATCCCCTTATCATACCAGCATAGGACCTAAGTGTAAGGTGTACTAAGGTGAGAGAATCCGAGGGAGGATCGGCCAACATCGCACGAGTAGTAATTTCTATCAGTTTGAACTTCCCGCGAAGGCGATCCCGTTCTAGCTTTATACGATGAAGTTCAGCTTGGGTTTGGTCCAGAGCAAAGCCCAGTGGTGCTACCTCCTTCCCAAGTTCTGTTATATGGGCTTCGATCGGTCCAAGACTACTAGGTGAGGCCATCGAATCTTCTTTCTATATTAATTAACCAAGATTAATTGTATTTAGAGACAATAATCGAAACGTTTAGTTTACAGCGGTCATATTGACCAATGGTAAAATAACGGTCAAAACCCAACAATATCATTTTAATTATACTCATGTTATCAAATGAAATATTTTTGTTGAGTACAAAAATAAAATAAAATAACACATAAAATTAGGAAACAGTATTTATTCAAAATTTAGGGTCGTTACAATCTTCTCCCCTTAAGAAATTGCATCCTCGCAATTTTTAAAATTGGGTTTTGAAATTTCATTGAAAGTCCCACATCAGAAAAGGAGTCAGTAAAATTATTACTTTAAAATACAGAAAGTGAAGTACAAAGGCCACCCGAGATAACCCACACTAGGATTCCATGTAAAAAAACATGGACATGGAAGAAAAAAAGGGTCAATTTCTGAGGGAGAGTGATATAAAACATGATTAGAATAAAGTTAACCATAAGAAAATCCCAAACTTACGATGTGTGTAAACGGTCTTTGATTACCTAGTAGGAAACATAAACCGACAACATTTTTGTTTTACGTTCCTTTTCATAATTTTGAGGAATTCATTTACTACATAGAACAAAAACATAAGAAAATATACCTACCTTCAAGTAGAGTTTCATCCTTTAATAAGTCTCTACCAAAAATAATCTTTTCTCCAAATGATGAGAATTCAAAAACACTTGTTCCCATAAAAAGCACAAGAATCATCTTCTAAATAATCACATAATCCACAAAAGATTAACTATATATTTCTTCTATATTTAAATATTATCCCAAAATAGAAAGTTTAAGGTAAAACAACTCTTCAAAAAGAAAGAATCCCATAGGAAGGGAAACTACTTTTAAATCTTCAAAGTTCCATGGTACTACCCAAAGTTCATCATAGACCATTCCATAAATAACGGTCCTTAAAATTCATCAAAATAAACCAAACTAAGATTGAAACCCAAATACAAGAAGGATTTGATAACATAGTCTTCCAAAACAACTTCATTGTTCATCTCCAGACAACATCAACCACTCCTAACATCTTATAACAAAAGTAGCTAACCTAAACATATTTTACCCAAGATAGGTTAATCATTCCCATAAGTAACCTAAATTACTATAAGTCCACCTTAAATTCACCAATTATTCAAAATATAAGTCAACCTTACTCCTCAGTGAAAATACTATAGTAATCTATTTACCTCGATCATATAGGGTCCCCAAAATAGTGAACGTCTTCCAAAATAATAACCATCTTTTAATCCCCTAAGAATCTCTGTCATATTAATACGGAAATCATAGCATTTCCTATCACATTGGTTGTTGGGACACGTTATTCCATTTCCCACCATTAACTAAGAAGAGAAAGTATAATTAGAGGCTTAAATACTTAACCAATAATCATGAAAAAGAACTTAAAGCATATAAGGATAACTTGTAGAAGAAAAGTATACCCTAACTTGTGATCTCCTAGGTTACCATCTAGGTTATCCATGATCATATATTCTTATGTGAATCTTTATTTTATTTTATCTTTGTTCCTTTAACAATGGTTCATATCAAGCTTATGAATTTACCAAAGCATATCCCCCGGGAGTGTCGTAACCAAGAGTGCAGCAAGACCCGTTTTCGTGTACCAGTTCCCATTCGAGTCTAGCTCAAAGCGGTGTTTTCGGATTTTACCCCTATGTAAATCTGTTCCAGAGCCACCTCTACCTACTCGTATCCAGACAGGGATGTATTATCTTGGCAACCCTTTACTCAATACTCACCAAAATACCAGGAAAACTTCCTATATTTAAACTTTTCTATAGGTTTCTTCCTAAAGTTTTCATATCCTAATTTCCACAAATAACTAAACCATCCTTTGATACCAACTATAGCATCCCGTATTTTTATAACATAACTTTCATTCCATTACACGAAACTGAGGATCTTTAAGGTTTAGTGTCTTAGAAACAAGGAACATAAAACATGAAACAAAAAAACGTTCTTCTTAAACACTTGAAAGGCTTCTCCTGATGTTCACCCTAGGCTCATTACTGCATCTCATAACCTGGGGACATACATGAAAAGAAAGGGTGAGCAGAAGGCCCAGTAAGGGAAACCAGTGAAACATTTTACATATGAACTTGAGATACATCAATAAAGTCATGAAAAGAACTTTAAGGCATGAAAATGAAATCATGAGGCATATCATAATAAAAATAAAACTTTTTCATAACTTGAAGATGTGGCTGCAACATTTAATATTGACAATCGTTTCGTTTCACCAAGGTCCATCCCCAAGGTGTCGTTAAAAATTACCAAGGTTATTTACCAAGGCGTCGTTAAAAATTACCAAGGTTATTCACCAAGGTGTCGTTAAAAATGGTCATCTCTAGAGATTAAGTCTTTACCCAATGCATTGGAGCGCTATCAGGGCGCACCCTTAAATTTTCCTTTATTATCATGTGAGCCACATATATCATCATAAATAATCTCATAAACAACCCATATAGCATAAAAGAAATGAGTTTCATTTCATAATCATAACGTTTTAAAACTGCTTTAAAGACATGATCTTTATATCACTTAAAACCCACAGAAAGGGAAAACGGGTATCATGTATGTAAATCCCAGAATTTAAAATAGAAAATTTTTGTATATATGTGAATAACCCTGTAGAAATAAGATCTTTGAGTATTCAATTAATAACATGAAGTAATTTTGAGAAAAAGAGAGAGGCATTTTGAGACGAAAATTCTGCAGCACAACGGCTATGTTACAAGGTTTTAGAAAACGTTGAAAAGAGAGGGGACATGGGTCAAACAATGATAAATGACCCATAAAACAGTATATGGACAGAATATAAGGGATTTAAGAACATGGTAATGAAATTTGAAAATATACCATATGAAATGAATAACATGAAAGGAAGACAAAAATAAGATTTCTCTTATGAAAATTCGGCAGCCTAACAACGTTACATAAACTTCAACCAAAAATGAATTGATGATTTCAAATAGGGTCACTCATCATATGAACATAAAAGATCATTATGATAGATATAGAGATCATACCCCAACATAATAAAAAGGAACTTGCAAGACTTGACATGGAATTAGAACTTTGAAAAGGAGAAGGGTGAAAGAATCCCTTAAAAATTCTGCAGCCTAACGGCGTTACATAAACTTCAACAAAAAATGAATTGATGATGTCAAATAGGTTCTCTCATCATATGAACATAAAAGATCAGTATGATAGATATAGAGATCATACCCCAACATAATAAAAAGGAATTTTCAAGACTTGACATGGAATTAGAACTTTGAAAAGGAGAAGGGTGAAAAAATCCCTTAAAAATTCGGCATCCTAACGGCGTCACTTAAACTTCAACCAAAAATGAATTGATGAGATCAAATGGGGTATCTAATCATATGAACATAAGAGTCCAGTATGATAGATATAGATATCATACCCCAACATGACAAAAAGTAACTTGAAACAACTGACATGAAAGTAGAACTTCAAAACGAGAAGGGTGAAGAACCACTTAAAAATTCGACAGCCTAACGACGCCACTTAAACTTCAACAAAAAATGAATTGATGAGATCAAATGGGGTCTCTCATCATATTAACATAAGATTCCAGTATGATAGATATAGATATCATACCCCAACATGAAAAAAAGTAACCTGAAAGAACTGACATGAAAGTAGAACTTCAAAACGAGAAGGGTGAAGAATCACTTAAAAATTCGGCAGCCTAACAGCGCCACTTAAAACTTCGAAATACTGAATAGAAGAGATCAAATGGGGTATCTCATCATATGATCATAAAAGATCAGTATGATAAATTTAGAGATCATACCCCAACATAATAAAAAGGAATTTGAAATACTTTACATGGAAAATAGATCTTGAAAAAAATGAGAAGGGAGAAAGAATCCGTTACAAAAATTTCGGCAGCCTAACGACGCCACTTAAAACTTCATAAAAAGAAATAATGAGAGTAATAGGGGATCTCTAATTATGTGAACATGAAAAGGGAAGTAAGAGGAGTATAAAAGAACACCCTTTAACATAAGAACATGGAGCATAAATGAAATTACATAAAAGAGATTTCTTGAAAAGAAAGTGAGAGATCGGATCCCTTACCTTAAAACGTAACTCTTAAAACTCAAAAGTTTGGACCTTGAGGGCTTGGGGGAACCTTGGGAGGACTCTTTGGGAGGTAAGGAGACCATAAATTCGTTGGGGGAGAGTGGGGAGTCGAATGGATGAGAGGATGGCTTGGTATTTATAGGGAAAGTGAGGGGACAAGGCATTAATGGCCAAGGGACACCTCATTAGTGGTTTTGGCAAAACCATGGGCTTGCCCAGGGTATTTTCCCATGGTATTGGCCACTTGGGGCACCTCATACCTTATCTTACTATTCATAAGTCGACCATATTGATTACATACTTAATACATCATTTAATGATGTCATTAAACACCCGTAACTTAAAAACTGTATTTTCACTATTCATCGAAAATTCAACTTTCTCAGAATAATCCCAAAATTTCACCTTAACCAAAAATCAATGCTCTGATTTCAAAAATGAAATCCATTTTATAAAAATAATTTTCTAAATATTTTTAATTAAATTTTTAATTAAAAACACTATTCATCGAAAATTTATTTTTTTCAGAAAAATCCCAAAAAATTACCTTAACATAATATCGATGCTCTAAGTTCAAAAATGAAGTCCATTTTATAAAAATATTTTTCTAAATATTTTTAATTAAAATTTTAATTAAAAAACACTATTCATCCAAAAAAACTAATACTTGAATAATAATTTATGAAACAGTTATTTAACCATTTTATTGAATCACATTACTTAATCAAAGTGCCTAGCTTATTTTAATACTTTCTTTAAGTGAGATTTCTAATCCATTTGGACACATTATTAATCCTAATCATAAAATCACTATTCATAATTTACTATTCATCAAAAATCAAGTTGATCTTATTAGACTCTAAATTTCGTACTGAACATAATTGTAGAAGACCATTTTTTGAAAATCATTACACATTTTTAATTATTTAAGGTTTACATAAACATTTTTAAAATATCCTTTTTCCAATATTCATCAAAAATATGCATACTATATTTATCTGGTCATTTGAAAATTCATAAAAGAAATCGAAATTTTTATTTAAAACAAAGGATTACACAAGACAGTTACGGTCTCCTTATATAGCCCCTTATCACACCAGCATAGGACCTAAGTGTAAGGTGTACTAAGGTGAGAGAATCCGAGGGAGGCTCAGCCAACATCGCACGAGTAGTAATTTCTACCAGTTTGAACTTCTCGCGAAGGTGATCCCGTTCTAGCTTTATACGATGAAGTTCCGCTTGGGTTTGGTCCAGAGCAAAGCCCAGTGGTGCTACCTCCTTCCCAAGTTCTCTTAGATGGGCTTCGATCGGTCCAAGACTACTGGGTGAGGCCATCGAATCTTCTTTCTATATTAATTAACCAAGATTAATTGTATTTAGAGACAATAATCGAAACGTTTAGTTTACAGCGGTCATATTGACCAATGGTCAAATAACGGTAAAAACCCAACAGTATCATTTTAATTATACTCATGTTATCAAATGAAACATTTTTTTGAGTACAAAAATAAAATAAAATAACACATAAAATTAGGAAACAAGATTTATTCAAAATTTCGGGTCGTTACAATCTTCCCCCCTTAAGAAATTGCGTCCTCGCAATTTTTAAAATTGGGTTTTAAAATTTCATTGTAAGTCCCACATCGGAAAAGGAGGCAGTAAAATTGTTACTTTAAAATAAAGAAAGGGAAGTACAAAGGCCACCCGAGATAACCCACACTAGGATTCCATGTAAAAAAACATGGACATGGAAGAAAAAAAAGGGTCAATTTCTGAGGGAGAGTGATAGAAAACATGATTAGAATAAAGTTAACCATAAGAAAATCCCAAAATTACAATGTGTGTAAACGGTATTTGATTACCTAGTAGGAAACGTAAACCGACAACATTTTTGTTTTACGTTCCTTTTCATAATTTTGAGGAATTCATTTACTACATAGAACAAAAACATAAGAAAATATACCTACCTTCAAGTAGAGTTTCATCCTTTAATAAGTCTCTACCAAAAATAATCTTTTCTCCAAATGATGAGAATTCAAAAACACTTGTTCTCATAAAAATCACAAGAATCATCTTATAAAGAATCACATAATCCACAAAAGATTAACTATATATTTCTTCTGTCTTTAAATATTTTCCCAAAACAGAAAGTTTAAGGTAAAACAACTCTTCAAAAAGAAAGAATCCCATAGGAAGGGAAACTACTTTTAAATCTTCAAAGTTCCATGGTACTACCCAAAGTTCATCATAGACCATTCCATAAATAACGGTCCTTAAAATTCATCAAAATAAACCAAACTTAGATTGAAACCCAAATACACGAATGATTTGATAACATAGTCTTCCAAAAAAACTTCATTGTTCATCTCCAGACAACATCAACCACTCCTAACATCTTATAACAAAAGTAGCTAACCTAAACATATTTTACCCAAGATAGGTTAATCATTCCCATAAGTAACCTAAATTACTATAATTCCCCCTTAAATTTATCAATTATTCAAAATATAAGTCAACCTTACTCCTCAGTGAAAATACTATAGTAATCTATTTACCTCGATCATATTGGGTCCCCAAAATAGTGTACATCTTCCAAAATAATAATCATCTTTTAATCCCCTAATCATCTCTGTGATATTAATACGGAAATCATCGCATTTCCTATCACATTGGTTGTTGGGACACGTTATTCCATTTCCCACCATTAACTAAGAAAAGAAAGTATAATTAGAGGCTTAAATACTTAACCAATAATCATGAAAAGGAACTTAAAGCATATAAGGATAACTTGAAGAATAAAAGTATACCCTAACTTGTGATCCCCTAGGTTCCCATATAGGTTATCCATGATCATATATTCTTATGTGAATCTTTATTTTATTTTATCTTTGTTCTTTTAACAATGGTTCATACCAAGCTTATGAATTTACCAAAGCATATCCCCCAGGAGTGTCATAACCAAGAGTGCAGCAAGGCCCGTTATAGTGTACCAGTTCCCGTTCGAGTCTAGCTCAAAGCGGTGTTTTTAGGTTTTACCCCTATGTACATCTGTGCCAGTGCCACCTCTACCTGCTCGTATCCAGACAGGGATGTATTTTCTTGGCAACCCATTACTCAATACTCACCAAAATACCAGGAAGACGTCCTATATTTAAACTTTTCTATAGGTTTCTTCCTAAAGTTTTCATATCCTAATTTCCACAAATAACTAGACCATCCTTTGATACCAACTATAGCATCCCTTCTTTTTATAACGTAACTTTCATTCCATTACACGAAACTGAGGATCTTTAAGGTTTAGTGTCTTGGAAACAAGGAACATAAAACATGAAACAAAAAAAGATTCTTCTTAAACACTTGAAAGGCTTCTCCTCATGTTCACCCTAGGCTCATTACTGCATCTCATAACCTGGGGACATACATCAAAAGAAAGGGTGAGCAGAAGGCCCAGTAAGGGAAACCAGTGAAACATTTTACATATGAACTTGAGATACATCAATAAAGTCATGAAAAGAACTTTAAGGCATGAAAATGAAATCATGAGGCATATCATAATAAAAATAAAACCTTTTCATAACTTGAAGATGTGGCTGCAACATTTAATATTGAAAATCATTTCGTTTCACCAAGGTCCATCCCCAAGGTGTCGTTAAAAATTACCAAGGTTATTTACCAAGGCGTCGTTAAAAATTACCAAGGTTATTCACCAAGGCGTCGTTAAAAATGGTCATCTCTAGAGATTAAGTCTTTACCCAATGCATTGAAGTGCTATCAGGGAGAAACCTTAAATTTTCCTTTATTATCATGTGAGCCACATATATCATCATAAATAATTTCATAAACAACCCATATATCATAAAAGAAATGAGTTTCATTTCATAATCATAATGTTTTAAAACTGCTTTAAAGACATGATCTTTACATCACTTAAAACCCACGGAAAGGGAAAGTGGGTATCATGTATGTAAATCCCAGAATTTAAAATAGAACATTTTTGTATATATGGTAATAACCCTATAGAAATAAGAGCTTTGAGTATTCACTTAATAACATGAAATAATTTTGAGAAAAAGAGAGAGGCATTTTGAGACGAAAATTCTGCAGCACAACGGCTATGTTACAAGGTTTTAGAAAACGTTGAAAAGAGAGGGGACATGGGTCAAACAATGATAAATGACCCATAAAACAGTAGAGGGACAGAATATAAGGGATTTAAGAACATGGTAATGAAATTTTAAAATAAAACATATGAAATGAAGAACATGAAAGGAAGACAAAAATAAGATTTCTCTTATGAAAATTCGGCAGCCTAACAACGTTACATAAACTTCAACCAAAAATGAATTGATGATGTCAAATTAGGTCTCTCATCATATGAACATAAAAGATCAGTATTATAGATATAGAGATCATACCCCAACATAATAAAAAGTAACTTTCAAGACTTGACATGGAATTATAACTTTGAAAAGGAGAAGGGTGAAAGAATCCCTTAAAAATTCGGCAGCTTAGCGGCGTTACATAAACTTGAACCAAAAATGAATTGATGATGTCAAATATGGTCTCTCATAATATGAACATAAAAGATCAGTATGATAGATATAGAGATCATACCTAAACATAATAAAAAGGAACTTGAAAGACTTGACATGGAATTAGAACTTTGAAAAGGAGAAGGGTGAAAGAATCCCTTAAAAATTCGGCAGCCTAACGGCGTCACTTAAACTTCAAAAAAAAAATGAATTGATGAGATAAAATGGGGTCTCTCATAATATGAACATAAGAGTCCAGTATGATAGATATAGAGATCATACCCCAACATGAAAAAAAGGAACTTGAAAGAACTGACATGAAAGTAGAACTTCAAAATGAGAAGGGTGAAGAACCACTTAAAAATTCGGCAGCCTAACGACACCACTTAAACTTCAAAAAAAAATGAACTGATGAGATCAAATGGGGTCTCTCATCATATGAAAATAAGAGTCCAGTATGATAGATATATAGATCATAACCCAACATGACAAAAAGGAACCTGAAAGAACTGAAATGAAAGTAGAACTTCAAAACGAGAAGGGTGAAGAACCAATTAAAAATTCGGCAGCCTAACGGTGCCACTTAAAACTTCAAAATACTGAATTGAAGAGATCAAATTGGGTCTCTCATCATATGATCATAAAATATCAGTATGATAAATTTAGAGATCATACCCCAACATAATAAAAAGGAACTTGAAATACTTTACATGGAAAATAGATCTTGAAAAAAATGAGAAGGGAGAAAGAATCCGTTACAAAAATTTCGGCAGCCTAACGGCGCCACTTAAAACTTCATAAAACGAAATAATGAGAGTAAGAGGGGATCTCTAATTATGTGAACATGAAAAGGTAAGTAAGAGGAGTATAAAAGAACACCGTTTAACATAAGAACATGGAACATAAAAGAAAGTACATAAAAGAGATTTCTTGAAAAGAAAGAGAGAGATCGAATCCCTTACCTTAAAACGTAACTCTTAAAACTCAAAAGTTTGGACCTTGAGGGATTGGGGGAACCTTGGGAGGACTCCTTGGGAGGTAAGGAGACCATAACTTTGTTGGGGGAGAGTGGGGAGTCGAATGGATGAGAGGATGGATTGGTATTTATAGGGAAAGTGAGGGGACAAGGCATTAATGGCCAAGGGACACCTCATTAGTGGTTTTGGAAAAACCATGGGCTTGCCCATGGTATTTGCCCATGGTATTGGCCACTTGGGACACGTCATACCTTATCTTACTATTCATAAGTCAACCATATTGATTACATACTTAATACATCATTTAATGATGTCATTAAACACCTGTAACTTAAAAACTGTATTTTCACTATTCATCGAAAATTCAACTTTCTCAGAATAATCCCAAAATTTCACCTTAAACAAAAATCAATGCTCTGATTTCAAAAATGAAATCCATTTTATGAAAATAATTTTCTAAATATTTTTAATTAAATTTTTAATTAAAAACACTATTCATCAAAAATTTATTTTTTTCAGAAAAATCCCCAAAAATTACCTTAACATAATATCGATGCTCTGAGTTCAAAAATAAAGTCCATTTTATAAAAATAATTTTCTAAATATTTTTAATTAAAATTTTAATTAAAAAACACTATTCATCCAAAAAAACTAATACTTGAATACTAATTTATGAAACCGTTATTTAACCATTTTATTGAATCACATTACTTAATCAAAGTGCCTATATTATTTTAATACTTTCTTTATGTGAGATTACTAATCCATTTGGACACATTATTAATCCTAATCATAAAATCACTATTCATAAATTACTATTCATCAAAAATCATGTTGATCTTATTAGACTCTAAATTTCGTACTGAACATAATTGTAGAAGAACATTTTTTGAAAATCATTACACAATTTTAATTATTTAAGGTTTACATAAACATTTTTAAAATATCCTTTTTCTAAAATTCATCAAAAACATGCATACTATATTTATCCGGTCATTTGAAAATTCATAAAAGAAATCAAAATTTTTATTTAAAACAAAGGATTACACAAGACAGTTATGGTCTCCTTATATAGCCCCTTATCACACCAGCATAGGACTTAAGTGTAAGGTGTACTAAGGTGAGAGAATCCGAGGGAGGCTCGGCCAACATCGCACGAGTAGTAATTTCTATCAGTTTGAACTTCTCGCGAAGGCGATCCCATTCTAGATTTATACGATGAAGTTCAGCTTGGGTTTGGTCCAGAGAAAAGCCCAGTGGTGCTACCTCCTTCCCAAGTTCTGTTAGATGGGCTTCGATCGGTCCAAGACTACTGGGTGAGGCCATCGAATCTTTTTTCTATATTAATTAACCAAGATTAATTGTATTTAGAGACAATAATCGAAACGTTTAGTTTACAGCAGTCATATTGACCAATGGTCAAATAACGGTCAAAACCCAACAATATCATTTTAATTATACTCATGTTATCAAATGAAACATTTTTGTTGAGTACAAAAATAAAATAAAATAACACATAAAATTAGGAAACAAGATTTATTCAAAATTTTGGGTCGTTACATATATAGTTTACCAAGACTACTAAACTCTTTGGTCATTTGGGATAAGATTCATTTTATATTATGCCAAGGTAATAGATTAATCACTAACTTGGGGCTACTGGGGTCAGGGTCTTTATAGTTGGAATCAAAGAATGTTTAATATAAACCTTGGGAACTATATTTAGGATAACATAAATTAGGGAATATAAAACTATGAAATATATTAAGGATAAGTCTAAGTATGGGATAAAATCCTATATTTTTATTAATGACCATGTATATCTTATTTTAAATATAAGGATTCATACATTGAGAAAGTTTCAAGATTTTGACATCCTATTAATGGTTCTTCATGGATATGTTATTTACCACTGTGATTGGTGTTGCATACTCTATGATTTTGGGTTTTAGTCAATGAATGGAACCAAAAGTAACTGAGTTAATGATAAATGTGATAAAAAATGAGCTGATAATCACTGGAGTGAAGGATATTTTTATTATTCCTAATCAGTTATCATGATTAACAACTAGTATTATGACTAACTCTCAGGATCACCAAAGAAGAGAATGATAGGGTTCACTGTGAGCTTGGGTGATGGAGACCACAGACTAAAGAAGATTTTGATTACTATGTGTCTAAAATGTGAGAATAAACAACTAAGTAAATTTCTTATAGTAAAATGAAAATGTTTTGTGTGTGTAAAAGGACGCAAAGAATTTAATTTTCAAGAAATAATGAAAAGTTTGATTAATGAAATGGATGCTAATAATGGTATCTTAAAGGAATCATCAATGGTTGAATGTTTTAAATGTTAAAAGTATGGACATTATTTAAATCGATATCTCAGGGTGAAAGCATTTGATGTTAATCAATAATGATATATGAGTAATAGTTATACTACTAATGATATTGAGTATTCAAATGACATATAAAAGGAAGTAGGAATAAAACGATAAAGCTTAGTTAATGGTTTAAGAATGTAGTGGAATGATTAATGTTATTGTGTTTGAATTATATATTCATGTAGTAAAATTATTTTTTATATTCATAGAATCATGAATTGTATAATTATTTTACCGCATTACTATTTTTTAAGTATTTGTATGTATGTGATGAATAGTACCAGTAACCTAGAGAGGTTGTTCTGTAGAAATTTGATATTTTGAACACCAAATGATCTAGGGAATACCACCTTAATATGTTCTTGATGTTGATATTATAATGATAAATGAATTTTTATGGGATATTATAGGTGATAATAAAAGTGGTTATTAATTTTATGTTTTATGTTATCTTTTTGGGTTTACTACATGTTTTTATTTAAATAATATATTCAACAACCTGAGATTTTATTTTTAGAAGTATACATGTTTTCATTAAGGTTTTAAGGTGATATGGGTATTCATATATTTGTAATGTAAAATTAAGAGTAACATTATTTTATTTGGGTAATCAACATTTAAGTTGATTTTGAAAATGTAGTGACATTTCTTCTAATTTTTTTGGTCTATGAATTTGGATATATATATTTTGGACGAGTCTTATGGTGAAATACTTATGGAATTTATTATGTTGAACTTTGGATATTATTTTTTGAGGTTAATGTATTATTTATTATATTGTATATCATCTGATAACCATTTTTCTTTTGGTAAATAATTAAAGGCTGAAGGAATGATATATGGATCATTTGATAAAAGTGTTTCACGAATAAAAATTTGTCTTGAATACCTATCTCCAGGTGTACTAAATGAAGTGTTAATAGATCGAATCACAACCAAAGGATGATATTTTTCTTATGACGTGGAAATAAACATATTAAGTTTATTTTTATAAAGTGCTTATCTAGATAGTAAAATAATACCTCAACTGTAGGAAAATTATTTAAAAAAAACATTATTAGTTTAATTTTCTTACTAAGAAATAAATGGTATTTTAACCCATCACAAATTTACGGTCATGTGATAGTTAAATTTCTAATGACCATATTCTCTATCACTATCCATCAGAACTTGATAGTTATATTTCTCTTTCATTACCATGTTTTCACTACCCATTAATGTCATCCTATTCGATATACTAGTTTTTTAGCGATCTTCACATTTGCCTTTCCGTCTTATTAAGAGGATGATTTATTAACCCTATTTACGATGTGAGATTAACACAAAGAAATTTTCATGTACTGATCTTAGATTTTTGAAGTTCAATTTCAAATTGTAAGGACACAATTTATTGAAGAAGGTGAGAATGGAACACCCCATGATTTTAGGGCATGTATCTTTTTAAATTTAACCTCTTTGATAGCTTATGTTACACGCAACATCCAACTTAAACGAACATTGAAATATTATTATAACCTAGCTGTTAAATTAGAGGGAATGAATATTATTAAACACATAATTAAATATATATGAAGTTCACATTAAATATAAGTTTATTTATTAATTTTTAAAAAATAAACACACAATTTTTTTAGCAAAGATAAATTATTCTTCAAATATATGTTTTTTTAAAAGAATTTTTATTTCTTTCTATGAAGAAATAAATATATATAATTTTTGAAACTTTTAGAAAATTTATTTTCCAAAATAAAATTCATTTTTTGATATCAGTATATCAAAATTAGTCTATGGTGAAATTTTGAGAATATTATAAGAAATTGAAATTTTTTGTGAATAGTAAAAAATACAGTTTTTTGAAATATGATATCTTTTATGATATCGTCAAAACATAACTATGATATAATTTTTTATTAAACTTATTTAAATACTAAATAATGATAATATAATAGAAATATTATTTAAAAATAATCCATAACATATAAATTATAAATTATTTCCTGATAATTATAAAAATCATTTTCAGTTCCAATGCAATGCCTGTGCAACATTGGAAAAGTCATATTTGGTGCCTTATAGATAATAATTGTGAGTTAAAAAGTATATTTAGGAATTTTTTAATAAATATAATTCCTAAATTATGATTTTAAATTATATTTTAGAATTTTTGACTTATATAACAATAATATTATCCAAAATATTGTGCAATGCTTACACAAGGTTAGAAAAGTCAAATTAACAAAGTAAATAAATTATTTTGACATGGATATCAGTAAATATACATAATAAAAAAATATAAAATATTATATTGATAATAATTAATTTATTTTTATGATAGTAATTTATTTTTAATTTTTATTTATGATATAATTAACTTTACTTCTTATTCAACGTTGACGCAATGCTTATGAAGGAGGAGGAAAAATTAATAAAAAATTCTAATTAAATTTATAATAACCATTAAATTTCCCAAAAATATGAATAAAAATTATTTATTAGTATATATAAACTATTATAATATGTGGTTTTAATCTATGACCTCTTTGAGCCACTTGATAGACATTAATTCTCTTATAGTATTTTATTTAAAAGAAAGTCAAAATATCCACACTATGTTTTTTTATAATTATAACACTTTTAATATATGGTTTTACAAAAGATATGTTCCCCCATATTTAGAAATTTTAAAAATAATAAATTTATCTTCATCTTGGAAATTTATTTTTAAAATTTAGGAGAGAAATAAATTCCTTAAAGGATTGCACAAAAATATTGTAATAATTATTTAATTAATGGAAACATCAATAAAATAATTTTAATTAAATTGATAAGAACCATTAAATTACCCAAAAAATTGAATATTTTTTTTATGAGTAATTTATTTACATAATAATTTTAGGTTCTTATTTATAACCTTTTTTTCTATTATGAAGTGTTTATGACCCTTATACTATTTTATTTAATTAAAAGTGAAACATGTCATACTCATGTTTTCAATAAGTATAATATTTATAATACTTTTTTATATAAAATATTCATATATCTATAAATATTATTTGGAAATATAAAATATTTATATACATAATAGTAGTTTATTTGTTTTTTTAGTGAAGAAATAATTACCTTAAATAATTACACAAAGATGATGA
This sequence comes from Viscum album, assembly GCA_963277665.1. NCBI lineage: Eukaryota > Viridiplantae > Streptophyta > Magnoliopsida > Santalales > Viscaceae > Viscum > Viscum album. Next base: position 40,302,780 of record OY728138.1, read on the forward strand.
AATAATTATTCTATTAATATAAATGTCAAATAAATTATTTTAAAAAATATTAAAAGTTATCTAATTTGAATTAATTATGTTTATAATTTTTTATATATTAATATAAAATATTAGGTATTTATCAAAAATATTGGTTAGAGTATATCTTTTTATATTGATATTATTTATGTCAAAGTAATGAATAAGATCAAATCTGACAATAATGATATTATATAGAATTAATATTTTATTAAATTATTTGAAAATCATAAAAATATTAAATAATCACAAAGAACAAAATATAAGGCCAAAAATTTCATACCATAATCATTTATATTCTATTTTGATGTCTTTGTCTCTATAGTAGCCTTATTATATTTTAATATTTTTAGGAATTTCGAAAGTGCCCCTCACCTCCATTATGAAATGACACCTCCCTCAATTTTTGACACCACATCGAGCCATTTATCTCAAAAAATTCATATAAATTTATTTTTCCAATATCTTTATCCATGTTCTGGAGGTGCTAGTATCCTCAAAAGTCCAACCCTAGTGTCTTTAAGAAGAGATCTAAAGGATGTCCACTGAAGAAGTGGTAATCATTTTTACCGTCTCTTTCAAGATTATTTCTTTTTATAATTCTTATTATTTTATTTTTTCCATTATAGAGTAATAAATACAGTGTCATATATATTCTTAAATTTTATTATTATTATGGGGAAACAATATTCCACCTTTTACCCATCCTATTAAAAATGAAAGCACCACACATATATATGTACAACTTACCGTCTCCACACCGTGGTGTAATTTTATTTTCATCACCACTTTACATGGATGGTTATAACAGAAATAAAAGATATATATGATAATTATCACATGATATTGATTCTGAAAAAATTAATATACCATCCAATTCCTTAACCTTTAACCATTAATGAAATGATACCATCGCTCGTGCGTACATATGACCTACCGTCTCCACGACGCGATACAGTTCATTTTCCATGTTCAACATTCAATAATTATTATAAAAATGTATATAATTAATAAATATGATATCTATGATCTTAATATCATTATGGATATTATGTAACTTTATCCTATGAAAAAGAATCGGGACTTATATGACAAATCCTACATAGGAAAATGAAGCCATTAACACCAGAAACAAGGGTAATAACAAAGTATTATTAACAAACGATTGATAATATTATATAAAAGGATCATATATGATATCATAAAAAATAATATGGTTATATTATAAATTAATAGCATGATTTAAATCATTATACATGAGGTTAAATCATGTTCAACTAATGGAAAGTACAAGGTAAGGGTTTCTCGTCTCACTTTAACTTCCGTGATACATATGTCATATCCACCACTAATTTCTTTTTATGTAGGGTATATTCTTCCCTTTGATATATTATATCCTAAATATATTTGTTTTCATGGTATCTAAATTTTAATTGGAAGTTATTTCTTTAATGGGAATACGATTCAACTGCTTCCGAAGTGGTAAGGGTTTATTTCACAATCTCATTATTATTCGATATTGTTTAAGTTTAAGTCTCTACTGAGGAATAATTATTTTTTATACTAAAGTTTTATAAATTTTTTTATAAAATGTTTTTAATGTTATCTAATTATTGTTTAAATTATTTTTTACCCCTTTAGAACCTTTTACAAAATGTTTAAAAAAATATTCTTATCATATTCCAAGAACGTATTTTTTGATTTTTCTTACAAAAGTTTGAAAAGATTTTTTTTAAACTTATATATAATGAATATAATTTCCCACCATCATGAAACCTTAAGGATTTAAATATTTACTTATAAGTTTTTAAGTTTTTTTTAGATAATATTTTTCTTTATTAAATTCACAATTTTTAGATTTAAAAAAATATTTTCAAAGTAAAAAGGGCATTTTTCTCATGAAATATTACAATAATCTCTTTAATTTAATTTAATTTATGGAAAAATATTTTTTGGAATTTTATATTTAAGATGTAATCTAATTATACCATTCATCATATTTCTTTGGATGGGGTTTGATTGTTTTTACTGGGGAAATATTGATAAATACATATATTTTACTTAATACTAACATTTGATGATAAGGCACATTGTTTATGAATTAAATAAATTATTTGATATATAAAGAATTATTAAGACATGAAATAACTTTTGGGGACCGTATATAGAAAAGTCCCTCGATGCATCAATCCCTCTCATGAGAAAAATGAATTGTCCAAACCATATTGTTTTATACCCATTAGATTTAAACTATCTTACGAAAGGTCTTGATAATTGAGATGAAGTTGGACAAACCTAATCAGTTTATACCCCATAGTTTTAAACCATATTATGAAATGTATCAATGGTAGAGGTGCAATGATTTCTAATATCATTGCATCCAATAATTAAGAATTTCCTTCATTAATATTTCAGTTATTATTATCCATGAGAATTTCGCTATAATATTATATCTAGATGCATTTTATTATAAGTTATTGATTTAAATGGAATGTGTAATCAATTATTTACCTTAGAATGTTTATTATTCTTATTGATTCATGATATCTTCTACTAAATTCTCAACTTATTGAGCATTTGAGATCATCCTTTTTTATTTTTCTTTTCCCATGAATCAATGAGGTGCACTAAGATATTTTTGCAAGGGTATACTAGAGGGAATAATGTTATTCTCAAAAAAATTATATTTTAATTTTTATTTTCAAATGTAATATGGGAATACTGTATGTATCTAGTTTACCAAGACTACTAAACTATTTGGTCCTTTAGGATGTAATTCCTTATATATTATTATAATATACTAAAGTAACCCCCAACTTTGGGATACTGGGGTTGGGTCTTCACATAGTCGATCCTTGAGTCTGTAATACAATAAAAACATCTTTAGCTAGTTCCAGAAATGTCCCTGATCAAGCTACATCACCAGAGGGAGATATATGTTCTAATTATAGGCTCACCCATACCTGCCTTTAATAATTATAATAAAGGATTCTAGGTAATTTCTAGACATCTTGTAAATATGTAACTTTTATTTATATAAATAAAACTGGCACCGAAGGTACATAACCAAGGAATACACATATAGAGATGATAAAAAATAATTAAATAATTCATTTACCTTACAATCCATTCCTATAAATTACTATATGAGAATCCAATTATCACTCAAGGTGTATATAATGCATTTTCCCTATGATCCCATCCTAATATTTACTATATGGGAATACAATTATCACTAAAGGTGTATAAAATCCATTTTCTTAATGAGTCTATCCATGGAATTCCAATATTGGAATCCATGCATCTCTCAATGTGTGTATAAAACACTTACCCTATGAGTCTTTAAAAGGAATTACAACATGATTATTTAAGTATCACTCAAGTTGTATATAGATAAATTACCCTATGAGTCCATCCAATTAATTTCTATATGGGAATACAAGTACCACTAATGGTGTATATAAACCACTCGACCTATTAGTCTGTCTAAGGAATTCCTATATTGGAATCCAAGAATCACTCTAGGTGTATATAAAAATCTTTCCCTATGATTTAGTACCAGAAATTCCTACATGGAAATCCAATAACCACTTTTTACATAATATAATTAGTTAGATCCCAGGAAGTACATATGACCATCCCAATAAAAAATAAGCATCAATATATAGACCCTAAGAATAATGCCTGGGAATCCAAAATAATATAATAATGAAATAAAAAGGTATAAAAGTAGGATCCCAGGGAGTACCTCATGTAATCCCTATCAAATAAAATATCACATTAGGAAAATATTCCAAAACATTGGATTCAACTCAAGAAATCACAACTACAATAATAATAATAATGTGAATGCATAAATAAAAGAGTATGGGCAGCTAAATTCCTAAACCCAACACTATTTCTATAGCCTCTTAACTCACAATTTCAGTATGGGGTATAAGGTAACACCTGATACTATCTCTACTAAAAACCCCAATGCACTATCAAAGGGTTAGTCAAATATCTGATCTCCAACTAGGTTCATCATGTAAAAACACTAAAGAGTCATCCTACTTAGGATCCTTAGAAATAATTAAGAAAAGGTAGAGGCATCCAAAACAGGATCCTTGAGGTCATCACATAAGAAAAATGTATCCCACATAGGATATTATAAGTTTGTGTAAAAGAAGTGGTATCCCTCAGGGGATCCTTAAAAAAGATAAATAGGAATAAGAATCCAACATGAGATACTCAGAAATAATTATGTAATAGAAGACATCCTACACTGAATCCTCTAGGATGAAACCAAAGTGGATGCATTCAATAGGGGATCCTCAGAAAAAAATCTTAAGGTCTCCTTCTCCAGAAGGAAACATCCCACAAGGGATATGTCCTTATGGTAAATGATACACAAGAAACCATTGAGGGATATGTCTCTTGGACCATCTTAGATCAGGGTCTCACTCTCAAGAGACAATAATATTCTATTACTTGAGGAAGAACATCCCTATCAAAGCTCATTTTACCCAAAATGCCTATTAGGAGTCCTCAAATCATCTCAAGGGTTATACCATCATGATCTATGCAGGAAAGAACTCAAAAGGGACTAGTTAAATTATGACTTCAGGGGTGTAAAATCATAAAAAATATCAAATGGTATCAAGGGGAAATACATGATGTGTATACTTGAGTACAAAACATACACCTTCATAGCCCCACCTGAACATGTAGTCCAGCCAGATAAGGCATGTAAATATGATGTACCCATGATGTAAAACATGTAAATTTTGTTTACCATTTATGGGATACCTGTATTTATACCTCACATGGACTGAAAATGTGTTTTATCCTAGTCGTGTACTTTTACACAGTGTGTGGACCACTTGAGGTCTGGATGTGTACTTTACATGGCCAAGTAACCCAACACAAGCTATCTGGAACGGTGCTCGACTACATGCCTAAGAACTAGTAAATGGAATGCACTCTTAGTAAAAGGAGTTTACTAATAAAAAAATCATCTTCCTAAAATATGAAGAAAACAAGGTGTGTGTTTCAGAACTACACACAATGTGTTCAGGATATTCAAATGAAAAACCTTCTAAATGGCCCGAGAAACTGATTTTATCTAAAAAAGATATTGATCAACCCTCAAGGTGTCCTAATAAATCATAAAACATAATTAAATCATGAAAATAATAAATATATAGGGATTTTCTAAAAAATTAAAAATTTCTTACCTTTGGGAGGAATATGCAGAAGCTTCACACCAATTCATGTTCCATTGCTATCGTATGACGAATCATATCCTCCCAAGCTCCATGGTGGAACTTATATTATTTTCTATATATATATCCAAGTTCTCTATCAGTCACGTGACATAGGAGTCATAAGGTGGCATACGCAAGAATTTTGGTAGAGGAGAAGAAAGAAAAGGTAAAAAGAGAAAGAAGAAAAGGTAAAGAAAATGAAAAAGTAGCATAGGCCTAGCCTTAGCACCCAACAATGTTTATTCCTTGAATAGGAAAAGCTACCCATTGAAAATTCAATGGAAGAGATATTTTCTCAATCTAACACTATATTCAGAAAATATAGCTAAATAAAAACATGAAAATAAATTAAGATTTAATTAAATATATATATTACCAGAAAGTTTGGGGGGAAATCCATTTAATAAAAAATAAAACAAAGCATTAATTCCTTTTGAAATCGGTAATGGAAAAACCATTATAATCCCATAGGCCTAGCGGCAAAAAGTCTCAAAATTTAATGGCCAGAGAGCCAAGAGAGACAAAACCCAATACAAAAACAAGACCATGGAAAGAAATCCCATTAAAAGAAAACCCAAGGTAGAAAAAACCTAATCAAACACACCCCCACACATAGAGAGATATATATTTTAAATATCAACTATTCCATGAAAATTAGAACAATTTGGAATTCCACCAAACTCATGTAATAAGGTAAACAACATATTGTAGGACCAAAAGAGTGTTAAAAAAAATTATATGAGGTCATAAACTATAGGAAAATGACCAATTTACCCCTTATATGCATCTAAAAGAAACAAAATTAAATTTCTGCTCAAATTTACAGTCTAGAAAAACACTCCCTAAAATCTACCCACTATAGCCCTTATCAACCCTAAGAAGCCTTGGTGGTTAAATGAATATGTGTTCTATTCTCAAGTATAATTAAAGCTGTGATTTCTTGACTATACAATGAAATCTTTCACATCATTAACAACTCTTACATCAAGAGAGATGTTCAAATTTGATCGATTTGATACTCACAACCATAGAAAAACCCTTATTATGACCTCAAAACTAAGTTTAAGATTAAAGTACCATGCTCTATCCATCACTGTACACCATGAATTGAATGCATAAACTGATTATACCAGAGCGTGAATTCTAAATAATTAAAACCACATCCATTCCCACTTCTCGAGAATGGTTTCAACAGAAAATTCTGTATTTTATCATAAAACGTGGGTCAATACCCTCAAATAGAAAAAGTGCACACCCCACCATATAGATTACCTTATACCATTACATTACAAAAATTTAAATGACGATTAAAAAGAAAATAATCACAATGTATAACCAGTTCTCTCTTAGCATACTTTGGATGATGTCACAATAGGGAATGATCACCACTAAATAAAAATTATACTAATATTTCATAGATAGATGAATATATATATACTACATGATTACATCAAAACAATATATACTTACCTTTAACTAACACCTAAAAAAACATATTTCAACTATACATTTATAGGTCCGGCCATGTGTCAATCACCTTACTTCACCTGATTTTTTCATCGATGTTTACTTTAATAAAAATGTACATTTATAATTTTATTGAAAACCCAGGAAATAAAAAATAAAACATTTATTTGAAACTATCTTTCCTCAGCTCGCTCACGAACAATCAATGATTTTAGATTTAAACGGTAACACCTGCAACTGATGTGTAAAATTTCTTTATCACATAGAACAATGGGTATACAAACCTATACCACCTAGTCATCACCAGACTCACACTCCTGCCAGTCATCAATTATAAGGAAATATGACCATTCTACATGATAATTTAGTCTTAACAAGATAGAATAACTAATAGAACTTCCCTTTAAAACTTGGTACCACACCCATTATAGGATTTATTCTAAAAAATACCATTGTATGGAATCATTTTTATGAAATTTAAGCTTTAAGAACCCATCTACAAGTTAAAAATGATAGGAAAGTAAACAGTACTAGCCATCAAAACTAGTTTTGAAACACAATCACAATAGGTTCTTCCTTAGAAACTAAAGGCATCAACCTACCTATATTACAAAACCCAAGAACATACCTTGTATCAGTCCCATAATGTTCATTCAACCAACTAAATACCTCAAAATCAATTCATAAACCTAGGAAAAACCCTCTCAAATGTTTCCCTTGATCAATAAAATATTGACCTATAAGGGTCTGAGTCAAAAATAAGGGTCTCCAGGTCTCCCACCAAGCCCTACTGATCAAGCCTCAAAATGGTAAACTAGGTCCTACCACCTATCCCATTGGTCAAAATCCTGGTAAAGGTCATATCTAATGAGGCATATGCTGCAAGACCATCTCAACATAAGGTATCCAACACACATATCAACCCTATATAAAGGAGGATAGAAGCAATAACGACCTGCGAGGGTCAAATTGTCAACATGGTTTCAATTATAAAAATTTTAAATTTCCATGTTATAGAGTAAAACACCCTAGAAGTTGTAATTGTATAACCATTAAATTGAGACCCATTTGTAACTACCAAGTTAAAGAAAAGACAGTAATGGAATCATCTTCCAAGAATCATCCTATTAGGGCCCTAATCCTCTTTGATCATCTGTATAAGTAATTTCACCATGGATTATCATGATATGAACATAGAAAATATAATGAACTAATCCTTACTAGGAATCCATATACAATAATACCCCCTCATGGTCCTTATTTACTATAAACATTCAGGAACCTATTGGAATCACATTATAAGATCTAATTAGATAACTATAATGAAGGTATCCACTTCCAATGTAGACCTTTGAGAGTAAAAAATACTCACATAGTTCAATTAAGTAGAATTTCATTCCAAGATATGTGAGAAAACATCATGTAGATTATTACTCAGAAATTAAATAAATGAACCTAAGAAACAAATCCCTATAAGTGGGTCCATCACTTGGTCATCATGACTGATCAACCTAATAGGGTCACTAAAACTCCTGTACATAAGAATTGAGTCATCAACCTAACTTTTTATTGTCTCACCTTTGATACATATGACCTTTAATCCAAAGAAAATATATAGAAGTTGACATAATTGAGTAAAATTCCTCCAAGAATCTATATATGAAAACACCATTTTGGTTGTTCTATACACTTTAAATTTTTTTCCTATGTTATCATTAATATAACATAGTTGTAGGTATATAACATATAGACCTAATGTAATGAATATAAAGTATGAGATTCCACTTTACTTTGCTAGATAATAGTTAAAATCAATCATTGACATATTTCTAGTGGACCAAGACCCACAAATCTATAATAACTCATAAAACTTAAAAAACATGTGCATCACTTAAAGATAAAATCATGTAAAACTATAAAATCAAAAATCAATAACAATAATCCCATATCCCTAGAAATGAATACTTCTAACCCAAACAAGTGTTCTTAACATAACCGTCTCATATCCATCATAGGTTATGAGACATTCCAAATAATCATGTCTTCCAGATCCCAAATATAAATACTATAGAAAAGAAAGTCCTTTGATAACACTTTGTAACGTACAATCTTGGAATCCACTAAAACAATAACTTGATCCAGTTCTCTATAAGGCATAATGTGTGCCTTTCCATATGATAGAGGCTTATGACTAGTAGTGAGGGCCTAAGGTGTGCTTGTTGAGAGACGATACCCTCATATCAGAGTAAACAATAGTGGAAATAACCAGTTATCATCTATATAAGTAAATAACCAAAGTTTCAAGGTATTAAATAACTGAGATATAAGAATATTTTCATAATAAATGAAATTAAATAGAGTCCCAAATATCCATGTCATACATAGAACACTGATCACCCACTAGGCTAATCACATACGAGATCATATAAAGGAAACTAAAATAAAAGTTCAATACACTTATGGTAACTCTGATCCAAACAAAATACCTAGTATAAAAGATACTACCGACCAACACCAACCTGATCATAATAATCTATACTAGTATCTTCACACAATCGTGTGACCCTAGGACTCATCCCTATCCATCTACATCTGTATGCAACATGAAAACATATATAAGGTCTGTACACACACTGAGGTGAATATATAGGGGGTGGGAAATAATCTAAGTAGGTAAACCTAAATGGTAAAACTATTATATTCTATTTTATGTGCATGATAATGAAATATTATCATCCAAGATGATACATAACAAAAAAATATAAAGAAAACAAATGAATAAATAAAGTGACACCACATTTATTCCCCGGGTTTCCGCTCCTGATCAACTGGCCAATGTTCCATCATGTATATATATATGTATATGTGTGTGTGAGTGTGCGAGGTGAAAAATAACATAAATCAATATTATTTGATCCTTAGTTCTATAATTCCTATTGCATATACTTTCTGTGAATGGGGAATTAAGCTAGATTTTATACCACTCAAGTTATGCGTAATTAGTCAATATTTGGGTCTATATTGATGAATGGAAAAAGTATTATTTTTACATTATTAGAAATGTATCTAAGCAAGGTATGTCACCACAAGGTCATACATGTTCTTACCATGGTTTAACCCATACTCAATTATAATCACTGTAATAATGGATTCCAGGTAATGTTTGGTTATCTTGTAAATGTGGAACTTTTACTTATAAAAACAAAGACAAGATTTGAGGTTAATAAACAAGGAAATGATGTCAAATGATGAAAAAATAATAATTAAAAAACTCATTTTACCAATGATTCTATCCAATTAATTACAAAACAGGAATCCGAGTATCAATCATGATGTTTGTAATTCATCCTTAGGAGTCCATCGATGGAATTCCTACATGTAAATCTGAGTATACCTGAAGGTGTATATAAAACAATTTCCCTATATTACAGTCTAAGTAATTCCTACATGGGAATATAAGTATCACTCAATGAATAAATAAACCACATTCCCTATGAGCCAATCCAAGGAATTTCTACAAAGTAATCCTGTTATTGTAACTCCCCAAAAATATAATGTATTAACATTGTATTCGATAGCATGCATGACATGCAACACAACACATGTAAGGGAATATAATATCCTAAGACCTTAAAATATATTTAATATTTTAAATAAATCCTATCTTTGATATAGCCTACAATTCGCATGACACTGAGTTACTGTACGTCACATGCAATAATGAGTTTCTTCAATGAATTACGTTACACACAAGACCGAGTTTTACCAAATAATAATAATATTTTATTAAAATATTGGTATTTAATATAATAAGATATAAAATTGACATTATGAATAGTATTAACTTAATTATGAAAATATATGATTTACAAAAATATAAATCTAATTACTCAGCTACAAATTAATTAGAAATGAATATAAGAACAAATTAAAAATAAAGGTAATATTTTATAGAGAAATATTTTTATGATCACAAAGGTGTTTTATACTAATAAATTAAATTAATTAAATTTAGTGAATTACATCAATTAAATATATATTTTTTATATTCAATCAAACATTTTTTATATTCATCCAATATATTTTATAGAAAAAAGATAAGAACAAACCTAATATTACACATAAAGACCTATATTTTTATAATGGAACAATTACCACCTTTTAATGGAGAACCTCTTTTAAACCCAATTTTTAGAAATTTAATAAATATTCTATTCTAAAATAAAATTAATATTTTAATTTGAAACATAAAAATTATGTTAGGGTGAATTCTTTGTATTTATCTGTGAAGTTTCAATTTTTAATGAACAATGAAAAATACTAAATTTTAATTCAAAATTTCATTTTCATATAATTTATTTATAAGGAAAAATTATATTTTAAATTTATTTTAAAGAATAATTAGATAATTTTTTTATTAATTAATCATATTTAGCTCATTGGAATCAATTTCACATTGAAATTGTATATAAAAACATCGAAAAATTTGAACGTTTTTACCTTAAAAACCCACATTGTTGTCCCATATACGGGTGTTAGGACCAAACTGATGATGAAGGTGATGGTTTTTCTGTGTTGTATTTATTTTTAAAAGTATTTTTTGAATGAAGGAAATAAAATCCTTTTGTATTGAAAAAATCATATTGAGGTTTGTTTCCAAAAGAATCAGACTCATGTTTTGTAAAGAATCAGATTGACTATGAAAGTCCATCATAATCAGAAGAAGCTATTTGAAAGGAGTGTTTCTAATCAGAATCAACTCGGGTCTGAATAAAAGTGAAAACATCTTGATGGAAGTAAATATACATCTGATTCACTTTAAATACAATGAAAAATAATTTCTTATTTTGCTGGAGAATCAGAGTATCTATGACTACGATGTTGTAAATGTGATGATGTTTTTTTTGTTTTGGAATTATCATAAATCATAAGTTGAATTGAGAACTTTTTATGCAATATTTATCGAATAAATGGATAGTGAAAGGTAAGGTGTTCCAATTAAGAGGTGGTTTCGATTGAAGAGACGCCACAGATTGAAGTGGTAGTGTCGATTTACTATAGCATCCAATATTCTATTAGATGATATAAAAACATTTCATACTTAGAATGATTGGTATTAGGATAATAATAATCAGCATGATCATATTTAGAAGTGATCATATCTAGGATAATCAACATCATGATAATCATACCAAGAATAATCGTACCCTGGCCAATTCTACTCAGAAAGATCATACTCTACTTATCGTAATTAGGCTGAGTTGAATGGATGTTTGAATTACTTAAGGAAGGGACTTATGAACACTAATTTACTTTCAAATTTTCTTTTCAAATGGGTCAAGATATGTATTGAAGAATATGATAAAAAATGTATTCAACCATTTCAAAAGGGTTGAATTACTTTGTTTGGATGAGTTGTTTGAAGAAAATAGATTTCTTAATGATTTGTCAAGGGGGAGATTAAATTTAAAATACATGATTTTGATTCAAATCAGTTCTGAGAATCATATTTAGCACTTAGTTTGATACAATTAAACTTATATGATCAGACCCATGTATTGATAAAAATTGTAATCATACTGAAATTTGAAATGGGAGTTTGTAGAAGAAGAGGTGAATATTGTAGAAGTTTCAAGAAGATTTGAGAAGCTCTGACGAAGTCCTAATTTCTCTTAGATTTTAAGAGAAATTTAGTTTTGGGTGAATTTAGGCGAGTGGGAAATTTTTTGGGATTCTTGCCTAAACATATTTTTGGTCACCTATAAAAGACAAAAAGTACACTGTACTTGACTAGAGGCGAATTATTGTTCACCACAGCAGAGAGAGAAGCTCCGAGTTTTCAATGAGAGAAAGAGATACTGTATTGATCTGTGTTGAAGAAGTTTCGATGGGAAGAATATACAAGAGAATAGACAATATCAAAACATTTTATTCCGCTGATCATCATACTCAGAATTCATCATACTCAACTTGTCATTGTATTCGTCTTGTCTATTGTATTCAGATGATCATCATATCAAGCTGGACTAATCAGCTTTGGGATTTCCATATTGGGTTTCTCGAACTAATGAAGTATCATAATGAGTTTATCATACTCAGGGATTGAAGTGGTGATGATTAATTTCTATTGTATTTTATTAGAAAATCAGACTGAGAGAATTTTATCAGGGAGAATCGGACTCTGAAGAACCAAACTAAGAAAATCAGACCTAGGAAAATCAGAATGAGTTTTTCATAATAAAGTCCATGAGGTTATTAACTTTATTATGGGTAAGGAATTGAAGAATTTTATTTCAATTGAATACATTTGTTGAATTGAAAATAATATCAGGTTACATATGTTTTTACATAATAATTATATTACCCAATTTGTGCTAAGAGGGTGCACACTCACTAGTGGGATTGTTTCATAGTTCTACATGAGTGTATGAGTATATCCTACTCACTGTAATCCAATTATTTTTTATCTAGTGTATTGTATGGTATTGAATGATTTAAAAACCATACCAAGGGCGCAACTATTATTATTGAATAATGAACCTTGTAAATATTTGTGTTCCTGCGGATATGTGGATTGAATTGTTTTCAGCATGGAATTAAATCTTTAATAAGAGGACAAGGTTATTTCAATTGAAAATAAATATAAAAGAAAAAGAGTATCACTAATTCACCCCATCCCCCTCCCAGTGATATAATACACCGACTGGGCTCTTATAATTTTTATCAGAGCAATGTTCCCTTTCCTATTCTTTGCTGATGGAGAATTTGAACTGTGTGACCAGAAAAGGTATTCCGGTCTTTAATGGAAACAATTATCACATTTTTAAAGATAGAATGTTTCCTTATGTTATGTCTATCAGTTATAATGTTCTTGAAGTTGTACCAGTTGGGTTTCCACCCATTGATGATAAAGATCCACTTATACCTATTGATAAGAAGAATCTTGAGAATGATGGAAGGGATAATAATGCTATATTTTCACCACCTTATGAAAGTGAATTCTTGAGAGTGAAATGTGTTACCACAACCAAAGGCATATGGTCCAAATTGAAAAACATGTATGAAGGCAATAAAAAATTTAAGATGAAAAAACTACAAATCTAGGGATTAAAGTATGAAAACTTAAATGTGGGTGAGCATGAATCTTTTGGGGAATTCTTTATCAAGGTGAATGACATTATAAGTACTATTAGATGTCTTAGGGAAAAGCTGTATGACTCTTCAGTTGTTGAAAAGATTTTGAGAATCCTACCTGACAAATTTTATGTAAAAGTTTCTTTATTAGAATACATATATCTAGAGACACTATCTCTTATTGATTTTCAAAACACTCTTTTTACTTATGAAATGATAAGAGAGAAAGATAAGAAGAGAAATACAAAGGATGATAGAGAAACGTATTTCAAGTCTATAAAGAAATAAAAATTGAAGAATGTTCTTATTGAAGAAGAAGACGGTGATTCTAACTTAGAAAATAAGGTATGTAAAAATATCAATGATATATTATCCCTATTTTCTAATAATGTGAAAAGTGGAACTGTTAAATAAAAATAGAAAATTCTATTGAAATGTTTTGAATTTGGAGGATTTGGTCACCTTGCGGCTAATTATCCTCGAATAATGAATGAAGATGATAATGACAAAGAAGAAAGAAAGAATAAAAGATTTTGGAAGAAACAAGGTGATAAAGGAAAGTTATATTACATAGATAAAGAAAAGAAATTCTTCAAATCCAAAAAGGAAGTATCTTATCAAAAGATGAAGAAGAAGAATGAAGTGGTGATAAATCAAAAAAACCAGTTGAGTATGGTATTGAAAATAATTTCATTACAACTATGAATGAGGAATAATATGGAAGCAGTAGTTCTGAAGAAGAAAAATCTCAACTTGAAATCCATTTGAAAGAAGAGTTAAAATAATGTATGAGAAATATCAGAAGACTTGAAAAGAAAAATGAAAATTTATAAGATGAATTCTCAAAAAACCAAGAATGTTTTGCTGATGGGAAAGAAAATCTGGTGAAAGGTATTAATGATTTTAATAAGTCTCTTGAGGATGAAAATAACAATAGTAAGCATTTGGAAGTAAAGATGAATAGAAAAGAAAAAGAGTTGAAACTTGTTCAACAAAATCGATCTAAAGTTGAATTGAAAAACCCAAGTTTCCAAAAACCTATAACTGAAGTCAGTGAGAGTTCTCAAAATGAGAAACCAGATAAGGTCTAACAAAATTTACCTTTAAAGGCTGATAATAATGATGGAGTTATTTACGAAAAGAATAATGCCGAGAAAGTTGTATATTTGGCGAAGACCAACAATTCTAGAAAATCTAAAGTCTCAAAGAAACCAGAGTCAAAAAATGTTTTGAAAAAATCTTTGTCTGAGAAGGTTTCTAATACTTCTGATTTAAATAATTCTAAAAAGAAGAAGAATAATATGAATAACATTGAGAATTTTGGTAGATCATAATTGAAAGATAAGGTAGTGGTTGAAATATGTTATTAAAATTCCAATTGTAATGGATGTTTTAGAAGAAAATACTCATTTATGGATATTGTTGGTATTGTGGGGGATTTAGACACATAGGAAGTATGTGTTGGTTCAATAAACATCATCACGGTTGTCCCATAGGTTATGAAAGACTGATCTTGAGAGAGATTCAATATCCTCAAATAAAGAAGAATGAGAAGGTTGATGATAAGAAGTCTGAAATGAGTGGAATGATGATTGAAAATAGGTTTCATCGCTTAGAAACTATTTTTGAAATATTTGAACAACCTAAAAAATTTGAAAAGTATGTATTCTTTTGTTACCAACTTAATAAAATATTCATAATTATTAGAATATGAAGGTGAAGAGATAAAATAAAGGACAAAAAGATATTGTTGTTGAAACTGCATTAAAAGAATTAAAAGGAGAACAACCCTAGATACTTGATAGTGGGTGTTCCTTGAACATGATATGAGAATTGAAATTACTGAAGGATGTGACCGATTTTAGATAAAGCATAATGATATTTTGAAATGATAAATCATTGAAAATCAAAGGTGTTAGGTCATCCATCATTGGAAAAGAAAAGATGAAATCTATGAAAACATAGTATGTTGATGGCTTGAAACACAATCTTCTATGTGTTTCATAATTATGTGATGAGGATAATGAAGTTATCTTCAAGAAATATGGGTTTGTTGTGAAGAGTAAAGAATATAGGAATATTGTTACAAGAGGACAATGCACAAAAGGGAATTTGTTTCAGGTTGGTGATTCACAAAATTTTGTTGCATGAGCACGATGGAAGAGAATCAGTTGTGGCATAAAAGGATTGGACACATGTGTTAGATAAATATGATCAAGTTATCTAAAAGGGTAAGTGTTCGAGACATTTCTAATTTTCCAAGTAAAAGATATTGGTGTTGAACTATCTTCTAGAAATGAAAGATTATAAATGTTGTGCATAATAAAGTTGACATTTTTTCAAAACAACACCTGGAACTGATACATTTTGATATGTGTGGGCTAATGAGAAAATAATAAAAAAATGGAGATAAGTACTTCCTTACTTTCATTTATGATTTTACTTGCATTAATTGTGTCATCTATATAAAACATAAATAATATAATTTAATTTATTTTAAAATTTTCACAAGGAAATAAGAAAAGGAATGTGAGTATTCAGTGAAGAAGTTGCGAACAAATAATGGTGGTGAGTATAGAAGTGAAAATCTTGAAGACTATCCTGAGAAGCAAAAAATTAAGAATTATTATAGTTCCCCTTACACTCCACAATAAAATGGGATTGATGAAAGAAAGAACATAAATTTGGTGAAAATGTGAAGAACCATGTTACTTGAACATAACCTCTCTCATTACATTTGGAGGCAAGCCATAAGTACTCCTATTTACATTAAAAATCATTGTTTCTATAATCCTTAATCAGATATGACTCCATATGAATTGTTTTATGACAAAAATCCAAGTCCTAACCACTTTAGTGTTTTTGGGATTCTATGTGTTATAAATAATAAAAGAGGAAACTATGTAAAATTCGAGCAGAAAGGTGAAAATGGAATATTTATTTGCTATGCTCTAGAAGGAAGATGATTTAGATACTTTAATTAAGAAACAAACGGAATTTATGATTCTATTAATTTGAAGATGATTAAAATAAGTAAGAAATAAAACCTACTGATTCATTAATGGATTTTTATCAAGTTAAAGAAAACATTTCTGATAAGAACACATACAATTGTATTCTAAATCAAGAAGAAGAATTAGACTCAGCTATTTCAAGTTATGTATATTATTCTCAAAAAAATCATCCTAGGTTAAGGAAATGCAACATCCCGACCCCAGAAGCCTAGATCTGGTGTATTACTTATTAAATTGTCATGATTAAAAGGAATGAAATCCTAAAGGAACGAATAGTTTTGTATTATTGAAGAAACTAGATATATATATGTAACTCATATTACATTGGGAAAGGTAACAAAATACAGTACATAATAAAAACTAATAAATTGCATCCATGAGAACTCAATAAATAGTCTCCTCCTCATAACCTGTTGAAGGTAAAAGAATTAAAGGGGTGAGCTCAAATGATCAGTAAGGGTTACAAATATCAGAAGCATGAATAAAAAATAACTGAATCATAAAAAAATATGAATAGTCAATATTGCAAGGTGAATAATGAAAACACACGCCATTAATAAATTGACAATGAAACTACATCCATAGATTTTATCATAATAAAAACCTCATGAATAGTAATAACTAAAAATGAATAAATATATATGATTATTATATTGGAAGTTATGTATCTTGAACATGATACCACTATACTATTGAAATAGTTTAAGTCTGTGGGTAGAAACCTGTCTGATTTTTGGAAAAAACTCGAAGGGTTTATCGCCAATTGATTTGTCTCATGAGACATATGAATGTATTAATGTGCTATAGAAGGCCTCAACAGTAACTTAAAGTCCAAATAATTATTTATAAATATATTTATTACAAGTATAATATGCCTTTTCAATATTTTTATAGAGTAGAGGATACAGATTCATCAATATTTCCATAGTTAAAACAACGTTCCAAATAAACACCATATGCAAAAGGGTATACAGATTAAGAAATTAATAATATCCATGAAACCATATTATGGATATATTTAATATGTTTAAAATTTCAAATTAAAAATGATCTCAAATAATAATTGGATACACCACATAATAAATATTAGGTGCACAATACCAAGTAAGTCCCAATGAAATGGAAATTGAGACAAAGTCCCTTACCACATTGTAATCAGTTGATTCGTATGATAAAAAAATAATAACCACCAAATGAATCACTAAATAACATGAATATAAGGAGAATTATGATAATATATTTCAAATAGAAGTATATAATACACCACATTCAAGAAATAAGTGGCAAACAATGGAAATCTCACAGAATTCAAAGTGAGATAAGAAACCCCTTACCTTAGGTCCAAAAGTGTTCTTTGATTGATCTTAATGACCTGAATAATCAAATTTATCTTCATTAATTAATAATAAAATAAAATAATATACATTTAATTTATTTATTATAACTTTATTAGATTTATTCATTTCCTTTTTGATGGGTTTAAGAGGTTCAATTTTATTATTTTGGAAGCATTTTATTCCTTGGGTTTCATGATCAGTTTAATTGTATTCATGAATGGAAGTTCATTTTAATGTGGTTGAAAATATATAATTGTTAATATATATTATTAGTGAAATTTCAGATATATAAATGATCTTATAATGATTTTGGTTATATACCATGAGGATGACCCATTAGATAAAAGTTAATGATAAATGTTTGGATTAACTTGGCAGTTTTGTGCTCAATGAACTTGTTTTGTATTATTATTTTATATTATGAGTGTGTAAGGATTAAAAAATATTGAATAATATAATAAACATATATTATGATCTGGATAAACTATTAAAATTTTTTCATGACTATTCTTGAAGATATTAATAGAAATTGAAAACCCATCATCCTTGAATGTGATAAATTAACACATCCAGGATGATATTTTCATTTTTAGTATAAGAGGAGGAGAAAAGAGATATGTTAATGAAATATTCCATTAGAATAATAAAATTATAGTTAATTTAAGGTAATATAATTATCATATCATTTGGATGAGGGGAGGTGAGGATAGAGTAACCAAAGAATATAACTTGTAAAAGAAGTTGAAAGAAAAAGGAAGAGATGTTCACCTCTTGAGTACCCCTCCTTTAGAATCTTCTTGAGGCCTCTATTTATTGCCTTTTGGTGAGAACAGAAGGTCTTGGACGTGTGCCTATTTCTTGGGAAGTGTATTTGGTAGAACTTAGGTAAGGGTAAAAGCTTGAGTGGTGTGGAAGGAAGAGGGGAATGAGGGTGGTATTTATAGTGGAGGAGAGGAGAGATTTTACATTATTTTAATCATTATTTTAATATTTTTGCTCAGGACTATGAATATCCTTGATTAATGTGACCCCAAATAGTAATAATTGAATGTTAATTCAAACTAAGTGGTCTTATATCATCCTTGAATCACCTATGATGCAGTAAAACAAGTATTTAGTATTTATCGTAATTTATCATATTTTACTATTCATAAAAAAAACATGAATTTCAGAAAAATACCAAAAAATAAACTGAAACATTTTTTATTTATAATTAAAAAATGAAATCCATTTTATGGAAATTATTTTTTAAATATTATTAATTTAATTTTTAAATAAAATCATAATTTATTCAAAAATAACAATTTTAAATCTATAACTCATTTTTAACACCTTGAAAATTTAATCAACATCTCATTACCTTATAACATTAAGAGAATAAAATAATAATATGATTTTGATATTCATAAGGGTCATATTACTATTAATATTACTATTCATAAGGGTGTGTTACTATTCATAAAAAAGTAATATGGTTCTATAAGACTCCAAATAACTTACTGATCACAACCGTAGATGACCATTTTTTAAAATTCAAAACAAAGATGTGGACAATTTAAGTTTAATGTTTATGTTATGAATTTCTCCTATAAATAACCAAGTGTTTTTTCATAGAGGATTAGTGATTCATGCACTATATACTATCTAATAAATAGTAAGTATTTAAGGGAAATATAATATAAAATGTTTGGGGTGTTATAGAAAACAAGTGGAAGCTTAGAATATAAATGGTGATAAACATCCAAAGTTTTAAACCAGAAGAACAAAAAATGATATCACACACCCTTAATTTTATTCAAAAGTGGAACCAAATGATGTGAAATAATATTTTGAGTATCTATAATGGGTTCGAGCTTTTAATGAAGAATTAGATCAGATTGAAAAGAATAAGACATGAGAACTTGTACCCATGCTTGAAAATAAAAACATCATTGGAACAAAATGAGTTTTGTGGAACAAGCTGAATGAACAAGGTGGAGTTATCATAAAACAAGAAATATTAGTTTGGAAAGGGTATTCACAGATTTAAGGAATTTATTTCGATGAATCCTTTATTCATGAGACCAGATTGGAAACATTTATAATATTTCTTGCTATTGCTGCACAATGAGGCTACACGATCATTCAAATAGATGTTAAATCTTCATTCCTAAATGGTGATGTTGAAGAGGAGGTTCATATTGAAAAAACTTGTATATTTTTATTGGTAATGATGAGAGTTACGTGTGAATATTGAAGAAAGCCTTGTATGGGATAAAACAGACTCTGAGGTCATGGCATTCCAAGTTGGATACTTTCATAAGGAAGATGAATTTCAAGAAATTCATATTGGATAAATATATATATCTCAAATAAATTCAATATTATTCCCTCATTATTATTGTTTATGTTGATGATAATATATTTTTTGGGAATAATGAAATAAATTGTGAAAGATTTTCTGAAGAGACGAAGAAGGTATTTGAAATTTCCATGTTGGGGGAAATGAAATAATTTATGGGGTTACAAATCATGCAAAAGAAAGAATACATTTTTCTATCCCAAGAAAAAGTATGTTAATAACTTATCAAGAGGTTTGACATGGAAAACTCAAAACTTGTTTCCACACCATTTTTAGGGGGATAAATCTGAGTAGAGATGGAGAAGGAAAATAAGTTGATCAGAAAGAGTATTAGAAGCTGATTGGAAGTATATTATATTTGAACACCTCATGAAATTACATTGTTTATGTTGTTACCTTATGTTCAAGATTTTAGAGTGTAAAAAAATAATCACATTTAATTACTGGAAAAAATAATTCTCAGATACCTCAGAGGTACACAAAAATTCAGAATCAGGTAATGCATCTCAGATAGTATTGATTTTTTGGGTATTCAAAAGCAGATTAAGAAGAACATTTTGATGATAGAATATCCAAATCTAGTAGAATATTATTTATGGATTTTTTTTGATTTGGCATTCAAAGAAATATAATTCAGTAACCATTAGTATGGATAAAGCTGTGTATGTTGCTTCTACTCAAGCTGCTACTCAACTTATGTGGATAAAAATATAATTGGAAGATTTACTTTTTGAAGTGAAGTTACCCTTGCTCTTTGGTTGTGATAATCAAAGTACAATCAATTTCACAAAAAATCTAGTTCAACATTCTCATTCAAAGCATACAGATATAAAATATCATTTTATTAAAGATAATGTAGATTATAATGACATAAAGCTATAGTATGTTCCAATATTGAAACAAGTGGATTAATTCACAAAACACTTGATAAATGAATCATTATTTATATTGAGGTTAAACATGGGAATACAAACTTATTCTAAACAAGGATGAGGTAAGTGTTTCTGTCCCCTCTCTCATATTACCTTTGTATTGTATTTTCAAGGGGGATAATTATATTTTTTCATAAATATATTTCATAAAAGAGAGAGTTGTGGGTAAGCTATGAATTGAGCATTTTTTTGTGAGTGAACTATTTTAACTTGTTGTTGGAGTGGTTATTGGAAAGAATTTTTTTTGTATTCTAGGAAGGATGAAGAAGATATATGGAAGGAAAAAGAAAGAGATTTTCATAAGAACAACTTTTGTACATCCTGGTATTTTGTCAATGATTCTTGATTCTTACAATGAGTTATTTAACTTAGTCTTTGAATTGTTTACTTGTAATCCATTTCTTAAGGATACAAAGTTTAGTGATTTATGAAAACTTGGTTGAAAAAAATCCAAATGGGGAGATTGTTAGAACCATGATGATGATGATGGTGATGGTTTTTATGTGTTTTCTTTTTTTTTCAAGGTATGTTTTGAAGGAAGTAACTCACCTCACTTTGTATTGAAAAAAAATCATATTGAGGTTTTTTTCCAATAGAATAAGACTCATGTTTTTTTAAACAATTGGAATGTATGTGAAAGTGAATCATAATGAGAAGAAGATGTTTTGAAAGGTGTGTTTCTGATCAGACTCATCTTGGGTGCAAATAAAAGTGAAAACATATTTTTGGAGGTAAATGGACATCATATTCACTCTAAATATGATAAAAAAGAAGTGTTTTTTTCTAGAGAATCTGATTCTCAGTGACTATGATGTTGTAAATGTGATGATGCTTTGTTGTTTTAGAAATCTCATAAATCATAAGTTTAATTAAGAACTTTTCATACAAGCTTGATGGAGGAAAGAGGGAGTGAAAGGTAATGTGGTGTCGATTAAGAGGCAGTGATGATTAAAGAGAAGACAATGATGGAAGAGGTGGTATATATTGAGTAGGTGGTATAAATTGAAGAGGTTGTTCCAATTTACTATAACATCATGTATTCTATCGGATGATATACAATTTTTTCATACTCAAAATGATCGAAATCAGGATAATTGTACTCAAACTGATCATATTCAGAATTTATCATATCTAGGTTGATAGAAATTAGGATAATCATTCTCAAAATGATCATACCCTGACCAATCATACTCAAAAAGATTTTATTATGCGTATCACAAATAGGTTGAGATTAATGGATGATTGAATTGTTGAAGGAAGAGATATATGAACATTGATTTACCTTAAAATTTTATTTTCAAGTGGGTCAAGAGAATAAATGAATAATATGATCAACAATATAGTCAACCATTTCAAAATGCTTTAATTACTTTGTTTAGATGATTTGTGTGAAGAATAGAGATTTTTGAATGATTTTTTGAGGGGGATCTTAACTTTCAAATACAATATTTTGATACAAATCGGTTTTGATAATCACATTCTGCAATCAGTTTGAGATAAACAGACTCAGATGATTGGACCCATGTATTTCTAAGAATTTTAATCATAATGACAATTGAAATGGTAGTATGGAGAAGAAAAGGTGAAGATTGTAGAAATTTCGAGAAGATTCCATAAACATTGACAATGTCATAATTTCATTGAGATTTTAGGAGAAATTCATATTTAGGTGAATTTAGGTGAGTGGGAAAGTTTTTAGGAATCCCAACTAAACCTATTTTGGGTCACCTATAAAAGGATAAAAGTACACTATACTTGACTGATGTCGGAGTATTGTTCATCACTATAGAGAGAGAATCTCTGAGTTTTCAATGAGAGAAAGAGATACTGTGTTGATCTATGTTGAAGACATTTCGAATATGAAGAATACATAGGAGAAGAGACAAGATCGCAATGTTATATTCATCTAATAATCGTACTTAGAATTTATCATACTTAGATGGTCATCATATTCATCTTGTTAATTGCATTCATTTGATCATCAAATTAGACATGATTAATCAACTTTGGGATTTCCACATTGGGGTTTTCAGACTAAGGAAGTATCGTACTGAGTTTATTGTACTCAAGAATTGAAGTGGTGTCGATTCATTTATATTGTTTTATATCAAAAAATAATACTGAGAGAATTGTATTAGGGAGAATATGAATCAGAAGAATTCAACTGGGAAAATCAATCCTAGGAAAATCAGACTGAGTTTTTCATAAAAAAGTCTTGGAGGTTCTTATCTTTCTTATATGTAAGGAATTAAATAATTATACTTAAATTGAATACATTTTTCGAATTGACAAGAAGTACCGGTAACATGAGTTGTTACATAACAATTATATTACCCTATTTGTGTTAAGAGGGTGCACACACACTAGTTGGTTTATTTCATAGTTCTACATGAGTGTAATGGTATATCCTACTCATTGTATTCGAAGTATTTTTTTCTAGTGGATTGTATGGTATTGGATCATTTCCAAACAATACCAAGGACATAACTATTCTTATTAAATAGCGAACCTTGTAAATATTTGTGTTTCTATGGATGTGTGGATTGAATTTTTTTAATATGGAATTGAATATTTAATATAAGGTAAATGTTTTTTCAATTAAAAAGAAACATAAAATAAAGAGAGTATCACTTATTCATCCCATCCCCCTCTCAGTGATACAATACACTGATTGGGCTCTTATAGCGTGATTAAATTTAAATTAATTTCCACCACTTTTGGGATTTAAATTTGGTAAAAAGGATTCTATATTTTAAATAATAATAATTTATAATGTCTAATAAGTTATAAATAGTTTTTTTCCAAAAATATTTGTGAAAGTAATTAAAATTAATTACAACAATTATAGTGAAATTAAGTTTAACAAGGGACAAAACAATAAACATAAGGGCCAAAATGACATATAAACTGGTCCAAAAGTCATTGGATGAACATATTTAGATATTATAATACCATGGATATACTTTGTATCATTATTTTATCCACTTGTTATATGAAAAGCGTGGGTGGAATTCCCTTTCCAAATATTTAAAAGAGTGTCACTCCTCCCCCACTATAAAAAGGAATTCTCTACTCCCACTTTCTCAAACCTCTAATGATACTTTGGATCAACCAAGATCTGACCAAATATATCCTCAAAATTCCTCCCCTTAATCTATAATCCTCACCTTGGTCATAAATCCATACAAGGAATCCCTTTGGTTCAAACCAAAAGGAGTTTCTTGATTAAGAGGTAACATAATTCCTCAAGATCTTTAGTTTTATTTCTTTAT
Source organism: Viscum album (assembly GCA_963277665.1). Lineage (NCBI taxonomy): Eukaryota > Viridiplantae > Streptophyta > Magnoliopsida > Santalales > Viscaceae > Viscum > Viscum album. The sequence continues at coordinate 40,327,541 of OY728138.1, forward strand.
CCACTCATTAAATTATTCTTATTACATTTTTATATAATAATAAAAATATCATCAATATACAGGGATGATTTTATTTTAAGGTTTCAAACTAAAATTATACACACTTCCATCTAATGGGTATCGAACTTACCATTTATGTGTACAGAAAACTACTACCTCACGAAACAAAGTTATTCGTTTTTCCTTTACCACCTATCATGGTTGAGAATTAGGATGGAAAATATGTTTATATATGTTATATAAGATATTTATAATGTATTTATAGTTATATAATTATTTTATAAAACATACCTTTATGCACACCATTTTGTGGTATCATCATTTGTGGAAGTGTGGACTACCCCCCTTAAAGCGATGTGATTAATTCACACTATACATGGAATTCATAAATGATGTTTTAAATAAAACTATGTATAATATATGACTTAGATATGATAATGGAATTATAATATATGTATATATATATATATATATATTTTCATTATTTTTGTCACGAACCAGCTCGGGTACCCAGGTAACCCGATAATCGAGCTGGTCTTGACATAGCCCGAAGGGTGCTCCTGATACTCATAGATCGATGACTAGAACCTAACATCTTAAAAAAATTGGAATTATTTTTCCACTACCAATGCAGGAAGTAATTTTTTTTAGTATGAATACTAATGGAACTCCCCTGAAAGTAATAACTAGAAGTCAAACATGAATAAAAACCCAATATACTACAATGAAAAGTACTAAAAAAGAGGGAAAACTACCTATGTGCCAACTGATGCAACTCACCAAGTCCATGGATCAACATCTAGAACCACCTCCAAGTGGTGATTTACCCCTGCTCGAACCAGTAAGTATATAATCTATAAACACCCTAAAGAACATGTAGGGTGTGAGTTAAAATCCCAGCTAGGTCTCACCATAGATTAAATAATATATTCCAACATTCAATTAACAAAATAAAGAGCATTCAATTTTTAAATAAATAGGTTTTTAATTTTAAAAGAATATTTGAAAAAAATCATGATTTACATTTCAAAAGATGAAATGCATTTAAAATGACAGATTTATTTTAAACAAATGGCTTAAATAAATAGATTTTATAAAAAACAGTTTATATAAATCTGAAGGCATGTAAGGTAGTTCACAAATATGGTATATTTTCATTTTAAATACAAAAACGTGAGAAACATGTTCATATGACTAAGAAGGTATGTTAGTTATAGGATATATACACTCCACACTCAAAGTGACACAATAATATGTACATATGTCCCTTTGAACTCAGGGCAAAGAGGATTCACCACCACCACCTAAGGGATGTGACATGTTACATTTATGTTTTATAATTTTGTAAAGAATAAAGTTCAATCCTAATAACTCACTAACTACCTAAGGTTTTCATGCACTGTAGTATAAAACAATGATAGGAGATTTATTTTAGGAAACCTTAAAATACAATTAATCCCATTCTCTATTTCAAATATGAAAATTTCCATTTTAAATCCATAACATGGGTTTTAAATAAAAAACATGCCCTTTTTCCAAGATAGAACCCAAAGGTTCCTATAAAAACCATTTCAAGCCATTTTCTTCAAAAACAATTTGAAATCAATTTCATGAAATTAATTTCCACAATTTTTCATTAAACCAATTTCATAATTTAAATCTAACAATTTAAATTTTACTAATTTTCATTAATTCCTCAAACACACCTGATTTCAATGGAATTGGGGTTTTCCCCCAATTTCATACCAAAACCAAATTTCCAAAAATCAAATTTTCCAATTCAATAAAATTGGGTTTTTAATAAACCAATTGAAATTAGTATCAAGAAAATGAATTTAAATCAAATAATTCAAATTAAATACAAAAATTTATGTTAAATCAAATTTGGCTATTTTAAGAGAACCAACCACCTTTCATGGAAACACAATGCCTATAATGGGAACCACTAACTAGAAATAAGGTTAATAAGATCTAGTAACTCAAACTAGAAAAAAGATTAAAAAAAATAGTGTTTAGATCCATCAATACCAAGATGATATATCAAAATATAAGGAGGAAGAGAGAAAGAGATATGGTGAATTTTTACTTAGAAGGTCACATTGGAACAAAAACAATGATCAACTGCTGATCAAGATGACTCAGAAGGGTTTGAAGGCTCTAAAATCACTTGGGAAAGGCTCTTTGGTTGAGAGAATAGAAATATGAAAAGGGGAAATAGATAAATCATCGAGGATGCCTGTTAAAAAATAAAAGTCAGGAATTTTCATGTTGTGTAACTCAATTACATAATATGTAATTGAAAAATAAAATATTCACCAAAAAACCCACCAACTATTGATAAAAATAAGATTTATTATCCTTATGATTCACACTTTGTGCAACCATATTAAATGACATGTAAATCCCTTAAAGACTATAGAATGCACATGTTTTTATGCTGAGAATCCAACAAATCTATGCCTTCACCATTATTATTATCCTCCGAATTCCTTATTTTACCTATCTAGACAATGAAAAAGGAAAACCATGATAGTATTTGAAACTTACCTTTTAGATTAGTAATGAGATGCTACACTCTCCCCACCATAAAAGGCTTATGTCCCAAGAAATTATATTAGGATCCTTTTATATCGAAAAGGTGAGGCCACTGATCTCTCATTAATGCCTCACACTCTCATGTCTCATGATAATCAGAACCATACTGTCATAGCACACTCATAAAATTTATTTCCCTCCCATTAAGTAATTTGGTTTCAGAATCAACTATCCCAATGGTCATTCAGTCATAGATAAATCAGGATCAACATCAAGATCACTCCAGATTAGCAGCTGAGATGGATTAGATATATACTTATATAGTTAAGATACATAGGACATGTTATGTATCTACATCAAATATATTGGATGTGGTAAATTGTAATCAACTTTTCCCACCTTCTCAATAAACTCAAAAGGTCCAAAAAAAGAGGATCAAGATTATCTTGACTCCCAAGCTACCAATGGCCCAATCGAGGTGAAACTTTCAAGAATACTTGGTCACCAACTGAGAATTCCAAAGCTCTAGAGTAATGATCAGGTTGAGACATATATCTAATCTATGAAATCAACATCATCTGATTAATCAACTAAATCTTTACTGTCATATCTTGAACCAAACTTGGTCTTACCAAGGAACTTTCACCAATCTTCGTCCAACACAATGGAGATCTATAAGGCCAACCATAGAAGGCCTCAGAAGGTGAAATTCTAATCATGGACTTCTAACTATTATTATAAGTAAATTAACCAACCCCAAGTGATCATCCCCAATTCCACAAAATTTGAAAACAAAAGAGAGAATCATATCAGCAAGAATTTGTATTGCTATTTCTATATAGAAATTTGACTGTGGATGGTATTCCATGCTCAAACAAACTTGAGACCTGAGTGTCTTCTGGTGGCCTTTCTAAAAAATGATAATTGAACTAAGGATATATCTCAGAAACTATCTTAGATATAACTCCATGCAGATGAACAATCCCCTTTATGTAGATATTTCTTAACACCTAAACATTGGTCATGTCCCAAATGGGTAAAATGTGATCTGACATGGTCAACATTTTTATCACAACCCATAACAAAATTTTCTTTATCTAGTTACATAGAAACACAACCACAAAGTACATATATATCTTATCCCACTTCCAATTAGGGACTGGAAGTGGATATAGAAAACCCAAAGGTTTATGGTGCTCTACCTTGACATGTTTCCATTTATAACAATGAGAAACAAACTTAGCAATGCCCCATCTCATACCCGGAGACCATAATTTCCACTGCATGTCATAGAACATCTTCATGGTTCATGGGTTCAGTGCCCACTAGGAACTATGGAAATATCTCATTACAGCTTTCCATACCTAAGATGGAAACACATAGTGGTTGTGAAAGCATAGAACTCCCAATTTAGAAAACAATTAATCAAGTAAGGTCTCCCCACTATTAAGAAATTAATTAATGCTACAGAACTCATCATGAATTTTCTATTATTTAAGAATCAATTTGAGAAGAGTATTTTTCAACTGAACAGAAACCATGGAAACTTTAGATGATGATTCCTAAACTAAAATATGAAGCTATGCAAAGAGATCAATCAAGTTCCACTCTTCTGACGATTATTTCACTGATTGAGTCAGAAGTTTCCTTATCAAAGAATCAGAAACGACATCCCCTTTCCCTAGGGTATAGGAGATGTTGAAGTCAAAAGATTGTAATTATTCTACCCAACACATCTGGTGGAGATTGAAAACATTTTTGAGATAAGGTATAACTTAATCTCTTGTGGTATGAAAATATGGAAAACCATTAGCCATAAAGTTAATGTCGCCAAATATTAAGCACATACATCACACTAGTAAGTTCAAGGTAATGGGTTAGATGTTTCCTCAAATGTTTCCTAATTAAAATAGATCCATAATCAACAACCTGATCACCTTGTATAAGAACATATCCCAAACAAGAACCTAATGCATCAAAGAATACCACATAGCCCTACCTAGAATCTGGAAGAGTCAACACTAGCACAACAATAAAAATAAATTTCATGTCAACAAAATAATTCTTAAATTTATCATCCCAAGATAACTTTACCTCTTTCCAAGTTAGTGCAGTCATCAAAGAATCCAACTTTGGGAAGTCCTTCATGAACCGGTGATAATATCCGGCTAAGACCAAGTAGCTCTGAATATAAAAAAAAATTCATGGTTGTTCTCACATCATAATAACTTTTACCTTTTTAGGATTAAATAATATACCATGTTCCAACACCATGTGTCTTAGTAATTTCACTTTTGGATATAGAAATCACATTTCTAAATCTTGGCATAAAGTCAGTGATTTCTCAGCAAACTCTGAATTGTTCTCATATGATGCACATGATCCTCCTTAGACATAGAGTAAACAAGAATGTCATCCAAAAATACTATCTTAAAGGTATCAAAATTCTTGTGGAAAATCCTATTCATTAAAGCCATAAAGACTGCATGAGAATTATTTAGACCAAAGGGCATAACAAAGTACTCATAATGGTCACACCTTCTCTGAAATGTTTTTTATGGATTTCATATTCTTTTATCCTCAACTAATGGTAACCAGATCAAGGATCAATTTAGAGGAACACTTTCCCCCCTTATAACTGATTAAAGAGATCATATATCCATGTAAATAGAGACATGTTCTTTACCATCACTCGGTTGAGCTTTCAATAACTAACATAAAGGCGAACTGAACCATCGGCCTTATTAGCAAAGAGTAATGGAGCCACTCAATGTGACATAGTCAGGCATCTAAATCCTTTCTCTAGAATATTATCCAACAAATACTTCAACTCTTTCATTTAATTTGGTGCCATATGGGAAGAGGGAATAGATACTAGTTGAGTACCAAACATTAAGTCAATAGAAAAATCAACCTCCCTTACTAGTGGAAAACCATAAAGGTCAAAAGGAAAGGCATCGGGAAACTCAATGACCGGTGGAGGGAGATCACCACTCAAATATTATGGCTCCAGATCAAAGGCGAACAAATATATTACTTTTCATAACTCTAGATAAGAAGGTCTGGCCCTGATCGACCTTGGGTACCATTCTCCTCGAAATACACAACACACACCATTGGGTGTAATAAATGATACCCATCAAATATAGATATCAATTTTCGGTTTTAGTGATGATCCAATCCTTCATGAATATGAATTAAAAAAATTTAATGTTGAGAACCAGAAAACATCAATAAAGATCGACCTCTGGTTGAAGGAAACACAAGAGGGACTACGAAGACCCCACTCTCTCTTTATACCAAGGAGTACAGTAATATCCATTACACAAGATAAAATCTCCACAGGAATATTTAGAAGATTAAAAATATGGGATTAAATAAATGAATGAGATCCACCAGTATCAAATAAATCAGTCACTAATAATGAATCTATAGTGATGGTACCTCTCATAGTCACATGAACCGTATCCACTTCTTCTAGTGACTCTTCTACTGCATGAATAATCTTCATTCCAGATGCCTGTGGCTATAACCCTTTTATACATGAAGCATATTATTGCACTATAGTTTTAGGAGGATATGATTATCCTGTGCCACTATGAAGAGTGAAAAAATATGATAGAACCTCTATAAGTGACCTAAACATCTGTAGGAGGTACAATTATTGGGTTCCTCAGTGCGAACTCACTTTGAATTCCTTGTATTTCCACATTGGTACCAAATCATAAGACCTTTAACAGGAACTAAAAGTGGCTTGGAATGTCCCTTATATCGAGAACCACCATGAGAATCATCATGATTCCACTTTCCTTTAAAGTAACACATGCAACCGGTGGGATAGAATGAAACTCCCTATAACCCTGAATTGCCAGATAGGTCCATTTTGCCCATTATCCCTCTATATAGCACATCAAAATAAGAAGGAAACTTCAGTAAGGAAACCTGAGAATAAATATCTTGTTGAAATCCCAACTTGAACCATAGAGTCCCCATCTTCTCATTTTATACTATCTTAGGTCCAAACTGAACTATCTCTAAAAAAATAATACACATACTCTGTCATGGTCTTGTCAGCCTTCTTAAGTTTGAAAAACTCCATATCATTGGATAACACTGTAAAATCTGGATATAACTAGTCAGTCAAAATAAATTTGATGTTTTTTCACTCTAATACCTCATTTTTTTTCACCGTCACAATCATGTCCCATCATCTCCTGTTCAGTCCTTCCAACATTAAGGTGACACACTTCACCTTGACTTATTTGGGTGTGTCCAAGAACCCAAATAAATGATCCATTCTACCTAATCATCCCTCAAACTCTTGAGGATAATTTTATTGTTTTAATGGTGCTAGATTCTAGTGAAGGATCTATTGGGAATAGATATAGAGAACATCTCTCTAAGGTTCCATAATTGGATCCTGAATGGGAACTAGTGGTGGTTCCTGTCCCAGTGTTTGGACAGTATACACAATCACCTCAACCAAATTTGGGCCCATGAGAGGATTTTCTCACTAAGGTTCAATAGAAGATTCCCCTTAGATATTATTCTCAAATCTTCTCAGAGAAATGATGCTACACAACATAAAAAAAATAAACAAGACATCATATTAACACTCAAATAGATAAACCTGGAAATTAATCCCAATAAATAGACAAATAAGATTTGGATTTGAATATAACAAAATAAAATGTAAGTAAATGACTAGAACCAATACTTAATTTGTCTTTCACTAACCACACCTAGTGACTTATGGTTCATTATTGTGATAGGTATCCAGATACTCAATCACAACTACCACTTAAGTCCCAACAAGATTACACAAATTCATACTGAATTCAAGAAACATATCAACATGGAGCTCTGATAACACTTTTTCATGAACCATCCTTGGTACCCTAGTAACCTAATAACTGAGCTAGTCCTGAAATAGACTAAAGGGAGTTCCTGGTCCCCATGGGCTTGTGACCAGCACCAAGGAAAGTGGGAATAATTTTTAAACTTCTAGTGTGGAATAAAAAAGAAAATTAGTATTCATAAAAAAGGAACTCCACTGGGATCAATGTACTATATGTAAAATACGCAAAAAACCCAAAATACTACCACCAAAAGTTCTATAAAATAGGAAACACTACCCAAGTCCCAATGGATACAACTCACCAAGTACAGATCAATGGAAAGAATCGACCTCAAGTTGCGCTTTACCCCTACTAGAACCAATAAGGATACAATCTACTAAAACCCAAAGGCACATGTAGGGTGTGAGATAAATTCCCAGTAGGGTATTACCAAGGATTCCATAATATATTCCAATATTTAATTAACCAAATAAATAGATTTAAATTTTCAAATAAATAGTTTTGGTATTTCAAAATAATATTTAAACAAATCATGTTGTAATTTCAAAAGATGGAATAAATTTGAAATGATAGAAATACTTTAAACAAATGGATTAAAATAATATATTTTATATAAAATAGTTTATATAAATCCTAATGCATTTATAATAGTTCACAAAAATGGCACAATTTCATTTTAAATACCAATAATTGAGAAACATGGTCATATACCTAAGAAGGTATGATAGTTTTAGGCTATAAAGACTCCACACTCTAGGAGACACAAAAATATTTACATAAGTCCCTTTGAACTCATACCAAAGAGGACTCATCACCATCACCTAAGGGATACGATGTACTGAATTTATGTTTTGGAACATTTTTAAGCATAAAGTGCTACCCAAATAACTCACTAACTACCTAAGGATTGCATGCACACTAGTAAAAAATGATTTAGAATTTATTTCAAACAACCATAAAATTCAATTAGTCACATTATCCCTTTCAAATATTCCAATTTCCATTTTAAAAACCATAACATGGATTTTTAATAAAAAACATACCCGTTTTCCAAGATAAAACCCAAAGGTTCCTATCAAAACCATTTAAAAGAATTTTATTCAAATACAATTTGAAATAAATTAAATTAAATTAATTTCGACAATTTTCCATCAAACCTATTTCAAAATTTAAATTAAAAAATTTAAATTCCACCAATTTCCATCAATTACTCAAACACACCCTAATTAAATGGAATTGGACGGGGGGAAATTTCATGACAAAACAAAATTTCCAAAACCAAATTATACCAATTAAATGGAACAAGGTTTTTCATAAACCAATTGAAGTTAGTTTCATGAAAATAAATTTAAATAAAAAAATAGAAATTAAATCAAGCAATTCATGTTAAATTAAATTTCTCATTCATAACGTAAGCACCTACCTTTCAAGGAAACACAATGCCCGCAGCAGGGAATGCCGACTAGAAAAAGGTGTATAAGATATAGGAACTAAACCTAGAAACAATATTCATCAACATGAGGTTTATATCCATCAATCCCAAGACAATCTATCAAACTCCAAGGAGGAAGATAGAAAGAGAAAAAGTAACATAGATAACGCTTACCTGGAAGGTCACACTACAACCAAAACAATGATAAATCGCTAATCAAGATGAGTTGGAATGGTTTTAGGGCTCTATAATTTCTTATAAAATTATCTTGGCTAAAGATTAAAGAAATTTGTAAAGGATAAATAGATAAATCATTCAGGATACCTTTTAAAAAATAATACTCAAGACTTTAAACAATGTTCAACTCAATTTCATGACGCATAATTGAAAAATCCAAATTTGAAAAAAACCCATCAAATATTTAATTTTTGTTTGTTTTATTACCATTATAATTCAAAAATAATGTATCAATATTACACAGTGTGAAAATCCCTAAAAGTTTGCAGAACACATAGCTTTTTATGCTAAGAATACAACAAATCTCTACCTTCACCATTATAGGTATTCTATCAATTCCTTATCAGCCCTACCCATACAAAAAAAGGAAAACCAAAATAGGGTTTGAAATGTACCTATCAGATGAGTAATGGTATATTATAAATTTAATACAAAAATTAATTGAAAGTACCATTCATGTGTTTGTACGACATACTATCTCTATAAATGATACATTTAATTTATTATCTCCAAATACTATAGATTATATATATATATATATATATGATAATTACATCATATTTTACATTATGTAAATTATGAAACCATGATTGATGTATGAATAACAACAGGTAACAAGTCAAAACTTACTTGATAGACTATGTAGTTAACACCCAAAATATTGAAAATATTGAAATATTATTATCAAATGGGTAATAATATATTATAAACATGAATATATTTTTTCAATAAGTTAGTAACACTCATAAAACCATTATACAGGAGGTTAAAGGACCTTCACCCAAAAAGGAAACACAAGTTAATGAATTTTGTCTCAATTTACATTCCATTGAAACTTATTTATTGTTATGCCCCAAGTTTCTTTTATATGGTGTATATACATCCCTTTGACATGTTATATCATGAATATATTCATTCTAATCATATTATAAGTTTTATTTAATGCTATTAATTCATGTACATTATGATTAAAATGTTTCAATGTGGTATTTGAAACTTTGTAATGTTTTAAGATTATTCTCTATGAGAACAATTTTAATGATTATATTTTCAATCTCACTTACTTTTGTGATTGTTAACTTTTTATTGAAACAAAAAAGTTATTATTTTCCATTTACTTTATTATATATGGTGTAGATAATGCCACTTTTTTTATATAATATCATGATTCATTCATTCTTCATGATATTTTGAGTTTCAAATAGAATTATTTTGCCTATGGGGATTTGAGTTAAAAGTTACCAAGTGGAAAATAATTTCATAACCTAGTTTATTTTCATCAAGTTACATTACATATTCATTGTCTTTAATATTATATGATTATATGTATAATTACATGACTATCTATTAATGTTTTTAGACTTCTATATTTGGATTTACTGTTGATACACATAATCTACTCATTGATTGATTCTCACTCCAACATTATAATATTTTCAAGGGTTTACTTTACAATATCATTTTTTTCGGGATCGTTTACACTTAAATCTCCATTAGAGGAAATTATTTTATCATTATCTATTAAACCCTTTCATTTTTTATCCACTTTTTATTCATAACCTTTTTATTTAATGGTACCATTTTCCCACTCTTTGGTACTTAATATGTTTTTGTAAATATTTTAAAGAAAACCTGGCTTCATTATCTATTTAGAAGGAGAACCCTTTTTCTTCAAAGACCCAATTTTATAAAAAAACAATTTCAATTTTTTTTAACATTTACCAAATGATTTATTGAATATATTTTATGATTTATTTTTCTTTTACCCATGTTTTCAATGGAACTTCTTTTATCTTTTCAAACAAGGATTTTTTCAAAACTTTTACTATGAGAAAAGAAGTTACCTTTTTACCTAATATTGAATTTATGGCTTTACCCACCATTAAATATTTGAATCTTATGTTTCAAGTAGAAATGGTTAATTTTTAAAAAAAATGCTTTTAAAACCTTTTTTCAAAGAAAAATATTTTCAAAAATATTTTCAAAATAAAAATTATATTTTCCTTATGAATATTTTTGAAATATATTTTTAGTATTTATATTCATCAATGAAAACAACCCTTTATTTCTACTCTACTTGGGATTTATTGTATTGATACTATCATTTTTCTTCCTTTGGATAGTCTACGATTGATTTGGCCAAGTATAGTATTCCAATTCACCTTCTTGATTCCTTTTTTAGTTCCCATGAAATATGTAATTTACTATAATCATTTGACATTGGATTTCACCTAAATATCCATATCATTTTTATGGATATGATTATTTTCTGAACCATATACCATTTTTTATACATATTTTACTTTGAAAGTTATTTTATTATTTGTGTAAATCTTGATAATTTTGTATTATTTTTTCAATATAGATATTTAATAAGGCATATCGTTTATTCGATATGAGGAATTATTGGGACATGAAAGAAATGGGTTGGGGGATATATAAGAAAATCCGTACGGATTGGGGGCTGGTTAATGTAAGCCCCACGATGCATCAGTAGTCACATTAGATGAAATTATTTGGATTAAAACCCTTTGATTTTGTTTCTGTTTAGAATATATGAATTTCTATACATGTATATAAACTATATTTTGAAATTTCTTGATGGTATTGGTTCATGTTTCAGTTACATGATGTCTAATAATTTATCATTTCCTTCATTTTGATTTAGTATTCATTTATCCATGAGATTTTTCATCAACGTATATATGGATACATTTAATTATTAATTCATTGATTAAATGGATTTTTTTAAGTTATTTAACTTTCTATAGAATTTAATCACTTTCTTATTATTTATTGATTACATGTCATGCGTTATCAGTTATTTACCTTTATATATTTATTATTGTCATTTATTAATTATTGATTCTGTTATACTTTTCCATTAATGTTCATTTGAGCTCACCCTTATCTTGTTTTTATTCTCCATGAATCCAAGAAGTGTACTTTTGAAAGATATTTAGGGATACACTAGATGGAATAAAGTTATCCTCAAAAGAAAAAAATTAGTTTGTTATTAGTGTATTCATTTTTAATACAACACTCTTGTATGTATCTATTTTACTATTTCTACTAAACTCTTCAGTCATTTGAGACTTTATTCCTATTAATCATTCCAATGTAATGGTAGTAGAAACTGGCATTAAGATTTTTGGGGTCAGGTTGCTACATTTGGTATCAAAGGAAGTTTAGTAGCGACCTCAGGAAATAGTTTTAGAAAAACATAGATCAGATAACATAGCCATAAGTTTTAATTTGAGTAAAAGTATATAAGAACATCATAGAATTTAGGTAGGATAGAGATTGTGTAGTTTTACTAGAAATACATCTCTTTCTAGATACTAAAAGTGAAAATTATTCTAGAATAGATGTACCTAGGAGTAACAAATATGATAAGGTGTGTCATGCCTAACTTTTTGTAACCTAGTATATGATAATGGGCCTTACTGTGCACCTAGTTTGATACACCCAAGGGATATTCTTAGGATAATTCACATTTTATTTACAAACAATTATGAAGTATTTGAATAGATAATGAAAATTAATAACCTAGGATAAACCATTGACCAAGGAAGGGCCTATGTTGATGTATTTATGTATTAGGGTTATATTGAAAACTATAGATAAAATTATACTTAGTGAATAAACACTTTTAAAGGATTTACATTATAATTTTTGAAACATTCTAGGATTTATATTAATATGGTTTTAGAAAAGTACAACCTGTATGTTGGGTGAAAACCAATCAAGCCTAGCAAGGCTGTGGGTTTTGTACCCATGACTGAAGGACGATAAAGGTTTCATGCCAACCACTGACCTATGAAATGTTTTGGCTAATATGAAATTGTTTTTAGTTAAAAAAATTAATGAATGAATAATAATTATAAACCTATATTGTTACTTGTTAGGTTTAGAGATTAATTTATTAACCATATTAAATTTAAATAATATTTAGAGTCCAATAGTTAGACTTTTCACTCCTTTATGGGACTTATGTTTCATTAAATGTATATTTTAGTGATTTAGCAATTAAATTTAATTTTTGGAAACCCAACTATTGAAGGAAACGATGAAGAAGAATTTGATTGAATCAAAACAAAAATTTATATTTTCTCATATGAAATTAACATTTATCATGTAAGTAAATTTTCATATATTGTTAGGCAGTAAAAAAAATTCTCAACATGAGGAAAAGGATCATAATTTGTTTTCCTAATACCTTAATTTTTTTTGAACTAATGGTCTTTTAAATCATCCAAGATTTATGGCTTTAAGGTCATAAACTTTCTATTGACCATTAAATTATTTGTGATTTATGACCTCAATAACTTCCTATAAATATTTACACTTTTCCTCTAAGTATGTATCTTTGCTTTTGTTTAATGTCCTTCTACTTAGAGACATAATTATTTGTTATTCCATGTGTCAGTTGTACTTTTTATTCTCTATTTTCAAGTGGATTTATTAAAAACCCTTGTCAATATGTGGGATTTAAAAAAAAGGAAATATAAAAAAAATATCAAAAGGATCATGTTTAAATTGAGGGGAAACAATTTAATTAATCTGGGGAGGATATAATACCCAAAAAATATAAAGTGGGAACATTGTATTCCATAGTGTGTATGAAACACATCACCAATCATGTAAGGGAATATAATATATAGTGACCTTAAAATATATTTATGTTTTAAATAAATTAAATATTAGATATATCATGAAATCCACATGACACTATGTCACCATATGTTTCAAGAAACAATGAGTTTCTTGAATGGCTTGCGTTACACGTAAAATCGAGTTTTACCAAACAATAATATATTATTACATTTTTATTATTTAAAATAATAAGATATAAAATAGGAATTATGAATAATATTAAATAAAATATTAAAATATATGTTAAAAAATATAAAATTAATTCATTGGTTACAAATTAATAAGAAATTAATATAAGAACCAATTGAAAATACTTGGAATATTGTACTGAACACCATTTTTATGCCGAAAAAGGTGTTTTATGATAATAAATTAAATTAATTATAATTAATGAATGATACTAATGAAATATATTATTATATATTCAGTAAAATATTTTTTTATATTCATTAAATATATTTTATAGATATAATATAGGAACAAGCCAAATATTACACATAAAACCAATATTTTTATAAAGGCACTTTTACTTCCTTTTTTTAGAAAGCCAAATTTAAATAAAAATTTTAGAACTTCTATAATTATTATATGTAAAAATAAACATAATATTTGAAATAGAAACATAATAATTTGTTTTAGGATGATTTTTTGTCATTTTTTTGTGAAGTTTCATTGTTTGATGAATAGTGAAAAATACTAAATTTTACTTCAAAACTTCTTTGTCATCAAATTTATCTATAAGAATAAATTATATTTTAAATTTATTTTAAAGTATAATTAGATAATTTTTTATTAATTAATCTAATTTATTTCATTGGAATAAATTTTACATTGAAATTGGATATGAAAACATTGAAAACTTTTTAACGTTTTTACTTTAAAAACCCGCAATGTAGTATGGTATATAGATTAAATTTAAATTAATTTCTAAGACTTATGTGAATGGAATTTGAAAAAATGGATTCCATATTTGTAATAATAAAAATTTATAATTTATAATATGGTAAACTTAGTATTTTACCAAAAATATTAGTGAAATTAATTGAAATTAATTGCAAAAATTAAGGTGAAATGAAGCTTAACAATGTACTAAACTATAAAATTAAGGGCCAAAATTATCTATAAAATTGTAAAAAAGTAGTTTAATGGAAATATTTTTACCATATATAAAATTTTATATACTATGAACCATTATTGTATCTACCTTTAATAGAAAAAAATGGGTTGAATTCCCTTTCCAAAAAGTTACAAGAGAGACACTCCTCCTCCACTATAAAAGGCATCCTCTCCTCCCACTTCCTCACTCCTATCAAGAAACTTTGGATAGAAAAATATATGAACTAATAGATAATTAAAATTCCTTCACTAAACACAAAATACTATCCTTATTTATAAATCCATACAAGGAATCCATTTGGTTCAAACCAAAAGGAATTACTCGATTAAGAGGTAACATCCTTCCTCAAGATCTTTAGTTTTATTTTTTCTATACTATTTTAATTATTCTTATTACTTGATTATATAATAAAAAATTTATAATAAATATAATAATATGTTTTTAATATAGTTTTTAAACCTAAAATTACACATACTTCCATCTAATGGGTAACAAACATACCGTTTATGTGTATGATAAACTACCACCTCATGAAACATAGTTGTTTGTTTCCCCTTTACCACCTATCATGGTTGGGAATTATGATGGAAATAATATTTATATATATTATATATGATATTTATAATATATTTATATTTATTTTATTCTTTTATAACACATATCTTTATGCACTCCATTTTGTGGGAATACGATAACATCGTTTGTGGAAGTGTGGACTACCGCCCCATCAAAGCGATGTGATTCATTCACACTATAAATGGATTTTATAATGGAGTATTTTAATAAAAATATTAAAAATATAAAAAATATATATGATACTATAATTATAATATACAAATATATAATTTTCTTTTCATTCTTTTAATACGATAAAGAACTGAAAGTAGCATTTATGTGTACATACGACCTAGCGTCTCAATGAACAATGAATTTCATTTCTTATCTCCAAATATGAAAGATTATTATAAATACTTATATAATGAATATATATGATAATAAAATATTTTTTTATATTTTTTAGATAATGAGACCATGATCTATGTAATAATAACAAGTAACAAGCCAAAACATACTCGAAAGACTAGGTAGTTAATGCAGAAATAGTGAAAATAATGAAAGATTTTTATCAAATGGGTAATAAGATATTATAAACATGAATATGGTTATTAAATAAGTTATTATAAATATTAAAACCTTTATAAATGAGGTTAATGTATATTCACAGAAAATGGAAGCATAACGTAAGGGAATTTATGTCAATTTACATTCTATTGAGTCTTATTTGTTGTTATGCATCACATTTATTTTATATAATGTATATAATTACATTTGACATGTGATATCATGAATATATTTATTATAATGATATTATAAGTTTCATTTACTGTTATTACTTCATGTATATTATGATTCAAATGTTTCAATGTGGTATGTGACACTTTGGAATGTTTAAATATTATTCTCCTTGGGAACATTTTTCATGATTATCTTTTCAATATCACCTCCTTTTGTGATTGTTAACTTTATAACAAAATAATAACTTCATTATTGTACATATAATTTCTTATATATGGCGTAAATACTACCAATTTTTAATATAATATCTTGATTCATTCATTCTTTATGATATTTAGTTTCAATTTTAATTATTTTATCTAAGGGGATTCGAGTTAGAAGTTACCAAGTGGAAAATAATTTCAAAACCCAATTTATTTTTATTAGGATATATTACCTCCTCATTGCTATTAATATTCTATGATTATTTTTATAATGAATTTGACTATCTATTTATGTATTTCTACTTCTATATGTGGATTTACATTTGATACACATAATCTACTCATTGATTGATTATGTCTCGAACATTATAATCTTTTCAAGGGTTTAATTTACAAACACATTTTGTTTGGGGTTTTTTATACTTTAATTTACATTAGAGGAAATTATTTGATCATTATTTAATAAACCCTTTAATTTTATTCTCCTTTAGTTATTCCTGAACTTTTTTAAGTAATATTACCATTTTCCAACTTTTTGTTACTCAAAATGTTTTTAAAAATATATTTAATAAAACCCAACTTCATTATCTATTTAATCGGAGAACCCATTTCCTCTAAAAAACCTCTTTTTCTAAAAAAAATAAAAAAAAAGTTTTTTACCTTCCCAAAATTATTTATTAAAGGAATTTTTACCCTTGCTTCTTTTACCCATGTTTTAAAACTAATCTTCTTATCACATTATAAAAAAAAATTTATAAAATTTTACCATGTAAAATAAATGTTCATTTTACCTCATATGGAATGTAAGGATTTACCTACCTTTATTTATTTGAAGTTTCATTTTCAAGTTTAAATGATTATTTTTTAGAGAATTGTTTTCAATGTGATTTTTAAAGAAAAATATTTTCAAAAATATTTTCAAAATAAAAAACTGATATTTTCTTCAATAAAATTTTAAAATATATTTTATAGTATTTATATTCATCCACAACAACAACCCTTTATTTTTAATCCACTTGGGATATGTTGTATTGATACCATAATTATTATTCCTTCTCGATGGTTTTGATTTATTTGTCCAAGGATAATATTCACATTCACTTCCTTGATTCATTTTTTTGTTCCCTTAAAATATTCAATTTCCTATGATCATCTTATATTTAATTTCTCCTAAATATCAATATAATTTCTTATGGATATGACTATTTCCTGAACATGAGTAATTATTTTTACATAAAAGGCACGAGTTGGTGACCATGCAATGAATATTATTTGGGGAAATATTGATAAATTGATATTCTTTATTCAATATGAATATTGATAAGTCATATTTTTTATTTGATATGAGTAATTCTTTGTACATGAAAGGCACAGGTTGGCGACCATTTACAGAAAGCCCTACAGGTTAAGGACCAATTAATGAAATCCCCATGATTAATCTTTAGTATCATTAAATGAAATTAGTTAGCACTAAACCCTTTAACTTTGTTTATAAGAAGAATAGGTGGGCTTCTACCCATATGCATAAACCATCTAATGAAAGGTCTCTATGGTAGTGATTAATGTGCCAGATACATGATGTCCAATAATTAAGCATTTCATTCATTTTTATCCATTATTCATTTATCAATGAGATTTTTCATTGACATATCTATGGATACATTTCATTCTAAGTTCATTAATTAAATGGAATGTGTTTTCATTTATTTACCTTACCATATCATTTACTCACTTTATTCTCAGCTATTGATTGTATGAAATGTGTTCTCAGTTATTTATCTTACCATATTGATTATTCTCATTGATTCATTATTAATTCCATTATAATTTTCCATTACTGAGAATTTGATCTCACCCTTATTTTTTTATTTTCCCGAGAATCCAAGAAGTGTACTATAAAAGATATTAAGTGATATTCTAGATGAAATGAATTTATCCTCAAAAGAAAAAAAAATTGTAATTAGTGAATTCATTTATAATAAAAGAATCATGTATATATCTAGTTTACCAATACAACTAAACTCTTTGGTCCTTTGGGATTTTATTCCTTGTTATCATGCCAATATAATGGTAGTATACCTGAGCTCTGGGCGCTATGGGGCCAGGTCACTACAAGTATCAAAAAAGGTGTATATAAAAACCTCGCCATATGAGTCTATCCAAGTAATTAATACATTGGAATCCAGGTATCACTCATGGAATATATAGACCAATTTCCCTTTGAGTCCATCTAAGGAAGTACTACATGGGAATATAAATATCACTAAAGGCATAATATAGTTATTCAGATCCCTAGAAGAAGGTATGATCATCCTAATAAACAAGTTGTCTCAACATCTAGACCCTAAAAAGCACATATGGGTAACACAAATATTATAAAAATAAAATAAAAAGAGTTAGATTCTAGATCCTAGGGATTACATCTTGGAATACCTATAAAAAATAGAACTGTATTGGGAACATCTAAAAAAACCTTGGAATCACCTATGGAGATCATAAATACATCAATAGTAATCATTTTAAAGAATAAATATAAGAGTCAAGGTAGATAAATGGATAAACCCACCACTATTTCCATTGTCTCTTAGCTCAAAAGTTCATTACAGGTTCTATGGTGAATCCCACTAGCATCTTTACCCAAATACCAATTAAATAGAACAAGATTTTTCAAACATAGAAGAACCCACTAGGTCCCTCAAATCAAAATACTAGAGGGAAATCCAACATGGGATCCTAATAAATAATTAATAAAGTCTAGAGGAATCATTCATGGTATCCTCTAAGTCAACACATAAGAAAAAGGAATCCCTCTTGGGGATTTATAAGTTCAAATAAAAGAATATGAACCCCTTAGGGGATACTCTAAAAAGATATATAAGAAGAGGAATCATGCAGAAGATCCATTTAAAGAAGTTGGTAAGAAAATGAATCCTATATAGGATCCTCTAGGTTGAAACATAAGCAGATTCATCCTATAGGGGATCCTAAAAACAACTAATTTCATAACCTAATAAGACATAAGGGAAATACTATAAGGGATATTTCCTCAAGGGAAAACCTACATAAGAAATGGTTGAGTGAAATTGCTCATGGACCATTTTAATTCTCAGTATCACTCTTAGAAAAAAGCAGTATTCTTTTACTTGAGTAAGAACATCCCCAAGAGAGATCACCCCCCAAAACTCCTCTTGGGATTCCTCAAATAATTCTGAGGGTTCCACCATCATGATATATGTAGGAAAAAACTTAAATTGGACTACTCATACATCTAATTTTTTTCTGGGTTATAAATACATGAAAACCACTCAAAGGGTAGAAATGGATAAATACATGACATGTATACTAGAGTACACAATGTGTACCCTCACATACCCAACTAGGAGTGTAGTCCATATAAACATGTCTACTAAATCCAATATACACTTGTTTTAAAAAATGTACATGATATATACCATACATGGGTTACCTTCTCGTGTACCTCACATGGACTGACCATGTATTTTATCATGGTCGTGTACGTACTTCAACATGGTGTGTGACCCACTTGGGGTCTAATTGTGTACTTTACACAACCAAGTAAACATACATGGGTTATCTAGATAAGAAATAATCTATATGGATAAGAACCTATACAAGGTGTGCACTCCCAATGCATGGCATGTACATCTAAAAAAGTCATCTTTCCCAACTAGAAAGAACATATAGCATGTGTTTTTGAACCACACACAATGTGCTTGTAATTTATAAATGGAAAACCCTCAAGAACGACATAAAACCTTGATTTTTACCAAAAATATATAGATCAACCTTCAAGGGGTCCTAAATAGTTATAAAGGGGTTTAAAACTAGAAAGTAGTTAATCTATTGGAATTTACAGAAAATACTTTTAAATGTCCTACCTTTGGGGGGAATCTTCCAATGATTCACAATGATTAATGTTCCACCACTTCCACATGATGATTCTTCACCTCCTGTGCTCCAAAGTAGCTCCTCTATACTTCCCTATATCTTTCTCTCCATCTCCCTTTTATCTCTCGGTTATATGACACATGAGGCCAAATAGATCATATGATAGAATCCAAGGGGAGGAGAGGAAGGAAACATTTAAATGAAAATGAATAAAAATAAAAGAAAAAGAAAATGGTGTCTAACCCCAACCCCAGCACCCAATATGATTTTATGAATTTGCTTTAAAGAAATCTCCATTTTGGAATCAGAAGAGAAGATGTAATTTCATTCCATCGCTCTGTGAAAAATATATATTAGAACGAATGCATGGAAATAAATTAATTTTTAATTAAATATATATTATATATTAATTATTCCATGAAAATTTGAATAGTTTATAATTTCAAAAAACTCATATCCAAGGATCAAAACCCTATTTTGGGACCAAAGGAGTGGTCAGAAAAATTATCTGAGATTATTTACAAGGATAAAATAATAATTTTATGCCTTATGAGCATCAAAAAGAAAAAATTAATTTTTTCTCAAATTTATAGTGTAGAAAAACACAGATCCTTACAATCTCCTCACCATAACCCTTCTCATACATGATAATCCTTGGTGTTCAAATGAATCTATGCTATTATCTCAAGCATCTTCAAGACAATGATATAATGACAATCCAATAACTAGTCTCACTACGATAACAACTCTTCCATCAAGGGAGATGTTTCACCATGATTGATATGATACTCCCCACCATAGGAATACCCTTATCGCCACCTCAAAACCTAAATCAAGATTAAATGCCTACAATTTTTCCATCACCAGACACCATGACTACCTTGTAAAAACCACTCATACTAGAGGGCCAATGCGGAAGCATTATAATATCGCTCATTGTCGCTTCCTAAGAACAATTTCTATATAAAATTCTGGATTTCAATTGAAAATTAGGGTCATCATCCTCAAATGAACACCAACTCACTCCCCACCATATAGATTACCTTATCCCACTCCTAGAGCACAACCTCATTAGGTTACTTAATTAAACCGAGAAATGATATTGAAAAGTTAAGAACCCCAGCGTATAATAGATTCTCTCTTATTGTACTCAGAATGATGTCAATATATAGAATTATCACCTCTAAACTAAGAGTACACTAATATTTCATCGATTTAAATGTATTATATCACCCCATAATGACAAAGGCTTATGTGAATAAATGATATGAATCATTTTAATAAGGTGTACCTTTCTTTTCAGGATCCTACCTGATTAGAACTCTATTGTTAAGCATTCTTGGCTTGGAGTAGTGATCGGGATGGTTGAACTAATGGGATGTTTCTTAGGGTGTGTGTAAGTGAAGATAAAGAACACTAGAAAGAACATGTGTTGGCCTTTGGGGGCAGTCATTAGTTAAATGACCCATTCTGGCACAAGGGTGGGGACCACTTGTCTGTGGGAAAACTGGTGGTACCTGGGGGGTCAGGACCTGACGACCATGTTAAGGTGGGGTGTTTATGATGTCCGAAGGGCCGATTTGTTAAATTGGTATCATAACAGGAACCCGGAAATAAGTGCGTTGCACTTACCAGATTGAGATGTAGGGTCTAAAATGAGGACATAGTGCTCTAGGGGGGGGGGTGAATGTAATGCCCTATAATGATAAAGGGTTAAATGACTATATGATATGCCTCATGTAAACATAGTGAACCTTTATTTTCATAATTCTATCTTACTCGAACTTTGAAGTTAAGTGTGATTGTGCTAGAGTAGTGATCAGGATGGGTGACCTTCTATGAAGTTTCTCATGGTGTGTGAGATTGAGGAAAAATCATAATATAAACAACAAGTGTTATAAGGCCCCAGCCTTAAACCTTACTTAATCTTGAGTTATTACAAGATTACACATTGAGGATCTTTTCAAGTTTAGAGTTTTAGAGAATTAGATCATAAAACATTCATTACCTTCCACATTTAAACAAAGTGGTTACATAAAAGATAATATTCATTTTTTTCCATCAATGGAAACATATTTAAAAAAATAAATCATGGATTATTTCTTGACACTTCCTTGACACTATCATGATATCATGTACCTTTCCCTTGACCTGTGAAAAACATTTCAAAAAAAAAACTTGGGATGAGCATAAAAAGCTCAGTAAGGGTTATAAAAATATGGAAAGGAAACATGAGTTCATATATACATAAGGATGAAATAATACTTTACCCATAAAACATAGGCATATAAAATCATGAATAAATCATAGAAATCATAATACATAAAAGGTAACTTGAGGCATTCATAACATTCTTACGTAGGGAGTAACCCTCTTGGTTACGTTTGGAATACCCACCACAGTATATTCCCTAAATCTCTTCAGAGAAACCTTAACGTTTCACTCCTTCACGTTACCCAATGCATTGGAGAGCTATATCGGGCTCACCCGCCCTTAGTTTATCACGAAACCACCCGTTTTCATAACAATGCCCAAAAACCATAACATAAACGTATCACATAAAACATGCATAAAAGAAACATAACATTTCCACATTTCAATCACATTATAACATTTTAGTATATTGAAATAATGAATCCATTCAAAAAGAAACCATTTCCAAAACCATTTAAAACATTTAATAAAGATATTTTTGAATCAAAGTGTCCCATACCACCTTGAAGATTTGAAAATTTTAAACCATTAATATCCATATAAATAAATCCTTAAAACCATTTTTAAAACATGGATATTAAAAAGAACAAATAATTAAAACATTTAAAGCGATATTTTGGTTAAAGGGGTTTTACTAAAATTAGAGACACTTGAATACAATAATTAAGGAATAACATTTAGTCAAAACTTTATAATATCATGAGAATAAATGGATTCATGATATAATATTCCAAAAGATAGTATATACACTATATAAGAGTGAATTGGTGCATAACAACAATGAAGTCTCAATAGAAATGTCAAATGTGATGAAATCCCTTATAAAGAAGGTATCCTTAAATTAAGGATAAATCAATCTCAAAATTATGTGTGACAAATATAAATACACCCAATATAAGTTGATATTAAGTGTAAAACAATAAAATGTCATTCACACATATTCAAAGTATGACATATTCAATAACTACATGTTGAACCCAAAGAAATCGAAATTGGGTTAAAAAGTTCCCTTGGTAAAATTCGACATCCTAACGGCATCACTTCAAAATTCAGAAAATGAGTTGATGAGAGATAAAAAGGGAATATCATCACTTGGAAATAAAATTTACATCAATAAGGATATAAAAGAACATACCCCAACATAATAGTATGTGAATTAAAAGACATAACAAAAGAATTCTTTTAAAAAGTGGAGGGTGAAAGGTCCCCTTACCGAGTTGGGTAACTTTCGAAACGTACACCCCATGGAAGAAGGGTCATACAATGAAGTTGTGAATACCCATAAATGAAATTTTACTACACAAAGTGTATAATAATGGTCAGTACATACACCAGTCAAAGGAAATTGTGGCAAATGTAGCATAAATCTCATGAGAATAAAAGTGAGATGAAAAATCCCTTACGAAAACTTGGCAGCCTAACGACGCCACTTAATACTTACAAAATGGATTGATGAGAGAGAATAGGGTCTCTCATCATATGAAAATAAAAATTATAGTAAGATTAATATAAAATAATATCCCAATAACAAGAAAGATGCGCTGTAAAAGGTATGACATAAAAGAGTGTACTTTAAAAGAAAGAGAGGAGTCAGATCCCTTACCTCAAGTCCAAATTGTCTTGTTCGTTTCTTTATATTCCTGAATAATAAACTTTGGTCAATTTATAATTGCCTAAGGACCTCTTTTAAAGATTATTATTCAGTTCATATTACATATTATAATGTTATAATAAATTTTTAATAATGTTAGTTCATATCAGACGTTTTTGTCGATGTTTGGTACATGAGTCAAAAATGAACTTGTTTGAAAAATGATTGTCCATGTAGTTATAATTAAATAATTTCCAGAATAGTATTAATGATTAAAATATCATATATATCCAGTACATATTCATTTTATACTATTCCATATCATTTTGAGATAAAAATGAAAAGCACCATTCATGGAGACGGTAGGCCGTACGTACGCATGAACGCTACTTTCATTTTTTCTTTGTCATATTAATGGAATTAAAAATAAATGATATATATATATTATAATTCAAGTATAATATATATGTTATATAGGTCACATATGATCATTAATTTCATTCTTTATACGTTCCATGTATTTCATGTACGAGTCACAACACTTGAGGGGGCGGTAGTCCACACTTCCTCATATGAAATTATCGCATTTACACAACATGAAAAGAATAAAGGTATGGTTTACATATAAAATAAAGAAGCATATAGTATACATAAATACCATATATATCACATATAAAATATAGTGAGATCATAATATCCACCTTTAAAGGTGTTAAAAGAATATTGAACAATCATCATTTCGTGAGGCAGAAAATCGCCAACCACAGAAACAGCATGTTCTTTAACCATTATACGAAGGTGTGTGTAAGTGTAGATTGAATACTTATTATAAAAACATCCTAGTATATTTAAGATACTGGAGTTGTTACAAAATAAATTAACAAAAAGAGTTTAGGGGGTTGGAGAAGCAAAATAAAACAAAAGGACACAAGTGAAGACATTACCTTAAAATCGGGTATCTCCCTTTGGATTGAGATCAAAGGCTTCCTTGGGAAGAATTCTGCCCAAAGTTAGGCTTGAAGGAGTTAGAGAGGGAATTTGAAATACAAAATGGGCAGGGGTTGGCCGAGCCAAAGTCTTTGGAAGTGTGGGTAAGGAGGTAGAGGTGGGGACCTTTTATAAGAGGAGAGGAGGGGCACTCTTGGAAAGTAAAGAAATGTTACAGTATTTTAGAATGAGTATAGGATTTTAATTGTCCCACATTGATATGTTTCTAGGATAAGGTGATAAGGGTTCGAAATACACCCATACAATAGGTTTTGGACATGTGTAGGTCTTAGAGTTTACAATATCTTTCCATTTTATTTAAATCGTTAAATAATGAGGTCATCGCTGCATCATCATGATGTCATAAATAATTTAATTTATTTAATGTCTAAAAATTATAAAAAAAATACTCTGATGTATTAAATAATTTTACTTTTCCATTGATTATTTATAGTCAAAAATATGACTTGTATAACCCCATGTAAAATTGTTTTAGTAAAACATCTCATGTTTGTGTCATTTTTACTTTAACATTAAATAAAAAGGTATTTATGACATTTTCCAACCAAAGTGGCTCCATGGGGTCCCCAAGTTGACCCATGGATTGTCTTGGTCGGACCTGACACATCCATTGAGGGTAGGACATGTGTCTAGGTCATTTAATTTTATTAAAACATTATTCTTACCTTAAACTAAACTAATTACCTCTAATCGCGATTTAAAACTTAATAAGTTACTATTCACTAAAAAATTATTCTAATCCCATTGAACCAAATTTTACTTCTTAATGACAACCATGTATGTCTTATTTTTTAAATTGAAAACACAAAGATGGAAAAATTTCATTTAAACGGAAAATCAGTTTTTATAAGTATCACTTAGTGGTTTCACTATTCATAAAAAATTGACGTTTTTTCAGAAAATTACCAAAAGTTCACCCTAAGCTATATTTAATATTCCGAATTAAAAAATGATGTCTATTTTACAAAATTAAAAACATATAAGTTGCATTAATTAATTTAATAATTAATTCCCGCTGTCAAAACAAATAGCGTGTTTTGATGAAACAAAATGTATCAAAAGATTGACACTAGTTTAAGTCTGATTTCAAAGTGAAATTAATTCCAACAAACACTATTGGATTAAATGGTAAAAATATAATCTAATTTCACTTTAAAACCAATTCAAAAGATAATATAATCATATAAATAAATTAGGTTTTGAATTAAAATACAACATTTTTCACTATTCATTAAAAATTGAACTTTTTCGGAAAAATACCAAAAATTTACACAAAGTAAATTTTGATGTCCTGATTCTAAAGAAGAATTTTATTTTTTCAAATATAACACATAAAATTGTCAAAAGGTTTATTTAAAATAGGTTCTCCATCAAAAGGCGGTTAATCGACCTTTTAAAGAATATTGGAATGTTTACGCTTAAAATTGGATTCATTTGCATTTTTAATCCCATAACATTTATTGTAAAGAGTAAAAATATTCGACAAACATATATAATCATTTTTCAGTTAGTTCTGTTCATTCCCTCCATTACAACGTCTAGGCATTAACTACCATTTAAAATAATCTTATTTTATTATTAGAGTGCAACACAATATTCCCAAGAAACTCATTGTTGTGTATTGGGTACTCCATCGTGCATAGCATCCCCTTTAAAGTAATATTAATATTTTATTCACAAATATGGATAAATATGAAAATGCCATATTCTTTATTTACCTGGGGGGTTACAACCTTCCCCCCCTTTTGGGAATTGTGTCCTCGCAATTTTTAAAATTGAGCTTGGAAACTTCATTGAAAATCCCACATCGGAACAAGAGTCAGTAAAAAAATCACTTTAAAATAAAGAAAGATAAGTACAAAGGTCACCCAAGTTAACCCATACTAGGATTCCAAGTATGAAAATATGGACATGGAGGAAAAAACAACGGGTCATGTTCTGATGGAGAGTGATAGTAAACATGTCTAGGAGAAAGTTAACCATAAGAAAATCACAAACTTGTGATGGGTTAAACGGTATTCGATTCCCCAGTAGGAAAAGTTAACAGACAACATTTTTGTTTTAAGTTACTCTTCATTGAGGAATTTATTCCTAAGGAAACATAATCACTTATCATGTTGACTTTCAAAATTTATTAGATTCCTTACACAAACTCATATTTTCTCCAAAAGACGAGTATTTAGGAAGACTTGTTCACATTAAGAGTACTATAATCAACTTCTAGAGAATCACCTAATCCATAAAATAGAACTATATACTTCCCATGTCTTTAGATTTTAACCAAAACCAAAACCAAAAAGGTTAGTACAAGATCAGATAATCCAGAAAAGTATACCCCTTTATAAAATGAAAATCTATTCTTAATCTCCAAAATTTGTCTAAAAAAACCCAAAGTTCAACGAGGACCATCCGATAAAAAAATTGTCCATAAAATACTTCAAAGTAAACCAAAATAAGATTGAAACCCAAATATTTGAAGGATTTAGTCACATAGTCTTCCAAGATAAATCGTAACATTTATCTCCAAACAACATCAGTTGCTCCTAAAGTCTCGTATTGAAAAGTAATTAACCTAATCACATATCCTCCATGATAGGTTAATAAATTTCCATAGATAACCCAAAATCAGCTTACTCTTAATTATTAAAATCATCTAACTAAAAATAATTAGTCAAACTAACTAGGGACTTCACATAGTCCAGTGGTAGGCGATAAATACCAGTCACACTTTGGTTGTGGGTTTGATTCCTGTAGCTTTGTCTGGCGCGACGGGTTGTCACACGGTCTGCGTGTTGTCCTTTTTCCAAAACTATATAATTCTTACAACATTCCCCCAAAAGAGATAAAATCATCAAAAAAATAATCATAAAATATTTTAACCTCAAGTTTATATCATGCCTTTCATTTTCCATCATAACATATAATAACCCATAATTACCTCAAAAGTAAGGATCATATAAACCCTAATGGTTACCTTTATAATTATTACCTGAACTTCCACATCGATTGGTCATCACATACATTATGCATTACAGAACATACCAAGGTTCAAGTGGTTGATCATAACTCCTTGACGGTTGGTTTAGAACAACCACGAGTTTCCTCATTGAATACCCCATTTCCTCCAGTCTCTTAATCAGAGAACAACCACAGTTTCCTTCAAACCTATTGTCACTTTGGTGCCTGCTAGATCCATCCATTCACTAAAAACATAAATGTCAGTGAGAGTATATCAACAAAACCATCATGTACTAATGAGGAAGATAACCACTAGGATATACTTACTTATTCACTTTATCTAAAACTAGGACTCTTTCTGAAATCCTAACCATTATGATAATGTCACCTGTGCTTAGAGAATACCCTAACCTCTAAAGTTATCTAAACTGACCTCTGATACCAATTATAAGGCCCCAGCCTTAAACCTTACTTAATCTTGAGTTATTACAAGATTACACATTGAGGATCTTTTCAGGTTTAGAGTTTTAGAGAATTAGATCATAAAACATGCATTACCTTCCACATTTAAACAAAGTGGTTACATAAAAGATAGTATTCATTTTTTCCATCAATGGAAACATATTTAAAAAAATAAAGCATGGATTTTTTCTTGACACTTCCTTGACACTATCATCATATCATGTACCTTTCCCTTGACCTGTGAAAAACATTTCAAAAATAAACTTGGGATGAGCATAAAAAGCTCATTAAGGGTTATAAAAATATGGAAAGGAAACATGAGTTCATATATACATAAGGATGAAATCATACTTTACCCATAAAACATAGGCATATCAAATCATGAATAAATCATAGAAATCATAAGACATAAAAGGTAACTTGAGGCATTCATAAAATTCTTACGTAGGGAGTAACCCTCTTGGTTACATTTGGAATACCCACCACAGTATATTCCCTAAATCTCTTCGGAGAAACCTTAATGTTTCACTCCTTCGCGTTACCCAATGCATTGGAAGCTATATCGGGCTCACCCGCCCTTAGTTTATCACGGAACCACCTGTTTTCATAAAAATGACCAAAAACCATAACATAAACGTATCACATAAAACATGCATAAAAGAAACATAACATTTCAACATTTCAATCACATTATAACATTTTAGTATATTGAAATAATGAATCCATTCAAAAAGAAACCATTTCCAAAACCATTTAAAATATTTAATAAAGAGATTTTTGAATCAAAGTGTCCCATACCACCTTGAAGCTTTTAAAATTTTAAACCATTAATATCCATATAAATAAATCCTTAAAACCATTTTGAAAACACGGATATTAATAAGAACAAATAATTTAAACATTTAAAGCGATATTGTGGTTAAAGGGGTTTTAACAAAATTAGAGACACTTGAATACAATAATTGAGGAATAACATTTAGTCAAAACTTTATAATATCATGAGAATAAATGGATTCATGATATAATATTCCAAAGGAAAGTATATACACCATATAAGAGTGACTTGGTTCATAACAACAATGAAGTCTCAATAGAAATGTCAAATGTGATGAAATCCCTTATAAAGAAGGTATCCTTAAATTAAGGATAAATCAATCTCAAAATTATGTGTGACAAATATAAATACACCCAATATAAGTGGATATTAAGTGTAAAACAATAAAATTTCATTCACACATATTCAAAGGATGACATATTCAATAACTACATGTTGAACCCAAAGAAATCGATATTGGGTTAAAAAGTTCCCTTGGTAAAATTTGACAGCCTAATGACATCACTTCAAAATTCAGAAAATGAGTTGATGAGAGATAAAAAGGGCATATCATCACTTGGACATAAAATTTACATCAATAAGGATATAAAATAACATATCCCAACATAATATTATGTGAATTAAAAGATATAACAAAAGAAGTCTTTTAAAAAGTGGAGGGTGAAAGGTCCCCATACCGAGTTGGGTAACTTTTGAAACGTACACCCCATGGAAGAAGGGTCATATAATGAAGATTTGAATACCCATAAATGAAATTATACTACAAAAATTGTATAATAATGGGCAGTATATACACCACTCAAAGGAAATTGTGGCAAATGTAGCATAAATCTCACGAGAATAAAAGTGAGATGAAAAATCCCTTACGAAAACTCGGCAGCCTAACGGCACCACTTAAAACTTCCAAAATGGATTGATGAGAGAGAATAGGGTCTCTCATCATATGAACATAAAAATTAAAGTAAGTTTAATATAAAATAATATCCCAATAACAAGAAATATGATCTTTAAAAGGAATGACATAAAAGAGTGTACTTTAAAAGAAAGAGAGGAGTCAGATCCCTTACCTCAAGTCCAACTTGACTTGTTCGTTTCTTTATATTCCTGAATAATAAACTTTGGTCAATTTATAATTGCCTAAGGACCTCCTTTAAATATTATTATTCAGTTCATATCACATATTATAATGTTATAATAATTGATTAATAATGGTAGTTCATATCAGACGTTTTTGTCGATGTTTGGTACATAAGTCAAAAATGAACTTGTTTGAAAAATGATTGTCCATGTAGTTATAAGTAAATAATTTCCAGAATAGTATTAATGATTAAAATATCATATATATATCCAGTAAATATTCATTTTATACTATTCCATATCATTTGGAGATAAAAACGAAAAGCATCGTTCATGGAGACGGTAGGCCGTACGTACGCATGAACGCTACTTTCATTTTTTCTTTGTCATATTAACGAAATTAAAAATAAATGATATAAATATATATATATTATAATTCCAGTATAATATATATGTTATATAGGTCACATATGATCATTAATTTCATTCTTTATACGTTCCATGTATTGCATGTACGAGTCACATCACTTGAGGGGGCGGTAGTCCACACTTCCTCATATGAAATTATCACATTTACACAACATGAAAAGAATAAAGGTATGGTTTAAATATAAAATAAAGAAGCATATAGTATAAATAAATACCATATATATCATATATAAAATTCATTGACATCATAATATCCACCTTTAAAGGTGTTAAAAGAATATTGAACAATCATCGTTTCGTGAGGCAGAAAATCGCCAACCACAGAAACAGTATGTTATTTAACCATTAGACGAAGGTGTGTGTAAGTGTAGCTAGAATCCTTCTTCTAACAGAATCCTATTATATTAAAGATACTGTAGTTGTTAAAAAATAAATGAACAAAAAGAGTTTAGGGGGTTGGAGAAGCAAAATAAAACAAAAGGACACAACTGAAGACATTACCTTAAAATCGGGTATCTCCCTTTGGTTTGAGCTCAAAGGATTCTTTGAGAAGACTTATGCCCAAAGTTAGGCATCAAGGAGTTATAGAGGGATGTTGAGAGACAAAATGGGCAGGGTTTGGCTGATCCAAAGGCTTTGGAAGTGTGGGTAAGAAGGTAGATGTGGGGGCCTTTTATAAGAGGAGAGGAGGGGCACTCTTGGAATGTAAAGAAATGTTACATTATTTTAGAATGAGTTTCGGATTTTAATTGTCCCAAATTGATGTGTTTAGAGGATAAGGTGATAAGGGTTCGAAATCCAACAATCCAATAGGTTTTGGACATGTGTAGGTCTTAGAGTTTACCATATCTTTCCATTTTATTTAAATCGTTAAATAATGAGGTCATCGCTACATCATCATGATGTCATAAATAATTTAATTTATTTAATGTCTAAAAATTATAAAAAATACAATGATGTAGGAAATCTTTTTATCTTTCCATTTATTATTTATAGTCAAATATCTGACTTGTATAACCCCATGTAAAAAGTATTTTAGTAAAACATTTCATGTTTGTGTCATTTTTTACTTTAACATTAAATAAAAAGGTATTTATGTCATTTTCCAACCAAAGTGGCTCCATGGGGTCCCCAATTTGACCCATGGATTGTATCGGTCGTCCAAGAAACATAAAATGAGGGTAAGACATGTGTCTATGTCATTTCATTTTATTAAAACAGTATTCTTACCTTAAACTAAACTAATTACCTCTAATCACGATTAAAAACTTAATAAGTTACTATTCACCAAAAAATTATTCTAATCCCATTGAACCAAATTTTACTTCTTAATGACAACCATGTATGTCAGATTTTTGAAATTCCAAACACAAATATGGAAAAATTTCATTTAAATGGAAAATCAGTTTTTATAAGTACCACTTAGTGGTTTCACTATTCATCAAAAATTGAAGTTTTCCAGAAAATTACCAAAATTTCACCCTAAGATATATTTGATATTCCAAATTCAAAAATGATGTATATTTTAAAAAATTCAAAACACATAAGTTGAATTAATTAATTTAATAATTAATTCCCACTGTCAAAACAAATAGCGTGTTTTTATGAAACAAAATGTATCAAATGATTGACACTAGTTTAAGTCTGATTTCAAAGTGAAATTAATTTCAATGAAAACTATTGGATTAAATGGTAAAAATATATTCTAATTTCACTTTAAAACAAATTAAAAAGATAATCTAATCATATAAATAAATTAGGTTTTGAATTAAAATACAAAATTGTTCACTATTCATTAAAAATTGAACTTTTTCGGAAAAATACCAAAAATTTACACAAAGTAAATTTTGATGTCTCGATTATAAAGAAGAATTTTATTTTGTCAAATATAACACATAAAATTGTCAAAAAGGTTATTTAAAATAGTTTCACCATCAAAAGGCGGTTAATCGACCTTTTAAAGAATATTGGAATGTTTACGCTTAAAATTGGATTCATTCGCATTTTTAATCCGATAACATTTATTGTAAAGAGTAAAAATATTTGACAAACATATATATTCATTTTTTAGTTAGTTCTGTTCATTCCCGCCATTACAATGGCTATGCGTTAACTACCATTTAAAATAATATTATTTTATTATTAGAGTGCAACGCAATATTCCTAAGAAACTCAATGTTGCGTATTGGGTACGCCATCATGCATAGCGCCCCCTTTAAAGTAATATTAATATTTTATTCACAAATATGGATAAATATGAAAATGTCATATTCTTTATTTACCTGGGGTGTTACAAGTGTTGTCCCATGGGGATAATCATTAGTCATATAACCCTTTAGGGAACGTGGATAGGCCCTAGGGTGGGGACCATGTGTCTGCAGGGAAACTAGTGGTACATAGAAATCCAGGACTTGAATACCATGTTAATGTGGGGTGTATATGGTGTCTTCAAGGCCTAGTTATTACATGTATAGCTCTCTCGAATCCATGATGACATCAAAACAAGCTATAATTTTCTTTAACCAACTTTTATCACTATGGTTTCCAACTATGTGTGTCCAGGTCCAGTAATAGTTAAACTGCATCATGACACCCAATTTATCTATGATGTTTCCAATACCAAGGAGAGACAATTTTCCTTTTATCCAAAAACATGGGTAACAATTCCCTTATTATTTATTTAAAACAATTGATCATCAGATCTCTCATGGACACTCACCTATTTAATATTTAAATAGCACCATGCATAATTGATATGTACCTTTTCTATCTCACACAACATAGTGGGTGTAAAAACCCATACCACCTAGTCATTACCTAACTCAAACTCCTATGAATTTTACATTATATGGATAGATGACCATTCTACAAGGAATTACAGTCTTAACTAACCATAAGATATCTTGGAACTTCTATTTAAAATCAGGCACCTCACCCATGCCATGATTTATTCCAGAATCGCCTGTGGCATAACTTTGTGTTTCGGAAATTTACGTGAAAAATGTGCAAGGACTAGTTAGTAGGGCTAGGAACTTGGAAGAGTTTTCCCATCAAATCCATTATAGAAACAGAAGAACCATATGTGATTCCTTATAAAATTAAGGCATTAACTAGCCTATATCATAAAACATGAGAACCTACCATGCATCAGTCTCAAAAAGAGAATATAACCAAGCTCACATCCTCAAAATGAATTCATAAACCCGAGATAACACATTTTGGAGTTTTAATTCAATAAAAATGAAATGTTAAACTAAATGGATCTGAGTAAAAAATAAGGGTCTCTAGGTCTCCCATATATCCTAACGGATTAAGTCTCAATATTGGTAACTAGGTCCTACCACCTTTCCCCTAGCTCAAACCTCTCACAAAGGATATATCTCACAGGGAATATTATGTATCCATGTCTCAACATAAGGAATATAACAGTTCTATCAATCCTCTACAAGGGAGGTAAGAAACAAAATCAACATAATAGGTTCAAACTATCAAAATGGTTTCAATTATACAGATTTTCAATTTCCATGTTATAGAGGAAAACACATTATAAGTTTTAATTGTAAACCCAAATATAACTACCAAGTTAAAGAAAATATTATAATGTAATAACCTTCAAATCATCAGCATAATAAGGCCTTGATCCTCTCTAAGAATCCTCATGAGAAACTTCCCCATAGAGTATCATGATATAAACATAAAATAAAAAATGAACTGATCCTCACTGGGAATCCATATATAGTAATACAACCTAGAGGTCCTCATTTATTATAAACATTCAGGAACCTATCAGCATCACACTAGAGGATTTGAATTGATAACCATAACAAAGGTATAAAATACCAACGCCAACCAATGAATTTCAAAAATACTCACATAGTTTGGTTAAGTAGAATTTCATTCCATGTTATGTGGGAAAACACTATATAGGATATTATTGACACATTAAATAACTAAAACTAAGAAACATTTCCTTATAAGGGGGTTAATCACATGGGCATCATGCCTTAATCAACCTAATAGGGTCACTGAAGCTCTTGGGTATGAGGAATGAGTCATAAAACTCATTTTTGAACATATCACTTTAGAAAAACATGACCTACCATGAGAAGAAAATATATACAAGTCTACTCAATTGAGTAGAACTCCACCATAACCTATATAGGAAAACTCTATTTAGGTTGTTCCATGCACATAAAAAAATTGGCCTCTATGGTTAGTAAAATCACAAAGTAGTAGGCCTATAACATGTGGACCCTATGGGTAAAATATCATGCATGAGAAACTTCTTTCCTTTGTCATTAAATAGTCAAAAATCAATCATTGGACTCTTTCCAATGGGATAAGATCCTGAAATCTATAGTAAATCATAAAACCCTAAAAAATGTGAATCTATCAAAGAAAAAATCATATAAAACATTAACATCATAGATCAACAACAACAATACCATATCCTTGGAAACTAGGAAGACTTATCAGAATAAGTGTTCTTGATGCACTATTCCAATATCCTTCACAGGCTCAGACACATTTCTAATACTCCTTTATACCATATTACAAATATTAATACTATAGAAAATTAACTCCTATGATACCATTTTGTAATGTTTGTACCCAAAATCCACTAAAATGGTGCCTGATCCAGTCCTCTACAAGGCCTCAAGAGTTCCTTTCCATAAACTATAGGCTTTTGACTAGTATTTATGGATAAAGGTGTGTTTGCGAAGAGACTATGGCATCATATCAGAGTAAGAAATATGGGAAAAAATAGATATCATCCATAACAATAAATAATCAGAGTTTAGAAGTAATAAATAACATAAATAGAACAATGTTTCAATAATAAATGAAAGGCAACATGGGCCTAAACAACCATGTCATACATTCAACATGGATTTCCCACTGGTCTGATCAAATATGGTGTTACATAAAGGAAAATGAAATAAAAGTACATATATCTATGAATGACTCTGAGAGAAACCACATACCCTCTCTCCAAGACATGCTTGAGATACTTCAATCTGAGCATAATAATCCAGTGTAGAACCAGTAGATCATGAAACTCCGGGCCTCATCCATATCCATTCATTTCTATTCTTAACCTGAAAGAAGACATAAGTTTTTCATGCACATAGAGGTTCATGTATATGGAGTAAAAAATAATATCAATAGGACATACCAATAGAGAACCTTTAATATTTTGTCTTAAATTCATGCACACACAATATTATCAGCCTAACCAATACACAACTAGAAAAATATAGACAGTGGATAAATAAAGAATGTGACACCTGAGATGATCCCTGGGTCTTTGAACCTTATCAACTAGACAATATTTCATCATGTATATATATATATATTAATATATATATATATATATATTAAAATAAATATATATATTTACAAATACACACACAGACACAGACACAGACACACACACACACACATATATATATATATATGAGTGAGGTGAAAAATAACATAAATCAACAATAGTCATTCCTTGGGTCCATAATCCCAATTGTCTAAACATCCTATGAAAAGGGAATTAAGATGGATGTCATACCACTCAAGACATGTTTAATTAGTCTATCCTTGGGTATGTAACACCAATAAAGAAATTACTACTTAGGCTAGTGCAAGAAATGCATTTAAGAAAGCTAAATCACCACAGGGGGGATAATTGTTCTAATCTTGGTTTCACCCATACTCACCATGAATCACTATAATGAATGATTCTAGGTAATGTTTCGAAATCATATAAATATGGAAATTTTAAATATATAAATATAAATAAGACCCAATTTATATAAACTAGGAATCCATGTATAAGGAGGAAAAAAATTTAAAGAATTCATTTTACCTATGAGTCCATCCATGGAATTCGTACATGGGAATCCAAGTATCACACAACGCATATATATAATATATCTTCCCTATTAGTCGATCCATGGAATTATTACATGGGAATCCATGTACCACCCAAGGAATATATATACAACTTTCTCTATGAGTCAATCCATGAATTCCTACATGGGAATCCAAGTATCACTCAAGGAATATATAAACCACTTTCCCTATGAGTTCGTATAAGAAATTTTTAAATAGTAATCCAAGTGTCACTCAATTTGTATATAAATCACTCAAACTATGAGTCCATAAAAGTAATTACTACATGGGAACCCAATTATAATTTAAGGAATATATAAACTACTTTCCACATGAGTCCACCCAAGGAATTCTTACACGAGAATCCAGGTATCACTCAAGGTAAAATATAATTAGTTAAATCCCTGAAAGTATGTTTGATCATCCCAATAAACAAGTAGGCTCAAATTCAATTCCATGGGAAGAATTAATGGACATCCAAAATAATATAATAATAAAAAAGTCTTAGAAGAAATATCCCAGGGAGTACATCTAGGAATCAATTTCAAATAAAACATCATGTGAGGCACCACAACCAAAAATCTTGAAACACCTCTAGAAATCATAGATACATCAAAAAATAATCATGTTAATGCATAAATAAAAGAGTAAGGGTGGCTAAATGACTAATCCCACCACTAATTCCATAGCTTCTTAGATCAAAAGTTTTGTATGGGTTTTAATGTAACAACTTCCACCATCTCTACCCAAACACCAAATACGCTAGCACAAGGTCATTAAAACATTGAGGAACCCACTAAGTCACTCATGTAAAAAAACTGGAGATGAATCCTACTTTAGATCCTTGGAAATAATTAAGAAAGGAAAGACCATCCTATATGACATCCTCTAGGTCCTCACATAAGAAAAATTTATCCCTCTTGGGATGTTATAAGTTCATGTAAAAGTAGAGGAATCCCTTAAGGGATACTCTAAAAAATACATATAAATATGAATCCTACATAGAATCCTTGAAAATAATAAGATGAGAGAGTTAATACTACATGGGATCCTCTAGGTTGAAACATAAATGTAGGTATCCGGTAGGGGATCCTTGAAAACAACTAATCTCACT
Source organism: Viscum album (assembly GCA_963277665.1). Taxonomy (NCBI): domain Eukaryota; kingdom Viridiplantae; phylum Streptophyta; class Magnoliopsida; order Santalales; family Viscaceae; genus Viscum; species Viscum album. The sequence continues at coordinate 40,365,359 of OY728138.1, forward strand.
GCCTCTTGGATTAGAAGGGCACATCCCGCAAGGGAGATATATTCAAGGGAAAACCTACATACAAAATAGTTGAGGAATATTAGTCATCATACATATTAGATCAAGGTCTCACACTTAGGAGATAACACTATTCTATTGTTGTAGGAAGAACATCCCCACAAACACTCATTTTCCCAAAAACACTTATTAGGAGTCATCAAATCATCCCAAGGGATCCACCATCATGATCTATAAATAAAAAAATCAAAATAGACTACACATACATATAATTATTACTATGGTGTGTAAAATCATGAAAAATTATCAAAGGGATTACATGTTGTGTAAACTTGAGTACATGGTGTATACCCTCATAGCCCTATTTGTACGTGTAGTCTATCTAGACATGGTATGTAAATATAATGCACAGAACATGTAAAACATGTACACAATGTGTAACCTAAATGGGTTACCTTACCTTCTTCCTCACATGTCAGGGTCATATGTTTTAGCCTGACCATGTATTTCTACATGGCATGTGACCCACTCGGGGTCTAGCTGTATACTTTACACAACCAAGTGCCCCTATACAGACTGTCTATCCAAGTGATAGGTTACATGACCAAGAAATTATATAAATAATGAACTACTAGTAGATGATATGTACTTATAAATAATCCATATTCATTCAATGTGAATAACACATGGCACATGTTCTTAATGTACACATCGCGTGATCCGAATTTTCGAATGGAAAACCCTTGCGAACGGCCCACAACCCAGATTTTCTCCACAAAAGATATAGATAAACCTTTAAGGTATGATAAGTATTTATAAAATGTATTAAAAAATATAAAGTAGTTTATCTATGGTGATTTAATGAAAATTCATAAATATAACCTCCCTTTGATAGAATATACCAATGCTCCGCACCAATTTGTATTCCACCACTATCACATGATGATTCGACTCCTCCTGAGTTCCATAGCGACACCTCACTTATTCAATATCACCCAACATCTTTCTATATTCCTCTATAGTTTCTATCTCATTTATGAAACACATGATTTCCAAGGGGGTGTATGTAAGAATCCAGGGGGAGGAGAAGAAAGAAAAAGTTAAAAGAAAAGGGAAAAAGAAAAGAAAAAGAAAAAGTGGCTCGGGTCTGGCCCTAACACCGACACACAACATGAGTTTATGAATTGAATAAGAAATAATACACATTAAAGACTCAATGGAAGAGATATAATATCAATATGACACTCCCATTAAAATATATATCTGAATTATCATATATGAATAATTTAATATTTAATAAAATATATATTAAATATTATTTATACATTGAAAATTTGAACAGTTCAAAATTACCCCAAAATCATATCATAGGGAAAAAATCATATTCAGTGACCAAAATAGTGGTCATAAAAATTATTTGATGTGTTATTCTTGGGTAAAATGACCATTTTACCCCTTATAAGCATAAAAAATCAAATCAAATTTTTTATCAAATTTCTAGTCTAAAAAAACAAGGGTCCTTACAATCACATTACAACATGAAGAAACATTCCAATAAAGACACAATTACATAAAAAAACATGACACATATATGGCATATCCAAAGTCACTACCAAAATGAGACTACATTTAGACATCTCTCTCGATCCATAGAAACTGAAAGTTGTTCTATTCCTAGTTGCACACATGACTATACACACACACACAAAAATAAAAAGAAACATAAATAGATATATAAAAAAAATCTGTTAACCACATAGTAATTATTTTAAGGAGTCTTCATGTCAAATATAAATATTTGATTTAAATATGATTAAAATTAATCAATAAACGATTAGAAAATCCATAAAATAAATATTTTAGTTGAATACAATCATAATGTCACCAAAAAAGAAATAAGAAGTAGAGGACATCTATCATTGAAAAAAATACTATCTATTATAAACAGATCAATGAAACACCAATAAATGAATGAGATCCCCAATGAAAGAATTTAGAATGAGTAAGAGAGAGAGGGCTTGTAGAGAGAGTACATTGATTCTATATCAAATGAGTCCAATTCTTAAATATTAATCCAATTAATTTAAAACTAAAAAACTAGACACAAGGTAAAATACAACATGTATCTATATCTCAGGATGTTGTTCATTATGTAGGTGTATAGTAGAAGGCATCCATTTGGTTCACAACACTGTACTTCTCCCTTGGGTATAACTAAGACCTTCACTACCCCTAACCTTGGTCAAATTATTGAATAAACCCCTTGGATCCGGATGAAATGCCCCCATCAGTCAAGGATTCATATAAAGACACTATGTATATAAATATGAATATCCACCAACATTGAAATTTAATCTTATGTATCCCATAATCACTAGAGAAACCAAAAAGTTTTAATCTTATATAAATACTGGATAGAGAGTAACTCCCTTGGTTGTGTAATGGCTTATTTTCAACTGAGGAATTTTATTTTTATATAGATACTAATAAAACCATGATGCCATTGGTTGTAGCATGAAAATTGAACTATAGAATAATTTCATATGGGAACTTGGTTAAAACCCCTATAACTAGTTCTATGGCCTTAACTAACCCCTGTAACTCAAACATTCCCAATTACAAGTCAAATTCAGAACCTATACTTAAAAAATATCACATAAAAACCCAATTAATTACAAAATTTACACAATAACACAATTAATTAATGACATTTCTCTAGACACAACATTGGAAGAGCCCAAAAATAACCTGAAAGTTCCAATCATCACATTATCAGAACACCAATATGATGTTGAATGCCTCTATCTATTTTTGATCACCCTAAATTAATAGAAAAAATTATTGATCCCCACTATGGGTAGTCCCCACCATAGTAAGAACATACTCGATTACACCATAAGTAGGATACCTAATAAAATAATCATATAAAACATTTCCATCATCTCGGAATGCACACATTCAAATGATCAAATACACTATTACCATGAATCATATCTGATGTAAAAAAATCAACCAAAACTTAATCAATACACTTACTTACAATGAACACTATTTCCTGGTATCTATCATGAAAAACTCAAATAAAAAAACATACAAATACCTTTAATCATCAATATCTCTCTATAATACTTAGAATAATATATCTTGATCACATGAAAATAACTTGAGCTCTGAAAACTTAATGCCTAATCTCCCTATGGAGTCACACTATCTTGATCATATACCCTACTACTAATCACCACATACTCTACCATGACCGATTTTAAAATATGATGAAAAATTATTTCAAACATATACTACCCTTGAGCCTACCTCATATGGATGAGTCTAACTAGATCCACAAACACCAGTTATATGTGAAATCTCCTAGATAAACCTCTCTAGATATCCCATATTATCTCAAAATTGAAACTTTTTTTGTTTTAAATCTCACTAAGTATTAATATTATAGGACTTACCATACTAGTAACATCTTCATGATGACCCTCATAGATGTGGAAATGGAAATCCACTTCTCAGATCATCCTATTGGGTATCCTTGTGTCCACACTCCCATATACCTGAATCTCCTTTTCCAACCTCACTAATAACAGCTTATAGAATAGGTAAACTATTATTAGTCAAGTGTTGCCCCATGAGAAACACTTGTTTCAACACTTCATAAAATGTGGTTTACGTAAACATAGTCACCTATATCCAAATATCTTGTCAATGATTATCCTTAATTCACTGAACCTTGGTGATTTTATCCACAAATAACATTATAATGAAAAAAAATTAATGAATTGATAAGAATAATCCACAACCAGTATCTACCCATATTTCAATTGAATGAACTAATTAGTATTCTTTACCCTTAGTTCCTAGATGGAAAAATTATTGATGAAACTCATCTGAAAATCCTTACAAGATATCCACTCATGTCGACCTACCATTTTCCTATACATCCCACTAGTGTTTTACCATCCCCTTTATCATATATGTTTCTAGATTCTCCATCCACATAATGGAATCCAAATTTGGTCGATAGTAGTCTTGAAAAAATCAATCCAAAACCTAGATACTTGGGGTATAATATCTCCTTATAATAATAGAGGATTATGATACTAAAACTCCTTAGTAAAATACACCATGGGTTGATCAAATCCTTAAGTCCCCATTAAACACTATGAATGATCTGTATCTAAATCTCCCTTAGTTAATTATAAAATTTATACCCCATATAAACTAGTTTCTTTGACCATCTCAACACCTCTAGAGCTGGATCATGCTTATATTCTCCCTTAAGGGACCCAATAAAGTCATTCCTCAATGACACCACATCTTCTCCCTCCAAAAACTCCAAAAAAATTCTTCTAGGTGTTGTATTAGTGGAAAAAAATAACATGATCAATACCTATATAACAGTCCAGATATCACAAGTAGCCCATGTGTTATACAGTCTGACCTTATAGCCCCACATACCCATTACAAGTCCGGGTACCATAACATAGCATACACATAATATCTAATCACCCAATAACACCATGAATCATTAACCAAGGTTAGGTGAGTATAACAGAACCAAGAAACTTTTTAGGGAAATGTTGTATATCTTGTTTATAACACTTTAAATAGCTAAAAACCTTTTTAGAATAAAAAACCGACCATAATTAGGCATACACAAGTTCTATGAGTACCACATGATTAGTATGATGCATGACTACCACCTCTTTCCATTTGGGGCCATGAGTAAAAAATAATAATTCCATAACTTCAAATTTCTTAATTATCTAGATCAGATAAAACAATTGTATTCCTAAAAACCAAAACTCAACTCTTGGTTTCCCTATAAATGTAGAATTTATCCCATAAATTTTCTATCCAGGAATATCATGAAACATTCATCCTAAGTATTCTCACATCCCTAGATCTCTATATATTATACCCTAAATAGAAAAACAATAGCACACTTGATACAACTATATAATGGAAAGAAACCATGTTATGGTACCATAATATCCCTAACATGGATCACATGAATGACACCCAAGATGGATATCCATTAACCCTAGGTTCATATAAAAATAATAAAAAGGTATTTGACCAGTAGTGAGGGTACAATAGGTGATAGTGGTGAGACTATATCTTTGGTATAACTATTTATAACCAATTTAAAAAGAAAAAAAACAAAAAATAAATGAAAGAAAAATGAGTAAAACTTTAAGATATCACATGATATGAAATTCAAATATATAAAATTCCATGTTAGTCATATAATAGAAAATGATATCACTAATTATTAGAAAAACAAAAACATATGGACACCAAGGAAGCACATGATCTATCCTCACATATTCTATATAAAACCTACATGTGTATCCATTTCACCTCTTTTCAGTTATTCCCCATTCATAGGAACACTTCCCATTACTAATTCATAAAACATGTAATCATCTTGCGCCCCACAGGACCTGTGAAAGGTGCGAGTATAAGCACTATATAACACCACCAAATTATGTCCCTATAAAATATCTATTTGTACATAGGTCTATGAAAAGTGAAACTTGCATCATCTAATAAAATCAATACAATATTCTCCACTACATGATCATAAATACATATGAGAGAACTTTACCAACTTTTTCTAGTTCTAAAGTGGGATGATACCCTTTAGTTTTCTCCACCCTGAGTTAGAACGATTCATTACCGCTCATATTTTAACCAATAAACATGTTATCACCATTCCCAAGTATATCTAGTGAATGAAGATTCACTAAACCAATTTATACAACCATCTGTCACACTTTCCTAACTTTAAATCCAAGAACCTTTTAACAAAAAATATGAATTACTATCCCAACTATGGATCAAAATCATCTTGAGTTCCAAACACAAAAGAACCATTCTCCCAACTGATAATCTCAGTCACCCCTAGTTCCCCTATCCACCTAAAAATTATCCCTCCTATGAATCATTGGTAAAAATTATCAAAATAATCCACTCATATATGAAGTATACCACTATACTGTAAGTCGAAAAAAACTCATGGACCCTTATCTATGCGAATATAACCCCAATGGTCTCATAATTATATTGATTGGACTCCCTAACATACTATGGAGACAATGATTACTAAATCTCAATTTCCACATCAATAGTGGTCAACACCACCCACATCATATCGGTAAGTTATGTACATTCACCATCAGTGATTGGGATATCATCATCACACATTATAGATAATAACATTTCAACATAGCTACACATATCACACCCATCACATTTACAAGGAACTAAATCAATCAACACATCCCATGAACCATTACTTTTTAACATGTGAATACATTCCAAGAAATCCCTAATTCCATAAAATAAACATGAAACCTACATGGAACATCCTAAGTCACTACCCACACGTGACTACCCTATAAATATTTTTTTACCCATGAAAACCACAAGTGGGTTTTTCCTGATTACACACATGACCATACCCATTCTATAAAATCACATGACATATAAACACACATATAACAATGAAAAAACTATAGGTACGTCATACCTAGTACTAATAGAATCTTTCACATTTAATATCTTTGATCAATTTCACTCTAATAAATATAAATAATTAAATGTGATAAACCACCTACAAATAGATTTTATTGGAAGACAATTTCAATGGTGAAAAAATTATAAATATACAGAAGAGGGAACTAGTCCTTAATTATAGTGAATCCCTGTGATTGTTATCATAAGGAACTATATTGAAACAAAAAAGATTCCAAAAGGAAGATATAATAATGGGGGAGAGATTTAGAGAGATAATAGGAGGATCTACCCTTGTTTCTAAATTAAATTAAATTAGGTTAGTTATTTATTTTAATAAATTATTAAATTTGATAAATTAAAACTAAAAAAATTAGACAATAGTTTAATTAAAGAATGAAACTATAGTTCACGGTGAAATGATTCAAATAAGGTCACATATTGGTGTGGTCCTTTTGGTCACAACACACTGTCTCTTCCAAAAAAAATAAAGACACACGAAAAAACAATTCCAGGGTCATTTTATGGTGTGACACCCCTTTTCTCATTGTATAATCCCACATCATCTCGATATTTAGAGTAAAACCACCATGTTTTGTAACATTACCAACTACCTAAATCAAAAGTTGATCTTACACATCCCATCTTCCCCATATGAACTAACAAATTTTAATATTATATAAATTCTCACCACACCTTAACTACCTTGTCTATGGTGTGGCCTACTTCTAACCTAAAAATTTTAATCTTATACATCTACTCATAAAATCATGATTCCCTTGGTTGTGGTGTATCCATTGAACTATAAAATAATTTATCACTATAAACTTATTTAATCCTCAAACACTAGTTCTCATGCTTTCATAAAAGCATTATTCAACACAAAAATACCCAATTACACATGATAATGCTAAAATTAGATTCAGAAATGGTCTCCCAAAAACCCATGTAGTTACATACTAAATCTTGATCTCAGGGTAAATTAGAAATCATAAGGCATACCTTGTAATATTTGTTAATTTTTTATAAGATTCAATTAATTGATCCTATCTTTTATCCTACCCAATAAACTCCCTTTCATTTTTTATATAGAGAGTTAAAGTAAAATATTTATTAGAAAATATTTTTCTTAAATGCTTCCCATTCAATGAATATAATGTCTTCCATAGGCTTTATATTATTGATCAATGTATAACACTGATCAAATTCTCCCTTTATGTGATATATGTCCAATAAAACATTATATTTATATGAGCATTGGAGGATAGAAAATATCTTCATGATGGAACTAATATATCACTCCATAATTAAGGGATCTGGTGACTCACCAAAAATAGGGATGTTCTTGGTGTGTAAATTACTCAACCACAAATTTTTATCACTTGGTATAAGAAGGGTGATCCATATGATTAATTTAATTATTCATAACATGATTTAGTTCATAAAATACTTCTATGATGTTCTTGAGTTTGATTACAAAAATATTTGGCATCTTGTTCAAGTAATCATTAAATTTTCCATTACCCTAGTTATTAACATGGTTCCTCCTATTACCAGCTATTTACCAAAACATATAAAATTAATAGATGATAAAGTATCAAGTTTTAATCATATAAAAAATAAAATAATTAACTCATATAGAGTGATTCATAAGTCACTCAATATCCTTACTTATGATAATATAAGTTTAAAACTATTCCATTTATAGTGTATTTCTTATTAGGTTCTCTTAAATAATCCTAAAAAATATGTATTCTTTTCTATAATTCCAAATATAAAAACTTTGATCACATAAACATAATATTACATCATTTTTATCAACAAAAATCATAAAATACATGAAAAAAATAAAGAGTTATATTTCCTTTGAATAATTAGAGAAAAATATTTAATATGTATATATATATATATAATATTTCATTTCCAATTTTATGATTCACACCTATATATCATCATTATCCTATCACTACATGAGATATCCAAGGTATATACTAAAATAAGAGGTGAGTGTAAAATCCTAGTAAGAGGTAATCAAAGTAAAAATGAGGGTAGTATATTATCAATAATGGATTTAAAAAAGAAATAAATCATTAGTAGTAACATGAAATCAATGCATAGAAAGTATGGCATTGAAAAAACATAGTAATAATGAGAAAAATAATAAAATGTAACAGTATAAAAACATTTCATAAACATAATTCGAGTCTTTTTTCCAAGATATCCTAACATAATGAGATAAGATAACTTCTAATACACTATATATGGTATCTAATGAGATGAAAGAATGACCTAATTTATTAGGGGTCAATAAATTTCTAATCCCACTCATTAAATCATACAATATCACACTTATGTTTTCCACATGAAAATATAAATCAATAATAAATCATAAACATATAATAAACCCATATAAATAAAATGGGTTATATAGGTATTTCATAAAGAATAATCAGTTAATGAATAACATATATTCCCAAAATAAGGGGTAATGCTTCATATCAGAATCAACATGGAGTAAATTATTATAGATCATGGATATAATGATTGGGAAATAAGAAAAAACATTGAAACCATGATGGTTTTAAGAAATAAATTTAATGTGTTTCACAAGTAACATAAAAGGGTTTATTTTTAAGATTTAGATGGATGCGAACAATAAAGAAAATCAAACACCTTAAAGAATGACCCCAAATAAAGGGATAAATAAAAAAATATTCAATATAAGAAGAAGAGGAAAAAGTATGTAAATAAGTATTACAAAATTTGAACAAGAAAAAAAACATAGAAAGAACTCCTTACCTCGAACCAAAAGTGCTTTAGATTATTACTCAAACCTATTGAATAATAAACTCTTGCTTATTAATTTATTGATATCTAATTGTAATTAAAATTTTATTTTAATATTTTTATTCCGTATTTCATATACAATTCTCTTATTAGTTATTGTTTTTTTCTCATTCATTGAGATGTTTATTTTATGGACATATGTTATAATTAGTAGGATGGTATCATTCATCAGTACTTGTCCCTTGGTTCTATGATCTTAGAGAGTGCCAAGTTTGGTTTACATATCATCACAGTATTATAATTTATCAAGATTTTTGTCGATATGATAAATTATATTTAAAAAATAGTGTGTTTTTTAGTTAACTTCTTTTCTTATGAAATTAAACTCACTGTGAAGTTTTATATTTAATATTTTTAATATCATTATCATTATATAATTTCAAAATCAGAGAAATAAATTTATTTTATTGTGTATATTATGATTTTCTAGAAAAATATATTTAAAAATATATGATAAAGGTAGTTATGAAAAATATCATAACTCGCATAGGTGGAATACACACACTATGGTCTGAGTGTTGTTTTAATGAATAAAGTGCAGAGAAGAAAAGAATAAATAATTTATTAATGAAGTTTCATTAATTTAGAATTATAATATTGGAATCATATTATTATAGTTTTAATATGGGATTTAAAATGTTTAATAAGTGTATAAACATTTAAAATAAGTGTGATGATAAAAATTACCTTTGCACGGAATGCTTACATGAAAAAATCCTTAAGGTTACTAAGAGTGATCTTTTTATCTGACCAAAAAATGGAAAATGTAGTAAGGGGTGTTTGGGGGGTATTTTGGTATAGATTTGGGTTGAGAGGGAGGTTTTAAGTGAAGAGGAATGGGTTGAGTAGGGGTGTATTTATATGTGATGAAGGGGATTTTTTTTGAATAAAATATTGAGTATTTTATTATTTTGATTTGAAACATTGAATAATAATGATTCTTGTATCAAATAATAGTTTTTGATTAAAAATTTATATATATTTTTAAATTAAAAAATATAAAAAATTAATTGTAACTTTGGAATATTTTATTTAATAAAAACATTCGAAAAATATTTTTTACTAGAATAAAATATTTTTGGGCTTTAAAATTTTCAATATAGGTTGACAAATAAAACATATTTTTTTCAAGTATTTATTTTATTCATTAAAACCATTCTATCTAATTAAAGTTTTTTTATAAGTTTTTAATTCATTTTCAAATAAAAATTAATTCATAAAACTTATGATGTACACAAAATAATATTTTTACTATTGACTGAAAAATCAACTTTTCCCTAAAAAATCAAAAAATTCACCATAAACTAAATTTATTGTGTTGATTATAAAAACATGGTCCATTTTATCAAAATAAATCTAAAATATAAAATTATAAAATATATAATTTAATATAAAAATTAATTGTTTTACTTAACAGGTAAAAAAATTTATTATAAATTTAAACATAAATATATTTTGAGTTATATAACATTAGAAATAAATTTTTCATTATAATATCTATATTTTTATTTTTAATACGAGTTAAATAATGTTTAATTGATCATTTAAAATTTTAAATGGCCATTTATTATTCCGAATGAATTGTTACTTTTCTCAATGGTCAAATTGGGTTTATAATCCCTATAAATACTTACAAATCCCTTCATTCATTGTTCACTAAAGTTCACCTATATATTATCTATTTTTCATTTATAAAAAATTATTATATTTCTATTGTTTTTTATGAGTTTGATAATTTTAGGAGATATAGATGCTCAAAAATTTAAAATTTTAGTTTTTTTTATTTTTTTGTGTTTATTATACCATTATTTTATATTTAATTTTAAGTAGTGTATTTATCTTTCACATGTAATGGTTTAAATGGAAAAAATAAAATAATATTTATTATTTTATGGGGTTCATGTGTTTAATATTATAGATTATACATAAATGTTTCATATACACATATTTAAGATGAAAATTTCAAAATAGAAAAAGTTTGGGTCATTATATATAAGATACCCAACTGATAGGTGATTGGATGAAGCATAATACATGTATTCCCTTATCACCTCAGATGAAGATCCAAACACCCACAAAATAAAAATTTAATCCATCAACTCGATGGTAGGACACTCTCAGATGATAATAGTCTATCCTGGTAGGAAATAAAGATTACCGTTCCATACCAAGGATGAAACATTCTATAATGAGGTCCCATGAAAGTCAGCCTGCACTAATCCCAATATCGCACCATCAATATATGTGGATAACTATAATGACCATGACCCAAATACATTAATGGCACTTGATCCATGTCATTACAACACTACATGTATACATACCATTCACCGAAGGATGGTGTAAATTCTAGGGGTAAAATAAAACTCATGTAGAAAGTAGTTTTACTATTTCAAATTAAGTAAAAAATGATCCAATATCCACACCAAAAGAGGTGTGACAGATCCAGGAATGAGATTATATTGAGTAATTGATCAGTAAACAAAGGAAGTGGAATGGTTTAAATGACTTTGTATGTATACCTAACATGATATGTACATAAATTCACATTCCCAACTAATCTAAAAACATTCAAAAAATACATGAAACATGTTATATTAAGAAATATATATATATATATATATATATAATTTTTTCATTCAAAACAGGTCTTAATAACCCAAAATAGTGCTCCCATAAGTGCACCATCTTGAGAAAGAAAATAGATAGAGCCCATGTTTTATCCATTAGACTACCTCCAAGCACAAAAAATGAATTTTACTAACCTACTTGATTAATTTTCAATTATCCCCATTGTTTTGGAACTTTAATATTATATGGATCAAGAATTAAAGGGTCTATATTTGTCCTAAAAGGGTCCTATGCACAACATGAGTTTGATAACTCAGTAGGAATTCACCTCCCAACTCATAATGACCAATCATAAACTAGAGTAGAGTTTATAAATAGTAGGATACAAGGAAAAAAATAATCATAAAGAATAATAAGGAATCCAGACATGTTCATTGGTATTCAAAAGAAACACCCTATGATAAGAGGATCTATACCTATTTACCTTCTTCAATCCCCAAATCAGGATTTGAGATGAAAATATGAATCAATTATGTACATTATACAACACAAGTATCTACATATAGATAAAACACCTACATATATACACTTACACATATGAGTATATTTGTCTAAAGAAGTTAGGGCCCTTACAACCCATCCTAGAATAAAATAAATTAAGCATATCTAGTCATGGGAAATCTTCCAAACCATCCCAAGGAAAATGGAAATGGGTATAAAATAATAAGTCATTGTGATCCACTCTTAAAACCTCAACCAATATAACAAGTCAAGTCCTAATTCCCATGCCATTTTTGAAACTTTCAAACCATCAATTTGGTACTTGATTAAGATAATATAAAACAATAAATACTTATACCTCAAATCCAATATGGATGATACTTTAAATAACTACTAACATGATATGTTAAAGATGCATGGTAAGAAAAAAAAATTCACTTTTAGTAAAAATGGATATCATACATATAAATGAATTAACCTATATCATATTTTATAAACTTTAATTTTAGTAATGGGCATGCTAATTTGAACACAACATAGAGAGAAAGTCTTTAAATTATAACATGGAATGAAAATGGACTATAAGTAACTATGTGTGGTAAAATAAAACAACTTATTAATTAAGTTATTTAATTAAAGGCTTTATTAATTTGAACACATCATTTAATTAGTTTCAATTGACCTCATACCATTTCTAGGATAACTCTCTACTAGTAAGAATGGAAGGAGGGGTACACCTACAAATTTATCTATAAATTATCCCTTTGAGATCATAATTAGAGGTGCAATTCCCCTGAAATCCAAGGAAACCACATAATAGGATTAGAATTAGGTCATACCTTCTATTAATTAAGGGATGTTATTTTGAAAAGAAAAAACTTAGGCTTACAATATATTTTTCTAAGTAGAGTCTCCACAACTACTAGTTTATAAGTAAAAATCACGATTTGGAAGATTGAACGAATACTAAATAGAGAAAGAGGGATACTACACCCACTAATATAAAATAAAAGTATGGTAAAGGATATTATATATATAATTGAGATTTTACTTTCCTTTAGAAAACCCTTTCACCCAATACGAGACACTATTATTAAGGGAGAAGAAGTATCCACTGAGGATGAGAGGGAGAGGATTAAAAAAAATGATATAGGCATTAACATGGGTAAATGGAGATGAAAACCTAGGATAATATTTATTTTGGTTTTAATTAAAATATAAAATGACAAAAAAAAAATAAATAGAATTGTACCTAGGAACCTACTAGGTACCAGGTTCTAAGCCACCTGGTACTAAATGATTCATGACAGAACCACCTTCACCCCAAGTTCCCAATTAGGGTACTTGGTACTAAGCCACTAGGTACCTTATTCTTGCTATGACATACCCCCATACACTTTCACCTTGAACAACTCCTGAAACCCTATAATTATTTCTTCAACTAAAAATACACCAAATAAAAACTGAAATTAAATATAATTACTTATATAAAGGTTTGAGGTCTTTAAAAATTCCTCACCATCTAGATTTTAATCCCCAATAACCTTCAACCATCTTCTTTACGGAAAAATTTTGTCTATTAACCTTTTTTCATATCTTCTTTCTCCCAAGTTTCATCCTAAATCTACTCATGTTTCTACTATACTAAAACTATAGGAATCATTATTCCCAATAACAACTTCTAACGTTAGTTGATATTTCATTTAGGATATTCCATACATTAATATTTAGATAAACATTTACATAACAAATCACATGTTAGGGGTAAGAAATATATTTCCATGATTATGATATGTTATAAGTTTCTTGAATGGTTTTTAGTTTTGGAGGTAGTAAAAGATGATAATCCTCTTCTCCAACTCATTCTAGAATCTCAAATGGTATATCATATCTCCAAAATAGTTTCCCATATTTTCTCATTTTTCAGAGACTTAATCACAGTGAAACATATAAGAACACATTATTTCCAATATCAAATTTCAAGGGTTGGGTATGAGTATTGGTATAATAATTTTCATGACAATTTTATGTTATGACCATATTTTGGATCATATTCACTTAATTTTTTATCTTATAGATGAATCTAGGCACAATCACTTAGTATTTACTATATTTATCTAGAATAAGGTCTAATGACATAGATATCAATATAAATCCTTAAATAATTCCTTCTGAATAGAAGACTAATAGCTTATATTTTAGTAAAATTCTGCCAAAGTGTTGTGATTTTCCAATGATACACAAAAAACAAGTATGCATTCTTGGAGTATTTATTTTAATATATGAATGATACATTCTAATTAGAAATATATATAAAGAAGAAATTATTTTTTCAGCTTAACCTAAGAACCCATTACTTATGATAATACTTTCTGAAACTAAGATGTGAACTTCAAGTCCCTATCGAATGTGATACTATATGTGATTCCTTAAATATTTACAATATATCATATGTATAGTTTTCCAATATAATTAACTAAATAATCTTATTAAATTTTAAAAACACTAGCTACATTGATTAATCAATCAGGAATCACTAATACTATATCTTGACCTCTTTATATTATAGTAAGTTTAGCCACAAATATATGATGATTTCATCTCATTTACACACTGGTAAATGAAGTGGTTATAGAGTTCCTATAGGCATTTGGTTCTCTACCTATACCTTTTAAGAAGTAAGGCACCTAGAGATTAACCCTACAAAATTATTCTTTATGCTAGTCCACCCAAAATGATGAAAAATTTCATGATATATCCTCTTAATTCTAGGATATATAGAATATTAGAAATAATTATATTTTTATCACACTATATCATATTCCAGTAGGGATGAATGGTATTATGTTAACATAGAAAGGAATAAAGAGTTATGGAATCAGCAACAAGGTTCTCTCCAACCTCTTAGCTTATTTTGAATAACGGTATAATTATAATCTAACATCTAAGAGTCCTTAACTGACTCCATAGGCATAGATGTAATGTTGATATATAGTAGGTTTTCTCCACTACAGTCATTGACTATATCCCAGTTGATTATAGCCATAAGTAACAGCAATCACCATTCATTCTTGGATCCCACCACCTTTTGGGAAAAAACCTTGGGTGAATAGTTTTAGCCACATAATTTCACTTATTGATAGTGCATTGAATACCCAAATATAATGACTGGAGGTATTCCACACAATGATGTTTCCTAATATTTAATTCCCATTGGGAAATTATTTATTTCAAAATATTATGTTTTATATACAACAAACATAATTATTTTTGTATGTAATGCTTATATCTCTTTGAATCATGAACAAGAATATCCAACTTTTAATCATGCGTAGTGTGGTTATATTCATACATATACAAATTTTTGGAACCATAAATTAATACCTGATGATATTTTATAATAACATATCCAATGACTACTAAGGAAGAATCTCAATATACCTCAAAGAACCCACTTATACAAGATATACTAATAAAAGAAATTATGGTTAACTACTACCTCATCTCTTGAAAATATGAATCACATTGGATTGATAAAACAAATTTAACTTATTTGTTGGTTAATGTTTTTATAATTTTAAAATTATTAGAAAAATTCTAAGGCGATAATACCCAAAAATACAAAGACAACTGAAAACATTAATGACATTCATTGGAAATTTTGAAGACAGTAGTGATTGCGCCTTCGAAGATCAATTAAAATTATATCTTTAGATATAACATCCTCATGGAATTTGACCACTTGAATCTATAAAGATTATTTGGATTTATTTGAATTGATATGATGTTCCCACAAAGTACCTAAAATTATAGGTATATACTAACCATTCTCATCATGAGACAATTAATATACAAGGATATCATCTACAAACCCACTAAAAACTTTATAAAAATAGATGATAAATATTATTTATTAGAGTTGTAAATATTGTAATTTTTTTGTAAAAATGAATTAATATATATTCAAAAATCAACATACTTTATTTAGAAATAAATCTTTAAAATATCCTCAAACCTAACTCAAATATTATGGTAACCCAATCAAAGTTGAATTTTAGAAAACCACATTGCTCCCTTCAACTAGCTGAAGAAATTTTCAATTTAAGGAAAAGTGTAGTAGTTATTGACCATGTCCTAATTAAATTACTAATAGTATATAAATAAGTGTATAATCCCATCATAATTCTTAGAAAAGAAAACTATAGAACCCTAAGGTAAAGTGATTAGTCTGAAAAATACTTTAGCTTTGAGATCTTCTTAATGAATCTTCAATTCCATTAATTATGGTGGAATCATATGATATAAAAGAATATATATTGGTTCTATTTCACATGTCAAATAATTGGTATAATACACTTCCAAATTAGGAGGAAAACATGATAATTTTTTAGGAACACATCAAGAAATAGGTTCAATATACGAGTAATGACTTACCACTCCTTGAAATCAACTTCTCTATGAATATGATAAACCACATGTGCTATGATATCTTCTATATATCACTGATCTAGGCCTAATTAACAGACCAAAATATCCTAATATTTCTATAGTATATATAAAAAACTAAAAAATTATATAAAATAAACTCTTCTATTACATCATTCATTGGAATCCTGATACTAGGTTAAATATTATCTCTAAGATGAAATCAAATGTTTTTATATTAAGTAGAATGAGATCCCAGAGATGGTGAACTGATTCCACTAGAAATGCACTGGTGGGACACTTCATAGTATTTTCTATCCTCTCTCTTAGGGGTTAATCACGTCTCATATAAAAATATCGAACTTCTAATTTACATTTGATAAGTATGGACAATTTCATAAAAATAAAATAATTCAAATCACACATATCAAATTAAGAACATGATAATATAGAAAAAATAATGAAATCACGTATAAAAGTAGAAGGCTTAGCTCTAATAGTAGCTATGTGTTTCTCTATAGTATATATATTACCTACATACTCAAACTCATTATAGGGTATAAATCCCTACCCAAAAGACTGTAGTATTGCCAATCTTACTAGTGTTCGATAATGACTACCTTGATGAAATCATCCAAATTATGGTCAAATTATTCCAATAGATGGTGTTGATTATGATACATGGGAATATTGAGTTAGTTGAGGTCAATGTATAATAATTTTAGATAAAACCACATCAATTTAACCTATGAATATGGTCAAATTGAATACACGAGTAGCACTACTTTTCCTTGAAGTTATAGTTGGGATTAATGTTTCTAGGTTTATGATATTGATAACATCAAAAAAAATATTTTCATGATCTAGGTGATAAATTTATACCACAACCTAGACTTCCTCGGTGAGATTCACCATTATGTGTCTCCTCTTACCATTGATTCTAACTTCTAGAAGATATATCACCTAGGGTATGATTGGGTAGTGGACCAATCGATCCTAAACCTTCTTTAAAACTAGTATCTTTAAGGATGGAAATATTGAAAACTTTTATTAATTTTGTATGATTAAAGAGTGTGACCTTAGTTTGAAGAGTCTCTTTGAGTCCCATATTGAAACTTATAACCTTGAATTACTCTTCCATGCTCAGACTTAGAGTAAAGTAAAGTAAATCATTAAAGGTGTTAGTTTATTCCCAAAATCATATAGAACCATTTTAGAGGTCTATAAACTCTCTCTCTTTCATATTTTATAGGGGTTCTAGGTATAATTTCACAAATAAAATCACTTGAAACCATGACGTGGCGAGTAAATGGTCTTTTATAGACTCAAGCATCACACCCCAACATCATTATACTACCCTTTCAAGTATGAAGGTGTCTATATAAACATTATGTTAATTGGGTATTTTGATTTTCTTGAAGATTAGATGAAGGTGATTAAACCACTTCTCATCCTCATGAAAATATACATCACGTTGAAATATTAGAGGATGATGAAGCTTTAAATACCTCATAATATTAGAGGCTATAGTCTCATTTTGTGAAGATTAATAACAAACCGGTTGAAGAAATTGAGACGGCCTATCCATTACATGTGGGTCAATAGTAGGTTATAATGGTGGTTGATTCTCACCCACCCCTTATTATTTGGTATAATGTGGTCATCATGGTTGTATCCTCTACAAAAAAGGTAGATAATGATGTCAATACTTCTCCCCAAAAGAGGAAACCCAAAGGATTTTACTATACTATACAAGTATATTTTAACCATATTCATCTCCCTCATATACGTTTCCAAAAATTATTTTAAATTTTAAACACCCATTAAAGAAAATTTTAATATTGTTTAACTTGATCAAGGAATCATTGAGAAATAAGTAAAAATGTAATCTCGATAAAACATATATGAATCTTGATATTATCAATATGTAAAGAAGATATACTGTTAGGGAATCATTTATTAACCATTATTTTCCTACTCAGTAATAATAAATATATAAGATAACATAATTTATTTTTTATTAGAGTGTTATTTAATATAATTCATTAACTTGTTTGAATAGTGATATAATACACAAAGACAGGAAAGAACACAACTTGGAATGAAACTCTACTCGTTCCTACCTATCGATACCTAATAAGATACATGAGATATAAGGATATAGAACAGACTCAAGGGAGAAAGGTAAAAATAATCCTATAAAATCCCCAGTAACTTTGACTTCTACCATAATTATGCTGGAAAAGAATATTTATGGATTACATCCTAAGTCCTGAAATTCCAATTATTTTGTCTACTCTCAAGCATCATACCCAGGATCCCTTAATGGGGAAATTCATACAATTTTTTAATTATCATGACCTGAATACTTGATTATAACTTGATCCATGACTTCATAATAGCTCATATTCACCTCCTAGTTTCAATAGGCTAGTGTAAATGTTAGTGGGTCAGATAATATTCACGTGAGAGGTGGTTTTCCATTTTTAAATTATGTAAAAAATAAACCAAGGTCAAAACCAAATAAGGAATGACTCATCCAAGATGGGATGATATAGTGTAAGTATTATGTGTATTATAAAAGATAAATACTATAAAAGATGATGCAATTATTCCTAAAATTATATATACATTTATTCCCATATATAATATTTCTAATAACATCCAAAAGATATATGAAATATTTATGATTAAGAAAAAACTATATATAAAAAAGTGGTGTAGGAAAAATAGGGCCTAGAGACCCAAAATAATGTTCCCATAAGTGAATCCTCTCAAAAAATATAATAGATATATTCCATGTTTCATTCCTCAGAATACCCACTCTGTGATAAAAGTTAATATCCCCAATCACCATTCTCTTGACGCAACTAACCTTCATGTCTAGAAACTTTTCTCTTAATGGGTTCATGAATAAAAGGGTATACACACATCACATAAGGATATCATGTAGTGATTGAGTATGATAAATCAGTAGGTGGTCTCCACCCAACCCCTAACAACCAATTATAAAATATATTATATGCTAGAAATGGTAAAATTATGATGGAATAATTAGAAAAAGAAAAATTCATAAAAAAATCCAACCTTGTTCACTGGAATTGAAAAATAACTCCCACAAAAGGGGGGATCTATAAATTTTTACCTAATTTGAGCCTTATATTGAGTTTTGAGATGAAAGTTTTAATCCATCCCATATGAGATGAAATTATAATGCCCCAAAATTCCAAAGTAAGAACATTGTATTAGATAATGTGTATGACGCACAACACCAAGCACTTGAGGGAATATAATATCCCAAGAATCTATAGTAAATTAACTAATTCTATTCTATTATATACATTTAAATTCATGTAAACACCAATTTAACTTTACTTATATGCAAAAATGACTTTATTTGATAGCTTGGGTTACACGCACGAGCGAGTTTTACCGAGCAAAAATGTATTATTAAAATATTATTATTTAATATAATAAGATAAAAACTAACCATTAGATTAGTGGTTATGACTATTATTAACTAACTAAAGAAAATATATGGTTTATAAAAAATATAATATGAATTCATAGGTTTCCAATTAATTATAAATGAATATAAAAACTAATTGAATATAAAGGAAATGTTTTTATTCTTATAAAGGTGTTTTATCCTAATAAATTAAATTAATTTATTTTAGTGAATTATATTAATGAAATATATATATATATATATATTATTTTATAAAATATTTTTTATATTCATCCAATAGTTTTGACATTATAAGATAATAATAAATTCAGTTTTATGCTAAAAAATTGTGTTTTCCTAAAAATAAAATTTTACCTCCTTTTAATAGAGAACTTATTTTAAATAATTTTTTTGGAAATTTTATAAATTTAATATAAAAAAATAAACTTAATTTTTTATATAAAACCATAAAAATTAGGTTTGGGTTAATTTTTGGTATTTTTTGTGAAGATTCATTTTTTAATGAATAGTGGAAAATACAGAATTTTAATTCAAAACTTCTTTATTTTTATAATATATTTATAATAATAAATTATATTAAATGGGTTCTAATGTTAAATTAGATCAAATTTTTACTCAATTAACCCAATTTGGGTCATTTTAATCAATTTATCATTGAAATTGGATATAAACCTATTTCAAACTTTTAAACATTTTTACTTTAAAAATAATCATTGTCATCCCAATCGCGGGACTGATTTTAAATTAATTTATGACACTTATATGATTTTAATTTGTAAAAATGGATTAAATATTTTTAATAAACAGAATTTATAATTTATCATAAGTTCAAAATAGTTTTTTTCAAAAGTATTAGTGAATATAATTAAAAATAATTACAGCAATTAAGAGAAAAAATAACAAAATAAGGGATAAATCCCAAAACAAAATGGCCAAAATGGCCTAGAAACTTTCCAAAATAAATTTGATGTTAATATATAGACCCTATACTAAATTTTATTTAATTTTTCCCTTTATATTACCCACTTAAATTGGAGAACATGTGGATGGAATTCCCTTTTCAAAAATTTACAAGAATGCCACTACTCCTCCACTATAAAAAGGCACCCACCCTCCTACTTCTTAACACATATAAATAAACTTTTTATTGAAAAAAATATGAAAAAATAAGCTCCAGAAATACTTACCCTCGTCCTATAATCCCCAAATTGGGTAGAAATCCATCCAAGTAATCCTTTTGGTGAAAACCAAAAGGATTTATCCAAAGAGGAGGTAACATCATTCCTTAATATATTTTAAATTAATTTTTTTCTCCAAACATTTAATTATCCTTATTATATGGGTAAATAATAAATTAAGTATCCTAAATATAATTATATGTTTTTATTCTAAGGTTTCTAACTAAAACTACAGACACTACCTTGTAATGGGTAATGAACTTATCGTTTTTGTGTACGACAAACCACTACCTCATGAAACAATGTTATTAGTTATAACTTTACCACCTATCATGGTGGAAATTATGATGTAATAGATATTTATATATGATATGTATTATATGTATTATGTATTTATTCTTATTTAATTTATATATAACACATAACTTCATGCTTTCCATTTTTTATAAAGATGATAACTTCATTTGTGGAAGTGTGGATTGTCGCCTCCTCAAAGCGATGTGATTCGTTCAAACTATTCACAAAAATGTTACATATATGATATATATATATGATATGGGAATTAAAATATACACATATATCATTTACTTTTCATTGTTTTAAATATGGAAAAGAAATGAATGTAGCGTTCATGTGTACGTACGACCTACCGTCTCCATAAACAGTACATTTCATTTTTTATCTCCAAATATTATGGATTATTATATATACATATATAAAGAATATATATGATAATTAAATCATGTCTTAAATTCTGGAGATGATAAAATCACGATCTAAGTAATATGAACAATAAGTAACAAGTCAAAACAGACTCGAAAAGCAAGGTAATTAACATCTGAAATAGTGAAAATAATGAAAGACAATTAACAAACAGGTAATTAGATATTATAAAAATATCATATATCATATTATAAATATTATAATGGTTCTATTATCATTTATTTTCGTAATTAAAAACATTATATATGAAGTTAAATGATGTTCACTTGAAAAGAAATGCAAGGTAAGGGATTGTTGTCTCACTTTTCTTTTTGTGAGGCACACATCATTTTCACAACTTATTTATTTTATCTGGTTAATATAATGAACCTATTGTGTTTTATATCATAAATAAATTTATCTTCAAGGTATTTATTATTTCATTTTAATGTACTTCCTTTGTTGGGATTATAATTCAAAAGTTACAAAGTAGTAAGGAACTTCCTCTCAATTTCCATTCTTTGAGACATACTTTATTATTGTGCACTAAATTTATTATATATAGTGTACATAAGTCCAATTTGATATATTATATAATTATTACTTCATTATTCATGATATTTTTATTTTTAATTTGAATTATTTTATCAAATGGGATTGGAAGTAAGCGTTACCAAGTGGAAAATAATTTTATAAACCAATTTCTTTTCTTTGGGTTATATTACTTCCTCATTGTCGTTAATATTATAAGACTGTGTGTGTAATAACTTTTTACTATCTATTTTTGTATTTAAACTTGTTTATGTTTATTTACATTTAACACATATAATATATTTATTGATTGATTCTCACTTCAATTTTATGGTCTTTTCAAGGGTTATTTCACAATCTCATTTTGTTTGGGATTATTTACACTCAAATTTCAATAAGAGGAAATTATTGAATAATTATTTAATAAATAATTTTTTTTTTCATACACTAGTTATTTATGACCTTTTCCATGTAATAGTACCATTTTTACACTCTTTGGTTATCAAGATGTGTTTGAAAATGGTTTTTAGAAAACTTGAATTAATTTTTCTATTTAGTCGGAGAACCTTTTTTATTATAAAAACCATGTTATATAAAAAGTGTTTAAAAATGTTTTCACCATTCCAAAATTATTTATTAAATATTTTTTTTTTCATTTTTTAAATTTAAAAATATTTTTAAAGGAATATTCTTTTATCTTTTCAAATAATTCAATCTTTTAAACTTTTACCTTATAAAAGGAAAGCTCTTTTTACATTTTTCGACATGTATAGAATTACCCATTGTCATTTATTTGAAGATTACTTTATAAATTTAAAAGGTTAATTTTTTTAAAATAAAATGTTATAAAAATTTATTTTCAAATAAATATATTTTCTAAATGTCTTTAAAAAAATGATATTTTACTCAAGAATTTTTTAAAATATATTTTCATAGTATTTCTATTCATCAATAGAATAACCCTTTATTTTTACTCCACTTGGGATATATTGTATTGATAACATACTTATTCATACTCTATATGGTTTATGATTGATTTTTCCAATGATAGTATTGATATTCACTTGCTTTATTCATTTCATTGGTCCCTTGGAAATATTCAATTTTTTATGATCCTTAGACATTGAGTGTCCCCTAATTATCCATATTATTTATCACGGGTATATTTATTTCATAAACCATATATCATTTTTATATGTGGTGTTTACTTTGACAGTTATTTGATATATTGGGGAAGTATTGATAAATTTGTATTCTTTATTCAATAAAAATATTTATTAAAGAATATTGTTTATTAATTAATTAAATTATTTGATATAAGGATTTCTTCGGATAGGCAATGATTGGTGGGGCCCAGACATTATACAGAACATCAATTTATCTATAGGTTCTCATAAGATAAATAAGTTTCAAAAATTATATAGGTTTCCTGCTATAGTTTTAAACTATCTTGTATATGTTCTTAATGGTATATGTTTTCATGTGCCTAAGACATGATGTCCAATAATTAAGAATTTCCTTCATTTTGATTCAATATTTATTATCAATGAGATTTTCACTGTGAAAAATTCTATCGATGAATTTCATTCTTAGTTTATTGATTAAATGGAATATTTTTTTAGTTTCTCACTTTACCATATTGATTATGCCTTATATAGTTATTTAAATGGCATATTTTTTCATATATTTATGTTTCTATATTATTTATACACTTCCTTCTCAATTTTTTTATTACAAGGAATGTCTATTAAGTTATTACCTTGCCATATT
Organism: Viscum album; assembly: GCA_963277665.1. NCBI lineage: Eukaryota > Viridiplantae > Streptophyta > Magnoliopsida > Santalales > Viscaceae > Viscum > Viscum album. The sequence goes on from OY728138.1 coordinate 40,389,875, forward strand.
GACTATTTCCATTGATTCATTATTGCTTTCTTTATACTTTACCCTTACTAAGAATTTGATCTCACCCTTATTTGGTTTACTTTTCCTAGTATCCAAGAAGTGTACTAGGAATGATATGTAAGTATTTCCTAACCAAGAATAAATTAATCATCTAAATAAAAAACAATGTTAGAATTACTCTATTCATTTGTAATACAGGACTCATGTATGTATCTATTTTATCAGGACCACTAACTGATTGATCCTTGGGGCTGTATTTTCTCATAATCATGCCAATGTAATGGTAGTAGACACTGACTATGGGCTTACTGGGCTCGGTTCTCTATAGTGGGTATAAATGAAAGTTTAGTGGAAACCATGAGAACTAGATTTAGGAAAACATAGATTATAGAATATAACCGTAAGGTATAATTTTAGGGTAATTATATAAGAACATCCTAAAATTTTTCTTAGGTAGAGTTAATGTGGGATTTATAGCAACACATCTCTATCTGGATACTACAAGTTGACATGGTTGTATCACAGATGTACAAAAGGGTAAAACCTCTGAAAAGGCATGTGAGGCCTAACTCGATCATATGCTGGTACATGACAATGATCCTTACAGCGTACTTGGTTTCACAGTCCTAAGGGAAATTCTTAGGATAATTAAAATTTCCTTTACAAACCATTATGGTAGATTTGAATAGATAATGATGAAAAATTATGTAGGTTAAAGCTTAGACCAAGGAAAAACATATATTAAAATAAAATGTATGAACTATTTATGTATTTAGGATTTATTGAAAACCAATGTTAAAGGGCTATATAGAGATTAACCTTACTTCAAGGATGTACATCATATTTATTTTGGAAATTATATTAATATGGTTTTAGAAATGGACAAAATGTATGTCAGGTGATAACCCATCAAGTACGGTAAGGCCACAAGTCTTGAACTCATGACAAAATGAAAATAAAGGTTTCACGTATACCACTAGCCTATGTGATGTCTTGGTTTATGTATCATTTATTTTAGATAAACAATTTGGAAAATAAATATTAATGAACTGGTAGTATCACTTTTTAAGATTATGAGATTAATGTATTAACTATATTCAATTTCGATAATATTTAGAGATAAATAGTTATACTTTTGACTCTTTTATTGGACATAAGATCTATTAAAATTTTATTTTAGTTCTTCAGGAATCAAAGTTAATATTTGGATATCCATTTATTGAAGTAATGGATAAATTGAAAATTGATTGAAGAAAAAACAAAGGATGATTTTTATAGAAATATATCAAGTATGTATATTTCCTGGTATTCTTAGGTAGAAAAATAATTACTCAACATTAGGAAAATGATCAAAAAAACATTGTCCAAATAAACTATTTTTTTTGAACCAATAGTATTTTAAATCATCAAAGATTTATGGCTTTGAGGCCCATAAAGTTCCATTTATTGTTTACTTGTTTTTTATTAATGACCAAAATCAATCCCGATAAATATTTTTCCATTTCCTACATGTATTTATATCCACATTAAACTAATTTTCTCTTACTTAGAGACATAGTTATATGTTAGTCCATGTGACCTTATTACTTTCCATTATCTATTTTTAGAGTATTTTTTATAAACCATTATCATGATGTGGTATTTCAACAAAATAAATAACAAAAAATCTATTACCAATATCATGTTTAAATTGCGAGGAAGCAATTTAATTTAGGTGGTGAGAATGTGACACCCTGAAATTTTAAAGTAAGAACATTGTATTCGATAGTGTTCATGATATGCAACAACATGCACATAATAGAAGATAATAAACTAAGACATTAAAATATATTTAATATTTCTAATATATTCTATATATTTCAATGTACTAAAACACTCGGTTAACTTCCCTTTCACACAAAAATGACTTTCTTTGATATCTTTCATAACACACAAGACCATGTTTTACCGAGAAAGAATGTACTATTAAAATATTATTATTTAATATAATAAGATATAGCTTAACCATTAAATTAAAATTCATGAATATAATTATAAAAATTATGAAAATATATGGTTTATACAAATACAATATAAATTCATAGATTACCAATTTATTAGAAATGAATATAAAAACCAATTTAATATAAAGGAAATGTTTTTATGCTTATAAAGGGTTTTTATGCTAATAAATTAAATTAAATACTATTAGTGAATGATATTAAAGAAATATTGTATCAAACCGAGATTTTATGAGAATTATTCTTTTTAATTTCATTGATGTCTTGTGTGGTATACTACACCAAAGTTAGCTTGCACTATATGCAACACCGTATTAGCTTGCAGTATATGAAACACTATTCTTGGCTCTTGTTACACACAATTTCAAGTTCGATTTGTGGAAATTATTTTACGCAACATTAAGTAAAAATTTCGTTTAATGTATCAATAAAATATGTTATGATTATGTTATACGCAACAACAAATGGAGCTTTCACTACACGCATCCCTGACTTGCCTTGCATTACACAGAATAAAGACCTTCTTCAATAGCGTGTGTTGTACGCAATACTGAGTTTCACTAAACGATATATTATTATAATATTATTATGAACTAGCCGTTATGAATATTAATACCCACTTTTTGAAATTTTATAAATTTTATTTTTCAAAATGGACTTTATTTTTGGATTCGGAATATTGAAATTATCCTAGGGTGAATTTTTGGTATTTTTCTAAAAACATTCAATTTTTGATGAATAGTGAAAACACTAGGTTACTATTTAAAAACTGACTTTTTATATAAATACTTTTTTATTTTATTTAAATTTATTTTAGGTCGAAATTGATACATAATACCTATATAAGTTCAATTTAATTCATTGGAGTCATTGTTTAAGAATTTTAGACATATAAAAATTTTATTGAACTTTTCACTGTCTTCTACCCACCTCCAAGGAGAGTTTGAAAATTTACATAAAACTTAATTTTACCTCTTCTGTGAGTGGAATTTCTAAAATCTGATAGACACGGTTAATATCAAGGAGTAAAATTTGGTTCAATAAGATAAAAATAATTTTTAGTAAATAGTAACGTTTTACTTTTATTTACCACGGTTAAAAGTAAATAGGGTAATTAGGGTAAAAATGATATTATTATTATCTTAACACATGTTCTAATTATATTGGATAAGTTTTGTTTGACCAAAAACAACCTTAGGGATAAAATATTACCCTTTAGGTCCACTTGGATTAGATTAAGACATTTATTATTATTTTATTTAAAGAAGAATTAAAATAGTGAAAATAAAAGTTTAATAACTAAAACGTTTTTAATATAGGGTTATATATAAGATAAAATCGACTATAAATATTCATTATAAATATAAAACGATTTCCTACATAATGGTATTTTATTTATAATTTTTATACATTAAATAATTTAATTTATTTATGACACAATGATGATGTAGTAATTACCTTATTAATGAAATATTAACATAATTGATGTTATAAATACACCAATAAATGTAATTTTAGACTTTGTATGAATTAAACTAATTTTATAGGTTAATATGACATGTTAGTATTGATTAAATTAACTTTTTTAGAACTAATCATGCTGTTATGATTTTAAAAAAAAAACATGTACCAAATAGTGTCAAAATTGACAAAAAATACTTTTTAAAAAATATATTATATTATTAATTGTTATTTTATTCCTAAAAATATAAGGATCAGCCAAATGACTTAGATAAAGATATATATATTAATAATGAACCACTTGGGGTTATTTTGTCTTGTTATAGTAATTGTATTAACCATATAGTGTAAGAAAACAAAAAGACACGGTAAAAGTAAAATTATTTAACTTAGAGTAAATCTAAATGATAAGGATAAAATAGTAACCTAAACTTGTCTAAAATCTATTGGTTGAGATTATTTCGACCCATACCCAGATTAGATTCTAAATAAATCAATTTGGAGCTATTAAAAACCGAATATGACTTTATTATAAAATAATAGTTTAAGTTTTCCTAAGGTGCCCCTCTCCTCCCTTATAAAAAAGGGCACCCCTTCCCTCTTCTCTTCACACCCTTTTGAGCCTTGAACCTCGTCCAAACCCTACCAATTACTCTTACCAACCTATATAGTTATATCATAGAGGTTCTGGTGTTCTCAAAAGACCAACTCTAGTGCCCTAATAAGAAGTTTAAAGGAGGTTCGTCGGGGGAGAGGTAATCACTTCTACTGATTCTTTCAAGTTTTCTTTCTTCTTCAACTTCTTCTTATTCAGTTGTTTCATTATAAAGTAATAAAATAAGTATCAATAATATACTTATATGTTATTATAAATATTAAACAACCCCATTTCACCTTCTATCCATCCTACGGAAAATGAAATCACTGCGCGTGCGTACGTACGAAATACTGTCTCCACGCCGTGGTGTAATATGTTTTCCCACCACCACATTACTTGGATGGGTATAATGGTGTAAATAATAACTATATATGATTATTATAACATAATACTGATTCTAAGATATTATATCATCCACTAAAATTCCATTCAACAAATATGGTAACGATATCATCGCTCGTGCGTACGTACGGATTGCCGTCTCCATGATGCGATGAGATTCATTTTCCATGTTAACAATTCAAGAATTATTATAAAGTATATATAATAAGTAATCATGAAATATATGAAATAATGATGCTACTAGATTTATATGTATATATATTTATGTCATCTACTTAATTCCATTCAATTCAATAAGGAAACGAAAAACAACGTTCATGCGTACGTACGGCCTACCGTCTCCAAGAACGGTGTATTTCTTTCCATTTATCACTTTATTATATATATGTACATTCTGAATATATATTGTATATAAATCATGTTTTATATTCTATAATTAAGTAATCATGATCTAAGTAATCATATTAATAATTACAAGTCAAAACATGGACGATAAATGAAACGATTTTACCCAAAACACTGCTTTAACATGGAATTGACAAATGAACGGATAATATAAAGTCGTAAGTTAATCATATATGACATCATAAATATTATTATAGTTCTGTTACAAGTTAATAATATGTTTAAACCCACTATACAGGTGTCTCAGACACATACGGAAGAAATTGGACATAAGGTAATGGATAACTATTCCAATCTCGTTCTTATCCGAGATTGTTATTCGTAAGTATTTATTAGGGTTGTTGTTATCATCCATGCCCATGTTTTCTAAAAAAAATTCATGTTTTTTTAAAGTCCTTTTTACCCATTTTTGAAATTTACCACATGCTATGAAAGGAATCTTACTTTTTTTTACCACATGAGAAATGTTTTGACTTTTCCGACAGAAATACGAGAAGAATGTTATTTTTAACTTATACGGCGTGAACAGATTTTTACGGTGTCACAATGCCTCATTTTCATGAATCTTAATCTACAATATTTTACGACTATTTTCAACAAAATACTTTTCTTTTAAAATTGCATGGCATTTTTTTAATAGAAAATGATTTTTAAGATGAAAGGATATTTTCCTCAAGAATTCATTTCAAGTGTTTTATCAAAACCATTTTCCATCTAAGATGACATTATTTCATATGTGTATATTTCAAGTATAATGTCACTATTATTTACATGGTTTCACTTTTCTTATGATGAAATATCCATTTGTTTTATATGGATTATTGAATGATGGGATGATGTTTGTGAAATCCATTTTATTCTTTGGGTTATGATGAATGTTTTAAGTTTATTTTGTGGCACAAGTAAAAATGATTTCATTATGAGATCGGTGGGACCTACATCTCTCTCGAATGCATTGGGTAAAGATTTATATCTCATGAGATAGACATGGATGGAATGGTAATTTAATTCAGTTTAGTGTTACAGGACTGAAATGAGGAGTGAACTCCATTCAGAAAGGGACTTTGTCAACTAAGATGGTCTTGGCAGCAATGCCTTGGCTACTATGGAAATCATATCATGTGCTTAATGTTTTTACACTATTACAAGTTTTATTTCCAAGAATTTTTATCATGATTGATGTTCCATTATGATCTATTCCTTACATACAGCCATGTTTTATTTCATTGCTCATGATTTTGTTGTTTAAACATTATGTTCATGTTTTTATGTTCAAATGTATATGGTTTGTTTTATTTTCTCCATGATTACCTTAATGAGCATTTGAGGTCACCCTTTATATGTTTTATTTTCCCCAGGATATAAAGAAAGGTTTTAGGTAAGCAAACAAAAGGGGAAGATCTTTATGGGAGATGTTGAAGATCTTTCACCACGATTAGAAGATTATGTTCCAAGTTTCCAAAGACATTAAACTATTACAGTCCTTGTGTGTTTGTTTTTGTTATGTATTAAGTATTCCACAAAATTAAAGTAATATCTATGTACTTCAAGATTTGGGTCTCTACATTTGGTATCAGAGGAAAGGTTTAGTCAACCTTTGGAAACTAGGATCCGAGAACTTTAGTGAGATCCCTAGAGATATTTCTAAGGTATGTCTAGGGATGTCCCTAAAGTTAAGTATAATTATAGGATATAGTCCTAGAATTACGGTAAAAATATTATAATTAAACCTAATATGTTAGATATTGAAGTTACTCCCCCTTGATTATGATTTTGGCCTCTCACACTATTCTTTTTGGGTTTTAGAAAATGGCTAGAAACAAGAAGATTCATGATAATGGAGGATATGATGGACAACAAAATGATAATATTCATGAGAAACCAAATGAAATTGGATCTAAAAGTCCACATATAGTTATTATTCCTAATTAGAAATATCATAATATGATCAATAATATCAACTTTGGTAAGTTTCCTGACTCAGATTATAAGAGAAATATGAGGTTTCATGATGATCATAGAAGAAAGAAAGTTCAATTTCCCTCATGTAAATCATGTGGGAAGAGCCATGAGGGAGAATGTTTCAAAGGAACTAGAAGATGCTTTGGGTGTGGAAAAGAAGGACAGAAAGCTAGTAATTGTAGAGAAAAAGGTTCAGTTAACCCCATGGACAAGTATAATGGTATTTCTAAGACATCAATAATGGTTAAGTGTTTTAAATGTGGAATGTACGGGCATTATGTAAACCAATGCCCTAAGGGAAAATATCATAAAGAGAATCAGTATGGTCATATGGGTAGAATTTATGTGGATGATGATAAAGAAACTACAAATGATATATGAGATGGAAGAAATGATGAAGCTCAATTAGTGGTTTAAGAAGGTAGTGTAATGATTGTATGTTTATCAAGAATAATGTATGGTACTATGGAATAAAGAAAAATCTAAAGATTGTTACACTGTTTCCTTTTCTTGAGTTTTGAAAGTATATGTTGAATGGTACTGGTAACCATGAATGGTTATTCAAATATTTTTGGAAAGCACCTAATATGCGCATAATGAAGGGATAAGGAGATATTGAAATGTTTGATAGTATTAATGTGATCATGACTAATATAAGTAAAAAGTGATATCATGGTTTGAGTATATAGAATTTTTGGGATTTTGGTATATGGAAAGAGTTACCTTGTGACAACATTCATGTTTTCACTATAGTTCAAGAGAATACATGATTAATGTATTCACATGTTTGGAATGTGACCAACAAGATATATCATATGATATATGGGGGATAAATGATTGTATTCACATGCTCGGTAGATGACATTTCTAGTAATTGTTTTCTTTATACTATGAGCTTGGACAAAGGCATTTTTGATAAGACTAAATATTGGAATGAATTAAGTTAGACATAAGAGAGTATTGTTTAAGTCTATAACTTTTTTCTATTTTATTACAGGAATGTTATTATAATGTAGTTTTAGAAAAAGGGACAACCTACAGGACGAGTGACAACCCATCACGTTGGACAAGGCTGTGGGAATCAAACCCACAACCGAAGTGAAACATGACTTTATTTCCTACCACTGGCCTACAGGAAGTCCTTGGTTAGTAGAAAATAGTTTTATTAAGCAGTACGATAGATGAAGTATAAGTCCATTTTTGGAATCATATACGATTAACCTCACCATAGATAGACTTCTGTATATTTGATAACTTTTGCTAACCTTTTTTTTGAGAAATATGGAATGACCCATCATTCTATCACATGATCTGCTAACACTTAATGAATGAAAAATTCAACTTCATTTCTTTAAGAGATGAAGTGGAAATTGTTCGAGGCATGAACAATGGTGACATTATACCGAAATAAAGTAAGTATTTCTTCTATTTAAAATTTTTCAACTTTAGGAAAATGATCTTGAAAACCAAAAATATTGTCCTAGTGCCCTTATATATGATTAATCAGATGGTACCTTAGATCATCACAAATTTATGGCTTTGTGATTGTCGGATTTTTTATAGACATGTTCTCTACCATTCTCCATCAGAACATGATGGTCAGATTTTTCTTCCATATCCATATTTTGACCTATGTTCTCCTATGTGGAAACCCAGTGATTAGTTAATTTGGGTAATCGTTACGTTTCATAATTTAGTTCAATTTTTTTATTCCTTTTTATGATGTGGGTTTCTATGAAAGAAACTGTCAAGTAGTAAACCATTTATAACCCGGACGAATTTCGAGGGTGAAATTCATTTTAAGGGGGGTAGAATGTAACAACCTGAGATTTTATGAGAATTATTCTTTTTAATTTCATTGATGTCTTGTGTTGTATGCTACACCAAAGTTATCTTGCACTATACGCAACACCGTATTAGCTTGCAGTATACAAAACGCTATTCTTGGCTCTTGTTACACACAATTTCAAGTTTGATTTGTAGAAATTATTTTACGCAACATTAAGTATAGATTTTGTTTAATGTATCAATAAAATATGTTTTGATTTTTTCAAACGGAGATTTCACTACACGTATCCCTGACTTGGCTTTCATTACACACAATCAAGACCTTCCTCGATAGCGTGTGTATTACGCAATACTGAGTTTCACTAAATGATATATTATTATAATATTATTTTGAACTAGCCGTTATGAATATAAATACCCAATTTTTGAAATTTTATAAATTTTATTTTTCATAATGGACTTCATTTTTGGATTCGGAATATCGAAATTAGCCTAGGGTGAATTTTTGGTATTTTTCTGAAAACTTTCAATTTTTGATGAATAGTGAAAACACTGGGTTACTATTTAAAAACTGACTTTTTATCTAAACAATTATTTATTTTATTTAAATTTATTTTATGTAAAAATTGATACATAATACCTATATAATTTCAATGTAATTCATTGGAGTCATTTTATAATAAATTTAGACATATAAAATTTTATTGAACTTTTCACCGCCTTTTACCCACATCCTAGGAGAGTTTGAAAATTTACATAAAACTTAATTTTACCGCTTTTGTGAGTGGAATTTCTAAAATCCAAGAGATAAGGTTAATATCAAGGAGTAAAATGTGGTTCAATAAGATAAAAATAAATTTTGGTGAATAGTAACTTTTTACTTTTATTTACCACGGTTAAAAGTAAATAGAGTAATTAAGGGTAAAATTGATATTATTATTACCCTAACACATGTTATAATTATATTGGATTAGTGTAGTTCGAACAAAAACAACCTTAGGGATAAAATATTACCCTTAAAGTCCACTTGGATTAGATTAGGACATTTATTATTATTTTATTTAATGAAAAATTAAAATAGGTAAAATCAAAGTTTAACAACTAAAACGTTTTTAATATAGGGTTATAAATAAGATAAATTTGACTATAAATATTCATTATAAATCTAAAAATATTTCCTAAATAATAGTATTTTATCTATAATTTTTATAAATTAAATAATTTAATTTATTTTTGACATAATGATGATACAATAATTACCTTATTAATGAAATATTAACATAATTGATGTTATAAATACCCAAATAAATGTAATTTTAGACTTTTTATAAATTCCACTAATTTTATAGGTTAATATGAAATGTTATTATTGAGTTAATTAACTTATTTTGAACTAATCATGCTGTTATGAGTTTCAAAAAAATCAAGTACCAAATAGTGTCAAAATTGACATAAAATACTTTTTCAAACAAATATTATATTATTAATAGTTATTTTATTCCTAAAAATATACGGTTCAGACAAATGACTTATATAAGGATATATATATTAATAATGAACAACTTGGGGTCCTTTTTGATTGTTCTAGTAAGTTTATTAACCATAAAGTGTAAGAAAGAAAAAAGACACGGTAAAAGTTAAATCATTTAACTTAGAGTAAATCTAAAAGATAAGGATAAAATAGTAACCTAAACTGGTCTAAAATATATTGGTTGAGATTATTTAGACCCATACCCACCTTATCTTAGAAAAAAATTAATTTGGAGCTATTAAAAACTGAATCTGACTTTATTATAAAATAATATTTTAAGTTTTCCTAAGGTGCCCCTCTCTTCCCTTATAAAAAGGGAACCCCTTCCCTCTTCTCTTCACACCCTTTTGAGCCTTGAATATCGTCCAAACCCTACCAATTAATCTTCCCAACCACTATAGTTATATCATAGAGGTTTTGGTATTATCAAAAGACCAACTCTAGTGCCCTAATAAGAATTTTAAAGGAGGTGCGTCGAGGAAGAGGAAATCTCTTCTACCGATTCTTTCAAGTTTTCTTTCTTCTTCATTTTTTTCTTATTTAGTTGTTTAATTATAAAGTAATAACATAAGTATCACTAATATACTTATATTTTATTATAAATATGAAACAATCCCATTTCACCTTCTATCCATCCTACGGAAAACAAAATCACCGTGCGTGCGTACGTACGAAATACCATCTCCACGCCGTGATGTAATCTGTTTTTCCACCACCACCTTACTTGGATGGGTATAATGGTGTAAAGAATAACTATATATGATTATTTTAACATCATACTGATTCTAAGATATTATATCATCCACTACAATTTCATTCAATAAATATGGGAACGATATCATCGCTCGTGCGTACGTACGGATTACCGTCTCAATGACGCAATGAGATTCATTTTCCATGTTAACAATTCAAGAATGATTATAAAGTATATATAATAAGTAATCATGAAATATATTACATAATTATGCTACTGGATATATATATATATATATATCATCTACTTAATTCCATTCAATTCAATAATCAAATGAAAAACAATGTTCATGCGTACGTACGACCTACCGTCTCCATGAACGATGTATTTCTTTCCATTTATCGATATATTATATATATGTATTTTCTGAATATATATTATATATAAATCAATTTTTATATTCTGGAATTAATTAATCATGATCTAAGTAATCATATTAATAATTACAAGTCAAAACATAGACGATAAATGAAACGATTTTACCCAAAACGCTGCATTAACATGGAATTGACAAATGAACGAATAATATAAAGTCGTAAGTGAATCATATATGATATCATAAATATTATTATGGTTCCGTTACAGGTTAATAATATGTTTAAACCCACTATACAGGAGTATCAGACACATATGGAAGAAATTGGACATAAGGTAAGGGATAACTATTCCAATCTCGTTCTTATCCGAGACTGTTATTCATAAGAATTTATTGGGGTTATTGTTATCATCCATGACCATGTTTTCTAAAAATGTTTTCATGTATTTTTAAATTCCTTTTTACCCATTTTTTAAATTTACCACATGTTATGAAAGGAATCTTACTATTTTTACCACACGAGGAACTTTTTGAATTTTATGAAAAAAGTACGAGAAGAATTTTATTTTTAACTTATACGGCGTGAACAGATTTTTAAGGTTTCATAACGCTTCATTTTCATGAAGCTTGCTCTACAAGATTTTATGACTATTTTCAACAAAATACTTTTCTTTTAAAATTTCATGGCATTTTTGGAAAAGAAAATGATTTTGAAGAAGAAAGGATATTTTCCTCAAGAATTCATTTCAAGTGTTTTATCAAAACCATTTTCCATCTGAGATGACATTATTTCATATGTGTAAGTTTCATGTATAATGTATCTATGGTTTACATGGTTCAAATTTTCTTATGATGAAATATCCATTTGTTTTATATGGATTATGTGATAATGGGATGATGTTTATGAAACCCATTTTATTCTTTGGGTTATGATGAATGTTTTAATTTTATTTTTTTGGTACAAGTAAGAATGGTTTCATTATGAGATGGGTGGGACCTATATCTCCCTCGAATGAATTGGGTAAAGATTTATATCTCATGAGATATACATGACTGGAATGGTAAGTTAATTCGGTTCAGTGTTACAGGACTGAAAAAAGGAATGAACTCAATTCAGAAAAGGACTTTTTCCACTAAGATGGTCTTGGAAGCAATGCCTCGACTACTATGGAAATCATATCATGTGCTTAATGTTTTTCCATAATTACAAGTTTTATTTCCAAGATATTTTATCATTATTGATGTTCCATTATGATCTATGCCTTACATACTGCTGCGTTTTATGTCATTGCTCAAGATTTTTTTGTTTAAACATTATGTTCATGTTTTTATGTTCAAATGTATATGGTTTGTTTTATTTTCTCCATGATTGCCCTTACTGAGAATTTTAGCTCACCCTTTATATGTTTTCTTTTCCCCAGGATATAAATAAAGGTATTAGGTAAGAAAAAAAAGGGGAAGATCTTTATGGGGGATGTTGAAGATCTTTCACCACGATTAGAAGATTATTTTCCGAGTTTCCAAAGACACTAAAGTATTACGGTACTTGTGTGTTTGTTTTTGTTATGTATTAAGTATTCCAGAAAATTAATGTATTGTATATGGACGTCAATATTTGAGTCTCTAAAAATATATATATTATATATTCAATAAAACAATTTTGATATTCATGCAATAGGTTTGAAAAGCATAAGATAAGAATAAATTCAATTTTACGCTTAAAAATTATACTTTTCTAAAAAAGTAATTTTATCACCTTTTAATGGTGAAACTATTTTAAATATATATTTTTGAAACTTTTATAAATTTAATATGAAAAAATAATTTTTTTAAATATAAACAAAAAAATTATGTTAAGGTGAATTGTTGGAATTTTTCTGTGAATTTTCATTTTTGATGAATATTTAAAAATACTGAATTTTAAATTAAAACTGCTTTTTCATTTAATTTATTTATAAATATAATTTATATTTTAAATTTGTTTTAAAAAAAATTAGATAATGTTTTCATCAATTAAACTAAATTAATTAATTTTATACAATTTCTCATTGACATTAGATATAAAAACATCTCATACTTTTGATCATTTTTACTTTAAAAACACACATTGTCATGCCATCTATAGGAATAATTTTAAATTAATTCCTGACACTTATGTGATTAAAATTCAAGAAAATTTGATTCAATATTTGGATTCATAATAATTTATATTTTTTATTAAGGTTAAATTATTTTTTGACCAAAAATATTAGTGAATGTAATTAAATTAATTACAACGACTAAGAGTAAACTTAACTTAACAAGGGACTAAACCCTAAACATAAAGGAAAAAATGCACTAGAAACTTATTCAAAATACATTATATGATAATATTTAAACCCTATCCTCCATTTCATAAAATTTTGTGCATTATTGGAGCCACATGACATGTGAAAAATATGGATAGAATTCCCCTTTGAAAAATTAATGAGAATTCCACCCCCACAATAACAATACACTCACCCTTCCCACTTCCTCACACCTCTCGAGAAAATTTGGATTGATAGAAAATATTCTACAATAATCTCCAAAAATACATCCCATAAACCTATAATCCTCCATTTTGGAGTAAATACATCCAAGTAATCCTTTTGGTGCAATGAAAAAAGAGTTATACGAAGAAGTGATAACATCTTTCCTCAAGCTCTTTTATTTTATTTTCATTATCTAATACTTCAATTATTGTTATCGCATGATTACATAATAAAACCAGTATTCTAAATACACTAAGTTGTTTTAATTCAAAGTGTTATATCTACAATTACACACACTTCCATCTAATGGGTAACAAACATACCATTCTTGTGTATGATGAACTACCGCTTCACAAAACAATGTTGTAAGATATTCATTCACCACTTATCATGGTGGGAATTATAATAGGAACACAATTTATATACGATATATATGATATTTATTATGTATTTATGATTATTTATTTTTATATAACATATACCTTCATGATTTCCATTTTGTATAAATATGATAACATCTTTTGTGGAAGTGTGGACTACCGCCTCCTCAAAGCGATGTTATTCATTAACATTATACCTGAAACATATATATGATAGTTTTAAAAAAAATATGTGGCATATATGATATATATATATGATAATTAAATTATAATATACCTATACATCATTTACTTTTAATTGTTTTAAATACGTCAAATAAATAAAAGTAACATTCATGTGTACGTATGACCTACCATCTGCATGAATGATACATTTCATTTTCTATCCCCAAATATTATGGATTATTATAAATAAATATTTATGGAATATATATGATAAATAAAACCTGGATTATATTTTTGAGATTATGAAATCATGATCTAAGTAATAGTAACAACCAGTAACAAGTGGGAACATACTTGAAAAACTGGGCAATTAACTTCTGAAATAGTGAAACTAATGAAAGATTGTTAACAAATGGGTAATAAGATATTACAAGAATATCATATATGTTATTTTAAATATTATTATAATTAAATTATATGTTATTTACATTCTAAAAACCATTATAAAAGATGTTAAAGTATGTTCTCTCAAAAGGAAACACAAGATAATGGATTCTTGTCTCACTCTTCTTTCTGTGTGGTATACGTCATTTTCACACTTATTTCTTCTATGTGGTGAATATACTACCCCTATTGTATTTTATGTAATGAATAAATTTATCCTAATTTTATTTAGTGTTTCATTTTAAATTTTATCTTTTGTGGGGATTATAATTCAAAACTTACCAAGTATTAAGGGATTTCATCTCAATTTCCATTATTTGAGACATACCTTATTGTTCTGCACCTAATTTCTTGTATATAGTGTACATACTACCAATTTTAAATATAATATCCTGATTAAATAATTATTAATGATATTTTTAGTTTCAATTTGAATTATTTCATTAAGGTTATTTGAATTAAGTGTTACCAATTGGAAAATAATTTCATAAACTACTTTATTTTCTTTGGGTTATATTACTTCCTCGTTTTCCTTAATATTGTAAGACTATGTGTGTAATAAATTTTTACTATATATTGTTTTATTTTCACTTGTTTTATGTGGATTTAAATTTTACAACCATAATCTATTTATTGATTCATTCTCACATCAACGTTATAGTATTTTCAAGGGTTATTTCACAATCTCATTTTGTTCGGGATTATTTACAATTGAATTTATGTAAGAGAAAATTATAAGGTCTTTGATTAATACATATTTTAATTTTCTTATCATATGGTTATTAATTAACTTTTCAAAGTATTAGTACCATTTTTATAATCTTTTCTACTCAAGATGTTTTATTAAATGTTTTTAAGAAAACTCCACTATACTTACCTCCTTAGTAGAAGAACCTATTTTATTCTAAAAACCCTATTTTCTAAAAAGTTTTTCATAAATATTTTAACCATTAAAAAATGATCTATTAATGAAATTTTTACCCTTTTGTACTTTACAAATGTTTTCAGAATATCTTTTTGTTTATTTATAAGTAAGGAACTTTTCTAACATTTTACCTTACAAATGTAATGTTCTTTTCACCTTATATGACATGTACGAATTACCCTCTATAATTTCATTGAAGATTCCTTTGTAAGTTTAAAATATTAATTTTTTAAGAGTTTTTTGAAAAGTTATTTTCAAAGATAACTATTTTCAACTATTTTTAAAATAAAAAATATATTTTACTCTATAATGTTATAAAATATATATTTATAGTATTTAAATTCGTCAATGAAAACCCCTTTATTTTTACTCCACTTGGGATACATTTTATTGATAAAATCCTTATTATTCCCCTTAATGGTTTATGATTTATTTTTAAAATAATAGTATTGAAATTCACTTCCTTAATTTCCTTGTTAGCCCCCTTGAAACAGTCAATTTCCTATGATCATTATACATTGAATTTCCCCAAATTATCTATGTAATTTATCATTAATATGTTTATTTATTAAACCCTATATAATTATTACATATGTATTTTGTGTTGAAATTTATTTTATTCTTTAGGGAAATAGTGAAAAATCATTATTATTTATTCAATATAGATTTTTAATAAGGCATTTTGTTTATTAATTAGATTTATTATTAGATAAAAGTAATGTTTTGGATGTGAAATGATAGGTGGGACTTAGAATTTATATAGCCCCTTGATGCATTGACGGTTTCATATGAGAAAAATAAGTGGAAAAAATTAAACTAGTTTTTACCATTAGTTTTAAACTGTCTTGTGAAAGGTCTTGACAGTATAGGTTTTCATGTGGCTAAGACATAATGTCTAATAATTAATCATTTATTACATTTTGATTTAGTATTTATTATCCCTATGATTTTTACTATTCTATGGATGTATTTAATTCTCATTTTGTTTATTAAAAGGAATTTGTTTTTAGTTTCTCACATTTCCATATTGACTATGCCTTATTCATTTATTTAAATGGTGTGTGTTTTCATTTATTTACCAAGCCATATTTTTTAAACACTTCCTTATCATTTTATTGATTAAATAGAATGTTTATTAAATTATTATCTTTACATATTGACTATTCTCATTGATTCATTATTTATTCCACTACAATTTATCCTTACTGAGAATTTTATCTCACCCTTATTTTTTCCTTTGCGTAGGAATCCAATAATTGTACTAGGAATGATATACAATGATTTCTAAGTGGGAAGAAATTTATCCCTGAAAGAAAAAAAAAGTTTTAATTAATGTATTCATTTTTAATATAAGACTAATGTATGTATCTGGTTTACCAAGAATACTAAATTGATTAGTCCTTCAGGATACATTTCCTTATAATCATGACAATTTAATGATAGTAGAAATCAACTCTAGGATTACTGGGGATAGGTCACTATAGAAATACTAGTACTTGTCGATAGCTCATAAATGTATATATATATACACCAACAAAAATGAGTAGATGTTTTTAGATAAGTTAGGTTCTTAGATACCCGTCTAGGATGAAAATAAATTAGGTCCATCTTGTTAGGGAAGTTTACAAATTTTCCCAAGGAATAGGTAAATAGGTATAAAATATCATGGAATTAAAACATTATACCAAACCATTAACTAGTGAAATAATTCAATGCCTAATGCTTATCCTAGTTGTGTAACCTTCACACCATCTTATGGGTTCCTAATCAATCTAATTTAAAATAATAGATACATATACCACAAACCCAATATAGAAAACAATTTAAACCAAAACAACATGATATGATCATAAAGTATGGAAAAGAGTATCACCAAGCATAAAATTTAACCACTAAATTACACCATATAAATAAATGAATACACCTCAATCATATTTAATGAACTTTTATGAAAGAAATAATTCAGCTACAGAGAACACACCATAAAGAGAAAGTCTTTAAAATATATAATGGAATGGAAAAAAACTAGAAGAAAATATGAGTGGTAAAAACATACTATTTATTTATGTAAAAATTTACTAAAAATAACAATTTATTGGAATTTTTTATTTTATTAGGTTTATTCACCTTCAGAATTATTCTAGTATAACTATTAATGAATAAGAAAACAAGGATGATTAAACCTACCAATTTTTTTTAGATTAGCCATTTGTGGTCTTAATAAAAGGTGTGTTTCCAAAAAATACAATTAAACCAGCTAAAAAATTTTAGTATTAGGTTAACCCAATAGTAATTTGAGGTTGGTGATTTTGGAAAGAAAAACTATATGTTTACATTAGATTTTTCTGAGAAGATTCATCATAACTATCAGGATGAAAGGAAACCAATGGTTTGGGAGATTGAACTAAACCTAAATAGATATAGGGGAATATTACACCCACTATTATAAAAGAAAAAGGGTATATAAGATAATAAAAGTATGATGGAAATTTACTATGAATCTTGAAATCCTTTATACCCAATTAGAGACACTAGGAGAAATGAAGAAAAAGGATCCACCAAGGATGAGTGAGAGAGGATGAGAAACATGAAAGGGGATTCAATAGGGGTAAATAGATATAAAAAAATGATCTATATATTTTTTAGGTATATTAGGTTATATTCACCATGAGGGGGGTGAATCAGGGTATGAAAGATTAAAACAACTGTCCCCTATTGATCTTGTTTCGCTGTTATGAAAAACTCTATTCTCTCTCGTTCCTCTAGAAAAGTATAAAAGAAATTAAATCATGAACAAGACGCAAAATTTTTTAATTGGTTCATCCTCACTAGGATAAATCAAAGGATAATACACCGAAAATGTGCTGATGTACCAAATCCACTAAAAGTGCATTCCTATTTACAATGATCGGAGCAAACTCATTGTCCCTCCTGGTTTAAAACCACTCACAATATAAAAGCTCACTACTCTCTCAACTGAAGTATGCTCACTACTTCTTTAGAAGATAAAATTACAATTTATAGACATGTAAGTCTTTTCATTATCATGGATGAATTATACATCCTTAACTGTTGATAGATGATCTATTGAAGTACAACTTTCACCTATAGATGAATCTCACTTTGCCACAAAATTGAACTGGGAAACCTCAAATTTTACACGCAACCCTTACTATGACTTGCGTGCAATTCCATTTAATTTTGTGAAAAATATCCATTTTTGTGTGAAATCCCAAACCCACATTTCTAAAAACCTCAAAAATTCCATGAAACCTTCATTTTTTGTGAAATGTTAACTTTTACAAGCAACATCAATTGTTTCACACAACACCAAATTTTTCACGCAACTTTCTTTGCATATTTTTTTAACATGCATCAAAGCTCGGATCATCTTTAAATCTTGAGCTACTTAGAATGAGGGATGTCGCCTCATATTTATAGGAAAACTCAACCCATGTGTGAAAAACCCTCCTTGAGTGCATTATCCTCTTAGATCTCAGAAAACACATCCTCCACGCAACACCATATTTCATGCACTACTCCAATATTTCGCGCACCTCATGCATTTTCCAATTTTCGAGCTTCTAATCTTGAAACACCTCTTGTGTGAAAAAAACCATTCCTTTATTTTTCAAACCACTCAAATATTTCACATACCTTCCTTTTCCAAAAACACATCACTCCATTTTTTGGTTTTTAGGTAAACACATTTGGCAAACACTGGAAAATGGTGTCACCTTGTATCTTCTCTTTTGTACCACCTCTAAATCATCAATTCCTTTATCAATGTTCTTATATCAATCATGGATTGTCAACAAAATCACTTGAACCCAAAGAATCACTATAGATACCCCCTTTGTCAATAATTTTAACTTATAAACCCACCTTGTCAATAATCAAAACATCAAGGACCACCTTTTCACCAAACACAACCAACAAAAAAATGCTTCAATGATGCATTGAGAGATTTTTACTAACAATATTTGGGGTTTATTTTAATATTTAAAAGTCCTTAATTCCCATTTTATTGGGAATTATACCTAGAAACCTACTTTGTACCCAGTACTAAGACACCGAGTACTCGATGGTTCATGAAAAAACCGCATACATCCTAGGTTCCTTATCAAGTAAAAAGTGATTACTTACCACAAAACCTTCCCCATTCCCCTCTAAATAATCTTAAAAACCTCTAATTCCCCTTTCAACTCAAAATAATCCAAAAAAATAGAAATGGTCAAAAATTAAATATAATTACCAGTATGGTGGGTGTGGGTAATTTCAGAGAGCTTGTGATCACTACTAGTAGAAGTATCTAAATATATAGGTTCAGATAAAGGTACTATTGGGATTTACAACACTCATGATAGATATATAGAAATAAGATAATGAATCTTGTCTATGTAAATAAGTTTGGGTTCCAGTGTAGGTAAGACACATATCATATCTCAAACCGTGTTAGATATATCGTTATAAAATCCCTTAACAGATTACATCTTTCTATAGATATTGATAACCATAAAATATTATTTAATAGGACCGTATGGGGTTTCTATGGGTGTATATAGGTCATAAAATCATCTACCCCAAACTAATATTGGTTCACCACTAACTCTTCTTCTTAAATAGCCTTTTAGAAATAGCCTTTTAGAGTTCCACCCTAACCACTGTGGAAACTCCCTTATTCATGGTATTTCCTCAAGCTTATTGGACCATCCACTATTCTTCAATAGATTCCATATTATAGTTTTTATGTATGTATGGCCTAAGGAATATGACCTCATCCTTTATTAGAGTAGAAAATCATTTCTTCTAGATAGTTGGATCCCTTTGGTGACTCTCCCATCACCAACCCTCAAGCATGGGATCACTCATGCATGTGCCTCTAATGTATGGACCCCTGTACATGTTACTGATTTAGAATACATGATGAATCTACCATAATGAAACTAAAACCTACTTTGATCTTTTTTTCCTCTACCAAGAAGATATCTATCACTAAATCTTCCACATGGACTATAACACAGTCTTGGATTCATAATGGAACAACCTCAACACAAATATTATAATATATGCCTTGCTTAAATTTTCATTCTCATAAGAATCTATCACATTACATGTTGAAAAAGTAACACATGAGTTTAATGATATTTAAAATTTAATTTTGTGAATAAATTATTCCCTATTGAAGGTCCAATATCTACTGAACTTGGACTATCCTCAACATTTCCAGATTGTACTTCTCGTGATAGTGGTGTTCAAAAACTAACCTTGAAAGAGTATCCTCATCATAATTTTGGGTAATTGATACCCACTAATGACTTGAAATGTTATGAATAATACTGAACTCCAAGACCTCCATCTAATCACTAAGTATCTAGACCATTTGGAACACATGAGTCAGTACTTCTATAAATTCCTCTCGGAATGAGGGAAGGCACACCATAGACCCCAAGTGGAATTTATTTTTGAAAATCATGGTGCACCTTAAACATATTGGAATCCTTCTCTAATATAACTGGATTCTCCCTCTACTCAATAATTATAAGATTATCCACTTTTTTAATTGGTGGAGTGTTTTCTAATATCATAACAGATGGATGATCTCCTCCCTAATCACCCAGTAGGGATATATCATGACAATTTACCTATATAGAAGCATATTTACTCATTTTATCAAAGAAAATAGGATCTAATACCATCATGAGTTCATCATAACACTTCTATGGGATCCTAACTGGTCATTTTTGGGGTGGAATACTATGTTTGACAAGATAAACCCATGATTATTAAACAAACTCTGGGTGATCTAATTCAAGAAGGACACAGAAATAAACAAAAAATCACTAAATGGGTCATTACACCATCCTTTCCATACCCAATAATGATATCTCATAGTTTTCATAATTTAATAGATTATTAGGTTATATGTGAAATAATATTTTAGTTGATACACCATTCATTGGGTTCCCAAGTACTAAATCGAACTCACGATTTCCAAAAAATATCAAACCAACCTCATAGGACTCTTAACTCCAAAATCTATCCATAGGATAAGACTTGGAAATGATAACACTATGACAAGAACCCACCCATAAGGATCCCACATGGCAACATTAATCCATATTTTACACCCCAATCATGCCTCTAATAGGCTATGTGAAAGTGACTAGATCCAAGAAGAAATATCATATACAAAGTATGATATAACCTAATAAACCTATACACTTTTAAAAATCTCTAAAATAAAGTATAATAATTATATATCATATATAATAATAAATTATTGTGTAATAAGGTTGTGAAACACATTAAACAACAATAGTATTATGAAAACTAAAAACTAGTAATAGGTGAAAAATACATTAGCTCGACATCCCAAAATAAATATAGACCTCGAATAATTGGAAATGGGGACTCCTTATCACACCAAGTCCTAAGAAAAATTACAAAAATGTTTAACCCCATTGGGTGAAATTAAGATCTATCTTTAGTAACTCAATATACATCATGATCACAACAATGTTTTCCTTCATTTTCATAGGACACAACATGTAAAATTGTAATACCCATGTTGGGGTGAGTATAATCAGACCCAATGGGCTGTTGTGAAAACAAAAGGTATTAAAGAGAAATATTTAAGTTCAATACCGAAGTTAAGGGTATAAAAGGTAGAATCCATATATAATTTTATGTGTAGAGATTCCAGGATGTAGTATTATCTCATTATTCATTTCCCACCCACACATGGATCAAATTCCCAATGTAACTAGAAATATTACAACTACCTAGCTTGCATAAAAATTCACATTTCAAAAATAGTAGAGGAATTTTTTTTCCAAGATATAGAGATCAGTTTAAGGAGTAATGAATGTGATATAGGACCACTGAATCATTAATCAATGTACATCAATTAAAGGAGTCTCAAATCCATGGATGGAAGACCTTCACTCTCTGGGTAGGGGAGTTACTAGTTCCACCAATCATATAAGGGACCAATGCCTTATTGAGAACAATGGACTACCTAACCCATTCCCAAATTTAAGGACAAATTTCCTAGAAATGTTGGGGAGTACCAAATTTATTAATGAGAAAAAGGGACCCATGCTATATCACCACTATGTAGTTAGAATATTATTAAGACTCATTTCAACTTTGATAATACTAATTGAAACCCTCCATCAGTTTTATAGAGATAAAGAGATCAAACCACCAAAAATTTATTTATTAATATCCTATTATAAAAAATAAAATAAAAAATCAATATGTTCTAAAAAGAAAAATAATCAGGATAGTTTATTACCTTTCCATTTTCGAGACACATGAAAATGGTTTGAAAATGACTAAAAAGTTGAGAATCATTCCATATGAAAACCCTTGATGTGTTTTAAGTGGAACTATATAAAGGAATTAATTCCTCAAAGAGTTCATGGTCATACCAATTATAAGTAATCACATAGTTATGTGTCATAATGCATGCCATGTCCATAACAGTTTGAGTTATGGTGGACTGGACCTAGGGCTCATCACCTCACACTACCACATGTCCAGGCTGATCCAATATGGGAGACTGGAAAGTAGAGATATCCTATATGATTCTTGGTTCACCTAGAAGGGATTTCATCCCATGATGGGTCAGCCTGGTATTCTTATCTTGGTGGCACTGCTCATTCTATGGACATGGAAAGATACTATATAGTGTTGGCTCAACTATTCCCTTTTCACAACTTAGCCTATAAATGACTCAATTATAGTCATCCCACTGGCAGGGAAAGGACCACTAACCTATCATGATACACTATACATATGGTGGTAAGGTATCCCCAAACTCATTCAATTTAATAGTTGAGATCAAAACCACAATCCAACCACCCCCTTAGAAAAAACCTAGCGACCACTACTCTTTATTAGGATAGTAAATACCACCTCACACCTCCAAAATTTTCTCACAACACTACCATTAAACCATTTTCTTTCAATATATACCTACTTATCTTTGAACCATCCCCTATAATTACTTATCCTAAAACCCAATCTACTCTCTAATGCTACTAATTATTTCCATTTTTTTCCACCACCGGCCACCACAAGGGTCTATGGATTTTCACCATTCAATCATAATGATTATGAGTAAGAGATGATGAGTTTGAGGGAGTGGTAAGAGAGAAAGCAATGGTCAAGAATATATTATCCCCTTTAAACCACTTATAATCATGTATAGTAGTATCATGATTTTCGATGAGCCATGTGGAATGAGGAAGGGGAGAGGAGTCTATGAGTTAGACTTGAACGACCATCATTTCTTTATTGTCAACAACAAAAACTAAAATTTCTATTGTAAACAAATTATTATGAAATAAAGGTCATAAGAATTAATTAGAAAAAAATAATAATAATAAATTTTAATTCATAGAAAATGAATCAATTTAAAATAGCTATATTCTACCCCAGGGTTTTGTTTGTCATTTCCATGAGATCTTCACTTTATCTGGAATTAAATAGTGATTTCTTGAATAATTACCTCTAGTTATCTAAAAATCCTATAATTTATAGTTTATGTAAATGTGGATACTAAATCATGGATTATTTTAACCAATCTACTATCAAAGTTATATTTATCTACTATAGTGTGTATAGAAACACTTGAGTAAAATTCTTAAGGATGAAAAATTTATAGGAGTTTATTGTTTATTGAGATAAATTAAACTAATTTTTAAATGATGAATAATGAATCTATTTTATATGGATTAGGTTGATTTTAAAATTAGGTATATAATCTTATAATATCATTGAGATTTTAAAAACATTTCATTAAATTAACATCCACATCACAAGAGGATTTTCGTTAAAGATCCCAAATGTTTAAACTTTTACCCAATTATAAAATATGTTACTGAAACTTATAAATTCTTATTTATGAATGATTCGTTTATCCATGATACTTTTTATATTTAATGTTAAAATAATCCATGGAATTCACATGTTCAAATTGATAAGTCACTAACACATGATATATTTTCTAGAATATAAACAATGATTACTTTACGAAACTTAAATAATCATATCTCCCTATAACCTAAAATCCCCAAATTATAACTCACCATAATAAGATATTTTAAATAAAATTATTCTAATTAATAATTTTATTTTGGGAGGTTATGGTGATGGTGTTAATGAAAATTAAAAATAACAGAACAAGATAAGAGTGGTTTGTATAATACCAACACACACAAACAAAGAAAAGAAAATATACCCTTAGGATTGGATGAAGTATGGGATGTGGGAAAAGTAATCCAACCAAATTTATTATTTTTTATAATATAAAACTAAATATATAAATCTCATATGAGAATAAGATTTCATAAAATGGAAAATACTATTCGAATATAAATAGAATTTCAAAAAAAAATTATATGATTATAATTAGAAAAATAAAGAATAACATGATGAAGAATAATTCATGAGAGGTTTATATTTTCAAAAAAGAGTATGTATGGTCCACCTATAACTTTAAAAAACATTTGATCATGTCAATTATATTTATAATATATTGAGGTTCTAACCTATTTCAAGGTATTTATTGACATGTATTTATATCCAAGGGGGTGAGGTAGTTTCCTTCCAAATATTTTCCCCATGTTGGATCAATAATTCCATGTTATAGATAGGCTTATAAAAAAAATTATTTTATAATGTTTTTTAAATATTTATAAACTATTAATCCAAAAAAATTTAAGCATATTATACTTTTTATTCAAATTTATGGCTATTTATTTATGAAATGTGTATTTATCTTCAATAATCAAAGTTTTTTCGATGATATATCTTCGCATTCATTCATGGATATGAAAATGAAAAAATATTTGATAGATATATATGATTTTTCTATAACAGATGTCTAATTTATCAGTAATTGTTTTAGTCAATTAGTAAAGGGGTTGGGAGGAATAATCCAATTACTAGGGTGTGTTAAATAATGTAAATTGTTTTGTGGGAATCCATTTTACGTTTTTTTATCCTTTATGGAATTGAATTTGGACTATAAATTTTTATAAAATACGGTAAGGGATGTTATTAAATATCCTATGAAGTTTCATTGAGATTTTAATTTATGAATAATTTTATAAATTTAATCATTACTAATGATCTAGTTTTCTTGAACAAAAGGTTGATCTTATTTGTGTTATCCAAATAATCATCAAAATAGATACACATTCCAAGGATATAGTTGGATATTTTTTAGTAAAATGAGTGAAGAATCCGAAAATAGTAATTCCATAATTTAGATTAGTATCATGAATTTTATGATCAAAATGTTAAATTTCATGGTAAATTGAAATAATTTAAACAATGCTATACATATATGTTTATGATTGAAACATGAAAAATGACTAATAATTAAACATTTTTAAGAGAAAAATTTGAAATAAAATTAATATTAAAATAGTTAATAAATATAGAATATCAACTCCCCCACACTTAAGCTTGTTCATATGTTCAAGAAAAAACCCAAAACACACAAAAAATTCATTTGTTATTTACTAATAAATTTTAAAATATTTATTTAAAAAATATGAGGATATATACTAGTTTTTTTATCAATGATTTATTTTAATACATATTTTTACTATAATTATATATTAAAAAAATAATTTTCCCTTCTCAAATTTATTATATAGAAAATATTTTCACAGAAAACTTACTCCTCTCATAATGATACAAATTTTCCTATAATGTATAGTCATTTACTAACTAATAATTATAATCCATGAGTTTTTAATATATCATAGAAATTATTTCAAAAATAATGTTTTCATAAATTAAGAGGTCTTTTTAATGGGTATTTATATAGCTTTGGGTGATACGAAAAAATCAAAAAGAGGGGAAAAGGGGGTCCAAAACATTTAAATATAAAAGAATGAATAAATAATAAAATGGGTTGTGAAAGAATATAAAAAATATATATTTACATGGGAATATAAACACGTAGAGGAAGCCATAAGAGAGGTAATTTAAAGGTGATGGGATGAAATTTAAAAATATAAAAAAACTAGGAACTTCTCATTATGACTCAATAAGAAAACAAAATAAAAGTGTTTGTTTTTCCTTTTTTTTATATACATTTTTTTTATTATTAAGATTTTCTATTTTTTTGTTATATTTTGAACTATTTTCGATAATTTTTTTCTTAATGACAATAAATTGATTTCCTTCCAAAACCTTATTCAATGAAAATAACTCACAGAACCTTAATTTTATACTTATCCCCAGTAATATAAAGGATAATTTAAAATTAATGAAAATAATCTCTAAATGAAATCCATCCTGCCCACACACAAACATTTAACTTGTATAAAATTATGAAATCGAAATCAATGAAGAAATTTGGTAGGACAAGTTATTAGTCTAGAAATGGGGGCTGCAAAAAGGGTCTTTATAGGCTCAATGAGGCTTTAAAAAGAAGTTATAAAATATTGTTAAGGGGAAGGTATTTGAATATTTCTATCTTG
This sequence comes from Viscum album, assembly GCA_963277665.1. Lineage (NCBI taxonomy): Eukaryota > Viridiplantae > Streptophyta > Magnoliopsida > Santalales > Viscaceae > Viscum > Viscum album. The sequence continues at coordinate 40,417,026 of OY728138.1, forward strand.
ATATTCTAAAAAAAGATTCTATTTTATTAATGTAGACTATAGTAGGAAAATAATATTGAAGTTCAAAAAACTTAAGACTCAAAATCAATGGTGAAAAATAAATAAATTTAATTTTGGTCATAAACTACCATAGTAAGACAACATAATTATTATCACATGGGTTTGAGAAAATAATTTTCTAAATTAAAATCGGGCTTTTAAAATAATTGTAATTGAAAAAAACCCAGTTAGTTAAATTTTTGGTGAAAATAAAAAACATTTGAGATGAAAAAAAGTCTATTGACTCCCCTAAAATAGTTTAAAAAATCTAAAAAATTTATGGTGAGTAATTATTTTTTTATTTATTTTGGAAAAAAGTGAACCTAAAAAGTTAAAAAATGAAAAGAAAAATTGAATTGGAATATGAAGAAGGTGGAAAAAAGGAAAATAAAAAAATGACAGAGAATTTGAAAACATGTTAAAAGTGAGAGAAATGGGAAAGGGGTAGATATGAAAGAAGACAAGTAGATTTAAGGTGAAATTGGTTCTTCCTGGTTTAGATTGGGTAAGTATCCTTCTCTATATAGTGGAGGTTCCCTATAAGTATAAGTGAGTTTTGTGGAATTAGAAGTTATATACGATTTATATTTCTTCTCATGGTAGATCATTAGTCGATGACCATTTACTATAAACATCCTTGAGGTAGGGATTTATCTAATATATAATACAACATAAACGTAGAAATTAGAAATAAATAAAAATATCTTGCCATTAAGATGGAATCTTACTAGGATAAATGTGAAATTTAGAATTGAATGGTATTTCCTTGTCACATTCACAAAATACCTTTCAGTGGAGGTTTTTTTTCATGTATTGACAGGGAAATTACCTTTTAATGTTTTAAAACTTTCATAGGAATCAAGTAAAATATCAACCAATTCATTTAGCTTTATTAATTTCTCCTCACTATCTATTTTACAATAAACATTAAATGATTTTTATTGGAAAAAATTATTTATCTTGAATTTAATCTAGAAAATGACATAGTTTTCTAAAAACTATCCTAAATATTGATATCCCAAAGGGTGTTTTATATATAGTTAGATATTCCCAAAGTGAACCACCCAGTTTTTTGGGCCTATCATTCTATGTGGTTTTAATAATTTTATCAAGAAAAATTTTTAATTCTCTATTTAAAGATCCATCCAATCCATTTTTTCAATTGATATACAATGGATGTTTTATATATAACCCCATGTTTTTTCAAATGATAACCCATGGTTTGATTATAGATATTGGTTATTAAGTCACTCAACAAAGAACACATGGTTCCAAATATATAGAAAATATGTGTTTTAGGGAACTTAATCATGGAATGTGCATCACCATTCAGGTGGTTTTGGACTATACGTATCTTAATAAATATTAACAGGCGAGAATAATGTTTTTGAATCAATTAAATATTGGATATGGTTCTATAAAATCAATTCCATAAACATAATATATTTTATAGATTATTAATTGGTTTTTGGGGAATATCATTTCCTTTATAAATTATTCCAAATTTTTGGAATATAGTACAAGACTAATTAAACTTATAAATTCACCTAAAAATTAATTTCTAGAAAAATCCATACTTAGGAACCTTTTAAGAAGTCCATTTGTGTTATAAAGTGGCCACCTATAGGAAATAAGTGATATAATACCAATATTTAGGAATTTTCCCATTCATTGACACATATTTTAATTACAATGTCAAACAAAATTTTATAATGTTTAATATCTTCCCAAAAAATCATTTTTAATCACATTTTAATTTTAAATGTTTTACTATTGAAAATATTTGGGGGATAATAGGTGAAAGAAACACAATGTAACAAAACCATGTAAATATTAGAGTGAGATAAGATAAATTTTTTATTGTAGATTATAGATCAACATATTTATAATGAGAAAATTTATAAAATTTAGTTAAATAAATTGGAAAAAACTTTATTCTCTAGTTTTATCCATTACCTATATGTCAAATTATTGAGGAATTAAAATATTTCTTAATAGAATCACTTTGGAATCATTTTCTAGGTATGAACTTTAAATTTGAATGGTTTATAAAGGTTATGACTTTGGCACATAAGAGATTGTTCAAAAATTTCTTAAATGAATAAAAAATACTAAGATTTACTTTTTTTATAAAAATGTAATTTTATTGAGTTTTATAAAATGTTTTTGAGGCATAAAATAAGACACATGAAATTTTATCCATTTTTACCAAGGACATCCTATACAGCTGTTCTAGATGAATAATACATAAGTTAAAAGGATAATAACCAATTAAGGGGATGATTATTGATGAATATGTGATTTTAGTATTGAGTTTAATAAATTATCCCTTGAAAAATCATCAAAATATAAAAGAACAACATTTTAAAGTAACCAATTTTTATGTGTGCAATCCAATTGAAATTATGGATGATCCAACATTAGATTTCAGTATGTATAAGAAAGGATCAAATGTCACAGACTAAATAAGGATTATGAAGTTATTCTATTACAAGAATCTTAGATAGATCAACTTGAATACCCCCATGAGAGATTAATTGTCCCAAAATAACCCCACTAGTAAAAAAAAGTGATATTTATCAAAATTTAGAACATGTTTTTAATTTACACATTTCTTTAGTAAAGTATAGATTAAATATAATTAGTATTCAAATTAATCCGCATAAATATAAAAAAAATATACGAAAGCATCTTTTTAATTCTTTATAAACATAGAAAATATGTCCTATGTGCACCTATGTAATTCCATAGGAGCATTGAAAAGGATAAAATGACTTCTATTATATGCATTTATTTTAAAGGAGAAAGTGAATATTGTTTTCTCTAATTATTTGGGTGAAATTTTTATTTGTAAAAAACAAGTATAATAATGATGGAAATAGTAATGTGACATTTCAGCTAATCATTCCAACATTTGGTGAAGTAAAAAAAGTGGTTAATGGTATTTTCCTGTTTTATCCTTAAATTTTGGATACTTAATACACATACATTCCACTTTTTTACTTGATTTAGGACCATTTCTCTATGTTAATCAATGACAAAAGTTATGTGACCATTTTTAGAAACCACTTGAATTTGATTGACCCACTCACCATTATATATAGGGTAGATAATACTGGTATTAAGAATCTATGTAATTTTTTTACATTAAAAATTCATGTAAGAGTGGATTTATTCTTCCTTGAGGAAACCCAATAGGTTTTGATAATTCCTTTAGGTGTATATTATGCAATGATGAGGGAATGATTAATACATGTTGTGTCTTATTGTGTTAATACTAAGTCCTTTTTATTTTAATCTAACATATGACTGATTTTGGATTCATATATTTCATTTAAGTATAGAAGAGTTGATGATATGGTAGGATTGATCAAGTATTAGTAATGTATACTTTAATTGTATAGGAAAAGGTTTTAAATATGTTCATTTATCTTTGGGATAAGTATATTGGGATCATAAGGAATTATAATTAGTATAAATTACTTTTTTCATTATTATCCTTTATGGATCATTAAATATCAAAGGTGACATGGGAATCGAGAGAGTGTTAAAGATAAACTATCATAATAGAGGTTTGAAATAGAAGTTCAATTTTAGGTTAAACATCGATGTATTATTTTATCAGAGTACAAATATCATAAACACATCACTCATTGGAACACAATAATAAAAAAAGATCAAGGTTCAAAACAATCTCAAAAGAGTTTTCAAAATAATGGACGAAGAAAACAAAATTTATTCTTCAAAGGGTATCACATGGAATAAAAAATATTTGAATTGAATACTCAATCAAAAAATTATATGAATAGTATGCTAGGATGGATAGTAATTTTGGTTCCTACTATGATAAGAAATGGTATTTCTAGAATCAATGGAGAGCATATAGAATATATCTCAGCATCTATATCAAGGATGAAACTATTAGTAGGAATGATTATATCATTTAATTGAATAATAACATCCTCATTGATTCCTTTAAGAAAAGTAGTGATTCAATTATCTAAGTAGATGTCCATACATATAGGTTTAAAGGTACCAAAACCAAGGGATGAGAAAATGGACTTAGCCTTGAAATTACTTAAGGAAACTAGATAGATTAGGTAAATTTAAATATTTATGCATCTAATTAGGCATGTAACTTTGAAATTACTTGGATATTTAAACTACATTATAATGATTTACTTAGAGGGAAATTTTTTAATCGGTTTGAGTTTCCTTTTAGGAGTTCAAAATCCATTAAGGTAGATCACATACTTAGGAACTTATTTTATGGGATCCAATAGATTTATTTTGACTTTAACCATTTTAAAAATTTCTAACACTGTAGAATATAGTTCAAAGGGTTTATTAGGATTATAAATGGATTAGGGAAATGGAATTGGGTTGGATAGAAAAATTTATTTAGGTGATGAAGTGGTATTTTTAATTATTATCTATTATTTTCTTTTTTCAATTTTAAATTTAAATAGTTATATTTGTGTTTGAGAGTTAAACATGAGTTATTAAGATATTATTTACCAATATAAGGTAAATTTCACCCACATTACCCTTGCCTTTGGTTAAAAGTTGATATTGAATTTTTAAATAATTTTTGTATTTCTATTGAATCAAATTGAAATCATGTTATCCAAATTTACTTTCAATTTTTTAATGATAGATCAGGAACCAGAGTTAAGGAATATCACAACACTTTCAAATAGTATCTTATAATATGAGTCATGTACAATGTTTTGATTTCATTAAATAGTTTTCTTTTTAAATTTATTATACTAGTTTCATAATTATGGAGACTCACCATTAGGATGAAAACCAAGAGGAGGAATAGAGTTGCTCACCGCCACATAAGCAAGGTTATTATTTTATTACCACATGACCTTAACCTTATAAAACAATGGAAACCACTCACATTTGGTAGAAAACATGGGTGAAAAACATGGTAAGGTTTTTGGTTTTAGTTATTTTAATATATAGAATCCAAAACCTAAGTTTGAGAAATAATAAAGATATAACCAATCATTCCCTATATAAACCAATATAGTATTCCAATTCTATTCACTTAAAATCCTCAGATCATGTCATTAATCTTCCCTAAATATCTATATTCCTCCAAAGGTTCCCCCAAGTTCTCAATAAGCTCCTACTAATCATTTGGTGTCATACAATCAAGTAAGGGATCCTCCCATCCTCCTCTTTATTAAAGATTTTTTTATTATATTATGAATTCCATTTTACAATCAATGATATTGGTATATCTATTTCCATTTCCCTATTACTACCCATTTTATGTAAAATGATAATATACAAATTTTCTCTCTTGTTAACCCATTTTATGAATTTTTGAGTGACGTCGTTATGCTGCCGAAATTCATCATGACATCCCATTCCAAAACAATTGTGTAGTGAATACCAAACTCATTTATAATCAAGGGTGTTCAAATTTATACACTTATAATTCTTTTAATTTGGACTTACATGTATTTATTCAACACTATTTAATCATGGAATAAAATATGATGATGAATAAATCCATGTTATATGATCTATATGGAATATTTAAACATGAGAATAAAATGAATGTTATGGGTGTGCGTGGAATTATATAGCATACCAATGCATTGGATAATGTTTAGCCTCATGATACATCATGTTGGGATAGGGGGAGAACTTGGTTCCTTTATGGGACTTTTCCATCATGATTTCGAGGAAATTTTCATTGATTTTTGTTTATGATATAGGTATTTAAGTTGTTGCCACATTTCCCATATTATGATTATCATACTATATCTTGAATTATTATCAATGTTTCTTTTATTCCCAATTAATATAACAATTTTCTATCATGTATTACCTTATGCCATGATTATTCTCTTACTGGGTTTTTTAGATCTCTGTTTTCTTATGTATGTCCCCAGACAATCCCATGCAATTTTAAGTGTGATCATGTTAAGGAAGTTTTTAAAAAAGATGGCATTTTCCTATTTTAAACTATTATGCAATGCACTTAATTTCCAAAGATGCTATAATTATTGATATTATGGGTTTTATTAAGTGTACTTTTATGTAATAAATCATCTATTAGTGTGAAATAAATATTATGTTTCTTATATTTGATATTAATGGAAAAGTTTTGTTATTTTTGGGATTAGGATTAGAAAACTATAGAGAAAGACTTAGGGGTAAAACTAAGTATCATAAAAAATACCTAAATATTGGTTTGTATATATTAAGTGGTTTATCAATAAAATAAATCCTGGTATGGATAATATAAGTGGAAATAGTTCTAGTACATATGTACTTAGGGGTAATAACTCTGACAAGGTGAATCTGTCTTGACTCGATGTAACCTGGTACCCAACAATGGGCCTTACTATACACCAAGTTTGACACTCCCAGGAAATATGCTTTTCCAAAATCAAAATCTCATTAAAAGACATTATTATGGGAAAAACTAAATTTCCATAAGAATATATTTTAGGAAATATATCATCAATAACATAGATTTAATCATATAAATTCATAAGTTATGGAAATAAATAAAATTTATAAGTTATCCCTTTAATATCATTAGATTCTCAGTTTATGTGTTTAATAGTTTAAAAATAATCATCCATAATTTTTATTTTATTCTAGAAAATGGTTTAAAATAATAGTAATTAGGTAAAATAGAAATGTGATGGGAAATGTGATGACTACCCCAATGAGATTCCCAACTTGATGAGAGTAGGAATCATAAACTTTGTGACTATACTCTTTCTTCTAACTTAGGTTCTGAATAGAAACCTAGATCAGGAGGAGTGCCCAAATCCCCATAATAAAGAACAAGTTAAAATTGAGTCCTTCATGTCATAATGGACCCCAACCATCGATGTAATTTATAATATATTAATTTAAGACCAATGGATAAACTCCTTAGAGAAGATCTTCTCCATCATTCAATGTTCCAAACAAGAGAAGGTTCTACTAGCTATTTATCACATGGTGGGATAATATGGAAATTGGTATACATTAATCAAGAATATGAATCATGAGGAATATATCAAAGTTATGGGGTGAATGTAATTCTAGAAAATATTTTTTTGATAAATATTTTCCTCTCACTCTCTAACTTAAAATGGAATGGTATTTTATTTACCTTACGGAAAAAGATGAAAAATATGTTAAGGAATTTGAGGAAAACTTCACAAGACTTTCATGATACACCTCTGAATTTTTCATTACCTCCTAATACAAGGTTGACTACTTATTTGGTGGGATAAAACCTAGTCTACAAAAATCCCTAGTGATCATCGACTTTGATAGCTATGAAGAAATTGTCCGATGTTCCCTCAAATTCGAATTGGAGATCATATAATCTTAAGGGTATCATTAGGATAAGAGGTGTAAAGTGGATTTTAATAATGGTGGTCTGATGGAGAAATCTAATTGCAATATTAAATTTCAACATCCCTCTTGTTAAAGGGGTGGAAAGAAGAATCTCAAAAATTTCCTAAGGGTAATGAAAAAATGCAATAGGTGCGGGAAGGAAGGATACCTAGATAACAACTGCTGACAGGAGAAACACACTAATGTAACAGAATAAAGGAATGCTCTATTCAATCCTCAACACATTCTTCATTGCTTAAATTTCTAGGAAATAGAGAACTTTTCAAATTGACTCAATAAGCCAAGGATTTTTTTGAGAAAACCAACAACCTCCAAGTTAGCAAAGGAAATTTTTTTCCATCACAACCATTGAGGAATATCCCAAAAATTAAGTGGTGATATGTACACTAGTTATTAATTCAAGAATAGAGAATATACTTTTTTATTTTAGTTATATGAATTCTATCATATCACGAAATGTTAGTAGAACTATTTAAACACCCCAACAAATCCTGGAAGTAGAACTATTAGTGAAAATGAAAAATGGTGAAATTATTGCATCCAAAGTATATAAATACTCCCCTATCAAAATTTTTGGGATAAAATTACCAGTAAAACTTGCCATACTACCTTTGGTGGAATTTGATGAAATTTTAGGCACGTATTGACTTTACCTATATAGAGCCAACATAAATTTCTTTGAGAAGGAAATAAATCTCCATAATGGAAATCATACTTCGATTATATACAAGTTCACAGAGGAGGATGGATCTTCCTTAGCACCAACATTTCAAGAATGGATATTATTTCCCTATGAGAAATTGTATCTAGCTCAAATGATTGAGTCTATAGAAAATATAATCCTTGAATATATTAAAATCGTGAGGGAATACTTCGATGTATTTCCTAAGTAATTTCTTAGTCTTCCTCCTAGATGAGAGGATTAATTTTCAATGATGTTTATACCCATGGAATTACCATTATATAAGACTCCATATACAATGGATGTTGTGGATCTTGAGGAGATGAAGAAAAAATATAGGTGAATTTGGATAAAGGGTTTATATTCCCAACTGCTTCACCATGGGGCGCACCAGTCCTCATCCTTAATAAGCAGGATGGTTCAATGCTGCTTCGCATTAATTATCATAAACTCAAAAAGATCAAAATAAAGAACAAGTATCCTATAACACGGATTTATGAATTATTCAATAAACTATGCGGAGCATAATACTTCTCCAAGTTGGATCTATGGTTAGGATATTTCTAAGATAGGGTGAATAAGGAGGATATCCCCAAGACTGCATTTTATACAAGGTATGGGAACTATGAGTTCATAGTAATGCCATTCAGAATATCTAATGCCCTAGAAATCTTCATGGGCATGATTAATGGAGTATTTAGAGATTACAATGAATTTTTTGGGAGTCTTTATAGATGATAGGATAATATACTCTAAAAGTAAGGAGGATAATGATAAGAATCTGAGTACTGTGCTAAAGACCCTATGAAAGGAGATGTTTTTTGAAAAGTATAGAAAATATGAGTTTTTGTTTAAGAAATTATCATTATTAGGGAATATCATCACAATGAATGAGATATAAATGTACACTTAAAAAATATAAGAAATTTAAGGGTGGATGGTGCCAATATTTGTGATAGATATCTATAGTTTTCTTTGTATTAGCTGGGTATTATTATTGATTTGTGAGGAATTTATTTTGATTTTCAAACACTATAACCAAGATAACTTGGATGAGGGTAATGTTTTCTTATAATAATGAATGTGAAGAGAGGTTCAAGTATTGGAAAAGGAGGCATATCAATAAACCTTTACTCACACTACAAACAAGTGGATAAATTTTCATACTATTTAACAATGCATCAAAGAAAGGATTAAGATGTGTGTTGATGCGGAATGAAAAAGGCATAGCCTATGGTTCAATGTAGTTAAAAGTTCAGAAATAGAACTACCGAATGCATGATCTGGAGTTAGATGAAGTGATCTTCACATTGAAAATATGGTGGAATTATCTGTTAGGATGGAGTTGTGAGATATATATAGATCAAAAAAAGACTCAAGAATATATTCATATAGAAAGATCTAAATATGCACTGATGAAGATGGTTAGAGATGATAAATGAATATTAATTCTTAATCCACTACCATACTGGGAAAGTGAATAAAGTGGAATATGTTATAAGTAGAAAGGATCCATAAATTCTATCATTGATGAGAGTTGAGAGGGATATGATATTCTTATATTTTTAAAGGATGGACATGAGAGTAATAAATAAAGGAACATCATCAATCCTTTCACAAATGATTACTAAACCATCTCTTATGGAGGGGTTAACGGAATCTCAAAGAGATGTTGTGATAATTCAGAAGAAAGTGGAAACTATAGTAAAAGGGAAATCCTAAGATTTCAATGTTAATGAAGAAGGTGTTGTAATATTTTGGTCAAGACTATGTGTATCATCAAATCCTATGTCAAAGAATGAGATTTTTTCTGATGCACATATCTCAACATTCCATATCAATCTTGGAATGAAAAAGATGTATCAAGATCTCTAATAACACTATTGGTGGGAAAACATGAAGAAAGATATCATAATATATACATCAAGATGTATTTTATGTTAAAAAGTTAAGGAATAAAGGAAAAAATATAAGAGGATTATGCAACCATTACCCATACTTATGTGGAAATGGAAGAAAATCACCATGGATTTTTTCACCGAACTTCCAAAATTTATCAAGAGGAAACAATTTTATCTGGGTTCTGTTGGGTTGTCTTAAAATGACTACACACTTCATTTTAATGTGAGAGAAATTCTCACTATATCAACTTTCAAGGATATACATTAGATAATTGGAATGGCTTCGTGGAGTACCACAATCGATTGTATTCGACCGGGATATTAGATTCACCTCCAATATCTGAAAAAATATCCAACATAATCTAAATACAGAGTTGAACTACATCATGGATTATCACCCTCAAACTCATGTCCAATTTGTGCAGACTATCTAGAAACTTTAAGACATATTGAGAGAATGATCAATTGACTTTAAACGTGGATGGGATCAACATATCTTTTTGGCCAAGTTATCATACAATTATAGTTTACACTCAAGAATCCAAATTTTTTCTTATGAATACCTTCATGGGAAGAGGTGGAGAACACCTACATGCTGGGATGAAGTTGGGGTACAAAAACTGCTATGTCCTAAAATGGTTGAGGAAATGTTGGAAAATGGTAAGACCATTAAACATCACATCAAGGTTACTCAAAGTAGAAAAAAGAGCTTTGTTGAAAATCATCGATGAAACCTAGAGTATAATCATGGATATATTCTATTCATATGCATATCTACATGGAATAAAGTGATGGGATTTGGGAATAATGGAGAGTTTTTTCTAAGATACTTCGGCCCCTTTGAGATCCTTGATCTCATCAGATCATTGACCTACCGACTTACACTCCCACCTAACCTATCTCAATTACATGATGTATTCCATTTATATATCTTGAGAAATAACATACCATACCCCTCATAGGTATTCAATCAAGAGTTGGTACCATTGGATAATGATCCTTCCTATGAAGATCATACAATTAAAATCTTAGATGATATAGAAAAAGTTCAATGAAATAAGACAATACACCTTGTCAAAGTGTAGTGGAGAAACCACAAGTCAGAGGAAGTGGCATGGAAACCAGAGGAGGTGCTGAAACCAAGTTACCCTCATCTATTTTAATGTGCGAGAAGAAAAGTTTGAGGGTGAAATTTTTTAAGGGTGAGAATATTGTAATGAATTGAACTACTATAAATTAAATCCACCTTTTGATTTAATTTAATGTCCTTTTATGTAGTATGGTTATAAAATACACATGAAATTATTTATTATTAGTATATTATATCATAATTTAAAGGAAATTAATAATATTTACCATTTATAATATAGTGTTTGAATAGTTATCACATTATTTGTATAAATATAGGGTTTTAAGAAATCCAATTGACACAGACAAAATAAGTGATGGAATCAACCAATAGGTTTGTACCATATGAATCCCATTTACTAGAGATTCAAAGGGTTATTTAATCTCTAGTATTTACCCTTTACCAAGACATATATGATATCCAACAACTTGTGCATGAGAGAAACCGTTTATGGGATAAGTTCAAGCACATCGAGATCACATCTCGAACCATGTTTGTCGACCCACACCATGGAAATATAAATGTCAAACACCTCAATCATATGGGGTTTGATAGTTTATTAAAGGGATATGTATCAAGACCATGGTTATATGAGTATGTGCATAAGTTTTTATGAAGAATGGATATATTTTTATCCTATTATTATTACTTTATAAATGATTTCTATTTTGATACAATGAAACACAAATGGTATTTTTGGGTAATATTCAAATTCAATAATGAAATTTATTTTTATGAATTAATGAATTTATTAAATAAATAATATTTTAATAATATAATATTTATTAAATATATTTTATCAAATATGAAAGATCATATAATTTTTATGAATCCAAATATAATTTGTATAAGTGTTCGAAAACCGTTATTGTTAAAAAACCATAAATTTCTTAATAAATATTAATATTAATTTTAAAAGAGAAAATTCTTATATATAGTAAATTATTTAGATAAAATGAATATTATTATTGGAATCACAATTTAGAAATTATCAAATGGTAAATTTTTCATAATTAATTTTGAAATAGTGAATTTTTTGGGTAAAAATAAAATACCATATCAATATACAGTGTGTATTATGAAATTATAATGACAAAAAAGTGATGTAATAAAAACTATAAAGTGTATAAACGACAAAATATATGTTCTAAATTTAAAATATTGAGATTTTATGTGTATCTTATTAATTTATATAGTCTTTATGAATCATCCAAAACTATTAATATATATTATGGGTGTGAAATCATTTTTTTATTACTATGACTCTACTCTACATAAGAAATGGTATAATTTTATTATGTTCTTTACTTGGACATATAAAATAATTTTGACCACTCCCATGGTATGTTTTGTGGTTTTGGTTATTTAATTATATAGTGTCCAAACACCTACGTTTGTGAACTATTAAAGAAATTTCCAATCGTTTACTATATTAACCCACCCAAGATCACACTTATCTTGACTAAAAATATTTGGATCACATCATTACTCTTAAATAACTTATATAGATTTCTCTTAAGGTACCACAAGCTTTCAAAAATCTCCTAACAAGTATTTGGAGTCACACACACAATTACAGGATCCTCTCATTATTTTCTTTATTAACGATTCTTTATTATCTTATGCCTTATATTTTCCAATTAATATTTTTGGGATATGTCTTTCAATGCCCCTATTAGTTTTCATTTTATGTAAAAATTATTAGATACCAAATTTTCTCTCATCCACCCATTTATAAATTCTTATGTGACACCGTTATGCTACAAAAATTTCACCACGATTTTCTATACCAAAAAAATTGTATAGTGAATACCATACACATTTCCTATAATGGATGTTCACCTTTATACACTTATAATTCTTTGACTTGGGACTTACATGCATATATTCCACACCCATTGATTGTGGAATAAAATATGATGATTAATGAACCCATGTTGTATGATCAATGTGGCACACTTAATCATTAGAATGAAATTAATGTGATAGGTGCACCCAAAATTATATAACACTATAATGAATTGGGTAATGTTTAGTCTCATGAGACATTATGTTGGGATAGGGAGTGGACCTGATTCCTTGATGGGACTTTGTAAAACATGATTTTTTTTTGTAGTTTTCCTTGACCTAGGTTTATGCTGAAGTGTTGTAAGTTGCTTCCAAATTTCCCATGTTATGATTATCATGCTATATCTTTCCTTGTTATTAATGTTCCTTTTAATCCTGATTGATTTTATGATTATCTAACGTATATTTCCTTATGAAATGACTATTCCCTTAATGAGATTTATAGATTACCCATTTCTTTTGTGTGTCCCTAGGTTATCCCATGAAGTTTTAAGTGTGATCATCTTAAGGAAATTTTTAATAAAAATGATGTATTCATTGTTTTAAATTGTTATGTAATGTAACTAATTACCAAAGACACTATACTTATTGATCTTCTAGGTTTTATTATGTGTAATTTTATGTAATAAATAAAGTATTAATGTGAATGAAATATAATGGTTCTTATAGTTTATAATAGAATATATTTGGATGTTCGGGGACCAGATTATTGTATCTCAATCCTAGATGGCCCTTCCAAACTAGTTTATAGGTTGGAGAAAAGGAATCATAGTTAGAATGGTTATAATTTCTTGTAAACTATCTTAGTGGTTGATATTTAGTGTTTCACTAACAAATGTTTCTTTAATATCCGTTAGATTAGGATCATGTGATGTATATTCCTATAAAATTAGACAATAATCAGTTGGATGAGTAGGTGAGTTGTAAATTAAAAAAATTATAGGTCTATTGAATCGAGATTAAGTAGAAAAGAAGTTTTGGATTTTGGTATCCACTAAAAGTTTTCTTATAAGCACAATTTTCTCACTCATACACTCATTTATTTTATATGTTTCTAGGTTCTGATTCTCCTAGAATTATTTCAATTAAGAGAGTTCTCATGTATATAATTATTTTGTCTTTATATCCATGTTTCTTATAATATCCCACACAACTTTTATGGTTTTATATAATATAATGGTTAATTATAGCATCAATAGGGGTTATCTATATCAGTAGTAACCCTTTATAGAAATTTTGGAATAAGAGTTAGTCATTGATCCAGTGGTTATAATAGGTGATTATTAGTTTATTTAACGTCCCAGAATATTCATGGACTCATTCATTCAGGACTTAATGATTTCCACTGATTTCCTTATAAAAAAATTTTATTCTATAAATGGGTAATTATATTTATAAAAATAGTCTCTCTATATCACTCCATGAGTTTTTGGAACTAGGATGGAGGTAGAAAATATACTATTTATTAGAGCTAGCCAAGAAGAAGGGAAATTCTATAAGATCAATTTATTCATTAGATACCCCTTGATTATATTAGAGTAATTTAACTAGAACCAATACTATCAAACATACTTTTGATTATTGACTCATGTATTGTTTTATATATGAATGATTATTAATCTTATCACATATTTTCTATACTTATATATTCTTTATATAATAATATACATATAATATTTATGACATTTATAGGTCAGGGAAGTTCCCCTCTATGGTGAAAACATGTCTTTTCTATGATAGTATTTATAAATATATGTTTTATGGTTTAGATGCATCATTCTAATTGAAAAAAATGTGATATTTTCCTATCAGGTGTGGGGGTATTAAAATAATTATGACTAATTCACATTAAGTTTTCAACTAGTGATCTCTATGTAAAAAGGTCATTAGGGCAGTCTTGCCATATGAATTCTATATATCTTGAGTTTTATTGGATATTATTATTTTCAAGAAAGTGTATTGGTCCTTGGGCTTGTGATCATTATCAATGTATATCATAAGGGGTATAATTTAGTTCAAAATGAAAACATTAACATATATGATCTTGGAAAATTCACTTGTGTTTGTTACTTTATGAATGGAATGATGATTTATTAAACAATCAAGAGATAATTTTCCCTATTTGAGATATAGAGGAAGATATCTTGGACCCTTTATAAGGGAATAAAGTTCAATTATAAAATTAATGGATATGGTTTCTGAATTCAAGTTTATCTCAAAAAACTAAATAAAGAAAACAAAATCATAAAATGAGGATGAAATAGGCATGTATTATTCTTTATGTGATATCAATTGACTAAGGTATTTTATTACATATTATTATTAATTTGTGGATTTTTTTGATGAATTATTTATTTATATATGTGTTATATAAGATGTTGAAAGATACACGTTGGAACACATCATTAAGGAATAAATGCAATGGGGGGGATCAATGATTCAATTTTTTAATTTTTTTATTTTGGAGAAAAATTCTTCATTCTATATAGTGAATTTTAATGTTAATCCAAACAGAGGAAAACATAGGGATAATACTAGCGATTTACAAGGCTCACTACTCAATTTGAGTAACTAGTCTTTGGTATGATATGATAAAACAAATGTACAAATGATCCCCTAAAAAATCTTATAAAAATCCATGAGTAGGGAAGTTCCTTAGAACTTGTTTACAAGTTTGTCAACTATTTTTTTCATCTCTCACATCAAGTACATCCCTTACTAAAGGGGGGGGGATCAATTTTTTTTTTAATTTTTTCTTTTGGAGAAACCTTATTCATTATTTATAGTGAATTTTGATGTTAATCCAAATAAAGGAAAACACAGGGATAATACTAGTGATTTACAAGGTTCACTACTCAATGTGAGTAACTAGTCTTTGGTATGATATGATAAAACACGTGTACAAATGATCCCCTAAAAAATCTTATAAAAATCTGTGAGTAGGGAAGTTCCTTAGAACTTGTTTACAAGTCTGTCGACTATTTTTTCCTCTCTCACATCAAATTCACCCCTGACTAAAACAAAATTCAAATGATAAGATACAATAAATATATCTTACTCCTATATATATAAATATTTTTGTCTAGTGTGTTGAGATCTTTATCTTATTCTTCACTTTTTTCTCATAAAATAATTCACATTTATTTACATACATAGAATTTCATATAACCAGTGCTACTACACTAACACCTTTCCCTCAATCATCACTCTAAAATATAAAACTACTACTTTATTTGATGACCTACAATATATATGTGTATGCTAATAGTGATTATAACTATAGTGTCAGTTTCTCCTTAACATGATCTTCAATTTTATCTTTATTCTTAATTAAAATATTTATGATACCAAATAAATATATTTTAATTAAAAATAATTGAATAATTGTATATATTTATAAAAATATCATCCATGTGAAACAAATTACACAACTATTTGTAACAATTTCAGGTCATGAAGAAACAACCCTCCATTCTTCTTTAAAATTATGTTTCTTAAAAATTTAAAAAAAGTATGTATCAATTTATTTATGATAAACATATATGAAAATGCCAGAAAAAATATTGGAATTATTTCTATTAAATAAAAACCATATTTAATCTCAACTACATAACATTATATGTGATTCATAAATCCACTATGTGATGAATATGGTTACATGGATCAATATACTTTATTTCTATAAATGACTACATGATCTAATTGACCACATCAATGAAAATAGATATGTGATCAAATTGGCTACATCATTTCCCAGTGTGACCATTCAGCTATGTTATTCTTCTATATGACTTTCCAGCTGCATAGATTCACCAGGCTACTTAAACATCATATTCATCAATTATATGCCTTCTCACTTATTTCAAAACTCAATAATGAACACTTTTCAAGAATCATTTTAAATTTTATCATGATATTTAATCACAATAAGATAAATTGACCTTTTATTGATTGATTTAATATACAAACTTCATCTTCTATTTACTGAGGGAGTCCCTTAGTCACTTCACCTACCGTGTCTGTCTACATTTATTCATGTAGTCACTTACTGATGGCCACTCTAATATTCATAATTTTTTGATAAAAAAATTCAGCAACATAACCAAATCCATTTCCTTATAATTAGTTTATTTAACACAATAAATAGTACATGGCCTCTTTTTAGGACCCTGGAACAACCGGATAGGGGAGGGGTGAATCAGGGTGTCATATTTTTTCCTTTTAAAATGAAAAATCTTGTTCCCACATTGGTAAGAACTTGTTAAACCTATATGATGGAATTGTACAGTAATAAAAAAATTAACATGCAAAGATAAAACATAATAGTTTCACTTGGTTCACTACTAAGAGCTACTCCATGGAGCATATCACAATAGTGTGTTAATTATACCAAAATCACTAATAATCACTAGTTTCATAATAAAGAAGTTTAAATGCAGTCACTTTGTGCCAAAATCACTACCATTACAAGATTTTAGGGATAACACAATACCTCCCTCAAAAAACATCCATCGAATCCCCCTATCTTAGTATTTTGGGTGAAGTATTACTCAATTTAATAACTTGAAGTCCACTTCAGTATATTGACATTTAAGTATTTTTTTCAAAATAACATGAGACTCTACTTGAACTATAGTCCAAAACTGACGCACATTAAAGTATTATTCACTTAAACCATATGTTCAACACTACTATTTGTGAATCTCTTTCATGAATCTCACAAACTCCATGATTGATATTGACTTTTTGGAAAACAATGTCATCACAAAATAACCATTCATCATGAAATTCCATTTTCTTAGATACCTAAGCTTTGTTCAATAATAAGAAATTCTTTTCAAGATTCTCAGGATCATAATGAATACCTAATCTATGAAGGTTTCAGCCTAAAAAAATTTAGACCGGTTCATTATTTTCTCTAAAAATATTTCATGTGAAATAAACTGAGGGTATTCCCATATTTATAAGCTCAGACTTTTAACAATATCTCAGGCCGCTAGAGGATTTTTGTTAACCTTATAAAATATGTTTATGAAGATCCTTAATTCATAAAGCTCTAATGAAATTTTACTAATTCCCTAATCTTCTTGTACATGGAAAGAATCATTATCAACTCATCATGCACTCTTAGTGTTTTTTGTATTCGTAATGAACATTGTCAACTCATTATGCACTCACAATGCTTATTGTATTCATAAAGAACACTATATTTCCTTCACATGTTTGTAAACCTCAATAACTTTGTGAAGCTCAACCTTTTTTGAAAAAAAGTTTTTCCAAAACCCAATCATTGATAAACAAATTCCTTTTCTATATTTGAGAAGATTCAATCCTATAAAAACAATTTTTAAGAAATCTTGCTCCATCCTCTTGATTTTGAGGCCACAAATTTGGAAAAAATGGGAAATGAAACCACCTTCAACATTTTAGTTAGCTTGAACTATAAGATCACTTGCTTTTAAAACTTCTTTATCAACCTACTGTGGATTAAAAAAACACAAAATAGAATATATTTCTAGTTGTTAAAGGCCTTGGATCGAAAACTAACCACCTTTGGGTTTTTTGGAAATCTGTAGAAAAATTAAATAAAGTAGAAGATAATATCAAAACCTGAAAGGAAAGAAAAAATGATCCAAAACACTAAGTCTACATGAGAAATGATCAGTGTAGAAAACAATAGGCTAAGTATGAATTGGGATCTCATGATTTGGATTGATTAAAGATGTCCAAGCTAAGCTATGATAAATATGAAATTTTTCCTTATAACACCTAATTATCATCGTCTCGTAGAATCATTTCATGGGTTGTCAAAATATTTCAACCAAAAAACCTTTATAATGTTGAATTCATCCATTATCCTCTTTGTAAATAAACCCAAAGTACCTAAATTTTCATATATAGAGCTCAAAATAAACTTTCCCTAGATCGTATATCCCTCATGAACCAACATCACTTACATTAATAGATTAAAATAGTTAACACAAATCAGAGGAGGGAACCAACCATAACCTCCTCATGCACTGGGAGGTGGATGAACATAGTGGTTGTACTGATGTTTCTTGAGCCCATTTATTCTAAACGACTTAATAAAAATTCCATCCACTTGGTCATAGTTTCTAACATGATCCATTATTAATCATACCTTATTCACATTTTTCCTTGACGAAGTGATATATGATCTTAATATGTTTTGTATGAAAATGAAGAATAAGATTATTCATAAGAACGATCGTGATCTTTTTGTTAAAGTGAATCATCATAAACTGTTTTACCTCATCACCAATATCAGTTATTTGTTGGTTCATCCAAAATAGATGAGTGTTATCATTTTTAGAAGAGATATACTCTACGTCATCCATAATAATAGAATTTATATCTTGTTTCTTGATCGTCCAACCCACACATTTATTCCCAATGAAGAATGATCAACCACTTGTGAAATTTATATCCACTACATATCAAATCCATTAAACATCATAAAATTATACTAATTCAGTATCTCTTCTTGAAGCAAAGTATGAGACAAAATTGAGAGTACCTTGAATATATCTCATGATTATTTCAACTATGGACAAATTCTATTAATTTTGAATAATTTGAAAGTGGGTCACTAAGAATATTACAAAGATGATATATTTCCATGTCATAGTCAAATATAATAAGCTTCCAATGATTCTCATTTATAGGATGGGATCCATAGATTTTCTATACTCATGATTTCCATGTTTTCTCTTAATCATAATTAGATTCTACATTGGTTTTGAGTCATTCAATTTAAATTTATTTAGGATATCTATTTTATATTTGGCTGTAGAAAAAAATGTGTACTCCTTTTTATAAATCTCCTGAAATCCCAAGAAGTATGTGAGTTCACCAATTATAAACATTTAAAATTATGATTTCATGTGATTAGAAAATATTTACACTGATCCCTGTATGTTTTTTTCCAAAAATAAAATCATCCAGATACAACACCACCACAAATTGATCTTTATGAGAATTATTCACATAGATATATTGTTGACACCTCCTATTTTAAATTCATGATTCTTCAGATAATAATTGAGTCAAGAATACCATGGTCGTTGTGCCTAATTTATACCAAAGAGATTCTTAATTAATATTCAAACCTTAGTCTAATAATTTTTAATAAAAAATCCCACTGGTTGTTCAATGTATAATTTTTATTCAAGAAATCCATTTAAGAATGTTGTTTTGACATCCATATAATAAACTTTTTATTCTCTCTAAATTTCCATGGAAAAGAAAATCCTGATCAACTATACTTTAGCTAATGGAGTAAATTTTTCTTCAAAATCAATTCATTCAATATGTGCATATACTTTACATGCTAATAATTCCTTGTTTCTAATAATATTTCCATGCTCATCAGATTTGTTTTTAAATATCCAATTTTTTCCTGTCAAATTGTGATTTATTAGTCTCTTAACAAGATCCCATGTCCTATTATTTTAAATTTGATACAGCTCTTCATTCAAGGAATTAACCCATGATTCATCATTAACTGGTTGTTTAAAAGAGGTTTGTTCCACAATTGAATGGAATTTATAATGTGATTTATTCCTCATTCCCCTTGTCAGTGCTGGTGTTGTCCAATCCCCAATGATGTTGGATTGATCAATTCTTTCTCCTCTATTTCCCCTTTAAGTTTTTGATGTCATTTCTTTAGCTATAGTTTCATATTGTAATTTTCTTCTGAATCACCATCATTTCGTGATACCTAAATTTTTTTCAAGACTTCTACTATTTCTGTATTTGAATATATCCATTTCCACTTTATTTCTTATCTTCTATCATATCATCATATTATATTCTAGAGGTATTTATGGTTTTTTCTACAATGATATTGACCTCACTACTTTCCAAAATCCTTCCAAGACAGTTATTTCAACATTTTTATTCTTTACTCTCCATTGAATATCCAAAGAATATTCCCTCATCTACAAAATCATCATACATTACTTGATTGACTTATTTATTTCAGATGAAACATTTAATTCCAAAAATAATAAAAAACTTTAGTGATGGATTACTTTAATGACCTAACTCATATGGTGTCTTAGTTTCTCCCAAAAATATCCATGTTATATTTTGAGTGAACACTTCTGCTTGAATAACATATTTCTAGTAATAATGAGAAATATGAATCTCAATCAGAATAGTTCTATCCATATTGTTCACTTATCAATTTCTAGATTCAAAAAATCCAATTTTTTAGAGGGTTCTCCCTACAACCACCTCATGATTTATTCCAACTATTTCTAGGTAATTTTTAAATTAAATGGATGTGTATTCTCTTGCTTTGGGAGATCGAAAACATTGATTGTGTGGCCAGTTTCATTCACAACAAGTTGATAATAACTATTCATGAAATCATGCAATTGTTATTTCCTAATAATAATCATTACATAATCCATTATAATATAATAATAAATAAAAATAATTATCTAACTCTATCCATATGTTCTACCCACTTTTATTGGACCACATACGTCTGTCTGGATTAGATCAAATAGATTTGATTCCCTTTAATTTTTCATCTTATATGAACTCCCAACCTTCTTTCCTCACATGAAAGAATTACATGAATTTTATCTTTCATACTTCATATTGAGGATATTTATTACTATATTTATCTTACATATCTTCTCCATGTAATATGAGTTAATGTGACCTAACCTCTGGTGCCACAATTTTTTTTCTTCTTCAACTGTTAAGTAACAAATTTTCTCTTTACTATAAACCTGGTAATAATTTCCATTTGTTCTTCGTCATTTTATGAGATAATTACCTTTATTTATTTTTATAGTATTAACATCTTGATTAAATTCATTAACAGTTTTTATTTATAGAGCTGACTGACACTCAGAAGATTGTGATGCAAACCGTCCACATAGAGAAATTCATTGTTTCTATGCTTGTAATTTTCTTGTTTTGTATATCCACTACCCTTAATATTTAAAGAAGCATCATTTATTAACATTGATATTCCATCAAAAATTTTCTTATCATTATTAAATAAATTTTCATTTCCCATCATATGGGATGAGTGACCGTTGTCAAGAATTTAGGTGCTACTATTCTTTGTATCAATGAGGGTTATTTCTACTAGGATGGATATCTCAATTTTCTTTTTTTCCTTACATGAGATACTTGATTGAGTGGAGGCTAAATATTTCCTTCCCAATCTATTCTCTATATGCACGGGTTCATCATAATCATAATTTTCTTCTATATAATAAAATATATTTTTAAGAGCAACTCCACCTAGTTGATGTTTTTTCAATTTCCTCTGAGTTCTATAGGTAATGTTCTCACCTTTCCCTACCTTTAATACATAGTTTTATTTCCATAGTTATAATAATAAAAAATATATGTATTGAAAATATTTCTTCTATATTATGAAGGATATGGTCTCACTCTTCTTTTTTGACTTCCAAGAAGTTCCCCATTCAGATAGCTCCTTTCCTCTTCATAGTTTGATATGGTATGCCCCAAAAATTGACATAAATGACATTTCATAAGAGTAAATGACTTATCACTTCCATTATTTTTCATTTAAACTTATTTTGTAAAATTAGTTGACTAGTGATAATCACTGGATACTTGAGTATAATTTTTATCTCCCTTTTCTATTTGATTTGAGGTTTTCTTTATTAGGACATGAGGCACCACTGTGATATGCCCAAATTTCTGCTTCCCTTTATTTTGGATCATCCTATTTATAGAATTTGATATTTTAGCATCACATATAATTCCAATTTTCCCTATCATGTGGATATATGATCATTAAATGCCTTCTATACTACTTCATAACCACATTTATATCTTTATAATGGCTCAAAATTTGACAGTATTCCAAAAAACAATATTTTCTTTTTTTGACTTGATTTTGACTCAGTTTCCAGTTTAATCATTAGAGTAACAAATTTTTCTTCAAATTACTAAACTATATTTTCCTTATCCTATAGTCTGAATGTAGGTTCACTGATGTCTTCTTAATGATCTTCAATCCCGAGCTTAAATTACACAACATCATTCAAGGATTCAAGAGTTGTTAACTATTCTTTTCCCCCTACTTCCAGTCAACCGATTTCCACTTTAAGTCGATCAACATACTATAATGACTTCCAGGATGGCCCTTAGATTTATGTTTCTCTTTATTTGAATTCCAATATTATCAATATCATCCTCAAGTTCAACCTTGATATTAACAACACCAATCAAATGATTTACTTTATATTATGAAGCTTCTACCTTTTCAATAGTAGCCATAATGGATACTTGTGTGTCAGATTAAAAAACTAGTAATTCATCCTATAAAAACTCATTATCATATTGTAATTATTTATAGAGGAAAATATTAATCTATAAATTATTTTCTATTTTGAAGTATCCCTTTTGTGGAAATATTTTCTGAAGATTTTATATGATTCCGACTTCACTTTCTTCATCATTGAACTTTTTTAAGCAGTGAGAGGTGATGTTACTAACTCTACCACATAGAAAACAATCCATAGAAGCTTTCCTTCAAATATCCTTTTCTTATATTTAATTTCTTAGCAAAAAGATAAAGAAATTACTCTTCCTTATTTACTTCCTCAACACTATCTTTGGAAACCTAATCTTTTTACAAGTATTTGAATTCCATTTCATTGCTTACATTATTTGTTGAATATTATGCTTTGAATCTTATTTCATAATCCAACATACTACTTAGATGACTCTAAAGTAAAATTTTAGATAGATCCCTTTCTTGAAGGGATGACACATTTGGATTGTACAATGGTGGAAGACTTATTAGTATTTTCTTTACAATGTTAATAAATTCAATTTCTTCCCCAAGTCCTTTAATTTACCCAAAACATCCGTGGTTTGATTAAAAAAGGGATTTGAATTTTCACGAGGATTAATTTTTAGACCATTGAACTAATTGTGTAAAACATGGAGTTTAGCATCCTTAAAATTGTTATGACCTTTGTATATATTTTCAAGTTTTTACTATACATACTTGGCTGAATTGAAACTCATCACTTTCAAATAGATCTTCTCTGATAGAGTTACATTAAGAAAATTTTGTGATTTGGCATCTACATCAAGAATTTTCCAATCTATTTTGGTTATAGATAGACCATTCACATTAGTTACCTAAATCATCTGAGTAGTGGAAAAAATAACTTCTATACAAAGGGATGTCAAATGATATCTCATCCTATTTTTCCAAATCTGGATGTTTCTTCCATCAAATAGGGGGACTCCCATTCCATTAATTGAATTGTACCTGAAAAAAAGAGGACATATTTAACTCCAACAACCTGTACACTCTGATACCACTTGTAGGACATCGAAACACCCTGAGAGTAGAGGGGTGAATCATGGGGTCAACTTTTTTCCATTTAAATTGAATGATCTTATTCCCACATTATTAAGAAGTTATTAAACCCATCTTATTGAATTGTGTAATAATTAAAAATTAATATGCAGAGAGACAACACAATAGTTTTACTTGGTTCACCACAAAGGGATAATCTAAGTCGATACACTGAAAACGTGTCAGTCATACCAAAATCCACTAATATTATCTAGTTTTGGAATATAGAACTTCAAACACTATCACTCTATACTAGTAAAAAATTGTTTAAAATATTTTAGGGATATAACAATACCTCTCCTGGGAAACGTCCATAAGAACCCCCATAACTCACTACTTTGGGTGAAGTCTTACTTAGTTTAATGACTTGAAGGTCGTTTTAGTAGATTTTCATTTAATTCACTTTACCTAACAAGCACAAGACATTTATTGCACTATAGTCTTTAGTTTATGCACTTGAAATAACTGTTCAATTTAACCATATGTTCAACACAGATGTTCACAATGATCCTTCATGAAGTTCTTTTGTGAAGCTCATTCATGAATCTCACAACCTCTATGAATCAGAAGTACTTCTTGGAACAATAATTCATCCTAGAGTAACTAGTCATCATTAAACCCATTTTTCTATGATACATAGGAATTGTTCAAGAATATAAAAATCTTTTTGAGACGCTTAGGCTCACAATGAATACTTTATTCATGAATCTTTCAACCTTCATGAATTCAGACCGATTGAGACTTTTCTGGAAAAAAAATAATTTTAATGATGTGGGTGTAGTCACCTATTTATAGGCTCATCATTTCACTAATCTCCCTCACCTAGTATATTTTTCATGAAACTCCAAAAATATGTTTGCAAAGATCATTTATTTTTAAACTTCCAGTGAAATTTCACCCATTCGCTAAGCTTATATAATAGTGAAGAATTGTTTTCATCTCATCACGCACTTGAAATGATTTTTGTAGTTATTAATAACATTATCAACTTATCCCACATTCTAAATGCTTATCATAGTTGTGAAGAACACCATTTTTCCATCACACATTTGCAAATATCCATACCTCCGTGAAGCTCAACCTCTTGTGAAAAGTAGTATTCTTGAAATCCATTCATCCTAAAACTTATTCCTTTTCATTATTTTAGAAGTGTAAATCCTACAAAAAACAAAATTTCTCAAATATTACTTTTTCCTCTTGATTTTGAGACCAAAAAATTGGAAAAAACTAGGAAGTAACAACACCTTCAACACTGTAGTTAGCTTGTACTATAAGATCACTTACTTTGAAAACTCCCCAATTAACTAAGTGAGGATTAAAAATAAACACAAACCAAAATCCATTTCAATATTTGAAATTACTTGGTTCCAATACTCATGGTCATTATAATCTTCCCCTTTGGAATTTAAAAAAAATCACTAAATCTATGAATACTTAATCAAGGATCCCTATATAAAAATTATAAAACAGTTAACAAGAGCATAATTTGTGTAGGAAACAATAATTACTCAGAAATGATGCCATGTTTTCCATAAAACCTATGACCTACAACCATACCTTCTTTAACGAACCTTCATTACAATAACTCACTTTTTTCATATAAAAAATAGTTCTTTCATCCACTTCAAAAAACTGTTAAAACACTTCACACATACTAAAATCATAGCTTAACAACACCAAATAAATATATTTTCTTACTAAAAATATAAAACACATATCAACGGATATATTAAGTTGTCATTTTAACCCCCTTTGACAATAATATCCAAAGACAAGAAGAAAGAGGGGATAGAACATTCATGCCTTATCCTTGTTTAAGATGATGTTGAACACCCAAATTCAACCATAAATTCTGAAATTAATCTTTAAGCAATTATAGGGTGAGTATATTAACAATATACTCTTTTATTGGAGTAAACTCTAACATCAATTAATTTTTCTCCAAAAGATCATTGATAAAGAGATATTTAATATCAATGTACTTGTTTCAGGAATACTATACTATATTATTTGAAAAATTTGATAGTATCTTGATTATTACATCCAAGAAGAAGTGTCTTCTTCATTACCACCTTTAGATATTCCAACTAAGATTTTATCCACATAAACTAAGTTGTGGCATGAGTTGTAGCCACGTATTGTGTCTTAGTTGTGATAATTGTTATAGAACATTATTTCTTTTTTATTCCAACACACAAATATTTTATAAATAATGAAAACTCCACTAGATGTGGATTTTCTATCATCATTGATGTATAACTAGTCTTCATAAGCATAACCACACAAATACAAATTTTCATTATTTTCATATTTCAATCCAAAATTTATTGCACCCTTTATATACCTTATAATCCTATTTAATTCAATGAAATTTTATTCTTCTAGAGTAATTTGGTATCTGGAATAAAGAGTGGAAGCATATAGAATATTTATTCTTGAAGTTTTAAAGTATAAAAAACTACAAATAAACTTTATAAACTAACTTTGATTAATATATTTTACCTATTCATATTTATACAGCTTTGTTCCCACTTAAATTGTCATGGAAATAGATCTTTATTCCCCCATAACAAATATTTTCATGAGTATCTTTTCATAATTATATTATTAGAGAAAAATGTGACTTTTATTGTAATATATTTAGAAACTTAGAAAGTACCTAATCCCTTCAAGCATAGAAATTTCAAATAAATTCTTAATTTATTTATAAAACTAATAACAAATTTCTTTATCATTTCTTATAAAAATTATGTCATCCACATAAAAAAACAAGGAGATATACCTCTTTTTCATCTTTGAAATTCAGATTAGTGTCCACTCTTACCTTTTTAAAATCCAAAATCATAAAGACGGTTTCATTCATATAATACAATGATACTAGGGAGTTTTATAGAAAAAAATAAATCCTTCCTTAACCTAAAAATGAATGTATATCTTCTCCATATAGAAACCCACAAGGTTTTTCAATATAAACCACTTACTCTAATTCTCCATTGAGAACTACAGACTTGAAAACCATTTATTAAATCTTGTAATGAATTTGTATAGTAATATAAAGAATCATTGTATTGGTATAAATTCTTAAAACAAGGTAAAAGGCCACATAAATGTTAACTCCGTTAATATATGAATAGAATTTACACAATAATCATTCTTTATTCATCACCACTTTACATTTTTATTCAGTTTTTTTGGAACACCCACTGTGTCCTGAATAAATTCTTATGTTTAGGATTATAAACTAGTTACTAGGTAACATTCTTCTCTATTTTACCAAATTATTCATTCATATCAGAAAACCACTCTTGGATCTCTATATATTCCTAAATATATTAAGATTTAACTTTAAAAAATAGGGAAGTGTGAGATATTGTTCTTAGTATTATCTTAGTTTTCAGCTATTATTCTTTATTTCCATTTATGTTTTGAATATTAACATTTCTTATAATCGTATGATGAGTCTAATATAATTTTTATTCATAAATTTTTATGGATTAATATTCTCCTTCTATTTGAGTATCATTAATAATTTTATCTTTTTCTGCTTTTTATTCAATCTATTTGAAATAATTTGTTGCAACATCACTTTTAAATCCATCTTCAATACCAAAAAATTCTTTATTTAAAAATTCAAGGATATTAAAATTAGATGTATCAACCATTCTACCTATCTATTTATTTTAGTAATAAAATCCTCTTATATTTAGAGGTCAACCAAGAAATATCCAAGAAGCACGTTTTAGCTCAAGCATACACAAATTTCCACTATTAATCTTTACAATACAAGGGATTCCAAACACATTGAGATATTTCAATCATGGAGTCTTCTTATATTAAATCCCATATGGAGTCAAATATAAATTTGTTCTTTAGTAGTAGTGATTTTTAATATTTAAGTATTCTCCAGCATATTGCCTAAAAACTGCTGAGAAATATCATTTTTATTAACATTTTTTAATATATCTCTACCATGATTCAAGTAATCCATTCAGATACACATTCTAATTTTGTTTTGAATGGTGTATTAAGTCAATGTTTAATTACATTTCTTTTAAGATAATATTAAAACTTTTTATTATTGTATTCAACACCATCATCCATATGAAGCCTCTTCAAAGAGTAACCACAAACTTTCTCAAAATTTCATCTAAAAATATTGTACATAATTAGAGCCTTTTATTTATTTTTCATAAACATAATACATGTACTTAAAGTAAATTCATCAAAAAATTAAATAAAATATGTATCTCCTTGTGTTGAATACTTTCTCATGGGTCTAAGAATATCTAAACTGATTAATTTTGAAGGATATTATGTATGAATATCATCCCTTTGTGTAATTAATTAGATATCTTACTATTTTGACATGTAGAGAAAATCCAGTAAATTCCTTCTTCATATTAGGTATGACACAAACAATTTCTATTTATAAGATCATTATCATATTAAGTTATCCATGATGACCTAGAATACTATGATAGAGTTAAGTTTCTTCTTTCATTATTTAATTTAATGAGTTCTAAGAATTTCTAATTTGAAATAAATTTCCCTTTGTATGCTATCCTTTTATAACAACTTTTACATAGTCAATCCATTTTATATATTAAAAATATTTCTAAATATTACACAATTCCCCTCATCAAATATATTTGAAACACTTAACAATTTGTTCTTTATCACATAAACATAATGTGTGTTCTTGGATTGAATTTTTTTCATTTCCAATATTAGATAAACCTTGCCTATAATTTTGAGTGACCCATCATTTACATAGGTCAAAGAGACTTATTTGAATTTAAAAACATCATTAAAAACTTCAAATTACCTATCATATAAAAATATAATAATCTATCCAATATTCATCAATATTTCTCCTTTGAGGCGTTAATATAACCTTTTTTAAAAATTGAATTTTTTTAAAATTTTCATGAGGCTTCTCTTCCCATTGAGATGGAAGCCTGATGAGATATTATTTTTCAGTATTAGTTGGTAGGTCACATATTTAGCACACTTATTCTAACACCTAAAATATATTTTAAGTATTATAAATATAATTTATGGGTTTCTTATGAATCTATATTATTAGAGTGATATGAATCCCCCAACAAATTATATCTCCCAAATATTCTATAATCATCATGATAATAGTAGTTAAACTAACACATCCTTAATGTATACCCAAATCCTTTATAGTACCAAAAATATATATAAAAGGCATATTAACCCATGATAACAACATGTTTTCTAGAGTAGTGTATTTCAATTTCTCCTCTTATTTCATCAATAGTTATTAATTATTCTTAACCCCAATATTTTGGTAAATTCCAATAATATTTCTCTTCACAATATACTTAATTTAAACATTTATATAGTATCCATAATTATAAATTTTTTAATCAATTTTAACACTCTAATAATTCCCTTGTTTTTAGGACATAATATATTTAACCACAAACTTGTTTCCTTTAACTTGATTCTCCTTTGAACATTAATCATATTTTTAGATAGAATTATAAGATATAATTCTTGGAAGTTTAAATTCTTCCACTACTTTGAAAAGTTTTAGTTTAATAGTATTATACTAATTTGAAAGTCCATTAATCTATTCTTACATTTTGATACCCACAGTCTCCTCATTGTTAAGAATTTTCTCCAAGTTATCAATCTCCTTTAATAGCTTAGAATTTTATTATTTATACAATATTATAATACTATTAGTATACATATCATCATTATTCATCTTCTTGTTCTACTTTTCATTTTTTAAATTTTTTGAAATTCATTCTCTCAATTACATCTTTAGAAAAAAA
Source organism: Viscum album (assembly GCA_963277665.1). Lineage (NCBI taxonomy): Eukaryota > Viridiplantae > Streptophyta > Magnoliopsida > Santalales > Viscaceae > Viscum > Viscum album. The sequence goes on from OY728138.1 coordinate 40,447,210, forward strand.
TCTATTTGAGTTTATCATCTTCACTTCTAGAATTGTTACCCTCATCACCTATAAATTATTCATCAATAAATTTTTCAATATAAAGGTTTTCACTAACAATAATTCTGGTATCAATATACCTATCCTCATTAATACATTCACTTTCCTCATTATTAAATATAAAATATCTCTTATTGTTTATAAAAAAATTCCTATCCTTTATTTTGGATGATAATTTTGTCTTGGATGAATTCCTTTTTAATAATATTTTAAAATTTTCATCTTCTTCTACACTGACCCCATCTTCACTCACTTTCGGAAAATTTTCTATAAAATTTCCCATATCCCCACAATTAAAGCATTTAAGTGGTAGCTTACCTTTAAACATTCCTTTTCATTTTCTCATATTTCTCTAAATAAGAGACATAATTTTAGACAATTTCATGTCTATATTAGAGTATTTTTTAAAATATCTATCTTTATAATCCCCTAAAACAGTCTTTTTTCCTTTCTCAACTGTAAAGGATTTAAAAGAAATTAATTTTTCATAATTTTCATTTTTATTACCATCATATTTCATCATTTACTATGAAATTAGAATACTATATAGTTAATCGACATGAATTTAACCTTGATTTTTTTTTCAAATAAGATACTCTAGAATCAAATTTATCAACTTGGATGCCTAAAATATTTAATAAAATAACAGAATATTCTAAATAATCATCATAGCCTTTAATAGTTATCACAACTTAATTAAATCTTATAAATAAATTATAAACTATATCATCATCATCATTAATTTTAAGATCTTCATATTTGAGTCTCTAGAACTACAACTTATCATGCTTTACATTTTCCTTTCATTCATAGATATCATAGTGTTTAACCCATATATCTTTTACTGTTTTGAGACCTTTAACATTTATAAATCCTCCTTAAAAAAGAGAAGATAAAATATTAGTATTAGCACAACCATCATTCTACAAATTATTCTTATATTCTGTAGTCATAAATATATATTCAACGTGTGAAAAAATCCATTATTTCTTACTTTTATAATGCTATAACTGAATGACATGAGACAAGGTGGCATTTTTACCTTCCAATTATTGAATCCCTTCCCATGAAACATGTAAATCCTATTTTCTATTAACTCTATCTATATTAAGAATTATGGATATTATAAAAAATATAGTGACTAATTTAGATATTAAATAGGAAAGCATAAATATAGGGATCCTTCCTTTGATACCATTTTAAGGAACATAGGGTTAAGGAATCACTAAAAAAGGGTGAATTAGTGATTAAAAAAAATTACTTTAAAATAACCTTCAAAACTATTTATAGTTAAATTTTATGTTAATATAAACATAATCACACACAAAGGGATATCATATAATTTACAATGTTCACTACTCAAGGTGAGTATCTAGTCCTTGGAATGATTAGGTAAAACATAAGAACAAATGATCCACTAAAAAATATTATGAAAAACCGTCACTACTACAAATTCCCTTTTTATCAGTGCTAAACCCCCCTTTTATTAGCACTAGAAAAGCGCTATTAATTCTGGTGAATATGGGGGGGTCCCCTTTATCAGCACTCCAAAAAGCATTGATAAAGACACCTTTTATCAGCACTAAAAAAAGAACTGATAAAAGGGGTCATTTATCAGCGCTAAAACAAAGTGCTGATAAAAGGGTCCTTTATCGGCGCTTTATTTTAGCACTGATAAAAGTCTCCTTTATCAGTGATTTCTTTTTAGCACTGATAAATGACCCCTTTTATCAGCGCTTTTTTAAAACCGCTGATAAAAGTTAAAAAAATAAAAAACTAAAAACTAAAAAAAATTAAAAAAATAAAAAAATAAATAAAAAAATCCTTCCAATCGAGGGGGATTTTATAGTGCTTGAGCCCCCCTTTTACAGTGCTTTTATACCCCCCTCCAGCACCCCCACACAACCCCTCCACCCTTTATCAGCGCAAGCTCCCATATTCCCCCATGCGTGCGCGCCCCTCCCTCTACCAGGTTTTGAACTCGAGACCTCCTCCCTGCGCGCCTAAGCCCTTACCACTCCTCTATTTTGATTTATTTTACATTTCATGATATCTCTCTCTATATATATATAGTTATATTTATTTTTATAGTAATATATATTTATATTAATATATATATAGTTATATTAATATATATATTTATTGTGATATTAATATATATATTTATAGTGATATTAATATATATATTTATAATAATATTAATATATACATGTAGTTATATTAATATATATATATATATAGTTAGATAAATATATATATATATATAGTTAGATTAATATATAGGTATATAAATATTCATATATTTTTATTTTAATTAAAATGGATATTAGTTATTATTTAGATAAAGCTAATATATTTTATATGTAAATATATTTTATTATTTATTTTTTATATTTATAATTAAATTTTTATGGGTGAATATTTAAAAAATATGTATATATTGTTATATATTTGATTATAAATAGCAGTGCATTATAAAAAATGATAAAATTTCAAAGGAATAATATCAATATAAATGTAACACCTTGGAATAATTTCAGTCCCTACAAAAAAAAAGGAAATAATACCCCCTTAAATGAGGCTGAAAATCCACAAAATGTTAAAACAATCAGGGTACCCCGACTAAAAACTCAGTTTTGGAGGTATTATGGGCCTATTTTGGCCTTAAAAAAACCATGATCAGGGTCCCCTTAGTTATAGCAACGTAGAGCTCATCGCACGCTTCGATTTGATATGTGGTAGATCTCAAATGGAGACCCGGATCAAAAGTTTTGGTCGTTTGAAGTTCGAGTTGTGTTTTCAACATATTTTGGATCTTTTTTAAATTTTTTAAATTTTTTTAGTCTTCAAATTTTTATTAAATGACTATTAATCCATAATAATTAGAAAAATATTAATTAAAAATATTTTTTTAGTTTTTTTATAATCCATTTTCACTAAATATCTTATATATTAAGTGTAACTCTATATTTATACTTTTATGAAATATATTTAAAAATATATTTAAAAAATATATATTGTATTTATATCAATATGACTATATCTATATATTTAAATATTAATATATTTTTTTAATGATTTTTTTGGAAGTAGACCCTTTATAAGTGCTTTTGAAAAAGGGGCTGATAAATACCCCCCTTTATCAGCACTAATGAAAAAGCGATGATAAAGGGGGTACCTTTTACATCGCTAAAAAAGAACTGTAAAGGGGGTACCTTTATCAGCGCTAAAAAATGCACTGATAAAGGGGTACCTTTATCAGCACTTTTTTAGCACTGATAAAGGTACCCCCCTTTATCAGCACCTTTTCTTTAGCACTGATAAAAGTGTGGCGCTGGGAAAAACTATTTTTGTGGTAATGCATGAGTTAGAAAAATCCTTATAACTCACTTACAAGTCTCTCAAATTTTTTTCACATCATACACAATGTTCACCCTGTTATAATAAAAAATTCCAATGATAAGAGACAATAGATACATATTCCTTCTATAGACAGTAATCTTGTTGTCCAAAGTATGGAGATACTATTCTTCATTATTCTCTTCTTTCATATAGAATACTTTACATTGATTTACTTACACCAAAACATATGTAAATAATTATCTTTATCTAACACCCTTCTCTTGATCATCACTATCCCATATACAACTACTAATTTCTTCGAAAACCTATAATATTTTTGTTGATAATAGTCAAAATAAATACAACATTAGATTCTCCTTTACATGATCTTAATTTTTATATTTCTTCTTAATTAATAAATTAATGATACCATATAAATATATTTTAATTAAAACTCTCAAAAACATTCGATCTTGGAATAATAATAACTTCTATATAAAATTGATTTCATAGTTTTTTATAACTACATCGGGTCATATAAAAAAAACCTACATGTTTTTCTTTATAGCTATGTTTTTGAAAATTTAAAACATATTTATGTATGAATATATGTATGATATAGATACAATAACATGTGATAAAAATATTGGTATCCTTACTCCTAAATCCAAACCATTTTAAATCTCATATACATCGAATTGTATGTGTAGTAGAAATTACCTCATGATGAATTTAGCTACATGACTCAATCATCTACATCACTGAATATATATACATGATCCAATGGAATACATCCCTAAAAATATATTTGTGATACAATTGACTAAATCCTTTGTCTATGTAACCATTATACACCATCAGTATCTTACATAACCATCTGTCCATGTCATTCTCCTACCTGGCCATTCACCTTTGTAGATTCACTAGACATCCAGAACATCATCTTCATAAATTTTATACCTTCTTAATTCCCTCAAAATTAATTCATGAACAATTTTAAGGAATCGTGACAACATTTATCATGATATTTAAACATAATAATATCCCTTCACATTGGATTAACTGATTTAACAAACAACCATCTACTTTTGTCTATCAAGGGAGTCCCACGATCACTTTACCTTCTATGTATGTCCACATTTCTTCATGTGATCACTTCTCTAAGGTCACTTTCATCTTCATAATATATTGACAATAAAATCATACCACATAACCAAATCCAATTTATTTTAACTAGTATCTTCACATAAAAAAATAATATATGTTTTCTTGGTCTCAATAATACTACTATCCAAAATTTTAAACCTTTTACCATATATAAAGGGGATTAGAGGGTCACTTGAAAAGTGGATCCAAAATCTCATTAGATTTAGATGAATGTAATCATTAAAATGGAATAATATAATTTTTTTGGATTGATTCCAATTCAAGTTAGGTATATCATAATTCAATCTTGAATTATTCATGATTAGGGTGAAGGAATTGGATTATATTTATCTAATATTCATAATTTATTCATTTTAATGAATACAAAATATTTAAGAGAGAATTTGGATTAAATTAATGATCTAATTCCATGAGATTATATAATTTTTTAATTATCTAATAATGTGGACATTTTATTTAATATATATTTTTAAATAAATCTTTTGATTTGTTTATGAACTAATATATTGAATATTTTTAATCCTTGGATGGATTTTATTTATTTATTAAATAAATGGTTAAAGTAACAAGTAGTTTATTTTAGAAAGGGTAAAAGGTTAATGAACCTATTTTCTATTTCCTTTTTAGAAAATTAAAGTATGAAAGACATTATTTTTTCATGTATTATTATTAGGGAGACAATCTAAAAAAGTCTTTATGCAGAAGAAAGTGATCTCTCCCTTTATTTCAAATTTTTATAGAATAATGTGAACCATATTGGATTTCGAGATTATTATGGAACACTAGAGAGATCTAGATCTATCGTGCTAGCGCAAAATTAATCAATATTAACTTTCTAATATTTGTGTACTCACATATGGATATCTTTAGAGGGATTTGTGATTGGATATTTTTGGAACTTTTGAACAAGAAAATAACCCATAAATGATCAAATTAAAGTATTTTTTTTATAAATAATTTAATCACACATGTATATGTAGAACCTATTCTGGGATTTGAGCCAATAATTTATAGATATAATAGGATTAAATTATATCTATACTAAAAATTAAAATGTGATATATATACAATTCACATTAACATAACTTGGATCCATGATAAGGTATTAAAGAAGTTGGGATTGATGTGTAATTAATCTTGGATTAAATCTACAATATTTAATTTATTAAATCACTTCTCACTTGTAAAAAATCTCATATATTCATAGACCTGGATTAGATTTTCCTCTTCTTGATAGATCAGGATCTAGATATTTAGATCTTGGAAATGAATGTTAATGGGTACAAAAATCAGGAACATATCCTACAAATAGGTCCCCCACATATTAAATAATTGTATTTGGAAGGATATTCAATTTTATTAAAAATTACATAAAGAACAAAGGGTAATAGTTAGTTGGAAAAAATTTATATCTTATGGTGGCCCTACCCAGCACCTGGTAAGGCACCATGAATTGACCCTGGCTCATAATAAAGGGGTCCAAGAGTTTTTCATCGCTACACCTTTTTGGGACACCCACCCTTGTCATCGTGAGGCCTAATGATGAGGGACTCTAGATTGACCCCATTTTAGAGTTACACAGGTCGGGTCACCCCCCTGATTAAGGAATTTAGTCTAGTCATTCTCCCTTAGGGGGAATGTTTCAACATGACACCAAACAAGTGGTTCCATTAGGATTATAGGGATTGTGCACCCCACTATCTAGCTTGATAGTGGGCCAACCTTCCCTAACCAAAGCACGAAATGTGTCCTAAACCACTCTAGGTTATGGTTCCATGAAGATTATTGGTGAAGAAAGTTTTAGACATGACCTAATCATGAAAGGTCATGAGTAGCATGCACCATGTTTTCTAACTGCATAAACCTACCTGTAGGATCCTATTAGGGTCCAGTAAAAGTATGGTAGCAAGTATAGACCAACATTCCTAACCTGACATCTTGAAATACCATTAATTACATTTAATAAAATAAATGTATTTAATAATTTTTTTTTTAAATTTTTTACTCTTAATAAGGTTATTTTGTAAAATAATACAAAAATCGAATGTGTTATGATTTATTAAAATTTCTTAAAATAGATCATATATAGATAAAGGAAAATGATAAAAATTATTTTTTAATTTTATTCATTAAAAGAGGTTGAATGAGGTATTTTTTGGTTATTGTTTTTTTGCATGGTGGATGATCATGAGTTAATACTAGACTATAAATATTTTATTTTTGGTTAATTTAATTTTTTCATTGGTTTTATGTTATGATTATTTATTAAATAAATTAAGATGGTCTACGTATCCTTACTCCCCTTATTTTATGTATGGGTCTGACTTTACAAGATTACTTTATATATAAACCCTTACCCATAGTTTCACTTTATGTTTGAGAATTTATCATTGAGAAGGTTAAAATACCATGAAAATGTGGTTTATGAGGAGTGTTAAAGGAAATTCAAACAGGTGGAATAACAAATAATATTGGATGTTGCAACTCAAGTGAAGATGGGCTCAAGGAGTTACACCCCCAATAGACTTTATTAGTTTACCACTTCTTGGTAAAACAATCACTAGTTTAAAGATCATGATCAAACCACATTTTTTTATCAATTAAGGGTTATTAATCTAATTATAAAATCACATATAATAGATTAATTTGAAAGCATGATCAAATAAATAGTAATAATTCTTATGTTTTTTTATTATGCATGATTAATTATTCACATAAACAATCACATAGGATAATTATTAAGAATGTTAAAAGATAAAACCTTATTGGTTTTAGATAAACAAAATACCTCAAATATAATATTAATTCAAGTACATTCCATCATTTGGTTGGGATACAACAACATATTATGATACTTGTATGGCCATAACTGAGATCACATATAGATTTCAAGGAGTTTTAACCTATGTTATGGGTAAAATTAACTAAATTGAGATTAAGGGAAGTTTACATAACTAGATTTGTATAATTTGGATTGTATCATTGAGAAAATTGGTGACCAGGGTTAAATGATTTGGTAGTCAACTCAATTGATCAAGGAGTTATTATTCAATATAGTTAGCTCAAGAGTTTCCTACCTAAATAATCTAATGTAGTTGAATAGCCACATTATTTACTATATAAAGGTAAATAAATATCTTATACATAGTAATATATAGGGACAAGATACTATGTATTCAACAATTATGGCTTTAAGGACTTTATGAAATAGTGGGAGCAATATTAAATAAATTAATAATTTCAATAAAATGTAATCATGATAAAGTAAAATAATTAATTATTTTGTTTTTTTTTGGAAATATAAAATAACAAAACCAAATCTTTAACATTGTGAATTATCTTGAATTTTATTCACTAACGTGAGTTTTTAGGAGTGGTATATGTTATTGTTCAAAATACTACACCAATAGAAGAAATCATATATTCTATAATCCTTCTAACATACTGTGCCAGCTGAGACAGAAATTAATAGGTAAGGTTTCCTTTATAAATCACATGGATGATGCAATAAATAATAAATGCATCATGTTATCATCCATGTTAATATATCTAAAGAATCAATTCTAAAACAATGGTTTATACACCATTTTGTTTATTCATAAGGAAATATGTCAATAAAAGTATATGAAAGAAATAAATGATATATCCATTACATTTTTTAAATGTAAATTTGGATATTAATTCCATGATGGTAAAACTATACTCATAATTATTATGTACATTGATATACTAGATATTATCGAATACAATTTGGATAAATAACTACCAAATATATCATACTTTGTTACTTTTTGCTCAATTTATCTCATCTCATAATTAACTTTATCATGAATAGTGTGGAGAAATTTCTCATTAATCTAATGGATATTTTTTTCTAAGTAGATAAGTATATGAAGAGGATGAAATATTCAGTTATTATAGTGAAAAAGAAGAATAGAAAGTACAAGATTCAAAAGAATATATCTAATATAAAGGGATAACCACAACTTCTATATATGTAGAAAAAGATTACAAGAGAGGTAAATGAGCATAATACTATCTAAATTATACATGGTAAGAAAGAAAAATGGAAAAGAAACTTCAAATAAGAAACAAAAAATTAATGTATATGCTTCTCCTTCAAAAATTCTAATCATTAATTATAACATTTAAGATTCTACATCATGGGTATTAGAAACAAATTGTGGCTCACATAGTTGTATCAAAATACATGAACCAAGAATATATTTTAGAATATTTCAATATTTGAGTTATATCTTTGATATAATAATGGATTGATCTTACTATATTGGATACACAATTTTATAATCTAAATTTATTGATTGGAAATATTATTGTATTGTAGTGATGTTATTATATTCCTAGTATTACTTAGAATATAATCAATATGTTGAATTTTTCTACGTGTAGTTTTATTTCACGTTTTGAAATAGTAATTTTTTATTCTATAACTAAAACATATTATTGTTTTATATATAATTGAATCAAATAATTATATATGGAAATAAATGAAGAAACAAACTCCCAAGACCAATTTTATTCCCAATTACGTCACTATGAACTATGAAATGTAAAATAGAATCATTTTAAAAATCTACACCAATATGGATAATTAGAATATTTTGATTTGAATCCCTTTTATGGGTGTCATTCCTTTTTACATGTAATTATTACCAAGTAAACATTTATTGATAAATGTGAAAGAGATTAAACACTTATATAACATGTGCATATATGTGATTATGGGACATTTCTAGTGGAATCTAGAGGTTGATTTTCTTATTTTATCCCTTTTACTAATAATATCAGTAGATATGGATATGTATACTTGATGAAGTATAAGTTAGATTCCTTTTATAAATTTAATAAATAAAAAAGTGAAGTAGGGAATCAATATGGTAAGAAGATAAAAGAAGCTCTGATGAGATCAAGGTGGAGGGTACCTTAGCAGCCGAAAATCCATTGATCATATCAAAGACCGTGGAATTATATTCTTAATCACATATTCTTTTACACCATTTTTAAATGGTGTGAGTGAATGGAGTAATCACACCTTGTTGGAAATGGTTTTTTCAATGATGAGTCACATAGATCTTTCACAATCCTTTTTTAGATATGTATTACAAAAAGAGACATACTCATTGAATTTAATTTTAATTAAGGTTGAAAGTGGAATCCCATACAAGTTATGGTGTGACTAAGTTAATTGTCAAAAATTTGTGTATAGAGATGTGAATAATTTGTTAAGGATAATTCTAGAAGCTAACTTTCATCAAGAAGAACAATGTTCATCTTTATATGAAAAATTAAGGAGATATAATGATATTACCAATACAATCCCCCTGATAGAAAATTGATAGTCGAGGGATGATTTATATTTATTGAAAATGAGTATATATTTATGAGGTATATAAGGATAAAAGAAGAACTTAATTAATTCAAGGCTTTAGATGCACAATAATTGGCACATGAAAAAATTCAATATAATCCATTAGAAGAAGTTATTACTGAACACTATTGCTACATAGGAGCAAAAAAGGATGTTACAGAACTAAATAGATATTATTTTTTATTACCGAGGAATTAAAACATTATTAATTGATAATGATGAACCTAAGTCCTACAATAAATATCTAGATGGCACAAAATATTCCAAATGGAAAGAATCCATGAATTCAAAAATGGATTCCATATCCCAAAGTCATGTTTTTACATTGGTAGAACTTCTAGTTAGAGTAAACCCCATTGGGTAAAAATGGGTATCCAAGAAGAAACTAAACATGGATTATAAAGTCAAAACCTATACAATGCATTTAGTTACTAACAATTCTAGATAGTGCTAGGTAATAAACTATGATGAACCATTTTTACCAGTGGAAAAGATAAAATCTATTAGAATTATACTTTCCATTGAAACATACCAGGATTATGATATTTTTTAAACATATTTCAAATAGATTTAATGAATGTGAATATTTTGGAAGATGTCAATATGACTTAACCTAGATGGGTTTTCACACAAATGGTGGCTAGTAAAATATAAAATATCTATAGATACATTTATGGATTGAATCCTTCATCGAGATTACTCAATTTTCATTTTTATGAATCCATAATAGATTTATGTTATATAAGAATTGAAAGTGAAAATTTTATATACATTAAAATTTCTGGGTGTTCCATATATTTCCAAGTAACCTATTTCTATGAAATATTGTTAATTTAAAATGATATACTATTCTTAGAATGTGTTATGAGTTAGTTAGTTGAAAAATTCTCCATAAATGACTTTGGTGAATGAAACTATATTCTAGGGATCAAGATCTACAAAGATAGATCTATGAGGCTACTCAAAATAAGTCATAGTACATAGAAAAATACTTATAAGGTATAATATATAAAAATATAAGAAGGGATTGTTTCCAATGCCACTTGGAATGAATTAATCAAAGAATACATTACCTTTGACACTATATGATAATTAAATAAGGAGTATAATCCCAATTTCCTTAGAAATTGGATATATAATTTATTCCATAATATATACTAGATTTTATGTTTCATATTTCTTGAGCATGGTAGGTATAAATCAATAAGATCGAGGAGAGATATAATAGGAGGAAGTTAAAAAAATTATAAAGTACCAAAGTCATATAAAGGATTCATTCCTGGTCTATAGATAAGAATGTGATATATTTATGAGTGTAAATATAGATTCCAGTTTTAAATAGATCATGATGACCTGAAGTCATAATCAAGCTATGCGTTTATCCTAAATGGTGGTGTAGTTTGATGGATGAGATCAAAGAATCCATAAGTAGATGATTATATAGAATAATATGATTATATTTTGGATATTGGTGTAGATGAGGAAGAATTTTGGATATAAATATTTTTACCATAGATTAGTGTGACTCTAAGTTGTTTAAATCCTATAAAATTATATTATGATAGAAATGCAGCAATTGTTCTATCCATGGACACCAAATAACATTAGAGAACAATTATATACTTCAAAAGTATCATCTCTTAAGGGGTTTTACTCAGTCAGGTGAAGTAGTAGTTAATATAATTTCCACTTAATATAAAGTGGTGGAACCATTGACTAAGTCCATATCTCAATAGAAGAATCAATATCATGTGAGAGATAGTGGGTTGAGAATTATTTAAAATTGGATTTAGTGAAAGTGGGAGATTGTTAGAGTTAGTTCCCTAAAACCAATTTTATCTTAAATAATTTTTATTATCATTACATTTATATATTTTAATATTTTCATATGGGATATTCTTATCAAATATTTTTTATACTTCTTCTATCCTTATGTGGTAATGTTTTTAGAATATTTTTGACATGGAAAGGTCATAGCGGTTCCCTACCAACATTAGAGAATAGATATGCTATGATAGTATTCATAAATATATTTCTTTTCATTTAAACACAAAATTATAATTAAAGAGAGATAATGTTTGACTATCATGTATTATGGGAAAATACACATTAAGGATTCTTATCATGATGCTTTAACCTATGGATCTGGAAGAAGGGCGGTAATGATAATAGACCCGCCATTGGATTTCGATATATCACGAGGTTCATTAGATATTCTGTTCTGCAAGTATGTGTATTGATCCTTAGACATGAGTTCATTATCAATATATATCCTAAAGGAGATAATTTTGATCATGATGAACACATTTAAATATAATCTCTTGGTGATTTAGAATGTACTGGGTATATTGTGAATGGTATGATAATTGATTGAATGATCAACATAGGATTTTTCACTTCTATGATACAAATGAAGTTATGATTGGCCCATTGACTAGGATAAAAGTTAATTATAGAAATTCATGTGAATTGTAGTTAAAGGAAAGTTCATACAAGATATTCAAATAAAGAAATGTCAAGAATTAAAGGATAAGGACATGGGTATGAATTCCATTTAATGAGATATTAATTGATGAAAGTATTATATTACATTTCTATATTAATATGAGGTCAGTATTACGGTGACTTATCTATTTCTCTTTATGGGCCACAATGTGTTACTAGATACCAATATTAGAATATAGGTTTGACCTTATGACTTCAAGAAAGGGTCCTATAGGAATTGTATCCAAAATAAAATTTTATTTAAATGAATATAATATTTAGAATATAATTATCCAATGTTTTTTGATTGATGAATATTAAAGTTATGATGATCATAACACAATCTTGATTTAGTCTTGATTGTGATGAGAGAATTAAATTGTATTTGTTAAACATTAATAATTTATGAGAGTTAATGAATAAGAGAGTAATTATGTGAGATTTTGGATTGAGATAATGATTTGGTTTCATGATATTATTTTAAAATTCAATTGTTTAATTAATTGGATATTTTATTTAATATATCACAAAAAAATTTATTCATTTATTTGAGATGTAATATTTTTCAATATTATTAATAAAAAGATATAATTTATTTATTTATTATATATATAATTAATGGTGTTAGAGGGAATATTTTATAATGGGTAAAAGGTCTAGGAACATTTTCAAATTTTAATTTTATCCAAACCAAGTGTTAAGGACATTGTTATGTCATGAATTTTCAATAGAGAGATATTCTAATTGAATCATTGTGAAAAACAAATCATCTCTCCAATTATCTAAAAAAGTGATAGAAGTAACCATAAAATATTGTATTGTGATATCAAGAAAAAATATTGCAGAGATATATATTTTTCATGCTATCACCTAATGAATTGAGGGAGAATTTATAAGCTTTATAGTGGATATCTGTTGAGGGATTCAAGTTCATATTGTGTTTATAATGAGGAAAAATAAAAATGAGTGTGAATTGATCAAATTGAGGTAATTTCCTTATAATTAATTTAATTACACCCCGATTCATAGGTCTTGTTCAAGGATTCAAGAAAGGAATTTGTATATTTGATATATTTAGATCAAATTTGTATACAAAAATAAAATTTTGTGTCCCTACAATGCACTTTCACAACACCCAAATCCTTTAGAGGACTCATTGTAGAGTTTTCTACCTTGAACTATTTAAAATAGAGATAAGTATCCTCTATAGATATCCTAGTAAAATGAGTAAAAATAGGAATCTATCCCGATTTGATTTTTAAATCTACCTCTATGTTTAGATATTGAAAACCAATGGGTGCGTTATTCATATCAGGAGAAAAAAATTCTTTTAGTGTTTTCTCCTTAGTTATAGACTTCTGTAGATAAAAAAAATTATGGGTAAAGGGTGAATAAGGCTTTGATAATCCATAATAGTAATATTGATTGAATGGTGAGTTTATTTGATTTTATGGTCAAAAAACACAATAGATGGTTTGGTAGACTATAGGAAAATCACACTCACTTAATATATTTTTTTAAAAATTAAAAATGAATTTATTTTCTTTCAATGTTTTTCCATTTTTAAATTTAATGTCATTCTTTTCTAATTTTTTGTAGTTTTTTTTTTCAAAAAAAATTAAGAATAAATAATTTGTTAAAGAACCATATATATAAATGGTTCAATTTAAATCATATTCATATTTCACATATCGATCATTAATGGTTTGTTCCTCTTGGATCAAATCCCATATTATGGTACTATTGTTTTTGAATTAGTTTTTTATTCATTATTAAAATTGGGGGTGAGATTTTTTTATGAAGAAAAAGTAAATTATTTATTGAATGGTGATTAGTAAAACTATTTATTATAGATTTGGGTGAGCTCAAAATTAGGTATGTAAGCTTATGAGATCATAGAGATTTGAAAAACATTACATTAAATTAATTTATACTTAAAAAGATGATTTTGATAAGAGTTATCATTTTTTAAACTATATTCCAAGTTGAAACAAGGGTACTGGTATTAATAAATATTTTTATCAAGAGTTAAATAATCCATGGACCATTTTTTATTTTAGTTGTAATTCCCAGACACAGTTTACTCTAGTATAACAGGACCAGTTAGCTCTGTGACCTCAGACGCACCTCCAAAAATTTTAATGGTTTCCAACTACTAGGGAGGGTATAATGTGATACAATTAAAATACAATACCCCCATATAAAATTATAAAACTAAAAGTATAAGTAACATAGAATCACCAACAGAAAAATCCATTGGAGTAAATGAACATTATAGACAAATACAACCAAAATAAAAAATATACACATGTTTTATTAGAATAATTGTTCAAATTTTTTAAATGATTCCAGAAAACACTAAAATTATATCCCATGGGTAGATCATGAATAACTCATACCGTGTTAATGTTAAAAATAGATATGAATATAACTCAGTATATACTCTAAATGTAGGCCTATATCCTAACTCTTCCCAAGCTATCCAACCCAACCATCCAAATTGGGCATCATTCATAACCACATCAACAATCACAAGGTCTGATTTAGTACTAATATATCAGGGAAACTTGATCAATGTGAAATTAAAACTAATTAAGATACCAAAAATTATGTCCAAAAAAAAACATGAATATACAATGCATCCACAATTTCATGTTCTTAAAATTAAAAATAAAGTATATAATCATAATTTAAAAAACTTCATTAGTTCTAAGGTTCTAAGGAAATACCCATGGGTAACCATACTTATTTTTGTCTAGTGTAGGAGGTCTCTACGAAAAACAACCATAACAGGGGTTGGATAGGCATCCAACCTAGAATATATCATATATTATCATTTGAAATGTATCCCACATTGGAAATATCTCATGTATAAATCCTTGGTATTCTAGTATCCCGACAAGAATGTTCCCATATCATATCAAGGAAAAAGTGGAGTACCGTATAATCTCATATGGGATCGAAGTAAATTGACCAACTCTAGAATCTAATATTGCATCAGGGGAAATCATACCACACTAGAATCTCATATCTCATTAGGGGAAAATATTATACCCTATAATTTCATATCACTTTATGGGGAAAATTATCCTACCCTAAAATATTATGTCACATCCACCCATGGAACAACTCTCTTCTGAAAACCCAATACAACATATAATTTATTTAAGTACTCTTTAACTCATCCTAACCTAATATAAAACACCTAGGTTTTCCTCTTACATTCACAACCTATTCTCATTCCCATATTCATTATAGGATGCAACCATTATGTACCCCATGTACTACCCACTTTAGGTAGTATAAAACTAGGCATCATCTATGGTCCCCTAGGTCACTTCACATACTTAACACCTCATATGTGTTCATATATCTCCTTAACTACTCTAGGATTAAATCCCATCACTTAATGAATAGAAAAAACCCAAAATTTACATGATTACAACATGGAATAATCAGTCACATGTATAATTTCATATTAATCAAAAATAAGTTACTATCATAACATCCACCCCTCCCAAACTAGACTAGGTCAATCCTCTAACCAAACCTACACCTAATCATCTATATATAATATTTACTAGGTTGATCAGACAAACTAGTGGGAAATAGACACTCTCCCCACAAAAAATCATTGGTCCTAGAGGATTTCAATAATTTTATGGCTTCATATATAATATCCTTAGGATAACCATTCCCATATTTCACACCCCCTAATCAATGGAAATAATATTCACATATATAAAGGCCCACTATGTGCCACTTATTCCATTTATACCTCTCTAGTGTTCATATATATCATAAAAAATATTTAGGATCGAGCAATCATCCATTTCTGTATGAAGCATCGAGTTTGTATTAAGGGTTTCATCATGGACTTTGATTCTTTCATTTTATCCATGAATGGTTTTAAGAGTAATTAATTTAATTAAAGATAAATCACACACAAGTGGAAAGGAAACATATCAAATTTTACATAGAAAACTTCACATAATTTTTCTAGAATATTAGGGACCACCTATACCATTCAAAGTTATCATATTTAACAAGACCTTATAATCCTTATCTAATCTCAGACAACTCCCAATCCTCTATTTCAAGTAATAACATCCAAACAATTAATTAAAAATATATATAATTAATTATTTAATTTATTTGAATAATAAATAATGACCAATTACTCATTGAGTGGAGTAAAGTTGATGAAACTTTAGGAGTAAGGATGATAACATATCATACAATACACCCAGTACACCTATGAAAATAATACTGATCATTCAAGACACAACTTGTCACTTATTTAACACCACACACAAAAATATAAACCAAGAGGTGTAACTTATATTAAATGGTGAGATATGGAATGGCTTCATCCACTTTTGATATCCTCTATCTATCACACAAAAAATACCCATCATTTTGGATGATTCCTCCATGACCCAGGGGAATCATCACTCCAAAACCTACACTGGAGACAGTATGGTTAGTCAACAATAAGGGAGAAGAAGAATGATTGGAAGAAGAGAGAACCATACATATAAAATGTGATGAAATTACCACCAATAACATCCCAAATTAAAGTGTAATTAAGGGAGGAATAAATAGGGGAGAGTTAACTAAAATAGCCATCTCATAATGCATCTACTTCAATAAATCTTTAAGGGGTCAAACCTAATTAGATGGGTTTGTTCCTCATTTTAAAAACATGAAGAGTGGTGTGTCACAATATGATCTATATATATCATGTCATGATTCCTCAAATATAGGTCTAGTTATGGTGTAACCCCAATGGTCATGGTGTGATACCGTATATATAGAAAAAATTCAAGACCACATGGTTTATTCCCTCTTGGAATCACCCCTCTAGTCATATCATGGAATTTCCCCCCAGGGAAGAACCGTAAATTTGAGGCCTTATTATACAAAATGCAACCTTAATTTTTTAGGATATTTCTCTCCACATCTTCTAAACCTGCAACACTCATCACATCATTTCCGCTATAGTCATGGCATGATTATCCTTAACTATGAAAAATCATAAAGGAAATAAATAATGGTTTTTAATAACTTACATAGGGATACTCTTCATAATGTGGTACCCTCATCCATAGTGTTACATCTATACATATTATACTTTCCATTATGAAAACAAAACCATGAGGATCCTTCATGAGGTGACACCTCAGTCACAACAAGATTCTCATTTGTGAGATTTTTTCCTTAGAAAAAACACACACCAAAAATCCATTGTACTTTCTCTAGGCCATTATATCTGCATGGGAACACTATAATTTCTCAACCCACCACTCATAACGATGTGACCATCAAACATCATGTAATTATTAGCTCTCAATATCCCAACAATTTTAGAATATATACCTCAAACCTTCTAAAATGCTCGCTCGATCACCTGAGATACCGCTCAGTCCTTATATCACATCTAAAAACACCTCCAAGATGTATTACAAATCTCAAAGTACATCTATGAGACATAATTCTAAACATATCCCCTACTCCAGGACTTAAATTAAAATTTATTATAATTTTCCCCAATCCATATGATGTAGATCATTAAAACCTCAACATCATAATTCTTCTCATCCTTAACAAGTCTCTTAATGTATCATATTTAAACCATCTCGGTTACTAAGACCTAATGAATGACTCGATTCATTTTCCTACCATTGGTAATGGTCATGTTGAAACTATACTAAAAATAACTACACTTCTAAACAAATATCTAGATCACACATTGTGACAATGACCATTTCAATCAATTCTATGAAAATTCCTTATTCCCAAAAACATTTGTGAAATCTCAATTCATATACGACACACACCCATTTTTGACTTCACTAGTCTATACCAGAAAATAATAAACTTGAAATCACATAATATCATGACAAAAAAATTCTCATAAGGATTATTTTTCCCATTATCTAGAGTATATCCAAAACAAAAGGTCTTTATTCATTATTCATATTGACTTGTTTTCCATGAGTACTGATATTCCATAGACCCAAACACTCTACTGGAATTATCTTGAAACATATACTCACCCATACCACCCATACATAATTTTATATATAGTGTATATTTGTTACCAAAAATACCACATCAACCAATTATCATTTACCAATACCCATGTTTATGTAATTATCATTTTTTGCATACCACCTAACCTCTTGTATCCATGTTTGATCACAAAACCAAAACCACCTCATAATTAGGTCCATTAACATGTCACCTCAAGGTTAATTGAAATTGTTTCAAAATGAGTATAACATAATCATATAAAATATCATGTCTTAAACACCAGATAATTTCCCATATCATTGATCCATAATGAAAAAACTACCCTATATCCATTGTCATCCAAACACTGATGCCCATAAGCCCTCAAAAAATACTTTCAATATGTCCAAATTTCAAGATTCACTATGGGGACCATTTACATTATGTTTCTCCACATAAATTTTATGAAATCCCACTGGTAATATACCACCGTATAACCAATTCCAATTGATCTAACTCAAGGTATACAACCATTATCACCATCATAAAAAAAATTGTTCCATATTGATATGATTATACCTAGTCCCACAAGAAATTCCATATCAAATAGGTGACCAACTCATCATAATTAATCCACTACTTAGATTCTTTATCCAGTATACCAATACATGGAGTCCATTAGTGTTTCACAAAACCCAATGGTCATTATGTTGTATTTAAAATTATTCACAAAAGGTCAAAACTCATATCTATATGGGTTGACCATATTAAAACCTCAGTAAATTTAAAACCACTAAATTATTCCCCATTCGCATAATAAAGACATGGTCTTAGAAACTGGTCTTATCCTAATGTACTGGTTCCACTAGTCAAGTCCATACTTGACAATATCCCCCAAAAATCTTTACTCTAATTAACACATGTTGTAGCATAAGTTCCAAAACAAATTTTTTACTCCTCAAAAACAATAAGTTGTATCTCACCATTCTACTATAATCTCATATTCAAACACCATACATGTATGATCATACATCGTTAACCTCAACCATCCATGACCTAACTTTACATGGTTAGAAAATTATGGAGTCCTTGAACTCATCACAACATACATAAACCTCTATGGGATTTATTCCAAAATGATCTCATGGTAACAAACAAGTATATCCCTAAACAACTTATCCAAATACTTGGAAGGCATAAAATAAAATAAATATGAATTTTTATCCATCATCATGACCTCACTCCATGATTCTTGTAACATACATGATCCCCTTATTATATATAGTTCCCAAAATGTATCCATTAACATGTCCCACATGTATTCCAAGTCCATCCACACGAAATAAAACACTAATATTACCTTCCTAAAGAAAATAATTATTCAAAATAATCTACCTACCATGTGGGTAAATCAAAATCTCACTCTCTTACCACATGGTAAGAGTGTATTCATCAAAAAAATTCTCATAATTTTACTCAATAACCCCTATTTTGAAAACAAATTGTACCCATGCTGGTGTACACCCTAGTGCTACCCTACCATAAAAATTGATTCATACCATATCATGTAATGTATCATCAATAAAAGGCTCATGGGATTAATCAAATAACTAATGATACATTATATATAGGTCCATCTACTCAATTATATTATTTATCTCCTAATTAACTAACTAGAATACTTCTTGTGCATGTCAAACATGTCAAAACATAAGAAATACCTAGGATTTCACATTTATAATTTCTAAAGAATTATCATGACTATATAAAATAATTGATGGAATTGACCATAAGTCAATCTCTTGCAATAAGAATCTTCCAATGATTCCGATATCAAAATGAACTCATCATCCTAGGATATCCTCTCTCTCGAGTTACCTTCATAAATCACAACTCATCAACAGTAGTAATAAGAATGTAACCTATTACTCAATCATAACACCAAAATCACTAATATCTTAAGATTCATCACAATTATACTAGGTTACCCCACCAATATTATAGGTTAAATCCCATTTGGGTCACATCTCACTAATCATCATACATAATCTCACCTCAGATATCAAGTGTTAACTATCGTTCTAATGTACACACTTTCAGGATCTCATGAATATATATATAAATCATCACATACACGTGCCACTACCCACTCTATGATACTAATCCAAATTGATCATTTATATACTAAACTAATCCCTCCGAGAACAAGATCACAAATCTGAGAATATATATATATATATATATGTGTGTGTGTGTGTGTGTGTGTGTGTGTGTGTGTGATATCTATGTGAGATGATTCATATTGGAAAATTCATAATTGTGGTATAGTTAAATGAAATTTCATTCAAAATATATAGAGGAAAAGACTTTATTAGTTTATACCATACATTTTTTCAACTATTACCATATAAAACCATTAATCTTAGGAATACATAAAAATACATGTGTTTTGGTTAAGTATAATGCCACCAATAATGTATATGGGAAACCACCATATTGTTTTTTATTGAAAATTTATGTAACAAAACCCTATGTTATTCATTTTTCTAATTCAAAATCTATTATCTCATTAACATAAAATTAAGAAAATTTTATGTGAACCTAAATTCAAAATATGATGCTTGATAGTGCACTTATTTTCACTCTAGACCAAGAGAAAAGAACCATAAATCAATGAATACATAATATGATTCTTCAAAGAAACCAACTATAACGTTGAAAGCCAATAGATGAAATCATAAATCCCTAATACATTTGACTTCAAATAATACAAGTTATTATCAATAACCCAATATGGTGTCCTTTATAGGTTCCTACTAGTCCCGTCTCATGTCTACTATATCCTAAATATTAATAAAACCAAAACAATACTCTGATACCACATTGTAACATCCCAATATGACTCACTCTATAGTAAACAGAATATTTTAATATGTGACATCTGGTGTACCTCAAAATATGTTAAAGTCTCCAACTTATAGATTTTATTTAGGGTAATTGAAAGGAAATACCTTATACTCATATCTGATTAGAGATATAACATTGAAAATAAAATATAATTGACCATAAAAATCCAGAAGAATTGATGATCACCATAGATAGAGACAACTAAACCAAATAATATACACATGTTATAACAAGAAAAATCTATCTAAAATTTCACATTATTAAGTAATACACCAAAAAAAACTCCCATGGGAAGATTATATATAACTTATCCAAAATAAAAGTAAACAAAACTAAATTCAACCAAAACTTGGTCTAGAATCCCAACATGATCCCATTTCTAACTCTACCCAAGATATATATCACTATAATTCAAACTGGACCTCTTCCATAACAACATGTAAAACCCCATAATTTGGAATAAAAGAGAATACTTGATAGCTATTGATTCTCTATTCCATCACATAGTCTATGTAATAACAAAGAGGAGTACCTTAAGAAAAGAAAAAAAAAGAACAAGAGAGAGGGAAGAAGAATAAAAAGTTGAAAAGGCATTAAGGCACACAAGTCACCTGTGTGCCAACTTTGGGGTCATGGGTTACTTATGCGCCAGATGTGAGGCACCTGGGTCACTTGTGCGCCCACATTGAAATTTCTCCCTAATATCAAGAGGCCTATAAATACCCCCTGTGCAGCCCCCATTTTGGGGATGAATTTTCCAAAACTCAGATTCAAGATCTGGTCACCCAAGTCTATGTCTGGTGTATTCTGAACACTTCTAGGTTAATTCATTACCTAGAATGGATGCTCTAAAGAAGAAGAATAAGTCTTAAGTGTTAGAACTCATCAATACTTGGGAGCTTAAGCGTCCAGCCTTTAAGGGAAAGGAAGATACTTGCGTGCCACCTTGCCCTCTCATGGGAACTTGCGCACCACCCTTTTGGAAGCCTCTAGGGATGATACTAAGGGCTTGAGTTCTAAGTTGCCCAAGTATTACCCTATATATTCTTCATCATCCAAGGTGACTCATGTTGTGCAAGTATACTTGCGCGACCAGGACTTGCACGCCAGAACGATACTTGCGCGCCTCCTTTCTAGTCACCTCCTTTCATCAAATCCACCTCTCCTCTTCAAGACATAGCCTTCAAAACCTTCTTCAAATCCATTTATGGAATAGTTACTTTGTTGGATTCCTTATCTAAAAGTAATTCTATGAGGACCTCTCCCAAAACCTCGTTACTTACAAACTTTATGTTACCACAGTTAGAGGTTTTCTATAACCTCATCATTTAAAGATGAGAAGATCTTTTGGTTTGGGCCTCCTTCACAGGTGTAAGCCCCAGTCTTAAGTTCCATTAACCCGAGCCTCCTTCTCAAGAGTAAGCCCCCATCAAAATTTCCTTTAACATTGGGCCTCCTTCTCAGGAGTAAGCCCCAAGTTACAAGTCCCCTTAACCTAGGTCTCCTTCTCAGGAGTAAGCCCCAGTCATAATCCCCTTAACCATGGCCTCCTTCTCGGGAGTAATCCCCAAGTTACATGTCCTCTTAACCAGGGCCTCCTTCTCAAGAGTAAGCCCCAATCATAATTTCCTTTAACATTGGATCTCCTTCTCAGGAGTAAGACCCAATCTTAATTTCTTTTGATTTGGGATTCCTTCTTAGGAATAATCCCCAATCATAAGTCCCTCTTAATTTGGGATTCCTTTTTAGGTGTAAGCACCGGGTTAATATTCCAAATCTCCATAAAGTACAAATACCTTAATGGATCCTTCTCATGGGATTCTTTCCTAATTCATGGACTTCATCTACTTGGGAAGTCATATATACATAATCCCCACATCATTTCTCATGACTTCATCTTTCATGGAACCGTCTTCAAGTTTACTGGTACCTCTTGTTTCTCACACCGATCATGACTCATGTGAGCATAGAGTGTGAAAGTAATCACGACATCTCTTTTTGGGCCATTAACCATGCATAAAACCCATATGTCCTTACATGAACTACGTGGACTTTGATCTCTGCTTTAAAAGTAGAGTACGTAGAAAGCCTTTATAAAGTTCAAGCCCATATTTCATTAATTATTTTCCATCCCATGTGACTTTAAACTATATCCTTATTATCAAAAAATGTGGGTTCTGATTCTTTTTTAACAAGGATACATAGGTAGACCATCTGTGGGTACGATCCTGACTCTGAAATAATCTCTATCTTTCTGAACGTTAATAAACTTCAAGTGACCCACTAAGTGGATTTAAAACTAGTATGGTTATCATAATGAACAAGAGATTTATATATAATGTATTTAAGGATATAATTGACTAAGAATCTCTAATACATACGGATGATTCTCCATCGACGAAGAACCTCGAATACATATAAAATATTCTCTAAATCCCATACATATCAATCATTGATTTCTAAATCTAAAAGAAAACTCATTTTAATACTTGGTGAATTAATAAGGGTTTGTGAACATAACTTAAATCTAAGAGAGAGTCCCAGAGTATGCAATAATTCCCCCCAAAAAGGTGTGATGATCCCGACCTCCCATCCCCTCAACCTATGAAAATTCTTAAGCCTCATCAGTCCACAAATAATGAGCACCTACCTTTGGAAAGTAGGCCCAAATGGATAAAGAATCATTGGATGTTTCCAGTTCTACGAATAAAACTATTAGAAACCGATAGGAAATTTTTAACCTTAAACAAAAAAGTTCATCCCCATTTCCAGAAGAAACAAAAAATGGTGAACCCAACATGAATCTTTAACCAAGTTAAATGATTTTTTACTTATTTGTTAAGCCCCTATTAAACTCAATATGAGGGCCAACAAAGCAATCAAACATATATGTGCTTGTCCAAAATATGTAGTCTGGCCAAATCTATCTTGATTATGTCATCTATATTAAATAGGCACTCTTTTCCAAGATCTATCTGCAACACATAATGTATTCTTTAAAGTTCACACCTATGAATGCCTCAACTGCTACTCCTGTTGGATCCTCATCCACTATGAGGACGATATCACCTACTCGTCATCTTCAACACTGGGTCTCGAATACACTGGTGAGGGAATACCGTTAAAATAGTACCATCCCGACTCTGGAGGCTGCTCGACAAGCCCTCCAAGTTAACAACTCACCCTAGTTGTCCAGATAGCGACGACCAGTGGTCAAGAAGCAAGTGGTGCCAACCACCATTTCCAACTATTTTGGGTCATTATCCCCAAATGAAACAACTAGTCCCTCCCATATTATAGGGAGGTGAATAAAGAGGTCACTCAAGGCCTCTAAAAAGAAGACAGGAGTCATTCTTGAGGACTCCCACTAATAATCACCACCAAACTTGTGCGGTAGTGCACCATCAACATGATGAGGGTATCGCCTATAGATGTTCGGATCAGGTCCCTTAGACCCAAGCACACAAGAAGAACCGTCATAGGTGATATTCGATCAATAAGAAGCAGGTTCTTACCTCTACCCCCTCCAAAGAAGTCCATCAATCTAACTTGATGGCAAACAAAGAGAAGGCATATACACCTGTCCGTCCTGATTTCACTGCCTAGCAAACTCGTCTGGAAATAACACATCAATCCCGCCAAGAAATTCCAGTGTAGTACTATAGGAAGGAATATACACATGTTTATAATTCATCAATTAGTTAGCAGGCTCGTCTGACTATATCCAAAGAAACATACCAATCAAATGTGGTGACCACCTGTAAACAGACACATACACCTGCTTACACTCATCAATTCTGCCAGCAGTCTCGTCTGCCAGTATTGAAGGAATTTCATCAATCATATTTGGTAGAGATCAATCAGCAGGAACATACACCTACATTTCATAAATCTAACCTATATTATTGTTTGGTAGCACTTAAAA
The DNA here is from genome assembly GCA_963277665.1 of Viscum album. Lineage (NCBI taxonomy): Eukaryota > Viridiplantae > Streptophyta > Magnoliopsida > Santalales > Viscaceae > Viscum > Viscum album. The sequence goes on from OY728138.1 coordinate 40,472,478, forward strand.
ATGTCAATTGGAAAGTACCAATGACAAAAAGAAGGCATACACACCTTTTCCCCCCCACACATAAGTACTATCAGGATTCACTGATAGGAAAAAGAGGACAGGAGCAGGCACACACACCTACTCCAAACATAGAATAGACATATATTCCCATTCCGACAGCTAAAGTCACCAAGCACATTATGAAAATGGTGAAAGAGCATAAGAAAATCCCTACCCATATTCTGGATACCTATCAGAATATTATAACAACTTCAGTGACACCATAGGGAAAGAAACACAAATCTATCCCTATTAGTGGAGTGATTCATCAACATGTCACTCCGGAGCAGATACACACCTCTTTTCCATTCCTAGAGGGTCATGGGGCATACTCACCCATGTCATACGGACAATCAAGTTAGGCACATAAACCCGATTTAAATGGAGATAATCAGCATAACCTGGCCATTTCTCCTGAGCAGGCACATACACATGCCAATAATAACCACTTTTGTTAAGAAGTGGTTTCCAAAGTGAGTAAGAAGTTGTCCAAGAAAAAGACCCATCCAACACAGTTGAAAAAACAAGATCCAATCTGCAATAAGGCCTTGCTCAATGCTAGAGTTCTTGAAGCCCTCAGACAATTTTCTGTTGAAACTCAAGATTCTACTCTCTCATTTCCAGATTTCGGAAGTAACAATAATAATTCTTAAGGACTTTATCAGACACTTCCTCATGAAGGCTTGCTTCATGACAATTTGTTCAATCTCGAAGTATCATCTTCAAATGAGAGCCACGATAACCCTCTGTTTGGTCAGAAGACCAAGGAGAAAAAGGTTTCATCTTTTGCAGTAACCCATCATGGTGGTCCTCCCCATGATGATGAATTTAGCTGTGAAATTCCTCTCCACAGTAGTGCTTCGCATTGCCTAGAAAATTCTTCAATGGAAAATGAAGATATGAGAAATCCCTCTTATATTGAGGCACTTGCAAATGCGAAGCCAGTCATGTCTAATGCCTTACCACTAGCAGGTGAAATACTTTCTCAATCAGAAGATAGCCCAAGGTATAGGTCATTCTCCAAAACCACCCCTGGGTTATTCATCTTCTAATTTGACAAATGAATTCTCTTCCAATCTTTTTGAATATGATGAAGCAAAAAATAAGCACCATCTTTCGTCCAATCAGGTAGAAGAATCTCCATCAAATGACAAGGAGGAAGTGCTAAATATAAGAAAACAACTGGTGAAAGGTGAAATACTAGTCATGTTTTGGCCTTTGGCTGACTCTCAGTATGATATTCCAGAAACATTGACAGATGATTGTATTCACGATATTAGTCTCAATATATATAAAACTCTTTGTCATTTAAAAGAGAAAATATTATCTTATTATGAATATCAAAATCATGTCAAGATAATAGAAGGGTTTCAACGCCAAATTGACTTGTCATCTCTCTCAGTTTCTCGACATCCAAAGGTTGAAAAGCCGCAGAGAGCCCTTCAGCGTTCATGCCTTGGTGCATTAAAAAGGTTGTGCTAGTTAATTACTAATGTCCCATCTGGTATTCATATCAGGGGATGGGGTGTTCATGGAGCATTGCATTTCACTGTGCACGCAAGTCAACAAAGCCCGCCAAAAGTGGCCTCATGTAATGTTATTGCCCATGGCTAGCCACATCTAATTGGTTTTGTGTGTAATCAAAGGCTTACTCAAGAACATTCCTCAACTAGTTCTTCCCAAAGTAAAGAATATAAAGAACAAGTTTTCGAATTACTCTTGCATAATGAAAATGAGAATATTGAACATGCTTATCATTTAGAGCATGCACATCATCAGGTGACAGAGGTGTGAGAAATAATCCAATGGCCATCTGAGCCATGTGATTTGGGTGGATGTACGATGATGCATCCGACTAATTTCTGGACTAAACTCCACAAAATCAAGAGGGCTTTTAAGAAAGTTTCAGATGTAGCTGCTCAAGAGCCACCTCATCTTTCCAGACTGGGGACTCTTTTAATCTAAACCTCAGGATCAATAGACATGATTTGAGGAGTTGAGTAGGAAAAACAGGACCATCCCTAGTCCACCTGACTGGGGCTTTTTCAAATTCTCAATCACTTCCTCAGTGAAAGTCAGTATTCTCTCGATTATGGAAGAAGCCACAAGATGAATGCAGAGTGGAATTATCAGGAAATTACCTCCAAATTACAGTTCATAAAGAAGTTCCTGAGGGATAATCCATACAAAAGGCAAAGTCTCGTAACAGACTTGAAAGAAGACAATATCACATAAGTACTGGCAGAAATGATGCAATGTGTTATGAATAGATAAATGTCATCAATTCCATTGTCACTGATCCCCCAGACCATGTGTCTCACTCAGAGGGATCAGATGAATAATTTCATATTCAATAGGTTGTACACATAGAAACTAATGAATGAGGTGTACGTACCAGAAGACAGAGGGTTTCCCAGGGGCAAGACATTCCTTTGGGTATTTCCCTTCCATACTCCAGAAAATCACATACCAAGGAAAAGGGTAAAAGTGAGGTTACATTCCAGCCTAACTCTAGAGAAGGACAATCACTCTCATTAGAGTAAAGGTTCACATAACAAGAGGAAGAAATAAAGGAGTTAAGGAGGTTAATTGCAGAACTTCTTCAAGGTAGTCTTCCTCCTAAGCATGATGGAGTTAATAAATCAAGGGAATTTGTTGTAGCTACTAAGATGGATCAAGAATATCCCCCTTTACTAGTTCACCCTCGCAGGTCCAATCCTATGGGTCATACGTGACAACAACCAACAATACTACCATCAGTGGTAGTACCGGTCACCACACCCGTCCAAACTCTAGTTATTGCACATGATTAGGTCCAAGCTCAACCAGATGTTTCTAAAAAATAAATGACTACCATTGAGTCATTAACAGCTGGGATGGAATCTATTGAAGGAAATCGTGCACAAGTTTAACCAGAAAAAAGATCTTACCCTGAATGGGTGGATGAAATCCTTCCCCCATCAAAATTTTCAAATACCACATTCTCAATTTTTAATGGTTTGGGAGATCCAGAGAAACACTTAACACATTTTGTTTCTCGTTGTGATCATATGATGGGAACTCCAAAAAAAGAAGTAGTTAAGCTTATGTGTTTTTTACAGTCATTACAAGGACCTGCTTTTGTCTGTTATACAAGTTTGCAATCTCGGTCAATTACCGGGTGGGAAGATCTCCGTCAAAGGTTCCTTCTTCAATTTAGCTCAACATTACCAAATACGGCATTTTTTGATCTTACCAATAGTAAAAAAAGGTAGAATGAAAGAGTTTTATATTTCATTTCTTGTTGGAAGGGATTAAAATATTCCATAATTTCAGAACTCCCTCAAGAAGAGTTGCTGCCAATCTATGTGGAAAATCTGCGTGATGAATTACGCACACCTTTGATCCCGGTGAAATACACAGAAGGGTTTTGAGATCTTACTTCAATCACTTAGTAGATAGAATATTCTCTGACAAAGACTATGGATAAAACTCATGTAATTCCAGCAGTTCCAGAAAGGATAATTGGGAAAGCAGAGACTGCTATAGTTACACTTAATCAAGCCCTTGTACCTTCTTCCACTTCAAAACCTTTATCATATCGAAGGTCTCTACCTCCTTAGTGTCAAAAACAACAACCGCCTCTTTGAGATGATAAAAGAGATCAAAGGTGGAAATAGTTTGAGGATTTAAAGAACAAAGTTTTTTCTTTCAGGAATGAACAAGTTCCTGGTTACTTCATCTCGGCTCTGGAAAACAATCTGGTTCAGTTGTCGAGGCCCAAAAGGCCGAACAAGGAAGGAGATTCAGACCTTCCCAACTATTGACCGTTTCATCATATGTTGGAGCATCCCATTCAGGAGTGTTTTTTCTTTAAAGACCTACTGAAAAAGATGGTGGACTCTAGATAAGTAAAATTGAAAGGTTCTTCAACCCAAGTAGCACGTGTTAGTACTACTGATCCAGAGGAAGAAGGCGAGCGACATGGAGTCAAAATAAAAAATGCATAGAAATATAATTATTGGATGGTCAGGAAAATGATCAACCAAACTCATTCCATTTTACGAACACAACTGAATCAACCAATTGTGTCTTCTGCTGTTAATGCCACAACGAAACCCCCTTCATCTGAAGGAAAATCCTTGAATAAGTGGCATAATTTGAAGAAAGAAGAGTAGTCAGAAGAAGACAAGGTCGTGTCAAAGCCTAAGTTTTCTCTGACTCTGGTAGATTTTATGTCGTTTGCTTCAAAATCACAGGCACTGACCCACCAAATGGCACAGCCTAAACTGGTTCATCAGGAAGAATCTTCATCAGATGAAGAATTGATCTTTGGTTCTGTTAAAATGATTCATTTAACGGATTCATATGCCAATGATAGTTTTGATCATGATGGGCCCAAATTTAATGTATCTAACATAGGAGTTAAATGAAGAGACAAAGGTCTAGGATATAGGGGAAGACATGGATATTATAGAAACCACTATTTCAATCATACCCCTACAAGAACTTTATATGTGGCAGAAACTCATGGCAAAGCCCTTCAACAGGCTCAACAGGAACAAGAAAGTTCTTCCACACATGGCAGATTCAGTCCTGATATAGTTATTTTGGAAGACCGATTAGAGGTCACACCTTCTTCTTCTCAACAAATAGATAGACCTATTCGGTCTAATATACTGAAGCCATATGTGTTTCCAATTCCTGCCCCGATATGGGATGCATCTACTGCCAAAGCATCAAATTCCAAGGCCCCTGCAAAACCTCATTTTCATGATGAGAAATGTAGACCTTTGGACCAAAAGTATGATGTACTAAAACATTTGGCCCATGTACCATCAATGTTATCAATTTTAGATGCCTTGAATCTATCAAAAGATCTTTGGGAGGCGCTTATTGAGGCTTTGTCAAGTCCTCAAGAATTCAAAACTAAAATTGTTGCGGCTGAAGTCTACCATATAGATAATGATCTTACAGGATGCCATGCAGTGATATATTTTACAGATGAAGATGAAGATGATGTTGTACATGGACATATCAGACCTTTGTATCTATCTGGAAATGTCAATGATATATACATCCGACGATATTTCATTGATAATGGCTTAGGATTCAATCTCATTCCTATTCGTACACTTCGTCGATTGGGCCTCACCAAATCTAATTTGTCTCCTTCTACTTTGATGTTGCAAGGATATGATAAGAATGAATAAGAACCTCTGGGCGAAATTACACTCAGAATTCAGTTTGGAGACCTTGTATCTAATTCATATTTCATAGTTGTTCATCAAGATACAACCTTCAACATTTTTCTTGGAAGACCTTAGATATATCAACATGTGGCCATACCTTCGTCATACCATCAATGTCTCAAATATTGTTTCAATGGTAAAATTGGGACATTTTATGGTGACAAGCCCCATTCAAAACATGTGAATCTCAATATATTGAGGTAGAATTTTATCACATGGAGGGAAAGGAAAAATCCATGGCAAAGAAGGTCACCAAAATTAATGATCCAAGTGGTTTGGAAAAAATTTCAATAAACCCATTCCTACATGTGAGTACAGATTATGTGTTTCCTATCAGTCAAATTGATAGGATAGACCTAAATCCAAACAATCTTATGGAAACTTCCATAATGTCAATTACAGCAATCAAGCCAGATAGCCTAGGATAAATTGTTGATTTACCAAGAAATGATGAAATCTTAGATGGAGATGTCTTCATTTCAGCCGCTGAAATCCTGAAATTCTATACTTCATCAACCAGGTCAGAAGAAGTTATAGAAATGTCAGAGGAAAACAATGATGTCAATTCCCAATCCATAATCTCTTCTTTATCACCCCAGGAAGACCCTTCATCATCAATAGGGTCAGAAATGGCAGCCTTTTCTTCAATATGTTCAAATTTTAACTTCTCCCTTAACCATGGAAATTCTGTTTCTTCAACTATTATGCAAGTACAAACAGAAGAAGTAACACATATTGAAGAAGATGAGGAAGATCCCAGGGATGCTCCTTCAGCATTTAAAGAGGGTATCTCCACCACTGTGGATGAACTCAGAGAAATAAATCTGGGTACAAAAGAAGATCCACGCCCCACTTTAATTAGTATGGCCATGACTCTTGAAGAGAAAAAAAATTATACTTCATTTATAAAGCAAAATCAAGATGTATTTACTTGTAATTATATAGAAATGATAGGTCTTGATCCTGATGTTGCCACTCATCATTTGGGTTTTCCTGAAGAACATCGAGGATTCAAGGAAGCAACAAGAAGAAAACACCCAAATTATGCCACCAAAATTGAAGCTAAAGTTGATAATCTTATCAAGGCTAACTTCATCAGAGAAGTTCAATATCCCAAATGGAGGGCTAATATTGCCCCTATGAAAAGGAAGAATGGACAAATTATAGTTTTCATTGATTTCAGAGATCTTAATCAGCATTGTCCCATGGATGATTTTCCAGTTTTGATCACAAAACTCTTAATTAATGAAACAACTGGCTACGGAGCTCTTTCCTTCATGGATGGTTACTCTGGGTACAATCAAATACGAATGGACCCAGAAGATGAAGAGTCTACATCCTTCAGAGCTCCTCAAGGTGTGTTTTTCTATCAGGTAATTCCCTTTGGCCTAAAGAATGTAGGTGTAACGTATCAACATGCCATGCACCATATCTTCAAACCCTTTTTAGGGAAATTTGTTGAATGTTATGTGCATGATTTGGTGGTTAAATATAGAAAATGTATTGATCACTTGTCCGATCTGGAAATCATATTCAACAAACTTTGACAACACAATTTGAAGATGAACCCCTTGAAATGTTTTTTTGGGGTAACCTCAAGAAAATTTCTCAGCTTTTTTGTACGCCATCATGGTATCAAAGTTGATCACGAGAAGACAAAACCAATCCTTGGAATGTCACCTCCTAGAAATTTTATGGAATTAAGAGGACTTCAAGGAAACATGGACTATATTCAGCGTTTCATTGACAATTTGGTGGTCAAGTGTTTTCCCTTTACCAAATTGACGAAGTAGGGAGTCACCTATCAGTGGACTGAGGAATGTCAAGAATCATTTGAAATCCTCAAGAAATATCTCTTGATTCCACTGGTATTAATGCCACCTATTTAAGGAATACCACTTATTCTCTATGTGACAGATTTCGAGAGATCATTGGGTGCCTTCCTTGCCCAAACGGATGATGCTTGGAATGAAAACAACCTTTATTATCTCAGTCGGACTATGCTTGAGGAAGAAACTTGATATTCAAGTATTGAAAAGTGCTGCCTAGCATTAATCTTTGTAGTTCAGAAATTGAGACACTACCTGCAATATCATGAGGTCCAATTGGTATCTCGTAATAACCCACTCAAATTTATCCTTAGTCGTCCAATGCTTACCGGACGTCTGGAAAGGTGGGAAGTTATTTTGCAGCAGTTTGATATCCAGTACATGTCTCAAAAGTCAATAAAGGGCCAAGCTCTGGCTGATTTCCTTGCTAAACACCCATCCGTAGAAGATACATATTTAAATATTTAACTTCCTGATGAGGAAGTCTTCTCTATTCAAGATAATCCTCAAACATTGGAAATGTACTTTGATGGTGCCTCTAGAAGTCCAACAGGGAAGAAAATGGAAGATCCTAAATTCAATAATGTTGGTTTAGGAATCGTACTAATTTCCTCAGAAAAGGCAGTGCTACCCTATTCCTTCTTAATGTTGGAAGGCGACACAAATAATGAATCAGAGTATCAAGCTCTCATCGTAGACTTGGAATTGGCACTTCAGGCACATGTGAATCACTTGAAGGTAAAAGGTGATTCATATTTGGCAATAAAACAAGTCAATGAGGATTATGCCATCAGAAAGGAAGAGTTAAACCCTTTGTGTGATTACATCAGAGAGTTAATAAAGGAATTTCCCTTGGAACCGACATTTTATTATGTCCCGTGATCACAAAATGCCCAAGATGATGCACTGGATAATGTAGCCACAGCCCTGGCAGATCCAAACTAGGATGAAACAATCATCAGTATTTCCCACTGTCGTGTAGTTTCACCTTTTGTTCAAATCAAAATAGAGGAAATCAATGAAACCAGTCCCATTTCTGAACCATGTGGTCATATTAGAGGATGGATGACACCTATCAGGGAATACCTTCAAAAATGGAACCCTCCCACTTGATAGAGCCAAAACAGAACAAGTCTGGCGATATGTAGTCAATTTTACTCTTTATGATAGCCCAGATCACCAAAAAATCTCTACAAGCGAGGTTTTGATGGAATTCTCTTCAGACATATTGATGGTGAAGAGACAATGGCTAACATGAGTAAACTTTATGTAGGAGTTTGTGGTGCCCACCAGTCTGGACATAGAATTTCTGGTCAAATTCGAAGGCTTGGATACTTCTAGCCTTCAATGGTGCAAGACTGTGTTTATTTCACTAAAAAGTTTCATTCTTGCCAAATATGTGCCAACTTCATTCATCAACCTCTTGAGTTTCAACATACAGCTAAATACATCTGGCCATTTGCTACATGGGGAATAGATGTAGTAGGACCTTATCATACGACTACAGCTAAGTAGTTTAAGTATATTCTTACTACAAATGACTTCTTTTCCAAATGGGAAGAGGCAATACCTCTCAAAGAAGTTAGGGTTAAAATCATTTCTAGCTTTGTCAAGTCCAACATCATTACCAGATTTGGTGTTCCTCATACCATACTGACAGATAATGGCACCAAATTCTGTTCATCTGAGGTGATAAAGTTGTATCAAGAATACTACATCAAATCCAAACATTCATCTCAATATCATTCATTGACCAATGGCCAAATAGAGGCTTTCAATAAGAAACTTTTGAACATACTTCAAAATATGGTTGATAAAGATAAGAAGTTATGGCCTGATAAACATTTTCATTCTCTATGGACTTATCAGAACACCACCCACACTGCTACATGATCAACTCCATATTCATTGGTATATGGAACGGAAGTAGTCTTTCCTATTGAATTCCAATTACCTTCACTTAGAGTCACCATTTGTGATCAGTTATCTATAGATGAACAATCTCAAAAGCGATTGGATGAATTAGAACGACTGGATGAAAAAAGATTTTGCACACTACACCATTTAGAAGTCTGTTAGAATCTAATAGCACAAGATATCAATAAAAAATTTTGTCTTCATTCATTAATTCAAAAAAAAATTGGTATTGGTCCTCAGAACCCAAGTGATACCAGGAAAGAAGCGTCCAATGCTTAAGCCAAAGTGGTAAGGACCTTATTCAATACATAATGTCTACTCCAATGGAGCTTATTCTTTAATCTCAATGGATGGAGAACTCATCACAACTCCAACCAATTCCATATTCCTGAAGAAGTATTTTGTGTAATAAAAATACTTTCTTCCTGTATGGCGTTAAACTGTATATACGTCCTATGTGACGTTAAACTGCACAACTTTCATCCTAGCTACATGATGCTAAACTGTGCAGCAATGGTTTATGCATATGACCTTAAATTATTGTTTGTCCATACTGCAGGACATTAAAATACATAGCCGCCTCTATCGTCCAACATTAAGTTAAACTGTGTCCCCTTTGTCGTCCAACATGACATTAAACTATGCATCGTCCAGCATGAAGTTAAACTGTACATGTTCTTCCTTCATGACGTTAAACTGTCAACAGTCCCTGATACATCCTACATGACATTAAACTGTACATGTTCGTCCTACATGATGTTTAAACTGTGAAAAAGTCCCTTAAAACGTCCTCCATGATGTTAAACTATGCACATATCCTACAAGAAGTTAAACTGCACCACACTACGTTCTGGATACATGATGCTAAACTGTACAACACCCTTTGTCCCACATGATTTTAAACTGTGCATTGTTAGGGTTTTTGCTACCTCTTGTTTATCACACCGAGCATGATTCACGTGTGCTTAGAGTAAGCTTCAACCATAACACCCTCTCTGGGCCGCTAATCATGCATAAGTCCCAACACCATCTTCAGGTCATTGTCCTCAAGTACAACTCGATCACCAATTCATTCTCAAGCGAACTACATGGACTTTGATCCTTGCCTTCTAGGCTAGGTACGTAGGCAACCTACCAAGGTTCAAGCTCAAAACCAATATCTTCATGTCAGTTGACCTCCATCTCATACGATGTTGATCTGTGAAGCCCCCTGAAACCAATATCTTCACATTGGTTTACCATCGTCCTTTCTATATGACATTAAACTATACAGTCCCCCATTGTCCTCTTCGTAATACATTAAACTGCATAGCAATATATCCTAGCTACATGATGCTAAATTGTGCAGCACCGGTCGATGCATATGACCATAAACTATTCACACTTTTGTCCTATATGAAAATAAACTACAATAGTCTTTGACACCCTCACCTGATAGGGAAATCATTATTGACATTGATCTCCAATCATGTCATATTCCGAGGACTATGTGCATACATGGCGATGCCTGAACCTTTAATCTTGGGTCCAACAATCATTTCACTAAAGTCCCCTTTCACCATTCACATGTACGAACCAAATCTGTACAGAGGATATTTCAAGAACTACATATGAATTGATTCCCATCCCTATGGGATATGTTGGAATGTTCGAGCATCCCTCGAATCCAGCCCCAATTCTTTGGGCCTAACCCCAAACTCCACTTTCATTCCCTTGGATGAAAAGTCCCCTTACGAGCACATGAATGTGGTATGAAAACCCAGGTCTTTATTCACATCAGTTTTATAACAAACACACAATGTGTGTCCCTCATTATGGTCCGAGCTCTATGACCCTAAACTAAGATATCCTATGCTCTTGTCCCACATGATTTTAAACTATATTTCAAGAACTTTGTATGGAATGATTCTCATCCTAATGAGATATGTAGTGAATTCCAGCATCTCAATTTAGGACCCAGCCACATCATGATTATGGTCAGCATTGGTCTATGTATCTCTTTCATGCATTGGAAAATACCCATTTTCATGTGTCATACTCATAACCTTAAATACTTCCAGATCTCCATAACCCTTTTTTTGACTTCTGGTCACAAAATTTTGGATACTTGGGAATTCTTTTTCCTAACCATGCAGCACGTGTCCTTAGACGACCTTGCATATATAGTCTATATAATGGATATGTCATCCAAAAGATGCTATTATTTGACTAAGAAGCCAATTTATTTAGGTAGCCCTGCATAATTCAACCCCCAAACAGGTTTGTAAAATAATGGTAACTTCATTCTTAGGGGGAAAATCTCTTTTGTCTTTATTGGTCTTACCAGACAATATGTAGGGATCTGCAAAAAAGCAGCCATGCTTAACATATTTTTCCCATACTCTTTTCATGATCTGAAAGTATTCAAGTCTATGTTTTATATTTCCCTTCCCTACGTTTGGGTCATCCCATTCAGGAGTGAAATTCATTCAATTCTTTGAAAATCATGATTGGGAATATCCTCTCCATATTCAAGTAACTCTCTCTATACATAAGACTCTATGCTTTGGGAAATTTTAATCTCCATAAAGTTTCACTAGATTTTATCAATATAAAAGTAAAATTTTTGATAGTTCTTTTTCCTAACTATGTAGCACGTTCCCTTAGGTAGCCTTGAATAAGTAGTCTTCATAACGGACCTGTCAGCCAAAAGATGCTATTATTTGACTATCCAGCCAATGCCCTTAAGTGGCCCTGCACAATTCAACCCCCTAATGGGTTTGTCAAATAGGGGTAATTTCACTCTTAGGAAATACTTCCTCTAATGCCTTTTAGCCCTTTTTCATATCATCCCGCAGATTCAAAATTTCATAAGTCAAAGTTCACATGTTTTCCCCATACTTGAATGTGGTAATATGTTTTCAAACAAATTATTAAGGAATTGAGTCAATTTTAATCCATTCAGTCAAAGCTATTCGACCTTAAACATTATCCATTTTATGTACGACATTCATGACTTTAAACTGCCAACAAGAGATAGGGTACTCATTAAATTGGGAGCGTGTAAAAGGAACTCTGAACAAAAGTCGAGTCCCAGCTCACTAAACGTACATTTTTTATGATTTAGTTAATATTGAGCAAAAAAAAAGATGCAATATTTTTTGGGGTTGTTTGTATAATCCTAGAAAAAAAATCAAACTATACTTACTAGGCCCATTGGCTTAGGTAAAAAAAAGTAATTATAAAGATAATGCAGGTACAAAAGATTGAAGATGAAATGTCTTTTTCATTGATCCACAAGATTATAAGAACATCCACATATTGGAGTATCTTATATTTTCAAGAATTAAAAGATGCTTTAAACATAACTTTTCATTTGATTTACGACATCTTGAGCTTCATCAGCATCCACTTGATGTTCATTCACTTGACCAGCTTCACTCTTTTCAGCTTGATGGAGTACTTTTTTGGCATTTGCGATGGCTTTTATACCATCTGTTTGGACTCCTTCCAATGAATTGTTACGTTGATCAAGTTCCCCAGTAACGGCATCTAGCTATTTCCGAAGGTTCATCTACTAGACAACTTTCTCTGTGATCTTCTCCTTCAGCTCCTTCTGATTTGCAGCATGATTAGCCTCAGCTCGGGACACCGCAACCTCGAATTCATCAATATTGGTCAGCAGCCTCGCTCTGATTAGATCGTGATGGCACTTTTTCTCCTTCTCCCTCCTTAAGATGAATTGTTTCACTGCGGTATGGATTTATTGATATCCAAACCTTCCATGTCCTAGCATGACGAACAAGGATGACATTTGCAAGATCTTCAAAGACAACTCTTCAAGAGGCACTTTAGGTATGATCTTCCATATATTCTGCCATACCTTGGGATGTGATAATTGGAACTCCTTTTGCACCTATGGGTCTGATTCATCCTCGCTATCACATGGGGAAATATAGTCTTGGATTAATGCACTTAAGGAAGTTCCATGTTATTCTCTTTCCCCCCCCGACCCTTGGTACTTCACTTTCTACTCCCGTTGAGGCTGAGGCTGAGGCTGAGGCTTCACCTCTAGATCTAGCCATTGAAGTTTACAGTACTGCATAGTCAATTGAAAGATTTGGTTAGTTTCAAAGGTTAAAAAAAGTTTATTAACTGTCTTTCAAATTAAGTACAGCCACAAATATTATCATCTTTTACCCAACAGTAGATCAGTAGCATGAGAAGGCTCCTCCCCGTCTTTCCTAGCTTCAATAGGATTTTCAGGATGGGTTTCAGGAAGCTCTTTCGGGTTAAGCTCCACTTGATCTAGTATCTATATAATGATAGGGTTGTCTCTACCCCCTTCAGGCATTGGCAGAACATCATCTTGCTCAGACGGAACTACACATTTCAACTAATCATGGTAAGAGATGTAATAAAAAAATTAACAGGATGAAGGATAACACTTACCTCTAAAATATTCTAAATCACATGGTAATTTAACATGATCTAAAATTTCTTTGAAAGATGCACCAAGTTTCATCATTTCATCCAGTGATATCCCAGATTCCTGGTTACTCTCACTAGTGGGAGAATTTGACATGTCTTCTTGGCGACCCTCCTCATACGACCTCTGACCCCAGATAGTTTCCTTAGAGAAAATTGCGGAGTCAGTTGCAGTCGTCGCCAAATGTTCTACTGTAGGTGTTGAACCTAAAGTATCATAGAATGGAAGTAAGTTGATGTTTTCATTCAACGTTCTATAAGGTATTGTTAATTTACTAGAAGCATGCTCTTCTCTCCTTGTAGAAGCAACAGGAGAAGTACTAGGAACAGATGCTGGATCTTCTTCTCTCATCATTTCTTTAAAAGTAGCCAGGTTATCATGAATTTGCGACTGTTCACCAGCACCATCCGTCATCTTCAAAGGAGGGTCAGTCCTCTCCCTCAAAGGGGAAATCAAAGAAACCCCTACAATCCCAAGAAGTATCATTAACCTTTTCATAAGTTAGGATTCATGACTATTCGAAGGGCATACCACTACTAATGAAGTGTCTTGTTGTGGAACTATTCCATTGATGCCTTTTCTTCTTTGACTTTTTGGGTGTGTTGATATCATCACCTCCGAAAACAGGTATTAGAGGCATTAATTCCATTTCTAACTCCTCGTCCATGGCTTGATGGATTGGTGATACTTTGCCCGGATCCCGAGGATATTCAGTGGCTCTAAGAGCGGTACCACCAAGGCTATATCACAGTGAAGGGACCTCAGTAGTTCCTTCCTTAACAAGACGCAGGATGAAGAAATTAATTTCCTTGAGTAACAAATCTTTGACTAAAATCATGTTTTAAAGAAAATAAAGAAAGAAATTTACATCTTCAGGAGCCACGTAATCATGCCACTTCTCTTCTACTGAAGCACCAATCCCCTCAGTGGTGCCACGATCTATCATTTCCTTCACCTTCTTGGTGATGGGAATGGAATCATCTGTGGAATATATGAGCATTTCCAGCTCTCTGATGCATGCTCGCACATTATTGGGGTTATCCTTGAAGCAGATATCAGCAGAAGCCTGGAGATCCCCTACTCCGGGGATATGTAGCCCTTCGCATAAGTCCATCAATGTGGTTTCAGCATTAGACTATAAACTCCACCATGTCTGGATAGCCTCTGGTAAGAAATATTCTGAATGTACAGCAAAAGTCTACGAGGAGGGTCCTATAATCTGGGACTTCAACTTCTTCCCAACTCCTGCAATCACAGATAATGGATAAGAAAATAAAACTTGTTGCTCTATAAAATAATGGCGACTAAATTTCCTCAATTATATAATTCAACATGATTCGATGGAGTAGTTCTCTTGAATATGGAATGAGGATTATATCTGGACCAAGTCCATTTTGATGCATGTCGTGCCTCATCATCCCCATCCTGGGAATCTGGTGAATCATCCACGGGTGAAGAACCCGGTGAATTAGCTCCGGATGAGGAAGAGTCACCTTCCAGATAAAAGGATTCTTTCCTGATGTTTCTCTTTTTACTCCCCATATAGGAGATAGGAAGATTCAATACCCCTACTGGGTATGATGCTACATAGTTCTCGGCATACCATGTAGTCAATTGACTCACCACTCCAGCAACTGGTAGATCAAACACTTCCCCAGTCTTCTCCATAGCTATCAGCAACCATAGTTTTCGGGAAACCATTGGATTCTAATCTAACCTAACGTGCATGGGAGGGGATACACCAATTTTTTGCAGACACTATAATTGGAGTGCAAATCTATATGGAGCATAGGCCTTGCATATAATCCCTCCATCAATTCTGGTGGCCAATACACCATCTCTGCAATCCAGTATATATGACCTTAATTCCAGGCTAGCTATTCCATCATCCACAAACCGCCCGATTGGAAGGTTTCCATAAGGAAAGTAATGAAATTCCTTGAACATGCTCAACATCACCTTCAAATCATAGGAATTGAGGGAAAATAGAGAAATTCTGGAAAATACCTACACCGATGGCCTAAAATAACGTCCAGGTGCTTGTACTCCGCTCTGTATAGCGTAAGTCCTGAAATGAGTGGTGATCCATCCCCACAAAACTTTCAATGGTCCCACTATTCTAAAAGGAGACTTACCCATATAGACATGGAGTAAGCTCCTGTGAATCTTCACCAAAACCAGGGTGGCCAACCCAACCATTTGTCTCTCATCCAACTTGGCTGCGACAACAAAGGTCCCTGGATTGATGCCTCCCATCGAATCCCTAATTGGAAGAAGATAAATGCAGAACCACAAGGATAATAAGCCTTCCAGATAAGTCTTCTCTGGGATTCTTTGATCAACTTCATACCCCCACTTTTCAAACTCTCCCGCTTCCAGAGTTGGCTAGAATGGGACAAGAGCACCCCTTTTCTATGCTCTGGGGAAAATGGTAGGATGAGTACATGTGGGCCCCTTCTCTTTCTTCTTGATGATAAACATGTCCATCGACTCCTCTAGATGGATATATTTTTTGTAGTGTGTTTTTGTGGTTTTGGTATTCTTAAGCTTGTGGCAAATTTTCAATAACTCTCGATCCAAAGCCGGAGTCTTCTCCAAATCATTCCAAGTTGCCTTGGGAGGGATGAACTCTTCATACATGTCTCCCAAAATTAGAGCCCCGGAGATCTTGTAGACATCCCACAAGCTGATTCCTACTTATCCATGAGTCAAATGGAAAGAATTCATTTCTGGGCTCCAGTGGCTGATGAACTCCGACAAGAAATTTTCATTCCTATAGACATATGTCTGACCATCCCAGACAGCTACATATATTGAAGCTCCCTTCAGATCATCGAGAAACTCTGCACAGTTTTATCGCACCGAATATGCCCACATCCATGTCGGCTTCGCACCTCCCCCAGGACGGAAATCCCAACTCTTTTTCCATCCCTTGGACCGGACCATCTGAGAATTTCGGAAAATATAGGGACAACAATTCGGCTATAGATTAGGCTTGTGAGGCTTCATATCTGGATCACATGGGCTATGATTCATTATGAATGCCTTCTCCACTGTTCCCTCATTGACAAATGATCTTGCAACTGAGACATTTGACGAAGAGAAATTGGTGTAAGCCTAAAACTATGAATGAGGAATATAATTCTTTTCCTCTGGAACATTGACTCATTGTAGATGACCATGGCCATATAAAGGCAATTAAATGCTCTGTGGGAAATTTTCATGATATTTATTCAAGTACATAGCCAAATCCGGGAGAGTGATGTCGCAAATAACATAATAATCATGGCCGGAAATGTTCATCATGTCATCTATTCTCTTTCTGGCCAACCCATCAGTCGATCCAAACTTCCTTGGATACATTGAATCTACACAAAGATAAAACAATTAAAATTTTAGTAAGTCTATTTTTCTAAAATATTTTTGAAGAAAACAAAAAATTTCTAAGGCATTAGGTCACGCAAGTTTTTCCGCACAATTCATGTCGCGCAAGTTTTTCTGCGCAAGTCATGCCGCGCAAGTCAAAATCGTTACTGGAGAAGCGCGACAGAAAGAAGATTGATCGAATGAGAAAATAAAACACTTGCATGACGAGAGCTAAAAATATTTGGAGGCTGGATGGTTTGCGCGAAGTGACACCCATATATAAAGGTGGTCCCGCAACCCTGTGTGTCGCGACCTGCACACCAAAACCTACGTGCCGCTGAACCCTGATTTCGCGTTTTCCTCAGAGTCAAATCATCTTTCCTATTTCGGATCCAAATCTAAGGGGGAATTTTGTTGAAACTTAGTTCCATCACAGAGTCTAAGGAATGAAAAAGGGGAGTACCTCAAGAAAATAAAAACAAAAAAATAACAAGAGAGAGGGAAGAAGCATCAAAAGTTGCAAATGCATTAAGGCGCGCAAGTCAATTGCACGCCAGCTTGGGGTGCATAGGTTACTTGTGTGCTAGATGTGAGGTGCATAGGTCACTTACGCACCCACATTGAAATTTCTCCCTAATATCAGGAGGCCTATAAATACCCCCGGTGGGCCCCAAATTTCAGGGATAAATTTTCCAAAACTTAGATTCAAGCTCTGGTCACCCAAGTCTTTGTCTGACATCTTCCGAATAGTTCTACAGTAATTATTTACCTTGAATGGAAGCTCTAAAGAGGAATAAGAAGGCCTAAGTGTTAGAACTCATCAACACTTGCACGCCTAGGTGTCCAGCTCTTAAGGGAAATGAAGATACTTGTGTGCCGCCTTACCCTCTCAAGGGTACTTGTGCACCACCCTTTTGGAAGCCTCTAGGGATGATACTAAGGGGTTGAGTTCAAAGTTTCCCAACTATTACCCTACAGATTCTCCGTTTCCCAAGGTGACTCATGTTGCGCAAGTCTACTTGCACGACCGGGACTTGCGCACCAGAACGATTCTTGTGGGCCTCCTTCCTAGTCACCTCCTTTCCTCAAATCCACCTCTCCTCTTCAAGACATATCCTTTAAAACCCTCTTCAAGTCCATTTATGGCATGTTTCGTTTGTTGGATTCCTTATCTGAAATGAATTCTGTGAGAACCTCTCCCAAAACCTCATGACTTACTAGATTTATGTCACCACGGTTAGAGGTTTCCTATAACCTCATCCTTTAAAGATGATAAGATCTTTTAGTTTGGGCCTCCTTCTCAGGAGTAAGCCCTAGTCTT
This sequence comes from Viscum album, assembly GCA_963277665.1. Lineage (NCBI taxonomy): Eukaryota > Viridiplantae > Streptophyta > Magnoliopsida > Santalales > Viscaceae > Viscum > Viscum album. Next base: position 40,490,649 of record OY728138.1, read on the forward strand.
AAGTTACCTTAACCTGGGGCTCCTTCTCAGGAGTAAGCCCCTATCATAATTTCCTTTAACATTGGGCCTCTTTATCATGAGTAAGCCCCAAGTTACAAGTCCCCTTAACCTGTATCTCCTTCTCAAGAGTAATCCCCATTCATAATTTCCTTTAATATTGGGCCTCCTTCTCAAGAGTAATCCCCAATCTTAATTTATTTTTACTTGGGATTCCTTATCATGAATAATCCCCATTAATAAGTCCCTCTTAATTTGGGATTCCTTTTCAGGTATAACCCCCAGGTTAAAATTCCAAATCTCCATAAAGTACAAATACCTTTATGGACCCTGTTCTTGGGATTCTTTCTTAAGTCCTGGTCTTCATCTACTTGGGTAGTCATACATACGTAAGCCCCACATCATTTCTCATGACTGTATATTTCATGACTCCATAGTCAAGTTTAGTGATACCTCTTGTTTCTCACACTGAACATGACTCACGTGAGCTTAGAGTGTGAAATTAATCACGACATCTCTTTTTGAGCCATTAAACATGCATAAACCCCATATTTCTTTACCCGAACTTTGTGGACATTGATCTCTGCCTTAAAAGTAGAGTACATAGGAAGCCTTTATAAGGTTCATTCCCATCTTTCATTAATTTGTTTTCATCCCATATGATGTTAAACTATATCCTTCTTATCAAACTATGTGGGTTCTGATTCCTTTTTAACAATGATACGTAGGTAGCCCATCTGCGGGTATGATCCCAACTCTAAAATAATCTCTGTCTTTCTGAATGACAATAAACTTCATGTGCCCCACTGAGTGGCTTTAAATCTAGTATGGTTATCATAATGAATAAGAGATTTCTATATAATGTATTTAAGGATACCATTGACTAAGAATCTCTAATACATACGGATGATTCTCCATCGATGAAGAACCTCGAATACATATAAAAGATTCTTTAAATCCCATATAAATCAATCATTGATTTCTAAATCTAAAGGAAAACTCTATTTCATACTTGGTGAATTAATAAGGATTCATGAATATAGCTTAAATCTATGAGAGAGTCCCAAAGTAGGCAATAATTTATCACAAAAAGGTGTGATGAGCCAGACCTCCCATCCCCTCAACCAATGCAAATTCTTAAGCCTCATCGGTCCACAACTAATGAGCACCTACCTTTGGAAAGTAGGTCCAAATGGATATAAAATCATTGGATGTTTCTGGTTTTACGAATAAACCCGTTAGAAACCGATTGGAAAGTTTGAACCTTAAACAAACAAGGTCATCTCCATTTCTAGAAGAAAAAATAGCGTATATGGCATGAAACATTAAGCTTAAAGGAACAATAAAATATTATTATACAATTGTTATAAACATATCTTTGAGTTGGTGGGTTTGAATAAGAATGACTATATTATGAAATATATAAAGATCATACTTAATAAAAATTTATTGATAAAATTTTATTAAATAAGAACTTTATTTTAAGTAAATTTTTTTTCTTCTTCAATAATACATTTACTTCAAAAATGATTTTAAATTCTTTTTCCGATAAAATATTATAATTAATTTCATGAAATTTTAGAAATTTTATTTAATAAAAAGGATATCATTTTCAATATCAACATGTAAAAATTATCATGGAGATATATTTTGGGTCTTTTGTAAAAAGATAAATTTTATAGGGAATAGTGACAAATACTGATTTCCATTTAAAACTATATTTTTTATTTTAAGTATTCAAAAAGTTAATTTATGTTTTAAAATCGATTAAAATTAACATCTGTTCAACTATGTTATGAAAAATCCAATTAATTTCGTGGTAATTAATATTATTATTTAATTTTAAATAACAGAATTTTATACTTAAAAAGATATTTTTCTTAAAAATAGTTTTTTCAGTGCATTTTTTATTTTAATATTAAATTAATTTCTTCCACTTATATAATTTGAATATTAAAAAATGGATTCTATATTTGGAATCATGAGGTAAAAATTTATTAAATATTTTCCTATTATTTTGATTCATTATGAATAGTAATCATAGTAATTTTTTGTTACCACAGTAATGGTAAAATGTATTAATTATGGTTTAAGATAATATGATACAGACTAAAACATAACCCTATAACTTTACTTAATTTTATTGGTTGAGTATATTTAATCAATAATCATAAAAACTATTAATATATTTCCTTTTGATTTTAGTTGGCTATGATTTTGACCTTAAATTATTTTTTGTAATGAAATGTCAGAAATAACATTCTCTCAATTTTATTAACTCTAAATTTTTGACACAATTATAAAAAATAAGCTATATCTAGATATAAATATTTATTTCAAATACAATTTTTTAGTGGTAATTTTTTTCTTTTTTTATGAAATAATTACCTTAAATACTTATATAACATCTTCATAGTATTTATTCAATTAATATAAAAATAAAATAAATCATTTAAAAAATAGTAAAAGAGATACAATTTAAAGTAATTTTTATGTTATGTGAATTTTATATATCAATTTATCATATTATGGTTATGTTAAAATTTTATATTTTAATTCCATTTTTTCTTTATGTCTTTATGATGAAATTAAATGAATAGATCAAAAATTGACATTAATGATATGTTATAATAAATAATATTTTATTAAAAGATTTAAATTTTCTAAATATAATATCTTCATAAATTTATTTTTATATGTTTTAATATATCTAATATGGTAATTTATGGGATAATTATCTTATTATTGTAACTATATAAAACTTTAATAAATACAAACTTTGTTATCATGATAATTGTCAAAAAGGGGTTTATGTGTGTTAAAATAAAGAGATATGGCTAAAAACCAAATCTAAAATTTTCCAAAACTTAATTTATGAAATTATATCATCCCATAATAATCTTGTACTATAATTATATCCATTTGGATTATTATTCCTCTGAAAATTAATTTATAGTACTTTAAAATTTTAAGTAATTCCATGAGTACACCTCACCTTAATTATAAAATGGAACCTAATATCCTCTTTTATTCTCACATTAAAATACTTTTATTTAATACAATATCTAAAAAATATCTTCATAATATACCTCCTCACATTCTAGAGGTCTTATTTTTTACATAATACCATCCTTTGAGGGATTAATTTGAAAAGAAAAGATGTTTTCCAAATAAGTGGTACACCTTTCATCTTAGCATTTTAGTTTTATTTCTTCTTCTGACTACTTATAATCCTATGAAACCCTAATGAGATAATAATCCCAGTATATTACATATAATGTTAGTTTACTATGTTAATTTAATAACCTATTTCCATATCCTCTTCCATAAAATGAAAAATAAAAATTTTATTCGTGTGTGCGGTGGACTACCGCCTCACAAAACGATGTAATTAATTTTACATTACCACCACCCACTACTGGTTGTAATGTTAGATTTATAGTACATATATTATATTTATTAAATATTTATCATTTTATAAAAATAATATATTTTCTAATTTTTTATGTTTCCAGTCATTAACAAATTATAACATCATTTGTACCTATGTGTGGATTACCACCTCCACGAAGTGATATGATTCTTTTTTTTGTAACCACATCACAATAATTATTTATATAATTGTATTTGATGAAATAAAAATATACTTGGGATATAATTATCATTATAAAAATTTAAAATAATATATACCTTCTTTCCATAATGATTATTGAAAATGGAAAGGTTACCCATACATATGTATGAAATATCATCTACATGATTGTAATGTAGTTCATTTTTATAATAATATTCCATAGTTGGTTTTAGAATTATAATTGATGTAAAAAAATGATAAATATTTCATGATAATTATTCATAATATTATGGATTAATGATCTCATGGACCATAGTCAACCTACCATTGTCATTTTGGACATATGAGTCGAATATCGTCAAAATGTCTGATGATAACATAAGTAATTGTATATAAAATGGTAATAAATAAAATAAAATGAATAATAAATATGAAAAAGGTTCTTAATATATTATACAATAAAATTAATTTTATTATTATTGAATATAAATAAAGTACATGACAAGTTGGACTCAAGGTATGGGACAATTTACTCTTAAAATATCGTTTTAAATGTTTAAAAAATTTGTTTTCTAAATATTTATATTCAATATCCATATTTTATAAAAAAAATCAATAATAATATTAAAATTCTTCTATTATTGTTAAAATTAATATTTTCCTATATTTAACTATTATAAAAATGTTTTAAAAGGAATCTTCTAATCATTTCCTAAACTAGGTACTTTTAACATTTTATCAAAAATGTAAATGGAATATTTTTTAGCATACATGGTATGAATGTAATTTCTCACCATCATTACTGTAAAGACCTGTAAATTTCAAGGAAATTTTCTTCTTAAATTCTTTGGGATTTTACGAGTACGTATTTTCTGACGGCACCTGATTCCGAGGCCCGGTGTGCCCAGAATCAATTTCCGATGTCTAGCTTGGGTACGTTTAGTGAACGAATGAGTGAGTTTTTCTATCTTCTGAACTGGTGCTCAGATTTGAAATCTGAGGGCACCGATGGAACCGTAGCGCCTGTAATTGATTAAGTGGACCTTTACCGAAGATGTGTCTGCTCGGGAGGAGTTGTTTAAAAATTTGGATTAAATGAAAAGTAAAATAAAATTGTGTAACAATTGTTTTTCTTTTTCTAAGTGGTTATATCCTAGGTGTGGGAGTTGGGGTGGGACCCACTAGTTACTAACTACCCTTGAGAGGATGATGGTTATGTAGGGCCCACACGAGCCCCAACTCTTCAAATTCCTTAACTCCTTAACTCCCCTTTATTTGGGTAACTCCCCACCCTACAACTTTAATTAGTGACAACACACACTAAATTAATCGATTAAACCTCTTCAATTAATTAAGTTAAGTGTTTTGAATTTTAATGTTTGAAATGCATGGAAAAAATAATAAAATAAGGAGAGGAATTATATTATTTGTTTAGTTTTGATGGGTGAGGGAATTTGGGGAGAGAGCTCTATTCTCTTGAAGAACTTAATCTCCTTCGTTGAAGAATGAGAAGACTTCGACGAAGAACGTCATCACCGCAAGGAGAGACGACGTGCCATTCAATCTTCTCTCCACAGCTAGTGTGAGATGCCGCCCCCTCCTTGGACGCATGCCAACGCCATCTTCGAATACTCACCCCACGACACCATCTTCTGCGTCGCCGACAAACGACATCGTTTATCGAGGGAGGGGTTATCTTCGTTCAAGTTTAATTTAACATTCTTCGTTGATTAATCTAGCCACTTTTTTATCATCTTAACTGGAGGAGATCGGGCAACACAAACATGTCCGATCCTCCTCCCCTTTTCTTGTTGATCCTCATTGATCTTTCCAGCGAAGGCGGCGCGGTGCCGTTGCACCACGCGGGAACGAAGAGGACCGCGTCGGTGGTGCGCGGCGTCGTCGCGTCGCGCCGGTGAGGCCGAAGGCGGCCGCGGCCAGGAGCAGGTCGCGGTGGAGGGGCGCGGTGCCGACGCACCATGCCAGAACTTCAATGGGGCTGCAGCCAGGGGGGAAGCGGTGGAGGGGCGCGGCGCCGTCGCACCACGCCGGTCGGACAAGAGCCGCGGCTTAAGGCCGCGACGGTCTTCATCCGGAGCGGCCGGACTCGACTGGCGGTAGGTGTTCCAGGAGGGGGGACCCCTATGGGTCATGCGGTGGCTCAACCGACTGGCCATTATGGACGGCTGTTTCCGAAGAAACCGGGGGGCGGAGTAACCCCCCGGACCTACCTAGGGTGGACCCCACCAGGGGGGCCGCCATTTCCGAAACAAAGGGGGTCGCACCCCCTTCACCCCCCACTCGGCCGACAGCTGAGCCGCGACCGGCTTCCAAGCCGGGCCGCCGGCCGCGCCGGGCCGGGCCGCCAGCACCGGCCCGGGCTGCACCATCTGGTTCAGGTCGTGCCCAACTGGTCCGGTCCCGGACCCGGGTCGGGTTGACCCGGTTTGGGCCAACCCAGGGGGTATTGGGTCGGGTCGGACCGGGCCCAAACCCCCTATTTTTGGACAGGTTCGTTCAGATGCCCATATCTTGAGCTACGGACCTCAGATCGATGCACCGTCAGTTTTTTAGGGATCCTTGGATCGAGATGGTCGTTTCGGTATATTAAACTCAAGCTTTCGGCGAAGTTTGTGTACCTGCAGGTTGGTTCGAACTTGAAACCAACCGGTCCCTTGGAGCAGAAATGCTCATAACTTAACGACCGGACGTCCGAATGATGTTCCGTCAATGATTTTGAATTCCTCTTAGTGAGACGGTTCATTTGGATTACTCCACTTGAGGTTTGGATGCCGATCGAGTACAGTGGGGTTGGTTTTAGCTTAAAAACCAACCGGGCCCCTCGGACGGAAAAGCCAATATCTCTCAGACCGGGCATCTGATTGACACGCCGTCTATCACGTTGAGTTCCTATTGACGAGACTAAACTTTGTGATACATCAACTATGGAATTCATGACAGTTGATGTATCAAACCTCTTGGCTCATGGAGTGGACCCTCCGGGAATCGAGCATGCTGTGTCTGGGAACCCTAGAGCTGGTTGCGACTGCGATGACGATGACGACTGTACTTGGATCCTACGTGGGTTCGGTAGCGAGGATGACTGTACTTTGATCCTACGTGGTTTTGGTAGCAAGGACGACTGTACTTGGATCCTACGTGGGTTCTGCAGTGAGGACGACTTTACATGGATCCTACGTGGGTTCGGCAGCGATGGTTACTGTACTAGGATCCTACGTGGGTTCAGCAGCGACGACTTCTGTACTTGGATCCTACGTGGGTTCGGCAGGGGAGATGATTCAGAGACTACATCTATCATCTCCACCCCTCTTCGTGAGTAGTATACCTGAGTGAGCTGAGTCTTTATTTTCAGTCATCATCATCAATATGATTGACTTGTTTTCCTATGTGGATTGGGTTGTGCTATCTTGTGTGGACTAGGTTGTACTTGGGCTCGTGATTTGGAGCCGAACTGGAATTGATGACTTAGGTATATGTATGGGAATATACCTAAGTAGAGTTGCTTGATACCTCATGTTTGTATATTTCATTTGTGGTTTATTCTTTGTGGATTCTGGGAGTCCTTCAGGGGTCTTGGGGTCCCTACTGAGTATCATATACTCACCCCTGCACGGGCTATACCTTCACTACGTTGTGTTGGATGCAGATGACAGACAACGCTGATCGTGGTTGAGTCTTGTGGAACGGGACAGTACCTAGAGCTGGACCACTTGGTGGGGCGTACACAGAGAAAACTGCTGGACCCGAGGAGCTGAGGAGGCCATCTGTACCCACCCTTCAGATGGGATACCAGAGGATGACTCGGTGGTTGCTGATTTACTTACAGCTGCCGTAATTTCTTTTCAGTTGTACTGTACTTTTAATTGGGTTTGTATTCTGACCCATTTACTTTGCAGCACTTACTTTTATACTCAGTTTACTTAGTGTTTACTTTATCTTGCGTTCTCTGTTGTGTTTCTTTACTTATATAAAGTCAGTGCCTTCCCTTTTATCGGGATTTACGCCTTTGGTGCTAGTATCCATCCCCTGGCCTATGGAAAGAGGGCTTGGGGTAGTAATAGCACGGGCCCCGAGGATGGGTCGTGAAAAATTTGTATCAGAGGAGTCGGTTCTACCGCAGAACTTAGGACTCTGATAATTTCTTCGGTGTGAAGTAATAGTTTTTAGGGTATTTAGTGTGGTTATCAGTCCATTGAGTCCAGTGTTGGTGTGACGACCGACGTATCCATACACCAGGACCCTAAATTCTTATTTCCGACTCAGTGTACGAAAACATTGATTGGATGTTGGTTTTAAAAGTTTTCTTTGTGATTACTTTGTGTTACCTCGCTAGGTATACTGTATTAACTATGGCACAACTGTTTCTTTCAGGATAGCCCCACAAAGGCAGCCATCTAGGGTTCCCAGTTACGTGCGAGATGGCAGCCCACCGAGTGACGAGCCCTCAGTGCAGGGCCCCATTACAACGGAGGCACCGGTGGTACCTCTACCCGCCGAGCCACTTATACCACCAGCCCCAGCATCTGAGAGTGCACATCGCTTGAGTGCACTGCATGAGTTTCAGCGTCAGAGGCCTCCCAGGTTCCGCAGAGAGATGGACCCTCAGGCAGCCGAGGATTGGCTGGAGGCTGTTGTTTGAGTCTTCAGATTAGTAGGGACACCAGCTAACCTCATGGTGATCCTTGTGGAGAGTCTCCTCCATGCAGCAGCAGGTAGATGGTGGGGCCTGATGCTCTAGGTGCACGACAAGGCATCACTGCTATGGATGGACTTTGATATTCTCTTTCTCTCGTAGTTTGTTCTAGCCAAACTCCATGCGGTGCACATTTAAGAGTTACTACAGCTGCAGTAGGGCAGCATGAAAGTATCCCAGTACTCGGCGAGATTTACCGACCTCTCGCACTACTCCACGGACATGGTACATGACCCATTCTTCCAGGCCCGGACCTTCGAGCAGGGACTGAGGCATGAGATCAGGGATTCGATGATCTCCCTCAGTATTCTGACACAGGCAAGAGTACTGAAGCGATCCCTTATTGTGGAGAGCTTTCTTGCTGAGCATACACCAGCAGCGAGGCCTACCGCAGGGTGACACATAGTGGAGTCTTCTACAGCCGGCAGTAGACAAGTGTCGCAGAGGTCCAAGAGGACCAGGCCATCAGGAGGGCGACCTCAGGATACTGGTTCAAATGTGCGGGGCACACGCAGCAGATCCAGTCATACAAGGGGAAGAAATTTATATGCATGTGGTGGGCAGGGCCATATGGCTCGGGACTGCCCGACCCGCCATGAAGAGGAGCAGCAGACAGTTGAGGGACTACCCAGGTAGAGGAAAAGGTTTTATCATGGTGGTCCGCAGTGAGCAGGAGGACGAGGTAGAGGAGCTGGCCGAGCAGCAGGTGGTGGACGACGCTTCGGGGCTCTACCACCACCACCACTAGGAGGTCCACCCCGACCAGAGGGAGCTGGCGGACAGAGGAAGGCTCAGCTTCAGGCAGTGGAGGTTTACGACCATGGCGCACCTGAGATGATTCGAGGTACTATCTGTGTCTACTCCACCCTTTCTGTAGTTCTTATAGACATAGGAAAGAGTCATTATTTCATTACCGCTGCCCTTGTTCAGAGCTCGGAAATTTCGACAGAGTCGTTGGCTCGATCCTTACGGCTAGAGACTCATATGAGAGCAGACTCGACGATTACGCATTGGTTCCGGCAGTGTGAGATTACTCTATAAGGTGAGATCTTCAGCTGGGATCTTCTTGTAGCAGCGTCGAGGCCTTACTATGTCATCTTGGACATAGATTGGTTATCTACAGTTTATGCTCAGATCGACTATATTAGGCGCAAGGTGCAATGTGTCCGCACAGATGGGAGCAGTTTCACCTTCACTGGCGAGAAGGGAGCCTCTTCAGCATAGGACGGACTCACACAGAGGATAGGGCAGCCGATCAAAAATCAGTTGTTTAGTCTCATCCTCGAAGCAGTTGATGTGTGGAGTCTGAGTTTCCCTGTTGTGGTGGATCAGTATGCGGACGTTTTTCCTGACGACATTCCAGGAAAACCTCCTCGCAGAGGTAGACTTCTATATTGACATGTACCCCAATACAACCCCGATATCTACTCCAGCATATCGGATGGATCCTTTTGAGCTTCGTGAGCTATGGGTATAGCTGGAGGACTTGCAGGGCAAGTTATTCATTCGACCTAGTGTTTCACCCTGGGCTTCCCCAATTTTGTTCTCTAAGAAGGCAGACGGGAGCTTGTGACTATGTGTCGACTACCATCACTTGAACCAAGTGACTGTGAAGGACAATTATCCACTTCTAAGGATTGACAACCTCTTCGATCAGCTCAAGGGATCACGATGGTTTTTGAAGATAGACCTCAGGTCAGGCTATCATCAGTTCAGATTTCGAGACGAGGATGTGCAGAAGATGGCCTTAAGGTGTAGGTATGGCCACTATGAGTTCATGGTTATGACTTTCAGCATAACCAACACTCCAGCAGTGTTCATGAGTCTCATGAAAAAGATCTTCAAAACTTACCTCGATCGATTTTTCATTGTCTTCATCGACGAAATACTGATTTACGCGACTACTGAGGAGGATCATGCCTACCACTTGCAGGTTGTACTAGACGCACTCCGAGAGCACCAGCTTTATGGTAAGCTCTCAAAGTGTCAGCTCTGGATTCGAGAGGTCCACTTCTTGGGGCACGTCATCTCTGAGGCGGGAGTTGCGGTGGATCCTATAAAGATCGAGGTAGAACTAGCTTGGGATCCACCTAGGAGCATGACGGAGGTGCGGAGTTTCCTGGGTCTGGCTGGGTATTATCGGAGATTTGAGCCAGACTTCTACAGAGTTTCATCACCAATTTCAGCTTTGACGAAGAAGGGGAAACCCTTCGTGTGGTCAGATAGTTGTTAGGGGAGCTTCCAGGAGATGAGACAGAGATTGACCAGTGCACCCATCTTGAGGCTACCGGAGGAGGGAGTAGGGTACGTAGTTTACTGCGATGTATCAGGGACCGGACTCGAGTGTGTCCTGATGCAGGAGCGGGCAGTGATTGCCTATGGATCATGACAGTTGAGGCAACATGAGCGGAACTATGCTACCCATGACCTAGAGTTAGCAGCAGGGGTATTCGCCTTGAAGATGTGGCGACACTATCTGATGGGCGAGCGCTTTACAGCCTACTCTGACCACTAGAGTCTTAGGTATATCTTCTCGTAGAAGGACTTGAACCTGATACTATGACAATGGCTCGAGTTCCTCCATGAATATAACTTTGATATAGTTTATACTCCTGGGAAGGGAAACGTATTATCTGATGCTCTCAGCAAGAGGTTGGGCATTCAGCTACTTGGAGAGGCGACGAAGCAGTTAGCCACTTTGCAGATATCCTTCATGGATAGAGATGGGGCAGACTTTCTACAGTTGCTCATAGTCACTCCTCCACTACTTCAGTGGTTCAGGGAGGCACAATGTGAGGATGTTGACTGTGAGATGCGACGTGCACATATATCCATAGGACAAGCACCTGGTGAATTTTATATAGGAGGAGAGCACGTCATCCTTTTCAGAGGGCGTACCATGGTACTAAATGCACTACTGGAGGAGGTGCTGAGAGAGTTTCACACTTCCCCATTCACAGTACATCCAAGAGTTGCGAAGATGTACCAGGATCTCAGATGACAGCACTGGTGGCCGGGTATGAAGAAGGATGTGGCAGAGTTCATTTCACGATGCCTCACCTGCCAGCAGGTGAAGTCAGAGCACCAGGTACCAGTAGGCTTGGTACAACCCTTAAAGGTCCCGAAGTGGAAGTGGGACGAGATATCTATCGATTTTGTGATAGGACTTCCATGTACTTCCAGAGGACATGACTCCATCTGGATGATTGTCGACCGACTCACAAAGTCGGCCCACTTCTTACCTATCAGAGAGAAGGGATCAGTGGAGAGCGTGAGACACCTCTAAGTTTAGGAGATCGTATGGCTTGATGGTGTGCCATCGTCTATCGTCTCTAATAATGACGCTCGCTTTACTTCCCAACTTTGGAAGGGTTTGTAGGATGCTTTTATGACGCAGCTACGCCTGAGCACCTCCTTTCACCCTCATATGGTTAGCCAGATGGAGAGGACCATTCATACACTTGAGGACATGCTCTGTGCATGTGTCCTCAACTTTGGTCGCAGCTGGGAGGATCACCTACCCTTGGTGGAGTTTTCGTACAATAATAGCTACCACTCCACCATCAGGATAGCACCATACGAGGCATTGTACGAATGACCTTGAAGATCACCTCTGTGCTGGACAGACCCTGGGTAGTCAGCACTTGTAGGACCAAAGATGGTCCATGCTACGACAGAGAAGGTGCAGATCATCCAGGAATGGATGAGGACTGCACAGAGCCGACAGAAATCCTATGCTGATAGGAGGCGGAGACCACTATAGTTCGAGGATGGAGACCGCGTCTTCTTATGGGTCTCACCTCGACGTGGGTTATGGAGATCTGGCCGAGGCAGCAAGTTATCTCTACGCATCATCGGACCATTCCTGGTTCTCAGCAGGATAGGCGAGGTGGCTTATCGCCTAGCTCTTCCACCTCAGTTGCACCGGGTTCATGAAATCTTCCATGTATCTCAGCTAAGGAGATATGTGCACGACTCGACGCATATCATCGATCACGGAGAGATGGACATCGATGACGAGGCGAAATTTGCAGAGGTTCCGGTGGAGATCGAAGATCGAAAGGAGCAGGTCCTACGTGGACAGGCGATTCCTCTAGTGCGCATCAGGTGGCAACATGAGAACCTCCAGGGGAGCACTTGGGAGTGGGAGGCTCAAATGCGTGCACAACACCCTCATTTGTTTCCCTAGTTTATGATGTATCTTTATAGGGATGTTAAGCCCTGAGGTGGAAGTAATGTAAAGACCCATAAATTTCAAGGAAATTTTTTTCCTAAATTATTTGAGATTTTATGAGTACGCAATTTCTGACAGCACCGGATTTTGAGACCCGGTGTGCCTGGAATCAATTTCCGAAGATTATCTCAGGTATGTTCAGTGAACGAACGAGCAGGTTTTTCTATCTTTTGAACTAGTGCTCAGATTTGAAATCTGAGGGCACCAATGGAACCGCAGTGCCGATAACTGCTTAAGAGGACCTTTACCGAAGATGCGTCATCTCGGGAAGAGTTGATTAAAAATGTGGATTAAATGAAAAGTAAAATAAAATTGTGTTACAATTTTTTTTCTTTTTCTAAGTGGTTATATCCTAAGTGTGGGAGTTAGTGTGGGACCCACTAGTTACTAACTACCATTGAGAGGAAAAAGGTGAGGTGGGGCCCACACGAGCCCCAACTCTTCACATTCCCTAACTCCTTAACTCCCCTTTATTTGGGTAACTCCCCACCCTCTAACTTTAATTAATGACAACACACACTAAATTAATTGTTTAAACCTCTTAAATTAATTTAGCTAAGTGTTTTAAATTTTAAAGTTTGAAATACATGGCACAAGTAATAAAATAATGAGATGCCTTATTTTATTTGGTTAGTTTTCTTGTGTGAGGGAATTTGGGGAGAGAGCTCTATACTCTTGAAGAACTTCATCTCCTTCATTGAAGAACTCCAAGACTTCGATGAAGAACGCCATCACCATAAGGAGAGACGATGTTCCATTCCTTCTTCTCTCTATAGCTAGTGTGAGATTCCATCCCCTCCTTGGACGCACGCTAACACTTTCTTCGAAACCTCACCCCGTGATTCCATCTTCTGCATCGCCGGCAAACGACATCGTTTATTGAGGTAGGGTTTATCTTCGTTCAAGTTTAATTTAGCGCTCTTCATTGATTAATCAGGACGCTTGTTATCATCATAACGAGAGGAGATTGGACCGTACAAACATGGCCGATTCTCCTCCCCTTTTCTTATTGATCCTCGTTGATCTTTGCGGTGAAGGCGGCGGGTTGTCGTTGCACCACGTAAGAACGAAGAGGACCGCGTTGGTGGTGCGCGGTGCCGTTGCGCCGTGCTGGTGAGGCCGAAGGAGAATACGGCTAGGAGAGGGCAGAGGTGTAGGGCCACGACGCTGTCACGCCGCACCAGTTATAAAGGAGCCACGACCTAAGGTCGCGATGGTCTTCAGCAGGGGCGACCGGACGCCGCTGGCGGCCGGCGTTCCAGGAGGCGGGACCCCCATGGGTCCTGCGGCGGCTCAACCGGCCGACCATTATCGTCGACAATTTCCAAAGAAACTAGGGGGGTGTAACCCCTCAGACCTGTTTAGGGTGGACCCCACCAGGGGGCCACCATTTCCGAAACAAAGGGGGTCGCGCCCTCTTCGCACCCCGCTCAGCGGACAGCCGAGCCGCGGTCGGCTTCCAAGCTGGGCCGCATGCCGCGTCGGGCCGGGCCGGGCCGCCCGCTCCGGGCCCGGCCACACCCAATTGGGCCGGACCCGGACCCGGGTCGGGTCGAACCGGTTTGGTCCAACCCAGGGGGTATTGGGTCGGGCCCAAACCCCCTATTTTCGGATATGTTCGTTCAAACACCCATATCTTGGGCTACGAACCTCCGATAAATGCATTGTCAGTTGCGTAGGGATTCTTGGATCGAGACGATAGTTTCGGTATATTACACTCAAGCTTTCGACGAAGTTTTGGTATGGGCAGGTTGGTTCGAACTCGAAACCAATCGGGCCCTCGAAGTGGAAACACTCATAACTTAACGACCAGATGCCCGAATGACGTGCCGTCAATTAAGTTTAATTCCTCTTAGTGAGACGGTTCTTTTGGCTTACTCCACTCGAGGTTTGGACATAGCTGGAGTATGGTTGGGTTGGTTTTAGCTTAAAAACCAACCGGGCTCCTGGGATGGAAAATCCAATATCTCTCAGACCAGGCGTCTGATTGACGCGCCGTCTGTCGCGTTGAGTTCCTATTGAAGAGACGGAACTTTGTGATACATCAACTCTAGAATTCGTGACAGTTGATGTTTCGACCCTCTTGGCTCCTGGAGCGGACCCTCCCAGAATCGAGCATGATGTGTGTGGAAACCCCAGAGCCGGATGCGACTACGAAGACGATGAGGGCTGTACTTGGATCCTACGTGGGTTCGGCAGCGAGGACAACTGTACTTGGATCCTACCTGGGTTTGGCAGCGAGGACGACTGTACTTGGATCCGATGTGGGTTCAGCAGCGAGGATGACTATACTTGGATCCTACGTGGGTTTTACAGTGATGGTTATTATACTAGGATCCTACGTGGGTTCGGCAGCGATGACTTCTATACTTGGATCCTACGTGGGTTCGGCAGCGATGACTTCTATACTTGGATCCTACGTGGGTTCGATATGATTGACTTGCATTCCTGTGTGGATTGGTTTGTGCTTTCCTGTGTGGACTGGGTTGTACTTGGGCTCGTGAGTTGGAGCCGAACTGGAATTGATGACTTAGGTATATGTATGGGAATATACCTAAGTAGAGTTGGTGATACCTCATGTTTTTATCTTTCCTTTGTCATTTATCCTTTTTGGATTCTGAGAGACCTTCGGGGGTCTCGGGGTCCCTACTGAGTATCATATACTCACCCCTGCACGGGCTATACCCACACTACGTTGTGTTGGATGCTGACGACGAACAATGCTGATCGTGGTTGAGTCTTTTGGAGTGGGACGGTACCTGGAGGTGGACCAATTGGTGGGGCATACACGGAGCGGACTGATGGACCCATGGAGCTGAGGAGACCATCTGTACCAACCCTTCAGGTGGGATAGCCGAATGACGACTCGGTGGTTGCTAATGTACTTACTGCTACCATACTTTATTTTTAGTTGTACTGTACTTTCAGTTTGGTTTGTATTCTGGACCATTTACTTTCCATCACTTACTTTTGTACTCAGTTTACTTTGTGTTTACTTCAGCTTGTGTTCTATGTTGTGTTTCGTTACTTATATAAAGGCAATGCCTTCCCTTTTATCAGGATTTATGCCTTTGGTGATAGTCTCCAACCCATAGCCTATGGAAGGCGAGCTTGGGGTAGTCATGGCACGGGCCCCGAGGACGGGTCATGACAATTACCACTGAATAATTTAAATTATCCTATAAAAATTTTACAAGGTTAATTTAAAATAAAAAATTTCCCTTAATATTTGAGAAATTGTTATATTTTAAATAAGGGATCACTCTGAACCACCCTTTTTCTTTGGGTTATGACATTTCTCTTGCACAATCACTTTAACTCTATATCTAATGTTATGGAATTATTATAAATTATGTATATAATTATATCACATATATACCAAGGCTATTATCCATTATTTTGATAGGTTAATACATGTCTTATGATCATTTATCAAATTCCTCCATTATGAAATTTCTTGTCATTATAATATGTGTAATTATTATGCTACCCATTTCATTCAATGGGTAATTATTTGTATTATGAAATATGATTGATATGCTTTTGTGGAACAAATAATCAGAATCATTTTATGTTGGGTGCACCTACAGAGTTCTCTAATGCATTGGGTAAATCTTTATCCTCACGAGACGTCGTGTATGGGATTAGGGAGTAAACCTAATCCACTATGGGACACTACCCACCATGTGATTATGTCTTAAAAATTATCCTTGACTCATTTATATATCTTTGATATATGTTACTTCAACAATTCCTATATTTCAATTATCTAATGATACCATTTTTTTATTTTATTCTTGCATGTGATTACTCACAAGCATTATATTTTATGCTATTATGCTATACTGTGACTCACATGATACATTTCATTAATATAATTATTCCATTACTTGATATATTTTTTATAAGTATTCACGAACTAATGAGTTTCATCCCTTTTATTCTTCATAATAAGATTTCAATACTCATATAATGATTTAAAATAGTTATCACAAGGTTGTAAGGATGGCGAGGGACAAGGATGAGGTAAATATAAAAATTGTTAATATATTCTCTGAAAATAAAATTTTTATATCATAAAAGGTTTTTTTTATGGAAAAATAGATACCAAGTAGAAGTGTCTGCATTATGGGGATATAATATTTCTATAAGGAGGGGGGTTAGAATAATTCTCTAAAATACTAATCTATGAATGAACTTCTAATATAATAAATTGAATTATTGACTTAAAAGAAGAATAAGTAGTTTTTATGGTTGGGTCCTTATAGTTGGTATCAGAGGAATGAATTAGGTAACATTATAGATTAGTATGTTTTCATGTGAGTTTATCTTAAGAGTTATAGATTCCATGAGGGGATTATTATTTATATTTAATCGTAATTTTAAAGTTATAGATACCCCTTTTGAGGTTTTTTGTGAATGGAATAATTTGGGAGATATTTATAGAGTTTTGATAGATGTTTTAGGTATATGTAACCATTATATTGAACTTTTGAAATGTTATTTTAGAAAATATACCATTAAGTTTTTTTTGATATAAGTTTAATGTTATTGATAATCAATAGGGTTTCACTGTTATTTGATTTCGAGGTGATTATGGGTCATTAATATTTGTGAACATATGTTTTATAATATATATAACAATTGTATTGATAAGTTATTTGGTTATTGAGTGGTTCATTTTATTTTAGAATAAGTTCACTATTTTTGCAAAATTGTGTGATTGAGTTAAGTAGAAATATTTTTGGATAAGATGGGATTTTATTTGAGGAAAAAGGTTGAGTTATATTTTGGAAGAATGTGTTATTATAATTCATATTTATTGAGATGAAAGTTATTTATGTTAATGATTAGAATATTTTCGATATTATTTTATTAGGGTTTATTTATTTTTGGGTATATGACTTTTAGGGTGACTAATGTTGATTGGAGATAAATTTTAAATTAATATCAGAAGAATATGTGATCAAATGCTTCATATTTTTGGGTTTCAAACTTAGTAAGGAATGTTTTGAATAATTTTAAGGTTATTTATTTATAAAATGATTTAATTTGAACTATTGGTGTTATTATTAAATCTATAAAGATAATTTTTCTATTTATATGAAGTTTTATACTTTTGGGGAATTATCTTACATTGAGATAAACATTTTTGGTTTTAGTTAATGTATATAGAAAAGTGGAATAGATTTTTATGATTTTTTGTATTATTTTATCTATTAAAAGTTTATTTTAGTTATAAGGAATGAAATAATAATCTTTAATACTCATTATTTGGATAAATGGATGATATTGTGGTGGAGATTGAATAAAGGATTAAATTTTAATTGTCAAATAAGAATATTTCCTTATATTCTTAATATAGTTTTAAAGGGAATTATTGAAATCTTGAAAAAGGATCTTGAAATAATAATTTTATCCTATTACCTTCATTCTGGATGAATCTATAGTCTTTTCCACATATCTTTGGATTACTATTTTGTGGTTGTTGATATTCTCAATACCATCCAATTTCTTATGATCAATGATCTCAGTCACTCTCCATAATTATTTTGAAATTATGTTTTTTCCATATACATATTATCAGTTCCCAATAATATTTTCCTACTTCAAAACCTACTATTTTTTGTTCTAAAATACCTTCATATTTCCCTTTCCCTTTTTCAAGATTAATTTTTATTATCCATTTTTACAATGTGATATTTCAAAAAAGTTATTTTCAAATGTAAAACTCATTATTACCAATATGAGGTTAAAATTACAAGGATTAGATTTAATAAAGGTTGTAGAATTTAACACCCAAATATTTTAACAATAATACTATGCTCGATAGTATATACGACATTGAACGTAGAGTTTAACTGAATAATGAAATATTATTATATGACCGTTATAACATAGCCATTGAATTTGAGGGTATGAATATAAATAAACACATTTTGAGATATTAAAATATCATAATGAATATAAATTTATTGATAAAATCTTATTAAATAAGCACTCAATTTTTTAGTAAAATCATTTATTCTTTAATAATACATTTTCTTCAAAAATGGGTTTTATTACATTTTTTGGGAAAATATTATAATTAATTTTTGATTATTTTAGAAATTTTATTTCCTAAAAATGATTTAATTTTTTGTTTCAAAATGTAAAAATTATCTTAGGGTTATTTTTTGAAAAGATTGATTTTCCACTGAATAGTGAAAATACTAATTTTCATTAAAATTTGTATTTTTTCAAGAATTCAATAAGTTATATTCTATTTTAAAATGGTTTTAAAGTAAAATTATTTATCTTATATTATTAATATTCAAATTAATTCCATTTTAATCAATTATATGGTTGAATTTGGTATAAAAACATTTTTATACTTAAAATGAGTTTTTTTTCTGAAAAAAAGTATTTTTTCATTAGGTTTTTAATTTTAATATTAAATTAATTTCCACCACTTAATACGTTATAATCATGTAAAATATAATCCATATTTGTAATCATTATGTCCATATTTATTAAATATTTCACTTTTATTTTTATTCATTTTGAATAGTAATTACAATAAATTTTTATTACCACTATAATGATAAAATGGGTTAATTAAGGTTAAAATAATATCATAAGGAATAATAAATATCCCTAAAACATTCATTAATTTATTTTATTTCTATATTTTATCCATAATCATCCAAACATAAAATATATTACCTTTTAATGCCATTTTCTTTGTTTTTTACCTTTATAATATTTTATGCAAATAAAAGTTAAAAAAATTTATTCTCTATGTTTTATTGACTATAAAATATTGAAATAAGGATAAAAAAATATATTTTTAGTTATAAATATTTATTTAAATATAAATGACTTTTTTATCATGTTAATTTATTTATAATTTTTATTGATGAAATAGTTATCTTAAATACTTATGTAATGTTAATGTGGTATTTATATAATTATAGAAAAATAAAATTAATGATTTTAAAAATATTAAAATTAATATAATTTGAAAGAATTTTTGTTTTAAAATTTTTTTATAGATGAATATATCTTATTATTGCTGTGTTAAAATATTATATTATAATTTTAATTTTTCTTGATGTCTTTAAGGTCAAATTAAATGAACAATTTCAAAATTGATATTACTGATTTTTTATAATATATAATATTTTATTGAATAATTTAAAATTCCAAAAAATAATATCTTCATATATGGACTAGTATATGTTTACAAATATATAAATTGTCAATTTATGGGCCAATTTTTCTTTTATAGTAACTACATTGACCCATAAATAATAAAAACTTTGTTATCACAGTAATTGTAAAAAAGTAATTTATACTGGTAAAAAATGAGATTGTGGTAAAAACCTAATCTAAAAATTTCAAAATTTTATTGGATGATTTTACTTAGAGCCATAATAATAAAATATTTTAATTATATCACCTTGGATCATTTTTAATGAAAATTAATTTATATTAATTTAATATTTTATGTAATTCCAAGAGTGTCTCTCCCATACTTATAAAAGGGCACCTCCATTACTATTTTATTCACACTTATAGATCCTTTATGTTTGGAAAATAACTTCCAAAATAACTTTAAAACATCACTAATCACATTATAGAGGTCTTAGTTGGTCATAATACCATACTTATAGTTATTAATGTGAATAACAAAGGAGGTAGTCCAAATAAGAGGTATAGATTTCAACCTAGCGTTTTAGTTTTATTTCATCTTCTACCCCATAAAAATATTCTCCAAATATTATGATATAATAAAATAAATATATTTCATATAATTAGATTTTATAATATTAATTTATTAAAATATATACATCTTCTATTCCATTAAAAGGGGAACAAATTTGTTACTTGGGTGTATAGTGGACTACCACCTCACGAATCGATGTAATTCATTTTCCATCATCACCACTCGTGAATAGTTTTAAAGATGGATTTAAAGTATATTAATGATATTAATGAAATATTTATAATTTTTTAATATAATATTTCATCTAATTTCGTACATTTCCATTCATTAAAAAATTATAACATCATTAGTGGGAATGTGTGGATTACACCTCCACGAAGCGATGTGATTAGTTTTTTATAACGAAATAAAAAAATACTAAATATAAGTGTATTTAGAGAAATAAAATGATATTTATAATATATTTATCATTATTGTAACATAGAATAATACTTAACTTCTTTTCATAATTATCTCAAAAAAATAGAATTGTTACTCATGTGTACGTACGACCTGCCGTCTTTATGACGAAAACATTGAGAATTTTTCATATCCATAATTAATGTTTGGTTATAAAATTATAATTGATTTATAAAAATGATAATTATTTCATTATTATTATTATATATATTTTAGATTAATGACCTCATTAAAAAATATGTTGAAAAATGTTTTAAATATTCTTATCTGATTTTCCAAATTCATTTTCACCCATGTTTTACTTTTTTACAAAAAAAATAACATTAATATTCATTTCATTTTCCAAATGAGTTTCTTTTAAATTTTTTAAAGAAAATGTAAAGTGAATATTTATTTTAACTTACACATAATGAAAAGAATTTCTACCATATGACCCTAACATATATACCTATCTTATTATGAATTCCTTTTATTGGGTAATACATGTCATATGTTCCTTTCTCAAATGCATCTTTTATGATATTTATTTTGATTGTGATATGAGCTGAGATTATGAAACCCATTTATTTACATGTTTATTTTATACAATTATTCTTTATGATTGAGTTTATTTTGTGGCACAAATAATCATGAACACGTTATGATGGGTGGTCTCTAATAGAGCTCTAATGTATTGGGTAAATATTTAATAGCATGATAAGTCATGTTTGGGATTATTAAGTAAACCAAATCCACTCTGGAACTCTTTCTAACGTAGGATGATGTCCTAGAAGTTATCCTATGCTTATATTTATTTCAATTTATAAGTTTCTAGAAATTAGTTTATTTCTATGATCTAATTATACCATGTTATTAATATAATCCACCCATGTTATTACTAATGATACTTATCTTTTATAATATCATGTCATACCATGAATCTTGTGTTATGAATTCTTAACATGTTTATTCTATTATGGGAATTTTTTATAAGTATTCATGAAATAATGAGTCTCTTTATTTTTTATGTACCCTACTCATATTTTGGTGCACGTCCCATGTTTAAAAAAGTTTTTCACAAGGTTATAAGGATAATTAGGGAAAATAACAAGGAAAAATATTAAAATTATGAAGATATGTCTTGAAAGGAAAAATTTTTATATCACAAAAATTTAGTTTTGTGGATAAAATGGATACTATGTGGAAGTTT
The DNA here is from genome assembly GCA_963277665.1 of Viscum album. Lineage (NCBI taxonomy): Eukaryota > Viridiplantae > Streptophyta > Magnoliopsida > Santalales > Viscaceae > Viscum > Viscum album. The sequence continues at coordinate 40,512,524 of OY728138.1, forward strand.
ATACTTTTTTCTAATGAAATATATGTGTAAGGTTGATAGAATAATTCTTTAAAACTCTAAGTTCTAAAATGTCCTCTAATTTAATAAAATGAATTTTTAACTTATAACTCAATATTATGTAATTTTTTTGGCTGGTTCCTTACACTATAATTATGATCATGGGGTTTACTCATATACTAAGGTGTTAGTTTTCACATGAAAGGTGTGAGTAAAAATTAATAGGCCACCACCAATAGTGACCCTAAAATAATGAAAATATGTAGTGTTTTCATAATGTAATAATAAAATAATAATAAATAAGATAAAAATATATAATGAAGACATTACTTATCCTCAGGTTCTAAGGATTCACATGATATTAACCATACCTAATTTTTCTAGTGATGACTGTCTCTAAGAAATATAAATAACTATCCCACAATTCAGATAAATGTACACTTCATATTATCACATATATCATTGGGAGGAAATCATCCATCCCCAAAAATATATTTTATAGGATCACCTGAGGGGAAGAGTGGGCTACTCTGAAATATTGTGTATATCATTCGGTGTTAAGTTACCGTACCAAGAATATCATATATCATTAGGGGAAAGTGAAACAATCCAAAATCACATATCTCATCCACTAGGGGATATAATCTCTCTCTAAATTCCTAAAATTCATATAAAGTATTCAAGGAGTTGAAAATTCATTTAAAACCCTCATACGATACCCAAGTTTTACGATCAAGAACACAACCAATTATTGTTCTCATATTCATGCTAGGTTGTAACTATGCCATCAAAAATATAATACAACTCAGATTAAGTACAAAACTGGGAAACTCATATAGTCCCCTAAGTTACATCATAGCTCAACAACCCTCACATGGGTTCCTATATCTCATTCAATACTCTAGGGTTGATTCCTACAGCTCATGGTATAAAATTACTCAATATTAAAATAGTCTCATCACATTTTAATCAATAAAATAGGAAATATGATATTAATCAAATATAAGGGATTAAAATAATGTCTAAATCCATTCCTAAATCAAACTAGTTCATTCATCTCACCAAACCTGAAACTAATCATCTATATGAAATCTGCATTAGGTTTCACAAAAATACTAGTGGGGGAGAAAAAACTACCCACACCCGATCATCTATCCTAGTGGATCTAAATAATTACATGGCTCCATGTGTCTTATTAATAGGATAACCATTCCAAGGTATAAAAATTTCAAACTCAGAAGGAACTAAAAAAACCTATATCTTGGTCCACTATATTCAAATTATTCTATTTATACCCATATAGTTTTCATATCAATCATAGAATATATTTATAATTAATCCCTTATCCATTGGTGGCTAAGACATTAATCTAACGTTCAATGGTCCATCATTGACATTGACAATTTCATTATATATATAGGTGTTTTGATTAATAATTCATTTAATTAAAGGTCAATCACTCATAAGTTGTGAGAACAAATATCAAATGAAACATAAAAAATGAATAGTATTTTAGTAGATGTTTAGGAACCACTTACCTCATTCAAAGTTATAATCTCTATCAAGATATTCCAAGCCTCATCTAGGCCTGACCTAATTTGGATCCTCTATCACAATCCATAACACCAAAATAAATTATTATAATAATTTATACTTAATTATGTATTTTAATTTAAAAATTAATAATGCAAAACAACTCACCAATTGACATAATATTTGTAAAACCTCAAGAAAAATCATTCCAACCCCCTAGAAAATTCTCTTAGTACTCTTTTGATCAAAATCATCATCATTTGAGACCTAGTCAATCTTTAATTCCATTAAATAGGGTAGAAGACCCAAAAAAATCCACCAAGTAACATACATTTAACAAAAACTCAATAAATGGTGTTTTTTAATCCTATAAAAATTTCCTCCACTCATTACATGAAAATTCCCCTTTATTCAAGATGAATCCACCATGATTTGGTGGAATCAGCACCCTAAAACCTAATTTGAAGACAAAAAACATAGCATGTAACATGTGATAAGAGGAAGAGAAATAATAATTGGGAACCATTACTTCAAAATACTATGATTTCACAACTAATAAAAACCTTAATTGAGGATTAATGGAGGTAGGAATAATTATTGAGAGATATTAAAAATTTTCCACTCTCAATACCCATACTTCCCTAAATATTAAAGATACTAACCTAGAAAATACAGTCTTACCCCTCGTTTTAAAAACTAGAAGAGTGGTTAATAAAAACATAATCCATAAAGATAATTTTTTGACACAAATAACCAAGTTTTAGTTTTGAGGTGGCCCCAAGTACCATTTATGGACACTATACCCACAACTAGAAACCATGTCCCCATATATTAAGCCTTCATAGAATGACCCCTTTGTTCACAGTGTGGCACAATCCACACCAGTGGAACAAAAAAATTGGAGGCCTTAGGCTCCATATTATATGATCCATTTAAGGTGTGACATATATATATTTTAATACCATTTCCCTAATCATGAAATTACCCCACTAGTCATAGCATGATAATCCATCTCCTTGAAAATTTACAAAGGATATATGTTGTGAATTCAAATAAATTATTGAAGGGTACCCATCAGAGTATGGTTCCCTAAATCATGGCATGACACTCACATGTAATATATTTTATATTTAAAAAACTCAACCATTATTTTAATTAATGTCATAAAAACTTATTCCCCACATTATCCTTCATCATAATGTTTATTCCTTGGTAAAAAAAGTACATAAAAAATCCATTGTTATTCCTCCACACCATGATGATTCCCTAGACACAACATGATCGCTTAATCGAACACTTTTCAAGATTTAAAATAAAATCATCATAATAAGATAAACTGTGTGGAACCTAAAAATCTAAAAAGGTACACTCTTACCCTTCTTCAAAGCTCACCCAAGTACTTCAGACCCCACTCAGGGCTTTAATCACATAAGTAAACAATTCCAAGAGGAATTATAACTCTCATAATCCCACACTGATCCATAATTTTTGATACATTCTCTAAATCAAGAACAAGAATCAAGTTTACCCTAATTTTTACCATCTCATATTGAATGGTTCTTTACTTGAGGTTACAATAATCCATGTAATCCATATGTTCAAATTTACATGTCACTAACCCATGACATCTCTAATGAAATATGTACAATGTTAACTTAAAGATCATTAAACTAGTATAAGCATCAACCACTTAATATCCACAAATTAAACATCACCCCAATATGATATTTACTTATCTATTAATTTTATTAATTATTTTTTTATATAGGTTATGATAATGAGTAAAAATAAAAATAAAAAAATGGGATACGATAAGAGTGATTTGTTAAAAACTAATGCCCAAATAATGAAATGAAAACATCCACTTATGATTTAATGAAAAAGGGGAATTAGGGGAATGGATTAAAACTAAATTTATACTATGTTAAGAACATAATAATAAATATTCAAAATTTAAATGATAATAATATTTATATAATAGAAAAAATTCATTATATATAAATGAAATTACAATAAACTTAAAGTACTGTAATTATAAAAACAATGAAGAGTGTGAATAGTAATCATAGTGGAAATGTTTATATTGCTAAAAAATATTACGGAAGGTCTTCACAATCCTATATAAAGGATTTGGTTCAAAATATTTCCCTATTAAGATATTTAAGTTTCAACCTCTTATAAGGTATTCATGGACATGTACTTATATTGAAGGAGGTGTGCTTGTTTCCCACTAAATCTATCCTCAAAGTATCCTAATCCATTTCACCCTAAATGAATCCTTGTTTTGAATAATATTATTTTCATTTTTTTATATTTATATTGTATATTCACACATAAATTATAAATACCATAGATGTTTTTATCCAAATTTATGATTATATTTTTAAGACATGTGTAGTTATCTCCACTTATCTTAGTTGTTTCCAATAATTATATTCACAAGAATTTATGAATATTAACATGGGTAAATAAATTCCATCCATTTTCTACAAATTTATTCTTAAAAATATATAATGTTCCTATATAAAATTTTATAACTTTTAACAAGTTGTTTTGGAGATATGGTCCAATTAATGAGGTGCAATCAAAACTATAATTTTTTATCGGCATCTATTATGGGATTTGCTTGGGCTTCATGAATTTTAATATGGAAATGAAATTTTTATTCAAACTTTTGTGGTATGTACTTGAATATGTTGAAAATTTTAATAGAATATATAATTCCATATTGAACATAGAAATTAAACCATCACTAATGGTCTAGTTTTCTTAATCAACTATTTAGGATTCTTTATGTAATCCAAATAAACCTTTAAATTGAAAAAGTATTCAGATATCTATTTTAATTATTTGTCTTAAAATTAATCATGAATAATAATAAAAATAAATCAAATAATTTTATTTATAATCATAATTTTTTTACCAAAAAATAAAACTATATAGTGAGTAGATGAATTTGAACAATTATCTACAAATATATTTATCATCAAAACATATACAATGATTGAAAAATAACCATTTTTAATGAAAAATCAATAATGGTTTTAATTTAGAAATAAATAATAATTATAAAATAACATGTGATTAACCAAATTGAGAGTTTTAAGGATGAATTTGTAAGGTTTCATAGAGTTTAGTTATAATATAGTTTAAAATACTGAGATGGGACTAGTCCTAGGCCCTAAGTTAGATCATGTATTAAATCTACTATAGGTTAAACCCCAAATAATTAGTTTAACTATGGTGTTCAATTTTCCTTACAAATTTCCTTTAAAGATATTATAATGATTTATATCTTTCAGGCATTCACCTAATTTAAAATTAATATATTTATAATATTATATATAAATATATCCCCAAAAATCCAATGAGGATATAAAAACAAAATGACTAAATGAAAATTTAATTAAATATTAATAAAAAATTTAAAGAGTTTAATAAAAAACTTATAAGTCACTACATAATGTTCCAAAATTATCCTCTTTAATAGAATAAATCTCAAGGATATTGTATCCAGAAATGTGATAAATATTTTGTAGGTTTAGTCAATATCCTCTTGTAAAATTGGAAATAAGTACAAAATGATAAGAAATATCCAAATTTAAAAATACATTCATGTCATTTAAGAAAATAAATAATTAAATTTTAAGGAGTTTGTATTAAGAACCTATACATTATTATGTAAAACAACTATCATTTACGTAAAAGAAATGAGTTTTAGAGAGAAAGAATAATGTTTCCCCAATTACATGAAACAAGTATGAACACTACAATAAACACTCCCCAAAGATGAATAAATTTGGGGTAGTCTTAATGAATTATAATAGGATAAACATGAATCATTATAAATTGGATTCATATATTTTAATTCAAATTACAATTAAAACATTGTGTGGAGCTTGATTCTTCCCAGAAAATCAAGAACCTCTTCTTAGTGACAGTTGTGGAGCTTCTCCATGTGATTTGGTATGATATAAATGATATTATCCACAAAAAATACTCATTAGGTCTTAATGTAGGTCGGAAACAAATTCTAATTTCCATTAAGGATACCGCTTCGATTCAGAAAGCTCATTGTGACAACTCCATTAGTGATTTTGAGATCCTTCGTCAACATAGAATTGATGGTCTCTATAGGCAACTAAGTCACACCTTTGAGGTGTTCTGGCTCCCCCACTTCTATGATAGATTTAAGTAAATGTTTATGGAGCTTCTAAAGGCAATATAGTTCCTACGGGTTGTGGTGCTATCTTCATAGATTTTATTGGACAATGCCATGGATGATTCTTTGACAGTTGTGGTATGGCCTCATCTTTAGAGGCTGAAATTATGGGTGTGATTCATGTTGTAGATTTCTTCAAGTAAAAGGGTTGGAACAACATATGGATTGAGAGAGAATTAACCACCATTGTCCATGCAATTTGGAACGGTGTGGTTCATCTCACTTGGCCTCTTACTAACCTTTGGATGACATTCCTGACTTTTCTTCTAGAGATAAAATACATTTAATACATACCATTCATGAAGAGAACATGGTTACTGATGGTCTTGTTAACATGGGAATCAATCAGGGCATTACTTGGAGGAATGATCTACCTGATGAGCTACTCCCTCTTTATGAAAGGGATTGTAAGAAGATTCCTTACTCCAGAATAATGTAGTTCAATTCATTATTCTAATAATTTGTGTCTTGGTATTTTACTAAGGAACAACCTTTTGAAAAAAAATATTTTAATTCAAGTAAATAGAGGAAAAAATTATTAATTTCTCTCACATAGAGGAGAAAGAATAATGTATAATGCAACAATGATGCAGAAAAGGTAGAAACTTGTGTTGGTGGGATAAATATCACATTGGAGTTATATTACATGAAAAAGAAGATATGGAATATTAATTCAAATATAATGAAATATTTGTTTTAGTAGTATAACTCAAAGTATTACCACAATGAAGAATATGAAGAAATTTTGAGGATAATGGTTGGTTCATTAAGACAAACCAGAGTCCTTAACTTGATAATGATCAAGAAGTACTAGTATCACCAATAAATTTAATTATAGTTAATATAATTGAGGTGATATAGTCATTATTGGGAGATAAAATCTATATATTTGGTGTATTAAAATGAATAAATCTTTAAATTCATGTAGAACTAGAGAAATATAGAATAGCTAAATTAACAAAAAATCAATAGGTATAAGTCTGAATGAGAAAAAAGTGGAATTTTCCATATCTGTAAATATATCCAGAGAATAATATATTTATAAGAAGATTTAAAATTCTCAAGGTGGTATAAGTATTATCTATAATTTGTATCCAATAAATATATATAAAATTGGAATAATACCTTAGATAATAATGAGTAAGGCTCAATTATGATAGAGCAGTAGAACATGCATGGATAAATTCCTAATATATTTGGACTGAAATGATGTATCATAAATTTATTAGGATACCTTAGTCTAATAAATAAGTGAAATCAAATTATTGTTTTCTTTATGTAGTGCTAAAAAATAATTGATATAGGTGAAATATTTGTTTCAGAAGACCTAAAGTATACTAACTTCACTAAGAAAATGTAATATACCCTGTAAAAATAATAAAATTGTTTTAGATAGTGGTATGATTCACACACATAAAATTTTTATGTTTATTGACTCTTATTCCTATTGAAATGTAATTGAGATAATAGGGATATATTTTAATGAGGTAAATTTTAATATTTTATACTCGTAAATATTTAAGTGATTGTAATGTAAAGCATTAATGTCATTATCCTATTCATTTATTTCATACTCCAAGCTTTGAATAAAGTAGTATTAAAGTATTTATTGATAAAAAATAATGAATTTTTAAGTTATATCGTTTAAAATATCTAAGAATTTTTTCATATATTTTGGAGGATGATGAGGTATGAAGAAAAATATGGAATTTACCAAAAAATGGTAAGCTTTATAGTAAAACCTTGAAGTATTTCATCATGTAATATTAGTTTCATGACCTAAATAAAAATTTGAGTTTTTAACATAAAATTAATTTAAATTAAGAGGTATTATTTTCTATAATATTTTATACAACATGTAATTATACATTTGTATCTAAAGTATAAATTTAGTGTTTTATAATAGGGGAAATTGGTGAAAAAAAGGTTCAATATTGCATATTTTTCTACTGTTAAATAAATAATTTCGTTGAAGTATACAACAAGTGGTGATTGAGCTAGAAAATATTCCTAACAATGGTGGATTACAATTGTATGTCAATAATTATTTATAACATCAAATTTTTATACTCATAACTATTGAAAATATATAAAAACATATCCTTTGAATTTTATTATCAAAGGGTGATATAGTAATGTGAAATAAATACATCAATATAAGGTGGATTGACACTACTAAATGATGATGAGTTGGGTTTGCTTAATGTTTTCAATTAGTAACAAATGGGAGAGATATATAAATAAATCATTTCAATTAAAGGTTTAAATTAGGGTATAAATATATCCCATGATGAAACTCTTTATGTAAATCTAGATAGATTATATAAATAAGAGATTAAATAAATAGTGTAAAATAAGGAATCATTCATGGAATTGTAAAGAAATATATTTATTTCTTGGTATTGGTAAAAATAAAAGGGGAATAATTATTTAACCAATGGTATTGTTGTGTTATATTTCTTATCTATTAAAAGTCATAAATGTCTAACCTATCTTGAAAAGATAAATAGATAAGACCAATATCATAACATACATGGTGAAATAAGGATAACTTTTAAAGATAAAAAATACTGGTGAAGAAGAGAATACATGGATCATACATGGTGATGTAAGAAGAGAATGGAATGAAATTAGCCATGAGGATCCTGAATTTTATACATCACTGATCTTGGTTTATATTCATCATAATAATTTTATAGATTATGGAAATAGAAAGATAAAGGAATAAAAATATCTTAGTATGGAATTTTTAACATATAGAGAAGATAAATATTACATAAAGATTATACATTTAAAATTTAAAATTTATGTATAATTTTAATGGTATAAACAATTAATTTTAGTTCATTTAGGATTTTTATGAAATAAGATATGTATTAGAGAAGTTTGATGAAGTATAAAAATTGATTTTTTAAGGATAGAAAAAATAATTCAATAATTTTGTACTTATTCCATGACTTTATTTTGAGTTTTCTAGAGTTTTAGAAACAAAATATTATTAAAAAAGGATAAATATTGTTCCATGAATATTTTCATCTATATTTGAAATTTTAAGAGACATAGTAAGGTAATATGTCATGAAAACTTATTTCATGGTGTAATAGCTAATAGTAAAAAATAAATGAAATCTAGTTAAATAGAAATCACATTGAAATTTAACACTATAATGATAATGGTATTTATCTTGTCGGTAAACCTTGGTAAACTATTCCACAAAATAAGTTCATTATTTATTGAGAAGAAAATTTTCTCAGACAAATTTAGGGTTGTGTGTTAGAGAATCATGGTTTACACCATAATCAGATGTTATAAATTTTTTAAGAGTAAGATATTACATTATGATATTTATATTATATTATAATAAATATATATAGTAAATTCCATATAATTTATATATTTTTATTTATAGATTTTTATATAACTATTAAGCTATAAATTTCTAGAAGATCTGGAAATCAAAGAGACATCACAAGACATTTCATTATTCCATAATGTTTTATATATCTACAAACCTTATATATTTTAATTCCTTTAATAAATAAGAGGATCTTAAATGTGACTTGGAAGTGGTATTTGACCTATTTGGGTTTATTTGAATTCACTTTAAACAGTATTTCATGTGGCCTATTTTATGAATATCAATATTACAATGATATATCCAAGTCATCGATATATTTCAAGGATATTAGAGGATTATCTATATTTTTATACTATGTAATAACAGAGAGAGTAGTGAATGAGATAGAGATAATTGAATTGAATTTATATATTTGACTCATTGTTAGATAGTGACTTAATATCAATGGATTAATATTGATCATATCTATCTAATTATATAATAAGATAGAGAATTTTAAAGATAATTAACTTAGTAAGGAATTGATTTCATTTTATCCTTATTTGAGGAAATATTTTTGGTTGTGAAGAATTTTTTAAAGAAAAAAATAAAAAAATCTTAAAATATTTTCATATTTAGGTAATAAAACTACAGTAAAAATACATAAGGAAAAAATTCATTACATTCAAAAAAATTGAAATTATATACCATTTCTTTATTATTATATTATGGTGACCCTCAAGTCTATAAATTATTAAGGGTGATTATTTTAATAGAAAATAGAGACTTTTGAAGAGTATTTGTTCCTTTGGATGTATATATTAATTCAAAAAAAGTTTATTATAAAAAAACTTGATGATGAGTGACCTAACCGAAATCATTTTATACAGAATAAAATTCAATATAGAGGGATGGGAAGGATTTCATTTATTAAATTTATTCACTTATCACTTTGGTATGATTCTCTATTCCTAAAATTATATTAATACCTTAGATTAAATAAAATGAGATAATTTTATATTCAGTTTAAAGAGTTTTTATATAATGGATATTTTTACACCTCATGGTTTCACCCCCAATTTATAGTCTTCAAGTACAATCCCAAAAGGATCTATATCATTTAAATCACCCCAAAAATTCATTATTTCATCATTCCAAATGTTTTATACATTTTATAACTATAAATCATGTTTTAATTATTTTTTAACATTTGAATAATAATAATTAAGTGTTAATATCTTTATATGTTTCATAAATTTTCATCAAAACTCATTAAAACATAAACAAATGATTTCAAAAAAATCATGATATATTTTAGTAGGTAGAAGAAATATCTGGTATATATTATCATATAAAACATGTACACACAAGAATTGTACTATGATGTAGTGACCTTTACTATAATGTAGTTATGTTCCCATGCATGGTACAAAGGTAAAGTCCATTCATGTATTTTTATATCATGTTATATTTGTTGTAAATAGTTATTATCAGCATTAAAGTATGCTAGATTTGGAATATTTCTAGGATTTTAACATACTCATGGGATATTGAAGTTATATTAGATTTGTTTTTGTAGTTCACATATAATCAATAATGATGGATTCATATTCATGAGGGGATTGACATATTCCATGCATGATATTTTGGATTTTTTATTAAAGATTAAACTTTGTGTAAATCATTATAAATATGATATAGAGTTAGATATCTTATAAAAGAGTTTATTGGAAATTCGAGATTCCTCTATAAGATAACTATTGAAGGATACTCCAAGTTATCTATGGAAATTAAAAACATGTTGGAATCTGTCATATGCATTTATTAGCTCATGAAAGAGATTCATGACAGAGTATATAAATATTCTAGAAAGTAAGTAATTAACAAACACATACCTTGACTACCTCATGATAGACTCTTGGAGTATATAGAATCATATTGAGTATAAAGGAATAATTTGGATATTGTAAATCCTTGTGATGATAAATAATGTTTCCATTTTCTATTTGGGTTCTTTCTCATTAGGAGATTTATATTGCTCATAAACACTATCTAAACTGATGGTTTCATGGAATTCACCCTAGAAATGGAGTGGGATATGTATTCCACCTGTTATGTGGAGTTTATGAAACGCTAATTTATTTCAAATATATATATATATAGACATATATGTTTTATAAAAACATCTCATAGGTACTCTTGAGGATATATCTTCAAGATTTATTTAGAGATTTATACATCATATTCTTACCAATTGAATAATGAATAAAAAAGATCAAGTGTGATTATTTAAATAACTAAAGAGATTGATGTGATTTTGAAGCATTTTTATGAATTCTAGAGGATATTATATATGCTTAAGGATGAAAGGAAAAGTGGTGACTCATCCTTATGTTTAAAATTAATAGATGTTTCTCAAGGTGAAGTAAATTATGGTGTGGTGGATTTATTTTCATAAAACAATGTTGTAAATAAAATAAGGGTTTATTGTTACAAATAAAACGTTCAAAAATCCTATATGAGTTGTATCATGAAGTTTTTTAAACAAATAATTGATTTTGTATTACAACGTGATGGAATTCCATGAATGTTTGATGTATGGATATCTATAGGATTTGAAGATCATCACACCATAGGTAGGAATCCATGATGTAAATTAAAGGTTTACATTACAATGGGTCTTGGCCATGGGAATGTTATGCATGGATATTTTAGAATAAAAATCTTTCAAGTCATAAATTTAATGTCCATGCTGTAATTTACCTAATACAGATGTGAAAAGATATAAAGACCACACCAAAACCCACGTAGTCATTCCATGAGGTTGGGGAAATTTTTATGGTTCTTTTGGGAATTTAGAAATAGATATATACTGATATTTTAGGATATAAATATAATCCATAATAGTTGGTTTTATATTGTGATATATATAAAGTCTATAAATATGACATTTATCACCAAGAAAATGGAATGGTGAAACTTTTAGATAACTATAAATAAACTCTAGAAAAAAATCATGTAGGTTTTGGGTGAGATTATGAAAAATAAGAAGGGTGACCACTTGATCCAAATTTTATAGTTTCTTGATGAGTATTGATGATATTAATCTCCTTATTGCGACTTAGTGGGATATTTATTGTACAGGGATTTCAGAACCATATGATAACTTCTATGACTTATTCTTGTTGGTAATAAGATATTAATGCGGGTGGGGGGACTATTTTCCTCCAATGATTTGACACTCAATAAAAATACCATGTGAACCTTGTAAAATTCCTTAGAGCTTTTGGGTTCACTCTCATTATATTTATTTTCATCACTTTGTTTCATCTAAAAATAATACACACTGTAACTTGAAAATTATTTGAGATTTTGTTTTTTGGAAAACATTGATTCACCACCCCACCCCCAACTCAATGGAGGTTTACTCTCTCCCAGACCATTCACTTGGTATCATATCATATTTAAATTCATTAAATTTAGTATCAAAGTGGTTTTTATGATTTCTATTGGGACCATTATGTTGAATAGTGTAATGAATGATCACAATTTGATATTTTCATTCCATGTTTCTGAAGAAAGACAACTTGTCACCACCGTTAAAATTACTCAAACATTTGTAAATAAAATTACTTGTATGATTTAAATTAAATGTATTATTATGTATAATCTTTATATAAAACACATGAAATTTTTGGCCTTATTATATCCTATTATATTGAGAATACAATTAAGCATATTTAAAATTGATAATATATCAATTGAGAAGTTATCACGTTATTATAATAAATATAAGGTTTTAACAATTCCAATTGATACAAACAAAGGAAGTGATGACATCAACCATTAGGATCATACCCTATGAATCCCACTTATTAGAGATTCTGAGGGATATAACATCAATGTGATTTTCCCTCAAACAAGACCAAGATGAGATCCAACCACTTAATAATGAGAGAAACCATTTATAGTAAAAGTTGTCGTTAATCGAGATCATGGCCCAAACCATGTACACTGAACCACAACATGAAAATCTCAAAGTTGTGCACCTTACCCGTAGGTAATTTGGTGGTGTATTAAAATGATATGTATCAAGATTATAATAATCTAAATATTTATATTCAATTTTTTAAAATAATAATGGGTTTTTATTAAAGGGTAATATATCAAGATGATAATAATATGTAAATTCACCTTTTATTTTTCAATAGAATAACGTTTATATTTAATTCTTATCGTTACATTATAAACAATTTAGATTTTGGTATAATAAAACAAAAATTGTATTTTTGTGTACTTTTCAAATTCAATGAAGTAGTTTATTTTGATGAATTAATTTATTTTTTAAATAAATAATATTTTATTTAAAAATTATTACCAAACAATTTTAATTAAATATAAATGACCATATAATTTTTATGAAGTCAAATGTAATTTTTATAAGTGTTTGAAAACTGTTGTTGTAAAAAAACTCATCATTTCTTAATAAATGTTGATTCTTATTTTAAAAGTGAAAATTCACATATTTAGAAAATTGTTTAGAAAAAAAAATATTATTTTTGGAATAATAACTTCAAAATTATACAATGGTAAATTTTTAATAATTTTGTGAGATTCGAATTTTCAGGTAAATATTAAATACGGTTTAAATATATAGTGTGTATTATGATTTCATATTGACTCAAAAGTGATGTAATAAATACTATAAAGGGTATACATGATCACATATATGTCTTTTCCTTTAAAATTATGTTATTTTGAGTTTATTTTATAAATTTTATATATCCTTTATAAATCCTCTAAAACCTATAATATATTTTAAGGTTTTAAAATTTTTTATTTAAGAGTATGTCTCAACTAGATATTAAAAAGAGTAATATTTTAATAATTTAGGCCCCTAACATAAAAAATAATTTAAATCATGCCTATTTGGAAAAAAAATATGGGAAACCCCATCGTAAGGTTTGTGGCTTTGATTATTTTATTATATAAGGTCCAAAACCTATGTTTGAGAAATGATAAAGAATTACCCACTCATTTTCTATATAGACCCACCTAATATCCCGTTTACCTTCAATAAAAATACTTTTATTATGTCCTTAATTTTCCCTCCCCTTTCTAGAGTCCTCTTAAGGTCCTCCCAAGCTCTTAAGAAGCTCCTACCAAGCATTTGGAGTCACACTCTCAAGGTAAGGAATCTACCATTCAATTTTTTATTAAAGACCATCTTTTACATTATGCCTCTTAACTTCATTTTTTTATTTTTGGGATATTTTATTCCATATCATAATTACTGTCCATTTTATTTCTAAATGACTATATATTCCTTTCACTCTCCTTAATCCCTCACATGGACCTTTATGTACAATCGTTACCATGCTAAAATTTTGTAAGGGCTATTTTCCATATTCTCTTTACTCAAGTTTATTCATTATATTATAATTTATATTTCCAATTACAAATGTTGGGATATATCTTTATATATCCTTATTATTTTACATTTTATGTAAAACTGATTATAGACCCCTTTCAGTCTCATCAGCACATTTTATGAATCATTAAGTAACGCTACTATGCTGTCGAAATATCACCGCAATTTTCCATTCCAAACAATTGTGTAGTGAATACCCATAGGCATTTCCTATCATTAGTATTCACCTTTATAAATTTATAATTATTTATTAGGGAATTAAATTTCTTAATTCTACACTCCTTTATTATGGAAAAAAATATGATGATGAATGAATCCATGTTTAATGATATATTTGGCACACTTAAGCATGACAATGAAAAGAATGTGATGGGTGCACCCGAAATTATATTGCACTCCAATGCATTGGGTAATGTTTTTTCTCATGATATTTAATTAAAGGGACTAAATAGTTAACATAATCCATCATGGTACTTTTTATATCATGATGTATTGTAATTTATCATTGACTTATGTTTATGATGCAATGTTTTATGTAGTTCCACAATTCCCATGTTTCCTTTATGTTATCATGTTATATCATGACTCATTGTTAATGTTTATAATTATCACCAATTTTGTGTCCCATTAATATGACTATTTTATCATATGTATTACTCTCTTCAAGTTATTCCATGTTTATTCCCTTACTGGGATTTATATCTCACACCTTTTTTATGTATGTCATTAGGTTATCCCATGCAGTGGTAAGTACGAATGAATAATATGATCATGTTAAGAATTTTTTCAATAAAGATGATGTATTTTATATTTTAATTTCTTATGTAATGTACCTAATTCTAAAATACACTAGACTTATTGATCTTTTGGGTTGTATTATTTGTTTTTTATGAAATAAATCATGAATTAATGTGTAATAAAAATCATGGATGTCTTAGTTTGTATCAAAGGGTGGTTCAGTTATTTTTGGGATTAGGATTAGAAAAATATAGTGAAATACATAGGTATAAAAGTATAATGAAACATTGTGAAATTTTGGTAAGTATAGAGTAATTGTTTTATAAAAAAATACATCCTTGTATGGATACTACAAGTGGATGTTGCTCTAGAACATATGTACATAAGGGTAAAACATCAAAACACTGCATTAAGCTAGACTCGATTGAGAATTGGTGAACAAAAATGGGCCTTTAGGCACACCTAGTTTGACACTCCCAAGGGACATGATTTGGTAAATTCATAGCCTCATTATGAACCATTATGAAGGGAAAATTACTATAAGAATATAATTTTGGAAATAAATCAAGGATAACATATATTTAATCCTATAAATTTAAAAAATAAGAAAATAGATATAATTTATAAGTTATCACTTTAATTTCATTGGATTCCCATTTATGTGTTTAATAGATTAAAAATCCTCATCCCTATTTTTTTCATGTATTCTATCCAATGGCCATAAATACGAGGAATCTGAAGAACAACCAATGTACCAGTTAATGTGATGACTGCCCTAATGATATTCCCAACCCAATGGGAATGAAAATCATGACCATTGTGATGATACTCTCTCAGAAAAATAAAGTTATGAAAGAAACCAATATTAAGGGGAGCACCCAAATCTCCCTGAGAAAGAACAAGATACAATTGAGATATTTATACAACAATGTCCTATGAATTTCAATAGATCATCTAATCACTTAATCACAAATCAATGGATCCACTCTGTTGAGAAGGTATTATCCATCCTTCAATGTTCTGAGAAGGAGAAGGTTCTACTGGTTGTGTATCATATGGAGGGAGAAGCTGATCAGTGGTGGAAATTTCTCAAGAATATGAATATTAGAGAAGATATCAATGTGATGGGGTGTAAGGAATTCTAAAAAATGTTTTTTGAAATATATTCTTCTTGCACTCTCTATCTTAAAATAGAAAAGGATTTCCTTTCTCTCAAGAAAAAGGAAGAAAAACATGAATGAGAATATTAAGAAAATTTCATAAAACTCAAATGATACACCACCAAATTTGAATTTGCCCTTGAATGAAATGTTAAATACTTCTTTGGTGGGATAGAACCTGGTCTACAAAAATCCCTCATGATCCATGATTTTAATAGCTATGAGTAAATTTTTAGATATTCCCACAAATTCAAAATAGAGATTGGTGAATCTCAAGGGTATCATAGGGATAAGAAGTGTAAAGTTGAATTTAATTATGGTGGTATTAATGAAAAATCTAAGGGATCTAGGAAATTTATACATCCCATTTTTCCAAGGTGTGAAAAGAAGCACCCCGGAAATTGTCTAAGGTGAATGAGGAAATGTTTTAGGTGTGGTAAGGAAGGGCATCTAAATAGAAATTACCGATAGGAGAACCCCACTAATGTGATGGAGGAATGTTATTTTATATTCATTCCTCAATGATTTTTTCATTACATAAACTATAAGTATCTAGGGTTAATTTCAAACTAATTCACCAAGATTGGGTTTTTTAGAGACAAACAACAAACTCCAAGGTAGAAACAGTGATATTTCTCCATCGCAACTGCTAAGGTGGATCCCAAAAATGAAGTGGTGATAGGTATGCTAGTTATTAATTAAACCATATTGAACATACTTTTGGTTTCTGGTTCTATTATTTCCTTCATATCAAAAAATATTAGTATAAATATTCAAACACCACCACAAAGCAAGGAAGTAGAGCTGTTATTGAAAACAACAAATAGGAAAAGTATTGCATCCTAAGTATGTAACTCCTACCCTATCTCATTTGTGGTTTATACTTCCAAGAAAACCTTTTAGTGCTCCCTTATATTTAATTTTATTATATTATAGGCAAGGATTGGCTTTCCCTATATAGATTCAACATAAATTTATATAAAAATGAAACCACTCTCCATTTCGCAAATCTACCCCCAATTCCATACAAGTGAAAAGAGGAAGATGAATCTTCTTTTGAACCAAAATCTCAAGCATTTATATTATTTACGTTTGAGAAATAATATCTATCTCAAGTTACTAAGTATACGGAAAGAATCATCCTTCAAGACATGCCCATTGAAAAGGAATATGCTGATGTGTTTCCTGAAGAATTACTTGGTCTTCCTCTTAGTTGAAAGATTACATTTTCAAACGAACATATACCTAGGGTGTATCCATTATGAAAGAATCCACATAAAATAGATGTTGTGGCTCTTGAGTATCTTAAGAAACAAATATAGATGAACATGGATAAATGGTTCAAGCGCCCAAGTTCTTCACAATGGGGTGCTCTAGTACTCTTCATCAATAAGAAGGATGGGTCAATGTGCCTTTTCATTGATTTTCATGAGCTCGAAAAGATCATGATAAATAAAAATTATACTATTACATGGTTTGAGGACATGTTCTATCAGCAGCATAGAGCAAAATAATTCTCTATGGTTGATCTTTGGTTGGGGTTTTACCATGTTTGGATGAAGGAGGATATCCTCAAGACTGATTTTCATACATTGTATGGGCACTATAAGTTCATTGTAATTCCATTCAGACTCACTAATTCTCCGTAAATCTTCGTGGAAATGATGAAAAGATTTTTTTGAGATTTTATCGAAAACTTTATTGTAGTCTTTATATATGATATTATAATATACTCCAAAAATAAGTATGAACTTGAGAAGCATTTGAGCACTATACTAAATATCTTATGAAACGAGAAACTTTATGCCAAGTACAAAAAATGTGAGTTCTATTTGAAGGAATTCTCAATATTGGGGAATATTATCACAGGAAATGGGATATCTATGGACCCTTAAAAGAAAGAAGAAATAGAAATATGGTAAGGCTAACATCTGTGGAAAATATCTATAGTTTTTTAGGATTATATGGGTAATATTGTCAAATTTTGAGAAATTTATCATGATTTTCAAACCCTATAACAAAGATAACTTGGAAGGGATCCAGGTTTTCATGGAATGATGAATGTGAATATATCTTCAAGGAGTTGAAAATGATTCATTTCATTACACATGCACTCACACTACACATAATGGGAGAACTTTTTAGGGTATTCAGTATTGCTTCAAAGAAGGGAATGGGATGTGTGTTAATATATAATGACAAACAGATATCCCATGCTTCAATAAAGTTTAATTTTTAGGAATAGAACTACCCAATGCATTAACTAGAGTCAACTGTAGTGATATTCCCATTGAAAATTTGGTGGCATTATCTCCTTGAGGAGAAGTGAGAAATATATATGGATCACTAAAGCCTTATGAATATATTAACCCTAAAATAACTGAATATGTTCTAATGATGATGGTTAGAGCTGACAAGGTCAATGACTGATCAAACCACTATTATCCTAGAAAAGAGAATAAAGTGGTAGATTCTATAAGTAGAAAAGATCCAAAAAAATTATCATTTATGGGAATTAAAAAGGATATTATATTCTTATACTTAAAAAGTATGGACATCAGAATTATAAAGGAATAAACATCATCAATCCTTCACAAATGATTACTCAACCATCCCTTATGGGGACGATAAATGATTTTAAAAGTGATGATGTAGGAATTCAGAAGAAAGTGAAAGCCATAAGAAAAGGTAAATCCTCAAAGTTCAATTTTAATGAAGAATGAATTTTGAGATTTGGGTCATGAATGTGTGTATCATAAAATCCCAAGTAAATGTAAGAGTTGTTGGATGAAAGATGTGGCTCAACCTTCTCCATCCATCTGAGAAACACATAGATGTATCTAGATCATAGAGAGAACTATTTGTGGGACATTATGAAGAAAAAGATCATATAATATACACCAATATGTCTTATATGTTAACATGTGAAGGTGGAAAGGAAAAAAATTCAAGGGGATAATGAAACCATTACCCATACCTATATTGAAATGGGGAAGAATCACCAAAGACTTTGTCACTAGTATTCTAAAGATATTAATAGGAAATAAAGCTATCTGGGTTGTGGTGGATCATCTTATAATGACTACACAGTTATTTATGATTCAATATTATTTCTCACCTAATCATATTACAATGATATAAATTAGATAGGTGGTAAAGATTCATGGAACACCACTATCGATTGTATCTGATTGAGACCCTAGTTTTACCTCAATGTTATATAAGTGTCTCCAAAACTCTGTAAATATTTATTTGAACTTCATCTTGGATTATCTACCACAAACTAATATCCAATATTAGAGAACTATATAGACAATCGAAGATATATAGAGAGAATTATCAACTGATATCAAATGAGGATGGGATCAACTTCTTCCTCTGGTAAAGCTCTTATATAATAATATTTTTCACTTAAGAATCAAAATGGATCTATATAAAGCCCATTATGGGAAGAGGAATATAAAACATACCTATTGGGATGAATTTGGGGAATGTAAACTGCTAGGTCTTGAAATGGTGGAAACGGTTAAGACCATTCAACAACACATCAAGGATTCTCAGAGTTTATAGAGATATATATATTAAAAACCATCAATAAGACATAGACATTTATGTTGGATACATGGTATTCCTATACATATCTCCAGGTAAGATAGTCATGATATTTTAGAATAAGGGAAAGCTTAGTCAAAGATACATTGGTCTCTTTCAAATCCTGGATCACATTATAGCGGTGGACTATTGACTAACACTCCCACCTAACCTATCTGAAGTACATGATGTATTCCATGTATACCTATTAAAGAAGTACATAACAAACCCCTCAAATTTACTCAATGTAGAGGTGGTATCTTTAGAGAATATCTTTTCTTATGAGGAGAATCCAGTGAAGATCATATATTGTAGAGACAAAGTTCTATGGAATAAGAAAATCCACCTAGTCAAAGTGTTGTGAAAAAACAAAAAGTTTAAAGAAGAAAAGTGGGAACCATTGGAAGTGATGAAACATAATTAACCTAATCTATTTTATTATGTGAAATGATATTTTGGAAGTAGAAATTTATGAAGGGGGAATATTGTAATGACCCAAACATTTATAAATAAATTTACCCTTATGATTTAAAAAAAATGACATATTATATGTTATTATTATAGAAAATACATACACTTTATTGGTGTAATTATATACTATTGGATATAAAATAACATTAAGAATATTTATCATTGATAATAAATTTGATGAATAATGATCACATGATTAGTAAAAATATAGGATTTTAACAATTTTAATTGACATAGACAAAGGAAGCGATGGCCTCAACCAGTAGAATCCTACCCAATGAAGACCATTTATTAGAGATTTTGAGGGAGGTAGAATCATTGGGATTTTCCCTTGACCAAGCACAATATGATATCTAACATTTTAAGAACGAGATAAACCATTTATAGGAGAAGTTCAAGCTCATTGACATCATGAAGAAAACCATGTATGCCAAACCACCTCATGAAAATCTCATAGTCACACACCTTTTCCTTAAGAAATTTATTACTATTTTAAATTGATATTTATCGAGATAATAATAATCTAAAAATTTATATTTTATTTTTCAACAGAATAATTTTCATATTTACTTCTTATTTTTACTTTATAAAATATTTTTATTTTGGTATAATAAAACATAAATTTTATTTTTAGGTAATATTCAAATTCAATTAAGGAATTTATTTTGATGAATTAATGGATTTTTGAAATAAATAATATCTTATTTAAATATTATTATTAAATAATTTTTATTAAATAAAAATGATCATATAATTTTTATGAAGTCAAATGTAATTTTTATAATGCTTTGAAAACTGTTATTGTAAAAAAACCTAGTATTTCATAATAAATGTCGATTCTTATTTCAAAAGTATAAATTCAAATACCTAGAAAATTATTTAGATAAAATTAATTATATATTTTGATATATAATTTCTAAATTATCCCATGGTGACATTTTCATAATTTTTTGAGACAGTCAAATTTTCAGATAAAAATTAAATATGATATAAATATATAGTGTGTATTATGACATCATAATGACCCAAAAGTTATGTAATA
The DNA here is from genome assembly GCA_963277665.1 of Viscum album. Taxonomy (NCBI): domain Eukaryota; kingdom Viridiplantae; phylum Streptophyta; class Magnoliopsida; order Santalales; family Viscaceae; genus Viscum; species Viscum album. The sequence goes on from OY728138.1 coordinate 40,534,046, forward strand.
AATACTATAAAGGTTATACCTGACCAAATATATGTTTTTCCATTAAAATAATGTGATTTTAAGTTTATTTAATTAATTTCCTAAATCCTTTATGTATTTTCCAATACGAATAATATATTTAAAGTTTTTAACATAATTTATTTAAGAGTAAAACTCACATCCACATCACTAAGAGTAATATTTTAATATGTTAGGAAGTTGGACTAAAAAAATGTTTCAAAAAACTATTTATTAGAAATAAATGTCATAATTGTTTTAAGGTTTTTGGTTTTGGTTATTTTATTATATATAGTCGAAAACCTATATTTGAGAAATGAAAAATAATTCTCCACTCATTTCCAATATAAACACAACCTATATTCCATTTATGTTCACTAAAAATACTTAAATCACATCCTTACTCTTTCCTCCCCTCTAGAGATTCCTCTCAAGGGTCCCCCAAGCTCTCAAGAGGATCATCCCAAGCATTTGGGGTCATACTCTCAATGTAATGGATCTTCCACTCTCATTTTTATTCAAAGACCTAATTTATGATATTCCTCTTAAATTCATTTTTCTCATGTTTGGATATGTTGTTAAATATCATACTTAATGTAAATTTTATTTATAAATTATTAGATTCCCATTTCAATCTCATTAATCCCTCCCATGGACTATTATGTATAACTGTTACCATGTTAATATTTTGTGATGGTTCTTTTCCTTATCCTCTATTAAAGTTTCATTAATATCTTATAAATTCTATTTCCAATTAATAATATTGGGATATTTCATTAAATTAACCTATTACTTTCTATTTTATATCGAAATTATGAGAGACCCCTTTCTCTATCATTAACCCATTTTATGAATATTTAAGTAAAGTTGTTATGATACTGAAATTTTTCAATGATTTCCCATGCCAAGAAATTGTTTAGTGAATACTAATACCTATTTATTATCAAATTTGTTCACCTTTATGAACTTATACTTATTTATTTTGGGATTATATGTATTTATTAAACACTCCTTGATCGTGGAATAAAATATGATGATGAATTAATCCATGTTGTATGATCTATCTGTCTCACTTAACCAAGATAATGAAATGAATTGATGGGAGAACCTAGAATTATATTAAGATAAAATTCATTGGTTAATGTTTTAGTCCCATGAGATGTCATTAAAGAGATTAAGTATTCAACTAAATCCATCATGCGAATTTTTTCATCATGATTTTGTGGAATTTTCCCTCGACCTATGTTTATGATGTAGAGTTTTAAGTTGTTGTCACAATTCCCATTTTTTTCCTTTATGTTGTCATGAAATATCATGACTCATAGTTCATGTTTATGATTATCGCACCTTTTATTTCCCATTTATATGACTATTTTATAACATGTATTACTTTCTTCATGTTATTCCATGTTTATTCTTTTATAGGGATTTATAGCTCACCCCTTACTTATGTGTGTCCCTATGTTATCCCATGTAGTGTTAAGTACAAAGGAATGATATGATCATGTTAAAGATGTTTTCAACATATATATTATATTTTTTATTTTAATTTATTATTTAATGTACCTAGTTCGTAAGGGCACTATACTTATCGATCTTTTAGGTAGTATTATGTTTATTTTTATATAATAAATCATGAATTAATGTTTAATAAAGATAAGTTTTGTCATAACCATTTTCACCTTGATTCGAATGGGATGATGGTAGGTTAATAAATCTCTCACTATAGAGTGATAATTTTCTACTCTGGGACTCCATCATATATTTAAGATATTCATGTCAATCATGTTTTTTTACACCATCTTCATGTGAACATTAGTTAATAACTTCACTTGTTCCCTTAGTAGGGTGAATTTATTTGGTTGGAGAGGATGAGTCTATTAGGAATATTTGGAATCTATTTTATTTCATTAAAAAAGTCCATGGTGGCTTCATATGTTTTTTTCACATGGGTAACATTAGTCTCATCCCCCAATGCATCATGTTCTGATCACATAAATAAATTTATTATCTTCATTTAATGTATCCTAGGATCATCACCTAAGACATCCCATTCTCATATCATGAGTCCATTTTTGTTTGTCACTCAAAGATAATTAGGCTCAGTACTTAAGTTATCCCATGATCATCACATGAGGAAAGTTGTTCCCATAAAACAATGAAACATAGGATCATTACCTATGGTATCCCATTCTCATTATATGAGGAGTCATACGCTCATCCGTTAGTATCTTTAGGACCATCACCTATAAAGGGATGTGTTTTTGATAAACCAGGAAGATTTTTTCATCCTATTCTCATAACATAGAATTTATTATTATCAACACATAATAAAATAATCCACATAATCTTTTCACATAAGGATGAATATAATTTAACATCTATTAGGGACTAATTTTTATATAATCATCAAGTAAGGGTGATCACAGTTTATACTCTTATAGGGAAACTCATGGTGTGATATACAATGGGGATGTCCATCCTCTTACACTATTCTTATAAAGGAAGTAATAGTGTATATTCCATTGGGGATACTATAGAAGGTTTATTATTTTCAGGGAAGGTATGGTATCTACTTTCTCTCTAAAAGGATATGAGATAGTAATGTTGTTTGGTTGTTGGGATTAATCCTCAAATAGGTTTCCTAAATATCCTTTTAGAAATAAAAATAAAAAAACCCATGGTAATATTTTAAGAGTTTTAAGGTCATATTTTATGACTAGTCCATTTTGATTAACATAATGTATTAAGGAAACAAATTTTATAAAAGGTACATGATCAGGGGATAGAGTAGAGATTATGCATTAGTCTTCCTTAATTATATTGGGAAGAAAGAAAAATATATGTGGGGATTACATGTATGCTACCCAGTTCATAATTTCGGGACATAGTTACGGAAACTCCCCAAATTGTTCTTAAGAACAATATGAATGAATGTTTCCCAGACCTTGCTTCATATGAATTGTATGGGGTGAATGACCTCAATACCGATGGTGTGTATATATTGTTAATGAATTAGATTAAATAGGTTTTTTGTGGGCCCTATATTCCCACAAATTTCATTAAAAAAAATCACAAAATAGGTCCTCAAGTGTGTTTCTATAGTATGGATTATGCATAAGGTTGATATTACATGATACCATGGCTAGAAAGAGGCTTATGACTTTTAAAAAATTGTTTTATTCAATGAAGTTAGATGTTTTAAAAATGTATCAAGAATAATCTAATAAATTGGAGGTCTTTTGAATGCTATTTTTTTAAGTTATCTCCTAAAATATTCTATGGTGGTTGTTTTGGGGTTTTACAAATCATGAAATACAGTTTTTGTGAGTTGAGATATTTGGAAATCTAGAATCCAAAAATTATAAACCTCAAAACCTTTTAAATGGAGTGAAAATGGATAGTAAAAGGACTCATGGTTGAAAAAATAGATGAATTTTGGAAACATTTAACGATCACACAACTACATAATTACACGGTGCTTCTATATATAGGCTTGAATAAATATTGAGCATGCACAAAACCAAAGAGTTTTGAAACCCATATATTTACAGACTCATGCACAATTAGTTTCATAAAAATCATAATTTTTAAAAGAAATTATTTTATTATACATTTTTACTCTAAAATCCTTTTTTATACATTTTTACACAAAAAAACTCCCCCTATAAATAGATTCAATAGAGGGTGAGAAGGGTTGACTTCTGTGAAGAAAAAATGATGCAGTGAATGTTATGGTGAAGCATTGAATCCTATTATTTATATTTCATTACATCTCAATAAAGTTAATGAAATAATATTATAAAACCTTTAATAAAATAAGATTAATTCATGGTATGAGAACAAAATAATAATATAAGATAATTTATCTTATATGAGAGTGTGTAATAGGGGCAGATTGATTAGGGATAAAATATTACATCAAATGTTACAAGAAAAACCATGATGATGAGGGAATTGTGTTGGTGTGATTTCAAAAGATTAATTAGACCCATTTATGTTAATACACATAAATGGGAATAACATCATGGGTGTTATAATTCCACAGGAGTAAAATTAAACTCAGATAATGGTAAGTTGTGACCCTAGAAATCTGAACTAAAAAATAAAGGGTAAGATAGTTTGAGAACCACCATTTTCCATGTTCGAAACATAATTTCCATAACCATATTATCGATGATTCTACCTATAAGATGTGTACCCTAGAAGGGATGAGAGTAGAGACTAGGGAATTATTTCATCACCATAGGGGAAACTTTTAAGAAATATTTAGAGTGGTTCCTTTGATATGTAAAAGAACGATGTATGATAGGGCATAGAGAATTATGTCATCCTTATATGGTATTATGTTTACAAATAAAGTCATATTTCGATCCAAATTAAGGAACATAAAGTGTGAATATTAAAACAATGGATTCTAAAAAATATTTTGACCATTGTTAGGGTTAAATCATTATGTATTGATAAAATCAATGGGATGTACCATATAGATGGAAGACATTTGGGATGGTGATCCAAATGAAAATAAAAATATATATGACACACATAAACTGAGTTTAATTATACCCCAATAAGGATTTCGATGTGATAATTTAATATGATTAGTTGTATGTCATAAATCATTTACTATATAAGTGTAATGGTTTATGGTCACATAGATTAGACTATAAAGGTTGTGAGATATAAGTCCATATAACTTGGATCACTGATGCACTAAAATTTATGATCATACAGATTTGACTAGGGCTTGTTCCAATTTTAATGTAATGGATCATGAACCCTAGGAGGGGTGTCCATATAGAACAAAGGTCAAACCATACCTGATGTTAATTGTTTTCCCAATGATAATATAGAAATTACCTAGGATGAATATGAATAGTTTAATGTTTTGATGTGTCGACAATTGAGGTAATGGGGTTTTTATTCTTATAATTGAGACCATAGGGTTTCTAAAGTTTATAGGCATATATCTTAGACTAGAATAGTGATATAATTTATGTTTATATAGTTTTTTACCACTGGTTGGTTATTAGTTTAAGTTCATAGAACTCACACCCTGATGTGTGACATTCTAGGTCATGAAACCAGTACTTGGGGTATTCCATTAAAGTTAATTAAACTAGGACTGTGGGGTTCTCTTGGTTTAAGGTCATGAAACCCGATCCATGGGTGGGGGGAATACTATAAAATAATGGTAAATAAAAACCCAATGTTAATTGGGATCCTAATACCTATGTAAACTACCCACAAATAAACACACATCGTTTAATTTTATGATATGGAGACTAGGGTTCATGAATTTTAAGGTAACAAATGAAGTGTTATGGAATCAAATAGTTTTAATTCATTCTCCCAGGATGATTCCATATTGTTCTACATTTTATGGAAGGTAAAGTGATAATATATGTTAATGTTTTATGGTGAGTGTGAAAAGTATGTGTGCAGTTTAGATTCATAAATTTAGGACCACGATGATTATCTACTTCTTACAGTACATCTTAATCAGGTTAATGAAATAATGAAGTAAATATTATAAACTAACATGAGTCACACTAGATTTGAGAAATAAGGGGGAATGGAGGTTTTATTTTGTCACATGGGAGGTCTAGTAAAATATTCATTAGTTGCGATTAGAATATTGAATCAACCACTATGGAAACCCATAAAAATTAAGAAAACATTCTATTAAAATTCTATGTGACAAATTACATTTGTTAATAATAAATAATGTGTGAGTATACAACACCAAGAGTTTTAGGACATTGATTGAAAAAATAAAATTAAAAGTGAGGTAAATTGTGACCTATAGAATTCTAATCACAAGTTATTGTGATAAGGATGATCATTGTCCAAGTTTTAAATATGGGTTTTAATATCTTAATAATAATAATAGGGGTAGGACAGTTTGGATTGACCACTAACCACATTTGAAGCTTGGGATTTATCATGGTTATATCAAGAAAATTTCATATGGGATGTGTACCCAGGTTGAGAGGTGATCTGAGACTGGGGAACTATCCATAATTACAGAGGAATCTGTTCAGATGTGAGAGGTTGATAGGGATTCGAAGTCAAAAAGACCAAAGTGGTTAGGTGATATAGAGGACACTCAAACATATTTCAGACACTCTAGGGGATATTTCATCAAGCACAATTTACATTGATAGGCAGTACTAATTTTGGAGGTATTACATGTGGATTAGTGTGTTTTTTTGTTGAACCCAAGTACCAAACACATGAGGGGGCATAAGAGTGGAACACAATTATGCCTTGGAAGAACAATATAATCCCTGAATAAATATATTTTAAGGTATTAACTCTTAGATTATGTATTGGGAATAAGTTTAATATCATACAGCTTTAACCATGAGGTTGAGGTGTTCTTTATGGTAAAAGGGACAATCCCAACCTTGAGTGGGGACCAAAGTTATCATATACCACCTCTAGAGGGAGTAAACATAGTTCAAGGTAACAATACTTGGACCAATTGGGAGCCTTGAGGTATTTTATATAGTAATGGTTGTCTAGTAAAACTGATGTTAATTAATATTCCTTATTATAATGTGGAAAACCTCTATACATATATTTTAAGGTCATGAATCATTGACCAAGTGAGATACCTTTTAAGGTCTAGCATCTAGGACCGAGCCAATACAATTTAATGAAAAATAAGATGATGGTCACATAGTTCAACATCATGTGGTGAGGATGAAAGTGTGATTGAGGTAGTCTACCTAGAAACTTGGGAAAGGGGAAAACCCAATGGGTATTAGAAGCCAAAAACCTAACACATACAACCTCAAAGGTTTGTTTATACAATTTAAGGTTATGATGTATAGACCATGGTTTCGTGATTTAGTTCATAGAAATCATACCATCCCATTAGTGAGTAGGATTATCTTAATATCATGTGAGCAGAGGTAACCTAGTGGGGAATTTAATTCCAAGATTATATAGGGGATATATGTAGTTTTTAGCTGGGACCATGATAAGATATTTTAGAATTACTACATGTCTTGTGAGATGTAAACCAAGACATATGTAGTTCTAGATTTAGGAACATCTATATATAGATTTAGATCAGGAAAATGAGAGGGGGGGGGGGAATTAATAGACTATCTAGTGAGAGAGAAAAATGAACCCCAATGTTAATTTTAAAATGGCATGAACACCATAGTAGAATAAAATAGAATATATTATGTATATCTAGATCATATGCAAGAGATCTCTAAATAGGAGAGTTATCCTAAATTTTGATGAATAAACTATCTTGACATAAATCAAGGGAGAATCCAAAGTTCCAGGATAAAATGGTATTTGAATCTAAATCTAGGTCTGGGATGTACATTTAATCACCCCTACACATCACATTGAGTGGAAACCAAGACACTCATAGTTCCGTGGGGGGCATATATTTGGTGAATAAAAGTAAAGGAGGGTTTATTCTCTCGATATAGAATCAAATAATTATATAGTTTTAATTCATGATATATGTACTATACTATGAAATTTATAATCATATTGTAAGGACTATTAACACATAGTTTAATGTTATACAATGAGGATGAATACTGTATAGTTTAATATCATTCAGAAAGGTTGTTAAATGCACAATTTAACGTCATACAGTGGGGAAGAAATTGGGATTCCTTACCTTTTACGTTAACATATCTTGACTATGTCGAAGAAAAGATCAACCAATGCCTCTATGACCATGTGAGTTTTTCCTTAGAGTGAAAAATACGAGGCATGGAATATTACTCATAATACATGAGATAGAATGATAGGGATGATGGGTTAGGGTTATAATGTTACAATGACTAAAACATACATACTCAAGAATTAGGGAGAAACTAGTTTGATGGGATCAAGAATATTTGTTCACCCTGAAAAAATGAAAAAATACAAAAAATGGAAACACTGATAGTGTATAAAATCCACTTGATTAAAAGGGAGTTGAGGATGGGTTAATCATGACTTATACAATCAAAATTGAAATGGAGGTGATATATAATATAAGTATGAATATTTTCTATGTTTGAAACATGAAATTCACTATTATATCACTAAGGATGCAGAAAATAATATGAATTTGATCATTGACCATGTTCAAAACAGGGGACACATCGTGTTGTTACTAAAGAATTTTCCACTTTGATATGTAACCTAGAGAGAAGGTGGGATAAGACTGTGGACTTGTGTACTCAATATAGTGGATTAGATTTGGAAATGAAAAGGTATATTTCAATTCAATTTTTAAAGACAAAGAGTGTTGAGGTCAGAAAACGGTATATGCTTAAATGGAGGTCTGATCACCCTAGGGCTATAAAATCATGCATTGTGCATGTTTATAGTGTTCACCAATCTTGATGTAGTTATAAACCCAATGGGGCATGGTAAAGGTTATATTGTTCATTGAGTAGAACTGTGTTGGTCCATGATATTGCATATTTTAGGTTTGTATCTCTTTAACCATGGTATGTTTTGGGTTATTCAGCTTAAATAATAAAATGTCACAAATTTAAGGTCACATATCTCAAGATAAAGATGTGATATTGTCTATATAGAAACAATGGCATGGTAAAATCCTCAAAAATTGGGGATTAATTATAATTAAGATGATATCAAGGGTATATATACATAATTAAAGGTCTTAGTTCTATGATCAATGGGGTGTAATTTAATTTCATATAGACTTTGACCACATATTCAGATAGAAATATTATCTTGAAGTCAGGTGAGTAAAGGTAACTAAGTATAGGGGCACTAAACATCAAGACAGGGTAAAAGAAATAGAGTAATTTCATCTAGGCTTGATATTTGATATCAAAACATCATTATATATCATAAGGAATGTGAACCAATCCACACATTTTTTTGGAATAAGGTGTAGTACATGACCAACAACAAAATAATGGTGGGAATACTATTAGGTGAGGACCATACCACAATTCTATAGTTTAAGAATCATATAAAATATTTAAGATAATAATTTTATGTTTATATAGCTAGGAATGATACAAAAGAAATTTAATGTCATGTGGTAAGGAATTAGACCACATAGTTTAACATTTTTTGGTGGGGGTTATTTTTTATTTAGTTTAAGTTCATGGAACTGGGACATATGTTCCATGTAGTCCAAGTTCACGTGACAAAGACCAATGTGACACCTTTTATTGGTTCTTAAATCATAAACCTATGTGTTATTATATTTATCATAATATACCTAGGATTAAATTCTATATAATTTAATTTAGTGAAGTGTGGGACTAGTGTTGTACTATTTTTGGTTATCCAATAGGGACCAATGAGCTATGAAATTTAAGAACATGTAGTTGGGATAGATTTTTGAGGCATTTTAAGGTTTTATAATTGTGAATAATTTGTTATACAATTTAAGGTCTTAGATCTAGGACTGTGGTTTGATGATGTTTGAGGTAATGTGACAATGACTTGTTCTAAGCAGTAAAAGTTCATGTGGAAAGAACCAATGCGTGGAAAATTTTATGAACATACAATTAGGGGGGAAATGTGAAGGTATAAAAAGTACTTCTATAAGAACCTGTCATTGCTGGGAGGTGGTATGTGATCCTCTTTTATGGTGATTAATGAGTCCTCGACATTGGAGTAAATATTATATATGGTAAATGGGACTTTATATTTAGCCACAAATATCAGTATTTTTCTTTCATATTTCATTTCAAATCTCAATACTAATACCAAATCACCTTATAGGAATGAGAAAAGTTTGACCATCTTGTTGAATGATCAAGACACTCAATTATAATAGACCTTGATATTATAAAGTTTCTAGAGCTTAAATTAATCATAGTATTCAAACTAAGATAAATAGTCTTATTATAGTTTATCTAGTATAAACTAATCAGAAAACAATTTCTAGATAAATAGTAGTTAAAACTCAATGGGTAAGACTACATATATTTCATACATTGGGGAATAAGGAGTCCCCTAAGTGGAATTATGAGTCATTGTTTAATATCCCCATAAGGAATAAAATAGTTTTTAGTCCATATCTTCCTATTTTGATACACTTAATACAATATATTGTTAGATAATAATATTTCAAATGAATAAATCTACCAATTAAACATTGTATGATTGTGATATGTATGGTTAGGCCAGATTTTTTACTTGGTGTAAAGTTTGTTCATCTCATCGGCTCAGAAATTTATATCTTTATTAATGATAATGGTGTAAGGGATCCCAAACTAATAATTAATATTATATTTCACAAACAAAATCATGGACTTGGTCTTGAAATGGGCTAAGAGTATTTGGTGGTAGAGAGAATCGTTGGAGGCTGATGAAAAAGTTAGTGTGAACCTAGAATTATTTACACTTCTTGGTATATTTAATATAGTTATAGTACCTAGCAGTCTAAGAATTACTCATCCTTTGAATATATTGGGAGATATTCAATAATTTATAATGAGATCCACATGTCCTGGAATAAACCTCTAATATTACTTGGGCAATTTATTTCTGTTGTATGTAGTGGAGAAGGATTCCATAAAATTTGTAAACAGAAGACCCATTTAATGTTGTGGCCATCATGAAGGATGAATGTTTCTTCCCTTATAATTATTTTTTCTTATATATATTATATGGTTTATAGTATTCCATGATAGAGATACTCAATCAAGGGAGTCGTCCATGAAAATTATTTTTCGTCATCAGGTAGATTTTAGGGGCTCGCTTGAGAAGACCTAAAACCAAGTTGATTCACTCATAGAACCTCTTCATTAGATGAAGAGAGGTAAATAACTTTTTGATGTTCCATATAGATGACTATGTTGTATTCATATAGATCATTGAGGTATTAATTAATGTTTTTATATTGTCTTCCTGATCATTCTTGGATCACTATACTTGATACACCTATGTCTCAGAGGTAAAACTATCCATAAACTATAATTTTCACTCAAAAAAGGTCATGGGATAGTACATATTAATAGTGTAGTCTCCATTTATTTTTTTTTATGAATAAATTTGAGCCTCTTTTACCATAAATTCATTGAACATTGATATGAAGCTGTAACTCAACATCGGTTATGATACCTTATCATTCAACTATATTTTTTGCATCTATAAGAGTGAAGGATTGAATATGACCTGAGTACCTTTGAGGGTGTGATAAATCCAAGACCATGTAAAACCCAATTGAGATTATGTCTCTTTAGCCTCATATTAGTTAAATTTTTATAGGAATATTAATAATGTATCTTCTTATAAGGTTTCTCATGATTGATATAGAAAAATTATTCATTCGAAAAATATGTGTCCATAGGAAACACCTATAGGGTTGGGTTTGTGGAAAAGAAAAACTACCGGTTCCTAACCCTTGATAGTATTATAAGGGATGAAACTGATGTTGAACTATTGAAGGATCATATACCATCACACCAATCATCTGGTCAACATATTACAGTTGATATTGTACTTTAATGGTTTGATGTGGGAGATGAATTGGACTTCATGATATTTATGGTAATGGTGTAACTTCTGGAATATAATGAATTAGGAAAGGAAGTCATTATTAATGAATCAATATCTAAGATTAATTTCTAGAAACATTTGAATGATATGGTGAATTTTTTTTATTTTCATTTGTTTTTATTCTAGACTATAAGGGTTCCAAGGAATATTTTTCAAGTCTTCATATAGATAAACAAAGGTTTTACTGATACAAGTGGTATCATAATAGGGGGATAGAGTAGATACTATATGATGTTGTAAAATGAGATATATAATTATTCATACCACTATTAGGTTGAACCTTTATTCATAAAATTTTAAAAGCTTACATTTTTCAACGGTTTGGTTAAAAAATATTAGATGTAATACAAACTCCCTTAAAAGCCTCATAGTTCTCATTGGTTATGTGGAGGGGACATTTCAATGATTGTTTTAATATTATTTGGGTATATCGTAATGTATCTGTATTGGATAATGAAGATAAGTAATTTACTAGTGGTGAAATTGAATGAAAACTTCCTAAGGTTCATCGTAAGATTGTGAGAAAAAAGAAACTGAAAAACATTCTCAACATCATTAAGAAAGTCTGGGTGTTTGTGGGATTAAACCAATGAATCATCCTTGTATTTCTCAATAATAATTATGATGAGTGGACTAAATATGTAATTAATGGGATCCCATAAGGTTCCTCTAGTGTTCTACAAGTTCATGTGAATCACCTGGTGGAAATATGTTCTATGGGTTTCCCTGAATGTAGTGAACTCTTCAACATCATGTGGCATCTATATTTAATTATGTCCAAAGTATTTTTTCGTGAAGGTTAAGGACATAAATCAAACATATTCAATAATTAAAAACTTTATGACCTTAATTAAAATGTCATATAAGGAGAAATGGCCATTTATTTCTTAGAAGTTAACACGTATAACAATTTTCCCATTATTATTTTTAAATATAGTTATTTTGGATAGCCACTAAGGGTACATGTCTTCCCTAAAAACTTTATCTTTAAAAAACTTGTAAAATTTGGACTCAACCATTTTTATAATGGATGGGATTTATCTTTTTGGGTTCCTACTTATATAAATAGTGTTCAATTGGAAGACCGAACTGGTGGATGATAACCTATTCATCAATCCTTGAATCTTCTTATAGTTATATGTAAATATTTCATATTGTTTATTTAGTAATTCAACATATGAATATTTTTTATCATAATATATGAAAATATTCAACAAATGCATCCTCAATTATTCCTTGGAAAGAAGATCCAACCATATCAATTAATCAATTGTAGTGGAAACTCCTTTAAAGGTATACAGTGGGTCATCTATGTCTTATTCATGAGAAGTGTGAGGACTAGAGGGAGGAAATTAATCCTAAAGTACAAGTGCCTAGGAGACAATATCAACTTCCTATGAGGGGGTATAATTTTAACAACTAGATTCTTCTCTCTCCGGTATCATGGATATTATACCAATAGATTCCATGGTTCATATTCCATGGGGTCTTGACCAGTGAAATATAATCAACAGATCAAAAAACCATAGATCAATAAACCACCAGTTGGTCTACAATTCTATCTAGTATATATGTTTGAGGCATATATTATCATGAATAATAAAATTTTGTTGGTGCATAATAGTAGAGGTATGCATAGTCCTCATACTCATTTATTCTTTATATGAGTAGAAATTGATCTAAGAACACACCTTTTTTGTTATAATTATAATGTGATGTCTAAATTCAGGGGTTTTATTCAATAATATAGATTTAGGGTAGAAAAATACTATTTAGGTCATCAAAGTGATCTAACAAGGTGGGTATCAAATCATTGGAATCATTGAAACTCCCAGATTCTTTGACTTTGGATTCCTTCATTTTATTTTGTAATACCAGAAACAAGGTAGTGGGTTTCGCATGTGTCAAATGGGTAAGAATCACCATAGAGCACCACTACTCAATCATAGAGTCTATACTTTAGGAATTGGTGATATAGTTAAATTATGTTCACATACAAATTGATCAAATTCCTTCATAGTATGGTGCTAAAAGAATTTTCTTATGAGATGAACATGAATTCAGTATTGAATACCAAATTTCCAATTTAGGATTTCTGAAATATTTCTCCAAGTTTCTTGAGTTCACTCTTGACATATACCTAAATTATTTGGTTAGATAAAGATATATATATATATATCTTTATACCTCATCTTATAGAGTGTTTGGTTTGAAAAGTGATTAAACCTAGAGCTAGTTTCCATTAAGAATCAACAAACATTGATGTCATTGTGCTTACCTGTCACGACCCGACCCAATGGGGCTCGATCCATGACTCCCCAAAACAGCCTTTAGTAGGCCAGGGGCTGGTGAATAGTGCCGAGTAGGCTATCACCCACATGGGAGGCATTAGCCTAAGGTACCTGTACACACGCACCCATATACACCTTCAAGAAATAGTGCAGAAATGTATATAAAAACTATAAAGAAATGCATGCATACATCTAACCCACAATGAGAGTACAACAAAATTAAAAAAGGAAAAAACAGGGACCACCAAAAGAAGACTGAAAAAGTATCCAACATGCTCAGAAGGAGGGGATCACTGTCAAAAGGACCTGTCAGTAAGCTCCTCAGCACAGCTCCGATAAACACCCCATTCAGTCTCTCTCACAAAGCTCCGCTTACTCTGGGTCCTCCTGGGACTCCATCAAAAGGCATGTGGTTTGAAAAAGACACAAACATGTGTAGGAAAAGACCGTGTAGGTGTGAGTATAACAATACTCAGTAGGCACCCCAAAAACCCAAAACAAAAGAGAGCAACTGAAAGGAAACAGTATGCTCATCCCAGCCAGAGGGAACCCATACGAGAGAGAAACTACATCTCATGACCTTCCACAGCTAAACACAACTGGTCAGCTCAATCCAGGTGTATGCCCGAACATATACCATTAACATCCAGATATACTCAGCTCAAGTTCCGAGCCACAAGAGGTACCGACCTCATCACCAGCAACGATTCACTACTAGGAGAGCACACTCTATGATCACTGTCATCCCAGATGACACTCATCCGAGAGATACACTCCATCGGGTCCCACACAAACATCTCAGATGCTCACCCAAGAGATCACACTCGTCGGATATCATCACTGAGAAAACCTTGCTGAAACAACATAAACACAAAACTCCTCAGATAGGGGATCGCTCCTAAGGTGCACTAAGGGATACCAGAACCCACACCGATATACGAAGATCTCAAAGATAGGGGATCACTCCCAGAGTCCGCTGGGGGACACCACAACCCGATCTGGCATTCGTAGATCTCAATGATAAGGGATCGCTCCCAGGATCCGCTAGGGGATACCACAACCCGATATGGCGCTCGAAAGAAACATGTTATTCAGAGAGAGTATCTTCACCCATGAAACGACGATCACGATGATACCGAAACCCAATCTGGTACATCTCTCATTGTAGGGGATCGAATGGACGATGCTGCAACCCAACATAAACCATGCGCTGAGTAGAGGATCTTATAACCAACGATACTGCAACCCTACTATAATCCTCATGCTGAGTCGGGGATCATATACCCGAAAATGTCACAACCCTACTGAGCACGGCCAACTGCGTAGGAGATCATATTCCTGATGATGTCACAAACCCTACGAGGTTAACATGCTAGATAGGGGATCACCGCCCAAGGATAAGCGGTCACAACAATACCAATAACCCGATCTAGGGAAACAACGCTAGAGGATCCTGCTCTGTGCCCATCAGAGGGATTCCAAAACTCTAACATATTAAACATCCCGTCGAGATGATCACAAACCTATAATAAGGTTGTGATGTCGTGCGAACCCTAATTGGAACGGACCAAGGGAGTACCCTCAACCACTACTGGTCCAAATGTCACTAACCCGAGAAACCCACCACAACACCACACCATGCACATCCAAGGCTAATACCAAGGCCACCATCGTGATCCACGTGAAAAACACATAGGATAGGCTGTTTACTCACCCGAAACTAACAACTAGTAGAAAAAGGAACTATTCACCGTAGCTAGCCCATGTGGGTCCCACACTACGATCCCAAAACTCATCAAGAAGATCATACCATTGCGATCCCCTCATAAAAACACACGGAATTGACTACTCGATCATCCCAAACAGACACCCGGTGGAAAAGTCACGTTTCTCCGTAAACACCAGAACCCGACCTCATGGGGCCCACACATTTTTATCTATCCCAACACCCAAAAACTATCTTGAATTGTCAGGCATACCATCAGGGTCTCAACTCCACTGATGGCATGTCAATTGGACTCTCTGTTCTGGAGTTATGGCAGATCGAAGTTGAAAATAATAAATTATTATTATTATTTTCAGCGTTTCATGGCCCCAGGACAAAAACCTAACTCAAAAAATTCCCAAAGTGGATTAAGAGGTCTGGATCGATGCAAGGAACACTTCACCAAAAATGTCTCACAAATCGGACTTACGTTTTTCGAGTTACAGGGGTTTAAAGAACCCCTGGAAAAATCTAGCCAGACCACCATAGGGTCGCCAGAAACCACCGCCTGCCTGACTGGACTGCCGCCACCTGCCGGAATATGCCACCGCCGGACCACCGCGGGAGCTGCTGGACCACCGCCATAGTCACTGGAAAACTGCTAGAACTGCCGGAAATCTACTTTAAAACATCCACGGGCCACCGCGGTCACTCTGGTGGTCCAAAACACGATCCTAGACCAGATCTGGAATCCTTGGAACGACACCTTTACATCACTTGCCTCAATGATCTGTCACCATTTCAGCGTCATGAAAAGTAACCGCCACTTCTTCTTGTCTATGCACTTCCTCCGGCACCAGAAACTCGAACCCTAGCACATATCGGGACTCCTCAGGTCGAGATCTTTGCAAACATATGCCTTTCTCCTCGATTCGTTGATGATTTGGCAGGGTGGAAAGTTAATGGACGAAGAATGCAAAGAATAGACAAATAACATGAAGAACGCGCAATCAAAAACTCAATCGAATGATGGTTGTTGTTGTTTTGTCCATCGAGAGAGACAATCAAAGTAGAAAAAGCAGAAACAAATCAAAAACGACAACAAAACCTCAATCGGGGAGATGCATAATCCGAAAGAAGTCACCTACCTCTAATACGGATCCGTCGTTGCATTCCTTGTGCCCTGATCTATCAGCGTCTCAAGTTTCGTCATTATCCCATATCTTTGGATGTCGAATCGCCGTCAGCCAGAGCTTTTCCGTCTGAGAGGGGAAATGAGCTGACCCTACTCATTTCCTTAACTCCCTATTTATAGAAAACTGTCGGCAGACGCAAAATTCGAATCTCTCGCGCCCTCTCAATTGAGGTCACCCCTAGGGTAAACACAACATTCTAAACTCAAACGAGGTCTCAATATTATGATTCGAGACTCCATTCAGATGTTATTCGAGCCGACGCTCATAAATAAACTTTTCCATTTATTAATGAAAATGCCCCTGGTGGCTTTTCTCACAGCAGGTCTACGCTTGCAACTTTTATACCCCGCCTAGGGTAAATAGCACGCTCTGGACGTAACTGTCCCTCCGATTCCCATTCCGAGCTTCCGTTTAGGAGATAACACCCCCCCGCCACATGAATAGTATAAAATTCCTAATTTTTTTATAAAAATTATTTTGGGCACACCGGGCCTCAGAATCGCACGCCGTCTTCATGCCTAGCTCTGGAGTTATTCATAGGAATATTCCAAAGTCAGATAGGGCCAAAACCCGAGTCGATAAATCCTCCACACCTTTGAACTTTTCATCCCCGAAAATCCATAAGCACAAGGAAAGCAACTGGACTCTCAACTGGGTCTCCCATGCCAGCGAGTTTTCCAACACACACCCCTGCCCAAACGCAAAGTCTGAGGGACTCATCCACCACACCTCAACACTATCACTTTGGGCGACACTAACACGCCAGCACGGTTCTGATCGCGTCACAAAAATGTGTCTTGGTGGGGGAAAGATCCCTCTTCCTCACAAATTCTAAGAAGGCCGAACAACACCCACACATGGTCTTACCAATGCCATCGACAAAGCTCGAGCAAGCAACATAAAGGGAAGAGTACCGCTAAACAATTCCTATCAAACTACTACAGAAAGTAGAAAGTACACAAGGCATACCTTTATCCATCTGCGGAGCCTCTTGGTAAATAGCCTCTAGGGCATGCAGATGTCCTCACCCTTTCCCTCCAGCTCTCTAATCTCGGTATGGACCACCTGGGGGGTGGTGGTGGTGGCATATGATACCGTCTACCATGTCCCACTACTGCATCAGCTCCATCATTACGTCTGCCACCCTACAGACCTCCAAACTTGAGACATTGTCACTGCTAAGGCAGAATTTCGACCGGCTCCCTCTCAGTAGCACGACAGGTCAAGCAATATCTATGAAGATGTCCCTGACCGTTGCAAGCATAACACTGCCTCTTATGTGGCTGACCAAAACTGGCATGTGAGCCTTGTGAGCCTTGAGCCTCAGATCCTTCATCCTAAGGTTTCCTCCTGAAATGTCGGTCATGTTGAGACCCTTGCACCTACCACCGGCTACCAGCTACTGAAGTCTCAACTGCCACATTTCCAACACTGACAGATTAAATATGCTATGTTAGAAAGCTCTCCACCACTAAGGCTCTCTCTAGTACTACAACATAGGTGGGTAGGCACAAGGAAACAACAGCTTCCCAGATTTCCCTATACAACCCTTTCTCAAAGGTCCGAGCCTTGAAGAACAAGTCTCGAACCATATCCAGTGAGTAGCATGATAGGTCTGTAAACCTCACTGAGTACTCTGACATGGTCATGCCCTCCTATCGAAGTTTCAGAAGCTCTTGGATCCGCACAGACCTCAGCATCACTCGATATAAATCTTCCCTGAAGAGTCGATCAAACTCTGACCACATAAACATCTCTTTATCGTGGGGATGCATCACCAAACTCCACCATCTCCCAACTGAACCATGCATAAGGAATTATGTTAAGACCACCATCTGATCTGGAGGTGTCCTCACTAGTCAAAAAACAAGGGTGACTGCTTTGAGCTAGTCATCAGTTGCCTAAGAGTTTGGATCACCCCGGAACCTCAGAGGTCACTGCCTCTGCAACACGTGCAACGCTCTCAGTCTGCATTCAACCTCATCCTACACTACCGGCACAACCAGCTGCTCGACAGGTGGTGGCTCAACAGGTGGAACAATTAGAGGTGCAGCCTCAGAACCTGCGCCCTGGTCTACAACCTCTACACGGGGCGTATCGTCACTACAATCCCACTACAGAACCCTCGCTGGTTGTTGTCGTGGAGGCATCCTGAAATATAATCATGGCGCACCATGGTCAAATAGTATATCTGGGTAGCTGACTCAAGAAGAAGAAGGGAAACCCAAAACACAGTCCTAGGTGATGCATGTACCATTATGTCCCTATTACTAGTGTCCTAATATACCGAGTCGAAAGGTAGGTTATGAGAGTCCTTGTGAATGGATACGTCTATCGCCGTACCAACACTGGAGTCCCTAGCCTGAAATCCGAACTAGAAACATCATAACACTACCGCTATGCAACCCAAACCAAACTCACAGCTAGACTAGCTACGCTCTGAGATCCCAATGGTGGGACCTCCTCTGATACAACTCTGTCATGACCCGACTCGATGGGGCTCGAGCTGTGACTCCCCAAGCCCGCCTACAATAGGATAGGGCCTGGCGACTAGTGCTGAGTAGGAACATGGGAGGAATTAGCCTAAGGTACATGTACACACTCACCCACATACACCTTCAAGCAACAGTGCTGAAATATATTTAAAAATTGGAAAGAAATGCATGCATACATATAACCCACAACCAGAGTACAACAAAAGTAAAAAAGGTAAAAACATGGCCCACCAAAAGAAGACTGCAAAATCATCCAACCTTCTTAGAAGGAGGTGATCATTGTCAAAAGGACCCGCTGGTAATCTCCTCAACATATCTCTGGTAAACACCCCGGTCAGTCTCACTCACAAGGCTCCGCCTCTTCCGGGTCCTCCTCGGACTCCGTCGAAAGGCCTATGGTGTGCAGAAGACACAAACATGTGCGGGAAAAGACCGTACAAAGGTGAGTATAACAATACTCAGTAGGCACCCCAAAAACCCAAAACAAAAGAGATCAACTGAAAGGAAACAGTCTTCTCATCCCTGCATGAGGGAACCAAGATGAGGGAGAAACTCCATCTCGTGACCATCCTCAGCTAAACACAACTAGACATATCAATCTTGGTGTATTCCCAAATATATACCATTAACATCCAGATATACTCAGCTCAAGCATCGAGCCCCAAGAGGTACCGTCCTCATCACTATCAACAATTCAAAACCTAGAGAGCATTCTCCACGATCACTATCATCTCAGATGAAACTCATTTGAGAGATACACTCCATCGGGTCCCACACAATCATCTCAGATGCTCACCTAAGAGATCACACTTGTCAGATATCGTCACTGAGAAAACCACACTGAAACAACATAAACACCAAACTCCTTGGATATGGGATCACTACTAGGGTCCACTAGGGGATACCAGAACCCACACCGTTATACAAAGATCTCACAGAGAGGGGATCACTCCTAGGGTTTGTTGGGGGATTCCACAACCCGATCTGGAATTGGTAGATCTCAAATATAGGGGATCACTCCCAGGATCTGCTAGGGGATACCACAACCTGATATGGCACTTGAAAAAAACCCGTCACTCTGATAGAGGAACGTCACCCATGTCACAATGGTCACGACGATACCGAAACCCTATCTGGTATATCTCATGTTGTAGGGGATCGAACTGACAATGCCGCAACCCAACAGAAAGCACGTGCTGAGTAGGGGATCATATAACCAACGATACCACAACCCTACTATAATCCTCATGATGAGTAGTGGATCGTATACCTAATGATGCCACAACCCTATTGAGCCTGGCCCACTTCATAGGAGATCATATTCCCGATGATGCCACAAACCCTACGGGGTTAACCTGCTAGATAGGGGATCAACTCCCAGGGACAAGCGGTCAAAGTGATACCAAATAACCGGTCTAGGGAAATGATGCTAGAGGATCCCACTTCGAGCCCACCATAGGGATGCCACAACTCTAGACGATTAAAGTTCCCATCAAGAGGATCAGAAACCTATAAAAAGATTGTGATGTTGTGCGAACACTCGTTTGAACGAACCATAGGAGTACCCTCAACCACTGCTGGTCCAAAGGTCGCTAACCCGAGTGACCCACCACAACACCACACCATGCACATCTAAGGCCGATACTGAGGCCAACATCACGATCCATCCGGAAAAACACGCAGGATAGGCTGTTTACTCGCCCGAAACATAAAACTGGTGGAAAAGGCATTATTCACCATAGCTAGCCTGTGTGGGACCCACACTACGATCTCGAAACACATCATGCAGATAATACCACTGCGATCCCCTTTGGAAAATACATGGAATCGACTAATCAATCATCCCAAACGAACACCTGGAGGAAAATTCAGGTTTCACCACAAACGCTGGAACTCGGCCTCATGGGGCCGACACCTTGTTCTTTGTCCCAACACCCAGAAACTATCTTGAATAGTCCGGAGTACCATCAGGGTCTCAACGCCACTAACGACACATGATTTGGAAACTCTGTACAGGTGCTATGGAGTATCAAAGTTGAAAATAATAAAATACTACTATTTTTTTCAATGTTTCATGACCCCAGGCCAAAAACCAGACTCACAAAATTCCCAAAGTGGATTAAAAGGTTTGTATCGATGCAAGGAACACGTCACCATAGAAGGATCACAAATTGGACTTACGGTTTGCGAGTTACAGGGGTTTAAATAACCCTCAAAAAAATCCGGTTGGACCACCACAGGGTCACTAGAAACCACTGCCTGCCTAACCAGACCGCCACCGCTTGCCAGAATCTGCCACTGTCAGACCATGGCAAGAGCTACTGGACCACTGCCAGAGTCACCATAAATCCACCAGAAAACTTTTGCGGCCCACCACGATCACTCCGGTGGTCCAAAACACAATCCGAGACCAGATCTGGAATCCATGGGATGACACCTTTATAGCGCTTGCCTCCGCTCAATGATCTATCACTGTTTCGGCATCAAAAAAAGTAAACACTACTTCTACTCACCGTTTCACTTCCTCCTGCACCGAAAACATGAACTCCATCACAGATCGAGACTCCTCGGGTCGAGATATTCGCAAACATTTTCCTTTCTCCTCAATTCGTTGATGATTTGACGAGGTGAAAAGTTAATGGACGAAGAACATGAAGAATAGACGAAGAAAATGAAGAACACGCAAATAAAAACTCAATCTGACGATGGTTGTTGTTGTTTTAGCCATCGAGAGAGACAAGCAATGTAGTAGAAGCGGAAACAAATCAAAAATGATGACAAAACCTCAATCGGGGAGGTGCATAATCAGAAATAAGTCGCATACCTCGAATCTGGATCCGCTATTGTGTTCTCTATGCCCTGATCTATCAGCTTCTGAAGTTTCGTCATGACCCCAAATCGTTTGGGCGTTGAATCGTCATCGGCCAGAGCTTCGCCGTCCGAGAGGGGAAATGAGCTAACCCTGCTCATTTCCTTAACTCCCTATTTATAGAAAACTACCGACAGACGCGAAATCTGAATCTCTCACACCCTCTTAATTGAGGTCACCCCTAGGGTAAACACAAAATTCTGAACTCAACCGCAGTATCAGAATTGCAATCTGAGACTCCGTTCAGATGTTATTTGAGCAGACGCTCATAAATTAAGGTTTCCATTTATTTACTAAAACACCCCTGGAGGATTTTCTCACAGCAGGCTCGTGCCTGTAATCTTTATACACCACCTAGGGTAAATAACACGCTCCGGATGCAACTGTTCCCTTAAATTCCCATTCTAAGCTATCATTTAGGAGATAACACACCCCCACCACGATTATAGTATAAAAATACCTAATATTGTTATAAAATTAATTCCGGACACACCGAGCCTCGAAATCACACGCCGTTTTTTCGCCTAGCTCTGGAATTATTCATATGAATATTCCAAAGTCTCATAGGGCCAAAACTAGAGTCACTACATTACCTAAGTATTATAGGGGGTGTATGTATCCCTTTATGATCATGTATTAATCTTGCCCAAATAAGGATATAATTTTATATAATTCAACAATATTTCCCTCCTATGCATGATAGACTTTAACAAAAATCTATTCATTATCAAACTTGATATAGATATTCAATTCCTTGATAAGGGATTCATGAAGAGCCTTTGATAGGAAAAGTGAGACAAGTATTAATAGATGGTATGTGATGATAGTGAGGTGATTTATCACATCATACATTCCCTATATGTGAAATTTTTTGTTCCCAATGGTTCATTACCTGATAATAAATGTAGAGGGATTAACTGGATGAGGTAGTGACACTTGACTCATGATTTATAACATCTATTTTTAGTTAGATGCTTGTTTATAAGACATGTGATAAACCAATTAAATGGGAAATGGAGCCAAACCATAGGATGCTTCCATGTAAGATTTTTATTGTTAACCAAAGAATATTTTCCCTTATCTTGAGAATGGAAGTGATAAGTGTTAGGAGGAATCAAATGGCATGCTTCCCTTATGAGTGTTACATGATGGTCCACCAATTTAATAACATTAATGGATGAATTTTACTAATGTTCATATGATGATTCCTCCCAATTCTAATGGTTCAGAAAACATCCTCAAAATGATGGGATCATGAATTCCATGAGGGTGCACACTAGCTTTGACACCAAAAAAGGCTTATATTTATCCATTTTATGTCGATGATGACTCTTTCAATCCTTGTAGTACAATAATACTAGAGATTCATTCCAAGAAAACAAGATAGATAGGTAGGATTTTGATAGTTCATATATTCAATAAAGATCTTGTGGGAAATATAAATCTAATTTTTATCCAACCAATCACTGAACTTATGTTCTCATTATTTTAATACCTAATTCCAACCATTGGAATCTTGGTCATCACCATGGTTGGTGAAGACACATGTACCGTGTACCTTAGGATCACCCAATTCATCTATGTTTTGATCTAACATATCAAGAATATATTCCTAAAAAATATAACACAATTAAATGGTGTGTCTGATGAATCAATGTTAGGGTAAATAGTTGTGAAAATTATTTAAATTATCCTCTTATAGATTCTTGATGTATAGAAACCTGAGTAAATTCATATCTATAGAATCAATGAAGTTGTTAGGTACCTAATTTTCCATGAATAAGTATACCATGTTCTTTTGATTTGTAAGGGGTATTGTTGCTTATCCCTATTAAGATCCTGAGACAGTATTCTTTGTATGGTTCTATTCCTGATGAATCATGTTTTATGTGGCTTCCTAGATATTTATTTTTTGTGGGATCAGGGTCTACATGACCACAGTTGTCTCAAGTATCCCAAGATTTGTTACATTTGGTAGATCAGATGGATGAGACATTTTATTATCCCCTTTCATAGTCTCCACTCAATGTTAGGATCTCTTGGTGAACTCTTAGAAACCTCCTAGGTAATTCACTGACATGGGAGTTGAGAATAAATCATCTTGAACATTCCCCACACAAATCCCAAAGAAATATCAGGGAATTTGAACATTTATGTATTATTTCATGTCCATATATTGTGTGATGAAGTCAACAATTCATTCAATATCCAACTATTTTAAATTAGAGAGGTCAATGACACTTATCATGTACAAGGTGGACCTAAACTAGTTGAATAACTACCGGTGACTACCCTCCCATCTAGTTATGGATCTAAGCACTAATTAATGTACTAGATGAAATGGGATCCTTCTAATGTCGAGATGGTGAAGCTGATCAAATCCACCTCCTTCTGATTTAGGGTTACCAACATCAAGACACACTGAGAGGAAAATCATGTGAGGTGATCCTTTGATTCTCATATGCCATTGAAGGGTGTAAAAATTGAGTTTTTAAAATCATGCATTGGGGGAACATGGTCCAACCACTCAGGGCATGTAATCATTTTGGGAAGCACTAAATAGCATTGTTTCTCCATGTTTCCATGTGAGTAGTGAGGGAATCAGTCAACTTATTCTAAGAGGCTTAATCATGCATCTTTCCCTAAGATGATCAGATGATTCCTAAAGTGAAACGTCCTTGATCAAGTGATGGGAAAACAAGTTAATACAATAGATAAGTATTCATGGAGAATTTTGGACTATATATCATCTAGGAATGGTTGTCTACCTCAGTATTGGTTGATCAAATGAGGATTATTGGTTACCGAGTTTCCTTGTAAAGTTAAATGATTTTTTCTTGAACATATTCCCATTCTACATGGTACCCTTGGAGGATATTATAATTAAGATATTGGATGTCCTCAATCTAAAGGTATAATGTATAAATTAGATCATCTTCAGATGTTACCTCAATAGGTTTTATCAAATCAGTAGGCCCATTCACACCTTTTACCTCATCAATGTTCTTGTAGGTTTTTTAAATTGGTAGTTTGGGTGAACTTTCATGGTACATGGAAAATTTTTTATTTGGTGTTTGAAAACATCTAGGAGGATTAACTTTTCTCTTATAATACTCTAGGTGAAATTCTTCTTCAACTACATCATAACCAGTACCACACATCAAATTATTATAGGGGTCAATGGTGATAAAATTTATAATGGAAGTGTTCAATGGTGGAGGGTTGTTAGAATCACTAAATTGAAAAAAATAATAATATATTAAAGAGTTATGCGGATATTATTTTTTATGAATCCCTAGAAAATTTTAATATCATATAAAATTAACTACTCTTAATCAGAGGTATGTATTACTGAGAAATCTCATACTTAAACAATATGTCCCTGTAGGATGGTGATTCTATGTTCTCCTCTTTCATTTTCTATCATGGTTCATGTGGATTGATTGGCTATTATCCCTCATCCAAATATTCAATAATGGGTACAAAGTTTTCCCTTATCTCTAGTGAAGGGTAGAGATAAGGGATGTTGATGTCTCTAGGAATGGTTTGACTAACATCCTTTGAAATGAGTAAAAGAAATCCTATATGCACAAGTATTTCTAGATCAACCATGGGAACATGTGGACCTATGTTTTCAAAATAAAAATCCATAATCACTTAGTATTTATCACCAAGGGTCATTGTGGTAGAGGAATGAATTTCTCCTATGAATACCCATTATCCTCATAATATAAAAAATCAGGGATGATCTATTGTTGATTTTCTTATATTATTTCCAAAAAATAGTGCAAAAGTTATTCAAGCATGATCTGGTCAACATCATGGGGATCCTTGCCATGGTTTCTCTATTAACAATGTTATAGGGAGGTCCTCTGTAATGTAATAAAGTCAGTTTACCCTTGAGAGTACCTAGAGGGTGGTACACTTCATCATCAAATAGAGGTCCTCCATGATGGATACTGGTGGAACAAGTGACCAAGAGATTTAGCCTAGAAATTCTATTTGGTGAATGAGGACTCAATCACAGACTATTAAAGATGTTATTCTATGTATTGATGAGTATTTAAGGGGATAAAATATTGATTTTAAGGGTCATAGAAAAAAGGGTCGTAGGAGTTATTGGACTGTTCGGTGATGGAGAAGGGTTGGTAGCCTACCTAGAGTTTAGGTTCCCTATAGCTTAGACCAAGGTAATTGGAGAAAGTTTTGGCACATCCTATTCAAACACTAGTTGGTTGGAGCTAAATTTTTAGCATCATAATCTTGTGGTGACCATTTTAGAAACTTTGGGGTGGAAACTGTAGTAGGAACAACTTAGATGTCCTCTACCTCCTCAATGTAGTGGAAAGTGGAATCGATGTGCTCATTGGAGTCACTCCCAAAGTGTTTAATAGTGGTAACAAGTTCCAATTTACCCCTATGATGTCTCTACTATTACTGGAATTAATAGTCTATTAGGATGTTTAGATCCTCTCATGTTGTCTATTGGGTAGGGATGATTCCTTTAAATTTTCAATGTTAGACAATTTCATTGATGAACCTCCATTGAATGCATTACTTTAGTAAAGGGGGAGGGTTCAAAGTATTCATATGAGATATCATGGATACTAAATAGAAATAAATTTATAGAATCACCATAGATAGTGGTCTATCGGTTCCAGCAGCATTACAGGAACTCCGCCTTCCCCCATTTTTATTAGTGGTTGTTGGGGAACATTACATTACATGATCGATGGTTGGATTTTTATAATTTAAATTCCAAAAATAAGTGCATGTATGATTATGGTGAATCTTGAAGTACCTAATAGTGGTTAAATCCAATGTTACTCATCCTCTCACTACTGACTGAGAAAGGATTCATGTCATGATCACTATTCCTATTTTTGATGCATTCTATTAAGGTCGATGTGTAGAACTACACCATGGATGGTGTTGATATGGGTCCCAGATTCCTATTTTACAAAGGACAATGCCCTATCACTACTTGGGTGATAGTGCTGGAACCTTGAATAGAATAAGAGGATGGGAGGAAAACACCTCTCTCACTATGGAATGATTTTTCCATTTTCAGGACTCCCTCGTAGATTTAATTCATGCTTGTGAATCTTATTCCCAACGCCATCTTCATGCGGAATTCAATTAATTACTTTAATTGACACCTTAGTATGGTGAACACTATCTATTGGATAGTATGAGTATATATGGAATGTTGATTTTCTTGGGAATACTTTATATATTACTCATGATAGGACATGGGAATTATCTGTTTTTCATATAGGTAATCTTAGGTATATAACTCAAGGCATCATGTTACCATCACAAAAATGTACTTATGATCATCACATAAGTCTTACTTGTATGTTTACCTATGGTATCCCATATGAAGTCGCTATCGTAGGGAAATGAAAAATATACAATTTATATTTCCTAGTTTAGCATTATAGATGACCAGGGCCATCTCTCTTAATAATATTTTTAATTCATCACACACTATTCATAATTAACTTATTATATTTTTTTATTTAATAAAAAAAAGGATAATGGATTTTTGTTAAAAAAAGAAAAACCAAATCCTAAACATGCACATACAGATGTTTATAGAATGAAGAAAAGTCCTTGATTGTAGGGTTGGTATCATAGGTTCTTACATTACCAATAATTTTTGTCAATATTGTATTTAATAGTTAATCCCAGTGTACATGAAACAACACCAATTATATTTAATTTGAAGTTTATTTTTCCTAGGAAAACGTTTTTTTACACAAAACCTCACCTCCTCTGATAGTCAAGGTTGATGACACAAATCAACTAAGAATATTACACCTTCTCAAAACCTAGCTTCACCAGATGTTGTTTTATATATTGAATTAACCCAAATACCATGAATTGAAAAAATTTCTAAGTGGAAGGAATGACTATTTTAAAGGATTATATTGAGTTAATAATACTCACCCATGATTATTGGATGACCACCAATCCTATCTTTGGCACTTCTCTCTCTCTCACCACAAAAAACATAAATAATTATAGAAAATGTATTTAGAAACACAGATAAAACCTAAAAAAAAGAAAATAAATGGTTTATTCACTCATAATTGTAAGTTAAATAGATAATGGTGCAGTAAAATAGAGAATAAATGGAGGAACCATTAAATTAAAAAAAATATTTATATGGAGTTACATGAAAAAGAAAGCCTAAACTACAACAAAAAACTCTTTTGTCTGAGATTCTTCTCCACGAACAACAAAATGCTCTATATTTATAGGAAAATTCCCTGGAGGTAGAACATATATATTCTATTAAAAACCCTATTATATTATATAAAATCAAATCTCTATTAAAAATAGGCCAATTACCCTTAGATGTCATACAGAATATCACCCTAAAATATAAATCAATTAACTAAGTGGGAGAGGATAAGAAATCAACCATATCTCCTTACATTTTCCATTCAAGTCACCCCTTTATATCTAATAGCTTTTTTTCATATCCTATTATATATATTATTTCAAATATACCTTGAATATTTTAATTACATGCATGGGATAGATCTAGCCTGGCCTTTTCACTATTTGTATATATATCAACCATGGTGTAGACCCTATCTCTTGGGAATTTCCTTATCCATTTCAAACACTTATTTAAAATTTATTCCATGATATCCCCAACCATGGGTGTAACCTACCCTAATTTCCCTATCATCTCATTATTTGTAGAAGCATGTGTTCTATTCTCAATGACAACCTGTATGACATTGTAAATTTCTTAAAGGGATAAAGAAATTTAATAATTTATAAAACATATATTATCTTACTATAAAAGTGTAATTCTTTTAAAACCCAAGTAGTGAACCCACAATCATGATATGTATACCATAAATTTATTAAAGTAATTGAAATTTAAATTTTTTCATTTTTTTATGAGATAGAGAGATAATGAATATAGAAAAAACAAGGTTTGATATCATGAGATGGGGCATGATAGGTTCATTGATTTTCATGATTTTGTGCTAGGGATTCAATTGATTATGGTTTAATTCATGTTTGGTGTCAAAATTGGGCCTTTAGGGATCCTTGATCTGGGTACTCTACACTAATCCTATAATTTCACCACTGGAATGGCTATATACTAAGTGGAATAACTGAATAAGGTGACCTAAAACCCAATTTAAACATTATCTACCAAGGTTGTGTAATGGTAAAAAAATTAAGAAAAATTAATATATCCAACAAAATAATAATTATAGATTCACATTAAAATGATCTTTCATATAAAAAATAATAATTGGAATTGATAAACATATTTGTAGAAATCTAAAACATGAATATAAAATAGAAATAATCCCTAACAAAACATCCCCATACAATCACATGACCCAAAACAATGGAAAATACTCTATCATTCTAAATATGATGAGAATTATTAGAATATATTCCCATAGAAGAAAGGTGGTGAAGAAACGCGTAGAATAAGTGATTCACAGAGGCATGTGTGTCTTCCAGTGGACCTATGTCCTTCAGGCTCTCTACATTTAAAAAATTTCTCATGGGTGCAGTCAAAGGTTTTATATGTAGTATTTATGCATCAAACCCTTAGCTTATAGTGTAATAAAATAAAAATTTCTTATGGCTTCACATATTGTAATGATTACAGAGCATGTAATGTGTAGTGGCAGTATAATCTCCTAGTCTTCTCAATCTCAAAACTCTCACACCGTTTATTGTTAACACGATATGTAATATCGTAGACCGTGAATCTCTATTTCATGTCTAGATAAGGTGATGTGTATTCTGATGATCTCACATTTTTTAATGTTTACAAAATGTGTAATTGAATTCCTCCATGTTATGTGACTTACTCTATATCTATATGAAATTGGCTTCCAACTTCAATATTCTGGTGTCGCATTGTGTTTCTTCACGATGTTGCATGAAGTGTATTTTTTCTCAAAAAAATAATCTATTTTTTATTATTTTTCAAATAACCTTTGTACCCTACTAAATATCACAATATAAGTCAAATAGTAAAAATATTTGAAAAAATCTATATTAAAATTTCAAAATTATTTTATTGAAACACCCTAAAATTTATGCATGAAATACACGTATCACTCATTAAAATAGCTTCTATGATGTTTTAGTGGTCACTTTAGCTTTGGAATTTTTCTGTCCATCACACTTGAGATTATTACATAATAGTACAAATAATGTTGTTATTTCATCCTTTCTATAGAATCCAACATGTTCATAGTTCTATTTTGGAAGTTGTTTCCATCATGGAACCTCCCTGTGGACCACAAGCATCTTCACTATGGCATATTAGAACTCATTTCGATCTTAATTCATGTAGGGAATTCTTTTTCTTCAAAATGAAGTTACATGGCATCGTATAAGATCTTATATATCATAAATGGTTATATAAACCTATTTAAGTTTCTATTTGATAAATTTATATCTTTCATAGTGGTGGTAATGGTGACTCTCAGTGACTTTCATAGTAATTTAATGATCCTTGAGTAGAAAACATGGAAGTGGGACTATCTGAGGCAGTGGCACATGACTCATGGGTTTAGCCGTGTTTTTTATGAAAGTATGCATAGGAACTACTAAATATCACATAATAGATATAGAAATATGTCATAATAATTGTTTTTAATAATATATTACGAGGCCACCATGGCCTGTGGAAGTTAGACTAAGGATGAAGGACATCTACCACAGTTGTGTGCCACCTCATTTCAGTGATGCTCCCCTCCCACCATTGCACGTATCTTAATCCCATACAATGATGTGCCTAATTATGCACAATATGTATGAAATATACTATAAACATTTTGGACCTCCCCTTTTTATATTTTAGTTACACTTATGGAAAGCTATGTGAGTTTCTTGTGGATTTGAGGTATCTCCATGTGTTGGACACTTTTTATGTAATATGATAAACATATCTTTGTTAAAATATTTTCAATGTAGTAAATTTCATTAAAATTTAAGAATTAACATCAATATATTTTCCTTCATTCCCCATTTAAAAATATTTTAAAAATAAAATTACCCAGAAAATATATAATCAATGATTAATTTGGCCACAAAACAATTAAAACCCATTAAAATTTAAAATTAAAATTGCATGTGAAATAATCACATCAAATACCCCCACACATAAACTCATGAATTTACTAAAGCATTTAATATAAATATTAAATCTCAAAGGGTTCCCAGGAAACCAATATTTAAATTCCAAAGTAATAAAATAAAACAAATATCAATGTAAAAATAAAAAATTCAAGAATCATATAAAATATTAATCAGTCTTAACACTTTTCAAAAAAACCAGTCAGCCCATCTATTTTTATCTTTACCATAGAAATGTTTGGGTCATCTCCTTTTATTCGTTCAAGTATCATAATCTATTATTATTAAAAGTTTCAAGTTGGGATATACCTCTCAATTTAGTTTTTTACTCACCACTCAATGTAGAATTCAAAACTACACTTATGATCCTATCTTGAATTCATGTACCTTTCCATAAGCTTGAAAATTACCTACCTTATCAAAAACATAAAGGAAAAGACAAAAAATAATCATAATTATTATGATTATGGTTCTAATAACTTTGAGTATCCTGGTTGGTTGGTAATAATGTTTATAACATTAAGTCTCAAATATGAAGTTTATCTCTAAATTATAATGCATTATTTTAAAAAGTAAAATCTCAATCAACTTTTTCCTTCTGAAAATTGAATACTACCACTTCCCAAAAACTCATAGTAAAGGTCATTATTCAATGAATATAATGAATTTTGTTTACCCCCTTGATTTTTTTTCTTTAATTTTTTTATATTTTCCTTTTTTCATACTAATGTATCAGATTTTTTATTTTTTTTTTAAATTTATTTCTATAATGAATCTCACATTCACCACCTAACCCCATTAAATAAAATCATTTTCTATTAATGGTTATTTTTTATTCTCCCAATCCAAAACCTATTATTATTATTTTTTATTTTTTATGGAGGGGTAAAAATAAAATAAAATAAAAAAACATATACCTTTATGAATAACCAAAATATCACCATAAAACATATTTATTTAAATGTAATTGACCCCTACCACATTGAATTCCCATACCTCCACAATTACAACTTAAAATATCATAAAAAATATATCGAGTATGGAAGAAAATAGGATTTTTTTTATTTATAATGTGAATCAAGCCTAACAAGGCCATTCATGTATTCTATAGGACAAAAAATGATTAAAATAAAATTTGGTCTCAAGGGAAAGGGATTATCCATATAAAATTCTTTATAATTTTAAAAGTGACTCTATATAATGATACATTTGAAAATTTGGAATGAAAGTTCTTGTTTGTGGTATGCTCCAAACAATCTCAAAAAAATGTTCTAGAATGAAATTGGTAGAATTATATCAAGAATCCTCAATGGAATGGGAAACATATGACACAAGGAAGGAAATTATGGAATGAAATAACAATAAAAAATGAATCCACATGAATTTCATAAATTCAAAGCATAAAAATGGCAGGGAAGTTTCATTTTCAGGAATCAAATAATTCCCTAAAATCATGATTCATTAAACTAACATCCAATGCTTATATATAAACATTAAATCCTCTATTTTAATCATTCGATTTTATTAACTAATAAATATAAAAAATGAAATTATAGGATTAATAAGTAATCTCTTATATCTCATAGATTAGTAAGTGTTAGAAAAATCTAAATGTGGGCATGAAATATCACTTTTAAAGATCAAAATATATTTAATTAAATTAATGTGGAGAGATAAAAATAGAGAATTTTAAACTATAGTATCCTCTACACATTAAGTTATTTCTAACCCTCTTCTTCAATCTTTATGAGGATATAACTTATTCCATCGTCATCATGAACCTATAAAAGAATACCATATAAGAAAGTGTGAGGAAAATGTCATTAAATCTCAAAAATATTGTATTACTACATTCCTAAATGAAGTTACAGAAAATAAAAGAAAATAAGGATTGATCATGATTTAAACCCTTATGTGGGAACTAGGTTTTCACTGACCCCAAAATGGTATTACCAGCCATTATCCATATTTAAATTGTGGGTAGAGTTTCTTTGATTTGAACCACCACTTGTTGATTTTTCAAACTTGAATTTCCTCTTTTTGATGTTGAGAAATAAATGGATAGAGAACACAAAATACATCACCATGTAAAGGAGATATATTTTTATGGTAGGGGTAGGATAAAGAATGAGTCCTCTTTATTTTCAGCTTCCACTTTCACAACCACTTCTTCATTATCCAATTCCTACTCAAGGCATGCTATGTTAATGGAATAATCAAGGGGAAAGTTTAATATAATTTTACAAATTTATAAAATTAATATTAAATATCAAAATCCTCCCCTACAATATTGGAATCATAAGTCTCGATTTCCTCAAGAAAGGTTACTTTGATATCCTAATGTACTCTCTCCAAGAAATGTTTTACATTCTTGCGGAGCTTCATGTGTTCTTCCCTAGCTGTAACTTCCTTTTTATTCATCTTCCTCAATGGTAGTCCATCTATTTTATGAATCAATAAAATTTTAAAAATGATAAGTAATACACAATTTTATTTCAATTAAATTAAAGATAATTAAGTTCTAATTGGGATTATCTCCCAGAGTAGGGTAATCTTTGTATCATTATTTATTGTAAAATGAATCTTAGAGTTGAGTTGTAGTGGATGGAGGTCAAGGTAGTTAGGATCCTACAATATATCTCAAAATTCCACCACCAAAGTGGTTTATTTATCTATAACATATTATATTTTCATGTTATTATTATTCTATGATAACAAAGGATAATTGGGTTTTATTTAAGGAATTAAAAACATAAAATTAAACATTTATATGTATATGTAGATACAAAGAATGAAATTTGTCGGTCTTAAGGTCTATCTATTAGGTTATTTCATTATCCATTATTGTTACAAATATTCTATTTGATATTTTATCCCAACATAGTTGAACCACTAACCCTTATATTGAGTGTTTAGTTCCACATTCCTAGAAAATCACTTTGGAACACCAAACCTCACCTCCTACGATATTCAAGGTTAATGAAATTCCTCAACTGAGAATGTGACACCTTTCCAAAACCAAACTCCATTGTATTCCATTTCATCTCTTAAATAAACTGAAATACATTATTTAATGATCTTTTTCGATTATAAGGGAGGAAATGACTATTCTAATTGAGTAGAGTGAGTTTAAAATACTCTCCAAAGAGTGAAGGACAAATTCCTTTCCCATATCTTGCACTGATCTATCCCTCGCTATAAAAGAATAAAAACATAAAAAAATTATAGAAAAAGTATTTGATAAAACTGAGATAACCTCCGCCAAGGTCAAGCCTTGGGTAAGTCACCCATGGTCGTGAATGAAAGAGATCATGGTGGAGAGAGAGAAAAATGGTGGAACTATTGAATTTAAAAAAATATTCATATGGTGTTACATGAAAATAAAACTTGAACAATAGTAAAAAAAAATCCATTGTATCATATTATTTCCCATGCATAGCAGTATGCACTATATTTATAACAAGATTACCTTGAGATATCACTTGAATCATCTCATTAAAATATTTTTATGTTAATGCCAAATAAATACCTCTAAAAAATATTCCAATTATCCTCATATATCATATGGAATATCACCCTCAAATATAAATTAATTATATATGAGAGATTTGATAATCAACCATACATGTCTCTATATCGACACCATTTAAGTCACCGTTTTTTCAATTATAGTTTTTTTTTCATATCACAGCCAATATCAATTTTTAAAACTACCATGAATATCTGAATAATATTCATGGGATGGATTCAGCACGACCTTTTCCTGGCTTGTAGATACATCGATCATAGTATAAGATCAATAACTTAGGTGTTTCCCTAACCATTTCAAACTCTTATTTCTGCTATCGACCACAGTATTCCTAACCACAGGGGTAGTAGAAAACTATTTCGCACTCAACTAATTTATCATGAAAGTTAGGATTATCCATGCTCATCAGCACATATTCCTTGGTGTTTGGGTGTTTGTTTTAGTTTTGGCCTTTACTTGTTCACCACAAAAGATCTCTATACAGTTCAGTATAAATATTGTCGCTATTTCATCCTCACCACAAAATCTAAAATACTCAAAGTTCCATTTTGGTAAGCATTTACAACTTGGAACCTACCTATATACCACATTCAACATCATTATGATGTATCTAAATCCCTTTCAATTTCATTCTTTTAGGTAATTCCTCTACTTTAGAATTCATTTATAGGGCATCGTCTGACCTCTCTGATGTCATCCATATTCATCCTCACCCATTTTAGTACCTTGTTTCTTAATACCAAGCTCTAATGGTGGTGGATATGGTGGATCCTGATGACTTTCATGGTGATCCAGGGAGATTCAATCAATAGAGGTGGTAGAAAGTGTGTCTGAGGTGGAAGTGCATGACTCATGGGCGGAACAATGTCTTTTATGTAAGTATGCACAATACCCGCTAAAGATCCCATAAAAGGAAAAATTTATGATGAGGTTTTTTAATTAAATTGGGATAAGTCAGCTTTTTTGGAAAATGACGCTGCTCAATTCCACTCCAAATGGTGTTTCAATTTTTTTCTAAAATGCCACTTGACGTGGCTTTTTAGGGTCTCCCAAATCCTACACCACATCCAATCCCTCTCCACTTTAATATTTTATATATAATTATGTATTAACATATATTAATAAATAAATATAATATATTTGTATTTGTATTTATGTTTCTAATTATTTTGATATTTATAATTAAATTTCTAAATATATATTTATATTTTTTTATCTATTTAAAAATAAATTAAATTTATTTATAAAGAAATATATATTTGTAACTATATAAATGTAGATTCATAAATATAAATTTATAATTATATAATTATAAATATATTTATAAATATAATTACAAATAATTTCATATTTTTTAATATATATTTATAAATATTTATAAATATATATATATATATAACAAAACTAAATTTTAAATTATTAATTGTTTAACTGTATATTAAATTACATAATTATACAAATATATTTTAAATTTATATAAAAATACATTTCAAATGTATATATGAATATATTCTAATAATTATATAATTATACATTTTTATTTGATAAAATACATTTATAATTATATGATTATAAATATATTTATAATTATCTAATTATAGAAATATTCATTATTTGTATAAATATTTATATAAATAAATGTATTTATAATTATAATTATTAATTAATATAATTATAAAAATTTATTTTAATTTTATTAATAAGTAAATATTTATAAATATGATTTTCCAATTATTTATAATTTTGAAATTATTTAAATATAAAATTTTTATTCATAATTATATTTACAAATGTACATAATTTTTTAATTTTGATATATATTTATATATATATTATAAATAAATACACATAAATTTTTTAAGAATATTTATATAATTGTAATTAAATATACATTGTTTAGAAATTTTGATATATATAAATAATTATAAATAATTATAAACATGTATTTCAAAATATGAAATTATTAATAATTATACTTATAAATGTATTTATAAATATATAATTATAAACATATATTTATAAATCCATATTTATATAGTTATAAATAAACCTTATTTAGTTATATAATTAAATAAACCTTTAATATAGTTATTTATATAAATTTATAAATTTATATATAATTATTTATATAAAAAAATTATTAAATTTAAAATATAAGGTTTTTTTTATATTTTTATAATTATATATAAATAAATAAATTTAAAATATATAATTAGATAAGTAAATAAACATTATTTTAAAATAATTTTTTTGTATAATAATATTTTGAAATAAACCTTATATTTATAATTATAAATAAATATTTAAATATTAATAAACCATATATTTAACATTTATAAATTTATATATAATTATTTATATATAAAAATATTACTTATTAAATATATACGTATATAAATATTAAAATTATTTATATTTATAAAAATAAACCTTATTAAATTAATTTATATATATATACTTTATTATTTGTATTTAAAATATATGGTTTATTTATATAAATAACTATATATAAATTAAACTTAATTGTATATATATAATCCTTAATTGTTAATAATTTTATTATTAACAATTTACTATAAATTTACAATTGTAAATAAAAATATATAAATATATAATTGTAAATATGTAAGTATTTATTTTTTTATAATATACTTATTATATTTATAATTATATATTTATTATATTTATTAAATTTATTATATTTATAAATATTTACAATTATATAATATATATAATATATTTATTATATTTACAATTTTATATTTATTAAATTTAATAAATTTATAAATATTTACAATTATATAGTATATTTATTATATTTATATAGATAATAAATATAATAAATATATAATTATAGATATTATAAATATATTTATAATTATATAATAATAAATGTATATATAAGTCAATATTTATATTTTTATAAATATATTTTTATTTAAAAATAAATTTAAAGTATTTTTAAATAGATAATAAATTCTAAATATATATTTATAAATTCAATTATAAATTTTAAATTATAAAATTTTAATTATAAATATAAATATAAATATCTTTTATTTATTTATTTATATTTGTTAATAAATAATGATATATAAAATAGTTAAGTCGGGGGATCAGATAGGGTGTGAGATTTGGGATACCCCAAATGGACACTTTAAGTGGCATTTTGTGGGGAAAGGAAAAGTGCTATTTGGAGGGGTGATGAGCAACCTCATTTGCCAAAACAAGATGGCTTACCCCACTTTAATTAAAAAAACCCTTGGGAAAAATTTTCCCCCAATAAAATATTAAAAAATGTGGTGGATTTCCGCTTCTTAATAATATATTCCATGGTCACAATGCCATATTGAAGTCATACTAAGTCTGAAGGACCTCTATCGCCAAAGTGTGTTGCAACACGTTGGTGACGATCTCTTCCCACCACCACACAAATTTTCTTCTGGAGTGTCGGTGCACTTGCATGTTTGCACGATTGATAAACTATGTAACACCATAGTTGTCCCTCCACACTAGATTGTCCAGTTCCCCTGGGGCTGGCTATATGAATTTATTATTGGGTTGAGGCCTAGTAAAGTGTTGGTAACTTTTTTCATAAAACTATGAAAATAATTTTAAAAAAAAATCAACGTGACATATATTTTTTAAAATTAAGAATGAAAATCATAATTGTTTCTTTTATTTTTCTTTAAAGAATTTTTTTTAAAAAAATTACCCATAAAATATATAAACAATGAATAACTTAGTTATAAAATAATTAAAAACATTAATATTTTAATAGTTTTTTCATGAAAAACAATGACATCACCCTTCTTATCATATGAGATAACTTATACTCATCACCCAAGGCCACTTAGACTCTCCACCTTAAGAATCCCAAGCTCATCGCATGATCCAACATATTATTATCACATAAGGTAACTTAGGTTCATCCCTTAAGTTGTACCATTCCCATCACATGTGGAATGATATGTTTGTCACATATGAATTCTAATCTCCTCACTAAGGAGGGGATGGGTTTATTATGAATCTGGAATGTTGGGTTATCCCATGCCCATCAGATATGAATTCTTACTCCAATCACATAATAAAGAAATCCACGTACACTCATAATGTAAGGGAGGGTACATTTTAATTTCTAATGGGGAAAATCCATATACCCCCATCATGTAAGAGAACTCATGATTTATATTATTATAGGGAAACTCATAGTTTAACATCTAATTGGGATTCCAATCCTTTTACTCTATTTATGTATGCTCATGTAAAATTTATTGTCCAGTGGAGACACTCTAGATGTTTAAGTGTTTTATAAGAAGGTATGCGTTCTATTTTCTCTCTAAAAGAGATGATATTGTAAGGTTGTTTTCATGTTGGAATTGAACATCAAATATGTTTCCTATATATCCTATCTGGATCAGGAATCAAAACCCATGACGTTTGAGTTATACAGTTTTAGGGTTATTTGGTAGGACTATCCCACACAATTTAAAATATCAGAGTAATGATGCATATTTCATAAAAGGGATGTAATCAATATAAAGAGTGTGTATTATGAATTAGGATACCAAGATATTATTTGGAATCTTCAATGATATGTGTGAAACTTATGCGTGTTTTTTTCTATTCTCACTTGAGGTAAAGGGATACATATGCTTCTCAACCTCTACATAATATAAACAAGCATCGATGTCACCCATACCATGATTTATTTGAATTTATTGGGGGTGAAGGACCTCAATAATAGTCATTCATGTATAAATTAAATGAAATAGGTCATATCAGGTGGGTTTCAATCCTGCATAACCTCAACATTTTCACATGTGTGCTTCAAAAAAGGAGACCATCAAGTGGGTTGTTATAGTATGGGACTCATGCATGGTGGGTGTTTCAAAAAACCATGAATTCAGCATGGATTATATAATTTCATAAAGTTATTTAGTCATTGGATAGAATTTTTCAATAAGTCATCATGTGCATTCCAATGCATTAATGTGTTTACATAAATTGCATCACATAAGTGAAGGTTATGGGTAAAATAGAAGCATCATGTGGGTAGTTACCAACTCATATTTTTGTCACAATCCATGAATAATACATGGTTTTCATGAAAAATAATTATCATGAACATTGGAATTGATATAAATATTTATATAAATAAACCTGGAACCATGAACAGTGGATCTTTGAACAAATAATTTAGAATTAACTTATTTAATTAAAGAATTACCTTTATGTGAAATCTTTCTTCATTATCGACAATCATATGAAGTAATCTTGGAATATTATCATTGAATCAAAGTAATCAATGGTATATTTCCTCTTGTGGTTATCTATTCATTCTTTTTGAAACTCTGATCATTTTCGTGGAATCCTATAGGTGCTGACACCGATTATTCTAATGATTATGGTGATCAATGTTAATCACAACTGAATCTTTCAAGAGATAATTGATTCATTTTTGTGGATGAAGATAATTTTCTAGGTATTATTTATATAATTATAGGGGATAAATATCTATTTATGGATATAATACTCTCTATATCTCATTGTTCACAACAAAATAATATGGATCTCATAATCGTAAAATTTCACAATCAGGTTTAAATGGTGTTAGGGTTAGAGAAATAATAATTTTGAACTTATTTATTTTCTTAATTCCTAGTGAACACTACATCTAAATAATAATAGAATCATTAGTTTTTACTATAAATGCACTAAACTAACAAATAAAATAAATATCATTTTCTCAAATAAATTAATTAATATTTATTCCAATAATATTTAATATGACATTTTTTGTCGTACCATCAAACTCAATCACTCAATCCTCCTCAAAATTTATCATCCCTTGAATAATTGATATATATTTCATTAAATAAATATCACTATATTATTTTCCAATAAACATATAAATATTTTATTCACCAAATTAGTTAATAAATGTTTATTAAATATTCATTTAACTAAATAAATAAATATTTCTCTACCTTGTGAATAAACCAGAATAAATAAATATTATATATTCCCTTAATTAAATAAATAATTACCAAGGGAATAAAAATTTATTAAATATTAAACTCACATATATATTCTCTTTATTCACTGGAGATTGAATATTTGCAATCAAACTAACATGAATAATTACTAAACCATGTATATGAATAATATTTATCCAACATGTTATATTCGTATGGAATTTAACTGAGGTTCTGAAAACAATAGTGAGTGACCCTTAAGGATTCTTTCTCATTGGCACTAGGATACACTACCTAAAGTCTAATATTAGAGTTTAAGAACATTCCAAGGATAAAATAGAGAAATAAGTTAATGATTCAAGGACATGTAACCTCCTA
Source organism: Viscum album (assembly GCA_963277665.1). Lineage (NCBI taxonomy): Eukaryota > Viridiplantae > Streptophyta > Magnoliopsida > Santalales > Viscaceae > Viscum > Viscum album. The sequence goes on from OY728138.1 coordinate 40,575,136, forward strand.
TGAATGTACAATATGTAATATAATTCCATTATTTTGATATCTCTAATAAATCATGTTACACTCTAGTGTCACTGACTAATATAATTGATGTATCTTTCATTATTTTTATAGAAATGAAATTTATGAAAACCCTACCATGTTCATGCACATAGTCATGTAGTTCAATTCCCATCAAAAGGCTTGATATTTCAACTTCTATTAAAGAATGAAAGGGGTAAATACTTTATTGTATTATTCATTAATTCAACACCAATCGTGATGCATCCAATGTATCATACATCACCATAGGAATATGTCATCAAGATTTTCATTAATAAATAAAATTATATAACTCATTTTATGCATTAATATTAATCATAATGTTTAAGGATCGGTACACACATCTACGGATAAAAATATCCAATAACACATATAAATTTATATTTCTTATTGGAAGTTCATTTTTAAATAATATCATACAACAAATATTTGCAAGGGTGTAAACCATAGGAAAGTGTCTCAAATCACTATGACTAACCACCCTTGATAACATGTATCATTTTTGTCTCATCAAATGATATCATCTGATTATAAAAAATATATTTAATAATACTACAGGGGCACTTCTACTTTCTCATCGTAGTGGGGATCTGTTGTGACCTTTTAGTGAGGTATGTAAAATTTAGAAATTATCACATACTATGGAACATATATGAATAATCAGGATGTAATAAAAATTTTATATTAATATTCATATACATGAATATAATTTTGGTTAGAGAATAACTATTCTAAGTCTCAAATTGGGGTTGAATTGAGTTCTTGAAATTTTCATAGATTAAAACCACCCCTTTCAAATGCATAAAAAGTTCTAATATTTTCTTATCAAATAAAAGTAATGGAAAATAAAATCAATAAGAAAAGGATAGAATACAAGGGATATATAGTGGTTTAGGGGAAAAAATATCCAAATCTACTCCACCAACTCTAAACTCCATGATCTTTGTTATTTTCACTAGTAATGGTACTTTTATGATGAATTGGGTGATTGAGTGAAAGCAGTCATTAATTGGTAAAAATGAATAATATGCTTCATGAATCTATCTATGATTTAAAAAACACCATCTATCAACACACGGTACATGGAGTTCTCACTTCCAAAAATATGGAAGAATGATTGATATTTCAAAATTAGTTCATCATTGCAAGGTGCAACTGAAAGAAGAAAATAATTCTTCTAGAGAGAAAATAAGATTTAAGGAAATCTAAAGGATAATATTTTAAAATAATAAATTTTGATCTTGAAAACGTATCTGTAGAAAATTTTTACCTTTTTCTTCATGTTTCCTAGCACAAAGAAGTATAAAATATAATTATTCAAGATAGAAAGTTAAGAGTGAAAGTTCTTATTTTTTTTATTTATTCTGTGTATATTTCTATTATTTGAATAATCTATCATATTTTCCTTTTTATTTTATAGGATGATATCCCTTAAAATATAGCCACATTTTTAAATTATAGATTTCCTTTTCTTGAAAATACCTCAACAACAAAACATAGTAATAAATTATTCTATACTATATCATATTATCTGTATTTCAACATTTTTGAAATGTATTTCATCATAAAAATATATCCCAGTATTTAACACATCTATAATGAGTTAAATTCCACTAAAAGAACACCAACAGTAATATATATGCATGTTTCAGAATGACATAGTTGATTCTCGATCATCGCATAGCTATTACATGGATTCGAATTGACATAGCTAAATTGATCCACATAGTCGCTCATCATGTTTGATATTTCACAACATAGAGAAATAACATAGCCAACTTACACACATATTCAAATTTGGCATAGTTGATAGAATCATGTAGCAAATTTGAACTATGTCACCAAATTTTCCACATATCTAAGTCACATAACTGAATAATACATGTTTCAAATTGATGTAGTCATTTCATCAATGCATTTACTTTCTCATATAGCCAATTCTATGTTATATCATATTTCCATAGATAATTCATTTACATAGCTGATTGATGTTGTCAATTTCCTGACATATCGAAATATCCACATATCCCAATTCCTTATATAGTCGATCTTCTAAACATATGAAAATTTCATCCAAAACATACTTCAGGTATAATTATAGGAAAATAGACTTAAATAAATATAAAAACTTGATGAACACACTTAAAAAATTAATATAAACATATGAAATATTTTTAAAAAAATTAAAACATAAAGCACATGGGATATAATAGAGCAACATTAATAGTCTAATAATCTCCCACTTTTTGATGATCAAAAAACCCATTAAATGATCAACATTAAATTTTAAAAATGTTTAATCTATTTTACAAAGGCATGTATAATATATAATGCTTTTAAAATATTGTATTTACCCTTTCATATCACCCATAATCAGATTTCTCCTCCTTTTTGTGTCACTAAAAAGGAAGGGAATAAAATTAATATAGGACCTAAAGATATGAGATATTAAGATAGAATTTTGTAACCTAATATGGATTATGGGAGGAATAAAATTCATAAATTAAATAAAATAAAACATGCATGAAAAATAAAAAAAATAAAACATTAAATAAAAAATCACTAAAAAATAATAAATGGAGAAATAATAATTTTATTAATCATTGGAGATTTTAAAAAAAAATAACTCCGCACCTAAAAAAAATTAATTATTAAAAAAAACATAGATTGTGGTTGGGGTAAAATTTGGAAGGGGGTTTAAGTGGAAGATTATTCATGGATAGTGAGGATTGAGAGGTAGTCAGAGGGTCAACTATAAGAGGAATCACTACTCTAGTTACTTATACAAAAACACTATCTTCTACACCAAAACCAGATATTTCTCTAGGTATTTGAGTTGAAATGTTGAGAAATTTATCATGGTTTCCATAAGATGTATTATAATCATAAGAACCTATAGGGACATAATATTTTTTTCATTAGTGGTACTGAAGATATACCTTCATTGTTAGGGCGTTCAACAGTAAGAGAAACATCAACCTTCAATTTTTCTTTCTTATAAATTTGGTAATGATCAAACACATCAACAAATTGATATCTAGAACCTCTCTTAGAATATTGGGGTGTTGGTACAATAGATATTATACCTCTAAGAGAATATAGAGCATCCAAAAACTTGTCAATTATCTATATGATATCTGACATAAGGAAATCCAAGAGAGAAAATAACTCCAGTCTTTTCATCCAGTAAATTGAGAATAAACCAATATTGAGTAGCCCTTTAAATGTTTAAACCTAGATAAAATATAATCACTCATAATATTTAGCTATAATAGCAACAGTATGAGGACTATAAGATGTTATATTCTAACATACATAGGTTAAAGACTACACTATTACTAGAGAAAACACCCTAATAGTAGTTGAAGGTGCTTGAGAAACCAAAGAACTAGTAATAGAAACTGAAAAACTTGAAGTATTAATAGTTATAGTTGAAACTAGAGAAATATTAGAAAGTTGAACTGGAGGGATATGTATGAGGGTTTTATAGATAACAATATCCATTCCCTTATCATGAACATGGATAACTAGATATTTGACTAACTCTAATGAACTAGAATCCTATTATGAAGAGTCTATGAGAAGATATTAACTCCTTCAAAAATACTAATCAATATATGTGAAAAATGTTGATGGTTTATGTTCATTGGAACAATAGCGCATGAAATCGTGACTATTTTTTTAGATACCCCTAATTTTTCTTATACCAAATCACTAATAGAGTTATGAATATAGGCATCCATGTATATCAAATACATATCAATCCCAATACTAGGATTATTTATAGATTCTATTGTTTCGTAGAACTCAAATAGAATATACTTTTTCAATTGTTATGTAATAACATTGGTTAACATGTCACATTGAGTATATTGGATGTAGGATGAAATTTAATCCAGATCTAAAGATTGCAGGTCAGACTAATTCATGAAATCTCAATCCACTGAAGAATATGAAACATGTGTTCTAGTCAGTTGAAACATTTTAATAAATTTAAACTAACTTGAAGCTATAATTTTTAGACTATATATGATTGTATTTATTTCTATCTTTAAAGTCTGAATCTCATTAAGGGATTCTTGCGACATATCTGATTGAACGATTGGAATATTCTGAATTATTTCTCTTTTAGATGAAACATGTACTCCAAGATCATTTACCTCATACATGGTAGAACATACTTCTCTACGTCCATTTATTTGTGCTCTCATAGCCTCAACTTCTTGAGTACTCACACATGATGGAAAAGGTTTCATAGGATGCACTTGATTATGTTTTTTTGATCAATTTTGTTTAGGCTTACATGATCCCAACTAGCTTGTCAAAATATACTCTATATACTGAATTTTTCTTGAGATTTTTGATCTCATCCTTAGAAGATACCATTTCCTTCTTCAAATCAACATAATATCCTTTTAGACTATCAAAATACACTATCACTATATATTCAATGTTCAGTTTGTGTTTCTCTACATATGAAATTTCAAAACATTTTCTCATAGATGGTGAATCCTCTCACACATGATAATGAGATGAAACATGCTATGGAGTATAGGTAAAACACAAAACACTTTCAAAATTATATCTCTAGGTCTACATCTGTCATCATGTTATCCATGATGGATTAGATCAAATATATGGTTCTTAGACATAGGTTCCACTCTTTATTCAGCAGCTAGCACCCTTGGTATAGTTACAAATAGTATTTCTTCTTGAGCACCATTTGTTATCACAATAGCTGGCGCAAAAGGTTCTACTTTCTCAGTAGCACTAACAATCACAGCTCTTGAACTATAAGTATCTTCTTCCATAACATGTCTCGCTACTGGTATTTTAATCTCTCTTATAGTAAAAAATCACTCATAGACCTCCCTAACTGGAACACTATCAACAAGTGCTTCATACTTAGGTTCTAAGGTATTGAATGGATCCCCCTAAGCTCATATAGGAGGTCATACAACCTACTGATCTGTAGCTTCTTATCCAAAAAGAATTAATGAACTAGAGGTAGAATCCTAGTTATAGCCAATGTTTTTTTTTGAAAAATAGAATATATATCGTTACTGTTGTGACACTTCACTACTTATTCCTCATTGAGATCAACCTCCGTCTTCTTCAACACTAAATAAATAAGTCTTCTATAAGGGTATTTTTTTCTTCCTCTTCCCTTTTTAGTTGTGATGAATAACCTTCATCATATATCAAGGAAGAATAAACTTCAAATTATTGATCATGACATATAAGGGGTGAATGACCTTAAAAACACATTTTCCATCTCTCAAACTGTATAAGAAGTCCATTTCTTGATAAAATTACAAATCACTTTCCATTATGCCACCAATTCCATCACAACCTTTCTCTCGATATCATAGGACAAAAAAACATGAACACTTCAGTGTGTCAAACTACCCTCATTCCCACTAAACTATAGCTAAAAACTAACTCACCCTCATGATGATAATGAAGAAAATTATCCATATCCAATGAAGAAACTAAAATATCCTTTCCATCTAAGTTCAATGATAGTATATCCATCTCTTCACCGAAATAAATATTGGTATTTCACATAAAATCATTATCCTCCTCCTCAATAATTAAACTATGATTCTACTTAAAAAAATCCCATACTTGGAATTGAATGAGATTATTCAAAAAATATATTGGTTTCTTTTAGCCAATAAATATCCATGGCCTTTCCAACTAACACTCTTCACAGCAGACTAACTGCCTTTTCTTTCTTGGGAAATATGAGACTACCATCACCTCCTTGCTTGGATTTCTACATCACAGGAAGTATGGATGGAGGTCAATAGAATATCGAGATAATCTAAGGAGATGAGGTGGAATATTTTTTATTTGAGGTCATGTATCCCCTTTGTAAAAGGGATAAATATCCTATTTATTTTTTAGGTTCAATTGAAAAAAAAACAAAGAATAAAATAAAAGGCAATAAAGATAAAAAAACTAAATATTTTTCCATATAGAAGATTCTCAATTTATTTTCTAAATATGAAACATGCATAAATATATACTGAATTAATTTAATTTCCATAATGAAATAAATTAATAAGAAGTTCACAATAAATGAAGAAGTCAAAACATACTTAAAATAGAAAATAATTATTATGACCTAGGGCTTTTAATACATGGACATTACATATTTTTAGTTTAATATTCATTAAATTAAATAAATTAATTCCTAAGGACGACAATAGTTTAGTTCCTTTATAAACATGGAACACTATATTCTTAATTAATTGAGGACATTCAATGTCTCCCATAAATATCATCCCCTTTAGTTCTCATACTTAAAATCTTTCTCCATAATCAGTGGAAGGAAACATAATAATGGGTCAAATCATATTCTCTATAAGGGTAAACATAAGATATATAAATCTATGATCATACAAAAGCATAAAATAATCATAAGTTTATGTAATCATGAACATAACTTACAAAGATTATACCCAACCTGTCATAGATTATAAACATGAGTCATAACATAAATATGGGTAGTTCATAAGTTATGAATCATAAGAATGATGAATCATCATAAATCAATCACGGACCATAATATCATGTCCTAAAAGTGTGTTACCGTAATAAATATAGAAAACTATTTCATGTGTCAAGGTTAAATACCAATACTAACAACATAGCAGATTAGAACACACCTGTTTCTCATAGCGGACTAGGATGCACCTATTTCCCATTGTGGGTCAGGACATACCGATTTCCCATTATAGACCAAGAAATGATTTTTTCCATTATGGATCACGACACACCTATTTACCATTGTGGATAATGACACATCTATTTACCATTATAGATCAAGTCCATAAACTTGTTTCCCATTTTATCTCATGATATATAAATATTTATCAAATGAATTGGAGGGAGATACAATTACCACCCATCATATAATAAAATCATACAAATTTCTGCCACAAGATCATAAAAAATCATCATATCATAATCTAGGTAATGAAATGGGTATCATTAAAATTTCATCAAGTCATAACCTGTAAAAAAAGAGATAGGTTTCATAATCACTTCATCATATAATATCTTATGAAAAGAAGTAGTTTTCTCAATCAATTTATCATAGTATACCCCATGGAAGAGAAATAGGTTACATAAATATATTTTCATTATAAACATAAAATATTCAGAGAAATAATAATAATGGTTTCCTCAGATCATATCCCTAGTAAGTTATAGATAACATAATATGATTAAATATTATATTTAAAATAATCTTTAAATATTATTTAAAAAAAATCTTAAGGAAAATATATTTTCTATTTTGAGAAATATTTTTTAAAACATAATTTTTTTAAAAAACTTTAACTTTGAAAAATAATCCTAAACATACAAATGAATACTTAAAAACCATTTTAAACAATTTTTTAGAAATAAAACATTTTTAAAATCCTTTTTTTATGAAAATTAGTATAAAATATCATTTAAAAACATTTTTGGAAACATTTTTAGAAAACATGGTTTTTGAATAAAATAGATTTCCGACCGAAGAGAGAAATATGGTCAAATTTTATTAAAAACACTATTAATTATCAAAAGAAACAAAGTTTGGGAAAACAACACAATTTAATTTATAAATCATTAATAAATAAAGGATAATAAATTCGTGATAATTATTTAAAGATGGATCAAAATATTTCATCAATAGAAGAAAAATGATAAACAATCTTGATAAAAGATGAAATTATAGAAATAAAATCTTACCACATTGGTAACTTTGAATCATAATAACAATTAAATAATAACATTAAATGAGTCATAAAATATCATAAATCTAAATCGATTCATTATATAACATGTCAAATGGGTAATATATACAACTTGTAAAATAATAGAGGTGCATAACTAAACATGTGTCTCAAAGAAAGAAAATTGAGAAAACATTACCATAAAAATTTGGTAAATTATGAACCATAAACCCCATGATATGAATATTAAAATAAATTCATGGGAATAACATACACCACCTTGAAAAAATAGCTGGTTAATATAGCATGTGTCTCTCAAAAGTGAAAAGGGAGACGAAAATCCCTTACTACTTGCGTAACTTTTGAATCATGATATCTATAAAATAATAAAATCAATTTAAACTTTTAATTTCATGAAATAAATTAAATTTATGATATATAATTTCATATTTCAGTATATAATCTACACAAAATAAATAGGGGGTAAATATGGCATAAGTCTCGCAGAAATAAAAGTGATATTAGAAATCCCTTTACATTGAGTCTTGACTTATGTTGTACTAGATTAAATCTCATGTATAATAAATATATGTTTTTTATAAATTTATAATATAAAAATGTTTATATATATCAAATCATATTAGTTTTATGACTTTATATTACCCATTTTTAATGGTTCCATGTCAAAGTTATGTTTCAAATAATAACATCTTTGTTTTTAATACATGTTTTGACTTGTTACTCTTGGTCCCCATAGATTCTGATATAATAATATATGGAATTATAAGAATGATATAAACAATATATATATATATATTCATTATATATTTACTAATATTAATCCATTACAGTTAGTGATAGTAAATGAAATACACCGTTCATGGAGACGGTAGGCCGTACGTATGCATGAATATCTTTTCCATTTTTTTATAATATTGAAAGGAATAAAAGAAAATGATATATATTTATTATAATCACAGTAGAGTTATTGTTTTATATAGATCACATATTTATGTTAAAACCATCCTTTATACATTCCTTTTAAAGCGTAAACTAATCGCATTGCTTCATGAGGCAGTAGTCTATCGTACACACGAGTAACGTTATCATATTCTCACAAATGGAATGTGTGAAAGTATGTATTATATAAAAATTAAATAATAACTATAACATCATAAAAATATTATATATTATATATAAACTATAAATTCATCATTATTACTAACCTTTAATGGTGGAAATTGAAGAATGAAATACATCAGTTCATGAGGAGGTTGTTTGTCGTACACACGAACAATGATTTATAATACCATTTAATTAAAGTGTGTAAAGTTTTATAATGTAACTATAGAATAATAATATCTCAATATATTTATTATATTTATGTTATTATAAAATAATTATATAAAAATAATTTAATGGGTTTGAGGAATAAATAAAATAAAAATGTTTGTTGATGAATATTACCTCTTCTTTGGGTATCTCCTTTTGGTTTCCACCAAAGGACTTCCATGGGGGGATTTATGAAAAAACTTAAGGCTTATATGATTAGGATATGGAATTATAGAAGTTACTTTTTCATTTAATGATCTAAAAAATGGTTTTTGAGAAGTTAAGATAGGGTAATAGTTTGTGGCCTTCTTATAAGTGATGTTAGTGAAAAACAAGTAAATTTTTTATAGAGGGAATTCCACCCACATTTTCTAAATGTCACATGGATCCAATAATTAAAAAAATAGATAATAGAATTTATAATTTCTAAATATTATAACCAAATGGGTTCTTGATAAGTTTCTAGGTTATTTTTTCTCTTATGTTTAAATATTAAGTACTAAGAAAACTAATTTCTCTCTTAATCACCATGGTTAATTTTAACTATTTTCACTAATAAATGTGTTCAAAAAATTATGTTGACCTTATTAGAAATTATATATTATTCTTATTTAAAATATCAAATCCATTTTTAAAAATTAAAATAATGTATGTTTAATAAATTTATTTAAAATTAATTACGCATCTAGGATGAGAAAGAAGGTTTTTAAAGTGGAAATATTCAAATGTTCACTAAGTTTTTATATGTAAATTCAATATAAAAAATGTTTCCTATGACAAAAATTGTATTTATAGATTTATAATTTAACTAATTCAACTTTAAAACCAATTTATAAAATAATTTAATATTATAAATTATTTATATGGAAAGACAATGTTCAATTAAAATTCAGAATTTTTCACTATAAATAAAAAAAATGAAACATCTTATAAAAACACAAAAAAATCAACCCTAAAATAATTTTAAATTATTATTTCAAAAATAAAGTTTATTTTTTATATAAAATTTATAAAAGTTAAAAAAGTTATTTTTAAAACAAGTGCACTTTAAAAGGCGTTAAAACTCCCTTTAAATAATACACATTTGTATGCATAAAATGGGATTTGTTCTTATATTATGCCTATGAAATATAATGGGTGAATGTAAAAAAAATTTATTTATTATATAATATATAAATTTAATTAATATAATTCAATAATATTATTTAATTAAATTTATTAGGATAAAAACCTTTTGGGTGCATAAAAATAGTTATTTTTATTATAAAATTAATTTTTATTTAATAATTTTTATTTTCATCTCTAATTAATTGGTAAATAATGAATTAAACCATATATTTAATAATTTATTTAATCTTATTCATAACCACCAATTTTATTTCCAAGTGATAATTTGCATTTTAAATAATAATATTAATAGTATTCCGTAAAATACGGTCTTTTGTGTAACGCAAGCTATCGAAAAATGTAATTGTTGTGTGTAACACAAGATAAATCAGTGTTGAGTGTATCATAAGATTAACTTGGTTTAACATGTAATGAAATCCATAAAATAATTTTAGTTTATTTGAAAAAATTAATTCATAAAAACTTAAGGTGTTATATTTTACTCCATATAGTGAATTTCTCCCTCAAAATTTGTATGGGCCATTAAAGGTTTAATAATTGAAAGTTCCTTTCATAAAAACCCACATATTAATAAAGATTACTAAAACTTCCTTGAAAAAGGTAAATCTAGGAACATAATGATTACCCAAAGTAACACATAATGAGTTTCCCACATATAATATCATAGGTGTAAAGTTAATATTTGTACATGGAATAAAAGCGTAAATAATTTTAGAAAGTGATGAAAATCATCAATCACAAGAAAGTGAATGATAAATGTAAACTTAAGGGTGTCAAAACCATAAACCTGGGATGATTTATAATACCATTGGTTTAACAATAACGAAGGTATTATGATAAAATTTTATTTCAATATCCTTTTCCTAGAGTTGAGGAATTCATTTATAGCCTAAAATTATAAAGAAATATAATTGATACATTTATATTTCATAATCACAATTTCATCAAAAAAAAAGTTAGAATAAGTTATACATAAATCCTAATATTTTAGAATAATAAATTAATCACTAAAATATCATTCAATGCTGAATATAAACAATTTCATAGATGGATAACTTTATGAACCCTTTGGATGATTAAAATATAAAACATTAAAAATAAGGTGAAACAATTTCTCAAAATTATCTTAGAATTGTTCCCCCATATATCATAAAGTAGATGTTGATATTTACATACCAAACATGTGAATACCTTCATCGTTTATTCTCTTGAAACATTGTAATTACAGAAATTACCCTTAAACCTCATGGAAAATGTATATGATTCCACCTTCATTTCATAAAACATAAATTATTTTATATATTAATTAAATCAAAAAATGATATAAAATACATCCATGATAGTGTGAACCACTTTTTCAACAAATAATTAATCAGTTCCAAGTTAATCAAAACTATCTAATTTAGTTTATTCACATCTAATACCACTTTATCCAAACATTATTATCTCAATATATGAAACATATTAAGAGTCATATTACCTTAATAAAAATATCACTTTTCTATCCCATTTTTATAATTTAACATATTCTTAAAAATACATAATTCCAAGATTCTATAAATAATCTTCATATATTTCATAATTATTAAGTTAAAATATATACCACATTAATTATTTCACCTTATCCTTAATCCATTAATTAGGCATCATAATCTTATTCCTTAATTCCTCTTTCCTTTCATATACCATTTGTAATATCTTCATCAGCATCAATATAACCATTACTCATACCTCCTTACTGATTCTCTTTATAAGTTTTCCATTTAGGATATTGTTTTCATAATTCCTATACTTTCTAAATTTAAATAATTATATAGTAAATGATATCTTAGGGAGTCCAATATTCCCATACATTACATTAATTGAAGTTTCCATTTTACCTATGTAGTTACTTTTTTTGTGTCATTATTTTCCACAATCCAAAACATTTTCTCATTCCTCTGATACATTCACTTGGGTGTTTCTTTCTACATTCTCTACACGAAGGAAATTGAAACATCTTTCCTCCATGGTATCCACTACTTGAAATCTTATCGACCTCTTTCCTTTTCTTATTTGGTGAGTCTGGGAGTTAGTTAAGGTACAAATTTTTAATCATGTGCTATGAAAAATGATTAAGAATAATAAAAACATCCTTAACTCCAATAGTCATCTTGTTTGGATTCTCATAATCACATATGTTTCAATCAATCTAAATGTCAATTTGATTTATTCTAGTTCTATTCATGGAAAAAAACCAAAATCATAGTGTGAGAAACACAAATTATAGCGGGGAACCACATAATCAAGAAAATGTACTTATAAAATGTCTAAATTATGATAATTTCTCCATTAATCTATTCTTACTTTAGTTTATCCTAGGTTATTCATAGTCAATATATATTTAAATCCTTCATGATGGTTCATAAATAGTTTGTGAATTCCCAAATCATATCCCTAGAAAGTGTCAAACCAACTGTGTAGAATGGTCTGTTTTCATGCATTGATTCCCTATCGAGCCTAGACCAATACAATGTTTTCTATGTTATTACCCCTAGGTACATCTGTTCCAATGTCAAATTTAATTTTAGTATCTATAAAGGGATGTGTTTCTATGAAAACACTCACTCTACCCTTTACCAAATTTCCATGAAATTATTCCCATACTTTATCTCATCTGTAGACTTATCCTATGAGACATACCTAAATATAACCCTAGGTATCTCCCTAAATTGTTCTCATCCGAGTTTCCAAAGGTTGATTAAAACATTCATTCAATACCATCTATAGTTACCCTGGGCATGTCATATATATATATTACATCTTTTTAGATGAATATTAATAATATTATATAAACACATTCCTGAGTACCATAATAATTTAGTTCCTTTGGAAAATTATACCATAATCATATTAATTTGTGAAATATATTCAATGTCACCCATAATGATACTCTCATTTAGTCCTCCTATATAAAACATTCCTTCGTAACTTGGTAAAAGGAAATATAATAAAGGGTGATCTCAGATGATAAGTAAGGGTAAACATAATATATATCAATCTGGGATAATATAAAATCATAAGATGTGAATAAGGGTAAATGATTATTAAAATAACATATGAAGTTCATACCAAAACTTTAATAGATTATAAACATGATTCATAATATACTGATTGGAAATTAATAAGGCATGATCCATTAGGATTTTGAATCACCATAAATTAGTCATGAACTATAAGGTCAAGTCATTAAAGGGATACACCATTATAAATATAGAAAACGATTTCATGTGTCAAGGTTAACTACCAGGACCATAAACATAGTGGATCAGGATAAACCTATTTCCCATAGTGGATCCTGACCACATATTTCCCATTATAGATAAAGACACACATGTTTCCCCTTATATATCAGGACACACCTGTTTCCCATTATGGATCAGGACATGCTAGTTTCCCATTGTGGATCAGGAAACTCCTATTTTCCATCGCGGATCAAGACCATCAACTTGTTTCCCATATTATCTAATGATATATAAATATTTACCCATTTCATTGTAAGGAGATATAAGTCCCACCCATCACATAATAAAATCATACATATATGTTCCACAATATCATAAACCCTCATCATATTATAACCTATGAAATGCAATTGTCATCATAACATTTCATCATATCATAACTTGTGAAAAAGAAACTGGTTTCATAACCATTCCATTATATCATAACACTTGAAAATAATCAAATTTCACAAGAATTTTATCATGGTATAACCCATGGAAGATAAATTAGTCACATAAATAACTTATCATCGTAAATATAAACCAATGAGAGGAAGAATAAGAATGATATCCTCGTATCATATCCCTAGTAAGTCTTAGGTAACATAAATGGATGAAATATTATATGGAACCCAATTTTGAAATATCATTTAAAACATTTATTGTTGAAAAATATCCTATCTTTTTTAAAAAATTATTTTTAAATCATAAAACATTTTGAAAAACTTTTTCTTTGAAAAATATAATTAAAAACTTATAAATTATGATTTGAAAACCATTTTAAACACTTTTTAAAACATTAAACATTCTCAAAATCCTATTCCTTAAAAATGATCTTAAAATATAAGTTAAACAAAATTTAAAATTGTTTTAGAAAAATGGTTTTTGAATAAAATATAATTCTGATTGAAGATATATATATGGTCAAATTCTATTAAAAATGATTTTATGATTATCATAAGTACCAAAGAGTAGAAATTTTTTACCATTAATTAAATAAATCATGAATAACTAGAGGAGAATAAAAGTCCTTAGATTTATTGAGATATGGATCATAATATTTCATTAATATATTCATAATCCTACATGATCTGGATGAATGATGAGATTATAACAATAAAATATTACCCCATTGGTAACATTGAATCATAATCCCCATGAAAGAATAGAATTACATGAATCATAAAATATCATTAAGATAAGTATATTTATGATATAAAATTTAAAATGGGTAGTATATACACCACATAAAAGAATACAGGGGAATAACATAACATGTGTCTCACAGATATAAAATTAAGACAAAATTCCCTTACCGATTTGGTAGATTTTGAACCATAAACCGGATGAAAGAATAATCCTAAAATAGATATATAAATACCAATAAATTTTTTTATAATCAAAATAAAATACATTCATGGTTATTATATACACCACATAGAATAAATAGGTAGTTAATATAGTATGTGTCTCATGAATGTAAAAAGTGAGACATAAATCCCTTACTACTTGAGTAAAGTTTGAAGCATGAGATCCGCGAAAGAATAAAATAAATTAAAACATTTAATATAATAAAATAAATTCAATCCATGATATAACATGTAATTGTTAATTATATAAACTACACAAAATAAATTTTAAGTGAATATGGAATTAGTCTCATAAATATAAAAGTGAGACTTGTAATCCCCTAACCTTAAGACTTTAATTCCATCGTAATCCTGCATACCTCTAGTATAATAAATATAAGTTTATTATAAATATATCATAGAAACATATTAATATATATAAAATCATATATGACTTTATTATGACTTTATATTACCTTTTTATTAATGATTCCATGTTAAAGTTATGTTTCTGGTAATAACCAATTTTTTCATACATTTTTTAAAATTTTACTCTTGGTAATCTTACATAGATCATGTTTTCATAATCTCCATAATTATTAAAATGATATAAATATCATATATATTCATTATATATCTATCTATAGTAATCCATAATATTTAGTGGTAGGAAATGGAAAACACCGTTCATTAAGACGGTAAACTGTACGTATAAATGAATTTTGTTTTCATTTTATTATCATTTTAAAAGTAAGAAAAGTAAATGATATATATATATATATTATCATTAAATTATCATTAATATTTAATATATATAACATATTTCTATTAAACTCACCCTTAATACTTTCCATGTAAATCATGAATGAATCACATCGCTTCGTGAGGCGGTAGTCCACCATACACATGAGTAACGTTATCGTATTCTCACAAAATGGAAATCATGAAGGTTTATGTCATATAATAATTCAATATTCATAATAACATCATTAAAATAATATATATAACATATAAAATATAAATACATCACTATTCCCAACCATGAAAGGTGGTAATGGAAGAATACACAATATCGGTTTGCAAGGTTGAATTTCACCGTACACATGAACGATGATTGTGTGTCGCATTTAATGGAATGTTGTGAATTTTTAGTTTGAAAACTCAACATAAAAACTTATCATTATATTTAAGATAATTATTTTATTATATAATCATGATATAAAAATAATTGAAGGGGGTTGGGAAGGAAATAAATAAAAAACATTCGTTGTTGAACATTACATATTCTTAGGGTATCTATTTTTTGTTTTCACCAAAGTACATCCTTGGATGGATTTATGAAAAAAAATAATTATTCTAGGATTAATTTATGTAATTTTGGATATTATTTTGGTATTTATTATCCAAAAAACTGGTTTTGGAGGCATTAAGGGGAAAAGTTAGTGGCCTTGTATAAGTGGGGTGATAGGAAAACAAGTAAATTTATGAAAGAGGGACTTGAAACCACATTTTTACCACTTAAAGTGGCTAAAGGAATGAATCAAACTTATTAATATATAGTATAAGTTAGAAACATGGCTATAAAATTTGTTCTTGACAAGTTTCTAGGTCATTTTTTACTTTAAGATTAATGATTATCCACTAAGTAAACTTGTTTTTCTCTTAATCATCGTGATTAATTCTAACTGTTTTCACTAATCAAATTAATCAAAAAAAATATTTGGACTTATTTTACCTTTTAAATAATTATTATTCCAAATACTTAATTTATTTTAACAAATTAAAATGACATAATTGGTATAAAATAATTTAAAATTAGTCCCAAATATGAGATGAGAAAACGGGTTTTTAAAGTGAAAATGTTCAAAGGTTCATTAAGTTATTATATATAAATTCAATATAAAAATAATTAAAATGAGATAAATTTTATTAAAATATTTATGATTTAACTAATTAAACTTTTAAAACAATTCTAAATACAATTTAATAATATAAATTATTTAGATGAAAAGTCAGTTTTCAATTAAAATTCACTATTTTTTCAAGATTTATAAAAAATGAAACTTCTTAAAATTATAAGAACAAATTTACACAAAGATAATTTTTACATTTAAAATTAAAAATTAAATTTTTATTTTTATTTTATATTTATAAAAGCTTTAAATTTTATTTTTAAAATAAGTGCATCATTAAAATATTGAAAAACTACCTTTAGAAAAATACAAATTTTTATCCATAAAATTAGATTTGTTAATATATTATGCCTATAAAATATATTAGATTAATGTCAAAAAAATATAGAGAATATATAATATATAAATTTTATTAATAATATTCCCTAATAGTAAGTAATTTAATTTTTTAGGATAAAACATTTTTGGGCACATAAAATATTTTTTTTATTAAAAAACTTCCTATATAATTAATTGGTTTTAATTTTCATCTAAAATTATTTGGTAACCAATTAATATGACCATATATTTTAATAATATATTTAATATTATTCATTAAACCTAATTTATTTTCTAAGATATCATTATCATTTTAAATATTAATAAAATTAATAGTATTTGGTAAAACATGATCTTACGTGTAATGTAAGCTATCAAAGAAAGTCATTGTTGCATGTAATGCAAGTTAACTCAGTGTTACTTATAATGAAATTTTAACATTGTGTAGTATAAAATGAAAACCATTAAATAATTTTAATTTATTAAAAAAATATAAAAACATGTGGTGTTGTAGGTATAAAATAAATTAAAATCATTTAAATTCAAGTAACTCTATTTCCCATTTAATAAAATAAAAATGTTAACTTTAAAGGGGATTAATAAAAAGATCCACTAACTAATTTTCACTATATATAAAATTTATGATATGTATATTCCTTTAGAGCATGATATATTATGAAATGATTGCAAAGACCCTGAAATTCTATATAATTCATTTTAAATTATTGGGGATTAATAAGAGTCTACCGAAACTGATGTCGCTTGATTCTAAGACCCAATGTACCTGAGATAGATTTTTTAACTTATTTTAAGCTACGTTCAGTAAATGTGCGGGTGGTATTTTCTATCTTTTGAATAGGTGCTCAGATTAAAAATCAGACGGCACCGTTGATTCTGTAGTGCCATGATTTACTTAAGGGAGGATTAACTTCGACTGTAGTAGGTTAGAAAAAAAGTTAGTTTTCTGACTTTTTAGAGAATAATAAAATGAAATAAAATTGTTATTTTTTTATTCTACCAATGGTTGAGAAGAGGTTGTGGGATAACTGAGTTATCAAGACATTTAATGGCTTGAATATCTTATTTTGTAATCTTATCATTGGGAATTAATAGATTCATTCATTAAAGAACCTCATTAATATCTCGTTGTGTTAATAACCATTCCACCTATATTTAAGTGAGGCTCAGGCTTGTATTTTTTAGATGTAAGGGAGGAACCTCTGGAGAAGTACTGCGACATCTTCTTCCAATGAAGAACAGAGACAGAAATGTTGGAGGGATCAATCCGAAATCGATGAACGCTGACAACTTAATCAAACGTGAATTATTCATCTGAAATATGAAAGGTCTTCACTAATTCTGAGGCAGGGGTTTTATTTTAATATAATTTAATTTGTTTCTTTTCCTCATTATTTAAAATAATGATGAATCACGCAAGTATTAGTTCTTATATGTCAAATTAATTGCTACCCACTTGTTATGATGCTAACGTGGAGGGCGTGGGCCAAACGAACAAGGTCCAGATCCTCCATCGGTTCATTTTGTTGTGTTCTACATGGGTGAATTTTGAACTTGATTTCAATTCAAATGCGGGAGCCACATAGCGATGATAGAATATTGGGAGGCTCATAGGCATGTTTGGAAGGGAAAATGGACCACCGAAGCTCACCTGGTGGACCGCAGAAGATCTATTGGCACGGTACCGGTGTGGTGGCAATTACGACTGGTGTCGGCGCGCAATGATAGTGGCTGGTATTGGCTGATCACAGTGGAAGCAGGCAGTACTCCATCATGCACCGAAGAGGGGAGCTACAATATCGAGCCACATTGGAAGAAGGGGAGGCCGACTCTCGGTCAGCCGCGTTGGCAGAAGGCGGTGCACCATCGCGCGTTGTGGTGAGTGTTTCACAGCTCCGAAGTCATGGTGGAGGTGAAGGGGAACCGCACCCCATTGGTCTTGCTAATAGGAGGTATAAACAACATGGAACTGCCGATTTGAAACCCCAAACTTCTTTTCCATTCAGAAAGGGGAAGCAACCCCACGTAGTCTCCCAGCTGGAGGACCGTGTCGGCCATCGGGTTGGGTCGTCCAGGCGGGTTGTACCCCGCCGAGGTAGGCTGAGCCCATCTGAAACCCAGTGGGATGAGCCCACGACCCTATGGTTTCGGGCCAGGCTCGGTCGGCATGAACTGGGTCGAGGTGGCCCTGGTTGGGGCCGGTCGGGTTGGCCCGACCAGGTCAGACCAAACTTGAACCCCTTTTCAGCCTAGATATACTTAAAAGGCCATATCTCACAAACTAGATGTTCATTTGATGAACCGTATATGGTGCTGGAATCCTTATAACAGTAAGGTCCTTTTGAATACTCCAACTGAGTTTTGGAGAAAGTTGCAGTATTGCTGGGTTGGATCAAACTCGAATCCAACCTGGCCCTTGGCATTAAAATTCTTATAACTCATAGACCAGGCATTTGATTGGCGCGTTGTTTGTCGCATTGGGACCCTTATGGAATGACGGTATTTTGGAATACTACTTTTTGAAACGTTGTGGAAGATGAGTTATGACTGATATCTTCAGAAGCAGATACTACAAAACTCAAGCACATGAGGTGCGGAGAATCCTATAGCTGGCTGCCAATTTTAGAGCGACCCTGTATGGATCATCATTATAGCGAACCTGTGTTGATCATTACTATAGAGACCCTATGTGGATCATCAATATAGTGACCCTGTGTGGATCAACATTATAGCAAACCTGTGTGGATCAACATTATAGGGACCCTTTGTGGATCAACATTATAGAGACCCTGTGTGGATTAACATTATAGAGACCTTGTGTGAATCGGCATTACAGAAACCCTGTGTGGATCACCATTATATAGATGTTCTAGGGATCATCCTTATAGAGACCCTGTGTGGATCAGCATTCTAGAGACTCTGTGTGGATCAACATTATAGAGACCCTTTGTGGATTAACATTATAGCGACCCTGTGTGGATCAATATTCTAGCGACTTTGTGTGGATTAAAAATGTGTGACCCAAAGAGGACCAACCTTAGATCATCCCATCATGGATTAGCGAAAAACATCCCTATGTGGATCGATAATGGAACAACATCTTCATGGTTCAGTTATGAAACATTATAATGGAATAAAATGTTATAGATTAAGACTAATCATCTTTATTTCTGATCTCTAAGTTGCATACCTGGTTTGAGATGAGTCTTTTCCTTTCTGCTTTATGATTGAGAACATGATTTGTGGTTTTCCTTTGTAGAATTATGATAAAACTTCAGGTTTATCAAGGTCCTTACTGGTATTTGTTATACTCACCCCTGCACAGGCTTCACCCGCACCTTGTTTTGTCTTGTTCAGACGACGGGCAACTTTGACTGAGTCTCCACAACTGTAATTCTTAATAATTGCGACATCCTATTTGTGACAGGATACCATCGCAAATAGGCTTTAGCGATAGGGCCCCGTCACAAATATCCTGTTGCGGAAAACTCCATCCCAAATACAAGTATTTGCAATGGTCCCGTCTTAAAAAATGTTATTTGCGATGGGAAAAATTGTTGTCACAAATAACCTTCTGATTATATGTATTATATATACATAAACGTTTTTGCGATGGTCCCATCACAAAAACTATTTGCGACGGGCCCTCGTCCCATAGAAATATATATATATATATATATATATATAACACTTTCTGCAACGGGCCCGTCGCAACAAATTATTTGCGACGGTCAAGTAGTACCATCGTAAATATGTTTTTAAAAATATTTAGTTAGACTATTTGCGATGGGACCCCATCGCAAACGGTCTCATCTTAAATGGTCCAGTTACAAATAATAAATTAATTGTAAAAAGAAATAAAATTTAATAAAATTACGATTAATGAAAAAAAAATATTACTATTATTAATACAATAAAAAAATAAAAAATATAAAAATTCTCAATATGCACAAAAAAATAAAAAAAAATATTAAAAATTAAATTATTTAATATTCTCACTGATATAAATGACAAAAAATGTAAATAATTCATATTACAATGTTAAATTCAAATGTTTGTAACATAAAAGTTCACCGGGGGGTCATCTTCTGGAGAAGGTGGAGGAGCTGAAGGAGCTGGTGGAGGAAACTCCATCCCTAAACTACGATTCAGATGGTGCATGTACTCCATCTACTTGTGATGCTGCTGCTACCATCAACGCATATGCTCCTCGTAATGCTACTCTTGTTGCTACTGCCGCCGATACATTTCTTCTTTCTACTTCTGCAAAGTCTCTATATGTTGAGCCTGAGCTCGCAACTGCTCCTGATACTGTGAGCCAGAAGATGATGCCTCTCCACGAGCTCTTCTCGAGCTGGACGCCGACATCGTAGCAGTACCATAATAATTACCAAGAGTCAAATGATAACTGATTCCAACTACTCTACCCTTCTAAAATTTATACTCAGTCTCCTACATCCATGCCGCCTCATCAAAATGGTGAGCACTGGTCTGCTCAGACATCTCATCCTGACCCTCAGCCTGTGTCTGAGAGGTCGTAGCCTCATATGACTCCTTCAATTCCAATTAAAAATTAAAATTGTCAAAATATTATATGTTGTTAATTTTTAAACTAAAAAAATAATACTAACCACAATCTGACGCTAGTGATCACCTCTAATCTCTCCAGTAGCTGGATCACTGTACATCCTCCGATAAACGTCGAACTCCGTAATATCGGGATACTTGAATTCCTACATAAATTTAAAATAAACTGTTTATATTTAAATTTATATAAAATATTTAAAAAATATACTTACCAGATTCTCTCTATGTGAACTGAATGTACGGCTACCAGATCGATGTGTCCCCTCCTGTCTCCCCCGGTTCTATCGTCCCACTGAAGTTCTCCTCTGAAATACACCACCCAACCAGTGTAAATATAATCCATCCCAAATGTGAGATGAAATGTACTCTGGTCGGTGGGCTCTACAAAACTCATCAAATTATGTCACCCCTACTTTCTTAATGGTTGTCCTTCTCAAATTGTGAAAAAACTGGCAGAAACGGTCACGCATAGAAACTTTCCATGCCGCGTGGATCGTGTCGCGCATGCTATCATCGATAGGATGCCATAAACCATACAAATAATTTATAATATCAAGTTTTTATTAAAATAAATTTCAAAATACATATTATTTATTTACGTTTCATGCCGCGTGGATAGCGTCGCGCATAGCTGTCAATGTCAATGTCTTCATCTTCCTCCTTAACATTATCAATATCCATATGAGTTTTAGTTTCAGCATCTCTTATCATTTAAAATTCATTTGTAACATCATTAACATATTCATTACCATCTATCCTTAATTGTGGGGTGTCATCATCGATATTCATATCTCTTGGTGAATCAGATGGATTTTGAGCAGTCTCCTGAAAAATTTCAATTCCTTCCACTTCAGTGGAACCACATTCAGTTTGAGTAAACTGATTTTCCCGAGATTTCATTTTTATTATGCTCCACCAATCACTCAAGTCTCTTGAAGTAGCACAATACTTTGCATAATAAATTTGATGTTCTTGTTGAGCTAGTAAAAATTGTTCATTTACTGCAAGAAGACATTTATATTTAACATTGACGATTCCATGAGTCGGATGAACACAAAAACGTCTCTTAGTATCTAACCTCCGACATTTAAATATTGTTATGTAATTATGTCCTAGATAACATAGCTCAATAATATCATCCAAAATGCCGTAAAAGTCAACTTCAGTTTCTCTGTGATGTGATCCTCTCAAGCAAACTCCACTGTTCATTGTTTTTTTTGATTCCCCGTATTCATGTGTATGAAATAGAAAACCATTCACCACATATACATTATAAGATTTAACCATTTTAGATGGTGGGTTACTCAATATACACAGTCGCTTATCAATTTTATCAAAAAATTGAGACACCTGAGAATTTGTAAAACAATTATCAATATAATAAATAATAAACAGAATTGATATTAAACCATCAATAATTTATGTTACGAGTTTTTGAAACCATTGAGAAATTTTTTTTGTCTGCGTTCTTCAAGAGAAGCTGTTGTAATTTGTGGAATTTGTTTCTTGATATGATTATCATATAAAATAAAAATAAAATAAGTTTAAATACTGTAACATAAATTATAGAATAAGTGATAGAAGCACTCACATGACAAATGATGTCATTTCTTCACAGTTGAGCAGAACGTATGTATGAGTTCTATGATGTTAATCATCTGAAAGACATCGTTCATGAACTCTACCGAAACCAAGATTTGGCTGATTAAAAACTATTAATTTATTTTCTATTTCATCATTAACATTCCCCTCATTTCATCCCATGTGATTCTGTTTTGAGGGATATTGAGATTCAAAATAATGAGAGCAGAAAAAAGAAATTTCCTCTTGCAAATAAGCTTCAGAAATTGAACCTTCAACTGATGATTTGTTAAGTATTTTTTTCTTCAATTTCTACATGAATCTCTTGAATGTGTAAATCCATTGAAACTGTACTGGACATCCACATTTAGCTTCATATTGAAAATGTAATATCACATTTTCCATTGAGTCAAAGAAAGTCGGCGGAAATATTTTTTCCAGTTTAAATATAATTACAACAACATCTTCTACCAGTTTTCTTAGCGCATCGTAGTCTGTTGTCACTGCAAAAATGTCTCGAATAAAGTATGATATGTCTGTTATCAAATCACTATTCATAGAATTCAACAAACCTCAGAATCCAATCGGCATAAGTCTTCCCATTATAACCTGAAAATCATGACTTTTTAATTCAGTAATATAACCATTCTTAACACATCTGCCCAAATTTGAAGCATAGACATATGAAGTCTAAAATCTGAATTCCACTGACAAAATAACAAGAGACTCTCTTTAGACAGTGTATAAGCTTCTTTTGGCTTCATTAACCTCTGTGATATGACATTTTAAAATAATTCAAGTTCTGGTCGCCTGCAAATTTGGGCAAGATCTAATCGTGCCTTTACAGTATCTTTGGTCTTACATGGTGTATACAAAACTGAATGAAATAAATTATCAAAATAGTTCTTCTAAATATGCATAACATCCAACATGTGGTGGACCAAAAAATCACACCAATACAGAAGACCCCAAAAAATGCTCTGTTTTATCCAATTATGTTCTTTCCCAAAGCCATGAATTTTTTGTTGGTTTACTATTGGTCCAAATGTGATGGGGGTAATGAAAATACAACTGACTTTAACTTTGTACCTGAGATCATCTTTAGATGGCCATCCCTTTCAATTATACCTTTTCTGAAATGAGATTTGTTCCTCCGAAAAGGATGATCGGTTGGAAGAAATCTAAGGTGACAATCAAAATAGCTAGGTTTTTTTCCATTGACCAGCATAAAGGCTTTGTTTTATTTCATATAGTATATACATGATTTCGGATCATGTGTACTCCAACCAGATAACATGCCATATACCGTAAAGTCACTAATCATCCACTTCAATGTGGATTTTAATATGAAATTTTTTTCGCAGCAACATCATATGTATTAAAACCATCACTCCACAATGCATTTAACTCATCAATCAATGGTTTCAAATAAACATCAATATTCTTTTGCGAATGTCCTAGGATTAATAGAGTCAAAAATATATAAGGCTCCTTCATCAACATGCATGGAGGCAAATTGTACGGAGTTATAAAGACATTCCAACATGAATAATGACTACCATAAGAACCAAACAGACAAAAACAGATAGTAGAAAGACCCAATCGCATGTTTCTAGATTCTATAGAAAAAGATAGATTTAGATGGTCAAAATGTTTCCATAAATCGCCATCAGATGGATGAATCAATCTTTTATTAGTTGAAATCTTGGTTTTATGCAATGACATCATTGACGATGTGTTCTAAGACATAAATAAATGCTCCAACCTGGGTGTAAGGGGGAAATATCACAACTGTTTTACTGTAATCGATCTAGACTTCCCTGGTTAAGATTATTTATACCTCGATTGTCCACATGTGGGACAAATATCCAATGACTCATTTTCACCAGAATATATGATGCAATCATTTGGACATTCCTGAATCTTCCGATAACTAAGTCCCAAATTACCAATCAGCCTCTTTCTCTCATAGTAATTTCCAGGCAAAACATTTCCTTCAAGTAACAATGTTTTAACCAAAGAAAATATCTAATCAAAACAGTTTTTTGGAATTTCATTATCTGATTTAATAGCCATAAATTTTTCAACTGCTTCTAATTTTCTTATCTTGCAACCATGATATAATGCATACTCAGAAGACCTCAATAGCTCATAAAATTATGATGGTGCTAACTCAGGAGTTAAATCAATATCACTGTGAGTTTTAGTTTGTTGCACAGACGGACCTACAACATCATGTTCTAAATTTTGAAATCGTGATGGATCAAAAATCAATTTATTAGGATCTTCTCTAGAACTACGTTCACCATGTTGATACCAAAAAACATAATCTGGTGGAAAACCAAACCACAAGAGATGTCCCTCAACCTTGTCAAATGTGTCAAACGTTCTCAGAGAACATTTTTTACAAGGACACTTAATTTTCACTTCTGAAACATATTCGGGTTTTAATGATGAAAATTCTAAGAAAGCTTCAACACCCTCAATATATACAGTATTTAAACCAGAACCATTTGAATTTTTATTCTGATTTATCCAAGCTCGATCATCTAAAAATGACTGATGTTGACTTCCTTGTTCCATATTTTTCTACATAAAATATAAAATCATCACTGTTTTTGAATAGTTTGAAATTATAAAAACACTATCTGAAAAAGAAGATATATAATTACAAATAATTAATAATTTTCATTAATTAAGGGTGACACAATTTCCAGTGGATTGATGACTACTCTTTTGTCCGACATCTCATTTAATTGCATCTTTCTCACACTTATTATTGCTAATTATTGATAATTATTCCTAATTCTTCCTAATTATTGCTAATTATTACAAATCATTACAAATTATTAATAATTATTACTAATTGTTACTAATTAATATAATTTATTACTAATTATTACAATTTATTACTAATTACTACAATTTAGTACTAATTATTACAAATTATTACTATTTATTACTAATTTAGAAATACATAGAAATACTTAGCAAACGGAAAACTGCTTGAATAATGAAAGGAAATTTGGTAATCGTCATTGTGGAGATGATTAAAAATTTTCCCTCAATTATCCAAACAGATTTCGTTTACTAATTACTAGTAATAAAAAAAATTATATTATCAATATTTACGAAAAAACAATATTAATATTATTAAAATAATAAAAAAATAAAAAAATATTAAAATTATCAATATTCACAATCTACTTTGTTCAATTCTTAACATGTTCAAATCTCAAAGGGTCGTCAATTGTCAAGTCATGCACAACAAAAGGTTTGTGTCAGTCATGTCCAATGTAAACTCTATAATTGTACTTTCATGGTTGATCACCTCGCATGTAGTGTTGCAATAGGTCAACCAAAATATTAATGTTCTCTTCTCTAAGAATCATCTCACATGACACTTTACATAGATCATTCTTCCTTAAAAATTTGAGGGGATATCATTATTTTTCCCTTAAATTTTCAAGGAAGAATGGTCTATGTAAAGGCTCATGTGAGATAATTCTTATAGATAAGAAGGGCATGACTTGGTTTGTCTGATTGCAACACTACTTGCGAGGTGATTAACCATGCAAGGACAATTATAGAGTTTACATTGGACATGGCTGACACAAAATTTTTATTGCGCATGACCTGACAATTGGCGACCCTTTGAGATTTGAACATGTGAAGAATAAAGTAAAGCCTATTGTGAATATTGATAAATTTAAAATTTTATAATTTTTTTTATTTTAATAATATTAATATTGTTTTTCATAAATATTTGTAATATAATTTTTTATTACTAATTATTGATAATTATTGCTAATTATATCTAATTATTGATAATTATTTCTAATTATTGCTAATTATTGCTAATTATTACTAATTATTGCTAATTATTCTTAAATATTCCAAATTATTCTTAATCATTCCTAATTATTCCTAATTATTCTTAATTATTACTAATTATTCCTAATTATTCCTAATTATAGCTAATTATTCCTAATTATAGCTATATATTCATAATTATAGCTAAGTATTCCTAATTATTCCTAATTATTCCTAATTATTCCTAAGTATTCCTAATTATTCCTCTTTTTTCCTAATTTTTCCTAATTATTCCTAATTAATCCTAATTATTCATAATTATTCCTAATTATTCCTAATTATTCCTAATTATTCCTAATTATTCCTAATTATTCCTAATTATTCCTAATTATTCCTAATTAGTCCTAATTATTCCTAATTATTCTTAAGTATTCCTAATTATTCCTAATTATTCCTATTATTCCTAATTATTCCTAATTATTCCTAATTATTCCCAATTATTCCTAATTATTCCTAATTATTCCTAATTATTCATAATTATTCATAATTATTACTAATTATTACTAATTATTACTAATTATTACTAATTATTCCTAATTATAGCTAATTATAGCTAATTATACCTAATTATAGCTAATTATAGCTAATTATATCGAATTATTCCTTATTATATTTAAGTATTCCTAATTATTCCTAATTATAGCTAATTATTCCTAATTATAGCTAATTATAGCTAATTATAGCTAATTATAGCTAATTATTCCTAATTATAGCTAATTATACCTAATTATTCCTAATTATTCCTAATTATTCCCAATTATTCTTAATTATTCCAAATTATTCCTAGTAATTCCTAATAATTCCTAATTATTCTTAATTATTCCTAATTATACCTAATTATAGCTAATTATAGCTAATTATTCCTAACTATAGCTAATTATTCCTAATTATTCCTAATTATAGCTAATTATTACTAGTTATTACTAATTATTACTAATTATTACTACTTATTACTAATTATTACTAATTATTACTAATTATTACTAATTATTACTAAATATTACTAATTATTACTAATTATTACTAATTATTTCTAATTATTACTAATTATTCCTAATTATTCCTAATTATTCCTTATTATTCCAAATTATTCCTAAGTATTCCTAATTATTACAAATTATAGCTAATTATTACTAATTATAGCTAATTATTCTTAATTATAGCTAATTATTCCAAATTATAGCTAATTATTCCCAATTATAGCTAATTATTCCTAATTATAGCTAATTATTCCTAATTATAGCTAATTATATCTAATTATAGCTAATTATAACTAATTATAGCTAATTATAACTAATTATAGATAATTATTCCTAATTATAGCTAATTATTCCTAATTACAGCTAATTATTCCTAATTTTTCCTAATTTTTCCTAATTATTCAGAATTATTCCAAATTATTACTAATTATTCCTAATTATAGCTAATTATATCTAATTATAGCTAATTATAGCTAATTATAGCTAATTATATCTAATTATAGCTAACTATATCTAATTATAGCTAACTATATCTAATTATAGCTAACTATATCTAATTATAGCTAATTATATCTATTTATAGCTAATTATATCTAATTATAGCTAATTATATCTAATTATAGCTAATTATAGCTAATTATATCTAATTGTAGCTAGTTATATCTAATTGTATCTAATTATATCTAATTTTAGCTAATTATATCTAATTATAGCTAATTATACCTAATTATAGCTAATTATACCTAATTATAGCTAATTATACCTAATTATAGCAAATTATATCTAATTATAGCTAATTATATCTAATTATAGCTAATTATATCTAATTATTACTAATTATACATAATTATTACTAATTATATCTATTTATTCCTAATTATATCTATTTATTCCTAATTATATCTATTTATTCCTAATTATATCTAATTAATATTAATTATAACGAAATATTTATAATTATAACTAACAATATCAATTTCTCAGTAAAACTAAATATAAATAAAAATCAATTGAAATATAATTAAATTAGAACTAATAAACAATAATTAAAATTAACATTAAAAAAATAAAATAAATATAAAAATATAAAATATGAATACCTTAAACTTTGATATTCTGAAGATATCGACGCCCTCTGATTGCTCTCGTATAAAAAACTTCAACTAAAAGAAATTTTTTCTTTGAAACTGAAGAATGAAGAGAGGGAAGGAGCAAGATTTTAATGATTTGGGAAAAAACAGATGGGGGTATATATAGGATTGATTAGTTGTGACGGGATTATTAGCGATGGGCTTCCCGTCGCAAATGGTGGTATTTGCGACGGGGCTCGTCGCAATTACCCTCGCCCGCATTAATTACAGTCGGCGGTTAAAAGAATATTTGTGATGGGTCCCGTCGCCAATAGGACCTGCTGATAGTCTTTTTGCGACGGGACGACATCCCTTCGCAAAAAGGTATTGACCACCGCTGGGTATTTGCGACGGGTCCCGTCGCAAATAATTGGTTATTTGTGATGGGCTACTTTCCCCATCGCAAATAGCTTCCTGGACGGGAAGAAATCCCGTCGCCAAAAACCCATCGCAAATAGTGATTTTTCCCATAGTGCTCGAGGATCTAGGACTTGATGTTGTATGGACGTGACTGGTTGACGTGGATAGTTGTGGAGACGATATGTACCTACTTTTCAGGTAGGATATGTGGTGGACAATCACATGATTTATTTCTGTTGTAGTTGTATCTTCTAGTTGGGCTTGTATTCCGGCCCCTTTAATTTCAGTACAGACATTTTCTACTGCAGTTTTACTTTTTGGTTACATATTTTGTGTTCTTGGATGGTGTTTTTAATTGGTTTAAATTCAATGTCTTCATGTTTGAAGGATATTCCTTTCTGGTGCTATTCTCCAACCCATCGCCTATGGAAGGTGAGATTGGGGTAGTCACGGCACGGGCCTCAGGGGACAGGTCGTGATAATGTTGTATGAGAGGAGTCGGTTCTACTAAAGAACTAGAACATTGATCTTTCTAATGGAGCAATAGTGTTAAGTGTTTTGAGGGTGGTTTTCCATTCACGGAGTCCAGTGTTGGTGCAACGACCGACGTATCCATACACCAGGACCCTGAATTCTGATTTCCGACTGAGTGCATGAAAACACTGATTTCATGTGTTTTGGAAATGTTTTACTTTTGATCACTTTTGTGTCATCTCACTAGGTATAACTTATTGACCATGGCACACCTATTTCTTTTCAGGATGCCTCCACATAGACAACCAGCAATTATTCTAGTGAGAGTTCACGATGACGGCCCACCGAGCGATGAGGCTTCGGTGTAGGGACCTCTTACAGTAATGGCACCTTCGGGTGGTGCACCAGTAGCACCACCACCCATTAGGTAGAAGTTACCACCAGCCTCACTAGTAGATGGTGCAGGCCAACTGAGCACATTTCACGAGTTCCAATGGCAGAGGCCTCCGAGATTTCGAGGCGTGACAGATTCCCAGGTAGCTGAGGACTGGATGGAGGTTGTGGCTAGATTTTTCTGCTTAGTTGGGACACCAGCAGATTAGATGGTGATCTTATATACTAGCCGCTTCGAGGTTACAACAGGGAGATGGTGGAGCCTATCACTCCAGTTAAATAATGAGGTAAACCACACCTGGATGTAATTTGAGAGCCTCTTCAGGGCAGAGTTCATTCTAGTGACTTTACACTCTGTGCATATTCATGAGCTCCTACACTTATAGCAGGGCAGCCTAACTGTAGCCCAGTACTCAGTGAGATTCACTAACCTCTCACACTACTCCACCGACATGGTTTGAGACCCTTTCTTCAGGGCCTAGAACATTGAGCAGGGTCTACATTGGGAGATCAGATCATCGATTATATCGCTCAATATCCCAACATAGACTGGAGTGATCTAGCGAGCATTATTGGTGGAGAGCTTCTTTTCTAAATAGAAACCAATGGAGAGAGACACCACCGAACGGTAGGTAGAAGAGTCATCTGTAGTATGCAGCAGGCAGATGAAACAGAGGTTCAAGCAGGCCAGACCTTCTGAAGGATGACCCCAGGATGTAGGGTCGGAGGTGCGAAGCTCACAAGGTAGAGCAGCCAAGTAGAGGAAACAATTGTGCTTCACATGCGGTGGTCAAGGCAACATGGATCGTGATGGACCGACCCACCATACCGACGATCAGCAGAGAGTCGAGGGACCACCAAGTATGGGGAAGAGATTAGAGCGAGGAGGCCCGTAGGGTGGAAAATGTGAAAGAGGAGCTGGCCGTGTAGTTGGCGATGGAAGACAATTTGAGGTTCTTCCACCACCACCTCTAGGTGGTCCACCCTGAGCTCAGGGAGCAGGCGGAAAGGGATGAGATCAACTTTAGGAAACTAAGGCCTACAACCAAGGTACTCTAGAGATGATTCGAGGTACAATTTGTGCCTACTCTACCCTATTTGCGGTACTTATAGACACAGGTTTGAGTCACTCTTTCATTTCCATGACTCTCATTCATATCTTGGAGATTCTAGTAGATCCATTGGCTCAATAATTAGGTTTAAAGACTCCTATAGAAGAGGATTCAAAGATTATACATTGGTTCTGTTTGTGTGAGATTACTCTAGGAGGCGAGATATTTGGCTGAGATCTCTTAGTAGCAGCATCGAGGTCTTACGATGTCATATTGGGTATGGATTTGTTATCCACGGTCCATGATCAGATTGACTGTTTTAGGTGAAAAGTGCGGTGTGTCCGCAAGGATATGATCAGTTTTTCCTTGACCAGTGTGGAGGGAACCTTTTCAGAATAGGATAGACTTACTCAGAGGAGGGTGCAACTGATCACTCATCAGTTTTCTAGCCTTAACCGCAGATTAGTTGACGTGAGGAGTCCGAGTTATCCTGTAGTTGTGGACTAGTATGCTGATGTCTTTCCTGATGATGTTTTGGGACTACATATTTAGAGAGAGATAGACTTCTACATTGACTTGTACCCCGAGATGACATTGATATCTACACCAGCATATTGGATGGATCCTATGGAGATTCGTGAGTTGCAGGTATAGTTAGAGGACTTGTAGATAAAGGGTTTCATAAGGCCCGATGTGTCTCCATGGGCATCCCTAATTTTTTTCACCAAGAAGGATGATGGGAGTCTGAGGCATTGTATGGACTATCTTTGGTGCACCCTCGTGGGTGGATCCTAAGAAAGCACTGCCTCTATCTTCTCTGATTCCACTGCAACTCCATCCTCTGCGATAATGTGCACCAGGAAGTGGACCTCCCATTTCCAGAACTAGAACTTCAAGATATTTCCATAAATTTTGTTCTCTCAGAGTGTATCCATAACTATTAGTAGGTGTGTGGTGTGCTCTTTCTTCAACAATGATTATATCAAGATTGCTTCAATGATGACCACCACGAAGCGATTGAGGTAAGGCTGGGAGATTTTGTCCATGAGTCCCATGAACACTGCTAGAGTATTGGTTATATCAAAGGGAATCACCAAGAACTCATA
This sequence comes from Viscum album, assembly GCA_963277665.1. Classification (NCBI taxonomy): domain Eukaryota; kingdom Viridiplantae; phylum Streptophyta; class Magnoliopsida; order Santalales; family Viscaceae; genus Viscum; species Viscum album. The sequence goes on from OY728138.1 coordinate 40,607,762, forward strand.
GTGGTAATAAAAAACATCTAAAGGATATCTTTGGTGCACCCTCGTAGTTAGATAGAGTGGACCATTCAGACACTTGAGGGCTTGATTTGTGCTTGTGTCCTTCATTTTGGACACAGTTGGGAGGACCACCTACCACTGGTGGAGTTCACTTACAAAAACAGCTATCACTCCACCATCGGCATGGAACCATTTGATTCCTTTTATGGGTGACCATGCAGATCACCTCTATACTGGATAAAACCAGGGGATTCAGCACTTATGGGTCAAGAGTTGGTAAAGGCTACCATAGAGAAGGTGAAGATCATTCAGAAGAGGATGAAGACTGCACAGATCTTCCAAAAGTCTTATGCCGATAGGGGGAAAAGACCCTTGGAGTTTGAGGAGAGAGGCCATGTCTTCTTACGAGTCTCATCCCGATGAGGATTGTGAAGGTTTGGCCAGGGCGGAAAGCTATCTTTGAGGTTTATCATACCTTTCTAGGTCCTAAATAGATTAGGCAAGGTGGATTACCATCTAGCTCTTCCCCCATAGATGCATCAGGCGCATAATGTTTTCCATGTGTCACAGCTGAGGAGGTATGTGCATGATCCATTGCACGTTAATGATTGGGGTGAGATGGACATCGGAGATGAGGTGATTTTTATGGAGTTCCTGGTGGAGATAAAGGATCTACAATTGTGGGTCCTTTGTGGAAAGTCGATTCCTTTGTTTTGAGTTCATTGGCCGCATTGAAATATCTATGAGAGCACATGGGAGTGGGAGGCTTAGATACGTGCTCAGTACCCCCATTTGTTCCCCTAGATTTGTTGTATCTATTGGGGATGAATAAATATAAGGTGGGGAGAATTAAAGACTTGGAAATTCCATATAATTTTTTTAAATTAATTGGGATTAATACGAGTCTGTGAAAATTAACGGTTCTTGATTCTGAGGCCTGGTATGCCTGAGATGGATTTCTGAACTTTTTTTAAAGTATGTTCAGTAAACGTGTGGGCGGAATTTTCTATCTTTTGAACTAGTGATCAGATAAAAAACTGGGGGAACCATTAAATCTGTAGCACAAAGATTTACATAAGGGAGGCTTAACATTGACCGTAGTAGGCTGGGAGAAAAAGGTAGTTTTCATACTTTTTTAATAATAATAAAATGAAATAAATTTTTTATTTTATTATTCTACAAATGGTTGAGTGGAGGTGGTGGGACTGCTAAGTTGTTAATTCATTTAATGTCTTGACTCTTTTATTTTGTAATTGCACCATTGAGAATTAATAGGTTCATTCACTAATGAACCTCATTAATCCCTCATTGCATTAATCACCTTTCCCCCTCTATTTAAGTGAGGCTTGAGATTGTGTTTCTGAGATAGAAGGGAGGAACCTCTGGTGATGTACCACAACATCTTCCACCAACGACGAAAGGAGACAGAAAAATTAGAGGAATCAATCTGGAATCAACGAAAGTCGGCAGCTTCACCAAACATGAATTCTTCTTCTGCAAGCCGTGATCTCCCAGCTGGTGGACCGCGCCAGCCATCAGGCCGGGTTACCTGGGTGGGCTGAGCTCGCGGCCCAACCCACTCGAGCCGGCCTAGCTGGTTCAAGTCGGGCCAGGTCGGACATGGATAGGGTTGAGTAGACATGAACCAGGTTTTGGTGGCCCAGGTTGGGGTGGTTCGGGTTGGTCCGACCGTGGTGGGCCAGACCGAACCCCTTTCCATACCAGATAAACTTAAAAGGGCATATCTCACAAACTAGACGTCCATTTGACAAACCATCTACAAAGTTGGAATCTTTGGAATGAGATGGTACTTTTGAGATTCTCTAACTGAGTTTTGGAGAAAGTTGGAGTACAACTGTGTTGGATTGAACCCGAATCCAACTCGGTGATCAGCACCAAAATGCCTATAATTCACAGACTGGGCATCCGATTGACGCACCATCTGTCATGTTGGGGCCCTTATGACATGGTGGTCCTTTGGGATACTCCTTTGTGGAATGTCGTGGCTAATAAGTCATGACTAATATCATGAGGATCAGATACTAGATAACTCAAGTGCACTGGGTGTGGAGAATCATGTGGCAGGATGTAAATTGTAGAGAGACCCTGTGTGAATCAACATTATATCCACCCTATATGGATCGGAAGTATAGAGACCCTATGAGGATCAGCGTTATAGTGACCCTATGTGGATCGGAATTATAGCGACCCTGTGTGGATCAATATTATGGAGACCCTATGTGGATCATCAAAATAGAAACCCTATGTGGATTAACATTATAGCAACCCTAAGTGAATCAACATTATAGAGACCCGGTGTGGATCAAAATTATAGGAACCATGTGTGGATAAGAATTATAGAAACCATGTGTGAATCATCATTATAGTGACCCTATGTGGATCACCATTATAGTGACCCTATATGGATCAGCATTATAGTGACCCTGTGTGAATGAGTATTATAAAGACCCTGTGTGGATTAGTATCATAGCGACCATGTGTGGATCAACATTGTAGAGACCTCTTGTGGATAATTATTCAAGAGACCCTATGTGGATCAGTAGTGCATGACCTAACGAGGACTATCCTTAGAGTGGCATGTCGTGGATTAGTGACATGCAACCCTGTATGGACAAAAAATGGAACAACTTCTTCGTGGTTCAGTTCTAAAACTTTTTAATGGAATAAAATCATATAGATTAAGACTAATCATCTTTATTACTGATCTCTGAGTTGTATACCTGGTGTGAGGTGAGTCTTTTACTTTTTTCTTTGTGATTGAGATCATGATTTGTGGTTTTCCTTTTTGGAATTCTAAGAAACCTTTGGGCGTCTCGGGATCCTTGCTGGGTATTTTTATACTCACCCCTGCATGGGCTTCACCCACACCTTGTTGTGTCTTGTGCAGATGATGGGAAGCTTTGACTAAGTCTTGAGGAGCCAGGACTTGACAGTGTACAAAGGTTACTGGTTGACTAGGAGAGTTGTGGAGATGAGCTATAAATACCCTTCAGTTGGGATATATGGTGGACAATCTTAGGAGCTATTTTCTGTTGTAGTTGTATCTTCTAGTTGCGCTTGTATTCCGACCCCTTTAATTTCCATACACACTTTTACTACTATATTTTTACTTAGTGGTTGAATCTTGTTGTGTTCTAGGACTATGTGTTTGTATATATTTAAAGGCAATGCCTTCGTATTTTAGGGACACACAATTATAGTGCTAGTTTCCAACCCCTGCCCTATGGAAGTCGGGCTTAGAGTAGTCATGGCACGAGCCCTGGGGGACGAGTCATGAAAATGATTCCATATATATATGTTCTTTTTTCTGGAATTATTTACTGATTTTTAAAAAAAATTAATAGCACTAGGATTTTCACTTTTAACAGAAACTTGATTGTAATTGAATCCAAATTCTAGCAAGGTATGTTTCATCCACAAAACGTATGAAAACAACTATTATCATCTATATATTCTACTTTAGTAGTATATAATATAATATATATATTTTTATAATTTCTAGGATATGATACTGGGGATTTTCTTAGAAAGTTACAGGTTATTGAGGTTCTCTTTTTATCTAGTCTACAACCACCAAATTCAGCATCTAAATATGAATTCAAATTAAAGTCATATGTTTTTTAAAAAAGTAAATAAAGAGACATATATCCTTTTAAGTATATTAAAATTATCTTTGTGTATTTTAAATGATATTCCTTAAGATTTTATTAGAATAAAGCACATAAGTATACTAAAAACATAATGTCTTGTCTAGTAATAGTTACAAACAGTAGAATCCCTACTATTCCTCTTTATAACTTGTTTTCAACTGGTTTCCCAACTTCATACAAATCAATTTTTTCATTAAGACGCATAATATTTTTATATACCTTACCATTTTAAAGTATGAACATTTTAATTAATTCATGTTTTTAATTATTTTTATTGAGCTCATTTAGAATTTCTTTTTAATAAATTTAAAAGTTGAGAAAGAAATTTAACTCATCCATAATGGTCATTCGAAATTATTTTTACATGAGTTTTGAAAATTCATTAAACTATATTTTATTTATAAAACAAAAAATCACATCCTCAACATATATTTTAACAATAAAAATGTATGAAGGTGAATATTTCTTGAAAATAGTAGGATCAACCACTCTTACTATAAATACATTTGATAAAAGGAATAAACATAAATTCTCATACTATTCTCTTGGTGCTTATTTTATGTTATAAAAAACATTTTTAATTTTAAAAAGAGAATTTGGAATACAATTATTTTCAAAACAAAGAGGTTATCCAATGTAAACTTCCTCAATAAATAATATATATAGAAATATGGGTTTTACATCCATCTAATATAATTCTAAATTCATAAGTGATTCATAGTCTAAGAGAATACTAATGGATTATTGTCTAGCTAGAGGTACAAAGGTTTTTTCACATTATATCCCTTCCTCTTGGTTATAATCTTTATAAAAAAATCTTGCCTTATTCTAGGTGATCACACCATGGTCATCCAATTTTTTTCTAAATACACACTTCGTTCCTACAACAAGGTAATCAAAGGGTCCATTAACTAGTTCTCATACATTGTTTCTCTTTAACTGGTTTAACTCTTCTTTCATTTATAATAACCAACTCTCATGACCTACGTCTTCTTATATGGTTTTAGGGTATAGTTGAGATAAGAAAGAAGAAATATCTATAAGTTTTTATACTCTCAATACAGTCTAAATATCTTCATTTAAGCTTCCTATAATATTTTCTAAGGGAATTTTTTTTAGGGTTCTAGGATGTCTGGGTAACAAAATTTTAGTTTCACAAGTATCCATCCTTCAGATATTTGGTTCACTAAAGTCAAGTTCTAAATCAGTATCCTTATCACTACCAACACGTTTTTAGGTTTCATGTTTTCAAAATAATATATTTAGTATTAAAATATATTCATTTTATATCAAAATGATCACTTTCATATAATTTTACATGAGTTGACTCTTCAATAATATTTGACCATTTTTTGAAAACTATATAATCCTTGAATGTGGTATAATAAACAAGAAATATTACTTTACCATAATTTGGATATAATTTACTAAGATTATCCTTGTTTTTTAGAATATAATCTTTGTATAAAAACTCTTTAAAGTATATAACTTTTATATTACTATTATTCCATAGTGCCTAGGGTTTTTTCTTCAAAATAGTCCTAATTAGGACTATGTTAAATACATAACATGCTTTATTTATAACTTCATCCTAAAATTAAGTTGGACAATTATTTTTATATAACATAGTCCTATCAATTGTATATGAGGTAATATTACTCATTTCAATAACACCATTTTATTGAGGTACCCAGGGGGGTGAAAATGTATTCTTGATGTCTTGTCTTGAACAATAATAATTGAAACCATGGTTTTCATGTTCTACCCCATAGTCACTCATTAAGTAAATTTGTTTTGAATCTTTCTCTATTTAAAATATATAAAAAAACATATAAATAAAAAACAAGTTTCACTTTTAACATTGAAAAACCCAAGTAAATATAGAGAAATCATCAACTAACACTGAAAAAAAACTTTTCCTTTTATGATTTATATTCTAGATGGCTCATATAAATCCATGTGAATAATTTATAGGGTCATAGATATTGAAACCTATTTAATTGTTTTAAAATATGACTTTTATTTATTTCACATTTGGAATGAATTAAATAGTCTCTACTTATTCAATTTAATTTTAGATAAGTTAAAAACTAAATTTCCTTTAAAAAAATTTCTCAAAGAATATAAATTATAATTTCTAGGTATTATCTTCCAAATCAATGATTTATTTGTTTGATCATTAAAATAGTTCCATTTTTTCTATAGAAAAAATAATGATCTAAAGTATAAACACTCACAGCTCTATGTACCTTAAATGTAATGAGATTATAATTTAATATAGAACAATAATTATTATAAAAATATTTATAATAACCTTCATCAAAAAGTTGAGAAATACTTATCAGGTTATTTTTTAGTCCTTCCATTTAAATAAATTTTTCAATGAGGTTTGAACCTGGGTTTCCAACTGATAAAACTCCTATAATTTTTTCTCCAATATTGAAACAAAATGTAATATAACAATCATTAATCCTATATATGGACTGAAAATTTGAAAAAAATTTACATATACAAATTGAAAATAAAATATCTATATATCAATTTTCATTTATTATTTTAGATATGTTTCCCTATAAAATAAATCGAATAAGAAATTATTTTGGTAACCATATTTTCTTGGAACTTGAAATCTTAGAGGCCAACAATTTGGGGACCCAAATCTACTTATATTGTCCAAAAATTCTAGTACTAAAATTTTAAAAAAATTCTAAAAGAAAATATTTCATAACACTATAAAATTGAGGGTTTCTTGAAATAAAAAAAAATCATATTATTTGGGTTTAACACAATGAAAACAAATAACCTTAGACATGTTTTTCCACTATAACTACACACAAAAAAGAATCTGTACAATTTTGGTTTTCCACATTTATTTTCTATTCTAAATTTATATTTTTAGATTTTATTATCACCTAATATTTGGTTTGGGTAATTCTCTCATTTTTTGAAAAAAAAACTAGAATTATATTTAATTTTTTAAACCTATTTCAGTAAGATTTAAATTTTGTTACTATGTTCGATACAAGATGCAACTAAATTTTCCATCTTGCTTTTCAAATATAAATTTTTTTCATTTAAGTAATATTTTTTAATAATAAAAACATTATTATAATTTTGTAGGGATTTATTATTCTTCTTAAGGATTTAATATTTTTTATAAATAATGGTAAAAAATCCATTTAATTACTCAAATGATAAAATTTTTATTTCAGGTCTAAATCCATGATCGTAAGAATAAAATGAGTGTACCACTTAAGAGTGATCCATAAATCACATGATTTCCTTTTGATTAGGAATTTAACCATCTGATTCTAAATATATTCCATCACTAAAATAATTATAAGTGCTATATGTGGTCTCTATATATTTTTTCTTTCTTATTATTGACAACCATATTCAGATACATTTTCTCAGACTTTTTTTTTCTTCGTGTTAAGTGTAGTATAGTTTTATGAGCCAGATTTTCTTTCACCCATATAATATTACATCATTGGTATCTCCATCATTTTTTAAATACTTGTCCAAGTATTCTTTGAATATAGTTCTATTACTGTAATTTTTTTTGAACTTACTTGAAAAATGATAAACTATTCTATCTGAAGTAGAATTTTTCAAAGTAACATCATCACATGACTCAATAATTTATATTACTTTACTCTTCTTATCATATTTTTATGTTTATAATTTCAAATAACAATTCTCCTTCTTAATCATTTTATTCACATCATATTGTTCAATTATATACTCATAAATCATAATAGTTATCATTATATTTATGGTCATGATATATTTTACATAAATGGATTTCATAATGGATGTTAAAATACCATCCTAATTAGATGGTTGAACTTTGTGAACTTTTATATCATGATATAGTTGAGTAATTGGTGCTCCCATAGAAAAAACATATTCACAATTAATCTTAACCATCCATTCATATAAGTTATGGTCTCTTAATCAACCATTCTAAATGTATTGAACTTAAAATTTATATATGTTATATCTATATATCCAATATTTCTAGTACCTTAATATGAAACTACTATAGTTTTACACATATAATATGCTATAACACACTGTGAAATATGATTGAAATCATCTGGACCGTATCTATTTATGATAGAATTCATTATTTTAGAATTTAAATCATAAATAGATTTTGTTTTAGTATACCAAGACTTAGTTTTAGACATGGGAATTTAATAAGGATTAACAATATTTAGATAGACTTTTAGAATAATATTTTTCAGATAAATAATCATTTTTTCCATCAAACATACATATTTTTCTCCATTTAAGTAAGAATATCTGACCATAGACATACATTCTCTAGTTTAAACCATAGTATCCTTCAAATATGTTCATCCATACTTTAGTAGATTATATTCTAAAACTTTAGAGTCACAACCAATTATACTAATTTTTGGTCAAAGAATAAAAATGCTAAGACTTGAGAGGGGTTGAATTGGGTTCTTGAAATTTTATTGGCTTAAAAATACCCTCTCTAAAGATATAGAAATTTATGATCTTTTCGTATTAAATGAATGATTTGGAAAATAAAATTAATAATAAAATTTCATAAAACATCATAATTATAGTGGTGATATTAATAGAAATATCCTTATCTACACCACTAATTCTAAACTCATAGAGTTTGTCGATTTTCACTAGAACCTATCCTTTTTACAGGGACTTCCCGAATGAGTACAAAGATTTTTCACTTAATACAAAACATGAATATTTTTCCAAGATCCTTCAAGGTTTTAAAAAACATAAACCTTCCAAAACTAGTACATGGAGTTCCCACTTCCCAAAATATGGAAGAATGATCGAGACTGCAAAATAAGTGCGTAGTTGTAAGTTGAAATTGAAAGAATAGAATAATTATCAAGGAAGGAAAATAATATTGAATAATAGATCAAGGAGATTCTTCTAAAATAAATCGATGTTGGTCTTGAAATAATATCTATAAAAAATAAGAATCTTTTTTTTTCTTAAAATAGAGAAGCAACAGTAAGAACTCTTTGATGTTGAAAGTTGAGAGTGAAATTTCTCTCTTTCTTCCTTGTTATTATTGTGTATATTTATCTTGTTTGAATATTATTTCATATTTTTATTTTAAATTTCATAGGATGATATCCCTTAAAAATTTTCTTTGTAATTAAATTCTATATGTCCTTTTCTTGAAAATACCTTAGTTACATGAATTAGAAATAAATTATTATGTACTATTTTCTTCTCACGGAACATGAAATATTTTTGAAAAATATTTCACTACAAAAACATATTTTAATATTTAATTATTATATGATATTATTAAATTACACTTAAAGTACACCAATATTAAATATGTAGGTTTCTGAATGAAATAGTCGATTATGGGTCACCATTTATCTGAATTCATTGGATTTAAATTCACCTGGATGAATTGATACTTGTAATAATTCTTCATGTAAATGTTTTTACCACATATTCGAATCACATAGCCAACTTCCTCATGTATCTGACTTTAGAGTAATAAACTAAAAAACATATCCAATTTGAACCATGTATTCAAATTTTCCATTTATCAAATTAATGTAGCCTAATACTCCACATAGCAGATTGATATATATTTTTTATCGATGTATTATTTTACACATGTAACTAATCCATAGACATAAAAGATTCTGAAATTGTCGATTCTATGACATAACTGATTCAAATAGAGGATTACTTCATGTAGCTACTTGAAATGGAAGATTTATTGATATATAAAAATAGCCATATAGTTAAATTTTTTATGTATTTGTTCTTCCAAAATTAGGAAAATTTCATCCAAAACATAACGAATATATAATTACAGCTGAATGGACATAAATAAAGATAAGAACGTAATGAACACACTTGAAAAAAAATATTTGAAACATCTGAAGGGTTTTTGCGATCATCAAAACATAAAGCACATGGAATATGTCGGAGAAAAATTAGTAGTCTAACATTCAAGTTATCATAAAGTCTTTAAAATTTTGTTCTTGGGAACTAACTCCAATAGACTTCCACTTTCACTAGAACCAATTACTGATAACTTTTAGTTTTAAATCTGTCACAAGATATGCATTCTTATAGTAAGATATATCCTTATTTAAGGGGTACTTATTTTTCTATGGAAATTGCGCTCATGGGGACTTCAACACTTTGAGAAAATAACCCTAAAGTGTTTGTATTTTAAGATTATGTTTTTTATTCATTGATGTGACCTTGGATCCTTTATGAGAGCCATAACTTCCATATTTTTACAACAGAACATGATAGGATCTCTACTATTAGTGACTAGATCAAGCTCTATGATGAAGCTCCAAATTCAGTCTTCTTATTTAGTTACATCAAAAGCTGTTATATACTCATAATCCTTCATAGAATTAGTGAAAAATAACTATTTCATCTATTATAGATCAAATATATTCCATTCATACAAAATACATATCCCAAATATGATTTTAAATTATTCCCATCTATTTCAAAAGTAGCATTAGTATATCCTCTTATTTATAATTCCTCATCTCCTCTATATACTTGGAATGTATCCTATGTATACCCCAGATACCTAAGAATAAACTTAAAAAATGACCAATTTTGTTCTCTTGGATCATCTTGATATCTACGTAACATTCATAAATCATGTGCAAAATCAAGCATAGTATATAACATATCATACATGATAAATCATGTCACATATACATATGGGATCCTAACCATTTTCTCTTTATCCCATTATGTATGGGGATTCATTTTCATGGAGAGATGTATACCATGAGACACCCCAATCCCCTTTTGTATTGTTCTATATAAAATCTCTTTACTATCTAGTCAATGTATGTACTTTGAATTAGACCATGCATCCTTTTTTATCTATTATAAATGATCCTGATTCCAAGGTTATATGCTACTTCACATAATTCCTTCATGTACAAGTAGTTTTTTTACATGTCTTTAGATAAATTTAAGATTGGTATGTCATTTCCAATAAGTAATATTTCTTCAACATACACCACAAGGAATAAGACTACACACCCACTAAACTACTTGTAAATAAATGGTTCACATTCATTATATATGAAATCAAAAAAAATTATGGCTTCATCAAACTGAACGTTCCTTGATCCAGATGGCTTCTTTAGTACATTAATGGATCTCTAAAACATTAATTTATTGTTGGAATTTCATATAGCTACAAAACCTCTAGTTTGTATCATATATACATTTTACTAATGGTTTCTATTAAGGAAATATGTTTTGATATCCATTTTTTAAATCTCATAGCTATGGAAAGATATTTTAGTAAGTGTAATTCATGTGGATTTAAGCATGATAATTAGATAAAAAGTTTTGTTTTATCTAATTACTTGATTTTATTTAAACATTTTAGATATTAAATATGTTTTATAGGTACTCACTTTACCTTCTATGGCTAATTTTCTCTTTAATACTCATTTCACCCAATAGTATTTACGTCAACAGATGGGTTGAACATAACCCCATATTGGTTTTAATACATGGAATCTATATTAGAATTTATGTATTCCTCTTATCATTCATATTATAATATATGTACTACCTCGTATTAAAGTGTATCATTATTGACAAACAATAACAAGTCACCATATTCAATGACTAAAAACTCATATCTTTCAGATTCAATGACCTATATTGTGATCCTATGTAGTATTTGTGTTTCAGGAACAACATCTCCCATGGGGACATATTAAATCTCTTCTTTCACCAACTATGGTTTATATTGGGGGTGAAATTTATTGAATTAATCCTTATCTCATTATCCATCTTTTGCATTTTCTCTATTTCATGAAATATTTTATGTCTTTTAATAGTTACCTTCTTATCTGAGAGGTTTTATATATAGTATCTCCTTAGTATACCTATAAAGATACACTTAATTACTTAGGGTGCTAGTTTGTTTCCATTTATGGCCCTAAAAAACACCTCAACACCCTATACATGCATGTTTGACAACATGTATTTCCTTTAATACATTAAATCATATGATATTAAATTTACTATTTTCTGAAAAATTGATTTAGTGTATATTTATTAGTATATAATTCATGTATCCAAAAGGATAATGAAATAATTTCATGACTCATCATTGAACTTACTATTTTTAGCAAGGTATGGTTCCTCCTATCACTTACACCATTCCACTATGTTGTAGAAGGATAAATGATTTGGGATAGAATACCAAACTCTTATATATAGTCAACAAATTATTGGGTATTATCCTCACCACCTTGATAAGATCAGTTATTTTATATCTATTTAGAAAGTCGATATTGTATTTCAATTTTGAACTCATACAATTTCTCAAAGGATTTGAAATTGTACCTCATAAATTATACATTTATATTTCTACTAAATTCATTAATAAAATTAATGATGTAACAAAAAATCCACCTATATCCTCTACTAGAAAAGGTCCACACACATCATTGTGTACCAATTCTAAAAATCTCATCATCCCTTTTCCATCCACCAAAAGGTGGATTAGTCATTTCACCTTATAAAAAAAGTGTGACATCTATCAAGTGGTTTTAGAACAAAATTGTATAATTAACCATCTTTATATATCTTTTTCAATAGTTTCTTATTTACATGACCTAGATGGAAATTCCATAGATGGGTGTTAAATGAGTCATGTGAAATTGATCCATTATTTGTTTCCCATACATGATTTACATAATTTAATACATAAGGATCATTATTTAAATTTTCTATATGATAAAATATGTTTTATTTATAAAAATAAAAACTTTTATTTCTGAAATTAAAAATTAAACCATCTATATTTAGGTAGGATACAAAAATTATGTTTTTGGTAATAGTTGGTACATAATAACAATCTATTAAAACCAAGACCGTTCTGGTTGGAAAATGAATATGGTGGTCTTTAAAGGCTATATTATCCATCCATGCACCATTGACATCTCATAAATCTACTTCTCCTCTAGAAAAAATTCAAAATAAACTTTGTTCATATATTTTAATATAGATATTATCACAAAAGTTGTATCTAATACCCAATGTGTATATATAAAATGTTTCACTCAATAATGAATGCACATAAAGATTACACTTTCTTTTTTAGGTGGGTGAAATCATTCTTTTAGTGTCCATATTTCCACATGAAAAACAAAATGCATTCATTTCTTTTACCTATCTTTGGATATTCCTTTTTATGTAATGATGGTGATCAGAAGCCTTAGACTTTTAAATATTCTTGGACCATTCTCTTAGTTCTTCTGTTTCTTATTAATCATAAGGACCCAAGATTCTTTATTTCCCATGTATATATCAACATGGAGAATAAATTTAAGGAGTTATGAGAAAGACTTATCACTATTTATAATATTACAATTAATAAAAAATTTAAAAACTCTTAAGTAGTGAGGATAAAATGAGATATATATGAAACTCATTTGGGATCGTAAACCTCAAGATTTATAAGTTCTCAATGTTGTTATTCATCTTGACTATGTGAGTCCCATATGGTGTTGACTCTCCAATAATTCATGTGAAAAGTTCATTTGAGATCTTATATCTCTCTTGTCTGGACTTCTCTTAATATGAATCATGAAGGTGATACTTGATTCTATACACATCCATACCTTTTTTTTGTTTAAAATATTGTTGGACATTGACTATATTATAAGACATTGGTCATATATGGGGTTATCCAAAGGATTCATATAGAGAGATGGTTCTTCATCACTAGACTCTTTGTTAATAACCTTAGGAAGAGAGTTTATATAAAATGCATTTTCCATTCATGGAATATTATAAAATCTAACTGCTTATACCATTCCTCAAAATCCAAGTTGGTGAGAATCTAATCTTTACCCTATATAGATGATGGTAATATAGTGAATGTTTTGTGGGATTCTATTTCTCTAATAAATATGATTAGAATTTTAGTATTTTATTTGGATTACAGAATTAGATAATAAATTTAATTTAATTTATTATTCTACAATTATTTTATCAAAACTCAATATCCCTCAACAATGAATTTGGAATATCTTGCCACATGGAAATCTAGTGACAATTATACTTATCCCATTCCCATAACCCTAAAGAGGCATTGATTATTTATTTATATATATGTAGGTAGTATTGACCTTCCAATTTCATTGACTCACTACACCTTGATCTATTTAGTGGACTCCCCTATCCTAAAATAATTTGTTTGTATTTCCTCAACACTTTGCCTCAAAATTTTCACCAATTACACTGATGGATACCCCTCTTGATTTCAAATTAGTTAAGGAAACCAAAAATATCATTTATAACTCCATGTTAAATGGTTGTTCCCAAAAAGTCATGGATCAAACACTATTATCATTTAGTTCTTTTCTATGTTAGGTTATCGAATATTATACTGACTTGATACTTTATTTGAGGGATTTTTTATCTATATGTGTAAGAAAACCAAAATATATTGTTAAAGTTTTGTTAATATTAAGTGAAATTTTACATAATAGATTCAAAAAGTATAGAAATTTTTTAAATATTTTATAATATTTATTTTAATTTTTTTTCAAGACTGTTTATTAATTTATTTTAGGACTTGAACAACCATAAATAATTAACCATGAAACTAAAAGAAATCAAATGAATAAAGTTGAATAACCATGATATTTTTTAATGGTCATTTAATTATGTGGATGTAAAAAAACCCTTGACCCCAGGGAATTATCTCCTAGAACCAATCATGGTTTGAGTTTCAATATTTGACCTAAAATCTTGTGTACCACCAGGATTGGTTTCACCTCAACTCTAAACATAAACCACCACCACCCACCTAGGACCTAAATCCATTAAATATTTTTTCTCAGACGTACATAGGAGGAACTAAAATATTTTTTAATGGGGTTTACATTAAATAAATTATAGGTACACATACCCTTACATAATGAAAGGAGGGGACTAAATCACAAGACATTATTTAATTTAATAAGTTATTACAAAGATTATGTAATGATAATATATTAAATAAACTAATCAAATACACATGATGTTCTAAGCTAATGGTCATCCAAAAAAATGAAAAAAATATGAAAATTAAACATGATAAAATAAACTCAAATTTGTTATTTATTATTAAGATAAAAACACTTGAATTAATTTAATTAATTAATTACCTTTATCTAAATAACCATATAATTCATCTTAGAGTTACCCATCATAAAGAAAACATTATGATTAAATATATTTACCAGTATTTATATATAATTTCATGGAATTTATTAATAATTTACTTATTCTATAAACCTAATTTTATAGTCAAAAAATTATATGTAAATAATATAATTAGGTCTTTATTAAAACAATTAATTATTATTTATGTAATTTAATTTTTTACTTTACTGGGTGACTACCTGGCATGTATTAATGAGATATATGATATGTTCATTAGTTTCAATGTATCTGAGATAAATGATTTGGAAATTTGATATATCTCAGATAGTTTTCATGGAGTTTACTAACGAGATACACATCATGGGTTCCATTTTTCGTGTTTCTTCATAACCCATATATGAACTCAATGCATTCTTCAAAAGAGGTAAATAATGAGTCACATGGTGTGTAAGAAGGATATGTGTTTTGTATATCATTAATGATAAATTCTATAAATCTCATTAGGTTTATTCTATGTATTTAACCACATGGTTAGAATGAATTATACTGAAAACCCTATAGACTATATGGACTGTTCTCTAGATACACATTATGTAGTCTGACAAACCATGTGTTAGGGTGGACCAATTAACAAGCAGTGTGAATTAAATGCACCATTTTTTATTAATACTCAGTGCATTATGTATCCTATGGTATGTTCAGTTGAAATGAACAAAGGTACACAAGATGTACTTTTTGTCACACACCATGTATCTGTTTATATCAACAAAATCTTCAACAACTCCTGATGAACCCTCTGGTCATTCTTAATTATTTCTTAATCTATTTAAGATGATATGAAACATAAATTAAGCACATTAATATATTTAAAAATATTAATAAAACTCAATATTAAAGAAAATATAAACAATAAGTTAAAAACTAACAACAATTGAGTATAATCAATCAAAAAAACATAAATTATTATAGATTATTACGTAACCTCTCTAATGCCACTTGAAGGTTCTTGGCATAGCAGGAACATCAGGTGATCCATTTACAACTAAATTGTTTTTCATTATACATGAATAATATGTGATGTACATGATGAAGAATCATCCTGACCAATAGAATTAATGTAAATATTAATTGAAAAGAACTCAAAACCAATAAGAGAGGATCTTTTACTATACAATTTATATTTAATTTATTTAATTAGATAATTAAATTTCATTGAATTTTATATTTGTTGTTAATGATTAGATGAAGAGATAATTCCATAGCATTGTTCTTTTTGGATTGATGAAGAGTAGGTTCCCTCTATAATTGATTCACACATGATTCAAAAACCTTTTATAATCATTGTTAAATTCCATATGTGATATCATAAATGGATCTAACATATGTGGTGGTAAGAGTACTTCTATGGATCAAATTATTTTCATTAAATTTATTTTTGTGACTAAATATTTTGTGATGATGAGAAGTGATGACTATGGAACATGAGCCTCAGCCCAGTTGGTGAGGACTCAAAAAGTTTATCCAAGAGACCTGAGTTCAAAATTGAACAGAGACATAATTTCTAGGCACTGTAGCATCACTGTAGCAGTACTATAGTAGTACTGTAGTGGGCACTATAGTAGCTATTTTTCAGTATTGTAGCAGAAGGAACTATTTATCCGCTTGGGATTTCAGGCCGCTGATTTGGGCATCGGGTCATTTAAGGCCTTTAGGCCACCCAAGTCCATCTAGCCAGTTAAGGATTTTGGGCCACCTCAAGGCCTTCAGGACACCTCAAGGCCTTTGGTCCCCCTCAAGGCCTTCGGGCAACCTCAAGGACTTTGGGCCACCTAAATTTGTGCTTCAATAACCAGAAATACTCTATAAGGAGCAGACTATAAATGACGGTTCAGAGTATGTGACTTCACTAGAGAATAAGATAAATGGATTTGTTAGAAAGAGAGGGAATGGAATTTCCATTAGGACTACTTTGTGCATGCATGGAAAGCCTATCCAAACAAGCCAAGACAAGGTGGAGAGCTAAACATCACGATGAAGAAGTTGGGGAGGACCAGTTCCAAGTACTTATAGTCTCTTTATTTCCCTAAGACCTGCATGCCCTATAATATCTAAGTCTATGGTAATTTAAATGGTTCCCCCTCATCCCCTGAAAAGGGGGTTATCAAAAATCAATAATAAAAGAAGGACTTCAGGCCATTCAAGTGGGAAGAAGGGATGAATACACCTTGGTAGCAAGAAGACCAGACTACCAACAAAGATAGAGATCATATGTCAGCCAGTCTTGGGATGCAGTGATGATAGTGATGATTTCAATCAGATGCAGTTGAGGATTTCAGATCTGGTAACATCATCAGCATATGAGTACCCAGGATAAGGTATACCTATTAATTGGTTGATGACCTCATGATGAAGCTTTGATAAAGAGAGGAAAGAAGGATATCTTTTTCTTTTTTGTCTAGTGATAGTGGTGGCCCCATCTGTTGGTGGGTATGTTAATCAGAAGTTGGCCGGTTGAGAGGGGAAAATTCCAAGGATATGGGTCCAGGATCCTAGCTGTGGTGAGGATGATCTGATGGTGTGGTTGTGGCTTCACTATTTTAATGGTGCTCAGAGGCTTGTCAGTGGGTCTATTGTCGGTGTCTAGTGAATCTTTTCTACTAGATAGGGACTGAATGGCCATGATGACAATAGATATACTTCCCCGAATTGTTATTGATCGAAAGGGATGGTGCACCGTCTTATGGATGAGATGATAGAGGGATATTACGGTGATGGTGACATTTACAATGGGAACGCTGATAGAGATATTAGATGATATTTCCTAGGGATACCTGATGTTGACCTCATGATCAAGATAGGGATAAAGATATCGGCTTGTTCCAGCTATCAGTTGTGCTTTGAATCAGGATGCTATTGAGGTGCAGACCATGGGTTGCTGGTGAGGTTTCTCTTAGTGGGAGGATGTTTTAAATGTGGATTGGTCCATTTTATTGGTTTTTTTGGTTGGGACTTTGGGCCATTGCAGCTACCCGTGGTGGTGTTTTGGGAAATTGGGCCACTAATATGTGCTTATTCAGGTCTTTTTTATGAGTCTAGGTATTGGATTTGTTTTAGGTGTTTTTATTACCACTTTTATGTTTTGGTGGATTTTAATGCGCCACTTACTTTATCTATGTTGAACTATTATTTAATTTAATAAAGTTTGTGCTTGAGGATGCCCAATACCTGAACATTCTTGGTAATTTCCCACTTACATTTGGAAAATTTTTTAATCGAGTTTATATAGTTCTAGGGTTAGTGAATAATAACTACACAAGGTTCAATATTTATTTTCATAATTCACAGTGAAATCCACGTATAAATTATAATAGAATTATAATTATTTACATGGAAAGAACTAAATGTGTAGTTGACATAAATATTATTTTATTGAATAAATAAATTAATATTTTTTCAAATAATATTTAACATGAAATTTCTCACCAGACCATCAAATTCAATCCATCGATCCTCCTCAATATTTATCAACCATTGAATAATAGTCATTTTTTAAATTAATTAAATAAAAATTTAATATTGAAAATAAATATATAAATTTTATATTCACTAAATTAGTTCATAAATATTTATTGAATATTTATGTACCTAAATAAATATGTATTTTGTTTCCTTGTGAATAAACCAGAATAAATAAATACTATCTATCCATATAATTATATAAAAAATAACCAGGTGAATAAATTTTTAATAAATAATCAACTCACATATATGTTCTTATGAATAACTATTGATGGAATTTTTTTAATCAAACTATCAAGAATAATTATTAAAAGGTGTATGGTTATTATATTTATCCAACATCTTAAATAAATATGGAATTTAACTGAGGTTCTGAATATATGTAGTGTATAGTCATCTAGGATCCATTATTAGTAGAATTATGATACATAACCTAAATTCTATGTTTGGAGACTAAGAACAAGTCAAGGCTCCTGTAAAGAAATATGTTAATGTCACAACAACATGTAACCACTTATGAATGTACACTGTGTAATATAATCTCTTTATCTCAACATCTCTAATCAAGTAGGTTGCATACAAGTGTTCCCAACCTATTTTCTTGATGTATCATTCTTTTACATTATATATATTAACTTACAAAAAAGACTTCAATATTCATGGTTATAATTAGGAAGTTCAGTTCTCATCAAGGGGTGTAAGTTATCAACTTCCATTAAAGAACATGATGGCTAAATCCTTTCTTTCATTATTCATAATAAAACATCGCTCATGATACACCCAACATATCCTACCTCACTGAGAACATATTTCATCATGGTTTTCTTCAATACATAAAAGTACAAAAATCATGACATGTATTAATAATAATATTGAAGTCTAAGTTTCATTACACATGTTTTTAGATATTAATATCCAATGATACATATAAATTTGGATTTCTTATTGGTGGTTCATGTTCTCATAATGTCCTTCACTAAAGACTACCAAGGGTGTACACAATGATAAGGTTTCTAAAATTCTTATCAGTCTCCACCCTTGATAGAATGTATTATTTTTAAACCATAAAATAATATCATATGACTAAATGACTAATATATAACAATATTATTGAGGAAATTTCACATTATTGTCCTAGTGAGGATCTACTCTAACCATTCTGTGTACCATGTACACTTAAGAAATTATCGCAATCTATGTCATTCCATTCACTAATCAGGATGTGATAATAAATTTATATTAATATTCATATACATTAATATAAGTAATCATAAAGTACTTAGTGTGAGAACGGGGCCCCAGTGACAGCACAACCACCCCGCCTTAACATGGTCGTCGAGTCCTGGCCCACCAGTTGCCCCGCAGACACGTGGGGCCCACCCCAGGGTCCACCCACGTGCCCGAACGAGTCATCTGACTAATGATAGTCCCCACAGGCCAACACATGTCCTTTCCAGTGTGCTTTGTCCTCACTCACACACACCCTGAGAAACTTCCCAGGAGGTCACCCATCCTGATCACTACTCCATGTCAAGCATGCTTAACTGTGGAGTTCTAATCAGACAGGCTCCCGAAAAGGAAGGTTCACCTTGTTGACATGAGTCATATCATTTAGTCATTTAACCCTTTATCATTCGAGGGTGTTACAATCACCCCCCCCCCCTAGAGCACAACGTCCTCGTTGTGGGCCCTACATCTCAACCCAAGCAGTGCACCGCACTTAAGGATGGGTTCCTCCTCTGATACCAAATGTGACAACTGGGCCCCAGTGACAGCACAACCACCCTGCCTTAACATGGTCGTCGGGTCCTGGCCCACCAAGTACCACCAGTTGCCCCACAGACACGTGGGGCCCACCCCAGGGTCCACCCACGTGCCCGAATGGGTCATCTGACTAATGATAGTCCCCACAAGCCAACACATGTACTTTCCAGTGTTATTTGTCCTCACTCACTCACACCCTGGAGGTCACCCATCCTGATCACTACTCCAGGCCAAGCACGCTTAACTGTGGAGTTCTAATCAGACAGGCTCCCGAAAAGGAAGATACACCTTGTTGACATGAGTCATATCATTTATTCATTTAACCCTTTATCATTCGGGGGTGTTACACTTAGATGTTGGTTCTAGGGGACCATCTTCAATAATTTGTTCTCATATATAAGATTTTAAAGTGGTTGTTTTTGGATTGTAGGAAGAAACTAATTCTATTTTTATGAGTTTATATCTTTAAAAATATATAACCCCAAACTCAAAACCTATTAAACCCTTAAATATTGATATAAATGGAATTTATAGTCCTTGGGATTGTAAAAATGGTTGGCTCTTGGATGCCTTGTGTTATAACATAACTATTGACATGTACAACCCCTCTCGACATGGGATCATAGAATGCTT
The DNA here is from genome assembly GCA_963277665.1 of Viscum album. Lineage (NCBI taxonomy): Eukaryota > Viridiplantae > Streptophyta > Magnoliopsida > Santalales > Viscaceae > Viscum > Viscum album. The sequence continues at coordinate 40,628,536 of OY728138.1, forward strand.
TCATGCATCAAAAGACAAGGGGTTGTTAGGTTCTTCAAGTTATAGAATCATGTAATATTAGTTTCCTAGAAATATATTTTTTTCTCTAAAATTTGATCTTTGAGGCATCTTTCCCCTTAAGTCCTTCTCAGAAACATTTTTTTTAAAACAAACACTAAGAAAGTTGTTCTTATGGAATTTATCAAATAAATTCTAGGTGTTCTAAAGTATTTGATTTATTTTGTTATTTAAAAAATATTTTGGTTAAAATATTTCTATGAAAATCATGAAACCTTCAATTACAAAATATTACTCATATTAAAGGGGAAGGGATTACATTTTTGTGAGGGGATGGTTCCATATGTTCTTTTTCTTTGATTGAAGATTATCGATATAAATAATAATGGTGTACATATTCTCAATGTTGGGAAATCCTACACATTAATTGATAAGAATAAAAATTATCCTATTGGGAGAGCATGAAATTTGTTACTCTTATCCATCCTAGAGAAGGAGTTGGCATATTTGACAGGTATAAAAACAATGAATGGAATTTAGAATAAACTCTGTGATATATATAAGTGATACAAGATAGTAAATGTGTCATGATTATAAACAATATTAAGATCAAATTAAGGATATTTTAATGGTATAATATGATTAAGTGTATAAGTTCATTGTTCATATAAATAAAAATTTTAGGTCAATATAAAGCTATAGAGAAGTTATTGAGTATTTCATTGTGGTCAATAAGTTAATGTGAATTCTCTTAGATAAATTTGAAGTTAATATTTCTACCCATTGGGATCAATAATTAGGTGAGTTTACCATTGATAAGATAAAAAATTTATCGATAGCCTATGTGATGAGAAGAGGGTCGACCTTAAGAAGAAAAGGAAAATTTAAAAAGGATATTGCATTCCATGCATCAAAAGATTCAAGATACCTTGAACCTAAGAGGTCTCATGAAGGGGAAACTGATATTTAGGATGATTTTATGAATTTCAATGAGCTTATAATAATATTTTATAAATAAATACAATAAATAAAAGTTAAATATAAATGTAAATATAGTTATAAATTTTTTTATTATAGAAATATTCGACACTTTCTCACTAGTTTCCTTAATAATAAAAAATAAGATTGAGAGGGTGATCAACCCAAAGGATTATCAAGAGGAAAAATGGGAACACATGGTTGAAGGGGGGGGGGATTACCTTTAATGTAATAATAAAGGATGACACAATCGAAAAAAGAACTTTATCTCATAATTTAATTCCATATCTTGTGACGAGGAAATGGAAAAGGAGGATGGAGACTCAATTTATGAAGGTCCTATGGTTTTTATGATCAAATATAATCTATCCAATAATCCCTCTAGTGAAGAATAAGGTACTAGTAAAGATAAGAGAATTAATTTTGAGACATGAATAGAGTTTAAATTGAAGATAAATCTCTTGGTGTACTTGAAGGAAAATAAAGACGTTGAAAGATCAAATAATTAATTGAAAAGTGGGAATGATTCATTAAATATATCCCTTTATTATCAAAATACATGGATATTATGTATATAGAAATTAATTTCTCACAAAATATGGGGGATATTAATGAAATCTATGAAGAAGGTTACAAGATACTTGATATTACTAAGAAAATACTAATTTCTAATTATGATGTGGTGAACACTCTTTATATTATTGTTGATATATTCTAATAATTCCTTTAATATTACTCAATTTGAGTTTCAAAGTTAGGACAAATAAGTTATTGAATGTTAAATATTATCTGAGAAATATGTTGATGTTACCTAAAAACTTGTTTTTTTCCTTATGGTACCACAAACAATGTTTTTAACACTAAACTTTTCAATCTAAATAATGGAACCAATGATAAGAAGATAAATAGGTTGATTTCTTCAAATAAGTCTGAGAAGACACCAATTTATATCATAAGAGGTAATTATGAAAATCCCAAAAATAATTAGGTGTGAAGAATAATTATTTTAAGGATAATCCTAAGGTTAAATCCAAAGTGATGGTGGGTGAATATTGTTATGAAGAATTTGAACTGAATCACAAAATTTCATATTATAAGGAATGTTAATGAGAATATTTTGATAAACCTCATTTTAAACTGAGATTTCTCATTCAAGGAATATTTTTCTATTTTGGAGTTTATAGAAACAAAGTATATGTATTTTTGTATAATATTTCACTCCTTAAATAAAATATAGCTTTTGAATCAAGGGGGGTTAGCATGAAGTTCGTATAGTATAGTTGGGACAACATCAATAATAAAGGATAATTTCATAACACTTTTAACTCTAATGAAGAAACTTATGGGAAGTGTTATTAATAAAGACACACTAAAAAAGTGTCTTACAGTGCTACTAAGATAATTGAATAGTAACAAGAACAAAAAATATAATTTTAGAATAAGTGATCAAGAAAGATCATAGGTGTTTGAGTAAAAGTAAGAGGATAATACCAAGACCTTATTGGGTCACATGGAGAATAAGAATCGGGTCACCCAAATAGTTTTTGAAACATTTTTATGTTTTAAAATGGTTAATACACATTAAAAAGAAAAATATAGTTGTTACATGTGTATGTAGATCTCAAAAATCCAAATAGAGTGATAAGAACCCAGTGTATGAAGAGAGCCATTAGAACCTCTCAAATTTTAATGGGATTAAGGAGATAAATAAAGTGGATATAATATATTTAGGTAAAAAATGGAATTATATTGATATACCCAGGTAATCAAAGGATGGATCTAATTATAAGGTTGGATATAAAGTGTTGAAAATTAATAGAGGTAAATCTAGAAAATTTAGAGTCCATAGTTTTTATATGTGGGATAGAATCCCATACCAAAAACTAAGTTATGATTTGATAAACCCTCTCCCATTACTTGAACTAGAATTACATGATGATTCTTGGGAATGAAATTGGATGATTATTTGAAAAATAAAATATTGCATTCAATATGAAATTTCTGTTAGAGGGTCACTTATGGGATGCAAATTTTTATTAATTAAATTCTCTTATTTTTTAGAATGATTTATTTTTATACAATTAGAATGACTAATTGATATTTATACTAACAAGTGTTAAATTATTTGGAATTTATAACTTTTTGGTGAGGAATTTCAAGAGGGTAAATTTATAAAGGATTTTCATGAGATACATTAACCCTAATAGTTTTAAGTGGATAATATATATTATTTATTTCATTTGAAAAGTAATTTATCAAAATGGGATAATAGAAACATTATTTATTTGAAAAGGAAGGAGTAAATTTATAGGTAGACAAAATTTTATGATTTAAAACCAAACAATAAAAAAATTACCTATGAAGATAAACCAATTACCATGATAAAAAATTTGTGGTTATAAGGATTCCTATGGATATGGTTTAATTTGTACCATGGATATAGGAATTCTTGCATTAATCAACATGTCATGAACCAACCCTGGTCATCCCTAAACTGAATACCTAAGCCTGCCCAGGGAAATGCATTAAGGGTATTCCAAATCCCCATCAGTTAATGACAAGTTCCTATCCATCAAGAACTACCATTGGGAAAATTTTCTCAAAAAAGATAAACCAAAGTAAAAAATAATTAAATATATAAAACAAATTAAACATGACACCACCGAGTCGAACAATATAATACAAAGAGTGTAAAGAAAAATTAAAATTAAAATCATAGACAGATGATCTAAAGTACAAGATATTAAAGGAATCCCATATTCATATGATAAGTGACTTAGTATCCTACCATGTTACCAAAAAACTATCAAACCCTAATGACATGGATACCTAACACCTATATACAATATATTTATTTTTATTTCATTAGATAAAAAAAGGTCTACATATTCCCAAAGGCATAAATAAGGTGTGAGAAAAAAATCCCAATAGAATCACACCAAGTGTTTTATATGAAATTTTTAATAAATAAACCCATTATACTCATTTAAAGATGATAAATGAGTGAAATATACTTTTCCAAATTTAAAATAAAAAAATGTAAGTTTACCCATTCATAAAATTTATAAAACATTATAAAATAAAACTAGTTTTTCAAATCATGCATAAATAACCATTGCAAAATAGGGTATCATGGAATATAAATTTAAAGATACAATAGTTAGAGTTGTATCACAAATACATGCAAGGTATTCGCAAACCATCCTAGTGTGGTTGTCCCAAATATATACCCCTCAATATTTCCCCAGATTATGAAGAAACATTTTTAGTAGGGTATGCCTATGAAAAGTGCTTTGTGGGAAGATATTTATGGGATATGTTTAATATATTTCAAAAAATAAAAATAATTTGTGTCTATTCTTTAAAGGCGTTATACCTTTACGATCCTCAGGACTATGTTTGTATAATGTAAATATTATTCATTTAAAAAAATTATATCTATGTATGATGAACTTAGGTCACTATAAATTGTGTATGTAAAAACTCTTCTATTTGGGATCAGGTATTAGGTTAGTAGCCTTTTTTATAAATAATTAAGGAGGCTCATAAGGAATATCATGGTTTCTAAGAAATGGTATAACTATTCAAGAAGGGAAAGTTTCATGAGTATAATGTTGATGAATAAGGTGTTATCACACTTTTAAAGAGGTTATGTGTTCTAAATGATTCCCATTTGAAGAATTAATTGTTAAGTGAAACTCACATCTCTTCATTTTATGATCATCTTATTAGTACTAAGATTAAAAGAGACCTTTGGGAATATTATCGGTGGTATGGTATGAAGAATGATATTTCTAAATTTACCAGGAAATGTTTAAATATTCAATAGGTTAAGGCTGATTGAAAACTACCAAAGTGGATGCTTCATCCTTTTCTAGTGACTAAATGGGAATTGTAGAATATATCAATGTATTTTTTGGTGGGATTACCAAATAAATCTCAAGGTAATAATTTTTTTGGTTTATTAATGACTGTTTAACTAAATCAGTAGATATTCTTTCTATTTGGGATATTATTCCTTTATATCAAATTAATATAATTTATCTTAAATTTATCTTCATATTACACGAAGTCTTTCTATATATTATATTTTATTATAATCCCAAATTTTCCTCAAATTTTCATAAAGGACTTCAAAAGTCATTGGGTACTAAATTAAATTATTATACAACCTTTCATCCTCAATATAAGGGATAGTTAGAGTGAATGATTTAGACTATGGAGTATATTATTTTAGCTTTATCATTAGATTATAATTTAATTTGGGACTAACATCTTTCATTGGTATATTTTTCCAAAAATAACAGTTTTCATTCTAGTATATATAGATTGAACCTTTTGAGAAATTATATGGGAAGCAAAGTAAAACTTAAACGATTTTGTATTAAATTGGTGAAAGAAAGTTGTTGGGACTATAATTATTAGAATATATGGTTGATATGGTAAGTATTATTCAACTCCATATGAGGGAATCTTAGAGTATACAGAAGTTTTATGTGGATAATAGTATGAATGACATTTTATTTGAGGTAGGTGATCATGTTTTTTTAAAGTATACCATTCTAAAAGTGTTATGTGTTTTGGAAAAAAATAAAAGTTAAATTTTTGGTTCATTGGACCCAATTAAATTATAGAGAAACGGGGTCCATTTTTCAAAATATTATACTTACCTCCATGTTTATCTCATGTACATGATGTGTTTCATGTTTCTTTTCTAATAAAGTATGTACCTAATGCATCTCCTGTTTTAAGATAAGTTATACAGTTAGAAGAGAATCTATCTTATGAATAAAATTCAGTTTATATTTCAGATCATGAAGAGTAGGTACTATTGAATAATTTGATTCACTAGGTTAATGTTTTTGGAAGTATCGCGTCATTTATGAATTAACATGGGAATCATAAAATTCTATAAATAAAAAATACCCACACTTGTTTAAGTAATCAATACAATTATGGGGATGAGATATCTTTAAGAGGGATAATGTGAAAATATAGGTAATTCTCCAAGTGAATGAATATTATATTTATAAGTATTAATTTAAAATATCCATATTCATCATTGTTTTATAAATAATTTTAAAAAAATCATTTAAAAAAGGAATAATTTTATGTAACTAATTTCTTTTCCATGAATTGCATAGTTTTATTTAAAATTTAAATTTCAATATTTTATAACTTAAATTTTTTGAAAACAATTTTTTTTAATCAACATATTGATTATATTTTGGGTGAATTTTTAGGATTTTCTAAAATGAAATATTTTTTATTAAATAGAAAATACTAATTTAATCCAAACAATCATTTCTTTTCTTCAAATAAAATAATTTAAAATTAATATTTTATTTTTTATTTAGTTTTAAAGTACCATTTTATCCATTTTATTAAACTTAATTTAAATAATTTTATGGGAATATATATTATTTTTTATTTTGTTATAAGTTCTTTTTTATGCTTAGAAACACAATCTTTTAAAAACTGTTTTTCATTCTATCTTTCTCACCTATATTAAAATTAATTTTTGAAAATTATAAAAAATAAATATTGAAAAAAATATTCCATATTTTTAATAATGATGTTCTAGTTTTTTAATGAGTTCAATTTCATTTTTTTTTATTTAGGAATAGTAACCATGGTATAAAAAATTTTCGCGGTAAATGGTTAAATGATTTAACTAAAGTAAAAACCAAGTGATAAGGACAAAAAATATTTTAATAATTATTATTTGATTATGTTATTTGAACCCTTATCATATTATCTCTAAAATTGGATAGTTATTATGCCACATCACTAATATTAATACATTTTTAACATTTAAATGTTTATAAATATCATAAGTGTGTCACTCCCATCACATATAAAAGGAACCCACTATCTTCCCTTCCTCACGCCTTTTTAGAAAAATAGTTTGAAAACTCAATAAAAATATATATTCAAAACAACCCTGACTACATCTTATATTTCATGGTCTCACCAAAATACCAAACCTAGAAGGATTAATATGTAATCCAAAGGAGGTTACCTAAAGAAGAGGTGTTACTCTTAACTAAGTTTTTTCATGTTTATTTCTTCTTCTATCTCTATAAAATATTTCTTACCAATGATAAAGTAATAAAATAATTATAGTAAATATAATTAAATTTTATTATGATTATATCATAACCCTTTTCATCTCCCTTTACATCATATGGGAAATGAAAGCATTGATTGTGACTATGTATGGACTACAACCTCTACAAAGCGATGTGATTCATTTTTCATCACCAAAATATATAAATGGTAAAAAGGATGGAAAAAATTAATAAATATTATATTTAATAAATATTTATTATTATATAAATATAATATATTTATTACCTTTTCACCCTACCATCTATTATAAAATGATAACTTCTCTCATGAGTACTTGTGGACTATCACCTCCACAAAGTGATGAGTTTTGTTTTTCATCACCAGATTATATGTATTGTAGAAATAATTGAACAAATGAATATTTATGATATTTATGATATAACTATGATTATTTAAAGATATTATTTTACTTACCTTCTTACCATATCTTATATTAGAAAATTATAAGTTTCCTTGTGCGTATGTGTGGACTACTATATCCATGAAACGATGTGACTCATTTTTAATATCCACTATATAAGGATGGTCATAAGTATGAAAATAATAAATAAATATGACATGGATAACATATTTATGATTATATAAATGTAACAGCCCGAGATTTTATGAAAAATATTCTTTTTATTTCACTAATGTCTTGTGTTGTACGCTACACCAAAAGGAGCTTGCACAACACGCATCCTTGACTTGCCTTGCATTACACGCAATCGCGACCTTCCTCGATAGCGTGTGTAGTACGCAATAACGAGTTTCACTAAACAGCGATATGCTATTAAAATGTTATTAAAACTAGCCGTTAAGAATAGTAATAACCACTTTATGAAATTTTGTAAATTTTATTTTTCAAAATGGATTTCATTTTTGGATTCGGAGTATCGAATTTAGCCTAAGGTGAAATTTTGGTACATTTCGGATAACTTTCATATTCTAATGAATAGTGAAAATTACTAAATTTTAATTAAAAACAACTTTTTTAATCGAAATAATTAATAGTAATAAATTATTAATTTGAGTGGTTTTAAAGTATATTTAGAATATATTTTTACAATTTAATACAATGTTGGTCATTGGTTGTCATTTCACATTTAAACCAGACATAATCAAGTGTCAATCTTTTGATAGATATTGTTTCTTAAAAACACGCTATTTGTTTTAAAAGCGGGATTTAATTATAAAATTAATTAATGCAACTTCTATGTTATGAATTTGGTAAAATAGACTTCATTTTTGAATTCGGAATATGAAATATAGCTTAGGATGAAATTTTGGCATTGTTCTGAAAAACATCAATTTTTGATGAATAGTGAAACTACTAAGTGGTAGTTAAAAAACTGAATTTTTCATAAAACTTAATTTTACCGCTTCTGTGAATGGAATTTCAAAAATCCGAGAGACACGGTTGATGTTAGTATGTAAAATGTGGTTCAATGAGATGAAAATAATTTTTTGGTGAATAGTAACTTTTTACTTTTTTTACCGCGGTTAATAGTAAATAGGGTAACTAAGGGTAAATATGATATTACTATTACCCTAACACATGTCCTAATTCCATTGGATAAGTGTAATTCGACCAAAAACAACCTTATGAATAAAATATGACCATTTAGGCCCACTTGGATTAGATTAGGACATTTATTATTAATTTATTTAAAGAAGGGTTAAAATAGTTAAAATCAAAGTTTAATAAGTAAATCATTTTTAATATGGGGTTATTAATAAGATAAATTCGACTATAAATATTCATTAGAAATATAAAAAGATTGCCTACATAATGGTATTTTATTTGTAATTTTTAGACATTAAATAATTTAATTTATTTATGACACAATGATGATGCAGTAATTATCTTATTTATGAAATATTGACATAATTGATGTTATAAACACCAAAATAAATGTAATTTGAGACTTTTTATGAATTACACTAATTTTCTAGGTTACTATGATATATTATTGTTGATTTAATCAACTTGGTTCGAACATATAATTCTGTTATGACTTTCACAAAAATCATATATCAAATAGTGTCAAAATTGACACAAAATAGTTGTTAAATAAAATATTATATTATTAATTGTTATTTTATTCCTAAAAATCTAAGGATCGGCCAAATGACTTAGATAAGGATATATGTATTATTAATAAACAATTTTGGGTTCTTTTGGCATGTTATAGTAAGTGTATTAACCATATAGTGAAAGAAAACAAAAAGTCACGGTAAAAGTTAAATTATTTAACTTAGAATTAAATCTAATTAATAAGGTTAAAATAATATCATAAACTTGTCTAAATCCTATTTGTTGATAGGATTTCGACCCATCCCCACTTTAGCTTCGAAATAAGACCCTTTGTAACCATTATAAACCGATTTTGACTTTAATATAAAATAATATTTTGAGATATTCCTAAGGTGCCCCTCTCCTCCATTATAAAAGGGCACCTCCTCCCCCTTCCTCCTCACACCAATTTGAGCACTCAAGATCGGCCAACCTCTGCCAAAATCCCTTTTCCACTTCCCTAGAATAATCCTAGAGGTCCTGGTCTTCTTCAAAGACCAATCTTAGTTCCCTAAGTGGAGGATTCAAAGGGGCGTTTCAAAGAAGGGGTAATAACCATTACCGATCTTTTCAATTTCTTTCTTCTTCAACTTCTTCTTCTTTAGTTGTTTAATAACAAAGTAATAACATCAGTATTACTTACATATTGATATGTTATTATAAATATGAAACAACCCTAATTCACCTTCTATCCATCCTACGGAAAAAATGAAATCACTGTGCGTACGTACGTACGGAATACCGTCTCCACGCCGTGGTGTAATCTATTTTCCACCACCACCTTACAAGGATGGGTATAATGGTTTAATGAGTAACTATATATGATTATTATAAAGTGATATTGATACTGAAATAGTATAAATACACTTCAATGCAATTCGACGACCATGGGAACGATATCATCGCTCGTGCGTACGTACGGACTACCGTCTCCACGACGCGATGAGATTCATTCTCAATGATTAACCATTAATGAATGATTATAAAGTATATATAATAATTACTAATGAAATATATTACCTAATAATGATACTGTAATTATTTATATTTATATGTATGTCATCTACTTAATTCCATTCAATTCAATAAGGAAACGAAAACAGCGTTCATGCGTACGTACGGACTACCGTCTCCATGAACGGTGTATTTCTTTCCATTTACTGATTTATTATATATGTATATTCTGAATATATATATATAAATCATGTTTTATATTCTGGAATTAAGTAATCATGATCTAAGTAATCATATGAATAATTACAAGTTAAAAACACAAACGACAAATGAGACGATTTTACCCAAAATGCTACTTTAACATGAATTTACAAAAGAACGGGTAATATAAAGTCATAAGTGGACCATATATGATATAATAACAATTAATATGATTCAGGAATAAGTCAATAACATTATTTAAATCATTATACAGGAGGTTCGGACACTTAAGAACCAAATCGGACCTAAGGTAAGGGAAATATCACAATCTCATTTTTATCCGAGATTGTTTATTCGTAAGTATTTATTGGGGTGTATTTTATCATCCACATCCATGTTACCTCAATATGTAATATTTTTTCCATCCACTTACAATAGTTTAAATCCAATTTTACCCTTTGGTGAGTTTTTAGTAAAGAATATGAGAGGAATCTTTTGTCGTTTTTTTTGTACGAGGTACTTTTTGACTTTTCCGACAAAAGTACGAAGAATGTTTTTTTTAACTTATACGGCACGAACGGATTTTTACGGTTTTATAAAGCCTTATTTTCATGAAGCTTCCTCCAAAAGATTTCATGACTATTTTCAATAAAATCTCTTTCTTTTAAAATTGCATGATGTGTTGTGAAAAGAAATTGATTTTGAAGAAGAAAGGATATTTTCCTCAAGAATTAATTTCAAGTGTTTTATCAAAATTATTTTCCATCTAAGATAATAAAGGGTTCTGTTTCTATACATATTTTTACATTGATTTGACTATGTTGTGATGGAATTATGTTTATGAATTCCTTTATCTTATATGAATGGTTTTATGATTTCATTACATGGGTTATTCTATGATGTATGGTTTATGATTTTGTGGCACACATAAGAATGGTATCATTATAAGATGGGTGGGACCTATATCTCCCTCCAACGCATTGGGTAAAGATTTTATATCTCATGAGATAGACAGGGCTGGAACGGTAGGTTATACCGGTTCAGTGAAACAGGACTGAAACGAGGGTTACTCGATTCAGAAAGGGACTTTGTCCACTAAGATAGTCTTGGCAATGAGTCTTGACTAACAAGAAATGATTCTCTATGATTATGTGTGAATGCCACAAAGTTTCATGTTTTAGGTTATGATTATTGTGATTACATTTCACTGCCATGATTTACCCCATGTTATGAAATTATGATCTCTTTTGCAGGTTAAGATTTCCAAAAGTTATGTGCTTATGTATATGATGTGATTGATATTTCTTTTGTTTACCCTTACTGAGCATTTGAGATGTTTTCTTTTCCCCAGGATATAAAGAAAGGTTTTAGGTTAAAAAAAGGAAGATCTTTATGGGAGATTTTGAAGATCTTTCACCACGATTAGAAGATTATATTCCGAGTTTCCAAAGACACTAAACTATTACGATCCTTGTGTGTGTGTTTTTGTTATGTACTAAGTATTCCGCAAAAGTAATGTAATTTCCATGTACGATAAGCTTCGGGTCTCTACAGTTGGTATCAGAGGAAAGGTTTAGTCAACCTTTGGAAACTAGGATGCGAAAACGTTAGTGAGATCCCTAGAGATATTTCTACGGTATGTCTAGGGAAGTCCCTAAGGTTAAGTATACGTATAGGTTATAGTACTAGAATTATGCTAACGATCATAGAATTAAACCTAAGATGTTAGATATTGAAGGTACTCCCCCTTTATTATGTTGTTTTCCCTAAGCATGATTTTTGCCTCTCACACTATTCTTTTTGGGTTTTAGACGGTGGCTGGAACCCGAAGGAACCATGTTGATCAATGCAATGGACAATGCAATGATTGTCCTCCTGAACAAACAAATGTTATGGGAGATGGAGTGCAAAATCTTATTGCTATCCTTACACAAGCTATGAATCATTCTGGACTTCCAAATGAGCAGAGAAAGGAACAGTATTCTATTGAGTCCTTCATGAGGCAACGTCCACCTTCTTTCAGTGGGTCTTCTGATCCACTTGTTTCTGAACAATGGATCAGTACCACTGAAAAGATATTTTCAGTTCTTCAATGTTCTGAACATGATAAAGTAATCTTAGCAGTACATCGTTTGGAAGGTGAAGCTGATCAATGGTGGAATCTTATCAAGAATACAGGGCAAAGAGATGAAATTGAGTATATGGAATGGGACGAGTTCAAGAACTTATTTTTCAATAAGTACTTCCCTCGTATTCTTCGAACAAAGATGGAGAAGGATTTTCTTGAACTAAAGCAAAAGGATGATGAATCTGTTGGTATATACGAAGTGAATTTTACAAGACTTGCAAGGTATGCATCTGGCATTATCATCCAACCTGAAAGTAAAGTTGATCGATTTTTCAGCGGCTTAAAACCAAGTCTTCGAAGGGCATTAGCTATAAGAGACTTCAGTAGCTATGAAGAAATTGTGCGTTGTGCTATCAAGGTAGAAATGGAAGTTGGTGTTACATATCCATATCATGGTTTTGACAAAAAACGAAAGATGGAGTTCAAGGAGAAATCTCAGAATAATGGTGAAAAGAAGATGAATGTTTCCTTATGCACAAAGTGTGGAAAGAAGCATGGTGGAGATTGTCTTAAAGGGACTAGAAAATGTTTTAAGTGTGGAAAAGAAGGTCATCGAGCAGCTGAGTGTCGAAGTAATGGAAAAAGGGTTTCTAATGATGTGAATAAAGCAAACACTGCAGAGAACGCACCACCAACACTTCAATGCTTCAAGTGCAAGGAAATGGGGCATTATGCTAATAAAAGCCCTAATCCAAGGGTTAGTGATGATCAACATGAGCAACCACTGAAGGCAAAGGACAAAGGGAAGTCACATGCGATCACTATTGGCAATGTTGAATATGACATCGATGTGGTAGAATGATTAAGTGTTTATGTAATGGGATTTCGAAATAATGTTGTATCATTGAGTATTGCAATATTTATTGATGTGGTATTCAAAGTGATTGATATATTTTGGAAATAAGATGATATGCGCATAATGAAGGGAAAACGAGAAAATGAAATGTTTAATAGTATTCATGAGCTCATGATTGATATATGGACTAAGAGATATCATGGTTTGAGTATATAGAATTTTGAGGATTTTGGTATGTGAAAAGTGTTAACTTTTAACTGCATTCAAGTTTTCACTATGGTTCAATGGGTATCCAAGAGAATACATGATTAAAGCCTTTGAATGTTTGGAATGTGACCAACAAAACATATCTTATGATATATGGGGATCAACGATGGTGTTAAATCTCTGGTAATTGTTTTCACTATGTTATGAGAGTGGACTGCAGTATTATGGATAAGCCTAAAGATTGGAATGAATTATGTTGGACATAAGTTAGTATTGTTTAAGGATAGAAGTTTTCTCGATATTATTGATGGGATGTTATAATAATATAGTTTTAGAAAAAGGACAACCTGCAGGACGGGCGACAGCCCATCGCGTCGGACAAGGATGTGGGAATCGAACCCACAACCGAAGTGTGACTGGCCTTTATCGCCTACCACTGGCCTACAGGAAGTCCTTGTTTATTAGAAACTAGTTTTATTATATTAAGCAGTATGATATATGAAGTATAAGTCCATTTTAGGAACCATATATGATTAATCTCACTATAGACCGACTTATGTATATAATTTTTCCTAACCTTTTGTTTGAGACAGATGGAATGACCCGTCATTCTATCACATAATCTGCTAACGATTCACGAATAACAAATTCAACTTCATTTATTTAAGAGATGAAGTGGAAATTGTTCAAGGCATGAACAACAGTGAGATTGTACCAAAATAAAGTAAGTATTTATTCTAATTCAAATTTTCAACTTTAGGGAAATGATCTTGAAAACCAAAAATGTTGTCCTAGTGATCTTATACCTGATGAATCAGATGGTACCTTATATCATCACAAATCTATGTATTTGTGATTACTGGCTTTTCCATATCCATGTTCTCTACCACTCTCCATCAGAACATGATGGTTAGATTTCTCTTCCATATCCATATTTTTACCTATGTGGAAACCCAGTGATTAGTTTATTTGGGTAATCGTTACATTTCATACTTTAGTTTTTAAAGCCAAGTTTTGGTATTCCTTTTTATGATGTGGGATTCTATTAAAGAAACTTTCGAATAGTAAACCATTTATAACCTCGATGAATTTCGAGGGCGAAATTCATTTTAAGGGGGGTAGAATGTAACAGCCCGAGATTTTATGAAAAATATTCTTTTTATTTCACTAATGTCTTGTGTTGTACGCTACACCAAAAGGAGTTTGCACAACACGCATCCTTGACTTGCCTTGCATTACACGCAATCGCGACCTTCCTCGATAGCATGTGTAGTACGCAATAACGAGTTTCACTAAACAGCGATATGCTATTAAAATGTTATTAAAACTAGCCGTTATGAATAGTAATAACCACTTTTTGAAATTTTGTAAATTTTATTTTTCAAAATGGATTTCGTTTTTGGATTCGGAGTATCGAATTTAGCCTAAGGTGAAATTTTGGTACATTTTGGATAACTTTCATATTCTGATGAATAGTGAAAATTACTAAATTTTAATTAAAAACAAATTTTTTAATCAAAATAATTAATAGTAATAAATTTTTAATTTGAGTGGTTTTAAATTATATTTAGAATATATTTTTACAATTTAATACAATGTTGGTCATTGGTTGTAATTTCACATTTAATCCAGACATAATCAAGTGTCAATCTTTTGATAGATATTGTTTCTTAAAAACACGCTATTTGTTTTAACAGCGGGATTTAATTATAAAATTAATTAATGAAACTTCTATATTATGAATTTGGTAGAATAGACTTCATTTTTGAATTCGGAATATGAAATATAGCTTAGGATGAAATTTTGGCATTGTTCTGAAAAACATCAATTTTTGATAAATAGTGAAACTACTAAGTGGTAGTTAAAAAACTGAATTTTTCATAAAACATAATTTTACCGCTTCTGTGAATGGAATTTCAAAAATCCGAGATACACGGTTGATGTCAGTAAGTAAAATGTGGTTCAATGAGATGAAAATAATTTTTTGGTGAATAGTAACTTTTTACTTTTTTTATCGCGGTTAATAGTAAATAGGGTAACTAAGGGTAAATATGATATTACTATTACCCTAACACATGTCCTAATTCTATTGGATAAGTGTAATTCCACCAAAAACAACCTTATGAATAAACTATGACCATTTAGGCCCACTTGGATTAGATTAGGACATTTATTATTAATTTATTTAAAGAAGGGTTAAAATAGTTAAAATCAAAGTTTAATAAGTAAATAATTTTTAATATGGGGTTATACATAAGATAAATTCGACTATAAATATTCATTAGAAAGCTAAAAAGATTTCCTACATAATGGTATTTTATTTGTAATTTTTATACATTAAATAATTTAATTTATTTATGACACAATGATGATGCAGTAATTATCTTATTTATGAAATATTGATATAATTGATGTTATAAACACCAAAATAAATGTAATTTGAGACTTTTTATGAATTCCACTAATTTTCTAGGTTACTATGATATATTATTGTTGAGTTAATAAACGTTTTTCGAACATATAATTCTGTTATGACTTTCACAAAAATCATATATCAAATAGTGTCAAAATTGACACAAAATAGTTTTTAAATCAAATATTATATTATTAATTGTTATTTTATTCCTAAAAATCTAAGGTTAGGCCAAATGACTTAGATAAGGTTATATGTATTAGTAATAAACAATTTGGGGTTCGTTTGGCATGTTATAGTAAGTGTATTAACCATATAGTGAAAGAAAACAAAAAGACACGGTAAAAGTAAAATTATTTAACTTAGAGTTAAATCTAATTTATAAGGTTAAAATAATATCATAAACTTGTCTAAATCCTATTGGTTGATAGGATTTCGACCCATCCCCACTTTATCTTCGAAATAAGACCCTTTAGAACCATTATAAACCGATTTTGACTTTAATATAAAATAATATTTTGAGATATTCCTAAGGTGCCCCTCTCCTCCCTTATAAAAGGGACCCTCCTCCCCCTTCCTCCTCACACCAATTTGAGCACTCAAGCTCGGACAACCTCTGCCAAAATCCCTTCTCCACTTTCCTAGAATAATCCTAGAGGTCCTGGTCTTCTTCAAATACCAATCTTAGTTCCCTAAGTGGAGGATTCAAAGAGGCGTTTCAAAGAAGAGGTAATAACCATTACCGATCTTTTCAATTTCTTTCTTCTTCAACTTCTTCTTCTTTAGTTGTTTCATAACAAAGTAATAACATCATTATTACTTACATACTGATATGTTATTATAAATATGAAACAACCCTAATTCACCTTCTATCCATCCTACGGAAAAAATGAAATCACCGCGCGTGCGTACGTACGGAATACCGTCTCCATGCCATGGTGTAATCTATTTTCCACCACCACCTTACAAGGATGCGTATAATGGTTTAATGAGTAACTATATATGATTATTATAAAGTGATATTGATACTGAAATAGTATAAATACACTTAAACGCAATTCCACGACCATGGGAACGATATCATCGCTCGTGCGTACGTACGGACTACCGTCTCCACGACGCGATGAGATTCATTCTCAATGATTAACCATTAATGAATGATTATAAAGTATATATAATAAGTACTAATGAAATATATTACCTAATAATGATACTGTAATTATTTATATTTATATGTATGTCATCTACTTAATTCCATTCAATTCAATAAGGAAACGAAAACAGCGTTCATGCGTACGTACGGACTACCGTCTCCATGAACGGTGTATTTATTTCCATTTACTGATTTATTATATATGTATATTCTGAATATATATATATAAATCATGTTTTATATTCTGGAATTAAGTAATCATGATCTAAGTAATCATATGAATAATTACAAGTTAAAAACACAAACAACAAATGAGACGATTTTACCCAAAACGCTACTTTAACATGAATTTACAAAAGAACGGGTAATATAAAGTCATAAGTGGACCATATATGATATAATAACAATGAATATGATTCTGGAATAAGTCAATAACATGATTTAAATCATTATACAGGAGGTTCGGACACTTACGAAGCAAATCGGACCTAAGGTAAGGGAAATATCACAATCTCATTTTTATCCGAGATTGTTTATTCGTAAGTATTTACTGGGTGTGTATTTTATCATCCACATCCATGTTCCCTCAATATGTAATATTGTTTCCATCCACTTACAATAGTTTAAATCCAATTTTAACCTTCGGTGAGTTTTTAGTAAAGAATATGAAAGGAATCTTTTGTCGTTTTTTTGTAGGAGGTACTTTTTGACTTTTCCGACAAAAGTACGAAGAATGTTTTTTTTAACTTATACGGCACGAACGGATTTTTACAGTTTTATAAAGCCTTATTTTTATGAAGCTTCCTCCAAAATATTTCATGACTATTTTCAATAAAATCTCTTTCTTTTAAAATTGCATGATGTGTTGTGAAAAGAAATTGATTTTGAATAAGAAAGGATATTTTCCTCAAGAATTCATTCCAAGAGTTTTATCAAAATTATTTTCCATCTAAGATAATAAAGGGTTCTATTTCTATCCATATTTTTACATTGATTTGACTATGTTGTGATGGAATTATGTTTATGAATTCCTTTATCTTATATGAATGGTTTTATGATGTCATTACATGGGTTATGCTATGATATATAGTTTATGATTTTGTGGCACACATAATAATGGTATCATTATAAGATGGGTGGGACCTATATATCCCTCCAATGCATTGGGTAAAGATTTTATATCTCATGAGATAGACAGGGCTGGAACGGTAGGTTATACCGGTTCAGTGAAACAGGACTGAAACGAGGGTTACTCGATTCAGAAAGGGACTTTGTCCACTAAGATAGTCTTGGCAATGAGTCTTGACTAACAAGAAATGATTCTCTATGATTATGTGTGAATTCCACAAAGTTTCATGTTTTAGGTTATGATTATTGTGATTACATTTCACTGCCATGATTTACCCCATGTTATGAAATTATGATCTCTTTTGCAGGTTAAGATTTCCAAAAGTTATGTGCTTATGTATATGATGTGATTGATATTTCTTTTGTTTACCCTTACTGAGCATTTGAGCTCACCCTTTTATGTTTTCTTTTCCCCAGGATATAATGAAAGGTTTTAGGTAAAAAAAAGGAAGATCTTTATGGGAGATTTTGAAGATCTTTCACCACGATTAGAAGATTATATTTCGAGTTTCCAAAGACACTAAACTATTACGATCCTTGTGTGTGTGTTTTTGTTATGTACTAAGTATTCCGCAAAAGTAATGTAATGTCCATGTACGATAAGCTTCGGGTCTCTGCAATAAAAGTATAACCTTATCTAATTTATTTCTTTTCCAACATATAAAAAAATGAAAAACACCTTCATGTGTACATACAGACAACTATATCCATGGAACAGCATGGATCAATTTTTCATGAACTCCTTTCATGGTTGGTTTTAAAAGTGTATATAATGTATAAATGTTTTATTTAAAAAAAATTTAATATTATTTAGTTAATATAACCATAAACTCATTTACTACGATTAATACATTGATGTTGTTTTCGTATTATAAACCAAATGTTCCACATAAACTCAACCATTTTAGTAACTAAATAAAAATGCAAAAATGGGATAAAGGGGTTAATTATAATGGGATTATCATTAAAAAAATTTCTTAATAAAGTATAAAAATAATTTTATTTTATTACTTAGGATGGTAGATATGTAAACAAAATTATTTGGGACTCATGGTAAGCGATTTTTCATTAATTTTTTTAAAATGTTTTAAATTATATCGTTTCAATATTCATGTTATTTTACATGTTTCAATAAATTTCTTATCGTTGATTCAGTGGTTTATAATTTTCATTTTAAACAATATTTTAATTAATTTATAATGGTTTTAAAATAATCTTTTCAATTTTTTCCATATGGGTTATTTTTCCTTTTTACAAACATGCATAAAGTAATGTTTTATTTATGTATATAGATTCACCAAATTTCCTTTCCATAATATTCATTATTCATTATAATGATTCCCTTATAATTTGACATGATTTTTAAAATATTATCTTATTACCTACCTTCTAGGAATTTTTATTTTTTATATTTTTCAAAGAAAATAAATATTTTTATAGATGATTATATGAGAATAGAAAGTATTTTTATAATGGGTTTAAATGAGATTTGTGATTAAAAATTTAAAGATTACTATTTAATTGTTTAGTATATAATACTTGACCATTATAAATTATGATGGGTTATCATATATAGCTCATTATAATGGTTAAGACTGATATATATCTTCAATTATTTGGTAAATGATTTAGTCTTTGAATGGAAAAAATGAAGGATAAAACTTGGTAGGTTACTATTATGAAATTAACTATGATTATATTATTCTGAAAAGGGTTAAAATGAGTAAACATGGGTTATGAATATAATTCTCTTTTTTACATATATTATTATTTCAAAATTGGTTTTTATAGAAATATTTTTATTTTATGAGGTAACAAAAGTTTAAATGTGAAATGTTTTATTTTAAAAGGAATGTTTTAATAAGTTTCCATATCCCCTAAGATTTCTTCATGGATTTTACAATAATTTATAATTGTTTTTATGGTTTTTATTTGATAAAATATTTATTTTCACTTAAGTAAATGTTTTATTTATGTGTTCAAAGTTTTATTCCAAAAAAGGTAATAATCCTCAAGTATTTTAATATTTTTAACTAAACTAGAGGGATAATTTCTTTTTATATACCTTAATAAGCTTTGTTTTTTGCATCCCACATTTTCAAATGTTTTTCACATTATATAAGGATGAGTAAAAATTTTAACTAGGTCAATATTTCCACTTCATTGACTCGTATTAAATGAAGTAAAAGTTTGGTGAATGAAATAGGGGTGTAAAAATAAAGATCTTTTTCTTTGGGAAAAATATATACTCTGTAAAAGTATTCAATTTTTTATGTGATATTTTTACTTAATTTACTACGACTCTAAACCAAAAAGATCGTGGAACTGTAATATAGTGAAAAATTATTATAATTCATGAAATTATGGGTGTATTATGTTACATGTTGTCATAATAGAAGAATAATAAAACAACCACCATTGATCCTTGTGTTTTAAGGTGATAACCAAGATCAACCATACCTACATGGTCCAATTCCAAAATTACTATAAGCATGAAACACAATATTAAAGAGTTTTATTGAATGCCCACTTATTACCCTAGAAACATATATCATTTCCTTGAAAACAAAAAGGATTAATCATCCCAACCTATAAGAATTTGTCAAGTAATAATGAACCAGAGGGAATAACTATTCCACTCACTAGAACCCTATATCATATATCATCTAGAAACTTGGGGTAATCCTTGATCCCCTCTTATAAGTGCTTATCATATACAATCTGGAAACTAAGGGCATACTCATACCCTTTCTAAAAGATCATTTATTATATCTTTTAGAAATTTAGGGATGTACCCACTCCCAATTGGTAAATATAAATCCCATCATTTAAGAAACTAGGTTGCATACCCACACCCCAATAAGAATATCATATCATATCATACAAAAACATGGGATATACTTTCTCCCCATAAGGAATATCATAACACATATCATCTATAATCTTAGGGGTAAATCCACTCCACACTAGAAAATCATATCATTTCATTTGAAAACTCAGGTAATACCTAATTCCAACTAGGGAAATTATATCACAAATAGAATATATACATTGGCTATATTCTACCCCTTTGACCTGCCAACATATCCCATGGGTTTGATACTTTCTTGAATCTTATATACATTATATACAATAGTCTCTAAAGCACAAAACCTAGATTTGTTACTCTAGGTTTAGCCCATTCCATGATGCTCCTTCATCATCCAACCAACCTCACAGGATGTTTCCCTCAAAATTGTATTTGTACAAAAACAATTTCATATTCAACCCATTAACATCCTCATCTCACCCACATGGGAATCCTCTAGAGTCATTTATACCCATCCCTATATCTACTTATAATCACCATGACCCATTCAACACTCAAGGTGTTCTCATAATCCATAGGATCTATCCAATCCTTTACTTAAGAGACTAATTCAAAACTCCATGAAAATATTGCATCACAAATTGGTCCTTCTCACCAGGGACCATCTTGAGATATCTCACTTAATGTCTATCACCATCCTAATTCCAAATCGTTTAATGATTCCCAAAACCCATACTCAAGTCTCATCCCATATCTCCCTTAAGATAGATCTCAAGACCATATTCTATATGAAACCCTCCTCATCACACCTCATATAGTCCTAGAGGACTTATCCTAATCATTAAACTCTCCAAGGTTCCAATCCACCAACAATACAGTGGTCCCCATTATGCATGAGGTGTACAATTGTCTCACCTATCACCACTAGTCTTATTACTTTTCTACCTAAATAATGATAATTAGTAAACTCACATAGGATATGAAAATATCTTATTAATATTAAGGACCCTTCCTAGGTTTCACATGACCTCAATTGGTATTTCCTCCCTTTTGATATGTAGTCCTTCAAAAAATTCTATTTTTGACAGCATCACTAGAGAACATTCTCTAAACCTAGGGGATCAAAGCCACCCTATCTCCAAATCCACTATTTATATTCATTTATTTACTTTATACCCCTATACATTCCATGTGTCTCATGGGAAATATTTATAATCAAGACTATGGTCATCAACAGCTAAGATATCAATCTGATTTTTAAGGGTCCATCGTAGCCCGTGAAATTTAATTTCTACTTAATATGGGTTTAGGGGAAACAATTAAATCTCAATTTTAAACATATGTTTGATCTTTTATTGGTTGAAATTCCACATATTAAAATCATCTAAAACCCATTCATAAACCATGGGGAGAATGTTATTGAACACATACCTTATATAAAAAGTTATCATCATCATGATACCCCTCCCATCAACAAAAAAGCTTATTCAAGATTATATCATCACATGAGATCCTATATCAAGATAAAAATAAACAATGATTAATTTTAATCTTTTATAATTGTTTATTATATTTAATTTAAAAATGTATAATTTAATAAAATCTTATCAGGCAATATAACAGCATCAAAACCATATGAAACGAGGTATGTTCTACTCATGAGGTGCACCTAAACATAAGCCAGAAAAAATTACTAATTTATTTACCAAATTTAATGTCTAATTAAATAAAATTTAATAAATAAACTAGGATAATTATAAGAAACAACATTCCTAAACTTAAACTATGAGAGAAAAATTGTGTTTATCTTCTCAAAATGTGTCTATTCACACAAATAAAAAGGTAGGTCATCCTCATAAAATCAAAACATCATTTTATGTAATTGATTCCAAACGTAATCCTAGAGAAATCCAAAATAGTGGAATACAATGGAACCAATTGAAAATGGATGAGGGTAAAGAGATATGACTTAAACTATCATGGAATCCATTAACAATACCCCCACATCAAAGGGGTATCGAGAGAGAGAGGAGAGGGGATATCCCCCATGGTTCAACATTGGTCGTTTGCATGAGAGGAGAGGAAATGAGGGGGATATTAATGAGAAATGAGGGGAAAATGGAAATTTAATAATTTTTAATGAAATACAAGAAACCACATGGTTTGGAATTAAATTTTCCCAAACTGTGTGCCAGACATGTAACTCTCACGGTCCAAGTTGCATACCCTTACAAATTTTACCAAATTATGCATTGTCCATGTTCTCACCTCTAAAAAACTATAGTTAGCATACTTATCCTCACAAAATTCTCTGAAAACATGAAAAATTCACTCACCAAGACAATAAGAAAAAATCCACCCATTTGGTTTACTCTGGAACTACAAACAAATTTCCCTACCCATGCAGTAACTATATGGTAGAGGAAAAATTGCTTCAAAAATTCAAACATCAACAAAAATATTTAAACATTCACCTATGAAACCAAAAAAATATATCATTCATTAATATATATTCAAAAACATCTCTTAGTGATGCTCAATCTCTAAAAAGTCTAATCTAAAATTTTATTCTTGCAGTGACCCTTGATCTAGGACCAAAATTTAAATTCCCTCTAAATTTAACAACCCATAAAGATGTGAGATTTTAAAACATCCCTAAAATAAAACTTTTTATCCTTGAGAAGTCTTAGTGATATTTTAGTGATCAATCTCAACCCACGTTATTCATTAATTCTCCATTATATCATTTCATTATATTTTGTATCATCAAACAAGATTTTTCTTTGAAACTCCAACCCTAAAGGCATAATATTAACCAAAAGTTGAGCTACCCAGTCATCACCATTGACAATATCAAGAGACCTCTAAACCATGCTTATCTATCCAAATAAATTAAATAATTATCAACCATATCATACCTAAGGATTATGGTTCTATCCACCATATGACTCTACTATGATAGGTCGATCTCAACCATGGTTCTCCCCACCATAGAAATAACCTTTCAAAAAACACTCTTAGAGTTATATCAACTTTCTTGATGTGGTTTCCACCTCACTACATCTAATATTATGAAAAAATTGGGTTTTTCTTATCTTTATGACCTTTCCTAAAAATACTTGGTTGCACCTACTGACCCGGTATCACATTTTCCAATCACTATGCTTAAATTCATGAAGTCGCACTAATATTATCAAAATACCTACACTGAAGAAAAAACCCAACACTTAGTGAAATTTCATGGTTGCATCCTCAACCAACCAAATCCATCATCGACTCCACCCTCAAGAACCAACACACCTCTAACATAACTCACTCACCAGTCAAAAAATCCCATTCTTAGCCAAATAATGATATAAGGACCTTATCTAACATATAATCCATAACCCTACCAACACTATGGTTATGACTCCATGTCTGATATGATTCTCACCACTATAGTAGTTCCCTTATCATCACTCTACTGAACCAAAACATTGATCTCCATGTTCACAATTCTCAATAGTCTTCAACACCGCTCCTTGAGAAATATAATTAATAGTCTCAAATATCACATGTGTGTTGCTTCTCCCAAGACAAACAATCCCCACTATAACAACCCATACTAAGAAACAATCTTGGATTGACCATTATACTACACTATGATCCCTTTTTAAATCACCCCTCACATTAGAGGTAAGTATCTCATTATCATAAAAATCTCAATCCACCGTTCCCACATGTAACTTATAAAACCCATTGGCTCTTGGTTTGTATTTGTCTGCTACCGATCCACAAACAAGAGAGCACCCCATGTAAAAAACATACTTTACCTCATTCATATAGACCTTTCCTTAAAAACACAGGACACCACTCACTCTTCTCATCCCAATTAGAGTGTAACTCTATAAACCTCCTTCATGGGTTCTCATAAATTATCTATTTCAATCTGATTTTAGATCAATAGGGGAATTATCTCATACCACCTTAACACATAATGAAAGTCATGATACCTTTATTTTTAAGTTATCAAAACTAGAATAATGTTCCTAAATATCTTACCATGCGCCCCTCACATGTCAACTTCATCTAACAATCCCAATGTACCTCTCTCATTCCAAACCAACTATATATTCACCATCCACCTAAGATAATTTCCCAAACAAAAAAGCATTTACCCATGATTTATCCATCATAGATCAATAATTTGTATCACCATATTCTATCTCACTGGGAACCACTCGAAAAATCAATATTATAGGCATCCAACCAATACTTGTTTTCAAAACCTACCCTCAATACCAAAGGAACTCTAAGTTTTTTACATCACAAAAGAATAAGGAATATCATGTTGCATCACACCCACTAAATGTTTATCATATGTACATATCATGAATCATATAATAAATCAACCACACCTTCTCGGGAACCCATCCCCTCTAGAGATACACATACTAGAATACCCCTTTGATGAAGAAGTCACATCCATGTGTATATAACAGCATTAGCCTATAAAGATTCATATGGAGAGAAACCAGTCATATGGTTTGGATTAGTTTAATTCCACCAAAAAACTGTATAGAAATCACCATATAGGTTTTTTTAAAAAAATAAGTAACAAAAATAATTTACTTTATAGAACCAGTAATAAAGAATTTAATACTAGAACTTACCCACTAGGGGTTACTATACATCCCTTACACAGATATACTATATAGTCATCATCAAAAAACATTTTTTCATAAGATCCACATAACCTTTCACCATAATAAAATAAAGTGTTTCAAAAAATTATTATTACACTATAAATATATATAGGAATACACAATATAAATTATTTTTGACACATTAAATAGTTTACCCCTCTTTCATCAATGATATCAGACACATTCAAGCACATGAATGTCATACGAATCCTAAGTAATGAAAATGATGCATGTATGAAATAATCTATACAATGGTAAAGAATTAAAATCCTTAATAACAATATAAAGTATATACATTATACATAAGTAAATATGTCAATTATAATAGTAAAAATAAAGAACATTAATATCATATCACTGGTTTCTTGGACTTTCCTTGGGAAAGGGTGTTTGTGAATCACCAAAATGAGATCCATAATAATCTTGGAAAAAACCCTTTTATTTGTCTAGCATACCCTAAATAGTAATATAAAAAATGATTTTATTATATCAGGTTTTAACATCTTATCAAGATACCCCTTGCTAATGTCTCAGATAGTGTTTTCATCTTATCTCAAGAACACCTCCCCATACACCATAGGCTTCCCCCTAATAGTAAGGGTCTTAGGTGTTATTGTGGGGAGATTATACCCATATAGAAAAGCCAAAAATAGTGTAAAACACGAAAAAAACCAATAAAAATTATCATGGTATGAAGAACAAAATATATCCAAGTTATAACAATGATGTGTTGTCATACAGGCATAAAACAACTGATCTCCCACTAGGTCGATCACATATGAAAATATATAAATCAAATAAAAAATTGAAGAGATTTTACTATCATCCCTGAGACTTAATTAATTATAATATTCAAATATCCATCAATTTTCTTCAACCATATAATGAAACACTAGTCTTCCTCCATACTTAAACCTATGATAATAAAGTTAATTCATATACCAAAGTTTCAAGGTCATCCAAGAAGGGTGTGAATAAAACTTAGTAGACTACCACCAATTGTGTTCCTAGAATAACAAATAAATATAGTTCATTCACATGTGTTATCCTTATAATAATAAATAAATCATAATAGTGTAATAAAATAACCATTATTGATCCATGAGTTATAAGGTAAGTCCTAGGATCGATTATACCTTCTTTATCTAGAGTTGAAGTGTATTTGGGAATTTCAAAAATTCATCAATAACCTAGTGGAATAATCACTCCGCACCCTAAAAATATATATTTCTTGCTTATGAACCTTTATGTATATTTGATCCCTATACTAGAAACATATTTCATATCCTCAAGAACCTAGGGGCTTACCAGATTCTCGCCCATGAAGCATATATTATAATTAATTAGAAAACTATGGGACTTAATCTATCTCCACCCAGAGGCTTGGATCATATACTAGAAAGAAACTTGTGGGTGTACTCACACCTCTCTTGGAATCTCATATACCATATCATTTGAAAACTTAAGGAATACCCACTCCCTTCTAGTAAACACATATCATATCATCTAAAAACATAGGGGTGAAGCAGCTCCCCATTTGAAATCACATAAAATATCATTAAAAACACAAGGGTATGATAACTTCCTACTAGGAAACTTATATCACATGTCATTTGGAAACACAAAGGTATGCTTGATCCCCATATGGAAACTGATATCTTATCATCTAAAAACACAAGTTCAAACCCAATTTTTGTTGAGAATACCATATCACATATAGTATATATAAACATGGGGTATAATCTCTTTCTGGTACTTTTCAAAACACCCACAAGTTCGATACTCATTAGATCTCAACAAACATTGCCTTGGATGGACTCTTAAGTACATAACCTCGACTCGTGACTCAATGTCTAACCCATATCTGAAGGCTTATCCATCATCCAACCATACCTAATGAATGTTTTCCAAAATTCTATCTTGATTTCATATACATATCATGTTGAAATCATTGACATCCTTATCTCACTCACTTTGGAATCAACTAGATTCCTTGAGACCCATCCAAATCTCTGCATATTATCACCATTCCATATCCAAAACCTATGGTGTTTTCAAAACTCATAGGCTCTATCTAATACTTTCCTCAAGATGATAATCTAAAATGCCATTAAAATATAAAATCAAAACATGGTCCCTCTTTTCAAGGATATTCTTGATCTATCCTGTAACAATATCCTCTTGGAATCTTGATGTTAAGTAGTCCACCAATTTCCTTGAACCATACTTAGGTACTTTCCATATCTCACTTAATATATCTCTGAATCTCGTAATCAAGATTAAAAACTCCTCATAACTCTAGATCTAGTCCCTTAAGACTTATCCCACTCATATAACTTTCCAAACATCCATTCTACAATCAAGAGGGTGTTCCCATCATGAGTGATACATAAAACCATCTCACCCATAACCACTAGGATAAATCCTTCCCTACCTACCTAATGAGACACAGGAAACTTGCCTAAGGATATTTTCATCTCATGTCAATACCAATGATCTACCATAGATCTTCCACAACCCCAACCAATATCCCCACCATTTAGAGACATAGTCCTCGGGAAGTTTTATTTCTCACAACATCATTGGAGAACCTACTATGGAACTAGGATCCCAAATCCACCTTATCTTATAGTACACTATTTTTATTCATTTAATTTACTTCATAACCCTATAGGTTCCACATTTATCATATCCAAATTAATCATACCCTCAGTTTCCCACAATAATGGAATGAAAATGGTATTAAAGGTTCAATCGTGGCCTCCGACACTTCATTTATATTCTTGGGAGTTTAGGGGAAACAAATTATTTTCATTTTTAAACATAATATTGATTTCAAATAGGTAGAGAGACTATATATCACAAGCACATAAACACAATTCACAAATCATTAAGTGATGTTTAGAGACCACTAACCTCATATTCAAAGTTATCATAATCAAGATTATCTAACCATGAAAAACCAAACTCATCCTGGATCATATCATCACCTTGTTGGAGTTTGTGGTCTAGAACCAACTACTTTGTACTTTACTCATTAAATAAAAGCCTTATCACATCTTGATTGTTCTTCTGCGTGACATGTCATGTGATAATGTCCTAAGGACAGCTGTTTCATTAAAGGGTCGTAGCGGATCCCTGCTATGATGAGAACCTGAAAGTGCCATAACACTGTTCTTGAATGTATGTTCTATAGCCGAATGATATTATTTGAGGGATACAAATAATACAGGTCATTAGGGGTGAGGACTCATAAGACTTTGAGGCACCTTCTCATGGTGTGCACCCTTGGTAATATCCAGGAGGATATTATGAGAACGAGACCCACCAGTTGGAAATCCACATTTCATAGTGTCATTGGATGTTCCTATCTACGGATGTGTGTATTGATCCTTAGACTTTAAGATTATTATTAATGGGTATTACAACTCGCGCACTTAGATGTATTGACGAAAACTGTGACGACACATTGTTTGCAGTGAGGTAGGATACGTTGGGTGCGTTACGAGTAATACCACATTAATAGATAATGCGAGAAAGGATTTGTCCCTTCCGTTCCATAACGGAAGTAGATATCTCAGGCCCTTTGATGGAATTGATATAGCCTAAATAAATCCATGGCCATGGTAAGGTATGGGCAAGTTCAATTCTGGGAAGTCAAAGAAAGAATAATCAAGCACATGGGTTGATGGCACTAGCATGCAACCCGCTTGATTGGAGATATCGAGACAAAGGGATTATATTACATGGTAAGCGTTCGTAGGAGGTGACACGTCATTGTGGCGTTAACTTCTTTCTCTATGGGTGCCTTGGCGTGTTGTTAGATGCTAACCTTGGACTTTAGGCAGGCTCAGCCTAATGCCACTGAGAAAGAGGCCTAGAGGGTCACACACTAAGTGTGTCCATGTATCTCAGTTAAATATTAATTTAACAAGTTAAATAAATATTATTCCCGACTGTGGTTTAATAATTATTTAAGGATGTCTGATCGCATTTATTTTGGCACTAGTTATTCGAGAGAATATACTGTGGATAAAATAATATATATTTATTAGTGAGTAATGCAGTTACATTTATTTAAGAAATAAATAGTCATTACTCAAGGTCTAATAAATGTGGTGGAGAAAAATGGAAAATAAAAGTACACGCAGTGTATATTAAATATACACGCTGTGTAGTTTTATGGAAAACAAGTACACGCCATGTATTAATTATTACACGCCGTGTAGTTTTTCCAATTGGGATTTTGATGATTTAATATTGTTTTATTAAATGATATTTATTATAATCAGCGTGGGCGCATGTCAAGGAATTAATAATTCGACATGGGGGTTTTCAATAAGAGTTAATGAAATAAATAAAACGCGTAACACGTTTATTTATTGTCATAACTCTATTAACCTCAAACCTGATTATAAATATCCTTGCAACCCAACATTTTTTGTGAGCCATTGTTGTGCACAACAGATTTGGAAATACTCTCAAGCCAAGAGAGAATTCTCTTTCCACCAAGAACGCCCTCAAGTTACGAGAGCAAGATCCTCCACCGGATCAAGGCAGTCGAAGGCGGACATCGCAAGCGAATGTTCTTTCGCGCTAGCACCCGGAGATCTCTTCGGCGACGTCCGGAGATACGTGACACACGTGTGGATCGCCGCTAGAGGAATCCTACACTTGGATTCTACGACGCAATGACGGATCACCGAATCGTGACCGGACACATCAACGAAGAAAGAATTCCAACGAGGTAATTCTGATGCATCAATTAAATTAATTATAATCATCATATTATGATCCTCCTCAAGGGTTCCGGGACTCATATTTTCTTTTCGTTCTTCGTTATATTCCGAAGATTCGGCGTTTTATATCGTGACGGATCTCGGATTGAACATTGTTTAACGAAAAATTAAGTTGGGCAAACCCACCAACGCGCTTCCGCTGCGCCCGGAACCTACAAGTGGTATCAGAGCGGGGTCATATCGTTGGTTATAATTATTTAGTTTTTTGTTGGTGATTTACGCATTTAATAATTTAGTTATTTCAATTCATGTTTAATCTTTCTGGAAATCTGAATATCGAGATCTGTTCCTCCTCTCTCGTTTCTCGTTCACCTCACAGAAACGGATTTTTTCTTTTAATTTTGATTAAAATAAAATAGAGGAACTCATCCGGAGGATCCAAATGTTTATGGTCGTATAAAACCAGAATACACGGCGTTTATTCGGAAGTACACACCGTGTAGTCAAGGTTTAATGCATTGACTGATCCGCAAAATCAGGCAGTGTATTGGATTCTTTCTAAGAATTTAAGCCACCGTGTGTTGACCAGAAACAGGTGGCACACGGTTTCTGGAATACATGCCGTGTGGTCCAATGAACACAGCGTGTAGTCCCTTCGGGTTAGGGTTGGGTCGTGTACTCCGTACACAGCCTGCCCGGCTGGAAACCGTGTAACGCGGAAACTACACGGCGTGTGTCCCACTGTACACGCCGTGTACTCCAAAAACATCCGAAGTACATTAACACGCCCTATCCTCGGGCATGTACTTCGGATGGACGGTGAAGAAAAAATACATGCCGTGTAGTCGGAACTACACGCCGTGTACTCACCCAAATTATGCAGATTTATTAAAATTTATTATTATATTATACAAACCCTTGAGACATGTACCATGGTGCAGGCGTAAAGCTGAGGCACAACACGTGATAGGTGTTTTATATATATGTGTTTAATTTAACATCTTCGTAATAAATGGGAATTCGCCGGGTTGCCTCTAAGGTACAAGTTGTGTACAAGGATAATTTAAATGAATTTATTTGTTTAAAATTATGATGGATGAGAATCTCAATGAAATTCAGAAAATGGATTTGAGATAAAAGGATTAATTAATTAAAGATAATTAATTGATTCGAGCGTGATTTATCTTAAACAAGAACGATTAAATAATTGAATGCTAGTTTTATTTATGCGTAAATATCATTGCATGTATGGATGATCATGAGCTAGACCGAGACCTTTTTATGTGAATGGTTTCTTTTAATTTATTTATTTAAATTAAATTTGTTGGCCTGTGAGCCATCTCCTAATTAATATGTAGGGTCTGCGCGCCCAAGGATTCTTTTATGTAAAAACCCTTTTTTCCCCTCACCTGCATGTGAGATAAATGCATATGAAATTGATTGAGCTCCCAAGCTAGTGGAGGCGGCTCAAGTCAGGATCCAAGATGAAACCAATCCAAGGAGATACAAAGGTGGACAGGTGGAAAGCTGTAAACACGAACCCGAAAGGTTCAAGGTGTTTCTCCCCTAGGTCTTGGGTTAGTTTATCAACCGCTAGATAAACTAACCAATAGAAAAGCTCATGATCATACCATTTATTTTATTTCTGTCAGTTTCATGGTTTATTTATTGTGGGTGTGTTGTCACGATCACACAATTAATGAATTAAATGAGCATGCAAGATGGAACTAAAATAAAATTGGCTTATACGTAAATATTATCTTAGACATGGTTAATCACTTAAGTATATCCCACTTAATATTAACAAGCATGTAATCAAAGATAATAAAATGGCAATTTACGTATAAGGATAAAATCCCTAAAAATAAATATTGAGTCGGCATAGCCTTCCATAATCTTGGTTAGAATCGAACCATAGTTCAAAGTGCTTGACCAACCCTAGTTGGGGTGCTTTCAATTATCGGGGAATTCTAATTCAAGGTTTTGGGTTGACTTGACTTGGTTTGCATCAAGGGTTGACTTCCATAGCAGGACTTGGTGTGACCAATATGCAAAGGTTGAGGAAATCCAAAAAGGATTTCAGGATTGGGGAGTCCACTCAGCGGATCAAGGAACTGCGAGTTAATGCAGTTGGCATTTGGAATGCCTACCTAAAACCCTTCAAGTTGCTTGACCAACCCTAGATGGGGTAATGCGAAGGGCAATATGGATCCTTGCCACTAGAATATTCACGCAATAGAATATTCCGAAGTCAATGGTGAGGGCTATTGGATTTCGATAAAATAGTGGGAGACTAATAAGTATTAATTTATTTATTTGTCTCATTTTTTATAATAAAATACTAAACCTTTGCTCATCTTAAATTGTAGAAACGGCAAGAAAATGACTTCAAACATATCATTGTGCACCATACTCAAAAAAGAAAACCTTCTCACCGGCACCAATTTCCAAGAGTGGCAGAGGCGTTTACGTGTCGTCCTTCGCCACGAAAGGAAATTATATGTGCTGGAAGAGCCTATTCCAGTTGCGCCTAGGAAAGAGGCTAATGATGAGGAATTATCTCTATACATGAAACACATGGATGATTCCACAGATGTCCAGTGTTTCATGTTATCGTCCATGTCTAATGAGCTCTTGAAGCAACATGAAAACATGGATGTGTATAGCATGATGTCTCACCTTAAAGATCTCTACCAAGAGAAGGCGAGACAGGAGAGGTATGAGATCTCCAATGCTTTGTTTACCACGAAGCATGGAGAGTCTACGCCAGCTAGGCCTCATGTGGTCAAGCTTATTGGCTACATTGAACGCTTGGACATCTTAGGTATTAAATTCCCAGATGAGTTGCGTACAGATCTCATCCTATCATCATTGCCCAAGACCTTCTCTAGCTTCATTGTCAACTATAACATGAGCGATAATGAGAAGAGTCTATCGGAGCTTCTGACCTTGATTCGCCAGGTAGATAAGGACATGGGGTGTGACAAACCTGCGGTCCTTATGGTGAACAAGAAAAGGAAGGACAAGACAAAGGGGCCAAAGACTTATAAACGGTCTGAAGCCCCCGAGCACTGTCCCTCCAAGAAGGGGAAGATCCAGAGGCAGGGCAAGGAACGAGAAGCAGTGTGTTTTGCATGTGGCAAGCATGGCCACTGGAAGAGGAACTGCACCCAGAAGCATGGGGACGCTAAAGGTGCATTCGTTATCGAGTGAAATCTTTCTATTTCTACACATAGGGTATTAGATACAGCTTATGGGTCTCACATCTGTATTCAAATGAAGGAACCAAGTAGATTTAGAAAGATCTCCAAAGGAGAGGTGGATCTTCGAGCTGCCAATGGCGCAAGGCTGGCTGCGTTGGCTATTGGCGACTATCACCTCTCATTGCCAACTGGCATGATTTTGGTTTTACAAAACTGTTATTTTGTGCCTAGTGTTACCAAGAACATAATTTATGTATCTTGTTTGGATATGGATGGATTTATTTTCAAGTTTGGAAATAAGGGTTGTCTCTTTTATAAGAACAACGTATGTTATGGTATGGCACATTTGAATAATGGTTTGTATGTATTAAATTACGAAAACCAAGTGTTGGCAATCGATAATGAAACAAACTCACATGACTCATACATCACCCAGTTATGGCATCACCGCCTTGGTCATGTGAACGAGAAGCGCTTGACAAAGCTCTGCCAAGATGGCTATTTAGACTCTACTGAGCTAAAACCACTTGATAGATGTCACGCTTTATTACAAGGAAAAATGACCAAGCCGCCTTTTGGTGGACAAGGTGAAAGGGCCACAGAGCTTCTAGGATTGGTACACACAGATGTGTGTGGACCATTTCCAGTAGAAGCTAGAGGTGGATATTCTTACTTTATTACTTTTACTGATGATTTGAGTAGATATGGCTATGTCTACTTAATGAGGTATAAGTCAGAGTCCTTAGAGAAATTTAAGGAATTCAAGAATGAAGTAGAGAATCAACTTGGTAAGAAGATAAAGAAGCTTCGATCGGATCGAGGTGGAGAATATCTGAACCAAGAGTTCATCGATCTTCTATGGGAGTCTGGGATTCTATCTCAGCTCACTCCTCCTTATACACCACAGTGGAATGGTGTTAGTGAAAGGAGGAACCGCACCTTGTTGGACATGGTGAGGTCAATGATGAGTCATGCGGATCTTCCATTATCCTTTTGGGGATATTCATTACAAACTGCAGCATACACATTAAACCGAGTACCAACTAAGGCGGAAAATGGAATTCCATCCGAGATAGGGAATGGAAGGAAACCCACTTTGTCGCACACATGTGTATGGGGATGCGAGGAGTTTGTTAAGGCCTTCTCAGGCAAAAAACTAGCACCCCGGGGCACGAAGTGTATCTTTATAGGATATACCAAAGAAACAAAAGGATATTACCTATATAACCCCCAAGACAAGAAAGTGACTGTCGCCAGACAATCCGTCTTTCTTGAGAGGGAGCACATCCTCAAGAAGGATAGTGGGAGCAAGATTGAATTCGACGAAGTTGATGCTCAAGATACACAGGAGTTGGTATAGGAACAAGTTCCATAGGTCCCCATGGAAGAGGTTCCAGAAACACAAGTACTGCGTAGAAGCTCAAGAGAGGTAAGGGAACCATAGAGATTTGGTTTCCTAGTCACCGAGGATGGTGAATCATTATTGTTGGACAATGATGAACCTCTCTCCTACAAGGAAGTAGTAGAAAGATCAGAAGCTGCAAGATGGCTAGAAGCTATGAAT
Source organism: Viscum album (assembly GCA_963277665.1). Taxonomy (NCBI): domain Eukaryota; kingdom Viridiplantae; phylum Streptophyta; class Magnoliopsida; order Santalales; family Viscaceae; genus Viscum; species Viscum album. The sequence goes on from OY728138.1 coordinate 40,663,679, forward strand.
TTTAAGATGGATTCCATGTATCAGAACCAAGTTTGGGTTCTGGTCGATGAGCCAGTTGATGTAAAGCCCGTTGGATGCAAATGGGTATTCAAAAGAAAGTTGGACATGGAAGGTCAAGTTAGCACCTATAAAGCAAGGCTAGTGGCCAAAGGATTCAGACAGCGTCAAGGAATTGACTATGATGAAACCTTCTCGCCAGTTGCCGTGTTTAAATCCATAAGAATCATACTTGCCATAGCAGCTTACCATGACTACGAGATTTGGCGGATGGATGTCAAAACAGCATTCCTTAACGGGAACCTTCAGGAAGATGTCTATATGACACAACCAGAAGGTTTTGTGACACCAGGTGAAGCCAAACATGTTTTCAAGTTGCAGAAATCCATTTATGGATTAAAGCAAGCATCCAGGTCATGGAACATTCGATTTGATGAAGCCATAAAGGAATTTGGTTTCATTAAGAACGAATGTAAGCCATGTGTTTATAAGCGGTTTAATGGGAATGCGGTCGTCATCCTAGTGGTATATGTTGATGACATATTGCTTATTGGAAATGACGTACCAGCCTTACAGTCAGTTAAGGACTGGTTGAACAAGTGTTTCTCCATGAAGGACTTAGGAGAAGCAGCCTACATTCTAGGGATCAAGATCATTCGTGATAGATCCAAGAGGCTGCTTGGACTAAGTCAGGGTACATACATTGACCAGATACTAAAGAGATTTAGTATGGAAAAATACAAGAGGGGATTGGTTCCAGTGTCACATGGCTTACATCTTTCTAAGAAAATGTGTCCCCAGACACAACAGGAGAAAGATAGGATGAGCAAGATCCCATACGCTTTGGCTATAGGATCCATCATGTATGCCATGTAATGTACCAGGCTTGATGTTGCCTATGCACTGAGCATGGTAGGAAGAAATCAAGCAGATCTAGGAGAACAGCATTGGACTGCTGTTAAGACTATCCTTAAGTATCTGAGAAGAAATAAGGATATGTTCCTGGTGTATGGAGGAGATGAGGAGCTTATCATCAAAGGGTATACTGATGCTAGTTTTCAAACAGATCAGAATGATCTGAAGTCGCAATCTGGATATGTTTTCTGTCTCAATGGAGGAGCTGTGAGCTGGAAGAGTTCAAAGAAGCCAGTTGTCGCTGATTCTACAGCGGAGTCCGAGTATATAGCAGCTTCAGATGCAGCCAAATAAGCCGTTTGGATTCGGAACTTTGTCTAGGAGCTTGATGTGGTGCCTAGCAGTAAATATCCCATTACATTGTATTGTGATAATACTGCAGTGGTGGCTCTTGCAAAAGAACCAAGGTCGCATCAACGTACAAAGCACATACTCTGGAAGTATCACCTCTTGATGGATTTCTATCAAAGGGGTGAAGTTGAAGTGAGCAGAGTTTCCATGGAAGAGAACGTGGCAGACCCCATGACTAAAGGCCTATCTCAGCAGAAGCATGAATATCATGTGAGAGCTAGCGGGTTAAAAGTTGTTAGCAGTTGGCTCTAGTCCAAGTGGGAGTCTGTTGGAGTTGGTGGTCTAGAACCAACTACTTTGTACTTTATTCATTAAATAAAAGCCTTATCACATCTTGATTGTTCTTATGCGTGACATGTCATGTGATAATGTCCTAAGGACAGTTGTTGCATTAAAGGGTCGTAGCGGATCCCAGCTATGATGAGAACCCGAAAGTTCCATAACATTGTTCTTGAATGTATGTTCTATGGCCGGATGATATTATTTGAGGGACACAAATAATACAGGTCGTTAGGGGTGAGGACTCATCAAACTTTGAGAAACCTTCTCATGGTGTGCGCCCTTGGTAATATCCATGAGGATATTATGAGAACGAGACCCGCCAGTAGTAAATCCACATTTCATAGTGTCATTGGATGTTCCTATCTACGGATGTGTGTATTGATCCTTAGACTTTAAGATTATTTTTAATGGGTATTACAACTCGTGCACTTAGATGTATTGCTGAAAACTGTGATGACACACTATTCGCAGCGAGGTAGGATACGTTGGGTGCATCACGAGTAATATCGCATTAATAGATAATGCGAGAAAGGACTTGTCCCTTCCGTTCCATAACATAAGTAGATATATCAGGCCCTTTGATGGAATTGATATAGCCTAAATAAATCCATGGCCATGGTAAGGTATGGGCAAGTTCAATTCTGGGAAGTCAAAGAAAGAATAATCAAGCACATGGGTTGATGGCACTAGCATGCAACCCGCTTGATTGGAGATATCGAGACAAAGGGATTATATTACACGGTAAGCGTTCGTAGGAGGTGACACGTCATTGCGGTGTTAACTTCTTTCTCTATGGGTGCCTTGGCGTGTTGCTAAACGCTAACCTTGGAATTTATGTAGGCTCAGCCTAATGCCACTTAGAAAGAGGCCTAGAGGGTCACACACTAAGTGTGTCCATGTATCTCAGTTAAATATTAATTTAACAAGTTAAATAAATATTATTCACGACTGTGGTTTAATAATTATTTAAGGATGTATGATCGCATTTATTTTGACACTAGTTATTCGAGAGAATATACTGTGGATAAAATAATATATATTCATTAGCGAGTAATGCAGTTACATTTATTTAAGAAATAAATAGTCATTACTCAAGGTCTAATAAATATGGTGGAGAAAAATGGAAAATAAAAGTACACGCCATGTATATTAAATATACACGCTGTATAGTTTTATGGAAAACAAGTACACGCCGTGTATTAATTATTACATGCCGTGTAGTTTTTCCAATTGGGATTTTGAGGATTTAATATTGTTTTATTAAATGATATTTATTATAATCAGCATGGGTGCATGTCAAGGAATTAATAATTCGACATGGGGGTTTTCAATAAGAGTTAATGAAATAAATAAAATGCGTAACGTGTTAATTTATTGTCATAACTCTATTAACCTCAAACCTGATTATAAATATCCTCGCAACCCCAACATTTTTTGTGAGCCATTGTTGTGCACAACAGATTTGGAAATACTCTCAAGCCAAGAGAGAATTCCCTTTCCACCAAGAACGCCCTCAAGTTACGAGAGCAAGATCCTCCACCGGATCAAGGCGGTCGAAGGCGGGCATCGCAAGTGAAGGTTCTTCCGTGCTAGCACCCAGAGATCTCTTCGGCGAGATCCAGAGATATGTGACACACATGTGGACCACCGCTAGAGGAATCCTACACTTGGATTCTACGATGCAACGACGGATCACTGAATCATGACCGGACGCATCAACGAAGAAAGAATTCCAACGAGGTAATTCTTATGCATCAATTAAATTAATTATAATCATCATATGATGATCCTCCTCAAGGGTTTCGGGACTCATCTTTTCTTTTCATTCTTCGTTCTATTCCGAAGATTCGGCGTTTTATATCGTGACGGATCTCGGATTGAACATTGTTTAACAAAAAATTAAGTTGGGCAAACCCACCAACTCGCTTCCGCTGCGCCCGGAACCTACACACCTAAGATCCTATCACAAGACACCATATCCAAAATGATTAATTGTGATAATTTATAATTAATTATTCTATTTAATGCAAAAAGGTATAATTGCCTAAAATCTCACAAGGTAGTATAACAGCACCCAAACCATGGGAAATGAAGAATGGTTTTCTCCTAATATGAATCCATTCCTAAGACACAAAAAAAATATCCAATTTATTTACCCAAACTAAAGGAAAACTAATTCCAATTTAATAAAAAATAAAATATAATTAAGGAGAAATACATGCCACAATTGAAATGTTGAGAGGCAGCATTGTTTCATAATGACACCCTAGGTTTTTTGGACCCATTTTCATCCCTTAAAATAAACATATTTCATTCATAAATATATTGTTCTACTATTGAAACTTGAAGGGAAAATAATTCATACATGATATAAATCTATCTAAAAACATTCATAATGGAATATTACAGCCAATGTACCTGAAACCAAGTATTACATGCAATGGATTATTATATACCATGGATTATTAGATCTTTTAAATGTGTATAGATTAAAATAAAAAAACTAAATTGAAAAGAATATTATTTTTAGACATATGAAATATCAGGGATTATTTTATCCCTTTAGAATTTTTATTAGAAGAAATAAATCTACAATAACCAAAAAATATCATAAAAGGAGAAAACAAGTTATAAAATGTAAATTAAAATACAGGAATGAGAGTTGTACTTTGTGAAGATAGAATGGGATGAATTTATTGTATATAATAGGGGTAATTTATCAATTATGTGAATGTTATAAAATGGATATATAGTCATTGGGTATAATAATAGTAAACATGTGACCAGTTTGGATTTATTGGTATATAGTTAAAATATAGAATGTTTAATTATATATTTATTATAATTATAAACAATTTAATTGAAATAAAATAAAAAAAAATTAATGGAATTAAAGGATATTAATTAATTTTTAAATATAAATTTTATTCAAATGAAAATATTTTTATAAAATATAAATTTTTATTAAACTTATTATTCCCTCTCAATAGTATTTGTAGGTGGGGTGTTTCATGAATGGTAAGGAAAACCCGTTAGATTGTATAAGGTCTAGGGTTCAATCCCTACCATCCCTAGTTTAGGGGAATTTTCAGGTAGTCTACTTGGGGGTGATGTCATTAGGGCCAATACCTATTTATGTGTCATAGTGAGCATGTGGCCACACAAAGATAGAAGATTCCATAATTGGTGGTTTTGGGATAAGAGTGTAGGGAGCACAGGGTAGGTGATGGAGACAAAATGTGCGTAAGTGTCTATTGATTCATTACTGAGAGTGCAGGGGCACACAGTGTGATAGATACCCTTATTCGTGGAAATTTTTGTTAAGTGCATGAAGCACATAGGGTTGGAAGTGGATGCCTATTGAAAGGGAGCAATAGCAGAACATTTATTAAGGAGGAGTTTTGTGATGCTGATAAAGGGTAAGGTCTGTCACCGAAGACGTGGGCACATTTTCAATCTATGACAGTGGGTGGACTAGTGGATGTGTGGTTGGATACATGAGCCTTAGGGTTTGGGACTTCAAGTCATGTTATCATGGACTCTAATGTCCACCAGACTATATGTTATATAATGGGATCCCTCTTCCCATAATAATGAGTGGGGTTTACAGTTTAATAAAAAGGGGCATTCCCCCTACACATTAAAAAAGGATTTATTTCAATAAACTTTATATATTAAAATGAATGATTAGAAATATAAATAAATAAAATACGATAAATAATTAATTATAATGAATACAAATTTAATTATTCATATTTAAACCAAAAATGATGTTTTTATTAAATATTATATGTTTTTATTTAAAAAATAAATTTCTAACAAAATTATATTAAATTAAATGGTATATATATATATAAACAAATTAATAATCAATCATACATTAATTATAAATTTTTTATAAATAAAGATAAAATCATTTAATGAGAAAAATAGATATTTTTAAAAGAATTTTTTCCTTTGTGCAATATATTTATATCTTTATAAATTAAATTAAAAACTAAAAAAGATTGTTATTAATAGAAATTATTGATAATATAAAAATTTTACATTCAAATAATATTTATTAAATGTCAAGAAATAAGAATAAATTAATTTTATACTTAAAAATATATTTTTCTAAAAATTATTTTTTAGGTGTTTTGTGTTCTTATATTAAAATAAATTATTATGAATACTATAAATTTAATCTAATAAACTTTATTTCATATTTTTAATAATAATTTAGAAATTATTAAATAAGTTCAATTTTATTTTTGAACACAAAAATATGTTACCGAGGTAAAAGTTAGTTAGCATAGTAAAAGTAAAAAGGTTGTTTTCCAATAATTATTATTTCATATTTTTTTGATATATTTTAAATGATGAATATAATGTAATATATATATATATATATATATATATTATTACTAATTAACTTAGTAATCGATAGGAAATAATTATAAAAAAATTAATTTTTAAAAAGTCATTCTTCAATGAAAAATATTTTTTCTATGTATATTATATTTTAATTTAAAAGTTGATTTTATCATGTATTAGAATTACATTGGATTAAATAGAGTAAAAATTCATAATAATAGTGATAAAATTGAGTAATGGGTTTTTTAAATTGTTAGTACAAAATAATTACTATATCAAATAATTAAACAAAGTAAAGGGGTAAATGAGGTAAATTATCATGGATAAAATTTTATTTAATTAAAATGATATTTAAGAATTATTTAATAATTTTTTATGTGTGGGAGTCAAATATAAATTTCTTGCAAACATTTCCTCACTTATCCCACCTAACTCTAACGGGATTCTATCTTTACCCTTCACTTTACTTATGTTTCCAAGGAAAGATCCCCCATTTTACCCTATAAAAGGAAATCTTATATAACAATTCCAAACAACTCTATTCCTAAAAAAACAATCTTCAATACCTTCCCTTTTTCCATATCCAAAATCTTTATTATATGTTTGGTAACCTCTAGTTCCAATAAAGAATCCTAAATCCTTCTCTAAAAACCTTCTTCATTTTGAGTTGTGAATCTTTACTTTCGGTTTATACTTGAGTAATAAGTATCAAAGGGGTCAAATTCTAGATAAAAATTTTACATATCCAAAATTAGTTCTTATACACCATGTATTGTTTTCTACATGCAGTGTAATCATGTCAGCAGGTCGGTGCAGGACGTGTAAAGTATATCGGTGAAAATATGAATAGTTAAAGAAACTACACGGCGTGTAGTTCCACTTACACACCATGTATTTCTTAAAAATTTGTTAAAATGGGTAATGGCCTCATTTTCTATCATTTTGGATAAAGGCTCTCCCGAGTTTACAAACAAGCAGTGTCAGACTTTAAATCCCTTCTCGAGTGATCATTCGAACCCTGATTCCTTCGTCGTCGGTTGCATTTAAACCCAATTGGTATGCTATCACTTACACTTGAGCTGTTCTTCATGATTTATACTCTCAAAGAAGTTACTTAAGGTAGATATTTATCTTTTTTTTATAGATCTGCTCATTTCTATCTTGAATTAGAGGTTGAGGCTGGACGGGGAGAGTCATACTATGACGAGGTAGGTGGTCTTGTGTCTCTCGTTAATTATAGAGTTGAATATCTATGTCGAAGTGTTTTGCGCCCATTTTTGGGTGTCAATTTGATTTATTTTTGACCAATGTTATCACCTAATTATTTTAAGTAATTGAATATGTGTTTTTATTAACGCATAATGTTTATTTCCTTTAATTAGGGCCACCCCATGGGTGAGTTTCCCTTGAATTATCATTTATAGCCATTTGGCCTAGGCTTCCTATGAGGAATGCCTTGTTTTTTTATTTGGGTTGTTAAAAATTAATTTAATTATAATGGAGTTTCAACTAGTTTAAATGTCAATTGTATTGATTAAGGTTTTGGGATTAGTGTTTTTCTCATTTGCCTCATGTTATGCCTATAATTTTTTAGGCCTTATTATTGTTAGATTACATAATAGGCTTGTGATATAAATTCCCAATTTGAGTATAATTGTTTAAGTATTTAGATAGTTTAATTAACTTTTTTCTTGTTATGTATGATTCCCATATGAGTTTCTATTATATTAACCATGTAATAGTGTAAATTAATTGTGTTGTTTATTATGATAAAATGTTTATACACCAGAATTCTCCCTGAACATGCTAAAATGATTATACACCAGTCTTGGCCCCAAAATGTTTTGAAATCATTATACACTGGGCTTGGACATGAAGCATAATTAAATTATTATATACTGGGTTTTACCTTGAAACATGTTGTAATGCTGATATACTGAGCTCAACCATAATTAACTATTATGCCTATGGGAAAGATTTGGTAATTCCTTTAAGCAAGGTGTTGAATTGAATATTTAAATGGAATGACTTATGACACTTATTACAAGCCAAAGCACACACTTGGATTCAGTCTTCACTTTAATTTTTTAGATGTACTTCTAAGGTATCTATTGTGATTACTTTTACAAGTGGATTTTTGGGCTTAAGATTGATCTGGAGACCTATATAATTCAATTTAATGGAATTTTTAATAAACACTTAAATGATTATAAATGGGAACCATTACTTGTAGGAATGTTTACTTTTCAGTACTTCCAATCTTATCGCTTTCTTTATTGTACACTGCTATTATATATATTTACTGATAGATTGGAATAGATCTTGGGTGATTTCCTACTAGGATTTTTTTCTCACACCTTGTTTGGGTCATGCTTTTAATCCCAAATAGATTATATTTTTACAGTTGTCGATAAGGGAAAGATACATTCTACAAGTACTTGATTGTTGTTGGGATCAGGTGAGTATGGGACCAAGTCGAGTCTTGTGATGTTTCTTAGTTTTCTTTTGTTTTTTGTACCTTAGTATTGTTTCTTGTATCTGATGTCAGTGTATCATTTTTGGCTTATTTATTAGAACATGTAACATGTTGCATGAACTTTGGTATTGAATTATTCTTGGTTATTTATTCTATAATTCTTCTTCTATTTATTTCAAGTGTATGATGTTTACTGTTTCTACTATTGTGTTATTATTGACTATGTTATTTTACAATATGCCAATGAGGGAATAGATTCCATACTAACACACCTTAGGACCTCCCTTCTAGTCAGAAGCCTCTGGTCTTTGGGGAAATGCATTTGAGGCCATGTATCTAACCGGGTACAGGGCACCAGTTGAGTGGCATCTAGACTTGGGACGTAACAAAGTGGTATTAGATGAGTTTGTTTGTAGTTTTTATTACTTTTTTGAAAAATTATATAGGGATAGAAAAGAAATGGGACTTAGTAATTAGATTTTCCCGGGAGTAGCTACCCCGTGTATAGGGAAAAACCCAAATTTACTCGAATTGAATTGTGACTTTGGATTTTGAGTTGTTATAGTTGATTTGATTTCACTATTGGGTGATCAACATGGTTTGTAATATTATTATTGATATTATTTTGGTTCTATTTTGTTGCAACTGAATGATATTAGGGTATGTTATCTCATGCATCATATAGTAACTTATTAAAAATCACATGCCATGAATTATTTCCAAGTCATTTAAGAGAATTATTGATTTCATGTTGTTGTGATAAATTTTGTACTAGATATGCATGTTTTTGTGATAGGTATCATGATAGATATGCATGTTGTCATGATAGGTGTATTGGTACGAGCTGTGGTTCAATTGTACGAACACCAATCTTTGGTCCCTGGGGTGTATGGGCCCTCTTTGATCAAAATTTGGTGGATCATATTCCATCATTTTGAATAGAATTGTATTATGATATGTTATTCTTGGGTTCCAAAATTTGATTTACTGGGAGTACGGTCCCTCACGGATCAGAATTTGGCATATCACTGGTTTCCTTTTTCTAATAAACAGGGGTTTTCTAGGCAATCTGGAGTTTATATCATGAAAAACCCAATTTACACAACGCGTAGTTATCCTAAAACACCGTGTGTACTTCTTGTTCAAGGAATGAAGTTTTATTTTCATGGTTACATGTAGTGTACATGTTGTATATGTCATGTGGTAGGTGATCGTGTGTCCGTATATATGATAAAGAGCATGGGATGGTGGGTTTCTCCAGTATACAGCTGTGTACTTTTGGTACACTCTGTGTGGGATTACTCAGACAGACCCCTTGTAAATCTGGTTGTGTAAAAGTACATGGATAAAATGGGGGATATATGTACACATCGTGTACTCAACTAACACACTATGTACCTGGTTTTTTACCCACCTAGGTCGGAAAAAGTACATGACCATGTAAGCGCTTAAGTGTACACGCTGTATATGGTCCATGCACGCCGTGTACTCATATTTTTTTAACTTTTTAGGGGTTTCTACTTCTATTTATTTCTTTCACTCTTGAACTGTGAACCTTGATCACAACATGAACTAAAGTTTGTGCTCAACCTTGTAGATCCATACCTCTATGAAAACCTCCAGTTGTATGCCAGAAGAGTGGTGATGATCATACCTTGGAGTTGGTAGGCCATGGGATACCAGTGGATCCTCCAACCATGACAGTTGTGGCACCAACTGTTATAATGGATTTATGAGATGAAACATAGTTCCTTGAAGGATTTATGAGGTTTATGAAGACCTTCTATGGAGTACCTAAGCCTACCACGTCTATGGTATAACTGACGTGAGTATTCTAGAAACAAAAACTGCCTACGTTTTTAGGGGATGGTGAACCACAGGCTACAGAGTCATAGTTGGAATCCATTCTTTCTATCTTCAAGAATCTGGAGACACCTCTTGAGAGGAGGGTCAAGCTCACAACTTATATGCTACGTTATTCGGCCAAGAGGTGGTGGGATATTACCACTCAGACAGAGTGTCATCAATACATTTCATGGGGAGATCTTCAAACAATCTTTTATGACTACTATTTTCCCAAGACGTTGAGGGTCGATAAATCCTAAGAGTTCATGCATCTAGATAAAGGCACTATGTCAGGGATGGGCTACTCTATCCATTTCACTAAGCTTCAGATATTCCCACCTATTCTGATGAGTGACAAGACATTGAGGGCTAGGCAATTCTATGATGGTCTTAGGTACGACATCTGATTATAGGTGAACGTTATCAGGTTACAATATATATATATATGTCATCGTGAATCAGGTTCTGATTACCGAGCATAATATATGGGAAGCTGGAGGTGCGAACCAGGGTGGTTCGGCACTGAGATTTGGTACTATCTCAACCGAGATCAAAAAGCATCATATGGAGATTAATCGTAGTGATACGAGTAGTCAGAATGTTTCTTCCAATATCCAGGTGAGGTGTTACTACTGTAGAAAGGTTGGGAATACTAAAACTCAGTGATCGATGGACCGAGTTGTGTTCTGAGCTTGTAGAAAGATGGGCCATTTACAGCGTTTCTGTAGGACTTTTCCCCCAGAATCTAGTGAGAGAGGGTCTACAACAACTCCATGTTCAGGAGTAGGGTCAACAGCTTCTCACCAGTCAGGGAATTGGAATACGTCAGGTCGTTAAAGCTGAGGTGGTGGTTATGGTCATGGTATCCAGACCCCAGGATCTCAGTGACAGTAGGGAGGGTCAGCTCAGGGTATCCAGGTAGTGTCATAGGGTCACGATACTGTTTAGATATATGTAGTGCAACAAAACCAACATGGGCGGGATCTCAGAACTTATACTTTCAAATGTATGATTATAGTCACCTCTATTTTATCTTCTGCAGTATTTAATATAGTGTCTTCTCATAGTTGTATATTTGTACCTTTTGTAAAAATACTTGGGCTCTATGTTTTCTCTTCTCATGATGTTATGACACTAGACACTCTATTAGGGATAATAAAGTATGGTAGGTTTGTTTCATTGTAAGTATTTTTCCATAGAGTTTGGTAGGTTTCAATTGTTATGGGATATATATGTCTTAGAGATAACAGTTTTTGATATCATTTTGGGGATGGACTGGTTTGTTCCTTTTCAAGTCTTTTTCAATTGTTATCATCGTAGGGTGAGTTTCACATCACTACAGGGTAGGATCGTTTCTACACAAAGGTGAATGGGATGTCCAAGTAGGAAAAGCTAGACCCCATCATCATGGGTTGGGTGGAGTGATAACCCAAATTGTGAGTCTATATTTGGATGACCAAGGGACATGTTAGACAGATTTCCCTCAAGTGGTGGATATTTTCATATATGTCTTCCTAGATGACTTTTCAGGCCTACCTCTAGTGAGAGTGATAGTTTTCTCTATCAATCTAGTACCAAGAGCTACCTTGGTATCCATTTTTCCTCATAGGATGGTTGCAATGGAGTTGCAAGAGCTCAATAAGATACTAGAGGATTTGGAGGCAAAGTGGTTTATCTGACCGAGTACTTCTCTATGGGGTTTGCTGGTTTTTTTGTGAAAAAGGAAGATGGTACCCTCAGGCTATGCATGGAGTATCATAAACTAAACAAGCTTATGGTTAAAAACTGATATCCCTTACCAAGGATAGATGGTCTTTTTGATCAACTTCGAGGAGCCTGGGTGTTCTCAAAAATACACTTGGGTCCAGGATAACACTAGGTACGTTTTCGACCTTCAGACATACCTCATATCGCATTTCGTATTAGGTATGGTCTATATGTGTATTTTTTTATTCCATTTGATCTCACGAACACGCCAACAGTTTTCATGGTTCTGATGAACTGAGTGTTCCATCCTTACTTGGATTATTTTGTGATAGTTTTGGTGGAAGATAAATTTGTGTATTATCACAAATTAAATGACCATGAAAACCATAATGATATCTTTTTGAATAAACTGAGAGAGCATCAGTTATATGATAAGCTCAAAAATTTCCACTTTTGGATGGACAAGATTCACTTCTTGGGGTCATATTATCTCAGTGACGGGAGTGTCAGTGGACTCAAAGAATGTGAGGGAACCAGTTTCCTAGGAACTTCCCAAAAAAATGTTTGATATACAAAGTTTATTGGGGCTAACTGGGCACTATATGCATTTTATACCTAACTTCTCATGCTTAGAAGAACCATTTACGGGATTGACTAAGAAGGGTGTGATGTTTTTGGGGTCGGATGCTCGCGATACTTCTTTTTAGGAGCTTAAGGTGAGACTAACATCAGCACAAATCCTAATATTTCTATATCAGGGTGAGATTCATGCATCCTATTATAATGCTTCATGTATTGGGTTAGGGGAAGTACTGATGTAAGGAGATTGAGTTGTAGAGTATGGGTATTGGTAGTTGATACGTCATGAGAGGAATTACCCTACACACAATTTGGAGTTAGCAATTGTTGTACATGTGTTGCGTTGTTGGGGAAACTATTTACATAGAGAGAATTTTTTGGTGTACACAGACTATAAAAGCCTCAAATACATCTTTACTCAGTGTGACCTGGACTTGAGATAGTGAATGTAGGTGGAATACCTTTAGTATTTCAATTTTTAACTTGCATACACACCTAGGAATGACAATGAAGTGGCTGATTAATTGAGCAAGAGGACTCAGATACAAGTGATACAGGAGGCTAGTGGTGAGTGTAAGCTTATTTCCTTGTTCTATGAGTTGCATTTAGAGGTGAATGATAGTCAAGGAAAGACTTTCATTTCTTCATTAGCTGCAACTTCTACCCTCTTGGACATATTGAGTATGAGGAAGCTATCAAATTCTAAGGGCGTAGTCTTGTAAGAGAGTGTAGCAAGTGAGGATCCACCTCTTAATTGGACGGTAGGTGATGATGAGATCTTGCATATCAATGGGAGTGTCTTGATTCCAGTGGAAATACATGAGGAGTTGATGCAGGAGATTCAGGCTTCATCTTGGGCAGTTTATCCCTGAGTTACAAAGATGTAATGTGACTTGCACTGTTAGAAATGGTGGCTGTGTATAAAGAGAGAGGTGGCTGGTTTTGTTACAAGGTATTCCACCTTTCAGCAGGTGAAGGAAAAACATCAGTGGCCATTCGGGCTTTTACAGTAGTTAACCATTCCTTTGTGGGAATGGAATAGTGTCATGATGGATTTCTTGATGGGATTACCAAGGTCACCTCGAGGTAATGATGTCATATGGGTTGTTTTTTACAAGCTCATGATGGTCACGCATTTCCCACTAATCAAGGAAACCATCAATGTTGATGGGCTTGGGAGGTTTAACATCCAGGATATTGTGCGGCTACATGGGGTTCCTCATTCTATCATTTCAAATAGGGATACTCGTTTTAATTCTCATTTTTGGAAAGGGATACAGAGGTTGATGGGTACACAAGTGCTTCTGAGGATGGAATACCACCCTTTGATAAATAGATAGTCATAGTGTAGGATTCAAGTGTTGGAGGACATGATTTGTGCATGCATCCCAGTTTTTGGTGATTCTTGGGAGAGACACATACCCTTGGTTGAGTTCTCCTATAACAATAGCTTTCGTTCTGATATTCAGATGGCACCTTATGAGGCTTTGTATGAAATACCAAGCCAATCACTCCTGTATTGGATGGAGGCAGGAGAGGAAGCAATGCTAGTACCGCGTCATGTCCAGGATCCCACTAAGCAGGTTCAGTTGATTCAGAAGAAGAAGGCTACTATACGGTCCCATTAGAATTATTATGTCGATATCCATAGAAAACTTTTGGATTTCAAGTTTGGGGATTGAGTTTTCCTCCATATTGCACTGAGGTTGGGTCAAAATGGGATCAAGAGATAGGGTAAGCTTTCACTGAGATATACTCGGATGTTTGAGATTAAATAAAGGGTTAGGTTGGTTGCCTATTAATTTTAGTTGCCTCAGAGGTACCAATACATGCATGAACTCATTTATGTGTCTCAATTATGCCACTATCACTGAGGCCTATCTCACATTTTTCAACCTGATGAGGTTGAGATTCATTTTGATGTGTCCTTTAAGGAGCATCTGATTCATATTGTGGATTAAAGCATGAATTTTCTCTAAGTCCGGTCAGTTCTTCTGGTTTGGGTGCTATGGTAGCATGACCAAGTGAAATATGAGACCTAGGAGAGGGAGGTTGATGTGTGATCATAGTGTTCGGAGCTATTGGAAGATATTTTTTCACCACCCTCATGAGGGAAATTCAAAGTTGAGTTTCTTTATAGGGGTAAGTTTGTATGAACCCAGTTATTTTTTAGGTATGAATATTTTCTCTTTGTTTATACTTGAGTAATAAGTATCAAAGGGGTAAACATATAGATGAAAAGTTTGCATATCCAGAATTAGTTGTTACATTCCAAGCATTTTCTTTTACACACCATGTAATCTTGTCGACAGGTCGGTGCAAGACGTGTAAAGATAGTCAACAGAATTATGAACAGTTAAAGAACATACACGTTGTGTAGTTCCACTTACACGATGTGTATTTATTTAAAATGAGTTAAAATTAGAATTAGCCTCTTTTTTTCCATTTTGGACAGACGCTCTCCTAGGTTGACAAACAAGCAGAATCAATCCTTCAATCCCTTCTCAATTGATCATCTGAATCGGGATTCCTTCATCGTCAATTGCATCTGAACCCAATCAGTAAGATCTCAATTATTCTTGATACATTATTCATGATTTATTCTCTAAATTAAGTTATTTATGGTTGATTGTTTTTAGTCATTTTTTAGATCTACATCGTTCTATCTTTTATTGGAAGTTGAGGATAGACAAGGAGAGTCATACTACGATGATGTAGGTGGTATTGTGCCTCTCGTTAATTTTCAAGATGAATATATGTGTCGAAGTGTCATGTGCCCATTTTTTGGTGTCACTTTAATTTATTTTTGACCTATGTTATTGCCTAATGATGTTTAGGTTATTTAATATGTGTTATTATTCATGTGTAATGTTGATTTACAGGAATTAGGGCCACCCCATGGGTGTGTTTCCCTTGAATTGTCATTTATGGCCATTTGTCCTAGGTTGCCTATGAGGCATGCCTTGTTTTTCTCTATTTGGGTTGTTAAAAATAAATTGAATTATAATGGGATTGTAATTGGGATAAATTAAAATTGGATGGATTAAGGTCTCGAGATTTGTGTTTCCCCAGTTTCCCCATGTTATGCCTATAATTTTTTAAGCCTTGTGATTATTAGATTACATATTAGGCTTTTGATATGAATTTCCCAGGTGAGTATAATTGTTTAAGCCTTGTGATAGTTTAATTCACATGATTCTTGTTATGTATAATTCCAATGTGAGTCTTTATTATGTTAACCATGTAATAGTGTAAATTTCAGGTGTTGTTTATTATGATGAAATGGTTAGACACCAGGCTTGGCCCTAAACATCCTAAAATGATTATAAATTGGGCTTGGCCCTGAAATGTGCTGAAATTCTTATACACTAGGTTTGGCCTTGAAACATGCTTAAATTCTTATTTATTGGGTTTTACCCTAAAACATTTTGTAGAGCTGATATACCAAGTTTTGACCTTAATTGATTGTTATTCCTATGGGAAAGGATTTGTTATGCCTACAGGCGAGGTGTTGAATTTAATATTAAAATGGATTGACTTATGATGTGTCTACCAAGCCAAAGCACAAGCTTGGATTTAGTCTTCACTTTACTTGTTTAGATGGCCTACAAAGGTATATGTTGTTCTTACTTTTACATGGGGATTGTTGGGCTTAGGTTAGATCCTGAGACATATATTATTCAATGTACATGAATTTTTAATAAACACATAAATGGTTATAAATTGAAACCAGTACTTGTAGGACTCTTTAGGTTTGAGAAATTCCTAGATTACTATTTTCTTTATCATACACTATTGTTATATATATTTACTAATAGATTGGCACAGATCTTGGGTTGTTTACTAATACGATTTATTTCTCGCAACCTATTTGGTTCATGCCTTTGGGCCAAAAAACATTATATTATTGCAGGTTTTGATAAGGGAAAGATCCCTTCTACATGTACTTGATTGCTGTTAGAAGCAAGAGAGCATGGGACTAAGCTGTGTCTTATGACGATTCTAAGTTTTTTTTTTGTTTTTTTTTGTACCTTGGTATTATATCTTGTATTTGACTGCAGTGTATCTTGTTTTGGCTGCTTTCCTAGAACATGTGACATGTTACATCATCTTTTGTATTTAATGATGCTTGGTTATTTATCTTATCAGTATTCCACTATTTATTTCAGTTGTATGATGTTTATTATTTCCACTATTATATTATTATTGAATCTATTTTGTTATACTCTTTAAATGAGGATATAGTTTCCCCACTAACACACCTTAGACCCTCACTGTTAGTCAGCAGCCTCTGGCATTTAGGAAAATGCGCTTGAGGTCATGTGGCCAAAAACGTGTGGGGCACAAGTTCCATGGAATCTAGACCCAGGAAGTTACACCTTCATTTTAAATGAACCCATATAGAGAAAGAGACAATTCATCAAAGTGGTTTAATCACTTTTGTGGAAGTTAAGTGTAAAGGTATGTGATTATTGCCCCTATTTTATTTTATTGAGAAATGTTCAATATTCAGCACCCTATTTATTTATGTGGGGTATATAATACTTCATGAATGTATTTTACAATATTTATTATTTTATTTATAGTATATTTAATTTTATATGATGTTCTATCTTTCAAAGGATTTTAATTAAATGGTTACCAAATCCCTAAACTTTTCATTCCAATATCACTATGAATTCAAGATTTTTTATGAATAAATTTATACATGTGAAATTTTTATGATATTTTTATCTAAAACCTTCACAATTTGTTTCTTCTATGGTTACTAATGGGTTTTACATGTCCTCATACCATTTAATTTTCCTTTGGTAAATAATTTACCAAAACTAATTCTTATAAGAGAAATATAAAGTGCTTCTTCTTTTTAGTTAGAAATATTCCTACTCCATGTTCGTATTCTCCAAAAAATATGGATTTACTTATCAATACTTCTATGATTTATTTATGTTATTTTATATAAACTTTTACTTTTTTAAAAATGTTTGAATTGAATATTTTTAAATGTTTTCTGAATGAGTACTTTTCTATTGACTTGAATTGATTTAGAAAAGTGTGGATAGAATATTTCTTTTTAATGTTTCCTACATGAATGAATTTTCACTCCTTTATTATCAATTTTCTTAATAAATCATCTATTATAAGTTTTCTTGGTTTTCTAAATAAATTTTCATTCCCATTATTTTGTATACTTTTATTTCAAAATAGTATTTATCAAAAGTGATGGATATTTATCATTATTTTTTAAATAAATTTTACAATTCTTTTA
Organism: Viscum album; assembly: GCA_963277665.1. NCBI lineage: Eukaryota > Viridiplantae > Streptophyta > Magnoliopsida > Santalales > Viscaceae > Viscum > Viscum album. Next base: position 40,681,456 of record OY728138.1, read on the forward strand.
TAACTATCTTTTTCATCTATGTTAACATCCTTTAATTATTATTATACTTCACTAGGGATATGATTTAATGATACCTTCCTTAAAATTTCTATGTATGGGTTATGATAATGTATTTGGAAAGTTTTCATAAAATAGTTTCTTTTTAGTGGGTTAATTAAGATATGATAGAATTATAAATTCTTTCATGTATATATGGAACACATATGTACAATCTATCTTTATGTGATTGGTGGGTATTTTATAGCCCTCTAATGCATTAGGTAAATATTTATGTATCATGAGATAATGATATTAAACAAGAAATATATTGAAATTATCATAATGTTAAGCATGGATCTTATTGAAATTCTTATAATATTAAGCACGTATGTTATTGAAATGTTCACAATGTTAAGCATGTACCTTATAAATTTTTTTATAATTTTAATCATAGATTTTATTTAAATTTCCACAGTATTAATCATGGACCTTATTGATGTTTTAAAATGGTATACATAGACCTTATAGAAATGTTCAAAAAATTAATCAGGGACCTTATTGAAATTTTCTCAATATTAATAATGGATCTTATTGAAGTGTTCAAAATGATAAGTTTGGACCATATTCAAATATTCACAATGTTAAGCATGGACCTTATTGAAACATTCAAAATGTTAAACATGGACCTTATGGAAATGTTTACAATGTTAAAAATTACATATGTTTATGATTTTACCATATAACTATTTTATACCACATAGAGAATGGTTATTTCCACATGTTACCAAATTTTCATGTGTATGTTATGGAACATGATTACTTACTCATGTATCCAATTTAATACATATAATTTAAACTGTTATAACAAATCCTTATACAAATTCTCATGATTTATGATATATGTTTTATTGGGTGTGATTATCGTATGTTATGACCATTTATCTTGACTATTTTCACATACCTAAAAGATTATTTTATGCTCAATTTTTATCTTTGATTGTAATCTATTATATTTACCCCTGCTGAGAATCTAAGAACATGACTTTCTTACATTTCCATTCCCCAAATTATGAATAAGTGAGTTATGTATAATGTGTCTAAAATTATATCATGTGAGAAGACTATTTGACAAAAATGTTGATGACTTATTGTAAAATAAGGAGATAATGTTTCAAATCTCCCAAGACATTAAACATTTGGGTTCAAGGATTACATGTGAATTTTTGAGATTTAACATTTAAATTATGAAAGTGATGTAAAATAAATACATGTTATGATTAAATTATATAAATTTGTGTCAAAGAATGTGCATAAAGATTTTATTTTAGCATCAGTTATCGGAATGTGGGTCTGAGGTGACTTAATTTTATATCAAAACAAGGTTAAGTTATTTTTAGGGATTAGTTTAAAAAGTAAAATAGAAGAAAACATAAAATGGACTATAATGGACCAAAAGTGATGTGTATAAACCTAAAATGACATATATTTAAACTAAGGTGTCATAATTTAGGAAATATGGATTTATTTCACTTATAATATGATATATTACATTGATTATTGTTTCTTAGTGATAACACTAATCATTTTGGTTTTAATTAATGTCTAGAACCATGATGAATTGAGATAAAAATGAGTTTCTTGGATAGTTCAATGAGTTTCCCAATGAGAAACCAAATGGCATGGAATATAGTGTTGAAAATATTATGTTTAAGGTTACCCAGTTATCTCAAGTTACGATTAAAACGTAAACCTTGTCAAGCTACTAAACACACCAAATAAAAAAAAAATTGTTTCATGGAAATTTCATGGATAACTATCATGGAGTAAAAAAGTTTCAATTTCATAAATGTAAAAAAAAGGGAATAATTTAAAATTGGATTGTATTAAAGAAATTAGAAGATTTTTTATGTTTATTAAAGAATATAATCAAGTATTAAATTTTCAAAAAAGAAAGATTTTAGTTTACATGATAGAGAAAAATAAAATTCTTTCTAAGTTATCACTAACAATTCAATATTTTAAATGTGAATAATTTGGGAACTTTTAAAACCAATGCACCAATAAAAGGATTGATAATGACAATTTATTCCAACAACCACCTAATCCAATGGAAAAAAGGGAAGTCATACACACATAATTTATGAAATGGGTCACTAAAATGAAGTGGTGTGAGTTATAGTCAACATACACTCAGTGAATAAAAATTTATTATTTTATTCTAGTTCTACCCACTCTTTTTTATCAAGAAATTTTTTAATATCATAAAATAACCATCCAAATGGTAGATATTGAATAATTATTGTAAACTTATAGTTTTGGGATGATTGCATCCCATGTAAATAACTCTTCTATAATTTAATTTTGTAGAAACATGATTCCTGTAAATCTTATTATTCTCCCTTTAGAGTAAATTTATTTGATTTTGGGGATGTATTAGATCTCTATACATAGATCCCATATTAATTATTAGGATAATTCGTTTAAATTTCTTATTAGCAATAATCTATCCATGCAATATTCACTAAGAACTCCCTATAGATATTACTTATATTATATGGGTATTAATACAAAATCATGAGAGATGCTCCTTCAAATATTTGGGGATAAAATCAATATTGGGGATATGCCTATTATGAGGAATAATACGAGTTTCTTTTTCAAAATAATGATAGTGAGGCAGATATCTCATTCGAAATTATATCTTTGGTCAAGTTTTTCTTATAGATTCCATTTTCTATTTCCATCAATGATAGTAATTAAAATTTTGAGTGCATGATTTATTTAAGGGGGAATGTAAAACCCTAGGATTTAAGATCCATTTTCATCCCCTAAACAATATATTTATCATTTTTAAATAGGTTTTCCTTTTAATTAAATTTGAGTAAAATATAAGCCAAATAAGATTTGAATCAAACTAACAACATTCATAATGGAACATTAAAAAAATAACATGAAACTAAGTTTTAAATACCATGAATTACTACATACCATGGGTGATTACAACTCTTCAAAGGGAGAAAAATTAAAAGGTGACAATAAATAACAAATAATAGTATTTTTTCATCTAGGAAATTCCCTAGATCATCTTTAACCTAGAGAATCTCCATTAGTAAAAATAAACTTATGATGATCAAAAACATCATAAAAGGATAAATCATATTTTAAAATGTAAATGAAAAATATAAAAATGGGAAGTTTTATTTTTGATGATATAATGGGATGAATTTATAGGATGTAATGTGGTTAATATATTCATTATATGATTATTATAAAATGGGTATATAATTATTGGATATAATACAAATAAACATGTTTCTAGTTTAGAATTACTGATATATAGTTAATAAATATAAAGTTTATTTATATATGAATTTTCATTATAAAAAAATTACTTGAAATAAAATAAATTATTTTATAATGGAATTAAAGGATACTAATTAATTTATTGAAAATAGATTTTATTTTAAAGAATTTTTTTAAAATATAATTGTTTTTTTAAAACACATTTATAATAAAGAATGATTTTAGTAAAAGGGGTTGATTAAAATTAATTATTAACAAATTAAGTAAATAATATCCCAAAAATAATTAAGTAACAATAATTAATACTAATTTAATTATTCTTAGATAAAAATATATTTTTAATATATATTATATGTTTTTATTTAGTAGATAAATTTAAAAATTTTGGAAGTTTAAATGAAATGACTTTTTTATACATATTAATAATTTAATAATCATTAATAAATTGATTATAAATTGGTTAAAAATTAATATAAAATTATTTAATGGTAAAAATAGATATTTTTCAAAGAATTTTTTTTCTATGTATAATATATTATTATCTAAATAAATTAAAATAATAACTACTAAAAAATATTTTTATAAAATTTATTTATAATATAATAAATTAAAATTCATATAAATTTTACTAAATGGAATTTTATAAGAATAAATTCATTTTATGGCTAGAATTATATGTTTCTAAAGATAATTTGTGTTATTTATTTTTATGTTAAAATTAATTATTATAGATTATATAAATTGAATCAAATGAAATGGATATTATATTTTCTTAATCATAATTTCTAGATTAGGTGATAGGTTCAGTTTTATTTCTAAACACACAAATAAGATACCTAGGTAAAATTTATTTACAAATTTAATTGTAAAAAGGTTATTTTTCAAGAATTATTATTGTGTATTTTTTTATCTCTTTTAAATAATGACTCAAATGTAATTTTTATATATAAAAAGAATTAAGACTCGATTAATTATTAATTAATAGGAAATAAGAATAAAAAACTTAATTTTAAAAAAATCTACAAAAATAGGTTTTCTATATATATCTTATTTTAAATTAAAATTTAATTTTCTCATATATAAAAATGTAATTACAATAAATTGAGTCCAAATTTGGAAGGGTCATTTTCAAATTGGGTAATAAAGTTATTCTTATATTTTTTTTTGTAAAAAACAGTACTATGTTAAATAATTAAAAAATGAAAAAGAGAGTAAAAATAGGTATATTATCATGGATTTAATATTGATTAATTAAAATGATATTTATATGTATTAGTTTTCCTTTGTTAGGTGTGTGAGTGAAACCAAAATTTATTGTGAATATTTACTCACCTAACTTACAAAACTCATGTTTGATTACATCTTTACCCTTTACCAAACTAAATTTTACTAATAAATGTCCCTCATTTTCTCCTATAAAAGGCGTTTTACTCCACCCCTTCCAAATCATTTAATACCTACACATTTTATATCTCCCAAATACTTTCTAGAAATTTTGTATCCTATGGTTCGAAGAGAGAATCATAAATTCTTAATTCTGAAGGAACTCATGTCGAGAACCAGAGAATTTATCAATGTGGTTAAAGTGCTTTCAAGGAAGTCATGAGTAAAATTAAGGGTTTGTCATATCAAAATTTTTTCATTGAAATATGTTCTATATTAACCAACTTACTTATTTATGTGGTGTATATAATACCTCATGAATTTCTTTCACCATATTTTTTATGTTATTCTATGGATATTCATTCATCTAGTGATGGCCCAATTGAAATGAGAATGTAAGGGGCTCTGCCTCCCTAGGGTTTCCCCCTGTCGTTGCCTTCTTCTTCTCTGTCTTAGGTCGGCGGCGGCCCCTCTCCTTAGCACTTTTTCTCGGTGTGATTGTAGTGTGTGATTCCTCTTCCTATGGCAGCATTGTGCTTTGTGGGATCCTCCATTAAGAGTTCTATCGATTGGTGGATCATATTCTTTCTCAAGCCTTATATTTGGATTGGGTTTCACACGGTAGTGTGGTGAAGGTCCGGTGGGTGAGTTCCTTCTGCTGCGGTTTGAGGGTTTCAGCCCTTTTCTGCGTTGGATCTGGTTGCGTTGGGAGGTTATGGTAGTCTTCAGGTGCGGGGTGGATGGTGGCGACGGGATGTGGATCATGCTTGTGACGGCTCCATTTTCCTTCGATTGGCTTCCATTCGGTGATGTGTTTCCTTTTTTGTTGATTTTTGATTCAGTCTGGTTTTGTATGCTTCTGTTGGTGAGGGTTTTCGTTGTGGTGATGTTGTGTCTGCAGTGTTATATGCGATTTACTGCTTTCCGAGGATCCTTGGATGATTTGGTTGATGTTGTGTGACAAATATGATTATGTTTTGGTGGTTTGTCATCGGCAGTCGGGTGTGCTTCTCTACAGGTCCTGCCTTTGAAGGTGTTCTGGTTTTGGTTTGGTGGCATCACTGGTATCGTGATAGTTGTGTTTTGGCTTTTTCATCTTCATTCTCTAGCTGTGGATCTATGTCTGTCGATGGTTTTTGGCCTGGCTGATTTGATTTTGGTTTGCGGAGTGTTGACTGGATCATGGTTGCGCCGTGGTGTCTACAGAGTAGGGTGCGGCGTCCGGATGGCCTAGTCTTCCTCATTCTGGTTTCTTCGTCACCCTTTGTGGATTTCCCTTGGGTCATCTCACTTCGCTGGAGGGTTGGGCGAACACAGAAGAGTCTGCCGGCAGGTTTGTGGATTTGGGCTGGTGTCGACGGTCGCACCGGTGGGCACACAAGAAGACCAGTTCTGTGGTTTTTCTAGTTCTTTGGATGTTCATGTTTCTTGGTTCGTGGTACCTCGACCTTCTCTTGACGATGTCTGCTCCATCTATGAAGGTTTGTTCATTGAAATTCTTGAATGGATTGTCGATCCATTGTTCATGAATGGCGTTTTTTGTGAAGGCTGATTTATGTGAGGATGTGGAGCAGTGGTGATATAGTGAAGTGGTGTAACGGTGAAGTCATGTTTGGTTTCTCACTTTTTCCACAAAATTGTTTTTCATAATAATAAAAAACAATTTTTAGTCTATGGATATTCAAAGCCATGTGATATTCTTTATTTAAAGGGATTTTGATTCAATGTTTCCCAATGTCATAAGGTTTTTATTTCAAACAATTCACATTGAATTCAATATTTATGATGATTATATTTTAATATAGGAAAATTTTATGTTATTTCTATCTAAAACCCCAAATATTTTCTTCTCCTATAGTAATTCATGAGTTTTACATGTCCTCTTACCTTTTAATTTCCCTTTGGTTCATAATTTTTCAAAAGAGATTCTTATAATAGAAACTAAGCTTATATATTTTTTTGTTCAAGAAAATTTTTCCTATCTGTTAATGTTATTAAAATTGGTTTATAGAAATCCTTATATATACTTCTATGATTTTTTGTGGTCATTTTCCCTTAACTTTTACTTTCTTCAAAAAATATTAAAAGGAATATTTTTAAATGTTTTCTAGATGAGTCATGTTATATTAATTTTACATTATTTAGAATTTTGGGAAAATAATCTTCCTTTTTTTTCATCCCATATAAACATATTTTCAAAATTTTATAACTATTTTTATTAACAACTCTTTAATTCAAATTTTTATTGGTTTTCAAAAAAAATATTTTCTCTCTATTTTGAAGATTATTTTCTTTTAAAATGAATATATAAAAAGTAAAGGATATTTCATTTTATTTTTCAAATAAATTTTATAATTTTCTTATAAACCCTTTCATCTTTGTCAAAATACTTTAATATTTATTATGAATCACTAGGTTTGTGCTCTAATGAAACCATATATCTTATTTCTCTAGATTTCTTATGATACTGTCTTATATAATTTTTCGTGAAACCCATTTCTTTTTCATGGGTTAATTATGCTATGATGTAATTATGATTTATTTTATGTTCATTTAGAATACATATGTATGTTTTATCTTTATGTGATTGGTGTTTTCATTATATCCTTAAATTATATTGGGTAAACATTTATGTCTCATGAGATAATGATGTTAATCATGGAACTTATTAAAAAATTAATAATGTTAATTTTGCACCTTATTGAATTGTTTACAATATTAAGAGTGGGAATTATTGAAATGTTTGAAGTGATAATCATGGACCTTATTGAAATTTTCTCAATGTTAAGCATATAACTCAAGGAAATATTCAAAATGATAATCATAGACCATATTCAAATATTTAAAATGTTAACTGTGGACCTTATTTATATTTTTTCAATGTTTTTTGTGGATAATATTGAAATGTTCAGAGTGTTAGGTGTGGAACTTATTGAAATATTCAAAATGTTAAGTATTGAACTTATTAGTATGATCACACTATTAAGAATCACATATGTTTATTATTGTACCACATTCATCTATTATTCCACTTATCTCATGATTATTACTCCATGTAAACAAAAATTTATTCATAGGTTATGAAATGTGATTATTGACTATTTTTTCACTTTTATACATCTAATTTATGATTTTATATAAAAATACTTATGTCATTACTCATGATTTATCATATACGTTTTATTAGGTGTGATTATATTATGTTATGAACATGTATCTTGATTATGTTCTCATAACTATATGCTCATCGTATTATAACTTGTGATCTTTGATTGTTATCTCTTATGTTTAAACTTACTGGGAATCTGAACTCAGCCCTTTCAAATGTTAACATTACCCATGTTATGAAAAAGAGTTTTATATAAGATGTGTCTTAAAATGAATTATATGAGAAGATAATTTTTGAGAAATATTAACGACTTATTCTAAAATAATAATATAAGGTAAATAATCTTCAAATATATTAAACTACTGGGTTCTAGAATCATCTGATAATTTTTAAGATTTAATTTTCAAAAAATTAAAATGATATAAAATATGTGCGTGTTGTTCTTGCAATTTCTTACTTTGTATCAAAGAATATATTTAATGTTTTTATTTTAACACCACGTCTGGGAGTGTGGGTCTAGGTAATTTCCACTCATCTTCTCGGGGTACCCTATATTCATGTTAAGAAGAATCCTTATCATCCACACATTATTCCATCAGTAATTGGTGTAATTAACACCAAAACCTTTTCTTGAAGAAATTTAAATTAGTGTTATATAAGAGAACCTAAAAAAAGAGATGTGGAGGATGATATGCACTCTAAACCACAATAAATTCCATCATGTATAGTCACCCAGGATTGAAATATATGAATATTACATCTTCGTAGATTAATATTCAATATATTTCAAAAATACATGTACAAGGACCATAACAGTTTAGTGTCTTTGGAAACTTGGAAGCAAAATCTTCTATCTCAGTGAAAGATCTTCAACATCTCCCAAAAATATTTCCACCTTTTTTACTTCAACCTAAAACCTTTATTCATAACCTATAGAAAGGAAACATAAGAAAGGTGTGAGCTCAGATTCTTATTAAGGGTAAACAAGAGAGACATGTGATCATAAACATGAATATAGGGGTATGATGATACGATCATAAAATTAGGAGATTATACCTTATATATCAAAGATCATAAACATGTGTTATGAGATAAACATTGGCAGTTCATAAGACATGAATCATAAGGATATAAATATTATGAGCCAGAAAATCATAACTAAGGAATAAAACATAGTATTTTTAGTATACATATAAAAATACAAACTTTTATTTCAAGGCTACCTACCAAGACTATTGTAACATTTTAGGCTTGGGCTACGACCCATGTACCTAATTTGGGCTTGGGCTAGCAACCTATGTAACAAATTTCATTTAGGCTTGGGCTACAACCCATGTACATTCTTATTTTCGAGCATAGGCTACAACCTGTGTACCCACATTCTTTTAGACTTAGGCTAAAACCCATGAACCTTATTTATTTTAGGCTTGGTCTACAACCCATGAACCTTATTTCTTTTAGGCTTAAGCTACAACCCATAATCCTTATTTTTTTAGGCTTTGTCTACAACCCATGAACCTTCTTTCTTTTAGGCTTGGACTACAACCCATGAACCTTCTTTATTTTAATATTGGAGTAAAACCCATGAACCTTGTTTCTTTTAGGATTGGAAAACAACCAATATACCCATTGAGATAATATAAAACTTAACCTTACCCAATGCATTTAAGGGAGATATAGGTCCCACCCATCACATAATTAAATCATACATACATTTTCCACAAGATCATAAATAAACATAACATAACCCATGAAATGACAAGGGTATCATAAACTTGTAAACATATCATAACCTTTGGAAAGATATATGTTTTATAATAATTTCATCATAAACATAACTCGTAAAAAGAACTGGGTTTCAAAATAATATAACCCATGAAAGAGAGGCATGATTCATAATCATCATTCCATTGAAAAAAATAATTTATTCAATGAAATATTTTTAATGGAAACATTGAATAATTTCTGAATAAAGGCATGAATAACACCAATGGATGTTATCTTATATGGGAAATAATTTTTAACGATCTTTTAAAAAAAATTGACGAAAATATCCTTTATTCTTTGAAAAAAAAAATTCTAACATAAAACCTTTTGGAAACCTTTTTCTTTGAAAATAGATTTGAAAACTTATAATAACATATTTTAATATAATAAAACATTTTTCAAGTCCTTAATCCTCCAAAATTATCTTCAAGTATCTTTTGAAATAATTTTTCAAACATGTTTCGAAAAAATGGTTTTTGAATACAATATGTTTCTGACCGAAGAGAGAGACGACCAGATTTTACATAAAACCATTATCTTAAGCACCAAATAGTATAAAATGGTACTAAAAATAGAGGATATACTGAATAAAAAGAGTATAATTACACTCATGAATATTCTTGAGATTTGGATCATAAAATTTCATTAAATGAAGCATAAACATAAATAATCTTGAAAAGCGATAAGATTGTGTCAATAAACTCTTATATATTGGTAACTTGGGATCGTAATCTACATGTAATAAATGAAATGAAATTTAGCTTAAAATATAATAAAAATATCTAGATTCATTATATAACATGTAAAATGGAATTATATACAGCTCAAATAAAGATTTTAGGTGCATAACAAAACTTGAGTTTCAAAGAAGGTAAATTGAGACAAAACTATTTTACTGATTTGGTAACTTTTAAAACATGAACCCCATGAAAGAAGAATCATAAAAATGGAAATGTAAATACCCATAAATTATTGAATAAATTACATCGAATACAATAATTTTAAGTACATACAACAAACAAAAAGGAAATATTGGAGAACATAACATGTATCTCATTAAAATTAAAAGTGAGATTAAATCCCCTTACCATATCTCTGGACTCTCGTCGTACTCGTTCAAACTGCCTGTATAATAAATATAAATTTAATATATAATTTTTTAAGAACCATATTATTATATATAATACCATATATGGTTTTATTTCAACCTTAAATTACATGCTTGTTAAAGATCCTAGGTTAAGGTTTCACTTCAGGTAATATTTGCTTTGTTCTCCACATGTGTCTTAATTTGTAATATTGTTGGTCATTGTACATATATTATGATTATAAAATTTAAATAATGGTATAAAAATAATTTATATTCATTATATATATATTATTACAATTGATAACATAAATAAGTTCAAAATAGAATACACCATTCATGGAGACGGTAAGCCGTACATACGCATGAACGTTGTTTTCATTTTTATTGTTGTATTGAATGAAAGTATGTAAATTACATGTGTAAATATATATTAATTTATATATCATTATAAAATTATTATTATTATATAATATATATCATATAATCTCATTAAACCCATCCTTAATAAATTATATGTGGTGTGTGAACGAATCACATCGCTTTGAGGGGTGGTAGTCCACACTTCCTCAAACGAGATTATCGTAGAAACAATAAATGGAAAGTAAAGATATGTGTTTTGAAAAATTAATAAATAAGATTAAATACATAATAAATATAATATATAAGATATATAAATATATTTTACACCATAATTACCACCATGATGGGTGGTAAAGTAGAAATGAACAATCATCGTTTTGTGAGGCAGTTGTTCACGATACAGAGAAACAATATATTTGATATCCATTGGATGGAGGTTTGTGTAAGTATAGGTCTAAATATTTTCATAAAAACATCCTATTATATTTATTATAATTATTTTTAACACAATAATGGAATAAAGAGAGTGGAGTGGGTGAAGAAGGAAAATAAAGGAAATGATCTTAGGAGAAGACTTTACCTCTAAATCGGGTAACTCCTTTTGGTTTGTGCCAAAGGGATTCTTTGAGAGGATTTCTCCCCAATGTAGGGACTAAAGGTAGAAGGGAGGATTTTTGAGAGGATAATTAAGAATATCCTATCATAACATTAAATTTTTGAGAGGTGTGATGAATGGGTAGAGGTGTTGGCCTTTTATAGTGGAGGAGGAGTGGCACTCTTGTAAATATTTGAAGAGAGAATCCCACCTACCTTGTTCATGTTTCAAATGGATCCAATAATGTACCAAAGTAAATTAAATTGATTATATGCTATAAATATTTCCATAAAATTGGTGTTGGTCATGTTTATATGTTTTTTTTGTATTAAAATTATGGTTTAGTTCTTTATTAACCTAATTTTTCTCTTAACCGATGTAATTAATTTTAATCACATTCCCTAATATTTTTGGAATTTTTTTTTACCTTATTAGAAATTATAAATTATACTGATTCCAAATATGGATTCCATTTTTCCAAATTTTAATCACATAATTAGCATAAATTAATTTAAAATTAATCTCATTGATGGGATGACACTATGGGTTTTTAATGTAAAAAATGTCTTAAAAGTGTGATAAGTTTTATATCCAATTTCAATGTGAAATTGGTTCCAATGACCAAAATTGGATTAATTTGTAAAAATATTATCTAACTAAAAAATTTAAACTATTAATAATATAATTTATCATTGTAAATAAATTAGATGAAAAATCATTTTTGAATTAAAATCCAGCATTTTTAACTATTCATTAAAAATGAAACTTTACCTAAAAAACCAAAAATTTATCCTAACCTAATTTTTATATTTCTCATAAAAATATAATTTTTATTTTTAAAAATTAAATCTACAAAAGTTAAAAATATTGGATTTAAATGGGTTCTCCACTTAAATGGTGTAAAAAATTTCCTTAATAAAGATATTGGTTTTTAAGCATAAAAATGGGGTTGTTCTTATATTATGTATCTAGGATATATTGTATGAATATAAAAAATATTTTATTGAATATATAACATATTTATTTCATTAATATCACTTACCAATTGTAATTAATTTAATTTACTTGGTTAAAACAGCTTTGGGACTACGATAATATTTTTCTTTATATTCAATCAGTTTTCATATTCATCAATAGGTAACCTATTAATTAATCTTATATTTGTGTGCACCACATATTTTCATAATTTTTTTAATAATATTAATATCCATAAACTTAATGTCTAGGTTATATTCCATTATAATAATATTTTTAATAATATAGTATAGTTAGGTTACACTCGGTATTTTGTGGTACACAAGCCATCGAGGAAGGTCAATCTTGTGTGTAATTTATGATAACCATGTTTTTTCATGTAACATACACCAATCTGGGATTACATGTTACATACTCCAAGTTGGATCTATGTGAGAGGAATGTTTTACTTAGTGAAAATAAATTTTCAATTGTGCATGTAGTGAAAATATCAAAATATTAAATTAATTTGAAAAAAACACCAAAATATAAGGGTGTTACATTATACCCCAATTAAAATAAATTTCACCCTGAAAATTCATCTGGGTAATAAATAGTATAATACTTGAAAGTTTCATTCAAAGAAACCCACATTGTAAAAATGGACACTAAAACGTCCCTTAAAAAGGGAAATGTAGGACCATAACAGTTACCCAAAGTAACATATAATTGGGCTTCCACATAGGAGAACATAGGTTGGGAGTAAAGATTGGACATGGAAAAAATCTTAAATATTTATAGGAATTTATTGATATCATCAATAATAAACAAGTGAATAATCAAAGGAAAGTTGACAGCCTCAAAGTCATAAATCTATGAGGATTCCAGAATCCATTGGTTTAACAGAATGTAACGTATTAAGAAAATATTTTTTTGATCACTTTCAGAATGCTGAGTAATTCCTGATATACTTATATAAAGATAACTTCATAAATTTATTTTGCTTTAATAAATTTATAACACATCCATTACCTAAAGGAATGAATGACCAGAAATGCACTTTTAACAGATCTTAAGGCCTAAAAAAATTAAAAGTCTAACTATCAACGTGCATTAATATATAAACATAAAAAAGTAATGATATTGGTGTATCATAAATATTTATTCAAAAGAATTTACATTATTAAGGATATCACATAGTCTAGTGGTAGGTGTGAAACCCCTGTCTTCCTTCAATCATAGGTTCAAGACCAACGACCTTATCAGACTTTATTGGTTATCACCCTATACACCTGATGTAATTTTTTAAAACCAAACTAATATAATATATAATATGTACATACTTGAAAGAAGTTTAATCACTAATTAGCCTTTTAAACACTGTTTTCAACACAAACTCTGTGCACAAATACTTCCTTTGATGACTTTTCATGGATTGTTAATCTTATAACCCTTCTCAAAGGTGAACATACAAAACATTAGAAATATAGTTATGAAATCATCTTAACATTGATTCCCCCATATATAAAAAAGTATCTCTTAGTTTTCATATTTCAAACATGCAAATACCCTCATCATATTTTCTCTTGAAAAATGGTAATAACCTGAATTTACATAAATCCTTTTGGAAAACATGCATGCTTCCTTAGTCCAAAGTATATTTGATCTAATCCTTAAATTGAAAAATTCTATAAACTTCATAGGTAATAGTATAAACCACATTTCAAAAAATCCTTATTTAGTTCCAAGGTGATCAATATTTTCAAATTTACTTATTTATATCCAACATATCTTTATCCAAACAACATTCTCTTAATGCCAGACACTAATTAAGGGTTACCTTCCTTTAATCGAAATATCATATTTCCATGAAATAGATTTTATATTTCTTCATCACCATTCAAAATGTCCTTTTAAATCCTTCCTGAAATACTTATATATTTTCTGATTCATATAACAAAATCTATGAATTCTAAAACATAATTATTTCATTCATCCATCATTATTCTTAAACCATTACTCGGGATTTGTCAACTTATTCCTTAATACCTCTTTACTAGAATATAAAATATGAATCATGTATTAAGTTTATTCAACCTCAATCTAATCATTATTTTTATGTTTAATGTAAATATTACTAGAAAAACATTACATACCTTTCACATGTCGCTTGCGGTCTCTCTATCTTCAGAAGAATAACCAATACTCGTAACACCTTCATGATTCTATTTATGAGATTTCCACTTGGGAATCAATTATAATAATACCCATACTTTCCATATATGATAAATTAAATGTTAACCATGTTCCTTCTAGTTATCCTAATTACTAAAACTCGAAAGTATGGGGTGAGAAACACATATCATATAAGAAAGACACATAATCATGAAAAATTACTTGTATGATATCACAATCATGACACATTTCTTAATCTATGAAACCTTATGTTTATCCTAGGATATTCATAGTAAACTTGGGTTTAAATATTTCAAGATAGTTTATGAATATTTTGTAAATTCCCAAAGCATATCCCCTAGGAGTGTCAAACATGGTGTGCAGCAAGACCCATTATCGTGTACCAAATTATCTTGAGTCAAGACCGAAACATTTTGTTGGAGTTGTTACACCTAGGTACATTTGTGCTAGATCCACATCCACTTGTAGTATCTAGAAATGGATGTATTTATAGTAAACTACTCACTCTATCCTTTACAATAATTCCAGGACATTTTCCTAAACGTTCACTCATTCTTATAATTATACTTAGAGACTTCTCTAAACATATACTTGAAATATACTTAGGGATATCACTAAGGTTTTCTCATCCTAGTTTTCAAATGCTGAAAAAACCTTTCCTCTAATACCAACTATAGTGACCCAAGAATAACATACATGGATATTAAATCATTTTAGATGAATATTTAGTACATTGAAAAAATACATGCCTGGAGACCGTAATTGTGTAGTTTCTTTGGAAACATGGAAACCAAATCTTCTATCCTGGTAAAGATCTTCAAAATCACCCATAAATATTTCCACCTTTAGTACTACTACCTAAAACATTTCTTTATAACCTGTAGAAAGGAAATATAAGAAAGGGTGAGCTCAGATTCTTAGTATGGGTAAACGAGAGAGACATGTAATCCTAAAAATGAATATAGGGGTATGATAATTTTATCATAACAATATGAGATCATACCCTACATATCAAAGATCATAATGATGAGTTATGGGATAAATATTAGAAGTTCATGAGATATGAATCATAAGAAAACAAACATCATGATCCATGAAATCATAACTAAAGAATAAGACATAGGATTTTTGGAATAAATATGAAAATAGAAACTTTTATGGCAAGGATACCTACCAAGACCTTTATAACATGTTAGGCTTGGGCTACGACCTATGTACCTACTTATGGCTTGTACTAGAAACCTGTGTACCCAATTTTGTTTAGTCTTGGGATAAAACCTATGTAACTTCTTATTTTTGGGCTTAGACGACAAACCATGTACCCACTTGATTTTAGTCTTGGGCTACAACCCATGAGCCTTATTTCTTTTAAGCTTGATCTATAACCCATAAATCTTATTTCTTTTAGTCTTAGGCTATAACCCATAGACCTTATTTATTTTAGGCTTGGGATACAACCCATGAACATTCTTTTTTTTAGTCTAGGGATACAACCTATATGCCCATTGAGATTATATAAAACTTATTAATACCCAATGCATTGTATGGGGATATAGGTCCCACCCGTCACATAAGGAAATCATATATACATGTTCCACAATATCATAAAAAAATATCATAACACATGAAATAAAATGGATATAATAAACAAGTAAACATATCATAACCTATGGAAACATATAGGTTTCATAATAATTTAATAATAAACATAGCTCATGAAAAGAATTCGGTTTCAAAAGCATATAACACATGAAAGAGATACGGGATTCAAAAGAATCAGGACAACAACAAAATAATCCATTCAGAGAAAGTATATGAATAGAAAAATTTAATAATTTCACTATAAAGGCATGAGTTACACCAATGTATGTTATCTTATATGGGAAATAAATTTTAATGATATTTTAAAAACATTTATTGGGTAAAATATCTTTTCTTCTTTGAAAAATTCTTTTTATAACATAAAAACTTTTGAAAACATTTTTCATTGAAAATATCTTTGAAAACTTATAAAGGAATATTTGAAAGTAATAAAAAATTTGAAATCCGTTTCCCTTGAAAATTATATTCAAGGATAATTTTAAATTATGTTTGAATATTTTAAAAAATATGGTTTTTGAATACAACAGATTTCGTACTGAAGAGAGAGATGGACATATTTTATATAAAAAAACTTATATTAAGTGATAAATAGTAGAAAAATGGTACTAAAACTAGTATATGTCATGAATAAATAGATTATAAGTAAAAAACATGAATATTATTGAGATATGGATCATAATATTTTATCAAATGAAGCATAAACATAAACAATCTTGAAAAGTGATGAGATTGTCTCAATAAACTCTTATAACATGGTAACTTGGGATCGTACTCTCCATGTAACAAATGAAATTACATAAACATTAAAGTATCATGAAAATATTTATATTCATGATATAACATGTAAAATATAAGTATATACCCCTCATTTAAATAGTTTAGGTACATAAAAAACAAGAGTCTCAAAGAAGGGAAATTGAGACAAAACTATTTTACCGATTTAGAAACTTTTGAAACTTAAACCCCACAAAAGAAGGATCTTAAAATGGAAATTTCAGTACCCATAAATTTAATTATAATATAAATATAATAAAATCATTAGAAATACATAAACCATGCAAAAAGTAAATATTGTCCAACATAACATGTATCTCACGGAAATTAAAAGTGAGATGAAGTCCCATTACCTTGTGTCTTGACTCTCATCATACTTATTCAAAACACCTGTATAGTAAATATAAATTTATTATAAATATTTTATATAAACATATTATAATATCTAATTACATATATGGTTTTATTACTACCTTATATTACCCTCTTGTTAATGATCATAAGTTAAGGATTCACTTCGGATAATATTTTCTTTATTCTTCACATTTGTCTTAATTTGTTATATCATTGGTCCTTATACATATATCATGATTACAGAATTTAAATCATGGTATAAATATAATTTATATCCATTATATTTATATAATAAATAATTACAAAATATAATACTCCATTCATGGAGACGGTAAGTCGTACGTACACATGAACGTTCTTTGTATTTTTATTATTGTATTGAAAGAAAGTATATAAATGACATGTGTATTTATATATATATATATAATTATTAAAATATCATGATTATTTTATATATATCATATAAGTTCTGTAAACCCATCTTTAATATATTCTATGTTGTGTGTGAGTGAATCACATCGCTTTGAGGGGGTGGTAGTCCACACTTCCTCAAACAAGATTATCGTATTAACACCAAATGGAAAGTAAAGATATGTGTGTTGAAAAAAGATTAAAAAATCCTAAAGACATAATATATATAAAATATATAATATATAAATACAGTTTTCATTATAATGTCCACCATGATTGGTGGTAAAGTAGAAATAAACAATAATCTTTTCATGAGGCAGTAGTTCACCGTACATAGAAACAGTATGTTTGATATCCATTTGATGGAGTTGTGTGTAAGTGTAGGTCTAAATATTTGTATAAAAACATCCTATTTTATGTATTATAATAGTTTTGTCACATAATAATTTAATAAATATATTGTAGGGGTGAAGAAGGAAAGTAAAGGAAAGGATCTTGAGAGAAGATGTTACCTCTAAATCTGGTAACTTTTTTTGGTTTGTGAAAAATGGAAACTTTGAGAGGCTTTCTGCCCAAATGGGGGAATAAACATATAAGGGGTTATTTTTTGGGAGTATAATTGGGTTGATCTTGCATGAACATAAAAGTTTTGAGAGGTGTGATAAATGGGTAGAGGTGGTCTCCTTTTATAGTGGAGGAGGAGTGGCACTCTTGTAAATATTTGAAGAGAGAATTACACTAACGTTTTCCATGTTGAAAGTGAATCCAATAATGGACCAAGGTCATTAAAATTGATTATAGGGTATAAATATATCCAAACAATGGGTGTTGGACATGTTTGTATGTTTTTTTGGGTCTTAAATTTAAGGTTTAGTACTTTATTAACTTAATTTTTCTCTTAATTTATATAATTATTTCTAATCACATTCAGTGATAGTTTTGGACAAAAAAGTTAATATTGTCATAAATTATAAATTAAACATATTAAAATTATGGAATCCATTTTTTAAAATTATAATCACAGAAGTTGTAGAAATTAATTTTAAATTATTCTCGCTGATGGGATGACACTATAGGTTTTTAAGTAAAAATTCCCAAAAGTTTGCTAAGTTTTTATATCCAATTTCAAGGTGAAATTGGTTAAAATTACCTAAGTTGATTTAGTAGTTAAAAATATTATATAGATAAACTATTAAATCAATTAAAAATATAATTAAACCTTATAAATAAAATAGATGAAAAAGAAGTTTTGAATTAAAATCTAATATTTTTAACTATTCATTAAAAGATAAAACCTTACCTAAATATTCCAAAAATTAATTCTAACATAATTTTTATGTTTTTATTATAAATTTAATGTTTATTTAAAAAGAAAATAAATCTAAAAAAATTTCAAAAATAGGATTTAAAATGGGTTCTTTATTAAAAGGCCGTAAAAATGACTTAATAAAAATATAGGTTTTTTAAGCATAAAATTAGATTTTTTATTATATTATGTATATAGGATCGATTGGATGAATATCAAAAACAATTACTGAATATATAAAATATTTATTACATTAATATCCCTTTACAATTGTAATTAATTTAATTTACTTGTTTAAAATAGGTTTGTGACTATGACAATATTTTCTTTTATATTCAATTAGTTTTCATATTCATTAATTGGTATTCTATAAATTCATCTTATATTTGTGTACACAAAAAATTTTCATATTTTAATAACACTATTAATATCCATAAAATTAATATCTAGGTTATATTCTATTATAATAATATTTTTAATAATATATTATTTTTAGGTTACACTCAGTCTTGTGTGTTACGCAAACCATCGAAGAATGTCAATCTTGCATGTAATTTATGATAACCATGTTGTTCCATGTAACATACACCAAGTTGGGATTGTGTATAACATATTCCAATTCATCTCTGTATGAGAGTAATGTTTGACTTAGTAAAAATCTATTTTTAGTATTGTGTTTAGTGAAAAATATCAAAAGATTAAATTACTTTAAAAAAAATTCACCAAAATATCGGGGTGTTACATCATGAACACCCCATATCAATGGGGTTGATAGAGTAGGGAAAGAGGAGATACCCTAGATATGACCCTTAATTAACCACTATAATGGATATTAAATTACTCAAAATCAATAAAAATTATGAAGTGAAACAGTAATTTAATTATTTTGAATGAAATCTAGGCAGTTATATAGTTTGGATGTATGGTTTTCTATACCATAAACTAAAACTTCCACTCACAATATTCAATATTTTCACCCCAACATGGTTTGGTTTAAAATTTTAATGATTCTCCTCACATGTCTCTCTCTAACTATGAACAAACCATGCACCAACACCCTAAGGTAAGAGAAACCCATGAAATTTACTCTCGAACTCTAAATAGTTTTCCTTAACCATGAAGTAATTATGTAAAAAAGAAAAAATATCATTATAAATTGGAAATTAAATATAAATCTCCCAAAAATCACTTGAGAACCTAAAACCTCTCCTGAGACTCAATCCATTCCCAAAAAATCTCCTTGAGGTGTTCCAACTCTCAATGTTCTAATCTAAATCTTAATTCTTATAACATTCCTTGCTCTGGGAAAAAATTAAAATTATCTCTAAACTTCACAACCTTTAAATGCATCAGTCTAGATGAAATCATGATGTACTACATACCACCACATAATTTTTTTTATTTAGTTGATATGTTTATCAATGTCTAACTTAAACTAAATCCTTGAAGTCAAAGTATAATTTCACATTATGTCATGTCATAAATAATAACTTGTGAAACCATATAAAAATCCTTTTTGATATCCTCAAAAGCCTATTTTAGAGAATTTATCATTTATTGTACTATATTTTACATTGTATCCAACAACTTGGTAAAAATCCATCCAAAATGTAACTTGGATGTCCTCTAAATAACTTCTGGAGTAGTGGACATTGTTTTTTACAAACAATTTATAAAAAATCATGATCCTTATTTACTTAATTAATATGGGTGATGCCATAGGAATTTACAAAATTGAAAACAATTATGAATTTTATAATCTATATTTTTAATAAAATATAATCCTCTAGAAAAAACCATAATTATACTCAAACTACAATGGTGTTTATCATGATCATCATCAAACATATGTATCACCATACCCGTGACCACAAGTAACATCATAAATAATATATATAATCATATAATCACTTTATCCATGATATCAAGTGGTTATGATACATAGATCATGTCACTCTTATATAACCCACTCATATATTTGATTATCTATGTATAGATTTACTAAAAGGATGAAAATATCACATTTAATTCATCCAAATGTATTAGCATATCACATTCCCCTCATCCAAATGGATAATATTGTCATATTTCACTAATATGTATAGTCACATGCTTCTTTGGTATATATTAATTGAGGGATTAGATCCCATACTCAACCAGTAAAATGATCAGAAATATACCAAACCACCCTCTAATTAGCTCAGTTCTGAATATGGCTTAACAAAGGTTTCACAGTATAAAGGTTTTTATGTTAGGTTTAATTTCAACCTAATATAAAGTGGATTTAATATGAATAATTAACCCTTAGTGTTGTTCCCACTTGTATTGAAGTTACAGTAGGATTGTGAAGTTGTGAATAAGTTCATTCAAATTTGGTTTCATGAGGATTAGGGAGTTGGTTCCATTATACATGGAAAATTGTAGGTTAGATGTGTGGTTGTCTTGGAGAACATTGTTGGATGGGTTCACAGAATCCCTTCACATATGATGGTTTTTTGTGGTGATCTTCATGGATATATATAAAGTGATGATGGATCTAAGATAATAATCTAAAACAAGTATGTAGAACTATTGGTATAATGTCTCCTACCATAATCAACACATAACTATGAAAATAATAAAGAAGGATTGGGTTTTCTTAAATTCCCCATATCATTTAAGTTTATAGTTTTATAGAGTTTAAAAAACACTTACATATCAAACACATACAAAAAAAGTATACACTTCCACTAAATGTCCAATTTTTTCCCAAACAAGGATTATTAAATTTTAACTCTAATTTAATTCAAAACATGTTTTATTATTTTATATTTGAAATAACACATACAGAAAACATTGAAAATATTCATTTTTAATCCTTTATTAAGAAATTAAATTATAATCAAAATTAAATTTATATAAATTATAGAATAAATATGATCATTCTTGAAACATGTAAAAGAACATATTTATAAAATAAAAAGAGTTGGAAGGAAACATTAAAATAATATTTTTGGAAGAAAGTTTCTTACCACATTGTTACATTTTTTTACAAAAATATCATTTAAGTAGAAAACTTATAAATAATTTAAAAACCACTTTAATTTTAGTATATTAAAAATAAATCCAAATGGGAGTATATGAACCATATAAAAGAAAACATGTAGTTAACATGGAATTGGTCTCAATGAAAGGAAATCAAGACAAGAAATCCCTTACCTCAAGCCTGAATTTCCACATATATTCTTTAAATCCTTTATAATTAATTTATTTTAATTATTTATTTTCTGGAGAAATATTTTTAGGTTTGTTCCCATACAATTAACCCTTTAATTTCTTTTATAACCATGTTTTTTATGTTTACTAACTTTATTAGGTTTACATCAAATGTTTTGAGGATGTTTGGTTCATATTTCAAAAATAACTTTGGTAGGTTGAACATGGTTAAATGAGTCATGGTTCCATCACCTCTAAAATATAAATAATTAAATAATTATGTTTTTTAAACACTAAATTCAATTTTAGAACCATCCTTGAAATGTGTACATGAGAAAATGAATTGAATCGCTTCGTGAAGGCTATAGTTGTAAGATCGTAAGTGTTTACCAGAACATTACAAGATGAGATTGAATTGTACAATGGAAAACAATTTACTTTTAAAAACCAATAAATTATAATTTATAACAAATTAAGAAAAAAATTATATAATTTCTATAACAAATATGTCCTCTCTTTAACATTAAGAGTTAATATAGTCAATAACCCTATATGTAAGTACACATGGTTTTAACCAAACAATTAGGGTCTATCTTCATTAAACAAGGAAACAATCAATAATAATATTGAAAGAAATTATATATCCTTAACCCAAGGAACCCTCAATCACACTAGATCAGAAATCTATATCTCTCAAAAACCCTGAGAGACCTCAATAATAGTAGATCGAATGAATAACTATAAACACATTAAAATATTAAGGAATTTTTACCTTTTACTCATAGAGAATTCATTAAGAGAAATACTCATTAAATAATAACAATTAATCTCTCTCCTAGTAAAAATATGTTAAAAAAATCTTCACATCAACATTAGATCATCAGTTATGTATAAGTTTCCTCTTACTCATATGAAGATTCAAATTAGAGTAATTTATCTAATGATCATAGTCACATATCTTAGAGGTTGTTTTAATGACCTCAAACAAACTTATCCTTCACTTGGAATGTTTTTAATAGCTTTTATATATGATTGTTGTGTTAATAAATCACCATTACAATACTTTGAGATTCTGTCTGATATAATAAATATTTTTTATCATGAGATGATATTTCTTCATTTGATGGATTTAACAAATGTTCATCAGAAAACCATGTATTCCTCCATCTGATAAAGTTTCTATAATGGTATATTTATAACTTTTTCTGATGGACATCGATAAACTTTGGCTTCTATAATTTTATAAATCTTCATCTAATGAAATAAGTAAACATACATTTGATGTAAAATGTACATACATGTCCGATTACTTAAAATAATTCCATCTAATGAACAATATTTCTATGTCCAATAAAATATTTTTTCTATAAAAACATGTTTAGAACTAGGGAAGTATAAATTTTATTAAAATATAAACTTTTTATTATGTGTTTTTTGACTTTAAAAATTATGATAGAATGTTTCAAAAAGAAATATTTAACAAAAAATATTCTGTATTTTGAAAATCCCAAATCATAACTTTATAAAAAGATAAACCCATGTTTAAAAAAATACTTACTCTACCAATATTATAATATATCCCCTTCTTTTACTACTTTGTTCCTTCTTCCCCCATTTTTTTAGAATTTAAAATCTTTCTTACAAAATTTTCTTAAATATTATTATCTTTTATCTCCAAAAAGTTTTAAACCATTTCACTCCTTTTGTGATTTTCGAAAATAAAAAAATATAGGAGTTATAATTACCTGAAATTTTAGGTAAAATAAATCTACATGAAACAGTATATACAATTATAAAAAATTATAAAAAATAAATTTATCAAAAAATATATGGGATAAATTTAACCAAATTAATTTTATAACATCGAACCATGAAATATATTAGGAATTTCATCCCCAAAAAATGAACATTTAGAAAGTTTAGTTTATTTCTTAAAAAATAAAGAGTTTAGAAAAAATGTCAATATTTCTTTTTCATTTTATTCACTATCAACTTCAGCTTCTTAACATCTTATTGATATCTCTATTACTCATCAAAAAGTTTCTTAATCCTTTAGATCTATTCTTCTAAATCTCTAACTTTTAAAACTTCAGTCTGGTTCTCTTGTAAATCAACAACTATTTCCATTAGATTAAACTATTATTCTTCCATATTAGAGGCATATTTTTCGAAATTTTCAATGAATTTATTCTTAAAATAAAAATATACCAACATCACCTTATTTTAAATTTCCTTACCTAAAATGGAAATATTTTACCTCATATTAGTTGCTTCATTTTTGATATTTTGATCTTCCACGAAACCCACAAAAAACATATTAATAAAAACTAGGTAATGATGATTCTTCAACTCTATTATTCCTTATTTCACTACATAAATAACATATAACATATACTTGAATAGGTTAAATTTTCTTATATGGTACAAGAAATAAAAAACGTAAACATCTTGTCCCTTAAGAGTATATCTATCGCTTTTTCTTGTAAAAAGATAATTATGAACCCATATCCCTACTATTCGTGTATCTCAAGAAGGATGAGAAACTTTTCTAACTTTTTCATATGATGAAAAAAAGATATGTTTATACCTTTTAATTTTCAAAACGTCCTAGATTTTCAAGTATTTTTTTCATAATAACATTCACTTCTCCTTCTAATGGTATTTTTACTAAATTGATAACTTTTTTAATATACAATTTATATATCTTTATAAAAAAATATTATAATATTTAAACCATTTACCTCAATGAATTCAAATAAAGAAAATTTTTCTCTCACTATATCAGGATAGATTAAATTGAATTATTATTTTCCAAGAGAGAGGAATTCTCATCCTTATAAAACTATAACTTAACAATAAAAAGATTCATATTTATCATACCCTGATATTTTAATTAGTCTTTCCTTAAATGATACTCTATTTGAGAAGCCTTTTGAGGAACCTATCTAATTTATCCGTCAAATGTATGAATTTGAAAAACACTAAAATATCAAATGATAGAGAATATGAGAGTCAAGGGTTATTCAAAAAATAATGTGGTTAATAATAATTGGTGGACCACAACTATTTTTATAGACTCATGGATATAGATTATCCATCTTCTATATATACAATGGATTAGATCAAAACTCTCTTCCCAATAAGAAACACATAGAAATCCTTAAAAGATATATAATAAAATAATTTTAAACTTTTAAATTTTTTAAAATTTTTGATATAGTATTTATCATTCAATTATTTAGTCTAATAAAAATATTTATAATACATTTATAAGTATTATAAACTGCATAAAAAAAGTTATAAAAAAGATATAAGAGTTAAAAAATATTTTTAGATAAAATATTAGATAAAAAATTATAATTATTCTTCCAAAAGTTTTATTTTTAAATCTGAACGTATTAAATTTTTAGAAAATTTTACAAACTTAATTAGGTTTGGAAATTTAAAAAAAAATACAAGTAAAGATAGTTTATAAAATATTTTCTAAGAACAAATTGTTTAATAATTTTATAACAAAAATTTTGTCTGATAGTTATATAACATAATTTTGTGTGATAATTTTCATACAAAAATTGTCAAAAAATTTTATTACAAAGAAATGTTTCCAATAATTTTTTTTAAAAATTGATTAAAATTTTTCAAAAAAATTTCAACCAGAATTTTCTAACAAAAAATTTTGTCTAAATATTTTCATACAATTTTTATTTCTGAAAACATTCTTATAAAAAAATTTCTAATAATTTTCTAAAAAAATTTTATATAGACAATTTTAAGTAGATAAGTTATGCATAAAAAATTTTAAGGAAAAAATTTATACAAACAAATTACGAAAAAAAATAAAATCATAAGTAAAATGCACTCCACATTTTTTTAAGAATATAATTACTATTAGAATATTGTTAAAAAATAAATATATTAAAATTTCATTTTGTATTAACCATTCAAAGATTCTATTTAATATATTAAAATATATTGGAATTTAGTGGGTTTTTAGAAATAATTAATTATATATCCAATATAAAGTGTATAGGTTCACCTGATTATTGAACATAATTCCATTTGATGAAAAATATTTCTAAATATGGTAAAATGGTTTTTCTATTAAACATTATTAGAACTAGGAAAGTATAAAATTAAATAGAATGTAAAATATTAAGTATCTTGTTTTTTATTTTCTAAATTAGGATATAAAGTGGTAAAAATAAACATTTGACTCAACAGTATTCTACATGTGCGCATGAATATTGTTTTCATTATTCAACGGATATAAGGGTAATAAGGTAAGTAATATATTATATTTATAGAATTATAATTATTTCATTAATATCTTATATATTCATTAAATCCATAATAATAATGATCCTTGTTAGGTGGTGATGAAAAATGAAACACGTCGCTTCAGGGTGGTGGTGGTCCATACATACGTAAGAGTGATATTTTCATTTCCCATAGAATGGAGCCGGAGATTAAAAATGGTTATTTAACCAACATAATAAAATATTATTATATGAAATATACTAATTTTATCATGTTTTCATGGTTAGAGAATATTTTAATGAGGTGGAATAAGAAATAAACATGAAGAGACTTGGTTAAGAGTTATACCTCTTCTTTAGAAAAACTCTATTGACTTACACCTTAACCCTTCTAGATTGAAATTTTGGTGATACCAAAAACTATAATATTTGGTGGGGAAATTTTTTAATGGATTTTTTAGTGATTTTTCAATCTAAACGGATCAATAAGTATGAGTGTAATAGGAGTGGGGGTTTCTTTTCATAAGTGAGGTGGGTGGAAATCATATAAATATATGATATATTTATATATAATATGTGTCTCATTCATGTGAAATTGATAAAAATTTCCAAATATTCTAAAATAAGTACTATAATAGTGAGAAAAAAATCAACTAATATAATTTACATAAGTTTACTTTACATTTTAACCCTTATCATTTGGTTTAAGAACATCATTAACCCTATTTAACCTTAACCATTATAATAGATTTTTTAATGGCTAAGGGTCAAAGAAGTAATTTTAAAACAATCTAGTGTAAAATATAGGAATAATTAATGATATCTCATAATATTTCTCATCTAATTGAGTTATGGAATGATTTTTAGAATTTATAATTGATTTTAAAAAAAATTAAACATTAAATTCAATTTAAGGTCATTTTATGGACTATAAAATACTATACTTAAAACATATCAATAAAAAAATTGAATTAAAATTTAAAATATTTCACCATAACTTATACATTACAATTACATCATAAATTCTTTAAAAATCACAATTATTCCAAAACATTTTACTTTTAATGTTTCTAAAATAATTTGCTAGCTTTTCTACTTTTTGTACAAGCACAATATCAACTTTTCATAAGTCTTTAATGTAATTATTCAATCACAAAAAGTTAAACAAATGTCACAAATAAATTTTATTATTCATTACTTTTTTCATATATATTTCTTCATATAAAATTTTAATCTATATCCATATCATCATGACATAATATGTGTGAGAGAGTTATGTTTTGTAAATACTCTTAAAATAATATAAATGTTCTAATAAAAGGAAAATGGAATTAAAATGAAATAATTTTTGGGATATTATGATAAGGTTCAAAATAATATAGTTAAATAATAATTAAGAGGATAATTTGTGGCTTTATCACAATGTTTTAACATTAATTAACATGTTTTATCTTTTACTGTGATGACAAACTTTTACAATGGTTACTATTAATTATGACTAAAAACAAAAGGAACCATATTACCAAATTTAAACATCATGAATATAAATATTAAATATATTTTTAAAGATTAATTTTTTATAATTAATTAAAATTAATTTTAATATAAGTGTGAGAAACATAATGAAAATGGTTTTTATAAAAAATACTTGTTCTAAGAATAAAAATGATTTTATACCAAAATCATTTATAATGTTGATTCTAATATCACAATTTTATTTATTTATAACAAAATTAAACTTATTTTAATTTATAATAAATCCAAAACTAAATTTGAAACTAAAAATACTTTGATTAAATGTAAAGAAATTGTAGTTTTTTAAAAATCAATATTTTTTTATTCAACAAAAAATCAACCTTTTAGAAAAATAACAAAAAATTAACTCATGATTATTTTTAAATTCTGATATAAATTATTATTTTAATTTTATAAAATAAAATTTCAAAAAGTGTTATAAATTAATCATAATATTCATGGCACAAAAATCATTAAGAAGAATTTTTGAAGAAAATGTATTTCTAAAATATAAAATCAATTTACACTCATTACTTAACTATTAAAAACTATTAGATGAATGTTAATTTATTTTCATAAAAATATGACCTATAAATTTCATAAAAATCATTCATATATAGTGATTAACATAATTTTATTTGATAAAAATACATCGTATACATGAATCAATTTTTTTAAGAAAAAATATCCCTTTTAATCTTATATGATTTTATTTAAAATTATGTTCTTATTTACTATGAATTAATACATACATTTTTATTATGGATAAGTTTTATATATCCATATTTCATAATGTGTTTACCCTCATTCATACCTTCCTATCCAATAGTTATGTTATAATGGTCATATTTTAATAATAATATTTTAATAGTTTACAGTTATCTGTTTTAAGTTTAATGTTGTGTATACAAAACATTATAAAATATAATATTATTTAAATAAAAAAAATTATAAAATATCTTGGTTTTAGATTATACCCCACTAAAAGAAATTTTGGCCTCAAAATTTCATCTCACTTGGGATAGAAAGGCTTTAAAATATTTTTAGAATCAATTCCCAGTAGTGAAATAAAATATACATAAGTAGAAAGAATTATATTTTTATCCACATAGATAAAATTTCCTTTTGAAAATAAATTTAGTCTGTATATTAAGAATAATAAAATTATTATTTAATATATATTTCACAAACCATGTATTTTCCATTATGAGACTCATAATTTTGAAGGAGTTTCTAAAATCATACCTTAATACTTGAGTGAAAAAATCAATAGATTTATCTTCCTCTTGATTGGGCTGAGGAATTATTTTACCATAGAGATATAGAATATGATTAAATATAAATAATTTATTTTTACACATCACATAGATATAATTTCATCCTTTTTTTCAATCATTTTTTACCTTTTTCACTTCAATCAATGAATATTAAAGATGAATTATTCATTATTAAATCTCCAAATATAAACTTATAATAAATTAAAATAATAATAAAAGGATAACAAATTAATGTTATTTTCATTATATATTAAATAAAACCAAAATGGTTTTAAAAAGTTATGATAATATCCAATACGAATAAATACAACATTAATCTCTAAAGACTCAATAAATAACACCCAAATTTTAACTTAAATCATTCCATAAATAACTAACCTTAAAAATATTCAAAATATACTAGAACAAAATTAAAACCCAAGGATTAAAATTATTTTATCACAAATTCTTCCAAAATAAACTTAAAATTTATCTCCAAATAACAACAATCACTTAAAAGGTCGCATATCAAAAATGCATATTCCCAAATAAAATTGTCTCCAGAATATTCTACTACTCCCCATAAATAACATGAATCACTATAAAGACATAATAAAATAATACGTGCTTCTAAAAGATAATTCAACCTTAATTTATCAAATAAAATCTCATCATAAACAACAATATTTCTATTAACTTTATCCATATAATTTTTCCAATATATGACATGCTTTGAAAATAACTTTAATCACTTACTTA
This sequence comes from Viscum album, assembly GCA_963277665.1. Taxonomy (NCBI): domain Eukaryota; kingdom Viridiplantae; phylum Streptophyta; class Magnoliopsida; order Santalales; family Viscaceae; genus Viscum; species Viscum album. The sequence continues at coordinate 40,711,620 of OY728138.1, forward strand.
CAAAATTAATTTTCAATATCTTTGTTTTCAATATGATCAACCATATTTTCCCATAATTTATTAACATTTAATTCTAATTAAACATAGTTACCTGAACATCAGAAATCATATTAAACATAAAGTTTATCAATACCATTCAAAATATTTCCACAAAATATAAAATCAATTTGCATCAAATAACCTTTTTTTTTAAAATACATAGTAATCCCAATGGTTGTATGCCAGTGAATATAACCCAAAATATTCTCAATCCTCCTAAACTCTTATAATATAAAACCAAATAATGGGTATATGTGCCTTTAAACTAACGATGGAACTTATAATTATTAACCAATTATAATGTCTAAAACTCTTAAAATATCTTTATATGAATCATTCTAACATATAAAGTTATCTAAGCCTTTGTTCTGATTTTTAATATAATGAAACCTACCTTAATCATCCAATAATTATGATGTTAATAATAAGGATTTAAATTCACTAAATTATCATGTTAATTTAGGTTTAACGTTTTATTGAATTTGGAAAAACTATTATATATCTAACACTTATAAAAAATTGGTCTCTTCTACTCAATTCCTATCTTTTCTTGAAATTATTCTTAAATTTAAACTCATGTTTCATTCAAAACATGTATACTTATTTTAAGTCAAAAATAACCAATATTGAATAAATTGAAAATATTTTTTTTTTCAAAAAAAATCTAAAGATATTAAAATATATTAAAAATTACATTTTGAAACCTTTTATACATAAAAATAATTTCTTGAAACATTTAAAAGGGTCTCGATATAGAAGATAAAATTTGGAAGGAAATTATTAAAACATGATTTTTAAAAGAAATTTTCTTACCACATTGATATATTTTAAATCAAATATCTTTTAAAAATATAACTTGTAAAGTGTTTGTAAAAAACTTTAAATTTATTAAATTAATTATAAAATAAATCCATATGGTAGTATATACACTACAAAAAATAAAACATGTGGTGTACATGGAAAGAGTCTCAATAAAAGGAAATTTAGATGAGAAATCCCTCAGATATAGTCTAAATCACTATGTATATTATTTAACTCTGTTATAAAAAATTAATATTAATTTTTTAATTAAATAATAAACATTTTCTTGTGTATTAACTTATTTTAATCCCATTTATTTCATTTATTCCCTACCTTATGTAGTTAATAAATTAATAGACTTTATATTGGATGATTTTTGGATGTTTGGTTCATATTCCCAAAACAACTTCTATAGGTTTATCATCGTCAAATCGGTCATGGTTCCATAATATCCAAAATATTAATCATGATATAATTATAATTTATATACATTAAATACAATTTTATAACTATCTATGAAAGTCTTACATGAAAAATAATCACAATTCTTAGTGGAGGTGGTAGTCCACACATACACATGAACGAAATTATCATTTTCCAATAGATAGAAGGATAAAAAGTTAAGTAATATCATATATTTATATAATCATAAGGATTTTATAAATATATTATATGTAAATTAAATCCATAATAATAACCATCCTTAGGATGGGGTTATAAAAAATGAAACACATCGTTTTGTGGAGGTGGTAGTCCACGTGTAAGCATGAGCACTGTTTTCATTTCTGATTAGATGGACATAAAGATGAAAACAAGTTTTTTAATAAGAATAGAAAAAAATTATTATATTAAAGATAGTAAATTTTTAATATCATCATGTTTATAAAATATTTTAATAAGTTTTAAGAATATATAAATATGAAAACACTTAGTTGAGAGTTATACCGCTTCTTTGGAAAACCTTCATTAACTTAAACCTTAAGCCTTCTAGGTTTATATTTTGGTGAAAGAATAACCTATATGAAATGAGGATTAATAATGTAATGTTTTTTGGATAGGTATTAATTGAGATAAATAGGTAATCAAGTGTGAGTTAGAGTGGAGTGTAGGTACCTTTTCATAAGTGAGGTGGGTGGAAATCTTGTAAATACATGAAATATTAATATATAATATGTGTCTAACTCATGTTAAATGGATCCATAGTTATATATATTATAATATAATAATTATAATTTCTAAATAAATTTATAAAATACAATTTATACAAGCTTAAGTTTCATTTTAAAATTTAACATCTGGTTTAACCCCCTTGTTAACCCCATTTAAGCTTAACCATTGTAAAAACTTTTTCAATCACTAAGGGTCATGAAAGTAATTTTAAAAACCCCATATTGAATTTATATGGTAAATTCATTATATAATAAAAAATTTCTCATAAAATTTATTTTTTATAGGATTTTGAGGATTTTTAATGATTTACAATTATTTTTAAACATGAAATATGATTTAAGGTAATTTTCAAGACTATTCAAAAAATTTTATTTCAAAAAAATAAATAAAATAATGAAATTTTAATATAAATTTTTTCACCATTACTTAAATATTATAATTATCCAATATGTTCTTTTAACACCATAATTATTCCAATATATTTTACTAGTAATTTTTTTAAAAACGATTTACTAATTTTTTCTACTGGTTTTACAAGCACTACATTAGGATTGAAAAAGTGTTCAGGTTAATTATAAAATTAATAAAATTAAAAAAAATAAAAAACACATTTTATTTTTAATAAATTGTATCATATATATTTATTTATATATAATTTTTATCTATATTCATATCATGACATCATGATAAGTTAGAGAAAGTGACATTCCATAATTACTTTTAACTGAAAATAATATAAAGGTTGTAATTAGAGTAAAATGGAATAAAATGAAATACTAAACAATATATAAAGTAAGGATAAAAATAATGTAATATAATATAAATTAATATGAAAATTTTTTGACCTTATCACAATTTTTTAACCATAATTAACTTGTTTTGCCCATTACCGTGATGATAAACTTTTATAATGGTTACTATTCATTATGACTAAACATAAGAGGAAAATTATTCCCTAATTTGATCTTATTGATACAAAATATAAAATCCATTTTTCAATATTCAACTTATATAAATGGTAAAAATTAATTATAATGTAAGTTCGTGAAGAAAAACAGAGAACACTTTTTAGGAAAATAAATAATTTAAGCGTAAATATGATTTTATATAAAATGAATGACTAACATAGATTCCCATAAATATAGTTGAATTATTTTTAATATAATAAAATTTATTTTAATATAAATTAATTTTATTAATAGTAAATAAATAGATTTTTTTGAAAAATCTGTATTTTTAACTATTCACCAAAAAATCATCATTTCTAAAAAAAGAGACATAATTTATCTCAATTTTATTTTTACATGATGATTTAAAAAATTATGCACATTTTATCAAATAAAATTTATAATAGTGGAAAAAAATTAATCATAATATCTCTGCCCAAAAGCAATAAAACCCATTTTTGAAGAAAATGTATTTTTAAAGTATAAAATGAATCTACACTAATTCATTATCTAGTCCCCACTATTATAAGAATTTGAATTTATTTTATTATATATATTATCTATACATTTCATTAAAATCATTCACTTATAGTGACTAAATTCATTTACTTTGATAAAAATACATTGCACACCTAGATTGGTTTTCTAAAGAAAAAATATCATCTTTAATATTACATGATTTTATTTAGTATTTAGTTTTTATTTTATAGTAATTATAAGATATAATTTTTCTTAAGTAAATGTTTTCTATAAATTTTTCATAATTAAGTAACCCCTTTTCATGCCCTCCAATCCATTGGTCAGTTTATAACGATCATATTTTAATAATAATATTTTAATAATAAGTCATAATTTATTTTAATTTTGGGTTTGTTGTAACCACACACTATCGAAAGTATTTTTATTTAAATAAAAAAATCTAAAATTTTGGGGTGTTACAGTTGGCTATTATAAATATCTTAAATTATATTTTATTTTAGATGTTCAAAGTTGGTTTAAAGGAAGATAGAAGAATTCAAGTGATAGATAATCCATATAGAATTATTGAGATTTGAGCATACTAAAGTTGGTGTGAAGATGCATTGGATAAATTTTTAGGAGATTTATAAGTCTTGGAGTTGTTATGAGGAATATCTGAAATCATTTAAAAGAAAACTTGAAATTTTTAGTTCCAAATGATCATAAGGCATAAAGGGAATCATATGAATTTGAGTCTGAGTATATGACTCTACCAAACCAAAATACTTTATAATAACACTTCATGGGTGATCGTATGACTTTGGGATAGATCATTAGAATTAATTGTATAAATTTCCAGAATATAAGAGTTTATTAGATGACTTAGTTTCTAAACATACAACTTTTATTCTGATCATAATACTTTTGATCATATGAATTTTAAAACCCACCTTAGAATTCATGAGCAACGATAAAACTTTATTGAATTGTATGACTTCTTCTGATGTATATCTTCAATATCTAGTGTAATACTTTGAGGGAGATCATATTAATTTCCGGATGAATGTATGAATTTTTCTAATGTCTAACTTTGGTATTTATATGAAATATAAGACAAAAAAATGGATAAGTTGGTATAATATGACTTTATTATCATGAAACATTCTGTGAATTTCTAGAATTAAAATTATTAAAGAAATTAAAAGGGTGTTTAATTCATGGGGAATAAATTAGAGGAAACACCTTAATCATTTGGGTGATTTAAATTTGTTTGTTTATGGAGTTTAAAATGGATAAAATCATGGGTATATAAAAAATAAATGATCTATGATTTAAATATACAATATAGGACACATTTTTATTATTTTAAAGTAATGAGAAGAATAAAGAGTTGAATTGAATGTAAATATAAATATTATGAGAGATTTATTTTAGTTTTTTAATCCTCTTAATTTGAATCATTTTTAGGAGACTACTATATTTATATTGTGAGGAGGATTCAATCTAAAAATATTTTCTAGTTTTGGAAAAACAAGATCACATGTCATCATGATTTATGGAGTTTTCATAAAAAAAATATTAAGAAAATATTCAAGATATCATTATGTGAATATATAATATGAATGTGTGAGTAATATAGAAGTGTTCAGTATTATAATATAATTATGAGAGACTTAATACACTACTTTATCAAAGTATGAGAGAATAATGATTCTAAATATGAGAGATCTTATTCTAGTGAATAGAACATATTACTTAACTATTTAGAATAAAGTTAAGGACCGAAATAATTCATGATATGGAGTATTATTTGAGACCAAAATTGTTAATAATTATTTATTAATGAAGTTTTTAAAGAACATGTACTTGATCGAACCAAATATTTTATGTTCATAGTGGAATATCATCACTAAGTGGTGGAAAATAAGATAGAGTGGAAGGAGATACTTCTGTATTTGGATCATCGTTGTAGAGAATATTTTTGGTTGGGTTATATAACCAATCACAGAAAGGATAAATTGTTACTAGGGTGTATAACTAGTTATAATAATAATAAATGATTCACGCTCAAATTTAACCAAGAGATTAAGGTAGAACGGTCCTTGTAGTATAGCTTGGGTTGTCGAATCCACTAAGACCTAAGATGGTACCTAATATACACAACCTATGAGATGGATTTTTTGATATGAAGTGGAAAACTTGGTTTTGATTTTAGATGGTTTTAAATAAAACTAATAAACCTAAGTGAATTCAATTCAATGAAAATGGGTGGATTTTGGATTATGCTCGGGGTAGATTGAATGAATTTTACTTCTTTAGGAAATTTGGTTTTATTAATTCTTGATGAATCCATTTTTCAAAATAACACTACCTTCATAATTTTCTAGTTTGATGCTAACTAAACTCAATTACTAATCCCCTACACACTTAGAGAACAAAATTTATGATATCCCTATGGTATATGGTTATTTTAGTACTTGGATTTAGCTTCCTCAAACACAGTGAAGATGAAGAGTGGAAATAACTGAAGAATGGAAGTCTTAAATTAGTTAGACAATTAACAACAATTAGTTCATAAAATATCATTCATTTTATCCTTTGCATCTTCCAAAGATCAACTCATTAAATGGTTATCCCTCCATTGATGGTATACTCTCAATGGTGGGTGGAATATGGCTTACAAGAATTAGATTGATGAAATTAAAACCATGGAAATAATGATCACTCCTCCGTGTGTGTGAATGAAATGCACACCTATGTGTGAACTAATTCACCAAAAAATAAATATATCACTATTATTTGTGATTATAAAGTTTTAATGAAAGAAATGTGAACAATAAAAGAGAAATATGTTGATCAAGAACATAGAAATACAAAAAGGAAACTTACATGGAAATTGAAAACATCACAAAGGAACTTTGGCATAATAACATTACATACAAAAAATAAGAGATACCTTCCCCCTCACCACCACTACCATAAATAGGCAACTGGTAAGCCTTAGGCTGAGATTAAATCAATTTATTCCCAATTATTAAATCAATTTAGGCCTTAGGGATGTGGAAAGTAGTGGATAAAAATTGATTCCCTCCTTTGACCCGAAGTGGAAGCCAACTTGCATCCACCGAACAGACGAGTCAAAATAACCTTATAGATGGCCTAATTAGAGTGGTACATAAAATAAGTAAATGGAGCTCTGGATCTCTCATAACTGGATGTAAAATTTGGGCCCATTTGAATTTGTGGATCGGGAGTTATGGCTGATTTAGTAGGCTAACATTATGGGTTGTAGATTCTGGCCCAGATTTTGATATTCTGTTTGGGCCACCTTAATAACCACAATGGAGGCCGAATTAGCACTGTATACTGATTAATAATTTTTTCCTCTGTATTTCTTCAAGAATCTCATGAAATGTGGGATTAATTGGGTCTGTATTGTGGGGCCCACATTCTCATCAGTGGGATGGTGTCCAATCTGCCTTCTCCAGAATTGTTTCCATTCATCACCAAATATCCCCATCATCCTTAATGAATCCTCCATTGACCCTTGAATGAAAAATTTTTATATTAAAGTGTATATCCATTTCTCAAAATATCAAATTAAAATATGGATAATTACATTCTTTAAAATCAGATGAATCATTGGGCCTAAATTAATGTACATTAGGCATGAAGTGCACAAATAATGAGAATTGATGTTCCAAATTAAAATCCACTAACTCTGGCCCATAAGATTGAAAATGAACATTTAATACCATCAAAACATAATAAAAATATGTTTTTTTATTGTATAATCAATAGACACAGTGGGATTCTATGTTAATCGGTCCAGATTTGTCCATGGTTTACCCCCATTAATTGGCAGTGGTTAATCCATGATTTGGGTGTCCTACTAATCATAGTAAGGAGAATGTATTTAAATATGAACCTTCTTAAATCCCTATGTTATATTTCTATCCTTTTATATGAATTCATGAAAGTAAGGGTGAGAAAATTACTTTGACTATAGGTCAATACATTAACCAATAACATAAGTTGGGTTAATATAGATTAACATATAAAAAAGAAAAGGAGATCACTAATTCACCCCTCCTCCTCTCAGGGATCCAGCTAGATTTGTGTACTTTTATTGGTATCAAATAAAAGGTTACCTCTGAAATATCGAGTAAATATTTAAGCATGTAAAATATAGATTCCATGAGTAGCAGAGGTGTTACTATTTTGGATGTTAGTAAATATCATGGATGAAGGAATAAGATGTTACTGAACCTCCTTTTTCTTGGTCTAAATGTTCAAGACACTACAAAAATGGTATTTCCGCCCATCATTGAGGAATATTATTTGAAACTTTTAAATAAGAGAAAAATGGATGATGATTTTAAGGCTCAAAATTTAATTTCCATTCAACTTTTAGAAAATTTGAATAAAAGATTCATGGGACCTAAAACCTCCAAGGGAATTTGGGATCACTTGAGAAGCATTTATGAAGGAAATATTAAATTCAAGGAATCCAAGTCACAATTAGAAGAAATAGATTTAAAGACATAAATATGGGTTGTGATAAGAAAATTCAAAACTATCTTATAATAACCAATGATATTTTAAGTAATAAATGATTATTTGGTGAGAATATGGAAGATTCCATGATTGTGAATAAACTTATGAGAAATTTCAAAAATAGATTTGATCCTAAGGCTTTATCTTTTGAGGATATAGAAGATATTTTCCTAGATGAACTTAGTAATATCATCATATCATACAAAATGAGAAAGTAACCATCTTAAGATAGTAAGGTAAAAAATGAAATTTATTTTCAATTCATGAAAAAAACATAAATCCATAAAGGAGCAGTTTTTAAAATAATGCCATTCTAATTAGGGGGTGATGATGAAGACTTAAAATAATATTTTTTATCTATTTAAAATAGATTCAAAAAAAGTAAATGGGAAATTAATGGAAAATAATTACCTAATTCATGGAATTGTTATGGCACTGGACACTTTACCTATAACTATCCAAAGAAGAAGGCTATTGATTCAGAGTCTGATGAGGAAGAAAACTATCCCCAAATATAGAAATATGGAATGAAAAGGAAAATTTTCATTATTAAGAAGTTTAATTTGATAAGAAAATGGATAAGGAAAAACCATAATCATCTATAAACCAATATAATGATGAAATTAACTCTTTATACCATGTTGATAAATTCTTTGACTATTCAAGTGGTGATAGTGAGGAAGAAATGATAGAGTTAGAATTGATATATAAATATAATTGAAATGAAACTCTTTATTACAATACAAGTATTAAGAAAGATAATATAAGTAAATATTAGATAAATGTAATAAAAAGGTATTTTATGATAAGTAAGATTATGTAAAGAAAAAAGTGATATACATTGATGTGATCAAGAGACAATGATTTAATGTGGTTGAGCATGAGAGTATGGTGAGTGGTCTTGAGGAGAAATTTCATAAAATAAGGAAGATTTATCCAAGAAAACAATTATCAATCTAGTAGTTAAAAATGAGGTAAAAAGAGTAGATAAGACCTCAATATTTATAATAAAGTTAAGGGTTAATCTTCTCAAAATGTTGAGAAGAAGAAATCCGATAGACAAGGTAAATATGATTGTAAAATGTCTCACAATAGATCTTTTATTTTTAATAGTTAAATTCATAAAAAAACCAGGATCTATTGATAATAAAAAACACAACTGATATTCGGCATTACATATAAAAGGAACTTATGAATATGAAGATAATACCACTATTCCCAAGGTAAAAAAGGAATTCTCAAACTAAAGTAAGAAAACCCCAACAAAATTATGGTCATATTGGATATCAAGGTGGGATATTTTGGTTTATAGTTTATTTCTGGTGTTATGAGAGGTATAAACATAATTTATACTCTTTCTAGTATAATATTTCTTTTTTAGTGAAGAGGTATGAACTAAGGGGTTAATAGTGATAAATTAAGGATTAACACATAAAATAAGAAACCCGGTTTCTGAAATGCATCAAAAAATTTCACCCAAAATAGATTTTGGATATTTAAGATAAGTATTTATTATGTGTGTACAATAATTTCATGAGGATGTTTAATGAATGACTCATCTACTATGATAAGATCCTGATGCTAATAAAGGGAAGTATGTTAGGAATAGTGAAGGTGGAAATTTAATTTTTTGTGGTTAGTGAAATGACATTTGAGAAACTTAAATAAGGTGATCATGTCAATAAATAATGACTTAGTGTGTGGCATGATCTTTTGGAATTATAAAAACAAATTGGGAATGATAAGATAAGTGAATCTAGGGAAGGAATGTAAGTGAGTACATAAGAAATGGTTATGTTCATGAGTATTTTACCACAAATTAAGACTTAAAAATTCAAGCATCCATAGTGGGGTGATTCACTTTATCCCTACCTGTATCTATAAAGTCTTCTCAGGTACTAGTCAGTGTCCCAAATAGGGTATGAGTAAAAATCAGCAATCCACCACCCATGGTGTCTCGTACTGTCTATCCTGTGAATATATATACATAAAGATGTTTTCATGTATAATATTATAAGTAGTAAATGAAGTAAATCATATCTATATCGATACTAACTCCCAATGGTACCCCCATATGGTACTACATACTCTAACCTAATATAGAATTTATTTGAGTGTATATTTATTATAATTTAATTATATTACAATCTTGGGACTCGGTATCATAGCCAAGGCATCCCCAGATGATTGTACTCATATACGAGATGAATAAGTCTCATCATATTTAAAACATAAATAAGTATGTATAACAAGGTCGGAACGTATGTAAAGTATTGATTGAATACAGTTATATTCTTTGATTTATAAGATACATTGTTTAATTTATTGGCATCTTAAACTCATCCAGGGCATCCCTCATAGGTAACTTAGGTATCAATCCGAGTGGGATATACACACATCACTCTATGAACTCATCCATGGAATTCCACAAAGGAACTTTGGTATCTCCCAAGGCATGGTATAATGGAATTTCCCTATAAGCATGTCTAAATCATTCCATATAGAGAACCAAGGTATTTTTAAGGAATAATAATAATCCACCCACTACATGATCCAATCCAAGGAATTCCATACCTAAATCCATATATTTCCCATGGCATGATATAATTCCATTTGTAATTCATTTTAATTTTATTAGCCTGATGATCCTATCAATGAAATTCAGAGTTGGAATACAAGTATCACCCTTGGTATTGTTTACTAAATGGTCATGGGATCAAAATTTATTCATAACATTCAATTTTCTCATTTCAATTATAATGTAAAACTCGGGGATAAAGAAATAAGAAATAAAGTCCAATGTTTGATGGATATAGACTCTTTATTCCCTGTTTTTTTAATTCAATTTACATTTCATTAAATTCATTTTAGCATCCCAGATACAAAGGTAAAGAAACACACTTTAATAGGTGAATCAATTTCATAAGAAACACATGTAATTTTATTTATTTTACCAACATTCCCTATGGTGTGGTTTTAATTAAGGTTCTCAACCTCTGTTAGTGTTAATGGGTCTAACATGCCATATAGGTCAAGGAACATTATTTTAATTAAGTAAAACTCATAATAAGAGGTTATTAGAAGAATTTATAGTGCATGGAATAATGTCACATAATATAAACAACTAGACTTTTGGGAAACTCACTAGACCACCAGTATTATACAGGTAAACAAATCTTCATCAAATATTGGCCTCTAATATGGGCTAGAACAGGTGAAAATAAAGAAATAGAAAAACTCCTTTAAAATAGGCATATTATCTGTAAGAAAATATCATCCCATATGGTAAGATAAACTAAGAAAAGATTCATGGGGATTGAAGAACATTCCAAGGGGGATCCAATGGAATGAACGGCGGTCTATTCTGATCCCAAATGAAGAATTTATCACAAGTTATATGAAGGAGAGGAAAATGGGGAGACCCATGGGAGAGGTGTTGTACATGTGGAGAGGGAGAAATGTGGAAATAAATGTTAAAGTAACCTTAGGTAAAAATTTAATTTGAATTATTTATAAAGGGAATAAGTTTTGGTCGCATAGTTGGCCAAACCATACACCATCACTGTCCATATAGAACACCCCTTGACTAGTTTGTGCACGGTTTGAAAAATCATTTACACACCATGAATATCACCTCTGAAAAAATTATGTATCATTTATCATGATATTTTTTCCTCCCATGTATGGGTTTTCAAATTGTAATTATTCTATTTATGGCCCCATAGTTCATCTTTACAGTTATCACTAACCATGTGCCAACCGTGCACCTCATTGTCAAAAAAATGTATCTTCAATCTCTGAAAAATCCCCAGACACTCACAATACTTTCCATACACTCTTAGGTATCTTAATTTATAAAATATTAAATATTAAAATAAAATTTAAAAGATATTCACCTCATGAAATAAATCATTATCTTACAACCTCCCCTACCAAAAAAACTCATCCCCGAGTTTCCCTTCCAAGGGTGGTTGAGAATCATCAAAGCATACCTCCAGCTACATAGAATAAATGTTGAAATCCCTCTATTATCTCTCATCCAATTCTCATATGCACCTCCATATCACTCATACTAGAGTAACTAACCAACCTCAGAGAGCCTTTGTGCTCCAATAAACAATATGTATCGAGTACTCCTCAAAAGAAGTATAAATATCTAACTCAACCTCATTAGGTTAAAGGACATGAGATGGGTCTAAATGGTAACGATATAATTGAGAAATATGAAATAATCCATGAATATAGTTTAATCATTTAGGGAGTTTGATCTGATAAGACACTAGTCTAACCCTCTCTAAAACCTAAAAAGGTCTGATGAAGTGAGGTGATAGATTTCCCTTCCTCTAATTCTATTGATACCCAAATCTATGATCAATGAGTGAGAATACCCAATATACCACCTCAAAATCTATAGGTTGGTGATAATTATTGGCATAATACTTTTTCATACTCTAAATAAACACGGTCAATCCTTTGAAAACATAGATTCTTATTTCTTCTCAATGATATACCACGATCAAAAAATTTGGTTGCATTATGTGAAACCATTTCATAGAAGTTCATTGATATTTTATTTTTATAAATCAAATTGAATCTGATTCTTGATGAATCAACATAACTTCTACTTCTATTATTATAAGAAATGATTCCATTTTATGTGGAAAGAAGGTTATGTATCAATAAGGATGATTTGACATATGGACAATTCCTCTATATCTAATTCATTCCTAATCAAACATTTTCTTTTTTCCTTGGTAAAAAACATTCTTTTTTTAAGAGAGAGACTATTTCACCAATAAATTCATAGGTATCATACATATTCATACATTATTACAATTAGGGATTCATTAGGTCCATTTGGAATTAAACTTCTTGTTGTTCATTTGTATTCATTAGACTATTCTTTAATAACTCATAATCAGAAATTGGTAACTCACTATTTGCACTTTGAAAATTTAAAATAATGTTTTCAAGGACTAAAAAAATATTGATTGTATAGAATAAAATAGTATCATTTATAATCTCAATCCATGCAGTCACATCATTTTGAATCTCATTGGTTGTTTATATTTTTTTATAGGAAATAGAACATTCAAATCACTGTCCTCAAATGACTATTTATATCTTAATTTATTTTTTCATGAAAAAAATGGGGAGATATATGAAAAAATGGTGGTCAATAAATAAGTCAATTTTGTTAAATAAGGATTTAAGATGCGGGTGTGGGTTAAGTAAATCAATGGGAAGTCTTTGTCTTATTGAAACTCTTCGAAGCGAATACCAGGTTTTTGCTAAATACATGAAGAATTGAGCTGGTTATAGTAAAATATCTATCCTAGACTAATATATATCCATAAACATATTTATAAGTTATACCTACTCCATTGTATCCTAAAAAATAAAAGGTCCCAATAGCACTGACACTCCTACCTCTAACCAGTATAGGGTTGAACAACACAATCTACCATATAGGTCCTCATAAGGATCTATATGTAGAATTTCTTGGAAGCTAATATTTTTAGTATATTTTACCATAGGTAATTGTTTCTCCCAAGAACATAAAAAATCAAGGATACATTCCTGAAGCATATCCCCTAACACTTGTATCATATTCTTGGATGGAATATCCATCTAAGGGTAATAGGTTGTACTCAGAAGCACCTTGGGACCCATATCCTTATGAAACCCCTACCATAATCATGATGTGAAATTATAATCCCCATATAATATTATAGAATATGGAACTTTATGAGGGAATATAATCTATCGTACATAAAGACTCCCAATAATTTCTACTAAGAGGATTTACCTGATATACAAGCAATGGGAAACCTTCATTTTCCTATAAATTATAACCCATACAACATCACTACCTTAAGGGGATTTAAATAGTCCCATAAAAAATCCATGGTGACTTCATACTATTTCCACTATAGAATGGGTCTTCATTGTAAAATCCATGTCATTCACTGATGTTTTTCCTTCACCTACTGATAGGTGGAACACAAAGTAATGAAATCATCTATCTCTCTTTTCATCCCCAACTACCAATACTAGTGGTGTAATTTATGGTACATCTTGGTGAGTTTGGGATGTACTAACCCAGTAGAGGCATGTGATTATTAGATTAATTCATCTTACACATTGGAAGGAATCTAGATGCATCTATGGATGCATAAGATCTCATCCCCATTAATAACCGAAACAGGCGGTGGGTCCTCGCCTCAAATACTCTCCCATATGAGTAATCCCTCGGGATCATAAAGATATCTTATCTTCACTCTATCTAAAAGTTCATAGGTCTCTAATAAAGATGAAATTATAGGATTCCCATTATGTTACTACATCTCTAAGTATGTCTCAAAAAATATATCCATCAGTTTTCATTCACTACTAGCCACCTGAATCACTTGCATCTGAGTCTTCACACATACAGCATCATCCACTTCATTACATTTACCAGGCATATAAAAATATAAAAATTGAATTAATGTTTGTATTTGACACATCTTCAATGTATAAGGTTTTAGTCACACTAGGTAAATATATATTTCAGGATTATGTTATCCATGTATAGTGAAAACCATTATGCTAGTAAATAGTTCTTCCAGTATTGCAAGGAATGTACCAGAACTACTAATTTGAGATCGTGTGTTGGCTAATTATTCTTGTGAGGTCCCAACTATTGAGAATCATATTCCGTGACTCGCCCATACTACATCAGGACTAATCCTAGACTAATTCCTAATGAATCATAATTAACCATATACCCTCTACTGGGATCAGGTAAAATCGGGATTGGAACTGAATTCACTCTTCCTTTTATCTCCTAAAATGATTTATCACAATAATCAAGACATATAAAGTTCACAACCTTTTTTTAAATCCCAAAATGGTTCTATAAGTCTTGATAAATCTTGAATAAAATTACTATAATATTCATCTATCCCTAATAAAACCTCATATGTCAAAGATTTTATTGGGATGCTATCAAGAAGTAATGGATATTACCTTCTATGGGTCCACAGATACTCCTGACTCTAAGATAATGTGATCCATGAAGTGAACATTGTTATTTTAGAAGTGGACTTTTAGATCATGGAATACAACAATTTCTATTTTAGAGTACTCAATAATATTTCAATATTTTTTGCATCATCATATCATGTATGAAAATGCACCTTGATTTTATCCATGAAAACCACAATGAAATAATCCATGTATACGTGGAAAACATAATTAATTAGGGTCATGAAAAATGTTGGAGTTTTTTTATATCGAAAAACATAACAAAATACTCATATAAGCCATATATTCTCTGGAAATTTGTATATTGTATATTTGAGGGTCTAAATCGGAATTGATGATAACCCAAATTGAAATAATTTTTTGAGAATACCATAGCTCCTCAGAGCTGGTTGAAGTGGTTTTTTATCGATGGTAAAGGATAGTGGTTCTTAACTATATAATGATTCAATTTTTAGAAATCCAAGTAAATATTTAGGACCTTATACTCCTTGGAAAAATTGATGGGTGAACCCATTGGTGAAGTATTTGGTTGGGTAAAACATTTTGAATCCATGTCTATTAATTCTATCTTGATCTCCTCAAACTCATTGGGTGCCATTATTTATGAAGGAAAAGACACTAGTTTTGTTGCTGGTACTATCTCAATAGATAATTCAACCCATCACTTTAGAGTATGTTTTTAAAAATAATTAAGGAAAACATCACCGAAATTATCCACTACATGAGGGAAATATGTCTGAAATGTTCCTTGATCATCTAATAAATGTATAGCAATCTGGAATGATACTCCACTCAACCCATGATGCTCTGTCGAGCTTGAGCTGACTAAACATCCAATTATCCCTTATGAATATAATTTACATCCTCATGTGATGTGAATAACAATATCTAGAGATAGAAATAAATATGATTGGGATAAGGTACCAACAAGTCCATCCCTAGAATAATATCAAATCCTATCATCTCGAGGATAAAGATGTTACATGTGAAATGATAGCCACTTATCTTAACGGTGAATTCCTTAAATTTCCGTACACTTTATGACCATAATCCAAGAAGAATATCAATCTTATCCACTACATATAAATACTCAATTTCATTTCTAATACACACCATAATTTCCATAGATATAAAGAAGTGGGAATAACTTGTATCAAATAAAGAATAGGTTAAATTATAGGCTAATAAAATCTTACCTCAATCTATAGATGGACTAGAACCATACTCCTCCAATATAGGTTGTACTACATATATCTATCATGATATGTGGCCCTAAGATACAACTTGACTACCTTGAGTGATCCCACTCTATTCGCACTGAATATAAAAATTCCTTCTTCCTCATCCATGACCACCTCCTCAACCTAATCTATTGGTAGTGCTCCAGATCTCTGACTAATGTATAGCTAATGATCCCACTCCATAACCAGGAGTCAGTGCAGACCCTCTATCACTAGAGATATGAGGAATGGTCCTATAAAAAAATGAAAATGACTAATCTTTCCAAAATCCAAACACTCAACTAGGTCCTTGATACAATAAGGCTCTGTGTGTCCTTTCTTATTGCACTGATGGAATTCCACCTAGCTACTTGGGTGCACACTCTAGATACTATTTCCCCAAAAAGAAATCTCAAAGAAATTATTTCTACTACTATAAGAACTTACACTTTTTTCTTGGCAAGAAACCACTACTCCCCTGTACTTTTAGCTTCTCTTATGTTATGATTGATAATGAGGGCTTGGTTCACTATTTCAAAAATAGTATCCAAATGAAAAATGTTTACCATAAAACAATTTTCTGGCCTAATATCAGCCTAAAATCACTTTTCTATCATCAATTAATCACTATTAGGGATGGGAATGGAACTTAATAGCTCTATTAATTAAGATTAACAATCTATAATAGAAATAACACTCTATTATAGGTTTATAAACTCCCTGGTTCAACACTCAGGATTTCCACAAAGAAGTAATCATATAAGGTTGTCTAGAAGTCCCTATAAACAATATTCAAATGTTCAACTACCTTATTTAAGATATCCCACCAATATTTAGTCGATACATGAAGTATAAAAACATCAATCTTTACCCTCATCTCTAGAGTAATCTTTATATATTAAAATATCACTATAATAGCCTCTAGCCTTGACTTATCTGCATCGAGTCCACCATCCCCTAAGAAAGTATATAGATGATACTATTGGAACTCTCTAGTTAGATTTGGAATAGTCAGTTTAGGACATGGAAATCCATTCATAGATAGAACCAATCAAAGGAAACCCACCCGAAGATGAGTGTTAGTGCCAACATTTGGTGCAATAAGAGGTACAAATGGAGGTTCCGCATAGGGAACTACTATTGGGTTTGGTCCCACCACTTATAGAGCATTTTATTCACAACCTTATTGGTTTTTAACTCAAGGAAATAATGGTAACATATTTCTATAATTCTAAATTAACACTTCATAATAATATTTAAAAAAATATCACTAATAAAATAATGGGATAGGTACAAGGCCTCCCTATATAAGATTCAACACCCAATTGTCTACTATTAAATCCATGCCTAAGTGATAGAGAAGATCATGGAGGATAAAAAGAGACACTCTCAACTTCCCACTACTAATTTTGGGTAAATTTCACAGTCTTATATCTTATAATATAGGTCTCAGTTTATGGAGTGTCAATTGTATGTTATAGAGGAAAATTATATTTAAGTTTCAATTGGTATCCCCTTTTAACAGTTACCATTTTATTTATCTTTTAGAGTTCGATTTTTAATAAGAATATATATATATATATACCATGATCTGGTAAGATGAACTACCAATCCCATGTTATAAATTCATATGCTTTATAAGTTACAATTTTCACTTCATTTCATTGCAACTAGACAAGTTACATCAGATCTTAAGTTATAACATGTCCATATATGATAGCTCAAATATATTTATCCCCATTCAAAATTTATAGAGTCTCATTATTTATAAATTATAATTATAATCTAGGTAGTCAAAACTAAATAACATTTAAAATCATGTAACCACAGATACATATCAAAATATGTGATAATTGGTTAGTTAAGGTACCACCGTCAAGATATTCATGAAAAAACATTTTGGTTGATGTAGAAACTTTAAGTAACCAAATATTTATCTTTTCTTATAACAAACTTTAGTAAAATTTCAATTATAACCATCTAGGGACTATAGCATACTACAGGAAATGAATGTAGTAATATAAATATGGAATGGAATATGGAAGACATATAATTCCTTAGGGTCCTATAATGGTACATGAAACAGTACTTCAATACCATTCCATGAAAGGTCAAAAAATTAAATCCATAATAATAATAATAATTAAAAAAATCATGTTTTTGACCCATCAGTTAAATAAATACAACTATAATAGGCATAATTCATAACAACAAGTCCCATATAAGGTAATTTGGATTTTCTCTATATGTGGGTTAGCTACTCCCAGACACAAGATCATTACCAAATCCTGAAATATCTTAGTCTCTTTTCTAACGTCCCAAAATAATAATGAAAGGAAAAGAAACCTATGATACCACTTGTGACATCATAGTCTTGGTTCATAGAAAATTGACTAATCTAGTTGGTCACTTGGCCTCAAGAATTCCTCCATGTGCACCAAAGGCTACCGACTAGTAGGTAGGGTCTATGAAAGTATGGTGGGGAGATTATAACCTCATAATCAGAGTGGTTCATAGTGGTATAAAAAAATAATTAAATATGTAGAAATAGATAATAGAAATAAAGAAGAATAAAATAAACATCTGGATAAATAAATAGACTTATGAGAACCATATCCAGTATCATATACAAAATTGATGATTGTCATGATGTTATAAAAAAATATAGGGTAAAATGGATACATGACAGTAGGCATATATAACATGCTATAAAAAATGAACAAAATATCAAAATATGTCTCCAATAACATTATAGGAATAAGTTTGATCCTCTTATCTCATACTCCATAATGTTACAAAAACTCAATAAACCATAATTGGGTGCTTCCTTTTATCCAAAACTACATCCATGAAGTCTTCCTGGGAACTAATTTGCATCCCAAATAGTTGTGAGTAAAACTTATTAGGCTACCACCAACAGTGTCTAATAATATCTAACCAATGAATATATATATGTATATAAATTAGTTTCAAGTTATAATCTTATAAGAATTAAATGGCATACATCATACTCATGTTGGTTTAGGACCCCAATGGGACCCCCATCAAATCATATCCTCTTTAGCCTAATATAGAATGTCTCTAGGTGTTTATTAATTATAATTTAATTATATTATAGGCTTGATACCTAATTTCTCAGCCAATGAATCCCCAGATAATCAAACTAGTATATTGGATGAATAAGTCCCACTACATTAAAAACTTATATAAGAAAGTAGAACAAGGTCATTACATATGTAAAGTATTGACCAAATCCAAGAATTTTCTTTAACTTAGTAGATGCATCGTTTAATTAATTAAAATTCTAATATTTTCCAATGAATTCCACCTATGGAAACAAATTATCACTCCAGGTGTACTATAAATACATCACCCTATGAGACCATCCATGTAATTTCATATAAGAACCCAGTTATCACCCAAGGCATAGTATAACGTCATTTCTCTCTGGTCCCATGCAATTAATTCCACATAGGGAACCCATGTGTCTCTTTTGGAAAAATAATAATCCACATGTCGGGTGATCCCATCCATGGAATTATATAAAGGAATCCATGTGTCATCCACGGTGTGATATAATTCCATTTATAATTCATTTTAATCCGATTATCTTGATTTGACTTTCCATGGAATTCTAAGTCATAACTTAAGTATCATCCCCAACATGGTTTACTAAATGTTCATGGTCTCATAGTATATTAATACCATTTAAAAATTAACTTATTTAAGTTTATTCATTTCATTTATAACGGACAACTCAAGGATAAGAAAATAAGAAACAAAGGATAAGGGCCAATGGATATGAACTCTTCATTCCCTATTTTGTTTAATTAAATTTACATTTCACTAAATTCATGTTAAATCCCAATTATAAGTGGAAAGGTTAACACCATAAGTGGTAAATAAATTTCATAATAAATGAATGGTATTTTATCTAGTTTATAAACACACCCTAGGGGGTTGTTCTAATTATGTTTCTCATCCTCCATTGGTTTTAATAGGTCTAATGAATCATGTTGGTTAAGGCCCATTCATGTAATTAAGGAAATATAATTTTAAAATGAGACTCATTGAATGTATAGAGTTCATCACAATGGTACATAATATAAACAACTATACTTTTAGGAAAAACTATTATACCACCTATCTTATATCGATAGATGACTCCTCATCTAGTATTGTCCTCTAATCTGGGCTAGAATGGGAGAAAATAGAGAAATAGTTAAACTCTCTAAAAATATATCATATTATCTCACATGAAAATATAATTCCATATAGTGTGATAAATGAAAAAAAAATATTTAATAAGATTGAATAACATATTGAGTGGGATACAATGCAATTAACATCAGTTGATTCTGATACTGAATTAAGAAGTTATCTTAAAGCCTAGGGAGGAGGGGAAAAGGTAGAAACCCATGGGAGATATGTTATGAACATGGAAGAGGTTAAATAGAAAATAAATTTTAAAGTAATAATAGTAAAATATTTAATTTTAATTATTTTTAAAGAGTGACTGGTTTAGCCTCACAGTTGGATAAACCTTGTTTTAACTGTGTTCCATCACTGTCTATATGGAACACCCCCTTGCACGGTTTTCACATGATTGGAAAAAACATGTTCACACCATGATGATCATAATTTAAACAAGTTTACATAACTTTTCATGGAAATTAATCATCCCTCGTAGGGTTTTTAAAAATTTTCTTCTCCTCTTAGGGTTTTTATGGCTGATTCGTATGGTTATCACTAACTGTGCACCAACCATGTGCCTTATTCTATTTCTCCAAAAACTAGAGATCTAAGATATTAAAAATCCTAGTATACTCTATAAACCTTCCTTAAACTCTTAGGTAACTTAATTTAAACAAAAATTAAAGGTTAAAAGTGAAATTCAAAGGATCCATACCTCATGAGAAAAACTAAGATCTTACAGTTCAGATCTAGTTACCAAAGTAAAAAATAAAAATAGGTAAAATTAAACAAAACTAAGAAAAAATGACTTCCAACAAGTTTAAAAAAAGTTTATAAATACTTTTTTGACTCTTTATAAAACTAATATCTCACCAAAATCCATTATTTATGAATTTTAGAGTCTTTTACCATTTAATAGTCTAACGAAATCATTAAAATTAAAGGGTGTTCTCAAAAGTTATCTTTTCTTCACTTATAAAAGGTAAACTTACACCCCTTAATGAAACACACATTACTTATAATTAATTCCTAAAACAATTAAAATTTTCTTTTACAGGTTTAGTTTTTCAATTTTATAAGCCTCTATTCTCAATTATTTAAACTAAGACCTTCATTACTAAGGATACTTTTAAGAGAAAGTTCAAATTCTCAAAGTGAGTATTACATATTCTTTATCATTTTATTCTTAATATTTCTCTTAAAAACCTATAATTACCATAATAATATGAAATCCTAAGTGAAATTATTATATAAAATTATTATTACATTAATTTAACATCATTTATTTATTCATTTCTATCCACTTGTAAAAATAGAAGGACGTTAACAGTGTGTTGTGCAGATTATCACCTCCCGGAAGAAACATTTTTCATTTTTCATGTGAATTTTATTTAACTATAAAACCCACTTTAAATAGGTTTAATATATATAATAAAATCTTAATAATATCATTATTCTTATTTTATAATGATATAGTACACTTCATTAATTATACTAACCCATCAAGATATAGAATATTCATGTTTGGGTTGGTTTAACCATCGACATGAATATTTCTATAAAACTCTATCATGGATGATTATAGTAAATTAAATAATAATATTATTATAAATTAATATTAAATTAAATATTGTGTTTTTTATATATTTTTTATATTAATTAATTAATTTATTATTTAAATATCATCTTTGATCACCAAAATCACTGAAATAAGTTGACACCAATTCAATTTTCCGGAAAAATATAAAACAACTATGTAATAAATATATATAATATGATAATAAGTGGTATATATTAAATTAAATAAATATAGATAAATTTAAAACAAATTTATCTAATAAACTTAATTTTATTTTTCAATAATTTAGGCACACGTGCAGAATGAATCTAAAACAAGGTAAGGGTTTTTATCTCAAATTCCTCTCTTTGGGACATGTTTGGTATTATGAAAATAATTTAATTTATGTGGTGTATATAATAAATATTTGAGATTTCATGTCATGAATTATATTTTATTCGTGGTATTTTAATTTCAATTACAACCCCACTCTTTCAAGGGGTTCTGATTAAAATTTTACTCACTTCACAAGGGTTCTTTGTCTCGAACTTTAATGCCTTGAGACATGTTTATGTTATGAACCATATTTCCTTTTAATGGTGTATTCACTAACCATGTATTTATTTTCATCATATAATTATGTTATTTATGTTAAATACTACGTAAAATTAATTATTGTTTTATAAAATTTCTTTTAATCAATTGTACCCCAGTTGTAAAGATTTTTGTTTACTAAATTTTTAGCGTTGAGTTGTGATCATCCTCTTGTAATTAAAAGTTGGATACATTATAAAAAATTATTATATTATGTGGTATTCAATTTTTTTATGTGAATTTAAATTTATACCACATAATACACCTTTTTAAAATATTTCTTACTTCAAGTAGTATGTTTCTCATAAGGTATATTGATAACTCAAGTCTTATTTCTTTAAGTTATATTGTTTCATCCTAAAATTCATTCTTCTATATTTGGATTTTTTCTCCTAATATTTTATTATATGGTAGTTTCTCTACCTTTATAGGGAAAAATATATCTTGATACAAATTAATGTCTTATTACCCTTTTTTCAATGTGATTTTTGAATAAAGATATTTTAAAAATAATAAAAATGGTTTTTTCCATTAACATTTATAAGTTTTATCTTACTCTCATCATTTTTTAAAGGTAAGTTTTATATCATTTTCAAGTATTTTTTATTAGACATTATTTTAAAATTTAAATTTTTTAAAAATATTATGTGTCACCTTTTAAAAAGTTACCTTTGAAAGCAACATTTAAATTTGAATTTTACGTCAATATTAAAAGTGTTTTCTAAAAGCTCTTTTATGCTTTTGCTTCCATTTACCTTATAATTTTCAAATGGATTTAACCTAATGGTGTTTATGTTTCATGATTTATCCTCTAATATATATATTTCTCATTTTTAGGATTAAAGTCACAATATCAAACAATTCGATTCTTGCTCCCATCGTTTATGAAACCATACAAAGAATTTTTTTTATGAGAATGTCTATTTTCTATCAACACAATTATATGTTTCCTTTGTTTCACTAGGGATATGATCAATTCCACCATACACATACTTTTTTATATGTCTTATGTTCAAGTTATTCCAGCACTAACTTAACCTTAAACTCATTAACCAATATGGTGTGAAGATCTCATTTTACAAATTTCATATTATAGGTTGTTCAGCTAGAATGAAAATTTATTTATTGGTTGGGGAATTATTTACATTATTGATTATTACTAACTATTATCTTAGGTTTATTATTCATTTATATTTTATATTTTTCATTTTAGGGATATCCATGTTTTTATTCTTTCAGATTTCCCTTATATAATGATATGAAACATCTTATTATGTGAATTAATGTCTCGGATACGGCTTAAATGGTGCATTGATATAGTGGTCTACATGGCCTCAAGTGTGCCTCCCAATATTCCATAGGATTCTGACTTGCTGTGAGGTTCCAAGGTGGTATAGTGTAGAGACTATACTATCATGATCAGAGTAAGATAGTGGTGAAATAGATAGATAAATAATGTAATCTTAATAAATAATTGAGAGAAAAAGCTAAAGAATACAATAGTAATAAATATCCAACATAAACCATAACCAGTATCATATATAGAATGATGTGATTTCATGTATTTAACAAAAGTAAACTGGATTCATGGTAGAAGTAATGCAATACATTATGTGTATCAAAAGAACAAAAAACAAATAGTCTTCCTCCAATATCATTATGAAACATGGCTCATTCCTGTGCTTCCCCACTCCCATACTATAAACATATCAAGTATCAACAAATAAATGCTTTCCCCAATCCATACTTGCATCCAAATAATCTTCTCAGGTACCATCGGTGGCCTAGATAGTGTGAGAGATAAACTTACTAGGCCACCACCAATAGTGTCTATAAATATCCAATCAGTGCATATATTATGATAGTGTGATAGTAATAATGGAAAGAATAAATAGAAATTGTAAATGGGTCAGCTCTTGTTCATGAAAGATACCAGGAGGACACTATCTAATTAGGTCTAAGCTAGATAACATCCAAATAAGTGACCATTATATAAATATATATGAATTGTATAAATAGTAACTTCTATAGCCATATATGTGGCTAATACCACTAGCCTGGACTTGAGGTGTAATGAAGGTGTGAATAAGTTGTAGCATGAGTCTCAAAAGTATCAAGGGATGAAATAATCAGTATCACAAGAATAGGGGATGACATTCCTAGTATCATAGTAGTAGGGTCTCCATACCCAATATCAAATCAACAAGGGTTATCATGCACATCTATAATAGTAAGGTTTTTTATGCCTGTATGTAATAGTAATGGTCTACATGCTCGAATAGTAAAATGGTCTCCATGCCCGAATCATAATAGAGTCTTCATGATCGTATATCATAAGGGTCTTCATTCCCATTCATTATTATTCATAAGGGTTTCCATGCCAAAGTCCTATTATATATAGAATCTATTCTTGTGTCACAGTATATGGACACCATGCCTGAATCCTAATGTAGGGATGTAATACACATATCACAATTGTAGTAAAAGGGACACTATTCCCATAAAATAATACATGAGTTTCATTATGTCCAATTATAATAGAAAGGTCTCCATTCTTGATGTGAATTGATAATAAAAAGTCAAATCCTTTAATCAGAGCCAATAAATAGTTCATAATTAAATAAAAAAAATTATTTTGAAAAGGGAGTACCCATTTTCCTATTTAATCAAGTTACATGGTCATACCACTCACTTCCATTCATTTAATTAGAGATTGATAGTGTGTTATCCATGCTACACCACAACAATTATCCATTTCAATTAAGATATCTCATTTTAGAATTCATTCCAAAACCATATAGATGATGGTTTGGCTATTTAGACATTTATAATAAAAAAGGAAAAATTATCGGTACACCTCAAGGGGTGGAAACAATTGATGGGTACCTAATAGTATCATTAGTTTATAATAGATAACTAATTATATTCATATTTAATTTAGGAGGAAATGAACATTGAAACTATCATGCAGCACACAAAGAAAAATAAAAATCATCTCAACCTTGAAGGATAAATACTAGACTACATACCTTATGATTGTAGTGGAGAACTCATCATGTATCGTCCATTAGTTTGTTCAAGATTAGAAGAAAATGGAAAAACAAAAACACACCTTGAAAATAGGGCATAAGTTCCTGCACCCACATAACTCTTCCAAGTGAAATTCAAATGATAAAAGGTATGAGATAAATAAATATCTTATCAGTGCATATCCAACTATATAAACATAAGTTAAATTTGATTCTAGAACAAGAGAACGACCTCTGGAAGAGAGGCTTGTAAGCTCAAAAGGGTTGGAGAAAGGCCTCCTTACTTTCATAATGAAGAAAATGAAAGGGGGTAAAAATTAAAAGTCATTAAGAAATTTTTTTAAAAATCACCCAAAAACACTAGGTTGAACGATTTAGACACCCGGTTGGCTGAACTATTCACTAATTGTGAACACCTCTCTTCCTTAACACACATCTCACGTGGTTCATGTTAATGGTTTGAGAAATTTTTCCCAAACCATGTGTTTCACCTCTTCTAAAAAATGATGGTGTTTAGTATCGAAATGTATCCCTAGACTCAAGGTTAGAGAAAACCATGCACTATATTCTTCTCATTGAAAATACATTCATTTTTTAGGAGAACCATGTATGTTGGGCTCCACAGTCTATACTAACTATGGGGACCAATGTTTTCTTTCATCGGTAGGGGTTCTGGGATTCGAACAAGCTTCAGAAACCCCCCACTGCTTTCTTATCCTCGTTAGTCATCTATATAAGTTCAAAACCAAATATTTAATTCATAAAATAAATGATCCATACATCATATGAAAATTGAGTTCTTACAGTCTTCCCCACTTAAAGCAATTCATCCTAGAATTTCCCTTATGATGGTGGTAGAACATTGTTTATGAATAAATCCAGTCACTAGGCACATATGTAAGCCTCCCGCTCACATGCCTCATACTGCATATAGTCATTATACTATAGAACTCATACAAAAGGGATAAACTGACCTCCAAGAGCCTCCATTATCCATTAAATGATGTGTATGGGGAACTCCTCAAAATAAGAATTTGTATCTTGTTCAACATCCTCAAGATCAAAAGTATAAGATGGGTTGGCATGCAAATGGTGAAGCTGTGAAATGTGGAAGACGTCATACATGGAACAATACCTATGGGGTAATAGAAACAGACAGGCTATTGGACCAACTCTCTCCAACATCTCAAAAGACCTAAAAAGGATATGGTATCTTCCCTTACCTCTGTATCTATCTTTACCCATGTTTGGGTGATACCTATAAGAAAACATGATCCCTGACCTTGAACTTTATAGTTCATCTATAATGATCGGTTTATGATTTTTTTCTAGACTAAGTGGAAGATATATAATTTCTTCTCAAATGGACCTACTCTAAAGTCTCCTGCATGAGACAAGGACCTATCAGCACTACCTTTTCTACCTATAAATAGCATGGGGTTCAACGATATGAATTATCATATAAGAACTCATAAGGATCCATATGAATAGTCTCTTGAAAATTTTTATTGTAGGATGAATCGTGATAGGGATATGCTTCTCCCAAGAACCACTAAAATTAAGGAAATGTGATCTGATTATTTCCTCTAAATCTTTTATAATATTTTTTGACTGTCCATTATTCTAAAGCTGAAAACATGTGCTCATAAGCCCATGTGTACACAAAGATATTTATAATCCCTACTATAACCCCAATGTGAAACAATTTTCCCAATCTAAAATGATAGTATGAGGGACCCAACTAGTCATATAATCTCCTGAATATATATTCTTCCCAACTCATCAACTAAGAAGTTCTCTTAAATATAAAGGAAGTTGGATACCTTTTTTAGTTAATCCATGACTACCCAAACTACATTTCCACCTCGAATAAAACTGAGTAAGTCGACTACAAAATCCAACGCAACATATTCCAATTTCCATGTCGGTACTGGTAATGGTTGTAATAATCCAATGGTTTACTAGTTTTCCTCCTTCACGTACAGATATATGGAACACCTAGTAATAAAACATGTTATCTAATGATTTTCCCCATCCAACCAATACTATCAGTGCATATCATGATACATCTTGAAGATACTTGGTTGAAATTCCCACTGAGAATCATGTGACCCTCACATAAACTCCTCTATCATATATGTAGGAACCAAGATATACTAATGAATATTTAGGATTTCATATCCATTTATAGTCCAATTCGGAGTTGGTCCCTCACCAGAAATAGTCTCTTGTAAGACCAAGACTTTCAGAACTAAAAACTACTTCATATTCACTCTCTCCATAAGTGAAGAGTTTATTGAAAGAAATTCCAGTATATACTATGAAAGACAGTCCTGAACCTCTATGTGAATCTCATAAAAAAATATCCATAAGCTTCCACTCACTACTAGCCTCCCGAACTATCTATGTTAGAGTCCTCTTATTCAAATTATAGGATATAGAATTTGACTTTTGGGCATATAAACAAGCCCAGAGTCAAAGGAATATAGGTATTCAACCCACCTTCATTTCTTAATTTTTAAGTCACACTGAATAAATATGTACTTGAGGATTTTTTTTGTCTGTATACACCATAGAATTCTCTTATAGTATGTAATTCCTCCAACAATCCAATGTGTAAAAAATAAATTCCAACTCAAGATTGTGTTTCGGGAAATTGCACTCAGGAGGCCTTAGCTGTCATGACTCATACACAATTACTTGATCTTCCTACGTATAAATTGTTCATAGACCAATACCTGATGTGTCACAATATAATATATAAATTCTTCCTAGTTCTAGTATAATTAAGATTAGTACTAAATTTAATCTCCCTTTTAGCTTCTAAAAGGTTATCTAATAGGATTCTGGACATATAAACTTCACACCCTTCTTAGTAAAACCCAAAAGAGGTGTTTCTAACCATGATAATCCATGAATGAAATTCCTATAATAACCAATTATCCCCATGAAACTCTATTTGTCAAACACGTTCTTGGGATGATCAAAAGTAACTATAGTACTCCCCTTCTCATGGTAAACTAATAGTCTTTCCTCTTAGATAATATGACCCATGAAGTGAACCTTGTCGACCTAAAAGTGAAATTTACTGAGCCTAGAAAACATCTGGTGCTCTCTTAGTGTATTAAAAATTATCTCAAGAATAGTGGAATGGTTTGTTAAAGTATGATAATATACCAATATTTCATCTTCTAATAACACCACAAAAGAATCCAAAAATTGGTGGAAAACCCAATTCATCAAAGCTATGAAAATGTCCAGTATATTCATATTATCAAAATTCATAACAAAATAATCTTATAAACGATACTAAATATGGAAAGTTTTGTGTGGTATATCTTAAAGTATAACATGCACCTGGTGATATCCTAATCTCAATTCTATCTTAAATAATACCCTCACTCCTCTAAGCCAGTTTAAGTGATCATCAATTTGAGGTAAGGGATATTGGTACTTCACGGTAAGATAATTTAAATTTTGGTAATCCGCACAAAAACTAATGGTTTTATATAGATTTTGGGTGAAATAGAATCAACGAACCCCACAGAGAATTACTGGCCCATATAAAACCCTTTCACACTAAATCCTCTAGCTACATCTTGAGGTCCTTCAACTCAGTATTATCCATCCTATAAGGATGAATGGATACCAATTCAAATCCAAGAAATAACTTGATAGTAAATTCTACCTCTCTCTAAAGAGATAGTAAAGAAAAATCATTGGGTAAAACTTCACTAAAATGATCAACTACCATAGGTAATCCAGTCTAATCCAATCCACATTCATCCATATAAAGGATAGAAATCTAGGTGGTCACTCCACCTTTCCCAAGATGCTTTGGTCCATCTCTACCTACTTAGTCATCCCACTCACCCTTGTGTGTATAATTTCTTCCCTTTAGTGATGTGAATGACACACTCCAGTGATAAAAATCCATACAGACATGATAAGGGACCAACCAGTTCATTAAAAGAATGATATCAAAACCTTTCATCTTGATGATGAAGAGGTCCCATAAGAAATTTTGGATTCCTACCTCAAGGGGGAATACCTTGAACTAGGATACACTCTCTGAATGTATACACAAAGGCGTATCAAGTTTCATAATGCCACTGAGGTACTTAATATCAAACCCAAGGATTTTTAAAATTGCTAAAAAGATATTGGAGTTTATTGCATCTGTATTGAATAAAGATGACATAATAGTAAAGGCTGCTATAATTGTACCTCAACCAATAGATGGTATGGCACCTTAATCCTCTAGTATAGGTTTCACTTTATAATACTATCTGGAAAAACTGATTATTTCTATAACATGACTACCCTAATAAGGTCTTTTATTCTATAACTATGTATCTAAAGCCATGTTATATTGTTCATGACATTCTCTTCTACCTGTACGGTTTGTATTACATTAGATACTGATATTGTGAGATGATTCTGATCCTTCTCCTGAAGGTGGAGTTGATATGGATCCTTGATAGAGTTAATATTTTATAAATTTTTTTATATGTATTTAAAAATTTTAAACCCCCAAAATTCATCAATTTAAGTTTAATTGCATCATTTTTTTTGGATTTATGGTATGTTTTATGTTAAAATAAGAAGGTTTCCTAATATTGGGAATTTAACAGATTTTATATGTTTTGGTAATTTGACTATATATTTTATAATATAATCCCAATTTATGTGATTATTTTTTTAGGGAACCTAGAGTTTCGGGATACAACTTTTTATTCTGGGACATGATATACTTCTACCATCAAGGGACCCTAAAAATTCCATTAAGTTGGAAAAAGATTCTGGATGACCATGTGGATTCCACATTAGTTAATCAATCATAAATCGAGCATAATAGCTCCAATTAATGTGATTCTAATTGTAATGGTCAACCAAGTGAGTTATTCTTCTCCCTTTTAAATATCATAGAGATTGAGATTCATTATGTCATATATTGGATGGGAAACATTGAAAGAAGATTTTTGGAAATCTCGCTGAGAAAAAAGTCATCCTCAATAAATATTACATATCATTCTCTATAACCATCCAATTAATTTGAGATTTTGAGGAAATAAAGGAAATTTTATTTGGAGAATTATATAAGAAAGGACCTTTGGGTTATTCAAGAAGTAGTGGTTCCAAACTGGAGAAATCTTTCGGAGGACAGAATATGCTAGACAGTTTTTCTTCTTTTCTTATTCTTTCTTTTCTTTTCTATAGTTTTTTAATGACTTATTCTTCTCCATTAATCTCAATTACCCTTACTATGGTGGGGTAAACATATTGAGTGATTTTGGAAGATTTGGTTTTTTATTTTGTAATGATTGAGTTCTTGGACGTAATTAAATGAAATTTATTTCTTCTTCAAATTTGTTTTCAATTTCATATAGATTATTTTATTATCAAGTGCAGTCATTCTTGAATTTTAATTTTGTTATTAATTTTTTCCTTGATAAAATGACCATTATCTCCCTCCACTAATTTTTGGTTTATATATGATGGAATAAACCAGGGATTAGTGGTGAAGTACTCGATGATTGTTAGTACGTGTAAATAGGGTAGTGAATGTTATTGATTGTTTGGGATAAACAAGATCCAATTGGGTATTTCCCATGTCAATTGAGGATATTCAATACAACTATTTTTCACATGGAATGAGAGTTTACCAAACTTAGATCTTTGTAAGGTTTTCTATCACCATCATAATTTCACCAAGTAAGTGAGAGGAAGCAATTGTGGAAACTCACTTTAATTAACTAAGAAGAAGATGTTTTAATTAAATTGAACAAGGATAGAATTGCAATTAGAAAAATAACCCTATCTTAATCACCCCTATCATATCATATTTTTTAATATTTTATTTTGTTAATTTGTTTTATTCCATATTTAATTTTATTTCCAAAACCAATTAAATCTCATAAACTATCTATTTGTTCTTCTACTTAAAAGTGACAACTTTTTGTGTGCTCTCTTCCTTGGAGACAACCTATGTTACCAACTTTACTACATTTTAACTAAAGTTATATTTTTTTTGTCACACCCCATGATAGGCACATGTCCAAAATTAGCGTCATTGCCGGGGACATAGTTCCACAATCAAATTATAAATATTTTATATTTTTTAAATTAAAAAAAACTAAAAAAAAATCTTTTCATGATGAATTAAAATGATTATTATTCTACATGGACTCACAATTACTCACAGGTGAAAGAACAAGAAATTGACTACACGTAGGAGGCCCTCAAATAAAGATCTGATGCATTGATGATAATGGTCAAGCATATGGAAGGATGCATAGAAATCTGGATCTCACTAGAATATTTGATGGCCACGGTCGATAAACTCCAAGTTTACATAAAAAGAATAAATTCCAAGAAGGTAGTGCCACTGTTATTCTCATATTTCACTAAATACATCCATAAAGTTGAAGCCAAACTCAAGGTGGAGGAGCCCGACTACCTACCTCCATCCAGTGAAGATTGACTCTAAGAGGCACATTCAATTGAATATGAGATTAAAGTTGAATCGACTCAGGGAGATCATACAATATTAAAGTCAAACTCATTGAATTTTATTGAAACTAATTTGACTATCACTCCTAATAGTTTTGAATTTTCAGATTTGGCCATCTGGTATTATTCCCTGGAGGATGATGATGGAATAAAAAATGCACATGTTGAGGAACATTTAGAGCACCTTGAAAACACTGAATATTTACTATAAGGGGGACAAGAATAGAAAGGTAATGTTTCACAAGTAGCAACAAATGAGGAGGAGATTCCATACTTTATCCTACCCCCGCCATGCAAGATGTACCACATTGTGAAGGGGGTGGGGGGATCTGGTGTACTCTATCAATGGAGTCCTCTTCAACATGAACAATGAACTATAGGATGGGAAGAAAAATATGTGGTGGTTCATTTCCATGAAGATCAACCCACTATTAGATTGGGGATAACCAACTAGAACTGCCCATATGGAGGCAGTCAAAACTCAGGGCCCACTTCGGGGATTAAACAAACATCTATCCTTCTTTTCTCATCCTATTCTATTTTATTTTCTTTCAATAAATTTCTTACGATTTATTTTTGTTCTTTTTATTATAGGTTATCATTTTAAAACACTTAGGAGCTTAACTCAAGGTTGCACTACTAATAAATCTGGTCATATATCTCCTCTACACTTTCTTGTTGTTGTGATTCATTTTAAAATCTACTTACTTGTTACATCCATTTGAATGAATTGAGGAAACTGAATCAATGAAGTGAGGGGGAGGTAACCTTTATAGTTTAGGATTTACATTTGTTATTTGTTTTAAAAAAATTGTGTTTTCAAATTTTTGTGTTTTTCTTCAGTTTTTGGTGTGTTTTTAAAAAATTTGAGCTAAAATGATTATCATTTCCATTTTTGAAACCCATGTCATTGAGTGAACCAATTTATTCCATGAAACTAAGCTTAAATGAATGCTGAAAATGATTTTTTTTCAAGTTCAATTCTTTGGTAATTTCATGAAAAGGAACCTGATTTTTGAATCTCATGCCATATTTCACTATCTATATCTTAGAAATCACTTTCTTGTGATGCTTCTAAACCATTTTTGTCATATTCATTTCATTCACCTCACTTATTGAGAGAACAAAAACATTATTTTTTTAACTAGAATTTTATTTATTCCTTTCAAAACGTGAGGGTTTTGGGTATATGTGTTTTAAAATATTGAGGCATTTCTTTTGTTTGAAAGCCCCCTTTTCAAGAGAATATCTTTAATTATGGACTACCTTGTACATTTAATACTTTTATCCCTTTGGATCCATGAACAACCTATTAGGTTAGCCACATTACATGCCAATTTTCTCTATCCAACCTACTCTTGAAGTTAAATTGAATGATCTATTTGAACTTAACTGTGGGGGAAGCTATCTTGTGTTATTGTATCTCATTTGGTGAATATTTGGGTGGAAAATAAATTTTTAAGGATATGTGTTTTCTTATAAAAAATTATTTTGTTGAAAGATATGCCTTTTCTAGAGCTTTCATGATAAGAGAAGTTGTGCCTTTTCTGGAGCTTCTATTGGAGGAATAAAGTTCTGCCTTATCTGGAGCTTTCAAGAAAAATCCTGATTGAGAAGATTGAAATTTTTTCTACAGAAATGCTGAGGTGTTTGAATATTTCTTGAGATTTTATGATGATCGAGCTGAATTTCTACTAAGCAGAGTGAGGAGGATACCATACTTGAGTAAAAATTAGAATTGTGCAATTTTGTTTCAAAAAGAGCCAAGCACTCCTCATTCGGCATCAGAATTTTTTTTACATAAAAAAACCTACTGACAGAAATCCACATAACAACCCTGAAAATTACTCATGATAAAAACATTTCCTTAACTCACATCAAGTGGAGAAGTAGGAATTTATCAAACTGATGGTGACCCTTGTAATGTTTTGTTGAGAAAAACAATGTTAAAAATTGACATTTGTGAGATGAGGGAAAATTAATGTGATGTAGGTGTCCTGTATGCATGGAATGATAAATTAAGTGGAAATATAATAAATTATAAAAATGTAGAAATTGAAATATTTTTTTATTAGTCATGATATCTTTTTGTTTCTTGGCATGGAATTGGTAGATCTCATTGGTATGTGTTTTGAATTTTCTTTGATTTGATTCTAATGTTTACTTGTCCTAGAGTCCAAGTTCTTAGTGTGGGGTAATTGATAGAGTTAATATTTTATACATTTTTTATATGTATTTTAAATATTTAAACCCCACAAATTCATCAATTTGTGTTTAATTACATCATTTTTTGGATTTATGGTATTTTTTTGTTAAAAATGGAAGGTTTTCTAATTTTGGTAATTTAACATATTTTATATGTTTTGGTAATTAGACCATATCTTTTATAATATAATCCTGATTTATGTCATTCATTTTTTATAGGGAACCTAGAGTTTCGTTATATAGCTCTTTATTATGGTACATGATATAATTCTACCATAAAGGGACCCTAAAAATTTCATTATATTGGATAATGACTATAGACGACCATAGGGACCTCAGATTAGTTAATCAATAATAAATTGATCATAATAGATTCAATTAATGTGATTATAATTGGAATGGTCAAAAAATTCAGATATTAGTATCTCTGTTGAATATCATTAATATTTAGATTCATTATGTTAGATATTGGATGGGAAACATTGAATGAAGAGTTTTCAAAATCTCATTGAGAAAAAGTCATCCTCAATAAATATTACATATCTTTCATTATAACTGTCCAATTAATTTGAGGTTTTTAGGAAAGAAAGGTAAATTTTATTAGGAGAATTATATAATAAGGGACCCTTCAGTGATTCGATAAGGATTGGTGCCAAATAGAATCAAACAATCAGTGGACAGAATCTGCTGGACAATTTTTCTTCTTTTCTATTTATTTCTTTTCTTTTCTGTAGTTTTTTAATGCCTTATTCTTCCCCATTCATCTCGATTACCATTACCATGGTGGGGTAAAATTTTTGAGTGATTGTGGAAGGGTTGGTTTTCTATTTTGTAATTCTTTAGTTCTTGGACGTAACTGATTGAAATTTCTTTCTTCTTCAAAGTTGTTTTCAATTTTATATATCGAATTTTATTATCAAGTGTGATCATTCTTGAATTTTAATTTTATTATTGATTTTTTCCTCAGTAAAATAATTATTATCTCCCTACACTAATTTCTGGTTTATATACGATGGAATAAACCAGGGATTAATGGTGAAGAACTCAACGATAATCAGTACGTGTAAAAGGGGTAGTGAATTTTTTTTATTGTTTGTGATAAAATAGACTCGATTGGGTATTTCCCATGTCAATTGATGATATTAAATAGAACTATTTTTCACATGGAAGGATATTTGACCAAACTGAGATCTTGTTAAGGTTTTCTATCACAATTTTAACTTCACAAAGGAAGTGAGAGGAAACTATTGTAGAAACTCACTTTAATCAACTAATAAGGAGATGTTTGAATTAAATTGAAAAAGGATAGCATTACAATTAAAAAACTGACCCCAACCGAATAAACCTTCTCATATGATAATTTTTAATATTTTATTTTGTAAATTTATTTCATTCCATCTTTAATTTCCTTTCCAAGACCAATTAAATCTTAGAAACCACCCAATTTTTCCCCTGTTTAAAAGTGACAACTATTTTGTGTGTACTCTTCTCTAGAGAAAATCTAGGTTACCCACTTTACTGCATTTTAACTTAGGTTATATTTGTTTTTGTCACACCCCATGACAGGAATGTTTCAAAACTTTCCAACGTTTCCGAGGAGGTATTACCACAATCAAATTGTAAATATTTGAACCTTTTCAAATTAAAAAAAACTAAAAAATATATTTCTGTGATGAATTCAAATGATTATTATTATACATGGACTAACAATTACTAATTGGTGAAAGAACAAGAAATAGACTATATGGAGGTCTCCCTCAAACAAATATTTGATGCACTGATGATAATGGTCAAGTAGATGGAAATAGGCATAGAAACATGGATCTCAATAGAATATTTGATAGCCATGGTCGATGAACTCCAAGTTGACATAAAAAGATTCATGTCCAAGAAAGAAGTGTCGTTGGTATTCTCATATTTCACTGAAGACATCCATGAAGTTGATTCCAAACTCAAGGTGGAGAATCCTGACTACCTACCTCCATCTAGTGAAGTTCAACTCTAAGAGGCACATTCAATTGAATATGAGATTGAAGTTAAACTGACTCAGGGAGATGATACAATCTTAAACTCAAACTCTTTTAATTTTATTGAAACTAATTAGAGTATCACCCCTAATAGTTTTGAATTCTTATACTCATCCATCTCGTATTATTCCCTAGTGGGTGATGATGGAATAAAAATTGAACCTATTGAGGAACATTTAGAGCTCCCTGAAAACACTGAATATTTACTAAAGGGATCACAAGAAGGGATAGGTAATGTTGCACAAGTAGCAACAAATGAGGAGGAGATTCCATACTTTATCCTACCCCCACAATGAAAGATATAACACATTGCGAAGGGGGGGGGGGATTTGGTGTACTCTATTTATGTATTCCTCTTCAACATGAAAAAATTATTGTAGGATGGGAAGAAAAACATGTAGTGGTTCATTTCCAAAAAGATCAAACCACCATCATATTGGGGATAACCATCTAGAACTGCCCATTTGGAGATAGTCAAAACCCAAGGCCCACTTGGGGGATTAAACCAAGATCTATCCTTCTTTTCTCATCCTATTTCTATTTTATTTTCTTTCACCAGATTTATTATGATTTCTTTTTATTCTTTTTCTTACATTTTTTCAGCGTGAAACACTTAGGATCTTAAATCAATGTTGCACTTCCAATAAATCAGGTCGTACCTCTCCTATACAATTACTTGTTGTTGTGATTCATTTTAAATTATAATAACTTGTAACATCCATTTGAATGCATTGAGGACACTGCATCATTTAAGTGATGGTGAGTTAACCTTTGTAGTTTAGGATTTACATTTGTTTTTTGTTTTTCAAAAAAATAAAAAATTGTGTGTTTTCAAATTTTGGTGTGTTTTTTTCAGTTTTTTGTGTTTTTTTGATACTTTTTGAGCTAAAATGATTATAATTTCCTTTTTTGAAACCCATTTAATTGAGTGAACCAATTTATTCCATGAAACTGGGCTTAAATGAATGTTGAAAATGATTTTGTTTCAAGTTCAATTCTTTGGAAATTTCTTGAAAAGTACTCGGATTTTTGAATCTCATGCCACATTTCACTGTCTATATCATTGAAATCAAATTCTTGTGAGGCTTCTAAACCATTCATTTCATATTCTTTTCATTCACCTCACTTCTTGAGAGAACCATACCATTCTTGTTTTAACCAGAATTTGATTTATTCTTTTCAAAATTTGAGGGTTTGGGATATATGTGTTTTAAATGATTGAGGCATTTCATTAGTTTTAAAGCGCCCTTTTCAAGAGAATCTATTTAATTATATCCTTCCTTGTACATTTAATACTTGTATCCCTTAGGGTCCATGAAAAAACAATTAGGTTAGCCACATTACAAGACAATTTTCCTTATCCAACCTGATCTTGAAGTGAAATTGCATGATCTAGTTGAACATAAGTGTGGGGGAAGTTGTCTTATGTTGTGCTATCTCATTTGGTGAATATTCAGGTGGAAAATTTTTTTTTGAATATATTTGCGTGCGTCTGAAAAAATTATTTTGTTGAAATTCATGCCTTTTTTGAGATTTCATGATAAGAGAATTTGTGCCTTTTTGGAGCTTCTAATGGAGGGAGAAAGTTGTGCCTTATCTGGAGCTTTCAAGAAAAATCCTGATTGAGAAGATTGAATTTTTTTTCTACTGAAATGATGAGGTGTTTAAATATTTCTTGAGGTTTTATGATGATGGAGATGAATTTCTAATAATGGGAGTGAGGAGGATACCATACTTGAGTGAAAAAATAGAATTGTGCAATTTTGTTTCAAAAAGAGCCAAGCCCTCCTCATTCGACCTCAGAATTTTTTTTACATAAAAATTCTACCAACCGAAAGCCACAGAACAACCCTAAAAATTTCTCATGATAAAAACTTGTCCTTAAATCACATTGGGTAGAGAGGTAGTAATTTTTCAAACCAATGGTGACCCTTGCATGGTTTGGGTGAGAAAACCTTGTTAAAAATTGACATTTGTGAGATAAGGGAAAATTAATGTGAGGTAGGTGTCTTTTGTGAATGGGATGAGAAATGAAGTGGAAATATAACAAATGATAAAAAAAGAGAACCTAAAATATTTTTTTATGAGTCAAAATATCTATCAGTTTCTTGGCATGGAATTTGTAGATCTCATTGGCATGTGTTTTGAATTTGCTTTGATTCGATTCTGATGTTTACTTGTCCAAGATTCCAAGTGCAAAGTGTGGGGGAATTGATAGAGTTAATATTTTATACATTTTATATGTGTATTTAAAATATTTAAACATCCCCAATTCATCAATTTAAGTTTCATTACATCATTTTTTGGATTTACGGTATCTTTTGTGTTAAAATTGGAAGGTTTCTTAATTTTGGGAATTTAACAGATTTTATTTGTTTTGGTAATTCGACCATATATTTTATAATATAATCTCAATTTATATGATTATTTTTTTAGGGAAAATAGAGTTTCAGTGTAAAAAATTTTCTACTGGGACATGACATAATTCTTCCATCAAGGGACCCTAAAAATTCCATTATTTTGGATAAAGATTCTGGGTGACCATGTGGACCCCACATTATTTAATCAATCATAAATTGGTCATAATATCTCCAATTAATGTTATTAAAATTAGAATGGTTATCCAATTAAGATATTCGTATCTCTATTGAATATCATGGAGATTGATATTTATTAAGTCAGATATTGGATGAGAAACATTTAATGAAGATTTTTGGAAATCTCACTGAGAAAAATTCATCCTCAATAAATATTACATATATTTCTCCATAACCTTAAAATTAATTTGTGATTATGTGGAACGAAAGAAAATTTGATTTGAATAATTCTATAAGAAGGGACCTTTGGGTGATTCAGGAATTAGAGGTTCGAAATAGAAGAAAACATTTGGAGGAAAGAATCTGCTGGAAAGTTTTTCTTCTTTTATCTATATTTTTTTACATAGTTTTGTAATGCCTTATTCTTCTCTATTCATCTCGATTACCATTACCATGGTGGGGTAAATATTTTGAGTGATTGGGGAAGTTTTGGTTTTCTATTTTGTAATGCTTTAGTCCTTAAACATAATTGAATGAAATTTATTTCTTCTTCAAAGTTGTTTTCAATTTTATATAGCAAATTTTATTATGAACTGTGATTGTTCTTTAAATTTAATTCCCTTATTGATTTTTTCCTTGGTTAAATAATCATTATCTTCATCCACTATTTTTTTTTTATATACGATGTAATAGACCAGGGATTAGTGTTGAAGTACTCAATGATCGTCAGTACGTGTAAAAGGGGAAATGAATGTTCTTGATTGTTTAGGATAAACAAGACCCGTTCGGGTATTTCCCATGTCAATTGTGGATATTCAATAAAACTATTTTTTACATGGAATAAGAGTTGACCAAACTGATATCTTGGTAATTTTTTCCCTCGCCATCATAATTTCACCAAGGAAGTGAGAGGAAATGATTTTGGAAACTCACTTTAATCTACTAAGAAGAAGATGTTTTAATTAAAT
This sequence comes from Viscum album, assembly GCA_963277665.1. Taxonomy (NCBI): domain Eukaryota; kingdom Viridiplantae; phylum Streptophyta; class Magnoliopsida; order Santalales; family Viscaceae; genus Viscum; species Viscum album. The sequence continues at coordinate 40,751,467 of OY728138.1, forward strand.
TGAACAAGGATAGCATTGTAATTAGAAAACTGACCCTGGACTAATAAACCTTCTCATATCATAGATTTTAATATTTTATTTTGTTAATTTGTTTCATTCCATCTTTAATTTTCTTTCCAAAACCAATTAAATCTCATAAACCACCCATTTTTCCTCTATTTAAAATTGACAATTGTTTTGTGTGCACTCCTCTCTGGAGACAACCTTGGTTACCCACTTAACTGCATTTTAACTTAAGTTATATCTGTTTCTATCACACCGCATGATAAGAACATGTCATAACTTAGCGTCATTTTCAGGGAGGTAGTTCCACAATCAAATTATAAATATTTGACATTTTTAAAATTAAAAAAAACTAAAAAAATCTTTCTGTGATTAATTCAAATGATTATTATTCTACATGGACTGATAATTACTAACATGTGCAGGAACAAGAAATTGACTACATGGAGGAGGCCCTCAAATGAAGATCTGGTGCACTGATGATAATGGTTAAGAATATGGAAAGAGGCATAGCAACCTGGATCTCACTGGAAGATTTTATGGCCATGGTCGATGAACTCCAAGTTAACATAAAAAGATTCAAGTATAAGAAGGAAGTACCACTGGTATTCCTATATTTCACTGAAGACATCCATGAAGTTGAAGAAAAACTCAAGGTGGAGGATCCTGACTACCTACCTCTATCTAGTGAATATCGACTCCAAGAGGCACATTCAATTGAATATGAGATTAAAATAGAATAGACTTAGGGAGATGATACAATCTTAAACTCAAACTAATTTAATTTTACTGAAACTAATTTGAGTATCACCCTTAATAGTTTTGAATTTTCAGATTTAGCCATCTCGTATTATGCCCAGGAGGATGATAATGGAATAAAAATGGTACCTGTTGAGGAATATTTAGAGCTCCCTGAAAACACAAAATATTTACTAGAGGGAGCACAAGAAGGGAAAGGTAATTTTTCACAAGTAGAAACAAATGAGGAGGAGATTCCATACTTTATACTACCCCTATCATGCAAGTTGTACCACATTGTGAAGGGGGAGGATCTAGTGTACTCTATAAATTTATTCCTATTCAAAATGGAAAAAATAACTGCAAGAAATGAAGAAAAACATGTGGTGGTTCATTTCCAAGAATATCCACCCACCATCAGATTGGGGATAACCAACTATAACTACCCATCTAAAGGTAGTCAAAACCCAAGCCCTACTTGGGGGATTAAACAAAGATCTATACTTATTTTCTCATCATATTTATATTTCTTTTCTTTTAGTAAATTTCTTATTTTGTCTTTTTATTCTTTCTCTTACAGGTTTTTAGTATGACACACTTAGGAGCTTAACTCAATGTTTCACTTCCAATAAATCAGGTCGCACCTCTCCTCTACACTTTATTGTAGTTGTGATTCATTTTAAATTATACTTACCTGTTATATCCATTTTAATTCATTGAGGACACTACATCATTTAAGTTAGGGGGAGGAAAACATTGTAGTTTAGGATTTACATTTTTTGTTTGTTTTTCAAAAAAATAAAAAATTGTGTGTTTTCAAATTTTTCTATTTTTTTCAATTTTGGTGTGTTTTTGAAAATTTTGAGCTGAAATGATTATCATTCCCATTTTTTAAACCTATTTCATTTATTAAACCAATTTATTCCATGAAACTAAGCTTAAATGAATACAGAAAATGATTTTGTTTCAAGTTCAATTCTTAAGGTTTTTCATGAAAATTATTCTAATTTTTGAATATCATGCCACATTTCACTGTCTATATCTTTGAAATCACTTTCCTCTGAGGCTTTTGAACCATTTTTGTCATATTCATTTCATTCGACTCACTTCTTAAGAGAACTATACCATTCTTTTTTTAACCAGAATTTGATTTATTCTTTTCAAAACATGAGGGTTTGGGTACATGTGTTTTAAATGATTGAGGCATTTATTTAGTTTGAAATCCCTATTTTCAAAATAATCTCTTTAATTTCATCCTGCCTTTTACATTTAATCCTTGTATCCCTTAGGATCCAAGAACATCCTATTAGGTTAGCCACATTAAAAGACAATTTTTTTTATCCAACCTACTCTTGAAGTGAAATAGCATAATCTAGTTGAACTTAAGTGAGGGGGAAGCTGTCTTATGTTGTGATATCTCATTTGGTGAATATTTGGGTGGAAAATCAATTTTTGAAGATATGTTTATGTTGCTGAAAATATATTTTGTTGAAATTTGTACCTTTTTTGGAGCTTTCATGATAAGAGAAGTTGTTCCTTTTCTGGATCTTCTAATGGAGGTAGAAAGGTGTGCCTTATCTAGAGATTTCAAGAAAAATCATAATTGAGAAGATTGAAATTTTTTCGATTGAAATGATGAGGTGTTTGAATATTTATAGATCTTTTAAGATGATAAAGCTTAATTTCTATAAAGGGCAGTGAGGAGGATACCATACTTGAGTGAAAATTAGAATTGTGCAATTTTGTCTCAAAAAGAGCCAAGTCATCCTCATTAGGCCTTAGAATTGTTTTAACATAAAAATACTACCAACCAAAATCCAAAGAACAACCCTGAAAAGTCCTCATGATGATAACATGTCCTTAACTCACATTGGGTGGAGAAGTATGAATTTATCAAACCGATGGTGACCCTTTAACGGTTTGGGTGAGAATAAATATTTTTTTATGAGGCATGATATCTTCTTATTTTTTAGCATGGAATTGGTAGATCTCATTGGCAAGTGTTTTGAATTTTATTTGATTTGATTCTGATGTTTACTTATCCAAGATTCCAAGTTCTAATTGTGGGGGAATTGATAGAGTTAATATTTTATACATTTTTTATGTGTATTTAAAATATTTAAACCCCCCAAATTCATCAATTTAAGTTTAATTACATCATTTTTTTGATTTATGGTATGTTTTGTGTTAAAATTGGAAGGTATCCTATTTTTGGGAATTTAAAATATTTTATATGTTTTAGTATTTCAACCATTTATTTTATAATATAATCCCAATTTATGTTATTCTTTTTTTAAGGAACCAAGAGTTTAGGTCTAGAACTTTTTCTTCTGGGACATGAAATAATTCTTCCATCAAGGGACCCTAAAAATTCCATTAAGTTGGATAATGATTCTGGACGACCATGTGGACCCCACATTAGTTGATCTATCATAAATCGGTCATAATATCTCCAATTAAAGTGATTCAAATTGTAATGGTCAACCAAGTCAGATATATGTATCTCTGTTTAATATCATAGATATTGATATTCATTAAGTCAGATATTGGATGGGAAACATTGAATGAAGATTTTTGGAAATCTCACCGAGAAAAAGTCATCCTTAATTAATACTACATATCTTTCTATATAACCATCCAATTAATTTGATATGTTTAGGAACGAAAAGAAATTTGATTTGGAAAATTCTATAAGAAGGTACCTTTGGGTGATTCTAGAAGGATTTGTGCCAAATAGGAGTAAACTTTTGGAGGACAGAATCTGATGGACAATTTTTCTTCTTTTCTCTTTCTTTCTTTTATTTTCCATAGTTTTGTAATGCCTTCTTCTTCCCCATTCATCTCGATTACCCTTACCATGGTGGGTTAAACATTTTGATTGATTGGGGAAGGGTTGGTTTTCAATTTTTTAATACTTTAGTTCTTGGACATAATAGAATGAAATGTCATTCTTCTTCAAAGTTGTTTTAAATTTCATATAGATGATTTTATTATCAAGTGTGATCATTCTTGAATTTTAATTTTGTTATTAATTTTTGACTTTGTAAAATAATAATTATCTCCATACACTAATTTTTGGTTTATATATAATGGAATAGGCTAGGGATTAGTGGTTAAGTACTCGACGATCGTCAGTACGTGTAAAAGGGGTGGTGAATGTTCTTGATTGTTTGGGATAAACAATATTTGACTGGGTATTTCCCATGTCAATTGAGGATATTCAATACAACTATTTTTTATACGGAAGTAGATTTTACCAAACTAAGATCTTGGTAAGGTTCTCTCTCCCTATCATAATTCCACTATGGAAGTGAGAGGAAATGATTATGGAAACTCACTTTAATTAACTAAGAAGAAGATGTTTGAATTAAATTAAACAAGGATAGGATTTCAATTAGAAAATTTGACCCCAACCTATTCACCCTTCTTATATAATAGTTTTTAATATTTTATTTTGTTAATTTGTTTCATTCCATCTTCAATTTTCTTTCCAAAACCAATTAAATCTCAAAAACCACACGTTTTTACCTCTATTTAAAAGTGACAACTGTTTTGTGTTCACTTCTATCTAGAGACAACCTAGGTTACCCACTTTACTGCATTTTAACTTTGGTTATATTTGTTTTTGTCCCACCCCATGATTGGAACATGTAAAAGCAGGGCGTCATTACCAGAGAGGTAGTGCCACAATCAAATTGTAAATATTTGACCTTTTGCAAATTAAAAAAAACTCAAAAAAAAATATTTATGTGATGAATTCAAAGGATTATTATTCTACATGGACTGACTATTACTAATATTTGCAAGAACAAGAAATAGACTACATGGAGGAGTCCCTCAAACAAAGATCTGATGCACTGATGATATTGGTCAAGTATATGGAAAGAGGCATAGCAACCTGGATCTCATTTGAAGATTTGATGGCCATGGTCGATTAACTCTAAGTTGACATAAAAAGATTCAATTCCAAGAAGGAAATCCCGTTGGTATTCCAGGATTTCACTGAATATATCCATGAAGTTGAATCCAATCTCAAGGTGGAGGATCCTGACAACCTACCTCCATCTAGTGAAGATCGACTCTAAGAGGCACATTCAATTGAATATGAGATTAAAGTTGAACTGACTTAGGGATATGATACATTCTTAAACCCAAACTCTTTTAATTTTATTGAAACTAATTTGAGTATCACCCCTAATAGTTTTGAATTTTCAGATTTGGCCTTCTCGAATTATGCCCTGGAGGATGATGATGGAATAAAACTTCCACCTGTTGATGAACATTTAGAGCTCCCTGAAAACAATGAATATTTAATAGAGGGATTAAAATAAGGGAAAGTTAATGTTGCACAAGTATCGACAAATGATGATGAGATTCCACACTTTATCCTACCCTTGCCATGAATTTGTACCACATTATGAAGGGAGAGGATCTAGTGTATTATGTCAATGGAGTCCTATTTAACATGGATAAAGAACTCCAAGATGGGAAGAAAAACATGTGGTTGTTCATTTCCAATAAGATCATCCCACCATCATATTAGGGATAACCAATTAGAACTTCCCATCTAGAGGCAGCCAAAACCCAGGGCCCACTTGGTGGATTAAACTAAGATCTATCATTCTATTCTCATTCTATTTCTATTTTTTTCTTTAAATAAATTTCTTATTTTTTCTTTTTGTTCTATTGCTTACAGGTTTTCAGTGTGCAACACTTAGGAGATTAACTGAATGTTGCACTACCAATAAATCAGGTCGTACCTCTCCTATACACTTGATTCCTTTTGTGATTCATTTTAAATTATACTTACTTGTTACATCTATTTGAATTCATTGAGGATACTACATCATTTAAGTTAGGGGGAGAGAACCTTTTTAGTTTAGGATTTACACTATTTTTTTGTATTTCAAAAAAATAAAAAATTGGGTGTTTTCAATTTTTTGTGTTTTTTTTTCAATTTTTGGTGTGTTTTTGAAACTTTTGAGCTGAAATGATTATCATTTCTATTTTTGAAACTCATGTCATTGAGTGAACCAATTTATTCCATGAAACTGATCTTAAATTAATGCTGAAAATGATTTTGTTTCATGTTCAATTCTTTGAGCAATTCATGAAAAGTACTCTAATTTTTGAATCTCATGCCACATTTCACTGTCTATATCTTTGAAATAACTTTCCTATGAGAATTCTGAACCATTTTTGTCATATTTTTTTCATTCCCTCGCTTCTTGAATGAACCAAATCGTGCATGTTTTAACCAGAATTTGATTTATTCCTTTAAAAACATGAGGGTTTATGGTATATCTATTTTAAATTATTGAGGAATTTCTTTGGTTTTAAAGCCCCCTTTCAAGAGAAACTCTTTAATTCTGGCCTAACTTGTACATTTAATCCTTGTATCATTTAGGACCCATGAACAGCCCATTAGGTTAGCCACATTACAATCCAATTTTCCTTATCCAACCTACTCTTGAAGTGAAATTTCATGATCTAGTTGAACTTAAGTGTGGGGGAAGCTGTCTTATGTTGTTTTATCTCATTTGGTGAAACTTTGGGTAAAAAATAAATTGTTGAAGATACTTTTGTGCTAATGAAAATTATTTTTTTGAAATTTGTTCATTTTCTGAAGATTTCATGATAAGAGAAGTTGTTCCTTTTCTGGAGCTTATAGTGGAGGAAGAAAGTTGTGTCTTATCTGGAGCTTTCAAGAAAAATCATTATTGAGAAGATTGAAATTTTTTATGCTGAAATGATGAGGTGTTTGAATATTTCTTGAGATTTTATGATGATGGAGCTTAATTTCTACTAAGGGGATTGAGAAGGATACCATACTTGAGTGAAAATTATAATTGTGCAATTTTGTTTCAAAAAGATCCAATCCCTCCTCATTCGGCCTCATAAGGTTTTTACATAAAAATCCTACCAACTGAATGCCACATAACAACCCTAAAAATTTCTCATGAAAAAAACATGTCATTAACTCAACTCAGGTGGAGAAGTAGGAATTTATCAAACCGATGGTGGCCATTGCATGGTTTGGGTGAGAAAAACCTTGTTAAAAATTGACATTTGTGAGATGAGGTAAAATTAATGTGAGGTAGGTGTCTTATGTGCATGCGATGAGAAATGAAATGGAAATATAATAAATGATAAAAATGGAGAACATGAAATATATTTTTTCGGAGGCATGATATCTTTTTGTTTATTGGTATGGAATTGGTATATCTCATTAGCATGTGTTTTGAATTTTCTTTTGTTTGATTATGATGTTTACTTGTCTAGGAGTCCAAGTGCTTAGTGTGGGGGAATAGATAGATTTAATATTTTATACATTTTTTCTGTGTATTTCAAATATTTAAACCCCCAAAATTCATCAATTTAAGATTAATTACATCATTTTTTAGATTTATGGTATGTTTTGTGATAAAATTAGAAGGTTTCTTAATTTTTGTAATTTAACAAATTTTATATATTTTGGTAATTCTACCATATATTTTATAACATAATCCCAATTTTTGTGATTCATTTTTTTAGGGAACCTGGAGTTTTGGTCTTCAACTTTTTCTTCTGGGACATGATATAATTCTGCCATCAAGGGACCCTAAAAATTCCATTAAGTTGGATAAAGATTCTAGATGACCATGTGGACACCACATTAGTTAATCAATCATAAATTGGTCATAGTATATCCAATTAATGTTTTTATAATTTGAATGGTCAACAAAGTCAAATATGCATATCCCTGTTGAATATCATGGAGTTTGAGGTTGATTAAGTTATATATTGGATGGAAAACATTGAATGAAGATTTTTTGAAATCTCACTGAGAAAAAGTCATCCTAGATACATATTACATATATTTCTCTATAACTGTCCAATTAATTTTAGATTTTTAGAAATGAAAGGAAATTTTATTTGGAGAATTCTATAATAAGGGACCTTTTGTGATTAGATAAGGAGTTGTGCCAAACAAGAGAAAACTTTCAGAGGAAAGAATATGCTAGATATTTGTTCTTCTTTTATCTCTCTTTCTTTTCTTTTCCATAGTTTTGTAATGCCTTCTTCTTTCCCATTTATCTCAATTACCCTTACCATGGTGGGGTAAACATTTTGAGTGGTTGGGGAAGGGTTTTTTTTCTATTTTATAATATTTATATCTTGGACATAATTGAATGAAATTACTTTTTTGTTCCAAGTTGTTTTCAATTTCATATAGCAGATTTTATTATCAAGAGCGATCATTCTTGAATTTTAATTCCATTATTGATTTTTGAATTTGTAAAATAATAATTATCTCCCTCCACTAATTTATGGTTTATATACAATGGAATAGACCAGATATTGGTGGTTAAGTACTTGATGATCGTCAGTACGTGTAAAAGGGGTAGTGAATGTTCTTGATTGTTTGGGATAAACAAGTCTCGATCGAATATTTCCCATTTCAATTCAGGATATTCAATAAAAATATTTTTCACATGGAATGAGAGTTGACCAAACTGATATATTGGTAAGGTTTTCTCTCACCATAATAATTTCACTAAGTGAGAGGAAATGATTGTGGAAATTCACTTTAATCAACGAAGAAGATAATGTTTTAATTAAATAGAACAAGGATAGCATTGCAATTAGAAAACTGACCCCAACCTAATCACCCTTCTCATATCATATTTTTTAATATTTTATTTTGTTAAATTTTCTTATTCCATCTTTAATTTACTTTCCAAAACCAATTAAATCTCAGAAACCACCCATTTTTCCCTCTATTTAAAAGTGAAGACTATTTTGTGTTCACTTATCTCTATAGACAACCTAGGTTACCCAATTTACTACATTTTAAGTTAGGTCATATTTTTTTCACACCCCACAATACGCACATGTCAATGCTTTCCCACATGGAACGTAGGGTAAGTTCCTACAAAAATTATAAATATTCCCCAACATGTCATATCCTCAGCACTCAATGGGGTATTTTTGACACTAGGGTTTATTATTCCGAAGATTCTCACACTATTGACAAATCATGTAATTGTCAGTGGGTTTCACCTAGCTACCACTCCTCATTCATGCAGTCTCAAAGAGTCGTTACTGAATGTTTGTAAAACCACTACTTTATTTTGGTTCTGAACCAACCTGGATCATACAGTCTTCTTACCTTAGGTTCCTCTTAGTTATGAGGGTATGGTTTACTATATCAAACATGTTATTCAACTGAAAAAAGTTCACCATAGAATGAATAATATGCCTAATTACATCCTCAAATTGTATCACTTTCACTAGCTCATCAGTTGTATAAATAGGCACAAAGTGATGAAACTCTAAAAAATAAGCTGATTAGTCCATAACTATCATAAAACCCTATTTTTGGTTTATAAACTCCCTAAAATTATTAGCTCTCAGGGTATCAGGGAATAAATATTCCTAGGATCAGGATTGGAAATCCCTCCAAATAACTTCCTAATACTGACCTACAATATTTAGAATATCCCCCCAACATTTATTAGATCCAAAAATAATATAACTGGAGAACATCACTCTCCTCTCAAGAGGTTTCTAAGGAATCTTGGAGATAGATAAGAATATATCTAGCCATAACTATGCAGACTATGGTCTATCATCCCCTAAAAAGTAGGTTTATTCTGTTACTGAAACTTCTATATAAGCACTCCCATAGAAGGGTCAGGTTGTGAAGCTCCATATATAATCTTCATAATCCATAGAAACACCCACAAAAATTGGAAAACATTTTCTAAATTATGGATAATACAGGGTCCCATAGGAGGCACTACTAGAGGTGTCACTGGTAGCTCAGGCCCCACAACCTCTGGAGTATGGTCATCACCACCCTCGTGGAGAACTACTATAGGAAGTCATGGTATCATGTCTCTAAAAATTACAAACTCATTCTTTATCATGGTAAATATGACAAATATACAAATATTATACGTATATGCCTTCCTATTGAATATTCAAACCCATATGCCAACTCATAAAGTCGGGATTGAGTGGTAGGAACCATTATATAGAACATAATAGATGTTACCTACTTCCCACTTCTAAGGTCACATCTTGGTAAATATCTATGTTTGAGTCCAATTTATTATTATATAGACTTTCAATTTTAATTTATTGAGGAAAAATCCCTTAAATGGAAATTGGAATCCATATTTAATGATTAAGATTTCATTTTAGAATTTAATTTCATTTAATTTTATTTTTATTTATTTAAATATTTCCTTTAAATTTTGAACTTTATGAATCACCACTTCAAATTTAAAAGGGACCATATACCTCATAAATTTATGTGTGTCATCCATTTAATCCCAACCAATACTTTATCAATTTCCTTCATGAAGTTTTATCACAATCCATGCGTATAATAATAAAAACCAAAACATGCTTCAAGAAATGGATATAGTAATATAAATGTTTCAAGGCATAATGAATGTCAGATAAATATTGTATGGTGTCCAAAATGATGCATGATCATGATTCTTATCCATATTATTACATTAATAAAATATAAACCTTAATCAAAAAAGTAAACATCACACATCATGTGTCTCACCTAACAGTGGAATCAAATTAACTGTAATAGGCATAACGAGAACATAATATCCCATCCCATGTAATTTGGCCTTTACTTATATGTGGTTTAGCTACTCCCACTTATATCTCATTATAAAATTATAACACATTATAAATCTATTATCTAATATTAACAAAAAAATAATACAAAATAAAAGAAACATCTCTAATACCACTTTATGATGTACCGACCCAGATGCCACTTAAACAGTACTTCGATCCAATGTGACACATGGCCTAAAGAATGAATCCCCATATGATATAGGTTGTTTACTAGTAATGAGGGTACAAGGTGGTACAGTGTGGATAATATACCCTCATTATTAGAGCAGAACAACGGTAAAATAGATAGAAAAATAAAAGAAGCATAATAAATAAATGAAGTGAAATTTAAAGAATCCAATAGTAAAAAATAACCAACATCAACCATAACCATTATCATATGTAGAATTATTTAATTTTTTGTATCTAATAGAAGTAAATACTAAGGCATGGTAGAAATAATTTGATACAATACATGTATCAAAAGAACAAAAAAACCAAAAAAAATATATCTTTAATAGAATCACCAGTCATGGAGTGGTCCTGTGATTCTCTTATCCCATGGTATAAACTATCAAGTATCAAAAACTAAGCATTTTTCCATGTCCCTACCTGCATCCACATAATCTTCCCAAGTATCATCGGTATCCGGGATAGGGTTTGAGATAAACTCAATAGGTCACCATGAAAAGTGTCTATAAATATTCAATCAATGCATATACTATAACAATGTGCAGTTAATAATGGAAATTAGTAATATAAACTATAAAGGGGTTGGCTCTTGTTCATAAAAGATACCAGGTTGAGACTACCTAATTAGGCCCATGTTGGATAATCTCTGAAAAATGTGACCATGAGTATAAACATATATAAACATTATACACAGTAACATCTCCAACCATATATGGGGATACTACTACTAGCCCATACCCAAGGTGAAACTTAGGCATCCAAAAGATGTAGCATGAGTCTCATGAGTATCAAGGGATGCAATTCTCAATATCACAAGAATAGGGGATGTCATGCCCAGTATCATAATAATAGGGTTTCCATGCCTAGTATCATATCAATAAGGGTTTTTATACCCATATATAATAGTAAGGTTCATCATGCCCATATATAATTGTAAGGGTTGTTATTCCCTTATGTTATAGTAAGGGTCTACATTCCCAAATAATAATAGTGTCACTATGCTGGAATCATAATAGGGTCATCATGATTGTATATAATATATCATAAGGATTTCCATGACCATTAATTTTTATTCATAAGTCTCACCATTCCCAAGTTTCATTATATTGGGATGCCATTATCATATCATATTATAAAAATGCCATGTCTGAATCATATTGTATGGATTCCATGTCCTTATGAAAACTATAGTAAAAGGGACTCTATGACCATAACATAATACAAGAGGGTCGTTGTATCAAATTATAATATAAGGGTCTCCATACCTGATGTTAATCATTAAAAAACTATTGAAGTCTTTAATCAGGTCCAACAAATAGTTCATAATTAAATATCATTTCTCTTTTGACTAGGTTGTAACTATTTTTCTATTTAATCAAGTGATGTGGTCATACCAGTCACTTCTATTCATTAAATTATAGGTTTATAAGTGTGTTATCCATAATACACTACAAAAATTATCCTTTGTATTTAGGATTTCACAATTTATAACTCGCACTGAAATCATGTAGATGATGGTTTGGTTGTTTAGACATTTATAAAAACCAAGAAAAAACTATTGACTCACCATAAGGGGTGGAAATAATTGAAGGGGGCCCTATATAATCATTAGGTTCTAATAGATAACCAATTATATGAATATTATATTTAGGGGGAAACGAATGGTGAAATCCGCATGTGGCACACAACACAGAACAAAAAGCATCTCAACCTTGTCTGTTAAATACAAGACCACATAACTTATTCATATAGATGATCACTCATCCATAATTGGCCTTTTTTCTATATTAGATGAAAACAGAAGAAAATACAAACACCCTGAAAATCAGGAATAAGATCTTGCACCCAAATAACTCTGTTGGTAGAATGAAAAAAGAAAAATGTCATAATATTAATAAAGATCTTATAGGTGCACATCCAATGTGACAATGTAAAAGTAAAAATATAGTCCATTGATGAAATGGGATCAAATATAGGAAGAGAGGATTGAGATCTCAAAAGGGGAGGAGAAAGTTCTACTTACCCTTGGAATGAAGAAGAAGAGATTTGGGGTAAAATTTGTAAGTCATTCAGGTCATTTTGGGTAAAATCACCCAAAAATACTGGGTCTTATGGTTTGGCTGCATGGTAATAATATTCCAATTGTGTGAACTTATCTTACTCAAAAAAAATATCGCAAAATTCATGTTCATGGTTTTGGAAACCTGCCACAAACTATGATTTTCACCTCTGCCAAAAATTGATGATGTTTATCAAGGGCATGTGACCCTAGGTGCATGGTTAGGGAAAACCATATACCCTATTTTGGTCACTAATAAAGACATACATGGTTAGGATAAATCATTCAGTCTGGGTGTCATGGTTTATAATAACTGTGGGGCCTAGTGTTTTCTTCCATCCACCAAGGTTTCGGGCTCTGAACAAGCCTCATACACCCTCATTTCTTTCTTATCCTCACTAAAAATTAATATAAGGTCAAAAACAAAGATTTAAACTAGAAAAGAAAGGATATTAACCTCATATAAAAACCAAGTTCTTACATATTGACTTTTATAGTGAATTTTTTAGACTTAATTAGGTTGTGAGTAGGTCCATGAATTGTTTATCCTCTTAATGCATTGGTGGGTCTCACGAGACAAAACAGCATGGATTTTTGTATATACCTCTCTACATATTGGTATAGTGGGTTGGAAAAAGCCCTTAAAAACATGTTTTAATGTACTGAATTATGAATTCTATCATTATGAGATTAGTAATTATTATTATCCAAGTTTTTGTCTATTTTCACAGATATAGTATGCTCTTAGTTTCGGTTGACTAAAAAAATTTAATGACACTTAATTTTGAAATAATATTCATTCTAGGATTATTCTATGATTCCCTCAGTTGTATATTTTCCATTAATAAGATTATGATTTCATCCCTTATTATTTTTTTCATTTCCTTAGGTTATGAAGAAAAGAATTATATGTGGTATTTCTTAATAGGAAGGATTTCATAGAGAATTTCTGGGAGATTTTGAATACTTATTATGGATAAATTAGTTTTTCTAGTGGAAAAAATATCATTTAGTTGAGAAAGAACATGGGATTTATTAGTTTATGTTTTTTTATAATTATCTAAATTTCTAAACCAAAAATGTATTGGGTATTAATGTAATGAAATATTTTCTTTAAGTTATATAATTATGGGATATTTATGTATGAGAAACTATAATTGGTATCAAATATATTATGTAAATTACCTTTTTAGGCACTAGATTTCAGAGTGTGGGTCTGAGGTGTTACATACCATCACTCAAGGTAGATGCTAAAATATTAATTTAATCTTTAATTGTGCTAATAATAACTCAAATATACAATAAATTGGGGATATAAGTGATGCACAAAAGAAATTATGTATGTATTTCCTTAAGGTTCATATAACCCAAATATCCATGAAAAATATTATAGTGGTTTCTCAAAAAGAACCCCCACCCATCATATACTTACGGATAATCAATATCCTTGGGATTTATTTGTCTATCACAATATTATATTACTTTTCTAACATATTATTTTTTATATTGTGTACAATTTATAGTTTAGGTTTTGGGGTGGTAAACATCATTTAGTTAAGATTTGAGTTTTCAAAAAACAAAAAAAAAACCTTAAAAAAATAAATCATTTCATATTCTCATTACTTCTAGGGAATTTTTAAAAAATTATTGTTTAATTATTCCAATATTATTGGTATCATGTAAATTATATGATATATTCTTTAAATATGGGTTTATTTGAGTAAAATTGTAGTATTATTAATTATGTGATTTATTGTGCCTTTATGAAACAATTAAAATTTTGACATTGTTTTATGTGAATTTTTTTTTGAAAAATTATTCCATTTAATATCTATAGAAAAAATTTCAAACAATCATGACTTGTTATTTTTTCCCTACTCAATTGAAGTTGTAATAAAGTTAACTAATTTTTTTAATCTTTTAAGAATGTTTTTTCTATAAATTCATTTCTCATCTGATAAATTTCATGACTATACTGAATTAACCTATAAATGTATGCCCATTATGTGACTATTAGACTCACTCTAAAAAAATAAACAAAAAAATGAATAGGGTGATAAAAAATAGAATATATAATAATATTTATACTAGGAGATTAATACTTTACATTTAAAAATGCTTAAGTGAGTGGATTTTGAAATATGATTGCAAACGATAAGAATAGGCTTAGTGGAAAAGAATAGGGTAAGAAATTAAAGGACATGAATATGATTAATTTCGAGTGGATATAAAATATTGAAATATCTTTCACAAACACAAGAGTAATTAGTGTATTACCATATTTATAATTTTTTTTACCATGAATTTTGTAATAAATCTCACAGAATTTTATATTGACACGGTTTATGAGACAATTAATTTTGAATTTATTGAAATTATATACTTGGTGAAAAAGTTTATTTTATTATATTGAGATCATATATTGAAAATATTTTAAATTGTATATCATATAATAATTTTATAGAATAATTAGAATGTGAATTTACCTAGGAGTGTAAAGGATTAGGTGTGGGGGTTTGATAAAATAATGATCTAATATTTTCTCCCTTAAACCTACTTTTGAAAAAAAAAAATTGGAGGTATATATCTATTAATATAAATCCCCATGAAGTATTTTATTCATTTTCATTTTTTGATAAGGATTTTAGAATAATTACAAAGAATATTATATAGTCATGACATAGGCTAAAGAAATTTTAGGAGAAGCCTAAAGAAACTATAATAGTTCTATCTCTAGTATGAAAGTCATGGTTGTGACACCCTATATCAATTCATAAAGGATGTTTTCTAGGAAATGGAAATGTTAATACCCTTCCCTATATACATAATATCTCTGAGTTTATTACATAAGTTTTTTAATTATTCATATTTTTTTTATAAACTTGTATGAGGTTTTTTAGTTTTTCACTAGGAGAAATATAAAAAATGTTTTTTGGAATATATAGGCACATCATGACTCAATTATATCATACACATCAGTTCTTAATGTTGGAATAATAGGGAAGAGTCAAGCCACAACAGAACCCCGTGTGAATTAAGCTTTAGGTCATTAAAAGATAATCAATAGGGTTATACCATGGGAGCACATGTCACACCATGAATGGATTTGTGAATACAAGTATGGGAAATTCATGGGATATATAATTTTTTTTATTCTAAAGTTGAAGAGTATATATGTGATTATTTTATTTGATCTAAATTAGGTAGAAATTAATCATTCCATGGGATGTATGTACACACTATGAATTGAGTTAGTGAGAATCTAGTTGTTATTCCATTCTAATTGTGTTCACGCCATAGTGTTGCACCATGACCTTGAAGACTGGGTATACATAGGTTGACATCCATGGAGTATAGGTGACCATATTATGATAAGAACTATCATGTTGTTGTTTTACAACCCAAGATTAATCATAAATAGTTCTCCATGACATAATATACGGATGTGATCTATGAAATTTTAATATCAATGTTTACATGATATGAATGGAGATATTCACATCATGATAGAGTCGATTCATCATAACAATAGATTTATACTTTCTATTTTTATGAGTAAATTTGAGGAATTAAATGGGAGATATGAACTAAAAATAAATGAGTTATTGGAATAAATTTTTCCCATATAATGAAGGTTAAATAGTGATTAATTAAGAGGAAAATATAGTGATTCTATGGAGATAGAAAATAAATATCTTTCTCCTTATTAAAATGAGGATAATATATCTATAAAGATATATGTACGATAGGTGAAATCATAAATATTAGAGAAAAAGTTCAGGTCTTGTGATGTAAAGTTAGTAAAGGAGGAAATAGGAGGTTATCTTGATGAATGATAATGGATTTAATTAGTGTATAAAAGTGTCGCAAAACGATACACCACTATTGGTGTAAACTTGCTCTTTGTTCATAAAGATCAACACAACAACACTTATAGAGGCAGTGAAATATTTGAGTGAGTGAGTAGTGATTTAATTATTTCAATGATGGTTATAAACCGAGAGATTTAGTGTATCCACTCTTAATTGTAACACAATTAGTGTGATTAATGTTTTAGGTGCACAACACATTATTATTGCATGACCCTCAAATCTACCTAACTTTTGTGAATAAAGTAAAACTAATTGCATATATCTTTTAATTACTTTATCACTTCATAACAATTCTGAGAGAGTCGAGTGAACCTAATAATAGTGGAACATTATTATTGGTTAGGGGTCATTTGTGAAAGACTGAAATTGAAAAACCCTAAGATTTTAAAATATATTTTCTCTTAAATAACCATTATATTGAAACTTAATTCACATGAAACACCAAAAAATACAAGAAATATTAGATAATAATATTAAAACAATAATAAAACTCATGTTAGATCTAAATATTATGATCAATTATAAATGTATATAAATTGTATTAAGAATACTTAATATTTTAAAAGGGAGTTTTTCAACACATTTTATTTCTATATATGTTATTTTTTCATTTAAAAGATTGAGTTATAAATTTTAGAACTTTAATTTTGTAAAAATAACTTCATTTTTCAATTAATCATTTCAAAATTATATTAGGGTTAATTTATGATATTTTACTATAATAATTCATTTTTAGGTGAATAGAGAAAATGACAATTTTCCATAAAACAATTACTTCATTGAAAATATATTAACATAATAATTACTTGAAATTTTTGGAAACATTTTTCAATGAAAATATATGTTTTAAAATTCAAAATAAATCATTTAAAATATTGTGTTTAATTTTTAAAAAAAATGGATTAATTTTTTTGGAAACATAATAAATATTTTACTCTAAAAAACTGTTTTTATTAACTTATATTAAAATTTTAATTTCATAACTTGTTGAAATTAAATCTAAAAATATGTATTTCAAATTTTAGAACATAATTTTCAAATTATTTAATAATTAAAATTTAATTTTTTTGGTGTAAAAATAATATTACTAAGATTAAATTTAATTACTGTGATAATTGTGAAACTATTAATTTTAAAGATTTTCTTTATTAATATTGTGTAATTTTTATCTAAAAAATTTAATTAATATATTTCAAATAATTACTATAATTTTTTAAAAATATACATATATATATAATTATATTAACACAAATTTAATTGGTAATCAATACTAAATAAGATTAAGAACATGTAATGGTTAAAATATCATTTTTTCTACTAAAAAAAGAGTTATCCTATATAAAAAATATTTTAATTTAAAATTTAATTTTTTATTATTTATAAATTGAATTATATTAGTTAGATATTAAATTTTTTTACATTTCACCTAAATTTTTAAGAGTGGTTAATTTATATTTTTAGTAAAACATAATTTACTTGGGTAGAAATGAGGTACCCTAGTAAAAACCAAAAAGGTAAAAGTAAGAAATTTAAGGATAAATCACTTAAAAATTCTTTAAGACTATTGTTTAAAATATTTATTGAAGATTAATAAACAAAATTAATATAAAAATCCATTATTTATCACTTTTGGAACCATTAAACCTTGAATAGTATCATTCCATTATTGAAAAATAATGGGTGTTCACAAAAGTTCCATTTTCTTCACTAATAAAAGGGGATCACTTCCACACTCAAAAAGTTAAAAATCCCCTTCATAATTTTCTTAAAACCCTTCAAAAATTTTCTCACATGTAAGTTTCTTACATATCCTAAATCCCTTTTCCACCATAATTTATCCTAATACCTTTATTTTCAAGGGGAGTTTCAATAGAAAGTTTAAGATTCAAAAGTGAGTATTACTTAATACTTAAATGTTTTTTTATTGTTTCATCTACCAAAATATCATATAAATAGTTATATAATGAACTTATTACCATTATTATATTGAATTTCTATTATGTTAATTAATAATCATTATTTATTCCTTTCTATCCATATAGAAAAACAAAAAAATATTGATCATACATTTGTGAGGACTACCACCTCCATGAAATGACATCTTCTATTTCTCACTACTGTATCTATTCAGTAGATATAAGGATTAAATTGAATAATAAATGTGAATTATATAATATTATAATCATTATTAAGAGATAAATCAAAGTCCAACTTCATTATATATCATTCTTTGGGAAATAAACTTGTTAATAGTGTGTTGTGCAAACTGTCGCCTCCATAAAGTAGCATTTTTTGTTTTTCAAATGTATTTTCATTATTTATCCAAAAAAATAAAGTATGATTCAAATAAATAAATAAAATTATATCATTATTATTCAATTATAATGATATTATACACTTCTTTTACCATACTCACCCATTGAGTTATAGTGTATTGATGATTGAGTCAGTTTAACCACTTACATGATGTACTCAATAAAAATACAACAATGATGAATTTAAAAATGTATTTTTAATGTAAAAATTTATTTCTATGAAACTATTATTGTTATATAAATATAATATTTTGAATTCTATAAGTGATATTAATAAGAAAAAAAGTATTGTAAACTTAACCACCAAAAGTGAACATATCAGAGTTCCTTTCCTAATATAAGTTCATTTTATAAAAACCTATATAACTATATAAATTTTATTCTAATAAAATAATAAATGATATAAAACCCTATAATTCTAGGAATTATTAATTTATTATAAAGAACTTTTAGTTGTGGTCAACAAACCAAAAGAGTTATATAGAAATTGACTGAACCACCTAAAATAACCAACATAATAAAAAGATATATAATAGATAAATATAATACGATAATTAGTAGTCCTTAGTAAATGAAATATTAATGAATAAATTTCATAATAAGGTATACAATAAACTAAATTTTATTATCCAGGAAGTTAGGCACATTAGAAAAGAAAATCAAAACCATGTTTAGGGTTTATTTTCTCAAATTTAATTTCTTCATACATATTTATTATAATATTTTATATTTTATTGAGAATGGTGTATCTACTACCAATTTTATATTTTGTATCATGATCATATAATTATTTATGGTATTTAATTTTTAATTTTATATAATAACCATTAATAGGTTTTGATTCGAAAGTTTCTAGTATTTTTAGGGTTCCTTGTCCCAAATTTTAATCCTTGATACATGATTATGTTATACACCGTGTTTTTTTGGAAATTACTTCCCCATTATCATTTTATATCATGATTATCAAATATTTCATGATACTACATGTTCTATTCCATGTTATTTCTATCATGTGGTTTTGACTCAAAAGTTACAAAAAATGTGAGGGTTTTTGCCAATTCAGTTTCCTTTCATTGAGTTATATGCTTTATTCTTGAACTCTTTTATTAGAAGTTTGATTTATTCTACCTAATAAAAATTTTATTTTTTATTTTCTCCTTATTTTCTGCAGTTTAAAAATTATACTTTATAATCTCATTATAAAATTATTCTTACCAAAAATATTTTGTAACTTGAAATTGTTATTGTCCTCAATTATTATTTCTAGATACATGGTTCTTGTTAATCACTAATTTAATTTTATATGGTGTATATACGGACCTTTTGTTATATTATGTTATGAATTATATATCATTATTATTATTTTTAGTTTAATTTAAATAAAATTCTCATTCAAGGGTTTTTATTTAATGTTACTCTAGTTGTAGGGTTTGTTTTCCCAACCTCATTTTAAAATCAAGATCTCTCAAATATGATAACTCTTTTGGGGAATTTTTTAAAACTTTATTTCTAATAAAAAAATTATTTTTCATAACATATTATTATCATTGTTGATATTTTTTATCTTTACCCAAATTTAAAATTAAATTTTTATAATATTTTAAATTGATTAAATTTTCAATAAATGTATTTTCAAAATATAAAAAGGGAATTAATTTTAATATTTATATTTTATCTTTGACTCCACATTTTTTGGATATCCCTATATTTATTTATAAAATTTAAAAATGGGTATTTTCAACTACCTTAAATTTATTAGTAAATATTTTAAAAGAAAATAATTTTAATGTTTTCCATATAATTTATTTTTTGTTAAGATAATCTATTTTAATATTTACTTATGAACATAAATTTACATTGAATTTATCATTTTATATGAAACTTTATATCAACATTTCCATGTTTTATAAAAGAAGTTATTTTAAATTAGTTTTATAGAATATTTATTTTAAAATAATTTCAAAAGATCAAGGGTGTTTCTTATTTCCATATTTATGTTTTCTAAAACTCCAAAAAAGTGGTTTTCATCTAATCCATTGTCCGTCAACCTATCTTATGATTTATTAAGGGTATTCTTCGAATGATACCATTCACTTTCTTTTTCTAAATTTCTTATGCAATAATATTTTCTATCAAGGAGGGATATATCACTACTATTTTCATTCCTAACCATCCATCCTGAATAGTAATTACTTTTATTCTAATTCCTTTACTTTGTGAATACCATGTTTTCCCTTTCTTTGATTGAATGGTGTTTCCCTAGATGTTTTACAATGATTTATTAGAGAAATTATTTACTAAACTATATAACCTTTCATATATATGGGTAAAATTCCATATACTTCATTAAATGGTATCTAACTAGAAATAAATTTAGTATCATTGTATACCCATTTATATTACATGATTTTATTAAATTTATTAATGGAACTTTGAATGGTTTCCTTATATTATTCCCCTTGAAATATATGTGTAACCCATTTTCTTTCCATGGATTCTTTATGATATGATAGATTTTATATGGAACACATATGTATGGATGATGATGATTGGGGTCCTATATATTGTTCTAATTCGTTGTTTTAAGTTAATAGCTTATAAGATAGTCAAGGATATATATAATGAGTTTTCTCACATTTTCATGTGCGGACATATAGATTTTGTTCATATAGTAATTGTCATAATGTGTTTTCTCATAATATTTTTCTAGAAATATGATTGTACCATATTTCTAAGTTGATTTTATTTTTAGGCTATTTTACTTCCCATGTTTATGATAATTTTATTAGATATGGTGTTCTTTTATGTTATTTCATGCCTTATGCCATGATTTATGATCTATTATTTATTAGGTAAAACTTTTTTATGTATCTTGATTATACCCTTATGCTCATATTATGATCACTTATAAACTTTAATTGAAATTTATTATGTTTAAGCTTACTGATAATATAAGATAACCCTTTATTATGTTTCCATTCCCTAGGTTATAAATATAAGAAAAATATAAAATGTATAGAATAATATAATATGAGAAAAATTAATGGGATTTCTTGAAGACTTATTATGGATTAAGTCATTTCTTATATGTTGAAAAACAAAAAAAATACATCAGTTGAAAAAGGCATTAGTATAGTTAGTTAATGTTTTATCATAGTTCTCTAAAACTCTACAACTAAAATCTCTTGGGAATATATTGTAATGTAATATTTTATTTGAGACATTTAATTGATTTCCACACCTATGGGCCACCATATTTAGTATCAGATTGGGGTTTAGATAACATTAGATGTTAGGATATTAGTTGAGGATAATTTAAGGCTTAATAAGTTAGGGTTGGTCATTATTTAAGGTATATATAAACCTTTGTGTTAATTGGGACAATATGTAATATTTTATGGATTATGATAAGATAAATTTATTGAAAACCTTAGAGATAATTATAATGTATAAATCTATTTATAGGATAACATCTCAAAGTTTTAGTAAAGTATGGATTCGTTGGTTCTCGTATAAATTACATCCATGTCTGGATACTAGAAACTCAAAGTGGATATGGAATAGATTCACCTATCGGTAATCACCCTAAAAAGGATAGATGATAATTGACTATAAAATTATTATGGTGCATGATGAGTGGGCCTATGACAGTACACAAGAATATACAATCTTTGGGGATATGATTTGGTTGATCATATGATATTTACAAACTATTATGAAGGATATATTTCCTAATTACTTTAAGGGATTAGGTTAAGAAGTGTGACATAAAAACATCAAGTAACCTAGGTCAACATATTAGAGTTATAGGATGAATCAATTATGACATAGTATCATAGGTTAAAATGAATGTGTCATTAGAGAACACGTCTTATAATTGAGATTTCATATTCATATGATCTTTTACTATGATTCTATTAGATATTATCATAATAATTTTGGTTTTAATATTTGGTTGAAAAAGGATCTTGAAAAATTAATCTATGGAAATTATGTCTCTAGAAACTCCTAATACATATCTATATAGGCATATTTAGAATAAATTGTTGACAATATTAATATATGATTATTATGAGGGAAAAGATATGTTACCAAGTATTATATAATATAGAAAGGTTTTCATAAGTTAATATATGTATATTGATTCATTAATATATTTAGATACTATTAATTATTTTTTTAGTAAATTATAATTAAAGATATCTTACCTAGTCTTCCCAAAGATAGAAATATTTTCATCTCTTAGAAGTTATATCTTAAGTCATGATTATCATGTATCGATAGCTTATTTCATATTCAACACCAAATTAAAAAATCAAATACATATTGGTTAACAAAATTATAACAAGAATAAAATTGATGGTAGAAAAAAATAATATATTCAATTATAAATGACTAAAAAATAATATTAAAAATACTTACTGTTTTGAAGGGCATTTTTTTAACAAAAGAAGCCTTTATTTATATATTACATTTTCATTTCAAAGATGTGTTTATAAATGTTAGAATTTTAATTTTATAAAATAAAGTTAATTTTTGAATTTATAATTTCAAAATTAGCATAGAGTATATTTTTTATATTTTATAAAAATATATAATTTTTAGGTGAATAGAAAAAATATCGATTTTGCTAATAACTGTCACTTTTTTGTCAAATTATCTTAACAAAATAAGGAATTAAAATTTTTTGAAACATTTTTAAATAAAAAATATATTTATAAATTAAAATATACTATTTAATATACTATGTTTAATTTATAAAACTCATTTTTAATGTTTTGGAAACTCAAGTAATAAAATTTAACTCTAAAAACTATTTTTATTATCTTATATTAAAAATAAGTTTTCATCACTGATAGAAATTACATATAAAAATGGATTTCATATTTTATATTAAAATTTTCATATTATTTAATGATTTAACTTTCATTTTTAGGCATAAAAATAAGATTACTAAGAAAAACGTTACTTACTGTGATAATAGTGAAACTTTCATTTTCAAATATTTGTTTTATTAACATTGTGTAATTTTTATCTAGTAAATTAAATTAATATAAGTTAAATAATTAATAAAATATTATTTTAAACACATATATAGTTATATTAACATAAATTTAATTGGTAATCAATGATAAATAATATTTATAACACATAATGGTTAAAACGTAATTTTTCTACAAAAAATTGTTTTTTAACATATAAAATGTTTTAGTTTAAGAGTTAATTTAAAATTATTTATAAATTTTATTAGATTAAATAAAAATTAAATTTAGTTTCATAACACAAAAAATTAGTAATTGGTTGAGTTTATATTTTCAGTAGAACTTAAGTTACTTGGGTAAAAACTAGTTACTCTTGTAAAAAGAGTAAAAGTAAAAATATAAGAGTAAATGACTTAAAACATGTATAAAAATGTTTTTTATTTATTTTTTGAGTCTTTATAAACCCAATATAACCGCCTTAGTCTTTTATTTCTCACGTTTTTAACCATTTACCCTTGAATAGTGTCATTTTATTATTGAAATGTAATGGGTATCCACAAAAGTTCCCCTTTCTTCATTTTTAAAAGGGGATCACTTCCACCGTCTCAAAGATATACATACCCTTATAAATTTACTTTAAAACCTACCCAATTTTCCACTACAATAATTCCATTTCACTTATTAAATCCCATGTTGACCGTATTTTATCCAAATACCATCATTTTTAAGGAGACTTTCAAGACAAAGTTCAAGTTCCTAAAGTGAGTATTACTTAATCCTTAAAAAATGATTCTTATTCCTTACCTTAAAAAAATATCCTAACCATAGTTATATAATTAAATAATTATAAATATCATATTAATGTTTTATGATATTTTGTAACAATAATTATTTATTTATTTCTATACACAAAGAAAAAAAATAACGTCGATCGCGCATTTGTGTGGACTACGTCCTCCACGAAGTGACGTCTTCAGTTTTTTACCATCGCTTCTATTAGAATTTTATAAGGTTAAAATTTATGAATAAATTTAAAATATATAATATAATTATTATTATTAAGATAAAAATTATAGACCACCTCTAATCCCTCTCATTCATTGGGAAATGAAAATGTTAATAGTGTATTGTGCAGACTACCACCTCCACGAAGTAACATTTTTGTTTTTTTTCATCCTGATTTTGGTTAATTATCCAAGACTCTTAAAATTTCATTTTACAACTTAAAAATATATAAATAATATCATTATTTTTTTTATAATGATATTATAAACTTTCTTAACTATACTCACCCATCGAGTTATAGAGTGTTCTTCTTTGGGTTGGTTTAACCACCTACATAAACTATGCTACAAAACTATAACATATATGAATTTGAAAATTTATTTAGTTTAAAAACATGATAATTATAAAACTATTAAAATTATATAAATATAATATTGGAAATTATTTATTTGATATTAATAATAAATGGTCATAGTAAACTTAACCACCTAAAATGAATATATCAGAGTACCTTTCCTAATCTAAGTTAGTTTTATAAAAATATATCATTGTATAAAATTAATGATAATATAATAATAAAATGCATAAACCCATACAATTTTAAGATTAATAATTCATTATAAAAATCCTTTAACCGAGGTCAACATACCAAAATATTTATATTGAAATTGACTTAACAGCCTCAAATAACCAACATAAAAAACTATATGACAAATAAACAGAATATGATAATAAATGGTATATATTAAATAAAAGAAATAAATAAGGTTCCTAATAAGGTATTCAATAAACATAATTTTACTATTCTGGATGTTAGGCTCATGTGTAGAGTGAATTGGGACCTAGGTAAGGGATTCTAATCTGAAATCTGATTTATTGAGACATATTTCTTATTACACAACAAGTATTATTTTCAATGATGTATCAACATACCATTTAATATTATATATTATGAACCTCTAATTATTCATGATATTTAATGTTTAATTTGAAATCATATCCTTCAATGGATTTTGATTTTGAATCTTCTAATGTTGTATTGGTTCATCGACTCAAATTTGAATTCCTTGAGACATTTTTATACTATAAATAATGTTTTATTTTGTATGGTGCACTTAATACCGATTTTTATTTTTATATCTTGATTATATTGTATTTAAAAATATTAAATGTTTTATTATATATTCTTTTTCTCGTGGGTTTTTTCACACGAAATGTTATAAAATTTGTAACAGTTCTACTAACATTATTTCCTATCAATGAGTTAAAAGAATTATTATTAAACTATATTATTCAAAGTTTGAATTAATCTATATAATTAAAACTTTATAATGTATTTTTTCCATATTTTAAAGTGTTTTACAATTCTTCCTTGTAACCAATTTATCAAATGATTCTTACCTCAAAGATTATGTAACTTGAAAGTCATTCATGGCCTCAATTATTATTTCTTGAGACATGATTTTAGTTATACACCAATTTACTTTTATAGGGTGTATATACTGTTAATTTATTATATTATATCACAAATTATATTTATTTTAGGGTATTTGTGGTTTAATTTCAAGCACTATCTCATATAATGGTTTTTATTTAAATGTTACTCAACTTGTAAGGTTCATTTTCCCAACCTCATTTTAAAATCAAGATATCTCAAATGTGATAACCCATATGGAGAATTTAAATAGACATTATTTAGAAATATCAAAATAATTTTATTACCCTATGGTTGTCTTTGATGATATTTTTTTCTCTTTTCTTTTATTTAAAATAAAATTTATAAAATATTTTAAAGAGATGTGGTTTTCAACAATGGTATTTTAAAAATATAAAAAATGGAATTTATTTTTATGCTCATATTTTATCTTTAAATCCAAATTTTGTGTGTACCATTGTATTTATTTAAAATTATAAAATTTTTATTTTTAAATAACTTTAATTTCTTTTCTGATGTTTTAAATTAAAATAAATTTAACATTTTTTATGGTTTTTTTGATAAAAATGGTATATTTTAACATATCCTTGTGAATGTATATTTTCAGTAACTTTTGAAATTTTATATGAAACTTTATATCTATGTTTTCATGGTTTCTAAAAAAATATCATATTTTATAAAATATTTAATTTAAAATTATTTCAAACTATTATGGATATTTTTCAAAGTTATTTTTTTCTAAAACTCCTACAAATAATTTTTTATCTAAACTGTTGTAATTTTACATATCTTATTCTTGATCGAAGATATTATTAAAATTATTTCATCCTATTTATTTCTTTTGATAGCTTGTGAAATAATATTTTACATCAGAGGATTGATCTATCATTACCTTTTTATTTTCTAACCATCATACATGAATAATCATAACTTTTCTTCTAATGTATTTCTCTGGTGAATACCCAATTTTCCCTTTATTTTATTAATGTTTGTTCACCTAGATTCCATATATAAATTTATTAGAGAAACTATGGACTAAAATATATACCCTTTTATCTATACAGGGTAAATACCATATACTATATTGAAAGGTATCTAATAATAAAATTATTTATTATCATTGGATATCCATTTATATTTCTTGGGTTTATTATGTTTATTAATGGAATCATGAATGTTTTACTTATATTATTCCATTTTAAAGGGATATAAAAAACATTTTTTTAATGGGTTCTTTATGATATGAATTATTTTATATGGAACACATACGTATGGATGATGATGGGTGGTATCCTATATCACTCTCAAATGCATTGGTTTAAGTTGATATCTCCTGAGATTATCAGGTATGGACATAATGAGTTTTTTCACATAGGCATGGACATAATGAGTTTTTTCACATTTTCAGGTGTGGTCATAATAACTTTGTTCACATAAATTTGGGAATAATTATTTTTCTCAGAATTTTTTCAATACTTATGATTGTTCCACATTTAAAAGTTTATTTTTTATTCATACTTTGTTATATTCCATGTTTATGCCTCATTTCATTGATATTACTCACTTTTATGTTACATCATACCTTATTCCATGAATCATGATTTATTATTTATTATGTGTAACTTTCTTATATATAATCACTTTACTCTTATTATTATAACTTATGATCCTTGATTGAAATCACTTATTTTTATCATTAATAAGCATGTAATCTCACACTTTTCTAATGTTTCCATATCCCATGTTATGAAGATGAAAAGAGTATATAAATTTTATAAGAATATATTATGTGGAGAATTAACTATATATATTTAATAAATTTTATATATTAATAAGTTCATTATATGGTGAAAAAGGAAAAAAAATGTATATTAGTTGAAAAAGACATGGGTTTTATTAGTTAATGTTTTATAAAAATTCTATATAACTATAATCCTTAAAGATCTTGAGAGTGTATTGTTATTAAATATTTTTTTAATTAATTTAATTTATATGTTCATTAACATTGGGTTTCATATATATACACTCATCCATACCTCCCTATTAAGGCATTTACCATGTATGGGACTAATAAGTAGTATTAGAGATAAACGTTTTTTGTGTATTATTCTCTCTTATAAGTCATAGAAGTAATCATAAAGAATAATGGAATTATCATTTTTTATGGAAACAATTTTTAATTATGGAATAATTAGATGAAACATTATTTCCAAAAATTAGGAATAGATTTTTACATGGATTCTATACATGAGATCTCAGTTATCATGGAGAGTGGAGTATTATTATAGAAATATAAAAGGGATCTTGATTTTGATATTAAATGATTCAATGCATTAAGATGTTATTTTTACAGCTCAGTATAAAAAAAGGTTATTTCATGTAAATTCTCACATGTTATGGAACTTCTCAAGATCTATTAAGGTGATTCAAAGGTAAGTGAAGATAAATTTTAGGTTTTTTGGAACATATATAAGGATATGAGGATGAATCTGAATGAACCTATTAATTCATTCTTTGATTAGGTTAACATGATTTTAGAGGGCATGCATGGAATTTTATAAATCCTTAATTATTTAAATATTTAGAAGTAATCTTGTAAATATTACCAATGAATTTCAATGTGAAGGTCTCAGTGCTCATAGAAAAATATCAAATAGAATTACTATTGTATTTTATTCAAAACACTCTCATTATATATATGATGAGGAATAATGATAATGTTTCCTTGACAAAGATGACTTATTTGGAGGTGTAATTCAAGGTGATGAATAAACTTATCATGGAAGATGATCCAAAATAAATGAATAATGATGAGGTGATTTTATTCCTTTCCCCAAACCTCAAATGGGGAAAAGAAAGATTAAAATTCAAGATTCTACATATTTGATTTCTATGTGGTAAATTTGGAAATATTGTTGAAAAATTACCAAATAAATTATAAGATTATAATGACTATTAAGAATCCATGAAAAATAAATCTAAGGGTGTGAAAGTATTGAGGAATTTACATTAGAAATTTTTTAAATAGAACAACTTTATTTCATAAGAAGATATAAACTATGAAAAAAAAAGAAATTGGGGGTAGTATATGACTAAAAGATTTTATTTAGGAATTTATTTTTTTGTTCATATACAAAATAAAATTGGAGGATAGTGATGATGAAGGTGATAACATTGAGGGGAGAGTGGAACTCAAGGATTAACTTGAAGCTATTATTGAAGAAATTTATATTTGGAAGGCCAAAACAAAGAGGGATAATGGAGTGGTAAATGATTCCAAATTATATATGTAGCAATAAGAAAAATAAAAATATAAGTTAAATGATAAAAATAAATATCTTAAATATAAAAATTTATGAAACTTGGAAAATCAAACTTCAATGAAGATCAAAAGTAAATATTATACCTAGATAATTAACAGATAAATGTATTTTATCAAAGATCATGCTAGAAGGGTTGAGAATCTGGAAGGAAAAGTTGTGTCGTTGTGAAAAAATCTCAATGATAAAGAGATATTTCTAACACCTAGCATGATATTGGAAATTTAGAGTACATGGACTATAGAAAAATCTAAGGAGGATCGTGGGGGGTCAATGAAAAAGGTAGTCACATGCAAAAAAATTAAATATTTCAATAATAGATGAAAGTATATTAAATTGATTGATCACAATTATAAATTAGTAGTAGTCAATGAGAAACCATAATTACCTACACCCGAGATGAAGGAAAATTTGGGTGACTGACAAATAACCCAAATGACCACATCCTAAGAAGTAAAGACTAGAAATAGTACACCAATAATATAGTGGCGATATTAGAGATATAGAATTTGTGTGTTTCATAATAAAAAAGGCATTTTAGGGATCAAGTTAAATAGAAAAATATGAGAAAAAGTTTTTATACTCGATATTTATTTAATAGATATTATTTCTGGTGGGAAGGTTATGGATAAAAAATTATGAATTTCTCATCAAGGGTATAAATAAGTAGACTGATAGATACTTGGGTTAGAATATATTAGTATCTGGAAGTTTCATTAAGTGGGATAAAAGATAATAGTCAATTTTTATCATTATAATATGAGGATGATCTGATGGATTTTGATGTGGAATAATTAAATTTACCATTAAACAAAGGAAAATAGTTGGTATGGAATAAAAAGGGAAAATATAAGAATATAGATATTAGATATTTTTCTTTTAAAGCAATGGATTGGAATGGGATGTGAATATTTGATATTTTATGCAATTCACATATGATGGGAAACTATAATCTTGACATAAGAATAAAATTAAATAAATAAGTTGTTTTTTTTTAAAACATTGAAGGTTTGATGATCATTGGATCTAGAAAAGAAAAAAACAGTGTAAAAGTCTTCTAGAACATGGATGTATTTGTGGTTGATGGATTTGGATGAAATTTACTACGTTTATGTGAATTATGGGAATTAAGGAATGAATTAAATTTCAATAAGAATACTTTAATTATTAATGGAATATGTGGTACTATTATAATGCAAGTTAAGCACACAAAAGGGAATCTCTACATCATTGGTGTAGAAAAAGAAAAAAATTCTATAAAAAGAATAATAGAATGAGTTGTGGTATAAGAGGCTTATAAACATGTTCTAAAATTCATTGGAATAATTTTGGGAGAATTAAGGGTATCTTTATTTACTTAAACTTTTATGTAATCTCACTGACACATGTGACAGTTTCCAAAAAGGTAAAATTATTTATAAGAGTTACAATTATAAGGACAACAATTTTATGAGATTACTTTAGTTCATGAACATTTATGTGTGTGGTACAATTTCACCCAAATACATGGATGAAAATAAATATTATGTTTGATTATTATAGTAGGATGTCATGGATGGAGGTAATATTGTAGAAATCTAAAGTGTTCGAGTGTATTACATATTATATGAGATTTATATATAAGATGCTTGGAATAAAAATTCAAATGTTTTTTACTAACAATTGTATGAAATTAACAATGAATCAGGTAGAGTAACATCTTAAGAATCATGGAATAATACACTATGTTTCAGAGGTGGGGACTTTTTAACAAAATTGTTTTATTGAGAGGAGGGACTGAATTATTAATAATATGGTTGGAAGATTCCTATATATAAGGCTATATCATAGAAATATTGGATGTAAGTAGTAGTAAAATTATTTAATATCTATAATAATTCCTTGTTATATTTGAATAAAAAAAGGAATCATATGATATTAGGTTTGGCAAGAAGTCTACACTAAATTACATTCAATTTTTTTAAAATAAATACTTCATTGTTTATGTGGAGAAAAACTAAATGTTTGAGTCTAATGGTGAAAAATTTATTATACATGTATAATAAAACAAAATAAATGTGTAAAAACTCTAAAAAATAGGATTTGGATTTTTTTTTAAAATTAATACATATAATTCATAAAAAATGAGAAAATTTAACAAACTAGTGAGCAATTTTAAAACAAACATTGATTAAATCTAATAAGATAATGAATATAAAATTATAAGACTAGGGGGACCACATAGGGCTATAGAAGACTAACAAAAATAAATTGATGATGAGAAAATAATAATAGGCTCAGAATCTAAAAATAAGTCCATGAGCAGGGATGGAATCAATGAAGTAAATATCATTGGTAATCAGATATCTCCAATAAAAAAGGATATAGTCACTACAAAAAACGTATTTTTTATATCAAGTATATTCTAAATTATTTGAATAGGATTCCATTTATGTAAATTGGGTAAAGTGATGTATAAAAATATTGAAAAAATCAACAATAATGAAACATGTGAGATCATCCTAAGGCCAAAAGAAAAAAGTATCATAAAAAATAATTGGGTGTTTCATAATAAACTCATTAAATAAAGTTAAGTGACATGAGTAAAATTAGATATGGTTTTCAAGGGGTATTCTAAAAATAATGGAATTGATGTTGATAATCCTTTTTCCCTAATTTTAATTTAGGAACAATTTTACTATTATATGAAACATTAGTGGAAATAAGATTTAACATGTACCAAATTGATGTTAAAACAACATTCCTCAATGAATTTATTGAAGGGAAAGTGTATATCTATCAATAAGATAGATTTATTACAGATAAATATTGGGATAAATCTTTCTAGTTGAATAAGGAATTGTTGGAGCTAAATAAATCACCAAGAGCTAGGTATTATAGGCTTGATCAATTTCTGAGAAAGATTATATTTCAGCATAAATTATTGATCAGAATATATACATCACGAAGGATAATGATCAATTAATATTGGTGCTTATTTATCTAAACACCATAATATTTAAAAGATCATACACTACACCAAACTGAGCATTTAGTGGTGTTTTTTAGCGGTGGTTTAATAAAACACTGCTAAATGTTTTTAAAAAATCATGTTTTTTTTATAAACTTCTTCTAAAGAGTAAAAAAAATCACAAAACTAACACTTTTCCCCTCACCTGACACCCTAGACCCCCCACCCCCACCCCACCGACTCCCTAAATCTTTATCCTTGCTACTACTTGTCACTGCCCATCACTGCCCATCGCCACCCATCATCGTCACTCTTCATGACTCACCTCACTAGCCCTCACCTCTGATTTCTCCTGATAGTGAGCCCTAGGAGTGATTCTATCTTATTCCCCTACTATAGTGACCCATCCTCAAGAATATATTTTCATCTAATTTTTCTTCCATATCAAATTAGTGAGTTATAGACCCATAATTTAGTATTCACCTTCTACAATTTCACCATATTTGTCTTTGGTTTATAAAAAAATATATCTATGTGTATATTGATGATGACAAAATATTTTTCCAAGATTTCTTTTGAATGGGTCTTAATTCCCCTTCCACAATAAGGGATTATATTAATGGAGTAGAATATATGTTTTTTTTGTGAAATTAATTAGCCTTATAAATTATAGTTTTTATTGTTATTGTATATTCTAAATCTTTACATTTATGTGTAAATTTCATTATCTTAAGCAACACTATTTCTATAATCTACCAACTATTATAAATTGTACATAATATTTCTTCTTATATATAATTTTAAACTTAAAACTACCTTCATATATAAAATATTTAATCCATATGAATTAATTATTTTCTTATATGCTATGGTTTTAACAAGCTACCTGCATATATGTAATATACAACATTATAATGAAATTTATATTTTATAAACATTCTTTTTCACTTCAAGTGGAGTATCCTTTGAATTAATATTACAATTTTGATATTTATTGAATTATAAATTATTTATAATTATATTGTTAGATATAATAATGACACATCATCAAGAGTAAATGTATTATTTACTACATATAGATAAGGCCTTTCAAACTAATGGAATCTCATATCACCTTAAAATATGGGCATGCTTTAGTATGGTCCTCTAGTTTAATTTGGGAATTGTATTTTAGATTCCTTTCGATTTTCAATTTATTCTTACAATGTTTTCATCCATACAACATAACTATATTTTTACAATGTGATCATTTTTTCAATCTTCTCTATGTCTCACATAACTGTTGGGTGGAATTCTCAATGTGTAGTGATACAATCCACCATCACATTCCAAAACCACAAAAATTTATCATGGGATCTTCACTTCAAAAAAATATAAACTTGCTTAGAAGATCATTCTTGAACCAATATGTCAACTAGGAAAATTAAAATAACATAACTTTAATCCTACCCTTGGTATATTTTAATTTTCTCATATAATTATTAACTATACCCAAGCATAAGGTTTTTCCTAATCTATAAAATCACATCCCACCTCCAACTAACAAACCCAAATAGTAAATTAACCAAAAAAATGGTTTTACACCACTTTTTAATGTCCATGCCTGAATCATTCAAATGACACCCAATTGGAGGATACCAACAGACCTCAAGCATGATGCCCTATATGCCTAAGGCTTTCAACTAGCAGTGAGAGTTTAAAAACAACATGGAGAGACTATACTCTTTGTACCATGACGCATAATCAAAGGTAACTAAAAATAATATCATTTACAATTAGATTGAGTTCAAGAAACTACAATTAATATCCAACCATCATAATATGATAAACAGTAACATGCTATAAAAATGATACTTCTTCTTAACAAATAATTAGAAATCATGGGTCACATACTAGGATTATAAATAGAAAATAAATAGAAAAAATAGGGGAGACGCAACTATAAAACTTAGGTCCCTTATCAGACCAGTCTCCCAAAATCTATCTAGATACTCTAGTTGAATTCTCTATAGAACCTATCACTGGAAAGTGAAACATAAAGTTTTTATATGCAATGGGATTTCCATGTGGGGTATGAAAATAAAACTTGGCAGTGTCTCACCAATATCCCCTTATATACACCATCATATACAATATATTTGTGTATGATAAAATAAATTGGTAAGTTATATAAAACATACAATAATCCAAGTTGGGTCATCAAGTGCTAACTAGGTTACCCCAACACTTAACCTCTCCTATTTTGATCAATTCCAGTGATACATCTATTGGAGCCATAAGTTATTAGAGTTACATCAGAGCATGAAATTTCAATATATAGTACTAATCACAATAAAAATCATAAGGGAAGTTCATCACAATATCCAGTGATAATCATATAGAAAATTCATCACATATAACATGATATTAAAGGGTAAAATCTCAATATCCAAACTTTATCACAAGTTGAATCATTCCCTTTTGGAAGGGTCCCATAGACACATCTCGAATCCACCAGTCAACATCGGAAGTAATCTGATGAGGGTATCTCAATTTTCAACAACCCACACAAGCCAAACCATATTACTATAAGGTATGTCCCATGGCTAGTTACATATAGATCGAGCATTATTAGAAGTGGTGTGAGGATATAATCTTAATATTTTACCAACTGTATGAGCTAAACCACACTAACAAGAGGTATATACCATATATAAACACATATATATAACTCAATAAATGATGATAACCTAGGAGATGTAACCCTACACTTTGATCCTTATATATCTAGCCCTCAAACTCATTTCAAACATAAACATTTACTACATAGCATCCATAATGATCTCATGCCCTTATGCTGCACAAATATCACAACTTAACCCTATGATCATACCACTCATTATGACCCTCATGGGTTTTTCAATATCATGATATCACCAGATTCTTTTTCTCCTTCTCATCACCACCCAAGAACCAAGTCCATATATGAACTAACCAAAATACACTCAGTTCTTCCAAGGAATACCCCTTTCAACATTATAAGTCTTACATGACATTTTACTAGGAATTATTACTTATATCATGATTTCTCCTCACTCCCTTAGGATCCCCACACTCAAGAGAGACTATTACACAAATTACAAGAACTTAGTTACACTAAACATACCCAAAGAGAGTGACTATTCTCTTTTATGATCCACCAACATAGATAGCCCAAGACCAATGGATTATCATAGGCCATTTGACCCATTCCCACATCTTAATATTCTTGCTCAAGGAGTTTCAAGATTCTAAGTCTATTTCCATAACTTATCCTATATAATTCCTATAGACCTATACTAATTAGTATATTTCTCAAGGATAATCCCTTTATGTAACTTACTATGGTTCATTCCATTTCCGAAACAACTCATTAAACAATCCATAATAACTTTAGTGTCCTTTATGAAATTATAGATATCAATTTCCTTGCTGGAATAGCCACCAAGAAACTCTCAAACACCCACCCAAGCATGAAACACTCACACCACTACATATAAATAGTATATCTCATCTAACTATTATTCCTTCAAAGTTCCTTACAATATAGTCATAGTTATTTTGGATTTAACCATTTTTATATGATACTCCACCTATCCACCATTTCATCATTTATCTT
The DNA here is from genome assembly GCA_963277665.1 of Viscum album. NCBI lineage: Eukaryota > Viridiplantae > Streptophyta > Magnoliopsida > Santalales > Viscaceae > Viscum > Viscum album. Next base: position 40,787,602 of record OY728138.1, read on the forward strand.
GGGTGTCGTGTCTTTTTTTTGACTTTTTCAACTATATATCAACATTTTGAACCCAACCTTCTTTGATGCTTCATTTTAGACCTAGAAAACATTTTATGTAATTTTTTTATATTTTATAAATACAAAAAATATTTGGATGACATCTTCAAGAGAAGTCTAAACAATAAGTTGTAGTAAGAAGGCAATAGAAAACCTTATTTAAAATGCTTCATTATTTATCATTATTATATATTTTTTGTTTTTTTGTATTGTGCATATATTATCATTTCTATTTCTTCTACAAAAAGTTTGTGAAATATATGTTCTAAATTTAATTTTATTTGATTAAATGACAGTAATGGTAAGGAGGAATCATTATACTTTCCATATACCACATCGAAAGATGACGATCCATCTGTCTCTCTCCCTACATCATTTGAGATGCCATCTGTTTTACCCCTACATCATCTCTCACACCCTCCATGAGCATCCCATCAGTAGCTTAGTTGATTTCTTCCCATTTAGTAGCCTTAGTAGTGAGGGAGCAGGGCGGCACTCCTAGTTCTTCGTAGGGATATTAGAGGGTTACTGTTATAGGTAAAAAATTTAATATGAATAAATTTATTACACTTTTTTATACTAACTTTTTATTCATAAAATATGGAAATAATGAAAATATGGAGAAAATATGAAAATTTCAGATGTCTGGAATTTGACCTGACAAAATATAGTTGTCCCATTTGATTCATATGGGGTCTCTATGGATGACACTACATGATTACTTAGCCATATTCTAGGTCAGTTGGTTACGGAGCCAGTTTCCCTTCCCATTATGTATGGTTATTGGATGAATAAGCCTTAATATTTGAAAAATGAATTTTTTTATTCACAGATAAAGGTAATTTTAATACATTACAGTGTAATTGAATGTCAGTATATTATTAAATTATAATATTTTTTAAATGAATTTCTATATACAAATGTTTTTCCACTTTATAGTTTCTGATGTGCTATCATTAAAGTGGACATTGAAAAATCTAGTAAATAAATTCAAAGACTTTAAATAGAGATTATGGGGTGTTTTCAATGACACTTAGTTGAGTACTCAATAGATGTATGACAAGGTACCCAATGGGGTACCTAGAGAGAAATAGAAAATTTAAAATTACTAACATCATGATGATAAGCACATGGTATTTAAATATATATTATTATATTAATATCATTTTACATTTATACATGTATATGAAAAGGATATTACATTTCATACATTACTATTAAATTACATTTTATTTATTTCAATATCTTTCAAGGAATAATGAATCGAGTTGGGATAAGCAAACCATCCCTCACACTATGGGGTGAAAGAGGTTTTCTAGAAACTAATCGACTTTGGTAATATTTTTATTAGTTTAAATATTTATAAGAAAATTTTATCTATTTAATATATTAAATTATTGATTTATCTTTATTTAATTCATTCACATAGTTTTGGGCACCAAGCATCCCAAACATAAGTGTGGTTTCATGTTCATAAAAAATCTAATGGGAGTTTGGTTAAAAAGCCTTCCAAAGAAGTTGGGGTGTGAATTAATTTTTTATTATAATAACTTATTATCTATTATTAATATGTTAATATATATTGATTCTAATATGACTGATATTTAATTTATAGATATAAATTAAAGAACTATAGGATGTTTATTCTGCGTAGTCCTACTCAGTCTCTCAGGATGACCCAGTTGGTAATGTTCTTGGGAAAGAGCATCCAGGTCGAGTGTGCATGATAGTTTTGGGACCCTTACCATCTAAGGTCTTTAGCAGGCTATCAAGTATTGAAGTTTCATCTACTCTTGGTTTTATTCAATATTCTCATATAGATTATGTTTTATGAAAAACATGATTCACGAACAGTGGGCTAAAATATCCTCATTGTAGAAATCATTGGTTTATTTATATCCGAAGATAGCCAGATCTGTCCCTGGTGATATTTCATAAATGGCAGGTGGTGAGAACTTAAATCATACAACTTCAAAATCATTTAGTTTTTAAACATTTATTGGTTTTAAGTTTAAATATAAATTTAAAACATTATTTAATTTTCAATATAATTGTCTTACAGGTGATGATAATAGGAAGTAGAGATGGAGGTGGTGAGTGTGACAAGTAGTGTTCATCATCAGATAGTGATTAGTGGTCTTATTGATATGCTGGACAAATATAAAAATAGAGGGTTTGTTCATGTATCATATTTCATATATCATGTGTGGCACAGAGTAGTCACCAAACATTTCCATAACCTAATATTTTCATGATTTCTCATGTTTGGTAAAGGTGTTAGAATTTGATATAGCTTGATGATTTAGTAAGGTATTGAGTCTAGAATTGGTGGAGTGTGAATTTGGTGGAGTATGAAGTAATCTATGTTCCATATGGAAGATGAAGATATTTAATATTTTCATTTGAGTTATATTAGGATGTGTATATTAGTGTTTTTTACTAACTATTATGTTATTTATTTTATTTATTTTATTCATGTTGGATACACAAGTCCCACAGTCATTTCATTCAAGGATGGGGCCGAAAAATGTTGGGTTGACCATTTACCACAATCGAACCTTAGGAATGATCACTTCTCACAAGAAATCCTTTTAGGTGTGAGCCCTAGATGGTAGGAGATCCTATTTTGGCCATGTTCCATCATTATAGGGGATAATAATACTTAGAGGATGATAAGGATCAAAATTGAGGGAGACCTAAAGTTTGGAGGTGAACATTAGGTGATTTTTTGGTAGATTTCAATGCTTTGGGATCTACACCACTATATGCTTGAGCACATTGAGTGACACTATATATAAGATATATTCAACCCCATTATCAAGGGTAAGTCGCTGAGGATGGTCATTTTTTTTCATGGGACAATGATATGAAATGTTGGCATCTCTTTGTATCCCATGAAACATAGAATCTAGCCATATATAGTTTTAAAAATCAGTGAGGTAGATGAACATCATTAGAATATAAAGTCCTATCAAGAAAAGGCTATAATATCATATTCATTACATATTGGTACAATATGGTCAATTTTATGATATGTAGTTTAAATTCGTATACATCAAAAGTTCATGATATGTATTTTTAAGGCTTACAGCTCATACGACTGTTCTATACAGTTTAAAGTCTTCTATTTAGATCTATGAAACATTGTTAGATGGTTGAGATTCTATAGTTTATATTATTCTATTATATGTTCTCTGTACATGTTTTTTTATGAAAAAAATTTAGATTGTTAATTATTGAACATTTTTAGATGGTTTAGAATATTTTGTTATATGTTCTTGGACATTGATTTTTTTTCAAGGTACTAGTACATGGGCTATAGAATCTACTACATTTTATTATTTGTAAATCTTTATTTACCTACATTTTAAACTACCACTAATAAAATAGACCATATTTTGCAGCAGTTTAAATTGTCACTATAGGATGATATTTTCTTATTGGTGGCAGTTAGAACCTCTTCTAAATAAATGTGTGTAATTGTTTATTGGTGGTTATGGTGGTTTTAGTGGTGGTTTTAATGTAAAAAATAGAAGAAGAAAAAAAATTTGTTTCGGTTAAAACAGCCGCTAAATACACTAATTTGTTTCACATGAGACAACCACTAAAACCACCAAAACCACTGATAAATATGTTTACTATTAAAATTTCCAAAAACTGCCACAAAATTGAAGAAACTGCTATGTGTTGGATGTCGACACCCAATTTAGCATCGATTTTATGGAACTGCCGTAGAATCATATGGTAGAGGTTTAAACCACTGCTATGTGGTGATTTTCTTATATTAATATGAAATATAATGTAATATATTAGTAGAATACCTATGGTGGGAGTTCAACATTTTCATGACTAGAGAATTAACTTTTTCCTTTGGTTTATATGTGAATCAAGAAAGGAATGACACATTTATATATTAATAAAAAAATATACCAAATACATTCTTAAGATATTTGTAATGGATTATTTTAAACTAATGAAAAAATCAATGGATACCTAAATGAAGTTGTTAAAATATTATCATGGTAATAAGGTTGATGTAATGGAAAATAGGAAAATAATTATAATCCTATTATAATAAATAATAACATGAAATAGTATTATGTTCACCACATGTAAAGATGCATGGTACAAAAGTTTTCCCAATGAAAGATACATGTTATTCATGAATATAATTATTCATCACATCATTATAATGGTGTATTTTGGGATATTTTTTATATAACATCACAGTATGAGTTTTTAAGATACACTGATATGGACTTGATTTGTTATGTGCATGGTCAAAAGTCAATATAGAGTAGTGTATTCTATCTTAGAGGTTTGTGAATTTATTATTTAGGCAAGGTTCCAGACATCATTTCACTAATAACTATAGGGAGGAATATATAATAGATACTCAATCATGTAATTAAATAGTATGGATCTGGAAACATCTTGAGGATGTCAGAGTTGATGTGGAATATTTGTAATCAGGAGTGATAACTCGAGTGATATTAATATTATCAAAAATATTTTCCATCATTTAAAGAAAAATAAAATTAAGATATTATTTCATAAAGGATTACTTTGATAAAGGTTTTGTGAATTTAGATTATATTTCAACACAGAATCAAGTTTTAGACATCATGATAAAGGCATTACCCAAGGCTGTGTTTGAGAGGAATCAGTTGGATCTTTGAGTCCAACTGTATCCAAAAAAATAGATGGTGTGGAGAAGATATCACCATTCCTAGTGGAATTTTTTATTTACAAAAATTTGTTCTCAATAACTCCTGAATTAAATGTTCTGATTTCTAACCCTCCCATGTGAACTTCTTAGAAAATTGATCTGTAGTTTTGTTGGAAAATAGTGATGCGTTTACTAAGAATTTATTAGGATAAGTTTTCCATGATTAGTGGTGAATATGGTTGGGATTATTCTTTACTATTTAAAAATGGGAAACCATATGCTAATATTTACTAATGGGAGAGTATTTAAATGTCTATTTTGGAGGGGAATCTTGGAGGAGTGTTGATGAGAATGGAAATAATGAAAGTGTTCTCATGAGTAATTTTTCATTTAACACTTATGTCTCAGGATGATATTTACTTGGGTGGTATTAGAGTTTATGATTAGTGAATCTATGATGAACTATCATAATTCAAATATTTTAGACTATGGATCAAATTATTTTTGATGTTTTTAGGTTAAAATATATTGAATATGTTTTAGAAGGGTTTTTACAATTCTTAAAGGGGGGATTATTATCATAAATACCCTTGAATAATTTTTAGTGTTTTTTTATTAACAAGGATGTTGTAGGACTTATAAATGATCATACATATTAAATATATAGGTTAATGAGTTTTGGAATAAAACTTAAGGATATACAGTAGTTCTATCTATAGGGTGTAAGTCGATATTATCACAACCTATGTCACGTTGTGAAAGAGGTTTGCTGGGAAATGTTAAAGGGAAGAACCTTCCTCATATACGTAATATCTCTCAATGTATTATGTAGGTTTTTTACCATGCTTATGGTTTTTAGTATCTTTCATGTGGTTTTTCACTTTTTTAGAAAATGATAGGAATTTCACCACAAAACCTATATTCATTTCACGACTCAACTATGGAAGAGAAAATATTTATAAAGGTTAAAGTCATTGTGATTATTCATACCATAATCAGAACCATTGTTAATTAATATTTGATCTATTTAGATATAATCAAGTGGGTCATGTCATGGGAGCCTATGGAATACCGTGAATGGATTTTCATATGGAAATATAGTAAATTATTTATATATGTAAGAATATTTAATAAAAAAATGAGGTGTATACATATGATTACTTAATTTTTAATAAAACTAGTAAAAATGCTTCATAATATGGGAATTAGGGCCATTACATGAATTTATTTGGGTATATTTTAATGGATCTTCCATTATAAGGGTTTCCACCTCATGGTGGGGTATCACAGCCTTAAATAATAATCATGAAAAAATCATAATTCATGGTGTATAAGTGAAAACACCATGGAAAGAAGAGTAACATTATGGTATGTCGGTCTAAGAATAATCCAAAATATTTTACAGTGGTTTAATACAAAAAAACAAGCCATGAAATTCATAAATTTATGTTTATATTACATTAAGTGTGATAATAATTCTATGATGGAGTCGGTTCTATAAACATGTATATTTATATTTCTTATCTTTTAGGAGGACATTTAAGGAATTAAATGAGAGATCTTGATTTGAAATTAAAATATGTATTTGGATGCATTTTATCCACTTAATAAAATTAAATTAATGATTAATTAAGAGGGAAATCTAGTAATTCACTAGATATAGAGAAATTAAGTATTTATATTTATTAGAAGAATAATAATTTTTGATATACAGATATAGATACATAAGATGGAAATAAATAATAAGATTGGAGATAGTGTTCCGATCTTGTGCAGAACAGTTAGTGAAGTAAGAACTAGGAGATTATATTGTTAAAGGATCATGGAGTTCATTAGTGGATGAAATAGGAGAAGAATTTATACATAGATTCTAGTGTAAACTCACTATTTGTTCATGAAGATCAAGATAGTAACACTTATAGAGTCATTGAGCTATTTGAGTGAGTGAGAGCAGTGAGTTTTTTATTTCTATGAGATTTTTAAACTTGGATGGTTGGTGTGACCATTTGGAATTATAATAGAAATGGTAAGCTTAGTGTTTCAGGTACATTGCACAATTACATTACATGATCCTTGTATTATCCTAGTTTGGGTGAACCAAGTAGAATTTTGTGTGTCACTCTTTTAATTACTTTATCTATTTATATCAATTGTGAGCGAGAGGGTGTTCCTAATAATAATAGAACAAGATAGTTGGTGAGGGGTCATTTTTGAAAGACTGGCATACCCTGATCCACCCCCCCCCCCCCACACACACACACACTTAAAGTATCTAACTTTCTTGGGACTGATAATTTCACATCATCTAATCATTTTAAACCAACCCATGTTTTTCATTCATTATTTTAAAATATATTAAACGGTCATGATTTCACAATTTTTGATATTTTAATTGGAGAAAATAAGTTTAGTTTTATTAACATAACATTCACTAAAATGTCCAAAATTGAAACAATAATTTTTTTTATTATTCCATGGTTACTAGGATTCATTTAATTCAACTATAACAAGTTTTTAATATAAACATTTGAGGCCAAAATAAATCATAAAAATTGTAAAATCTTTGGGTGGACAGAATTGACCCACCTTTAGTAAATGGGTCATAACGTGAGATATAATACTCAAAATGGGATTATTATAGTGACTAATGAAATATAACTATAATTTTATTATCTTTAGAAAATATACAATCAATATTAGGTCATTTTTGTGGTTGATAAATGTGTAAAATTAAAGGGAACCTAAAAGACAAATACATCACACTTTTCCACCTAGAAGATTGATTTAGTTTTGGATCCAAATTGCACAAAGTTTAATAAAAATCACAATAATTAGCTTTAAAATTCATGTGATTTACATGGGATAGTGATTTCATAACACCCTAAATAAGGGGGAACTAAACTTATGGCTTTTCTTAGAGGTCCACTGATCCTTATGAATGCCTCCTCATACACCAAAAGCTTATGAATAGCAGTGATGGTCTAATTAGGTGATAGTTTTGAGACTATACCCTCTATTGATGATATAATAATAAAGGTCATATGATACTATAACTCTGCATGAAATATAAAATCGTTGTATAAATAATAATAAACAATGATAATAACAAGAAAAAAACATACAACCATACATATTAGATAATGTATACATGTCAGCCAGTCATACAAAACAAGAAAGATGACCCAAAGTTTTATCACATAAGTGTGTACTCAATATCCAAGAAGTTACTATATCTCAATGAAGAAAAACCTCCATGTTCCATCTACCATCCATACCATACACTTGTTCATCCCTACTCACTATGGTTCAGTACATGATCATGTTCTCTTAATAGATCTCGAACCATTAAGTCTATAAGAGTATTAAGGGGTCTATGTATGGTGTGAGTATAAACTCAGTAGGCCACCACCAATGTTTTCTTATATTATATCCAAATTTATAAAATTTTATGAATATATAAATAAATAGAAACTTTATTCATGTATAAATTAAATAACCCACTTTACATGGATCAACAGCCACCTAGAAGTGTTTACCTACTTTAGCCAACACCAAAGTGGAGTGAAGTATCTAGAGTCAATCATATCAGAAGAACCTTGATATCTCATCCACATACATTTCACCTATAACCTCATTCCATCTAATACCATTTACACCACATATCAAGTAATAAAAAAATCCTAATGGAACTCCCAAAAAATGCATCATAAGTCCCTCATACTTTCACTTAAATAATCATCTTCATCTCAACATCCTAATGCACCAAGGCATGATGAGATATATCCTTCAATGAATAATAAATCATATTCATCTCAAAAACTCAACATCTTATTTCATAGTGAGATATGTCCTCCCGTCATTGTATCCCATCATCCATCAATATCATGATGATCCTTAACCCCCATTTGATGGTATCACTCAACATAAATTGTGACTTTCTATGGTAAGAACCTCATCCTTAACTAATAGTAAACACCATCCCCTAATATGGTAATTATACGGAGGCCTCTTCCCATAAAGAGTGGTTAAAACCACCTCAATTAAGTCCTCATATGTGCATATATGACTCCAAAATCACTATTGTCTTATCACAATTAGTAGGAATCACCAACCATACCTAAGACACACCAACCAGTTACCTCATTGCCACATGAAAACCTCATCACCCGTCTATGGAATGTTCATCGCCATATTCTTCAACTTGATGATCACATCACCTCAAATATAATGTTCATCATCATCCCACATATCTTGGTCCATGAACTCATTCTGAAAAACCTTGTTATATCAATATCGGGGATCATATCACCCCAAGTAATTTGGGCCATTCCCAACATGTTCTGACAAAACCAATTCAGTCATATTAAAATATAAATAAATAAATTAAAACAACCAGCATAACCTGACCAACCAACTAAAATAATCAAACCCAACTTAACACATTCAAAGATACAATATCATGACCACTAATATCTCACAACATCTATTTAAATATTTAATTTCAATATTTAATTAATAAGGATTTCACTTGGATAACCCCCACACACTCATATAAAAATATGCATGCCATACCACATATATATTAATGGAGAAATTTAGGCACAACCTGCCTTAGTATTTTATGTCATAACTCGTCGAATACCATCCTCTAATATAATCTGAAACAATATAAATTAGTATTTTGGACAAACGCCCTAGAAATAGGGATAATGATCTTGGATGGAAATATCATTCCAAACAACAAGATAAAATAAGAATATAGGAATCAGTAATTGCATCCTTACTGATAGAAATCCAATGCACCTAATGGTGCTCAAATCATAGCTCAAACAAAGGAGTTATAAAGTAACCTAAGAGTTGGATAAGGGAAGCTCCATAGACAAAGGGAGGTGCACAAATGGGTGGAGAAAAATGGAAGAGGAAGTAAATATATGGGAGTGATAGTTTTGTAATTGCACGCCATTTAATGAAGCACATAGTTAAGATGCATGGTTTGGATAATAGTATGCAAAACATGCGGTGCCACTATCTAATGGGGACCCCCTTTTAAAACATATTACACAGTTTGGTTTCACGGTTTGGCTATCTATGCACCAAACATGCACACTCACTACCTAACTAGCACTAAGTGTATAGGATAGGATGCATGGTTTTTCAAACCATAAATAGCCTATGAACACCCTATATAAATTATTACTTGTGCCTCATATGGTTTATTTTCCACCTTGTATAGTTTTTTATAATAGTTCTCTAGTTTAAATGGGAAACATGTTTTGGGATGCACAATTATCATTAATTGTGCACCAACCATGCACCCAGTTTTGTGTCTCTCAAAATTTGGTTCTTGAATCTCAACATTATTCAAACCAAACTGGACCACTAAGACACTTATCATGCCTTAAAACCCATCTAAAAAAATTACTAATTCATTGTAATTCTAAAAATTACACTCTAAATCCCAATTCAAATGTTGTCCCATCCACCAAATGTGAAGTACAAATTTACTTGGTAATTTCAACCCATTCAAAATATTGGGATGTTACAATATTCCCACATTAAAATAGTCAGTCCCCAATATATTTGGTCTCATTATAAGATAGTACTAAATGCACCGATCGCCTAAACATTACCCTGGTCTACCCTATTTACACAATCACAAGTCAATTCTTCACATGGATCCCCACCTTAGAAATTACCTACCCAGTCACTCACCAAAAAACAAAAACAATCTGATGGTTCCTCTAACCTCCCTCAATAAATACATGTCCCCATATGACATATCATCATTCATATACCCCTTCATATTCTCAATTCATACCCATTTCATATATGGCACTTGTAAAGTCTTGAATTGCAGTTGATTCCCAAGAGTCCTTTCATCACATATAATGCCCAAAGAAACTGCATTATATATATATTCCCATTTAATTTCCCAATTCCCATGAATATTATACAAAACACACATTATACCTCATTCCCACATACTAACCAACACCTATTTAGTTCAATCACAATATGTGAACCTTTTTCACTCATACCATTCATGAAAAAACATAAAGTGTTCCTATAATAATGGAGTACCTATAACTGTCACCGGATCTCTAGCCTGCTCTGACCCTACTAGATCAATAGCATGGACCTGGCCTAAAACCAAACTGAACAATTCCTGACCTCTCAGTAGATTTTCACCATCTACTGACCATTGAACCCATTGATAGGTCTATCTATCTCTCTATATCTTCCACGAACTACACATGCACTAGTATCCTATATACCAGATACCGGTACCACTCCTGCCCCAACCAAATATCTTTGAGTCTGACCTAGTCCCAAACTATCAACTATCTAATAAGCCTTCATATATAACCTCTCTAAGTGTCTCATCTAGATACACACCTAGAAATACTTTAACAGTCACCCACATTAGATCCAAACATGATATGGTTGACCACACTAAAAGCACATCATCGATGACCCACACCTTAGGGGTCAGTCAAAATATCTTTCCTAACTACCATACTAAGACTCATCATGGTCCCACTTTTAGTTACCTAAATGAAAACTTCCAGTCTCACGTAGCATTATCACTCATCTCAAATAAGTTTTGTCTATCATATTTCCCTCGGCTATCAACACCCGATTCATCATCTCTGAGAATGAGGTTAACCTGAAGATGTTTACCAACACCATAATTGAATTCCTCATACCCTCATCAAACTACTTCACCCTTGAAATATAATCCCCTTCCATAGATGGTGAAAAATTGGATATGTCCATGAACCTCCCAGCATAATCCATAATGGATGTATCCCCCTGATGTGGGCTCATGAACTCACGAGTTTGGTCTTACCTTAATGTATCTCATAAGAAATGGTAAAAAACCAAGTCTTTTAATCCTTCCACGATAGTTCCTCATGTACACCAACTTGTACCTGTATGTCCCACTAGAGCTTTTCTAGTCCTATGGGCATATAAGTATCCATCTCTACCATCCAACTTTGGGATGTCTAAATCTGGTCAAATATCATCTTCAAAAACTCGATCTAGTTCTCTACTACCTACATTCCACCATCACCCTGAAACAATGGTGGGTGTTGAGACTAAAACACTCATATCATATATTCTATGGATGGACCACCTCCATGATCACTCCTGTCAATACTCTATATGACCCATACCAAGATCTCCTTGAGCTTCTCCACTATAAATTTCCCAAATCCTATCATCAACTACATCTTCTCCACCTATCTCGGAGCCAATACTTATGGATAAAGACAAACCTAACCCTTGGGGGCCTCATCCTAACCCTTAAGGGCCTCATACCATGCATTATATAGTGAAAAAACAACTTCTCCCTCCTAATGGTCCACTGAATCCAATCTAGGTGGAATCTAACTAAAGACCAAATACTATGGTCAATAATAGTAATAATAGTCATATATATATCACAAATATGGAAATATGTAACAAGAAAAGAATCTCCCCACCCATACACTTCCTTACAAAACCCACATAAAATATCATCTATCATCATATCCCCTTAACTACCCATATTAGAGTCAAGAATAATATATCATTCTTATCAGGTATCATTAGCCTGTAATGGATGAGTAGAATGTCACTAGGAAGCTATATAGGAAAATGTTGTTTGCCTTTATATTGACATTTTAAAAAACTCATCCAATTCCTTTATTCATGCCTACCCATATTAGATTTATTCCCATGCATACCATATACATAAGATCACATATCATCTCATGAGAACCTCACACATGGGTCGGATAAGTAGAATACCACCAAAACATATGAAGGAAAATTTTGTTTATATTTTCATTTAAAATTTAAAAAACCCAACCCATTTTTCATATTTTAGCTACCAGAAAATAGTCACAGGAAAATACACATATCATATGATCCAAATTTTCTACCATAATTAATAAAAAACCTCCCTTTCTATACTAGTCCAAGGGATAAAATTCCGAAAACTAATAACATCACAACCAAGTGATCCACTTGAGGTGGAAGTTGATAAATTATAAAGTCACAAAGTATAAAATCAATTTCATATCCCTGTAAGCTTTTTCTATCCCCCATTCATGGGGTGGAAGACACTCAAACATGATCTCTTTACCTAATTTTCATTATACCCTAGTCTCCGATCTACCATAGATAAAAAAATAATACAAAAGGAAACATTGATATCATTCGTAACTAGCCAAATGCAGTTACCATTTTATACTCATGTACTATGATTCTACAAGGAAGAACAAACAAAGAAACTCTACTAATACCAATTATAATTACCTGACCTGGGAGCCACTAAAACATGTGCTCTAGGATAGAGGTCCATTGGGTATTAGGAACACCGCTTTGTATGCCAAAACTTCCAACTAGATATAAGGGTATAATTAAGTTATAGTGGGGAGACTATACCCTCTAGAGATGCTATAATAATAAAGTTAATATGAAAAAATTACTATGGAATCAATATAAAATTCAGAGGAAACAATAATAAATAGTGACAATAATGAGTCAAAAACATACATCCATACATGTTAGATAATATATAAATGTCAAATAGTCATAAAAAACATGTAATATTTCTCAGAGGCTGATCACATATGTCTGTAATCAAAATCCCAAAAGAGACTCTATATCGATTTAAAAGAACACCCATGGTCTATTTTCCATCCATCCCATGCACTTGTGTATCCTTGTCCATTATGGTCCAGTGCACAATCCTAGTCCCTTACCTATTCTCAAAACCATAAATTCTATCTGTGTCCTGAGGGGTTCATGTAGGGTGTGAGTATGAAATGAGTAGTCTATCACCAATGTGTTCTTATCTTACATCCACATTTATCCAAGTGTGTGATTATGTAAATAAATAGAAACTTCACTCATGCATAAATTGCATAACCATATTTATTCATGCTCAACATCCATGAGGAAGTGTTTACCTTCTTCAGCAAACACCGGATTGGAATGAAGTATCCGTGGTCAGTTTTACTGGAATAACCTCATTATCCCAACCACATACATGTCACCCAACACCTTTTTACATGTAATACCATATATGCAAAATATCTAGTAATATCAGTATCCTGATGGAATTCCAAATAAATGCATCACAAGTCCCTTAGACTTCCACATAAATAATCATTATCAAAGCAATATCCCAACATCCCAAGGCACTGTGAGATCCATCCTTCAATTAATAATAAACAATTATCGGCCCAACATCACAACATCCCAATGTATAATGGAATATATCCTCCAACCATCCTATCCCATTGGTTATCAAGGCCATAGAGAGCATCATCCCCCATCTAATGCTCTCACTCTCCATCCATCATGGATTTATATAGTGAGCACCTCCACCTTAACTGATGGTCAAAACCATCCCCCAAGACACTAATTCTATAAAGGACTCCACCCACAATGACTGGTTAACACCACATCAACTGAGACCTCATCTGTGTTCACATGACTCAAATGGAACTATTAGCCAATCAGGGTGAGATAAAACCATTAACCATACATAATATACACTAACCAATAACCATGTTTCCACATGCAAACCTCATCACCCATCTGTGGCATGGCCATCATCATCTACCTCCACCTGACAATCACATCACCTTGAATATGGTGGTCCTCACCATCCCACATATATTGCTCCATACCAAAAATCGCATCATCTTAATCCCAGTTATCACATCACCCCATGTACTCTAGTATATTCCATACAAATTCCTGTGGAACTAACTCGGTAATATCACAAAATAAATAATTAAATTAAAACAACCGGCATAACCTCCCAACCTACTAAAATCCACAAACCAAGATTAAAACATTTAAATAGAAAAGATCACTCCCACCAAAATCTCACAACATCAATTGAATGATTTAAATTCAATATTTAATTAATAAGGGTTTCACTTAAACTACCCCCACGCACCAATATAAAAATAATCATCCCATAACATGTTTTCATGCGCATAGAAATATATGCACCACCAGCGTTAGTCTTGCAGGTTCTATCCCATAAAATGCCAACTTATAATCTAATCCAAAACAAAATAAATCAATATTTTATACAAACGACCTAGAAATTGAGAAAAAATTTATGTGATGTAAATATAATTCCAAATATCATGGTAAAAGAAGAATAAAACCATGAGAAATTGTAACCTTATATCTAGTTATCCAATGCACCTCGTAGAAATACACTCAAAAACACACTCATAAAACTTCACATCAATTTCATGGTTTTATTCCCCAATTCATAAAAATTTGGACAATATATCAAGTTCCTAATGTGTATCCTTGAGGATTTTTTGTTATGAAATTAGAAAAAATCACTTGATCAATGGTGGTATCCAGTGATTCATTTTTTGTTTGACTAAACCCTTAGAGTTAAACATATATAAACTCAAAAACATTCAGTGTTTAGGTATTAAAATATATAACCCAGCCTCTTGAAATGATAAAGAATAAAAATAAATTTATTATATTGGGTTTGATCACCCTTGATTTTATAAATTAAATTTCCAAGTTTATGACTTTCTTTTATTTTTTGTTATTTGTTAGTTGATACCAAAACCCCCAACTTCCCTAATATCCATTATTTAATAAAATTTTATAATTTTTTAAATATATGATTAAATTTTTCTTTATGATGAGATTTAGGGTTCCATATTTATTATAAAAATTCAAGTTAAAATTAACAATTTTGATAGATGTGTCATTACAATGCGATTATGAACTAAATCTTATGTCATAACTAGCATGTGACTTTTCATATGTATTGAATGAAATTGATAAGAAGAAAATTAAATAATTTAAACTAAAGAATAAATTAATTCATAATATATAAACTTTAAATTAATGAATTAAATAAACTGATGAATAAACTAAATTAATGAATGATTCATAAAATTACACAAGAGAAATACATTTATGAATACTTCGTAAATAAAATAATAATAAACACTTTATAATTCCATAAATAAATAAACCTGAAAATTTCCTAAATTTTTTCAATATGAACTCTTTTATATTATAATTTTATATATTACTAAATATAAACTTATTTATATATCAAATTTTGAATATTTATAAGAATATAAACATTTATATTTAATAAAAATATTTCATATTTTATGTAAAAAATTTTCATAATTTAAATATCACATATTTAACTTTATTTAAACCTTGATAAAAACCTATAAAACTCTTTTTGGTATATTTTGACTAAATTTTTAAAGAAGACATTTAATATGAACTATTCATATTATAATTTTTAAACATTTAATAAAATAATGAAAAAATAATATCTAACCTTATTTTGAAATTAATAAAAAATTAATAAATTTATACACCATATATACCAAATTTAAAACTATAATACATCCACCAAAATGTTTTAGTATAGTTTGTAACCCATGTCAAACTTATCACATTCTTGAAGGGCTGGTGTAGGCGAAGGTTTTGATAATTTTTTAAAAAAACAATTTTTCATTATGAAATACAAGGCTATATCATATTTTAATATAAACTACATCATGATTATTCTCAAGTGATATTAATTCCAAAAAAAACCAAATAAATTTTCTTTGGAGAATATATTTTGGGATGATCCTTGAAAAGTCATAATTTTAAAACCATTAGGTGGTTTTTTAAAGCTACAACTTAATTATATTAAGAAAATAAAGTTCCCATAAAAACCATGACTATTTTCTTCAAAACTATCACATAAAAAATATATTATTATAATGATTTAATTTTAAGGAAAAATTTCACTAAGAAATTCTCTTAAATATGATGTATTTTTTAGCTATTAAAAACCATGATCATTTTTTCTAAAATCCTCTCATGAATGTAAAACTTTTAATAGCCTTAGTTTATGAGAAACTTATTTTTACAATTTATTTATTGATTTAAAAATTTATCCAAATTGTATGTAAGTGTCTCTAGTACCGTAGTTGTGTTTTGGAAGGGATAAACCTACTCTAAAGGCAGTTGTAAAAAACACTAAAACACATTTCTCACATGATCCAACCATTTAGTTGAATTAAATAAAATATAAATGAATAAATTACCGATTTACTTTATGAATTAAATCTAACCAATCTCTTTTATGTGACCTTTATAGAGATACCTAATTATAAATCAAATGAATCTCTCTTCTTAAGGTATCAATGGGTTTTAGTAATTAACCAACTCTTAGGTTAGATTCCCTCTTCCTCACAGTCTTTTAAATCCTTAGATTAAATAAAAATAAATAATAATAGCTTTGGTTAATGTATTTTTCATAAAATTAATATTTTTCACCATGTTATGGATTCAACCATAATTTATAAGATTCAAGGATACACCTTAATGGGTCCATGTAATTTAATTATTTACTAACATTCACCATTTCATCATTTCAAATGTTTTATAAATATTAAAAGCATAAAACGTAGTACAACCAATTTGTAACATCTGTCAATTAATTATGATACATTTTAATCTTTAAATATGTTGTGGCCAATAAAATGTTTTAGAATGTAAGGCATCCCAAAAGGTGTTTGATGTGAAAGGGGGATATTATGGGTCAATGATAAGAAAAAGGGGATGTAATTAAAACTGTTTGGGTTTTCATTTTTTGTAAACACATAAATCACATTCAAACTTAAATTAATTCAAGTGTTTCAGATGAGTCAAAGGTCGTTTGGATTTTTGGAAGTGTTTGGAAGAAGTTTACAGTTCATGTTTGGAGTTTGGAGATATATAAGATAATAAATAGAAAACACACCACAGTCTAGTCAAATAACATCATGGTTTTATGATTTAAGAAAAATGAATACTGAATATCAAAAAAATATTGTTTTTTATTCATAGTTTTTGGATGATATTTATAAAATACATGTTCACTATAGGGTAGACACATTAAATTGGGGTTTGTTTTGAGATGGTCCTAGTTGAACTAAAAACTATCATGGTTTGAAGTATAAAACATTCATGGATTGATTCCAATTTGTTGAAAAATAAAGATTGATTATGGTATTTTGTTGAGAAGAAAAATAGGCAATATTCTATGTTGTGTACATCCCATAATGGTTGTATAAGTCACTATTTTTTAAACCTCTTAGAATCCATAAACATGGTTTTAATTCAAAAGAAAATAGTGGTGAATATTATGTCATTATTTCCCATGACTAACCAAAGTTTCATTACAATTTTTAATTAATTGGGTGGTTGAGGATTTAACATATTTTGGTTTCACCTCACCACATTTTGGTTTATTTTAAAATACAATTTTGAGTGTTTTTTATGATTTGGATTTGTATTTGACTCATGGGATACTCCAAATTTATGTCTTTAAAACAAATCAATAGTTATTTAAAGGATGATATTGATCCAAATTCCAAAATTTAAATTTTTGAATTTGGAAGTTTAAATTGGTTATTTGATTTTGAATTTAAATTTTAAAATTAAAATAAATAGATAAATTTTATTGTTGATGTTTGTGGAAAAATGTTGATACAACTAATTGTAAATCAAGAGAATAATAAAGAACACCCAATAATAGAATAAATATAACTATTTATTACCATAGGTTCTTATAAGAGGAATCCTTGAATAATTAAGATCAAAGGCTTACTTTAAAGAAATATAGAATATAGTTATTTATTTTAAAATAAAATTATGAGTGTTTTTTATGATGTGGATTTGTATTTAACTCATGGGATACTCCAAATTTATGTTTTTAAAACAAATCAATGTTTATTTAAAGTATTATATTGATCCAAATTCTAAATTGAGTGTTTTTTATAATGTGGATTTGTATTTAACTCATGGGATACTCCAAATTTATTTCTTTAAAATATATTAATGGTTATTTATAGGATGATATTGATCCAAATTCCTAAATTTAAATTTATGAATTTGGAAGTTGAAATTGGTTATTGGATTTTGAATTTTAATTTTAAAATTAAAATAAATAGATAAATTTCATTGCAGATGTTTATGGAAAAATTATGATACAACTAATTAGAAATCAAGATAAAAATAAGAAACACCCAATAAGAGAATAAATATAACTATTTATTATCATGGGTTCTTATAAGAGTAATCCTTGAGTAATTAAGATCAAAGGATTGCTTTAAAGAAAGAATAATTAATATTTTGTGTAGTTTAGAAGAAGTTTTGGTTTACTAAACTTCATAGTTTTTGTGATCTAAGTGAATAATATGAGGTGGTACAATATTGATAGAATTTTTTAGAGATTTTTTATAATGTTAAAATATCCTTATTTTTATTCTATTTAATATTTATCTTGCTTTTGTATGAGAACATATCATACTTTTCGAGAGAAATTTATACACACAAGAGTTTCAATGATAAACCCTACTCATTGTAATCTATATAGTGATTTTAGTTTATCATGTGGAAATGGATGATATAATTCCTTACCAGGGATGTATCCATTAATATTTAATGGTAAACCTTTTACATCACTATATTCGCTTTGGTTGTGTAGATGTGAAAAATAAATCATTGAACTAAATTTATTAACTTCATTGTGTTTGGTGTTGAAGAATAAAATTTGGTGAAAACTTTATTGTTTCATTCTTATCGATGAAAAAGGTTTAACAGTGAATAATCATAAAAGTTTGTTATTTATAGATTCACCCACCCACCCCCTCCCCCCACTCATAATAAATACTTGTGTATTAATTTGTAACTATTATAGGTATTGTATTATATAAAATATTTAATAAAATAACATCAAAACTCCTTCAAATATCATCCAATGATGTTAAAACCTATAAGGATAGGTTTAAGTGGGTAAAAAAATATTCAGTATAAAATATCATAAAATTAATGTACCAACACACACATAACCATGATGTATTTTAATTTCCTAAAAACTAGTTTACTTCAGAACAAATTACAATGTGGTTAGTACAGACATATTTTGGTTTTACTTTAGTGTATATTTTTATCACTTTTTATGTGAAGAAGAGATCATTTTAAATGGTTTCACAGATGCTAGATTCTAAAACAAAAAATATGAATCAAGATCCCAATTTATTTTTACTTTTTTCCTCAATGGTATAGCTATTTGTTAAATGGGTTCCAAAAATCCCACTATGGTAGTCTTGGAAATAAAGGAAGAGCATGTCGTTGCATTGCATTTTGTAAAGGAATATATTTAGATCAATAATTTCATCAAAGGACTTCGGGCCATAGGGCCTTCAGGTCACGTAGACCATGTAGTATCCCAGTTCACATAGAACATGCCCCAGAAGAGGATCAGAGTAACAGGAGTAGCAGCCACCAGATGCAGAGCTAATCAGATTGGAAGAATGACAGGGTATGGTAGCCGCCATAGGGACAAGGCACTGTGCATCTTTGTATGGCGCAATGCTATTCAATCAGCAATTCAAGGTTGGGAGCTAGGTGATCAATGATGCAGAAATCTGGGGAGGGGCAGTTCAAGTGGGTTGGGCATACGGGTCATGTATTGGGCATGGTATGCCTCTTGGCCTTCAGGTCATGTACTGCGGGTTTGTCGGGCCTTGTGCCTTGGGCCTATGGGTCATGTACGGGTTCCCCTTCAACCCTTAAAAGAGGGATTATCCATAATAAAATAGAAAAAAATAAGGCCTTCGGGCCATTCGGGCAATAAAATGGGAGAATCATGAGAGTAATGTAACATTTATAAGTGTTAGATACATGATATACTCAATTTAATAGTTTTTAAAATGTAAATATATCATGATTTTTTAATAAATACATGCTCTTCATTAATTCATTTGTACTCTATATTTTATGTAAATTATAGAATGATAAAAAAACCCACAAATTGTAACTTATTTATCCCTAATTGATGATCATCATTAATTATTATGGTTTTTGATGATATGTTAAGATTAGCATGAGTGGAATCTCATATGTGATATAAAGTAAACACATGGGATAATAATTAAAGCTAAGTTAATTGGGGGTAGTTGGATATATTATTGAGTTTAATTGAGATGATATTTTCCCTATTTTATAAAAACTATGACATATGGGCCCTCAGTTATTTTAAATTGAGAAAATTCATGGTCATTCTTAATTTAATGGTGTGTGATATTCTCATCTATTTAGATACATACTGTGGAGGACATGTTTATATGGAATTATAAATGTGTTTGATCAAGATCACAGCAAACCCCGTTATAACTTAAAATGAAATAATGATTTGATAGAGGGATTTATTTTATTACATTTATAGATTAGAGAATTTATAACTTTTATCAGTGTTAAAAAATCCCATTGGGTCTCACAATTAAGCTATGGAAAATGGATTAATTTTGTTACTAATTTTATATCCAAAATTTGAGATTATATATAATAATATTATTATTTAAAGTATTTTGGATGGATTTGCAAATATTAGTGAAATATTTCATAAAATTTGAGAGCATTTAAGGAAAGTATAATATTTTTGGATAAGTGATCTATAGAAAAAACCATGAAATTATTAGATTCATTATTTCATGCTTTTTATTATAAACAATCATGATGTGGTGAGGATCACCATGTCAAGTTTCATGGTTATTTCATGCATATTTTTATAGTATTATCCATTTCTCTCACATTGATTTCCATATATCAAGGTTATACATGTTGTAATATTGAAAGGATAAAGGTTGGTATATAATGATTATTTATAGTTTATTTAATTTTTTAATTAATCACTTACATAAATGAGGTAAATGTTATGAAAATTATAATGTTTAAAGGTCAAAGCACGGCTAAGAGTTATGAACTCTTGGTATAAATTCATTAAATAAAGCTACACTATAAATAAAAGTGTTCATTTTATTTTTTTATGGATTTTGCGATCATTATATGTCATGTTGGAACTCTATCTCATGATTTTATATTTATTTTATTCAAGGAAGAGGTGATGTCATGCCTTTGAAGAATAAGGTATCCTGCATAAGAATTCATACTACCCCATTACCTCAAGAATTCCTCCCTATACACTAAAGTATATTGAATTAAAGTGAGGGTTTATGGTGTTGTCATGAAAAGACTATACCCCGATATTAGAGTAAAAAAATAATTGAAATAACATACAATAATTTATCAAAAAAGCATAATGAAATGAACATCATAACTATATAAACTAATAGATTAAATGCACCTCATGCTATAAAAAATGAACTATACAAAATAGAACATGTGTCAGGTAGACACTAGCAATATTTCCCATGGGAAGATCATATACAAATTAGAGAAAATTAAACAAAACTAAAAACCCACAACCTCATCCTAATTCCAAACTCGATTCAATAGAGAATAAATAAACAATTGCATACATAATATAAGTCATGCCCATAAGTATTATCATAGTCACCCAGTTGTAACCATATCTACTTTATCCAGTGTAGGATGTATCTAGTCATGGTACTTAAGCAGCCCAAGGGTCATAAAAATGACAACCCATAATAGCATTAAGATACCAAAAATCATTAGCGGGATTATCTATCACCCTGTATAACTATTATATATCATAATCATCAAGGGATTAGAATCCACCCCATATAATCATCATATATCATAATTGACGGGGGTATTATAGCCCACCATATATAACCATCAGGGGGATTAGTGGCCCTCCAAATATAACCATCATATATCATAATCATTGATGGGATTAGTTCCCACCAGAATAACCATCGGAGGATTAGCATCCCTCCTAGATATCACATTATATAATAAGTCATATGTGGGAATATAATTCCCCCATGATATCACAACTGATAATAACAATCAAGGGATAATTGGATCGCCTAGATTTCATCATGTATCATAGGTTTTTAGGGGGGATAGTAGTCCTCCCAGATATCACCATATATCATAATCATTAGGAGGATAATTATTCCACTTGGATGTCACCATTTATTATAAATCTTCAAGGGGAATATCGACCCTCTTAGATATAACCATATATTATAATCATTAGGGGATAAGTATCTGACCTATTTATCACTATATAATGTAATTCCTTATGGAAAATAATATCCCTCTCGGATATCACTATATATCATAATCACATGGTTTGGAAACTTGCTCAAATATGATATAAATTACCTAGGTTTTTCTCTCATGCACATAACCTATTACCATAACCACAATCATTTTATTTTATAACCATTTTATCCCCATGATTCTAATTCTCTATAGAGTCAACAAAAAACTAGGTCACCCACTATGTCCCCCCAAGTCGCATCAAGGTCTGGACACCCATTTTGGGTTTCCTATCTCATTTTTAACTCAATGAAAAAATCTCATCACCCAAATGGAATAGATTCCCTAAAAATATTCATGACCACATCATGGACTAATCATCCACATATGAAATAAAATATAATAATAACACCAAATGAATGAAATAATAATTGTCTTGCTTTCAAGGTCAAGCTAGGTCACTCCTCTCACACCTAACCTAAATTTAAATTTTATCCATGGTATAACCACCCAAATACACACATATGAGTTGGTGATAACCACTCATCGCATACACTAATCAACTATAAAAGAGGGTATAAGATAACTCAATTCCCCATATGGATTATCCCTATGTTGAAAACTCTAATCTCTCTCACTCCCCAACATTATGGGAACTAGAGGAACATATTCCATGGTCTACTAAGTTCATTAATTAAATTTACACCCCTCTAGGTTCCTTTTAGCACATAACACATATTCATGGTCAATCCCACATCCATCGGAAACCAAGAAAACAATATTAGTGTTACAGAGTCCATCATGGCCTAAGATAGTTTTGTTTTACTCATGAGGTAGAAAGGAACAATTTAATTTCAATATAATTTTAATCAAACACAAGTTGAGAGACCCCATATCTCATGTTACATTAAAAAATCACAAACCTTA
Source organism: Viscum album (assembly GCA_963277665.1). Lineage (NCBI taxonomy): Eukaryota > Viridiplantae > Streptophyta > Magnoliopsida > Santalales > Viscaceae > Viscum > Viscum album. Next base: position 40,811,255 of record OY728138.1, read on the forward strand.
TGGAGATGTTTAGGTGACACTGACCTCATTAAATTTAATTTCCCTTTAAGATAACTCATCCAAAAATAACGACCAAGGTCAACCAATTATCACACATTAATATAAGGTATTAATTCCATTAATAACCACACTAATTAATTATATTCCAAATATTATAAATTTACACAATAAACCAATAATAATTCCATAATCAAAAATTTAAGAATAATTTAAGGAAATGACCTCAGGTGATCTTTTATGACTAAAACCTAAGAAATGGGGTGTCCACCACTCTCAGAATCCACTAGGAACTCTTTCACAAAAATCCCCAAATTCTTATCTTAACACAACCATAAATTCCTACCAAACTATTGTAAATTTATAAATTATAGAAAAAATGAAATACCATGGTAAATCCACACTAAACATAATGAGTTGTCATCTTGTGACCTATTATAGATAAACCACACAAAAGACCCATTATATCAATAAAATTACATGATGTCCATGTGAAATTGTAACTCAAAACCTAGCCAGAGACACTAAGTTTAATGGCTAACAAAATAGGAGGAGAACCAAGGAAGAGAATAAAAATCATACCTTAAATAATGAGGTAGCCCACCTTTAATAAAAATATCTTAAAGAGGTTGAAAAAGACAAGAATAAGGGGAAAGTGTATCAAAAACCCTATAACACCCTAAGATTTTATATTTATTTCCTTTTTAAGTAAAACATGAAGTATTTGATAACTTTCTTTTCATGCATCTTTGGGTGTATATGAATCGTGATATAGTAAATCGTTATAACCAAACAATTAAATTAAAAAGTATGAATAATAATATACACTTTATAAAAGTATGTATAGAGTTTTATTATTAATTTAAATGTAATTATTAATTTATAATAAATAATTACTCAATTTTTAGTAAAGTCGTTTTATGCTTCAAAAATATATTTTCTTCAAAACTAGTTTTTATTATCTTTTTGCACATAAAATTTATAAATAATTTATAAAAAATTTAGAAATTCTATTTTAGTAAATTAATATCATTTTTAGAATAATAATTTCAATATTACAATAGGGTGAACTTTTAAAATTTTATAAAAAGATTTATTTTTCAATGAATAGTGAAAAATAACATTTTTTGTAAAATAAGTCATTTATTTTATAGTAAATGTCCCATTGTATTTTGAACATGATATTAAAGTAACATAAATATAATTTAATTATAAATAAAATAATTAATTAAAAATGAATCTCTACTATAATTTATTTTGGAATAAGTAAATTTTTGGGCTTAGAACACATTTTTCTAAAAAAATGTTTTTATGCGTGAAATATGTTTTAATCTTAATTAATTAATTTAACCTCTATTTATTAATAGTTTTAATGAAATTTATATATTATATATTCAATATAATACATTAGGTTTTATTTTATAGTTTTTAAAAGGAACATAATTGAAGTAAATTATGTTTTACACATAAAAATCATTTTTCAAAATGGGTTTTAGTTATGGTTTAAAAAATTAATTAAAATTAAATTAAAAAACTTATATAAATATAATATTTTTAAATTTATTCCATATTTTTAATTATAATAATTAATATAATTTAATAGTTTCAACTTTATTTTTTGTCATATTTAATAGTAAAAATAATAAATTTTTGTTACAACTGTTAAGGATAAAACTGATTTACTGGGGGAATTAAACAATGAGAAAAGTGTATTATTGCCACAAAAACTTGTAAAATTGTTATTTTTTTAATATATTTAAATTTATATTATACTAAATTCTAATATCTGAATATTTTTAGATAATTTCTAAGGAAGTTGACCTTAAATCCTTGAAATCTTTTAAGAAATTTCATGTGTGTCCCTCCCCTGACTTATAAATGGGCACATCTTCTCTCCTATTATTCACACCCTTTGAACCTAATATATTATAAAATACCTACTTAAAACCTTAATATAATCCTTATCTTAATCCTATAGATTATTTTATTCTCATAATACCAATCCTTGAAGGATTAAGGAGTTATCTAAATGAGGTCTCTCGAAAAAGATGTATAGATCTTAACAAAGATCTTTCGATTTTATTTCATTTTCTACTTCCTCTAAAATTTTTATATCCATAAAAATTTATTAATAAAGTATAATAAATATAATTATATTTTATTATGGTTATTTAACAACCATTTTACACCTATTATCAATCCAATGCGAGAAGAAAATATCACTCGTGCATACATGTGGACTACCACCTCCACATAGTGACACAACTCATTTTCCAACACAATCATTCATGTTTGGTTATTATGATAGATTTAAAGTTTATATATTATATTTATGTTATAATTATTATTATTGAAATATTAATTAATATTTACCATTATTTAATTCCATCCATTGAAAAATGAAAATGTCACTCATGTGTACATACGGGCTACTGTCTCCACGTAGTGATGTAATCCATTTTTCATCAATAATTTATATTAATAGTTATAAATTTATATATAATGAATATATATTATACTTATATCATTATTAAAATTATTTATATTAATTAACCATGATAAAAGAGAAATTACCATAATCGTCGAACCAAAACAGACATGAAAAATGAAGTAGTTAACACCGAAAATGATGGTGGTAATGAAATATTATTAATGAATGAGTGATGATATGTTACAAGTAAACCATGTATGGTATTATAGATATTTTTATTTTTATTTTTTAAAATTATAATAAATTTAAATTTATTATAAATTATGTTATAGTTCTTAAAAAACAATATGGACTTGAGGCAAGGGTTTTATATTACAATCTAATTTTTAATGGGATTTTTATGATTAAATTTAATAATGAAAAAATTAAATAATCTATCTATCCAAAGTATTATATATTTTATTATCATATTTTTATTTATATATATTTTATTTTTTCATTTCATTTTCAATAATTAAAGTACTCCATAGACTAATATAATGTTTTTAAGAAAAAACCAACCATGTTTTTCTCTTCGGTCGGGAATGTTTTTTCCATGTCCATATTTTCTTGAAAAAAATTCAAGAATGTTTTTAATATTATCCAAATATTTATTAAGTTAATTTTTAAACATTTTTTACTTTCCATAAAAAAATTAATTTGATATTCTTTTAATTTTACAAACAAGGTGCTTCTGAATTTTTACGGATAATGTGAAAGGATTTTTTGTTTTAGAATACACCGCTTGAACAGATTTACCTACCCCGATAAATAATATTTTCTTTGAATATTATTTTATAATTTCCATTGGTTCATTTTAAATAAAAAAATCGTTCATATTTTATAAATTTTTAGATTCAAAATAAGTGATTTTAAATAAAAAGGGTATTTTCCTCAAAAACTATTCTAGTAAAATTTTAAAGTTATTTTTATCTATAATAACATACTTTTATGTTAATTATAATTTAATTGTAATATTATCCAAATTTTAACATCTTTATTCTTTCTCTAGATGGTTTATTATAATTATGATGAAATTTCTATGAAACTTGTGTCATTTCCACAGGTCGGGATTTGATGATATGGTCGATATTTTATGATCTTATGGAACATATATGTATGATTTTTCTTACATGATGAGTTTGACCATAATTATATATCCCTCCAATTTATTGTGTATAGAAGGATATATCATGAGATAATAAGGACTAAAATAGGAAGTGAACCTGGCTTAGTAAGGAACTTTTTCTAACAAGATAGTCTTGGGAGTGAACCTTGACTAAGGAAATAATGGAATGAGGAGTGAACCTAATCCACTATGATAGTCATGGAAGTGATCCTTGAATATAGAAATGATTTTATTTGATTATGTGAATTCCAAAAACTTATATCATATTATTATGATATGTTTTCATGGCTCATTATTTATTATTTATGATTTTACACTCTCGTGTCTTATAATATTTTTTTGACAAAACCTTTCTCCATGTTTCATGATTAAAGATTTTTGACTGATTGGGTATGATTATTATAAGTATTTATTATTTTATCATACCCTTATGTATATCTTATTCTTAATTATGATCATTTATGGATATCTATTATTTTTACCCTTACATTAAATTTTATCTCACCGTTTTTTATGTTTCCCTTCCCTAGGTTATAAAGAAAGGTTTTAAGTATGATATGTCTTAGTAGGGTGTTAGTTACAAATAACTTATTCAGAAATGATGTAGATCTTTTATGTACCAATTTTTTAAGTATCCAAGTTTCCAAATACATTAAACTTATACATTAATTGGGAATTTATTACCATGAAATTTATTTAATATTCATGTAAAAGGATTTAATATTTTTATATGAAACTTATAGACCACTATAGTGTGTATCAAAGGAAAGGTTTAGTAAATTTTAAAAACTATGATGAGGAAAATTTAGTGAGAACCATTAGAATAAAATTAAGTATAGGATAACATAATAACTTATGTTAAACAGAGTAGTATGGTTTCACTAAGAAAATACATCCACTTCTGGATACTATAAGTGGAAATGGTTTTGGAACAGATGCATAGAGGGGTAATAAACTTGAAAAGAGTTGGTACAGTATATCTCGACCATTATTATGGTACATGATGAATGAGTCATTATTGTGTACCTGGTTTGACACTCATGGGGGATATTCTTAGGTTAATTCACATTTTTTTAATATCCATTATGAAGGATTTGAATAGATAATGATCTTAGATTAGCTTGGTTAAATATAAAGTGTCATATACTAAAAAGAAGGTTTCATGATTTAGATATCCTATAAATTATTTTCATTATTATATGATTTCAAACTATGATTATTATTGTTTATACTATTATTTTTTGTTTCAATTAATGTATGGAATCAAAATGTACCGAGTTGAATCTGAATGTGATGGAAAATGAAATTATTTTCCCCAGATCAACCTATTGTTATAGGGTATAGAATAGAAAATCATGTTTCTATACTTAGATATCTTTATTAAGACATGAATCATATTGAGTTTCTAAATGATAAAAGGTAGGAATAGTATACTTTTGATCTCTTCATGAGTAAATATCAACCTTTTATTAGGTCCACTGATCTACTAATTGTTGAGAAATGGATAAGTACCACTAAAAATATATTTTCCATTCTCCAATGCTAGGAACATGAAAAGTTTATATTAGTTGTTTATCATTTGTAAGGTAAAGCAGATAAATGGTAGAATCTTATCAAGAATACGTAGAAATGGGAAGAAATTAATTCATGGAGTGGGATGAGTTTAGGATATTATTTCTTAGTATGTACCTTCCCCATGTTCTTTATATTAATATGAAGAAGTTATTCCTTTATGTAGAATGATAATGAATATATTGTTACCTATGAGGAAACTTTCAAATAACTTGTGAGGTGCACTTATATTATTATTATTGAACCGAAAATTAATATTGATTGATTCTTCATTGGATTAAAACCAATTCTCTAAAGGTTATTATCCATAAGATACTTTAGTAGCTATGAAGAAATGATTTGATGTTTTCTCAAGGTGGAAAAAAATATTGGACTCACCCATAAATATCAAGGTTTTGATAACAAACTAAAGATGGAATTCAAGGAAATTCTAATAAAAAAATACATATTGGGGAGAAGATGGGTTTTCCGTTATGCCAGAATTATGGAAATAAACATTAAGGAAATTGTATTAAGGGGAATGTTAAATATTTTTTAGGTGTGTAAAATAAGGACATTAGTAAATTGAATGTTAAAGTAATGGTAAAAAGGTTTCTAATGATGTAAATGGAAAAAATATATATAGAATGATCCACCCACACTTTAATGTTTTAATAAAAATAAGTACGGAAATTATGATAATCAGTGTTTGAATCTAAGGGTTAATGATGATGATTGATGTAAACACCCTATTAATACTAGAGATAAATATAAATATCATGTGATAATTATTTCTAATGTTTTTTGTAATAATGAAGTGTTGAAATATCTACTTAACATCCACTCTAGAACTACTAATATTTTATTTGATTCTAGATCTACCTAATATTTTATATCTGAAAAATTTTCTTAGGGTATCACATTACCACCTAAAATAATAGATGTTGAAATAGAAGTAAAAATTCCTAATTTTATTATTATCGCATCTCAAGTCTATTAATCTTCCCCAATTAAAGTTTTTAGGAATTTGATTCTTATAATTCTTGTTATTATTCCTATAGTTCAATTTGATGTGATTTTGGGTATGGATTTTCTTTATTTATATAAATCCCATATCAATTACTGAGGAATCGATGTCACATTTGACATTCCAAACCAACCTATGAATTTCTATTATTGTGAGGATAAATGTAACCCTCAAATGGAAACTATATCTATTGCATGGGTATTTCTTTTTATTTAATGTGAGTATTTATCTCATATGGTTAGGGATAAACTCAACTTAGATGATATGCCTATTATACGAGAGTCATTTGATGCCATTATAAAATATTTTCCTAGTATTCCTCCAAATATTTAAGTTGATTTTTCAATATAACTCATACCTGATACTACACCTATTTCAAAGAATCAATATAAAATTTCCCTAACTGAGTTTCATGAATTAAAGAAGAAACTCTTGGATAATGTTGATAAAGGATTCATTTAGATAATTATTCCACCATGGGGTGATCCTAGGATTTTTGTTAAGAATAAATATGTATCAATGTGATATTACATTAATTATCAGTAACTTAACAAGATCGTGATCTAGAATAAGTATCATTTGTCTTTTATTGATGATTTTTTTGATCACTTCTGAGGAGATCAATATTTTCCCAAGATTGATCTTAAATTTGGATAATATTAATTGAGGTATAAAATTTAAGACATACATAAAACACATTTCTATTTGAGGTATGTACACTATTAATTTATAGTGATTCCATTTGGTCTTACTAATCCCCCACTATCTTCATAGATTTATTAAATAGAATCATTTGGGATTACCATGATCAGTTTGTGGTAGTATTTATATATGATGTTATCTTACATTCCAATAGAAATTAATAGTATTAATATAAATTGGGGATTGTACTAATGACCCTAAATAAGGATAATTTGTATGAAAATTTTACAAAGTATGAATTTTGGATACATAAAGTTTCATTTTTTGGTCATATAATATCAAGAGAGGGTATATCGGTGGATCTATCAAAGACGAAAGTTATTGAACATTATCTCAGACCAACCACTATGAAAAAATCTATTTATTTTTTAGATTTGTTGGATATTATTGACACTTTTTAATGATTTTTCATGGATATATAATATACTCATCAAGTTAACTTAGAATAGAGTTAAGTTCCTTTAAACTGATGAGTGTGAATAAAATTTCAAGGAATTAAAGAGAAGTTTGATTAGTGCACCTATGCTCACACTACCCTATAATATAGAATGGTTTCGGATTTATAGTGATACATTAAAGAAAGGGTTGGTATGTATTCTCATGTTGAATTATATGGTGATAGAATATGTGTAAGACCCCATCTTTTTCTAGGGGTGCAGTAGGATTAAGTGGTGAGTTCTGGATACAGAAAAAAATATCCATCATGGACCCAATTCATGACATGAATTGTTTTGGACAGAACCTATGAATTTAATTCTCAGATTATGTTTATTCAAAAAATATAAAATTTACACCCTCTGTAACTATTTTTACCACAAGGTGATATTTCAAAAAATTAGTTTTTTCCTCATATCGATATGTCATGAAAGTATATTACACCCCCTGTAATTGTCTTTCACCACGTGTCGACATCTCACGAAAGTAAATTACACCATGTGTAAATCTTTTTAATTTATTTTTTTTAAGGGGTGGAGATGGGATATTGGGGAAAATAGAAAAAATTGGGCTCAGCCATATGAACCCTATAAAGCATCGACGCACCTCTGTCTTGGACCGAAGCCCCTTCAGCCACCACATTCTTTGACCTAAGACCCTCTATACACCTCCTGTGTAAGGTTGTTCTTCTTGTTTAGATCTATATTTATCTTCTTCTCCTCTTCCTGGATAAAAGAAAGAGGTTTATCTACTGTTGGATCTATATCTATATTTACTAAACCTTGATCTAGGTATGTTGAGTCTATATCTATATTTATTGAATCTAGATCTGTGCTTATTAGATCAAGATCTAGATTTGTTGAATCTAGATCTAGGATTGTTGTATTTAGATCTAGATATAAGATATCTTATTTTATTTAATTTTGGATTTAGGTTTGTGATCTAAACAGTGTTCATCATCACGTTCTCAGTTGATCTGCTTCAAATTGGGATTATCTATTGGCAAGCATTCATCACCGTTAGTAAGTTATGTGGTCTAAAATTTAAATTAGATTCTTAATTGAAAATTATGTGTATATAATTGTAGAATTGCTATTAGATATTTAGAATTTTGTTCTTATTTAAATTAGTTAATTTTATGAATTAATAAATTAAACGAAATGTAAAATTATGATATTGGGATTTTAGATCATGAATAATTGATTGTTTAATTAATTATGAGTTATTTAGATTGTGGATGAGATAATTAATTATAGAATTAATTATGGAATTTCATGTTTTGTATATTGACTAATTAATGGATAAATTCATTCATGGGTGTTTTGTGATTATTTAATTATTAAATTAAACAAAGGGATTAATTAATTAATTAATTAACTAATGTGAGTAATGGGATTATTTAATTATTGAATTAAATAAATGAATTAATTAATTAATTAATGTGGGTAAATATATTACTTAATTATTGCATTAAATTAACTATTAATTATTAATGAATTAATTAATGTGAGTAAATAAATTATTTAATTATTGAATTAAAAATATGATTTATTAATTAAAGAATTAATTAAAATGAGTAGAAATAGTATTAAATAGTTTCATTAAAAAATGAATTGAATAATTGAATAATTAATTAATGTGCATAAAGAGATTGTTTAATTATTGAATTAAATTAAGTGATTAATTAATTGAATAATTTATTAATGTGAGTAAAGAGATTATTTAATTGTTGAATTAAATAAATGGATTAATTGATTGATTAATTAATTAATGTGAGTAAAGAGAATATCTAATTTTTGAATTAAATAAATGGATTAATTGATTGATGAATTAATTAATTTGAGTAATATGATTATTTATTTAATGAATTAAACAATGAGATTTATGGATATAATTAATTGATAAATTAATTAATGGAAGTAATGTAGTAAAATTATTACGAATTAATTGATGGATTGACATGCACAGTTAACTGGAGAATTAATTGAAGTGTTTGAATTTGATTAATTAATTTTGAATTAATTAATGGTATTGACATGGATAATTAACTGGTGAATTAATTGAAGGGTTTGAATGTGTTAATTAATGGTGGAATTAATTAATGGGCCTGAGTTAGATTAATTAATTGGTAAATTAACTATCTTTTACCACATTTCTACATGTCATAAAGGTAAATTACACCATGTGTAATTCTTTTTAATGTCTTTTTTTAATGTGTAGTGATGGGATTTTTGAGGGATAAATAGAAAAAAAAATGGGGCTCACTTGTATGAACCCTCCAGAGCCTCCACACACCTCCACCTTGGACTAAAGCTCCTCGGTGCACCTCCGCCTTGGACTGAAGCTCCTCCATACACCACCGTATTTAATCTAAGACCATTCATGCACCTCTTGGGTATGGGTGTTATTATTTTTTAGATATATCTTTCTCTTTCACTCCTCTTCCTAGATAAAAGAAATATTTTTATCTACTGTTAGATCTAGATATAGATATATTAAATCTAGACATAGTCTTCTTGTGTCTGGATCTAGATATTTTGAATCTAGATCTAGACTTATTCATTCTAGACCTAGATTTGTGGAATCTAGATCTAGGATTGTTGGATTTAGATATATATTTAATATATATTGTTTTATTTAACTATGGATTTAGGTTTTGGATCTATACCACTTTCATTTTTGTGTTATCATTTGATCTACTTCAAATTGGGATTATCTGTTCACAAGCGTCCACCATAATTCTTGAGGTAGGTGGTATAAAATTGAAATCTCATAGTCTTAATTACAAATTATGTGTATGTAATTGTAAAATTACTATTAGATGTTTAGTAATTGAATTCATGATTAAATTAATTAATTTGGGGAATTAATTAATTAAGGGAAATTTAAAATTGGGATAATGGGATTTTAGATCACGAATAATTAATTTTAAAATTAATTATAAGTTCTTAATATTGTGGATGAGATAATTAATCATAGAATTAATTATGGGATTCCAACTTGTTTATATTGACTAATTAATGGATGAATTAATTAATGGGGGTTTTGTGATTATTTAATTATTGAATTAAATAAAGGTATTAATTAACTAACAAATAAATTAATGTAAATAATGAGATTATTTAATTATTTAATTAAATAAAGTAATTAATTGATTGATGAATTAATTAATGTGAGTAAAGAGATTATTTAATTGTTTAATTAAATAAAGGATTAGTTAATTGAAAAATTCGTTAATGTGGGTAAAGAGATAATTTAATTGTTGAATTAAATAAAAGATATTAATTAATTGACGATTTAATTAATGTGAGTAAAGATATTATTTAATTATTGAAATAAATAAAGTAATTAATTTATTTATAAATTAATTAATGTGAATAACAAGATTATTTAATTATTTAATTAAATACAGGGATTGATTTATTGATGAATTAATTAATATGAGTAAAGAGATTATTTAATTGTTGAATTAAATAAAGGGATTAATTAATTGAATAATTAATTAATGTGAGTAAAGAGATTTTTTAATTATTGAATTAAATAAATGGATAAATTAATTGATGAATTAATTAATGTTATTAATGTGATTATTTAATTGATGAATTAAATAATGGGATTGATGGATTTAATTAAGTTATGAATTAATTAGTGGAAGTAATGTGATCAATTTATTATGAATTAATTAATGGATTGACATGAAAAATTAATTGGCGAATTAATTGAAGGGTTTTAATATGATTAATTAATTATGAATTAATTAATGGGGTTACCATGGAAAGTTAATAAGTAAAATAATTGAAGGGTTTGAATGTGTTAATTAATGGTGGAATTAATTAATGGGTGTGAGTTAGATTAATTAATTGGTAAATTAATGAATGGAGATTATAGTGTTGAAGCAATTGAATGAATTAGATTAATTAATTAGAGAATAAATTAATAGGGATAGTTGTGATGGTGAAATTAAATAAATCAGATTAATTAATTGGTGAATTAATTAATGTGGATTGTGGGGATATTGAATTGATAGAATTGAATAATTAATTGTTGAATTAATTACAGGATAATGAGATTTTTGATTTTAGATAATTAATTGTATAACTAATTATGAGATATTGAGATAGTTTAAATGATTAATTAATTATTGAATTAGTTAATGTTATTGACATGATTAATTAATTGTCGAATTAATTATTTTTATTAGTTAATTATTGAATTAAATAAATTAACTAACCTGATTAAATAATTATTGAAATAATTAATGTTATTGAAATGATTAATTAATTTTTGAATTAATTATTGTTATTAATATCATTAATTAATCGTCAAATTAATTAATGTTATCGACATGGTTTTTTAATTGTTGAGTTAACTAATGAAAGTGATGTGATTAGTTAATAATTAGATTAACTAATGGAATTGATGAGATTAATTTATTATTGAATTAATTAATGAAATTTTTGTAATTAACTAATTGTTTAATTAATTGATGAGCTTTTTTTGATTCATTAACTACTATATTAATTAATGGTATTAATGTGATTAATTAATTATAGAATTAATTAATGGAAAGATGTGATTATGAAATTGTTATATTTTGATTAACCAATTTTTAAATTAATTAATGTGATATTGTGATGTGAAATGTGATAAGGGGGTTAATATTGATTAAAATTGACTATTTAAAAATATGGGAAATTATGATATTTGAGATATATTGTGAATTATTGAGAAATGAGGTGATAGACATGATGTTATGCACCCATAATATGCATGTATGATTGATAAATGGGGTGTGTAACAAGGATTGATGCTCCAAATACTCCCAGGGTGCTAGACATGACATTTTACACCCATGATATATAAATATATATATGTGTATATATATATGTGTGTGTGTGTGTGTATAATTGATAAGTGGGGTGTGTGATAAGGACTGGTTTTGAAAACACTCACAGGGTTCTAGACATAGCATTCTACACCTAGTATGCATGCAAATATTCTTGTATGGGATAGGGACTGAGACTCTAAATACCCATGAGGTGTGAGACAAGAACAGATGCTCTAAATACTTATGAGGGTTCTAGATAAGACATTATTCACCCATTTATTGACATTTGACTATGGATCTAATTGGATGTATATGAATTGAATTAAATGTATAATGGAAGCCCATGTGATATAATTATTGTGAATTGAATATCAGAAATGGTTTAGACTTTGTCTTGGTTATGAGCTCATGCATGGGAGTATCTACCCCTTATATGGGGGGAAACCAAAGTACCAATGGTGGGATTGTTGTTATTGTTGTTTTCTGTAATAGTTGAATATTATTCTACATTGGGTTACTCACTTGTTCTGTGATATGATAATTTATGTTGTGATTTTCTGAGAATAGAACTGTGGCCTGGTATGGAATGAGAGTTGAGTTGTATGCATCATTCTAGGCACTCTGGATTATTGTGACATGCAACATTTTATTCAGGCATGGAAAACGTGTTTTTTATAAGTTGTTGAATTTGAAATTTTTTTCCTTTCTTGTGAAAATTGAAATGAAATTATTCCTAATGTGTATTGAGAAAAAATTTAAATTCATGAAAGATGATAATAAAAAGGTTTCTAAATGAGAAACCTAAATAATGATAATGTTATACCCTTATAAAACAGGACCTAGGTGTAAGATGGTTAAGAGTGGAGATAGTGCCGTAGTTTTGACCGTGTGACATGAAAAGGGGGAAAGACATGATATTGTTAAGTATAAATCCCTATTGATAATTGTGTTACTGTTGTGAAATTAGAATACTTTTTCTGTTTATTTGTTCCTTGATTTGGGTAATTTGGGTAGTGAAAATTCCCTAGTTGGAGAACTCAGTTGTGAGTTGTGAGACCAGAGGTCAATAAAAACTATGGTGATTGATTTTCATTAAAAGGTTGTGTTAACAATGCTTTAAAGGTGGGGATTGATGTGTTAGTACTAGGTGTGTGGGGAAATACCATTGGTTTGAAGTGGTGGAATCAGAATGCCAATGAGGAATCTTTAAGGTGAATGTTTAAATTTTGTAGAGAATGGTCGGGTGCACCTTGGAGGTGGTGGATGTATGTAATTTCCATTCTATTATGATGGTAAGGTTTAGTGCCAATGTTGGATGGAGTTCCTGCAGTTGTTGATAATAGTGATTTGTGAAAACTTGTTGGGTATGTTGTGGAAGTTGATCTTGATACCAATGTGTCTTTTGAGGATCATATAACACATGTGTTGGGTTACTGTGTTATGGTGTTGTGGGAAAACACCTTGCTGGTCATTTATATACTCCAGAAACTTAGTTATGTGTAGGAGGAAACTTGATAGAGAAAATTAGATATTAGGGATCAGTGGCTCGATCATTTTACTCGAAATCTTAGAAGTTCTTTGGAGTACATCTTGAGGACGAGCTATTATAAGGTGGAGAGATTGTTAGACCCCATCTTTTTATAGGGGTGCGGTTGGATTAAGTGGTGAGTTCTAGATGCAGATAAGATACACATCATAGACCCAATTCATGATGTAAATTGTTTTGGGTATACCCTTTTAATTTAATTCTAGGATTATGTTAATTCAAAACTTCAAAAATTTACACCCCCTGTAACCATTTTTCACCACATGTCAACATGTTATGAAAGTAGTTTTCACCTCATGTCAACATGTCATGATAGTATATTACGCCCCCTATAATTTTCTTGCACCACGTTTCGATATGTCATGAGAGTAAATTTCACCATATGTAATTCTTTTTAATATATTTTTTTAAGGGGTGAATACGGGATTTTGGGGGGGAAATAGAAAAAAAGGGGCTCACCTGAATGAACCCTCCAAAGCCTATGCACACCTATTCCTTGGACCAAAGTTCTTCTGCGTACATCCACCTTGGATCGAAGCTCCTCCATGAACCATCGTCTTTGACCGAAGACCCTCTTCCACCTCCTGGGTATGGGTGTTCTTCTCATTTAGATCTATATTTATCTTCTTCTCCTCTCCCTAGATAAAATAAATATGTTTATCTTCTGTTGGATCTGGATTTAGATTTTTTGAATCTAGATCTAGGATTGTTGGGTCAATAACTAGATTTATTGAATCTAGATCTAGGATTATTAGATCTAGATCTTAATTTTTTTAATAAAGATCTAGATTTAAGAGATCTTGTTTCATTTAGATGTGCATTTAGGTTTCAGATCTAGACTGTGTCTATCATCACATTCTCGGTTGATCTAATTCAAATTGGGTTTATCTGTTGGGATGTGTTCGTCACCATTCTTGAGGTAGGTGGTCTAAAATTAAAATCCCATAGTTTTAATTACAAATTATATGTATGTAATTGTAGAAGTTCTATTATATGTCAATAAATTATGTTCTTGATTAAATTAATTAATTTGGTGAATTAATTAATTAAGGGAAATGTGAAATTGAGATATTGGGATTTAAGATCATGAATAATGAATTTTTAAATTAATTATGATTTATTGATATTGTATATGAGATAATTAAATGTATCATTAATTATGAGATTTTAGGTTTTGGATATTGACTAATTAATGGATGAATTAATTGATGGGATTTTTTTATTATTTAATTATTGAATTAAATAAAGGGATTAATTAATTGATGAACTAATTAATATGAGTAATGAGATTATTTAATTGTTGAATTAAATAAAGGAATTAATTAATTGATGAATTAATTAATGTTAGTAAATAGATTATTTAATTTTTGAATTAAATAAAGGAGTAATTAATTGATGAATTAATTAATATTAGTAAAGAGATTATTTAATTGTTGAATTAAATAAAAAGGATTAATTTATTGATGAATTAATTAATGTGAGTTAATAGATTATTTAATTGTTGAATTAAATAAAGGAATTAATTAATTTATGAATTAATTAATGTGAGTAAAGAGATTATTTAATCATTGAATTAAATAAAGGAATTAATTAATTGTTGAATTAATTAATGTGAGTAAAGTGATTATTTAATTTTTGAATTAAATAAATGGATTAATTATTTTATGAATTAATTAATGTGAGTAAAGTGATAAATTTTAATTTTGAATTGAATAAGGGGATTGATTAATTGACGAATTAATTAATGTGAGTATTATGGTTTTTTAATTGATGAATTAAATGACGGGAATAATGGGTTTAATTAATTGATGAATTAATTAATGCAAGCAATGTGATCAATTTATTATGAATTAATTGATGGATTGACATGGAGAATTAATTGGAGAATTAATTGAACGGTTTCAAGGTGATTAATGAATTGTGAATTAATTAATGAGATTTACATGGATGATTAATTAGTGAATTAATTTAAGTGTTTGAATGTGTTAATTAATAGTGGAACTAATTAATGAACATAAAATAGATTAATTAATTGGTAAAATTATTAATGAAGATTATTGTGTTGAAGTAATTTAATGGGTTATATTAATTAGTTAGAGAATTAATTAGTGGGGATAGTGGTGATGGGTCAATTGAAAGAATTGGATTAATAAATTTGTCAATTAATTAATGTGGATTATTGGGATATTGAATTGATATAATTGGATAATTAATTTTTGAATTAATTATCGGACAATGAGATTTGTGATTTTATTTAATTAATTATATAATTAATTATGAGATATTGAGATTATTGAAATTATTAATTAATTATTTAATTAATTAATGGTATTGAAATGATAAATTAACTGTCGAATTAATTAATGTTATTTTTTTAATTACTGAATTGATTAAATTAATTTACCAGATTAATTAATTATTGAATTAATTAGTGTTATTAACATGATTAATTAATTATCGAATTAATTAATTTTATTGATGTAATTAATTGTTTGTAAAATTAATTAATGTTATCAACTTGATTAGTTACCTATTTATTTAACTAATGAAAGTTATGTGATTAGTCAATTATAGGATTACCTAATGGAATTAAAGTGATTAATTAATTATTTGATTAATTTATTAAATTATTATGATTAATTAATTGACGAATTTATTAATGAGGTTGTTGTGATTAACCAATTGTTCAATTAATTAATGATATTTACGTGATTAATTAATTATTGGATTAATTAATGAGATTTACGTTATTAATTAATTATTGAATTAATTAATGGAACATTATGATTATTAAATTGTCATATTTTGATTAATTAATTATTAAATTAATCAATTTGACATTGTGATGTGAAATGTGAAATGTGGGTTAATGTTGATTAACCTTGTTTTTTGTGAAGTATGGGAAATTGTGATATTTGTGATATATTATGAATGATTGAGAAATTGAGTGATATACATGTCGTTATACTCCAATTATATACATGTATAACTGATAAACAGGGTGTGAGACGGGGACTGATGCTTCAAATACTCAGAGGGTGCTAGACATGACATTCTACACCCATGATATATATCTGTGTGTGTGTGTGTGTGTGATTGATAAATGGGGTGTGAGATAGGGACTGATTCTATAAATACTCATTGGGTGTTATACATGGAATTCTCAACCCAATATGCTTCCAAATATTCTTATATGGGATAAAGACTGGGGGCTCCAAATACCCATGGGGTGTGAGATAGGAACTAATTCTCCAAATACTCATAAGGGTACTAGGTATGACATTCTACACCCATTTATTCACATTGGACTATTAATCTAATTTTCCATATATGAATTGAATTAAATTGATAATGGAATCCCATGTGATATAATGATTGTGAATTAAATATCAGAAATTATTTTGACTCTAGAATGGTATGAAGCATGTATTGAGATACGGGTGTCCATGGGAACCCTGGGTTTTGTATTGTTAAATAAAGGATAATTGAATAAATGTAAAATATTTACTTTGTTGATATTATTTTATTCTTTATATAACTACATACATTGTTATTTAATGGATTTGTTTTAAACATCATTGTTGGTGGCCTACTGAGTTTTAATCACATCCCACTCGGGCTGCCTGATTGGGGTTTGAATAGACTTTGTGTTTTCTGTATAGGTTAAGGGAAAAGAACCTATGCAAAATGGATTAGTTTTTATGGATCCTGGATGATAGAACTACATATTTTTCAGGACCTGATTAGGAGTTGTCAGTTTATTTACATTTGGTTTTTCATTTGAAACTTGGAACATGCTTAGCATGGCATATCTACTATCCAGTTTTGATTCTGTATTTCCAGTTTTGGTCATCATGTGATATTTTTTTTGTCTTTGTTTTTTTATTAATTTTTGTCGGTTTATTACTCTAATAAAAGGAAAAAATAGGGTATAGTCTCCCCATGATTGATATTAGACCCTCGCTACTAGTCAGCAGCCTCTAGAATACGTGAAGACATGCCGAATGTCATGTGGGGGTCTGGCTCGGGGTACAGGTGTGTGGCACCTGGGTTGGGACATTACAATATACCTCATTCCAATTGAACATTCATGACAAAAATACCTGACTCGTGATTTTCATTTAGAATTGGTAATATTTTTATAAAAGATATGGAGGAAATATCTTTATATAGAAAGGTGTGACATATATTCTAATAATAAAATTTAAAATTTTATATTCACCCTAAAAGAGTTTAATATGAAACAAAGAAGATGTCTGTATTTGATTAAATATTATTATAACTCAATAAAAAACCACCCTGGGAAAGAAAACAAGGTTGGTGATGCTTTGATTTGAAAGGTTCATGAGATATTATCTATGATAAGGATCACAAAATATCCAATATTTACATATTTTAAAATATAGACATTCAAATATTGATATAATGGGAGAAATATTATCTTTCACAAATGAGTGTCCAATCGTCTATCCATGTAAAGATTAAAGAGAAATAAAAAGGAGGATGTGTAGCTTCAAAAGCAGCTGATAAATTTTCCTAATTTCATCCTTTATTGTGATGGAATGATAAGGTTAAGTAACTAAGTATGTTTCCCTTTAATACCAAACCTAAAGAAATAACTATTTGAGGAAGCTTGTAGCTTATCGTTCTCTATTCATCTTGGGAGTATAAATATTTATAGAGATCTAAAAGTGTATTTTTGGTGGGAAAAAATGAAGAAGGATATTATAGGGTATGCATCTCAGTTCTTGTTATGTCACCAAGTTAAGGTTGAGATACAAAAACCTAATGGGATGTTGAAACCGTTACCCATACCACAATTGAAATGGAAAAACTTCACCATGGATTTTATTTTCAGACTCCCCAAAAACATCTAATGGCCATAGTGTTATTTAGGTTTTATTTGATCACCTTATAAATTTAGTGCACATAATTTATATTATATAAGCTTTATCTCTTGATCATATTTCCATGATATACATTAAGGATGTTGTAAGGTTACAAGGGGTAAAAAAATTTGTTGTATTGAATTGGGATTTGAGATTTACCAAAAAGGTTTGGGAGAAGTCTTCTCCGAGATCTAGATACATAGTTGTTTTTCAGTACTACTTATCATCCTCAGATAGATGGTCACTCTGAGAGGACCATTCAAACCTTGGTGTATATTTTGAGATCTAGTTCTCTAAATTTCAAATGTGGTTGGTATCAACATCTTATTATAGTTGAGATTTCTTATAAAAATAGATTTCACTCGAGCAATCTGATGGATTTGTATGAAAACCTATATTGAAAGAAGTATAAAACTACAAAATAATGAATATTTTGGTACTTATGATAAATTGTGAAATGGAAAAGAATTTTGGATCCATTTAGTATCATATCAAGGTAGCACAGAGTCAACAGAAGAGTTGTGTTGATAATTGTCGATGAGATCTAGATTTTGGTGTTTGTGAGAATGTTTTCCTATAAATTTTTAATGTTATTTTCCTTCTTGGTCTATTAATTTTCTATTTTTGGGTGTTATAAGTTCTTGGAGGAGGCCTAGAGCATGCTTGGAGTTATTGGATATTAAAAATCTAGAAGCAGATGGAATACATGTCATGTAACATTTACATGATGTGTAAAAAAAATTCACATCTTGCATAGTGTTATTTTATGATGAGTAATTAATTTAGGTTAAATAATAAAAATGAAAGTCATTTTTCAGTGAAAAAATATTCCCAAACATTATAGAATGTTAAATGGTATTACACATCCTATAAATCCTTGATGTTTTATATCTTTAAATGTTTTCAGCTACTCAGGTTTCTCAAACCCTACGGCTATAGCATCTCTCTTCCTCTCATTCCAGGTGAACCATCAGCCCTCTCCTTAGTGTTTTGATATTTACTTTATGGGGATTGGTTTTGGGCTTCCCATATTCAATCCTTAGCTTCCTTTCATTGATTCATAGTGATTTATATCTTCTTTATCATCATTTCCCTTTCTGATCTTCTTTGTATTTCACTATAGTGGTGGAGTTTGGTTTTGGTTATGTTTTTGGGCTGCGTTTTGACGATCTTCTGGTGTGGTGTTCATTTAAACACCAATTTATTATGTTTTGGTTGTTCTTGGGAGTTTTCTTCTTCGTGTTGCGGTGCGATGTAAGATCAGAAAGCTTCTTTGAGGCAGGGTATCCTGAGTATCTCTCTTTTTTGTGTTATATGTAGGATCCTCATTCTTTTTCTTACCTTTAGGTGGATATTAAGGGTCATTGTAATCATATAATTAATTTTAATCTCTAAAATTGATGGGTTTGGGGTGTTATTGAATGCTTTATTGTTTTTTATACGTTATTGATATTATTATGCATGCTTGTTGACAATTTTTAAAATATCAGCCTTTGGAAGCCTTTCTTTCATTATAGTTGATATATGTGATAGTACTTATTGTTTTTTTGTGTGATTTCACCCTGACTAAAATTTTAATGAACTTATATTTTTATAATATTTGGTTTACCCTAAATATTTAGTTTGTGTGATAATTCTCATTCTAATATAAAGAAGTATTTTTATTAATCCCTTGAATAAATGTGAAGTCAGAATGTGTTGTAGTTGTATGTGGATATGATTTTTTATTCTTTGTGTGGCTTGTGATTATTGTGAGATGATAGATGTGGCTAGCTAGGCCTTATAGTATGTGAGTTAAATGATGTGATGTTTGGCTATCATTCATGTGATGTGTCATAGTGGTTGTGGTGCAGTGGTTTTGGCATAGTGTTTGTAGTGTAGTGGTTATGGCGTATTGTCTATGGTGTAATGGATGTTGTGTAGTGGTTGTGGTGTAGTGGTTATGGCACAGTGGTTCTGACACAGTGGTTTTGGTGCATTGGTTGTGTTGTTGTGTAATCACACCATGAATAAAAGGATAATGAAGTTATATTTGTATAATAATTAGTTTCCCCTAAATATCTAGTTTGTGTGATAATACCCATGATAATATAAAGAAATAATGTTATTAATCCCCTAAACAATGTGAAGTTGGGATGTGTTGCAGTTTTATGTTGTTGTTCTTTTTTTTATGCTTTTTGTGGCTTTTGGTTGTTGTGATATGGTAAATGTGTCTGACTAGTTCATATGGTATTTTGGGGTAGTGATGTGATGTTTGGTTCGTACATAAGTGATGTGGTGTAGTTGTTGTGGTGAAGTAGTTGTGGCCCAGTGGTTGTGGCCCAGTGGTTGTGGCGTAGTGGTTGTGGCGTAGTGGTTTTGGATTAGTGGTTGTGTCATAGTGGGTGTGGTGTAGTGGATGTGGCACAGTGGTTGTGGTGTAATAGTTTTGGTGTAGTTGTGGTGATTAAATGGTTTTGGTACATGGTGGTTGTGGTTTTTTGATAGACTAGATGTGTGGTTGTTGTGTTGTGAGATGTCTTAGGAGATGGGGTGATACAGTGATGGTGTATGTGTGGTTCTATGAAAATATTTTTGTGGTGTGATTGTGATAATTTACTATGTATCCATGGAATAAATAATTTATTATAATAAATTAAATGAATAAATGAATTAGTTGGAAATTGAATATAATGGGGTTGAAAATTTACATATTATTAATGGATTAAATTTAATTGAATAAATTGAATGAGTGGTGTATTATGAAATAAAAAGTCTAATGAATAAAAGTGGTGGAACATGTAAGTTGAAATTGGAAAATCTTTTGTGTATTGTGTGGTGTTTTGTGGTGTTTTTCATATAGTGGTGGTATCAGTTATGATTTTAGACATATGGTATGTGGTTGTGATGTGGTTTTCACTAGTGTTTTCAATGTAAACCCTTAGGTTGGGTATTATGTTCTATATATATATCATGTATGCTTATGTTATTTTACACATTCCCTGCCTAATTTGGATAACCTTACCAACTCTAAGAGTTTTTGGGTTCCATGTGTTTTTTCCAACATCCAGGATGGTGGTAATTTGGATGGCTAGAAACCCCCTCTACCCCACTCTTCCATCAGCATGGATGTGTTGGCCTATGTGTATTTGAGTGATATGTGACAGGTTTTCCCAGGTTTCTTTGTGGTGGGATGTGATGTGTGTTCCCAAGTGTCTTTGGGATGAGTTGTGATGTGTGGTCCCAAGTATTTTCTGGATGAGTTGTGATGTGTGGTCCTAGGTGTCTTTGGGATGAGTTGTGATGTAGGGTCCCCGATGTCTTCAAGATGTTATGTGATGTGATGGGATGTGTAGCCTAGGTGTATACAAAAAGGATTTTATTTGATGTGTGTCCTAGGTGTGTGTATTCAGGATGTGACTTGATATGTGTGTAAGGGATGGGAGCATAGGATGTCCGACATTGGGTCATGAGATCAGAAAATCAGTGCGGAAGAGGTAGTGGGTTTATTACATTGTTATTATATCGATATTATATTATTATATTGGGTGTGTGCTTTTTTTACCGTTCCATTGTGATATTGGGTTTGGTTAGATTACCTATGTAGGTGCTTGTTGGTTCTACTGTTAGTTCACTAGTACTTTAGCATGCTCTTTTCACATGTTCACTTGAGGCCTTAGTTATGTCCCTACTGAGAATACATGTTATTCTCATCCTATATATATAAATTTCTTTTAGGTTTTCAAGAGTAATTTGGGGACTGATATGGACATTACTATATGGGTTATAGTTTCTGTTGAGTCGCTGTCATAGACTTGTATTTTTTGGTATTTACTTTAGAGACTTTTATATATAAGAGTATTATTTTTATTCATGCACTGTGGGGTGGTTTTGTTTTTTCCTTATATAGTTCGTTAGATTTTTTTGGTGTTTTTTATCCTATCACATGATCTTGTTCATTTATAGAGTAATACCTCCCATATTATGGGATTTTTATACCATTGGTACTAGTCACAACCCGGGGCCTACTGGAGGGGGGACTTGGGGGGGTCTTTATCTATATCTTTTCATTGTGGCATCTTTGGTGGGAGGGGTTCATGACATAGTGGTATCAGAGGTTATGGTTGAGGTATTGGATGTATTTTGGGGTTATTCATAGTGAGGATTTCATGGGTTGGTATGACAGTAGTTCCAGTTGACCTTGGTGCATGACATAAGATAGAGAGACTAGCTAGGATATAGGATTTTAGGGCCCCCCATAATCTAGTGAACAAACTCTGATCTTATTGAACTACCAATTGAGGTGGACCTATTTGTAGGGTAAATACCTAGAAGAGGTAAAATAATCATAATGATTTGTGTTCATATTTTAATTGGGTATTATGGAAAATAAAATGAATAAAATTAAGTAATCTTTGATAAAATTCTATGATACCGATCTTAAGATGTTATCCTAATTTTTAGTAATGGATCATATTCGCCATCGCTATGTTACTCAAGTAGTTGAGGTATAGTAGACTGATCTGGTTAATCATCACAAGGTTGGATCGATAGATGAGGATGATGTATGGAAGTGGGATTTCCATGCCTTTTGGTAGTAGATTTTGGTCAAGTGTGAGGTGAGTGTCTCAGATTTTTGGATGGGGCACTGGATAGATGATCTCAAGATCTCTTTAAATATGATCCAAGAACGAGCTTAGTTTTAGGTGATTCTATCATTTAGTAAGATGTAGGGATCTATGCATCGTTGGTGGATGTTGTTTTTTGGTGATTATATGGAGCCAGATGTGTTGTGGCCCAACTTTTAGAGGGAGTTTTTGGCATATTTTGTTTCATTAATGATGAGGTCTTCCTAGAGGTAAGATTTTATCTCTCTTTAACATAGAAGTATGAGCATGTAGGGACTTGGGATAAGGTTCAAGGATATCCTCCACCTTGATCTAGATGTTTTTGTTTTTGAGGAGTCCATATTGTGGAATTTGTAGGAGGATTTACATTGATTGATCGGGTATGTGGTTGCTCCATTTATGCTCCTAAAGTATCTAGAGTTACACAAAAAAGGATGAGGTTATTAAGATAATTATTTACCTAGTAATTGATCCCCATAAGAGTGTTCAATAGGGTTTTTTGAGGAGAAGGTATTTTGGAAGTGGGATGCTAGTGTTTAGGCAGTCAAGGTTCCATTTAGTGGGGAACAGGCCATGGCAGTTTCCTTCCCGACTGTCAAGGATATTTGGTTTTTGAGAACCTTTCATGATTTTTCTATTTACATTCTATATTTTTGGGAGATATTATCACCAACATGCTCATTGTCTGACTTCTTAGGGAGTAAAATTTCAAATGGGTTGTTCCACTAAGATAATTCCAGTGTCAGGGATTGTGGGTTGTTGTTTAGTAGCCAAGAGAAAGTGGAGTTATCAATGGTAAGCTTCATGATGGTCCCCATTCATAGGGACCTAGGATAGATAATGGCTATGGTGGCTGGCAGCAGAGTGGTAGAGGATTTGGGTGAGGTCAGAAGCATGTGTTAGAATCAGCATATTTGAGAGTTGTTTGAGGTATGATTAGTTTTTTTAGTATCCTTGTGTGTGAATTGTTTGATTCAAGAGACTCATACTCCTTTATTCATCCTGCTTTGGTTTATATATTGAGAGTGGATGTGGATAGTCTTATATTTCCCCTTGTGTTATCTACTCCAGCTGAGGAAAAACTTACTTGTTTAATGTGTGTAGAGAATGTAGACTGGTGATGGGGAAGCACCAATTATTGGGGGATGTATTTTTGTAGATACAACCATACAATATTATCCTTGGTATTTATTGGTTGTATTACATGCATATAGTAATCAACTACTTCCAAAAGAGAGTCGTGTCTTTGGATGTGGAGGTCCATCGAGTGGCGTTCATTGGTGATCAAGGTTGTCTGTTGGGTGGTAGGCAAGTGGAGCCTCTTTTGTCGCAGTTAGTGGATATGTCCGTAGAAGCATAGGTTGAGAGTTTTCCCAGGGTTATGGAGGAGTTATTATATATTTTTATATAGGTTTTTATGACACTACCTCCTCAATATTACGTTGAGTTCATAATAGAGTTACAACTGTATTTATCTTTAATTTTGATGGCTCCCTATCGGATGGAACCTAATGAGTTGTGTGAGTTGAGGCTATAGGTGGATGATCTGATGTATAAAGGTTTTATCCAATTCAGTGTGTCATCGTTGGGTGTTCTGGTGTTATTCTCTAAAAAGGAGGATGTTAGTTTGAGGATTTATATAGACTATAGTAGGTTTAATCAAGTAACGATCAAGAATATTTACCCCCTTATGATGATTCATGATTTATTCGACAAGTTGAGAGGAGATAGTTAGTTCTCGAAGATCAATCTGTGATCTAGATATCACCATTTGAGGGTGAAGATGAAAATATTTAGAAGACTACCTTCATATGTAGGTATAGGCACTTATATTTTGTGGTTATGTTGTTCAGTGTTATGAATGCACCAGTCGTGTTCATGAGACTTATAAAATTTATGTTCCATGAGTTCCTATATTGGTTCAACAATGTATTCATTAATGATATATTGGTCTACTCTAAGTTAGATGAGGAACATGTTGACCATCTCAGATTTTTTTTGCAAGTCCTTCAACCCCACCATCTTTATAATAAGTTTTCTAAGTGTGAGTTGTGCACACAATAGGAGAATTTTAATGGACATGTGGTATATCATCAGGGTGTGTAATTAGATCGATCGAAGGTCGAAGCAGTTGTTTCTTGGTAATAACCTAAAAATGTTTTAGTGGTTTCAATCTTCTTTGGTCTTTTGGGCTATTATAGGAGCTTTGTGCCTGATTTTTTCTGATTTGTATCCTCTCTAATAGAATTGACCAAAAAAGACTAGGATTTTTTTTTGGAAACACTAGTTTTTGGAAGTGTTTAGATACCTAAAGTAGAATTTTGTTAGTGCTCTAGTGCTTTAGTTTCCTAAAGAGGGTGTCTTGTTTGAGGTTTTATTTGATGCATCATGTATGGTCTTTGTATGCATGTTAATGAAACATAGAGTGGTCAGATATTATGGGTCTCAGAAACTATGTCCCTATGAGAATAACTATTTCTCTTGTGATCTGGAGTTGGTGGAAGTTGTGTTCATGAAAACTTTGTGGTGGCATTACCTCATCGGTGAGCGCCTTGGGATTTTTACATACCACAAAATCCTGATATATTTTTTCACTCAATGAGATAGAAATATATGATAGAATATGTGGATGGAGTTTCTTTAGGATTATGATTTTGAGATACCTTACACCCCGGGTAAGGGTTTTATAGTTTTCTATGTGTTTATCTAAAATTCTAGAGAGGATGTGGATCGAGATTCTATGGATATTTGGTAAGGAATAGATGACATTACAGCAATGCATCTTGATATTGGATAGAGTAATGGTTGAGTTTGTCCTTATCAGAAGACCATGGAGTCATCTTTGATATATTATTTGGAGGATTCTCAGTGGGGATACTCAGAGGAAGAGGTCATTCATGATTATTTCGGCCAGGGTGACACTCCTGTGGGATGTTTAGAGGATTATCAGAACGAGATATTGTTCCAGGGTTGGTTTTTTATCCCATAAGTGATGAATGGGGGATTTCTCCGTGAGTTTCACAACTCACCTTTAGTGTTACATCCTAGTGTGACAAATATGTATCTTGTCTTGAGGAGATAGATTTGGTGGTTAGGGATGAAATGGTCAATGGAAGATTTTTGTGGCAATATATTTAGTTTTTCAATAAGAGAATGTGGAACACCATGTCCTGGGAGGTTTTTTGAAGTCCTTGGATATTCCCATGTGGAAATGGGAGGATATCTCAATGGAATTCATTACAGGGTTACCCTGATCTCAGGGAGGATGTGATTTAGTTTGGGTGATTGTGGATCTGCTCACTTTTTGGAAATACTTGAGTCAAGTTTTGTGGATGTTTTGGCAAGGAGGTACATGGATGATGTGGTTATTCTTCACTAGGTACTGAGGACCATTATCTTTGATCGGTATCCTCAATTAACTTCATGAATATATATGGGATTTTAGTATTATTTTTAGATCCCATTGCACCTTATCACTACTTACCACTCTCAGACAGATGTAAAGATGGAGCCGACCATCCAGACCCTGGAGGATATGTTGTGGGAATGCATCTTATATTTTTTTGGATCTTAGGTATGAAACCTGAATTTGGTCAAGATTTCATAAAATAATTTATATCACTTATACATTGGTATGTATTTTTTTGATTCATTTTACGGTCATCCATTTTGTTCTCTATTGTGCTGGATGGATGTTTGAGAATTGATAGTTCATGATCCTGATGTAGTGTAGTACATGACCGAGAAGATCTAGTTCGTTTGAGAGTGTATGAGGGTGGTGAAAGACCATTATAGGGTCTATGATGATCATAGGAAGAGGCCCCTATAGTTAAATGTTGGATACCATGTGTTCTTGATAGTCTCCCATCGGTGTGGGTATTGGAGGTTTGGTAAAGTGAGTAAGATTTATCCTAGGTTTTTTGGGACCTTTGAGGTGTTGGGGTGTGTTAGTGAGGTGACATACCTGTTTGTGTTGCCACTGTGGCTAGACAAAATCCATAACATATTTCACATCTCTCAACATCACTGATATCTCCATGATGACTACAATTTCATTGATTGGGGAGATTTAGATATAGAATACAACACAACGTCTGTGGAGTATCCAATAGAGATCCAAGATCGTCGAGAGAAGGTGTTACGTGGATGGATCATTCCCTTGGTTTGTGTGTTAGGGAGGCATGGTATCCTAGAGAAGAGTACTTGGGAGAAAGAGATGCAGATGTGTTCCCAGTACCCGGATTTGTTTTAAGTTTTTCTTGTTCATTTTTCTTATGATGTGATGTTTGGATCTTGATATTTTATGACATGTGATACTTTTATTGATATTGTGATTCATGATAAAGTTCTGACATATTAAAAGTGGAGTACCTAAATCCTAATCGATATGCATTAACTACAATGTGATTAAACTTATCTGGGGGAGTCATTTTCACCTAGAGAAAATAATATCTTGACATAAATAATTATATTTTTTGATTCGTATGTTCAGGGAAGTGTGTCTTGTTGGTTTGGGTTGTGTGAAGGTTAAATGGTTGTGTGGAAAACTGGTGGTTGTGGCTAGTACCGGATGATGCAGTGTTGTTCCTAGTGAGAGATGGTGGTCTATTTGTGTAGCTTTCAATAGATATTTATTTTGATGATTTTGGATGGTGGTAGAATTTAAGGTGTGTTGAGGTCCTTGAGTGGTATCTCATTGGGTGGTTGTTCGAACCCCTTCTCTTTTGGGCTTGGTTTTGGATTCTTGAGGGTGATAATAATTTGAGAGGATTCTAATGTAATGGTTTTTTCCTTCTTAGACTGTTACTTTTCTATTTTTTGGTGTTAGAGGTGCTTGGAGGAGTCCTAGAGTGGGCTTGGAGGTGTTGGCTGTTAAAAACATGAAAGCAAAGGGAATACACACCATGAAATATTTACACGACATATAAAAGTGTTTCAAGGCTTGTATAGGGATATTTCACAACATGTAATTAATCAAGGTTAAATAATAAAAATAAGATGTGTTTTTCAAAAAAAACTGAACCTCTAGTATTACATGACATAAAAGGAAATTACAAGTGATGTAAATCAATGATGTTTTACTTCTTTAATTTTTTTTAGCTGCTCCGGTTTCTCAAACCCTATGGCTATAGTTGCTATCTCCCTCTCATTCTAGGTGATCCACTAGCCCTCTCCATTGTGATTAGAGATTAATTCAATGGGTATTGATCCATGTATTCCCATATTCGATCCTAAGATTCATGTTATTGATTCATGGTGAGTTCTCTCCTCTTTATCATCTGTTTCCTTTTAGTTCTTCTTTTTAGTTCACTGTTGTGGGGTAGTTTAGTTTGGTTTATGTGTTTGGGATGTGTTTTGAAGATATTTGGGTGTGTTTTAGTTTAACCCATCAGTTTATTGTGTGGAGGTGGTTCTTGGGAGGTTTCTTCTTCGCCCTAAGGTGCATAGTGAGATCAGAAAGCTTATTTAAGACATGGAGTTATCAAACCCCGGCCTAGTAGGTTTATTGTTTTTAATTACTTTAATTATTATTTTGAGTTTAATGTTCTTTTTTTGTTATTGTGCAGTCATAACACACTGTTAAGAATTACTGTGTGGTGCCCAAGTGGATGCCTGAGTGGGTCAGAGTTATGGCACATGACTTTCATGCGGTGTATGAAACTGCACGACAAGCATGCATCTTGACCCTATAAGAGGGCAGTATCGGGTGGCACGGTTTGGGCATAGTTTTCTCAACAGTGGGTTTGACTGTAGGCAAGCCATGTGGTTGACTAGACTTTTTTATATAAATTATTTCAATGAAGATGAGATGGGAAATTAAATAAAATGAAAAGAAGGTGGAATAATAATTTAGGGGATGTTTTGATAATGATAATAAAGATATCATTATTATCATCATCATTATTAATATTATTATTAAAAAAATTAGTAATTATATTATTCCTGAAATAAAAAAAATAAAATAGCAATGAAATAATAAATTAAAAGAATGCTTAATATTAATAATAATGTTCATATATTCTTATGAATAATAATTATTTTTTTATTTCTAGTATTATTATTATTTCTATTATCATTTTAAACAAAAAAATGAAAGAAAGAAAAAAATAAATCCTAAGGGGGTTGTGACCACCCCCCTCCATTCCCACAGTGTCACCCCCTCCCCCCCTCCCCCCAGTCCATCAAAACAGCACAACACACCGAGCCATCTCCTCGTACCAGTGATTCCCCCTTTCTCCCGCTAGACCTGTAGCGCATCGGCCTCTCTGCTCTACCTCTGCTCCAGTGTGCCTCCGGTGAAACCCCTTGCCCTCTTCCTTGTGTGCAGTGGCCCCCCTTGCTCCCTGTGTGTGTGATACTAGCTGGCATCCAACCTCCCCTTCCCTCTCTAGCCATCCTCCCCTTCCTAATGCCTTTTTTCATCTGGTAGTGACCCCCTATTGTGTGTTGCTCTGCCCCATCCGAAAACCCTCCCTTAGGTAATTTCTTCCTCAATTTTGGGTTTTTCCTTCAATTTAACCAAACTTTAACATCTTGATTGGTAATTTTCACGTTTATCTCATTGATTAGGGTGTGTGATTGGTCTGTGGGGCATTTTTACTTCTTCCTTTAAAGGTTTCTTTACATACACACTTGATTTGAGGTAGGTTTTTTCCAAATTTTTCCTTTCCCACACAACCTATGACACTTGTGTGTTTTAAATAATTTTTTAAAATGTCATTTTCATCTCTATAAATATCATAGATAATTTATTATAGTGTTTTTCTATATGTTAAAATTGTTAAAAATAGTTTTGGAATAAGTCTTTTATTATGTGTAGGTGATTCTATATATAAATATTATTTGATGAACCATTCTACCTGTTTAATTGGTTTATCATGTTCTGTAATTAAGTTGTTTTGTTCTAACTCACTTTTTAAGGAAGTTTAATATGTGTTGAATTATTTTTATAGCACATAATGAGATATTAAGCGTGTTCTTTGATGAAAACCCATAGTGTATCACTTACTAGTGTTTTATGAATTGTTCAATTAATGTATTAAACTGTGTAAGGAGTGAAAAATATGTTTTGGTGTGGCATTGATCTGTATTTAGTCATAAATAAAGGTTGAGTATGTTTTAGTGTTTTAATAAATGTGTTAATTCTTTAAATTTTTGAATAATTTTTTTATATTGGTTTGTATAATTATGAAAATGGTTTCTTTAATTATGAAAAAGTGAATTTGGTTGAGCGAGTGGTGTGGGTTAAGTTTTGAAAGGTGCGGGAGTAGGTTTCAAAGGGTTTAGTTATGCAATGGATTTTAAAATAGAATTCATGTGTGAATTTAGTGAAATCATAATAAAATACTTTGTTTTTTTGTCCCTTGAAATGTCTTACCAAATGAGTAAATTATTTATACAATGATGTTTGAAATGAGAATCATGTGTTCAAATTGTTTCGGTGTGCATTTGGGTTTGGTTTGAAAATGAATGGTAACTTTATGAAGATGGTTCTCATTTCCTAAATGATATTGGTTCTTTTTGTGGTTTCAAAAAATAGTTTAAAATTTAATATTTTGGGAAATGACAGTTTGGATTTTGGGTGTGTGTTTTTTTGTAAATGCATGACATAAGGTGTTGTTTGGCATGTTTTACTAGTTGTATGCTTTTCCCAAAATGGGGATTTGGAAATTTTTTTGGTAAATAGATTCATGGTGTGTCGAGCTAAGGGAACATTTTGTAATTCCAAATTAAAGGTGATGTTTGTTTTAATTTTTAGAAAGGATTGAGTTTTGGCAAATGCATGAGCCCGGTTGGAAACTTAAATTGTTTTGTGAAATGGTTTAAAATTTCATGTGACGTGATATCCCGGTTGGCACCTTGGATGATATGACATATACATATTTATATATATATATATAGTGGGAACCTATATAAAAGGTCTATCCCTTTATGGGTTATCGTATAGGGTGTCTATGTTTGGGGTAGGCAAGTGCAGTGATGGAAGGTAAGGTGAGTCACGCATGCGAGGGCCTCTTACTTACAAAGTATTACAACCACCATGGGTTCTTGGGCATCTTTTAAAGGATCGAGTGGTGGTTTCTGAACAACCCCGACTAGATGAGTTGATACCCCATGGATTTATTGTTAGGTTAGGTGGGTTATACCCCTAGTGAGTATGTTTAGAGCATCCAGTTGGTTATAAACTATGGGGCTTCACCATACACTGGTAGGAGGTTCTGAACCGAGTACCTCCAGGGGTCTTCTAGGTATGTTTAGGATCACCCATGGTTACTTAATTTTTTTCATTACTTTTTTACTTTCCATTGTACTAGTTTATTTATAGATTTCTCTATTTACCTATTTTACTTTATCTTAGCTTTGGTATCATTTGTTTTGGGTTTTGTTTATGAAATAACAAATGGTTTTTAAAATTGTATGCAGCGTGTGTAGGATTTTTTTTAAAATGGGTAAAACATGTTACTTATTTTAAAAATTTAGAAACCCTAATTTTATATTTTTATCTCAATCCTATGTTAATGGTTTTTTATTGGAAGGGAGATTCTTGGATTCGTTGGTTTATCTTGGTATTCCTACTGAGCATCTTGGTGATCACGCCTCTCCTCTCTTTTCAGTTGCAGGCCCTGTTTTTGTCCAGGTTCCCTGGCCCAAGTTCTCATTGTGGAGAAGGGTTGTCTTATGGTTGGAGGTGACCAATGGGTCACATAGAGATCATGGTAGTGAGGTCTTGTTTCTAGTTTTGTTTCCCTTCATCTGTAGTTTGTATCTAGTTCGGTTATTTGTTTATTATGATTCAATTATTCAGTTTTGCTATGTTTTTAGTTTTTTTCATGAAAATATTTGATCTGGGTTTTTTTAGGGATGAAATAATTCCATTTAGTTTAGGTTTTGATGCCCGGTACTAGTTTCCATCCTGGGGGGATTGGTAATGCCCCTCAGGACATGCCGCAGACAGGCTCAGATGACATGTTCAGGGTCAACCCAGGCTGGTTCATGAAAAAATGGTATCAGAGGCAGGTTCTTTCTATTTGGGGTGTCTGTTATATGGATATTGGGATTTTTAGGGCTCAGGGAGTAGGTTACAGGTCGTTCTCTGATCACCACCACTCATGATGAGACCTAAGAAACCATGGGCAGTATGGGTTTTGAGTCCTTACCTTGTCTTGGTTTGTTTTGGGATTGAGGGATAACAATGAAAGCAATCCAGTGTCATGTCACGATCTCACATAGAGTAGTGACCCATGTGGAGTCTGAGTGAACGGTTCAATTACCTCCTAGTTTTTTATTCTTGTTTGGGGAATGGATCACTACCATGTTTTCAGGTTAACCGTGACTATTAGTTCCTCATTCCTATGGTTTTGTGTAATTGGTGCTTCTTTGTGGTTTTGGTTAGTGTGAACATGAATTTAAAATGAAGGTTGTTTTGGAATGGAAAAAATATATCTTTATAATGGTTTTGAAATTGATAAAATGGTTTTTTAAATTTTAAATAAAAATGGTGTCCTTGAAATGAATTTTTTTCTATGTTTATATTTTTTGGTTGTTTATGGATGAAGTTAACTTTATTGATACTTCTACAGTTTGATATTGGTTTTGTCTTTGTGGTTTATATTTCATTCAGAAAATGCCACCCAGGAAGGTCCCCAATGTTTATAATAAGTCATGCCTAGTTTTTCATCCTTCTCAGAGGTTTTTTATCCTTCATGGTGATCGGGGTACATTGTAGGCAGTGGAGTGGCTGGAGGAAGTGGATTGCATCTTTAGGATGTTGGTAACTCTTGAGGCTATCAGGGTTTATGCTATTCTGGGATTGTTTGAGGGTCCATATTTATCTTCCAATACATCGGACCATTCAGTGGTGTGCCACCAGTGTGGCTGGTTCAGGAACTTGAAGTCATCATGTTGCATCCCTCCAAATATGTGACATCGTTATGGTTTTATAGGTTATATAGAGAATTTTTGTAGGAATATTTTCTTGAAGAATATGTTGTGACCAAAGTATTATAGTTATTAACTATGAGGCAGGAGATGATTTAGTCATCAGGGCCTTGGCCACAGGTCTCTGGGTGAAGATCGCACATAGTTAGGAGTTGTTGGGGGTGTGAAGCCTCGGTTCGGGTCTTTTGTTCTATGTTGGGATTGGAACATTTACTTTTTATTCTTGTTCCTATGATATTAAAGCTTTACTATTATTTTGAGTTCATCGTTTCAATAGGATAATGTGATGAACTTGTTCTGTTGTAATCCAAACAGTCATGTTTGTCTGAATGTGGCTTTTAGAACCGTTCATTTTTTTAGTATGGGTTTGCTCCTCATGTGGGTTGGTTTCGGTTATGATCACTTGGAAATTTTTAGGTTTTTATTATATGTGTAGAAAGTGAATCTAATTTGTTTCAAGGTTTTTGGATTAGTTGGGAGTTCTTGTGTGGGACCCCTCCCCCTCCCTGGGGTGGTATGTTTGGGTTTTAATTTACGTGCTAGAAGAATCCTTGTGGTGGGTAGAACCCCCTCATATTCTCATCTTTTTTTGTTGTGGTTTCGTATATATCAGCCAGGTGTGACTTGGGGAATAAATAATCACCCTTTAAATTCCCTGTTTCTTCTAGTTTTATTCTAGTATGGACTCAATTCTGGACCAACATTCGGCTCGGTGACTTTATGGGGGAAAAAAGTTTCTGTGGTGGGGAGAATTGTCACACCCCAACCTGGTTGGTTTATTATTTATAATTAATTTAATTATTATTTTGAGTTTCATATTCTTTTTTTTGTGCAGTCAACCCACACAGTTAAGGGTAACTGTGTGGTGTCCACGCGGATGCCAGTGTGGGTTGGAATTATGGCGCGTGACTTGTGCGCGATTTATGAAACCACGGGATAAGCGTTCCGCTTGACCCTGTAAGTGGTCAGTGCTAGGTGACATGGCTTAGGTGCAGTTTTCTCAAACGTGCATTTGACTGCAGGCAAACCATGTGCTTTCCCAAATTTTTTTAAATAAATAAATTAAATGAAGATGATATGCGAAATTAAATAAAATAAAAATAAGGAGGAATGATAAGTTAGGGTATTTTTTATTATAATAATAAAGATATTATTATTATTATCATTATTATTATTATTATTATTTTTATTAAAAATTGTAATATTATTATTCTTGAAATAAAAAAATAAAATAGAAATGAAATACTAAATTAAAATAATTCTTAATAGTAATAATAATTTTCATATATTCTTATGAATAATAATATTTTTTATTATTTATATTTTTATTATTACTACTATCATTTAAAACAATAAAATGAAAAAAAAAAGAGAAATACTAAGGGGGTTGTGACCTCCCCCCTCCCCCCACCATTCCCATGGCTTCACCCCCCCCCTGTCCATCGGTATGGAATAGCACACCCAGCCACAACCATGTACTGGAAAATACCCCTTTTGTAAGAACCTTGTTCTTATTTTGAGGTACAGGCTTCTTCTTTTCTCTTTTCCTTAAGTCTTTTTGAGAAAATATGGAAAATTGAGAAAAATACTGAATTTTGGAAAGTACGTGTCGTGTACTTTGTCCACACGTCGTGTACTTTTGGTCGTGTGGGATGGGTACATGGGGTGTGTGGCCATGCCGGGAATGAAGGGTGTAGGAACTGCCTACATGTTGTGTAGTGGTCCTTTACACACCATGTAGTCAGTCGGAAGGACAAAACAGTAAGTCGGTGGAGCAACTACCAGCTGGGCGACAGTACACACCGTGTAGTCAGGAGTACATGTTGTGTACTCATGTCGACGGATGAACAGTGTGGTGGTGCCGCCAGAAGAACAGTTAAATGAAGGAAGTACACGCCGTGTACTTGAAATTACACGCTGTGTACTTTGTTTTTTTCACTTAAAATGGGCAGTATCCTCCCATGTTCATAGGTAAGGTTTAGAACGGGAAGAGAGCTCAGGAGAGGATGGTCGAACCTTCGTAGATCTGTCGGTCGCACGTTTGGAATTCGATTCCTCTTCGGAAGATCTCGTTAAAACCGCACGGGTAAGCCCTCTCTTATCCTAGTGTGGTTCATACCAATTCATTCCCTAACAGGAGTTATTTACATTTGATTGGGTTTTATTCTTCGTCATATCTACATCGTTCTTGGGTGTTTCTGGAACTGACGTTCGTGTATTTCACTTGTTGGCGTATAAGGTAGGTGGCTTGGTGTTAATTTTTTCAACTATCGTGTGTTTTGTGCGTTTTTGTGCCATGAACCCATGTTGGGGTGTCATGTGGCTGAGGCCATTTCTATATTAAACACCTAGAATTGAATATGTGATTAATTATGTTAATAAAATGTTGGTTGGGATCCTTACTCGGATCCAGGACCATCCTGAGGGGCGCGTTCTTCTGTTTATCTGTTTGGTCAAGATAACCGAGGGTATTCCTTGTTTAAATTATGCATTACTTTTTACTTAAGAGTAATTGTATTCAAATTTCATGTTTATATGTTGGTCATGGCCCAGTTACTTATGCCTGAGGGTGGTGTTCTACTATAGCCTGAGGGCATGACCGTATTAGCCTGAGGGCGACATTCTATTTCGCCAGAGGGAAACCTTTCGTGCCTGAGGGATTGACTTTTTTTCCTGAGGGCGACACTTTGTATGCCTGAGGGTGAGATTCTGTTATGCCTGATGGTGAGATTTTGATTACCAGAGGGTGAGACTTTACTTGTCTGAGGATGCTGAATAATTATTTAGAAATTCACCATGGTGGTTTCTAAATATTAAGTGGACTAAATGAATAATTAAATGGCAATATAACTGGTAAGTTAGTTACTTTTTAGTACTTATTAGTTTATTGAATTTTTACTACTGCACACTTGTTGCATGCTTTACACACAGTTGAGCGCGGGCCTTTGGTGGGTTCCTACTGAGATATATTTCTCACGCCCTGTTTGGGTCATGCTTTTCGGCCCAAAAATATTACGTTTTTACAGGGGTGGATAGGGGAAAGAGTCCCTATACAGGTACTTGACTGTTGCTGAGAAGTATGAGGGCATGGGACCAAGCCTAGGCTCGCGATGCTGTCAGCTGTTTTGTTTCGTTTTGTTGTACTCTGTATTGTATCGTATTGCTCTACTATGTAACATGTTCTGACAGTTTTCTTAGAACTTGTGGCATGTTGCATCGACATTTATATACTGGTTGGTTATACCTATTGCAATTATTTATTCCAGTTATGTGTATGGTTTATTACTTTCATTGTTGTTGTATGTTTTATTATATTCCACTACGCTACACTTTGAAAAATGAGGGCATAGTTTCCCCACTATCAGACTTGGGCCCTCGCTGCTAGTTGGCAGCCTCTGGCGTTTGGGGAAATGTGCTTGAGGTCATGTGGAGAACCAGGTTTGGGGCACCCGTTGAGTGGAACCCGGAACCAAGACGTTACAAAGTGGTATCAGAGTAGTTCTTTTCTTTGACTTACTATTTGGAGATGTATTCAGGGATAGGACGACCGGTAGTTGGTAATAAGATGTGCCCGGGAGTAGCTAACCTGTGTACAGGGAAAAGCCAATTTACCTCGTATTGCAATCTTACTGATTTTGCAAGTTACAGTTGATATGATTTCACCGTTGGGTGACGCACTTGTATTGTGCTATTTATATTTTATTAATGGGTTCTATTTAGTTTCAACCCGATGAGATGAGGGTATGCCATCTCATGCATCATTTAGGCACATGCTAGAATCACATGCCATGAATAGTTTCCATGCCATGTAGGTGCATTAGAAATTTCATGTTGTTGTGATAGTTGTTGTGATAGTTGTTGTGCTAGAAAAGCATGCTGTTGTGAAAGTTGCTTGATAACTACCTACTATATGATAGGGTATTTGGTATGAGCCAGTTTGTAGAATGAACTCCAAACTTTCGTCTTTGGGGAGTATAGGCCCCCATTGACCAGAATTTGGTGGATCATTAGTTGTTTATTATTTTATAACACAGATAAGATGTCAAACTTTTATTCATGGGGAGTATGGGCCCTCACGGGTCGGAATTTGACACTTAAGTGTTGTTTTTTAGTATTTTCTTGGTTCCGGGGAAGTTTCTGAGGCATACTGTCCAGAAACCCAGCATACATGCCGTGTAGTATCTTTACACACGTCATGTATGGCCTTCTGTTCGGGAAGAAAAATAAACTTTTTGAGTACACACCGTGTACCCTAATTACATTCCATGTAGTCTCTTCCTGTGTCACAAACCGTGTGGGCGGCGACACGGGGAAGGGAAGAGCTTGGGGAGAACACACCATGTACCGGATGTACACGTCGTGTAGTGTTGACCCGGTGTCCTCCATGTAACCAACAACATGGGCGGAGGAACCCTTAAGACATGCACGTCGTGTCCAATATAGAACATGCCGTGTAGGGTGACCTAGGAACCCATCCATGTAACTAACAACACAGGTCGGGGTAATCCTTTCGAGTACATGTCGTGTGTATATTAAACACACCGTGTAGGTTGAGCCGTGTAAACCGGCCATGTAACTAACAACACGAGTCGGTAGAGCTCATCTAGTACACGTTTTGTACCTATGGGACATGCTGTGTAGTCTTGACCGAGGACAGACCTTGTGGAGTAAGCCATGTGACTGGAAAACGGGGTAGTGTACACGCCGTGTGCGGGTGTAACACGCCGTGTAGTGTCAAGCCGAGTAGTCGGCCGTGTCACAAACGACACGGGAAGTTGGAAAATAACATCATACACGCCGTGTAGATAATATACACGCCGTGTAGTTTTTTCTCAAACAGGATCCGGGTGGCTTAGCCGTGCAGAAGGACTCGGGCAGGAAAAGGAAGTAAAGTACATGTCGTGTAGTTAGTATACACACCGTGTAGTCTTGTTTTGAAAATATTGAAATGCCTTCTTCCACTTGTTCCCTTTGTGTTTCCTTCGCTTTCAGTCTTTGATAAATCTTGATCTAAGGCATTCTTTTGACCTTGTAGTGTCATGCCACCTAGAAAACTATGCATTGTTCTCCAGGAGAGCGGCAATGAGTATACTCCAAAGATGGTGGGCCATGGGCTACCAGTGGATCCCCCAGCAGAGGCAGATGCGGCACCAGCTGCTATACCAGACACAGGCGCGGAGGCGCAGTTCTGTGAAGGATTATTGCGGTTCATGCAGACCTTTCAGGGAGCACCGACGGCTACCACATCTATGGCTGAGCTGACATGTATCTTCCAGCAGCAGCATCTGCCTATATTTTCAGGGGATGGTGGACCGCAGGCTGCGAAGTCTTGGCTAGGATCAATGCAGACTATTTTCGAGCATCTTGAGATGCCTCCAGGTTGAAGGGTCAAGCTCATGACATACATGTTGCGTGATTCTGCCAAGAGGTGGTGGGATGTCACCACCCAGTCAGAGAATCACAGAGACATAGAATGGGAGGATTTTCAAATAGTCTTCTATGAATTCTTCTTTCCTGAGACACTGCGAGCAGACAGAGCTCTAGATTTCATGAATCTGTAGCAGGGTGCCATGTGGGGGATGGACTATTCTGCTCGCTTCACCGAGATTCATCATTTTGCACCTATTCTGGTGGGT
Organism: Viscum album; assembly: GCA_963277665.1. NCBI lineage: Eukaryota > Viridiplantae > Streptophyta > Magnoliopsida > Santalales > Viscaceae > Viscum > Viscum album. The sequence goes on from OY728138.1 coordinate 40,850,011, forward strand.
GATGAGACGTTGAGAGACAGACGTTTTGAGGATGGTCTTCGATATGACATCTAAGCACTGGTGAATGTCTTCAGGTTTCCTACTGTACATGCTATTGTGAACTAGGTGCTGATTATAGAGAGGAACCTGCGGGAAGCAAGTGGTGTGGGCCAGGGTGGTTTGACACTAGTTACTGGTACTATTTCTACTGGCAATAGGAAGATATAGATGGATTTCTCTCAGGGTGGTAGTACCAGCCAGGCAGTTTCTTCAGGTGGCCCGATCAGGTGCTACCAGTGTGGCATAGAGGGGCACAAGAGACCGCAGTGTCCACATGATCCAGTGGAGTTCCAAGCTTGTGGCAAGATGGGTCATCAGCAGTGTTTTTGCAGGGTGTTTCTACCAGTGTCTAGTGAGAGGGGTTCTGTGCAGACTCCGTGTGCGGGAGTAGGACCAGTGACTTCTTACCAGTCGGGAAACTAGAATACGTCAGGGCGTGAAGGTAGAGATGGTGGTCATGGTCGTGGTAGCCAGACACCAGGATCTCAGAGGCAGCAGGGCGGGACAGCTCAGGGTAGCCAGGCTGTGGCGCAGCGTCGCGGCACTGGGCAGGCATATGCAGTGCAACAGACTCAGCAGGAGCAGGATCTCGGACCTTCTACAGTCAGAGGTACTATTCTAGTAGCTTCTGTTTTATCTTCAGTACTTTTCGATACGGGTGCTACACATAGTTTCATATCCTTACCCGTTGTGGAGAGCCTTGGGCTCTATGTTTCTACTTCTTCTACTGTCATGATGCTAGACTCTCCATTGGGGACTAGAACGGCTGGTGTGCATCAGTGCAAGGAGTGCCCCCTTGAGGTTGGTGGGTGTCACTTTCTTTGGGACCACTATGTCTTAGAGATGACGAGCTATGACGTTATTCTTGGAATGGACTAGTTGGTTCCCTTTCGAGACTTTGTAAACTGCTATCGTCGTAGGGTGCGTTTCACGTCACCAGAGGGCGAAGAGTTTCTATACAAGGGCGAGTGGGATGTTCAGGCAAGTCGAGCTGGACCAGAGCATCGTGGGAGAGGTGGAGTCACAACCCAGATTGCGATCTTATATCTGGATGATCATGGGACTTGTCAGATGGATTTCTCTCCAGTGGTTGATCATTTCAGGGATGTCTTCACGGATGACTTTTCAGTTCTACCTTTGGAGCGTGAGGTGGATTTCTCTATTGAGCTAGTTCCAAGTGCAGCATCGGTGTTCATTCCTCTTTATATTATGGCTACACCTGAGCTTCAGAAGCTCAAGAGGTAGTTAGAGGAGTTACAGGCGAAGGGTTTCATCCAACCCATTACTTCTCTGTGGTGTTCTCCGGTCCTTTTTGCGAAGAAGGCGGATGGTACCCTCAGACTCTGTGTGGATTATCAGAAGCTGAACTAGTTGACGGTTAAGAACCGATATCCCTTGCCGAGGATTGATGATCTTTTTTATCAACTTCATGGAGCACAATTGTTCTCGAATATTGACTTGAGATTCGGATATCATCAGCTATGCGTGAGACCATTGGACATACCGCTTATGGCTTTTCGGAGCATATATGGTATGTACGAGTACTTGGTTTTGTCTTTAGGACTCACAAACACTCCATCAGTCTTAATGGCTCTGATGAATCGTGTGTTCCATCCATATCTTGATTATTTTGTGGTAGTATTCATGGACGATATCTTGGTGTACTCTCACACTCGACACGACCATGCCACCCATCTTGAGATCACATTGAGTACATTGAGAGAGCAATGACTATATGTTAGGCTCTCAAAGTGCCACTTTTGGATGGATCAGATTCACTTCCTAGGTCACATTTTCTCAGAGGCAGGAGTTTCAGTAGACCCAAAGAAGGTGAGAGAAGTAGTTTCTTGGGAGCAGCTGAAGAACGTGTTTGAGATACGGAGTTTCTTAGGGCTGGCTGGTTACTACAGATGCTTTATACAGGACTTCTCCTACTCAGCAGCACCATTGACGGGTCTGACTAAGAAGGGTGTGAAGTTCGTTTGGTCAGAAGCTTGAGAGACATCCTTTCAGGACCTGAAAGGAAGGTTGACATCAGCACCGATCCTGATACTCCCAGAGCAGGGGAAGAGCTATACAGTTTACTGTGACGCATCAGGTATTAGGTTGGGAGCAGTGTTGATGCAGGGCGATCGAGTTGTTGCGTACGGGTCTCTGCAGTTGAGGCCGCATGAGAGGAATTACCCGATGCATGATCTTGAGTTGGCTACAGTTGTGCATGTGTTGCGCTGTTGGATACATTATCTATTGGGAGAGAATTTTGTGGTCCTCACCGACCACAAAATCCTCAAGTATATCTTTACTCAGTGTTACCTGAATCTGAGGTAGAGAAGGTGGGTCGAGTACCTACAGTCCTTCGATTTTGAGCTTGCCTATACACCTGGTAATGGTAATGCAGTAGCTGATGAACTGAGCAGGAAGACTCAGATAGAGGTAGTGCAGGAAGCCAGTGTTGAGTGGCAGCTTATGGCTTTGTTCTTGGAGATGCATCTGGAGGTGCACGACAGTCAGGGGCAGACTTATCTTTCCTCCTTAGCTGTGACATCTACCCTCCTGGACAGAGTGAGGATGAGACAGCTATCTGATTCAGAAGGCGTAGTTCTACGGGAGTCGGTGGAAAGTGTGGACCCTCCTCCTGGTTGGACGATAGGTGATGATGAAGTTCTGCATTTCCATGGATGTGTATGGGTTCTAGGGGATATACGCGAGGAGCTGATGCGAGAGTTTCATGCTTCAGCTTGGTCAGTTCATCCCGGGGTTACCAAGATGTACAGAGACTTGAGACGTCAGTACTGGTGGCCGGGTATGAAGAGAGATGTAGCTGGTTATGTTACGATATGCTCCACCTGTCAGCAGGTGAAGGTAGAGCATCAGAGATCAGCTAGACTGTTACAACAGTTACCCATTCCGGAGTAAACAAGGGATAATTTCACGATGGATTTCATGACTGGATTATCGAGGTCACCTCGTGGCAATGATGTTGTGTGGGTTGTTGTGGATAGACTCACGAAGGTAGCTCACTTCTTTCCGATCAAGGAGACCTTCAGTGTTGATGAGCTCGGAAGGCAGTATATCCAAGAGATCATGCGTCTTCATGGGGTCCCTCATTATATCATTTCAGATAGGGATGCCCGCTTTATGTCTCATTTCTGATAGAGTTTTCAGAGGGCACTGGGTACATAGGTGCTTCTTGAGCACAACATACCACCCTCAGATAGATGGTCAGTCAGAGCGTACGATACAGGTGCTAGAGGACATGCTGCATGCATGCATCCTAGACTTTGGCGTCTCTTGGGAGAAGCATATACCCTTAGTCGAGTTTTCCTATAACAATAGATTTCAGGCAACTATTGAGATGGCACCATATGAGGATTTATATGGTAGGTCATGCCTATCACCCTTGTACTGGTAAGAGGCAGGTGAGGCAGCTCAACTGGGACCACGTCTCGTGCAGGAGACTTCTGAGCAGGTCCAGTTGATTCAGAAGCAGATGGCTACCACGCAGTCTCTTCGGAAGTCATATGCTGATCACCGAAGATGACCTTTGGAGTTCGTTGTTAGGGATCAGGTTTTCTTACATGTTTTGTCGAGTCTGGGACACAAGCAGATTAAGAGACAGGGTAAACTTTCACTAAGGTATGTGGGGCCATTTGAGATTCTGGAGAGAGTCTGGTTGGTTGCCTATCAGTTACGGTTACCGCAGTGATACCAAGCCATGCACAACGTCTTCCACGTATCTCAATTGCATTGCTATCATTCAGACCTATCTCAAATCTTTCAGCCTAAGGAGGTTGAGCTTCAGATAGATGCGTCCTTTGAGGAGCATCCAATTCGTATCGTTGACAGGAGCACGAAGGTTCTCCGAGGCAGGTCAGTTCCTCTCGTACGGGTGTTATGGCAGCATGGCCGAGTGCAGGATGAAACCTGGGAGCGGGAGACCGACGTACGTGCTCATTGGCCGGAGTTTTTCATGACTATATCTTCACCACCCTTGGAAGGGAAATTCGGGGACGAATTGATATAAAGGGGGAAGTTTGTAAGAACCCGGTTCTTATTTTGAGGCACGGGCTTCTTATTTTTTCTTTTCCGTAAGTGTTTTTGAGAAAATATGGAAAATGGGGAAAAATACTGAATTTTGGAAAGTACATGTCATGTACTTTGTCCACACGTTGTGTACTTTTGGCCATGTGGGATGGGTATACGGGTCGTGTGGCCATGCTGGGAATGAAGGGTGTAGGAACCACATACATTCCATGTAGTGGTCCTTTACACGCCATGTAGTCACTCGGCAGGCCAAAATAGTAAGGCGGTGGAGCAGTCACTGGTTGGGCGACAGTATACGCCATGTACTCGGGAGTACATGTCATGTACTCATGTCGACGGATGAACAGTGTGGCGGTGCTGCGAGAGGAATAGTTAAATGAAGGAAGTACACGCCGTGTACTTGGAAGTACATGCTATGTACTTTGTTTTTTTCAATTAAAATGGGTAGTGGCCTCCCAAATTCACAGGGAAGGTTTAGAACGGGAAGAGAGCTAGGGAGAGGACGGGCAAACCTTCGGAGATCCACCGGGCGCACGTCTGGAATCCGATTCTGCTTCAGATGATCTCGTTGGAACCGCGGGGGTAAGCCATCTCTTCTCCTGGTGTGGTTTATATCAATTTTTTCCCTAATGGGAGTTATTTACATTTGAGTGGACTTTTATTCTTTGTCAGATCTACGTCGTTCTTGGGCGTTTCTGGAACCAACGTTCATGTATAGTGCTCGTTGGCGTATAAGGTAGGTGGCTTGGTGTTAATTTTTCCAACTGTCATGTTTTTTGTGTGTTTTTATGCCACAAACCCATGTTGGGGTGTCGTGTGGCTGAGGTCATTGCTATATTAAACACCTATAATTGAATAGGTGATTAATTATGATAATAAAATGTTGGTTGGGATCATTGCTTGGATCCAGGACCATCCCGAGGGGTGTGTTTCTCTATTTAGCCATTTGGCCAGGATACCCTAGGGTATGCCTTGTTTAAATTATGTATTAATTTTTCCTTGAGAGGAATTGTATTCAAATTGCATGTTTATATGTTGGGCATGGCCCGGTTACTTATTCCTGAGGGTGGTGTTCTAGTATATCCTGAGGGCGTGACTATATTAGCCTGAGGGTGATGTTCTATTTCGCATGAGGGAAACCTTTCGTGCCTAAGGGATTGACTTTTGTGCCTAAGGGAAACACTTCGTATGCCTGAGGGCATGATTCTGATTACCTGAGGGTGAGACTTTACTTGTCTGAGGAAGCTGACTAATTATTTAGAAATTCACCGTGGTGGTTTCTAAATATTAAGTGGACTAAATGAATAATTAAATGGAAATATAACTGGTAAGTTAGTTACTTTTTAGTACTGCTTAGTTTATTGCATTTTTACTACTGCACACTTGTTGCATGTTTTACACACAGTTGAGCACGGGCCTTTGGTGGGTGCTTACTAAGATATATTTCTCACACCCTGTTTGGGTCATGCTTTTCAGCCCAAATAGATTATGTTTCTGCAGGGTTAGATAGGGGAAAGAGTCCCTATACAGGTACTTGACTGTTGCTGAGGAGTATGAGGGCATGGGACCGAGCCTAGGCTCGCGATGCTGCCAGCTGTTTTGTTTCGTTTTGTTGTACTCTGTATTGTATTGTATTGCTCTGCTATGTAACATGTTCGGACTGTTTTCTTAGAACTTGTGGCATGTTGCATTGACATTTATATATTGGTTGGTTATACCTATTGCAGTTGTTTATTCCAGTTATGTGTATGGTTTATTGCTTATGTTGTTGTTGTATGTTTTATTACATTCTGTTGCGCTACACTTTGACAAATGAGGGCATAGTTTCCCCACTATCAGACCTGGGCCCTCGCTGCTAGTCGGAAACCTCTGGCGTTTGGGGAAATGCGGTTGAGTTCATGTGGCGAACTGGGTTCGAGGAACCCATTGAGTGGCACCCAGAACTGGGACGTTACACCTTTCTACTGTTCAGCCTACAGTGCACCGGCCTCCCTACTCCGCCTCTACTCTGGCACACCTCTGGTAAAACCCCATTCACTCTTCCTTGTGCATAGATTCCCCCCTTGCTCCTTGTGTGTGCACTACCAGCTGGCATCCATCCTCTCCTTCCCTCTCCAGCCATCCTCCCCTTCCTGGTTCCTTTTTTCATCCCGCAGTGACCCCTTGTTGCGTGGTGCTCAGCCCCATTTAACAACCCTCCCTCTGGTAAGTTCTTCCTCAACTTTGGGTTTTTTCCTTCAATTTAACCAAACCATAATGTCTCAAGTTGAAATTCGCATGTTTATCTCATTGATTAGGGTGTGTGATCATTCCATGGGGTGTTGTTATTTCTTCCGTTTAAGGTGTAATCAATTCCTCCCTTGATTTGAGCTAGGTGTTTTTCAAATTTTTCTTTTACCTCACAACCTATGACACTTTTTTGTTTTAAATAATTTTTAAAAATATCATTTTGTATCTTCATAACTATCATAGCTAATTATTTTTAGTGTTTTTTTTAGTTAAAATTGTTAAAAATAGTTTTGGAATATGTCTTTGATTATGTGTTAGTGATTCCATGTATAAATATTATTTGAATAACCAATCTTCCTATTTAATTGGTTTATCATGTTCTGTAAATATGTGTTGACTTATTTTTATAGCATGTCATGTGATATTAAGTGTGTTATTTGATGAAAACCCATAGTGTGTCACTTACTAGTGTTTTATGAACTTTGCAATTAATGTATTCAACTGTGCAAGGAGTGAAAACTTTTTTTTGGCGTGGCATCGATGAGCATTTATTCATAAAAGAAGGTTGAGTATGTTTTAGTTTTTTAATCCATATGTTAATTCTTTAAACTTTTGAGTAGTTTTTTTGTGGTTGTTTGTTTAATTATGATAATGGTTTCTTTAATTGTGAAAAAGTTCATTTGGTTGTGTGGGTGGTGTGGGTTAAGTTTTGAAAGGTGTGAGAGAATTTTTCAAAGGGTTTGGTGATGAAATGGATTTTAAATTGGAATTTTCATGTGAAGTTGTTGAAATAGTGATGAAAGACTTTGTTTTTCCTTTTGAATTGTTTTACCAAATGAGTAAATGATTTATTGAATGATGTTTGAAATTAAAATCACAGGTGCAAAGTGTTTTGGTGTGCATTTGGGTTGGGTTTGAAAATGAATGGTAACTTTTTGAAGATGGTTCTTATTTCCTAAATGATGTTGTGTTATTTGTGTGGTTTCTAGAAATAGTTTAAAATTGAATCTTTTGGGAAATGTCTATTTGGATTTTGGGTGTGTGTTTTTGTTAAATTCCCGACATAAGGGGATGTTTGTCTTGTTTTACTAGTTGTATGCTTTTCCCAAAATGGGGGTTTGGAAATTTTTTTGGTAAACAGATTTGGGGTGTTTCAAGCTAAAGGCCCATTTGGAACTTCCAAATTAAAGGTGATGTTTGTGTTAATTTTTAGAAAGGATTGAGTTTTGGGAAATGTGTGAGCCCAGTTGGAAACTTAAAGTGTTTTGTGAAATGGTTTAAAATTTCATGTGACGTGATAGCTCGGTTGTTACCTTGGATGATATGATGTATACGTGTGTGTGTGTGTGTGTGTATCTCTAGCGGGAACCTCTATAATAGATTTATGGATTATTGTATAGGGTGTCTATGTTTGGGTTTGGTAAGTGTAGTGACGGCATATAAGGTGAGTCACGCGTGTGAGGGCCTCCTACTAACACAGTATTACTACCACTATGGGTTCAGGGGAAGCTTTTAGATGATCGAGTGATGGTTACTAACCAACCCTGATTAGATGGGTTGGTACCCGCTGGATTTATTATTAGGCTAGGTGGTTTGTGCCACTGGTGAGGATATTTAGAGCAGCCAATTTGTTATAGAATAATGGGCTTCACCATATACTGACAGGTGGTTCTGAAATGAGTATGTCCATGGGCCTTCTAGGGATGTTTAGGATCACCCATGGTTACTTAATTGTTTTCATTGATTTTTTTCTTTCTTTTGTACTAGTTTATTTTTATATTTCACTATTTACATATTTTACTTTAGCCCAGATTTGGTAGTGTTTGTTTTAGGTTTTGTTTACGAAATGACAAATGGTTTTGGAAATGGTATTTATAATGTGTTGGATTTATTTTAATGGTAAAAACATGTTTCTTATTTTAAAAATGTGGAAACCATACTTTTATATTTTTATTTAAATCTTGTGTTAATGGGTTGTTTTGGGAAGGGATATGATTAGATCCAGTGATTTATCTTAACATTCCAACAGAGCATTTTGGTGCCCATGCCTATCTTATCTTTTCAGTTGCAGGCCCAATTTTTGTTTAGGTTCCCTAGCCTAAGTGCTAGTGTGGAGAAGGGTTGGATTTTTGTTGGAGGTAACCAATGGGTCACACTAAGATCTTGGTATCGGGGTCTTGTTTCTAGTTTTCTTTCCTTTTAGTTGTACTTTGTATCTAGTTCAGTTGTTTGTTTATTGTGATTCAATTGTTCAACATTTCTGAATTTTTAGTTTTTTTTCATTTATATCTTTGATCCTGGTTTTTCTTGGGATAAAATCATTACCTTTAGTTTAGGTTTTGATGTCTGGCACTAGTTTCCATCCCAAGAGGATTGATAATTCCCCTCAGGATATGTCGCGGATCGGCTCGGCTGATCGGTTCAGGGTTAACCTAGGATGTTTCATGACAAGATTCCTTGTTCTCACTCTTTTATGTGCTATGTGTGGGATATAGATGATTTTTATTATTTTTGGGTGGATATTAAGGGTATTTGTTATCATATAATTAATTGGAATGTCTAAAATTGATGAGTGTGGGGTTTTATCGCATGATTTGTTATTCTGTCATATGACATTGATATTTTTATGAATGATTGTTTTCAATTTTGAAAATAGAAGCTATTAAAATACTTTATTTCATTTTTTTGATATATGTGATGGCCCTTATTGTGTTTTTGCATGATTTCATCCTGAATAAAATGTTAAAGATCTTATATTTGGATAATAATTGGTTTCCCCTAGATATTTGGTTTGTGTGATAATACCCATGCTAATATAAAGAAGTAATGTGATTAATCCCCTGAATAAATGTGAATCCTATATTTGTTGTTATTGTGTGTGGCTATGATTTTTTTAATGATTTGTGTGGCTTGTGATCATTGTGTGATAATAGATATGACTGGCTAGGTCATACGGTACATGGGGGTAGTGATGTGATGGTTGGTTATTATGGATGTGATGTGGTGAAGTTGTTGTGGCATAGTGGTTGTGGTGTATTTGTTATGGTGTAGTGGTTTTGGGTAGTGGTTGTGGTGTAGTGGTTGTGGTGCAGTTTTTTTGGCATAGCAGTTGTGGCACAGTGATTGTGGTGTAGTGGTTGTGACGTAGTGGTTATGGTGTGTGGTGTTTATGGTTGTGTGATGGATGTTATGTGTGTTTGTTGTGTTGTGATATGGATTGGGAAATGTGATGTGATGAAGATGGTGTATGTGTAGTCCTATGATGATATTTGTGTGGTACGGTTGTGATAGTTACTCAGGTATCCATGGAATAAATAACTTCATCTACTAAATTCAATGAATAAATGAATGAGTTGAAAATTGAATACAATGGGGTGAAAATCGACATGTGGTTAATTTCTTAAATTTAATTGAATAAATTGAATGAGTGGTGTAATGTGAAATGAAAAGGCTAATGAATAAAACTAGAAGGACTTGTAAATTGAAAGTGGAAAATTTTGTGTGGATTGTGTTGTGGTTATGTAGTGTGATGTGTATAGTAGTGGCATTATTTTTTATAGTAGACATATGGTATATGGTGGTGATTTGGTGTGTGAAGTGTGTTGATGTGAACCATTAGGTAGGGTATTGTGTTGTATCTATATATCATGAATTCTTATGTTATTTTATACATTCCCTACCAAAGTTGGATAAACATACCAATGCTCAGAGGTTCTAGGTTCTGGGTGTTTTTTCCAACATCGAGGATGGTAGTAATATGGATTGTTGGCTACCCCCACTACCCTGCTCTTCCTTTATTAGTGACATTTTTTCCTATGTGTTTTTGGGTGATATGTGACATGTGGTCCCTGGTGTCTTTTAGAAGATATGTGATGTGTGGTCCCAAGTTTATTCCGGATGAGTTGTGATGTGTGGTCCCAGGTGTTTTTTGGATGAGCTATGATGTGTGGTCCCAAGTGTCTTTGAGATTATTTGTGATGTATTATCCCATGTGTATTCATTATGTGATGTGATATGATGTTATGTGTGCCCTATGTGTGTGTGGATGATATGTGATGTGATGTGTGGCCCATGTGTGTATGGGTGGGGTGTCATGTGATATGTGTGGAAGGTATGGGAGCATATAACGTTCGTTGTTAGGGCATGAGAGTGGAAAATTAGTGGGGAAGAGGCGGTGGGGAACATTTCATTGTTATGATATCAATATTTTATATTGGATGCATAATTTGTTAAGTGAGCCATTGTGAGGCTGTTTCTTGTTAGATTACCTTTGTAGGTGCTTTTGGGTTCAACTATTTATTCATTAGTGATTTAACATTCTCTTTTCACATGGGCACTTGAGACCTTGTTTATGTCCCTAATGATTTTACTTATTATGGTCACCCAACATATATAAACTATTTTTAGGTTTTTTGGAGTACTTTGGGGAAAAAGATGGATACAACTAGCTAGGTTGGAGTTGTTGTTAGACTTTTCTTTTGGTTATTTACTTTGTATACTTTTATATGTATAAATTTTATTTTTATTCAGGCATTGTGGGATAGATTTTGGTTTACCTTTATATATTCTTTTGTATTTTTTTGTGTTTTTTATCTTATCTTCCAATCCTTTTCATTTATAGAGGGTAATTCCTCCCATATTGTGAGATTTATATACCATCGGTTCTAGTCACCAACCCGAGGCCTACTGGAGGCAGAACTCCAAGGGTCATTATCTCTATCCATTTATAGTGGCATCTTTGGTGGTAGGGGTCATGAAAAAAATTATCCATGGAATAAGGTTATTATATTCTAAAAGAAGTTAAATTTTATCCCTAGTTATATTATTCCCTTTGAGATTGTTGATCATGTAGGTATTATAGCTTATCACTTGGAACTTCCACCAAACCTCTCTTAAGTTCATGATGTGTTCCATATATCTCTTTTGAGGAACTGAATACCTAATCCTAAACATATGTTAAAATAAAATGTTATCCGATTGGATAATTATCATTCCTATGAATGACAACCAATAGAAATCTTGGATCACAAAGATAAAGTTCTATGTAAAAATACTAATAACCTGGTTAAAGTTATTTGGGGGAACTAGAAATGTGAGGAAGCTACATGGGAACCTAAGAATGTAATGAAGAGAATATATCCTCATTTTTTTATAATAGAGTGATGGAATTTTAGGGTGAAATTAATTTTAAGGGGGTTATAATGTAACACCGTGGGATTTTATATTTATTTCCTTTAAAATAAAACATGAAGTATTAGATAGCTTTCCTTACACGCAACCTTGATTTCATTTAAAATACAATATAGTAAACCATTATAACTAAGATATTAAATTATCAGGTATGATTATTAATAACCACTTTATTAAAATATATATAAAGGTTTTAATTAATGCAAATTTATTGATTAATTTAAAATAATTAAGTACTCAATTTTTTGTAAAGTCATTTTACGTTCAAAATATATTTTCTTAAAAAAGGGTTTTCATAAAAACAATTCATGTAAAATTTATAATTAATTTCAACCATTTTTATAAATTTTATTTGTGGAAGTTAATATCATTTTTAAAATCATAATTTAAATTTTAACATAATCTTAATTTTTAGGATTTTTCTAAAATGATATATTTCTCGGTGAATAATGAAAATACAGACATTTGTAGAAATTGTCATTTATTTTCAAGTAAATATACCATTATGTATTTAATTTGATATTAAAATAATTTAAATAAAAATTAATTATATATAATATAATTAATTACATAGTTTTCACCATCATACTTTATTTTAGTATAAGTTAATTTTTGGGCTTAAAAACACATTTTTAACTATTTTTATGCGTGCAATGTTTTTTATCTTAAGGAATTAATTTAAAATATATTGATTAATTTTTTAAAATAAATTTATAGATTAAATATTTAATATAATATTTTAATATTCATTTTATGGTTTCTTTCAGGGAAATGAATGGAAGTTAATTATGTTTTATGCATAAAAAATCATTTTTCAAAAATAGATTTTCATTTGGGTTTGTATGCTTAATTAAAATTAAATTATGCAAAATATAATAATATGGTAAAATGGATTAAACATTTGGAATTAGTATAATTAATATAATTTAATAGTCTAAAATTAATTTTTTTCATAGTTAATAGTAAAAATATTAAAATTGTGTTACCACAATTAAGATTAAAACAGGTTTATCAGTGGGTTAAACCATGAGATAAGGGGGGTATTTTCAACCACACCTATTAAATTCTTATTTTTAAGTTATTTCAACCTTAAATTATCTTAACTTTAAATCCTAATCCATTTGGACACACTTTTCCATGAAATTGACCTTAAAACATTGTAATCTTTTAAGAAATTTCAGGTATGTCCCTCCCCTCACTTATAAAAGGGAACCTATTCTCTTCCAATAAACTTTTTATACCCATAAAAAATATGAATATAGTATTATAAATATAATTATATGTTATTATGGTGATGTCTCAACAATTTACCACCTCTTCTCAATCCAATGGGAGATGAAAGTATCGCTCATGCTTACAAGTGGACTACCACCTCCACTTAGCGATATGACTCATTTTCCACCACCATCATCCATGGTTATTTATCATGATTGATTTAATATTTATATATTATATTATTTTTATAATAATAATTCTTCAAATAAGAATTAATATTTACCTTTCTTTCATTCCATCCATCAAAAAAGGGAAATGTCATTCATGCATACCTATAGACTACCTTATCCACATAGTGATGCAATTCATTTTCCATCATCGCTTTATATAAATGGCTATAAATATAAATATAATGAATATGTATTATATTTATATCACTATTAAAATTATGTAGATTAAGTAACCAATATCAAATTTCAAGGAATATAACCATTGAACCAAATCATACATGAAAAATGAAGAAGTTAACACCTGAAATGATTATGATAATGAAATAGTATTAATAAATAGGTGATAGTAATTTATAATTAAAACATATAAGATATTACAGGTATTTTTATGGTTCAATTATAGAAGTATAATAATTTCAAATTCGTTATTCATAAGGATAGAGTGCTTACAAATAAATACGGACTCGATGTGAGGGTTTTATGTTATAATCTCATTTTTACTAGGATTGTATATGATTAAATTTTATGATGAAGAAATTATATGATCTATATCTCCAAAGTATTTTTAATTTTATTATAACATAGTAATTTATATATATTTTATTTTTCCCTTTCATTTTCTTCTCTTTAAGAAATCAATATATTGAAAGAATGTTTTTAAGTAAAACCAACAATGTTTTTCTCTTTAGTCTTGAATATTTTCTTCCATAGTTGTATTTTCTTTAAAATGTTTTCTATAATTTTTTTAATATTCCTTAAATATTTATTAAATTCTTGTTTAAAATTTTTTTAATTATATAAAAATGTTTTAATGTAATATTCTTATTGTTTTTAGAATAAGGAGCTTCTAACCTTTTATAGACAATATGAAAGGAATTTTGTTTTAACATACACTGGATGAAAAAAATTATCCACCATTATAAATAATTTTTTATTTGAATCTTAAATTATAATTTTATTTGTTTATTTTCAAATGAAATTTTTTCCCTAATAGTTTTAAATTTTTTAAATTCTAAATAAGTCATTTCAAATAAAAAGGTTGTTTTCCTCAAGAAATGTTCTAGTGGTCTTTTAAAGGTATTTATTTATATAAAAACATATTTTGATGTTTATTATGAATTACTATGGATATGATACAATGTTATTATCCTTATTATTTCTCAAGATTCATTGTGATTATGATGATGAAATGTTTATGAAATTTGTATCCCTTCCATGGGTTATGATTTAATGATATGATGAATTTTTTATGATCTTCTGGCGCACATATGTATGGTTTTAATAATGTGATGAGTGGGCATGGAATTATATAGATTTACAATTAATTTTTAAAATAAGGATATCTTTTAACACCCTATAATTTTAAAATAACAATATTGTCGACATCTTACATTTCATAGAACACTTAGTTTAAATGAACTCCAAAAATATTATTATTTTAACATGACTATTATAAACTAGTCATTAAATTGGTGGGTTTGAAAAAGATTAAATATATTATAGAATAGATATTAATTTAATATTTAATTCATATTTAATTATACTTACTAAATTAACATATAATTTTTATTAAAGTGATTTTATTCTTCATATATATATTTTATCCAAAAAGTGATTTTTAATGCTTTTTATGAGAAAAAATATAATCAATTTTTAAAACTTTTAGAAAATAAATTTGATAAAACAAAATTGATTTTTGTTCTCAACGTGTCAAAATTATCTTAGGTTAATTTTTGTGAATTTTCTAAAAAAGTTGATTTTTTGGTTAAAAAATGAAAATATTTTTTTATGAAATACCATAACTCTTATGAAACAATCATTACATGACCATGATTTAAAACTTATTAGCACTAATTCTTGATCGAAATTTATTTAATTAATTACATAATATGTTATGTATTAAATTTATAAACACATGCTAAGAAATTTTGAAAACTATGATTTTAACCTTAAAAAACTATTTTTATGATTTGTACATGTAAGATATTTAGAATTGATTTGTATTACTTTAATAAATTGAATAAATTAAAATGAATTTCATTTTTGGAATCATGAGTTCCAAATTATGATATAAGTTTATTTTCATTTTTAGACATAAAAACGTTACTATGTTAAAAAAAATTACCGTAGTATATGTAAAATAATGTAGCAGGTTAAAGTTAAAATGTAAAAGCTTAAAATACTAGAATACTAAAATATTAAATGGTTTTTTTATATGTTTATAAACCTTAAACATCCCTTAAAACATTAATTATCAACCAAATTCATTGAATTAATTCCACCAAAAAAATTCCTTTAAATATAAAATTGTCATTACTTAATCACTTAAAACCAATTATCCTCAAGCATAAATATCACTCCTCACCACCCCCTTTCTCATAAAAATACTTTAAGATCTTAAAATACCTGTCAAACCCTATTCGTTAAACTATCCTCACAGTCAAGTGCTATTGGTCTCACCCAAAGACCAATTCCAGGTTCCTTAAGGGGTCCTTAAAGGAGGAGATATTCAAGAGGTAACTTTCTAAGGAAACCACTATTAATTTATTTTCTTCTTCTACCTTATCTTCACCTCCTTCTTTAATAAAATCATAATAACTCAAATATCATGTATATACTATAATTTTATATTTATAATGGAATATCTTCTATCCACCCCTTTTCTCATCTCCTCTTATTCAAAGAAATTAAACCATTATCCAAATTATGGTGGTTAATCGTCCCAATGGATAATGATTTTTTTTTCCGTTATTGCCTTTAAGGCAAGTCATAAAATTATTATTCTATAAAAATCATATTTTAACAAGTATATTATAACCTATTTCATGTTTTAGAACTAATATATATACATAATGCTAAATAAAAATAAAGTGGATTTTGGTGGTCAGAAAAACCTCCAAAATAAACTAAACATTTATCATTAACTTTTATCAAATGAAACATCCTCATATAAGAAATAAAAATTGTGTATGTGACCACTTAAACTTTTTTATGTTCATTAATACCATTTCATTTCACTTTTGTATAGGTTACAGGTGTAGAAAAGGCGTGTGATGGTTCATGCTCAATATTTATTTTTTTCTTGATCGATGATTAATCATAAATATTACACAATATTGAATGTCGTGATCAATGGAATTAAATCAAAGATTACAGACAAGGGATAAAATATTGGAAACAAGCATAGGATCATTACATATTATTTATAATTAATTTAAGTAATTAAATTATTATCTTGTGTGAAATTATTTCTTCATTGATGGATTTAAAAAAATATCTACATCATGTCATTGTTGCATCAAACGAATAAAGGATAGATTCTCTCTAACAGTGATCTGCATGTGTTTCATGAATATCAAAACATCATTATAGTAATCTTTGAGTATAAGCACGAAAAATTATATCACTTTCATTGTTCACCTTTGATCACCTTTAGAATCTATTCCAAAGGATTCTTCTTGACCTCTCCATACTTGAGAGAGGATGGTGGAGGAAGATCACACTACATTCTTGAGAGAGTTCTTATAGAATAGATCTCTCTAGGGATTCAAGAGGATTCTTCAAATTCATTGGGAACAAAAAAACAAATGAATTAGATCTCTTGAAAAATAATATAATTTGGTTTATATATCACTAGGGTTAGAAATAAATAATTAAAAAAGTATACTTTAATATTTATCTAATACCTATGGAACCTCATGTTTTTAATAATAATATTATTATTATTTCTCAACATGTTCTAAACTCGTGAATTAAAATTAAATATCATTTATTCAAATAATAGTCAGAATATATTATTTCTCACCAGACCTATAAACTTGGTTGTCCATTTATCCACAATATTTATCGGGCCTTGAATAATGGAAATTTATTTAATAAATAAATATCACTATATTATTCGCCAATAAATAAATAAATATTATATTTACTAAATAGAAAATAAATATTTATTAAATATTCTGATCAAATATTATTCTCTTGAATAACTGGTGACAGAATATATATAATCAAGAAAACTTTAATAATTATTAAATCATAATCAGGAATAATATTTATTCAACTTGATAAATAATAAATAATATTATATAATTTAATGGAGAATTTAGATACACTTAGTGTGTGACCCTCTAAGCATCTTTCTTAGTGGAATTAGGATAAGAAGCCTAAAGTCCAAGGTTAGCATCTAGAAAAACACCAAGGAACTCATAGAGAAAGAATTTAATGCCTTAATTACATAATACCTTATACGGATGCTTATTGTGTAATTTAATCCCTTTATCATGATATCTCTAATCAAGCAGGTTGCATGCCGGTGTCATCAACCTATGTGCTCAATATCTCTTTTAATGAATTTCTTGAACATACCTATAGAACACTATATCCATGGATTTATTTAGTCTATATCATTTCTATAAAATGTCTTTAGATATCAACTTCTGTTAAAGAACAAAATGAACAAATCATTTCTCACATTATTCATTAATGCAATATTACTCAAAATTCTCCCAATGTATCCTACATCACCATGAACATATGTGATCACAATTTTCATCAATACATCAAAGTACATGACTTATAATATTAATTAATAATAATATTAAAGTATAAGGATAAATACACATTTTCACAAATAGAAACATCTAATGACACATATAAATGTGGATTTCCTAATGACGGGCCTCATTCTCATAATATCATACACTGGATATTAATAAGGGAAAACACTGTGAGAAGGTACCTAAAAGTCCTATGAGTCTCCACCCTTGATATTCTGTATCATTTGTGTCCTTAAAATGATATCATTTAGATATAGAACATATATTTAAGAATACTTTCATGGTACTTAGGGGTTCTCATCATCGTGAAGAACTGTTATGACCTTTCAGTGCGACAGCTACTCTTATGACATTATCAAATCAAAATTTATACACAAGAACAACCATGATGTGATAATAAGTTTATTAATATTAAAAAATAATAATATATGTTATCATAAAGTACACACAAATTTGTTCTAGGGAACCAACTCCAACAGAATCCCACTTGAAATAGATCCAACTACTAACAACCTTCAGTCTTATAGGTCGTACAAGATACTCATACTTTAGCTGAGATAAGCCTTTATTCAAGGGTTCTACCATGTTTTATTCTTTTTGAACTCTACTTAATACAACTTCAACCCTCTAAGAAAAATCCCTTAAGAGGTGATACTTCTAGATTATGTGCTTTTTACGTTGGTGTGACCTTGGATCTTTTGCAAGATCAACCATTGCAGTATTATCACAATATAATGTGATAGGGTATTTACTACTAGGTGCCACATCAATATCCTATAAAAATATCCATATATAGATATATTCCTTCGCTACATAAGAATATTCTATATACTCAGACACCACTGAAGAATCTATGACAACTGGTTGTTTTGAACTCCTCCAGCTCACAACTCCTCCATTGAGATTGAAAAAAAATCCAAACTATGAAGTTAGATCATTCTGGTTTTTTTGAAAACTATCATCATTGAAACCCCTAATTAATAGCTCCTTGTATACTCCATACACCAGAAACAAATCCTCAGTTCCTCTAAGATACTTGAGGATAGCTTTAACAGAAGACCAATGCCCTTCTCATAGATCTTCTTGATATCTGCCAACCACGCTCAATGTATAAGCTTCATCAATTATAGTACATAACATGGAATACATTATTGATCCTATCACTAAATCATATTATATCTTACTCACTATCTCTTTCTCGTATTTTCTCAAAAGGTGTATTTTCTTATAAAGATGTATAACATGTGACACTAGAAATAATCCCCTAGTGGATTGTTCAATACTAAATATCTTTAGTATCTAGTAAATTTATTTATTTTAAATTATTCTAAGAAACCTCTAGGATCTATCATGAATGATCTTGATCACTAGAATATAGATTTTTTCACCTAAGTCCATTATTGAGAAACATTTTTTTAACTAGTCCTTAACATAATGTAAGACTGGTATATCATTTCCAATAAGTAATATGTCATCAATATCTACTACTATGATAATGAACGTACTCCCACTAAACCTCTTGTAAACACATTTCTCACATTCATTCTAAATGAAACAAAATTCTTATATAGATTTATTGAATTGAATGTTCAATGTCCTGGATGCTTGCTTCAATCCACAAATAGATCTATCCAACATTTTAAATCCTTATGGCATCACCTGGAATCACAAAACCTTAGGTTTTTTTAATATATATATATTCCTAATGGTTCCCATTAACGGAAGATATTTTTACGTCCATTTTACAACTTTCATAGTCATGGTAAAATCTTATAGAATTTATAATTCTAATAGATTTAAACATAGAAACTAGTGAAAATTTTTCATCATAATCAATTCTTTGATGTTGTTTAAACTCTTTATCCACTATCCTTAATTTATAGGTATTTATTTTACCTTATATGTCTATTTTTCTCTTGAATATACATTTTTACCCTATGGTATTTACATCAACTAGATCATTAACCAAAACCTAAACTTGGTTCTGATATATGGAATCGATTCTAGAACTCATGGATTCTTGGAATCCTGAAGCTTATGATATCTATATTTCCTATTTGTATGAGAGTGGTTCATCATTTTCTACCAAAAATGAGTCACCATCTTCAATGACTAGAAAATCATATCTCTCTAGTTATCTTAACTCTCTTATGATCTGACACAGTACTTGTGTTTCAGGAACTTCTTATTCCATGAGGACTTATGGAATATGTCCCTCTACCAACTCTTGTGTATCTTGAGCATGAACTCCATAAAAGTCAAACATTCTACCACTATCCTTTTTTAGTATGTTCTCTTTCTCAATAAAGACGTATTTTCTAGTGAAATTCACTTTCTTATCTGAGGGTTTGTATAGGTAGTATCCCTTTTTTCCTTAGGATATCCTATAAAGATACACTTTTTGCTCTAGGTGTTAGCTTATTACCTGAGAAGGCCTTAAAAAATGCTTCACAACTCCATACACGAGGATGAGACAAGAAAAGTTTCTTTTTACACCATTACTTGAAGGAAATTCCATTTTCCTCTTTAGTTAGTACTCAGTTTAATGTATATGACATAGTTTGTAATTCATATCCCCAAAAGGATAATATAATATCAGCATGATTCATCATCAACCTTACCATGTATAATAAGGTATGGTTACTCCTTTCACTAAAAGAATTTTAATGTGGTGTGTAAGGTGTAGTGAGTTGATATAGAATCCCAAAATCCCATATAAATTATATGAACTCCTAGTTAATATATTCACCACCTTGATCCAATTCAAGATTCTTTATCTTCTTTCCAAGTTGATTCTCTACTTCATTCTTTAATTCTTTTAATTTCTCAAAGGATTCATACTTATACCTCATCATATAGATATATCCATATCTGTGTAAGTCATTAATAAAGGTTATGAAGTAATAATACTCACCTCTAGATTCAACTATAAATGGTACACACTCATCAATGAGTATTGATCCTAAAAGATATGTTCCCCTTTCACCCTATCCACTAAATGGTAGTTTTTTCATTTGGACTTATAAAAAATCATGCCATATTTCAAGTTGTTTTATCTTAGAAGATTATAAATAAACATCTTGATATAGATTTTTCAAACACTTATCATTTACATGACCAAGATTTTTGATGCCATAGATGGGTCTTATATGATTCATGTGAACATAATTCTTTATCTATTTCCAATACTTGGTTTTCATAATTTAATAAATTAAGGTCGTTATTTAAATCTTTCATACCGTAACACATTTTTTATTTATAAAAGAAACAACTTTTATTTCCAAACTTGAAAATAAAAACATATACATCTAGGAAAGATTCTAAAATTATATTCTTGGAAACATTTGGTACATAATTATAATCCCTTAAACCCAATATAATTCGTTTTGGAAAGGAAATTTGGTAGTTTTCAATGGATAGATCATCCATCCTCACACCATTGGAAGCTCACAAATCCAACTATCCTATAGAATTATTTTGGAATCTACTTGGTTCCTAAATTTGGATACATATGTGAACACCACAAGCTATATCTAATACCCAATGTGTAGATATTAAAAGATTATATCTGATAATGAATGAACCTTTAGATTCCACTTGCTTCTGAGTGTAGTTCTTCTTCTAGTATCCTTGATTGGTACATGAAAAACATACTACCTGATTTTCCTTTCCCTACCTCTAGATATTCCTCTTCTTATAAGGATGGTGATCTGGATATTTATAATTATTATGAGTCTTGGGCACCTTATCCTTGTTCTTTTTTTTCTTATTTTCTATAAGGACCATAGGTTTGTAATGACCCATGTCCTCATCCAATTAGATAATAAAAGTAAGAAATTATAAAAGACTTTTATCATTATTTCCAATATTATAATTAATAATAAAACTAGATAAGGTCTTGGGTATCAATAAAAGTATGATATATTTGTTCAAATCATCTAGTAATTTAATCCCTAAGATTTATAAGCATTCAATGTATCCAATAATCTTAACTAAATGAGGATTATACGGAACTGACTATCCATGATTAGTTTTAAATAGAAAATTAGAGATCTCATATCTCTCTTGTCTCTCCTTCTCTTGATAGAGATCTTGAAGGTGAGACATCATGCTATATGCATCCATGTCCTCATGTTGCTTCAAAATCTCATTGGTCGTGTGTGATGGAATGAAAAACTAAACATCTATAGCATCATTCAATTTTTTTTCATAAATATATGACTTTTTCATACTAGCCTCATTACCAAGAGTATCAGGAATATGTTCTTCCAGCATATATAATTTGCTTTCATGGTGCAGAATAACGTGTAAGCACATTTTCCATTCTTGGAAAAAAAATTCGGTGAAAATATTATCCTTCTGAAGTATGGATCGTAGTGATATGTTTAAAGTAATTTTTATTTTTTTTATATAAATAATATAGATATAATTTAAGTACATTATTTGATAAAATTAGGCAAGTAAATAAAAATTATATTTATTAATCTCACACTATTTTATCAAAACCCAATATCCCTCAACATTGGCTTCAGAATATCCAGTTTCTTGGATATTCTAGGGGAAAGGATACAAATTTATATTCTAATTACCCCAAACATGGATGGTCAATCAATTTTAAGGGTTTTAGGTAGGAATTCAAAATTCCAACTACATTAACTCATAGTTCCTTGATTTTTGGAGTGGACTTCCCAATCTCAAAATTCCTGAATTGGAATTCCTCAAACCTTGTCTCTCAATTACACAAAGTTCTAATTTAGAAATCAAAACTTTATGTGAAATAAGTTAAGTAAACCAAAAAATTAAAGATATAATTCTACGATAATTGAAATCACCCTAACTTGGGTTGGTCAAGCACTTTAAACTATGGTTCAATTTTAACTAAAGTATTGTAAGGCTATACTGACTAAATATATAATTGAGGAATTTTATCTTTTATGTGTAAATTTAAAATTATTATCTTTATTACATGCTTGTTAATATTAATTTGATTTACTTAAGTGATAAACCATCTCTTAGATAATATTTTTTCATAATCAAAATTATTTTAGTTTTATCTTTCATTCTTGTTAATTCATTAGTTCAGGTGATCATGAAAAAACATCTATAATTAAATTATCATGAAACTTGGTGTAAATGAAATAATAAATTGGTATGATCCTGAGATTTTACTAATGGTTAGTTTATCTATAATAAGATAAACTAACCATCAACCTAGGGAAAAATACCTTGAACTAATTAAGGTTCATGTTACAGCTTTCCACATGTCCACTTATGTTTCACTCTTGGATTGATTTCACCTCGACTCCAAACTTGAACCAACCCACTATCTTGGGAGCTCCACCCATTACATATGTTTTAACTCACATGTAGGTGAGGTAACTAAGTGATTGGTTTGTGGTTTTACATAAAAGAAACCATGTCCATGTAGGCTCGTACATAGTAAGAGGATAGATGACATGAGGACCAATAATTTAATTTAATAATAAATTAAAGAAACCAAACATATACAAAGGTCCGGTTTGAGCTCATGATCATCCATATTCGTGCAAAAAATTGTGCATTTAATATAATTGACATTCAATTATTAATCATTATTATTCAAGATAAATATTTCTCCAATAAATTAATTATATTATTTAATTAATCAATTATTTTATCATAATTATCATTTGAATTTCCTTGAGATTATCAACCATTATAATTTTAAACAAATAAAATAAATTTATTTAAAATTAACTATGTACAATAAAAAAATGTACCTTGTAGGAAACAAGGTGAGTACTCATCCAAACTATATAACATGTAGTATACTCATATATGGTTTAATCTTGTTGCATGTGGGATGCACAACTTATCACATACTTTCATGGAGTGTACTATTAACTTAATGATTACACAAATTATATGATTTTTCTATCATGTGTTATACTTAAATGTATGTACATTAGTAATTGTAATATAAATCATACATGATATGAATATTTTAAGATTACATAGAAATTAATTAAACATATATATATATATATATATATTAAAATCTATCGCATGGTGTGTCCTATCAACTTAATGACCACACACAATTACATGTTAGTATGGTTTACAAATTATAATAAATTATTGGAGTACACAATGTGTACATGGGATACACGGCATGTGGTCTCCGATTTACATTTCCAGTATTCATATAGGTTGTGTAAGAAGATACACAACTTTTCTATGACTAAAGAACTACACACAGTGTATGGAAGTTATACAATGTGTACTTTAGCTGACCATGCATCAGGTTGTCCTGGTCAATACGTGGTGTATAGTTAAATTCATTGTGTGTAATAAATGCACACTCCTCAAATTAATACTCAATTAATTATTGGTACATTAATCACTAGTACACCAGATGTATCTCAAGGTTACATGGAATATACTCTTGTGTTATCTATCTAGATTCCTTGTCACCTTCAGATAATATCTTCTAATTTATTTCATTCATAAAATTAATAAATTTTATTATATTTACAAGAAACAAAGAGGAAGAAATATATATCACAATTCATATTAAATAAAAATTAAACTAGAATTGAAAACCAATTAATTCTGCATAAATCAATCAAGGATCTTTAAATAATTATAAATAATTATGTGATCACCCTAATATCACTTGAAGATTTTGGGAACAGTGGAAGCATGTGATGGGTCATGCCCAAATTTTCTTTGTTTTCATTATCAATGATTAATATGAGATTTTACACAACGTTGAACACTGTGATCAATGTAATTAATCAAATAATATAGGCAAGGGATAAAATGTTAGAACCAATCATAGGATCATGACATATTATTTATAATTAATTTAAATACTAAAATAATTACCTTGCATGAAATTATTTATTATTTGATGGATCAGGTAACAGATCAATATCATATCATTGTTGCATTGAAGGAATAAAGGACAGATTCCCTCTAGTTGTAATCCACATGTGTTTCATGAATATCTGAATATATTCATAGAAATATATGGGTGCTAGCACGTAATATCCTATCACTTATTTCATTCACCTTTGATCACCTCAAAAATCGATTCCATAGAATTCTTCTTGATCTCTCTAAACTCGAGAGTGAATGGTGGAGGAAGATCTCTCTCTATTCCTGGAAGATTTCTTGGAGAAGGTATTTCTATAGGGCTTTAAGTGGATTCTTCAGATTTGTTGTGCACAAAAAAACAAATGAATTGGATCTCCTGAAAAATAATATAATTGGGTTTATATACCACTAGGTTTAGAAATAAACAATTATACATGTTCCCTATAAAATTTATGTAATACTTATGGAATTCCATGTCTATAATAATAATAATATTATTGTTATTTATCGACATGAACTAAACTCAAAAATTAAAATTAAATATTATTTATTAAAAAATCATTTAATATATATTATTTCTCACTAGGCCTATAAATTTGGTTTTCCATTCCACGACAATATTTATCAGGCCTAGAATAATTAATTTTTATTTAATAAATAAATATCACTAAATTATTCACCAATAAATAAATAAATAAATATTTTATTCACTAAATAGAAAATAAATATTTATTAAATATTCTTCTCACATGTTATTCTCTCGAATAACTAGTGATGAAATATATGAGATCAAGAGAAAAATAATAATTATTAAACCATGTGTGGGAATAATATTTATTTAACTTGATAAATAATAAATAATAGAATATTATTTAACCAAGATTCTAGATACACTTAGTGTGTGACCCTCTAAGCCTCTTTTTCAGTGTCATTAGGCAAAGCAGCCTGAATCCAAAGGTTAGCATATAACAACATGCTAAGGAACCCATATAGAAATAAGTTAATGCCAAAAAAATTTAATATCACATATAGATGCTTATTATGTAATATAATATCTTTATCATGATATCTCTAATCAATCAGGTTGCATGTTGGTGCCATAAACCTATGTGCTCAATGTCTCTCATTGAATTTCTGAAAATCAAACTTGCTTATAGAACACCATGGACAGGTATTTATTTAGGGTATATAATTTTCATCAAAGGGCCTGAGATATCAACATATGTTAAAGAATAGAAGTGAAAAATACTTTCTTTCATTTTTTATTAATGTAATATCACTTGTGATGCACCCAACGTATCATACCTCAATGAAAACACATCACGGTTTTCGTCAATACATCAAAGTACGAAACTAATAATATTCAATAATAATAATATTAAATTTTAAGGATAATTACACAAATATGAATATAGGAACATCAAATAAAACAAAAAAATATGTATTTCCTACTAGTGGTTATCATTCTTAAAATTTCCAACATTGGATACTACCAAGGTTGTACAACATGAGAAGGTACCTCAAAGTCCCATGAGTCTCCACCCCTGATACCACATATCATTTGTTTCATTAAAATGATATCATGTGATTATAAAACATATATTTAAGAACACTATCACGTAACTTCTAAGTTCTCATCATATTTGAGAACTATTATGACATTTTAGTGTGATAACTACTCTTAGGAAATTATAACATACTATGTTACATGGAAAAAATCATGATGTGGTAAGAAGTTAATTAATATTAAAAACTATTATAGAGGTTATTATAAAGTAAACAAAAGTTGGTTATAGGTCACCAAATCCAACATTTTTTATTTTTATTTATATTTGAAAAGAAAATCCATAATTATGCACAAGTGAACCAACCATGAAACCATGAAACCAACACACCCAAAACAATGAAAATTAATGAAATATTGTTAATGAATGGGAAATCATATGTAATAAAAGGATCATATAAGGTATTATAAATATAAATAAAGTTCTATAATAAATTAATAACATTCTTTAAACCATTACACATGAGTTTTGAGTACACAAAACTAAATAGAAACATGAGGTAAGATATTTCTTAACTCAATTTCCGTTCGTTTGGAAAAACTTCTACTTCATTGATTTTATTATTCTAATATTATGTGTAAAATTAATTTTGATTAACTTATGTTTTACTCTAATTTTTTATGTGTATTTATAAAGGATACACATAATTTATTTAATTTATTAATTCTCACTTCAATGATATTATATTTTTAAGTAAAATTCTTAAAAAAAATATCTTTTTTAATATTTCTCTTAAAACTCTATTTTCCTTACATGTCCATGATTTCTATAATTTTTTCCAAAAAAATTATATTCTCCAATGATTTTTTAATGTTATTTTTACTCGTGTTTTAATTTTTTAAGAATGGTTTGAAAGATTTATTTTTTTAAGGATCTTTAAGACTTTTATAATAAAATATAAAGGGGATGTTTTTTAAACTTATACAGTATGAGAGGATTTTCCCACCATCATGACACCTTAATGTTTCGAATCTTCCTTTAAAATTTTACATGGTTATCTTCAAGTAAAATTTTTTATTTTATAATTGTGTGTTGTTTTATACATAAGTGATTTTCAAAGAGAAAAAGGGTATTTTCCCCACGAATTTTTCAATGATATAATTTAATGTATTTTAATATTTGTCAACAAACTTGTTTTAAAATTATTCTTCATTGAGTTTGATCTACTATGATACCATCTTCCATATTTTATTAACTGGTTTTTGATCAGTTAGACTGGGGATGGATCATTATAATACCATTCGCTATATTACTCTAGATAGTTTGTTATTATGATTACTGATTGGGGAAATTTATTTACATTTCATTTGCTAGTTTTAATACAAATTTATATGTTGATTATGTTTCAACGCTTTAATATGAGGAATGAATTTGACTTGGTAAGTGATGGGTGTGTCCTACTATATCCCCTCGATCCATCATTAGGTCTCATGAGACAAACTAGTTTGGGTATTGGATTATGTTTTACTTGTTTATGTATGGTGACTTTTCCCAATCCTTAATGGTATATTTCTGACTTCTTGTATTATAAATTCTCTAATTATGAGATTATTTATTGATTTCCATCAAAATATTTGATTATTATAATATCCATGGTTAATTTTTCTATCTCAATTGATTATTTATATGGAATTATTTGATCATTAATTATTCCTTCCATATTATGATCTCAATTAATTGACTAAATGTCATATGTTTTAGTTATTTACCTAGATATTATATTCATGTATTATTTATTTATAGCTTACACTATACGCTTACCCTTACTGAGATTTTGAGCTCACACTATTCTTATGTTTTATTTTCCCTGGGATATGGGGAAGTGTTTTTTATTTGATATTTAGGGTTAATATGGGAGAATAATCGTGTCCTCGAATTATTCACTATGTTGTATTTTATATTTTATATTTTAATGAAAGGTTCAAGTATGGATCCAGTTTTCAAAAAATTATAAATTGTTCAGTCCTTTAGGAAGTGATTCCTTGTATATTATGCCAATGTGATAAAGTAACCACTGACTCTAGGCTACTAGGGTTGGGATTTTTATAGTTGGTATTAGAGAAACTATTGTTGAAACCTTAGGAACTAGATATAGAAAAACATAGATTAGATAATGAAACTCTATGATAGAATCTACAAATACTCCCAAAGAAACCAAACTTATGATTTAGAGATTAGTTATACCTAAATTTTAAATTTACATTTGGTAATGTTGAGATTATATATTATGTTTCAAAATGTTATTATCTAATCTAGTGTATTCCATTATTTAGTAATGGAACCTAAAGGAATGAATGGTAACTATATCAATGCATGTAATCAATATAGGGATTTAAATAAAGAGAAATATAATGAATCTGGAGTTGTGGTGGGAGCTGGATCTACAACTAGAGCTGAACAACTTATAACTATACTATAAAAAAAGATTCAGGTCATATGGAGCTTCCTGATCCACAATGTGGTGTAATAATATTAGACTAATTTATGTGACAACAACCTTCATCGTTCACTAGAAATATGAATCAATTTGTAACTAAGAAATTGATGTGTTCCTTAGAAAAGATAGAAAACATGGAATGGAATGATTTTAAAGAAATTTTCTTGGAAAAATATTTTCCAAGCGAATAGCAAACGAATATAGAGATAAAATTATTAATTCAAAAACAAAAGGGGGTGAGAATGTTGCTAAGTATGAATCCAACTTTACAAGGTTATAAAGGCGTTATATGGACTATTTAAATAATTAAAATAGTAAGATTTAATAATTCTTTGATTGGATTAAACTAATCCTTTAAAGGGAACTATTCTCCTAAAAAATTTCATCATATGAGGATATAGTATCTTAACTATCAAGACTAAGAAATAATTATCCAATTCCTGTAGTTCTAAAAAAATAAATAGAAGAATAGGATAGAAGAGAAAAAATGGATAAGAGTAAGAAAAGAAAGAAGTATTTTACCACATATGATAATTGTGGAAAGAAACACCTCAGTACTATCTTAAAGGGAAAACGAGTTTCTTACAAGTGTGGAGAGAAATTCCACCAGGCTTGTGATTATAAGGGAAAAAAAATAAGTTGTGAAATGTTTCAACTATAAGGGGATGGGGAACTATGAAAATTAACACCCCAATCATCAAGGGAATATACCTCATAATAAGCTAAGGTATTATGGTCATGTTTATGCTATTGATATATCTAAAATGGAATGATTATTATGCTTGGGTTTTTTTATCCAAGAAATATGTTGTATGACATTATCATCATAAGAATTATAAAACATATAAGTATTTTACTACATTAATTTTTTTATAATTTGAGATCATATGTTGAATGAACAAGAAAATTCATTCAGTTGAATGTTGATCTTTTTTAAAATATGCGTTTGAATGAAATATAACCCTTAATATGTTCTTGATGTTGAGATAATGATGTTGGGATAAATATATGATTGATATAAATGAATTAAATTGGATAGTACTGAATACCTTGGATTTGGTTAATGATTTATTGAAAAAGTGGTTTATGCTTCCATTTATGGAGTTGACAACATTTTTTATTTAAGTAAAATATACAATAATCTATTTTCTACTTAAGGAATAAGAAAGAATGCATGTTTTCAATATTTTTATGTTAATTAATATTATTAAAATGTTTTAATGAAATACATAAATAAGTTATTCACAGGATTGGTATGTGATGATTAATATATAATTCATGTTGTTTGATAGATTAATGGTATATTCATTTTAGAAATTTAGTAACCTTATTTATAAAGTTTTAGATCATGATATTTTGTAAGAGTCATAAGGTTTAACATTTATTAAATAGTATAAGTTAAAATTTTGATGAGGTTATAAATATTAATGTATTTATGTATATTGGATAGATTTTTTCAACCATATTGGTTTTGGAAAATAGTTTGAGATATATTAAACAAATTGTCACTCTTTATGGATATTATGATCCATTAAAATTGAATTTTAGTCCTTTAAGTATAAAAAAAATAATTTTTGGGGATTCATTTATTAGAGTAAGGGATTTTATTACTATGGACTTTGTCACTAATTTACCAAAGACTCCAAGAATAAATGATCTAATATAAGAATGCACAATTAAACATATGAGATAAACTTTGATGTTAAAACATTTATTTAATATTTAATATATTAATTTTTTGGGAATTTTCTAAGGATTATATTAATATAGTTATAGAAAAAGGATGACTATTAGTTTGGGTGACAACCTATCACATCCGGAAAGGTCGCGAGGCTTGAACCCACAAACGAAGGGTGATAAGTATACATCACCTACTAATAGCCTACATGATTTCCTGGTTAGTATAATATAGTTTGGTATAACAGATAAAGGATAAGATAATTTTGGTAAGCCTATATTATTAAGTTAAATAAAATATTTTGTAATATTATTTAAAGAATAAATGTTGAATTGTCTTTTGTAGAAAAAGATGAGTTTGTGGTGGAAATTGTTTACAGGATGAAACTCTACCTAGAAATTATGTCTATTTGCCTATGTTCTTACTCTAGAAAGTAAAAGTAATCATAATCTCTAGGAAAATCATTTTTGAATAAAAATGTTAATTGTTTAA
Organism: Viscum album; assembly: GCA_963277665.1. Classification (NCBI taxonomy): domain Eukaryota; kingdom Viridiplantae; phylum Streptophyta; class Magnoliopsida; order Santalales; family Viscaceae; genus Viscum; species Viscum album. Next base: position 40,880,544 of record OY728138.1, read on the forward strand.
TTTTCTTATCAAGAAATCAACGGCCCTTTAAACCATCATAGATTTATAGTTTTCTAATTATAAAAATTATAATAACCATGTTTTCTATTACTCTCCGTAAAAACTTTATAGTCATATTTATTTTCCATTTCCATGTTTTTACTTCCTACTAATGTTATCCTATAAGGAAACTTAGTTTTTTGGTGACCTTCACATTTTCTTTTCCCTCTTTTCAAGAGATATTATATTATCCTTTTTTTACGATGTGGAATTTCAAAAAGGGTATTTTAAAATGTAAACTCCACAATTACCATTCAAAAGTTTAAATTATGAGTAAAAAATTTATTCAAGGAGGGTATAATGCAACACCTTGATATTTTAAATAAACACTATGTTCGACTGCTTATGTTGCACAGATTACCGAGATTAAAGAAACTCTAAAAATATTATTATTTTAACATGACCATTATAAACTAGGAATTAGATTGGAAGGTGTGAATAAAATTAAATATATTTTTAAATAAATATGAAGTCAAAATTCAATAAAATTTTAATTATTCTTAGTAAATCAACACATACTTTTTAGTACAGTCATTTTATTCTTCCAATATATATTTTCTTCAAAAAGTGTTTTTATTGCTTTTAATGAGAAGGATATATAATTAATTTTGAAAAAAAAATATTTTACAAAACAAGCTTCATTTTTAGACTCATTACATCAAAATTATCTTTGGTTAATTTTTTGGGAACTTTCTAAAAAAATATTTTTTGGTTAAAAAGTAAAAATATTGTTTTTATGAAATACCATAACTCTTATGAAATAATTATTATATGATCATGATTTCAAATTTATTAACCCTTATTATTAATAAAAAATTATTTAATTAATGAAATAATATATAAGGTTTTACATTTAGAAACACATGATTAGAAATTTTGAAAATTATTATTTTAACCTTATACTTGTATATATTAGGTGATTCGGGGTACAATTACAATAAACTCACACACACCACACATATAGGCCAGAAAGGAAAGCTATAACCCCTTCCCAAGGTATATCCCACCCATAAAGACTTATTTATTTAGTACATAGATGAAGTAATAGTGGGAATGAAGCCCATTACATACACCAAAGTCTCACAAACTAGCCTGATGGCCCAGTGCAACGTCATGCCTACATCATGTATGAGTCACTGTTTGCCTGCATCATGTCAACGTCACCACCTGCCTGCGTATGCCTATATCACCACCTACCTATGTCACTGTATTCCTAGTTAAACTCACTCCCACTCAGATTTGAACCCAGGTCTGATGCATAATTACGGGGAGCCTTTACCACTCGGGCAATCCCTCAATTTCACTATGATTTTAACCTTAAAAAACATTTTTTATGAGTTATACGTGCAACATATTTAGAATTTATTTTTAGAAATTTCATAAATTTAATATATTAAAATATATTACATATTTTTAATCATGATTTCAAAATTATTTTATAAGATTATTTTCATTTTTAGGCATAAAAAATTTGCAGTGGTAAAAAAACAATTTACCACAATATAGGTAAAATAATATAGAAGTTAAAGTTAAAAGGTAAAATCTTGTAATACCTAAAAAATACAATATTAAATGGGTGTTTGATGTATTTATTGATCTTAAAAATCCATTAAACATTAATTATTAACCAAATTAGTTGTAATTAATTTTACCCAAATGTGGTCGGATTTAAATATAAAATAATTATTAATTAATGTAATTTTATTCCTTGCATCGTGTGCTGCTTTTCGCGGTTGTACCCAATTTTTAAATACCACTCCTCACCACCCCATTTATCCTAAAAATCATTTAATATATTCAAATATATACCAATAACTCTCCTACCAACTCTCCATATGTTTAATTTATGCTGGTCGCACCCAAATGACAATTTGAAGTTCTTTAAGGGGTGCTTCAAGGAGGTGATATTCAAGAGGTAACTTTCTGAAACAACCTCTCTTAATTTACTTTCATATTCCACCTTCTCTTAACCTCCTTCATCTATAAAATCATAATAACTCTAGTACCATTTATATACTATAATTTTATATTTTTAATGTAATATCTTCTATCTACCCCTTTTTCATCTCCTATTATTCAAAGAAACGAAACCATTTTCCAAATTATGGTGGTTAACCGCCTCTATGAATAATGATTTTTTGTTTTCTATTAACACATTCAACACTGGTAATAAAATTATTATTCTGGTAAAATAAGATTATAATGATTATATTATATACTATTTCAGTTTATGGAACTACTATATATATATACATAATACTAAATAAAATGAAACAAGTTTTTGATGGTTGGAAAAACCGCCAAAATAAACTAATTATTTATCATTAACTTTTATCAAATGAACCATCATAACGTAAGAAATAATAAATGATATATGGTTCCATTTAAACTTTTAGATTTTCATTACTTCCATTCCATTTCAATTATATATTTTTATTTCCATTTTACAAGAACATCCATAATTATACACAGGTGAACCAGCCATGAAACCATGATACCAACATCCCTAAAACAATGAAAATTAATAAGATATAATTAATGAATGGGTGGTAAGTCATTATAAAAGGATCATATAAGGTATTATAAATATTAATATAGTTTTGTAATAAATTAATAACATTATTTAAATCATTATACATTAGGTTTAAGTATGAAAAACTAAATAGAATTGTGACGTAAGAGATTTCTTAACTCAATTTCCTTTCATTGGGTAAAAACTATACTTAATTGATTTTTTTCATGCTATGATTATCAGTGAAATGAATTTTGATTACCTTATTTTTTATTTAAACTTTTTTATGTGGATTTATAGTGGATATAGATAATAAATTCATTTGATTAATTCTCACTTTAATGATATGATATTTTTAAGAGACATTCATTAAAAAAAATATTTTTTAAATTTTCCCTTAAAATTATATTTTTCAACCATGTGCATGATTTATATAATTGTATCCAAAAAAATTAATATTATCCTATGATTGTTTAAAATAATTTTTATTCATGTTTAACATTTTAGAAAGTGGGTTGAAATATATATTTTTTCATTTTCTAAACAATTTTCTTTGAGACTTCTGACAAAAATACAAAAGGAATGTTTTCTAACTTATACAGAATGAGTGGATTTTCCTACATTCATGATTCTTTAATGTTCTAAATCTTAATTTAAAATTTTACAAGTTTATCTTTAAAGAAAACTTTTTCTTTTATAATTTCATGGTGTTTTAAACATAAGTGATTTTTAATGTGAAAAATGTTATTTTCCTCAAGAATTTTTCAATAATATCATTTAAAGTATTTTCATATATTTCAACATAATTTTTTGAATATTATGTTTCATTGAAGTTGATCTATTATGATATAATCTTCCATATTTTATTAAATTTTTTATGATTAGTTTGAATAGGGATGTACTATTTTGATACCATTCACCATATTACTCTGAATGGTTTTTGATTATGTTTACTTATTGGGGAAAGGTATTTAGATTTTTATTCTAGTTTCAATACAAATGTGTAAATTGTTTATTTTTCACCTATTTCTTATGAGGAATTCATTGGAATTAGTAAGTTATGTATGGGGGCCTCTATATCCCCTCGATGCATCAGTAGGTCTCGTGAGACAAACTAGTCTGGGAATTGGCTTATGTCTTACCCGTTTATGAATGGTGTCTTGGATAAAGCATTTATGGTATGTTTATGATGTCTCACATTGTTAATTTATTAATTATGAGATTAATTATTGATTTTCATGTGATTATTTCATTAGTATAATATCCATGGTTAAGTTTTTTAGCACATTTGATTATTTATATGGTATTATTTGATCATAAATTATTTCTGTCATATTGTGATCAAGTTATTGATTAAATATAATTTGCTTAAATTATTTAACTTTATATAATGTTTATGACTTTTTTATTCATAGATTATGTTGTATGATTATCCTTACTGAACATTTGAGATCACCCATTTCTTGTGTTTTTTCTAGGATACAAGGAAAGGTTTTATGATTGATATATAAAGTTATTCTGGGAAAATAATGGTTCCCTAAAAGGATTATCTATGTTTATATTTTCAATTGTAATGTAAGGTTCAAGTATGTATCTAGTTTTCAAAAACTGCTAAATTGTTCGATACTTTAGGATGATATTCATGTATATTATTTCAATTTAATAAAGTAACAACCAAATCTAGGATACTAGGGTTGAGGTTGTTATATACCTCATGAGATAATAAGAACTAGAATAAGGACTGAACCCAATTCAGTAAGGTAATTTATCTAATAATGTAATCTTGGGAGTGAACATTGACTAAGGAAATGATGTAATGAGGAGTGATATCAATCCACTATGATAGTATTTGATGTGAGACTTGAGTGAGGAAATAATTTTCTATACTTATGGAAATTCCAAAAAACTTATGTCTTATGCTTATGATATGTATTCATGGATCATGATTAATTATTGATGATTCTAAACTCCTATGTCTTATGTCTTTTTTTTTGAAAAATCCTTACCTCATGTTTCATTATTAAAGATATTTTAATTATTGGGTATGATTATGGTAAGTATTTATTATATTCTTATACTATTATGTTTATCTTATGCTCACTTACAATCAATGATTTATGTATCATATGTTTACCCTTTTTGATCATCTGAGATCACCCATTCTTATGTTTCCATTATCTAGGTTATAAATAAAGGTTTTAAGTATGATATCTCTAAGACAGGTTCTAGTTATGAAATCAATTGGAAATGATGTAGATATTTTATGTACCATTTTTTTACATATCCATGTTTCTAAATACACTAAACCTCTACAATACTCAGGAGTGTATTATTATGAAATGTATTTAATATTCCTCTATAATGATGTGACAATTATTTGTAAAAATTATGGGTCATTATACTTTCTCTATTTAGATATTCTATAAAGAGTCCTAAAGGGGGTTTCTAATTAGAAATATCCAAATGAAAATCCTTTTCATTAATAAAAAATTGGATAGTTTTCCTTTTTCATCATGAACTATAAATCTCACAATACAATTCTATTTCTATAAAATCCTCATGTCATGGACCATTGGGTCATAGTATGGAACAAATCCCCCACCCAATACTAAAAACCTAACATCACTACCCAATTTCATGTTACGGCATGACACTTACCTCTACAATGCAACCAACCACTAGGAGTAACTTGATTTTACTACCTCCTAAGTACCCTTCATGGAGTATCCCACCCATTGTGATGTGATATTTTCTCTCGATAAACCCTCACGTTGTATCCCTCATCTTTGTGATGCCTATTTTTTCACCCTCAATTTTTCAAAGTATAGATTTACCCTTACTTATCATATTTACCCTTAAAAATCATAGTATAACCCTTATATATCATAGGGAGTCTCTTATGTACTATAAAATTTACAAATTTTTTAAACTTTATATATTAAATAAACCCTTATTTACCAAAGGTAAATCTCTAGTTACACTTATGTATCAAATACTTTATAAAAACTCTTACACATAACAGGGTAAACCTTATATATCATAGAGTGATTCTTATGCATAGACTTTGTTTTCGAGTAACCCTTATGTGTTTCCTTTATCATAGGGAAACCCTTATGTATTTCCTTTACTATATAGAACCCCTTAAATTTTTCTTTTTTCATAAAGAAACCCTTACATATTGATTGGTGTACATTTATGCATGTACTAGAGAACTCGTACATATTCAATACAGATTTAATACTTTACCAAATTATCAATATGCCTTATAAGTACCATTAAATATGCTCCATACACCCTCAAATATCCACTTTAAGAACCACTTAATCCTTTTTACATCACACACCACACTACAACATCCACTAGCTACAGTGTGACATACCGCCTATAGCATAAAACTATAGCAGATTCACCTTGAACCTACTCCAACACTCTCATAAGGACCTAATATACCCCATGTGCCTCTAAAACATCTAAAAATTTTCACAGAGATTTTATATCCCTCTTAATCCTTATCTAAATCTCAATTCTCAAAATATCACCTACTTTGAGACTAAAAATTCAATTTTATCCTAATTTTTACCAACCCATAACAACATGGGTTGTTCAAAAATCCTCATTATAACACTTATAATCCACTAATAAATCTCATCATGTATCCTCTATAACTGATATCATTCCTTGATCCCTAATGAATAACCCAAATTCAATGTCACTCACTGGTTATGGTCATGATGACATTATACCCAAACATTCTACACTACATAAAACCTCAAGAGATTCTTGCCCCAATCCTCTATAATGGAAGTAATTATTGAAAGATGCATTTTAAATCACTCTAAACTGTCATTCTTAATCTTATGTAAATTCCCTATATGGTACCCTACTACATTGAGCACTTCTAAAAACATGGAACCCATCACATCATGAAACCGATTACTTACACTAATTACATGATGATTCCCTACTCCCAATGACATTTGTGAATTCTCAAACCACAACTTTATACCCCATAAATTGATGTCACATCCTACCCCATACCATCACTCACTTGATGTCTCACCTGAATTTCACTCGACTATTTTAATAAAAACTCACAGTCACATCCTCAATATTTTACCCATAACAAAAAACTATGCACCATCATTACACTCATCATACTCTCCCATGAGTACCTAAACATTATGGATGTGACCACTATATTGTTATATTTTATACAATTCATACTATCTAGTTACCAAATGTTATAACCTCACAAATATTCTCATTTATTTATACTTTCATTTTTGTATTTTATAATTATTATATATAGCCCAACCACTTGAATCCAATCACTGATAAAAAACCACAACCAACCTCAGGTTGGGTCCATTGACATGTCACCCTAGATGTTTAAAAAACTACTAAAAATTAGTACTGTATTATTAGAAAATCTATGGTGTTTTATGAACTTTTGAATTTACCTCATCATCGATCCATAAGCATAATCATGTCTGACATCTACCACCAACCAAATGTTGACAATAGTGAGCCTCGCTCTTGTTTCTTGAATAGGACTACATATCTATCCTCATTTTAGTTTCCAATGATACCACAGTTCCCTATGAAACCACTTACCAATTATATTTATTATCCATCATTATAGAACCAATACTAATAGATCTAACTCAAGGTCTACAACCTTTCTCACCATCACATGGTGCTCATGTTCCATCCCACTATGGGCCCCACCTAGTTCCGCTAGTAACTCATAGTCATATTGATTCATAACTCATCATAGTTGAGGAACTATCTTGATTCATTATCAATCATTCCATGACACTAAACCCCTCACCATTTCACAAGAACCAATTATCATTTCACCACATTTTATACTCTTCACCTAAGGTCACAACTCATCTATCATATGAGTTTACCATTTAGTATATTCAAGTTCTTTATGACCACTCAGTCATTTAATCATTTATCTATAGAGACCTCATCTCATTCACTAATCATACCTAGATTCATTTATTCCCACTGGTCAAACCACAATTTTCCATCAGACACTTCTTTAGTAACACACATTATAGCATCAAGGGACAAAACCATTTTTCTATCCTATGATCATAACAAGGTGTCCCACAATATTATATTACTAAATCATATCTAATAACTATAATTTCATGATCATAAACTAAATAACATCAGCATCTCATGACCTAGTTCCATTAATATGGATAACTAAAGAGTCTGGTACCCCATCACAACTATTATAACCCCTCAAGGTCCTACAACTCATATGAGTCTCAAGGGACTGAAAACGCACAAATCTCGCCTACCCATATACTTCCAAGTCACAAATTAAATTAAAATTCATTAAAATACATCATCATGAACACACACTAAAGTCACATGACCTACACAACTTAATCGTCATATTCAGTAGATGTCCCAAAATCCACTGATTGACTTGTATCACATGTCATTGAAGACTAATCACACCTAATCAAATACCAATCTTACCTACCTTAGGTTAATTATAGGTCTCACTAATACACCTATCATGTGGGTTGAATAAGATCACACTCTCTTAATATATGGTAAAATAGTATCCATCTAACCAACCTCACAATAGCACCTAGTAACTCTCGTAACCAAAATAATTAATACGCAAGGATTCATACACCCTGGTGCTACCCAACCATTCCCTTGACTCATGACAACTTGATTCATGTCCCATATTGAGTCATGTACCAACAATACCAGTAACAAAAACCTAAACAAATAGGTAATCATACCTCCCATTCGTTTCAAACTTATCCCATGCACAAGCATCCATTTTGATTTCACTTCCACCACTATAACAAATACATCCCCCACATGTCAATACCACATATTCGATAGAACTTTATATGTATCGTGATAAAAGAAAATTATTTACCCATTCTTCTTGTCTCTTAAGGAACCCACAATCTTGGGCCAACCCCTCTATCTCATGTTACCCTCTTACATCACAACCCATCTCTAAAAATAACATAAAAATCCCCAAGTACATAATTATTGAACATAGATCACTAATACTTAGTCGCATATCAACATAATTTGGCTCTTCCACCTATCCATAATTATACCCCACTAGGAACTTATCATGGGGAAACATCCATTATCCCATTTTTATACCACCAAGAAACTCATAGGTTAATAAACATACTCCAAAGTTCTCATACACACACACACATCAAAAATCTCACACTCAAGTCAACTACCTGCTCTAGGGTATTAATACTCACCTAGAATATACATACCAGAATAAATCCTCAAGGAGAATTTTTATATATATTTTTATATAAACAACATAAACTTATGATAATGAAGGTTCTAGGGAACAACATAAGTGGTCATTCCCATGACCAGTAATTGGTTTTTATTGGTTTCTTTGGATTTCTCTTCAAAACATGATGAATAGAAACTCTAAAATCTTAGATACATGTTCTTTAAAATATAATTTATAATCAATTTATGTAAAAAAAATTACCTAATATTTAAATTATTTCTTCATTTTCATTTTGGTCGACCACTCTTTTCAAATCATCATTGCATTGAAGGATCCAAGGGTATAATCCTTCTAGCGGTGATCTAAACATGATCTACAAACCTCATAACATCATTTTAGAAACTTTTAATGCTAGTGAGAATGAATATAAATACATTAATCATTAATAATTGATCACAAAAATAATACCTTTCAATATTGAGGATTCTATAGAGTTCTATCATGCTCTTGAAAGGGAGTATAAAAATCAATGATCTCTATTCTTGGGAGCATTATAGAGAAAATGTTATATCTGACTTTGAGAGAATTATCTAGAGATTATTTGTTGTGCAAAATAATATCTTACCTTAGAAATCAAATAAATGGGTTTATATATCTATGTTAGACAATAGGTTATTACACATGGAACCTTATCCAATCTCTTAATATTTGGAGAACCCCACATCTAATAATAATAATATTATTATTATTTCCTTAAAATGTTAAAAACTCATATATTATATTAATATAATTAATTATATAAATTAATAAATATTTATTTAAATGATAATAATTATATCATTCCCAATATACCCTAAACTCAGTCCATCAATTATCCATGGCATTTATCTAAAATTTTGAATAATGAACATTTATTTAAATAAATAAGTATAGATGAATTATTAATTTAATAAATAAATAAATATTTATTTTATATTTAACTCACACACACACACATAAATATATATATATTTAAATAACTAGTGAATGAATTAATGTGATCAATCATACCTGAATAATTATTAAACAATAAATCATGAGTAATTTTTATTCAAACTATTAAATTCAAATTGAATTTAACTGAGGTTCTAGATACACTTAATGTGTGAATTCTTAGGCCTATTTCTTGATATTATTGGACTAACTCACCCAAAGTAAATGATCAATGTCTAGAAACATGTTATGACACTCATATATAAATAATTTAGTGTCATAATGATAATCCCTTTATCTCGATATCTCATCAATCATGTTTCATACTTTATTTCATAAACTTATATGATTTATATATATTTCTTTTACTTCTATAAATGAACACATAAAAACACACACCATTGAGATGGATTTATAAAATACTTCCATTTCAATCAAAGGGCTAAAGATATCAAATTCCATTAACTTAAAATGGAAAAATACTTTTATTGACTTATTCATTAATATTATGTCAAGAAAAAAAACCAATGTATCATACTTTTCAATGAGAATATTTTTTCATGGTTTTCATAAATATATAAAATTACATAACTCATGAAATTAAATAATAATAATCTCAGGTCTAATTTCCAATACACACATTTGTGAATAGGAATATCCAATATTAAATATAACATGTGGAATTCATATCAGAGTATATGTTTACAAGACCTTTTCTATTTGAAATTAAAAAAACATAACATTATGAGAATAAGTATAAATGTCTTATGAACCCCCTACCCCTAACATATTATATCCTATATGTCCAGTCATATGATTACATCCAGTCATAGAACGTGTATTAAAGAATATGATCATAGCACTTCAAAGTTATCACCATAGCACAGAACCAATATAACCTTAAAATGTGATGTATACTCAAAGGAAATTATCACATTAATGTTACAGAAAATAAAAATCACCATGTGATCAGATATATATTAATATTTAATCACTTTAATATATCAGTAATTGAAAGTAAAAAAGTAGTCGATTCTGGGGAACCAACTCTAATGGAATCCTACTTGAACTAGATCCAACTACAAATTACCTAAATTGTTAGATTCACATGATAAATAAGATTATATTTAGTCTTTTCTATAGATATTAATATTACCATCTTACCATAGTTTTTCTACTTACTGTGAATTCACCTCTCTAAGAAAACCTGTTAAAAGATGATATAAAAATGAATAAACCAATTTTACTTTATCATACCTAACATCTTGGAAAATAATATATATTAAATTTCATCATAATATGATTACACATTATTATCTTGGTATAATTCCAAAATTTAGAACAAATAATTTCTAAACAAATTTCTTAAGTTGAACCAGAAGTCGAAACATACTCGGTCTATGTAGATATGAAAACCACTAGTTGTAATATTTTTTCTCATGTTTATCACTTTACCCTTACTATGATACTAGATCAAAGTTATATGAGATAAGATTAGTTCTTCATCCCCATGATAACTAGTATTATTATTTCTATATATAACAAGAAATTGTACAATTATTCTTTATCAATTATTTTCAAAAAATTTTGATTTTCATCCTATGGAACTACCTTTTTATTATTTGATATTCACCTTTTATACCTTGCACATAAGTAAAATAAAACAAAATAAAATATCATGGAATTTGAGATAGATTCCCAAATTAATCTTAGGAATATGTATTCTATTCGTCACAAGAATATACTATTATGGTTTCACACATCAACTACGAAGATTTTATGTCATGTAAAGCATGAAACAATTCTATTTTAATTTATCCATATTATATTTTTCAATACCATTTTAATGTATATACTATTACTTAGACCATGCATCCCCATAGATATAAATTTTTAGATCGTGTTCCCCTAGAACAAGGTAGATACATAAATTAATTCTTCGAGAAATTATATTTAGACTTAAATAACTGAAATACTAATCATTTCTTTTCTATATTTCATCAAACATATTTTTATTAGAAAATTATAGCACTCTTGGTAACCACTTATAAGAACATGTAAATATAGACATTATAAATAAAAATATTGTGATCATGATATTTATTTTTAACCAATAAATGGATCTATATAACTTTCATCCCTCATTTGATTTATTTGATTTCATAAACCCTTTTTGGTCATGCCATATAGAAATCTTCCATAAGCTTTACTCTAAGTAAGGTGTCATTGACATCCAATTCCCATTATAATGATAATTTAAAGTTGTTTTAATAAGTATAATTCAATTGTACTTATATATGATGAATGTTTATAACCAATCAATCCTTTTTATTACTAAAATTTTACCAACAATTTTATATTTATCTTTAATACCCACCAATACTTTTACATTAATTATAGAAACTTCCAAAATACATAACTAAATTTTGGTACATGGAATCCATCTTTGAATTCATATGAATTTGTTAGTTTTAGCTAGTTTCTACTTAATTATACCTGAAGTATTCAGTATTCATATTGAATAATATATCACTTATTTTGGTGAATATAAATCCATCTGATTGGTTTTAACATTCCTACACATAGTATGTGTCTGTAGAATAATTCCTCCCACTAAGAATTATGGAATTTAGTGTTTATATTCCAACACTTGTGAATTTGAAGCATAGACTTAATTGAAGTCCATATTTCTCTCATTATATTAAAGATATGTTCTTACTTTATAGAAATATGGTTGGTATAATTAATTCCTTTCTTTCTTGGGAATATTAATATCCTATGTAGTTATAGTATAATTAAATGAGATACACTTTGTGTTTCCTTTGAAGTACATTTGTAGATTAAAAATATTTAAACAAATGGTTCCCATAAAACTCATAAGGTTTTGAAATAATAGAATTTAATCACATACTTACTTATATGATATCCATTACTCAATATATTTAGGATATGGTTAGTTGTTACACTGTTATACTGTTATTTTCATAATATTTATTAGAAAAAAATTATGGAAAATTTTTAATGTATATAAAAATTCTCGTAGATCTTCCTTATACAACCATCATCACAATTATATGTATAATGTAATGTGATTTTAGGATAAACATTTCTCTATAATTAAATTATTGATGAATACATTGTTTAAATAAACTCTGAAAATCCCACCTATTAGATCATGTATCTTCTTACCAATTGAATTCATTTTTTACCAAGCATCCCAAAAATTTATTAAAATAATATCATGTAGTATATAAATTTCCATCAAGTTTCTCCTTAGAATATTCCATGTGGTGGGTCTAAACTAACTCATAAATATTTATGCCTTACCTTTATTTTTAAAGGTTTATTTGTTAAAAATTTAATAATTATATTGAGCTAGAGTTTTAATACCACCTTTAGTTTTATTTTAAAAATAATTATCTTTCCAAAGATAGATATAAGTCTTATATTTTATATTCATCATTTAGTGTGGATGATCCAAGGATTATTAAAATATTATTTAAGTATGAAATACCATAATAAAATTCATTTCAATAAATAAATGTCTTCTTGTTGTGTCTAATAGAACATTGAGATAAATTTTTTAGTAGCACTCGATACAATATAATAGTTTCATAAGAATCAATCCTCCTCGAAAACTTTATTTGTGTGCTTCTCTATACTAACATAAGAATCACCCTTTCTCAACCACTAGGGTATGTTACCTTACTTATACTAATGTTTTTTAACTTCCTTGCATCCTATATTTCAATACATATTTGTAAAAAATATGTTGTATTTAATTCTTAAGAATTTAAAAATATTTTATGATAAATATACCTAAAGTAAATGAAACTAATTGATTATTCATTAATTTATTGCAGTTTATCTTATAATGGATTTTTCATCTATATAAAAAGAAAATAACTTCTGGTTTATTGAACTACCATTGAATATTTTTTATCATTGAAGGGAATTATAAATGCTCTATATACTTTGAATTGGTAATGATAATTTAAATTTTTTCTTTAATTTTCTTCAATATAATGGGTGAGAAACTATGTTCCCACCATTCCATTTCTTTTGGAAAGGTATATTAAAAATATTCATGACCATTTTATCTATATTATTCATATTGTAATTCTTGATAAATAAGGATAAAATAGGAGTTAAGGTGATAATATCAAATTTATGGATAATTTATTATCCATATAGAATTCTATAATTATTAATTTAGAAATATAATCTAGTGTTTTGAAGGCATATCGCTAGTTAGGTTTGTGTCTTCCAGTTTACACTGGTATAGTTTAGTTATAATCTCAATTATATTAAGCCTACCCTTATCTATTTCAAGTTCAAGGACATGAGTTTTTAAGGTGTAAAAATCCATGTTCTTATGTTGGATCATAATATATCTAAATATAGATGATATCATGATGCAACAGACATAAGAAGAATCCTCCATGAAACTTTAGTAGGCTTCCTCGTTACCTTTTATCCCTCAGTGAAGTGGGTGAATAGGTATAAAATATTCTATAATATACTAAAAAATCTATAATAGTGAATTAAATAAACAATTATACCACTCTTGAAAATTATTATTGATCAGGACATTTTCTTTATCAATAAATTATCATAGTGTACACATGGTTTCACTAGTTATTTTCTACATTAAATAAAAACCAATTTTAGAACATAATATTGATTACTAAAAATGTGATGTGATAAATTTCTATTTATTAGCCTCCTATTATTTTATCAAATATCGATATCCATTTCCATTGGATTGGAGATATTATATAGTACGGATATTCTATTTTCAATGAACTATATTTCCCTTATCAAAACCTAGATAAGGGTTCAGTCAATTACTTGAGGGTATTTAGGTAAGCGGGGCTTTCCAACTATATCAAATAACATCTCTTTGATCCATTGAGTAGACTCTCTAACCCTAAAATACTGAAAATTAATTTACTCAACACTTTCCTCTAAGTTACACCAATTCTAGAAATTTTTACTTCTATTGATGTCAACTTGGTTAGGTAAACTCAAAAATATCATTATAACTCCTTGATAAGTGGAAGTGTGCTAAAAAAGGATAGAATAAAAATTCAATCTATGGTTCCATCCTAAATATAATAATTAAAGTAAATAAAAACTTAATATTTTTTAAGTTATTTTATATTTTTTCATAAAATATACTTTATTTTATCTATTTACATGATTATTAATATTGTGTGGATTTTACATAACTGGTTAACTATATCTTGATAAAATAATTTAAATAATCAATTTATTTTATTCCAACTTACATGTTCATAAATTAATTTATTTTATGTGATCTCAATAAAGCATTCAATTATCACAAATAATAAACCATGAACTTAGATATAAATAAAATAAATGTGGCATGATCATTAGATTTTCTAATGGCCAGTTTATCAAGTAGATGTTAAACTAAACCCTGAGCCTATGGGAATAACTTATAAACGAAACTTGGTTCTAGATAAAGTATTTCACCTGTTCCCCCATTTATATCACTAGTATTTTTCACCTTGACTTGTTTTTTGAACTGACTCCTCTTATTAGAGTGTCATCTTTTATATTTACTCATATACAAGTGTGGGTAACTAGGGGTATGGGGTTACATAAATAAAACCATTGAAATTTAGGACCGTATATAATAAATGTGTGAGGGATGACTCATAGGAAAACATATTTAATTTAATAAATATTTTATTATATAATAAACCCAAGAAATAAATATTAAATTAAACCCATGAACTAGTAGTTATGAATACTAATACCCACTTTTTGAAATTTTATAAATTTTATCTTTTAAAATGGACTTCATTTTTGGATTCAGAATATCGAAATTAGCCTAGGGTAAATTTTTGGTATTTTCTGAAAACTTACAATTTTTGATGAATAGTGAAAACACTAGGTTACTATTTAAAAACCGACTTTTTATATAAATAATTATTTATTTTATTTAAATTTATTTTAGGTCAAATTTGATACATAATACCTATATAAGTTCAATTTAATTCATTGGAGTCATTTTATAATAATTTTATACATATAAAAATTTTATTGAACTTTTCACCGTCTTTTACCCACCTCCTAGGAGAGTTTGAAAATTTACATAAAACTTAATTTTACAGCTTCTGTGAATGGAATTTCGAAAATCCGAGAGACACGGTTAATATCAAGGAGTATAATTTGGTTCAATAAGATAAAAATATCTTTTGTTGAATAGTAACTTTTTACTTTTTTTACCACGGTTAAAAGTAAATAGGATAATTAAGGGTAAAAATGTTATTATTATTACCCTAATACATGTCCTAATTCTATTGGATAAGTGTAGTTCGACCAAAAACAACCTTAGGGATAAAATATTACCCTTTAGGTCCACTTGGTTTAGATTAGGACATTTATTATTATTTTATTTGAAGAAGAATTAAAATAGTTAAAATCAAAGTTTAATAAGTAAAACATTTTTAATATAGGGTTATACATAAGATAAATTTAACTATAAATTTTCATTAGAAAGATAAAAATATTTACTACATAATTTTATTTTATTTATAATTTTTAGACATTAAATAATTTAATTTATTTTTGACACAATGATGATGCAGTAATTACATTATTAATGAAATATTAACATAATTGATGTTATAAATACCCAAATAAATGAAATTTTAGACTTTTTATGAATTATACTAATTTTATAGGTTAATATGACATGTTATTATTGATCTAATTAACGTTTTTCGAACTAATCATGCTGTTATGATTTTAAAAAAAATCAAGTACCAAATAGTGTCAAAATTGACATAAAATAGTTTTTAAAACAAATATTATATTATTAATTTTTATTTTATTCCTAAAAATATAAAGTTAGGCCTAATGACTTAGATAAGGATATATATATTAATAATTAACCACTTGGGGTTCGTTTTTCTTGTTATAGTAAGTTTATTAGCCATATAGTGTAAGAAAACAAAAAGACACGATAAAAGCTAAATTATTTAACTTAGAGTTAAATCTAAATGATAAGGATAAAATAGTAACCTAAACTTGTCTAAAATCTATTGTTTGAGAGGATTTCGATCCAGCCCCACCTTATCTTCTAAATAAATCAATTTTGAGCTATTAAAAACCGAATATGACGTTATTATAAAATAATATTTTAAGTTTTCTTAAGGTGCCCCTCCCATCCCTTATAAAAAGGGCACCACTTCACTCTTCTCTTAACACCCTTTTTAACCTTGAATCTCAGCCAACCCCTGCCAATTCCTCTTACAAAACTCTCTAGTTATATCATAGAGGTCCTGGTCTTCTCAAAAGACCAACTCTAGTGCCCTAATAAGAAGTTTAAAGGACGTGCGTCAAGGAAGAGGTAATCTCTTCTACTGATTCTTTCGAGTTTTTCTTTCTTCTTCAACTTCTTCTTATTTAGTAGTTTCATTATAAAGTAATAAAATCGGTATCAATAATATACTTATATGTTATTATAAATATTAAACAACATCATTTCACCTTCTATCCATCCTACGGAAAACAAAATCAGCGCGTGTGCGTACGTACGGAATACCGTCTCCACGCTGTGGTGTAATCTGTTTTTCCATCACCACCTTACTTGCATGGGTATAATGGTGTAAAGAATAACTATATATGATTATTATAACATCATACTGATTCTAAGATATTATATCATCCACTAAAATTCCATTCAATAAATATGCGAACGATATCATCGCTCGTGCGTACGTACAGATTACCGTCTCCACGACGCGATGAGATTCATTTTCCATGTTAACAATTCAAGAATGATTATAAAGTATATATAATAATTAATAATGAAATATATGACATAATTATGCTACTGGATTTATGTATATATATATATATGTGTGTGTGTGTGTGTGTCATCTACTTAATTCCATTCAATTCCATAAGGAAACAAAAAATAGTGTTCATACGTACGTATGGCCTACCGTCTACATGAACGGTGTATTTCTTTCCATTTATCAATATATTATATATATGTATATTATGAATATATATTATATATAAATCATGTTTTTTGTAATTAAGTAATCATTATCTAAGTTATCATATTAATAATTACAAGTCCAAACACGGACGATAAATGAAACGATTTTACCTAAAACGCTGCTTTAACATGGAATTGACAAATGAACGGATAATATAAAGTCATAAGTGAATCATATATGATATGATAAATATTATTATGTTTATATCACAAGTTAATAATATGTTTAAACCAACTATACAGGAGTCTCAGACACATACGGATGAAATTGTACATAAGGTAAGGGATAACTTTTCCAATCTCATTTTTATCCGTGATTGTTTATTCGTAAGTATTTACTGGGGTTATCATCCATGTACCTATTTTATAAAAATGGTTTCATGTATGTTTAAAGTATTTTTTACCCAGTTTTTACTTTTACTATATGGTATGTAAGGAATCTTTCTCTTGATTACCATACGAGGTACTTTTTTACTTTTCTGGCAAAAGTACGAGAAGAATGTTTTTTTAACTTATACGGCATGAACAGATTTTTATAGTTTTAAAACGCCTCATTTTCATGAAGCTTACTCTACAATATTTTATGAATATTTTCACCAAAATACTTTTCTTTTAAAATTTCATGGCATTTTGTGAAAATAAAATGATTTTGAAGTATAAAGGATATTTTCCTCAAGAATTCATTTCAAGTGTTTTATCAAAACCATGTTCCATCCTAGATGACATTATTTCATACGTGTATGTTTCAAGTATAATGTCTCTATGATTTACATGGTTTCACTT
The DNA here is from genome assembly GCA_963277665.1 of Viscum album. Lineage (NCBI taxonomy): Eukaryota > Viridiplantae > Streptophyta > Magnoliopsida > Santalales > Viscaceae > Viscum > Viscum album. The sequence continues at coordinate 40,899,144 of OY728138.1, forward strand.
TTCTTATGATGAAATATCCATTTATTTTATATGGATTATGTGATGATGGGAAGATGTTTATGAAACCCATTTTATTCTTTGGGTTATGATGAATGTTTTAAGTTTATTTTGTGGCACAAGTAAGAATGATTTAATTATGAGATGGGTGGGACCTATATCTCCAACCAATTCATTGGGTAAAGACTTATATCTCATGAGATAGACATGGCAGGAATGGTAAGTTAATCCGGTTCAGTGTTACAGGACTGAAATGAGGAGTGAACTCGATTCAGAAAGGGACTTTGTCCACTAAGATGGTCTTGGCAGCAATGCCTTGGCTACTATGGAAATCATATCATGTGCTTGATGTTTTTCCAAAATTAAAAGTTTTATTCCCATTCCATTTTATCATGATTTATGTTCCATTATGATCTATACCTTATGTACTACCATGTTTTATGTCATTGCTCAATATTTTGATGTTTAATCATTATGTTCATGTTTTTATGTTCAAATGTATATGGTTTGTTTTATTTTCTCCATGCTTACCCTTACTGAGAATTTGAGCTCACCCTTTTATATGTTTTCTTTTCCCCAGGATATAAAGAAATGTTTTAGGTAAGAAAACAAAAGGGGAAGATCTTTATGGGAGATGTTGAAGAGATTTCACCACGATTAGAAGATTATGTTCCGAGTTTCCAAAGACCCTAAACTATTACAGTCCTTGCGTGTTTTTTTTATGTATTAAGTATTCCTCAAGAGTAAAGTAATGTCTATGTACGTCAAGATTTGGGTCTCTACAGCTGGTATCGAAGAAAAGGTTTAGTTAACCTTTGGAAACTAGGATGCGAATACTTTAGTGAAATCCCTAGAGATATTTCAAAGGTATGTCTAGGGATGTCCCTAAGGTTTAGTATAACTATAGGTTATAGTCCTTGAATTATATTGACGATCATGAATAACCTAGTGTGAACCTAGGGTGTCATGGATTAAAGAATATGTGATAAGTTAGACATCTCATAAGTGACTTTTTATGAATATGTGGTTCCTCTTTATTTTAACTGTTTCCTACACTATGATTTCTGGTCTTAGTCAGTGGAGGGAACGAGAAGGAATTCAGTTAACATTGATTCCAATGGACAAATTGGTGACTATGATCAATGAAATTATGTAACTCCTGGAGAGAAAGATACTGTGATTATGTCGAATCAGTCATCTCGATATATGATTAATAAGGTGAACTTTAGTTGTATTCCTAAGTCATCAAATAAGAGGAAGACAGAATTTTATGCATGTTCATATGGTGAGGAGCATAGAAAATGAAGATTGAGATTTCTAAAGAAGTGAAGAATAACCTTGAGGAATACCTAAAATGGAGGGGAATATGATATCTATGTGGAGAAAAGGGTCATAGAGTAACAGACTGTTATGGAGTTCAATGTCTTATCTATAGAGAACATGGTCATTACCCAACTCAATGCCCTGACCTAAGAGGTTACTTCTAAATCAAGGAAGGACTTATTCCATGACAATCAATGAAGAGAATGGATTGAAGTGTTTATGTATTGGTATTCAAGAATAATGTTGTTGAGGTATTTTTATGGTATATTGGAATATCTATGTATTGGTCCATTGTGATTTTAAATAATTATATGGTACCAGTAACCATGAAAAGTGATTCAAATATTTTAGAATGCAGATGATATGTTCATAATGAAGGGATAAGGAGAAAATAAATTGTTTGATAGTATTCATGAGCTCATGATTGATATAAGGACTAAGTGATATCATGGTTTGAGTATATAGAATTTTTGGGATTTTGGTATGTGGAAAGAGTTAACTTTTGACAGCACTCATGTTTTCACTAAGGTTCTATGGTAATTCAATTTCAAAAGAATACACGATTAAGGTATTCACATGTTTGGAATGTGACCAACAAGATATATCTTATGATATATGGGGGATAAATGATGGTATGCACATGCTTGTTATCTGACATTTCAAGTTATCGTTTTATTTATACTATGAGATTGGACATATGTATTTTGGATAAGCCTAAATATTGGAATGGATTATGTTAGACATAAGATAGTATTGTTTAAGGATAGAACTTTTTTTTCGATATAATTTATGGAATGTTATAATAGTTTAGTTTTAGAAAAAGGGACAACATGTATGATGGGAGACAACCTGTTGCGTCGGACAAGGTTGTGAGAATCGAACCCACAACCGAAGTGCGACAAGCCTTTATTACCTACCACTAGCCTACAAGAAGTCCCTAGTTAGTAGTTTATTTTATTAAGCGGTATGATAAATTAAGTATAAGTCCATTTTTGGAATCATATACGATTAATCTCACTATAGATAGACTTATGTATTTTTTATAACTTTTTCTAACCTTTTGTTTGAGACAGATGGAATGACCTGTCATTCTATCACATGATCTGCTAACACTTCACGAATGACAAATTCAACTTCATTTCTTTAAGAGATGAAGTGGAAATTTTCCAAGGAACGACCAACGGTGATATTGTACCAAAATCAAGAAAGTATTTCTTCTAATTCCAATTTCTTCAACTTTAGGGAAATGATCTTGAAAACTAAAAATGTTTTCCTAGTGCTCTTATATCTAATGAATCAGATGGTACCTTAGATCATCATAAATTTATGGCTTTGTAATTTTTGGATTTTTCATAGCCATGTTCTCTACCACTCTCCATCAGAACTTGATGGTTAGATTTCTCTTCCATATTCATATTTTCACCTATGTTATCTTATGTGGAAACCCATTGATTAGTTAATTTGGGTTACCATTACGTTTCATAATTTAGTTTTTAAAGTTCAGTTTTGGTATTCCTTTTTACGATGTGGGTTTCTATGAAAGAAACTTTCAAGTAGAAAACCATTTATAACCCCAACGAATTTCAAGGGAAAAATTCATTTTAAGGGGGGTAGAATGTAACACCCCGAGATTTTATGAGATATATTATTTTTAATGACTTCTATTATACACTACACCAAGATTATCTTGTACTATACGCAACACTATATTAGCTTGCAGTATATGCAACACTATTCTTGGCTCGTGTTACACACAATTTCATGTTCGTTTTGTGGAAATTATTCTACACAACATTAAGTATATATTTTGTTTAATGTATAAATGAAATAAGTTTTGATTATGTTATACGCAACACAAAACGGATATTTCACTACATGTAGCCCTGATTTGGCTTGCATTGCATGCAATCAAGACCTTCTTCGATAGCGTGTGTAGTACGCAATACCAAGTTTCACTAAACGAGATATTATTATAATATTATTATGAACTAGCCGTTATGAATACTAATACCCACTTTTTAAAATTTTATAAATTTTATCTTTTAAAATGGACTTTATTTTTGGATTCGGAATATTTAAATTATCCTAGGGCGAAGTTTTGGTATTTTTCTGAAAACTTTCAATTTTTGATGAATAGTGAAAACACTAGGTTACTATTTAAAACCCAATTTTTTATATAAATAATTATTTATTTTATTTAAATTTATTTTAGGTTAAAATTGATACATAATACCTATATAAGTTCAATTTAATTCATTGGAGTCATTTTATAATAATTTTAGACATAAAAAATTTATTGAACTTTTCACCGTCTTCTACCCACCTCCTATGAGAGTTTGAAAATTTACATAAAACTTAATTTTATCGCTTCTGTGAGGGTAATTTCGAAAATCCGAGAGTCATGGTTAATATCAAGGAGTAAAATGTGGTTCAATAAGATAAAAATAATTTTTGGTGAATAGTAACTTTTTACTTTTTTTACCACGGTTAAAAGTAAATAGGGTAATTAAGGGTAAAAATGATATTATTATTACCCTAACACATGTCCTAATTCTATTGGATAACTGTAGTTAGACCAAAAACAACCTTTGGGATAAAATATTACCCTTTATATCCACTTGGTTTAGATTAGGACATTTAGTATTATTTTATTTAAAGAAGAATTAAAATAGTTAAAATCAAATTTTAACAACTAAAACATTTTTAAGATAGGTTTATACGTAAGATAAATTCGACTATAAATTTTCATTAGAAATTTAAAAATATTTACTACATAATGGTTTTTTATTTATAATTTTTAGACATTAAATAATTTAATTTATTTATGACACAATGATGATGCAGTAATTACCTTATTAATGAAATAATAACATAATTGATGTTATAAATACCCAAATAAATGTAATTTTATACTTTTTATGAATTCCACTAATTTTCTAGGTTAATATGACATTTTATTATTTATCTAATTAACTTTTTTCGAACTAATCATGTTTTTAGGATTTTCAAAAAAAATCAAGTACCAAATAGTGTCAAAATTGACATAAAATAGTTTTCAAAACAAATATTATATTATTAATTGTTATTTTATCACTAAAAATCTAAGGTTAGGACAAATTACTTAGATAAGGATATATATATATTAATAATTAAACACTTTGGGTTCGTTTGGCTTGTTATAGTAAGTTTATTAGCCATATAGTGTAAGAAAACAAAAAGACATGGTAAAAGTTAAATTATTTAACTTAGAGCTAAATCTAAATAATAAGGATTAAATAGTAACATAAACTTGCCTAAAATCTATTGGTTGAGAGTATTTCAACCCATCCCCACCTTATCTTCTAAATAAATCAATTTGGAGCTATTAAAAACCGAATATGACTTTATTATAAGATAATATTTTAAGTTTTTCTAAGGTGCCCCTCTCCTCCCTTATAAAAAGGGCACCCCTTCCCTCTTCTCTTAACACCCTTTTGAGCCTTGAATCTTGGCCAAACCCTGAAAATTCCTCTTCAAAAACTATATATTTATATCATAGAGGTTCTTTTCTTCTCAAAATACCAACTCTAGTGCCTTAATAAGAAGTTTAAAGGAGGTGCGTTGAGGAAGAGGTAATCTCTTCTAACGATTCTTTCAAGTTTTCTTTCTTCTTAAACTTCTTATTATTTAGTTGTTTTATTATAAAGTAATAACATCAGTATCACTAATATACATATATGTTATTATAAATATGAAACATCCCCATTTCACCTTTTATCTATCCTACGAAAAACAAAATCGTCGTGCGTGCGTACATACGGAATACCGTCTCCACGCTGTGGTGTAATCTATTTTTCCATCACCACCTTACTTGGATGGGTATAATGGTGTAAATAATAACTATATATGATTATTATAATATCATACTTATTCTAATATATTATATCATCCACTAAAATTCCATTCAATAAATATGGGAACGATATCATTGCTCGTGCGTACGTACAGATTACCGTCTCCACGACGCGATGAGATTTATTTTCCATGTTAACAATTCAAGAGTGATTATAAAGTATATATAATAAGTAATAATGAAATATATGACATAATGATGCTAATTTATTTGTGTATATATATATATATGTATGTCATCTACTTAATTCCATTCAATTCTATAAGGAAACGAAAAACAGCGTTCATGCGTACGTACGGCCTACCATCTCCATGAACGGTGTATTTCTTTCCATTTATCAATATATTATATATATGTATATTCTGAATATATATTATATATAAATAATGTTTTTTGGAATTACTTAATCATGATCTAAGTAATCATATTAATAATTACAAGTCAAAACACGGACGATAAATGAAACGATTTTACCGAAAACGCTACTTTAACATGGAATTGACAAATGAACAGATAATATAAAGTCGTAAGTGAATAATATATGATATCATAAATATTATTATGGTTCTGTTACAAGTTAATAATATGTTTAAACCAACTATACAGGAGTCTCGGACACTTACGGAAGAAATTGGACATAAGGTAAGGGATAACTTTTCCAATCTCATTTTTATCTGAGATTGTTTATTTTTAAGTATTTACTGGGGTTACCATCCATGTACCTATTTTATAAAAATGGTTTCATGTATGTTTAAAGTATTTTATACCCATTTTTGACTTTTACTACATGGTATGTAAGTAATCTTTCTTTTTATTATCATGCGAGGTACTTTTTGACTTTTCCAGAAAAAGTACGAGAAGAATGTTTTTTTAACTTATACGGCATGAACATATTTTTACAGTTTCATAATGCCTAATTTTCATGAATCTTACTCTACAAGATTTTATGAATATTTTCAACAAAATACTTTTCTTTTAAAATTGCATAGAATTTTGTGAAAAGAAAATTATTTTGAAGAATAAAGGATATTTTCCTCAAGAATTCATTTCAAGTGTTTTATCAAAACCATTTTCCATCTAAGATGACATTATTTCATACGTGTATGTTTCAAGTATAATGTCTCTATTATTTACATGGTTTAACTTTTCTTATGATGAAATATCCATTTGTTTTATATGTATTATGTTGATGAGATTATTTTTATGAAACCCGTTTTATTCTTTGGGTTATGATGAATGTTTTATGTTTATTTTGTGGAACAAGTAAGAATGATTTCATTATGATATGGGTGGGACCTATATCTCCCTCCAATGCATTGGGTAAAGATTTATATCTCATGAGATAGACATGGCTAGAATGGTAAGTTAATCCAGTTCAGTGTTACAGGACTGAAATGAGGAGTGAACTCGATTCAGAAAGGGACTTTGTCCACTAAGATGGTCTTGGCAGTAATGCCTTGGCTACTATGGAAATCATATCATGTGCTGAATGTTTTTCCACAATTACAAGTTTTATTCACATTCCATTTTATCATGATTTATGTTCCATTATGATCTATGCCTTATGTACTGCCATATTTTATGTCATTTCTCAAGATTTCGATGTCTAAACATTATGTTCATGTTTTTATGTTCAAATGTATATGGTTTTTTTTATTTTCTCCATGTTTACCCTTACTGAGCATTTGAGCTCACCCTTTTATATGTTTTATTTTCCCCAAGATATAAAGAAAGGTTTTAGGTAAGAAAACAAAAGGGGAAGATCTTTATGGGAGATGTTGAAGATCTTTCACCATGATTAGAAGATTATGGTCCGAGTTTCCAAAGACACTAAACTATTACGGTCCTTGTGTGTTTTTTTTTATGTATTAAGTATTTCGAAAAAGTAAAGTAATGTCTATGTACGTCAAGATTTGGGTCTCTACAAGGATTCTATATAATTCTCTCATGTTCTTGAGAATAAGGAAAGGGATCGATGCTCTCTATTCTTGATAAGGTTATAGAGAAAATTTTCTCTTTGGGTTTGAGAGAAAAATCTAGAGGGGATTTTTTGTGCATGATAATTACTTTCCCTAGATATGATATAGTCGGTATTATATATCTAGGATATGCTATATCACATGGGCCCTTATCCAATATTTTAACCCTTAGTGAATCCTGTATCTAATATTATTATTATTATTATTATCAACATTTCCTTCACATATAAAAAAACTCACAAATTATATTAATATCATTATTAAAAAAATTAATTAATAATCATTTCAATGATAATAACTATATCATTCCTAGTTGACCCTTAACTCAGTCCATCAATCCTCCTTGGCATTTATCAAACCTTTTGAATAATGAAATTCTTTTTAAATAAATAAATATCATTATATTATTAGTTCAATAAATAAATTAATATTTTATTCACTAAACTCGTGACTAAACATTTATTTAATATTCAATACATATATTTATTATTTAAAATAATCAGAAACTAGATTAATGTGATAAACCATACCTGAATGATTATTAAACCAAAAATCGATAATAATCTTTATTCAAAATGTTAGATTTAAATAAAAATTAACTGAGGTTTTGTATATACTTTGTGTGTGACCCACTAGGCCTCTTTCTCAGTGGAATTAGAAAAACTTAGCCAATATCCAAGATCGGTATCAAGAAATAAGTCAAGACACCCATAAAAAATATGTTAATTTTGTAATGAAAAAAGCCACATACATATGATAATTGTGTAATATAATCTCTTTGTATTGATATCTCATCAAGTAGGATTCATGTTTTATGTCATTAACCTATATGATTGATTTGTATTATTTTGAATTCCAAAAATAATCATTTCAACACATACACCATGGCCATGGATTTATCAAAAAATTCTATTTCAATCAAAGGTCCATAGATATTTTATTTTATCAACTTAAAAGGGAAAACTACTTTTATTAACTTATTCATTGATACCATATCGCTCATGATACACCCAATGTACCCTACTTCTCTGCAATCATATTTTATCATGATTTTTATCAATACATAATATATGCCTCATAAAATAAACTAATAATAATCTCAAGTCTAAGGACTAATACAAATGTATGTATATTAAAATATTTGATAACACATATATCATGTGGAATTCTAACTAGAAGTTATATTCTCATAACCTACTCTATTAAAGATTACTAATGTAGAACTTCATTAGGAGAAGTCACAATGTCATATGAGCCTCCTACCCTAGATAGAATTTTTCATCTATGCCCAGTTAGATCATATCATCTATCCATAGAACATGTATTCAATAATATCATCAAAAAACTTCAAGGTCTCATCATAGTAGAAACTATAATGACCTTTCAGTTTTACAAATACTCTAAGGATGTTACTAAATTAATGTTACCTAGAATAAAAATCACCATGTGAGAATATATTTAAAAATATTCAATCCCTTGAATATATAGGTAATCGAAAGTAAAAAGTAGTTGGTTCTAGGGAACCAACTCTAACACAATCTCACTTTTATGAGAACCAACTTCTAACTACCTAACTCGTTATCTTCACATGATAAACATGATTTTGATAAGGTGTATCTATATCTCATAATTCCACCAAGTACTCATAGATTTTATGCTTATTATGACTTCATATCTCTAAGAAAATCCATCCAAAGATGATATAACCAAATATATTCACTTTTACCTTTTTCATCCCTATAATCCTAGATAATTACATAGACTAAAGTTCCTTATAATATTTATTGTATTTTATTTTATTGGTATAATTCCAAAATATGGAACAAATCATTGTAAAACACACCTATCAAGCTATATTAGAAGTCACAACATGATTGGTCTGTATAGATGTGGAAACCAATAGATGTAAAATGTATTATCATATATATGATCATACCCTTACTATGAAATTAGACCAAAGTTATTTGAAAGAATACTATTTTTTTATCCCCATGATAACTAGTATTCTTATATCTCTATATAATAAGGAATCATCTAGTTCTATTTTCTTAATTATTTTTGGAAAATATTGACAACTAATCGATGAATCTATTGTGGTATTGTTCAATATTCACCCTTTATACCATAAGAATAATCAAAATCAAACCTAAGTACATATAATGTAATGTGAGAGAGATTTCCAAAGAACTATTAGGCATATGTGCTTTATTTATCACAAGAATTTACTATTTTGTTTTCATACATCAACTGGGGAGATTTCATGCCATCTGAAAATAACAACAATTCTATTATAATTGTTCCATCTTGTATTTTTCAATACCATGTCAGTTTATATACTATGAATTGGGCCAATAAACTCTATACATTTAGATTTTTATATAGTTTTCCCCCATAACTAGGTTTCTAATTTATGTTTTTATTCAATAAATTATATTTAGTATTCATATTTTTTTTATATTTTATCAAATATATCTATATTGGTAAACTATATTTCCCCCACTAACCACTTGTAGATACCTAGGAATATATTCATTCCAAATTAATATCTTATGATAGTGATGTTTATTTTTAATCCATAAATAAATCTCAATAACCTTTATCCCATATTGGATTTTTTTTATGTCACTAACCCTCTCTAGTCATGTTTTATAGACATATTCCATAAGGTTTCCTTAAATAAAGGTGAATTTAAAATCCAATTCACAATATAAGGATCATATTAAGTTGTTATGATGAGTAAAACATAACTCTACTTCATCATTATTACTTGGTATAACCAATAGGGACTTATTATTTCTACACCTAAAAAAAACCCTTTCCATGTTACTCTTAAACACCTACTTATGGTTTTACATCAATTCTACAAACAAAAAATATATAGAACTAAATTTTAGTACATATAATTAATATTTGAATTTATTTGAACTTTTTAATCATAATTAGTTTATACTTACTATTCTATATAGGATTTTTTATTTGTATTGAATAATATATCACGTATTTGGGTGAATATAAAACCACCTTATTGGTTTTAAGTTTCCTGTGTGTAATGTGTCTTGAGAGTAATTCCTCTCACTAATAATTGTGGGGTTTTGTGTTCCCATGACAATTCTTATGCATATGGATCATAAACATCATTAAAGTCCAACTTACTCCCACTATCTCCAAGAGATGTGCTTCTATTAAAAAAATTATTTGATGTGATTAATACCTTTCTAACTTTGGAATGATAATATCCTAAGTAGCTATATAATAATTAACTGAGATACAATTTTTATTTCCTTTTATGTATATTTTTTACTAAACAAGCTTTAAATATACTATTCCCATTAAACACCTCATGTTTTATCATAATATACTCTCTTAATATCATAACTTATATGATATCTATTAGTAAATATAATTGGAATAAGTTTAATTGTTATACTACTATTTTCATAATATGTCTTAATAACAGTTATATAAAACTTTCAATACATATAAGACTCCTTTTAGATATTCCTTGTTTGTCTATCACTATAATTATGTGTATAAGGTAATATGAGTTTAAAAAAATCTTCACTATATATTTAAATGATCACTGTATACTTGGTTAATATATACTCTGATGATCCCTCCTGTAGAATCGTGTATCTTCTTACCATGTGAATTAATTTTCCACTAAACATCCATAAAATTTCATAAAGGAATATCATAGAGTGTGTAAATTTACCTTGACATTTTATTTATAATAGTTCATTCAGTAAGGCTAAACTAACTCCATAACATTTTTGGATTACCTTTATTTCTAAGGGTTTCTTTGTTTAAAATTTAATTTGTGTGTCAAACTATGGTTTGAAAATGAAATTTTGTTTTATTTAACTAAGAATTATCTTAACAAAACTGGTTATAAGGCTTATATTTTATATTAATCATGTATTTAAAATGATTCATGAATTATTAAACAATTAGTTAAGTATGAAATACCATAACAAAATTCATTTCAATAAATAAATAATATTTTCACATGTCTAATTGGACAATGAGATAATTTTTTTAGTTAAAATCAATAAAATACAATAGTTTTATAAGAATCAATCCTCTTGCAAAACTAAAGTTGTGCTCCTCTGTACTAACATAAGAGTCACCCTTTCTCAGCCATTGGGATATTTGACCTTACTTCTAGTAATGTTTCTAAACTTCCTTGGTTCTTTTATTTCAATAAAAATATGTAAACAATGTGTTTTATTGAATTACCAAAAAGAAAAAAAATATTTGAATAATATACCAGAAGTGGATGTAACTAATTTATTTTTCTTTAATTCATTGTAGTTCCTATTTCAATAACCTTTCCATCCACATGAGAAGCAAATATTTTCACGTTCATTATACTACCTCTAAATCATATTTCTATTTGAAGGATGTTATAAAGTCTATATGGTCTTTGAAATAGTTATTTTATTTCCAACTTGTTCTTTTATTTTGTTCACCATAAGGGGTGAGGAACCATCTTCACACTATTCCATATCTTCTTAAATAATCAAAGTAAAAAGATTCCTAAGTGGATCATTTGTACTGTTCATCTTGTAATTCTTGATGAATAAGGATATCCCATGAGATAATAATTATAATATGAGATTAATGTATAATTTCTTATTAATATATAATCTTATCATTATTAAATGATCAATATACTCCATCATTTTTAAGGAATGAACACTAGTTAGTTCTATGTCTTCCAGTTTACATAGGTATAGTGTATTGACAATATCAATTATCATAAGCCTTTCCTTCACTCATTGAAGTTCAAGGAGATATGTTTTCATAGTGTAAGAATACATTTCCTTATGTTTCACCGTTGTATATATATATATAGATGATATCATGATGAAATTCATATAAGAATCACCCTCCATAAATCTCTAGTAGGATTCCTTTTCACCTTCACTCCCCCAGTGGGGTGGATGAACATGCGTAAGGGATTTCAGTGCATGGTATAAATTTTGATATGGTAAATTAGTGTATACATGATTGTAATGCTCTTGAAAATTAGTACTAGTGAAGAAATTTACTTTATCAATAAATGATCAAAATTTAATCATAGTTTTTCTTACCATTTTTTCCATTAAATAAAAGTATATTTTAGTAGTTTTTCATGATTGCCAAAAATGTGATGTAAAAAAATTTATTTATTAATCTCCCATTATTTTATTAAATACTAGTATCGCTCACCATTGGATTTAGAATATCTAATTATGTGTATATTCTACTAGTGATGAACCATATTTCACTTATCACAACCCATATAAGGGTCCATTAAATTACTCAGACCTATTAAGTTAGGTATGTATTAGAAACTATATCAACTCACAGCTCTTTGATCTATCGTGTAGACTCCCTGATCCTAAAAATATTAGCTCATATTTCCACAAAAAATTCCTTCAAGTTACACCAAGTCAAGATAGGGCTACTCTTCATGGTGTCAACTTGGTTACGTCAACCCAAAAATATCATTATAACCACTAATAAATGTAAGTGGTCTAACAAGGGACATACCAATACTTCAATCAATGGTTTCATTATAAATAAAGTAATGGAAGGCATTATAGACTTAATATTTCATTAAGGGATTTGATCTTTATGTATAAAATATATTTTATTTTATTTTGTTATTTTCTTATTAATATTATGTGGATTTTAGTCAAGTGGTTAACTAAGTCATAATAAAATAATTTATACATAATCCATTAATTTTATTCCATCTTGTATGTCTATTAATTTATTTATTTTATATGAATGTGATAATGCTTTAAATAAGCATAAATAATTATCCATAAACTTATAAAATAAAAAAATAAATAAAATTAGCATGAAAATGATATTTTTTAATGGTTGGTTTATTGAGAAGTTGATAAAATGGCCCTTAAACCTTGGGGAATGACTCTTGAACCAAGCTTGGTTTGAGTTTTAGCACTCCACCTATTAACCTATAAATATTTTTGTTAGGTTTCACCTCAACTTGAGATTTTAAATTCCTCCTCTCCTTGGAGTGTCATCCTTTATATTTACTCTCACACAGGTGAGAATAACTATGGGTATGGGGTCACATTAAGGAATCCATGGACACACAAGGATGTATATAATAAAGGTGGTTGAGATGACTCATAATACATTACATTTAATTTAATAAAAAATTTATCACATAATAAACTCATTAAATAAATATTAAATTAAACATAAACCCAACACATATATTGGTTGGTCAAGATCATGATCACACACATGAAATAACTATAAATTTAATAAACGATCTTACATAAATTCTAATTTGTTATTTCATAATATATATTGATTTAATTAATAAATTTAATTAATTATTTATTTTATCATAAATTTCCATCTGAATATTCCTTTAGATGACCATCATTTGTAATTTTCAATCAATAAAATGAATTAATTAAATTTAAAATTATTTAAGTACATTGTGTGTAATTTTAGGAAACACAATGTGTACCCTTCAAAACTACGCAGTGTCATTTACAATACTTTACATATATTATGTACTTACATGACATGTGGAATACATAATACATCTTTCTATTAAATTGTGTTTAGCTCCATGAGTCAATACAAGTATTCAAATTGGTATTTATGAAACATGGCATGCATTAATATATTTGTCATGTAGAATTTTCAATTCCCATGAAGTACATAGTTCATAAAAGAACCATACACATTATGTAGTTCTAAAATAACACAAAAATTAATTAAGAATTTAATTCTCTATAAAACCATATCACATTATGTGTATACTAGTTACAAATCATGTAGTTAATTTTAATTCCAAGATTAATTTTCATTCAGTGTAATTAATTTATACGATGTACAGTCGGGCTCATTGTGTGCCCCATATATACAAGTATAGGTCACACAATATGTAAATCATACAACAAATCATATACCCATTTTGTGTCCATTTATGATACAATCCTAGGGAATCTGCATATAATTCACACATATATTTATACGAAACATGGTGTGTACACTGGCTATATGTTGTATAGTCTTAACTTACATGTTCTTATTTCCTTTAAGTTAATACACTACATGTATTAAATACAAGTCACATACTTTGACCACACAGCTTTTACTTTTACCATGAGGCCAAATCATATAAGGTTACACAATGTATATGATAGTTACAAAGTATATAACCACTAAAACCATAAGCCATCTGGCCATTTAACACAAGGTATGTAATGATTTCATGTACACTTCTCTACACGATGTTTCATGATTTACATAGATTATCTTGAGGTGGTGAATATGGGTACAAGTAATGTACTTTATATTTATACACCATGTAGTCCTATGCTATCTATTGAGAATCTATGACACCTATGGATGGGATCTTTGAGCATAATTCATTTTTTTCTTAACCTATTTTTGGTCATATAAAACTAAGAGATCATGATATCTTGGATTTTGAAATAAATAATGATTAAATTTGAAATAAAAAACTAAAATCAAAATTATATATCGATTAATGATTAATAAATAATTATATATTAATATTTGACTTCTTTGATACCATTTTAAGGTTTTGGGTCATAGAAAAAGTGGTCGAGCCCATGCCCAATAATGGTTTTTCATTGGTTTATTTGGATTTCTTCTCAAAAGATGATGAATATCAACCCTAACTGACAAATAAAATTTTTATTTAAGGAAATAATTTTAAGGAAAGGTGGGAAACTAACAAAAGGTCACAAAACCACAAAAAAACTCTAAACCATATAGGATAAAATATGGCCATTCCATAAAAAATTAAAATAGTTAGAGTGATTTAGATGATATAAATTCCATTAGATAGAGGTTACCTTCAAGTATGTTTTTTCCTTCATTATCTCCACAAAGTGGTAATTCATCTTATCCTAAGTCTTTATGTGCCTCTCCAAGATATTTTTTCCCTCATTAAAACCATGTCTCAAAATATGGTTCTATTTTTTCATACAAGAAGCTTATTCTTCATTAAAATCAACTTGCATTGGTCTTTTAAATATTCTATGTGAATCCTCATTTGTAACATTAATCATTATAGATTCCTCCAAAATATATTCATTATAATGTAGGATAATCTCAGGTAAATTTCCTCTATTAACTACCTTCTTTTCATCACCCTTTGGAACTCTAAATGTTGATTCCATCTTAGGATCTAGTGTGATTCCCTATCAACCTGAGTTTCCATCAAATATTTTAATTACATTTCATTACACCTTTATCCTCCTCAATCATTTTGATAGAAGATTGATTTTTGTACCTGACTTACCAATCCTCTTAATAACTTCTTCAACACTTGTTGATTCGACCAATCATATCTCCACCATAGTTTTTTTCTTTTCCTTAGGATCTGGTAACTATGGTTTTGAGAAGTTTGAGTATTCCTTTCACATCCTTGATTTTTCCCCTTATTGACTAGAAAATTTAAAAGGAGAGGTTACTTTTCTTTCCATTTCTTGATCCTAACCCTACACTCATCATTAAGTGGAGGTCCTGTTCATAGTCCTTCATAAATTTTAAGTCTATTTTCATATTGTTCATATAAATATTTTTAAGTGAACTTGATCCTTATTAAATCCTTTTATATCAAGTAATATATGTTTTCAATCCTTTCGTATAGATATCCTCCTTCTCATCCCCCTTTAAGGGTATTAAATGATTTTGAATCTGTATTGATATTGGAGGATCTCCATATCTAGGAGACCTCCTCCTTAAATAATCTATCATAATTAGACCTATAAAAACCTATAACAAAGAGAGAGGGCTTGAATTAGGTTGGTTTCCATTGAAATCCACCCTAATAACAACTTATTGACTAAGTTACTACCCACTTTCAACAACTATAGCTTTCACAGTATTAGTAAAAGATGGCGGTACTGTTGGAGGGATTAGATCAACTTCTCCAGGTGCCTACATTATCAAAATGGATTCGCCTAAATCTCATCTCAAACTAGAAAATATATCTAAAAACTTTGGATTAGAGTACACGATACCTAATTATTTCTTGATAAGATCATGAATGGATGAATCTCTAATATCTATATGGTCAATAGAGAGGGCAGTGTGTGAGATAGACCTAATCGACCATGGGATAGAAACCCCCATGTTTTTACCTGTTACCATTCCAACATGATAAAAACATGTGACCCATGTGTTTACAAGATGAATATAATTCTATCCAAAACTCTAATACAACCTGTTTCTTATAGTGGAACTATTCCCCAACCAATATCCACCCCCACTCCAATGGTGGTCTAGAAATATCAACATCGACACATATATGCTAAGAGATCAGATGACTAACGTTATTTTTTCTATTTTCCAAACACAAAAAATTCCCAACCAAATTTCTTGTCATGTGGATAATCTAAGGATTCTAGAATAAAAGTGGGAGTTTGGGAAATCTTACCCATAATGTCATTATTGGATCGCCTTGTTTCATATTAAAGTTTTATGACCATCTAGGGAGGTAGAAACAAAATTCATTATAGATGAGGGGAGCTCTGGACCCAGAAATAATCAAATCATCCACTAATGAGAAATGAAACATGATGTGACACTTTTTAAGAAGTCCAATAGTCACCCTCTCCAATAATCCTAAAGAACCGAATAAAAATATGTCAAAAGTGTCGACTGATGGATGGTACGAACTGAATCAAGCCACTAAGGTCAATTTCAGGAGATTCGATGCATCAGTAAACTCTAAGTTCAAAATTGTGAGATGAAGAAATCCATCAAAAATGTCAGGAACTTTTGGGCTGACTGTGATATCAAGGATATTTAGGAGAAATTTTAGGCTGAATAATATAATAAAAGAGGGATGATGAGCCATGGAGGAAGTTATCCCCCCCCCCTCTGGTGGGGTAGGGATTTCCATAGCGGCCATCACCTACATCATTACCTAGGGTTCTTTCATCTATCCACAATTCTAAAATAAGAATAGAAACCCTATAATACTAAATATTGAATCTTTATCATATAATATATAATTTATTTATAAAAATAAAAATTATTCATTATTACAATTATGAATTTATTGTCAAATTGGTTGACCATTCTTATCATACTATCATTACGATGAAGGATCCAATGGTAGAATCCCTCTAGTGGTAATCTTCACATGATCCACGAACCTTGGAACATCATTGTAGAATAATTGGGTTCTAGAATAAAATATTACACTTAAATCATTCGTCATTGATCATAATAAGAATCCATTTTGAGCTTAAAATATTCTATAGAGTTATCTTGTGTTCTTGAGAGAGAGAAGGATGATAAATTATCTACATTCCTCAAGAGAAAATTTTCTATATGGGTTGAGAAAATTGTGTAGATAGGGTTTGGTGTTCACAATAATTACTTACCCTAGAAATGAAATAACCAGGTTTATATAGATGGGTTGGAGAATAGGTTATTTCACATATTCCCTTAGTCAATCACTTAATACTGAACAAACCCCATGTATAAAATTATTATTATTATTTTCTTGAAATAGTGGATGTAAATGTCTGGATCTCTAGATCTAGAAACTCATGTAGATTATTCATTTTATATTCAATGGAATTACCTCTTAATTTATACTTTGGTTCAAAGGATGTTTTAACATTAGATATGAAGTAATTAGAGATGTTAAATGTTTTGGCTCAAGAGGATACATTTAATCATATGCTTAATGATGTTAAGACCTCGAATGATTCAAATATCTATGATGATTCTATTAAGAATCACATTCCTTTTGTTGAGAATGTTTTGATAGAGACGTTTTTATATAAACCACTATATATTTATATTATTTCTAACAAATAGATTAATAATAACATTTAAATTGATTTTTTGGAGGCATACCCTAAACTATTTGAATCATGTATAAAATATTTCAATCATTCAAAACATTCTTGGATCTTGGCCCTATAGAAGTATTCTTCTTGGAATCTTGATAATCTTAAGAATAATTTTATCTAGGTTTGGAAATTAAAAGTCTTGTGGATTACTTAAATTTATAAGTAATTGTACCATATTTTTTCCATTAAATTATCTCAAACTTAAATCTTAGGGTTTTGGATTTGTTTCCCCCAATATTCGTTTGTTTATAATTCATTATTAGGATCCATTTTTTAATCCATTATCTCTCAAAAAATTGGTTACATAAGCATGGATTCAAATTTGGGGTCTCAATTGGTTTTTTGACACCCCTAAATACTATGGGATGGTGTATGAATTATAAGAATTCATAGAATAAATTGGAAAGGAGATCGAACAAACTCATTAAGGGAATTTATCTAGAGTCTTGGTTAAAGTTTCCCTATGTTCTTCTCTAATTGAAACTATATTTATGGTTACTGATAATATTAATCTTGAGATCTAAATTGAATTTGAAAGACTACCTAATTTTTGTGAGATCTATTATTTCATTGAGTTTTTGAATGATATATGACATGATAACTTGAGATTTTATAATTGTAACAAATATGGTCACTTTAAGGACCATTGAAAATTTTATTTTCCAACTATAGAGGATAAAATTGAGGGACCTATAGCTATGAAAAATTAATTAAAACCCCTTAAATATTCTATTAAGTACACACCTGAGCACATTAATAATGGAGATAAAGTTAAGGGTAAATTTATAAAGTTATATAAAATGGAATATAATTATATTGGGGTCACTTATAATTCAAAATTGTCTTCTAGAACTAAAAATATAGTGAGAACCAAGGGATTAACCCAACCTAATTCCATAATGAATAGGACTTATTTAGAAGTCCTTGGAAGTGAATACTAAACCTCAATTCTTTTAGGATCCCTAGGATGTATACATCTAATTTGAATAAAAATGTTATATATACATGGGTTATTATAATTACACCTGATAAGGGAGTTTTTCAGGATGATGAAACTATTAAGGATAATTGTGAGAATAAAGATAAGAATTTGTGATCCTTACACAATGAAATTAAAATGGATCTTACTAACCTCTATGAGGATAATTTTATAAATTTTGGTGATATTAAGGGAAAAAATATTTCATTTGGACCTTCTCTAAATCAATTGAAATCATCAATGGATAAGGGAAATAAGGTTGTGACTTCCTCTAATAAAAAAGTATCATATTTATTTCTAGTACATGTGTTCAACATAGATGATTCCAATTTTAGTGTTCAATCTATGTCATCTGGTTTGGTTGTGGTTGTCTAGGAAACTAATCTTAATTCTTATGAAAATAATAAATATATATACCCTAATGTTTTTGGTGATGGGAATAAAGACCTCATTGGTTATTATGGTCTTGGTTATTCTCAAAATATATCTAAGGGCTATACATTGGATTATACCACACCTAAATTGGTTGTTTGGATTGAATAGGGAAATATTAGGTATGATGATCCTATTAAAGTATAGAATTCACCTAATCCTCTATTTAGTACTCCTTATACTATTTCTTATAGTTCAAGTATTGGGTAGGAAGATTTAAGTTCAAAATAGATGTCTTTAACTCATGGATTGACATCAAATGTAATGATTTTTGGGAACATTTGTTTTGTAAAAGATGTATATCCAACCTCAACTAGGGCTTCTAAATGGGATACATAATAAATATATTAGCAGGCCCACCCAAATGTGAATCAACCTGAGGCTCCACAATATCCTTCTATAGAAGATTTCCATGATCTTAAATTTAGTGGTACTACCAAACCTATGATCCATAGTACATGTATTTTAATTAATAATGTCTCAATTTCTATGAAAATGTCTTACACTCCCAAATTATTCAACATTCTTGATTCCATCAATACACCTAGTTTCAATCACTTTAGTTATGAATGTAGTGAAATTTATTGGGGTATAAAAGAGCCTATAGCTCACCCTATATAGAATATTTTAATATTTCTTAGTTAACCTATTCATAGGACCAATCATGATGATTTTGGGTAGCCCCACTTGACTATTGATGATAACTCTGTTAGGGAATTTTTTTTCTCCTAGAGAAGTTACCACCAATTGATGGTTAATCAATCCCAATTGTGAAGGATGTTTGAAAAACTTCTAGATATGGAACCCCTAGTGAGGATCATTCCTCACTTTGGGATTTTTCACCAAATCAGGACACAGTTAGACTTAAATATACTAAATATAGTCATCAATATTCTCACTACTCTGGATTTGGGGACACTCTTAGTGGTCCATAAAAAGCTAAAAATGCTAGTAAAGAGACTATCTATGAAGACTATAAAGTGGTTCTATGTGAGAAGTAAGAGCCAACATACACGGATGAAAATACTATTTCATATTAGACTCCTAAGAAATGGATAATATTTTCACACCCAATAGTTCATAATGGTTCTCAAAGCAGGGTATATAGACACACAAAAAATATGAATGTTATATTGCATTACATGGATGGTGTGAAGAATACATGATCTATAATCCCCCACTAGAAGATTAATTAATTCATGGTGTCTAACCAAATATGTATTTTCTTTTTGAAAGTATGTAGTGGGTGAAACTTTATCTTCTTGACATGTTTATGTATTTTTTTCCTATGGCACAATATGTGCCACAACCCATTGAACTTGAAACCCCATGTTTTATTTTGTGTGTGTGTGATTTTTATTAATAAATTTCCTAGGTTAGTGAGTTTGGGGTTCCCAAATCCATGGTTCAATCCATCATTAATTATTTCCTTTATGTTCAAAAAATAAACAAAAAATATAAATATAATTACCTAAATAAATAAATTAATATTTATTTAAATGATAATAACTATATCATTCCCACTATACCCTTAACTCGGTCCATTAATCCTACTTTTAATTTATCAATCCTTTTGAATAATGGTAATTTTTTAATAAATAAATATCATTGTATTAATCATTCAATAAATAAATATTATTTTTACTAAACTTGTTAATAAATATTTATTTAATATTCAACTCAAATACATATTATTTCAAATAACTAGTGACTGAATTGATGTGATCAAGCATACCTAGATAATTATTAATCCAAAAGTTGTGAATAATAATTATTCAAACTACTAAATTAAAATATAATTTAACTAAGGTGTGTGGAAACACTTGCTATGTAACCCTACGGGACTCTTTCTCAGTGAAATTAGACTAACTCACCCAAATTCTAATATCAGCATCTAGTAACACATCAAAGTACCCATAGAGAAATAGTTTATCGTCACAATGATAAAAACCTATTATGGGTTTTCACTATGTGATGTAATCTCTTTGTCTCAATATCTCATCAATCAGGTTGTATTCTTTTTGTTATCAACCTATATACTTGATTTATATTTATTTGACTTTCAAAAATGAACACATAGACACATAAACCATGGCCATGGATTTATCAAAAAGTTACATTTTAATTAAAGGTTTGGATATATCTACATTAATTAACTCAAAAGAGAAAATTATTTTCATTAGATTATTCATTAATACCATATCACTCATGACGCAGGCAACATATCCTTCTTCTTTATGATCATACTCTATCATGATTTTATTCAATTAATTAAAGTGCATGGATTATGAATTTCACTAATATTAATTTAAATTATAAGGACCAATACACACATCCATAGATAATAATATACAATTGAACAAATTATAATGCCCCGTGGTTTTTGGTTTATTATTTTTTAGATTAAACTTGAATTTTTTACACCGAGTGGATGGTTCATTTTGAGAAATAGGACTCAAATTAGAGATCCAAACATTTGAATATCCTAAAATGATTTTTCATGTGTGGTTTGAGATCTTATACATGTCATAGGGGTTTGGGTGATCTTCATTGGAAGTATATGAGGTCGAGCCTACTATAAATATTAGAAAAATAGGGTTTAAGGTGTGAATTAATGGTTCATGCTATGAAAAATTAGGAAAGTGGGTTGGGGTCCCCTATCTGGGAAATTCATGGTTAAAACCATTGGTTCACGTTGTGAAAGGATTTTGGAATATTTTTTTAAATTAAAAATGTGGTTAATCCCCCCTTTCTTTTTAGTTGAAGGATCACATGCATACAAGGTTATATGGTTGGATCCCCCATCTCTTCTTCACCCTTGAGATGGGGTAGTTTTTTTGGCTATTTTAGGTTGATTTCTTCTCTACTATCCTTATTTTATTTATTTTAGTTATATTAATTGATTTCACTCAATTTTAGGCTAGTTTTTTTAAATGATTTCATCGAGGAATGGTGAAATAATCTGAGTGTGATGGGGTGTTCATGCATGGTGACTAAAGGAGGTCCTGAGATAGTATTTTCACACCATCAGAAGTAGTTTTAGAGAAGGTATATTTATTGAATAATTTATTTAGGTTTTTTTATAAAATTGGATGAAATTAATGGTTTATCAGGTGTTGAGTGGTAGGGATTTAGCTAATATGGTGTCGAGGGTGTGCCACAATCCTTCTGCAAGTGGTTGGTCGAGGTTTTGGTGTGAAGTTAGTTTCTGATCCGTTTTTCATTGAATATGAGTTTTTATTTTTATTAAATAATTAATTATAATTGTTACCAATTAATTATTTAGGTATTATGATTTGATTTAGAAGATCGGGTGGTGGTACAATCTTGGATAAGGCATGGATAGTCTTGGGTAAGGCTTGGTTGAGTTTAAAAAAGGTGGTGTGGAGAAGTTATTGGATGCTAGCTCCTTTAGAAAGATAGGTCGTCCCTTTTGATACAAATCCATATAAGATCTTATGCATTATTTTCTTCTGTATGCATGTTTCATGAGACTATGTAGATGGATAAGGACCATGAATGCCTTGGGAAGAAGAGATAGGATTGTTTTTGGCCTCTTATGCTTGAGTTGAGTGTTTTTTAGTACTTGGGTAATCTGGAATAGTCCATAGGCTATGTATTCAAGAGGAGAGAGTGATTTTTGGGATAAAGAGAGACCTTGGGTGGTCTTGGAATATGATTTGTGGTGTGGGTATACTAGATTAGTTTCCCTATGTCTATTTGTGCATGTATGAAAGGATTGGTCCTAGTGACAGTGGTTGAGATGACCGTTCATCTCACACTTGTGATAGATACCCTCCTAAGGTTAGTCTAGGGCTTGGTGAGAATTGTGAGAAGTATGAATCCTTTAAGACTATATGGGGTGTCTTGGATAGTGGATTTCTTTGAGTGATGGGTTGAGAGATCTTCCTTTGGATATGTGAGATAGGCCCCAGGTGTGGGTCATGGGATTTTAATGGGACTTTGAATTCAGATTCTAAGGGACTTAGAGCATGGGGACTTGGGACAGTCCTAAGGTAGTGGTACTGGGATCATTGAAGGGTCTTTATGGGGATGTAGATTGGACACTTATGTCTAGGTTTGGATGATCTTGTGGGATGTGTTGTCACCGAGGGTTGATGGGCATGAGTTGTTATTGACAAGAAAATAACAAGAAGGGGCTGGAATAACTAGTGAATACCCTGGAGGGTGAGGAGATACATGTTACAATTAGGGTCTAGTTATTTAGTGACTAACATCCTAGGATTAACCGGGGACCTATGTGAGAGTTGTGGCTATGTGTTCTTGTGACCTCCCTAGATTATGCGGGGATGGTTCAGTGTGCTTTTTAACTCCTCATAGTGTGCGGGGTTGGTTTGGTGTTCTTATGACCTCCCTATAGTCCATAAGGATAGGTTGGTGTGATGTGAACTCCCTAAAGTCTATGGGGATGGGTTAGTGTGATGAACATTCACTAATGAGGGTATTGAGTCAAGGAACTTTCCAAACATGTTTTGGGTTTATGTACATAATGGAAATTTCCTTAAGTAGGATTAGTTTGAGGATCACCCTAGGGTCTGGGTCATGGGATGATGTGACACATGACTAATGGATTAAACATAAATATATTAGGTAGTGGTTGAGATATGAAGGTATGAATGGGATTAGTGTCTTCGGGTAGTAGGTCAGGGTTTTGGATTATGCCATATCCTTGGCCTTCAGGTATGGGAAAGTAATTGCTATGATTTAATGATACGATGAGACAATGAGGTGTATTTTGGAATTGCATTAAAGAATTTATGATCAGTTTTCATGGAGGCCTAGTTATCACATGGTAACCTGATGCTAATGGAGTCATGGTTTCCTAGTTCGCACATAACCTCCAAGGTGCTTGTGTGACATGTTTATTTTTTTCATAATAAATATAGTTATATGATGGTGTATACTTGTGGGATTCTGTGATACCCTCCTAATATATATTTCCCACACCCTACATGGGTACCTCGTTGTGTGTATAGACCTTATGTTTACTTTCAGTTTCAGTACAGGACATGCAGTAGATCAGGCTAGTGTCGCACTAGGTCATTTGGATATGGGGTATATCAGGCTCAAGTATAGGAGTAGTTCTGATGTGTGTGAGTTGTTTTCTAGTTTATTTTTTATTTTTTATTTACCCAATGTTCTATTAGTGTATGTATTCTTATATACTTTTTCATTGTATAATTTTTTAAAGATTTATAGTTTTTTATTTATGTGTACTATTATTATGATGGATATTGTTTTGGTTATTTCCCCATTTTTTTACTTTGATTTGAGGGAATAGTCTCACCACTATATGTATTATATCCTCATGATATTCAGAAGCATCTAGCATAGGGGAAGGTTCACTTGAGTTCATTTGAAAACCTAAACCTATCATTGTCGATTAGACTTGGGTCAGGGCATTACAAAGTGGTATCAGAGCCTTTTTTGTATGATTTGGAGAGATAGTAGATAAGTAGTCTATTAGTGTTTCAAATCTTATTATGGACCTCATAATGGTGATTCATGAACACCTATCTAGTGGTAAGTCCCAATTACTAGGGATAATGGATTTTTTTTCTTGGTTGAAAATGTTATAGTTGAGATGTTTAATGAATATGAGGTATTTATTGGATATGTTATTTATGGTTTTGGTTCATAGCCTATTGCTATGAGTCTTATGTCCATGCATAATATTAGGCATTTATAACCCACATAACATGTTCCTTATTGTGTGTGATAGTATTTTCGGATGGGGGTTTAATTTTTAAAGTGTTAATAACAAATTATATGACATTCTCTTATATAACATGTTGGTGGAATTAAACTTAACTGAATAATGGTATTTTCTCTGGAGGTTGTTCAGGTGGATCCTAGTGTAGGATTATATCTAGTTGAAAAAATTTAGTTCCTTTATCAAAGGATGTATGGGGACCCTTATTGGGTTAGTACAGGTGTTGGATTCCTTGGTGATGAAACCCTAAGAGGTTTGGTATGGATATGTGATGCCTGAAGAATGATCTAAATATAGGAATTGGTTTTCCTAAGGATGTGGAACCCTGGTGAGTTAGAAATATCTTCAGTTACATAAATTTTCAATAAAACCCTATATTTTTGTTTCCCATATAGATTCTTGATGGCTATCTACTTTATTGAACTATGTAATTACACAAATAACACTGAGGCTTTATAGGAAAAGGCATGTGAAATGACTTAGGATTTGGGGTGAGAATCACTTAAATAATTTCTAGTATCGAGGATGGTTTGATGGTAGGATAAACTTGATACCTAGCTCTGAGGTGTTTAGATTCACTTTTTGGAAGCATAGTGGGAGTGTGAGTATATACTCATAGTTTTATAAATGATGCCCATGTGGTAAGTGATCATGTGGTCAACCTTGTTATTGGTGTTATTTCATAGGATTTAGGGTGTTCCTGACATGCAAAAGGGCATGGTCAGTAGGTTAGACACATGATCCTAGGTTGGGTAGTGTAACACTTAGACTCCAATAACCTAGATTTTGTTTTTAGTTTATTATATTTGTATAAGATACAAGGGATCATACCACATGATATCAATCAGTTTAGTAGCCCTGGGATACTGGATACATACATGATTTTTATATTACATTGGAAAAATAAAACATATAATGAAAAACTTTAATGATTCCATGAAAATATTTCAATTATTTATTCTTCCTATATGGGGGAAGGGAAAAAAAGAAATGGTGATCTTTGATGATTAGTAAGGGTTACGTACAACTGAAGCTATCATGAATAAATAGGGCATAATTAATAGGGTGGATTGGATAATCAAAACACATTCCATTCAATTAACAACTTTAATTTAATAGAAATTCATGGCTAATATCAATATAAAAATCACATGGATAATAGAAAATAAATTCCTAATAAAAGAAATATATAAATCTAGACATTTATGAACTTTCCATCAAGGCCTCATCCAAGTTATAATGAATATTTTCATCAAAACCTCTCAATAAATATATCATTATTAATAAATGTGTAGGTGTAAACTAAATACCCATATCATGTGGACACCTATTTTTTATAAAGAAACATTTTTATGCATCGAGGGGTTATCTATAACTAGACCCCACCTGTCTCTTTCACATGTTATTCATTCCTCATAATTCATTCACAAAATTCCTTATAAATCAATTATTATCCGTATTGAATCAAAAATACGAAACATTAATATTTCCCCGATAAATGAAATAACTAGATTAATAAGAATACTTCAATTGATATTGTATATAGAAATGTTATACGATTAAAACATCATAAAATTGATATAAATGATTCTAAATTAATCAATGATATTAAAAAATATGGACATAAAGGATAAAAATAATTTTCATTCAATAATGAAGAGTGATAGAGAACATAATCATAAGAAAGTGAATAATCTCAAAATAAGGTATAATCCATTATTAGTAAAGGATTATAGAAGACCATTGATTCATCAAAAATGAAGGTTTAATAGTAAAACCAAGACTTTATAAAATAAAATAGAATTAATACATTAAAAATTACTTCATTGTAACTTTGTGTAAGAACATAAATATAAATCACTTTTCAAAATTCATTTCATTCCTTTAAGAAAATAATACCATTTTCTTTTGATATCATTTTAAATAAAAATTATTAAAATATTGAGAAAAATATTTTATTTTAAAATAACCATGGAAACTTATAGATTAATTTTCAAATTAAATAATTTTCATGATTGTGGTAAATTTTTTTCATGTAGTAAATGTTAAAAAAATATTCATTTCACGCTTTTGATAAAAAGTCAAAATTTACCACATTTGCAAAATGATAAGAAGATTCCTTCTAAAAAATTAAACAAAGGAAACTTTTGTTTAAAATGGTATTAAATAATCATTGGATTTTAAATAAGAAAATTCTTGAATAATTTAAAATAACAATGATAAGGAAGAATTAGATTTGGAAGGAATACTTTAAAACAGTATTTTGAAAATAAAGTCCCTTAGATGTAACTTACTTATTGATTCTAAATCCAAGAAGAAAATAAATTGAATATAAAAAAATAAAAACCCAAAAATAAAAATATGAGAATAAAATAAATTGGATTTAATATTATAGGATCATATAATTTTCCCAAAGTAATTATAAACATAAAAAATCCCAAAATAAAATAAGATTGTAACAAAAAACCCTTAATGGTTTGTTAACTTTTTAATCAAAACCCCTTGAAGATAAAAAATTAATAAAAAACATTTAATAACATGAATAAAGCCTTATTAATGATATAAAGTCTCAAAGGAGTATTATATATACCATGTAAAATAAATTAGGTTAATAATTCCGAATCTATTCATTGAATGGTTCTTGCTTACATCGGCCAATTAAGGTCGTTTGGTCAATTTCTCCAAAATTAATTCAGTATATTGATCATGGTTAAAGAAGTTATGAGATAGTTATTTAATTTATAAAATTTTAATAATTTATTGAAAATAATTTTTATTCATGATATACAATTTTATAATAATTCAAGGATTGTGGTAATAGAAAAATGAATTACATCACTTTGATGAGGTGGTAGTCCACACAAACACACGGGCAACATTATAATTTTATAATGGATGAAAGGGTAAGAAGTTAGATGATATAAAATATTTATAGAGTCATAATTATGTCTTAAATATCATATATATTTATCAATTTCACCTTTATAACCATCCAAGTCAAATTTTGATGAAAAATAAATTACACTTTAACATGGATATGGTAAGATGTATGTATGCACAAGCAATGTTTTTGTTTTCCATGCGATGGAAAGAAGGTGAATGGAGATTTTTCCTCTAGTATAATAACATTTTAGTATATTTAATATATTTACTTTATTATATGATAATGGTTTTAAAATATTTGAAAAGGTGGAAGATAAAATAAAATGAAAACACTTAGTTAAGATTTTTACCTCTTCTTTCGAAAACCACCTTTGGATTACACATTAATCCTTCTAGGTTGGTACTTAGATGATACCAGAGCCTCTAGGTCATGGTTAGGAAGGTTGGGATGATATTTTTTAATTTATTGGTCATGATAACTAGCTCAAAAATTGTAAATAAGATAGAATAAGAGGTGCTCATTTATAAGTAGGGGAAAGGACACACTTAGAATTACAAAAATATTTAAATATAATATATACCATAATCATGTTAAGTCACAAAAAATAGCCATAATTTAGAATTTAGGAAATTATAAGTTCTAAATAACTTCAACTAATAATATTTATTCATGTTTATGTCGCATTTTAAATCTTATCTTCTGGTTTAACCCCCGCATTAACCATTTTTAACCTTAACTGTGGTAGCACATAGTTAGCCTTTAAAGGTTATAAATTTACTTATAAGGTGAAAATTGGATCAAAAATTGTCCATGTATGAAATTTTATACCATTTACCATCACAATTTCCTTTTTTCAATTTTTTATTTCATTTTTAGATCATTTAATAAAATATTGTTTATCAATAAAGTTGTTTTTTGGGACTATTCATTTAATTTGACTTCAAAGACATCAAGACAGAAATGGAATTAAAATATAAATTAATTTTACCATAATTTATAATTTATAATTACCTATTGAATTCATGGAATAACAAAATTCATTCAAAACATATTAATCTCAATGTTTTTAAAATCATTTCCCTTGTTTTTTCTATTACTAGCACAAGAACTATATCGTCATTGCGTAAGCATTTAAGGTAACTATGTCATCGCTAAAAATTAAAAATAAATTACTATCATAAAATTTATTTTTTTATTTTTAGAATAACTATTTATAATTTATATTAACTTTTTTTATAATATTGAAAATATATTAGGTATATTAAAAGAAAGAAAGTGACATTTTTTATTTTTTCTTTACTTAAAATATAAATGCCATTATCAAAGAAAAATGGAAAAAAATTCCATATATTTGAAGTTAGTATGGATATGGATAAACTAATATCATAAAATAAAATAAATACAAGTTTTGGTTTGATTTTGAGGAATTATCCAATGGTTTTAACCATAATTAACTTGTTTCACCCATTACTATGGTTATAAACATTTATTATGGTTAATATTCATTATGAAAAAAACATAAACTGTTTAAA
Organism: Viscum album; assembly: GCA_963277665.1. Classification (NCBI taxonomy): domain Eukaryota; kingdom Viridiplantae; phylum Streptophyta; class Magnoliopsida; order Santalales; family Viscaceae; genus Viscum; species Viscum album. The sequence continues at coordinate 40,928,773 of OY728138.1, forward strand.
AATTTTGAACGTCATGATTCCAAATATGGAATCCATTTTTTATGATCAATTTCTAGAAATGGAATAAATAAATTTTAATAAAAATTCACAAAACACGATGAGAAATAGATTTTATAATATTTTTTTATGCATAAAAATAAACTTATGCCAAAATAAAATATAATGTTGATTGCTATCGAATTATTTAGATTATTTTTAATAAAATTGATATCATTTTAATTTAAAACCAACTCCAAAATATCATTTTACTTTTAAATTATTTTATTTAAAGATAATATATGACGGTTTTGTAAAAATTAGTATTTTTCACTATTCACTCAAAAATCACTCTTATAAAAAATATCAAAAAAATAATCCTAACACTATTATTAAATTTTTATTTAAAAAATCATATCCATTTTTTCAAATATAATTTATAAAACTGTCAGAAATTATTTATAATATTCACACACAGAATGCAATAAAAAATTTTTTGAAGAAAATGTATTTTTGAAGTATAAAATGACTTTATTATAATTATCTTCCTGATAACAATAATTAAATTAATGTTAATTAATTCAATTGTATATATAATATAGTTTATTTATAATAATTTATCAATAGTAATTAATTTTATCTATTAAGATCAAAATATATTGCACATATAAAAATAGTTTTATGAAAAATATATCTTTTACCTAAAAAAGATTTTATCTTCATTTATAAAAAATTAATAATAAATATATGATTGATTATTGATTTTATTAAGTAATAAATTTCTACATATATTTCATAATAAATTTATTCCTTTCCATACTCGTAAAGTCAATGTCTAGGTGATAAAATTCATATTTAAATAATATTATTTCACGATTTGTTTAAGCTCGGGGCTGCATGTGGTGTAATCTATAAAACATAGTGTTACATTAGTAAAAACTAAAATTTCAAGGAATTGTAGATGGTACGTGACTCATGGGGGTTTGATTCTTATTGTGTGATCAAGTTTCATGAGAGTGTGTGAACATTAGGCTCAGGATAGGCTGAGTGGAATCACGAGCGAGAACTTATGAGTGGGGCTTCAATGGATCACTCTTCCTTAGGTAGAGGAGAGTGATAGTTTGGATGATTTTTTGAAAATTATTAGTGTTTGAGGTTAGGTTTTCATTAGTTAATTGTGGTTCCTGGTCAAGTTATTGATCATGAACGATCCATATACGAGCCTATTGATAATTTTTTAGGTTCTAAATTAACTTTAGAGCAGTTTTGGTGGTGATATTGTGATGATATGATCATGGTAATGGTGGCTTGGGGTTTATTATAATGATTAATATTACTCTATTTTAGGAGGTGATTCCAAAAATATATTTTCCATAGTGGCATGGTTAATCCAAGTTTAACATTCACAATGGTGTTGTCAAGTGTAAGCATGGATTAGGAGTAGCAGCATTCATGTTTCGTTGGGTAATATTAGGATCATAATTCAAGGAGTGATGTAAGGAAATCCAAATTTTGGGGAGTACAACATTGGAAGTTTTGAGTATGAATCTCTAGTGAGACAATATCATTTTTCATAATTAATGTTGGTGTTGTCACTTGGGAATGAATAGGTTGTCCACATCCTATCATTACATGTGGTAATGGATAGATCATGGGACATGAAGATTGGTGTTTTGGATCATAGGGGAATGGTAATGATAATCCTATAGTGACTAACGTCATATCAGTTATGGGTGAATGAACCACATGTCGGAAGGATCATGGTGTAGTTAGACCGATCAATGGATGGTTGGGGTGGCACTAGGTTATTAGTGTATGATAAAATATGTTGATATATTAATATATGGGTAATACTAGATTTAGATTTTTTATGTGGTTTTATTTGAAGAGTATGTGTTGGTATTAGGAACAAGGAAGTTTTGGGATGATCCAAGGTGATTCATAGGGTGAAATATGATTTGTCACATGGTTCAGGGGGTGAACTATTTTGGTTTTTTGGTTCTAGGGGTGAACTAGTGATACATGACTTGGTTTATGGGGTGAACCTGATTTGTTACATCACACAAGTAGTTAATCATTTGATGAAATTTCGTGAAGGAATACATTGGGATGAAAATTCATTAGGAATCAAGAGAATTTGGTGGCGTATCTTGAGGAACAAGTCGGAACTTGTTTGTAGGGGTTGTTAGTGAAAATATTGAGTTAGAGGTAGGTGTTCTTTTGAGGATGAGTCAGCGGGTGTGAATGAGAACATTTGGGAACATTCAGCTAAATTTGGTCAAAATGAAATTCATGTTTGTGTTTTTACATGATGATAAGGGAACTATGTAGGTGATTTTGTTCTCAGAACATGGTTTGTGGGTCAGTGGACCGTTGAAAGTGTATTTTTGGTAGGTTACTCATATTTTGGGTAACACCATCATTATGAATCATCCTTTGTGATTATTATAATTTTAATGGGGATAATCATGATCCTTGGGATGAAATGGCTTAAATACACCATGGTGTTTTGGAGGAGATAGATGTCATTATCATTGTCTCACTAATCGCATTGGAAATGAGCTAGCGGATTGGATTTTAGTGAATGGGGTGTTTGGTATTTGGAGTTGCATAGTAGAAACACAATTGGAATTTGAGAGTATAATGTAGTGGTTTTTTTGCTAACTAATGACTGGGTTATTTCAAGAGACATAGTTTTAGGAATACCATGGATTCTTGAAGATAAGAACCATTCTATTGGGGAGTTCATAATATCGATTGGATTTCATATCATTAAATTTTAGAGCAAACTTGAATTTTTATTTTCATCTAGTGAATAGTTTGTTTTGAGAAACAAGACTCATATTAGAGATATAAACATTTAAATATCTCAAAATATTATTTTTGGATGTGGTTTAAGACCTCTTATATGTCATGGGGGTTCAATTGATCATTGTAGGAAGGGAGGGGGGTTGGGGCTACTGGAAATAGTAGCAGCAGAGTGTTCATAGTGTGAACCTATGGTTTACATCATGAAAAATTAAGAGAGGGTATGGGGTCCCCTTCCAGGGTGGTTCATCTCATAAATCATCAGTCCATAGCATGATTTTTTTTTAATTTAAAAGGGGGATCAACCCCCCCCCCATTCGTTTTAGTCAGTGAATCATGTTTATGGGAGGTCTAATAGCTAGCTCCATGAATCTTCTTACCCTTTGATCTAGGGAAGTTTTTAGTAGATATTTTAGGCTTGTTTCCTCTCTCCTCTCCCTCTGTTATTCCTTCTAGTTATAGATACTAATTTTTCTTGATTTTTGGATAGGTTTTGGTGATTATTTCAATATTGATTAGTAAAATCATCTTATCATGATGGGGATTTCATGCCCAGTGGTTATAGGAGGTCCTAAGATGGTATTTTCACACTGTTGATCGTGTTTTTGGTGAAGTTATGTCACTAGAATAATTATTTATAGTTTTTGATAAAATTTGATTAAATCCATGGTTGATCAAGTGTTAGGTAATAGTTATTTTAGACAAAATTGGCTTGAGGGGTGACATGGGCCTTTTGTGGGTAGTTGGTTGAGGTTTTGGGGAAATGACAGTGCCTAGTGAGTTTTTTGTTAAATATGATTCTTTTTATTTTAATTAAATAATTAATTATAATTTTTTATAATTAATTATTTATGTCATGTTACATGAGTAATTATCTCATGTGGTGGTACGAGCTTGGATGAGGCATATACAGTCTTGGGAGAGTCTTGATAGAGTTTTACTAAGGCGGTATAGAGTGGTGCTTGGAAGATAACTCCTTGATAGAGGTAAGTGTTCCCTTTAATACAAATCCATAAAAGTGTTTATGCATGATTTCCTACTACATGCATGTTCCACAGGACTGATTTGATGACTAGGTACTAGGGATTCATTGAGAGGACTAGATTGAATATATTTTGATATCCTATACTCGAGAAGAGTTTTGTTTAGCTCTTAGATAATTTGGAATTATCTGAAGATTGTGTTTCCAAGGTTCTCAAGCAAAATTTTTGCTAACAAGAGACCTTGGGTAGTATAGGGATACAAGGTGTGATGTGGGTAACCTAGTTTGTTTTATGAAGTTACAAATGATCAAATAACAACTAAGAATGGGGGGTTGAATCAGTAGTTAAATTTTTATAAGTTTCAATACTTTTAGAAAATTAACCCCTGTAACCTATTAAATTACATTACCTTATCATATTTTATTATACATGTGTATGAAAATTAAGTAAATCAAGTAAAGAACATGATATTTAAAAGGTTCGACCTTAGTGTGAAAAACTGCATCCTTTCCATAGACACTTCCATGGGTATATAGAAATTAAATATAGTGAATAAGTGAATAAAACTTGTGTCACTCTCATTGGAAACCTTATATCTTCTGATAGGAAGGATTATACTGACTTTATTCTATTTATAAAGTTTTATTATAAAAAAATTAGTTAAAAAGGAATATAACAAAAAAACTTTATCTCCCAAAAACTATGTTCGAAACCTCAGTCTGATGTCCCTGGGTCTGATTGCCTCAGTACGATGAACTCAATTCGATTGAATCAGTCTGATAAACCATTACTCAAACTTCACTTCCCAAACTTTTCTCAATTTATTAGTCTAATCTTCCTTAATCTGATCTTCATTTTTCCAATCTTCCTTGGTCCAGTGAATAAAAACTTCAGTAGTCTGATCTTCTTATGAGATCTCTATCTAGAAAGTAACTCTGAATCAAACTCTGCAATGATCCGTCTTTTTCTCACATGAATTGGTTCCAAATTATGAATTTACATTGCACATATTTATAGGATTACTAGAATATAAAAGGTAGTAAATAGAAAAACTTTTCTTGATTACCTAAATTCACAATCTTCCAAAATTCACGCACATTTGAACTTCACCTTTGACCAGTTCAACTCTTTTCAACTCTTATTGTGTCTTCTTGAAACTTATTTAATTCTATAGAAAATAATCTTGGATTCTTAAAAAAATATTGAAAACTAATGTCTTGAAAAATATGTTTTTTATAACCTTTTAGTTCGATTTTACTTTCTAATAGAAACTCTGTTTGATTAGAATTTATAAAAAAACTCAGTTCGATTGGAATTTCTAAATGAAATTCAGTCTGATATTTCTATATTCCTCAACTTGGTTTGATGAAGCTTCCTCGGATCAGTCTGATGGAACTTACTCAGCTCAGTCTGATTGACTTTCTTACTCAACTCGTTCTGATAGAACATCCTTAGCTCAATTCAATGGAACTTCCTCATGTCATTATGGTCAACTTTCTTCCTCAGATAGGGCCTTGTGCCTTGGGCCTACAAGTCATGTACGGGTTCTCCTTTATCCATTAAAAGGGGTATTATCTATAATAAAATAAAAAAGAAGGCCTTTGGGCCATTTGGAGTATGTTCTACATATGATGACTACTCCACTCAGTAACTTTGAAAATATTTACACCACATTAGCTATAAATCATCCAGACTTCTAACATCTCCTGTTTCTGGTACTTCTGTATCTGATGAAAACTTTTTCTTGATATCTGGAACTGATACAACCGTTAAAATTTATCCATTTCTTTACAACCTTATATAATTATAGTTTTCCTAATTTATGAGATCATAAAGATCAGAAAATCATCTTCTGACTAAAGGTTATCAGGTAAAGAACATTCTTACTACTGAAATCCTTGAAACTTAATTTTCATACTTCAACAACATTCCAAATTTATTTCACAAATTCTTTTGACTTTATCACAAACATTATGTTTGATATATTTTTAGCTTTATGATGATGGATATAAGACCAATTATGGGTCCAAAAAACAACTTTATATCTCTATCAACTTTTTTGTCTAGGGATTCTTAGTCTGATACTCTACGTACAAAAAACAACTTTCTCAAAAAAATAAACTTTTCTCCCATGTTGTTTTTGGGTTTGAACATTCATAAACTTTTAACTATTTTTCAAAAACATTCTTTTACAAAATATTAGTTATCAACAAATAAAAAAAATAAAACAAGACATCACAAAGGACCTTCAATATCCCCCTATGGATTTGCAGACAACACTCATTAACAACTTTAACAACTCTCAAAAAAATCACAACTCAACTTTTGTAAACAACTCAAGTTTTTAGAATTTCACCCAAAAATAGACTTTCTCAAAAGAGAGTGTACTAACACCAAAAATAGACTTTCTAAGTAATTTTATACTTAATTGATATGTATTCCAACAAAACATCTCTATCAACAACTTTATATTTTATAAAGTGAAACTTTATATCAATATGTTTTGATATTGAATGTCGGACAGGGTTTTTAGAAAGATAAAATGCACTCTAATTATCATAAAGTATCCTAAATGGTTTATAAACTTTTACTTAAAAATATTCCAACTTAAATTGCAACCACAACATCTGAGTACAAGCCTGGGTAGCTGAAACATATTTTTATTCCACTATCCTAAAAGTTACTAAACTCTATTTTTTATTGTTCCAACTCACACAACATTCACCCAAGAAAAATGTTCCTCCAAAAGTTGATTTTATATCATTACAATGTTTGGGCCAATTGGTATTAGTATAAATATGAAAGTTAATACTACAACTCTTTTAATAAAGACCATGTGAATTTATTCCTTTAACATATCTCAGAATTCTATTTACTAACATCATATGAGACTCTTTTGGTTCACTATGATATCTAGCACACAAATTCACAGCATAAACAATATCATGTCTTGAGTCTATGAGATAAAGAAAACTTCCTATCATCTTTTGAAATTATTTCAGATTCACACTTTTTATGGATTAATATTTACTCAAATTTGTACTCACTGAAATAGTATTAGAAACTAATTTGGATTATTTCATCCCAAAATTCTTTAAAAATTCCCTGGCATACTTTTCTTGGGATAAGAAAATGTATGTTTTCTTTTGTTCAACTTTTAAGATAATGAAAAAAATTAATTCTCCCAAAATTTACATTTCAAAATTTGTCTTCATTTCCTAATAAAATTCTTTAAAAAAAATTCCTTCATCCCTATAAAAAATTATATCATTCACATACACAATAAAAATTAGTGTGTTGGATTTAACTTCTTTCATATTCAAGTTACTATCAACCTTTCCTTTATAAAAAGACAACATTTTTAAATAACTATAATGTGTTGAATACCAGGAATGTGAGGATTGTTTTGACCCATACAAATATTCCTTCAATATACAAACCATTTTTTCATCATTATCATGTATAAAACCACAAGGTTGTTCAATGTAAACTTCTTACTCAATCTCTCCATTTAAGAAAACCAAATTTACATCTATCTAATAAAATGTATAATTTTGAAGTGAATCCACTAATATAAACATTGTAAAAGTTTCAAATAATGGAAATGGGGAACAAAATTCATTAAAATACACACCTTACACTTGTTCATAGCCTTTACAATCAAGTCTTACTTTTTTTCATTACAATTCTCCATGTTCATTCAATTTTTTTTTTGTAAACCCACTTTGTTTAGATAAAATTTATATTTTTTGTTCATGGAACAAGTTCTAATGTTTCATTTTTCTTAGTCTAATCTAACTCTTTATTCATAGCATCCTCCCATTATTTATATTAAATAGCTTTTGAAACTGATTTCGGTACAACTTTTGAGATATCTGAAGTCTAATTTTTTAATCTCAACTTTATTCTGGTTTGAATTGGTGCCTTCTGATTCCCAATAATGTTTTTGGACTCAAAATGTTTTTATAAAGTGATAAATCTCAAATTTTCTCTTCAAAATTCACTTTCCTCATCACATGATTCTTTTAAAACTAGATGAGTCTATTTTTTATCATCTTTACTTTAATTGGAAGCCTTTAATTTATTCTCCTTAGAATTATCAAAAACTTTTGTTAAGGAATTTTTATTTTCAGTTACATTCACATCATATGAATCCACAAAAAATTTTAAATGATTGTTCTAACATTTGTAACTTCTTTCATTGGGTAAATATCTCATGAAAAAATTTTCTTCATCTTTCTCATCAAACTTTCCAAGATCCTGATTTTTTATTTTTTGAAAACAAGCACTTCTAAAAACATTGAAGTATCTTAATGAAAGTTTTTTTTTTATATCACATTTCATAAAAATTTATGTTTTATTCTGACCTCAACAAACATCTATTCTAAACATGTACAATAGTACAAACAAATTCTCTCTAATAGAACATTTAGTGTTTTTATTTTGCTAACATGTTTCTTCCCATTTATACAAAACCTCTATTCTTCCTTTCTACTACTCCATTTTGTTGTGGAGTATATGGAGAACTGTACTGTTGTTTCATTTTATGCTTTCTCAGATAAGTTTCAAAAGTATTTCATGTGAATTTTCTACCATTATATGTTCTTAACTTCTTTGTGTCTACCCCCATTTCTATCTTAACATCTTTTCTAAAGAATATGAACATTTTAATAGTCTCTGCCATGTGCTTCATAAATATGATGTTGTTCATTCGAGTGAAATCATCAATGAATGTGATAAGTAAAAATTACCTTTTTTATTGATGTCTCATTAACCCGAATAAATCAGAATGAATAAGTTCAATAGTTATTATAGAATTAATATCAACTTTATTATGAATTTTATTATTCATATTCCCTTTTTGAAAAGTTACACAAACATCTTCCTTTCTTAGTTTTAATTCCAGCAAGTTTCTAATATCATTAACTTTAGAAAAAAAAATCATGCTTTTCTACCCAAGGTGGAAAAGTATTTAGTGTCATAACTTGTTCTCATCTTCATCACTTAGATAACATGAGTTATTAAATTCTATAATCTGAAAAATATTTTCACTGGTAATTTCTCCCCTAGTTACAACTTTTCTATCTTTAATACTTATGATTATATAAGAATAATTTCTAAAAATAACTTATTTTCCATCATCACAAAGTCTTCTCACACTTAGTAATTTATGTTTTAGTCTATAAAAAAATATCTCTTCTTTTGTTTTTAGTTTTTTAGGTCTTATCTCAATAGTTACTATTCCTATAATTTTCAAGGAACTATCATTTTAAAAAGTTAATAATCCACCATCATGCTTTTCAACGTGTTTTAATATTTGTATGTAATCTGTCATGTGTGAAGAATAGCCACTATCAAGTATCCATGGTTTTTTTCTTTTAATTTCTTTCAAATATGTCTCAACAAAAAATATCTTTCTTAAACTTTCTTCTTTCCATATTCCTTTTCTTTTCTACTATAAGAAACTAATACAAAATGAGTGTCATGCATCTTTCGACATGATGACCAGCCTTATCACATCTTCTAAAAACATCTTTTAAACATTCAAATTGATTTTTTGTGGGAAAGTTTATAACATCTTAAAATTTTTATTTTCTAACTTCCTATGGGTTAGAAATTTTACTCATTTTTATTCCATTTTTTCTTTTTCTTTGTCCAAACATTCTTTCGGGAAGAGACAAGTTATACAAATAATTAAAATCCATATGTTCATAGATTCCACAATATTGTAAAAATCTATCAAATATTTATTTTCTATTAAAGGAAGATATTTCTCTATAGAAACTTTATTGAGGTTGATTACTTCTTCCTAATTAAACATAATCTGGGTGTGGAACAACTTTCCTACTAAGGGAGTTTTCAACTTTTGTATATGTGATAGGTCTCTCACATCCCTTCTCAATCCAAACTTTCCCAGCACTTTTCTTATCACTTGTAATGTTATAAAGATCAGATTAAACATTGCTTTTGGAGGGTGAGGATTTCATGTAATTCTTGATTTGAACTTTCTAATAAACTTTAAAAGTCTCAGTTTTTACTTCTATGTATTTTTTAAAGCTTTCATTCACCTTTATCAATATACTTTTAGACTCAAAAATTTTTAATTGAAAAAATTTATCTTTTTCTTCCTTAGTAGTCATCTTTATACTAAAATCTTAAACCATCTTTCCCTATTTAATAATTATAATTTTTTAACTTAAGATCTCCTAGATTTATTAATCTTCATGGATGACAACATCTTTTTCACCATTAATAAATTTTCCATTATCTTTTTTTATTATTTTGATTTCTTTCTTGACAGATCTATTTTCACAAGACATGCAACAAGTTCTATTATGTTTTGATACTCTATATATGATTCATCACCTATTTCTTCTTCACTATCTGAAGATTATTCTATTCAATCAACTTTTTAATGAATTTTCTAGCCTTTTATGAACTCTTGTCTTTTAGAGAATTGTTTTCAGTTGAGTCTGATTTATCTTTCTTTCTCAACATACTTCTCTTGTTCCTAGTAAACTTCTTCTTATATTTTTTGGATGAATTTTCTTCTTTAAAACTTTTGTTCCACTTCTTCCATCGAGTTTTTTCATCAGAATCATCTCTATATTCATCAACTTTATTCTTGGGGAAATTCATAGAAAATTTTCTGATTCCACTACACTCAAAAAAATTGAGTGGAATTTTTCCTCTATACTTTCATTTTCCTCTTCATTAGTTATTGAATATAGATACATTATTTTATCCTTAAACTCATAATTATATTTATCTTATGAATTAAAAGGATCAATATCTTCAATATCTTGAATTTTAATTTTTCTCATATCTTTAAATTCTATCTCACCTTTCATCTTGTTTTTGAACTTTGTATTTTTTTCTCAATTCATACGCAATAATAAAGTTATGTAATTCATAAAGAGATAAATCATACTTATATTATAAAAGTGGTAATTTTAGAATCAAACCTATCTAGAAAGTTTCTCATAAGTTTCTTTACTATTTTAAAGTCTTCCAGAACTTCTCTAAATCCTATGATGTTGCAAATAATTTCATTTATCATGATGAAGTATTCATAAACAGTTTCTTCATCTTTCATTATTATGTCTTCAAACTTACTGTGCCATATTTGTAGCTTAGATTCCTTCACTTTAGTATTACCTTTGAAAATAAATTACAACATGTCCCACATACTCTTTTAATTTTGAGACCCATCACCGTCATATAACCATTTTTTGATAGAGTCATGACAATAGAATTCATAGCTTTTCCATTAACTTCAATATTTCTATTATTAGAAAAATTCATTGTGTAATATTTTTTAATAGGTAGAAACCCAATTGTAGTAGCATCGACAACTTTAAATCCAAGAGATATAAGATAAGGAATCATCCTATTTTTTCATCCATTATAATTTTTTCAATCAAATATAGGAATTCCTCTACTATTGATAGAATTGATATTATCCACAATAAGGGTTCAATAAAGAAACCTTTGCTTTGATGCCAATTAAATTTTCAAAGAATCGAATAAAAATTGATAATGGGGGTGAATTAGTTGTTTTTTCTATAAGTTTCAATAATTTTATAATCTTAACCCTTTTAACCTATTAAAGTACACTACCTTATCATATTTTAGTAAATACTCATTCATACAGATGAAGGAAAGAAAGTAAACCACATTATATTTACAAGGTTTGGTCTTAGTGTGAGAACATACATCATTTACATATCCACTACAATGGGTATATAAAAATACACTAAAATGAATATGTGAATAAAACTTGTGTCAACTTCCATTAGAGGCCATTATCTCCGGATATAAAGGATTATACTGACTCCCATCAGTTTACAAAGTTTTCTTAGAAACAATTTGAGCCACAAAATTATATGAGCACAAAACAAATCTCTAAAAAACTCTTTTTTGAACCTTAGTTTTATGTTCATAGGTCTGATTACCTCAATCTGATGAACTCAATCTAAGGGAATCAGTACAATGAACCTTTACTTAAACTACACTTCTCAAACACTACTTAATTTTTTATTCCAATCTTCCTCAATATGATCTTCCTCAGTTCGATCTTCCTTAGTCCAGTAAAAAAAACTTTCAATAGTTTGATCTTATTATGATATCTCTATCCAAAACATAACTATGACTCAAACTCTATAACACTCTATCTTTTCTATACATGAATTCGTTCTAAAGTACAAATGTACTATGCATCTACTTATAAGCATCCTAGAATATCAAATTCAGAAAATTGAAAAAAAATCATTCTTAATAAAATTCACAACCTTCCAAAATTCACTAACAATTGAACTTAAACTTTGACCACTTAAAATCTTCTCTAATATTCCATTGTATTCTTAAAACTTATTTAATTCTTTAGAACATCATCTCAAATTATTAACAAAATATTAGAAACTAAAGTCCTGAAAACTCTATTTTTTATAACTTTTCAGTCCAACTTTACTTTTAAACAAAAACTTAGTTCTATTAGAATTTATAATAGAAACTCAATATGATTATACTTTCTAATATAAACATAGTCCTATATTTCCTTCCTCCTCAACTTGGTCTTATGTAACTTCCTCATCTCAGTATAATGGAACTTCCTCAACTCAGTCCAATGGAACATCCTCATCTCAATCTGATAAACATTCTTCCTCAGCTCGGTCTGACTAACTTTAATTATGATGTATTTCTCATTATGATGGAATAATCATTACGATGTTATAAATATGAAGATTAATCCATTTAAAAACTTTTAAAATATTCAAATCTTGTCATCTATAACTCATTCAGACTTCTGAAAACTTATGTGTGTAGTACTTTTAGATCTAATGCAAACTTTTCATTGATTTTTATAATCAATACAACCTTTATGTTTCCTCCTTTTCTTTAAAATAGTTTATGATGATTGTTTTCATGATTTATTAGAACTTCAATATTGGAAAAGAATCATCTAACTTAAGTTTATAAAGTAATGAACTTTATAACTCCTAACTTCCTTGAAAATTTTCAAAATTCAGTAACATTCCAACTTTCTTTAACATATTCTTCACAATTTCATAAAAAAACCATGTTTGGTAGATTCTGAACTTCATTTCGATGGATTTGAGACCAATGGTGCATCTGATCAACAAATTTATCTTTATGAATACTTTTTCATCTAGTGTTTATCAGTCCAATACTCTATATTCAGAAAACAACTTTCTTAAAAACAAAACTTTTCTCCCCCTTTATGTTTGGGTTAGAACATTAAAATATTATCACCTATTTTTCAAAAACATTCTTTTAAAAAATATTATTTGTCATAAAATACAAAACATTATTAAAACAAAACATCACAAAGGTTCTTCAATTTCCTTACGGATAGTTAGTTAGGTACAAAAGGCTTGGTCCTAGTGATGATGGGTGAGGTGACCATTCATCCCATTCTTGTGGGAGACACCCTCTTGAGGGTAGTATGGAGATCAAAGAGAATTTTGAGTGGGAAAAGTCCTTTGGGACCATATAGGGTGTCTTAGAGAGGTTTTTTCTTCAAGTTAAGGGTTAAGGGATCACCTTTACGATATGTGAGATGATCCCTAGGTGCAGGTTGTAAGTTTTGTTCAAAACTTGGCATAGAGATGCTAAGGTTCTTAGAGAATAGTGACTTGGTATGGTCCGAGTGTAGTGGGATTGGGAGTGTTTAGGGGTCTTGATAGGGATTTAGACTGCACTTTTAGGTCTAGATTGGGATGAACCTTTAGGTTGTGGTGTCACTAAGGGGTGAAGGGTATGAGATACTATTGATGAGTAGAGATCAAGATGGGTCTAAAGGACCCACTGGATGCCCTAATGAGTGAGAAAATATGTGTTTTGATGAAGTTTTGGGTATTGAGTGACTAGAACCCTAGGATCAACTGGAGAGTTGTGTGACCAGTTGTGGATTTGTGTGCTTGTAACCTCCTCAGAGTATATGGGGATGGTTTTATTTTCTTATGACTTTCCCAGAGTTTTTGGGGATGGGTTAGTGTGTTTGTGACCTCCCAATAATATATGTGTATTGGTTGGTGTGATATAACCTCCCCATATTATGTGGGGATAGGTCTATGTGATGTCCATTCCCTAAATAAGTTATTGGTTCGATGACCTTTCCAGATGTTTCTTGGGTCAATGTGCATAATGGACCTTTCCTTGAGTAGGTTTGTGTCAAGGACCATCATGGGTACTAGACTATAGGATTATGTGATGATTTACTGATGGACCCTAGCTAGAATTATTAGGTAGTGGGTTGAGATATGAACGTATGATTATACCCAATGCTTGTGTATCCAAAGCATAGACTTCAATGAAGTATATATTTCTCCCACTATCTCTAAGATATGTTTTTTCCTTACCGAAATATAATCGGTATGATTGATACCATTCTATCTTGGGAAAGTTAAAATCCTAAGTATCTATATAATAATTAACTGAGATATAGTTTCTCTTTCCTTTTATGTACATTTGTAGCTTAACAATATTTAAAAAATGGTTCCCATTAAACACTTTAGGTTATAACATAATGAACCCCCATTATATAGTAATTTATCTGGTATCCATTAGTCAATATAGATCATATATGGTTAACTATTTCACTACTATTTGCATAATATTTTTTGGAAAAGAATTATGGAAAACTTGTAACATATATAAGATTCCTCACTGATCTTCCTTGTACTACCATCACCATTATGATGTGTATAAGGTAATGTGAGTTTATAAAAATATTAACTCTATTTTTAAATGATCAGTGAATAATTGTTTAAGATATACTCTAACAATCCCACATATTGGATCATATATTTTCTTAAAAAGTGAATTCATTTTCCACTAAGAATCCCCAAAATTTATTTTTCATCAAGTATTTAAATTTACCTCCAGATTATCCTTAGAATATCCAATATAGTAAGGATGAAATAACTCTCAAAATATTTTGTATTACTTTATTTCTATAGGTTTCTTTGTATAAAAACTAAAGTTTAATGATTACCTTTAGTTTAATTTGACTAAGAATTATCTTTCCACAAATGGGTATAATTATTATATTTTATATTCATATTTTATTATTTATGATTTAGGGATTATTAAATTGTTATCTAAGTATGAAATACCATAACAATATTTATTCCAATATAGAAATAATGTCTCATTATGTCTAATTAGACACTAAGATAAATTTTTTGGTAGAACTCAATACAATAAGATAGTTTCATAATAATCAATCCGCATGGAAAATTTAAGTTGTATACTTCTCTCTAATAAAATAGGAATCATGCTTTCTCATCTACTAGGATATTTCACCATACTTTTAGTAATGTTTTTTAACTTCCTAAGTTATAATATTTTAATAAAAATGTGTAAAAAATTATATTTAATTCCTAAGAAATACAACATATTTGATAAAGAATATACCTAAAGTGGATGCATCTAATTGATTATTTTTCAATTCATTTCAATTCCCTTTCTAATTACCTTTACATGCACATGATAAGAAAATTTCTTCATGTTCACAACATTACCTATTAATATTTTTTCTCTTTAAAATATGTTGTCAAGGATCCATGTAATTTGAAATGGTCATAGTATTTTCAAATTGATCTTTCATTATGTTCACCATAAGGGGTGGGGAACCATGTTCCCATTATTCCCTATATTCTTGGAAAATCATAGTAAAAAATGTTCTCAATGGTTCATATATATTATTCATCTTGTAATTATTGATGAATAAGGAGAACATGGGAGGTAAGTATGATATATAAGATTAATATTTATTATCCATATGGAAGCCCACCATTACTAACTTATCAATATACTCCATTATTTTGAAGTTATGATCACGTTTTAGGTTTGTATCTTCTATTTCACACTAATGTAGTTCAATGATGATTTAATTTATCTTAATCCTATCCTTATCTATTTTAAATTAAAGGAAATGAGTTTTCTTGTTGTAAGCATCCATGTCCTTATGTTGTATCAACAACTCTCCATACATAGTGTATATCATGATGTAATGGATATAAAAATAATCCTCTATAAATACTTGGTATAATTCCTTTTCACCTTCTCTCCCTTAGTGAGGTGGTTGAACTAGTATAGGGGATTATACTAAATAGTGTAAATTTTTTAATAATACTATTATTTATAATTGATTGTACCACACTTGAAAATTATTACTGGTGAGGAAATTTTATTTGTAAAAAAATTATTAAATTGTACCCATTTTTTTACTTTCCATTTACTAACTAAATAAAAAGTAAGTTTGAGTAATTTATCTTGACTATGAAAATTGTGATATAATACATTTCTATTTATTAGTTGTCCAATATTTTACCAATTCCCAGTAACCCTCGCCACTAGATTTAGAATAACTTTTCAAATGGATATTCTAGTGGAAATGACTCATATTTCCCTTCTCATAACCCAAAAAAGGGTCTGGTCAAATACTCGAACATATCTAGGTAGGTGGGTCTTTCTAACTACATCAAATTGTAGATCCTTGGTTTGTTGAGTAGTCTCCCCAATCCAGAAATCATAAACTCATATTTCCTCAACACTATACTCAAATTCCCTCCAATTCTAGCAAGGGTTACTCATATTAGTGTCAATTTAGTTAAGTCAACCCAAAACTGTCATTGGAACTCCTTGGTAAATGGAAGTTTCCTAAAATGGATAGATGAATACTCTGATCTATGATTTCATATTATGTCAAGTAATGTAAGGAATTAAAGACTTAATATTTTTTGATATATTTTATCTTTATGTGAATAATATACTTTATTTTATCCCTTTACTTGCTTATAAATATTATGTGAATTTTATATAAGTGGTTAACTATTTCTTAATAAAATAATTTATACATAATCCATTTATTTTATTCCATATTTCATGATTATTAATTTATTTATTTTATGAGATCATGATAAATCATTGAATAAACACAAAAAATTAACCATGCACTTAGATAGAAATAAAAAAAATATAGCATGATCATGTGATTTTTTAATGGTCATTTTATCAAGTTGATAATTGAATAACCCTTGACCCTATGGGAATAACTCCCAAACCAAGATTGATTTGATTTTTGAAATTCCAACTATTCACCTATGTATCTCATTAGTGTGTTTCACCTTGAATTGAGTTTGGAACTATGTCCTATTCTTTGATATTCATTGTAGAGACCTAAGCTTGGCGTACATGTACATTACATTACTTTTGTGGAATACTTAATACATAACAAAAAAACAGACACCCAAAGACAATATTAGTTTAGTGTATTTGGAAAATCGGAACATAATATTCTAATCATGGTGAAAGATCTTCAAAATTTCCCATAAATATCTTTCCCTTTTTTTCCTACGTAAAACCTTTCTTTATGTCCTCAGGAAAATAAAACATAAAAATGGTGAGCTTAAATTCTCATTAAGGGTAAACATGGATAACATAATAAAACATAAACATTTGAATGTATAAACATGAACATAAAGTTTAAAAATCAAAATATTGAGTCATGAAATAAATTCTGGCAGTATGTAAGGTATATATCATATAGGAACATTAATCGTGGTAAAATAACATGTGAATAAAACATGGAAAAGTTATCCTTTACCTTAGGTCTGATTTCTTCTGTATGTGTCTGAAACTCCTGTATAGTGGGTTTAAAAATATTTTCAAATTATAACAGAACCATAATAATATTTATAATATCATATATTATTCACTTATTACTTTATATTACCCATTCATTTGACAATTCCATGTTAAAGCAACATTTTGGGTAATAATCGTTCCATTTATCATACGTGTTTCCACTTGTTATTCTTCATATGATTACTTAGATCATGATTTACTTAAATCCAGAATATAAAACATGATTTATATATTCAGTATATAAATATGTATATAATTTATAGATAAATGAAATGGAATATACCGTTCATGGAGACGGTAGGTCGTACGTATGCATGAACAGTGTTCTTGTTTCCTTATTAAATTGAATGGAAGTTAATGACATATATATATACATAAATACATTATAATTATTACATCATATATTTCATTATTATTTATTATATATACTTTATATTCATCCTTGAATGGTTAACATGGATAATGAATCTCATCACGTCGTGGAGACGGTAAGTCGTACGTACGCAAGAGCGATGATATCGTTCCCATGGTTGTAGAATGATATTACAGTGGATGGTGTATAATATATCATAATTATTATCATGTTATAATAATCATATATAGTTATTATTTCCACCATTATACCCATCCAAGTAAGTTGGTGGTGAAAAACAGATTACACCACGACATGGAGACGGTAAGACGTACGTACGCACGCGCGGTGATTTCATTTTTTTGTAGGATGGATAGAAAGTAGAATAGGGTTGTTGAATATTTATAATAACATATCATTTTATTAGTGGTAATTATGTTATTATTTTATAATGAAATAATCAAATAAGAAAATGTATAAGAAGAAAAAAACTTGAAAGAATCAGTAGAAGAAATTACCTCTTCCTCGACATGCCTCCTTTGAATTTCCTCTTAGGGTACTAGAGTTGGTATTTTGAGAATACAAGTACCTCTAGAATGTAACTGGAGAATTTTAGAAGATAAATGAGTAGGTTTTGGCAGAGATTTAAGGCTCAAAATGGAGTTAATAGGTGAGGGAGGAGGTGCCCTTTTATAAGAGAGAAGAGGGGCACTTTAGGAATGTTCCAAAATATTAATTTATTATAAATTCAATTTAAATTTAAAAGAGTCAAAAACTTATTTAATTATAATATAATATGATTTTTTTTTAATACCCATCATACAATAATTTTTTGACAAGTTTAAAATATTTTTTTATCCTTATCTCTTTGGTTTTACCCTTATTTTACCCTTTTTAATCTTACCGTGATATCATGTTATTTACACATTGTGGGTTAATGTAATTACCATATCATGTCAAAAGAACCAAAAAAATTATTTTTGACATATTTGGACGTATATTAACTATTTTTATGAATCTTATATTTTTAGTAATTTAATATCATTTAATAAACTATTTTATGTCTTTTGAGTTATGAATTGTGTCAATTTTGGGCACTATTCATACTTGACTTTTTTAAAAATTCATAACAATTTGAATCCTTCTAAAATAAGGAATTAACCAAACATAATATAGAAATATCATCGATAAAAAAATTTTATGACATCAAAATAACCAAATTACATTTGTTTTAATATTTATAAATTCATTTATTTGAATCATTTGTTAATGAAGCAATCGCTGCATCATCAATGTGTCATAATTAAATTTATTTATTTAATGTCAAAAAATTAAAAAGAAAAATATCATGACATAGAAAATGTTATTATATTTCTAATTAGTATTTATAGTTGAATATATCACTTATATAACCCCATATAAAAAATATTTTAGAAAAAGATATATGTTTAGGTTATATTTTCCTTAACATTAAATTAAAAGCAATTAAATGCCATTTTCACTTACAAGTGGATCCATGGTGTCCCAAAATTGACCCAAGGATTTCCATTGTCGTATATGTATCATAAAATAGGGTTAGGACACGTGTTAGGGTAATTATAATATTATTTTTCCTTTATTTACCAAATTTACCCTTTAACCATGGTAAATAAAATATTTCCTGAAGCTACGATTCATAATGTCTAAAAATAAAAGTTACCTATTTAAAAAATTTGGACCTCCTGATTCCAAATAGGGAATCCATTTTTCCAAATTCAAAACACAGAATTATCAGAAATTAATTTAAAATTAATTCCCATTGTTAAAACCAAAAGGCGTGTTTTTAAGAAATAAAAACTACCAAAAGATTTACATGTGTTTATGTCCAATTTAAGAGTGAAATTACTTACAATAAAAAAAATTGGATTAAATGGTAAAAATATAATCCAATTAGACTTTAAAACCAATTAAAAAGATAATCTAACTATATAAATAAATTATATTAAAAAGTAGTTTTGAATTAAAATGCAGTATTTTTCATTATTCATTAAAATTTGAATTTTATCAGAAAAATACCAAAATTTTAAAAAAAAAGTAAATTTTTATGTCCCTATTTCAAAGAAGAAGTTTATTTTTCTAATTTAACTTATAACAGTGTCAAAAACTAGATTTAAAATGGGTGTGCCATCAAAATGCAATAAAACTGCATTTTTTGAAAAATACTTCTTTTATCCGAAAAAAATAATTTTGTTCTCATAACATAATATATAAAATATGTAAGATGAATAATAATTTTATAAAGTTCAAAATTTGGTTAATACTATTCATAACGGCTAGTTCATATCCCATTAAATAATAATATTTTAATAATATATTGTTGTTTAGTAAAACTTGGTATTGCATACAACGCAAGCTATCGAGGAAGGTCACACTTGCATGTAATGCAAGCTAAGATAGTTTTGCGTGTATTGAAATATTCCTTTTGTGTTGTGTATAACATAATAAAAACATAGTTAATTTATACATTGAACAAAATATATACTCAATGTTATGTGAAATCAATTCTATCAAAAAACATAAAATTGTGTGTAAAACGAGCCAAGTGTTGCATATAGTGAAAGCTAATCTTGGTGTAGAATACAACACAATACATCAAAGAAATTAAAAATAATAATCTATCTTATAAAATCTTGGGGTGTTACATTGTTTATTTATATTTACTCACATATAGGTGAGGGGGGCTATGGGTATAGGGTTGTATAAAAGAAACCATATACATGTAGTATCATACATAATAAAGGTTGGGGAGATGAATCACAAACTATCATATTTAATTTAATAAAACTTTTATCACATAATAAACTGATGAAATGAATATTAAATTAAACAGGAACCCGACACATACATTGGTCGGTCATGATCATGATCATCCACGCATGAATGACTATAAATTTAATAAAGAAGATGGAATTCATTTTTATTTTTTCTTTATTAATATAAATCACTCAAATTAAAAAAATTAATTATTTATTTATTTTAAACTAAATGTCTATCTTAATAGTCCTTGATGTGACCTTCATTTTTAATTTTAAATAAATCAAATAAATTTATTTAATTTAAAATTAGTAAAGTATATGGAATGAACATTGAGGGAACATGGCATGTTCCCCTTTGAATTACATAGTGTATTATATAGTCCTTTTCAAGTATTGTATACTTACATAGAATGTACCATACATGTCATGTCATGATATTACATTGTATATAGTTATTTGGGTCAATCCAAGTAGTTTTATTAGTATTTATGATACATGACATGCATTAATATACATGAAATATACCACTTTTAATGTTCAAGAAATACATAATGTGTATTAGGACTATACACATCATGTAGTTCTGAAATAATATATAAATGAATTAAGAATTTAATTCTATATAAAACACTATCACATGATGTGTACACCAACTAAACATCATGTAGTTTAGTTTAATTTCTCAATTAATATTTATTCTGTATAATTAATTTACATGGTGTATAGCCTATATTGGCATGTACTCTGTGTAAATAAGCATGGGTAACATGGTGTGTACAGCCTACTACATGTCATATACCTCTTTATATGTTCCCCTGTGATACATTCCTTAGGACTTAGTGTGTGATCCGAGTTGACATTTATATAATACTTAGTTTGTATACTGGCTACATTCTATGTAATCACAACTTTCTAATGTTTCTCACATTTAAGTTAAAAAATAACATGTGTTAAATTCATGTCTCATTCTTTGACAACATGACTTCTATGTGTTCTCAATGAGGCCAAACCATGTGAGGATACACAACATGTATGTCAGTTACATGCCGTGTAACATCTAAAATCATGTTCTATATAGTCGGTCAACACACAATTTGTAATGAATCTGCATACTCTTCTCCACATGATGTGTGGTGATTTGTACAGCTCATCCCAGTGTGTTGAATCTGGGTACACGATGTGTGTTTTTTAGTTACACAGCATACATTCCTATGATATCCATCCAGAATCTATATCACATTTGGATGGGGTCTTTAAGTATACTTAATCTATTATTAACCTATTTTTGGTCATATGAAATTAAAAATCATGTTATCTCGACTTTCAAATTAAAGAAAAAATAAACTATAATGAAAAACTAAAATAAAATTCATATATTGATCAATGATTAATAAATAATTATAAATTAATATGTGACCACTTTGATACCACTTGAAGGATCATAGGTGCATCAAATGTGGTTAGGCCCATTCTCAACAATAGTTTTTCATCAATTTATTTGGATATCAACTCAGAACATGATGAATAAAAACCATATAATTCTAGAGACAATACCTTTTACATATAATTTATAATTAATTTATATAAATAATAATTACATTTTATTGAAATTAATTATTCTTTTTCAAATCGATTCACCACTCTTGTAGTATTTTCATTTCGATAAAGGATCCAAGGGTTGATCCCCTTTAGCGGTAATCCACAAATGCTCTACAAACCTCTGAATGTCACTATAGAAACATTGGGTGTCGAGATGATTCTAGTCACTTTTATCATTCATCATTGACCACACAAAGAATAACTTTTAATCTTGAATATTTCTATTGAGGTTTATTGTGTTCTTTAGAGGGAGGAGGAGGATCAATACTCTATATAATTGAGAGATCATTCTTGAGAAAAGGTTTACTTTATGTTTAAGAGAATTCTCTAGTGAGGATTTATTGTGCACAAAAATTTCTTAACCTAGAAATTATACACTAGGTTTATATAGCTAGGTTAAATAATAGGTTATTTCACATAGGCCCTTAGCCAGTCTCTTAATCCTTAGTGAACCCCATATCTATTATTATTATTATTATTATTATTATTATTTCCTTGACATGTGATAAATTCATGGATAATATTAATATCATTACTTGAATAAAATAATTAATATTTATTTAAATGATAATAATTAAATTGTTCCCAATGGCCCTTTAACTCGGTTCATCAATCCTCCTTTCAATTTATCAAATCTTTTGAATAAAAAAATTATTTAAATAGATAAATATCACTTTATTATTCATTCAATTAATAAATATATATTATATTCACTAAACTCAGAAATAAATATTTATTTATTATTAAAATCGCATGTATATTCTTTCTAATAATTAATGAATAAATTAATTTGATAAACTATACCTGAATACTTAATAAACCCAAGTTAATAATAATATTTATTTAAATTGTTAAATTAAATTTAAAATATGTTATAGATACACTTAATGTGTGACCCTCTAGGCCAATTTCTCAATGTAATTTGACTAACATTCCCAAATTCTAAGATCATCATCAAGAAACACATCAAGTAACCCATATATAAAGAAGTTAATATCACAACGACAATAACCTCCTATAGATTCTCAATATATAATATAATTTCATTGTATTTATATCTCATCAAGAAAGTTAAATACTTTTATCATTAACTTATATGCTTGATATATATTTCATTCAATTCTAAAAATGAACATATCAACACATACACCATGGCCATTTATTTATTAGACAATTCTATTTAAACTAAAGGGAAAAATATATATACTTCCATTAACTTGAAAGGGGTAAATCATTTTGTTAACTTATTCATTAATACCATATCACTCATGATGCACCCAATGTATCTTACTTCTTCATGAGTATATGTCATCATGGTTTCCATCTATACATCAAAATACACAACTCATGAAATGTATTAATAATAATATCAAGTATAAGGACCAATACCCATGTCCGCAGATAGTAATATCCAATAGCATATATATCATGCGGAATTCGTATTAGTTGGTTTATTCTCATAAATTTCTCTATTATAGATTTCCAAGGGGGAACTTCATTATAAGAAGTATCAATATATTATTAGCATCCTACATATAATTATATATATCATCTATGTCCATTCAGATTATTTCATTTGGATATAGAACATGTATTCTAGAATATCATCATATAATTTCAAGGTTCTCATCATAGTGGGGAATTTTTATGACCTTTCAATGAGAAAATTACTCTAAATACATTCTTGCATTAATGTTATAAAAAATCATCTTGTGATAAGATATTTAATAATATAGAATCCCTTTAATATAATGGTAATCGAAAGTATAAAGTAGTAAATTCTAGGGAACCATCTTCAATAGACAATCCATATAAAGAAAATCATAACCATGTGGTTTAGTTAAGTAAAATTCCACTAATAATCTATTTGGTAAAACACCAAATAAGTTATTATTGATACTTTAAATAACTAAAACTTATTTTATTTTTGAATAAGTGTCACAATCACACACTAGAATTCACATGTCATGTGAACCTACATGCCTAATATTATGCATAGAATCATACCTCATGTCTCTTTGAGATAAGTAAAAACTAAAAATAAATAAATATAAGATATAATACATGGTAATAATTAAATCATCTATAACATAGAAAAACTAGAAAAACAATCCCAACTCCTTGGTAACTTAGACTTTTGCTCATACAGGTTTGGGTTAAGCACAAACACAACATCCATAACAAGTTTCAACTAGACTTATCTTCTATATACTATATACCAAATAGTTAGATAAATAAAACAAATATCTAATACCAATTTGTAACATACTAACTTGGATCACTCTATAGTAATAGGATTAGAGCACCACATGACCTCAAGCATGCCTCTACATACATTATAAGATACTGACTAGTAGTGATGATATATGGTGTTATCATGGAGAGACTATACCTTCATATCATAGTAGAAAAAAATAGATAAATTAATTTAAAATCATCTATCACAATATCCAATATAATGAAATAAATATTATAACCATTTCTAACCAAAATAATAAAATAAAAATCATGTTGTAAAAAAGTGAACTATAAAAAATATCACATGAGTCGAATAGACACTAGTAAGATATCTCATGGTAAGATCATATAAAAATCATACCAAAGGTAAAAAAAATTAAAAAAAACTACAACCAATTTCTAAGTCCTAACCTGGTACTATCTCCTGACCTCATCCAAGAAATATAGCTCAATCATCCAATGTAGGGCCTCTTCTCTAACTGCACCTACAATAATGAGATCTACTTAGGTTCCAATGTATAGGACCATCTGAGTATAGTTTGAGTACAACTCAATATAACACCACCAGTGGTGTGCCTAATATTACTAGGATATATATTGTATGTAAAATCTGATATGCCCATATCAAATAAATAACAAAATATATAAAAAATACTTTCCCCAACCATGTATACTTTCCTAGTTACCTAGGATTCACCATATATACTCCATCTAGTGTTTGATGTCTTTGATAATGATACATAAGCAACCCATGGGTCAGATAAACAGCGACCTATAATACCATCAAGATATCACAAATCATCAGGGAAATTATCACCCAATCCATATAACCATCTTATATCATAATCACTAGGGGGATTAGATCCATCCCTATATAACCATCATATATCATAATCACTGGGGGGGATTATAAATCACCCCATATATCCATTGGGGGCATTAGCATCCCTCCCGGTGTAACTATAATATATCATAATCATTGAGGGGATTATCACCTATCCAATATAACCATCATATATCATAATCATTGGAGGTATCAGCACCCACCCCATATAACCATTAGGGGGTTTAGTAGTCCTCTAAAATATCACAATATATCTTAAGTCCTTGGTAGGTATGTCATCCCTCTCATATATCACCATATATCAGAAGTCCTTGAGGGTAATAGGGGTTATTCCGAGTATCACCATATATCATAATAATGAAGGTGGTAAGAGGCCTGCTTGGATATCACCATACATTATAAGCCCTTGGGGGAATAGTTCCCCACCCAGATATCACTATATATCATAATCATCAGGGTGATAAGTGGCCCTAATGAATATCACTATATGTCATCGAATGTTACAGATGCAGTTGAAGTGTCAGTTATTCCCTTCTCCAATGACATTTTTTTGAATCTAATGAATAATTCATAAGAACGTGATAAATAATAAACATTCATGGTAAATATACCTGAATGAACTAGATGAATGAATCCCAAAACAAAAGAGATGATATTTTCACATTAAATTTATAATTATATGATGATAGAATTAGCCTACACGTGAGATATTTCTTTGATGGATATGTTGATCAATCAAATCCCATTAGAGTTGTACCATCATTCCACAAAGAGGATCCAAAGAAAAATCCCTCTAGTGGTATCCACATGTGCTCTGTGAATATTAAATCATCATCTATGGATATTTGAGTGATGTTATGGATGATCTAGTTATCTTTTTTCATTCCCATCAATCTCAACACAATCATTTTGGGCCTAAAGGATTACCTCATTTGTTCTCCTAGTCTTGAGATAGATGAGGTGGTGGTTCTTCTCTTGTTCTTGAGTGATCCCTAGATATATTATTCATTTAGAGAATTATATAATGAGAATAGATTTTGTACACAACCATTAATAAATTTTCCAAAATTAATTCCCCGCATATAAATAATTTAACATATAAATATATATAGTTATGTCTTAATATTAACAATTAAACAAAGACCCTTTGTCAAATAATAAATCCAGTACATTACATGACATGCGCCAACTTTCAAAAATTAATATCACTTTAATTAAATAAATAATTCCTTATTTATTTTAATTATATTTATAATTATATCATTTCTGTTACTGGGTTATTGTCTTGTCCTTTCAACCATCCTCAACATTTACTGAACCTTGAATAATAAGTAAATATTATATTTATAGTCTTGAAAATTAATATTTATTTAATATTCACATAAATAAATAAGTATTTATTTAATAAATAAATATTATTCATTACCTTTTTACTAAAAAGGTGATAAATAAATATTCTATTCAATAGTCTTGAGAATAACTATTTATTTAATATTCAAATCACATTAATATGGTAAATATTAGCAGTCAAAAAACTTGAACAAATATTATTCCTCAAACTTTAGAATAAAATTTATGCTAATTATTAAATTAAAATATAATTTTAATTAATATAAATGGACAGATTATATGTGTAATCCTATGGGAATCTTTCTTAGTGGCATTAGACTAGCAAGCCTAAAGTTTAAGATCAGTATCTAGTGACATTTCATGGCACCCATGGAGGAATAAGTTAATGTTTCAATGAAAATAGCCACATATGAATGCTTTCTATATAATATAATCTATTTGTCTTAATATCTCATCAAGTAGTCTACACAATCATGTCATCAAATTATATGCTTGGTTAATTTTTTTGACTATCTAAAATGAACTCATTGAACACCATGGATGTAAAATTTATTAGATGGTTCTATTTCAATCAAATGGGGTAGATATATAAACTTCCATATAACTAAAGGGATAAATCCTTTATGTACATTTTCATTAATTTCATAACACTCTGGACACACCCATTGTATCCTACTTCACCATGAACATATGGAATCATGCTTTTAATCAATACATTCAAATTATGAAAATCGTGATATGAATTAATAATAATCTCAAGTATAAGGGTCAATACACACATTCTCAAATAAGGATATACAATATAACCATTATAGATGTGGAATTTCTATTAGTAGTTTTATTCTTATAACCTTCTTTATTGGAGATTACCAAGTGAGAAACTTTTATACTTATGATAATCCATTACCTGGTAGTCTATATCATATGTGTTCTTTATAATAATGTTATCTAACCATAGAACATATATTTAAGGATATTTTTGTACAACTTCAAGGTTCTCATTATAGTGTGGAGTTATTATAAACTTTATATGTAAAAAATAATATAATTTAATTATCTCATTGATGTTTTATAGAATAATAATCATCATGTGATAAGATATTCATCAATATTTAGGTCTTTGATTATGATAGTAATCAAAAAATGATTTAATGGTTCCAACTCCAACAGACTCCCACTTGAACTAGAACAAATTACTAATTGACTAGTTAGTTCTCACATATGTAAAATTATTCTACTAATTGTGGATGAAGTTGTTGGGTCCACCACATTCTGGTGGATATCGTTGGTATTTCCACATCACTTTGTGGATAATCTTCTTACTGTGACCTCTCCACCTTAAGAAAATTCCTCAAAAAGTGATACCCTTGAGCATATAATTTTTTATCATTATTATAAAACTAACATCTTAGATAATACCATAGTCAAAGTATTTAATGGAATTGATAATACACTACTATTTTGGTATTACCAATATTTGGAAAAAATCATCACTAAACTGTTTCTTAAGCTACATCAGAAGTCATAGTGTACTCGGTTATTATAGATATAGAAATAATATACTATAATAAGTTTGTGTTACACATTACCTTGGCCTCACTGTGATCTAAGATCAAAATGATTTTATAGAATACAAGTGTTATATCCACCAAACCACTAGTATTCCCATTTCTCCTTTCGCCAGTAACTTATCTAGTTTTACATTCTAAAGTACTTTTTCATAGTTATAACCACAAGTATGTAAACTTTATTTGGTTATATTTGATATTTACCCTCCATGCACAATTACTAAGTAATATCAAACCCAAGTACATATCATGGTATATGATATATATTCATAGTATTTATCTTGTGAAATTTTATTCATAATATCATTTGTTTAAGAGATATTACATTCCATGTGACATGGGAAACATTTTAATATTAAATTTTCCCATATTTTAAAAGTATGTACTATGAATATATTAAGAAACATCATAGATATATCATTGTATATATCATTATTTATAACCTAGTTTCTATGTAAATTCATTCTCATAGAAATATATTTCCTCAGTATTTATGAACCGATAAGACTAAACAACTATTTTCCATATGTTATAAATATATTTATCTGATAAAACAACAATTTTCCCACTAAACTCTAGTAGACACATGGAACTTCTTCATTCTAAATTAATATTCTATGATCATGATGCTTACTACTATCTACAATTGGATATGTGTAACTGATATATCTTATTTTCATTTATTAGTGTCACCAACCCTTTTGGTTAGTCCATATAGATATCTTTCATAAGTTCTCAGTAAAGATAACTAGACTTGATATCTAAACACCTAACAACATGATCATTGAATAGTTGTGATTTGTAGAATTTAAATGAATTTTAGAAAGATAATTAAAGTATTGGTTTTTTTATAAATTATTCATGGACAATGTTTAAACCTTATGTTAATCTATCATTCTCTATTGATACCAGCTTGTACCATCCATGACTAATTTCTCTTAAATACCCACTAATGGATTTACATCAATTAGAGAAATGTCCAAAATATATAATTTGATTTTGTTATAAGTAATCTGTCTATAAATTCATATAAACTTGTCAATCTTATCATGTTTCTATTTTATGCTTCTTGTAGGATTTGTTATACTTATTGAATAATGTGTTATTAGTATTAGTTAATATAATACTATCTATTTGGTTTTAACTTTCTACATAGTATGTGTCTATGGAACAATACTTATCACTTAACTTAGCAGAGTTTGTGTTCCTATACTAACTCATGTTCATGCATAGCTTAAACATCATTGAATTCTAGCCTACTCCCACTATCTCAAAATATATGTTCTTCTCTATTATAGTTAGTCTAGACTAATGAGATTTGTTAATATCCATAGTGGATATAGGATAATTATCATCATTTAACTTAGTGTTTTATTTAACATTAATTTGTAGCTAAATCCAACTTTTAAAAAATGGTTCTCATCAAACACATGAAGATCTAACATAATGTATTCCTGTCATATATGATATCCATTTGTCAATATGGTTGGCATATGGTGATTTTTTGTGATATTATTTAAAAAAATGTCTTATAATAAATATTTGAATTATTTTAATGAATATAAGACTCATTATTGAGCCTCCCTTTTACTAACATCATTATGATTTATATATGGTAATGTGAGCATAGAAGTACGTTCACTCATCCATTGAATAATTGATGATTACTTGGTTGAGATATACTCTAAAAAACCAACCTGGAGGATACTATATCTTTTACCAATTATATTCATTTTTTTAATGATCATCCCTAAATTATATTAAAGGAATATCATAAAGTGTATTAACTTACCTCTATATTCTTCTTATAATAATTCACGTGGTTTTGATAAACTAACTCTAGAATATTTTTTTAATACCTTTATTTTTTAAGGTTTCTTTATCTAAAACAGGATATTAAATTAGTAATTATACCTAGTGTCTTGTCTTTAAAGTGACTAAACACCAATTTGAATATAAAATTTTTCACTATTATCAATCTTATTTGAAAACGAATTTATCTTATTGTAAGTTAGCATCATGATTCTTATATATATTCATCATTAATTAAAAATATTTGAAATCTTTAATTCAATATTTATTGAACCATTAGTTATGTATAAAATACCATAAAAAATTAATTCAAAATGAAATAATGTCTCATAGTTTCCATGAGGACACTGAGATAAATATTTTTGGTAATACAAAACAATAAATTAATTATAATCAATCCATTGTGTAATCAAGTAGTTTTTTCACTTATCTTTACTGAACTAGGAATTACCCTTCTTTAGCCTCTTCAAGAGTAAACCAAACATATAGTAATCTTTTGGAGATTACGTGGTTCTTATATTTGAATACACATATGTAAACATATTATATTTAATACCCAAAAGTAAGAGAAAATAATTACTTTGATGAATATAGTTGAAGTGTCAAAAATTAATTCAATTTATTGTAGTTATTTTTATAATTACCTTTATTACCACATGATAAGTAGATAGGATCATGTTCATTTCCCCACCTCTAAATATTGTTTTCTTGATTTGAAGAACATTTTAAATTAACTATTGAATTCATTTTGGTCATGGTATTTTTAACCTGTTATTTTTATTTCTTCTCCATAAGGGGTGAGGAAATAAGATCCCACCAATCCTTGAATTTCCAATGAAGCATAATCAAAATATTCTGAAGTGAACTGTCCCTATTATTCATCTGGTAAGCCCTAATGAATATGTAAAACCAATATTGAAAGGATGATGATAATATTATATAAATGGATAGTTTATTTTCAAAATATAATTCCAAATTCATTAACTAATCAATTTTATCCAATATTTTGAATCCATGATACCATGACAAGTTTACCTATTCTAGTTTACACTGATATAGTGCATTGTCAATCTAAAATGTCTTAAGAATTTTTATTTCCTTTTAAAGTTCATGGAGATTATTTTTTATGGTGTAAGTATCCATTTCCTTATACTAAATCTTTATATCTCGAGACATAGTTGGTAGTATGATGCAACTGAAAAAGGAATAATCCTCTATATATCTCATGAAGGATTCCTTTTCACCTTACCTTTCTTGGTGAGGTGGTTAATCAGGAATAAGGGTTTCAAGAATACAGATAAAATTATCCTATATAAGTTTAGTGTGTAAATGACTATACTAATTTGTGAAATTAGTGTTAGTGATGACATACCTTGAGTACAAAATGGTCATAGTGATATTTTGGTTGATGAACTTTACATTTCTTTTGTATAATGTTTAAATTATATTATTAATACTTTATATTGATCAAAAAATATGTGAGATATAATAATTTTATTATTTTATTAGTCTCCCACTATTTTATCAAATCCTAATAATACTCACCATTGGACTTGGAATTTATCATGGAAATTATAGTGGAAAGGATCTATATTTCTATTCACATTAACCAAATTATGGGAATGTAAATCATAAAAAGGTATTCAAGTAGGTGGTGGTTCCAACTATTATCTTGCATCTCCTTGATCTATTGAGTATACTCCAAAACCTTTAAATCCTCACTCATATTTTCTCAACGTATGCCTCTAAATTTTCATTGAATAGACTATGGTCATTAAATTTAATACAAGTTTCATTAAGTTTACCCATCAACTTTATTTAAACACCTCGATAATTGAAAGTTCCCCTAACTATGACCTAACTGAAACTATAACAATGGATCAATATTAAATATAACAACTTAAATCTATAAAACTAGATCCATATGTTAATTTATTACATTAGTATAATATATAAGAGATCATATCCCATGCGATTGAATATTTTAGTACTCTTGAGAGACTAGATACATACATGATTTCTAACATTGTATTTAAAAATATAAAATATATCATAAAGACTCTATGATATATTATTAACCCCTCTATAATATCCTTGAAATTACATATATCTATCTACTAGGTTTCTTGGGGAAAGGTAAAAAATAAGGGTTAGCTCATATACTCGCTAAGGAGTAGTGCACAATAGAATCTATCATAACATAAGCATGACATAAATATTGTGGAAAAAATAAATGATCAGAATAATTCCATAATCAAATGAAACTGAAGGAATAATATATCCATGAAAATAAATAAATACATGGTTTATAATTACTGATCTTATACTAACAGAATTCATGAGATTGTATATTATAATATTACCATCAAGGCCTTGTGCTAAGACATCTTACATATATATCTAAGGCATGTTTTAATACCATAGTTAGTTTTCCTTGTGAGACCTATCGATGCATAAAAAATATATCTAATACCAGGACCCACCCATCACTTACTAATTCCAATGCATTCATTATATAAAAGGAGTGAATAATAAATACAATACATGGTCAAAATGACTTAGTAATAAACATATGTATTGGAAAACTAGCATACGCAATGTCAATACTTTCCCCAGTCAATAAACATGATCATATGAATTAACAATACAATTTATAATGTTCTCTAAGGAACCTATTACTTAATCATGGATAAATAAAACAATGGATATCTGTATAATAGAAATAAAAAAATATATTCCTTCATTCAATGGAATAATGTGGATATCTCGGAGAATATCCCAAAATAAAATTAGAAACTATATTTTATCCTTAATGTAATATTAATTACCCTTATCAAATAAATAAATATAATATAGTGAACAAGAGTTCTGTCAAAGTGATGGGTTATCAATAGAAGATAGTAATTAATTTTAATAGTCTTCAATGGTATGGGACCAAAGAAAATGTAGATAAAACATTAATTATGGTTCGTAAAGATCATTTTAACTAGAGAAAGAATATCCCACATGATTATCAAACCAAGTGTGTAGTTATGCCTCTTTTTCATGCACTGGGTGAAAATCGAGTTATTACCCAACTAGAATTCTAAGGGGTTTTAACCCTAGGTGAAACTATGATATATCCTATATCCATAAAATGATTTAATTTTTATGAACCTACACACACTTTTACTTTACTAAAACTTTAGGATGGTTTTTCTACTATGGAAAAGTTTATGTTTTATAAAAGTTTTGGTAACACTTGAGTCAAATGAATATGAGGGAGGGATCATGATACAGAATTATAATTACTATAAAAATAATTTTTATAAATGAAAAGGGAATCACATATGGTATTAAGTTCACCATGTGGAAGAATATTTAGTGCATAATATGAAATATGTCTCAAGGAATGGAAATTGAGATAAAAACCCCTACGGATTTGGTAACCTTTGAATAAAAACCCATAAAAGTAATAACTTTAAATATATATATATATATAAATAACATGAAATTAATTATTAATGTGATAAAAATATATCCATTTAAATTTATACACCACACAAAATTAAACAGGTGGTGAATGTGGCATAATTCCCAAAGAACAAAATTTTAGACGAAAACCCAATTACAATGTATTCCTGCTTAGTTGAACATGCTCTAACCTCCTATATAAAAAACATAACTATCTTAGTCACTAATTTAATAAAATTATCAATATATATTAACTTTTATTTTCTTAATTTATAATCACTTATTATACATTCACTAGTTAGTTATAGTTTATTCTCTTCATCATATGTTAGTAATTTTGTTTATTTTGTGCATGATTTTTAATACTAATATTGATCCTTATTATTTTGATAGAATTTAATAATTTAACATAATATAAAATATAATTTAATATATGTTTCATGATGAATTATAATTTTTTTATTCCATCGAATTATTTTTTTAGTTATTACATGTAAAGGCAAAATTTATAATAAGCTTGTTTCAACATTTCTGTTGATGAAAAAAGGTTGGCATATTAATAATGGATTAAATTTAATATAAACTTTTTAAAACATTAAAAAATATTATTTTATAATTTATTTCTAATTATACCATTATTTAATTTTCCATGGTCATCCATGATATAAATTTATAGTACTATTTACAAAGGTAGTTAAACCGACCAAAACAAAAACATGTTATACCCAACTGGTGAGAATGTTTAAGAAAGTGATTATTTTGGAATAATATAATTATTAAATAATTATAATGATATTATTTATATTTTTTAATTTTTTGAATCATATTTTAAAATATTTAGATAAATAATA
This sequence comes from Viscum album, assembly GCA_963277665.1. NCBI lineage: Eukaryota > Viridiplantae > Streptophyta > Magnoliopsida > Santalales > Viscaceae > Viscum > Viscum album. Next base: position 40,963,076 of record OY728138.1, read on the forward strand.
AAATTCTAGATGAAAAAGGAATTATATTGCTTCATGGAGGCAGTCAACCGTACGTACATAAGGGCGACATTATTATTTTAAACAGAGCATAAAGAAGGTAAGAATTGTTTTATATTTTCATAATTTTATTAAATTTTTAAATATAATATTTATTTATAAAATACCCAAATTTAATCATCCATGTATGGAATTTATAAAAACTATATCACATCATTTATGGAGGTGGTGGTTGGCACGTAACACAAGCAACGTTTTCATTTTTTGAATGGTTGGGAGGAAGGTAAATATGATTATACCATAAACATAATAACATTTAAGTATACTTATTATGATTATTTAATTATTTAAATGTGGGTATATTGGATTTAGAGGAGGTATAAGAAAAAATAAAGGAATATAAATGAAAAATAAGTAATTGAGAATTTTACCCTATCCTTTGAAGAGCTCCTTTTCAAATGGGATTAAGGATTTTATAGGTAGTATTTGAAAATTATAGAACATGTGGGATGAGTCTAAGATTTTTGGGTATTTATTTTGGAATATTTTAGTTAAATCTAAGAGGCTCAGGGTGTGAGGATAAGAGGGGGTATGATGACCATAAGGGAGAGGAGTGGAATTTTTATAATAATATAAAAGTTAAAGTCAATGTTCAAAGTTAAAGTAATACAATAATGGAAAATAATGGAGTGGTGTAAGGTTTAAGTCTAATAAATCCTTAATAATAAATTTTCACACATGTTTTTAATTATTCTACTCTTAGATTTTTCACTTTTACCATTTTTGGTTTTTACCATGGTAACTAATTTTTATCTAAGTAATTTACTTTTAATTCCTAAAAATAAAATTTTCCTTATCACATAACTTATACTTAATGATTAAAATATGAAATAAAATTTCTCAACTAAATTTTTTAAGGGTGATAAAATTTTATTTTAATATTATCACACAAAACACGTAAAAACAATTTTTAAATAAATTTTATTTTTAAGTATAAATATTATGATTAGCATAAAATTATCAATGATGCTGATTTTAATGAAATTAATTAGTTTGTTATTAACTGAAGAAAATTTTGGGGATTTATTAGTAAAACAAAACTGAATTTCACCTTGTGAATTATTAAAATAAAAGGGTTAAAATTGGTTTTTAATAAATATCACTTAAGTTTTAAAATGATAAACATGGGTCTTCTAAATTAAACATGGTATTTTTAAATGAATAATTTTACTCCTAAAATATGATTTTGATCATGAAAATTTTTTTATAATTTTTCAATTCTTACTTATTTTATTATAATGTAATAAAAGTTATGGTATAGGTATAAACTATATTTTTCACTATTCCCCAAAAAACAACTATAATAGAAAAATCCCAAAAATCACCCTAAGTTAATTTTGACATAATTAATCCAAATTTGACATAATTTTTATCAAATATGAATTCTATAATTTAGGAATTTAACTTTTAAATATAATCATGAATAAAGTCTCTTTAGATTATGCATCGTGCAATAGTTGTAGGATGTAGTGCTTACCTTCTATGGTAGGATATCAAGTGATACACCCCCCTTAAATAATTTCATCCTAAAAATTGTAATATATATTATATTTTAAATAAATTTCAGTATTACTTCCTCGTATATTCTTAAGTATCCCATGTTTCCTCCTTTAGTTTGTGATTTCTCCATAAGACATTCACGAGGAAAATTGTTTGATTCAACAACTCTTTCTCTTTAGTGATAGAAATATGGATAGGATCTTTATTATAATACAGTTAGATTACAAATAAATCCCATCATATATGATTATATTTATTTTATGTGGAATTTATGTCCTTATTAATGAAATATGTTAGACATCATGTACTTTAGAGAGGTTGGGTGGCATAGCCAATTAGTAAGCTACAACTCCAATTCTATCTATAATTTTAAAAGGTCTAATATAACTAGGAATTAAATTCCATTTTTATTGAACTTTATAAATCCAATAAATGCGAATGCGTTTAATAATGCATGATCTCCCAATTTAAATTTCAATACTTTCCTTCAGTTTTTAGTATATCTATTTTGTATTCTATGAGCTGCTTTGATATGATTATTGTTGGATTTAGTACCCTAGAACCAAATTCTATTTACTTGGTTACATGTTTTAATTGTTTTTAATATTAATAAATTTACTTATAACATCATATTTTTTTATCTACATGACATAATATGTGATAATTTCCTAATAACATATGTTGCACTAAAAGTTTATATCACTTCTATACTATGATAAGAACCTAAAGGTTCCATGAAAGTATTCTTGAATAAATGTTATATAGCCAGATGATATTTTCTAATAAGAAATAGATGATATAGGATATCAAAGGTAGGAGTCTCAGAATATATGTATACACCTTCTCATGGTGTTCTCCCTTGGTGATCTCTAAGAATAGAGGTTATAATAATGGATCCACCAGTAGGAAATCCACATTTTATATTTCATTGGATATTCCTATCTATGAACAAGTGTATTGATCCTTAGACTTGAAGATTATCATTAATGAATTTCATAAGTTGCATACTTTTATGTATTGATAAAAACCATGATGACATGTGATTGTATCAAAGTAGGATATGTTGGGTGCATCATAAGTGATATTGAATTAATTAGAATAAGGTGAGAAAGGATTTGTTCCTTCTATCTATTAACAGAATTTGTTATCCTAGTCCCTTTAATGGTAATGAAACTGCTTGAATAAATCAATGGTCATGGTGTACTATGAGAAAGTTTATTTTTTGGAAATTAAAAGAAATAAACATCAATCTTATAGGTTGATAACACCATTATGAAACCTATTTTATTATATATATTGCGAAAAAATTATTATATTACATAGTAAGCATTCATGGGATGTTTTATGTCATTATAGCATCAAATTATTTCTTTATCAGTGATTTTTCATGTTTCTAGATACTAACATTGTACTTTAGGGGTATCCATCTATTTCCACTAATAAAGAGTCCTATATTATCATACACTAACTATATCCACTATATTAGTTAAATTCAATGTTGAATTTAACAAGTTATAATAAATTTTACTCATGTTTTATGGTTTATTAATTATTAATGTTTGGTTGATCACCAATATTTAATCATAATTTATTTGAAAAAATAAGTTGGTTAAATAATAATAATAATAAATATTTTCAAGGTTTGTAGAATATAATATTTATTATATGTATTGATGAATAATTTAGGGGTATGTATTTATTAAATAAATAGTCATTATTCAATGTTCGGTAAATTCCATGGAGGATAAGTGGACAAAGCTTAATGGTCTGGTTAGAAATAATAAAAATGATATTTATTTATTACTCAGTAATCCACATGTCAAGTGAATAATAATTATATTATTATTAATACATGGGTTCAACTAATAATTAAGTAATATAAAATGGTTTTGTGTTCAAGTTTCCAACCCTAAACATTCCATAATAAATATTTAATTATATCACTTTCCATAAACACACTTACTATGAAAAATAGATAGTGAGAAGCTCTATAAATCCATAAATATATTTATAGAGGTCCAAAGTGCTTTTTATCCTCCTCTTATCTCAATCCGTTTAGTGAACATCAAGAATTATCTAAGAGATTTTTATTGAATAAACCATGAATGACGCAAGTGACCAGGATCTTCCATGATATAACCTGGTGATTCCACAATGATGTTTAGAGATTATGGTGCATTTTTATATCACCACTAGAGTGATTCAAAACTTGGATACTATAATGAAATGATGGTATCATGAGTTTGATTCAATTAGATCATCAACTAAGAAAGAATTACAAGTTTAGGTAATTTTAGGTTTTCTCATAAATTAATTATAAATTACATGTGAATATCCTCCTCTTCATGTTTCAATGTTTAATAAAGTTATATAATATATGTATTTAATTGGTCATGATGTTATTTTTCATGTATAGTAATGATTATTTGTAAATTAAGACTAAAAATTCAAGTTATTCATGTCAACAAGGCGCTTCCGCTATGCTTGGAACCAACAAGTGGTATCAGAGTGTCCACATGGTTAATTTATAATTATTTATTAATCATTGATTTAATGGTATGAATTTTCATTATATTTTACTTCCTATTTATTTATTATTAATATAAAAACTTCATTTTATCTTCCCATTATTCGTTATCTTTCATATAACTAATAAACAAGTTAATATAAAACAAACATACATACAAAAATTCCATCTAGAGATACCAAAGGTTTTTTTTTAGGTAACACAAGCATATATGGTGTGTACCCAAAATCTATACACTATGTACCCATGTATATTATGTGTATCTAATGATAATATCGAATCAGATCAATGAAATTGGATTAATGATTCAATAAAAGATGATTAGTTCATATATCTAGATGGGTTGGCCTATGGTTTGAAGAACCTCATGTCGTGTAACTTGCATTCATGGAATGCAGTCCTCATGTATTCATGATGGATTACACAAGGGTTTAAGAATGTTTTGTATCAACTGCATGAAACAAGGATTGAAAAACCATGAAAATTTGAAACCACACATCTTGTAATATGATTACATGTCATGTACCTCATACACATCCAAGGTAGAAAACATTCCCAGTCCCTTGGTGTGTGCCGTAGACATGGGCAGAAGAGACCACAAATCGTGTAACCAAGTACACATCATGTTGTTTGTTTCATCTAGTGTGATCAATTTAAGGAAATAGAAGATTTATTTATATGATTATACCTAATCACATGTGTTACATGTGTTATTTATTTTATAGTACATTCCATGTCATGGGATTTTTATTTACTATAAATTAATTTCTCAGTTAAATACTAAACTAAAAATTGTGTATAGTATTTACTTATAGTAAACTCTATGCACATCAAGAGAATCATATAAAATGTATTTAAAATGTATTTAATGTTTCATTTTTTTATATAAAACCCATGTAATTAACTATCATACATATATGTTTGATTATAATGGAAAGCACAAGTATAAGGACCATGTTGGGTAGTTTGGATGAGTATATGTTGTTGCCTCCAAGTAAACTTGCGTACTTAACTAATTTTAAATAAAACTAATTTTAATTTGATTAAAATTATGGATGATGGTAATTAAAGTATGATTGAATGATATTAAGATTAATTGAATTAATTTGATTAATTCATTGTGTTTTATCTTAGTTAAAGAAATAATTTAAGTAAATGATGTATAAATTGAAAATGTATATTCATTTCATGTTATGTGGATGAACATGATATTAGACCATACATGCGTATGTGATTTGTTTTCTTTTAATTTATTGTTCTTATATTTAAATGATGTAATTCAATTCATCCTCTCCTCCTTATTATAAAAGTTCATGTATATCCACTAATTATTTTATATAAACCCTCTTGTCTGATCTAATAGATCCCCTAACAGGTGTGTATGTAAAATATTATGTAAGGATAGAGATCCTATTTGATAGGAGGTGGTCTAAGTCCTTAAACCAAGGTCAAACCAATCAAGGTGATACATAGGATCCAAGGTGTGGTTCTATAACACAAACCAATCTATGGTCAAGGTGTTTTCCCCTAGGGTATAGTGTTAGTTTATCATCCAAAAGATAAAATAACCAATAGATAATATCATGATCATGCCAATTTTATTTTTTTATCTATTTTATGGTTTATTATTTATGTTGTTGGATGCTATTAAATAACCTAATAAATGAATTAACAATCATAAAAATTGGAATAAAATAAAACTAGATTATGTGTAAATTTTATTAGAGATAGTTAATCACTTAAATAAAATCCAATTAAAATTAACAATGCAAGTGATAGATAAAACTGGGATTTTATACATAAGTATAAATATCCCTCAACTAAAATATTAAATTGGTATATACTTCCATTACTTAAGTTAGAATTCAAACTCATAGTTCAAAGTGCTTGACCAGACTAAGTTAGGGTTCTTTTAATTATCAGGGAACTTTTATCTTGAAGTTATAGGTTGAATAACATGGTTTAAATCATGGGTTGACTTCCCAAAAATTACTTAATGTAACTGAGATTAAAGTGTTGAGGAAATATTTATCTGGGATTTTAGTATTGGGGAGTCCACTCGACAGATCAAGAAACTGTGAGTTAATGTAGTTGGTGAGTTACACCTATCTAAAACATTTCAATTAATTTTTCAAGCCCAAATATGGGTTATGAGAAGGGAATATGGTTCATTTCCACTAGAATATCCATGAAATAGAATATTCCAAAGCTAATGGTGATTGATATTAGATTTTTAAAAAATATTGGGAGATTAATAAAATTTAATAAAATATAAATTTTACTAATCGGATTTGGTAATCAAGGAAGTGTTGATAATCTACTCTTAATTTTTTTAGAAATAGAAAATCACATGACTTCAACAATATAACTGTGATACATAATAAATAAGGATAACCTTCTCACCATCATGAATTTACAGAAATGGTATAGGCACTTACGTGTTATACTATACCATGAACAAAAATCATATGTTTTGGAACCCCACTTATTGATTCCCATGCAAAAGAGTCCAATGAGAAAGAATTATCTCTCTACCTGAAACATGTGGATAACATGTTGTATGTAAAATGTTTCATGCTATCCATTATATCAAATGAACTTTTAAATTAATATGATAATATGGATGCATATATCATCATTTATCACCTTCATGATCTCTATCTGGAGAAGGCAGGACAATAGAGGTATGAGATCTTCAATACACTATTCATGTGCAAGATTGGAGAGATGGTGCATGCTAGACCTTATATAGTCCAAATGATTTTCTACATAGAGAAGTTAAACATATTAGGTTTTAATATCCCTAATTAGTTGTGCATAGATATCATTTTTTCCTTACTACCAAAAACCTTCTCTAACTTTATTTTGAATTATAATATGAGTAATAGTGAGAAGAATCTTTTGGAACATCTTAATACAATTTTTTAAGTTGATAAAGACATGGGGAATGAAAATCTAATGATACTTATGGTAAATAAGAAAAGTAAGAACAAGGAAAAGGATCTGAAGACTCATTTGAAGTATAAGGATCTAGAAAATTGTCCTTCTAAGAAGAAGAAGATCCCTAGGCAAACAAAGGAATATAATGTGGTGTGTTTTTCATGTGGCAAGCAAGACCACTGGAAGAGAAACTTTACCCAGAAAAAGAATAAAGGATAAGATTTAGATGAATTCATTATCAAGATTAATATTTTTATATATATAAGTTAGGTATTATATACAAAAAAAAATCTCACATTTGTATCCAAATATAAGAAACAAGTAGAATTCATAAGGTTTCCATAGGTGAGGGGGTCTACAAGCTACCAATAGAGAAAGTTGGATTCTCTATCAAATGGATACTATCACCTCATGTTTCCAAAAGGATTAATTTTAGTTTTAATAATTTTTATTTATTGGTACCACTTTGTGGATAAGTTGTATTTGTTGTCAACAGGTGTTTATAACGGTCAAAATGAAGAATGAACTCTAAAGTGAATGGATATTGATTGAAGTAAAGATTCCTGGAGAATTGTTATGGATTAATATCATTGGATTCCATGCTTTGTAAATTATCCATGTTGATCAAATCATATGATTGATGCACTGATCTTTAAGCTCAATAAACTTGTATCAAAAATGACACATGGCTTACAACATTGAAGTATCATCCTTTTAAGGATGATAGAAGTACTCTTTGTAATTAAAGTTTCAAAAATAAATGGTGAAAGAGGATTGAATATTCTAAGATTTATCATACAAAAAGAAAAAAAGGGAATTCATAGGATTGGAATTTGATGAAGAAGGGGCTTGAATTTAGAGGTGGTCATGCACATATTTTAATATGGCCATTCATTTCACTCAGAAGGTTTATTTTTGGATTACAAAAATTTGGGCCAACTCTTGAGCTATCTAGATAGACATCGTTCAACCCAAGCCTTTTTTGGGACCACTATCAGTCAACAATGCCCCTAGGGAAGCTAGGACAGAGATCGGTAGTGGGAATAGAGTGCACCCACTGAGACAGCTTGCAGAGTGCATGCCACCATGTGGGGAGGCACGGAGGCATGAGGGCATAGAATGGGAGCAAAGCATGCCCACAAGGAGTCATAGGGTGGGCACAGAGCACCCCTATAGACAACCGGTACGGGGTGGTACCAGTGAAGGGGGAGAGAATTCTGAGCCATTGTTGGAGTGCTTTTATTGATAAAACATCGCCTCCTCGTGTCTCCATTTCGATGTGGAATGAAATTTTTAATGAACTGAGTAATCCAAGCCACTCATCTCATCACACATCTCACTTTACCATCTGATCAGCCGTAGAATCCAATCAGACAATCTATGATGCTCATCTAATCTCGGGCCCCGTGCGTTTCAAACTGATCGTACCACGATTCACTGTTTTATTCCACCCTTACATCGTTGTTTTAAACTAGTTTTGTAATGAATATTCAAAATATAATGATAAATTTCACTTTATGTTTGAATTAATTAATTAATGTTAATCAATATTATAATTGTAAATGTTACTTGTTTTTATTATTTCAATGTAGGTGGAGGTGATTTGGAGGGCCCTTGATGAAGTGGAAGAAAAATGGGCCAAAATTGCATGGATCCATGGACATTTGTCCACAGTTTTTCATAGTACACAAAATAAGTGCATTTATATAGGCTGAAATTTTGTTCTCCTGTCCAAAATTTAATAGGATACATTTCATATTAAGGAACCCAATCCGGATTCGGATTCTAAGGGGCCCATCTGAACTGATCTGTCCAAGCCACCGAATATGGACCAAGTCAAATGTGGTGTTCTGTATTTTGTTAATATCTAGATATTTAGTTTTCAAAATGGTGCCAAACGTTCGGTAGAGACATCCAAGATGTGGAGCTACAACTTTTATATTTTCTCCAAAGCGAGATAAGGATTTCTGAAGGCCAAAACGCATGGTACAAGTCGATTGAATAAATCTGTGTGCCAAAAACCACCTTCCAATTTTCCTATAAAATGGCACCTTGGGCTCCCCATTTGCAAGTTCAGACAACGAGTGAAGTGATACCAATTTAGAGTCCTAGAGGAGTCTCCTAATAATCTTGGAGGTTCTGTAGGCCCCTGTTATCATAGGGGTATCAACAATGAAGAAGGAGTTCCACCCGAGCTTCCTCCTCCACCCGATGTCGAGCTAAACGGTGGGCGTTCATTGTGAGGGAGCTACAAACATGTCAAGGGAGTTCCAATGCATATATTAGATAATATTTTGGAGTAATTTGGGTTTTAAAACATTTCTTTCCATGTATCTTACATACTTTCATATTTTAATGCTTGTTTTGATGCGTGCGGATGAGATGCTCTTAATTTCTAGCCGACCGGTGTGAGGTTTTGAGTGCGTGACTTGTGTTGTTCTGATTGGGTAACACAATAATCCTTTTCTTACCCAATTTCTTGAGATTTCAATATTATTTAGATGCTCTTATTCCATGCATAAGTTCTAGACCTTGACAATACGATTGTTATGTCAAGGTTTGGTTCCATAATCAATGAAATAATGGCGTAGGAATTAATCGGGATTCCAATTAATTTCAACCAAAGAATTACTCCAACCTTAAATTAATCTCCAAGAATGGTGAACTTAAAAGTGTGTAGTGAACTCATAATTAACCCTTTTATCTCATAATTCTAAAACTCCAATTTTTATCAACTATTAAACTCTTTAAATTAATTCATTTTCATTAAACTGTTTTAAAGCTACCCCTCTTTTAGCACTTCTTATTAAAAATGCACACTCTGAACCCACCAACGCTCCTTGAGAGATGACCTAGGGTCTGCCCTATACTATAAATAAACCTTTAAAATATAATCAATTTGATGTGCCATGACACCACGGTCAAATTTTGGCACCATTTTCGGGGAGCGCTTTGGTTTTTTGTGCGTGTTTTTGCTAAAATTTTTGTAATTTTTGTGAATATTTGTTTGTTTTATCTTCTACCTTTGCATTTATTTTTGTGTTCTAATTTATTTATTGTGTAGGTTCTGTGTATGACGCATTCTACTCCGGGAGACCTACAAACTTTAGAACCTGAACCGGAGAGGATCCTACATCAATGAAACCGATACACACAAGACAACACTTTGAAGGAGGATACATCACATCTTAAAATTCTTCTTGATCCTTCTTCTTCTTCTGAAACCAAAGTTAAAACTGAACATAACTTGTATAACATGGCTGAAAATGATAGAACACTAAAATAACTAACCTCTCCTGATGTTGATATACGACCCACTTACATTCAATTACAAGTTGAGGCACCCAATTTTGAACTAAAATCCGGTTTAATTCATTTATTACCAAGATTTCATGGACTGCCTAAAGAAAGATCCACATAAGCATTTAAAAGAATTTCATATTGTGTGTTCAACATTAAAACCTACTAATGTGGATGAAGAACAAGTAAAACTTAGGGAATTTCCATTTTCATTAGAAGACACGGCTAAAGATTTGTTGTATTATGTTAATTCACCTATTAGAGGTTGGGCAGACATGAAACGACTTTTTCTTGAAAAATACTTCCCAGCCTCTCGAACTGCAACAATAAGGAAAGAAATATGTGGGATATGAAAATATCAAGGAGAAACCCTTCATGAATATTGGGAATGCTTTCAAATATTATGTTCAAGTTTTCCACACCACCAAATAAGTGATCAACTTTTAATACAATATTTTTATGAAGGTTTAATTACAATAGATCGTAACATGATTGATGCTGCTGCAGGTGTTGCACTAGTGGATAAAACCCCAATCACTGCAAGGAACCTAATTGAGACCATGGAACAGAACACTCAACAATTCAGTTTAAGGTCTAGTGTACCCATTCGAGGTGTCCATGAGGTGCAAACTACTGAATTTGAGAAGAAGGTGGACACAAAGTTTGAAGAGGTAAGTACCCTTCTATGACAACTTGCTCTTTCCCAAGGGAAATTCCAATCTCCCCCTCCCATACATTGTGGTATATGCTCTTCTGATACCCATTATTCTGACCAATGCCCCCAATTAAGAGAAACTTATGAGATTTGTGAGGAAATATTCCCAGGACGCCCCTATAACCAACCCATTAGGAAAGAACCTTACTATCCATCCAACCCTAGGTGAAAATACAACCAAGCCTATAGGAAAGGGGGGTACTCAAACCATCCTCATCAACCATGGAACCAACCAGGGAAAAGTAGTCATCAGCCACCACCACCCAAAAAATTTCAACCACCCCAAAGGAATTTCCAACAACCCCCTCCAAAACCCGATCCTAGCCTAGAAGATATGATGAAACAAATGGCTTCCAATAATCTCCAGTTCCAAAAAACCACCCAAGTAGCCATACAAGACCTCAAAACCCAATTAGTCCAACTAGCTAACTCAGTGGGTTAAATCCAAAGCCATGGGTCTGGTAAACTACCATCTCAACCACTTGTCAACCCTGGGGATAAGGGAAATGTTAGTTCCATCACCCTTAGGAGTGGAACTCAACTTAAAATCCAAATTAACCCTCCATTAGAGTCATCTTCTCCTAAGGAAACCACCATCCCAACCACTGAAAAAGGTTCAAATGAGGTGGAACCTTGTCTTGAGAGAAGTCCTACCAAAGGAAAGAGTGTGTCTATTTATGAGCTACCAAACCCAAGAATTCCTCTTCCATTCCCCCAAAGAGCCACCTAACAAAGGAAACAAAAGGAAACTAAACTTGATAAATAAATCTTGGAGACTTTCAAAAAAGTGCAGGTTAACATTCCATTGATTGATGTCGTGAAGCAAATTCCACATTATGCTAAGTTTCTAAAGGAGATGTGTACACATCGAAGAAGACTTCGTGGTGATGAGAAGGTAAGTTTGGGGAGGAATGTCTCAACATTTATACAATCATCGCTTCCCACCAATTTCAATGATCCTGGAACATTCTCAATTCCAAGTACCATAGGGGATTATTCTTTTTCTAATGCTATGCTTGATTTGGGTGCCTCTATTAATGTGATGCCTCACTCTATTTACTCTTCTTTATAGGTCGGTGAACTAAAGCCCATAAGAATATTTGTTCAGCTAGAAAATCGGAGTACGAAACACCCTTTGGGTGTGTTAGAGGATGTTCTTGTGAGGGTTCAAAATTTAATATTTCCTGCTGATTTTTATGTGCTAAAAATGGAAGATGATAGGATGAATGGACACGCCCCAAGTATATTGGGAAGACCTTTCTTGAAAACCGCCAAAGCCATAATTAATGTCCATAATGGTACATTATCTATGGAATTTGGTGGTGACATAGTCCATTACAACATCCTTGATTCCATGTAGCACCCCTCAGAAGAACATTCCTCTCTCTCGGTAAATTCAATTGATGTACTCCCTTCCCCTAAAATCACTTCATTTGTTTCCCCTGATCCCCTTTCTGAATTTTCCTCTTTGATTGAAATTCTTGGTAATGAATCATGTGTTGATTGTTGTAGTTCTCTAGAAAAGTGTCATGCATGTTTATTAATTGATAATTTCTTGAACACAGAGGATCACATGACCATTGATGATACTTCTACGCTTGTAAAAGCTAATTCCTCATCTAAGGATGATACCATTGAGCAGTTAGATAAGATTAGTGACCTCTCACTTTCTCACACACTCCCATAAATCCAAAATCTACCTGAATTGGAACTAAAGCAACTGCCTCAAGATTTAAAATATTCATATCTTGAGAATGGAAACAAGTTTCCCATCATCATTACTAGTTCACTCTCTCCTGAGCATCAATTGTGACTGCTTGAACTTTTGAGGGAGTATAAACAAGCATTAGGATGGACACTTGCGGACATTCCTGATATTAGCCCATCAATTTGTACACAAAATATTTTATTAACTGATGAGGCTAAACCAGTGAGGTAGGCACAACGTCGATTGAACCCAAACCTCTTAGAAGTAGCTAAAAAAGAAGTACCAAAATTATTGGATGATAGAATCATTTACCCCATCTATGACAGCCAATGGGTCAATCCCGTTCAAGTAATTCCTAAAAAAACTGGCCTAACGGTAATTAAAAATGAAAACAATGAATTGGTTCCAACTCATGTGTAGAATAGTTGGCATATCTGTATAGATTATCACCGACTAAACAAACACACTAGAAAGGACCATTTCCCCTTGTCATTCATTGACCAAATTCTAGATAGGCTAGTGGGGAAGTACCATTACTATTTTCTTGATGGGTATTATGGATACTTTCAGATCCATATTGCCCCCAAGGATCATTAAAAGACAACCTTCACTTTCGCCTTTGGCACATTTTCCTATAGAAGGATGCCATTTGGCCTATGCAATGATCCGGGTACTTTCCAGTGATATATGGTTAGTATTTTTTCGGATTACCTGGAAAATTTCATGGAAGTTTTCATGGATTATTTTACTGTTTATGGATCCTCTTTTGATGAATGTTTAAGTAGTCTTGGTTCCGTCCTACGTCGCTGTATTGAAAAGAATCTTGTATTAAATTATGAGAAATGTCATTTCATGGTGCGATAAGGTATAGTTTTGGGACATGTCATTTCTGAGGATGGTATCCAAGTAGATAAATCAAAAGTGGATGTCATTTCTTCCCTACCATTCCCTAAAAATGTACATGATGTGTGATCTTTCCTAGGTCATGCTGTATTTTACCGATGTTTCATTCGTGACTTTAGTAAAATTGCACTCCCCCTCTCCCGCTTACTCCAAAAAGAAAAGGAAATTGTTTTTTATAAGGAATGTGAAGAAGATTTTAATAAGTTAAAATGGATTCTCACATCACCCCCGATAATCCAACCACCTGGGTGGGATTTACTATTTGAGATCATGTCTGACGCCTCTAACTATGTAGTTGGGGTAGTCTTATCACAAAGGGTCGATCGAGCTCCACATGTAATTGTCTATGCCTCATGTACTTTGGACCCTTCCAGATCAAACTACACCACCGCTGAAAAATAATTTCTTTCCATTGTGTTTTCCTTGGATAAATTTAGGTCGTATCTTCTAGGGTCCAAAGTAATCATTTTCTCAGACCATGCATCCCTCTGGTATCTCCTAAAGAAATTGCAATCCAAACCACTTCTCATTTGTTGGATTCTCCTCCTTCAGGAATTCAATATAGAAATTAGAGATAAAAAAGGAGCAAAGAATGTGGTGGCAGACCATATCAGTAAGATCCTCCCATCCTCATACATTGTCTCATCCCCCTGTATTCCCATTAATGACAAGTTTCCTGATGAGAAATTATACAAAGTGCAAGATTCTATTCCCTGGTATGTTAAAATTGTAAATTATTTGGTAGCATCTTGCATTCCTACTGATTTTAACAAAAACCAAGCCAGTCATCTAAAACATGAGTCTCATTGGTACATTTGGGATGACCCCTACCTTTGGTGCACATGTAGCGATAAGGTCCTTAGGCGTTGTGTTCCTGATAGCGAGTTTCAGTCTGTCCTTAGATTCTACCACACTCTTACTTGTGGGGGCTACTTTGGTCCCCAATAAACTGCTCGCAAAGTTCTTGATTCTGGGCTCTTTTGGCCAACACTTTTTCGGGATGCCCATGAATTTTGTAAATCTTTTCCTTATTGTCAAAGAATGGGGAATGTCTCTAAAAGGAATGAAATGACACAACAACCCTTTCTCTTTCATGACATTTTTTATGTTTGGGGCATTGACTTTATGGGGACAATTCCCAATTCTTTTGGCAACTTGTACATTCTTTTGGCCATTGAGTACGTATCAAAATGGGTAGAGGCACGGGCCACAAGGACAGATGATTCCAAAATAGTTGTAGAATGTTTTATAACTCAGATGTTTTTTAGGTTTGGATTACCTAGGTTCATCATCAGTGATCAGGGTTCTCATTTCTGCAACTGAACAATGCAATCTCTTTTCCGTCGGTATGGGGTCAGTCATCGAGTATCTACTGCGTATCACCCACAGACTAATGGTCAAGCCGAGGTGTCAAATAGAGAGGTAAAACAAATTCTTGAAAAAATGGTCTAACCTAATAGAAATGATTAGAGTCTTCGACTTGATGATTCATTATGGTCTTACTGTACTACTTTAAAAACTCACATTGGAATGTCACCCTATCATCTTGTGTTTGGAAAGAGTTGTCACCTCCCTGTTGAGATTGAGCACTGGGCCTACTGGGCCATTAAAAAATGAAATTATGACCTTTCTGGTGTAGGTTCTCAAAGTAAGTTACAGATACAGGATCTGGAAGAAATTCGTATAGATTCTTATGAGAACTCTAGGATTTATAAGGAGCGAACCAAGGCTGCCCACGACCGCCTTATCCTTCATCGAGAGTTCCAAATTGGGCAGAAGGTCCTCCTATACAATGCAAGGCTGAAATTTCATGCTAGTAAGATTCGTTCCCACTGGTTTGGACCATACATTGTTACTAATGTCTCTCCATTTTGTGTTTTTCAAGTTCAAAATAAAGAAACCAAGAAAACCTTCACTGTCAATGGGCAGCGGCTGAAGCACTTTCATGAAGCCATTCTGGAGTCCCCGATGGAGGAACTCCAAGTTCAAGAAGAAAACTATGAATTAAATGCACCAGGTTTTATCCTTCCTTCCCACATTCTCTTTTACTACAGTGAGGACACTCCATACTCTAGGTGTGGGGGGTGGGTACATTCCTGGGTTAGTTAGGAATTTTCATTGTTTTCTCCTTTCTTCTCTTTTTATCCTTCTTTATGGTATTTTCATTTTTCCTCATCAACAATTTCGAAGTTCAGTGATTTGGTGACCATAAAGGGGGGAAAGTAAAAATAACATAACGAAGGCTAAAAAGAATATTTGTATGAATTTAACATCAAGGAGTTATTTTCTTTTAGTGAATTTGTTTTCTTTAATGATATAAATGGTTGTATCTATGCGAAACCTTTGAGATGATTGATGCCCCTTGTGTGAGTAGTTTTGGGGAAAACTGTGTCACCAATATCTCCAAAAAATTTTGCACCAAACCAAAAAGTGTGAATATTTCTTACTTAATTTAAGGTAAATATATTTTGGGTTAATATTTTTCAGCTTTAAATGATATTTCCATACGTTCATTTCTTATCCAATCTGTTTCATTACTGTACCAGATTGACCTATGTGTGTGTACCTAATGTCCAACTGTTTTATGCCCTTAAATAAAATTTTTGTGTCTTGGGAAGGTCAAAAACCACCCCTCTTCAACCTTTGATCTTGTTATAACTATTCCAATTAGTGTCGTGAGGAGATCAAACAAGGGTTGGGAGATGAGTGTGGTAATTATTCTAAATGAAATTTCAAAGAAAAAATACAATAAATGAGGGGAGTGATGAAATGTTCAACATATGGGGATATTTAGATCAGGAGATTATGGTTTGACTTCGGGTAATTCTTAAGTGAGTGGGTCTTGAAATATGATTGCAAAGGATATAGGGAAGGTTCGGTGGACAAAATCATTTAAGCTGAAAAATGTTAAAATAACCTATATTTATTGGATAACAAGTGGAAAGAATAGCATGGAATGGTTTTCACACACACACATGGAGATTTAGTTTCATGGTTGACTTTTTAATTCCTTTCTCAATTTGGTATCATGAATCTTTTTGAATTTCACTATGATAAGATTTTTGAGACATCTTTTTCTATTTTCACTAGGAAGAACTCCTTGGTGTGGTTCGTGCATTGATCACATAACTTTGGTGAAATAAACTTTCCTCAAATGTTAAATCTTCATGATGTTGTAAATATATAAATTTGCATCATTTTATTCAGATATGTGACTTTTCCCAGGAGTGCAAATATTTAGGTGTGGGGGTACTATTTTATTCCACCCTTACACTGCTGTTTTAAACTAGTTTTGTAATAAATATTCCAAATATAATAATAAATTTCACTTTATTTTTTAATCAATTAATTAATGTTATTAAATATTATAATGGGAAATGTTACTTGTTTTTATTATTTCAATGTAGGTGGAGGTGATTTGGAGGGCCCTTGAGGAAGTGGAAGAAAAATGTGCCAAAATTGCATGGATCCATGGACATCTGTCCACTGTTTTGCATAGTACACAAAATCCGTGCATCCATATGGGTTGAAAATTTGTTCTCCTATCCAAAATTTAATAGGATACATTTCATATTAAGGAACCCAATCCTGATTTTGCTTCTATGGGGCTCATCCGAACTGATCTTTCCAAGACACCAAATATGGACCAAGTCAAATGCGGTGTTCTGTATTTTATTAATATCTAGAGCTTTATTTGTCCAAATGGTTCCAAACTTTCGGTGGATACAGCCAAAAGGTGGTGATACAACTTTTATATTTTCCCCAAAGCGATATAAGGTTGTATGAGGTCCAAAACACGTGGTACAAGTGAATTGAAGAAATCGTTGTGCCTAAAACAACCTTCCAATTTCCCTATAAAATGGCACCTTGGGCTCCCCATTTGCAAGTTCATCCAAGGATTAAAGTTCTACCAATTTGGAGTCCTAAAGGAGTCTCCTAATCATCTTGGAGGTTTTTTAGGACCCTATCCTTATAGGGGGATCAACAATGAAGAAGGAGTTCCACCCGAGCTTCCTCCTCCACCCGATGTCGAGCTAAATGGTGGGCGTTCATTGTGAGGGAGATACACACATGTCAAGGGAGTTCCAATGCATATATTATCTACTAGTTTGGAGTAATTTGGGTGTTAAAACATTTATTTCCATTTATCTTACATACTTTCATATTTTAATGCTTTTTTTGATGTGTGCGGATGAGATGCTCTTAATTTTTAGCCGACCAGTGTGAGGTTTCGAGTGCGTGACTTGTATTGTTTTTATTGGGTAACACAAGAATCCTTTTTATACCCAATTTCTTGAGATTTAAATCTTATTTGGAAGCTCTTATTCCATTCATAACTTCTATACCTTGACAATACGATTGTTATGTCAAGGTTTGGTTCTTTAAGCAATGAAACAATGGATTAGGAATTAATCGGGGTTCCAATTAATTTCAACCAAAGAATTACTCCAACCTTAAATTAATCTCCAGGAATGATGAACTTTAAAGTGTGTAGTGAAATCACAATTAACCCTTTTATCTCATAATTCTAAAACACCACTTTTTATCAACTATTAAACTCTTTAAATCAATTCATTTTCTTTAAACTGTTTTCAAGCCACCCCTCTTTTAGCACTTCTTATTAAAAACGCACACTCTGAACCCACCAATTCTCCTTGAGAGACAACCTAGGGTCTGCCCTAGACTATAAATCAACCTTAAAAATATAATCAATTTGATGTGTCATGACACCACGTTCATATTTTGGCGTCGTTTCCGGGGAGCGCTTTGGTTTTTTGTGAGTGTTTTTGATAAAAAAATTTAATTTTTATGAATATTTGTTTGTTTTATCTTCTACCTTTGCATTTATTTTTTTGTTATAATTTATTTATTGTGTAGGTTCTGTGTATGACGCGTTCTACTCTGGGAGACCTACAAAATTTCGAACCCGAACCGGAAATGATCCTATATCAACGAAACTGAGACACACAAGACAACACTTTAAAGGAGGAGACATCACATCTTAAAATTATTCTTGATCCTTCTTCTTCTTCTGAAACCAAAGTTAAAACTGAACATAACTTGTATAACATGGTAGAAAATTATAGAAAACTAAAAGAACTAACCTTTCCTGATGTTGATATCCGGCCCACTTACATTCAATTACAAGGCGAGGCACCCAATTTTGAACTAAAATCTAGTTTAATTCATTTATTACCAAGATTTCATGGACTGCCTGGAGAAGATCCACATAAGCATTTAAAAGAATTTCATATTTTGTGTTCAACATTAAAACATTCTAATGTTTATGAAGAACAATTAAATCTTAGGGAATTTCCATTTTCATTATAATACAAGGCTAAAGATTGGTTGTATTATGATAATTCACCTATTAGAGGTTGGGCGGACATGAAACGACTTTTTCTTGAAAAATACTTCCCAGCCTATCGAACTGAAACAATAAGGAAATAAATATGTGGGATAAGACAATCTCCCAGAGAAACCCTTCATGAATATTGGGAATGAATTAAAATATTGTGTTCAAGTTGTCCGCACCACCAAATAAGTGATCGAATTTTAATACAATATTTTTATGAAGGTTTAATTCCAATAGATCGTAACGTGATTGATGTTGCTGCAGGTGGTGCACTAGTGGATAAAACCCCAATCGCTGTAAGGACCCTAATTGATACCATGGAATAGAACACTCAACAATTCAGTTAAAGGTCCAGTGTACCCATTCTAGGTGTCAATGAGGTGCAAAGTACTGAATTCTAGAAGAAGGTGGACATAAAGTTTGAAGAGGTAAGTACCCTTCTACGACAACTTGCTCTTTTACAAAGGAAATTCCAATCTCCTCCTCCCATAAATTGTGGTATATGCTCTTCCGATACCCACTATTCTATCCAATCCCCCTAATTGAGAGAAACTTCTGAGAGTTGTGAGGTAATATTCCCAGGACGCCCCTACAACCAACCCATTAGGCAAGAACATTACTATCCATCCAACCCTGGGTGGAAAGAAAACCAAGCCTATATGAAAGGGGGTATTCAAACTAGCCTCATCAACCATGGAACCAACCAGGGCAAAGTAGTCATCAACCACCACCACCCAGAAATTTTCAACCACCCCAAAGGCCTTTCCAACAACCCCCTACAAAACCTGATCCTAGCCTAGAAGATATGATGAAACAAATGGCTTCCAATAATCTCCAATTCCAACAAACAACCCAAGCAGCCATACAAGACCTCAAAACCCAATTAGGCCAACTAGCTAACTCAGTGAGTGAAATCCAAATCCATGGGTCTGGTAAACTACCATCTCAGCCACTTTTTAACCCTGGGGATAAGGGAAACGTTAGTGCCATCACCCTTAAGAGTGGAACTCAACTTAAAAGCCAAATGAACCCTCTATTCGAGTCATCCTCTCCTAAAGAAACCACCATCCCAACCACTGAAAAAGGTTCAAATGAGGTGGAACCTTGTCCTGAGAGAAGTCCTACCAAAGGAAAGAGTGTGTCTATTGATGAGTTACCAAGCCCAAGCATTCCTCTTCCATTTCCCCAAAGAGCCACCCAACCAAGGAAACAAAAGGAAACTGAACTTGATAAAGAAATCTTGGAGACTTTCAAAAAAGTGCAGGTTAACATTCCATTGATTGATGTCGTGAAGCAAATTCCATGTTATGATAAGTTTCTAAAGGAGATGTGTACACATTGAAGGAGACTTCGTGGTGATGAGAAGGTAAGTTTGGGGAGGAATGTCTTAGCATTGATACAACCATCGCTTCCCACCAAGTGCAATGATCCTGGAACATTCTCAATTCCATGTACCATATGGGATTATTATTTTTCTAATACTATGCTTGATTTGGGTGCCTCTATTAATGTGATGCATCACTCTATTTACTCTTCTTTGTAGGTCGGAGAACTAAAACCCACAGGAATAGTTGTTTAGTTAGCAAATCGGAGTACGACACACCCTTCTGGTGTGTTAGAGGATGTTCTTGTGAGGGTTCAAAATTTAATATTTCCTGCTTATTTTTATGTGCTAAAAATGGAATATGATAGGATGAATGGACACACCCCCAATTATATTGGGGAGACCTTTCTTGAAAACCACCAAAGCCATAATTAATGTCCATAATGGTACATTAGTTATGGAATTTGGTGGTGACATAGTCCATTTCAACATCCTTGATGCCATGAAGCACCCCTCAGAAGAGCATTCCTCTCTCTCGGTAAATTCAATTGATGTACTCCCTTCCCCTAAAATCACTTCGTTTGTTTCTCCTGATCCCTTTCTGAATTTTCCTCTTTGATTGAAATTCTTGGCAATGAATCATGTGTTGATTGTTTTAGTTCTCTAGAAAAGTGTCATGCATGTTTATTGATTGATAATTTCTTGAACACGGAGGATCACATAACCATCGATGATACTGCTATGCTTGTAAAAGATAATTCCTCATCTAAGGATGATACCATTAAGTAGTTAGATGAGATTAGTGACCTCTCACATTCACACACACTCCCATCAATCCAAAATCCACCTGAATTGGAACTAAACCAACTGCCTCAAGATTTAAAATATTCATATCTTGAGAATGGAAACAAGTTTCCTGTCATCATTGCTAGTTCACTCTCTCCTGAGCATGAATTGCGACTGCTTGAACTTTTGAGGGACTATAAACAAGTATTGGGATGGACACTTGCATACATTCCTGGTATTATCTCATCAATTTTTACACATCATATTTTATTAACTGATGAGGCTAAACTAGTGAGGCAGGCACAACGTCGACTGAACACAAACCTCTTATAAGTAGTTAAAAAGGAAGTAACAAAATTATTGGTTGTTGGAATCATTTACCCCATCTATGACAGCCAATGGGTCAGTCCCGTTCAAGTAGTTCCTAAAAAAACTGGCCTAACGGTAATTAAAAATGAAAACAATGAATTGGTTTCAACTCGTGTGCAGAATAGTTGGAGTATCTGTATATATTATCACCGACTAAACCAACACACTAGTAAGGACCATTTCCCATTTCCATTCATTGACCAAATTCTAGAGAGGCTAGTGAGGAAGTACCATTACTGTTTTCTTGATGGGTATTCTGGATACTTTCAGATCCATATTTCCCTCGAGGATCAGGAAAAGACAACCTTCACTTGCCCCTTTGGCACATTTGCCTATAGAAGGATTCCATTTGGCTTGTGCAATACTCCGGGTACTTTCCAGCGATGTACGGTTAGTATTTTTCAGATTACCTAGAGAATTGCATGGAAGTTTTCATGGATGATTTTACTATTTATGGATCCTCTTTTGATGAATGTTTAAGTAGTCTTGGTTCCGTCCTACTTCGCTGTATTGAAAAGAATCTTGTATTAAATTATGAGAAATGTCATTTCATGGTGCGACAAGGTATAGTTTTGGGACATGTCATTTCTAGGGTTGGTATCCAAGTAGATAAATCAAAAGTGGATGTCATTTCTTCCCTATCATTCCCTAAAAATGTACGTGATGTGCGGTCTATCCTAGGTCATGCTCGATTTTACTGACTTTTCATTCGTGACATTAGTAAAATTGCACTCCCCCACTCCCGCTTATTCCAAAAAGAAAAGGAATTTGTTTTTGATAAGGAATGTGAAGAAGCTTTTAATAAGTTAAAATGGATTCTCACATCACCCCCAGTAATCCAACCACCTCAGTGGGATTTACCATTTGAGCTCATGTGTGACGCCTATAACTATGCAGTTGGGGCAGTCTTATCACAAAGGTTCGATCGAGCTCCACATGTCATTGCCTATGCCTCACATACTTTGGACCCTGCCCAAGCAAACTACACCACTACTAGAAAAGAATTTCTTTCCATTGTGTTTGCCTTGGATAAATTTAGGTTGTATCTTCTAGGGTCCAAAGTAATCGTTTTCTCAGACCATGCATCCCTCTGGTATCTCCTAAAGAAACCGGAATCCAAACCATGTCTCATTCGTTGGATGCTCCTCCTTCAGGAATTCAATCTAGAAATTAGAGATAAAAAGGAGCAGAGAATGTGGTGGTAGACCATATCAGTAGGATCCTCCCATCCTCAGACATTGTCTCATCCCCCTGTATTCCCATTAATGACATGTTTCCTGATTATCAATTGTACAAAGTGCAAGATGTTATTCCCTAGTATACTGAAATTGTAAATTATTTGGTAGCATCTTTCATTCCTACTGATTTCAACAAAAACCAAGCCAGTCATCTAAAATATGAGTCTCGTTGGTACATTTGGGATAACCTCTACCTTTGGCGCACATGTAGTGATCAGGTCCTCGGGCATTGTGTTCCCGATAGCGAGTTTCAATCTATCTTTAAATTCTGTCACACTCTTGCTTGTGGGGGCCACTTTGGCCCCCAACAGACTGCTCGCAAAGTTCTTGATTCTGGGATCTTTTGTCCAACACTTTTTTGAGATGCCCATGAATTTTGTAAATATTGTCCTTGTTTTCAAACAATTGGGAATGTCTCTAAAAGGAATGAAATGCCACAACAACCCTTGTTATTTCATGACATTTTTTATGTTTGGGGAATTGACTTTATGGGTCCATTTCCCAATTCTTTTGGAAACTTGTACATTCTTTTGGCTGTTGATTACATATCAAAATGGGTAGAGGCACGGGCCACAAGGACAGATGATTCCAAAATAGTTGTAGAATTTTTTAGAAATTAGATATTTTGTAGGTTTGGATTATCTAGGTTCATCATCAGTGACCAGGGTTCTCATTTCTGCAACTGAACAATGCAATCACTATTGTGTCGGTATGGGGTCAGTCATCGAGTATCTTCTGCGTATCACCCATAGACTAATGGTCAAGATGAGGTGTCAAATAGAGAAGTAAAACAAATTCTTGTAAAAACGGTCCAACCCAATAGAAAAGATTGGAGTCTTCGACTTGATGATTCATTATGGGCATACTGTACTGCTTTCAAAACTCCCATTGGAATGTCACCCTATCGTCTTGTGTTTGGAAAGAGTTGTCACCTCCCTGTTGAGATTGAGCACCGGGCCTATTGGGCCATTAAAAAATTCAATTCTAACCTTTCTGGTGTAGGTTCTCAAAGGAAGTTACAGATACAAGAGCTGGAATAAATGTGTAGAGATTCTTATGAGAACCCCAGGATTTATAAGGAGCGAACCAAGGCTGCCCACGACCCCCTTATCCTTTATCGAGAGTTCCAAATTGGGTAGAAGGTCCTCCTATACAATACAAGGCTGAAATTGCATCCTAGTAAGATTCGTTCCTGCTAGTTTGGACCATACATTGTTACTAATGTCTCTCTATTTGGTGTTGTTCAGGTTCAAAATGAAGAAACCAAGCAAACCTTCACTGTCAATGGGCAGCGGCTGAAGCACTTTCATGAATCCATTCTGGAGTCCCCGATGGAGGAACTCCAAGTTCAAGAAGCAAACTATGAATGACATCCACCATGTTTTATCCTTCCTTCCCACATTCTCTTTTACTACAGTGAGGACACTGCATACTCTAGGTTTGGGGGGATGGGTACATTCCTGGGTTAGTCAGGAATTTTCATTGTTTTCTCCTTTCTTCTCTTTTTAGCCTTCTTTATGGTATTTTCATTTTTCCCCATCAACAATTTCGAAGTTCGATGATTTGGTGACCATAAAGGGGGGAAAGTAAAAATAACATAACGAAGTCTAAAAAGAATATTTGTATGAATTTAACATTAGGGAGTGATTTTATTTTAGTGAATTGGTTTTTTGTCAATGATATAAATGGTCGTATCTATGTGAAACCTTTGAGATGATTGATTCCCCTTGTGTGAGTAGTTTTCGGGAAAACTGTGTCACCAATATCTCCACAAATATTTTCACCAAAACAAAAAGTGTAAATATTTATTACTTAATTTAATGTAAATATATGTTGGGTTAATATTTTTCAGCTTTAAATGATATTTCCATACATTTGTTCCTTATCTGATCTGTTTCATTATTGTACCAGATTGACCTATGCATGTGTACCTAATGTCCGACTATTGTACGCCCTCAAAAAAAATGTTGTGTCTTGGGAAGGTCAAAAACCACCCCTCTTAAACCTCTGATCTTGTTATAACTATTGCAATTAGTGTCGTGAGGAGATCAAACAAGGGTTGAGAGATGAGTGTGAGATTTGTTCCAAATGCAACTTCAAAAAAATACAATAAATGAGGGGAGTGATTAAATGTGCAACATATGGGGATATCTAGGTCAGGAGCTTATGGTTTGAATTCTGGGAATGCTTAAAGTGATTGGGTCTTGAAATATGTTTGCAAAGGATATAGGGTAGGTTCGGTGGAAAAAATCATTTAAGCTGAAAAATGATAAAATAACCTATATTTATTAGATAACAAGTGGAAAGAATAGCATGGAATGGTTTTCACACACACACATGGAGAGTTAGTTTCATGGTTGACTTTTTAATTCTTTTCTTAATTTGGTATCATGATTCTTTTTGAATTTCACTATGATAAGATTTTTTAGACATCTTTTTCTATTTTCACTGGGAAGAACTCCTTGGTGTGGTTCGTGCATTGATCACATTACTTTGGTGAAATAAAATTTCCTCAAATGTTAAATCTTCATGATGTTGGAAATATATATTTATATTCATCATTTTATTCAGATATGTGACTTTTCCCAAGAGTGCAAATGTTTAGGTGTGGGGGTGTGATCGTACCACGATTCATTGTTTTATTCCACCCTTACACCACTATTTTAAACTAGTTTTGTAATGAATATTCCAAATATAATAATAAATTTCACTTTAGGTTTGAATCAATTAATTAATATTAATCAATATTATAATGGTAAATGTTACTTGTTTTTGTTATTTCAATGTAGGTGGAGGTGATTTGGAGGGCCCTTGATGAAGTGGAAGAAAAATGGGCCAAAATTGCATGGATCCATGGACATATGTCTACTGTTTTGCATAGTACACAAAATACGTGCATCCATATGGGTTGAAATTTTTTTATCCTATCCAAAATTTAATAGGATACATTTCATATTAAGGAACCCAATCCTGATTCTGCTTCTATGGGGTCCATCCGAACTGATATGTCCAAGCCACCAAATATGGACCAAGTCAAATGCGGTGTTCTATATTTTATTAATATCTAGAGATTTATTTGTACAAATGGTTCCAAAAGTTCGGTGGATACAGACAAAAGGTGGGGCTACAACTTTTATATTTTCTCCAAATCGATATAAGTCTTTCTGAAGGCCGAAATGCGTGGTACAATTGGATTGAAGAAATCTGTGTGCCTAAAACCACCTTCCAATTTTCATATAAAATGGCACATTGGGATCCCCATTTGCAAGTTCGGACAAGGAGTGAAGTACTACCAATTTGGAGTCCTATAGGAGTCTCCTAATCATCTTGGAGGTTCTATAGGCCCCTATCCTCATAGGGGGATCAACAATGAAGAAGGAGTTCCACCCGAGCTTCCTCCTCCACCCGATGTCGAGCTAAACGGTGGGCGTTCATTGTGAGGGAGCTACACACATGTCAAGGGAATTCAAATGAATATATTAGCTACTTTATTGGATTAATTTGGGTGTTAAAACATTTCTTTCTATGTATCTTACATACTTTCATATTTGAATGCTTGTTTTGATGTGTGCGGATGAGATGCTCTTAATTTCTAGCCGACCGGTGTGAGGTTTTGAGTGCGTGACTTGTGTTGTTCCGATTAGGTAACACAATAATCCTTTTCTTACCCACTTTATTGAGATTTAAATCTTCTTTGGAAGCTCTTATTACATGCATAAGTTCTAGACCTTGACAATAATATTTTTATGTCAAGGTTTGGTTCTTTAAGCAATTAAATAATGGCTTAGGAATTAATCGGGATTCCAATTAATTTGAACCAAATAATTACTCCAACCTTAAATTAATCTCCAATAATGATGAACTTGAAAGTGTGTAGTGAACTCAAAATTAACCCTTTTATCTCATAATTCTAAAACACCACTTTTTATCAACTATTAAACTCTTTAAATCAATTCATTTTCTTTAAATTGTTTTAAAGCCACCCCTCTTTTAGCACTTCTTATTAAAAATGTACACTCTGAACCCACCAATGCTCCTTGAAAGATGACCTAGGGTCTATACTAGACTATAAATCAACTTTAAAAATATAATCAATTTGACATGTCACGACACCACGGTCACAAACCAAGCCGTCAGATGCTCCCATAGCCAAGTCATCGTCTTCATCCTTCCACTGCATGTCATCAACGCTACCTCTCACCATAGATGAATACTGACCACCATGGATGATCCCTAGCCATCGATTAATTTTCTCGTGATTTAATTGATACCATGCATGAAATCTACGTCTTTCATGCATCCAAATATCTCAAAGGATGCCGAAGAAAATGGAGTTGCGAGGCATCATATTTCGTCTGAGATTCATGGATGATCTGAGCCTATTATTTAATGAGATACATGAAATCTTTATCACATAAACAATATTTTATCAAAATAAATTAGGAGACTATGTGTCTATAAAGAAAAAAAAAATCAATTCTCAGTATATCAAATATGTGGGTTTTGAAGATTTTAAAATGGAGAATATCTTGGAAATATCAAAGGAAAGATTCTAGGAGTTTATCACATGGATTTGAATGTGGAAAGAAGAAGAGGCCCTCTTCTATAAATATAGAAGCATCGAGCCAAGAAGAGTTGTTGCCTTTTGCCTACTCGAGTGCTTCTATTTCCAAAATAGAGAATTTCCTAGTTCAACATTCTACACAAAGAATAAGCAGAGCTTTGTAGACCTTCGACAGGTGCTACGCACTCTCGAAGTCATATCAAAAAGGAGAAATTCAACTTTGTGTGAATAAAACCCATGAACATGCAACTATTTTTTCTAAACCCTCATCATGCTTCATAGAGGTGATCCCATAAGAAAACAACTGGTGCACAAACACCCTTGTTGTTCTCTTACGAAGACAGAACCAAGAACCACTTTTAGTTCTGTCAAGGAGAACCATGCACCCTTTGAGTGAAGAATGTGACCTGTGGTCACCTTGGATTCGTAATTAGAAGAATTAAATCCCTAATTTGTGCATACTTATAAACTACTGTTTCCAAGTATTTGTGTTTTGGAGAATAAGTTAACTACAAGAGAAGGCCAACGCACATGCATGCACGCATGAGTTTTGTTTGAAGAAGCCCAAGGCCATGTTTGGGTGTTTAAATAATGAGTTCTCACAAGTCAAAGGGATCATCCATTAGGGTTTGATAAACATATTCATATAAACCTAAACAAACACCCTAACTAAGTGCAATACAAATAAAGAAAATAAATAATAGGTAAAGGAGAAGAGGCCGAGAGTGTATGTATTAAAGAATTACACCCATTTGGGTTTAAAGAAATATGCAATAGAGAAGAAGAGAATAGTGTATGCTTTTATTCATTCACACGTGAATACACTTAAATAAAAGAACCAAAATAAGTGTTTGAATGTGTGTAAAAAATAATAAGAAAGATAGGGAAGAGAAACTTCAACCTATATTCCATATGCATGATCACATACATTTCTGAACAAATGAGAAGAATAATTAATTCAAATGATTCCAAGTGAGCTGATCTGCATTGCCTAAACATTCACATAGTTATATGTGATTCAATCCAAGAAATAAGAAGAATATTGAATTCATTTATTTCACTGAAGAATAGGTAGTGCATTTTTTTTGCACTCAAGAAGAATAAAGAGAAGAAGAGAAGAATTTCTTTCCTACTGCTTTGCAAGTAATCAAGTGAATAGAACTGAAGTAGATCAAGAGTAGAACCGACCTTTTAAAGAAGGAAGAAGATTGTCTCCATAGGCAGTATAAATAACTAGCAAGGAAGCTACAAGTTGGACTAGGATATCACCATTCCAGGGAAGAGGATTGTTTCCCACCCCCTCCAAAATGTAGGGACTCACACTAACTAGAAAATTGTTTTCCTAGACAACCACTATAAAATCACATCACTTTATAGTGGAGAATATATGTACTTATCATCACCATACATGGAAAGGACTAGCTACTCACATTGAGTAGTGAACCTTGTAAAAATATTGTGTGCATGTTTTTATTACTTTTTATTATTGCATGTGATAGAGAAAAGAGAATAAGAGAATCGAGATCCTAATAGGTCAGGAGGTATAGGGATAAAAAGTTGTAATTGGTTTAAAAAGTCCCCAAGACTGATTCACCCCCCCCCCCCTCTTAGTGTTAGGTATATCTCAAACTGGTCCTCTCATTATTATGTTCCTAGTGTTAACAAGAATTTTATTTATATTTATTATTTATATATAGAGGGACTTATTTTAAATTTTTGAAATATGATTTTATAATTTTTTAAATATAGTATATTTTATGGTATGTCACAAATGAATAATGGTATTTATCTATTAAATTACAAGAAAAACATATTACAAATTGATAACAAATCAAATTCACATGATTCATTTCACACCCATTTGTGTCATAGCTACCTTGTCCACATAAATGAGTAGTGTTTGAAAAAGATCTATCAAGATGGTTACTT
Organism: Viscum album; assembly: GCA_963277665.1. NCBI lineage: Eukaryota > Viridiplantae > Streptophyta > Magnoliopsida > Santalales > Viscaceae > Viscum > Viscum album. The sequence continues at coordinate 40,992,292 of OY728138.1, forward strand.
AGTCTCTTTTGAGCTTAAACCACTTAGAAGATGTCATGATTATATTCAAGGTAATATGAACAAACTACCATTTGGTGGTTAAGGTGAAATTTCAAAATATGTTAAATGTATAAATATATTCTAGAATTAGTACACACTAATGTGTATAGACCATTTAAATTAGAATCTATATGTGGATTCTCATACTTTATTACTTTTATCGATTACTTGAGTAGGTACAGTTATATATAATTGATGAGGTATAAATCTGAATCATTTAATAAGTTCAAGGATTTCAAGAATAAAGTTTAGAAAAATCTTGGTATGAAGATAAATAAATTTTAATTGGATTTAGGTGGTGAGTATCTTATCCGTGGTTTTATTAACTTTATTTGGGAGTATGAAATTTTATCTCAACTCACCTTGACTTATACACTGTAGTTAAATGGTGTTAGTAAAAGAAGTAATTGTACTTTACTAGACATAGTAAGGTTTATGATGAGTCACACAAGACTTCCATTATTCTTTGTGGGATATACATTACACATGATAGTATACATACTAAATCAAGTACCAACCAAAGTGAAAAATAGTATTCCCTTTCATTTTTTGAGTGGAAAGAAACATGTTTTGTCACATGTTCATGCATGGGGATGCAAAGTATTTTTTAAGGCTAGCTCAAGAAATAAAATATCACCATGGGGAATGAAGTGTATATTTAAAGGATACCCTAAGAAAACAAGGTGATACTTACTACATTATCCCTTAGACAAAAAATTTATAGTTGTTAGCAAAGTTTTATTCCTTGATAGGTAACACATCCTCAAGGAGGATAGTGAGAGAAAAATCGATTACTTGGAAGTTGATGCTCAAGATATACAAGAGTTTGTATAGGAATAGATTCCATATGTCCCCATGAAATAATTTGTTCCTAAAACACAAGTACTACATAGGATCACTATAGAGTAGAGAGAACTAGAAAGATATGGTTTTCTAGTCACAAAATATAGTGACTCATTATTGGTTGAAAATAATAACCCTTTATCCTATAAGGAGGTAGCAGAGATCTTATAAGATATGAGATGGAAAGAATACATGAATTTTGATATGGATTCCATGTATGAAAACCAATTTTTGGATTCCATAAATCTACCTATTTATGTGATTCCTATTGGGTGTAAATGGGTATTAAAGAGAAATTTGGACATGGAAGGTTGAGTTTGTACCTATAAAGAACATCTAGTGGCTAAAGGTATTAGATAAAATAATGGAATAAACTATAATGAAACCTTTTCTCCAGTTTCCATGCTTAAATCCATTATAATTCTTCTTACCATGGTAGCTTACCATGGCTATGAGATTTGGCATATGGATACCAAAACTGCTTTCCTTAATAGGACCCTTCAAGAATATGTATATGTGACATGACCTAAAGGGTTTATGACTAAATGTAATGATAAAAAGGTATGAAAGTTTCATAGATTTATTTATGTATTGAATCAATCATTTAGGTCATCGAACATTCAGCTTAATGAATCTATAAAATAATTTGGTTTTATTAATAAAAAATGATATCCATGTGTTTACAAGTAGTTTAGTGGGAGTACGGTAATTTTTATAGTATTATGTGTTGATGAAATATTACTAATTATAAATTAGATATCATCCTTATAAGATATTAAGTCTTAGTTAATCAAGTTATTCTTCATGAAGGACTAAGTTGAAATAGCCTATATCCTAGGGATCAAGATTGTGCAAGATATATCAAAGAGCCTCCTTTGAATAATTCAAATTTTATAAATTGACTAGATAATGAAGTGGTTTAGTATGGAACAGTCCAATAAGGGAATAGCTCTAGTGTCACATGGTATACATATTTCCAAGAAGATGTTTCCTCGCACACAATAGGAAAGAGTAGAATTAGTGTGATGTCATATTCCTTTATGATAATATTTATCATATATGTCATGTTATATATGAGGCTTGATGTTGCTTATACTTTGAAGATGGTAGGAAGATATCAAGCTGATCCAAGTTAACAGCACTGAACTATTGTTAATGCTATACTTAAGTATCTAAGAAAAATAAGGATATTTTACTTGTTTGTGGATGAGATTAAGAGTTAGAAATCATGGGTTATATATATTCTATCTTTTAGATAGTTTAGAATGATATAATGTTGTTATCAGGATTTTTTTTTTGTCTTAATGGAGGAGATATGAGTTGGAAGAGTTCAAATCTTCTAGTTGTCACTGATTCTATATAGAATTACAAGTATATTGAAGCTTATGATACATCTAATGAAGTAGTGTGTATTTATAACATTTTCAAAAATCTTTATGTGGTTCCTAGAAGTCAAGACCCTATTACATTTTATTTTAATAACATTGTAGTGGTGGCTCTCCTCAAATCGACAAGGTCTCAGAAGTTTCATATCTTGAGGTATTTTTCTCAATGATATGAAGTTGTAGTGAGTAGAGTATCTAGGGATTAAAACGTGATAGGACCCTTGGTTAAGGCTTTATCTTATCAGTGTAATGAGTATTATGTGAGAGATAATGGACTATAAGTTATTAACAATTTTCTCTAGTGCAAGTGGGAGTCTATTGGATTTGGTGACCTAGAACCAACTTGAAAGTACTTGGTTACATGTATTAGTTTTCTAGAATATTAATAAAGTTTTTTATCACTTCATGATTGTTACTATACATGAAATATTGTATGATAATGTCATAAGAATATATGTCACATTTAAAGGTCATAGCAGTTCCCTACTATGATGATAACCAGAAGGTTCCATGACAATATTCTTGAATAAAAGTTCTATAGTTAGATGATATTGACTAACAGGACACAGATGATACATACTATTAGGGGTAAAAATATCATAATATATTGATACACCGTATAATGGTTTTCACCCTTAATAATCTCCAAGAAGGGAGGTTTTGAGAATGAACCCACCAAAAGGAAGTACACATTTTATGTTTCATTGGATGTTCCTATATTTGAGTGTGTGTATTGGTCCTTTGACTTTAGGTTTATAATTACCAAAAATCATAAGTTGTGTGATTTTATGTATTAATTAAAACCATTATAACATATTCTCATGGTGATGGAGGATATTTTGGGTGCGTCATGAGTGATAATTTATTAATGGATAATACGATAAACAATTTATACCCTCTATATATTAATATAATTGGATATATCAGGACCTTTAATTGGAATAGAACTTCCTAGATAAATTCATGTTCATGGTTTTCTATAGGAAATTTCATTTTTAGAAAGATTAAAAAAGAAACATCGAGCTCATAGGTTGATGACACTAGTACACAGCCTATTTGATTAGAGATATCATGAAAAAAATATTATATTACACAGTAAGAGTTTGTAGGAGGTTGTATTTCATTGTGATATTAAATTCTTTCTCTATGGGTTCCTTATTGTGTAACTAGATTCTAACCTCGGAATTTAGGGGTCTCCACCTATTTCCACTGATCAAGTGTCCTAGAGGGTCACACACTAAGTATATCAACAATCTTAGTTAAATTCAATGATGAATTTAATAAGTTAGAACAAATTTTATTCCTCCTTTATAGTTTAATAATTATTCATGTGTGTTTGATTGTTAAGATTTAATCATAAGTTATTCAAAATAATAAGTGGTTTAAATAATAATAATAAGAAATATTTATTTTTAAGGTTTGGAGAATGTGATATTTATTATATTTATCGATGAAAAATGCAGTGATATTTATTTGTTCAATAAATATTCATTATTTAAGGTTTGATAAATGCCATGGATGATAAGGGGATTGATCTTAATGGTCCAGTTGGAAATAATGTAAATGATATTTTTTTATTCTTAGGTTATTACTGTGTTAAGTGAATAATAATTATATTATTATTAATACATGGGGTCAACTAATAATTAAGCAATGGGAAAGGGGTTTTTGTGAAAGTTTCCAACCCTAAACTTTCCATAATAAATATCTAATCATATCACTTTTAATAGACACACTTATTTTACACAAAAGATAGAGAGAAGATATTTCAATACCTAGAGGGAGTTCTAGAGATATAAATTGTGCTCTATCCTCCTCTTATCTCAAGACATCGATAGAATACCAAGAATTATCTAAGAGAGTTCTGTTGCGATCAACCATGAATGAAGAAAGTGATCAGGATTGTCCATGAAAACACTCATAGATTCCATGAAAATGTTTAGAGATTGTGGTGCACATGTAGATCACCTCTAAATTTATTCTGCACTTAGATCCTACAACATAATTATGGTATGATGAGTTATATTCAATTAGATCATTAATAAATAAATAACTACAAGTTCAGATAATTTTATATCTTCTCATAAATTAATTACAAATTACATGTGAAGTTCCTCATATTTTGGTATCGGTATTTAATCAGGTCAAGTAATCTATGAATTTCATTGGTCATGATGTTATTCATCATATACAGCAATGATTATTCATAAATTTATACTAAAAATATGAGTTCTACATACCATCAAGGTGCTTTCACTACACCCAAAACCAAAAATTCGGAATATTTTTTACTCCCATGGTTGTATCATTAGTAATTTTTGGGCCTATTATCTTCTTTTATCCAATATATTCTCAATAAGTTAGAGAAGGAAATATCTTCTAATAAAATTATTTATATGGTTCCATCTAAATGCTTTAAAGAAAGCTATTATTGTATATAAATTTCACCAGAGGTGGATAATGATCACATATTTATTTAAAGTCAAGAGAACACGATCTCATCATATCTTCTAATGTTTAAATAGTCCTTTCAGGCTACCCACAATTTTGGGGATGATAAGTATTGTTTAAATGTACCTTAGTGTTAAGATCATTTTGAAGTCTCTTTCATAATTTCAATGTGAATCAAGATCCATGGTTATATAAAATTAATAGATCTACACCATTAAGTCTCATGATTATATTGATATAGATTTATGCAAGGTAATAAATGGGTAGATATTACCTTACTGCTAAGAAATTTTCAGACTTGGTAATGGAATCAACAATGATCCATATAGAATAATTATTCAGTATATTCTTTTGGAATTAAATGAAAAATTCCATTGTAATATTGTCACACTTCTATATAGGTAAAGGTATAAGTTTCATGACTCCCTTAAGATGTTGTATTTCAGCCTTTACCTACTAGAACACTAATAATTTGGACACATAGTCAACAATTTTCTACTTCATACCATCCTATAGAAATTTTCTCTTAAATATTTATACATATTTGTGCTATCAAGCTATATAGATAAATTTGAGCTATGTGATTTATCTAGTATCTCCATCTTAATCACTAGTATGTTTAGAACACATAACATTTTCCAAACATCAACACTTCATATTTATAGATGATGTTTATAAATTTCACATTATTCACTACTTTAATATTCATTTTGTAAATCCTTAACATCCTTTTGGTACTTCTCTATCTTTTCTAGTAAAGATGGTTTAGAAATTTCTTAGAAAACAAATGATGGTAACCCTTTACTAAAAATTAACATATCTATCCTTACTATATCTTTGAATATAGAATCCTTGTTAATCCTCATCATGGTCAGAACTCCATGGTCCCTCCTACTCAATAAAAAATCCACCTTGTTTTCCTTCCTGATGTGGTATTCAATCAAGAAATCATAGTCCTTGAGTAGTTCCAACCATCATCTTTGCCTAATGTTGAGATTTTTTTGAGATAAAATACATTTTAAACTTTTTTGGTATGTATATATGTTTAATCTTTTACTATATATATAGTACCTCCATATCTTCAAGGAAAATATTATTACTACCAACTCAAGATTGTGATTTGTATAGTTCTATTGAATGATCTTCAATTTCTTTGATGCATAATAAATTACTCTATCATTATATATATGGACATAACCCATTTATATCTTTGATACATCATTATATATTATAAATCCTTATTTTACTAATAGTAGATTTAATATTTTTTCATTAATTAATCAATTTTTAGATCTTAAAAACTTTCTTCACATTCCCTTGACCATGTTAATTTAACCCCTTTACGTGTCAACTTTGTTAACGTGTTAGTATATCAGGAAAAAAATTGAACAAACTGACAATAGTAACCTTCTAAACTAAAGAAAATATGTATCTAGATTATATTAATTGATGTAAGAATTTTTTTTGACTACCTTTATCTTTGAAGGATAAAAATATATTCCATTATTAGAGACAATATATCCAAGAAAATAAATTTCATGGAGCCAAAATTAACACTTACTAAATTTCACATATAACACATTTTCTTTTAGGGTCTCAAGAATTATTCAAAAATTATTGTTCTTCACCCTTAACTGATGATAACTAAATAAAATATCAATATTTGAAAAATATTTAACTTCTTGAAATTGATCAAATAAGTGATCAATTTATGGTAAATGATACTTATTATTTGTATTGATGGAATTTATCTCCCTATAATTTATGAACAACCTCATGGACCCATCCTTCATTTTCAAAAATAAAACAGGGGCTCCATGTAGTGGAACACTAGAGAGTATCAATATATCATCACACAACTCCTATAGTTGTTTCTTCAACTCTATCAAATCCACTAGTGTCATTTTATAAGAAGTTTTAGATATGGTTTTTTTATTAGGAATGATTTCAATAGAAAACTCAACTTCACTCTCAAGTGGATGACTAGGTAATTCCTCTATAAATACATCATTTTTTTTATACAGTGGGTAAATAATTTATTCATAGGATGTGTTTCACATACCTAGAATGTGTTTTATCTTCCTATTCTCTCATAATTTCATTAAGCTGAGATACTAGAGGTGGATATAGATAATAATCAGTGGATTAATTCTATCCCTTGAAAATAAGAAATTCAAAACCCCCTTCGTAAGTAGTAATCTCATTATCTCAAAAATAAATTCATTCATTATATGTTGAGATCCAATCCATACAAAGTATTATGTCAAATTAAACCATAGTTATAACAAGAAATTTTGATACAGAGGTATATATATGCATCTTAATAAATACTTCTTGGTAAATATTTATTGGAATAAGATTCTCATTAGGTTTCTTGACTGACAACTCCTTTATGAGAGTATTAGGGGATAATTTAATGTTCTCAGAAAACATGCATGATATAAAGGAGTGTGTAGATATAGAATAAAAAAATCATTATCTAATATTGAGTTTAGGATCAATGTACCTATTATCACATAATTTGGTACTTTAACCTCAGCTATAGTGAGCATATAAAATTGACCTTACTCCCTTTTCCTTTTTTGAGTTAAATTCCTTGATGTTTGGGGAATTAGTTTGAATAGTGAATCATTTCATTATAGTTAAAGCATTGAGTATCAAAATCTTCAGCATTTACTTTGAATTCATGATCTTGATAAAAATTTTCTCCACATTTGAAACTAACTCTCATTCACTTCAAGAAATTCCCAGTGTGTTTCTTTCCATAGTTATTACGTGTGTGAAATTTCACCCTTTCTTCCCCTTTGACACAATTTTCTTTCTATAATGTTCAAATGACCTCTTATTATCCTGATTTAATTTTAAATAATAATTATTGGATCATTAATTAAACATCTTAATGGAACTTTAAACTTTATCCTCATATCATAAAATTTTTTGAGATACTAACGAACTTTGAAGGTTTAACTTTATTCCATTAAATAAATAGTAAAAATTGTTTTTCACTCTACACACATATTCTATTTTATGTCTTGATAACCTCATAAAGTTATCCTCATACTCAAAAACACTTTCCTCCTTTTTTTTATAATATTAGGTAATTATATTTCCATTTTATACCTTACTTGTAAAGAAATTATTTTTCATAGAATATCTTCTTAAAATTTTACTATTTCATCTCTCTATATCTACTTCCCATTTAGTGTTCTAAATTAGTGACCACTATTTATCTGCATCTCCCTTAAGATAATATACTACCATGAATACTTTTTCCCTTTTACTGCTTCTCAAATTGAGAAATATATTTTCTAGGGGATTGATCTATTTCTCATCTACTAATGGATTAGTAGTTCCATTGAATGATAAAGGTTATTATCGCATGAAGTATTCCAACATAGTTACACCACATTTTGGATCATTGGGTTTATCTATATGGGCAAGGTTATTTATCATAACCTAGTTCAACTTCCTTAATATGGTTATGATATGATCATCTCCAACTCTAGCCTCATTGACTTTCTAGTGAGGAACATCCATACATTTATTATGGTTGATGATGCAGTTTACATTTCTTTTACTAGACTCCATCTCTATACAATTTCATACACATAATTAGCTCATAATATTGAATTTTAAAATATAATTCATATTAGGTAAGATAGAAATTTTTCTTATAAATCCTAAGGGTTTCTCATAATATTTGTGTTATCTAACTAAGTTCCACTAAATCTAGTCCCCAAGGTTCCTACTAAACTTTCTCTTATACCAACTATAACAACCCAACTCCAAAAACTTGAATCCATTGGTTACTTTATTACATTGGTATATGATACAAGATATTTCATACCACAAGATCAAATATTTTAATAGTATTGATAAACTAGATACATGAAATATTTCTCACATGGAATTTTAAAACATAAAATGAAACATAAAAACTTATTGAAATGTTATTATCCCCTCTAGAATATCCTTCAAATTTCAAATAGTTATCTTCTAGGATTCTTGGGTAAATGAAAAAATAATAATTTTGAGATCATATTCTCAGTAAGGAGTAGAGTACAGTATAAGATATCATAACATAATCATGACATAAATATTATGGAAAAAATAAACGATCAAAATAACACTATAATTAAATTAAACTGAGGGAATAATATATCCATGATAATAAATTGATTCATGTATAAAAATTAATTATCCTATACTAATAGAATACATATTTTTTGGAATAATAAACTTACCATCAAGTCCTTGTACCAATACATCATACATACATAGGTAGGTTTTGTTCTAATACCATGGATAATTTATCTTATGAGTCTTTCTGATTCAAGAAGGGTCTATCTAATATCAATCCCCACCCATCACTTACTAATTCCAATTCATTAATCATATTAAATGGGTGAATAATAAATACAATATATAATTATCATGCCTTGGTAATAAACATCTATATTTTAAAACTACTATATGATATATCAATACTTTACCTGGTCAATAAACATGATCATATGAATTAATAATACATTTAATAATGTTTCCTAAGGAACCTTTTACTTAATCATAGCTAAATAAAATAATTTCTATCTTTATAATGGAAATATGGAAATTAAATATTTCCCCATTCAATTGAATAATGTGGATATTGATAATATTCTAAAATAAACTTATAATATATAGGGTATTCTCAATGTAATAGTAAGTAACCTTATCAAAAAAATAAAGATAAGGTCATGGTGAAGGGTAATTTTAATGTTTCGGGTTGTCAATGGAAGATTTTAATTAATTACAATAGTTTTAAATGGTAGGGGACCAAATAAAACGTAGACAAAACCTTCATTATGGTTCATAAATAGTGTGTGAATTATCCAATGTATATCCCTTAGGAGTGTTAAATCAAGTGTGCGGTTAGGCCTCTTTATCGTGCACCGGATAAAGATCGTGTTATTATCCAACTAGAATTTCTGGGGTTATTACCCCTAAGTAAAAATTTTATAGATCTTTAATCCAATTTTTTATATCCAGGAAAATATTTCATTTCTAGTAACCTACACACACTTTTACTTTACCAAAACTTTAAAATGATCTTTCTACTATGGAAAAGTTTAAGTTTTATAGTGGTTTTGGTAACTCTTAATTAAAATGAATATGAGGGATGTATAATGATATAGACTTGTAATTAATATAAAATAATCTTTAAAAATGAAAATATAATCCCATATGTCATTAAGAATTCCATGAAATACAATATTTGGTGTGCAATATGAAATACATCTCAAGGAGTGGAAATTGAGACAAAAACCATTAAAGCTTTGGTAAACTTTAAATAAAAACACATAAAAGGAATAAATTGAAATAAATCTATAAATATATTAAAATTCATGATTAATATGATAAAAATAAATCTATGTAAATTTATACACCACGAAAAATAAAACAAATGTTGAATTTTTCATATGTCTCAATGAATGAAAGTTGAGACGAGAAACCCCTTACCTTTTATTCTTGCTTATTAAAACATGATCTAACCTACTATATAAAAAAATAACTATATTAATAACTTATTTAATAAACTTATTCATATATATTACCTTATATTTTTCTTAATTATAATCATTTATTGTATATTTACTAGCTATTTATAGTTTATTTTCTTCAACAAATGTTAGTAATTTTGTTTGTTTTGCGTATTCTTTGTAATGTCAATGTTAATCTTTATTATTTTTATGGATGTTAATAATTTCATATAATTTTCAAGATACATTAATATATGTTTCATTTTTACTTATAAATAAAGTTTTAATTTCATACCAAGATAACTTTATTTATGACATATAAAGTTAAAATTTATAATGAGCTTATTTCAATAATTCTTTTGATGAACAAAGGTCGGTATATGAATAATGAGTTAAATAATAATTTAAAATTTTCATAGAATTAATCCAAATATTATTTTATCATTTATTTATAATAATTCCATTATTTAATTTTCCATAGTCTTCCATGATATAAATTTATAGCATTATTCACGTAGGTAAATAGTCCAAGACAAGAACATGTTATTCTAGATTGGTGAGTATTGTTAAGAAAGTGATTCCTTTGAAATAATATAATTATTATAGAATTGTAATGATATTACTTGTATTTTTTAATATTTTTAATAATATTTTTATATATTTTTATAAATAATATAATTATAGATGAAAAATTAAATCCATTGCTTTGTGGAGGCAATAGTTCGCACATACACACGGGTAATGTTCTCATTTTACATAGAAAGGAAAGAAGATAGAAATTGGTTTATATTTTAAGAATAATATTAATTTTTTTTTAATATAATATTTATTCATAAAATACCCCCTTTAAACCATCCATGTAATTTATTTATGAAAAACAAATCATGTCGCTAATAGAGGTGGTAGTCCACGTGTAACATAAATAATATTTTTATTTTTTGAATGGTTTGGATGAAGGTATAAAATTGTTATCTCGTAAACATAATAACATTTAAATATAATTATTATAATGTTGTTATTATATCAACATGTTTATATTTTAATTTTATGAGGTAGAAGAAGAAATAAAGGAAGAGAAATGAAAAGGGAGTAATTGAGAATTTTACCTTACTCCTTGGAAGGGATCCTTTGAAAATGGGATTTAAGGCTTTGGTATTTGGTCTTTTGAGAAGATAAAAACCAATAGTATGAATATATGAGTAATTTGGAGTTATTTTTGTATATATTGGTCTAATATAAGAGGCTTGGGGTGTGAGGAGAAGCAGGGTGGTGATGGACCCTTTTATAAGAGAGAGGAGTGGCATTTTTATAATAATATAAAAGGTAAAGTCATTGTTCAAAGTTAAAGTAGACAATATAATGTAAAATAATATAGTATTGAAATGGGTAAGGTCTATAAATCCTTAATAATATAGATTTTCACATGTTTTTAACATGTGTTTAAGTCTTTTACTCTTAGTTTTTTCACTTTTACCATTTTTGGCTTTTACTGTGGAAACTAATTTTTACCTAAGTAATTTAATTTTAATGACTAAAAATAAAATTAGCATTATTACATATAGTATACCTAATTATTTAAAATATTAAATTAATTTTATAAAATAAATTTTCAAAGGGTTATAAAAATAATTTTAATATTAGCACAAATAATGTGTAAAACCTATTTTTAGAGAAAGTGTATTTTTAAGCATAAAATTTTTTCTTAGGATGAAATTATCAATTTTTTTATTCTCATGAAATTAATTGGCTTATTATTATCCAAATAAAGGTTATTTGATTTTATTAGTAATCTAAAACCAAATTTAACCTAATGAATTAATAAAATAAATGACCCAAAATTAGTTTTTATTTAATATTACTTAAGTTTCAAAATGTTAAACATGGGTTTTATAAATTCAAAAAAAGAGTTTTTAAATGAATAATCTTAATCCTAAGATATATTTTTGTTCATGAATTATGTTTTATAAGTTTTAAATTTGTACTTATTTTATGATAACGTCAAAAAATCTATAGTTTGGATATATTCTGTGTTTTCACTATTCACTTAAAATTTAACTATTTCATATTAATCTGAAAAATTAACCATAAGATAATTTTTGAAATTATTAATCCAAATATGACATAATTTTTATAAAATATAAATTCTATAATTTATGTATTTAACTTTTAAATATAATCATGTATAAAGGCTCCTTAGAGTATGCATTGTGCAATAGTTTTGGGATGTTATGCTTACCTTTTATAGTAAGATCTCAAGTATTACCTAAAATATAAGGATTTAATGACTTAATATTTAATTAAGAGGTTTATTTATGAAAAAAATTATTTATATTATCTTTTACATGTCTTATTAATATTATTTTTATTTTACATAATTAATTAACCATGTATGGATAAAATAATTTATACATAAATAATTTATTTTATTTTATCTTGTATTCCTTGTCATATTATTTAGTTTATATGGTCACTTTTAAAAATATATAAACATGAGTTATATAAAATATATAACCATGCATTGGAAAAAAATAACATAAATATAGGGACTTGATCATGATCTTTCTAATAGATGATTTATTGAGCTGATGATAAATCAACCTATGAACCTATAGAAAAAACTCATTGAGTTAGTCTTGGATCAAGTTTCATTATTAAACCATCGATATTAGTATATTCTTGGTTGGTTTCACCTTGATCTGGGTTTTGAATCACCTCTTATCCTTATAGATCCATTCTTTGCATGTTTTTACTCATTCATTGGTGAGGGGAACTAGGGATATGGGATATATAAAATAAACCATAGACGCACAGGTCCTACATAATAAAGGTGGGAGGGATGAAACAAAAACCATTATATTTAATTTTATAAAACTATATCACATATAAAACTCATGAAATTATATTAAATTAAACAAATACTAAACACATACATTAATCAGCTAAGCTCATGATCAGTCACACGCATGAAACGAATTCACATTCATATATACTAGCATTCATTTCAAATTTCACTATTTAATTATGATAAATTTCTCTTGAATTAATAATTAATGGTCTCATAAATTAATTATTTATTTATCTTAATTATTAATCTAAGCAATCTTGATGATACATAAGATTATCATCTGCTTTAATTTTAAATAAATTAAATAATTTAATTTAATTTAAAATTATTTAAGTACAAGGAATTTACTTGGAGGAAACATGGAACAAACCCATATAAAATACATAATGTCTCATTTAGTCTTTTTCATGTATTTCTCACTTACATATCATGTAGTGTAAAAATAATGTTTTATATTACATAGCATGTAGTTCCATGTGTCAAGCTAAGTATTCATTTTGGCATGTATGACACATAGCATGAATTAATATATGTAGTTTTTGATGCTATTTATGTATGTTTGAAGTACGTGGTGTGTATGAGAACCATAGATGACATGTATTTGCGAAATAACACATAAATTAATTATTAATTTAATATTCTATAAAACTCTCACACGGCATATACATTAGCAACACATTGTGGTTTTGTTTTAATATTGTAATTAATTTCATTATATGTAATTAATTTATATGGTGTATAGCCTAGATTTTTTTTTACTCCACGTAAACATGTAGACGTTATGAGGTGTGTAAATCCTATTATACATCATGTAACACATTTTGTGGTCATTCGTAATACACACCAAGGGGGTTGGTGTGTATTTTTTATAGGATAAAACCATGTTACATGGTGTGTATGCCATCTACACATCCTTTAATCACAATTTTCCTATGTTACTTGGTTGGTTTTTGACATGTGATGTGTATAATAATTACACACCATGTTCATTAACAACATGACCACCACATCATGTTTCATTACACCGTGTTTATGTCAGTTATGTGTTGTGTAACATTTCTAATTATGTTCCACCCTATAGGTTAATATGTGGTGTAATTACACATCATGTAATGAACCCCCACATGACCATCCATTATTGGAGCACCTACATAGTATTTTGGTTGACCAAGACTACATGGTTTGTAATTAGGTGACACGGTGTGCAATCTGTTATGAAGCTATAATTTCTGGCACCACTTAATGGAATATTCATGTGTTCTTCATATGTTCTTGGTCATATTAGAGTGAATAGATAATTATATCAATTTAATGGATTAAGAAAAAAAATAAATAAAATCTAATAAAAAATTAGGATATTGATCAAAAAATTAAATAATTATAAATTTGAATATGATCACTCTGATACCACTTGAAGGTTTTAGGAATAGTAGAAGTTTCGATCGAGCCATTTCCCAATTTAATTTTTTTTAATCCAATGAATAATTAATAAGAACATGAAAAATAACCATTATGTATAATAAATATACCCAAATAAACTGGATGAATGAATATCAAAACTGGAGATATGATCTTTTCACATTAAATTTATCATTAATTTAATTGTAAAATTGCCTCTATCTTGAGTTCTTTCTTTAATGAAGATGTTGATCGACCAAATATTTTTTGAGTTGTAATATCATTTCACTGAGAGTATCCAAAGTAAAATCCCTCTAGAGGTATCCACACATTATTCATGAAAATTATATCATAATTAATGGATCTATGATTTTTATCATGGATGATCTAGTTTTTTGGTTTTGTTCTCGTCAATCGTAAGATAATCCCTTCAGGCTTGTAGTATTGTCTCTTTTTTCTATCGATCATGAGTGGGGGAAGGTGGTTCTTCTTATCTTGTTCCTGAGAGAACCATAAATATATTCTTCTTTGAGATGATTCTCTAAATATGGTAGATATTATACAAATCCATTAATCAATTCATCATAATGAATTACCCACATAGAAATAATATAACATGGGAATATATATAATTAGGGTTCATTATTGATGATTTCACAAAGGTCCTTAATCAAGTAATAAATCCAATATGTTTCCCATACCAAGTAATAATATATATGTATATATATATATATATATATATATATATATATATATATATTATCATGTCATGTGTCGTCTTGTGGAAATTAGATATAATTTTTAATTAAATAAGTAATTATTTAGTTATTTAAATGATATTTATCATTTTATCATTTTCATTATTGGACCATTAACTTGGCCCATCCACCTTCCTCAGCATTTACCAAACCTAAAATAATAAATAAATATTACTCATTTAATAAACAAATAAATGTCATTTTCACAGTCTTATAAATAAACATCTATTTAATATTAACACAACTAAATAAGTATTTATTTAATAAATTAATATTATTCATTACCTTAAAAATAACTAAAGATATAAATAAATATTCTATTTGATATACATATGAAAAAATATTTATTTAATATTCAAACCATATTAATATGGTGATTAAATATTAGTGATCAATAAATTCTGAATAAATATTATTCCTTTTACTTGGGAATAACATTAATTTTGATTGTTAAATTCAAATAGAATTTTAACTGGGATCAATGGATACACTAACTATATAAACCTCTAAGACCCTTCCTCAATATAATTAGACTGGATTTCCTAAAGTACAAGATCGAAATCTAGTACCATGTTAAGTCACCCATAGATAAAGAAGTGAATGTCATGATAAAAAAACCACATCTGAATGCTCACTATATAATATAATCACTTCATCTCAATATATCATCAAACAGGTTGCACACTCATGTCATCAACTTATATGCTTGATTAATTTTCTTTGACTATTCGAAATGAACTCATAAAACACCCTGGAAATATAATTTATCATACAAGGGTCCATATATATCTACTTTTATAAATTGGAATAGAAAAATCCATTCTTGACTTATTCATTAATGTCATATCACTTGTGATGCAACTGATATATCATAATTCTCCATGAATATATTGTTTAATGGTTTTCATAAATATATTAGAGTACATCACTCGTTATATTCATTAATAATAATCACAAGTATAAGTACCAATACACACATTCACAAATTAGAATATCTAATGAAACTTTTATACTGATGGAATTAATATTGGTGATTTTGTTTTCAAAACTTATACTCTTGGATATTACTAAGTGAGAAACTTCATGAGTTGAAGAATTATCCAATTACAATAATCCATCACTTTATAGTCTATATCATCTATGTCCTGTCAGATAATATCACCATAGAAAATATATTTAAGAAAATTTCAATAGAACTAGAAGGTTCTCATTATAGAGGTGAACTATTATAACCTTTCTATGTGAAAAACACTCAAAGGATATTATCCCATTGATGTTGTTCATTAAAAAAACATCATATGATAAGGTATTCATAAATATTTAGGTCTTTAAATATAATAGTAACCAAAAATAAAAAATTATTTAGTTCTAGGTCACCAACTCCAACAATCATAATTCTTTAGGGGGGATATTGGTCTCTTAAATAGCACCATATATCATAATCACATGGGTTGGAAACTCATCTGAACCTTATACATTACCTATCTTAGCCTTGCATGCAAATAACCTATTCCCATCATTATATTCATACTATACTATAACTGTGTTATCCCCTTAGTCTAATTATCTTCAAAGTCAAAACAAAACCAAGGTACCAACTATGGTCCCCTAGGTCACATCAAGGTTTAGAAACCTATTTTAGGTTTTTATCTCATTTCCAACTCTAGTGTCAAAGATCATTGCTCAAAGGGTATAGCGTCTATTAGCATAGCCATGATCACATTGTGGCCTAATCAGACACACTAACAATACAATATAATCAAAAATCCAATGGAATGGAATAACAATTATCTCACTTTCAAGGTTAAACTAGGTCTATTATCTCACACCCAACGAATATATACATCCTACAAATGTTACAATTTTTAATCTCAAATATGAAACAATTCTCCATCTGAGGAAGTTGATCTTCTATAAGAATAATCTCTAGTAGTATAACTTCCAATGCTGGATGGAGATTTTGGAGTGGTATGAACAATGTTCATATATCCAGATGTAGAATGACAAGAAGATAACGGTCTAAATGATATCAGTCAAAGATAAAAAACCAGATATTACCCCATAACATCATCTAATTGGGGTAAGTACGACTACAAAAAGGAAATAAATAATTTTTTTATATGAATTATATGAAATAAATTTTCCTATAAGGTTTTTGAAAAAATCTAATACATAAAATTCTACAAGGAGGATACATATATTTTTTCCATCCAAATTTTTTGGAAGTAAGAATTGATCACCAAAAGATAGAGTTGAGGTGGTGAGATTCTTTGTCTGGATAGAGGGATATCCATGGAGATAGGAGCTATGTATAATTCTCCCCATAAATATTAGAATGTTTTGGTGACCATTTTCACCATCTAGACTCTATTATTTATTATAGTGAACCCACTTGATATTTTTACTAATATCAAAAAATTTAATCATCTTTCAATTCCTAAATAAAATTATCATAGCATTCCCACTATAGATTAGGTATCGTATACAACCCATTTAAAACTTGTGTTGCTCTTTTTCATTTATTATAATCATTATCTTTTTAAGTTCTTGTTTAGATCATTTTAGAGGTGTGTGTTTTAGTGCTCAATGACTTAGATATGATTTATATTCTATGTTCCATTCCATTGAGTAAGTAGAATCATTCTAGTACTTTGTTTCCACCTTATAAGTTCTAGTGGATAACTTTTGGGATTTAAAAGTTATCTATGAACCTAATAAAAAATATAAAATATTTTTTTATGTATATTTGGACAACTAGACCCTAGTGAAGGTTATTTGGATCTTGATTTAGTAACATCATTATGAAATTTTCCTTGTAATAGAACTATGATAAGTTGTTTCTAGTCCCTCTTATATGTTTCAAAATTCAATGTGATTATACTATCTCTAAAATTCATTGTGTTGGATGAGGGTAAGTTCCAAGTAGATATGTTAAATAGAATAGATTTGGTATTCTAAAGGTTACAGATAAAGGATAGTATATTGTAGAAGTATATTGATATACCATTGATAGGTACCAAGCTAGAAGTGATGAATAAGGAATAATGGTAAAGGCTAGATAAGAAATAACTAGGGTTTATTTGGATTTTATTATCATGGAATGTAACTTATAAAAATATGGACTGAAAAATGATTAGGAATTTATGAAGACTCGTACTAACATGTATGAGAATCCAATTGCATGAATAAGGTATTACTTTTACATAGGTTATTCATAATGAGGATGTTAGAATAAAAATTAGAGATATGTCATATCAATGACTTTAAAATGATCTTGATTAAGTTATAGACATTGAAGGTGGAATTTAGAGATCTAGAGTGAGTTTTTTTATTACTTTTATCACTACTTAAGTCATGGTATGTGATAGTTTCCATAGTGAGTAACTCAATCTGAAAGTTAGACTTAGTGTTTGTGGATATTAGGGATAGTATATTAAATAATGAACTTTTTTGGAAGGATATCCATGAATCTATTGGAAAATCCTACTATGTGGAAGGTAGAGGATATTTCACACCCCAAAATATTTAAATAAAATTTTAAGGAAGAATAAGTTTGATCATGAGTATTTTAGCATAAATTGGTCCCATGTGATGGTGTTTTGAGAATAAAGGAGACTTAAAGAATGATAATAATAAATATAGAGTTAAATCCAAAAGATATTATTTCATAATTAGATCTATGAATCATGTATCTAATTATATGAGAGGTCTTATATTGAGTGTTACTATCTCACTTGAATATTGTATTATAGACTCTGGATCATTATTTCAGTCAACATCTGAGAGAGGGAGTGTGGAGAAATAAACTCCTAAATGATTAAAAAAGGTTAATCTTGTATATGTTGAAGCTATAAAGATTATGGGAAAGGGTGATGTATCTATACAAATAAGGAATGGAATTTTTTTGTAGTTACAAGGATTGTGAAACATCCTGGGGTTATGGAAGAACTTACTTTTTGTTGGATTGTTTGACGATAAATATTTCAATACAACATACATAGATCCATGGTGGTGTATAAAGGGGTTAAGTATATAATGTTTTATAAAATGGGAGTATGGTAAGGTTCAATTCATTAGGGAATGGTCTTAGGGGTTACCTAAGTGAGAAGTGGAAAAAAGTATTATATGATAAAGAAATGTTGAAGGTTGTAATCATAGAGTATAAAACATTTGAATAATTAATCCTTATAAAGAATTGAATTTTTCCTTAAAAATTGAAGGTAAAAAACCTAATAACCAAAATTTATAGTTAGTTCATACAGATATATGGGGACCAACTTTAGTTCATTCTCATAGAGGGTCATTGTACTATGTTATATTCATAAATTATGTGGCACAAAAGGTGTTTGTGTTATTTATAAATAAAAAGTATGAGGTATTTGAAAAAATTGTCTGATAAAGATCCATGGTGGAAAAAGATATTGGATGAAAGCTAAAGTTCTGAAGATCTGAAAATGGTGGGGAGTATAAAGGTAGGGAGTTCTAAATATTCTTATGGGGGAAGGGCATATGGTTTGAGAATATCATTCCAAATACTCTATAAAAAATGATATTGAAGATAGGATAAATAAAAACTTAGTGTAAAAGGTGATCATCATTAGTATTCACATGTGATTATCCAAGGTATTTTGGGTGGAATCCATGAACTTTGTGGCCTTCTTAGTGAACATGAATCTTTCTTCTACATTGGGGAAAGAACATTTGAAATTCAATTTTTATGGGTGAAAATTTGAACTTACCCATATAAAATTATTCAGATAACTCTTCTATGCCCATGTTTATTCCAAATATAGGGTAAATCTATAGGTTAATTCCTAAGTATATTATTTTATTGGGTATTGTGATGATGATTTTGGTTTTCAACTCTGCGATAATAGCTCTCGAAAGGTTTTCATAAGTTGAAATTCAATTTTCAATGAAGAGATCATATGTAATGATTGAAACCAATTGTATATTATTGATTAAATCAAAGTATCATTAGATTTTTTAGGTTCAAATGAATGGATATCTTGAATTTATTCATGTTCTAAATAATTTTGGTAGTACATCGGTTTTGAAAACACAAAACAGTTCTAAGGGTGTTCCAGAAGGAGGTCAAGTTTTGATTGTGTTTCTAGGTATGAAAGTACCAAAGAGAATAGGAACCATGGAATCTTAGAGAATATATATAAAATTTAAATTTATGGAAGTAGTAATTATATAAGGAATTTAACCATAAAGGTATTTATAGAGATCTACTAGTGCTAGGAGCTAATTGTAGAGGTATGAAAGTAACTTTCAATACTAGCTTCTCACTTGTGATGGAGATCCCAAGATCCCAGAAGAGGTTGTGAATTTTAAATCATAAAATAAGTGGAAGTTATCCATGATGGATGATATATATTCCATACATGTTTCTATAATATGGGAACTAACAAAAATTACTATTAGAAAGAAAGTTATTTGGAATAAATGGATTTATTGATTGAAGGAGGAAGTGGATAGTAGATAGAGGTACATGGAAAGTATTATCATGAATGGATTTCAACAAAAAGAATAATAATATTTTTATATTATATTTTTCTAATACTTAAACATGTGATAATTTTAATGATACTTAGCATGGTTATAATATAAGGACTTTATCTGGAGAATTTGGATGTAAATACCGCTTTAATTTTTTGTAGAAATATATGAGGAAATTTACATAGAGTATTCGAAAGGTTTAATTAATAAACCGCACTTAAATATTATGTGAAAGTTAAATAAGGTCCTTTATGGTTTGAATTATGAATAAAGTTAGTTTAAAAATAATTTAAATTCCATTATGGATAAATAGAATTTCATCCAGATAAATGTAGATAATTGGTGTTACCAGAATGTGTGTGATGATGGGAGTGTCATTAACACATTTATCTATGTTTATGACATGTTTAATGTCAGACCAGTAAATTAAATGATCAATAAGTTCAATTTTTAATTGCAAAAAACTTTTTATATTAAGGATCTTGGTCCAGTTAAATGTATATTGGGGATATGAATCATAAGAGACTTAGGTTAGATAACTTTGTTCTTAAATCGGTCCCGCTATATCCAAAAGGAGGTCGAATGATTTAGGATAAGTGACATAAAATTGGTGAGAACTCCCTTGAATAATAATTTCATTTTGAGAAAGGATAATAAACAATGAATGGAAGATAAGGTAGAGTACATGGAAAAGGTTCCTTATACATCGGCAATTGGAATATTTGTTAGAGTTGGTATCCTAAAACCAAGTATTTTTTACTTTATATTAACGTTTATATTAAAATAATTGAATATTAAATATGTGTTTTCACATATTGATCATTATTCTACATGAATTTAGTTTGATAATATCCTAAGGCATATTTTTCATCAAAATAGTTCATAGTAGTTCCGCATTATGATGAGAACCTTGATATTCTATAATGATATCTCTTAAATATTTTTTTCCTACAGTCAAGATGATAAAATATGAAGGGGTTTTTATTTTATTGATTCTTAAGTGTGAGTGAACTTAAAAGGATAAGGCTTCATCTCATGAAGTTATCATATAGTAATCTCTAAGATAAGAGATTATGTGGACAAACCCGCCAATAGGAATTCCATGTGTTTGTGTGTCATTGGAATTCCTATCTATGAGCATGTATAATGGTAATTATACTTTAATATTGTTATTAATACATATTGTGAATCATGTACTTAGATGTATTAATGAAAACTATGATAGACTATATTCATGCTAAGTAAGATATGTTGGGTACATCATGATCGATATGTTATTAATGAATAATCCATGGAAGGATTTGTCCCTTTTATTTATGGAATTTGATATCTAAATCCTTTGATTAGAATGGAACCATATAAATAAATTTGACGGTAATAATGATGTGTAAAATCTCATTCTAGATAATTAAAGAAATATATGTAAAAAATTAAGGTTTATGACACAATTATGCAACATGCATGATGAGATATCAAGATAAAGGGATTATATTATACAGTGCGCACTCATATGTGATTGTTGACATTATAACGTTAACTTATTCCTATTGAATGAATTGACCCATTTCTAGATATTAACCAAGGACTTTAAGGAATATTTCCTAATTACAATTAGTATGAATCCTAGAGGGTCATACACTAAGTGTTTCTGTTGTTCTCAATTAAATTCAATTTGAATTTAATTATTGGAATAAATATTATATGTAATGCCCCAACCCCATTTACCCAGAGTCTGTGCATTATTACATAACATTGGCATGATTACAAGGAAATCATGTCTCGAAAGACCAATCAGTTTAGTATTATTAGAAACAAGATTCATACATATGATCCACTTTACAGATTGAAGAGAAATACAACAATAATATATTTCATTAGAAGCATCCAAGCCTCCTAGATTATTCATGCAGGTCACTCATAACTAACTTCTTCATATCCTGGGAAAATGAAACTTAAGAAAGGGGTGAGCTCAAATTCTCAGTAAGGGTAAGTAATACAGCGGAAAATAATATAAATATTAAGCATGGTAAATAATTGAAAACCACATGCCTTTACCAATAATAAACATGAATAATTTTATGGAAAGATTATGAGATGAGTAAATAATGCCATAATAAAACATAATCATGGGTATTCTACTAGTCTAATGACCACATGAACCATCAATATTATTTACATAATGAGGGAATGTATAATTTCGGACATTCTGAAACATTTTTTCAAGGCCTCGGAAAAGACGTCTAAAATGATTAAGGCCTCGGTCAAAACCATAAATCAAATTGGGAAAGGGCCTTGTCCAATTCCACATCTAGTTGTATCATGATACCTACCGATGCATCTAGGAGCTATAGTGGGCTCCACCCGTCACTTACTAAGTCCAATACATTCCTCATATGAAAAGGTTTAAACATATAATAAACATTCGTATTAAAACTAGCATACGAAATTTCAATACTTTAACCATAAGCAATTAATGGTATAAAAATATAACATCCACAGTCAAACATATCACAAAAACTTCAATACAATATGGAAGTTTTGTATCATAATAAATCAACTTCAAATAAACTTAAAATCCATCAAAGGATGTTGACATAGATGAAATCAAAACCTTTTTTTAGAGACATATCTCTTTATATTTTGAAATCATTTAAGAGTCACATAAAGAAAATATTTATTTTGAAAATATTCTTATAATCTTGTAAGGGAAGCTTCGACGATGTTATAATGGCGGAAAATAGTTGCACCCACCGTATAAGTTAAAAAAAATATTCATACCTTAATTTTGTCGAAAAGGTTAAAAAGGACCTTATTTGGAAAACTATGAAAAGATTCCTTTATAAACTTCTTATAAAAAGTAAAACAAGGGTATAAATGACTTTAACCCATATTCTGTAAAATATTAAGAATGTTTTGAAATAAATTTTTAAGAAACATGGGTGTGGATGATAAAGAGGTCCCAGTACATAATTACGTATAAACAACCTCGGATAATGAAGAGATTGTGAAATAAACTCTTACCTTGTACTTTTCCTTGGTTGATGGTATGTTAACCTCCTTTATAATGGTAAAATAATTGTTATTGAATTATACAATAATCATATATATTAATATGATATCATATATGATATTTTAACATCACTTTGTTAATAAAATCTTAGTATTATCGTCGTTTTGGGTGTTAACTTACTCGTTTTCTTTTATATAAGTTGTGTTTGTTATGGATAGGTTGTATCATAATAATATCCATAATGATATTAAGTCCTTAAATATTATTTTTAATCATCCAATAAAATTTAGTCTTGAATGGATACGACGGGGAATGAATCTCATCTCGTTCGTAGAGACGGTAATTCGTACGTACGCACGAGCGACAATATCATTCTTTTGATATTAAAATAATATATAATTGGATGGTATATAATATAGAAAGAATCATTATCATGTTATATTTATTATTTACATGAATTATACATCATTATTATACCCATCTAAATAATAGTATATTGAATAACAATTACACCACAACGTGGAGACGGTGGGTCGTACGTACGCACGTATGGTGACATGTCATTAAAGGGATGGATAGAATAATGAATTTGTTTATTCCATAATTATAATAACATCACATTATATAAAAGGTACTGGAGTTATTATTTTATAATGGAAATAACAATGAAAGAAGAAGTTGAAGAAGAAAGGAATTTTAAAGAGGGTGGTGAAGACGTTACCTCTTCTTCGGGTTCTTCCTTTTGATTTGATCAAAAGGGATCCTTAGGTTGGCTTTATTATCAAATTAATGCCTCTAGGATGAATTTAGGGAAGTTGGGAGGATATTTGGGTAGGTTTTGGTCAATCCAAATGGCTTTGAATGTGTGAATTAATGAGAAGGGGGAGTGCCCTTTTATAAGAGGGGTGAGGGGATCTTTAGGAAAAACTTAAAGTATTATTTTATAATAAAATAATATTCGGTTAATAATGGATCCAGAGTAGATTATTCAAATTCTAAGGTGGGGATGGGTCGAAATCCTTTCAACCAATATATTTTAGACAGGTTTGGGTCATTATATTAACCTTATCTTTTATTTTTAACTCTTGGTTAATTAGTTTAACACTTACCATGTCACGTTGTATTTTTATAATATATAGTTAATAAACTTACTATATACATCCAAGAGACCCCCAAGTGTTACATTAATAATACACCAATAATGATATAAGTCTTTATTCTGAACCTTAGATTTTTAGGAATAGAATATAAATTAATAATATAATATTTGTTTTAAAAACTAATTTATGTCAATTTTGACACTATTCAATAATTGATTTTTGTTAAAGTCTTAAAAACTTTATTAATTCAAAAAAAATTCATTTAAGAAATCCTAACATGTCATATTAACCAATAAAATTCGTTTATATCATCAAAACTTTCAAATTATATTTATTTTAACATTTATAATACCAATTATTTGATTCTTTCATTAATAAGGAAAATACTGCATCATTATTGTTTCATATATATTTTTACTTTTTCAATGTCTGAAAATTATAAATAAAATAAAATTATTTAGGAAATACTTTTATATTTCTAATTAATATTTATAATCGAAAATATAACATACATAACCCTATGTAAAAATTGTTTTGCTAAAAGATATAAGCTTATGTCATTTTTGTATTTACTTAAACTTAATTAATATAAAGTGTCCCTATCACCTACAAGTGGCCCCATGGGGTCCCAAAATCGACCCAAAGATTCCCATGGTCGGACATGTATCCACCAATAAGGTTAGGATATGTTTTAGGGTAATTTATTATTATTATAATATTATTTTTTTACCCTTATTTACCGGATTTACCCTTTAACCATGGTAAATAAAATATTTACCGAAGTAATTATTCAAAATGTCTAAAAATAAAAGTTACCTATTTACACAATTTGTACATACTGATTCTAAATATGGAATCTATTTTTCCAAATTCAAAACACATAAGTGGCAGAAATTAATTTAAAATTAATTCCCGCTGTCAAAACAAAAAGCGTGTTTTTAAGATGTAATAATTATCAAAAGATTGACACTTGTTTATGTCCGGTTTAATTGTGAAATTATGTCCAATTACCAACATTGTATTAAATGGTAAAAATATATTATAAATATACTTTAAAACCACTCAAATTAATAATTTATCCCTATTAATTATTTTGATTAAAAAAGTTTTTTTTAATTAAAATTTAGTAATTTTCACTATTCATCAAAATATAAAAGTTATCCAAAAAGTGCCAAAATTTCACCCTAGGATAATTTTGATATTCCGAATCCAAAAATGAAGTCCATTTTGAAAGATAAAATGTATAAAATTTAAAAAAAGTGGGTATTACTATTCATAACGGCTACTTTGATTGATCACGGTGTTTTAGAATCTCGAAGTTGCATATAATGAAAGCTATTGCATTACTCAAGGGGAAACGTATCGTGGAAGCTTTGGGTGTTACATTCTCCCCTCATTCAAATAATTTCGTCCCCGAAATTTCTAGAAAATTACTGCATAAAAAGACTTGGGTGGTTCTTCATCATAAGTTCCTCGGGTTCCCACGTTGCCTCTTCCATCTTGTGGTTTCTCCATAAAACTTTTACCAGATGAGTCATCCAGTTTCTCAGCACTTGTTCTCTCATATCAAGAATCCTGAAAGGCTCTTCACAATAAGATAGATTGGGTTCCAGTTCTAATTCCTCATAGGTGAGTACATGCGTTGGTTCAGGCATGTATTTTATCAACAGGGATATGTGGAACACATCGTGTACTTTGGAGAGACTTGGAAGCATTTCCAATTAGTAAGCTACAACCCCAATTCGTTCTAGAATTTTGA
Organism: Viscum album; assembly: GCA_963277665.1. Taxonomy (NCBI): domain Eukaryota; kingdom Viridiplantae; phylum Streptophyta; class Magnoliopsida; order Santalales; family Viscaceae; genus Viscum; species Viscum album. The sequence goes on from OY728138.1 coordinate 41,018,904, forward strand.
ATGGTACGATGTACCTGGGAATCAATTTACATTTCTTACCAAAACGTATAATTCCCTTCCATGGATATACCTACAAGAAAACATGATCTCCTACATGAAATTCCAAATCATTCCTTCGATTATCGGCATAGCTCTTCTGCCTACTTTGAGCTGCTTTGATGTGTTTTTTGATTACCTTTACCTTTTCCATCGTTTCCTCCACTAGTTCCGGGCCAAAAAGTTTTCTTTCACCAACATCATCCGAACAGGTTGGTGTGCGACATCACTTTCCGTACAACGCTTCATATGGTGCCATCCTAATACTTGAATGGAAGCTATTGTTATAGGAAAATTCCACCAGAGGTAAATATTGATCCCACATACCCTAAAAGTCAAGTGAGAATGATCTCAACATGTCTTATAAGGTTTGAATAGTCCGTTCTGATTGTCCATCTGTTTGAGGGTGGTAAGCAGTGATCAAACGAAGTTCAGTATCCAAGGACTTCTGAATACTTTTCCCGAATCTTGATGTAAAATGGGGATCATGATCCGAGACAATCGATAGGGGAACTCTATAAAGTCTCACAACTTCATTAATATATAGTCTTGCTAGACGTTCGAGTGGTAGATCTTCTCTTATAGCATAAAAATGTGCTAACTTGGTAAGATGATCAACAATGACCCATATTGCATCGTTCCTTCTAGGAGTCTTTGGTAGCCCCATGACGAAGTCCATCGTAATATTATCCCATTTCCACTCAAGTATGGGAAGAGGTTGCATGAATCCTCCAGGCTGTTGCCTTCCATCTTTCACTTGTTGACAAACCATACATCTTGACACAAAATCAGCAATCTCCATCTTCATATTGTCCCACCAAAAATGTTCCTTTAAATCTCTATACATTTTGGTGCTCCCAGGGTGTATAGAGAAATTGGAACTATGAGCATCATCCAACAATTCCCTTTTTAGATCAGGTATATTGGGAACACAAAGTATCTTCCCAAACTTCAAAATTCCATCTTCATACACAAATTCATTCAATCTCCCATCATTCACAGCTTAAATCTTCTTTTGAAACTCTTCATCATCGGTCTGAGAACTCTTTATCCTTTCTAGTAAAGATGGTTTGGAAACCATTTGAAAAAGTATTGATGTTTCACCTTCCATGGTGATTCCCATATCCATCTTTACTATATCCATGTATATAGGATCCTTTTTTACTCTCATCTAGTTCAAAATTCCATGATCCTTTCTACTCAAAGCATCTTCCACCTTATTTTACTTCCTTAGGTGGTATTTTATCGTGCAATCATAATATTTGAGTAGTTCAATCCATCTCCTTTTCCTCATGTTGATCTATTTATGTGAGAAAATATATTTCAAACTCTTGTGATCAGTATAAATCTCACATTTTTCACCATAGAGATAGTTTCTCCAAATATTCAAAGCAAATATTACAGTAGATAACTCGAGATCATGAGTAGGATAGTTTTTCTCGTGAATTTTCAGTTGTCGTGATGTATAGGAAATAACTCTATCATTCTGCATAAGGACACAACCAAGACATTTCTTCGATGCATCACTATAAATAACGAACCCATCATTCCTCAATGGTAGAGTCAATATATGAGCATTGACTAATATTCTCTTCAATTATTCAAAACATTCTTCACACTCTTTTGTGTAGACAAATTTAACCCCTTTACATGTGATCTTTGTTAATGGGTTATCCAACCGGACAAATTTCTGGACGAAACGTCAATAATAACCTGCTAAACCAATAAAACTGCGTACCTCAGTTATACTCGTTGGTGTTGTCCATTCTTGGATTGTCTTGGTATTAGAAGGATCAACAGAGATTCCATCCTTAGAGACAATATGGCCAAGAAAAGAAATCTCCTGAAGCCAGAATTCACACTTGCTAAATTTCCCATATAATTCATGTATTCTCAGAGTCTTCAATATAATGCGCAAGTGATTTTCATGATCTTTGTAGCTTTTGGAGTATACCAAGATATCATCAATAAATACCACTACAAATTCATCAAGATATTCCTTGAAAACTTTGTTCATTAGATCCATGAATACAGAGGGTGCATTAGTCATCCCAAAAGGAATTACTGTAAACTCATAATGCCCATACCTGGTTTGAAATGTTGTCTTTGGAATGTCTTCCTTCTTCACACACAACCGATGATATCCAGATCGAATGTCAATCTTTGAAAAGTATTGATCTCCATGTAGTTGGTCAAATAAATCATCAATGCGAGGTAGGGGATACTTGTTCTTTATTTTTATAGCATTGATCTCCCTGTAGTCAATGTACAACCTCATAGATCCATCTTTCTTATTAATAAAAAGGACAGGGTCTCCCCATGGAGAAACACTAGGGCAAATAAATATCTTATTACTCAATTCCTCCAATTGTTTCTTTAGTTCAACTAATTCCACAATGGCCATTCTATAAGGGGTTTTTGATATGGTCCTTGAACCAGGAATTAAATCAATGGAAAACTCAACTTCTTGTTCTGGAGGATGTCCAGGTAAATCTTCTGGAAACACATCAACATATTCTCTCACAATAGGTACATCCTCTATTTGAACATTCCTTTCCTCACCCATAGTTATTTCATTCTCTTCCTCCCTGATAATTTAATTTAGTTGAGCTACTGGGGGTGGATCTAGATAAGAATTAGGTGGCGATGATTCTGCTCTAAAGATAAGGTGTTCCTTATCATCATCATCAAGAATCGTAACCTCCTTCTTCTTACAATAAATCTTCGCATCATGGTCCGAAATACAATCCATACCGAGGACTATATCAAATCCAATCATAGGTATGATGATGAGATCAGTGGATAAAGAACATTTATGTGCTCTAATGGGGACTGATTCACAAAACTTTGATGCAATGATACTTCCCTTAGTAGTTTTAACTAACAAATCCCTTGTTAAATAAAATTGGAAATATCTAATTTTCTTAGCAAACTGGGAAGATATGAAACAATGTGATGATCTAGAATCAAATAATGCATTTGCTAAACTTGAGGAAACCATTAAATTACCTACCACCACGTCTTTCGGGGCATCAACCTTAGCAGTAGTGATTTCATAAGCTTGTCCTTGATCCCTTGGCCTTTTATGAGGTAAGTTTCCTTGATGCTTAGGACATTCATTTTCATAATGTCCCATATCCCTGCAATTGTAGCATTGAACATTGGTAGCGTCTTTCTTTCCTTTACAATCACCAGCTAGATGGCCTTTCTGTCCACATTTGTAGCATACTCCTTTTCCTTTTAGGCAGGCATCAGGGTGCTTCCTTTCACAATTATCACAGGGTGGAAATTCAATTCTACCCTTCTTCCCTGTTTCCTTATTTCCTTTCCTAGAGTGTTCAGCTGATCTCTTCTTCTCTTTCTTTGATTTAAATTCATAAGACTTAGAGAATTCCTTTTCTGTATTGATAGCACACGAGACAATATCTTCATATGATGAGAAGGTTTGCGAGACTAATTCTCAACGGAGAAATAGTTTTAAACCATCAAAGAAACAATCAATATTAATCCTTGGGTTACGTATATAATCAGTAGCATGCCTCGCTAACCTTGTAAATTTAGCCTCATACTTTGCGACATTCTCATCCTCTTTCTGCATCAGGCTCAGAAATTGCCTTTCCATATATGCTCAATGGTCTTGAGGAAAGTATTTTTCTAAGAATGGATCTTTGAACTCCCTCCATTCCATATCTAATACTTCATCATCTTCCTTCATGTTTTGTATCAATGACCACCATTGATCAGCATCTCCAGTGAGGCGATAAACTGCCATGACAACTTTTTCCTTTTCACTACTCCCCGAGGCATGGAATATTTTCTCTAAAGAATTTATCCATTGCTCAGCTACTATGGGATTTTTATTCCCATTGAATGTTGGTGTTTGTTGTCTCATGAATCGATCTAACATTGATCCTCCATGCTATGGATCTGGGTGCTCCATACGGGTAAGGTTATTATTCATAACCTGAGTGAGTTGTCCCAGTATGGTGATAAGCTGATCAGCACCAGTTGCATCACTAGATCCACTATAATTATCTACAGCAGGATGGAAATCCCTACATGGAGTGCGTTCATTGATATGGTTTCCATTCCTTCCACTAGGCGCCATTTCTAAACAATGGCATAAACTAGATTAGTTTATGAATTGAAATATATAATTCCAAACTTCTAAAACACTTAACATAAATTCAATAGTTTATGGATATAATCCATAATCATAAAAAAAATTCTTTGAGAAGTATATACTCATAACCCTTCATAATGGTTGGTAAAGAAAATGAGAATTATCCCAAGCATATCCCCCGGGAGTGTCATAACCAAGAGTGCAGCAAGTCCCATTGTCGTGCACCAGTTCCCGTTCAAGTCAAGCTCAATGCGGTGTTTTCGGGTTTTACCCCTAGGTACATCTGTCCCAGAGCCGCCTCTACCTGCTCGTATCCAGACAGGGATATATTGCTCAGAAAACTCACAAAATCTCTACAATACCAAAATTCTAGAAAGTTCTTCTATACTAATCCTCAAAGTCTATCTTAGGGTTATGTTCTCTAATCAGAGTTTATCTAAATCTATTTTCCAAGGTTTGTAATAAACTTCCTCTGATACCAACTGTAATGCCCCGACCCCAGTTACCTAGAGTCAGTGCATTATTACATAACATTGGCATGATTACAAGGAAATAATGTCTCGAAAGACCGATCAGTTTAGTATTATTGGAAACAAGATTCATATATATGATCCACTTTACAACTTGAAGAGAAATACAACAATAATATATTTCATTAGAAGCATCCAAGACTCCTAGATTATGCCTGCAGTTCACTCATAACTAACTTCTTCATATCCTGGGAAAATGAAAGATAAGAAAGGGGTGAGCTCAAATGCTCAGTAAGGGTAAGTAATACAGCGGAAAATGACATAAATATTAAGCATGGTAAATAATTGAAAACCACATGCCTTTACCAATAATAAACATGAATACTTTTATGGAAAGATTATGAGATGAGTAAATAATGCCATAATAAAACATAATCATGGGTATTCTACTAGTCGAATGATCACATGAATCATCAATATTATTTCCATAATGAGGGAATGTATAATGTCGGACATTCTGAAACATTTTGTCAAGGACTCGGCCAAGACGTCTAAAATGATTAAGGCCTCGGCCAAAACCATAAATCAAATTGGGAAAGGGCCTCATCCAATTCCACATCTAGTTGTCTCATGAGACCTGCCGATACATCGAGGAGCTATAGAGGGCTCCACCCATCAATTACTAAGTCCAATACATTCCTCATATGAAAAGGTTTAAACATATCATAAACATTCGTATTAAAACTAGCATACGAAATGTCAATACTTTAACCATAAGTAATGAATGGTATAAAAATAACACATCCACAGTCAAACATATCACAAAAACTTCAATATAATATGGAAGTTTTGTATCATAATAAATCAACTTCAAATAAACTTAAAATCCATCAAAGGATGTTGACATAGATGAAATCAAAACCTTTTTTTTAGAGACATATCTCTTTATATTTTGAAATCATTTAAGAGTCACATAAAGAAAATATTTATTTTGAAAATATTATTATAATCTTGTAAGGGAAGCTTCTACGATGTTATAACGGCAGAAAATAGCCGCACCCACCGTATAAGTTAAAAAACATTCTTACCTTAATTTTGCCGAAAATGTTAAAAAGGACCTTGTTTGGAAAATGACAGAAAGATTCCTTTATAAACTTCTTATAAAAAGTCAAACAAGGGTATAAATGACTTTAACCCATATTCTGTAAAATAGTAAGAATGTTTTGAAATACATTTTTAAGAAACATGGATGTGGATGATAAAGAGGTCCTAGTAGATAATTACGTATAAACAACCTCGGATAATGAAAAGATTGTGAAATAAACCCTTACCTTGTACTTTTCCTTAGTTGATGGTAGTTTAACCTCCTATATAATGGTGAAATAATTGTTATTTAATTATACAATAATCATATATATTAATATGATATCATATATGATCTTTTAACATCGCTTTGTTAATAAAATCATAGTATTATCATCGTTTTGGGTGTTAACTTACTCGTTTTCTTTTATATAAGTCCTGTTTGTTATGGATAGGTTGTATCATAATAATATCCAGAATGATATTAAGTCCTTAAATATTATTTTTAATCATCCAATAAAATTTAGTCTTGAATTGATACAATGGGGAATGAATCTCATCGCGTTCGTGGAGACGGTAATCCGTACGTACGCACGAGCGACAATATCATTCTTTTGATATTAAAATAATATATAATTGGATGTTATATAATATATATAATAATTATCCTGTTATATTTATTATTTAAATGAATTATACATCATTATTATACCCATATAAATAATTGTATATTGAATAACAATTACACCACAACATGGAGACGGTAGGCCGTACGTACGCACGTATGGTGACATGTCATTCAAGAGATGGATAGAATAATGAATTTGTTTGTTCCATAATTATAATAACATCAAATCATATATAAGGTACTGGAGTTATTATTTTAGAATGTAAATAACAAAGAAATAAGAAGTTGAAGAAGAAAGGAACTTTAAAGAGGGTGGTGAAGACGTTACCTCTTCTTCGGGTTCTTCCTTTTGATTTGATCAAAAGGGATCCTTAGGTTGGATTTCTGATCAAACTAAGGCCTATAGGATGAATTTAGGGAAGTTGGGAGGATATTTGGGCAGTTTTTGGCCAATTCAAATGGCTTTTAAGGTGTGAATTAATGTGAAGGGGGAGTGCCCTTTTATAAGAGGGGTGAGGGGCTCTTTAGGAAAAACTTAAAGTATTATTTTATAATAAAATAATATTCGGTTTCTAATGGATCCAAAGTGTATTATTAAAATTCTAACGTGGGTATGGGTCGAAATACTTTCAAAAAATAGATTTTAGACAGGTTTGGGTATTTATATTAACCTTATATTTTAGTTTTAACTCTTGGTTAATTAGTTTAACACTTACCATGTCACATTGTATTTTTATAATATATAGTTAATAAACTTACTATATACATCCAAGAGACCCCCAAGTGGTCCATTAATGATACACCAATAATTATATAAGTCCTTTGTCCGAACCTTAGATTTTTAGGAATAGAATATAAATTAATAATATAATATTTGTTTTAAAAACTCATTTACGTCAATTTTGACACTAATCAATAATTGATTTTTGTTAAAGTCTTAACAACTTTTTTAATTCTAAAAAAAATCTGTAAGCAATACTAACATGTCATATTAACCAATAAAATCCGTTTATGTCATCAAAACTTTCAAATTATATTTATTTTTACATTTATAATACCAATTATTTGATTCTTTCATTAATAAGGAAAATACTGCATCATTATTGTGTCATATATATTTTTAGTTTTTCAATGTCTGAAAATTATAAATAAAATATAACTATGTAGGAAATATTTTTATATTTCTAATTAATATTTATAATCGCAAATATAACATATATAACCCTATGTAAAAATTGTTTTTCTTAAAGATATAAGCTTATGTCATTTTTGTATTTACTTAAACTTAATTAATATAAAGTGTCCCTATCACCTACAAGTGGCCCCATGGGGTCCCAAAAGCGACCCAAAGATGCCCATGGTTGGACATTTATCCAAAAATAAGGTTAGGACATGTTTTAGGGTAATTTATTATTATTATAATATTATTTTTTTACCCTTATTTACCGGATTTACCCTTTAACCATGGTAAATAAAATATTTACCGAAGTAATTATTCAAAATGTCTAAAAATAAAAGTTACCTATTTACACAATTTGGAAATCCTGATTCCAAATATGGAATCCATTTTTCCATATTCAAAACACTAAAGTGGCAGAAATTAATTTAAAATTAATTCCCGCTGTCAAAACAAAAAGCGTGGTTTTAAGATATAATAATTATCAAAAGATTGACACTTGTTTATGTCCGATTTAATTGTGAAATTATGTCCAATGACCAACATTGTATTAAATGGTAAAAATATATTCTAAATATACTTTAAAACCACTCAAATTAATAATTTATCACTATTAATTATTTTTATTAAAAAGGTTGTTTTTAATTAAAATTTAGTAATTTTCACTATTCATCAAAATATAAAAGTTATCCAAAAAGTACCAAAATTTCATCCTAGGATAATTTCAATATTATGAATCCAAAAATGAAGTCCATTTTGAAAGATAAAATGTATAAAATTTCAAAAAGTGGGTATTACTATTCATAACGGCTACTTTGATTGATCGCGGTGTGTTAGAATCTCGAAGTTGCGTATAATGCAAGCTATTGCATTACTCAAAGGGAAACGTACCATGGAATATTGGGGTGTTACATTATTCTTAAGCCTGAAGAATTATTTTATTCAATATTTATTGATCTCATAAATTAAATAAATATTTATTTTCATGGTAATTATTTAATTACATGGATATATAATATTTATTTATTTATTAAATTAATAAATAATTAATAATAACATTTATTTACGTATTTGATAAATGATAAGAAGGTTGAATGGACCAAGATGAGGTCTAGAAATAAATATTAATTTTCAATATGGTAAAATAATATTTGTTGTTGAATCCATTAGAGAATTCCATGAGAAAATATTATTATTATTATTATTATTATTATTATTATTATTATTACATGGTATGGGGTCATTTAAAGGTTTAATGTATTATTAAGGGCGTTTGTGAAATTAATTAATATTTTAACACTAACTATAACACTATAAATAGAATACTAATTATATTATGTTGGATTTGATTTATTATTGAATAATATTTGTGCACAATAAAATATAAATATCTCCCTCAAGACAAAATAATTATCTGGAGTTTCTTTTATCAATCTCAAGTGACTCTCCACCATCCTCCCCCTTCTCAAGAATAAGAGTGCAAGGAAAATTCTTCAATCCCAAAGAAATAATCATATAGATCAAGGAGAACACTTCAAGATGATCAATCTGTCATGTTGGCACTTAAAAAACCATTGATGTTGTTTGGAGATCAAATGAGCACATATGAATCATTGGTAGAGGGATTATACAGTTTGGTCATGAAGTTGAAACTATGGTAGATCAAAAGGATTTTTCATGATCAAAATCTTCTTCATAAAAATATCTCAAGACCTAGGTATTATTTATTCCTGTATATTTTAATTAATTATTAATTTAATGTAAAATATCTTATTGGTTCTAGTGTGTATGTCTTTCATCAGAAAAAATTTCATTTCTCAGGGATTCCATGTCCTATACATCATAGAATATTTATTAAATCCAATAATTTCTGAGTCGGTTTGGGCTTTGATAAGTGCTTATGTTATTCCTAGAACCTTCAAATGGTATCAAAGTGGTCACATTTATATTGATAATTATTTAATGATCATTTATCATTTATTCATTTAAAAGTTAAATTTTATTTCAAGTTTTAATTGATTTTTATTCCATTATCGAGATTTATTCCTCCTCCTCTTTGATTATCACTTAAATAACCTAGATCGGATAATAATTTACAAAGAATGCATCTATAGAATCTATATGGATGTTCCTATAACTATGGTTAGATAACATAAGATTACATGGTGTGTACTCCTTTTTCACATGTCTTGTATCTATGTTCATTGCAATAGGACACTCGCATTGACTTTGGATCATCATGTAATGACTACACACTATATACATTAAATGAACACCACATGTAGAATAGCTAGGGTGGCACACAGTTATTCTATACCACGTATCGTGTTGCATTCATACACATTTTGTATTTCACATATTTTTGTATCGGAAAACACAGAATCAATATGTGTGGTGTAATTAATACATTGTGTGTATTTAATAAATGATGGGTATATGTTGGTAGCCGTGAAACTATGAGGTAACACACCATGTATACTTCATACATGTTTTTTGCCTCATAAATTTCTCTGGTAAGTATATGATGAGTCCCTAGGAATGTACTATGCATATCTATCTAAGAAATGTACATGTCAATTGGATATCCAACACAAGTTTTGTACATTACTTGTTTACAAAAAAATATTAAAATTAATTAATTAATCTATTAAACCACGTTAACTTGAGTTTTTTAAGTCATTTAATTAATAGTACACATCGATCATTGGGTTTTATATTATATTAAAATCTTAATTAATTCCACATGATATTCAGAACTACAAGTCAAGTATGGTCATTTCATAATAAACCCTCGGTGTGCATTAAATCGTGTAGCCAATGTAATTTTTAGGTGTTCCATGTGTTATTAATAGGACAGTACACATTGTGAAATTATGACACATTCCATGTATAAAGTATTTCATGTGATTGAATTGTATACAATAAGGACTATAGTGAGTAGTTCGGAAAGGTACTTTTCAAACTACTTCCAATAGTAAATATGTGTACTTATTTCTATTAATTTTAAATGAAATTGAATAATTTATTTTACTTAAAACAATATGAATGGGAATATCTAGGATTATTGGATAGAATAAGATAAAGTGAATTAATTTATTAATAATAAAATTAATCAGATTAATTCATGCGTGTTTTATCTTATCAAATAATGAATTGAAATGGATAGTGGCTAGAAATTTTAAATGCATAGTCATTTCATGTGTATGATCAGTCATGATCATTGATCAAACCTATATATGTGTTGGTTTTATTTTATTCTATTTTATTTTATTTTATTTCATGGGTTTGTAATTATTTACTAATAAATTAAATATGATGGTTTGTGTGTCATCTCTCCCTACTTTATTATGTAGGACATGCATGTCCAAGGTGGTTTTATATAATTCCCCTTAACTAATCATTTGGTTCCCCTCACCTACATGTGAGTTATAAATCATATCTAATAAAAATATTATCTAAAGTTTCATTGATTTGGTTTAATGTGAAGACTAGATAGAGGTGGTTCAAGATGGAACTGAGGTGAAACCAACTTGAGTGATACATAGGTGGACATGTGGGATGTTGAAACTCATTCCAAGACATGCATAATAAGATTTCCCTTAGGATCATAGGTTTTTTGAGCAAGTGTTGTTTTCAACAATACATAATATTGTTATTTAAAGGGGGAGTTTATATTATTACTCTATCTCTTTATGATAATTTTGATGCTCACAAATACCCTTAATTATTTTTTAATGATTTTATTTGTTAAGACTTTTTCAGGAATTTATTATTTTATTTTAGTCTTGAAATTACGGGAATTTATTACAAAAGTATTCGTATTTAGCGTGTTCTGGAAACACTGTTCATGCGCTACTTATTCGGAATCTGCTTGGGCATGTTCTGGAAACACTGTTCATACCCTACGTGGATAAATGTAGCGTAAGGATAAAAACCATGTATACTTTTTAAGATAAGGAAAAATTATGGTTAAAAAACCATACGTTATCAGAAAATTATGGAAGAAGAACCCTACGTTAGAAAGGAACCCTACGTTTGGGATATCAAAAAATTATGGAAGGAAAACCATATATAAATATTAAATGTTAAATTTGTTTCTCAAAAGTATGGTTCATCAAACTTACTTTTGTAAACAACCATACATTCTTGGAAAAGTATAGATCAAGTAAAAGTATGGATCTTTTACCGTATGATTGAAAGTTGAAGAAAAAAGTATGGATGACCAACCCTACATTTGGAATAAACCTTACATTGTGAACCTTACATTTGAAGGCAACATCATCAACCTTACATTTAGAGGATGCATACAGTTCAACATAACCTTACGTTTGGTGTTGGAGAATTTAAAGTTGATATTTTTTTACAACAGTCAATATGCTGATTATTAGGAGTATTTCAAGCCAGATTTAAAGCAAATTTTAAAGTACGATTTTGACTGATTCAAAACCGTTTAATCAATGATTTGATAATCAAATTAAAATGAGATTTTTATGCTGAGTCTTTAGGGAAGTTATGACTACTCTGTAAATTCAAATGTTTGAATATCACGAGTAAAAAAGGCGACTTTTGTGGATCTAATTTTACAGGAAAAGTTATTATCATTATTTTTATGGGCTTTTTGAAACTGCATCGAAGAATATATTATTGATCGTGTGTGATCTTTTGATTATTCTGAAGAAAAAAATCAAAAACATAGACTACTGAAACACACCAATCTGCTGGTTCAAAAAGAGCATCAAAGCTCTGTTTGTTATAAAGGAAGGATCGTGATAGAAAATTCACTTGTTCTACAATGAAGATCTACTTTGAATTTGTTACTGCTGAAGTTGTGAATTATATTTCTATATCTACTACAACGGGATCGACTCAGAACGTCTCTTATGCAAAGATTATTATTTCTAAAGGTGACGATCCATCTACTGTCAATTACATGTTGTTGCAATTGTGAAGAACATCTGGAAAGTTTTTTCAGAATATGAAAATATTTCTTTTCTATTCTTGAGTGACCAGCTTCTCATACTAAGATGAGTAGGTTCGTGTTTAAACTAGAAGGCTTTGTTTTTGCCTTGTATTGTAAAGGTGTCAATTTCCTGTACTCAGTTGTGAATCGGTCTGTTGAAACGAGGACCAGATAGTGAAAATCACCAAGCTCGTGGAGCAGAGCGTTGGTGGAGTGGACTAGGGGCATTCTGTTCCCCGAACCACTATACATCTTGTGTTTCTGATATTTAAATTTCCACTGCATCATTTTATCTGATTAAAGTTAAAAGGCATAACACACTCTCGTAAAGATTTTTTAAAAGACACAATTCACCCTCCTCTTGTATATATTTGGTGTAATCCGATCCAACAATTGGTATCAGAGGTTGAGCTTTCTGATAAAGCTTTAACGAGATGAAAGTGATTATACACAGAGAAAGATGAATGATACAAGAGAGGGAATGTCTATGTTCAGAGCACCGTACTTCAATGGATAAAAATATGGATTCTGGAAATCACGAATGATTATCTATCTGAAAAATCTTAGATACAGAGTCTATTCTAAGATTCTAACTCCATATGAAATACCAGAAATACCTGAAACATGGAGTGCATCTACTGAAGCAGATTATGACATGAACTCGAAGGAAATGAATGCAATTATATGTGTTCTAGGACCTGATGAGTTTAACAGAGTATCTCAATGCCCAACAGTATATGAAACGTGGAAAAATATTGTTGTTGCTTATGAAGGAACTAACAATATCAGGGAAATGAGATATGTAACTGCTAAGCTTAAATTTGATACATTAAGAATGGTTGAAGGTGAGAGTATTACTCAAATGAATGGAATATTGACAAATATTTTCAATAACATAACTGCCTTGGGATATCCCATTAAGCAAGCTAATCAAGCCTTAAAAGTATTAAGAGTACTGCCTACAAAATGGAATGGAATCTCTGCAGCAATCAGACAGTCGACACCTGTCAAAGATTTAACCATGAGAGAACTAATTGGAACATTAATTATGTATGAAGTTGAGATGGAAGATGAAGCTAATGAACATAAAGTTCTTGTCAAAAGAGATGATATTGCCTTGAAAGCATCATCATAGAGAAAAAATAGAAAGATGAAGAAAAATGTAAAAGAGAAGTCAGAAAGTTATGATTTATCTAATTCTGATATGGAATTGGCTCAGCTATCCCGAAGATTCACAAAATTCTATAGAAAGAAGGAGGGATTCAGAAAATCCTTCAAAAAGGATGACAAGGAAATCAGATGCTATGAATGCAAGAAAATGGGGCATATCAGACCTAATTGTCCTCAGCTAAAAGAAGACAAAAGAAATAAATTTTTCAAAAGAAATGACTATGATCATAAGGACAAGAAAGCTATGAAATCTAAATGGAGTGTATCTGAAGACTCCAGTAGTACTTATCAATCAGACTCAGAGAAGGAGGAAGAAAATCTTAAAGCCAACATGTGTTTTATGGTAGAAACAGATGAGGTACAATCTTACTACTCTTCTGACTCTAGTTCTGAATCTAATTACTCTAATGAAAAACTTGAAACCTAATGTAATATGCTTGAAGAAAAATATTACTCTCTATTTAAGAAGAATAAGTCTTTAAAGAATATTCATAAATTCGTTTCTGATGAAAGAGATACAATGCTGACACAATATAAGGAGTTAACTGAAAAATTTGATTCAATTAATTCTAACAATACAGATTATTAATTAATGATAAAATCACTGAAAATTGAAGTAGAAACTTATAAAACTATAGACCTTGTTTTTACTAAAGGAGAAAATACTTTAAATAAACTCCTTGGGAAAAAATTCATTAAAAATGAAAGGTTTGGAATTGGTAGTAAAGGTGAAAAACCCAAGATGTACAAAAACTATTTTATTCCAAGTGCAAAAAGACTAAATTGTAATTACTGTGGAATAAGGGGACATATTTCTAAAAACTATTTCTTAATACAACCCCAAATAAGTGGCATTAAGAAATCTTTTGTATCAAATTATCTATTTGACTCATGTGAAATTAGAAAAACAAAGCAAGTCTGGATTCCCAGATCCTTGCTAGCTAACACTACTGGACCCAACAAAATATGGGTACCAAAGTAATCTGTGTAAATGTATTTGCAGGGAGTAGGTCACAATAACAAAAAGGAAATATGGTATATGGACAGTGGATGCTCAATAAATATGAGTGGAAACTCATTTAATTTCTCTACACTCACTCAAAAAGATGGTAGACTTGTCACTTTGGTGATAATGCCAAAGGAAAAATCATTGGTATTGGAACAGTTGGAGATCCAGAAGCTATCGTAATTAATAAATTACTTTATGTACAAGGATTGAAACACAATATGATAAGTATCTCTCAACTATGTGATGATGGTTATGCTTTTTATTTTTCTAACAATTGATATTCTATTTTCAAAAATAAATTTCTTAAATTTGGAGCACCAAGAACTAATAATGTGTATACCCTGGATTTAAATTCCTTGTGTAAACAACAAGTAAATTGATTAACTACTAAAATAAATGAATAATGGATCTAGCATAGGAGACTTAGACATTGTAATGTATATATTTTAAATATTTTATCTAAGAAACATTTAGTTTCTGATTTGCCTAGTCTCAAATTTGAAAGTGACAGATTATGTGATGCATGTAAACTTGGCAAGCAACACAAATCATCCTTCAAATCTGTTAACAAAATTTCTACGTATAAACCTCTAGAACTTATTAATATGGATTTGTTTGGACCTTCAAGAGTAGAAATCTTGTCTGGTAAATTATATGTATATGTTTTAGTTGATGACTATTCTAGATTTACATGGATTTTCTTTTTGAAATTAAAAAATGAAGATTTTACTTTATTTGAAATTTTTTGTAAAGCTGTTCAAAATGAAAAAGGTTTTAAAATAATTTCATTAATAAGTGATCATGGTGGAGAATTTGAGAATCATGAATTTAATTCCTTCTGCTCAAATATGGGTATTAAACACACCTTCTATACACCTAGAACACCTCAACAGAATGGAATTGTTGAAAGAAGAAATAGGACTATTCAGGAAATGGCTAGGACTATGCTAAATGAATACAGCCTTCCTACCTACTTTTGGGAAGAAGCTGTAAGCACAACCTACTATATAATGAATAGAGTTTTAATTATACCTCTTTTGAAAAAAACACCCTATGAACTTTGGAATAACAGAAAACCTAAATTTAACTACTTTAAAGTTTTTGGATGCAAAGTTTACATCTTAAACACCAAGGATAATCTTGGTAAGTTCGATCCAAAATCTGATGAAGGAATTTTCTTAGGATATTCAGCTACCTCCAAAGCTTATAGAATATATAATAAGAAGTCAAGGATTGTTGAAGAATCAGTTCATGTGAAATTTTATGAATCTGATCCCTTTGAGAAAAGGACAGATCAAATGGATTAATCTGACTCTAATGATAACATGAGGCTTGAGAACTTGAAAAATGATTTTGAAAATGATATAAATAAAATTCAGTCTAGTTTAGAAGAATATGATACTGAAGAACCTATAAATGTGTTGCCTAGACAGACTAGAACCCTAAATAATCACCCTTTAGAAACTATAATAGGAGACTTAGATACAGGAATAAAAACTAGAAGAAATATAGGAAATCTTATAGAATTCTCTGTCTTTCTATCCCAATTAGAACCCAAGACTATAGAAGAATCTTTAAATGATGAAAGTTGGATGATAGCAATGCAAGAAGAATTAAACCAGTTCAAAAGAAATGAAGTCTGGGAATTAGTTGAAAGACCACAGAACTATCCAGTGATAGGAACCAAATGGGTCTTTAGAAATAAGCAAGATGATCAAGGAATAATAACTAGAAATAAATCTAGACTTGTATCCAAAGGATACAATCAGGAAGAAGGTATAGATTATGATGAGACCTTTGCACCTATATCTAGACTAGAAGCCATTAGAATCCTCTTAGCCTATGCATCTTATATGAACTTTAAATTATTTCAGATGGATGTTAAGTCTGCCTTTTTAAATGGTTATTTAATGGAGGAAGTTTATGTTGAGAAACCTCCTGGTTTTGAAAATTCTCAAAAACCAGATTCTGTTTTTAAACTTACTAAAGCTCTCTATGGCCTTAAACAATCACCAAGAGCTTGGTATGAAAGATTAAGCTCTTTTATTTTAAAAAATTATTTTACTATTAGAATGGCAGATCCAATACTATTTAAGAAAACTATGAATTCTAATATTTTATTGGTTCAAATTTATGTTGATGATGTAATTTTTGGATCAACTAATAAAACCCTTTGTCATGAGTTTTCAAAGTTAATGCAAAAATAATTTGAAATGAGTATGATGGGAGAACTAAATTTCTTTTTAGGACTTCAAATTTATCAAAAAGACTTTGTAAATGTTTTGAATCAAAGCAAATACATTACTAATTTGTTGAAGAAATTTGGACTTGAAAACAGCAAGACATATACAACTCCTATGTGTACTAATATAAAACTTGATTTGGATGAAACTGTAGAATCAGTTGACAACAAGTTATATAGAGGTATGATTGGTAGTTTATTATATCTTACTGCTAGCAGGCCCGATATAATGTATTCATCATGTCTTTGTGCAAGATTTCAATCAAATCCTAAAAAATCTCATTTAACTACTGTTAAAAGAATTTTTAGATATTTAAAAGGAACTTTTTTTCAATATCTTCTTTATCCCAAAACTTATGATTTTAATTTGATCTCATATTCAGATGCAAACTTTGGGAGTTGTAGATTAGATAGGAAAATCACTTCAGGAACTTTTCACTTTTTAGGAAAATCTTTAGTGTCATGGTCAAGTAAGAAATAACATTAAGTTTCCCTATCAACAGCTGAGGCAGAGTATGTTTCTGCTGGAAGTTGTTGTGCACAGGTGTTGTGGATGAAAAACACTCTTACGGACTTTGGACTAAATTTTAATAATACACCTATTTTATGTGATAATACTAGTGATATAAACATTTCAAAAAATCCTATTAATCATTCTAGAACTAAGAATATTGATATCAGACATCATTTTCTAAGAGATAATGTTCTTAAAAAGGATATATCTTTGGAATTTATAAGTACTGAAATTCAATTAGATGATATTTTTACTAAACATCTTCCCACTGCAAGGTTTGATTTTATTAAGGGGGAGTTAGGTTTCTTTGATCTTAAATAAAATTTTATTCTACAATAGTAGTTCTTTATTTTAATTCTGCTTAAAATAATTAAGCTATTTTGTTTTTCAAACAGAATAAGTTTCTTTTCCCCAAGTAATCTATTTTATTTATTTTTAAATATATGTAATGATTATTAAAAAACACGGTAATCAAGGTTGTCAGAAAACCTTTTGACTTCTAAACCATTTCATTTCTATCGAAACCCTTTCGAAATAGAAAACCGCACCTCTGCTCGTCAACCCTAATCTTAGAACCACTAAAACCCTAACCTTCAAACCTTCAGATATTCTCGCAGGGATGGTAAGGACTAAAAGATCTAGTGAAGCCGAAACAAGCAATGCCAAGATACGATGCTTCAAAGGAAGAAAAATCTTACAGGGAAAGGTATTCGATCTCGACTGGTTATTTCAGACAAATCTACTGTTGAAACAAGAATTCTCGTTTCAAAACCTTGAACAGATGTTCAACAGTGAAAATATGGAATTTCTGTATGAGGTAGAACTTAGATACTTCTTCAAATCTGTACAGTTTAGTCTGTGAGATACTGAGGACAGTATGATGGCTAAGATAGAGGATAGGGATTTCTCAATCTCGTCATTAGAAATTGGTCAGATTCTTAACTGCCCTCATGAGGGAGTTTTTCATTTCTATTTGAAAAATATTGGAGATTCTGTGCATAAATCATAGGAAATAATGTCGTTTATCTTTGGTATTAAGACTGTAAAGAAATTTTTTATCAAGGATTTGGAGCCTGATCAGAAAATTTTGGTCAAATTTGTGCAAACAGGGATTGCACCGAGGATGTCTGAGATGGAAAAGATATTATATCTCGATATGTATATAATGTATCTTTTTCTCAGTGATGTCAAACTAAATTTTCCTAGGTATATGGTTAGATACCTAAGATATTTTTGTCAGATTGATTCCCAAATGAACTTTTATCCTTTTGGTCGATTCATTTACAAGTTGTTGCTTAAGAAGGACATGGTGAGACTGGTGGATTCCAGAGTACACTATCATCACAGTAATGTGTTTACTGCTAGAACTTTAAGAAAGACTGGATATTTATGGAGTACTATCAAAGGAAAAAAATTTCCAGTAGGAGTAGGTGATGAATCAGAGAGTGATCAAGCTCAATCAATAAAGTCCAAGGAGGGACAAGATGAATCAAGAGTCGGCACTATGGCAAGGAGAATCAGATTTGAAGTGGAAGAAAATGAGGAAGAAATAAGTCAGGACGGACTTCAAACTTAGAGGAAAAGACCTGTGACTGAGGAACTTACTTCCCCTGATTTAACTACAAAAGATTTACTCTCTTACTGCTTTGTCAGAGAAAAGGTTGTTGAACAAACTCAAGAACAAAATGTCACTGTTACAGATCCTGATCTTGAAAAGATTGTAGTTGAAATATCGAAACAACAGTCTGAAGCTGATGTTTTTGTTGTACTTCAACAAGAAAAGGAGGCAGAGCCTGGTGAGGAAGTGACCAAACCTCAGAAAACTCCAGAAGATATCATTTTAGATATTCCTTTAAACTAACAAATTGTAGATGTTCATGATGAGCATGCTTCTGAATCTCACGCAGAAGTTCTTCAAGAGGATTTTCCTATGGAAGATTCTGGAAAAGTCTCTGAGGAAAAATATGTGGATCAACCTACTAAAGACAAGGAGAAAGAAAAATACGATGTTGAATCATTACCTTTAGTACTGCTACATCACACAGAGCCTGAGAATGCGAATCAAGCATAGGGTGATTCTAATTCAAGGAATAGGGAAGTTGAAGAATTGTACAAAAAGTTATCTCAACTACAAAGTGATAATGATTCTCTAAGAAGCACCTTAGCATCCGAACAGTTGAAATTTCAAAATCTTAAGGAGAGTACTATTTCAAGACAAGAAGTTAAAGTTTTTAAAGAGGATCTGCTAAATGTTATTGCCAAATTGAAATCTGAAATGGTTATGAAATCACATTTCTCAGATATTAAGTTGTTTCTGGAGACACAATTTGCATCAGTTTGAAATAATGCTGCTAGTGGATTAGGTACTTCACCTGATTTAATCAAAATATTTCAAGATATCACAGCTGAAATGAGCAACATGAATGACAGGTTGCAAGATCTTCAGTGCAATAGTGCTCTATTATCTGTTCTCTTAGATAATCAGAAATTCTTAGTTGATCAGTTAACATCCAGTGAGCCAGGAATCTTCTCTGTCTTAGAAAAATTCACAGAGAAGCTGTCTTTGTTTATAGAGAAAGAAGAGAGGCTTCACGAGTTTTTCAGAGTCAATCTCATTGAATAAATTCATATGACTCAAGAGTCCAGAGATATTATTATTCATCTTGGTGATGGATTAATGAAAAGGTTGATAGAACAGTTATCCGAAATCAAGTCTACAGTCTAGAGACGATAAACCCTACCTATTCACTGCAACAAATCTTGATTCCTATGTTTATCATCATTGTATCTATTTTTGACTTTTAATGAAAATCTATTTCTTTCTTTCTATTTGTTTTTACTATCTTTGTTTTGATATTCCAGTACTCCAAATTTAATTATTGATAAACAGTTAATAATAGTCTTTACTTATGTTCAGTGCTACATTAATATATGTTCTATTCCATATTCCATCATTCTTTTTCATATCACAAAAAGGGGGGGAAATTTGGATAAACAAAACATTTTATTTTACTGGGAGAAATTTGGATAAATACAACATCTTTTAGTTTGGGGGGTAATTATTTTTATTAGGAAAAATTAAAACATAGAAAAATTAAAGGGAGACATTAATATTGTATTTATCTTTTCAAAATTTCAAAACTTTATGTAATTAATTTTAAGTTAATTTAATTTCATTAATTATTTCTTATGTGTTTTGTGATCATCAAAAAGGGGGAGATTGTTGATAAAGTGTTGTTTTCAGCAATACATAATATTGTTATTTAAAGGGGGAGTTTATATTATTACTCTATCTCTTTATGATAATTTTGATTCTCACAAATACCCTTAATTATTTTTTAATGATTTTATTTGTTAAGAATTTTGCAGGAATTTATTATTTTATTTTAATCTTGAAATTACGGGAATTTATTACAAAATTATTCGTATTTAGCGTGTTCTGGAAACACTGTTCATGCGCTACTTATTCAGAATCTGCTTGAGCGTGTTTTGGAAACACTATTCATACCCTACATGGATAAACGTAGCGTAAGGATAAAACTCGTGTATACTTCTTAAGATAAGGAAAAAGTATGGTTAAACAACCATACGTTATCGGCAAAGTATGGAAGAAGAACCCTACGTTAAGAAGAAACCCTACGTTTGGGATATCAGAAAAGTATGGAAGGAAAACCGTACGTAAATATTACACGTTACGTTTGTTTCTCAAAAGTATGGTTCATCAACCTTACTTTTGTAAACAACCATACGTTCTTGGAAAAGTATGGATCAAGTAAAAGTTTAGATCTTTTACCGTATGATTGAAAGTTGAAGAGAAAAGTATGGATGACCAACCCTACGTTTGGAATCAACCTTACGTTGTAAACCTTACATTTGAAGGCAACATCATCAACCTTATGTTCAGAGGATGCATACAATTCAACCTAACCTTACGTTTGGCGTCGAAGAATTTAAAGTCGGTATTTTTATGCAACGGTCAATATGCTGATTATTAGGAGGATTTCAAGCCGGATTTAAATCTGATTTTAAAGTATGATTTTGACTGATTCAAAACCGTTTCATCAATGATTTGATAATCAAATTAAAATGAGATTTTTATGCTAAGTCTTTAGGGAAGTTACGACTACTCTGTAAATTTAAATGTTTGAATATTGCGAGTAAAAAGGTGAATTTTGTGGATATAATTTTGCAGGAAAAGTTCTTATCATTATTTTTATGGGCTTTTTGAAACTGCATCGAAGAATATATTATTGATCGTGTGTAATCTTTTGATTATTCTGAAGAAAAAAACGGAAAAATAGAAACTACTGAAACACACTAATCTGCTGGTTCAAAAAGAGCATCAAAGCTCTGTTTGTTAAAAAGGAAGGATCATGATAGAAGATTCACTTGTTTTACAATGAATATCTACTATGCATTTTCTACTGTTGAAGTTGTGAAATATATTTCTATATCAACTACAACGGGATCAACTTAGAACATCTCTTATGCGAAGATTATTATTTATGAAGGTGATGATCCATCTACTATCAATTGCATGTTGTTGCAATTATGAAGAACATCTGGAAAGTTTATTCAGAATACAAAAATATTTATTTTCTATTCTTGAGTGACCAGCTTCTCGTACTAAGCTGAGTAGGTTCATGTTTGAACCAGAAGGCTTTGTTTTTTCCTTGGATTGTAAAGGTTTCAACTGCCTGTACTCAGTTGTGAACCGGTCTGTTGAAACGAGGACCAGATAGTGAAAATCACCAAGCTCATGGAGTAGAGCATTGGTGGAGTGTACTAGGGGACTTTTGTTCCCCGAACCACTATACATCTTGTGTTTCTGCTATTTAAATTTCCGCTGCATCATTTTATCTGATTAAAGTTAAAAGGCAGAACACACTCTCATAAAAGATTTTTGAAAAGACACAATTCACCCCCCCCCCCCTCTTGTATACATTTGGTTTAATCCAATCCAACAATGTTGATTAATTATCTATTCAAAAAATCAACCATTAGGTAAGATCATGATCGCATCATTTATTTATTTATTTTATTTTTATCTTATGTGTGGTTTATTTTATGGATGAAATACCATGTTCACATATATAAATTGATTTATATGAAAATATGGAATTAAAATAAATGGATTTTGTATAAATGTTTTGTCAAAACATGGTTAATCCCCGAATTAAAATCTATATAATATTAATAAAGCATGTAAAATGATAAAATAAGAAAATTTACACATAATAAAAAAAATCCATTAACTAAATATTAAGAAAAATTAAGCCTTACATTACTTGATTAAGAATGAAACCACAAAACTCAGTGTTGGTCCAACCCTTGTTGGGACACTTAATTTTATTAGGGAGTTCTTATGAAATTTTTTTTTCAACTTAACTAAGTAGACATCAAGAGAACTAGCTCTCACAAGATTTGATGTTATTTGCAGGCACGTGTTGAGGAAAACCAAATGGGGGTTTCAAGATTGAAGAGTCCACTAAATGAATCAAGGAGATACAATACCATAGTTGGAAAATATTTAATTAACAAAATACCTTTGATTAATTGACCAGTACCTCACTTGGGTTATTAGAAGGGGAATATGGATCCTTCCCACTAGAATTTCCATGCAACTATACATTCTGAGTTCAATGGTGAGGGCTATTTGTGTAATGACCTAGACTTTATTAGTGAATTTTTTCCTAAATATATATTTCTTATATTATATATAGAAAAATGGAAAATACTTTTTTTCATTAATTAATAATGTTACATTAGTCAGAAATAATACCCGTGAAAGTTACAAACATTATAATAGGAAAAAATATAAAATAAGAAAAGTGGATTGGGGAATTTTGGATCTTTATAATCTTCTAGGATCATCGACCCAATGAAAAACACTATAGAAAATAAACAGAAGATTAGTAAACCAATCAACATTTTAGAAATTAAAAAATTATAAAACCTTCAGATGAATTATAGTGAATATTTTATGATGAAATAAATGGTTAATTATAAGGCGTGATATGATTTTTGGAATATTAAACTGGTCATTGGAATAATAACCTAACCATTAAGAATATTAACCTGAACATTGGGAAAAGTAATTTAACCATTGTTCAGTATGACCACTGGTCAATATGGATATTGGGAACTATGACTGTTGGTAATAATTTTACCATTAGATTTAGTTTTTATAAAGTTAACGACAAATTATAATTGACACATAAAGGAGAAACGATGGACTCGGCCAATACAGTCATGCCTTTTGAAGTTCATTTTTCAGAACTTAGGAGGGAGGTAGCCTCACTAAGGTTATCCCTTGACCAAGCTCAATAAAAGCATCAACAAGTGAGGCTTGAACAAAATATACTGTGTGAGAAGTTCAAGTTAATGGAGATCACCACTAAGTCAATGTTAACCGGGTCACCCCATAAAGATAACAATATTTCACACCTTACTCGTAGAAAATATGTCAGGGTAATAAGTCATTTGTTTCTAGACCTTAGGATTATAAAAGTGTAATTTCCTTTGTATAAAAAAATATTTATTTCACCCATCCCATTTTTATTATTATTTAATTTAATAAATATTAATGAATATAATATGAATTTGATAAACAGATTTTTAGATACAGATAAAACATAATTATATCATCAGAAAATATATACACTTTTATAATAAACATATGCATTCTATATAAAGTTTATTTTTATTAAATATTCTTTAAAAACACTATTTATTTAAATTTAAATGATAATATAATTTTATAATTTCCTAGGATATTTTTATATATGTTAGAAATTTGATTATACCGTAAAAACTATTATTTTCAATAAATAAGGTTTTTTTACTTAAAAGTTAAAAATTATTATATTTAGAGAATTATTTTGATAAAATAAACATTATATTTTAAATCATCATGTTTAAATTAGGTTATTGTATATTTTTTATAATTTTCTAAAATGATTTATTTTTTTAGTAATAGTAAAAATATAGTTTTGTGTTTTTTGGTATGTTTTATGACTTAATATATATATATATATATGTAACTATGATATAATAATTTATTAAATAGATTAAAAAACCTAAATTGTTCTATTTTTTAATATTATGTATTTTAATGTATTTAAATAAATTTCAAAACCTATAAATAAATTTTCAAAATCTAAAAATGAAATTATGATTTTAAAAACTTTATTTTGTGGAAAATCACTTTTACATGTCCAAATTAATATTAAAATATGGATTTAAATTATAATATATTAAAATACTATTATACATGACTCATTATCTTAAACTATGAGAAAAAACTATAGCATCCTCAACTCGATTAGCCACCCGAACTCTGTTATCAAACTGGGTTCCATTGGCCTTAGGCTTACCTACCCAAATGCCAAAGGCTTTTGACTAGCATTGATGGTGTAAAGGAGTATATTGGGGAGGCTATACCCTTTGGGAAATATATAATACTGGTCTAAGTACATATATATAACATGTAGTGGAAAGAAACACCCAACACACTTGAACGGGACCCACCAATGGCCGAAGCATAGTCAATATCAATAAACAGAAGAAGTTGTATGATAACATAATGAAGCATCGGAATAAATAAACATTCCACCATACCACTTGTAGCAATAAACTAAAACTAGACATGCATGCATATCAGGTCATACATATCAGTATATAAAATAGGCATCACATGTGGCAGACCTCAATATAATACATACATATACAAGGCATGATGATACAAAAAGAAAACTAAAATAGAAATCTCCAACCAAGGAAAGACCTCAAGGTCCTATGCCAATCTCAATGCCAAACAGCTTCTAGGGTCCATCTCTTGAATATGATCTCTTACCTTAATGTAAATACATAAAGTCTACACATGTCCCAAAGGGCCCATGTAGGGTGTGAGAACGTGTCTTAGTAGGATACCACCCAAAGGTGTATACCTAACATAAGTGTTTAAGCAGTTGTGTAATATAAATAAATAAATAGCATCTCTTGGTGTTAAATTAAACAAACAAACTTCTCTGGTGCTCAACAAACACTAAGAAGTTTTCACCTACTTTATCCAACACTGGAATCACTGAAAGGAAGTTTCCTTGGCTCATGGCCCAAGTTATCCCCTAAAGTCTCATAGCCTAGGTGAACCCTCGGGTTCCACCTTAAAAAGTAACTCGGCACCACATGCCTCTTAACACCTCATGTCTCAAATAAATCACTGACATCCCAAAGGAATTCCCAAACATAGTAACCTATCCCTCAGACCCCAACATGAAATCACTCATCATCTCATGTCCCTGCATCAAGATGAACAAAAATACTTATCCTAAAATAAATTTCATCATCGACTCATAGCACGACATCCCGAGAAATGGAAATATTTGTTCTCCCAAATCAACCAAGGCCCACAACCTTAATATAGTGAGCCTTATCCCATTGTCGACATCCTCATCGCTATTAAAAGAAGGAACCTAACCTTCCACATATATTTCTATGGAAATCATCCCCAACACATTTCCTAATATGCACTAATAGGGGCCTCTACCCACACGATTGTTCAAAAAAAGATCATTGTAGAGTTAACATGTGTGAACATGACTCAAATCGGAACTTTTTCCATTAAAGGTGAGAAGTAATCACAAAATTAGTTCTTGAGTCACATCAACTATGTAACATCATCCCCCTGTGACCATTTTTCTCAAAAATTATTTCCATGTCATCCAAATATCATGATCCATGCCCAACCTGACGGATTTTCTGCCTCAATCTGACATCCATGATGCACGATCCTACGATCAATATCACTCAAGCAATCTAGGTCAAGCCCAACCAGACGATCAATAATGCCTCAATCCTTATGGTCTATCCACCTCAATATTGGGCTAAGCTCATCATGATGGGTCTCATCACATTCAACTCAAGAATTTCATATAATTAAATTAATAAACAATTCAATTTAAAATGATTTAATTGTAAAACTCACTTTAAATAATAAATTAAATTTAAAATGATTGAATTTATCAATCTAAAAAAACATAACTATTTAATATAGAGGACTTGAATACATCATATTCAAATAACTAAACCAATTCAATTTAAATGAATTTGGCACCCCCAGATAAACCACCCCAAGGATCAAAGGCCTCTAACCCAACCTCACTCGAGTGAAAAAAGGGTTGGGAATGCCTATAGACATCCCAAAAGTCACACGGTCATTTTGATGTGAAGAAAAAGGTATAAAAGTGTCTCACTCAAAATACCCAAATGCGAGCTAAAAGACACACCCCCAAAATGACCAAGAAAACACAAAGTAATATATTCACCACCTAACTTGGACTCGTAGATAAAGGAAAATAGAATATAGAGATCTAACTCTAAGAGGATTGTAAGATATTTGAGTTTCATTCAAGAATCCTATGGGATTCCAACACCACTAATAGATTAAAGATTAGACCACAAACGATTGAGATGGATCAAATCCGGTGGAGTGAAGAAAAGAGGTAGAACCTTCTGTGTAGTGTGAAGCCAATAGAGAAGAAAGGTAGGAGAAAAAAGAAAAATTAGAGGGAGGGTAAAATAGAAATTTTTTCTATTTAATAGTGCCTCATGATTAGTTCACATGTTTTTCCAAACCATGAAGAAATTGTGTAACAACCACTACCCAAGATCTCCAGGCCGCACGGCTACCCCCACATGGTTTTAAAAACCATACGCAAACTATGTGGTAGCCACTTTCAAAAATTATAGAGAATATCTTACGAGCCTGAACCCCCTCACATGGTTTTCCAAAAGCATTCGGCAGTTAAAAACTGAGTCGCATGGTTTTCCCTAAACTTTGTGCCCTAACCTTTAACTCTAAAAAAGGCCATTCATGCCTCTGATGCTCCCAAAACCCTTATGAAACATATAAGTCACTCTCCAAACCTCTAGAATCATCCAAAAATGCAATATAAAGTTACTTTAACTCTTGAAATTGAGTTTTGATCAATCATATAAAAAATCTCATAGCTGCTATTTGAAAAAAAGAAAAAGGGAGAGTTTTTCGACCCCACTCAAAAACCCAAGACATTACAATATCCCCACCTTAACATATATCATCCTCGAACTATCAAAAAAGAACCTGAGATGGTACCAAATATACCAATCTTGTTTAAAATAAACTCATACAACCCTAGTCTCAATGGTATAGGCTAATTACCTCAAGGGGCTCCCCACCTTAGGAATTGCCTAACCTGGTCCATCCCGACCCAAAACTCAAAGAAACAATGGTTCATCAACCAATCTGGGACTCATAGGTCCTTCTTTAAGGCATTGTGTATTCCTTGTTATCTTATTTAGTTTATTTAATCACTTTTAACAATATATAAACATGCATTGGATAAAATATATAACCATACACTTGAAAAAAATAACATAAATATAGTGACTTGATCGTGATCTTTCTAATGAATGATTTATCTAGATTATGGTAAATCAACCTATAACCCTCTGGAAAAAATTCATTGAGTCGATCTTGGATCAAGTTTCACTATTCCATAATAAATCTTAGAATATTATCGATTGGTTTCACCTCATCCTGGGTTTAGAATCACCTCATATCCTTAGAGATCCATTATTAACATTTTTTTACTCACTCATTGGTTAGGGGAATTGGTGATATGGGATATATAATATAAACCATGGAAACATGGATCCTGCATAATAAAGGTGGTAGGGATGACATTCAAACCATTATATTTAATTTAATAAAACTTTATCACATATAAAACTCATGAAATTATATTAAATTAAATAAATACCAAACACATACAATAGTCAGATAAGCTCGTGATCAGTCACATACATGAAACAAATTCACATTCATATATACTAGCATTAATTTTAAATCATGCTATTTAATTATGATAAATTTCTCTTAAATTAATAATTAATGGTCTAATAAATTAATTAATTAATTATATTAATTATTAATCCAAAAAATATTTATAATACATAATATTCTTATCCACTTCAATTTTAAATAAGTTAAATAATTTAATTTAATTTAAAATTATTTAAGTACGTGGAATGTACTTAGAGGAAACATGGCATAAACCCATATAAAATACATAGTGTCTCATTTAGTCTTTGTTAGGTATTTCACACTTAAATAGCATGCAGTTTAAAATTCATGTTTTATATTACACAACATGTAGT
The DNA here is from genome assembly GCA_963277665.1 of Viscum album. Taxonomy (NCBI): domain Eukaryota; kingdom Viridiplantae; phylum Streptophyta; class Magnoliopsida; order Santalales; family Viscaceae; genus Viscum; species Viscum album. The sequence goes on from OY728138.1 coordinate 41,047,515, forward strand.
TCAATGTTCGAAGTTAAGTATTCATGTTGGCATGTATGAAACATAATATGCATTAATATACTTAGTCTGTGTCTCCATTGATGTCCATTTTAAGTACATAGTGTGTATGAGAACTATAGATGACATGTAGTTGTGAAATAACATAGAAATTGATTAGTAATTTAATATTCTATTAAACTCTCACACAACATATAAATTAGCTACACACTGTAGTTTGGTTTTAATGTTGTAATTAATTTCATTCTATGTAATTAATTTATATGGTGTAAAGTCTAGCTTAATTTTTACTCCATGTAAATAGGTACATGTTATGAGGTGTGTAAATCCTATTATACATCATGTACCATATTTTTTTATCATTTGTAATACATTCCAAGGGGATTTGGCTTGTATTTTTTTATAGGATAAAACCATGTTACATGGTGTGTATGTCAGCTACATGTCCTTTAATCATAGTTTCCCTATGTTACTTGGTCGTTTTTTAACATGTGATGTGTATATTAATTAGAAACCATGTTCATTAACCACATTACCACCACATCATGTTGCATTACATAGTGTGTATGTCAATTATCTGTTATGTAACCTTGCTAATTGTGTACCATCATGGCGGTCAATACATGGTGTAATTACACATCTCGTAATGAACCACCACATTACCATCCATGATATGAGCACCCATATAGGAGCTTCATTGACTAAGACTTCATGGTGTGTAATTAGGTGACATAGTGTGTAATCTGTTGTGAAGTTATAATTTTTGGCCCTACTGAATGGAATATCCGTGTGTTCTTCACCTGTTCTTAGACATATTAGAGTGAATTGATCATTATCTTATCTTAATGGATTAAGTAAAAAATGTAATTAAATCTAATAAAAAATTATAATATTGATCAATAAAATTAAATAATTATAAATTTGAATGTGACCACTCTGATACCACTGGAAGGTTTTAGGCACAGTAGAATTTCTAGTCGAGCCTTTTCTCAATAGAATTTTTTTTGAATCCAATGAATAATTCATAAGAACATGAAAAATAATCATAATTTATAATAAATATACCCAAATAAATTGGATAAATGAATCTCAAAACTGGAGAGAGGATCTTTTCACATTAAATTTATCATTAATTTAATTATAGAATTGCCTCTATCTTGAATTATTTCTTTAATAAAGATGTTGATCGATCAAATATTTTTTTAGTTGTAATATCATTTCACTGAGAGGATCCAAGGTAAAATCCCTCTATAGGTATTCATGTGTGCTTCATGAATATTGGATCTTTGTAAATGGATCTATGAGTGTTAGTATAGATGATCTAATTTTTTTCATGTTATTTTCATCGATCGTAAGATAATCCCTTTCAGGATTGTAGGATTATCTCTTTTTTTATCGATATTGAGAGGGGGGAGGTGGTTGTTCTTATCTTGTTCTTGAGATAACACTAGATATATTCATATTTGAGATAATTATCTAAATATAATAGATATTTAAAAAAACATTAATAAATTCATCAGAATGAATTCCCCACATCAAAATAATATAACATGGGAATATATATAGATATGGTTCATTATTGATGATTGCACAAAGGTCCTTCATCAAGTAATAAATCCAATACATTCCCCATACCAAGTAATAATATATATATATATATATATATATATATATATATATTATCATGGAATGTTCTGATTTGTGGAAATTAGATGTCATTTTTAATTAAATAAATAATTCCTTATTTATTTAAATGATATTTATGATTATATCATTTTCATTATTGGATTATTAACTTGGCCCATACACCTTCCTCAGCATTTACCAAACATCAAATAAAAAAAATATTACTCGTTTGATAAGTAAATAAATATTATTTTCATGGTATTATGAATAAATATTTATTTAATATTCACACAACTAAATAAGTATTTGTTTAAATATATTAATATTAATCATCACATTGAAAATAACTAAAGAGATAAATAAATATTCTATTTGATAGACATATGAATAAATACTTATTTAATATTCAAATCATATTAATATGGTAATTAAATATTATTGATCAATAAATCTGGAATAAATATTATTCCTTGTACTTGAGAATAACATTAATTCCATTTTTTAAATTCAAATATAAGTTTAACTGATATCAATGGATACACTAACTATGTGACTCTATAGGACTCCTCCTCAGTGGAATTAGACTGGCTTGACTAAATTCCAAGATCAGTATCTAGTAACATGTCAAGGTACCCATATATAAATGAGTTAATGTCACGATGAGAAAAAAACACATATGAATGATCACTATGTAATATAATCACTTTGTCTCGCTATATCATCAAATAGGTTGTGCACTCATGTCATCAACTTATATGCTTGATTAATTTTCTTTGAATATACTAAATGAACTCATCAAACACCATATACATAGAATTTATCATACAGGGGTCCATAGATATCTACTTCTATAAAACGAAATGGATAAATCCATTCTTAACTTATTCATTAATTTCATATCACTCGTGATGTAACTAATATATCCTAATTATCCATGAATATATAGTGCCATGGTTTTTATCAATACATTAGAGTACATGACTCATGATATTCATTAATAATAATCACAATTATAAGGACCAACACATTCATTCGCAAACTAGAATATCTAATGACACCTTTATACTGGTGGAATTCCTATCAGTGGTTTTGTTTTCAAAACCTACACTTTTGGAGATTACCAAGTGAGAAACTTCATGAGTTGAATCCATATCCAATTACAATAATCCAACACTTGATAGTGTACATCATCTATGTCCTATAAGATTACATAACCATAGAAAATATATTTATGAATATTTTAATAGAACTAGAAGCTTGTCATTATAGAGGTGAACTATTATAACCTTTCTATGTGAAACACACTCAAACTATATTATCCCATTGATGTGGTGAAGAAAAAATCATCATATGATAAGTTATTCATAAATATTTAGGTCTTTAGATATACTAGTAATCAAAAATACAAAATGATTTTGTTCTAGGTCACCAACTCTAACAATCACAAGACTTTAGGGGGAATATAGGTCCTCTTAAATATCATCATATATCATAAGCAAATGGGTTGGAAACACACCTGAACCTTATATACATTACCTAGCATGTCCTCTCATGAACATAACCTATTCCCATCACTATATTCATACTATAATATAATTGTGTTATCCCCTCATTATAATTCTCTTCATATTCAACACAAAACCAAGGCACCCACTATGGCCCCCTATGCCACATCAATGTGTAGACACCTCTTGTGGGTTCTTTATCTCATTTCCAACTCTAGTGTCAGAGCTCATTTCTCAAAGGTTATAGTGTCTATTAATATATCCATGATCACATCATGTCCTAATTGGACACACATTCAATAAAATATAATCAAAAATCCAAAGGAATTGAATAACAACTATCTCACTTTCAAGGTCAAACTAGGTCGATCATATCATGCCCAAATTATATATAAATACTATGCATGTTACAATTGTTAATATAAACTATGAAAAAAATTTACATCCAAGGAAGTATATCTTATATAAGGATAAGTTATAGTAGTATAACTTCCAATTCTGGATGGAGATTGTGGAATGGTACGACCAATGTTCATATATACAGATATAGAATGACCATAAGATATTAGGCCGAATGATACCAGCCAAAGGTAGGAGACCAAATATTACCCCTTAACATCATCTAATTGGGGGAAGTGCATATACAAAAAGTAATTTCATAAGTTTTTTCTATGAAGTATATGAAATAAATTTTCCTTGAAATTTTTTCAAAAAAGGGAATACATAAGATTCTATAAGGAGGATATGAATGTTTTTTCCCTCCACAGTTTTTGGAAATAATTTTTGATCACCAAAATATAGATTTGAGGCGGTGATATTCTTTGACTGGATAGAGGGATATCCATGGATATCAGAGCTATGTGGAATTATCCTCATAAATATTATAAGTTGTTGGTGACTATTTTCACCATCTAGACTCTACTATTTATTACAGTGAAATCACTTGGAATTTTTACTAAGATCAAAATTTGTAATCATATTTCTATTCCTAAATAAAAGTATTGTAGCATTCCCACCATGGATTGGGACTCATATAAAAACCATCTAAAATTTGTGTTTTTAATTTATTTTAATCTTTATCCTTTTAAGTTGTTGTTTGGTTCATGTTAGAGGTGTGTGTTTTAGTGCATGGTGACTTAGATGTGGTTTGTATTCTATGTCCCATTCCATTGAGTAGGTAGGATCATTATAGTACTTTTTTTCCACCTTGTAAGTTCTAGTGCATAAATTTTGGGATTTTAAAGTTATCTATGAACACAAAAATAAATATTAAATATTTTTTTATAGATATTTGGACAACTAGACCCTAGTGAAGGTGATTTAGATCTTGATTTAGTAGCATCATTTTTTCCTTTTCCTTATAAGAGAATCCTAATAAGTAGTTTCTAGTCCCTCTTACATGTTTTGAAATTTAGTGGGAGTTTACTATCTCTGAAATTCATGGTGTTGGATGAGGGTAAGGTACAAGTATATATGTTCAATAGAATATATTTTAGATTCTAAAAAAAAATAGATAGAATATATTATATTGCATAAGGATATTTATATACCACTGGTAGGTACCAAGCTAGAAGTGAGGAAGAAGGGATAATGGGAAAGGGTAGATAATAAATAACTAGGGTTGATTTGGATTTTATTATCATGTAATGTGACTTATAATATCCAAGGAGTGAAAATTCTTTGTAATTTATGAAGACTCACACTAACATGTATGAGAATCCAATTGCATGAATAATTTATTCCTTTTAAATAGGTTATTCATAATGAGGATATCAGAAGGAAAACTAATGAAAAATCAGATCAATGACTTTAACATGATCTTGATTTGGTTAGAGCCATTGAAGGTGAAATTTAGATATTTGGATTGGGTGTTTTTATTAATTTTATCACTCCTTAAGTCATGGGATGTGATAGTGTCCATAGTGAGTAGCTCAAGATGAAAGGCAGACTTGGTGCTTGTTGATATTAGGGATAGTATATTAAGTAAATAACTTTTTTGAAAGGAGATCCATGAATATATTAGAAATTACTACAGTGTAGAAGGCAGAGGATATTCTACACCCCAAAATATTTAAATAAAATATTAAGGAAGAATAAGTTTGATCATGTGTATTTTAGTGGAAATTGGTCCCATGTGATGGTATTTTAAGAATAAAGGACACTTATTGAATGATAATAATAAATGTAGAGTTAAATCCAAAAGATATTATTTCAGAATTAGATATATGAATCATGTATCTAATTATATGATAGGTCTTATATTGAGTGTTTATAGCTCACCCCAATCTTGGATTATAGACTCTAGATCATTATTTCACTCAACATCTGAGGAGGGAGTGTGGATAACTAATCTTTTAAATGATTTAAAAATGTGAATATTATAGATTTTGAATCTATCAATATTATGGGAAAGGGTGATTTATCTATCCAAATAAGTAATATAAGTTTTTTGAGTTACAAGGAGTGTGAAACATCTTAAGATTAAGGAAGAACTTAATTTTTTTTGGAAGGTTAGATGATAAATATTTCTATACAACATTCATGGATATAGCATGGAAATTATACATAGATTCATGGTGGTGGATAAAGGGGTGAAGGAAATAATTTTGTACATGATAGGAGTATAAAGGTTCAATCCAATCGAGATAGATAACTTTTACAAAGTTATGGAATGGTCTTCTGGGTTACCTAAGTGAGAAGTGGATAAAAGTACTAGATGTTAAAGTAATGTTGAAGGTCGTAAGCATAGATTATGAAACATTTGAAGAATTCATCCTTAGAAAGAAGTGTAATGTGTCCTTCCAAATATAAGGTAAGAAACAAAAGAACCAAAATCTTGAGTTGGTTCATATAGATATACGGGGAACAACTTTAGTTCATTCTCATTGAGGGTTGTTGTACTATGTTATATTCATAAATAATGTGGCACAAAAGGTGTTTGTGTTATTTATCAAGAAAAAGTATAAGATATTTGAAACCTTTATATCATATAGATAAATGGTGGGAAAATATATTGGATGAAATCTGAAGTTATTGAGATCTGAAAATGGTGGAAAATATAAAATTAGGGAGTTTTGAATATTCTTATGGTGGAAGGGCATATAGTTTGAGAATACCATACCAGGTACTCTAGAACATAATGACATTGAAGAGAGGATGAATAAAAACTTAGTGTAAATGGAAATAAGAATTAGTATTTACAAGGGATTATCCAAGGTATTTTGGGTATAATATAAGAACTATGTGTAATGCTTAGTGAACATGAGTCCTTATTATCCGTTGGGGTAGTAATATTTAGAATTCTATTGATCTTGATGAAAAGTTGAACTTAACCGTATCAAATTATATAGATCACTAACCTATGTTCATTTTGATTCCAAATATAGGGAAAATCTATAGGCTAAGTCCTGAGTATGTTATTTTATTAGGTGTGGTGATGGGGATTTTGGTTTTCAACTCTGTGATAACAACTCTCGAAATGTTTTCAAAAGTTGAAATGCAATTTTCAATGAAGATATCATATGGAATTTTTGAAAAAATTGTATATTATTTATAAAATAAAAGTATCATTATATTTTTAGGTTCAAATGAATGTATATCTAGAAGTTACAGATGTTTTAGAGAATTTTTAGAGTACATAAATTTTGAAAACACCAAATAGTTCTAAGGTTGTTCTGGAAGGAGGTCAAGTTTTGATGGTGTTTACAAGTATGGAAGTACCAAAAAGTATAAGAACCATGTAAGCTCAGAGAAGATGTCTAAAATTTAAAGTTATGAAATCAGTGATTCTATAAGGAACTAAGACATAAAGGGAGTTATAAATATCTACCAAAGTTAGGTTCTAATTGCAAATGTATGAAAGTAACTTTCATTTCTAGCTTCTCACATGTGATAGAGATTACAATATCCTAGAAGAGGTTATGAATTTGAAAGTCTCAAATGAGTGGTAGTTATCCATGATTTATTATATTTATTACTTACATTTTTCTATAATATGGGAGCTAATGGAAAGTCCTATTGTGATGAAAGTTATTTGGAATAAATGGATTTATCAGCTGAAGGAGAAAGAAGATGGTAGATGGAGGTACGGGGAAAGTATTATCATGAAGGTATTTCAAAAAAAATAAGGATATGGTTTTTCTATTATATTATCTCTAATAATTAAACATTTGATAATTTTGAATGATACTTATCATTGTTATAATATAAGGACTTCATCTAAAGTAGTTGGATGTGAAGACTTCTTTTCTTTTTGAAGACATATATGAGGAAATTTACATGGAGTATTCGAAAGGTTTTATTAATAAAAATCAATTAAATATTATGTGAAAGTTAAATTAAGTCCTTTATGATTTGAATTATGAATAAAGGTAGTTAAAAATAATTTCAATTCATTATGGATAAATGGAATTTCATCCAGAGAAATATTGATCATTGGTGTTATCGGAAGGTGTATGGTGATGGGAGCTTCATGATCCCATTTATCTATGTTGATGACATTTTTAATGATAGTACAGTAAAGTAAATGATTAATAAGTTCAAATTTTAATTGTCCAAAACTTTTGATATTAAGGATCTTGGTTCAGCTAAATGAATATTAGGGATACAAGTCATAAAAGACTTAAGTTACAGAGCTTTATTCTTAAATTAGTTTGGCTACATCCGTAAGATGGTGGAATGATTTAGGATAAGTGAGATGAAATTGGTGACCACTCCCTAGACTAATAATTTGATGTTGAGAAATGATAATGAACCATTAATGGAAGATGAGGTAGATTACATGGAAATTGTTCCTTATACATCGGCAATCGGAAGCTTTGTTGAAGTTGGTATCCTAGAACCTACTATTTTTTACTTTATATTAATGTTTATATTCAAATAATTGAATATTAAATATATCTTTTCACATATTGATCATTATTATACATTAATTTAATGTGATAATATCCTAAGGCAACTTTTTCATCAAAATATTTCATATTAGTTCCCCATTATGATGAGAACCTTGAGATTCTATGATGATAACTCTTAAATATTTTTTTCATGCAGTCAAGATGATAAACTATGAAGGGAGACATAGTTTGTAGATTTTAAATTGTGAGTGGTCATAATAGGATGAGTCTTTATCTCATGAAGTTCTCAAATGGTAATCTCTAAGTAGGAGATTATGAGGATAGACCCACCAATAGGAATTCAATGTGTGTGTGTGTCATTGGAATTCCTATCTATGAGCATTTGTAATGGTCCTTAGACCTTAATATTATTATTAATACATATCGTGACTCATTTACTTATATGTATTAACAAAATATATAACGCACTATATTCATGCTAAGTAGGATATGTTGGGTACATCACAGACGGTATGTTATTAATGAATAAGTGAAGGAAGGATTTTTCCCTTTTATTTATGGAAGTTGATATCACAATCCTTTGATTGGAATGGAACCATAGAAATAAATTCCATGGTTATGATGATATGTACAAGTTCATTCTAGATAATTAAATAAATATATGTCAATAATTAAGGTTGATGACACAAGTATGAAACCTTTGTGATGAGATATCGAGATAAAGGGATTATATTACATAGTGTGCACTTGTATGTGGTTGTTGATGTTGCAGCATTAACTTATTCCTATTATGTTACTTAAACCATTGTTAAATGGTAATCTTGAGCTTCAGGAAATACTAATTAATTCCAATGAGGATGAATCCTAGAGGGTGACACACTAAGTATTTCTATTATCAATTAAATTCAATTTGAATTTAATTATTGGAATAAATATTATTCTTAAGTTTGAGGAAAACTTTTATTCTAGATTTATTGATCACATAAATTAAATAAATATTTATTTTCAAGGAAATTATTTAATTACATGAATATATAATATTTATTTATTGAATTAATGAATAAATAAATATTAATAATATTTATTTGGGTATTCAATAAATGATAAGGAGGATGAGTGGACCGAGATGAGGTCTGGAAATAAATATTAATTTTCAAGATGGTAAAATAATATTTATGGTTTCATCTTTTAGAACATTCCATGAGAAAATATTATTATTATTATTATTATTATTATTATATGGCATGTGGTAATTTAATGGTTTAATGTATTATTAAGGGATTTTGTGAAATTAAATGATATTTTAACCCTAACTATAACTATATAAATAGAATTCTTATTATATTATGTCGGAGTTGATTGATTATTAGAGAATCTTTGTGCATAATGAAATATAGATCTCTCTCTCAAGACCAAAGAATGCTCTAGAGTTTCTTCTATCAATCTCGAGTGATTCTCTACCCTTGTCCGCCTTCTCAAGAATGAGAGTGAAAGGTAAATTCTTAAATCCCAAAGGAATCATCATAGAGATTAATGTGAACACTTCAAGATGATAAATCTATCATGATAGCACTTGAAAATACATCGATGTTATTTGGATATCAAATGAACACATGTGTATCACTATTAGATGGATTATACACTTATATCATGAAGGTGAAACAATGGTATATCAAAATCATTTTAGATTATCAATATCTTCTTCATAGAAATATCTCAAGACCCATGTATTATTTATTCCTATATATTTAAATTAATTTTAAATTTAATGTGGAAGTTCTTCTTGGTTCTATTGTGTATGTAAAGTTTCATCAGAAAAAAATTCATTGGTTATGGATTCCATGTCATGTACATAAAAGAATATCTATTGAATCCAATAATTTATAAACCAATTTGGGCCCCAATAAGTGCTTATGTTATTCCTAGAACCTTCAAGTGGTATCAGAGTGGTCACATTCAAATTGATAATTATTTAATGATCATTTATCATGTATTCATTAAAAAGTTAAATTTTATTTCAATTTTTAATTGATTTCTATTCCATTATCAAGATTTCTTCCTCCTCTTTGATTCTCACTTACATAAACTAGATCGGATAATAATTTACAAATAATGAATATATAGAACCCATATGGATGTTTCAATAACTATGGTCAGATAACGCAAGCTTCCACAACATGTAATCCTTTTTCACATGTCGTGTATCTATGTTCATTGCAATAGGACACCCGCATAGACTTTGGATCATCGTGTAATGACTTCACACTGTGTATATTAAATGCACACCGCATATAGAATAGCTAGGATGGTGCATAATTTTTCTATATCACACATCATGTAACTTTAATACACGTCATATTGTTCACATATTTTTGTAGTGGAAAACACAGAGTCAAGATGTGTGGTATAATTAATACATCGTGTGTATTTAATACATGACGTGTACATGTTGGTAGCTGTGAAACTATGAGGTAACACACCATATATCCTTTATAAATGTTTTTTGCCTCATAAATGTATCTGGTAAGTATACTATGAGTCCCTAGGAATATACTTTGGATATCTATCGAAGTATTGCACATGTTAGGTGGTTATCCAACACATGTCGTGTCTAATACTTGTTTACAAAAAAAATATTAAATTAATTAATTAATCTTATAAACCACATCAACTTGATTTTTTTGATTCATTTAATTAATATTACATGTCGATCATTGGGTTTTATTTTATATTAAAAACTTAATTAATTCCACATAATATTCAAAACTACAAGTCATGTATGGTCATTGCATAATAAACACTAAGTGGACATTAAATCATGTAGGCAATGTAATTTTCAAGTGTTCCATGTGTCATTAATATGACAGTACACATTGTGAAATTATGGCACACTCCATGTATGAAATATATCATATGAGTGAATTGTATACAACAAGGACTATACTGAGTGGTTCGGAAAGGTACTCGTCAAACTTCTTCTAATTATAAAGATGTGTGCTTATTTTTTTAATTTTAAATAAAATAAATAATTTATTTTATTTAAAATCACAATGAATAGGAATCTCTATGATTATTGGATGGAATAATATAAATTTAATTAATTGATTAATAATAAAATTAATAATATTAATTATTATGTGTTTTATCTTATTAAATAATGAATTGAAATGGATGTTGGATAGTAATTTTAAATGTGTAGTCATTGAATGTGTATGATCGGTCATGATCTTTGATCAAACCTATGTATTTTTTGGTTTTATTTTATTTTATTTTATTTCACGAGTTTGTAATTATTTATTAATAAATTAAATATGATGGTTTTTGTGTCATATATCCCTCTTTTATCATGTAGGACATGCGTGTCTAAGGTGGTTCTATATAATTCCCCTTAACCAATCCTTTAGATCCCCTCACATACATGTGAGTTATAACACATATGTAATAAAAGTAGTATCTAAAGTTGCATTGATTTGGTTTAATTTGAAGCTGAGATAGTGGCGGTTCAATATGGAACTAAGGTAAAACCAACCCGAGTGATACATAGGTGGACATGTGGGCTGTTAAAACTCATTCCATGACCTGCATAAGAAGTTTTCCCTTAGGGTAATGGGTTTATTTATTGTCTTTTCAATAAATCAACCATTAGGTAATATCATGATCACATCATTTATGTATTTATTTTATTTTTATCTAATGTTTGGTTTATTTTATATTTCAAGACCATTTTCATGTATATAAATTTATTTATATGAAAATATGGAATTAAAATAAATATATTATGTGTAAATTTTTTATCAAAACATGGTTAATAATTTAAGTAAAATATACTTAATATTAAGAACACGTGTAAAATGTTAAAATAATAAAATTTACACATAATAAACAAAATCCCTTAACTAAATATTAAGTCAAATTAATCATTCCATTACTTGATTAAGAATGAAACCATGGAACTAGGCATTAGTCCAACCCTTGTTGGGACACTTAATTTTATTGGGAAGTTCTTATGAAATTTTTGGGTCGAATTAACCAAGTAGACATCAAGAGAATTATCCCTCACTAGATTTGATGTTATTTAGAGGCACATGTTAAGGAAACCTGAGTGGGGATTTTGGGATTGAGGATTCCACTCAATGAATCAGGGAGCTACAATACCATAGTTAGAAAAGATATACTTACCTAAATACCTTTGATTAATTGACCAGGACCTCACATGGGTTATTATAAGGGGAATATGGATCCTTCCCACTAGAATGTCCATGCAACTATACATTTTGAGTTCAATGGTGAGGGATATTAATATAACAACCCAAAATTTATTAGTGAATTTTTTCCTAAATAAATGGGTATTATATTATATATAAAAAATGTAAAATACTTTATTTCATTAATTAATAGCATTACATTAGTCAGAAACTAAACCCATGAAAATTTCAAACATTATGATAGGAAAAAATAATAAAAGTGGAATGGGAAATTTTGGATCATTTTAATCTTCTAGGATCATCGACCCCATGAACAACACTATATAAAATAAAAAGAATATTAGTAAACCAACAACATTTTAGAAATGGAAAAAATATAGAACCATGAGATAAATTGTAGTGAATATTGTACGATTAAATGAATAGGTATCTATAAGGCATAATATGATTTTTGGAATAGTAACATAGTCATTGGAATAGTAACCTAACCATTAACAATAATAACCTAACCATTGGTAATAGTAATTTGACCATTGGTCAATATTACCTTTAGTAAATATGACTATTAGGAACTATGATTGTTGGTAATAATTTTACCATTATATTTAGTTTTTATAAAAGTTAATGATAAATTATAATTGACACATAAAGGAGAAATGATGGCCTCAACTAGTAGATTCATGCTTTTTGAAGCTTGTTTTTTAGAACTTGGGAGGGGTAGCATCACTGGGGTTCTCCCTTGACCAAGCTCAATAAAATAATTAATGAGTGAGGCTTTAACAAAATAAATTGCATGAGAAGTTCAATTTAGTGGAGATCACCAATAGGTCAATGTTAATTGAGTCACCCCATGAAGCTAACACTATTTCACACCTTACCCTTAGGGAATATGTCAGGGTAATAAGGGGTTTGTTTCTAGACCTTAGGATTATAAAATTTAAATTTAATTTGTATAAATAAAATATTTATTTCACCCACCCCATTTTTAGTACTATTTAATTTTATAAATTTTTTTGAATATAATATGAATTTGATAAACATATTTTTGGATATAAAACATAATTATATCATCCAAAAATATATACACTTTTATAATAAACATAAAAATTCTATATAAAGTATATTTTCATTAAATATAATTTTAGAACACTATTTATTTAAATTTAAATGATTATATAATTTTATAATGGTCTAGGAAATTTTTATATATGTTAGAAATTTGATTACGTCATAAAAATTGTTATTTTTAATAAATAAGTATTTTTTTCTTAAAATTTAAAATTATTATATTTTGAGAACTATTTTTATAAAATAAACATTGTATTTTAAATCATCATGTCTAAATTATGTTAGGGTGAATTTTTTAAAGTTTTCTAAAATGCTTTATTTTTTACTGAATAGTAAAAATACAGTTTTGTATTTTTGGTATGTTTTATGAATTAATATATATGTAATAATGATGTAATAATTAATTAAACAGAATAAAAAACCTAAAATATTCTATTTTATTAGTATTATGTATTTTAATATATTTAAATCAATTTCAAATCCTCTAAATAACGTTCCAAATTCTAAAAATGAAATTATGATTTTTAAAACATTATTTTGTAGAAAAGTCGTTTTTCCATGTCCAAATTAATATTAAAATATAGATTTTGGTTCTAATAGATTAAAATACTATAATACCTTACTCAAATATTTAAAACTATGGGAAAAACTATAGGTTACCTCACCTGATTAGGCACCTAAACTGTGTTATCGAACCAGATGCCACTGGCCTTAGAAACACCTCCTCGAATGCCAAAGGATTGTGACTAGTAGTGAGGGTGTAAATGAGTGTGGTGGGGAGGATATACCCTCTAGGAAAGATATAATATTGGTCTGAGTACATATATATAACATTCAGTGGAAAGAAAGACCCAACAGACTCGAACTGGACCCGCCAATAGTGGAAGCACAGCCAATATCAATAAAAAGAAGAATCTGTATAATAGTAGAATTAAGTATTGGAATAAATAAACATTCCACCATACCACTTGTAATAAAAAACTAAAATAATACATGCATATGTATCAAGTCATACATATTAGTATATAAAAGAGGGGTCTCCCATGGAAGACCTCAATAAAATACATACATATACAAGGCATGATGACACAAAAAGGAAACTAAAACAGAAATCTCCAACCAAGGAAAGACCTCAAGGTCCTATGCCAATATCCATGCCAAACAAATACTAGGGTTCATCTCCTGAAATCGATCTCTTACCTGAACGTAAATACATAAAGTATACACATGTCCCGAAGGGGCTGTGTAGGGTGTGAGAACGTGTCTCAGTAGGATACCACCCAAATTTTCATACCTAACATAATTTTTTAATAAGTTCTATAATATAAATAAATAAACAATAGCTTGTGGTATTAAATTAAACAAACAAACCTCTCTGGTTCTCAACATCCACTAAGAAGTTGTCAACTACTTTAGATAATGCTGGAATCACTGAAAGGAATGATCCTTAGCCCATGGCCCAAGGTATTCCTTGAAGTCTCATAGGCTAAGTGAACCCTCAGGTTCCACCTCAAAAAAGTAACCTGGAACCACATGCCTCCTGAAACCTTGTGTCTTAAATAAATCACCAATGTACCAAAGGCATACCCAAGCAGATTGTAAGATATCTGAGTTTCAGTCAATCACCTGATGTGGTTCTAAATCCACCAATGGATTGAATATCAGACCACAAACGAGGGAGATGGATCAAATACAGGGGAGGGAAGAAAATATGAAGAACCCTCTATGTAGAATATGTCCAACAGGTAAGAGAGGGAAGATAAAAAAGAAAAATTTAATGGAGGAGAAAATAGTAATTTTTCCTATTTAATGGTGCCTCACGGTTAGCTCGTACGGTTTTCTAAACCGTGGGGAAACCGTGCGACAGTCACTACCCAAGAGCTCTAGGCCACACAGCTACCCCACATGGTTTTCTAAACCATGCACAAACTATACATTAGCCACTATAAAAAAACTATAGCTAATATAACACGTTCATGCACCCCCTGGCACGGTTTTCTGAAACCGTGTGAAAGATCAAAATTGAGCCGCACGGTTTACCCTAAATCGTGCACCCTGACCTACAACTCCAAAATAGGTCATTCAACCTCTAACACTCCTAAAACCATTTATAAACACCTAAGGCACTCTCCAAGCCTCTAAAATCATAAAAAACATGATATAAATCTAATGGAACTCTCATAATTGAGTTCTGATCAATGATATAGAAAATTCCATAGACACTATTTGAAAAAATGAAAAGGGAGAGGTTTTTTACCCAACTCAAAAACCCAGGATGTTACAATCTCCCCACCTTAATATAGTTCATCCCCAAGGTATCAAATAAAACTTGTAGATGGTATCAAACATACCCATCCTATTTAAAATAAACCTGGACTACCCCAGTCGCAAGAGTATAGGCCAATTACCTCAAGGGGGATCCCCACCTTAAGAATTTCCTAACCTGTTTTATATCAACCCAAAACTCAAACAAACAATATTCTATCAACCAATCTAAGACTCATAGGTCCTCCCATAATGCATCATCACTCTTGAACCTCATCAGGTGTTCCCGTTCCATTCCTAACACCCATTCACATAATGTACTACATCGTTGACTGCCTCGAGCCTATATCACACATGGAACCATTGAGGTCTTGTATCCCATGGATACTCAAATAAATCCCAGTTTCTTACACCTCAATCAAGTACCAAACCACAATGGTGCCCAGATTCCTCGCATCTCAAGTAATGGAATACATTAATTCCCCGATGCAAAGAACCTCAAAATCATTCATCCCTCGATGCTCAATCATAAAACTTAGTGCCTCATACCTCATATGTATTTATATAATGCATATAACATGATTCTAACCGACTGATAAGCATCTGGTCAGTCCATTTACATATCTCATGCTCCTCATGCACCAAAATAGACATTCATCAAAAGGCCATGACAAAATAGACATGCCTCAAAAGGAAATGAAAAAAAATCATATCCATGCCCACAACGTACCTCTAACCACATCGGCTCACCAACCTGCTCAGCCCTTGTTAGCTCTACGACATACACCTAGCCTAAAGATCTACTATATGAATCTTGAACTCCCTGTGGTGATACACCATACACTAGACACTAACCCCACTACTGGGAATCACTATCTCTTCCATGACCTCCACATGCAGTTAAACCTTAGCTACCCTTACCTAGTACTGATCCTGAACCAACCCTAGATGCCTGAGTCTATCACGGTCCCTGACCATTGTCTATCTAAGAAGACTTCCTATAGAATCTTTCAAGATTACCAACCTATCCACATGCATGTCACTCCTTTGGAGGTTTCTCACACTAATTCTGGACATGTCCTTGCTTCCTACACTAGAAAAAAAACCATATAAGACCCACTATGAGGTGGTTTACTCGAGTCCTTGGCCCAATCTCCATGCTGGAACTCTTCACGGACTTGCTTCCTATTATCTGAAGCATCACCACTAAAATCACATGAATCCACTGACCGAATCGAGTAAGACTTGTCTGTTTGGTTACCCTTGGTTATGAGCGCATGGTTTACCACCTCATAAAATGACGTTAGTATAAATTTGTTTACCTACATCAAAATGGTGTGCCACAAACCATCCTTAAATCACCTCACCCTAGAGGTGTCATCACTAACCATGTTGAGTGAAAATCAAGATAGATCATTGAACATCGTTATATATTCCATGACGGACTTGTCACCCTGCTGAAGGATCAATAACTCTTGATCCCTTTCGGCCCTTAGTGTCTCCAGGAAGAAATGCTCAAAGAACCTGGCCTCAAAGTCCTTCTAGGTCAGTCCCTCATGTCTACCCATATGCACCTGCATGTCCCACCAGTACTTAGCTAGTTCTATGAGCATATAGGTGGAAAACTTGACCCTCCACCCTGGAGGCATCTTCAACTGCTTGAAAATCATATGCATGATCTTGATCCAGTTCTCGGTTGCATGTGGACCACCCTTTCCCTGAAAAAGTGGTGGGTGCTACAACTGGAACTCCTGAGTGAGATATTACATAGGTGGTTCTACTCCTTCAGAACCTGGGTTGATCCCCTATAACACACATACCATGCTCGCTTAGAGATACTCTTCAATCCATGGCCCAAACACTGTGAAATATGGCGGTTGACCCGCCTACACCTGAACCTGTGCTAGAACCTATCCCTGAGCCTGTACCTAAGCCTAAACATGTTCTGTCTGGACCTCAAGGGTATGAACATGATCATCCTTTAGCAGAACTCTACCATCACCTACCTGATGCTTCATCTAAGTCATATAGGTAGTAACCTTATTAATACCATCAAATGGTCAGATATTCTAAATATATATATAAAAATTCACAGATAGGGAAAACAATAAAAAGGAAATGTCAACTCACTACCCTTACTCTCCCCTACCGCAACAATTACACACTGCATTCTAGACTCATGGCCTCCTTACCCACCCTCAATAGATCAAAGTATCAAAAAATTTCCCAAACCACGCCCATCCTGACAACCATCATTGCCTCAATCTGACGACCTTATCACCCAACCTAGTGATAAAAATCACCCCATGCCATGTTACTTACCTGCTCGTATAAGATCCAATCCCATTTTACATCTCACATGCAATTTCATATATATATATATATATATATATATATATTACATGGAATAAACAATTTCATATCACATTTCAAATATAGATTGCATTTAATTCAAGGAATTACACACTTTAAAAGGCATACATGCATATATAAAATTGAAACACCCTATCATATGCCTAATCAAAAGAAACATACATAGAAATCACACCTTTCCTCACTAGGAAAATGTCTATATCACATTCCTTACCATGTCAGGATAAGGTCACATATCACAAGCCATAATAATGTAACAATTCACATTTCAAATAATCCACCATAGGTGGAAATCATATCAAATGGGAAATGATAAAAACATAACTGCAATTTCCCACCCAAGGTAACTTGGTTTGTCCCTCATATCTGGGGCTACAAGAACTCAATCACAAGTTATAAACCCAGTTCTGACCACATCTTGATGTCTAATCTACCATATCCCAAATAGTAAGACCAGAAGAAAATAAAAGGTGGTCTCGATCTCATTAGTAGCCAGTGAAACGCTATTACTAAATCATAGTCAAGAATGGATTTGATACCACTTGTAGTGTCCCCAACCTGATTATCCACCTGAACTATGCTATCAGTCCTGGTTTCATTGGCCTTAGGCACACCTCCCCGAACACCAAATGCTACCGACTAGCAGCGAGGGTGTAAAGGAGTATAGTGGGGAGGATATTCCCTATGAGAATATATATAATACTGGTCTAAGTATATATATATATATAACATGCAGTGGAAAGAAAAACCCAGCAGACTCGAACCAAACTCGCCAATGGTGGAAACATTGTCAATATCAATAAAAAGTGAAAGAAATATAATAATAGAATTAAGTGGTAGAATAAATAAACATGCTAGCATACCACTTGTAGCAACAAACTAAAATAATAAATGCATACATAATAGTTCATACATATTAGTATACAAAAGAGGGGTCACCCATGGCATACCTTAATACAATACATACATATAGAAGTCATGGTGATACAAAAAGGAAACTAAAATAGAAATCTCCAACCAAGGAAATACTTCAAGGTCCTATTCCAATCTCCATGAAAAAAATATACTAGGTTTTAACTCTTGAAATTGATCAGTTAGTTGAATGTAAATACATAAAGTCTACATGCATCCTAAAGGGCCCGTGTAGGGTATGAGAATGTGTCTCAACATGATACCACACAAAGGTGTGTACCTAAAATAAGTGTTTAATTAGTTGTTTAATATAAATAAATAAATAGTAGCTCATGCTATTAAATTAAACAAAAAAACTTCTTTGGTTTTAAATATCCAATAAGAAGTTGTCACCTACTCCAGCCAACACCTGAATTACTAAAAGGAAGGATCCTTGGCCCATTACCCAAGGTATCTCCTAAAGTCTCATAGCTCAGGTGAACCCTTAGGTTCCATCTCAAACAATAAATCTTACACCACATTCCTCATGACACTTCATGTCTTAAATAAATCACGGACGCCACAAATACATGCCCAAACATAGTAACTTGTCCCTTGGACTCCTTCTCAAAAGCACTCGTTGGCCCATGGACCAACATCTGAAAGCACAATGATACCCATCATCAAATAAATTTAATCTTCATATCATAGTATGACGTCCCAAGAAATGGTGATATCTATTCTCCCAAATCAACCTAGGCCCACAACCTCAATACAGAAAGCCTCATCCCCCAACCGATTGCCTTATTGCAATCAACTAAAGGCTCCTCACCTTCCACATGGTTTTATATGATAATAAACCCCAACATATTTCTTAATATGCAATAAAAGGGCCCCCTACCCACATTATTGGTCAAAACCACCTCATCATAGAGTCAACCTGTGTGAAAATGACTCAAATCAGCACTTTGGCCATCATGGGTGAGTGTAAATCACAAAATTAGTTCATAAGACGCATCAAATTTGGAACCTCATGCCCCTACGACTATGTCACTCAAAACTGATGGCCATGTCATCCAAATATCATGGTACATGCCCAACCTATTGCCCTTTTCGCCTCAATCTGACATCCATGATGCCTAATCATGTTATCAATATCACTCAAGGAATCCAGGAAAAGCCCAACCAAATGATCAACATCTCCTCAATCCTGATGGACTAACCACCTCAATCTTGTGCCAATACCTTCATGACCCCATGGGTCTCATCATATGCATATCAATCATTTCATATAATTCACTAATAAAAAAATAAATTTAATATGATTAAATTGTACAACTCACATTAAACAAGCAATTCAATTTAAAATGATTGAATTTATCAAGATACACAAACATAACAATTAAATATAGAGTACTTAAATGAATTAGATTCAAATAACTAAACCAATTTGATATTAACAATTCATTTTAAATGAATTTTTAACCCTCAACCAAACTACCCCAATGAGAAATGGCCTCTAACCCGGCCTCGATCGAGTGAAAAAGGCTTGGGCATGCCCATAGGCATCCCATAGGTCAGATGATCATTTTGATATAAAGAAAAAGGTATAAAAAGGTCTCGCTTAAAATACCCTACACACTAAAAGTATCACCCCTAAAATGATCGTGAAAACACAAAGTAAGATATGCACCTCCTACCTTGGACTCGTATATGTAGGCATGTCTGATATCGATCTCTAACTCCAAGTAGATTGGAAGAGATCAGAGTTTCCTTTCAGAACCTGATGGGGTTCCAATGCCACTAATGGATTGAATATCAAACTACAAATGAGGGACGTGGATCAAATACGGTGGAGGGAAGAAAATAGGGATAACCCTATGTGAATTTTGTGGCTAAGAGGGAAGAAATGGAGGATAAAAAGAAAAAATAGAGGGAGGGAAAATAGTAATTTTTTATCTTTAATGGGGCTGCATAGTTAGCTCACACGGTTTTTCAAACCCTGTGGTAATCGTACAACATCCACTTTTCAAGATCTCCAGGTCGCATGGCTACCCTACACATTTTTTAAAACCATGCACAAACCATGCAGTAGCCACTATCAAAAAATGCATATAATCTTGCACAGTCATGTTTCCCCTAACATAGTTTTCCCAAACTATGCGGTAGTTCAAAAATGAGTCACATGGTTAACTAGAAGGGGTCGTATGATTTACCCTAAACTATTCACCCTGACCTACAACTCCAAAACATACCATTCGGCCTCCGACACTCCCAAAACCCTTCCAAAACACCTAAGGCACTCTCTAAGCCTATAAAATCATCCAAAAATATGATATAAAACTTATGGAACTCTTAGAATTGAGTTTCAATAAATGATATATAAAATGGAAAAGTCGCTATTTAAAAAAATAGAAAAGGGAGAGGTTTTTTACCCAACTCAAAAACTTGGGATGTTATAAAATCCATAGTCAAGCCAATGGTTTTTCATTTTCCAAAACCTAGAATTCCAATACCTATATTTATAAATTTTTAAACAATTACTCATCTTTTACTATAAATACCCACCCATACCTCATTACTCTGTACTAAAAATACATAATCCATTAATTTATAGTCATTTAACCTCCCAAATAGTCCCTCCAAGGTGTCCTTAAGTCCTCAAGATTAAATCCTCAAATTTTAGGAAGCAACTCTTAAAGGTAAGGGAATTATTCACTTATTCATTTTCGTTCAAGTGCATATTTTGTGGAATTTTTTAAAATATTGTTTTATAAATGGTATACCATCATCCCCTATAGTGACCAGAGCCTTTTACATATAACATTTCATGATTTTAAGCATAATTAATCATCATAGTACAAGCCAAGGATCGTTAAGTCTAGTGTTTTGGAAGACTAGGTACATATAACATAAAACATGGGGATAAAAAACACTTCTTTATTTAATCTCCGTAAAGAGATCCTACCTTCCTTTGAGCCCTTACATCTGCATAGGGTACCCTGGAGAAACAAATGAACAAAGGTATGAGCTAAAAATCCCAGTAAGGGAATGAACATAAGGATACATCTCAAGCACATGAGTTAGGAGGCATGACATAATGATATCCAAAGCATGAAACTTATAAAATCATTTAATATAAGCATGGAATCACATAAACATGGAATCATAAAAATGTGGCAGAATCATAAAACATTTCTTTAGTATGGGTTAAGTCTAACCACTAATCATGTTTCCCATTTCAGTATGGGTCAAGGCTAACCGCCAATCCCTTTTCACATCGCATCTCATGAGACTCAACTTTACCCAATGCATTGGAGTGATATCTAGGCGCACCTATATCAACATTTTCATTAATATTATTTCCACATAAATATTCTTACCACATAAATATTCTTTACACATGATTAATCATACATAATCAATTGTTCATAAATATAAGGTTACCCATGGAGAGAATTGAGTACAACAATCATGACATAAAGCATAACCAATGAGTGTATCATGAAAGTGTCCATGAAATAAAGGGATTAGAACATACATGGATGTTCATAAGGTAATATATTCATATAACATGGTAGGTGGTAAAAAATAGAAGTGACATCACATAAGAAATGTATTTGAGAGACATTAGCATTAAAACGTTTTTGTGCAGTTTTAAGGAAAATACTATAGAGCTTTAAAAATAGTAAAGAGGACATTCTTTAATATAAAACCAGAATTGAACCAAGAAAGTTTTTATAATAAAAATAATGATTTTATAAAGAAAATGGTGTCTTAAAACAAAAGATATAGTGCACTTGAAATTGGGTAATAGTTCGGGAAGTTCCTTTAAAACGAGTGTGCTTATTGGGAAGTATCGAGTAGAGATTCACTTAAAAGCATGTATATCCCCGAAAGAGAATGAGATATGGATCTTGGAACATGATTTTGGAGAATATAAACAGAATTTTTAAGTTCTACATAAAAATAAAATACAACTACATTTTGGTAAAAAGAAAGATAGAGTAACCCGAAGGAATAAAGGAAGTTTGGGTAGAATCCTTTATGGTTTATCAGCGTGGTATCAGGTGTAACTATGAGGGCTTGATGAGAGAGATAAGGGATTTATAATCGCTTATAAAACATTAGGTAAGTATGGGGAGGTGAGGAAATATACCCCATCACTTGGTATTACACAAAAAATCACATCATAGAGAATAATC
This sequence comes from Viscum album, assembly GCA_963277665.1. Lineage (NCBI taxonomy): Eukaryota > Viridiplantae > Streptophyta > Magnoliopsida > Santalales > Viscaceae > Viscum > Viscum album. The sequence goes on from OY728138.1 coordinate 41,070,503, forward strand.
TTGATTAAGAGTAAAAAGGAGAGGATCCCTTACCTTAAATTCGTTGGTGTTCTCCACTTGTTATTAAAGACCTGAATAAAAAAATTTAGGATTATTAATTAATAATTAGCTAATATCTTATATATTTAATCTATTTATTATAACCCTTTTTAGTTCATTCAAAGCCTTTTTTATTAATTATAAGGTTCAATTTCATTGTTCGGACTCCTTTGTTTACTTGGATTTAAAAGATCGGTTCACTTATATTCAAGTTTGGATTATAAGTAAGATAAAAGTGGTTGTCCAGAATTGAAGTTATATTCTTTATTTTACATACAAGATATTACATGGTTTTAATTTTAATTAGGTTACTTATAGTGAAGTCTAATTATTATATATACAACCTTAGTGATAACTGTTTTTGTTAATCGGTGGATTTGATTACAGAGAACATGTTTTTCTTTATAGATTAATACCATTTGTAAAAAAGAATTAAAGAAAAAAATAGAATATATTACATATATAATAATCTATTTAAACCATAACATAAATGTTTTCATGACCATAATTAAAGATAATAATAGAAATTGAAAAATTGTTGTCCTTGAATGTGCTAAATTAGCACATCTCAAACAGTGCTTTCATTTCTTTCAAATAAAAGGGTGGGGAAAGGAGAGAAGATAATGAAATATACCATTAGCATGAAAACATTTCAGTACATGTATGTTACTGGATTTATCATACTATTATTGTGAAGGGAGGTGAGGAAATAAATTAAAAGAAAATAACTTAAAAGAAAAGAAGGAATTGGGAAGAGGAATTTACCTCTTGAGACTTCCTCCTTTGAGAACCTCTTTAGGGGAGAGGTTTTGGTATTTTGAGAAGGATGGGAGATTTTGGACATGGAGGAAGACCTTAGGGAGATATTTGGGCAGAATAATGGCATGGAACAAGGCTTGAGAGAAGTGAAGAAAAGAGGGAGTGAAGGGGGGTTTTATAGTGGAGGAGAGGAGGGATTTCATAATATTATAACCATTAATTTATTATTTCTTCACAAGATAAGGAATATTAAGTATTCCATGACCAATAATATTAATTTTATCATGTGATCCCGAACTAAGTGGGATTACATCAGTAGAAAATCATCGATAACTCAATTAATCCATTATTTAGCATTTATTGTGAATTATCGGATTCTACTATTCATCAAAAATTCAAGTATTTCAGAAAAATACCAAAAATTCACCCTAACCATTTTTCAATGTGTAGAATCCAAAAATAAAGTCCATTTTTCAAAAATAATTTTCTAAATATGATTATTTTAATATTTAATTAAAATAATAATTTATTATCAAAACCAGTTTTAAAACATTCATTAACTTATTCTAAAATATAGGTATATCATACTTCCAACTTGAATATTATTTTTATACTACCATAGGTGAGGATACTATTAATTAGGGTATATCACTATTCATAAGGGTATGTTACTACTCATTAGGGTAGGTTACTATTCACCAAAAATTAAGTTTTTCTTATCAGACTCCAAATAATTTACTGATTACAACCGTGTATGCCCGATTTTCAAAATTCTAAACATAGAAGTGTCAAACTTATGTTTAAAGGTAACTTAGAACTTATTAGTTAATTATGTTGTATTTTCATGTGATTTTATGACATACTTATGAGAATGGAATTTCTATTGAAAAACATTGGGTCGTTACATTCTTCCCCTCTTATGAAATTTTACCCTCAAAATTTTGTTTTACATTCTAAGCCAAAAACAAGTGTGGGTACTTTTCCTTCATTACTTCCTCCAGTTCCCATGTTGCCTCTTTGTACTTATGGTTTCTCTATAGTACCTTGACCAGATGAGTAGTCTTGTTGCGTATAACTATGTCTCTACGATCCAAGATCTTCATTGGTTTCTCCTCATAAGAGAGATCATCCTCCAACTGTACCACCTCTGAAGAGAGTACATGTGATGGGTCTGGTATGTACTTCCTTAAGAGGTATACATGAAAGACATCATGTACTTTCGACATGGTATGTGGAAGTGCTAGTCGATAGGCCACAACTCTGACTCGATCAAGGATCTCAAAGGGGCCGATGTACCTGGGACTTAACTTCCCTTTCTTCCCAAACCTCGTGACCTTCTTCCATAGGGATATGTGTAGAAATACCATGTCTCCAACTTTGAACTCAAGGTCTTTTTGACGGTTATCTGTATAACTCTTCTGTCGACTTTGGGCTGCCTTGATATACTACTGAATGGTTTTCACCTTCTCCACCATTTCTTCGACCATTTAAGGTCCTAGTAGATTACGCTCACCGACTTCATCCCAACCATTGGTGTTATGCACCTTTTCCCATAATGGGCTTCATATGGTGCCATTCGGATGCTCGAGTGGAAACTATTTTTGTAGGAGAATTCAACCAGTGGAAGATGTTGGTCCCATCCTCCTTTGAATTCCATTGAACATGCTCTCAACATGTCTTCCAATTTCTGAATAATTCGCTCAGATTAGCCATCAGTTTGAGGATGATAGGTCATACTGAAGTTCAGTTCAGTGCTTAGAGAATGTTGGAGACTTTTCTAGAACTTCAAGTTGAACCTCAGATCACAATCGGATACAATAGATAGTGGTACTCTATGTAGCCTTACCACTTCTTTGATGTAAATCCATGCAAGTTGATCCAATAAGAAGTCCTCTGGAACCACGATTAAGTGGGCTGTCTTTGTAAGATGATCCAAAATGACCCATATATCATTGTTTTCTCTAGATGTCTTTGGAAGTCCAGTGAAAAAGTCCATGGTAATGTTCTCCCACTTCCATGCTGGTATGGGTAGTGGTTGCATCATCCCCTTAGACTCTTGTATCTCAGCCTTAACTTGCTAACATACGAGGCACTTTGATGTATATTCGGCAATCTTCCTTTTTATATTATCCCACCAAAAGTTTTCTCGGAGATCTTGATACATTTTTGTGCTCCCTAGGTGGATAGAGAAGTTCAAGATATGTGCACCATTCAATAGCTTCTTCTTTATCTCTGGATCAGATGGTATACATAATCATTTCCCAAATATTAAAACTCCTTCCTCATAAATATTGAAAATGTAGAATTTCCCATTTTTAACATCTTCCACCCTTTTCTGAATTTCCACATCCTTTCTTTGAGTATCCTTTATTTTCTCCATGAGGTATGGTTGAGAAATCATTTGAGAAAGGATTGATTATGTTCCTCCCTTAATGATTCTCATGTCCATCCTTTGTAAATCTAAGAAGATCTGATCCTTTTCAATTCTCATCATTAATAAAGATGCAGGATCCTTTCTACTTAGAGCATCCGCCACCTTGTTTGCCTTACTGGGATGGTAGTGTATTGAGAAGCCATAATCCTTGATGATATCTATCCATATTCGCTAGCGCATATTAAGATATTTTTGTGTGAATATATATTTGAGGCTCTTGTAGTCAGTATATATCTCACATTTTTTCCCATAGAGATAATGCCGCCATATTTTCAACGCAAATATCATAGCCGCCAACTCCAAATCATGAGTAGGATATTTTTATTCATGGATTTTAAGCTGACTTGAGGCATAGGCTATCACCTTATAATTTTCATTATCACACATCCTAAGCCTTTCTTAGAAGAATCACTATATACCACAAAGAGTTCTCCACTTGAAGGGAGTGTGAGTACTGGCGTAGTGATAAGCCTCTTTTTCAACTCCTTGAAACAGTCTTCACATTCCTGTGTCCAGAAAAATTTTACTCCCTTTTGTGTCATCTTGGTCATTGGGTTTGACAATCATGAAAATTTCTTCACAAATCATCGATAATACCCATCTAGACCCAAAAAGATGCGGATCTCCATTACAGAAGTTAGCCTCGACCACACTTCAATTGCCTTCGTCTTGGAAGGGTCCACAGATATCCCTTTCCTGGTGATAACATGCCCCAAGAATGATACTTCCTTCATCTAAAACTCACATTTTATGTATTTTTCATACAACTTCTCCCTTCAAAAAGTCTTTAACACAGTTTTCAAATGCTCCTCATATTCCTCCTTGCTCTTAGAGTATATCATAATATCATCAATAAAGACCACCACAAATTTGTCGAGGTAATCTCTAAAGACTCTATTCATTAAATCCATGAAAATTGATAGAGCATTATTGAGTCCGAAGAGCATCACTATAAACTCATAGTGTCCATACCTCATTCAAAAGGCAGTCTTGGGAATGTCTTCCTTCCTCACCTTTAGTTGGTGATATCTCGACCGAAGGTCTACCTTAGAGAAATAACTGGCCCCACAAAGCTGATTGAACAAGTCATATATCCGTGGAAGGGGATACTTGTTCTTTATCGTGATTTTATTGAGCTCATGATAATCAATGCAGAGGCGCATTGATCTATACTTCTTCTTTACGAATAGGACTAGCGCACCCCATAGTGAAGCACTCGGGCGTATAAAACCTTTCTCCATATACTCCTGTAACTGCTTCTTCAACTCTTCCAGCTCTATGGTGGTCATTCTATAAGGTTTCTTTGATATTGGAAAATATCTAGGGATAATTTCAATTGAGAACTCAACCTCTTGGTCAGGATAAAGACTAAGGAACTCTTCAGAGAATACATCAGTGTAATCCATCATGATGGGCATGTCTTAAAGCATGATTATATCCTTTGTCCCAATCATCTAAGCAATATATTCTTGCTCACAAGGAAGAAGTATCCAAACTTGAGATGAAGATTCTAAAGGAGACTCATCTTCCTCCTTACACTTGTAAATAATCGTAGGATGCTTCGGGATGTGAAAAGTGATCTCCCTTTCCTGAAAATTGATGTTGTCCTTGTACAAAGATAGTCAATCCATGCCTAAGATAGCATCAAACTCTACTAAATAAAGTATGAAGAGATTTTTTAGGAGGTTCATTCCACAAACGTTAACTGGGGAGGAGTTATAAACCATGGATGCAATAATTTCCCCATTCGTTGTTCTCATGGATAAATTTTCCTCCAAATTTTGAGGTGGTATTTGAATAGTTCTAATAAACTTGCAAGATATGAAAGAATGCATAGAACCAAAATCAAATAGTACATTCACTATTCTTAAATGAATAACAAGCATACCTATCACTATATCATTTTATATCTCCACCTCAGTAATAGTGATAGAATAATCCCTTCCTTGTTGCCTTGGAGATTGATGTTAATTGCCTCCAACAACCCTTGGATTAGGGAAATTGTTCACATAATTCCCAAGCTCCTTGCAGTTGTAACACTGCACTGCAGGCTGAGTGTTGATCTGAACCTTCCTTTATTCTTCAACATTAGCGGGATTTTTAATATCCCTTCAGCAGTTCTTGGACATATGACCAAACTTTTTTGCATTTGAATCAATTATTGGTTCCCTTGAGACAGTCACCAAGATGCTTCTTCCCACAATTTTTGCAAAGGGGAAAGTGAGGCTTCTTTCCATCATGGGATTTTTTTGATGAACCACCCATGTTGTTCTCCATTTTCTACTTCTTGTCATTAGGCCCACGAGACCACTAAGAGTCTCCAATAACCATTTCCACCTTGAGGGCACAACGGACAATCTCCTCATAATTGTCAAAGTCTCAAATTGCCAATAATTTTCGTAGACTCAACTTTAGTCTGCTAAAGAAGTGATCCACCTTGATTTCAGTGTTCATGACAAAGCTAGAGGTGTACCTTTCCATCCTTGTAAATTTTGCTTCATATTCCCCAATGGACTCATCTTCCTTCTGCTTGAGTCCAAGGAACTCTCTTTCTATCTTGAGACGGAGGGTTTGAGGAAAATATTTGTTGAAAAACATCTTCTTGAATTCCTCCCAATATATGGAATCAATTTCCTCTTGGTACTTTGTATTCTTGATCAGTGTCCACCATTGATCAGCTTCCCCATCAAAACGATAGACCGCCAATACAAATTTCTCTTATTCTGAGCACTGGAGGATGGAGAAAATATTTTCAATGGAGTCAATCCATTGTCTTGCGAGGAGGGGATCAGAAGACCCGCTAAACATGGGAGGCATTTTCCGCATGAAGGATTATACAGCAACATGCTCTTTCCTTAGAGGAGGAGTTAATTCCGCATGATTCAAGTTATTATTCATAACTCAAGCCAGCTGATCAAGTACTGTCATAAAGTTTTGAGCATCCACTCCCGTCATATTAGGCATATCATTAGGGAAATCATCACATTTCCTATCACATTGGTTGTTGGAATGTGTTCTCCTATTTCCCTCCATTAACTAAGAAAAAGAACATATAATTAGAGGTCTTTAATACTTAGCTATTGATCATAAAAAGGAAACTTTGAACATAAAAGTATAAACTTATAAAGAGAAAGTATATCCTAACTTGTGATTCCATAGGTTTATATTCAGGTTATCATCGATCTATTTCTTAACTTATATTCTTATGGGATTATTTTTTTTTACCTTAATAATGGTTTGTACTAAGCTCATGAATCTACCAAATCATATCCCCCGGGAGTGTCGTAACCAAAAGTGCAGCAAGGCCCGTTGTCGTGCACCAGTTCCCGTTCAAGTCTAGCTCAAAGTGGTGTTTTCAGGTTTTACCCCTAGCTACATCTGTTCCAGAGCCTCCTCTACCTACTCATATCTAGACAGGGATGTATTTTCTTGATAAACCACTTACTCAATACTCACCAAAATTTTGGAATGTTTTCTTATACTTAGTCTCATCCTTAAAATTCTCACTAAGGTGCTTTATTCCTAATCTCCAAAAATGACTAGACCATCCTCTGATACCAACTATAGATACATGAGCCTTTTACATATAACATTTCATGATTTTAAGCATAATTAGTCATCAGAGTATAATCCAAGGATCGTTAAGTCTAGTGTCTTGGAAGACTAGGTACATATAACATAAAACATGGGGCTAAAAAAACACTTCTTTATTTAATCTCCATAAAGAGATCCTAAATTCCTTTGATCCCTTACATCTGCATAGGGTACCCTGGGTAAACACATGAACAAAGGGATGAGCTAAAAAGTCTAGTAAGGGAATGAACATAAGGATACATCTCAAGCACGTGAGTTAGGAGGCATGACATAATGATATCCAAAGCATGAAACTTATAAAATCATTTAATATAAGAATGGGATCACATAAATATGGAATCATATAAATGTGGCAGAATCATAAAACATTTATTTAGTATGGTTCAAGGCTAACTGCCAATACCATTTCTCATTTCAGTACGGGTCAAGGCTAACCGCCAATCCCATTTCACATCGCATCTCATGAGACTCAACTTTACCCAATGCATTGGAGCGCTATCTGGGCACACCCATCTCAACATTTTCATGAATATTCTTGCCACATAAATATTCTTACCGCATAAATATTCTTTCCACATGATTAATCATACATAATCAATTGTTCATAAACATAAGGTTACCCGTGGAGAGAATTGGGTACCACAATCATGACATAAAGCATAACCAATGAGTGTATCATGAAAGTGTCCATGAAAGAAATTGATTAGAACATACATGGAAGTTCATAAGGTAATATAGGCATATAACATGTTAGGTGGTGAAAAATAGAAGTGACATCACATAAGAAATGTATTTGAGAGACATTAGCATTAAAACATTTTTGTGCGGTTTTAAGGAAAATACTATAGAGCTTTTAAAATAGTAAAGAGGACATTATTTAATATAAAACCAGAATTGAACCAAGAATGTTTTCATAATAAAAATAATTATTTTATAAATACAATGGTTTCTTGAAACAGAAGATAGAGTGCACTTGAAATTGGGTAATAGTTCGGGAAGTTCCTTTAAAACGAGTGTGCTTATTGAGAAGTATCGATGAGAGATTCACTTAAAAGCAAGTATATCCCTGAAAAATAATGAGAGATAGATCTTGGAACATGATTTTGGGGCATATAAACATAATTTTTAAGTTCTACATAAAAATAAAATACAACTACATTTTGGTAAAAAGAAAGATAGAGCAACTCGAAGGAATAAAGGAAGTTCGGGTAGAATCCTTTATGGTTTGCCGGCGTGGTATCGAGTGTAACTATGAGGGATTGATGAGAGAGATAAGGGGTTTCTAGTCACTTATAAAACATTATAGAAGTATGGGTAGGTGAGGAAATATACCCCATCACTTGGTATTACACACAAAAATCATATCATAGATAACAATCTTGATTAAGAGTTAAAAGGAGAGGATCCCCTACCTTAAATCTGTTGGTGTTCTCCACTTGTTATTAAAGACCTGAATAAAAAAATTTAGGCTTATTAATTAATAATTAAAGAACCTCTTATATATTTAATTTATTTATTATAACCCTTTTTAGTTCATTGAAATCCTTTTTTATTAGTTATAAGGTTCGGTTTCATTGTTCGGGCTCGTTTGTTTACTTGGCTTTAAAAGATCGGTTAACTTATATTCTAGTTTGGATTATAAGTAATATGAAAGTGGTTGTACAGAATTGAAGTTATATTCTTTATTTTACATCAAGGAGATTACATTGTTTTAATTTTAATTAGGTTACTTAGAGTGAAGTTGAATTATTATATATATAACCTTAGTGATAACTGTTTTTGTTAATCGGTGGATTTGATTACAAAGAACATGTTTTTCTTTATAACTTAATACCATTTGTACAAAAGGATTACAGAACCAAAAATAGGATATATTACATATATAATAATCTGGTTCAATCATAAAACAAATGGTTTCATGACCAGAATTAAATATAATAATAGAAATTGAAAAATTATTGTCCTTGAATGTGCTAAATTAGCACATCTCAAACGGTGCTTTCATTTCTTTCAAATAAAAGGGTGGGGAAAGGAGAGAAGATAATGAAATATAAAATTAGTATGAAAACATTCCAGTACATGTATGTTACCAGATTTATAATACTATTATGGTGAAGTGAGGTGAGGAAATAAATTAAAAGAAAAGAACTTAAAAGAAAAGAAGGAATTGGGAAGAGGAATTTACCTCTTGAGACTTCCTCCTTTGAGAATCTCTTTAGGGGAGAGGTTTTGGTATTTTGAGGATGATGAGAGATTTTGGACGTGGGGGAGGAACTTGGGGAGAGATTTGGGCAGAATAATGGCAAGGAAAAATTCTTGAGAGAAGTGAAGAAAAGAGAGAGTGAAGGGGGGGTTTATAGTGTAGGAGAGGAGGGATTTCATAATATTATAACCATTAATTTATTATTTCTTCACAAGACAAGGAATAGTAATTATTCCATGACCAAGAATAGTAATTTTATCATGTGATCCCGAACCAAGTGGGCTTACATCAGCATAACATCATCGATGACTCAATTAATCCATTATTTAGCATTTATTGTGAATTATCAGATTCTACTATTCATTAAAAATTCAAGTATTTCAGAAAAATCCCAAAAATTCACCCTAACCATTTTTTGACATGTAGAATCCGAAAATGAAGTCCATTTTTCAAAAATAATTTTCTAAATATGATTATTTTAATATTTAATTAAAATAATAATTTATTATCAAAACCAATTTTAAAACATTCATTAACTTATTCTAAAATATAGGTATACCATACTTCTAACTTGAATATTATTTGTATACTACCATAGGTGAGGATACTATTCATTAGGGTATATCACTATTCATAAGGGTATGTTACTATTAATTAGGGTAGGTTACTATTCACCAAAAATTAAGTTTTTCTTATCAGACTCCAAATAACTTACTGATTACAACCGTGTATGCCGAATTTTCAAAATTCCAAAAACAGAAGTGTCAAACTTATGTTTAAAGGTAACTTAGCACTTAGTAGTTCATTATGTTTTATTTTCATTTGATTTTATTACATACTTATGAGAAGGCAATTTCTATTGAAAAACGTCGGGTCGTTACATCCCCTCCCATTATGATATTTACTTAATCTAGATTTTATATATTCTTGCTATTTAATTAATTTCTTGAAATTATATTATTAACATAAAAAATATTATATTATGAATAACCAAACAATTTCATTATCCATGGATATTTACATAGATATAAATTTAATTTATTTATTTAGGTATTTACTTGTTTTAAACCCGTATTTCCTTTTCATGGGTTAAAAATGATGTAATGTTTAGGTCTTTGAGCACCTATCCACTCAATATTTTTTATATTAAAACCATTATTTATTCTCCTTATGTTATTGATGAAATGATTTATTATGATCAATGTGGATCACACCAATTAATACATATGAATATTTCACCTTTATATCACTTCAATGCATTGGGTAAATAATTAATCTTTAAAGATGTCATGTTTTATGATACCTTGGTGAATAACCTTATTAATTATGATTTACGACACCTTAGTGACAATACTTAGTGATATGATTATGAATGTATAAATTTTATATTGTATCTATATTTCCATGTATGATTTATTTATTTTTTCTATTATTGTATGCCTTATGTTATTATGATCATTCTATATTGATATGTCTCATATTCACATGCTAAATATATCCTTTGTTTATTCTCTTACTGGGCTTTATGCTCGCCCCTTTATTTTGATGTATGACCCCAAGATATGTGACGTAGTAAAACTAAATTAAGACGAACCCATTAAGAATCCTTTCAAATGTATTAGAAGAATTTTTATGTTATTCATGTATTATTTTCCTAATTTTCAAGAAACCAAACCTCAAAATATCCTCTATATTATTAAGTGTCATACCATGTAATGAATGTTTCATGTATTAAAAATGGTTGGATTCTATAGTTGGTATCAAAGGTATTTTTATTTATTTATGTATACAGGTATTATAAAACCTTAGTAAGAACCCTAGGGATAATTCTAAATATAGGAGAAAATACTAAAATTTTGGTGAATAGTTTAGTAAGTGGTTTCCAAGCAATGAAATCTCTATCTGGATACTACAATCAGATGTGGCTCTGGAATAGTTGTACCTAGCAATAATAACCCAAAAAAGGGTGTATTGTGATTTGACTCTATCATCCCCAGTTCATGACAACAAGCCTTTCTACACACTATGTTTGGCACTCCCGAGTTATATGTTTGGTTAGTTACATGATTTTTATGAACCATTATGAAGGATATATATAAAATATAATTTTATTATAGGATATTAAAATAATAATTTCATTAAGAATATTTTTTTAGAATATAAACTCTAATTAAAATTACAAGATTACTAAAAGTAACATGTTTCTCACTATGGTTTTCTTCTTTAAGAAAAAAATGTCTGAAATAGGAGGAACCACATAAATTATGAGTGTAATGGACGATTCACTAACAGACTTCCTAACATGATGGATGCTAGAATATAAAACTTCATAAGGATGGTGAATTAATTATATTAGGTTATGAATAATAACCTGAATCATGTTGAGAATCCAGATTCACCTTGAAGGTAACAACTTACAGTTGAGTCCTTTATTCATCAATGACCACCTTCCTTTAGTGGATATGTTAATCCATTAATTTTTGAATAATGTATTACCTCGATAAAAAATATATTTTCTATACTCTACTTTTTGGAGCTAGAGAATGTATCATTGGATGTATACCTCTTATAAGGATAAACTAATCATAGGTGGACACTGTTTAATAACATGAATCCAATAGAATAGATTGATGCTATATAGTTGCAAGAGTTTAGGATAATCTTTTTCAATAAATATTTTCCCTATTTGATGAGAAAAAAATGGAGAAGGAATTATTAGAGATAAATCATAAGGAAAATTAATTAATAGGAATCTATGAAATAAACTTTACAAGAATTTCTTGATACACCTATAGCTTTGTTATGGATCCTAAGGGAAAGGTTAAAAGGTTCTTTGGTGGGCTAAGACCCCATATGTAGAGGAATCTAGAAAATAAAGACTAAGAAATATATGATAAGAAATTATAGAGTTATTTGAAGGTTAAAATGGAGCTTGGATAGACACAGTGGTCATGTAGGTTGAATGAAAATAAGAGATCAATGCGGCTAAACTTAAGGAATAATTTTGATCATGGAAGAGTGGGAAAGAAATTGAAACTTTCCACATACAAAAAATGTAGGAAGAAACATTTGGGGAACTTCTTACTTGGGAGTATAAAGTGCTACAAGTGTAGAAGAGATGGTCATATAGATAGGAACTACCATATTGATGTGAAGCCTCAACATCTCAATGAAAACAAAAAAGGGAATATGGTGCCAGCATATCCTGAAGTTCAATGCATCAAGTGTAGACAGCTTGGGAACTTTTAAAATCAATTTCCAAAACATAATATAATAGAGTGAAACCACCATTAACCTCAGAATAGTATAAGGGAGAAAGGTCATGCATTCTCAATCATAATGGTTGAAGTAGAGGCTCTAAATGATGTGGTGTCAGGTATACTCATTATTCTCTCAAAGATAGTAAGTACTTTGTTTAACTCTAGTTCTATTCATTATGATATTTTATCCATGTTTGAAAATAATATAGAATCAAACCCAGAACATCTAGAAGTATAGTTATCAATTAAAACTACTAGAGGAATCATTCGAGCATTAAAGGTTTATTGAAACTCTGGTATCAACTTTGGAAAGTACAATCTCATTGAAAATATAATAGTCATTTCCATGGTGGAATTTGACACTATAATAGGGATAGAATGGATATAAAAGTATAATTCTAAGATAAAATATAGAAGAAATAAAATTTCAGTGGTCTTTAATGGACAACATAGATTTATTTTTAAATGAGAGATATCCCATCATGAGATTTTTCTAAAATCACGTCTCATAACCTTATTTATGGGGATGATCAATGAAGAGGGAGATAAAAATGAAAGTATAAAGATAGAAAATTTCCCCATTATTTAGTAATAAATTGATGTATTTCCTGAATATTTACCTAGCCCTCTCCTAGAAATATAGTTATAGTTCTCTATTGAACTTAAACCTAGATCGAAGCCAATATCAAAGACCGTATATAAAATTTAATATGTGGAGTTTGAAAAATTAAATATGAAACTTAAAGATATTTTGGGGAAGGATTTTATTGGACCAAGTGTGTCTCATTGGGGAACAGTTATTCTCTTTGTAAATAAGAAGAATAGATCAATGTGGTTATGCATTGATTATATAAAACCTAATGGGATCACAGAGAATAAAAAATATCATCTTCCAAGGATTGATGATTTGTTTGATCAGCTTCATGGGGATCAATTATTTTCCAAGATTGACCTTTAATCAGGGTATCATTAGTTAAGGGTATAGAAATAAGATATCCCCAAAACATCCTTCCAAATAATATATGGTCAATATGAGTTTTTTTTTATGACCTTCGACTTGACTAATTCTCTTGTCATATTTATGGATTTGATGAATAGAATCTTTAAAGATTACTTTGATAAAATTTTTGTGGTATTTATTAATGATATTCTAATATATTACAAAATTCATGAGAATCATGAGGATTATCTAAGTTTCATATTATAAACTCTAAGTAAGGATAATTTTCTTGGTAAATTCAGTAAATGTGAGTTATGGTTCAATAAATTTAAGTTCTAGTTACAAAAATTTTCATTCATGGGGGACATCGTGACTAGTGAAGGAATCTCATTTTATCCTTAAAAGACAAAGGTTGTGTAGGAGTTGACACGTCCTACTAATGTAATCGGTATTCATAGTTTCCTTAGTTTATAATGATACTATAGAAGGTTAGTGAAAAACTTTTCACAAATTTCTAATCCACTAAACAAGTTAACTCAAAAGGGAGTTAAGTTTATCTGGATAAAGAAGTGTGAAGAAAGTTTCCATGAACTGTATAAGAGGTTTTTTAGTGCACCTATGATAAATTTACCTTATAATGGAGAATTATTTTTCATTTATAGTGATGTGTCCTTAAAATTAATTCGATGTGTACTCATGTAAAATGACAAAGTGATTACTTATATATCATGAGAGTTAAATCATCATGAACAAAACTATCTTACTCGTGACCTAGAGTTTGTTGCAGTCATATTTTCTTTGAATATATGAAGACAATATCTTTAAAGGTAAAATTTTATATATACATATACCAACAAATATTAAAGTATATATTCACACATAATGAGATCAACATGTTTCAGTTAATATGGTTTGATCTAATCAAGGGCTATAATTTATCTATTCATTACTATCCTGGAAAGGTGAATATGATAGATGATTCTCTTGGTGGAAAAAACCTACTACTCTATCCATGATTTTAATTGAGAAAGACACTGTCTTCTTAGATATTCAAAGGATGGATTTAGAAATCATAAAGTTAGGGAATAAATCATACCTTTATCAAATTATTTCCAAATCATCTATCCAATACAGGATCAAGGAGGCACAAAGGGATGATCTAGAGCTTAAAAAGAAATTAAAAGGAGTAAAGGAGTGGGAAATTCATGAATTACATATCTATAAAGATGGTTTAATTCGATTTGGAACTAGAATTTGTGTGCCTTCATCGCCTGAGTAAAATAAAGAGCTATTAGATAATAGACACATCTCATATTTCTTCATCCATCTTGGAAGTACCAAGATGTACCATGATCTTCAAGATCATTTCTAGTGGAGAAATATAAAGATGGAGATCACTAATTATAACTTAAATTGATTGGTTTGTTATAAATTTAAATCATAATGACATAAGTCCAAGGTTATGATACAAAAATTTCTCATACCCATATGGAAATGGGAGAACATCACCATGGACTTTGTCACTGGTCTTCCAAATAAATTTGAAGGAAACAATACAATATGGTTTGTGGTGGATTTACTCACCAAGACTTACCACTTTATCATTATTCAAGAAGATTTATATCATGACCAACTTTCCAAGATTTATATATAGAAAATCATGAGGCTGCATGGGATACCACTTTAAATCATTTCTGATTCTGATCCATGGTTCACTTCTATATTCTAGATAAGTTTTTAATATTTTATGGTTAATTAATTGAATTTTAGTATGAACTATCACCCCCAAACTATTTTAAAATCTAAAAGTTCCATTACAATAATCAAATATATGATACGAGCTTTCTTAATGTAATTAAAATGTGGATAGGATCATCATGCCCCATTAGTTGAGTTCTCATGCAACAAAATATTACACTTGAGTATTCAAATGGCCCCATATGAATATATATATGGGAGGAAATGTAAAACTTATATATGTTTGGATGAAGTTGGTGAACAAAATCTACCTAGAACTGATCTTATTTAGGAGATAATATAAAAGGTTCAATCCATCCAAAAATATATAAAAGTTTCTCAAAGTTGGCAGAAGAGCTATGATGAAAACCATAAAAGGGACTTGGAGTTTAATGTTGGAGATAAATTATTCTTTCAAATATCACCATGGAAGAGATTCATGTGGTTTGGAAAGAAATTAAATCTTTTCCCTATGTAAATTGGCCCCTTTGAGATCCTTGATCGCATAGAAGCAGTGGCCTATTGGCTAGAACATCCACTAAACATAGATCAAGTTCATGATGTGTTCAGAATATCACACCTAAGGAATTACATACTCAATCCCTCAAAATTAATAAATTTATAGGTGGTATAACTGGAGAATGACATCTATTATGAGAATCATCCAATGAATATCATGGAATATAAAGACAAAATTCTACACAAAAAAGACAACTCACCTTATCAAGGTGTTGTGGAGGAACCATAAATATGAAGAGGCATCATGGGAATGAGAGAAAACAATGAGATAGAATTAACCTCAAATATTCTCATCCAAGAATATGAGTTTAAATTTTAGGGATAAAATTTCTTAAGGGGGAAGAATGTAATGAACTAGACTTTATTAGTAACTTTTGTTTCCTAAATATTATATTATATATTGAAAAAATAGACATCACATTATTTCATTAATGAATAGTGTTACATTATTTAGTAACTAAACCCATGAAATTTCAAAAAATTATAATAGGAAAAAAATATAAAATAAGATTATTAGAATGGGAAAATTTTGATCTTTCCAATCTACTGGGATCATCTCCCCGATGAACAACACTAGAGTAAAGAAAAATAATAATAAACCAATTAACATTATATAAAATGGAAAAAATATATAATACCATGAGGGTAATTGTAGTGAATATTGTATGATTAAATGAAGAGGTATTTATAAGGGGTAATATGACCATTTAAGTAATAATCTAACCATTGGAATAGTAATATGACTATTGGGAATAGTAACCTTACTATTGTGAGTAGTAATCTAACCATTGGTTAATATGATTGTTGGGAACTATAACCATTAATAATAATTTTACCATTATATTTAGTGTTTATAAAAGTTAATGACATATTATAATTGATGTAGAAATGAGAAATGATGTCCTTAGCCAGTATAATTGTAACTTTTGAAGCTCATTTGTTGGAACTTGGGAGGGAAGTAGCGGAATTGGGGTTCTCCCTTGACCAATCCCATGTATATCTTCAATAATTGATGCTAAAATGAAATAGATTGTGAAAGAAGTTCAATTTAGTGGAGATCTCCACTAGTTCAATGTTAGTTAATCCACCCTATGAAACTACCACCATCGTACACATTACCATTAGGAAGTATGTCAGGGTAATAATGGGTTATGTGTCTATAACTTAGTATCATAAATGTTTAAATTCCTTTATATAAATTAAATAGTTATTTTTTCCATCCCATTTTCAGTATTATTTTCTTTAATAAATACACATGAATATAATATGAATTTGATAAACATATTTTTGGATACAGATAAAACATAATTATATCCTCGGAAAATATATACACTTCTATAATAAACATAGGTATTCTATATAAAGTTTATTTACATGAAATTTTCTTTTTAAAACTATTTATTTAAATATAAATGATAATATAATTTTAAAATGGCCTAGGAAATTTTTATGTATGTCAGAAATTTGACTATGTCATAAAAACTATTATTTTTTAATAAATACATAGTTTTAATTAAAAGTTAAAATTCTCATATTTATTGAATTATTTTGATAAAATAAACATTATATTTAAAATTAGTGCATAAAAATTAGTTTAGGGATACTTTTTTATAATTTTCTAAAATACTTTATTTTTTTAGTGAATAGTAAAAATACAGTTTTGTGTTTTCTGTATGTTGTATGAATTAATATATATTTAATAATAATGTAATAATTAATTAATTAGAATAAATGACCTAAAATATATGATTTTATTAATATTATGTATTTAAATGTATTTAAATCTATTTCCAAAGCTATAAATAACTTTCCAAAATCTAAAAAGGAAATTATGATTTTAAAAACATTATTTTGTGGAAAAAATAAATTTTCCATGTCTAAAGTAATATTAAAATATGGATTTTGGTTCTGATATATTAAAATAATATAAAAAATGACTCAAAATTCTAAAACCATGAGAAAAATTTTGTTCAATCCAATGTTTTTGTATTTTCCACAACCTAGAATTCTAAGATCTATATTTGGAAATTATTAAACAATTTCACCTCTTTTACTATAAATACCCACCTAACCCTCATTCCTCTCTAATAAAAATACATAATCCATAAATTTCTAGGCATTTCACCTCCCAAATATTCCTTCCAAGGTTTCCTTAATTCCTCAAGGTTCCATCCTCAAGTTTTAGGAAGTAACTCTTCAAGGTAGGGGAATTCTCCACTCCCTCTTTTTCATTCAAGTACCATTTTTGTGGAATGTTTTCTAAATGTTGGATTAAAATATTTACATACCTATTTTTATTATACCATTAATTCCAAAATATATTTTTATCAATGGTATACCTATATCCCCTCCCATTATACCATTTCCTTGATCCACATTTTATATTGTCATGTTGTTGAATCCATTTCTTGAAATTCTCTCTTTCACATGAAAAATTATTATATTGTGTATAACCAAACCATTTCCTTCTCCATGGGTATTTACCTAGATGTAAATATAATTTATTTATTCAAGGATTTACATGTATAAATCCCACATTCCCTTTACATGGTTTAAAAATGACATAATGTTTAGGTATTTAAGCACTTCTGTACTCAATATTTTTATATGAAAATTGTTATTTGTTCTCCTTAGGTTATTGATGAGATGATTTGTTATTATAAATGTGGCACACATGAATTAATACATATTAAGGGTGTTTCTTAAGATATTTCCAATGTATTGCGTGAATAATTAATCTCTAGATATGACATGTTTTACGATACCTTAGTGAATAACCTTAGTAATTATGATTTACGACACCTTGTCGATAAACCTTGGTGATATGCTTATGAATGTATCACTTTTCTATTATAGACACATTTTATTATATGATTCATATTCTTTATATTATTATATGCCTCATGTTCACATGTTAAATATCTCCTTTTTTATTTCCTTACTGGGCTTTATGATGATTCCTTTCTTTTGATGTATGTTCCTAGGATGTGAGATAGGGTAAAAGTGACTTAAGATAAACCCATGAATAATTATTTAAAGTTTAATAGAATAATTTTTATGTTATTAGTGTATTATGTTCCTAATTACCAATAAATTAAACCTCAAAAAATCCTTTTTATTATTAAGTGTTGTACCATGTAATGAATGTTTCATGTATTAAAAAAGGTGGTATTCCATACTTAGGACTTGATAAAAAAGTGGGAGACATATAATTAAATTTATTTTTTCTCACATTTTTAATTATATAAAGTGATAATAATATGCTCTAAATTGTTTTAAAATCAAATTTAATGTTCAACAACTATAACTCTATCTATGTGAATTATCTTTGATAAAGACAATATCCTTACTCGTACAAACTTCCAGGAATGGTGCAGGCACTTGTGTATTGTACTACACTAGTAAAATAAGTTATATGTGTTGTATTCCCCAGTTCTTTATCACCCCACTATGGAGGTGAGTGATTTAGAGTTAATTTTCTATGAGAAACACTTGGATGATGTGATAGATTTCTAGTGTTTGATGTAATCTTTCATCTAATGAACTAAAAAAATAACATGAGATCATGAAAGAATATGTAATACTCATCCATATCCATGATCTTTATTAGGATATATGAAGAAAAGAACAGTTTTAGATATCCAAGGAACTCTTTATATGTAATCTTGGAGAAGTTTCACCAGATGGACTTCACATAGTCAAAATGATTGGCTACATTGAGTGTTTGGAAATTAAAGAGATTAAACTACCTGATAAATTATGCACTGATCTCATTATCACATCATCCCTTGGATATTATCTAAATTTATTATGAATTTTAACATGAACACTATAGAGAAGTCACTCCCATATCACCTCACCTTAATTCTCCATATTGATGTGGAACTGAAGCCTAAAAATTCTTCTTTCCTTATGGTGAATAAGAGGAAAGGAAAGGAAAAGATCACCAAGACTAAGTCCAAGTCTAAGTTTCTTGTACACTATTCTTTCAAGAAGAGTAAGATCAAAGGGGAAACAAGGGAGTATAATTTTTTCTATTTTTGATGTGTAAAGAAGGTACAATGGAAGAAAAATTGTACGGTGGGAAGGAAGCAAGGTGATTCTTAAGGTATGTTAATTATCGAGTGTAAGATTTAAATTTCTATGAATTTGGTATTGGATAATTCATGTAGTTCTCAATTTTTTATACAAATTTAAGAGCCTAATATATTTTTAAATTTTTTGTGTGGTGAGGTGGATTTGTAGGCAAAAAATGGAGCTAAGTTGGCAGCACTATCCATTGGTGACTACCACCACACATTTTCAACATGAATGATCTTGGTTCTTAATAATTGTTACCACATGCTAGGAATTACCAAAAACATTATTTTTGTATATAAATTAGATATATAAGGTTTTATTTTCAATTTCTAATTTTTTTTCTTTTATAAAGAAATTATATGTTATGGTAAGGCATATTTACATAATGGTCTTTATGAATTAGATTATGAGAACTAAGTGTTGGAAATATAAAACTAATCTGGTTCACATGTGACACGTGCCTGTCATGGGGTGTGAAAAAAACAAATATAACCTAAGTTAAAATGTATTACAGTGGTTAACCTAAGTTTTCTCTAGAGAGGAGTGCACAACAATTATATTTGTCACTTAAAATTAAGAAAGAATAAAAGGTTCTTTTTGAAATTGTTGAGTTGAAAAATAAAGAAAGCAATAAAAATAAAGGGTGAACACTAATGGATGAAGAGAGTGATGGGGTAAGGGTAGGATCACCATTTTTAATGTCATCATAGTCACAAAGATCATCTTACCTCTCTTCCTTTTGAATTACAAATGAAATACTCCTCGATCGAGTTATCTATCACCCTTGGTTAAATAAGAAAATAGAACTCACTCCTATGTGCATGTAAGTTCATAAACAATACCTAAAAAACTAAGGCAAGTCCCAATCAGTAATTTTTATACTTATAAATTTAGAAAAAGTACACTAGTTCCACACACGTGCCAACGATCGTTGTACACTCACCACCTAACACAATATGCTCGATCGAGAAAAATTGCACTAGGTGGAGGGAGATTAAAAGTCTTTAACCAAAACTATTAAAAATGAATACACCAAACTCAAAACACGATCGAATTAAGAGAATTGGGAAAAAATGATAATATAATTCATTCAAAATAAAAATAGGGTTTTACATTTAAGCACAAAACTCCAACATTACAAAAGTGAAACTCCCTCTTCCCCAATAACTCAAAGATTTTACCCCTCCATGTGAAGGGTAATAAAGTTGAAAGGGAAAGAAGAGAGTGTGATGAAACTAAGTAAAAATAAAATATAAAATATAAATAACTTCAAGAGATCAATCCTCTATCACAGCCCCTCTTGCACCTTCTTCAACCACTTTGAATGGAAGTAAACACTCTTATTTATAGACTTTTGGAGTTGAGAATTTCCCTCCAAAATTACTCCACCTAGAGTTTGAGTCATGTTGGCATAATAAATGGCATAATTTAGAAATTGGTCCTGCTTGAAAGCTGTTAATTTATGTCCCATATATCGGCTCACGAAATTTCAGCTTTATTTTCCAAGTGTGGAGAGATATAGAATCTATTTACTCCGAATATTTAATTATGCCAAACACACTCTTTGTATTCCAATGTATCAAGTTACAATGAATTAATGTCCTTGAAAATGAACGATTAAGATGCGGCCATATTAATAAAACTTATTCCTCTAGATGTATTATTGATCCATGTAAAATATCAGCTCCAATAGTTATTCCATTTATGATATATGGGCCCAAAAATAAAATTCTCCAATTCTGTGAACAGTTTTCGAGGCTATACTTGTGAGCTAGATTTGAGCTTCCAAATGATGGATTGAGATTTGATTACAAAAGGATAAAATGAATCCCAAGAGCATAGAAATCCTAAAAAAAATAAATCATAAAATTTTGATCAAAAATATAAAAGATATTCCTAAAATATAGAATCTCCACAAAACTTCTAAATTTCCAGAATTAACCAATTTCTACAAGTATGCCCATAATTCACCAAAACACTAAAATGATACAAATCAAATCAAATTAATTAATTGGAAGGGGTTAAATAATTGAAAAACATATGAAAAATAATGAAAATATTATCTCTATCAATTCCCCCATACTTAGCACTTGGACTCCCAGACAAGCCAAAATCAAAATAAAATAAAAGCAAATTTAAAACACATGCCATTGAGATCCACCAATTCAACACCAAAAAATAAAAGATATCATGAATCATCCATAAACATTATTTCAAGTTCTCAAATCATATCATTCAATATTTTTCCTCTTAATTTATCCTCCCATGCACACAATACACCTACCTCACATGAATTTTTTCTCATCTCACAAATATCAATTTTCCTCAAAGTTTTTTTCATCCAAACCAATGCAAGGGTAACCATAGGTTTGAAAAACTCTTACTTCTCCACCTGATGTGAGCCAAGGTCATGTTTTTATCATGAGTACTTTGAAAGGTTGTTATATGTATTTTGGTTCGTATGATTTTATGTGAAAAATTCTGAGGCCGAATGAGGAGGTTTTGGCTCTTTTTGAAGCAAAATTGCACAATTCTAATTTTCACTCAAGTGTGGTATCCTCATAACTCTCTTTGGTAGAAATTAAGCTCCATAATCATAAAATATCATGAAATTTTCAAACAGATCAGCATTTCAGTAGTAAAAAAAATTTAATCTTCTCAAACATGATTTTTCTTGAAAGCTCTAGAAAAGGTACAGCTTTCTTCTTCCATTAGAAGCTCCAGAAAGGCACGGCTTCTCTTATCATGAAAGCTCCAGAAAAGGCACAAATTTCAACAGAATGATTTTTCATCAGCACACACATCTCTTTAGAATTTTATTTTCCACCCAAAGTTTCACCAAATGAGTTAGCACAAAACAAGACAGCTTCCCCCACACTTAAGTTCAACTAGATCATGAAATTTCACTTCAAGAGAAGGTTGGATAGGGAAAATTAGATTGTAATATGGCTAACCTAGTAGTCTATTCATGGATTCTATGGGCTACAAGGATTAATTTACAAGTTAGGCCAGAATTAAAGGGATTATCTTGAAAAGGGGGATTTCAACCCAAAGAAATGCCTCAATCATTTAAAACACATGTACCCCAACCCCTCAAGTTTTAAAGGAATAAATCAAATTCTAGTTAAGTCAAGCATGGTCTGGTTCTCTCAAGAAGTGAGGTGAATGAAATTAATATGACAAAAATGGATCAGAAGCCTCATGATAAAGTGATTTCAAAGATAAAGACAGTGAAATGTGGCATGAGATTCAAAAATCTGAGTACTTTTCATGAAATTATCAAAGAATTAAACTTGAAACAAAATCATTTTTAGCATTCATTTAAGCTCAGTTTCATAGAATAAATTGGTTCACTCAATGACATGGGTTTCAAAAATAGCAATGATAATCATTTCAGCTCAAAAGTTTCAAAAACACACCAAAAACTGAAAAATAAACACAAAAAATCATGAAAACATGCAATTTTTTTATTTTTTATTTTTTTTGAAAAACAAACAACAAATGAAAATCCAAAAATACAAATGTTCACTCCCCCATACTTAAATGATGCAGTGTCCTCAATACATTAAAGTTTATTTAACATGTAATTATATTTTAAAATGAAACACAGTAGCAAGTAAGTGTAAAGGAGAGGTACAACCTAACTTATTGGAAATTCAATATTGAGTTAAGATCCTAAGTATTGCACACTAAAACCTACAAGAAAAAGAACAAAAGAAAACATAAGACATTTATTGAAAAAAATGAAAATAGAAATAGGATGAGAAAAAAAGGATAGATCTTGGTTTAATCCCCCAAGTGGGCCCTGGGTTTTGACTGCCTCTAGATGGGAAGTTTTAGTTGGTTATCCCCAATCTGATGGTGGGTTGATTTTCTTTGTGATGAACCAATAAAACTTCTTCTTCACATCACGTGCTTCATCCTTTTTGTTGAGGACTCCATGGGTATAGTACACCAAATCCACCCCTAGTACAATAAGATACAATTTTCTTGGTGGGGGTAGGACAAATAATGAGTCCTCATATTTCTTGGTTTCTAATTTCACAGCCTCCTCTTCATTCTCTAGTGATATCTGAAGGTATGTTGCATCATTGGAAAAATCAAAGGGAAATCTAAAGTGTAATTCAATTTGAACAAAATTAAAGCATAAAGGATAAATATCAAATTCCTCCCTTTAAAAGTAACCATCTTGTGCCTCTTTTTCCTTAGGAATATCCATGTGGATATCCTCTTGAACTCCCTCTAATAAAAAATTAACATGTTCAAGGAGCTCCAATTATTCCTCTTTAAGAGAATCTCCATTTTCTTTATCATCCTCCAAGACAATACATGAGTTTTACGATTCTGAAAAGCAAGGGGAGGTGATACTCAATTCATTTTCAGTAAAATTAGAATACAATGAGTTCAAGAAAAGATCATCTCCCTGAGTTTTCTCAGCTTCAATTGCTTCTTCGGTGGGAAGTGCCTCTTGGAGTTGTATTTCACAAGCTTGAGGTAGGTAGTCAAACACCTCAATATTCTATTCAAATTACACCTTGTTGGTGGTTTCTTCCTTCAATGATTCTGGATCTTCTACATTATAGGTAACAGGGGGATCAATTAGTTCCTCACACTCCTTCCAGAAACCATCCAGATCTTGTTGATCTCACGTACTTACTTCGTAAGGAAAATCTTCTTCATTAATCTTCTTCAACAATGGTTGATAAGGGACAAATGGATATTCTTTTAATTCCATAATGGTCTCCCCAGGTTCTTCAACATCAAGGATTAGTAGGGAATCCACTTCCATTAATAGATCAAGTTTAGGTTCGGGTTTCTCTTGGGATGCGTGAACATATTCAATTAGCCATTCCATTTTTCTCTCCAGGTCCTGTATTTCTTCCCGAATTCCTTACAACTAGTCTTTTGTTTGAGTTTTTTCTTCTTTTGAACCTCGAATATTTCATGAAAAAATTATGGAAAATACTCCTGGAGTTCAAATAATTCTCTATCCAATCCCTCCAATGCTGAGTATTCAAGGTTTTCTTTAAGGTCTTGAATTAGATCCTTGAATTCATCCTCCTTGGTGATTTGGATTCGAGCTCCCCTGATCTATTTAGAAAAAATAGAAACATTGTCCTATATAGACCAAGGTGAGTCAATAATTGTTTCTTTCACTCATGGATAATTGTTCCATGAATTAAAGAAAAAATAATTTGAGAACATCATGGAAAAATATTTTTTTATGTTTTTTTTTAATTTGAAAAAAAAAGACAATTATTTACAAATGGATTGTTTGCACAGCCTCCCCGGCAACGACGCCAAGTTTTGACACATGCCTATCATGGGGTGTGACAAAAAAAATATAACCTAAGTTAAAATGTAGTAGATTGGTTAAACTAAGTTTTCTCCAGAGAGTAGTTCACAACAATTATGTTTGTCACTTAAAATTAAGAAAGAAGAAAAGGTTCTTTTTGAAATCATTTGAGTTGAAAAATAAAGCAAGCAATAAAAAGAAAGGTTGAACACTAATATATGAAGATATTGATGGGGTCAAGGTAGGATAACCTTTTATAATGTCATCATAGTCACAAATATCATCTTACCTCTCTTCCTTTTGAATGAAAAATAAAAGACTCCTCGATCAATTTATCTATCACCATTGGTTAAAGAAGAAAATAGAACTCACTCCTATGTGCATGGAAGTTCATAAAAAATATATAAATAACTAAGGTAATTCCTGATAAGGAATTATTTATCCTTATAACTTTAGAAAAATTCCACTATTTCCACACACGTGCCAACGATCGCTGGACACTCACCACCTAACACAATATGCTCGATCGAGACAAATTGCACTAGGCAAAGGGAGATTAAAAGTCTTTAACCAAAGCTATTAAAAATGAATACAACAAACTCAAAACATGGTCACATTAAGATAATTGGAAAACAATGATAATATAATTCATTCAAAAGAAAAATAGGGTTTTACATTTAAGCACAAAACTCCAACATTATAAAATTGAAACTCCCCCTTCACCAATCACTCAAAGGTTTTACTCCTCCATGTGAAGGGTAATAGAGTTTAAAGGGGAAGAAGAGAGCATGATTAAAATAAGTAAAAATAAAATATAAAATATAAATAACTTCAAGAAATCAATCCTCCATCACAGTCCCTCTTTCACCTTCTTCAACCCCTTTGAATGGAAGTGAACACTCTTATTTATAGACTTTTGGAGTTGAGAATTTCCCTCCAAAATTACTCCACCAAAATTTTGAGTCCGGTTGGCATATTAATGGAATAATTTGGAAATTGGTCCTTCTTGAAAGTTGTTCATTTATGTACCCTCTGTCGGATCATGAAATTTCAGCTTTATTGGCTAAGTGTGGAGAGATATAGGATCTATTTACTCCGAATCTTTAATTCTTCCAAACAGACTCTTCGTATTCCAATGTATCAAGTTCCAATGCATTAATGTACTTGAAAATGAATGATTAAGACGCGGAAATATTAATGAAACTTATTCCTCCAGATTTCTTCTTGATCCATGTAAAATATAATCTCCAATGGTTCTTCCATTTATGAGATATGGGCCCAATAATGAAATTCTCCAATTCTGTGCACAGTTTTCGAGGATG
Source organism: Viscum album (assembly GCA_963277665.1). Taxonomy (NCBI): domain Eukaryota; kingdom Viridiplantae; phylum Streptophyta; class Magnoliopsida; order Santalales; family Viscaceae; genus Viscum; species Viscum album. Next base: position 41,096,686 of record OY728138.1, read on the forward strand.
GACTTGTGAGCTGAATTTGAGCTTCTAAATTATGGATTGAGCTTTGAGTCCAGTAGGATAAAATTAATCCCACGAGAATATAAATCCTAAAAAAAATAAATCATACAATTTGGATCAAAATATAAAAGATATGCCCGAAATATAGAAGCTCCACAAAACTTCTAAATTTCCATAATTAACCAATTTCCAAAATTAAGCCCATAATTCACCAAAACACTAAAATGATACAAATCAACTCAAATTGTTTAATTTTAATGGGTTAAATAATTGAAACACGTATGAAAAATAATGAAAATATTATCTCTATCAACATGACTCATACCATACTTAGTTGTGGCATCACTGCTTAGGTCATGTAAATGAGAAACAGTTGACTAAGTTACATTAAGATGGTTATTTAGATCCATTCAAACTAAAACCACTTATCATTTTTCAAGCATGTTTACAAGGTAAAAAAAATAAAAGCTCTATTTGGTGGAAAAGGTTAAAGAGACACAAAGATTTTAGATTTGATTAACATTGATGTTTATGGACCATTTCCAATTGAAGAAAATGGTAGGTACTCATACTTCATAACTTTTACTAACGATTTTTGTAGTTATGGACTTATCTACTTAATGAGGTACAAGTCATAATCCTTTGATAAATTTGAAGAATTCAAGAATGAGGTTGAAAACCATATTAGTAAGAAGATTAAGAAACTATTATCAAAATGTGGTGGGTAATATCTTAATTAGGTCTTCATTAACTATTTATATGAGTATGGAATTTTATCCCAACTCACTCCTCCTTATACACCCCAATGGAATGGTGTAAATGAATGGAGGAGTCACACCTTGTTGGAAATGGTGAGTTCAATGATGAGTCATGAAAAACATACACTATCATTTTAGGTATATTCATTAAAATCAGTAGTGTACACACTAAACCAAGTACCAACTAAAGCAGTGGATGGTATTTGAAAGAGCGCTGTCGTGGGCGCCCTCAAATGATTAGTGTAATTTGGGGTACTTAGGTGCAGCAGAGTGGCTGACCAAGGTCGTCTCTCAAAGGAGGAAGTGAATTTAACTACTTATTAGAGGTATTCTAAAAATAAAATAAAAGAGAATAAAATAACTACTTGAAAGGATGGGGTGGTTTTTTTTATAGTTTACGAACCTAGAAGAAGTTTGCTGGAAGAAGATTGCATTTTTTTTGTTTTTAATTTTGGAATGAAGTTTCGATTAGAATGACACAACAAGAAGATGTTTTTTTAGAAATCTATTTTAAAAGGCGTAATCGAACTAACTCTACCTCTTCAATAATTTATTAATAATTATCATTTAAATTAATATTCACTTAATTATGATCCCTTAATTTGTTAAATCCCGAACCCTACGAGAATTAACTTTACCACGAAGATTGAAGTGAATTTTAACCTTAGGCTAACTTCGGAACATGCAATCGCAACACCCTGCTTTGATTGATGTTCTAAAATTAGCTTATGGTCAGTGGTAAATTAAGGCACATAACCACTCTGTAAATGAGGATTAATTGAGTTTAGGTATTATATTTGAACTCTACAAATTGATCCCATGTGGTTTTGAATTACCGGTTAAGGTTGCGCTCTCACAGTTCACACAATTCACGACCTCGCGTGTTTTGTGTTAACTATTAAATTGCTTGCTTAGTTTCATTTAAATAAAAAACTCAATTAATAAATCATAATATGTGAATTACAGTAGCTCATTGATTCAAAATAAATGAATTAATAAGGATAGAGGTCGATCGATTACTAAAAAGAACTACTCTTTCATGGGTGGTGTAGTCATCGTGGAAACGTTTTGCATAAGCAATGGATTGAAAGGGTAGAACCCAATCTTGTCTCCACTATTGATTCCAACCCAATTAAGAAGATTAAGAGAAGAAGAATAGGGATGAACACCGAAGATTATTTGAAGAAAAATTCAAGAAACAAACATGAAAGAAAAGAAATACAAAGAAGAGGTGAGAGATGAGAGCATTTTTGGAAGATAGGTTTGCACAAAGGCTTACTTCTTCCAAGAGTTGTGAGGAGCTACCAAGAGACAAACTTTCGGCCACACCTTAAAAAATCCTCTACCATACCTCTCAAAGAGTTAAAACCCCCTTTAAATAGAGTTTGTGAGGTCTAGGGATACATAACTTTTTAAGTGTGAAATGAAAATCTCGGCCAAATATTTTATTCCAACTTTCACCGCCAATTTGACCTCCAACACGCGTGACTTGATCGGCCTTCCAGAAGGATGATTTGTGAAAAATCATGTCCCCGAGCTTTTCTCAAAATTTGGGCTCAATCCAAGCCCGTATGTAGAAGATATGGCCCAAATACAGAACTCATGTCCATTCTGCCGAGTCCAGCCCACCATTGGATTAATGGCTCATTTACTTCATCCAAATGCACTCTTTAGCTCTAGTGTCCTGAATGAAAGTTGTATAAAATGCAGTTAGGAACACTGTTACAAAATTTCAAATTCAAATAATAAATATAAAAATATTTATCTTCGAAATACTACATTGCACTATTAAGGGTAAAACTGGAATTTTAACCAAATTTTCAAATGAATGATCAAATCCCAAATATTTTATAAATAAACATATTTAACACAATGTGAGGAAATTATATCATTTATTATCAATAAAATATTCAATAAAATAGTGTTTTATCAACTCCCCCACACTTACCCTTTTGCACACCTGGGCAAAACCTCATATCAAGTAAACATCAATATCAAATCAAAACCAATTTTAAAACACATATCCTTAAGATCAATCAATTTCACACCAAGAATAAAAAGATATCATGCCTCATAAAAAACCTTATTTCAAGTTCTCCATTTATATCATTCAATATATTTCCACTTCATTTATCCTCCCATGCACAAAACACTTACCTCGCTTGAATTTTCTCTCATCACTCAAATATCAATTTTTTTGCAATGTCTTTCTCATCCAAACTCATACAAGGGTCACCATAGGCTTGATAGATTCCTACATCGCTACCCGATGTGAGTCAAGGACATATGTTTATCATGAGGACTTTTCAGGGTTGTTCTGTGGCTTTCGGTTGGTAGGATTAAGATGTGAAAAACTCTGAGGCTGAATGAGGAGGGCTTGACTCTTTTGAAGCAAAATTGCATTAATCTAATTTTCACTTAAATATGGTCTTCTCTTCAATCCCCATAGTATCAATTCAGCTCTATCATCATGAAAAGTCATGAAAGGTTTACACCATTCATCATTTCAGCATAAAAAAAATTCAATCTTCTCAAACATGATTTTCTTGAAAGCTCCAGATGGGCACAGCTTTCCACCTCAATTAGAAGCTCCAGAAAAGGAACAGCTTCACTTGTGATGAAAGCTCCAGAAAAGGCACAGATTTCAATATAATGACTTTCTTTAGCAGCAAACACATCTCTTCATAATTTAATTTTTCACCCAAAGTATCACATAATGTGGTGGCACAACACAAGACAGCTTCCCCCACACTTAAGCTCAACTAGATTATGCAATTTCACTTCAAGAGTTGGTTGGATAGGGAAAATTGGCTTGTAATGTGGCTTAACCTAACAGGTTGTGCATGGCTTCTAAGGGCTACAAGGATTAAATATTCAAGGTAGGCCATTATAAAAAATGATTCTTTGAAATAGGGGCTTTAATACCAAACAAATGCCTCAATCATTTAAACATATGTACCTCAAACCCTCAAGTTTTGACAGGAATAGATCAAATTCTAGTTAAATCAAGCATGGTTTGGTTCTCTCAAGAAGTGAGGTGAATGTAAAGAATATGAAAATGATGGTTTAGAAGCCTCACAGGAAAGTGATTTCAAATATAAAGACAGTGAGATTGGCATGGGATTCAAAATTCAGTGTACTTTTCATGAAATTACTAAATATTTGAACTTGAAACAAAGTCATTTCAGCATTCATTTAAGCTTAGTTTCAAGGGGTAAATTGTTTAACTTATTGATATGGATTTAGAAATGGTGATGAGAATCATTTTAGCTCAAAATGTTTCAAAAAACACATAAAATTGTAAAATAAACACACAAAATTTGAAAAACACACAATTTTTTTTTTGTTTTTTTTAAACAGGAAAACAATTGAAATTACTAAACTAAAAGGTTCCCTCCCCCACACTTAAAATATTGAATTGTCCTCAATGTGAACCTATGAGATGATATATGCACATGAAATGCAGAATTTTTAAATAGGACAAATAATATAAAAGTGAAAGGGTTAGGAACAGCCTGATGTGCTCAAGTGATGATGGGGTCATACAGTGTGATAAAATCCACTGCATCAGTAGGATGTCCCTCAATGTATCTCTTCAAACGTTGCCCATTGACTGTAAAGCTCCTTCCAGTGTCCTCTTGTGTGATCTCCACTGCACCATAAGGAAAAACATTAGACACAATATAAGGACCTAACCATCTGGAACGCAACTTACCAGGCATCAACTTCAGTCGTGAACTATAGAGAAGGACTTTCTCTCCAACATGAAACTCCCTTTGTTGGATCATTTTGTCATGAGCTGCTTTTGATCTTTCCTTGTAGAGCCTTGAGTTCTCATATGATGACAGTCGAATCTCCTCAAGCTCTTGAATTTGCAACTTCCTTTGAATTCCAGCTTGGGCCAAATCCATGTTGCATTTCTTTATAGCCCAATATGCCCGATGCTCGACTTCCACAGGGAGATGACACGCTTTCCCAAAAACAATCCGAAATGGGGACATACCAATGGGGGTCTTGTATGTTGTCCTATAAGCCCACAATGCATCATCCAAGCACTTGCTCCAATCCTTCCTATTTGGCTGCACGGTTTTCTCCAAGATTTGTTTCAACTCACGATTTGAAACCTCAGCCTGGCCATTTGTTTGGGGGTGGTATGGTGTTGATGTTTTGTGTGTCACCCCATACTTTCGAAGGAGGGAAGCAAAATTCCTATTGCAAAAGTGTGTCCCTTGGTCACTGATGATGGCCTTTGGTATTCCAAACCTGCAGAAAATCTGTGTTTTGACAAAGTCCACGACAACATGAGAATCGTCAGTCCTGGTGGCCTTGCCCTCCACCCATTTACTCACATAATCAACAGAAACCAAAATATACAAAAATCCAAATGAACTAGGAAAAGGACCCATAAAATCAATGCCTCATACATCAAAAATCTCACAGAATAGTATGGGTTGTTGGGGCATCTCATGTCTCTTAGAAATGTTCCCAGTGTGTTGGCAACGAGAGCATGACTTACAAAACACATGGGCATCATGGAATAATCTTGGCCAATATAATCCAGAGTCTAAAACCTTCCTAGCTGTCTGTTGGGGTCCAAAGTGTCCACCACATGCAAGTGTATGACAAAATTGCAAAACAGACTCAAACTCATGATCGGGAACACACCTCCTAATGACTTGGTCACTACACATGCGCCAGAGGTAAGGATCATCCCAAACATAAAATCTTGACTCACTCTTTAATTTTTGGACTTGATGTTTCTTCAAATTTACTGGGATTTCAGAGCCAACAATGTAATTAACTAAATCAGCATACCATGGATGCTTACCTGAGATGGTATAGAGATGCTCATCGGGGAAAGTGTCCCGAAGTGGTACCTGGTCCAAGGTGTCACCCTCTAGTGTGTGAGTAAGCCTACTCATGTGGTCCACCACCAAGTTTTCTGACCCCTTTTTGTCCTTTATCTCGATGTCAAACTCTTGAAGAAGGAGAATCCAACGGATAAGTCGCGGCTTTGCATCTGGCTTCTTTAGGGGGTACCTCAAAGCTGCATGGTCAGAAAAAACAACTACTTTAGAGCCCAATAAATATGAACGGAATTTATCTAAAGCAAATATGACAGCAAGAAACTCCTTTTCTGTGGTAGTGTAGTTTGATTGGGCTGAATCTAGTGTCCTCGATGCATAGGCGATCACATGTGAACGTCCCTCCACCCTCTGAGATAAGACAGCTCCAACCGCGAAGTTGGAGGCGTCACACATAAGCTTAAATGGAAGGTCCCACCGTGGGGGATGTATGATTGGTGGAGTGGTCAGACACTTCTTCAGCTCATCAAATGATACCCTGCATGAATCATCAAAATTTAAGTCAATATCTTTTTGAAGCAATCGAGATAAGGGTAGAGCGATCTTACTAAAATCTCTAATGAAGCGTCGATAAAATCCAGCATGCCCAAGGAATGATCGAACATCACGCACACATGAAGGATATGGTAAGGATGAAATAATATCTACCTTTGATCTATCAACCTCTATCCCATGTTTTGACACTACATGCCCTAAGACAATGCCATGCTCTACCATGAAATGACACTTTTCAAAGTTCAGGACCAGATTCTTCTCAATACAACGATTCAACACCTTTCCCAAACTAATTAGACATTCATCAAATGAAGACCCATACACTGTAAAATCATCCATAAATACCTCCATGCAGGTCTCAATAAAATCAGAAAAAATACTCACCATACATCTCTGGAAGGTACCTGGGGCGTTGCAAAGTCCAAATGGCATCCTCCGGTAGGCAAATGTGCCAAAGGGACAGGTGAATGTAGTATTCTCCTGATCCTCTGGAGCTATAGGAACCTGAAAATATCCAGAAAATCCATCCAAGAAACAATAGTGTGTCTTCCCAGCTAGTCTCTCAAGCATCTGATCAATAAATGGGAGGGGGAAATGGTCCTTGCGAGCGGACTGATTTAGTTTCCTATAATCAATACACACACGCCAACTATTTTGTACCCTCATTGGAACTAAATCATCTTTCTCATTTTTAACAACAGTAAAACCAGTTTTCTTAGGCACAACCTGAATTGGACTTACCCACTGTGAATCTGAAATGGGAAAGATTATACCTGCCTCGAGCAATTTCTCAACTTCCTTTTTAACAACTTCCAGGAGGGTGGGATTGAGTCTCCTTTGTGGTTGTCTCACCGGTTTAGCCCCATCCTCCAAGAGAATCCTATGCATGCAAATGGAGGGGCTAATACCTGATATGTCAGCCAAGGTCCACCCAATCGCCTTGATGTTCTCCCTCAAAATATTCAAAAGCTTTTCTTCATGTTCAAAAGGGATATTGTTAGCAATGATAACAGGTAATCTCTCACCACTCAACAAGTATGAGTATTTCAGATTTGGTGGCAATGGCTTGAGTTCTAATGAAGGAGGGTGTAGTATGGATGGAGACATTGAAGAAACTGAAATATGTGCACAAAGAGCATCAGTATCAGAATAGACATCATCAAAATCATAGAATAAAGCATCAAATCCATCAGCATACTCAACAGCCATTTCATAATCAGAGTGAACATGATCAAAATCAGAATATGAATCCACATCAAAATAAAATCCAAGATAGGATTGTGTATCAGAAACATGTGCGGAAGTTCTCTTAGACATCAAACTCGAACCAATACTCATAATCTCCCTAAGCATAGTACAATCAAATTCTATGGAGTTTTTATTTGGTGGTTCAAAATGGGAGATAAAAAAAGCAGAATGGTCCTCATAGGGGTACTTCATGGAATCCATAACATTAAATATCACAACTTCATCCCCAAATTCCATGGAAAGTGTACCCTCATTGACATTTATGATAGTTTTTGCAGTTTTGAAAAAGGGCCTACCTAAGATAATGGGGGCATGAGAACTTACTTGATCATCCTCCATGTTAAGAACATAGAAATCCGCTGGAGAGATCATGTCTCTTACCCGGACAAGTACATCCTCAAGGACTCCTACTGGATATGTCGTAGATCTATTCGCCAATTGCACCACTACTCTTGTTGGCTTCAACTCACCAACCTGCAAGGAAGAGAATACAGAGTGAGGCATCACATTTATGGAAGCTCCCAAATCACAAAGAGCATCAGAGAAGTGCAACTCCCCTATGGTGCATGGGATGGTGAATGTCCCAGGATCCTTGCACTTTGTTGGCATTGCTAGAGTTGGTGTAATGAGTGCCGAGACATTCCTTCCAAGGTTTATCCTCTCATTTCCCTTGAGCCCTCTTCGATTGGTACAAAGTTCTTTTAAGAATTTCGCATACCTTGGAATTTGCTTAATGGCTTCAAGTAGAGGAATGTTGATCTCCACACGCTTGAATGTGTCCAAAACCTCCTTTTGCATTGCTTCTTCAGCCATCTTCTTGGTTTGAACAACCCTGTTTGGAAAAGGAAGGGGTTTAGGAGGAACATCATCAATCTTTTTCTTACCTTTATCTTTCTCCTTGGATTGCTCATCAGTTGGTATGGAATGCGGCTTCTCTGAAGTTGAGGTGAATCCCGGTGGAATGGTAGGTGCAGATATATCGTTCATTTGCTTCCCACTTCTCAATGTGATGGCACTAACATTCTCCTTTGGATTTGGACTGGGTTGGGAAGGTAGATTTCCAGAATTCTTACTCACAAGTTCATGGAGGGCGGTGGCAATCTGACTCATTTGAGTCTTCAACTCTCTCAGCTTCGAACCTTGACTCTTCAGCTCATTCTGTTGATTAAGAACAATTTGTTTCAAAAGATCATCAGTGTTAGAGTCTACCTTGTGTTGGATATTCCCTTGTTGCTGACTCGTTGATGTTTGAGCTTCGAATCTCCTTTGGGGTTGTTGGAAACCCTGTTGGTAAGGTGGAGGCTGCTGGAAGTTTGGTTGAAAAGGGGGCCTTTGTTGTTGTCCAGAGCCATACCTCATGTCCGCTAGATCTTTCCACCCTTGGTTGTATGTTGGATCAAACTTCTTTTGGGGATATGGTTGTTGTTGTTGCTGCTGAAATGGTCTCCCAGGGAACACTACTGCACAATCTTCTGTTTCTTGGAGTTGTGGGCAACAGTCAGTTGGGTGGCTTGTCTCAGTGCAAATACCACAAGGCCTTGAAGGAGGGAGTTGGGATGTCTTTTGAGCCAATGAAATCTGCCTCACCATAGTTTTCAATTCTTCTAACTTAATATCAATCAAATTACTTTCAAGAGAATAAGGACTTACTTGATGTACTCCTCGAACATGTGGTGTACCTCTATCACTGAATTGTTGAGATTTTTGGGCCATTTTGTCGATCAATGCTCGTGCAGCTACTAGTGTCTTGTCCACCAATGCTCCTCCAGCTGCAGCATCCACCATGCTCCTCTCCATGGGTGTGAGTCCTTCGTAGAAGTATTGGATGAGGAGTTGCTCACTGATTTGGTGATGTGGGCAGCTTGCACACAACTTCTTGAATCGCTCCCAGTACTCATACATTGACTCCCCTTGTGCTTGCTTGATCCCTGATATCTCCTTTCGAATGGATGTGGTCCTTGATGCTGGAAAAAATCTCTGCAAGAAAAGACGTTTCAAATCGTTCCAACAAGTTACATCTTCGGTTTGTAAATAATACATCCAATCTTTTGCAGCTCCATCAAGTGAGAATGGGAATGCTCTTAGTTTGATTTGATCTTCAGAGACATTTCTAGGTTTTAGGGTTGAGAAAACCACATTAAATTCTTTCAAATGTTTATTGGGATCATCACCAGAGAGGCCATGAAACTTTGGAAGTAAGTGAATTAACCCAGATTTCAGTTCGAAGTCCGATTCGAGATTTGGGTATGCAATACAATTTGGTTGATAGTTAATATCAGGTGCAGCCAATTCTCGAATGGTTCTATTAAGTTCATTTCCATTGTTTCCAGCCATTGGTTCTTGTTTTATGGTTGAATTTGAATTGCTTCCAATTTCAATGTTCTGATATTGGATTAATTCTCCAACTGGTTGAATGTTGAAACTTCTCGTAGACTGAGAATGTCTGATTCGTGCCCTAAGGCTACGTTCAATCTCAGGGTCAAGATCTAAGAGATCTTCGGGATTAGTTCGTGTCATCAATCAATGAAAGATGAAAATAAGTAATGTGGACCATAGTAAAATAAAAATTAGAAGTTTGAGTTGATGGTCCAAAAAGAAGTAGAAAGAGATAAAAGAAGAAGAAGAAAAAAATCAGATTGGGTAAAGACGGAAGAAAGAAGAGAGGAAGAGAATTAAAATGTAAAATAAAATAAATACCTCTAATTGGTTGAAATAATTACTTGCCTCCCCAGCAACGGCGCCAATTTGAAAGAGCGCTGTCGTGGGCGCCCTCAAATGATTAGTGTAATTTGGGGTACTTAGGTGCAGCAGAGTGGCTGACCAAGGTCGTCTCTCAAAGGAGGAAGTGAATTTAACTACTTATTAGAGGTATTCTAAAAATAAAATAAAAGAGAATAAAATAACAAATTGAAAGGATGGGGGTGGTTTTTTTTTATAGTTTATGAACCTAGAAGAAGTTTGCTGGAAGAAGATTGCATTTTTTTTTGTTTTTAATTTTGGAATGAAGTTTCGATTAGAATGACACAACAAGAAGATGTTTTTTTAGAAATCTATTTTAAAAGGTGTAATCGATATAAATCTACCTCTTAAATCATTTATTAATCATTATCATTTAAATTAATATTCACTTAATTATGATCCCTTAATTTTTTAAATCCCAAACCCTACGAGAATTAACTTTACCACGAAGATTGAAGTGAATTTTAACCTTAGGCTAACTTCGGAACATGCAATCGCAACACCCTGCTTTGATTGATGTTCTAAAATTAGCTTATGGTCAGTGGTAAATTAAGGCACATAAACACTCTGGAAATGAGGATTAATTGAGTTTAGGGATTATATTTGAACTCTACAAATTGATCCCATGTGGTTTTGAATTACCGGTTAAGGTTGCGCTCTCACAGTTCACACAATTCCCGACCTCGCGTGTTTTGTGTTAACTATTCAATTGCTTGCTTAGTTTCATTTAAATAAAAAACTCAATTAATAGATCATAATATGTGAATTACAGTAGCTCATTGATTCAAAATAAATGAATGAAGAAGGATAGAGGTCGATCGATTACTAAAAAGAACTACTCTTCCATGGGTGGAGTAGTCATCGTGGAGACGTTTTGCATAAGTAATGGATTGAAAGGGTAGAACCCAATATTGTCTCCACTCTTGATTCCAACCCAATTAATAAGATTAAGAGAAGAAGAATAGGGATGAACACAGAAGATTATTTGAAGAAAAATTCAAGAAACAAACATGAAAGAAAAGAAATACAAAGAAGAGGTGAGAGAGGAGAGCCTTTTTGGAAGAGAGGTTTGCACAAAGGCTTACTTATTCCAAGAGTTGTGAGGGGCTACCAAGAGACACCCTTTCGGCCACACCTTACCAAAGCCTCGACCAACCCTCTCAAAGAGTTAAAACCCCCTTTAAATAGAGTTTGTGAGGTCTAGGGATACATAACTTTTTAAGTGTGAAATGAAAATCTCGGCCAAATATTTTATTCCAACTTTCACCGCCAATTTGACCTCCAAAACGCGTGAATTGACCGGCCTTCTAGAAGGATTATTTGTGAAAAATCATGTCTCCGATCTTTCCTCAAAATGTGGGCTCAATCCAAGCCCTTATGTAGAATATATGGCCCAAATACAGAACCCATGTCCATTCTGCCGAGTCCAGCCCACCATTGGATTAATGGATCATTTACTTCATCCAAATGCACTCTTTAGCTCTAGTTTCCTGAATTAAAGTTGTATAAAATGAAGTTATTAACACTGTTACAAAATTTCAAATTCAAATAATAAATATAAAAATATTTATCTTTGAAATACTACAGTGCACTATTAAGGGTAAAACTGGAATTTTCACCAAATTTTCAAATGAATGATCAAATCCCAAATATTTTATAAATAAACATATTTAACACAATGTGAGGAAATTATATCATTTATTATCAATAAAATATTCAATAAAATAGTGTTTTATCAGTATTCCATGCCAATTATAGAGTGAGAAAAACATGTATTGTCAAACTTACATGTGTGGGGATATGAAGCATTTTTTAAGGCCTATTTAGGAAACAATATTTCACCCTAAGGCACAATGTATATATTTATAGGATACCCTAAGGAAAAAAGGGTATATTACCTATACGAAACCTCAGATAAAAATGTAATAGTGGGATGACATGACATGTTCCTTGAGAGGGAGAAAATATCTAAAAGAGATAGTGGGGGAGAAATGGACTTTGATGAATTCCAAGATCAGGATACACAATAGGATATATAGGAACAAGTTCCATAAATCCCTATAGAAGAAAATGTTCCAGAGACACAAGTACTCTATAGGATTATAAGAGATGTTAAAAACCTAAAATATATGGTTTTCTAGTCACCAAGGATGGCGACTCATTATTAGTAGATAATAATGATCCTCTAACCTTCAAGGAAGTAGTAAGTGGTACAAATGCTGCCAAATGGAAATAAGTAATGAATTATAAAATATATTCCATGTACATAAACAAAGTGTGGATTTTAGTGGATCCTCCAGTTGATGTAAATCTCATTGGTTCCAAATGGGTATTCAAGAAGAAACTGGACATGGATGGTCAAGTCAGTGCCTATAAATCATGAATGGTGGAAAAGGGTACAAACAGTGTTAAGTCATTAACTATGATGAAACCTTTTCACTAGTCACCATGATTAAATCCATTATAATTATACTTTCCATATCGATATAAAATGACTATGATATTTGGTATATGGATATCAAAACATCCTTCCTTAATGGGAACCTTCAAAAAGATTTCTATATGACACAAACAGAAGGTTTTATGACTACAGGTTATGCTAATAAAGTATAAAAGTTATATAGATCCATTTATGGATTAAAATAAGCATACAGGTCATGGAAAATTTGTTTTGATGAAGTCATAATGGAATTTTATTTCTTAAGAATCAAATGTGTGCCTTATATCTATAAATGGTATGGTGGGAGTGTAGTGGTTTTTCTAATAGAATATATCAATGATATTTTACTTATTGGAAAAAATATACTGGTCTTATAGACTTTTAAGATGTGGTTAAATACATGTTTCTTCATGAAAGACTTATGTGAAGTATCATATGTTCTCGGTATCAAGATCCATCGTGATGGATCTAAGAGACTGCTTGGTCTAAGTTAGGGTACATATATATATATATATATATATATACAAGATATTGAGGAGGTTCAGTATGTAAAAATCCAAGAGGGGATTGTTGCCTATGTGAGATGGTATACATCTTTCCAAGAAAATATTTCCTCAAACACGTAAGGAGAGACAGATAATTTTAAGGATTCTATATGCATCAGTAATTGGGCTAGTCATGTATGTTATTCATGTACCAGGCTAGATTTCGCTTATGCCTTAAGTGTAGTAGGCTAATATCAAGAAGATCTAGGTGATCGTCATTGGATGACTATCAAAACTATCTTTATGTGTCTGAGGTGAACTGAGGATATGTTATTAGTATATGGAGAAGATAAGGATCTTTTCATTGAGAGATATGCATATTCTAGTTTCCAAATATATCAAGACAATCTAAAATCATAGTGAAGATATGTATTCACCAATAATGGAGGGTTTGTGGGATATAAGAGATCAAATAAAGGCACATGAGCCTCAGCCTAGTTGGTGAGGTATCCTTAAGTGCATCCACAAGGCCCAGGTTCAAAACCAGGTAGAGGCATATTTCTGGGTTATTGTAGCAGTACTATAGCAGTACTGTAGCAGGCACTGTAGCAGTACTGTAGTAGGTTGTACACTGTGCGGGTATTGTAGCAGACTGTACACTGTACAGGCACTGTAGCAGAATTGTACCATGTGCGGTACTACAGCAGGCACTGTAGTAGTTACTGTAGCAAGTACTATTCAGTATTGTAGCAGTTGGAACTATTCATCTTGGGCCACCGGTTTGGGCTTGGAGTCCTTAAGGATTTCGGGCCACCCAGGCCTTCAATTCAGTAGGGCTTTCGGGACACCTTTAAGGTCTTCGGGCTACCTCAAGGCCTTTGGGCCACATGAAGTTGCCCTAGACACACTACAAAAAAGGAGCAGCCCCAGAAGAGGATTCAGAGCAGGTGCACTTACCAGAGTAGAACCAAATGGATTTGTTAGAATGAGAGGGTATGGATATGCCATCGGGACCAGCTTGTGCTTTCACAGGAAGCCTAGCCAGATGACCATGTGAAGGTGGAGAGCTACTATCATGATGTAGATATTGGGGAGGGGCAGTTCCTTGTAGATAGTCTGGTTGAATTCCCTAAGACCTTCAGGTCATGTAATCTCCTAAGCCTACGGGACATGTAATCTCTAATACTACATGCCTTTTAAGGGTTCCCCCTCATCCCTTGAATTGGGGGGTTATCAAAAATCAATAAAAATGAAGGCCTTCGGGCCATTCGGGTCAAGAGATCAAAGAAAGTCTTGGCTATAGATTCTACACCAGAGTTGGAATACATTGAGTCTTCTAATGCAACTAAAGAAGCAATGTGGATATGCAATTTCTTAAAATATCTACAAGTGGTACCAATTATTAAATAACCTATCACAATTTATTGTGATAATACTGTAGTAATGGATATTTCCAAAGAACTAAGTTCAAATCAGTGAATAAAGAACATGCTTCAAAAGTATTATTTCTTGAGGAATTTTTATCAAAGATGTGAAGTTGTAGTGAGTAGCATTTCCACATAATACAATGTGGTGGATCCCTTAACAAAACCCATGTCATGGAAAAAAAACGATCTTCATGTGAGATCTAGCAAACTAAAAAATCATTAATAGTTGGATTTAGGCTATGTGGGAGTTTATTAGAGTTGGTTTCCTAGAACCTACTAGTTTGTACTGTAGATTATCATTTATATTAAAATAATTGAATATTAAATATATCTTATCACATATTTATCATTATTATACATGAATTTAATGTGATAATGTCCAAGGGTATATGTCACATCAAAATAGGTCAAAGCAGTTCTCTACTATGATAATAACCTTGATATTATATAATGATATCTCTTAAATATTTTTTTTCTATGGTTAGGATGATGAACTATAATGGAGAACATATTTTTTAGGTTTTCAGGTGCGATTTCTCATAAGAGTATGAGGCTTCGTCTCATGAATTTCTCACTTGGAAATCTCCAAGATAGGATATTATAAGGAAAAACTCATTAATAGGAATTTCACATGTCTGTGTTCCATTGTAATTTTTATCTACGAGCATGTGTAATGGTTCTTAGACTTTAAGATAATTATTAATACATATCATGAATTTCGTACTTAGATGTATTGATGAAACTCATGATGCACTATGTTCGCACTAATTAGAATATTTTGGATATGTCACAATCAGTATGTTATTAATAAATAATTCAAAGAAGGATTTTTATCCTCTATTTATTGAATTTGATATCTAGGACCTTTGATTAGAATGGAACCATCAAAATAAATTCCATGTCCATGGTGATGTATACAAGTTCATTCTAGATAATCAAATAAATATATGCCACGCATTAAGGTTGACGAGACAAGTATGCAACCTGCTTGATGAGTTATCGAGACAAAGAGATTATATTACACAATGCACACTCATATGTAGTTGTCGAAATTGTGACATTAACTTCTTCTTATTGGGTGCCTTGACCCATTATTAGATATTAATTTTGGACTTTAGGCAAGGCCACCTAATTCCAATGAGGAAGAATCCTATAAGGGAACACACTAAGTATTTCTATTTATCTTGATTAAATTAAATTTGAATTTAATTATTAGAATAAATATTATTCTCAAGTCCTAGGAATAATTTTATTCATGATTTATTGATCATTTAAATTAAATAAATATTTATTCATAATGTGTTTATTTAATTACATGGATATATAATATTTATTTATTTATTGAATGAATAAATATTTAATAATAATATTTTTTGGGTATTTGATAAATGATGAGGAGGATGAGTGGACCAAGATGTGGTCTGGTAATAAATATTAATTTGAAAGATGGTAAAATAATATTTATCATTATGCCAGTTAGTGCACACCATGATAAAATATTATTATTATTATTATTATTACATGGAATGAGATCATTTAAAGGATCAATATATTATTGAGAAAATTTGTGTAATTAAATAATATTTTAACTCTAACCCTAACTCTATAAATAGATTACTATATCTATTATGCCAAATTTGATCGATTATTGGAGAATCATTGTGAACAAAAAAATCTAGAGCTCTCTCTACAAAATAAAGAACTCTCTAGAGTTTCTTATCTCAAGACTGAGAGATTATCCTCCCTCCTCCACCTTCTCAAGAATGATAGTGAAAGGATGATTCTTCAAGACCAAATGAATCTTTGTAGTGATCTAGGTGAACACCACAAGATGATCGATATGCCACGCTAGCACCCGACAATCCATCAGCATTGTTTGGAGATTAAAGAGGAAAGTGTAGATCACCTCTAGAGAGATTATACACTAGGATCCTACAAGCGCAATGATGGTAGAACAAAAGGTTTTCATATAATCAACATCTTCTTTGAAGAAAGATTTCAATATTAGGGTATTCTTTCTTCCTGTCTATTTAAATTAATTATAAATTTTATATAAAATATCCTCTTGGTTCTAGCATGTTTGTTAAGTTTCATTAAAAAAATTATTGGCCATGTCTTCCATGTCATGTACATCATGGAATATCCATTTAATCTAAAAAAAATTGAGTCGATCTGGGCCCCAATAAGCACTTTCACTATGCCTAGAACCTTCAAGGTTTATGTATGTTGTGGTTTTTACTTGGTTTTAAATTGTGCATGTAGTGGGAGTTGTTGGTATATTCATGGAAAATCCTGAAAGAGACCAATGGGAAATAATGAATTAGTTCCTCTGATATCTGAAGGGTTCTAGAATTTTGTCTATTTTATTAATAACTAATGAAATGTTTCTAGGGTTCCAAAAAATCTATTTTATTCAGAACTAATGAAATATTCCAGGGGTTCGCATAAACAAACTTCATAGGGGATTTATGTACATGGAAGAGCATCATAGGCTATGTGTTCACTTTCAGGGGGACAGGTATGAGTTGGATGTTAAACTATCAACTAATAGTTACACTTTCAACAAAAAAAAATCAGAATACATTGCACTAACAAAAGCTAGGAAATAGTTGATCTAGCTGAAGGGGATATTGAAAGATCTCAGAGGAAGGTATGTACTTGGAACTTTGTACAGTGATTCACAAAGTTCAATCCACTTAGACAACAATCCAATATTTCATTTCAGGGAAAATAATATTTAGCTGAATTATCACTTCATCTATAAGTTTTTGGAGGATGAAGTGTTATATCTATGAAATATAGTTGGAGCTTGGAATATAAAAGATATATTGACAAAGGTCATAATTCAGGATGTGATGAGGTGGTGTTGTGCCTCAATCAGGCTGGGATGACCAAAATCATGGTGGGGGAATCATATAGCTATAAAGGAGGCATGTGGATTATAATGGAGGACTTAGTGGTGGAACCTAAAAAATATTCTCAAATGGGAGATTATTAGGCTCAGTTATGAAAACTATTTTTCAACCAAGGAAGTAGATCTTTCATAAGGATAAGTTTCATTAGTCTAACTTCTGATATTAGATGGATGTTGTGGAGTGGTGCGGCCAATGTTTGGATATTTGGATACGGGATGGCTGAAATATAGTAGGCCGAATGATATTAGTCAAAAGTAGGCAATTGGATGTTACCCATTGACATCATCTGATGGAGGTCAGTATGTATATGTAAAGGACTTGCCTAAGTTTTTTTAAGGATGTGTAGGAAATTTTTTAGCGTGTTTTTTACAAATGGAATATATGGTATTTTTATGGAGGATATATAAGTTTTTTCCCTTTTAAGCTTCTAAAAGCGAGCATTGGTCATCAAAAGATGGAGTTGGGGTTGTGGGAGTTTTTGACTGAATGGAGGGGTATCCATGGAGATCAGAGCCGTGTAGACTTCCCCTTGTGATGATTAACAGGTGGTAGTGACAAATTGTACCAAATAAACTCTACTATTTAGTAAGGTAATCACTTATTATTTTTACTATGATTGAACTTTGTAATCATCTTCCAATTACTGAATAAATTATTGCAGCATTCCCCCCGTGGTTTAGGACTCATGTCCAAACCACATAAAACTTGTGTTGTTCTTTTGATTTTCATTTCCTTCAACTTTTTTCTTATGGAGTTCTTATTTGGTTCATTCAAGAGGTGTGTGTTTCAGTAAGGTGACTTAGGTGTGGTTTCTTTTCTGAGTTCATGTGCATTGTGTGTGCAGGCTCATTCTGGTACTTTATTTCCACCTAGTAAGTTTTTGTAGGTAACTTCCAATATTATTAAGTTATCCATGATCCCAAAAATAACCATCCAGATACACATATACTAGTAGGGTAGGATTACTCACCCCATACACTAATCAACTAGCCAAGAGGCTATAAGATAACTCAAGGCTCCATATGGCCTATCCCTAAGTCAACTGCTCTCAATCTTCCACACTCCCCTATTTAAAGGGAACTAAAGGAACCTATTCCAAGATCCATTATATTCATTCATTAAATGTATACCCTTCTTGGTCTCATATATCACACAACACATGTTTATGGTTAATCCCATGACCATTGGTGACCAAGGCAACAAGATTAGTGTTCAAGGGTCCATCATGGTCAGAGACACTTCTGTTTTACTCATGGGGGTTAAAAAGAACAATTAATTTTCAATCCAAGGTTGATTGCATGAAATTGGAGATACCACATATCACATGCTACATGACATGATGTATAAACCTTAGGAAGATGTTTAGGGACCACCTACCTCATTCAAAGTCATTTCCCTTTAAGCGTAACTCAACCACCAATGTTGACCAAGATAAATTGTTCATATCCTATAAACATGAGGTATTAATTCCTCAATAACCACTATAATTAATTATAAACCAAATATGAAAAAATTTCACATTAAATAAATATTATTTCCATAATCAATACCTATAGCATAATCGAAGGAAAATTCATTGGGTGATCTTTCATGGATAAAACTTAACCAACGGGGTGCGCACCACCCACAGTATATATTTGGGCCTCTAGCACACAAAAACCTAAAATTATTATTTTAATACATCAATAAATTCCACCCAAATTGGTGAAAATTCATAAATAATTAAACCAATTTCATGCCTCAATGAATTTGTACCAAACCTAGTGTGTTCATCCTCCTATAACCTCTTCTAGACAAGACATGCTAAATCCCCATCATATCCGTACGATTCCACCATGTTCCGGTGGAATTTTCATTCCAATAATTTCCAAAATACACTGAGTTAAGTGACAAACAAAGGAGGATAAGAACCAAAGAAGAATAAGAAAATCATACCTCAAACAATAAGGGATCTTACCATCAATCACCACTGATCAAGGAGGTTGAAAGGGAGAAGAGGAAGAGGAGAGGAGCTCAGCCTCCCCCTATTTGAACGGCCCAAAAATAAAGAATCCCAAAGTGGGTTTCCAATTTAAAATCCCCAAAAGACCATCCTACTCTTAGTAAATAAAAACTTGATAGTAGGACCATTGTTATGTGACTTGTATGGCTCAATGCTCAATGCCTTTACTAGACACCCCTTACGACGTGGCCCTTTGGGTCATGGTGTGGCACAACTCCCTCAATCATCACTAAAAACCCAACATTACTACCCAAGGTCATGTTATGGAGTGAACCTACCCTCCATGGTGCAACCAATCCCCTAGAGTAGCCTAATGATACTGCCTTCTGAGAACCATGCATGGCGCAATACACCCACTACAACGTGGGATTTATTATTGAGCAACCGACATAACGTAGCCCCCATCCTCACATCATCCAATCTATCACGCTCAATTTGTAAAGGTTCAAATTTACCTTTATTATCAAAGTTACTCTTATGTATCACAAGGTAACCCTTACATATCACAGGGAAACCCTTTTGTACTAGATACTTTACCATTTTTCTAACCATTACGCATCAGTGTAACCCTTACATACCATAGGGAAAACTCTGATTTCCCTTAAATATCAAATAATTCATCATTTTTCTAAATTTTACTTATTATAAGGTAACCCTTATGTATCGCAAAGTGACCCTTATGTATATCCTTTATTGCTGGGAAAATCTAACTTATTGCGTTTGTCGTAGGGAAATGCTTACGTATTGCCTTTGTCATGGGGAAACCCTTACATACTTCCTTTATTGAAGAGAAACCCTTGCATATTGACTTGTGTACCTTTACACAAGTATTGGGGAAGCCTTGCGTATTCAATGAAGATTCAATACATTTCCAAACGGTCAATATGCCTTCTGAGGTGGACCTCATCAAAGCCTGGTCGAGGGCCCCTCATAGCTGCAACGGGATTTGCTTTTTCCTCCTATGTTGGTCCTTAAAATTCCATATGGAATGTGATTTTCCCTCTATGGAGGTTTGG
Source organism: Viscum album (assembly GCA_963277665.1). NCBI lineage: Eukaryota > Viridiplantae > Streptophyta > Magnoliopsida > Santalales > Viscaceae > Viscum > Viscum album. Next base: position 41,117,073 of record OY728138.1, read on the forward strand.
GTAAGATTCCCCAATATTCCTTTAGCTTTTCAAAATCCATCTGTTATCAAAATGTTGGGTAACCTCATCGGGAGGTTCTTATGCGATGATAGCCGCACTGAGGTAGTGTGACATCCGGTCAATCCCCATGTCTGTGTAAAAGTAGACACATCTCGGTTACCTTTCGAATTTGTTTGGATTACTATTGGTGAGGAATACAGATGAAAGTAATGGGTGATTTATGAGAATTGGACTGACTTTTTTTCTTCATGCAACCGCCTAAGACACTCTCTGGAAGTTTGTCGAAGGAGACCTTCAACCCAGGAGTTGGAGACTTGTCGTTGGGAATCTCAGGTCTTGGCAAGGAGGGAGGAAGTTTCAAAGGGTAAAACCCATGTGGTTTACCGGGGAGCTAGTCTGGAATATATGGAACTTGGTTCAGATGGTTGCGGTGGGGGACTGCAGTCACTACGTCCTTTGGAGCAGGAAGTCTTGGAGGGTGTTCGCAAGGTGTCTAAGGTGAGTGTTCATGGTCCCGTTACGATGGAAGCTACGGTGACCAAAGATAACCCAAAGGTGTATGGAGTATTTAGAAGGTTGAGGCATGATTTGGAGGGCCCTTCCAGGCTGTGTTTACGGAAGGATGCTGATTCAAACCGTGTAAAGGATCGGGTGGAATAGCATAGGAATGGAGCTGCGGAGGCTAGGGTGCAACTGGTGGAAGGAGAGGGGATTATCTCTGTTTTGGATGTGGCCAGCCTAGTCAGAACTAGGGAAGTTGGGGGACCTGTCCATCCGACTTGGCCTTTGCTTCAACTGAGCAACAGGTTTGATGGTCTCTCAGAAGCAGGATTGAACACTGATCCTGCAAAATCTGGTGATGTTGATGGGGGCTACCGGGAGAACCACATTAATGAAGGTTGGGGTCACGAGGAGGCCTCTATGGTTGTAGGGGAGCCTCCTAGCCTGGATACCAACAAACTGCAATGCAAAGCAGATGACCTAAGGACAGCGGTTGAGGGTGAGAGAAAGAAAACCATTAAAGACCATGGAGTTGCGGTTAGGTGTCTTTCGGCGATTGAATGCAACACGCCTGAACAGAGGAGGGAGAATGACAAGGGGTGCAAGGAACCTGTTTTAGAGAATCTATTTGGCAAGAGGGGGTATTTTTCTGGGGGTGATAAAGAAAATCTGAGTGGCTTGGCCAACTGGTCCTATAGTGATATTGTATAAGGTGGGGAAAAGAGGATGACTGAGGATGAAGGAATGTTGTCGGCTACCCCAAGAAGAAAAACAAGGAAGGACTATTCTTACCTGCCGCGACCGGTGAATACCAGAGCTTCATCTAAGCGGGATCGCGGGGTGATCCTTGCTTTCAAAAAAGGCAACTTGTCCAAGCAATCTTGTCCAGGGTAGCTTTCACCGGATCAAATGAGGATTCGGGACCAAGGTGATAATCTTTTGAGGCAGTATAAGCCAGCTTCTGAATGGGAATCAGCCACTTTGGAGGAGGACTCCTGTGTTGGGTGTGGTGATGAGTATGGATATTATGATTAGTAGTGGTTGTGCTGGTATGTTCTTGTCGTTTGATTTCGTGCTCTTGTTTTATGGTTGGTGTCAGTTGTGATCTTGTACGGTTTATCACTTACCCTCAAAGTGACTCCTGGTTTCTCACTTTTCCTAAAAGTGTTTGAAAAAAAAATCAGTCTTATAGAACCCGATCAGCCCTTACATATAACAACCCTTATTTATCACACACTATGTTGTGGCACCCACTAGTTTTGGTGTGACATGTCGCCTATAACAAAAACATGCAGCAGAGCCACCCCCTTTTCTCTAACACTCACCCGAGCACCCGAGACACCTCTCAGGCCTTTGAGACATCCAAGAACATCTCTAAGAGATGTTTCACCCCTTAGAATCGTGATCTAAATCCCAATTCATAAAACACCCCCTATTCTAAGAGTAAAAATTCAAATTTTCCCTGATTTTCATTAGTTTGTAATGACGCGGGTCGTTACAACTTTGTATTCTCTCTCTTTTTAACTTTATTTTTGAGCCATGATCTTGTTCTCAAATTCTCTTTATGTATGTTTTATTGTCATGATTTTTTATCATAAAAAAGGAGAGAATGTTGGGTCAAGTGCCTCATTTCATGCATATTGATTCTCACAAATCATGTTTTGTTTTTGTATTTATAACTTTTGTTTATTGTGATATTTAATGACTTTTATTTTATTCTTATGTTGAAAGAAATGTTATAAAATTATACTAGGGTACTAGGACTTCAACCATGCAAATAATATGCATTGATCTTTTTGTACAACTAAATCAACTGTGCAGTATATTCACTTTAATCATACAAAACATCCTCCTCGAATGTGGTCATTTATGGCTTAGAAGACTAGAAATACAAACATGTTTGATCTTCTACCCATTTTACAAAGACCCACCAATCATGCCTTGAAACTACATTGATCTTCTAATAGAAGTTAATCGTTTATGTGATTCATCTCTTTGACTATGTAGTAAAAACTCCTCAAACCACTTGACAAACAACATTTGTTTAGCCTGCTTATTCATTAAAGGATCCCAGTATTGAGTAACACTGTTATTGATATTTATTTGATGCATAACCAATTTTAAAGGTTGAAAAAACATGGGTTAGGTGGTCAGGTGAGGGAAGATATGATAAAATGTCCCTTTTAGACTTTTTTTTTTTTTGCAAGGCGAATGTCCTTCTTGGACTTAAACATTTGTTTAGTGATTGCCATTCATAGATTGGATCAATGGAAAGGACTTTATCAATATTTGGCATAAACATCTAGTTTAAACCTTAATGTGATTGATTTGATATTTTAAATTATTTAGTTTGGGACTACTTTATTTCAATTTCGGCAACTTTTGTTTAACTTTTTTTCTAAATTGTTCTGATATTAATAGAATATTTTTTAAATTTTTATTTTCATATATAATTGACTTTAGATCAAATCTTTCGGAAATCGATTTTAAAAGATTTGATCCATTAATTTGTTTATATATATATATATATATATATATATATATATATATATATATATATATATACGCCCTTACATGGTCGCCGGTGATGCCGACGCCGGTTAGCTCTGCTAGGCAATGCCTCGCCGACGAGGCCGCCCACGCTCTCGACGACGCCGTCGCCGCCGCGCGGCGCCGGGGTCATGCCCAGACCACCTCCCTCCACGCCGTCTCCGCCCTCCTCGCGCTCCCCTCCTCTCTGATCCGCGACGCCTGCTCCCGCGGCAGGAGCACCGCCCACTCCCCGCGCCTGCAGTTCCGCGCCCTCGAGCTCTCCTTGGGGGTCTCCCTCGACCGCCTGCCTTCCTCCAAATCCGCCGACGACCCCCCCGTCTCGAATTCCCTCATGGCCGCCATCAGACGGTCGCAGGCCGATCAGAGGCGCCACCCCTATCACCTCCAGATTCAGCAGCAGCAGTCGACGGCGTCGCTCTCGATCATTAAGGTCGAGTTGAAGCATTTCGTTCTCTCGATTCTCGACGACCCGATTGTAAGCAAGGTTTTCCTGGAAGCTGGATTTCGGAGCTACGACATTAAATTAGGAATTCTGAATCCTCCAGCTCCTCCCCTTGCCCGCTTTTCGAGTTCCCGATTCCCATCTCCTTCTCTCGGGAGCCGATTCTGGGGGGATTCGTGTTCGGGAACTCGGGGATTTACCTTCCCCTTTTCAGCTTCTCCCTCTGTTGATGGAGCCGGGAACTGTAGGAGAATCGGGGAGGTTCTGGGTAAGAAATCGGGGAAGAACCCGTTGCTAATTGGGGCTTACGTCAGCGCCGCGCTCAGCAGCTTCGTTGATTCTGTACATAAGGGGGGAGATGGGGTTTTGCCAGCCCAGATTTCTGGGCTGAAGCTGATCTGTATTACAAAAGAGGTTTCCGAATTTGTTGCAGGACCTGGAAATGAGGAGCAGCTGGATTTGAAGGTCAGGCAATTGGATACCGTTACGGCAGAGCATCGGTCTGGACCTGGGATTGTGGTCAATTTTGGTGAGTTGGGGGTGCTGATTGGCGATGGCTCCTCCTGTGATGCTTTGAGCCGCGTGGTTACAAAACTGACTGATCTGTTGAAGCTTCATGGCGACAAGCTATGGCTAATCGGGGCTGCTGAGAGTTACGAGATTTATTCAAAATTCTTATCTCGGTTTCCTTCCATTGATAAACAGTGGGATTTGCACCTGCTTCCCATCACTTCGGCATTTGAAGAACTCTACCCCAAGTCCAGCTTGATGGGATCGTTTGTTCCGCTGGGCGGGTTCTTTTCAGCTCCATCCGATCTTCAAAACCCACCGAACAGTGTAATTCAATCGGGAAATCATCGCAATGAGAAGTACGATCAAGGGGTTTCTGCAATTTTAAAGCGGGGATCCGGATCTCCCGTTTCTGATCATCACTCAACAGCCATACCTTCTTGGTTGCAGATGGAGAAGACCCATTTAAGCCTCCTTCCATGCCACGCCGTGAGCACCGATCTACAATTAGGAATGCAGCAGCCAAAGAGCACGGATTCTGTGAGGGAGCTGGACCCAGGTGATTTCAAGATCCTCTGGAAATCTCTTTCTGAGAAGGTCGGGCGGCAGGATGAAGCTGTATACAGTATCAGTCAGGCGGTCTCTCTCTGTAGAACCAGTAATGGACGGTGCCGTGGCTCGATGTTCAAAAGGGGCATCTGGCTGGGGCTTCTTGGACCCGACAGACTGGGGAAGAAGAGAATGGCCTTGGCACTTGCAGAGACGATCTTTGGCAGCAGCAGAAGCTTGATCTCCGTGGATCTCGGCTCTCGATATGGATTCAGTCAGCCAGACTCTGTGTTTCACCATGACGAACTGAACTTCAGAGGGAAGACCGTCGTTGATTATATTGCCGGAGAGTTGAGAGAGAATCCCCGTTCGGTCGTCTTTCTTGAGAGTATAGAAAAGGCCGACGTGCAGGTTCAGGACAGCTTGTCACGGGCAGTCAGTACCGGCAAGTTTCCCGATTCTCACGGACGAGAAGTCGGGGTCAACGGTGCGATCTTCTTGGCAGCTTCGAGCTTGAGTTTGCTCCTGGAGAAGAAGACCCATGAATTCTCTGAGGAGAGAATACTGGGCGCCAAAAACTGGCAGCTGCGGATTCTACTGGGATCGGTGGCAGGGGATTTAGAAAGAAGGAAACCCAAAAGGGAGCTGTCTGATCCAAGCGACTTGCAGGATCCGAAGCGGGTTGATTTAACCGCAAAGTCCTTTCTGGATTTGAACCTGCCGGTCACGGAGACGCAGGAGGGAGCGGGCGTAAGAAACTCTGAAACTCCGGACGGCTGGGTGATGGGTTTCTATGGAAAAGTGGACCGGAAAGTGGTTCTGGTGCCATTTGATTTTGATGGGCTTGCCAGGAAGGTGGTGAAGGAGATTAATTGCAGGTTTAAGAAGATGGTGGGAGGCGATGCGGTGCTGGAGATCGATCCGGAAGTGACGGTGCAGATAGTGGCGGCTGGTTGGGCGGCGGATGGGAAGAGGGCGGTGGAGGATTGGGTGGAGCAGGTTCTTGGGGCGAGCTTTGTTGAGGTTGGGCGGAGGTATGGGTGCTCCATGGCTCCGCCTTTACTGAGACTGGTGGCGTGTGAAGGGGTGCTGGTTGGGGAAGAAGAGCAATCCCTGGGGATCCGATTGCCCGCCAGAGTTGGGGTGGATGGAAATTGATGCGAGTATTTGGTTCAATTCCTGTCCGTCCCAATTTTAGTTAAGGTATTTTGTTTGTTTATTTTTTAAAACAAAATGTGTTTTCTTTGTCTTTCTATTTGATTATTCATATAAATAAAAAATATGCCATGTCATACATTCAATGTTCCTTGGTGGTCTTCTTTTTTGCGTTGAATGAAACGTTTTAGTTTTATTATTACATATGTTATATCGTGATTTTGTTTCCCAACATGTTTTAAAATAGAACTTATATCATTCCTTTCTTAGTCTATCTTCTTTTTTTGGAATATGAGTTCTATACTTTTTTAGTTTTGTTGTTGTTATTAATAAGTACCATAAATCACATTACACATAAAATGTTGGTAGAAGGAATATTTTTATCAGGCATTATCAAAAAGTGGTAATAAAGTTAACTTTTACCATCGTTAAAAAAAAACGATAAAAGTGTATCATTTGACGCAATGATAAAAGTTCTTCATTTATCACTATTTTTTTAGCGTCAATTGAAGTTGCATTTTTATCGGTGATAATAAAGGTTGTAGTTATTGATTTAATTTATATAAAAATATTTATATATTTTTAAATTAGATTTATATTACAATAAGTACATATATATATGTGTGTGTAAATATGATATATAAATATGATTTATATAACTTTCAATAAAAAAAATGAATCTTATTTTCATAATTTTATACATAAAAAATTATCAAATTTATATTAGTTTTAATAGTTTCTTTATATAAAAGGGGGTTACAACTTCTAAATGGCACACTATAAAGAAAACACACCATAAATAAATCACCTCAGGAACTCGACCCCACAGGTGCCGCCCCAAACCCCACTCATATGCCACCTCACCCGCCTTTAGGGGCAAAAGGGGGTTACAACTGCTAAATGGCAGCTCACGCACTACAAGGAAAACACACCGCAAATAAACCAGTATGGGGACTTGGCCCCGCGACTGCCACCCCAAACCCCCCAACCTTTCGTGCCACCCCAGCCACCTGCGTGGGGCTTAGTTTCTTTATATACATTAAATAAAAATGTGTGTATAATTAAAATAAATATAATATATTAATATTGTATTTAAATAATTATATAATATATAAATGAATATATTTATTTAAATATATATTTCTATTGGTATTAAATAATTTAAAATATATGTACATGTATAATTGTGTGTGTGTGTGTGTCTGCATGTGTGCGTGGATGTGTATGTGGATATATGTATGTCTGTCGTGTGTGCATGTATGTGTGTTCACGAGTCTATTTATTGAATATGAGAAAGTCTCTGTTTTGCAAAGATCACAAGGTCATCAAACATGATATTCTGAATTGTAAAAGATATCTTATATGTGCATCGTGCTCTATTCGAGGTCATGGGGAAAAATTCTGGTTTAAAAAGTCTAACTCTGGTAATTCCCAATTTCACCAAGGAGTGCCAAATCCCGTGAGCTCGTTGGCACATGGTATTGTCCGTGAACCTAGGCAGAGCATAGAGATCCGGTTTTTGCCTTTCAGGACTTTAGAATATCTCAATATATATTTACAGAGTTAGACGCTGAGACAACGTGCGATTCCGAGACCCAATTTGTCCGAAATCAATTTTATAAAAATATTAAATATTTTTTTATATTACCCATGCACAATTTCTTAAAGAAAATATGATAACTCTTAAACGGAAACTCAGATCAGAAATCTGAGATCAAAGTTGCGTCCAGAACATGGTGTTTGCCCCAAGCGCAACCTAAAATAGGTCGGCGCGGGGCGTTCAGACATCTCGCCCGTTGGCGGTACGTTCGATGGATTTAATTCATTATTTAAATTAATTAATCAATTCATTTGACCTAACGATTTTCCTATTAATCTATCGTTATGGCGAATTGCCTAGGGTTATCCTCATAACCCTGGGACCATTGAGAGCTTCTCCTTCCTCTTTCCGTCAGCGAATCACCTCGGATGGCGACGAAACTCCGGTTCAGAGCAGATCGAAATGTAACGAACACAACGACTTCCTTCAATCGTTGGGGGACGTGTTCTTCGACAACGAACGATCCAATCTCCAGGTAGGACTCATCATTACACCCCTTTTGATTAAATTGATTGAGTAGGTCGATCACTTTCTTGGATCTGCGCCAATTGCACCCTTTGCATGTGCCTGTGTATCGATTAAATTGATTTGTTCAATTGTTTTCTAAACCTGATTATTCTTGTTCTTGATCGTTGGCCAAGAACACTTGACAATGATATTTAAACCATTGTTCTTGTACTCCCCCCCCCCTCAATCTCTTCGCGTTCTTCACCGGCTGGACCCTGCGGTTTCGATTCGACATTGTCGGGCGGTACCGAGCCCGATCGGACCCCTAAAATCGCGACGGATTCACGAACGAGGGACAAATAGATGAATCAGGAACATATCTGGGACTGTTGTGGGTTGTGGATGTTTGTTTCAACAATCGGAGATCAAATCCATGGCGACGAAAGGTGCAGAGACGTGTGAAACTCACGACGGAACTCTCGTAGATCGATGAGATTGGATTTCCGACCATCGGATGATCGGAAATGATGAACAGCGGTTATATCCGCTAATTTTGGGCGAAAATGAAGCCAGATCTAAAGGCTGAATGATAGGTCTACCGCGTGGAGATCGGATCTGGAAATCTATGAAAAACCCGACCACATGTCGTGTACTGCGATGAACACATGGCGTGTAGCCCCCTGCTGCAGTTGTTAGGGTTTTAAAAGTTTATAAGGATGACACGGTGTGTGGCCCTGCTACACACTATGTACCTCATCCCCGGGTGGACGAGCCGTGTGATGGATCACACGAGAAAGACTCTGTGTGGGAGTACACGACTAGACAAACAACCATGTACCAAAGTACACAGACACGTCCAGACACACGGCCGTGTACCGAAGTACACGGACACAACCAAACTCACAGTCATGCACCGAAGTATACGAAAACGACCAGAAGGACACGTCCCGGTCCCAGGTAGTTTGGACACGTCGTGTAGTCCACCAACACAACATGTACTTCTACATGGATAGAGAGTCGTGTACTGGTCAGGGACAAGACCAGGCGGTGAAGCGGGATCACACACCGTGTGGGTCCCCTCACACGTCGTGTACTACCTGGTCCCTTCCAAGGAAACTTGAATCTTTCGCATATCCTTCGCTTGAACTCGTATTTTGGTCCATGAGTAGGCTATCTTGAGTGTTTTTCTGCTTAGAACGTGATGGTGCTCTTAGTTGTGGCTTTGGGGAAACGATGCAGAATATTTCAGGCATGGTTCTTGGTTAGGTGACGCTCGACGACGACAATGATCATGCAGGATCACCAGAGACTTCTTGTAGAGCGGAACCCCCATCAGCATGGGCTTGGGTCCTCTATAGGTTCTTACCAAGTTGACCCCCCTATCAGATAGGGTGTGGGTCTTCAATGACTAGAGTGGACCCCCACCACACCAGAGCACGGGTCCTCGACCTAAAGAGTGGAACGCCCCATCAGCTTGGGTGTGGGTCCTCTACCTTTCGAGTGGAGCCCCCTATCGGATAGGGCTCGTGTCCTTGATGACCAGAGTGGAACCCCCATGTTATACCAGGGCGCGAGTCCTCGACCTATAGAGTGGAACCCCCCATAGCTTGGGCGTGGGTCCTCTATTTATCGAGTGAAACCCCCTTTCGGATAGGGTGTGGGTCCTCATTGACCAGAGTGGAACCCCATTATCACACAAGGGGCGTGGGTCCTTGACCTATAGAGTGGACCCCCCCCATCATTTAGGGCGTGGGTCCTCTACCCACTGAGTGGAACCCCCTTATCAGCATTGGGCGTAGGTCCTCGTGACACCAGAGTGGAACCCCCCATCAACATGGGCACAGGTCCTCTACAAATACTTATAGTGTGGGACCCCTCTAACGCACTAGGGTGCGGGTCCTCTACTTGGAGTTTGTGGCTCCTCAACTGTGCGGTACAATGACGAGGCATGGCTTGACTTGCACAGTTACTTCTTGATAGATACGTGAGATGATAGACATCGTTGATGGAATTTTGGAACTGTTGGCGACTCTTCTTCTTAGGATGAGCTATGAGATGGTGTAACGACCCGAAATTTTGAATAAATCTTGTTTCCTAATTTCATGTGTTATTTTATTTTATTTTTATACTCAACAAAAATGTTTCATTTAATAACATGATTATAATTAAAATGAGACCATTGGGTTTTGACTGTTATATGACCATTGGTCAATATGACCCCTGTAAACTAAACGTTTTGATTATTGTCTTTAAATACAAGTAATCTTGGTTAATTATTATAGAAAGAAGATACGATGGCCTCACCCAGTAGTCTTGGACCGATCGAAGCCCATCTAACAGAACTTGGGAAGGAGGTAGCACCACTGGGCTTTGCTCTGGACCAAACCCAAGCCGAACTTCATCGTGTGAAGCTAGAACGGAATCACCTTTGCGAGAAGTTCAAACTGATAGAAATTACTACTCGTGCGATGTTGGCCGAGCCTCCCTCGAATTCTCCCACCTTAGCACACCTTACACTTAGGTCCTATGCTGGTGTGATAAGGGGCTATGTAAGGAGACCATAACTGCCTTATGTAATCCTTTGTTTTAAATAAAAATTGGGATTTCATCCTATGATGATGTTTATGACTTTTCAAATGACCGTATAAATATAGTATGCATATTTTTGATGAATTTTAGAAAAAGGATATTTTAAAAATGTTTATGTAAATCTTAAATAATTAAAAATGTGTAATGATTTTCAAAAAATGGTCTTCTACAATTATGTTCAGTACGAAATTTAGAGTCTAATAATGTCAACTTAATTTTTGATGAATAGTAAATTATGAATAGTGATTTTATGATTAGGATTAGTAATGTGTCCAAATGGATTAGTAATCTCACTTAAAGAAAGTATTAATATAATCTAGGCACCTTGATTAAGTAATGTGATTCAATAAAATGGTTAAATAACTGTTTCATAAATTATTATTCAAGTATTAGTTTTTTTGGGTGAATAGTGTTTTTTAATTAAAAATTAAATTAAAATTATTTAGAAAATTATTTTTATAAAATGGATTTCATTTTTGAACTCAGAGCATCGATATTATGTTAAGGTAATTTTTGGGGATTTTTCTGAAAAAAATGAATTTTCGGTGAATAGTGAATTTATTTAAAAATTAAATTAAAAATATTTATAAAATTATTTTTATAAAATGGAGTCCATTTTTGAAACCAGAGCATTGATATTTGGTTAAGGTTAAATTTTGGGATTATTCTGAGAAAGTTGAATTTTTGATGAATAGTGAAAATACAGTTTTTAAGTTACGGGTGTTTAATGACATCATTAGATGATGTATTAAGTATGTAATCAATATGGTCGACTTATGAATAGTAAGATAAGGTATGAGGTGTCCCAAGTGACCAATACCATGGGCAAATACCATGGACAAGCCCATGGTTTTGCCAAAACCACTAATGAGGTGTCTCTTGGCCATTAATGCCTTGTCCCCTCACTTTCCCTATAAATACCAAGCCATCCACTCATCCATTCGACTCCCCACTCTTCCCCAACGAAGTTCTGGTATCATTACCTCCCAAGGAGTCCTCCCAAGGTGCCCCCAAGCCCTCAAGGTCCCAACCTTTGAGTTTTAAGAGTTACGTTTTAAGGTAAGGGATCCGACCCCTCTCTTTCTTTTCAAGTGATCTCTTTTATGTCATTCCTTTTATGCTCCATGTTCTTATGTTGGAGGATGTTCTTTTATACTCCTATTACTGCCCTTTTTATGTTCATATAATGAGAGATCCCCTCTTACTCTCATTATTTCTTTTTATGAAGTTTTAAGTGGCGCTGTTAGGCTGCCGAAATTTTTGTAACGGATTCTTTCTCCCTTCTCATTTTTCAAGATCTATTTTCATGTAAAGTATTTCATGTTACTTTTTATTATGTTGGGGTATGATATCTAAATTTATCATACTGATCTTTTATGATCATATGATGAGAGACCCCATTTGATCTATTCAATTCAGTATTTTAAAGTTTTAAGTGGCGCCGTTAGGCTACCAGATTTTTTAAGTGGTCCTTCACCATTCTCATTTTGAAGTTCTACTTTCATGTCAATTCTTTCAAGTTACTTTTTGTTATGTTGGGGTATGATCTCTATATATATCATACTGATATTTTATGACCATATGATGAGAGACCCCATTTGATCTCTTCAATTCAGTATTTTGAAGTTTTAAGTGGCGCCGTTAGGCTGCTGAATTTTTAAGGGATTCTTTCACCCTTCTCTTTTTCAAAGTTCTACTTTCATATCAAGTATTTCATGTTCCTTTATATTATGTTGGGGTATGATCTTTATATCTATCATACTGGACTCTTTTGTTCATATGATGGGAGACCCTATTTGATCTTGTCAATTCATTTTTGTTGAAGTTTAAGTGATGCCGTTAGGCTACTGAATTCTTAAGGGATTCTTTCACCCTTCTCTTTTTTCAAAGTTCTACTTTCATGTCAAGTCTTTTCATGTTCCTTTCTATTATGTTGGGGTATGATATCTATATCTATCATACTGTAATCTTATGTTCATATGATGAGAGACCCTAGTTGATCTCGTCAATTCATTTTTTTTCAAGTTTAAGTGACGCCGTTAGGCTGCCGAATTCTCATAAGAGAAATCTTATTTTTGTCTTCATTTAATGTTCTTCATTTCATATGGTATATTTTCAAATTTCATTACCATGTTATTAAATCTCTTATATTATGTCCCTCTATTGTTTTATGGGTCATTTATGAATGTTTGACCCATGTCCCCTCTCTTCTCAATGTTTTCTAAAACCCCGAAACATAGCTGTTACGCTGCAGAATTTTCGTCTCAAAGTGCCTCTCTCTCTTTTCTCAAAATTATTTTATGTTATAAAGTGAATACTCAAAGCTCTTATTTCTAGAGTGGTATTCACATATATATCAAAATTTTCTATTTTAAATTCTGGGATTTACATACATGAGACTTGCTTTCCCTTTCCGTGGGTTTAAAGTGACGTAAAGATCATGTCTTTAAAGCAGTTTTTAAAACTTTATGATTATGAAATGAAACCCATTTATTTTATGCTATATGGGTTATTTATGAAATGTTTGATGATGGTATATGTGGCTCACATGATAATAAAGGCAAATTTAAGGGTGCGCCCTGATAGCGCTCCAATGCATTGGGTAATGACTTAATCTCTAGAGATGACCATTTTTTAACGATGCCTTGGTGAATAACCTTGGTAATTTTTAACGACACCTTGGGGATGGACCTTGGTGAAACGAAACGATTGTCAATATTAAATGTTGAAGCCACATCTTCAAGTTATGAAAAATGTTATTTTTATTATGATATGCCTCATGATTTCTTTATCATTCCTTAAAGTTCTTTTCATGACCTTATTGAAGTATCTCAAGTTCGCTTGTAAAATGTTTATCTTGTTTCCCTTAATGGGCCTTCTGCTCACCCTTTCTTATGATGTATGTCCCCAGGTTATGAGATGCAGTAATGAACCTAGGATGAACGTGAGGAGAATCCTTTCAAGTGTTTAAGAAGAATGTTTTATGTTTTCATGTTTTAAGTTCCTGGTTTCCAAGACACTAAACCTTAAAGATCCTCAGTTTTGTGTAATGCAATGAAAGTTTATGTGATAAATGGGCGGGATGTTATAGTTGGTATCAAAGGATGGTTTAGTTATTTGTGGAAATTAGGATATGAAAACTTTAGGAAGAAGCCTATAGAAAAGTTTATATATAGGAAATCTTCCTGGTATTTTGGTGAGTATTGAGTAATGGGTTTCTAAGCAAATACATCCCTGTCTGGATACAAGCAGGTAGAGGTGGCTCTGGCACAGATGTACATAGGGGTAAAACCCGAAAACACCGCTTTGAGCTAGACTCGAACAGGAACTAGTGCACGACAACGGGCCTTGCTGCACTCTTGGTTACGACACTCCCAGGGGATATGCTTTGGTAAATTCATAAGCTTAGTATGAATCATTATTAAAGGAACAATGATAAAACAAAATAAAGATTCACATAAGAATATATGATCATGGATAACCTAGTTTGGAACCTAGGGGATCACAAGTTAGGATATAATTATATTCTACATGTTTATCCTTTTATGTTTAAGGTTTCCTTTTCATGATTATTAGCTAAGTATTTAAGCCCCTAATTATAGTTTCTTTTCTTAGTTAATGGAGGTAAATGGAAGAACATGTCCCAATAACTAATTTGATAGGAAATGCAATGATTTCCGTATTAATATGACAGAGATGATTAGGGTATTAAAGGATGATTATTATTTTGGAAGACATTCACTATTTTGGGGACCCTATATGATCGAGGTAAATAGATTACTACGGTATTTTCATTGGGGAGTAAGGTTGACTTATATTTTGAAGAATCGATGAATTTAAGGTGGACTTATAGTAATTTAGGTTACTTATGGGAATGATTAACCTATCTTGGGTAAAATATGTTTAGGTTAGCTACTTTTTTTATAAGATGTTAGGAGTGGTTGATGTTGTTTGGAGATGAACAATGAAGTTTATTTTGGAAGACTATGTTATCAAATCCTTCTTGTATTTGGGTTTCAATCTTAGTTTAGTTTATTTTGAGAAATTTTAAGGACCATTATTTATGGAATGGTCTATGATGAACTTTGGGTAGTACCATGGAACCTTGAAGATTTAAAAGTAGTTTCCATTCCTATGGGATTCTTTCTTTTTGAAGAGTTGTTTTACCTTGCCCTTTCTGTTTTTGGGATAATGTTTAAAGATAGAAGAAATAAATAGTTAATCTTTTGTGGATTATATGATTCTCTAGAAGATGATTCTTGTGTTTTGATGAGACCAAGTAGTTTTGAATGCTCATCGTTTGGAGAAAAGATTATTTTGGTAGAAACTTATTAAAGTATGAAACTCTACATGAAGGTAGATATATTTCCTTATTTTTTTATTCTATGTTGTAAATGAATTCCTCAAAATTATAAAAAGGAACGTAAAACAAAAACTTTGTTGGTTTACGTCTACTACTAGGTAATCAAAGACCGCTTACACACATCATAATTTTGGGATTTTATGGTGGTTAACTTCCTCCTAATCATGTTTTCTATCACTCTCCTTTAGAACGTGACCCTTTGTTTTCTCCTCCATGTCCATGTTTCCTACATGGAATCCTAGTATGAGTCAACTCGGGTGGCCTTTGTATTTCCTTTTCTTTCTTTTAAAGTAATAGTGTTACTGACTCTTTTTCCGATGTGAGACTTTCAATGAAATTTCAAAACCAAATTTTAAAAATTGCGAGGACGCAATTTCTTAAGGGGGGAAGATTGTAACGACCTGAAATTTTGAATAAATCTTGTTTCCTAATTTCATGTGTTATTTTATTTTATTTTTATACTCAACAAAAATGTTTCATTTAATAACATGAGTATAATTAAAATGAGACCATTGGGTTTTGACTGTTATATGACCATTGGTCAATATGACCCCTGGAAACTAAACATTTTGATTATTGTCTTTAAATACAAGTAATCTTGGTTAATTATTATAGAAAGAAGATATGATGGACTCACCCAGTAGTCTTGGACCGATCGAAGCCCATCTAACAGAACTTCGGAAGGAGGTAGCACCACTGGGCTTTGCTCTAGACCAAACCCAAGCCGAACTTCATCGTGTGAAGCTAGAACGAAATCGCCTTTGCGAGAAGTTAAAACTGATAGAAATTACTACTCGTGTGATGTTGGCCGAGCCTCCCTCAGATTCTCTCACCTTAGCACACCTTACACTTAGGTCCTATGCTGGTGTGATAAGGGGCTATGTAAGGAGATCATAACTGCCTTATGTAATCCTTTGTTTTAAATAAAAATTGGGATTTCATCCTATGATGATGTTTATGACTTTTCAAATGACCGTCTAAATATAGTATGCATATTTTTGATGAATTTTAGAAAAAGGATATTTTAAAAATGTTTATGTAAACCTTAAATAATTAAAAATGTGTAATGATTTTCAAAAAATGGTCTTCTACAATTATGTTTAGTACGAAATTTAGAGTCTAATAAGATCAACTTAATTTTTGATGAATAGTAAATTATGAATAGTGATTTTATGATTAGGATTAGTAATGTGTCCAAATGGATTAGTAATCTCACTTAAAGAAAGTATTAATATAATCTAGGCACCTTGATTAAGTAATGTGATTCAATAAAATGGTTAAATAACTGTTTCATAAATTATTATTCAAGTATTAGTTTTTTCGGGTGAATAGTGTTTTTTAATTAAAAATTAAATTAAAAATATTTAGAAAATTATATTTATAAAATGGATTTCATTTTTGAACTCAGAGCATCGATATTATGTTAAGGTAATTTTTGGGGATTTTTCTGAAAAAAATGAATTTTCAGTGAATAGTGAATTTATTTAAAAATTAAATTAAAAATATTTAGAAAATTATTTTTATAAAATGGAGTCCATTTTTGAAATCAGAGCATTGATATTTGGTTAAGGTTAAATTTTGGGATTATTCTGAGAAAGTTGAATTTTCGATGAATAGTGAAAATACAGTTTTTAAGCTACGGGTGTTTAATGACATCATTAAATGATGTATTAAGTATGTAATCAATATGGTCGACTTATGAATAGTAAGATAAGGTATGAGGTGTCCCAAGTGGCCAATACCATGGGAAAATACCATGGGAAATCCCATGGTTTTGCCAAAACCACTAATGAGGTGTCTCTTGGCCATTAATGCCTTGTCCCCTCACTTTCCCTATAAATACCAAGCCATCCACTCATCCATTCGACTCCCCACTCTTCCCCAACGAAGTTCTGGTTTCATTACCTCCCAAGGAGTCCTCCCAATGTGCCCCCAAGCCCTCAAGGTCCCAACCTTTGAGTTTTAAGAGTTACGTTTTAAGGTAAGGGATTCGACCCCTCTCTTTCTTTTCAAGTGATCTCTTTTATGTCATTCCTTTTATGCTCCATGTTCTTATGTTGGAGGATGTTCTTTTATACTCCTATTACTGCCCTTTTTATGTTCATATAATGAGATATCCCCTCTTACTCTCATTATTTCGTTTTATGAAGTTTTAAGTGGCGCCATTAGGCTGCCGAAATTTTTGTAACGGATTCTTTCTCCCTTCTCATTTTTCAAGATCTATTTTCATGTAAAGTATTTCATGTTCCTTTTTATTATGTTGGGGTATGATATCTAAATTTATCATACTGATCTTTTATGATCATATGATGAGAGACCCCATTTGATCTATTCAATTCAGTATTTTGAAGTTTTAAGTGGCGCCGTTAGGCTACCGAATTTTTTAAGTGGTCCTTCACCATTCTCATTTTGAAGTTCTACTTTCATGTCAATTCTTTCAAGTTCATTTTTGTTATGTTGGGGTATGATCTCTATATCTATCATACATATCTTTTATGATCATATTATGAGAGACCCCATTTTATCTCTTCAATTCAGTATTTTGAAGTTTTAAGTGGCGCCGTTAGGCTGCTGAATTTTTAAGGGATTCTTTCACCCTTCTCTTTTTCAAAGTTCTACTTTCATGTCAAGTCTTTCAAGTTCTTTTATATTATGTTGGGGTATGATATCTATATCTATCATACTGAACTCTTTTGTTCATATTATGGGAGACCCTATTTGATCTTTTCAATTCATTTTTGTTGAAGTTTAAGTGATGCTGTTAGGCTGCTGAATTCTTAAAGGATTCTTTCACCCTTCTCTTTTTTCAAAGTTCTACTTTCATGTCAAGTCTTTTCATGTTCCTTTCTATTATGTTGGGGTATGATCTCTGTATCTATCATACTGGAATATTATGTTCATATGATGAGAGACCCTAGTTGATCTCGTCAATTCATTTTTTTTCAAGTTTATGTGACGCCGTTAGGCTGCCGAATTCTCATAAGAGAAATCTTATTTTTGTCTTCATTTAATGTTCTTCATTTCATATGGTATATTTTCAAATTTCATTACCATGTTATTAAATCCCTTATATTCTGTCCCTCTATTGTTTTATGGGTCATTTATGAATGTTTGACCCATGTCCCCTCTCTTCTCAATGTTTTCTAAAACCCCAAAACATAGCTGTTACGCTGCAGAATTTTCGTCTCAAAGTGCCTCTCTCTCTTTTCTCAAAATTATTTTACGTTATAAAATGAATACTCAAAGCTCTTATTTCTACAGTGGTATTCACATATATATCAAAATTTTCTATTTTAAATTCTGGGATTTACATACATGAGACCCGCTTTCCCTTTCCGTGGGTTTAAAGTGACGTAAAGATCATGTCTTTAAAGCAGTTTTTAAAACGTTATGATTATGAAATGAAACCCATTTATTTTATGCTATATGGGTTATTTATGAAATGTTTGATGATGATATATGTGGCTCACATGATAATAAAGGCAAATTTAAGGGTGCGCCCTGATAGCGCTCCAATGCATTGGGTAATGACTTAATCTCTAGAGATGACCATTTTTTAACGACGCCTTGGTGAATAACCTTGGTAATTTTTAACGACACCTTGGGGATGGACCTTGGTGAAACGAAACAATTGTCAATATTAAATGTTGAAGCCACATCTTCAAGTTATGAAAAATGTTATTTTTATTATGATATGCCTCATGATTTCTTTATCATGCCTTAAAGTTCTTTTCATGACCTTATTGAAGTATCTCAAGTTCGCTTGTAAAATGTTTATCTTGTTTCCCTTACTGGGCCTTCTGCTCACCCTTTCTTATGATGTATGTCCCCAGTTTATGAGATGCAGTAATGAACCTAGGATGAACGTGAGGAGAAGCCTTTAAAGTGTTTAAGAGGAATGTTTTATGTTTTCATGTTTTAAGTTCCTGGTTTCCAAGACACTAAACCTTAAAGATCCTCAGTTTTGTGTAATTCAATGAAAGTTTATGTGATAAATAGGTGGGATGTTATAGATGGAGATCCCCTTACTCTCTTGTTTGAGCTTCTTTTGACTGAGCACACACACACACACACACACATTCATTTGTATCCATACCTTTTGATTTGGTTACTCTCTTTCTATGGGTTGCGAAGACGTGCAGGGTATGCCACATTTTTTATGAGGAGAGAATACTGGGCGCCACAAACTAGAAACTGTGGATTCTACTAGGATCGATGGCTGGGGATTTAGAAAGAACGAAACCAAAAAGGGAGCTGTCTGATCCAAGTGAATTGCAAGATCCAAAGCGGGTTGATTTAATGACAAATTCCTTTCTGGATTTAAACCTACTAGTCATGGAGAGGCAGAAGGGAGAAGGCATCAGAAACTCTAAAACTCCGGAAGGATGAGTGATGGGTTTCTATGGAAAAGTGGACCGAAAAGTGGTTCTCGTGCCATTTGATTTTGATGTGATTGCCAGGAAGGTGGTGAAGGAGATTAATTGCAGGTTTAAGAAGATGGTGGGAGGTGATGCGGTGCTGGAGATAGATCCAGAAGTGACGGTGAAGATAGTGGCAGTTACTTGGGTGGTAGATGGGAAGAGGGTGGTAAAGGATTGGGTAGAGCAGGATCTTGGGGTGAGCTTTGTTGAGGTTCAGTGGAGGTATGGGTGCTTCATGGATCCACCTTTACTAAGACTGGTGGCCTGTAAAGGGGTGCTGGTTGGGGAGAAAGAGTAATTCCTAGGGATTCGATTGCCCGCCAGAGTTGGGGTGGATGGAAATTGATGTTAGTGTTTGTTAGACCAGCAGAGTTAGTTCAATTTTGTGGGGATCATGTCCATCCCAGATTAGTTCATGTATTTTGTTATCATTTTTTTGTTTATTTTTTAAAACAAAATGTGTTTTTCTGTCTTTATATTTGATTATTCATATAAATAAAAAATATGATTTCCTAAGATTTATATTATAATAAGTATATATATGTAAATATAATATATAAATATGATCTATATAACTTTTAATAAAAAATGAATCTTATTTTCATAATTTTATATATAAAAAATTATCAAATTTATATTAGTCAAAATGTTTAATAGTTTCTTTATGTACATTAATTACAAAATGTGTATATAATTAAAATTAATATAATATATTAATATTGTATTTAAACAATTGTATAATATATAAATGAATATATTTATATTAATATTAAATATTTTAAAATATATGTATATGTATAACTGTATTTATGTGTGTGTATGTGTGTATACGTGTGTATGTATATGCATGTGTGCTTGTGGATGTGTACATATGTATGTTTGTCATGTGTACATGTATGTGTGTGTGTAAGTCTGTTTATTGAATATGAGAAAGTCTCTCAATTTTGCAAAGATTGTAAGGTTGTCAGACATGATATTCTGAATTGTAAGAGATCTCTGATCGGTGTCCCCTACTCTGTTTGAGGTCAGGAGGAAAATCATGCTTTAAAAAGTCTAACTCTTGAAATTCCCAGCTTCAGCAAGGAGTGCCAAATCTGATGAGCTCATTGGCACATGGTATTGGCTGTGAACCTGGGCAGAGGCTAGGCATGCAGTCGACATCGCTGTCCAGGGATGGGCCAACCAACATTTCTCCTACTAATGCCCATATTGGGGAAGGGTCATTATTTTGTTCATTCTTCTCTTCTAGAGGTCACATTGAAAGTCAATGGTTTAAGAAATCCAAGAATACTGTTCATTCCAATTTGCAATGTGGTGTGCAAGGAAAGACAGGGGGCATATGTGTCAAGGAGAACCCGTAGTTAACACTACCTTTGTTAGGGACACTACTACAAATAAGGCTTTTAAAAGTGCTAGAAATTGCTTTTAATAGTGCTAGAAAAGTGTTGTTAATCATGGAAACGATAAAGGGGGTCCCCTTTAATAGCACTAAAAAAGTACTGATAATGGTGACCCTTTATCTACGCTAAAAAAAGTGATGATAAAGGTTCCCCTTTATCAGCGCTTAATTATCACTGATAAAATGGGCCTTTATTAGCACTCAAAATAGCGTTGATAAAGACCTAGTTTCCTGCGATGTGCTGTTTATTTAACAGAACACCCAACACCTGCACACCTAAACAAAACAGTACCAGCACACAAACAAATCACAGAAGAATGAAGAAACGCACACAAGAGTTTCAAAAACAATGCTATATACATTTACTTGATATCATGAATACAAAAAAACACACCACCATATACATTTCAAACAATGTTTTATATGGTTACAATTACAAGTATCCAAAAAATAGTTAAAAAAATTAATGTTTCATCCTTTGGCATCTGTGATCCCCTCTAAAAAATTGTTATCCATGGTATTAGTTGTCAAAAAAAGCATCTGAACTCAAGATAAAAATTCCACCTATATAAGAAAACAAATATTATGTTAGTAATACAATAATGAAATAAATTAAACATTAATAAAAAAGAATACATTAATAAAATATCAATTTTTAATAAAAAAGACACATTTGGAGTTATGCCGGTCACACTGTACTTCATATTGAGGTGGGGTTGATTCCTACACATCATAAATGAGTTATAGATCGTTGTTTTAAAATATTAAAACAATATGAATGGGTCTGCTCAGTTTTGAGTATGTCACTTGTTCTTTTACTGAAATTAATATCAAATTTAAATAACACATTTAGATTTATATCGTTCACATCATTCCTCAGATTGAGGTGAAGTTGATTCCCACATGTCACAAATGACTTATGGAACATTTTCCTAAAGTACCAAAACAATCTGAATGTGTTTTCTCAGTTTGCAGTATGTCACTTGTGTTTTTTTCTAAAATTAATGTCAATTTTAAATAAAAAGAGACACTTTGAGTCATACTAGTTGCATTGTATGTTGAATTGTGGTGAGGTGGGTTCCTACATGTCACGAATGACTTATGTATCATTGTAATAAAGTATTAAAACAATCCAAATGTGTTTGCTCAGTTTTTAGTATGTCAATTGTGTTTTTTTACTAAAATGTCATTTCAAATTGGAAACATGCATTTTGAGTCATAACGGTTGTATCATGCATTGGTTTGATATGAGACTGCTTCATACACCTCACAAAGAACTTATGAATCGTTATCCTAAATTATGAAGACAATTGGAGTGGTTTTTCTTGGTTTTCAATGAGTAACACGTTTTGAGCTAAATTGTCAAATTTAAACTGATAACAAAAACTTTTAGCCATACTGGTCACACTGTGCGTCATATTGAAGTTCAGTTGATTCCTACACATAAAAAATAACCGATGGATCATTTTCCTAAAGTATCAAAACAATCTGAATGGTTTTTCTTGGTTTCTAGTATGCCACTTGTGTTTTTTTTCTAAAATTAATGTCAATATTAAATAAAAAGAGACACTTTGAGTCATACCAGTTGCATTGTGAATTTAATTGAGGTGTAGTTGATTCCTACATGTCACAAATAACTTATGGATAATTATACTAAATTATCAAAACAATCCGAACGTGTTTTCTTAGTTTGTAGTATGTTAGTTGTGTTTTTTTTACTAAAATGTCATTTCAAACTAAAAACATGTATTTTGAGTCATACCGGTCGCATCATGTGTTGGTTTGATATGAACCTACTTCATAAACATCAAAAATAACTTATGAATCATTATCCTAAATTATGAATACAATTGGAGCGGTTTTGATTGGTTTTCAGTGAGTGACACATTTTGAGCTAAAATATCAATTTTAAATTGATAACAAACACTTTTAGCCATACCAGTCACACAGTGTGTCAGATTGAGGTGTGGTTGATTCTTACACAATAAAAATGACTCATGGATCATTTTAATAAAGTATCAAAACAATCCAAATTCATTTTCTCAGTTTTCAGTATGTCACTTGTGTTTTTTTCTAAAATTAATGTCAATTTTAAATAAAAAGAGACACTTTGAGTCATACCAATCTCATTGTGTGTTGAATTGAGGTGAGGTCAATTACTACATGTAAAAAATGAATTATGGATCATTTTACTAAAGTATCAAAACAATCTGAATGTGTTTTCTCATTTTGTAGTATGTTAGTTGTGTTTTTTTTACTAAAATGTCATTTCAAACTCAAAACACACATTTTGAGTCATACCGGTTGCATAATGCATTGGTTTGATAAGATATTACTTCATACACATCACAAAGAACTTATGAATCTTTATCCTAAATTATGAATACAATTGGAGTGGGTTTTCTTGGTTTTCAGTGAGTGACATGTTTTAATCTAAAATATCAATTTTAAACTGATAACAGACACTTTTAGCCATACCAGTCACACCGTGCGTCAGATTGAGGTAGTTCTAATTCGTACATGTCAAAAATGACTCATGGATTATTGTACTATAGTATCAAAATAACACAAATGTGTTTTATTGGTTTTCAGTATGCCACTTGTGTTTTTTTTCTAAAATTAATGTCATTTTTAAATAAAAAGAGACACTTTGAGTCATACCAGTCACATTGTGCATTGAATTGAGGTGCGGTTGATTCCTACATGTCAAAAATGAATTATGGATCATTTTACTAAAGTATAAAAACAATCCGAATGTGTTTTCTCAATTTTTAGTATATCAGTTGTGTTTTTTTTACTAAAATGTCATTTCAAACTGGAAACACACATTTTGAGTCATATCGGTTTCATCGTGCATTGGTTTGATATGAGACTAATTAATACACATCAAAAAGAACTTATGAATAATTATCCTAAATTATAAATACAATTAGAGCGGGTTTACTTGGTTTTAAGTGAGTGACACATTTTGAGCTAAAATGTCAATTTTATACTGATAAAAGACACTTTTAGCTATACCGGCCACACTATGCATCAGATTGAGGTGAATTTGATTTATAAAAGTCACAAATGACTCATGGATCATTGTAATAAAGTATAAAAACAATCTGGATATGTTTTATCAGTTTTTAGTATGTCACTTGTGTTTTTTTCTAAAATTAATGTCAATTTTAAATAAAAAGAGACACTTTGAGTCATACCAGTCACATTGTACATTGAATTGAGGTGTGATAAATTCCTACATGTAAAAAATAACTTATGGATCATTGTCATAAAGTATAAAAAAATCTGAATGTGTTTTCTCAGTTTGTAGTATGTCAGTTGTGTTTTTTACTAAAATGTCATTTCAAACTGGAAACACACATTTTGAGTCATACCGGTCGCATCTTGTGTTGGTTTGATATGAGACTACTTCATACATGTCAAAAAGAACTTATCAATTGTTATCCTAAATTATTAAGACAATTGGAGTGGGTTATCTTGGTTTTCAATGAGTGACACATTTTGAGCTAAAATGTCAATTTGAAACTGATAATATACCCTTTTAGCCATACTGATCACATCGTGTGTCGGATTGAGGTGGGGTTGATTCTCACACATCAAAAATGACTCATGGATCATTGTACTAAAGTATCAAAACAATCTGAATGAATTTACCCAGTTTTCAGTATGTCACTTGTGTTTTTTTATAAAATTAATGTCAATTTTAAATAAAAAGAGACACTTTGAGTCATACCAGTAATATTTTGTGTTGAATTGAAGTGAGGTCAATTCCTATAGGTCAAAAATGACTTATGAATCATTTCCATAAAGTATCAAAACAATTAGAATGTATTTGCTCAGTTTTCAGTATGTCACTTATTCTTTTTACTAAAAGTAATGTCAATTTTAAATAAAAAGAGACACTTTGAGTCATACCGGTTTCATCGTGTGTCTTATTAAGGTGGGGTTGATTCCTACACATTTAAAATGACTTATGTATCATTTAACTAAATTATAAAAACAACTGAATGCATTTTCTCAATTTTTGAATAGGTCAGTTACTCTGATACCAACTATAATGACCTAAACATTTCATACATTGATATCACATATGAGTAGATTGATATTCCTTACATAAAAGAAATAAATTAAACATAAATACGAAACAATGCATTAATTCTATGGAAAATGATTTTACTATGCAAACATCAAGATTACCTCTGTGATTGAGCAGACACAACATCGTTACTCTTCCTACAAAGGCATGTCACATGGATAGAAATCTTATAAAATAAACGAACCCTATAAGGAATAATGAAAATCAAATCGATGTTTCATTATATAATTTTTTTTGTTAAAATAGAGATATTATATAATAACATTACCTTTACATATTTACAAAGGGTTTCTTTGGTCTAGATATAAGCTAATAACAAAACTAATGATTTTTTTTTCACTTTATAACTATTGGTTAACTACTGATTTACATAACATCTCATCTGAACTTCCGATCCGGTGTCCCTATGATGCTCTCATCGAACACCATCTCTATGATATCATCATTCATCCTTCAATTTTCCTTCTCTTCCTGCACCCATTTACTAGGTAAATGGGTGCAGGAAGAGAAGAAAAATTGAACGCTGAATGATGATATCATAGAGATGGTGTGGGATGAGAGAATCATGAGGACACCAGATCCGAAGTTTAGATGAGATGATATGCAAAGATATAGTTAACTGAAAGTAGTAAAGAATCCTTAGTTTTGTTATAAAATTTGTGATTGATGCACAACCAATATTCTTCCAACACACTACATCAGTATAAACATCAGCATAAATGACCAAAATATAGAATATAAATGATCCATGCCATAATAGTTTAGGTATAGTGCTTTTAAAAACATGGAAACATAAAGAACTAGTTCATAAGAGCCTCTCATTAAGTTATTCTTTACTAGAAATACAAATCATTTCTAAAACCATTCTTCACAACCTAAGGATATGAAACATAAGAAAGGGTGATCATAGATGCTCAATAAGTGTAAACAAGGGAGATATAAATGATCATATAAGGACAACATAAGTAGTATGAATTCACCTTCATCCTATTTGTGTACAATCTTCCATCAGGTATGTTACCCATTCATTTCTAAACACATCTATATCATCTTGTGAATATGAGTTTTTTTGATAGTCATGGTAGTACTAAAAAAATATAAATACACAAAGGATTAATAAATATTTTAAATGAACTAGTAATTACTTTCAAAAATACCTCTTTAGGGATGCTAGTTTATTGATAAAATACGATCTCTTTCATAAATTTACAAACATAATAACCACAATTATTTCCGTTTGTTTGTTTTGAAAACTGAAGAAACATTGAGAAAATAAGTAATTTGTTTTGATACGTGTTTGGATAGTGCAATATTATTATATATACCATGATACTTTTCCAGTTTTAGATCTTATGGGTGTTCTTGTCCTTAGGCCCTAGATTCATTCCATTAAGTAGATGATATTTATGCACCGCCCTATCATAATATAATCCTCATTAAAAGATAATATAAATTATATAGCTAGATGTTTAGTTCTAAAATGCTGGCTCTAGTGTATTACAAATTGACAAACTCCATCATGCGTGGTTGGTTTGTTGGATATCTCTCCTTCCTGGAAAGAGTGTAAGGAGCAGAAGGAATAAATGTTTGTTTTTCACCCTTCACTGGTGCTAACTCTTCTCATATTCCCATCTCAACCATGTCCAACATAGCCTTAATTCCATCCTTTGTTTTACCGGGTTCATTTTTCAATGTGCCGATGACACTATCACATACATTTTTTTTTCAAAATTCATAACATCAAGAAAATTTCTAACATATAGAAAACTCTAGTATGGTGATTCAAAAAAAAAAACTAATATCGTTTTACAACCAATTTTTGTAAGGATTTTTGAAAATGGTTTACCAAAATTAGTGTCCACATATTTTACTTTCTCAAACAATTGAACACCTGTTAGTGGAGATGGTTCTGTACGTTATTCTAAACTTCCATTAAATGATGTCTTCCAAGATCAGTACTTATGTTGTTAGGGTAGAAATCTGTGATGTCCTAGAAACATGTTTTTTGATGAATGTTTCAACCTAATTGACTATGTACCTTGTTTTCAAATGAGACACCTTTGAGTACCTTTAATTCTATATCCTGACAAATTTCCATAAGTAAAAAAGTCTTTTATCATCCCATACAACATGGCTCTCAAAGTGAAATCTTCATTTTTGTAAGCATCATACACCGTAACACCTGAATCCCACAATAATTTCAAATCCTTGATAAATGAAGACAAATAAACATCAATATCATTACCTGGTTGTTTTAGTCCTGATATAAGCATAGATAACATGATTTATTTTTGTTTCATGCATAACCATGGTGGTAAGTTATAATTTACCAACATAACTAGCCATGTACTATGACCGCTGCTTTGAAAACCAAAAGAATTCATTCAATCTATAGATAACACAAGATGAAGGTTTCTTGGCTTGTTTCTAGATTCAGGATACTCATGATCAATTATCTTCCACTGAAGAGAGTCTGCTAAGTGACGTAGTTTCCCATCTTTAATTTTTGTATCTACATGCCATGTTAATTTTCCTGCAGTCTCATCACTTCTATATAGGCACCTAAACCTTAGAATGATTAGAAAGTACCATACAAATTTCATAGGACTGGATTCATATTTCTTATATCGAGAAGTTCCACACTTTGGGAATTCTTTAAATGATTTTTGGTCCTTGAAAAATAGTATACAATCATTTGGGTAGACATGTATTCTTTCAGAGATCATACCCATCGAGCGTAACATTTTTTTGGAGTCATATGTTCGGCTTGAGAGCTAATTAGCTTATGGGATCATGTTATTTAGGGGAGAAATTAGTTACATAAAACTATTGTCACTCCACCCATTGCCCTCTTTCAAATTATTCAGCTTTAGTACGAATGAAAATGCTGTATATTTAGTGAAACCAGCATACAATGACATCTTTTCACAACTCTTTAACTTCTCAAACAATTTTGGTTAATCACAAATTTCATCTTCAACTGTCCTTATTATTTCCTCAATACGATCATCATCATCATTCACATCTACAATCACATTCTCCATATGGCCGTCTTCATTGTTCATGCTTGTAAGATCAGATGATCCATAAAACGTAGTGCTATCCTAGCCACTACCTACATTCATTCCCCACGTGTTTATTCCAACATGTATAAATTTGATCTATTCCGTGACAGATCAAGTGTTCTTCCAACTCCTTTAGACTAATTTTTCTTGAATAACAACATCGTAAACATGGACAAAGGATTTGAGAAGGGTCATATGCATGATCTTTTGCAAACTTGATAAACTCTTTCACTCCATCTTCATACTATTTTGTCAACCAATTGACATTCATCCATTCTTTATTCAAATTATTCTTATTTGATTTAGTAATATTAATATTTAACACAATAATTACACAAAATATGTTCAACTAAGGTCATAATCTAACTATAATCAATGAAACTAGCTATGTTAAACAATAACCTTACCTCTCCATGCATTAATCAAGACCAAAGTAGATCACACCCATCTTCCCAACCACTTGATCAATGGAACTATCTATGAGAAGACTTTGTACTAGAATGTTTTAGTATCCCACATGTGATCTATATGCATTATTGTAAAATAGTTTTTTAGTGTTTCTCTAGAAACATAATGTCTTGAGTCAAGAACTATGGTACTAAACTAATAGATGGTATGATTTTATATAAAGTTATTGTGGGTGGAATGATTCATTACATGTGTTGTTGTGGTTATTTGACTAGGGTGTCTATAAAGTGTCCCATATAGTCCTCTAGTGAAGTGATTTTCTAAGATTCAATGGAATTACACTAGTAACATAGTGGTGGTGCCATTGAAATGGGTAAGGTTTGGATTGATATTCAATGGTGGAGTAACTACAACATGAAAAAATGGCATACCAATCATGCCAACAACTGCAACACTATACAAAAACACAATTATGATTACAATCACAACACCATACAAACCAAACAAACACAATTTCAGATTTTAAAAAGCATCCCTTATTCAATTTCGCTTGTTAATTCAGGGGTTATCACAAAATTTTTATCATCATGGGGAATTCATTCATTATCCAAGTATAACTAAATTACCAATTTCTATATTCAAATGTTCAATAGGAACCAACCAAAATGCAATTCAATTAGTGTGCAAAAAAGGACCACCAACGACCATGATTTTCAGTGGGGAATTTAGCTCGTAAAATTCACCACATAACCATCAATATCAAACAGTAATAACATGAGAATAAGAGGAAACCAATGAGTAAGAGAAGAAAACTCACCACAAAGGTGTCGTTCAGCACACGACATAGGTGCATTTGCGGTGGAGGAGAGGCGCGCGATAGAGGAGATTTCTAACTGAAAAGAAAACATAAAATGAGAACTCATATGTTATACCTATCCAAAATATTTACAATGAGATTTAGGAATGGGACACGTCTGGTTAAACAATTTAATTGGTCAATAGTGGGATTTTATTTTCCATCTATGATATCTAATTCCTGTTTATTTATTTTTTGCGTATCTACTATTTTCCTAGATGTTCAACTTATGAATGGGACATGTTTGGTTTTCATAAGAAAGATCATTTTTAATTTACTCTAATTTAGGGGTAAAATATTCCACATTAATTGTATCTTTTTCCCAGGGGATTTTTTCTATCCCGTAGGGATCATGAATGCCTCTTAGGTTAGTGGAAAGTCAGGTTATTTGTTGGTTATGATACCATCCTGGGTCGTATCATTACATTTCCAATTGTAACCGACCCATTTCCATTTAAATATAGGATGGGGGGGGGGGGGGTTAAACACTAATATATTCCCTAATCCACTGCAGTTCCTATGGGGGTGGGTCCTGATAGTATCATATCTGATAAATCTTTTATAGATTGGACATTAGAGTAGTCACTACTAAGGATTTCTTCATTTGTATGGTAGTTTTTTTGTTGAACCTAGTGTGTGAAGTAGACATCAAAAACTAATAGGTGATTAAAACTTATGTGATGACTTCATAACCTATGAAAAAATACATAGGAAATATTTTAAAAACCTCATTGAATCTTAATAGGTTTTGTTTCATTCATCATATAGTTACAAGTGATATGGAATGTGTAAATAATAAGCTTGGGGGGGGGGGTTGAATGATGTGGAGATGTTGATGGAAATGATGATGTGGAAGTATGTTTAAATATTCATTGTATATTTTTTATTAGAATGAGGTTTGTTTAAATAATTATATTTAGGTCAGTTGTGTTATTCCATCACAAGGTTTAATAAGAAGAGGTGCATCATGCATCCAAGGATGTACATCATAGACTAAAACTAGAGGCTAAGAATGTAAAACACACAAATCATATGAAAGTTCCAAGCAGGCCCTTGAGTTTCAAACACACACACATCCAAACATTTCACAATTTCCAAGAGGCCCCTTATCCTTTCCAAACACAAACCAAATCATTTCCATAAAAAATCCATCAAAACTCTAAAATGACAACACCTTTATAAAACAAATCAAACAATTTATCAACAATTGTATAAACAAACCAAAAAATTTATAAACAATTATATAAACAACTCAACCACTTTATAAACAATTTTATAACAAGCTAACCAGTTTATGAACAATTTTTTTTGCAGGCCAAATAAAGTATAAATAATTTTATAATCAACCCAATTCAATGTGAAAGTTACTTTGAATTATAGTGGTATTCATGAGAGAATCCATTGAAACCTGTAATTCTATTATGACCATTGAATATTGCACCATCTACCACCTATTTTTAGCAATACTTCACACAACTAATATTTCGCATCCTTCATTCCCTCTCACTATAGTTCACCCATGACACACATGCATCAGATTCATTATTCTAGTCATCTGATCCCTTATATGCCAATAATCTTACTTCTGGAGCTTGAAACTGTCCACACTTTCCATAACCTTGAATCCCCCAATGTGAAACTCCCACACCATTCAAAAAAACCCTCTAATTCCAGCAAATATTATTCTAAAGAATGTCCCACACACTTTCTGATCCTTTATCCACATTGATCCATCACATATGAAAGATTCTGAAAACATGACACCAACTCCCACTCAATGGTATCACGACACATTACTAAAGAACTAAGACACCTTTCCCTTTTATGTATCTTGATAGATGATAATTTCAAATAGGAAATAGTTCTGAATAAATGGGGTAAAAATAAACTCAATATTATTTTCTCAGTGACTTCCAAACTCAATCCACTTGGAAAAAATGTTAGAAAGTTTTATATAAAACCATTTGAAATCATTTAAACTGCTTATCCCAAAATTATAAATAATCTCCAAGAAAAACCTTTGTATGCACAAAAAAATTTAATTCCATTGTTAAGAATAGCCACATTTATATCTATACCCACTCACCATGCATGCTCAGTTGAAATTTCCATACTCATGCGAGATCCCTCAGTGATCCACCAAGTCATCATAAGGTGAAAAATATCCAGGTTCCCCAATGGCGTACTCCCCTTATCTATGGTCAAGTCCAACCCATTAACTCATGCCAACCATATTTAACAAATACCATTTCAAATAAATCAAAAAAAAAATCATCATTTAAATCATTTTATCAAATACTTTACATGTGTCAAAAGAAAACCATATTTTAAAACAATAACTTAAAAATTATACAATAAGAGGGTTTTTCAAATGCTAACCAATTTTTCTAAAACCATATAACAAGGAATTTAATTAAATAATCATACATGTTTTCCCCAAAAATTTCAATTAAAATATTTAATCAAAACAAATTCTTTATGTTAAAAGAGAATTAGATATTAGAGGGAAGCCACATACCTCAGAATGGTTTTCAAAAATGAAGAATGACAAAAGAAAAATTC
Organism: Viscum album; assembly: GCA_963277665.1. Taxonomy (NCBI): domain Eukaryota; kingdom Viridiplantae; phylum Streptophyta; class Magnoliopsida; order Santalales; family Viscaceae; genus Viscum; species Viscum album. The sequence goes on from OY728138.1 coordinate 41,148,592, forward strand.
AATATCTGATCACAAACCATGTTAACCTAACTAGATCCAACAAAATTACATCAAGATCAACAACACAGACCAAAGAACTATCCCCAATAGAATTGGTCTATGATTCCAAGATAGGGAAGAACCATGGATCTATGAAGAATGAAGAATAATGAGAACTTACTGATGAATCCGGGTGGAGGAGGAGGAGGAGGAGGAGGTAGTGGCGGCGGTATAGGAGGATGAGTTGACGGTCGCAGAGGAGGAGGAGGAGGCAGCAACGACAGAGGAGGAGGAGGAGGAGGAGGGGTCGCGGTAGAGGAGGACTCAACGACGCAGTGATTTTCTTTCGCGAAGGCTTGAAAGGGTGTGAGGGAGGAGGAGACTATTATGGTTCTTCTAAAAAACCCACTGGAACCTTTATTAGCACTTTTTTAGCACTGATAAAGATAGGACTCACTACTAGAACTATGGGTAAAAAATACCCCTGACACGGGCGACCGCTTTTGGCGGTCTCTAGACTTAAAAAAAAAACCTAAACAAACCCACCTATCTATCGCCCCCACCCGCCCCGTCATCGCTCGCGCACCCCCCACAAACCCTTCCTCCGCTGCCGGCCCACACAAGCCCTACCCTCCCTCCGTCGCCGTCCGCCTCCGCTTCCAGCTTTGCAAACTCGCCCGTCGCAGCACAAGCCCTCTCCCTGGTGCCTTTCCTATCACCGCAAATTCCCTCTGCCGCCGCCGACACGCACAAGTCGGCGCCCGTCACCGCAAAATCCCTCACCCATCTCCGCAAACTCCCTCCGCCACCACCAGCCCGCACAAGCCCTCTCCCTGGCGCCTCACCCATCACCGTTGTCGCACCAGGAGTCCTTGTCGGCACCCATCCAACCACCACCCCTCACGCCTCGCCCTGCCTCCACCTTTGCGCCCACCTAGGTTGGTTTGTTTCAATCATTTTTTTTCTATTGATTCCTTCACCGCCAGTCATTCCTTTACTGCTTCTTCTTACTCATTATATTTTTGTTATCTCCCATGTGTTATTTTCATGAAATGAATCTTACTCTTTTGTTATCTCCCATATTTTGTTATCAAGAATCCATATTGGCATCTTTAAGTATACAATGTTCCTTGTTCAATTCATGTTTTTATTAAATCAAGATTAAACATAACTTTGTTCTTGAACCTTGAAGAGTTGTATGCATCAACTTAGAGCCTCCAATTTCTTAGTTTTAGGCATGTTCGATAGCTTGGTTTCCAACTATTTTTTGAAAACAGTGTTTTTCATTTGATATAGGAGCTTGTTTCTCCCTCATATTCCTCCATTATCTATAAATGGTGTATGATTGATCAATCCCTTAATGTTATGATATCCAAGAAGCTATATTATCTTTTAGCCCCTATTTTTTGTGTATCATATTTTGGAACTTATTTTGTTGGTAGTGGATTAAATTTCTCTATTTATCATTGTGTATAAATACACTTAAAATATATAAAATCTTTTGTTTTAGGAAATAAATTGATGCCTTCCATCTATATTCATAAATGAATGGGATAGTGGCGAGTCCCCCAATCATTCATGTGAAAAAGTTTTATCTTTGGGTTCTAGGGTTTTCTTTCACTCATATTGAATAAAACCTTCCATTTTACCTAAATATAAAACTATATAATCTTACAAATTATGTATGATCTAGCTTCAACATTCTCTTTGATGTTAGGATTTTTATGTTCTTCTCATTGAGATGCACAAGTAAACAATTCCATAACTATAAACTTTTAATTTTTTTCATTATAATAGTTATCACTCCATATGATCATCTAGTTAGATATAGGGTTCTGTTTATTATCACTCTAGCCATAACCATGGATCCCTGATTAAGCTTATACACTCTTTTGGTGATGGTTGTTCCAAAAACTTCTTCATCTAGCTTTCCTATGAAAATTAATATTTTCACCAAAATTGGTATGTGTCAAACTAATTTGAACTACTTTGAGATTAAGGTAACTTCCATTCATTGTCTATACCTTAACATCACCCTTTACCATGATTTCAAGAGCTTCATAATCAACTATATATGCCTTTACAAACCTCTGAGACACATAATTTTCCATGAATCTGTTATCTTTCATGGAGTGGAATGATGATCCAAAATCATTGAGTCCACCAGAACATTCCCACTCAATTAAAAATTAGTTATACCTTTAGATGTCATAGAATTAATAGAACTAGTACTTCCAAACACTGCCCAATATAATTTTACCCATCATTTGTTGAATAATTTATTTATATGGCCTCTCATAATGCATTGCCAATATGCTGGGTTGTGACTAACCAATTTACCTTAGATTAATTCACATGATTTATCATCTGATTTCCTATGACTTATTTAATGAGAAGGTTATACACATCCGTCTGATCTGAGTGTTCTTCCAAAAAGAGGTTGAACTTACTTTCTTCTAAGTTCTTAAATCAGGATAATCCTCTAAACATCATTGAACACAAAATCAGATTTCCCACAAAAAAATTTCATTACTATAGTCTTGTTACCATCATTAAAGGATGATAAGTATAATAGTACCCACACATCTTCCACAAAGTGTACATATAGTTTATATCTAACTTCAAAACATGTAAAAATCTTTCACTTATTCAACCACTAATCTATCTTTTAAAAATCTAATGTTGAAAAATCTCTATATCATGAAAACCTTGTTCATCCCTGTTGGCTTGTCATACATATCCCCCAAAAACATCCCCATCTTTACTGTGGTCTTCACATACTAAATGTTAATGGAAAAATTCCAGGATAATTAAATCCATATGAGATTTAGTGGTTTTTTTATCAAGCCTCTCCCATTCTACATTTACGAGCTTCTCTGGCATGACCCCAATTCACAAAACTTCTTGGTTCTTTTGAATGCGGTAATATTCTATCCTCATTTTCCATAATCCAAAGTCATTCCCATAAAATTTTTCAATATAAAACAAAACTTCCTCTAAATCAATTTTTTGATTCTTATAAACTACCACTAAATCAAAAAACTCTATGGTAATAGAATGTTACCATAATATTTTACCGAGTGTGTGCTATAGAGATCTGAATCAATCACTGATACCACTTTTATTTAGAGTCATGAGAAATATTCAATCACTAAATTTTATATTATTGAAACTTAGAAAAAGTGAAACCACACAATAGGACGGATCCAATCCTGTTATCAGTGTCCCACATGATAGAATGTTTTTTCAACCAGTGTTGTCAAAGGCGTGCGGCGCAATAAGGTGCAAAGACTGTTTGGGGATGCGGCGTGAGGCGCGACGTGAGGCACAATTAAGGCGTAACTAAGGGATGCACACATAATTAATTATATACGGTTTTAAATAATATTTTAAATTAAAAAAAATCAAATTCAATAAAAAAATACAAATTAAAATACATACCGATAATTTTTAACCAAAGTCATAATCAATTTGCGGTACAACGAGGTGCTATTGTTGGTGATGTTTTTATAGTTTGTTATGTTTTTTTATTAATATATTAAACATTCTATTAAATTGAATTTATGACTAACCCGCACCACAGTTTTGGCCTCCTAATCTGATCTCCGTCCCGATCTCCGTCGCAATCTCTGCCCCGATCTTCGCCAATCGCCCTCACCCACCCGCCACCCCGAATTTTATTGGGGGCCACCCGCCACCCTGACTTTAGTTGCCCCTGATCTCCACCACCCCTATTTGTACCCCCGATTTTTGTCTGTACCCTAAATTTCCATCCTAACCTGATTTCCGCCGCCACCCCCTATACTGTCACCCCCGATCTCCATCGCCCCACTCTGCTATACCTGTAGGCAGTACCCATGATTTTTTTCACCCCCAATCCCAACTACCACTGGTGTTCCTTACGACACCTCACGCTTTTACCGCCACTGGGTTTGGATTGTGAGGCACGCACCTTTGGCGTGCCTCAATGAGGTTGCCTCGCCTCACCCATATTGAGGCGCACAAGGTGCGCCTCGCCTCACCTCGCACCAAGGCGCGCTAAGGCGCGCCCCTTTGACAACATTGTTTTCAAATTACTCATCACACAAAGTCAATTAACTTGTACATAGACACCTAATGATAAAATGAATACAAAATATTAAGAAAAAAATAAAAAATCAATAAAAAAAGAACAGTTTTTTAAGTGGTTTGAAATATTAAGACCTATATCCATGGGCGAACAATGCTGCAATTTTCATTAATATTGAAAAATGGAAATCTTAAAAGCATAGTCAATATTTAAAATATGGTCTCTCTAGGGCGTCTTGATTGTTTTTTTTTGGTTTTTGCTTATGATAGCTAATTTTGCATTCACGACTCTATTAAATCTCGCCTTCTTTTATTCTTTACTCTGTTTTCTGATGCTATCATTCTATAATCCATTTTAGTCTAACATGGAGGTGTGGTGATAGATTGTACAATAATAGATTTGGAAAGTGTGTGGTTGGTTTTGGTATGTTCACGGGCTTTCTCTTCCATTCCATTATATATTCTTCTGTTTATTATTCAGAGATATAAATTGTTTATTTTATCAATGGTATGTCCACATGCAATTGGTCACTCTTTATTTTAAATATATTTTGTGATATGAAAAATTCCTGTAATATGAAGTCTTGTGTAAATGTTACTACTTGTTATATAGATATTAATATGGATAAGAGTTGGATTGATCTTCCAAATCGTACGTCTAAAGAATATTTTGAGGGTATTATGCAGTTTATTGAGTTCACTGGAGGATTTCAAAGTGACTATATTAGTTGTCCATGTAGAAAATATGCAAATAGATATCAATTCACACGAGATACCATGAGGGAGCACCTATTCTTGAACGGATTTCTGAAAAATTATAAGAGTTGGACTCGTCATGGGGAAGAATATATTCGTTGTCAAAATACAGATGTAGTTCAGATGGATGTTGATGCGAGGATGAATGATCTAATGCATGAAATGCTTACTGAAATGGTATGTGGGTTGGCTCTTGAAGGCATTGACATTCAGAATGTTGAGACCTGTGAGATAAATCTATGCTCTGGTGCAGATCATGATTCGAGGAGGTTTTATGAAATACTTGATGATGCAAAAACCTAATTATATTCTAGATGTACTGATTTCAATAAATTGTCATTTATCGTGGAGTTGTTTCATTTTAAGACTTTGAATCAGTGGTCAGACACATTATTCGACATGCTGTTGGTGTTATTGAAAAAGGTACTTCATATCGACGCTAAGATTCCTGAGTCGTATTACCATGCTCATAAGTTGATAGAGAACTTAGGTTTTACATATGAGACCATAGATGCATGTGCAAATACCTGTATATTATTCAGAAATGAAACTATCCATTTGGATATTTTTATGGTTTGTGGCGCTTCCAGGTGGAAAGATAACATGGGAAATCAGACTCATCAAAGTCAGACTGCGAACCAGGGAAAACCGATTGCCGTAAAGAAAATGTGTTACTTTCCCCTGAAGCCAAGGTTGAAAAGATTTTTTATGTAATATAAAGTTTCTAATTTAATGATATGGCATGCGAAAAGAAATCAGGAAAGTGATATGCCAACCCACCCGGCAGACTCTCATGCATGGAAGGATTCCGATCAAGGACACCCTGATTTCTCCAAAGATGGTCATAATTTCCGATTGGGGTTGGCAGTAGATGGTTTCAATCCATTCAAGTGTATGTTTGGTGCAACTCATAGCACATGGCCCGTGGTGTTGGTTCTGTATAATATTCCTCCATGGATTTGTATGAAACAATAGTTTATATTACTTTCTAATCTTATTGATGGACCTAGAAGTCCGAGGGATAAGATTGATGTTTACCTTCAGCCATTGATTGATGAGTTGAATTAATTTTGGGGTGAGGGTGTGATGACTTATGAATGTGAAACAAATGAAATGTTCAAACTTCAGGATACTTTATTGTGTACAATCAATGACTTCCCGACTTATGAAAATTTATCAGGTTGGAGTAATAAAGGAAAATTTGCTTTCCCTTGTTGCAATAAAATTAAAAATTCTGTATGGATTAAACATTCCAAAAAATGGGCATACATGGGTCACATACGTTTTCTCCCCCCTCAGAACAGGTTCAGAAAGGACAAAGTGACATTTTATGGTTCTAGAGAGTTCAAACCAGCACCAAAGATCATGACAGGAGTAGAAATATTATCGCAGATTGAGGAAGAAAACATCTTCACGGTATATGAATTTCAGGATTTAGTGGATCATCCATTACCTAATATTCGTGGTGCAGGTAGAAAACGCAGTCACAATTGGAAAAAGAAAAGTATTTTTTACAATCTCCCATATTGGAAAACTAACATGCTAAGACATAATTTGGATGTCATGCACATTGAAAAAAATGTTTGTGATAATATATTGTGGACCATTTTAGGTGTCAGTGGAAAATCAAAGGACCATATTAATGCACGTCATGATTTGGAAGAAATGGGTTTAAGGAAACAGTTTTATTTACTGTTGGCTGAGGGAAACAAGGCATATATGCCTTCTGCGCAGTATACAATGACTAAAAAGGAGAAAGAGACATTTCTTTCCATTTTGAAGATGCTCAAGGTGCCTGATGGTTACTCTTATAATATTTCAAAGTATGTGAATCTGACGAGCAGGACTTTGCAAGGGTTGAAAATTCATGACAATCACATATTACTTCAGTAGTTTATTCCCATCGCAATTTGTGATTGTTTATCCCCCAATGTTGTTCAACCGTTGATTGAGATGCGTAATTTTTTTAGACATCTTTGTTTAAGAAATCAATGAATGAGTGATTTAAAAATTTTGCAGGACCGAATTGTACTTATGCTTTGTCACTTTGAGAAACTATTTCCCCCTTCATTTTTCGATGTTATGGTTCAATTGATAGTGCACCTAACTGATGAAGTAATGGCTGCTGGTCTAGTGCAATTCAGGTGGATGTATCCTATTGAGTGGTATTTGAATACATTGAAACGATTTGTATGCTACAGAGCTCTTCTGGAGGCATCAATAGCCAATGGTTATCTAATGGATGAGTGTACTACTTTTTGTGTAGAATATCTTATGGATGTTGAAACAAAATTAGATAAGCCCTCTCAGATTCATGATGGTCCAGTTGGAGAAGGAACTATATTTGATATGGACACCATCGAGTGGATACAAGCGTATCAATATATTTTGTTCAATACCCCATCAGTTGCACCATTAATGTAGTAAGTGTCTTATAACTTTTATTGTTTAACTTTTACATGTTTTTTTTTCATAAGTTGATCATTTAAACATCACGTTATCATTTGCAGGAAACACATTAATGAGCTAAAAGAAGTGATGTCTCGTGCGAATGAGTCTCAAATTCAACAATCTCATTATGTGTCATTTCATGATTGGTTCAAGGATTTTGTACGTGTAAATTGATTTTCATTATGAGTGAAGTATAATAATAATTTATTTCTATAGATATCATTATTGAATTATGTGAATTATGTAGGTTCATAACCTGAGGGAGTTAGGTGACCCCACGCTAACTAAAGAATTTAACCAACTAGTTGATGGTCTATCTATAACGGCTTGTTGTTATAAAGCTATAGATGCTAATGAATTTCGATTTCACATTAAATATGTTGAAAACAAACGAGCAATACAAAATAGTGGCATCGTTTGTCCATTCATCGATTTTGGTTATTATTATGGTCAATTGACAGACATCATTGAAGTTGTATACGCACACGGGTTGAAATACATATTGTTAAAGTGTAATTGGGTTGATCCAATGCGTGAGTGTAAAGTCGATCAATATCAGTTTACATTGGTGAATTTTAACTATATGTTATACAAAAATGAACGAGTTGGTAATGAACCTTTCATTTTGACATCACAAGCAGAACAAGTATTCTTCGTTACTTTGCCTTCAAATCCTAGTTGGCAAGTTGTTGTGAAAATGTCCCGATGAGGAGTGTTTTTATTTGAACAAGATGAACCTGAGACTATTGCCTTTGTTGGCCAACAACTTGATCAACATACCGTAGTTCAACATGAAGAAGATATTTATTGGGTTAGAGCGTCCGTTGAAGGAGAAACGGTATATTTTCATGTTTAATGAAAGGTATAATTGTTTTCCCACTCTTCATTTTAAAATATTTTTTTTTGAAATTGTTTAACCTTTTATGAGTTGTTTATCCTTTTTTTAATTTTTTAACTTCGATGAGTTCAATCAATATCACAAAATAAATCAAGTTGTTTGGCTAATTTTCAATTAAACAACCCAACACTAATTTGGTTCATTAGCTAACAAGTTAGGATGTAAACTCAGAGTTCCATATATTTTCTTGCTGTTTATGTATGTGTCACATAAGTCATAGAAAAATTATGAGATTCATGTATTTACATACACTCTAGTTGATGTTTCATGTATTTACATACACTCTAGTTGATTCAGTTAAATAACTCTTATGATTTGTATATAGTTTGGTGGTGTTTTTCATGATGGTAAATTATTCTAAGGTCTCAAATTTTTGTGACATTGTTACTCATTTTAGCTTTCATTATCATAGACTATTGGATATGGGAATGCGGTGTCACTCTCAAATTACTACTATAACATGTGTGGCCCTAGTGGTATATGTCATGACAGTGTTGTATGGCACATTTCTTGCATGATATCCTTTGAAGATTTCCATTTATGGAAAATGAAATTACACCCTAAAAAAAGTGTTCATTCTTTCTATAGATATAGATACATCCCTGTGTTGATTTAATAATGTTTTCTACAACTGCAGACATGTCAGGGGAACAAGAAGCAAATCCACATCATCCAGCAGAGACATCTACATCTCAGGGTTGAGGTATGTTTGAATGTAACTCAGTAGGATGGTTCATGTATATTTGATGATGGAAAGGAAATGAAAAAATAAATAGTTGATTAGGGGCCCCAAATATTAAAAAAAACAATTCAAATATATGGTAGTTCAAAGACCCCATTAAAACAACAATGGTGATCCAAGGATGAGAAGCCTTAGTTGTTATTAAATTGACAAGACCAACCCACCTTAGTATCCACTTCATCGACAAACAACCATGTTTAGACTTTGAATTCCAAACATTCTTTCATTGTAAAACTCCAACTACTAAGACCAGACACACTGACCCTACATCAGAAGTAGTGGAAGAGGTAACTTCCCTTAACTCATCACTAAGTTGAAAACAAGAATCTCCACTACTAGCCTCCTCATGAGAACTGTTTTTGAAACCATTTTCACTTACAGAGATTCTTTTAGTTTCCAACGAAGTGGCCAACGATTTTGTTGTTTCCTCCCTGGATCTACAGACACATGATTCAGGCCCTAATTATAGAGTATAAGTGGGGTGAATCCATTGACATTGGGGTCAAGTGATGTGATGACCGTTCTAAATTATTATGAATGTTTTTTATACAATCCTTATTATTCTCTTTCTAGTACCCTAGTAAATGGTGTATATGGTGATAATACATGAGGATGGTACCTCATTTCCTTATGGGAGGATATTCTGGTTTCTAGAACTGATGGAATCGTAATTTGTGAAGTGTATTCATGATATTGATTTGGGAATCAATTACATTTCATCCAAAAACATGTACCCTAAATCAAATAATAGTACACCTCAAGGAAATAATATAATGGTCTCTTTTCAGATTTGGTTTTTGTTCACATGATAAGTCATAGGCTCTCAGATTGATGTTCCAACCATAAATATCAATCCTGGGTTGGTGAAGTCATATTTTGATGGTTAGATTAGATCATTCCTAAATAGACAATTGGTAATTCCATTATTCATTATTAAGGGTCTTCCCATGGAAGAGTCTGGTTCAGGTGAGAAGTTTTCAATAGAGGAACTTAATCAAGAAAATGTGATTGCATTGAGGAAACCCCTCATTTGTGAAATTTAGAAGAAGAGGTTGATGATCCAGGTTCCAACCCCTCAAAATAATAGTTTCACCACCATGAAACAACCAACTGAACCATATTCCCAAGTGTATATCCCCACATAGGATTCATATAACATGTCTTGGAGGGATTGGGATAGATGGAGTTATTTTATTCATATTTATTGGATTTGTCTCTTCTGTCAAGGAAAGGAAATCATTTGGACTGAGTATGGTGGCATATATATACCTACAATCATTTCTTATACAGATAATCCTAAATTGGTGAATTATTATATCCAAGACCTTGAATTAGATTATTACCTCAATATTTCACAGAACGGTACCAGGGAATCAGACCCAGTTCTGGACGCCATGTCCTTGATGAACGAAGCATTGAAAACCATCACACTGTCTGCAAGCCTAAACTCACAAATCTATTTCAAGGAGAACGCATCAATGAGAACATGCGAGTGGCCTCCACCAGCTTCCAGTTTGCGCACTTCCCCGACATACCTGCACTATACTACTTCCATTAAAATAATAATTTCTCACTACAATATAATAAAATGAAAATAAAACAGTAATAATGGAAAATTTTAACTTTCAATATAATTTTTCAGTTCATTTTTATTTTCATCAAAGCCAGATAGGAGTTTGAGGCTCTGTCTAAATTATTAAAAACTGTTATGACATTTTTCACCTATGAGAAACAGTTAAAAAAATAGCAGTATTTTCTCTGTTTATTACACTTAAAACTCCAGAAGCTAAACTAGAACCCAAACACGAATAATAAATTCAATACCTATTTAAATCCCAAAATCGTTTATTACCAGTTTTATTATTTTATTTTTTATTTTTATAATGTTCTTTTAGGATGAGACCCATTTAGAACCCAAACAAAAAACACTAAAATAAGCAATAGAAAATCACTTTTCAGTAACCTGGAAACAATTGCTTCGTTTGACAACACTCACTGAAAACAGATTATAGCTTCTCACTTGAGTATTTTTGTAGAAGTGTTTATAGAATGATTATGAAAAAGTGTTTTTCTTCCACTCATTTAAGTGATTTTCTTCTGGAAAATAAACAAGTGTCTTTTTACAAACAGAACAACCAACACTTATTTTTTCAAACTGCTTAATGAATAAGTGTTTTTCTGCCACTCAGCATCTCAACACTACATAACCAAACCCCCACCAAAACACCCATTGTAACAACCCAAAGTTTTATTTATGGAAATTCCTTTCTTATATTCATGTCAAAAAATAACATGAAAACACAACATAATGAACTACTAAGTGATAAGTGACCTTTAAACATAATTTTGTCACTTCTATGTTTTGAATTTTTAAAATCTAACATACACGGTTGTGTTCAAGATGATTTTTGGAGTCTAATGAAACAAAAATATTTTTTTTGGTGAATAGTGACCTACCCTTATGAATAGTAACATACCCTTATGAATAGTAATATGAACCTTATAAATATTAAATCATCCAACATAAGAGTAACATTACCTATGAATAATTAAATAAAATTTAGACATCTTAGAAAGTGAAAATTTGACCTTAGTAAACATTTGGGTATTTTGTAAGTCATAAATAATTAATTATAATTAATTAATTAATTTAAAAGAAAATTTATTTCCCTAAAATGTATTCATAAATTATTTAATCCATGTCTTATAGTTTTTAGATAATTTTATAAGACCCTACATAATTTTTGAAAACACTATAAAATCAGTTTTAATCTTAAAAACTGTTTTTTAAGTAAATTGTGATTTTAATTAAATATTAAATGAATAATATTTAGAAAATTATTTTTGAAAAATGGAATTAATTTTAGATTATACACATCGAAAAATGGTTGGGGTAAATTTTTGGGATTTTTCTGAGATACTTGAATTTTTGATGAATAGTAGAATCTGATAATTTACAATAAATGCTAAATAATGGATTAATTGAGTCATCGATGATGCTCTAATGATGTAAGCCCACTTGTTTCAGGATAACATGATAAAATTACTATTCTTGGTCATTAAATACTCACTATTCCTTGTCTTAGGGGAAATTAATAAACTAATGAATTTTATATTAAGGAAACCCCTCTCCCCTCCACTGTAAAAGCCACCCTTCACTCCCTCTTTTCCTCACACCTCTCAAGCTCCAAGACTTCTCTAAACTCTGCCCAAACACCTTTCATAGCCCCTCCCCCATGTCAAAGATCTGATGGTCTCATCAAAATACCAAGATTAGGCCCTTAAGGAGGTTCTCAAGAGGAGGATTCTAGAGGTAATTTCCCTCCCTCTTCTCCTTTAATTTCCTTTCAAGTTCAAGTTCATTTCCTAATATCTCCCAACCTATCTTCATCAAAATTGTATTGTAACTCTAGTATTATAAATATAATGTAATTTTATGATTATAGTGGAATATTATATCATCCAAACCCATTTCCCTCTTCCTTTTATTTTATTAAAGAGAACGCTGTTCGTGAGGTGTTAATTTATCACCTTCAAGAACGACATGCTTTCTTCTTCCATTTCTACCTTCAGATCTGGTCATGAAACCATTTTTATGGTTGAACCAGAATATTTTATATTTATTATGTTCTATTTAAAGTTTTTTAAATAACCTATGGACATATTACTAAGTGATAAGTTAAAACAAGTTCGTTGTGATCCAAAAACCGCCCAAATTGACCCAAATAACCATCATTTAATTCTTATCTAACGATTAATCCACATGGATCTAATATAATTAATTATAATATCATTAAAACTCCTATAATATCATTAATGACATGTAATATCATTTATGTATGTTTACTCATGTTCTACCCAAACTTCAATTTAAAAATACAAGTGAACCACCCAAGAAAAACCATAAAAACGAACATCCCCGAACAATGTTTTTAAACTCTATAAGTCATCCAAAGGAACATAATATGATATAATGAAACAAGAATGAACCCTATTAATGTAAAAATGGTTCTGTATTTCTAATTAATGAATATAATGTCATTATACAGGACATTAAAGAGAAGGAAGCATTCGGGTACAAGGTAAGGGGAAATTCTCGAACCCAACTTTCATCCTTCAGGTTCTCCCTCTTTCAATCCATTTTTGATATGGTTACTATTTAAAGATAATTCGTTCATATTTATCTTACCTTTTCTGATATATACATGTTTTATACTAAAGTTTATGTCAATAAAAATATTTTTCAAAAGAACTCTTCTTTTAAGAACTCACCTTTTACCTCTCATTCAAGGTTGATGGTTCTTGTATCAAGTATGTTGTTCCCTATTTATTTTGAGAACCCAAAGTTTATGAATTTATTATTATGAGATGAAACCCTTTACTTTTCATGGGTTATTTATGTTCATTTATGTTATATTTTCATTGTGTAATGCATGATAAATGATAATGTTATGATGTGACGGGTGCACCCGGAATTATCTAGCGCAATATGAATGTTTAAATATGACGGGGGCGCCCAGAATTATATAGAGATCCAATGCATTGGGTAAATTGATGAATCTCATGAGTAAATGTGAAATGATGTGTGAAAAATATTCTAGCTTGGTTCACAAGTATATGTGGTAGTTAACCACTAAGACATGATGTTTTATTTTTATGCATTGCCACATTTCATGTTTTTTTATTTATGCTCCTCTCATGTTCATGATCTTCTGCCTATGCTATTACTATGCTAACCCCATGCTATATTGTTCTTATATATCCTCTTAATGGGATTCTAGATCACCCATTTTTATGTATATCCTCAGGTGGCTACATGTACTAAGGAGAGGACAAGTTTCAATAAGAAGCTAGAGAAGAAGAAATTAAATAAATGTTTATGCTTGATGTTGTATTTGTTATGTATGGTCCTAGTTTTCACAAGACACTAAACCTTTGGATGCTCTATGTGTAATACTATTATTTTGTTTATCTTTGAAATTATGTAATATTAATGTAAGAAAATTCTGGGTCGCAATAGTTGGTATCAGAGAGAGGTTTAGTTAATTTGGGAATTAGGATTAGTGAACCCTAGAGGAAACCTATAACATGAGACTAAGTACAAATATGCACACAATAATATTTACCTAGGGATCCCATATGTTATGTTTTTGGTATAATTTTTTTAAATGAATAAGTTATTCATGACTTTTTTACTTATGTTTTGTTCTAACCTTTTATATTTTAGAAAATGGTGAGAACCAGGAGAAATCAGGCCAACAACTCATATGAGGGCCAATGCAACGATTGCCCGAACGACATCCCCAATGATTTGGGAGGTGGAGTTCAAAAATTCATGGAGATGATTACCCAATTATCTCAGTTTATGAACAATAACCATAATAATGGGTAACATCCTCCTTCACCAAAGAGGGAGAAACTAGCTATCAAATGTTTTATGCGGTAACCACCACCGACATTTTGTGGATCTTCCGATCCACTAGTTGCAGAACAGTGGGTCAACTCCATGGAGAAGAAATTTTCTGTGCTTCAATTTTTTGAGATGGAGAAGGTGACTCTAGCCGTTTATCGTCTAGATGGAGAAGCTGATTAATGGTGGGCTTTGTTAAGAACACCAAGCCAAGGGAGAAAATTGAAGGGATGGAATGGGAAGACTTTAAGATAATGTTTCTTAATAAGTTTTTCCCACGAACTCTTCACATGAAGATGGAGAGATAATTCATAGAGCTCAAGCAAAAATAAGGAGAATATTTCACAACCTATGAAGCAAATTTCACAAGGCTTGAAAGGTATGCTTTGGGTTTTGTTATCAACAATGATAGAAAAATTGATAGATTCTTTAGTGGATTAAAACCACACCTTTGAAAGGATCTCTCAATTTGAGACTTTGGGAGTTATGAAGAAGTTGTTCGATGTGCTCTCAAAGTGGAGATGGATTTTGGAGAATGGTCCCATGGCTATGGGGATAAGAAAAGAAAGATGGATTTTCAAGCTGGTGGATCTAATGACAAAGGCAGGAAGAAAAATCAATGACCCACATGCCAAAAATGTGGGAAGTTGCACAATGGGAACTGCCTCAAAGGTACGGGGAAATGATTCAAGTGTGGGAAATAAGGACACCATTCTCAAGAGTTTTGAAAAGAAATAAAAGGAAGGATAATGTAGCCGATGAAAGGAGAGAACCACTCATGGTTCAATGCTACAACTGTAGAGAGATAGGGAACTATGAAAACCCGTGCACTAAACCTTGAGTTCTCGAGGGTAATCAGCGTTAGCAGCCACCAAAGCCAAAGGAACAAGGGAAGGCTTATTCCATCACTACTGCGTAGGTGGAGCATGATAATGAAGTCGTACAAGGTACACTTCCTATTCACTCAAGAATGGAAAAGTCTTATTTGATTCTAGTTGTAAGCATTCCTTTATATCTGCAAGTTTGATAGAACTATAGAATCAAAGCCCCAAAACCTTGAAGTAGAGATATCTATAAAAACACCAAGTGGTGCTATCATTGCAACCCAAGTATTTGACTATTCTCCTGTTGGCGTATGTGGGAAGATTATTCCAACAAATCTCGTAATACTTCCCTTGGTGGAATTCGATGCTATAATGGGAATGGACTGGCTCTCCTTATATAGAGCACATATCAACTGTCGGGAAAAGGAAATATCTTTTCATATTCCGAACCATCCCATGATCCTCTACAAATTCAAGGAAGATCATGAATCTACTTTGAAAAATCCTTCAATGTTGTGGGTGTTAATACCCTATGAAGAAGCATACCTCACCCAAATGGTTGAGTCAAAGGAAAGTTCCAACCTTGAGGAAATGCCCATCGTGAGGGAATACAACGATGTATTTCCTAAAGAGTTACCTGGAATTCCCCAGGATCGTGAGGTAGAGTTCACAATTGAACTCATACCTGGAGCTACTTCTATCTTGAAGTGTCCCTATAGGATGGCTTCTATCGAACTGGAGGAGTTAAAAAGCAGCTGCAAGAGCATATGGACAAAGGGTTCATATTCCCTAGTGCATCGCCTTGGGGTGCCCCAGTGCTCTTTGTGAAGAAGAAGGATGAAACAATGTGGCTGTGTATCGATTATTGGGAACTCAACAAGATCACCATAAAGAAAAAGTATCCTCTCCTAAGGATTGGTGACTTGTTCGACCAGTTAAGATGAGCTCAATACTTCTCAAAGGTGGATATTCATTCTGGATACCATTAGGTAGAGGTGAAGAAGTAATATATTTAGAAGACTGCCTTTCGAACAAGGTATGGGCACTATGAGTTTTTGGTGATGCCCTTTGGACTTAATAATGCCCCTACAATCTTCATGGATTTGATGAATAGAGTCTTTAAACATTACCTCGACAAATTTGTGGTAGTGTTTATCAATGATATTCTCATCTACTCCAAGAGCAAGGAGGAACATGAAGAACATCTAAGACTTGTGTTGGCAACATTGAGAAAGGATAAGTTGTATGCCAAGTATAAAAAGTGTGACTTTTGGATGAATCAAGTCTCGTTCTTGGAACATGTGATCACAAGTGAGGGAATTTCTATGGATCCTTCAAAGACAAAGGTGATTGAGGAATGGCCCAGACCCTCTAGTATCACAAAAATCTATAGTTTTCTTGGATTAGATGGGTACTACCGACGTTTTGTGAGAAAATTCTCACGATTGTCAAGCCCACTAACTAAGTTAACAAGGAAAGGGGTAAATTATGTCTAGACAGAAGAATGTGAGGGAAGCTTTAAGGAGCTAAAGAGAAGGCTGATCACTGCACCTGTACTCATACTACCGAAAAGTGGAGAAAGTTTTGTGATATACAGTGATGCTTCAAAGAAAGGCTTGGGTTGTGTGCTCATGAAAAATGATAATGTGATAGCCTACGCCTCACGATAGTTGAAGATCCATGAACAGAACTACCCGACGCATGATCTAGAGTTGGCATCCATGATTTTTGCCTTGAAAATCTGGCAGCACTACCTTTATGGAAATAAGTGTGACATATACACCGACCACAAGAGCCTAAAGTATATATTCACACAAAAGTTTCTCAACATGCATCAAAGGATATGGTTAGATCTAATAAAGGATTATGATTGCTCTATTCACTATCATCCTGGAAAGGTGAACAAGGTAGCTGATGCTCTAAGCAAAAAAGAACCTACTACTCTATCCATGTTGTGGATTGAGAAAGACCCTATCTTCTTGGATATGAAAATAATGGATTTGGAAATCATAAGGGCAGGGGATACATCCTACCTTGACCAAATGATTGCACAACCATCCATCCAAGAGAAGATTAAGGAAGCACAAAGGTATCATATGGAGATACAAAAGAGGGTGAATGCAGTGAAAGAAGGGAAGCTTCAAGAGTTCCATATCGATGATGATGGTGTGATTCGGTTTGGAACACAGCTTTATGTACCTTCATCACCTGGGATAAATAAGGAGCTATTGGATAATGCACATAGCTTAACTTTCTTTATCCATCCTGGGAGTACCATGATGTACCGTGATCTCCAGGAACACTTCTGGTGGGACAAAATGAAGAAGGATATTGCAGAATATATATCAAGGTGCTTGGTATGTCAGCAAGTTAAAGCTGAGTGAAAAAAGTCCAAGGGTATGATGCAACCATTGCCTATACCCATGTGGAAATGGGAAAATGTTACTATGGAATTTGTCATGGGTCTCCCAAAGACATCAAAGGGAAATAATGCAATATGGGTTGTGGTTGACCGACTCACCAAGACTGCCCATTTTATCGCTATTCGGGAAGATCTCTCTCTTGAACAACTTGCAAAGATATATGTGAAGGAAGTGGTGAGATTGCACGGTGTTCCACTCTCAATTGTCACTGAACATGATCCAAGGTTCACATCTAAATTCTAGAGTAGCCTTCAACATGCTTTGAGTACTGAATTAAATTTTAGCACGACCTATCACCCCTAAACTGATGGCCAGTCTGAAAGGACTATTCAGATGCTTGAAGATATGCTAAGAGACAACTCTCTTGAATTCAAAGGTGTTTGGGATCATCATCTCCCATTGGTTGAGTTCTCATACAACAATATCTTCCACTCGAGTATTCAGATGGCTCCGTATGAAGCTCTTTATGGGAAGTGGTGTAGAACTCCAACCTGTTGGGACGAAGTTGGAGAAAGAAAGATACTTGGGCCCGATCTTGTTCAAGAGATGACAGAGAAGGTTCAAGTCATCCAGAAACACATCAAAGCTGCTCAAAGTCGGCAAAAGAGCTATGCTGACAACCGTCGAAGGGACTTGGAGTTCGACGTTGGAGATAAAGTCTTCCTTCGAATATCTCCATGGAAGAGAGTCATGCGATTCGGGAAGAAAGGGAAGCTAAGCCCAAGGTATATTGGCCCCTTTGAGATCCTTGACCGCATAGGATCCGTGGCCTATCATCTTGAACTTCCACAAAATATGGATCAAGTTCATGACGTGTTTCATGTATCACTAATGAGGAAGTACATACCAGACCCCTCACATGTACTAAACTTAGAGGTGGTGCAGCTGGAAGATGATCTCTCCTATGAGGAGCAGCCAGTAAAGATTCTGGATCGAAGAGATAAGGTTCTACGCAAGAAGAAAACCCATCTTGTCAAAGTGCTGTGGAGGAACCATAAGTTTGAAGAAGCAAATTGGGAACCAGAAGAGGTAATGAAGGAGAAGTACCCTCACCTTTTTGTGTAAAGTGAAATTTCGGGGGCGGAATTTCTTAAAGGGGGAAGAATGTAACGACCCAAAGTTTTTTTTATGGAAATTCCATTCTTATATTCATGTCATAAAATAACATGAAAACACAACATAATGAACTACTAAGTGATAAGTGACCTTTAAACATAAGTTTTTCACTTCTATGTTTTGAATTTTTAAAATCTAACATACACGGTTGTGTTCAAGATGATTTTTGGAGTCTAATGAAACAAAAATAATTTTTGGTGAATAGTGACCTACCCTTATGAATAGTAACATACCATTATGAATAGTAATATGACCCTTATGAATAGTACATCATCCAACATAAGAGTAAAATTACCTATGAATAATTAAATAAAATTTAGACATCTTAGAAAGTGACAATTTGACCTTAGTAAACGTTTGGGTATTTTGTAAGTCATAAATAAATAATTATAATTAATTAATTAATTTAAAAGAAAATTTATTTCCCTAAAATTTTATTCATAAATTATTTAATCCATGTCTTATAGTTTTTAGATAATTTTATAAGACCCTACGTAATTTTTGAAAACACTATAAAATCAGTTTTAATCTTAAAATCTATTTTTTAAGTAAATTATGATTTTAATTAAATATTAAATTAATAATATCTAGAAAATTATTTTTGAAAAATGGACTTTATTTTTGGATTCTACATGTCAAAAAATGTTTGTGGTAAATTTTTGGGATTTTTCTGAGATACTTGAATTTTTGATGAATAGTAGATTCCGATAATTGACAATAAATGCTAAATAATGGATTAATTGAGTCATCGATGATGATCTGCTGATGTAAGCCCACTTGATTCAGGATGACATGATAAAATTACTATTATTTTTCATTCAATACTCACTATTCCTTGTCTTAGGGGAAATTAATAAACTAATGAATTTTATATTAAGGAAACCCCTCTCCCCTCCACTATAAAAGCCACCCTTCACTCCCTCTTTTCCTCACACCTCTCAAGCTACAAGCCTTCTCTAAACTCTATCCAAACACCTTCCCTATCCCCTCCTCCACGTACAAGAGCTTCTGGTCTCATCAAAATACCAAGCTTAGGCCCTTGAGGAGGTTCTCAAGAGGAGGATTCTAGAGGTAATTTTCCTCCCTCTTCTCCTTTAATTTCCTTTCAAGTTCATGTTCATTTCATGATCTATCCCCACCTATCTTCATCCAAATTGTATTTTAACACCAGTATTATACATATACTGTAATTTTATGATTCTAGTGGAATATTATATCATCCAACCCCCTTTCCCTCTTCCTTTTATTTTATTAAAGAGAACGTTGTTCGTTAGGTGTTAATTTATCACCTTCAAGAACGACATGCTTTCTTCTTCCATTTCTACCTTCAGATCTGGTCATGAAACCATTTTTATGGTTGAAAAAGAATATTTTATATGTATTATGTTCTATTTAAAGTTTTGTAAATAACCTATGGCCATATTACTAAGTGATAAGTTAAAACAAGTTCGTTGTGATCCAAAAACCACCCAAATTGACCCAAATAACCACCATTTAATTCTTATCTAATGATTAATCCACATGGATCTAATATAATTAATTATAAGATAATTAAAACTCATTTAATATAATTAATGACATGTAATATCATTTCTGGATGTTTACTCATGTTCTACCCAAACTTCAATTTAAGAATACAAGTGAACCACCCAAGAAAAACCATAAAAACGAACATCCCCGAACAATGTTTTTAAACTATATAAGTCATAAAAAGGAACATAATATGTCATAATGAAACCAGAATGAACCCTATTAATGTAAAAATGGTTCTGGATTTCTAATTAATTAATATAATGTCATTATATAGGACATTAAAGATAAGGAAGCATTTGAGTACAAGGTAAGGGGAAATTCTCGAACCCAACTTTCATCCTTCGGGTTATCCATCTTTAAGTCCATTTTTGATATGGTTACTATTTAAAGATAATTTGTTCATAATTATATTACCTTTTATGGGATATACATGTTTTCTACTAAAGTTTATGTCAATCAAAATATTTTCCAAAATAACTCTTCTTTTAAGAACTCACCTTTTACCTCTCATTGAAGGTTGATGGTTCTTGTATCAAGTATGTTGTTCCCTATTTCTTTTGGGAACCCAAAGTTTATGAATGTGTTATTATGTGATGAAAACCATTCCTTTTCATGGGTTAGTTATGTTCATTTATGTTATATGTTCATTGTTGCATTCATGATAAATGATAATGTTATGATGTGATGGGTGCGCCTGAAATTATATTGCGCAATATGAATGTTTAAATGTGACGGGGTCACCCAGAATTATATAACGCTCCAATGCATTAGGTAAAGTGATGAATATAATGATTAAATGTGAAATTATGTTTGAACAAGATGCTATCTTGGTTCACAAGTATGTGTGGTAGTTAACCACTAAGACATGATGTTTCATTTTTATGCATTGCCACATTTCAAGTCTTTTATTTATGCTCCTCTCATGTTCATGATCTTTTGCCTATGTTATGACTATCCTCACCCCATGCTATACTATTCTTATATATCCTATTACTGGGCTTCTATCTCACCCATTTTTATGTATATCCTCAGGTGGCTACATGTACTAAGGAGAGGACAAGTTTCAATAAGAAGCTAGAGAAGAAGAAATTAAATAAATGTTTATGATTGATGTTGTATTTGTTATGTGTGGTCCTAGTTTTCCCAAGACACTAAACCTTTGGACCCTCTATGTGTAATACTATTATGTTTTTTATCTTTGAAATGATGTAATAGTAATATAATAAAAGTCCAGGTCGCTATACCCATCCTACCATACCCCTCCTGCATAACCTTCTAGCAGCCACCGGCCAACCAACATCTCTATAAAGCACTCCCAAAACTAGCAGTTGGACAACATAACCAAACCACCAATGCAACACCCATACTGCCACACCATGCCTACACAACCTAATGATAGAACGAACTCCAAAAAGAATCTAGAACCATCCAAGCTCCCAACCCGGCCAAAACAACCAGCAACAACCCCAACCAGCAGTAAGAAACGAGCCCAATCTGCAACATACCAGCAACCTGCAACCAATCCACCCCATCCACAGCCTCCAGCATATAGTTCCCATCCTAACCATCATGATCCACCCAACCACCAGGACCCCTCCCAACCAAAGCCTACTCCAACTCATCTTGAATCAATGGACATCGGAAAATTCCAGCTCCTAACCATCTTCTGATTATCCATAATGTTAGGGAACTTCTTGCAAGAAAGGAGTATATGCCATTATTTTTCAAAAAACCCTTTACCGCCAACATTTCTTTGTATCTCCTACTTCCATCAGTTTCCACTTTCAAATGAAAAAACCATTTTTCTATATCTCTTTTACCTTTTAGTACTTCTTCCATTTACAATTTATTATTGAGATTTAAGGAATTCATTTACTATTCCATGGTGACTCCAACTAATATGTATCTATTGGAGGAGATGCCTATTCATGACATTATTCTTCCCCTACATTTATTAGAAGTAGAAAGATCATATAATCCTAATCCTAGATGAATTATTTCTTACTGTTATCCTATAGTGATATCCAAAGATATCATAACCATATGTGATGTGTAATAAATCCTTGGATTTATCCTACAACTTATCTCTATATTTACCATTGATATGAACTTTTTTGATACTTCCAAATACTTTGATACGGTTCACCACTGGTCTCTTATAGGACCAAAGTTCACCTGGATGTTATTTTCCCATATATATATATATATATATATATATATATGCACATCTGTCTAATTATGTATAAAATTGTTTTCAACAGGATCAGACTTGACCGCTTCTTCCTCTTGCAAGAGAGGCCCTAGTCGTGGCATTTCATCATGTAATTCCGACACGACCATAGATGTTTCATTTTATGGGAGATTTCATCCTGTGGGACAGACTGCCCCTACATTTATTCTCCAGTTGGTTCATATCATACGCGACCCACATCAATTTCCATTGATCATACATGACTGAGCTTCTTTCCATCAGGATACTTTAGAACGACTTTGGAGGGAAGTTCAGGTAAGAAGACCATTTTTGTTTCTTCCCTATGTTTAAAAAATACTAAAATGTGTAATTTTTTTCTTAAATAGAATAACCTAAAAGTGTGCCTTGATGAGTTTCGGCCAATGTGTATGGGAAAATGTCACAATTTATAGAAAGATCATAAAGGAAAAGTCAAGAGGGAGCACTGGGTGCCAAATGTGGGTGCCCCAGAAATTCTGGAAAAAGTCCCGAGAGGTGTTATCCCATCTCAGTAGAGTGACTTAGCTGCATATTGGTCTACTGAGGCCGCTGAGGTTAGTATATTTATTATGGTATATATATTTTCAAGAATGTGTGAAATTTTATTTGTTTGAAATTTGAATTAATTGAATGCAGGAGGTGTCAGCACGCCATTCCGAGAATCGAGCATTGCAGGGACCACCTCACAGGCTTGGGACTCGTCACGTGTCTCAGATCCAACATGATATATTTATTATTCAATTTTTAATTTATTATTTAATATGGTTTTGTGTTACATTTTTATATTTTATTGGTATACATTTATGGGAGAAAGGTGCACCGACTGATAAAATTTCGGTGTGGATAAGGTCTCGTGATCAAAATGATCCAGAGGCTGCAGCTCTTATAGTAAGTTATTATACTCATTACCAATACTTCCATGTCACCAGTAAAATATTCATCTATAAAACCTTTCACATGATCATCATCCCCAAAATTTAAAGTTTTATCCCCCAACCCCTTTATGTATTATAAGATCCATTTCACATCTTCCCAATGTTTTCATTTAGGATTTGACGTGAAACTGCCAAATATTACACAGTCTCAATTTGAAGTTGAGTTAGAACAGCTTCTAGAGGACTAGTGATAGCTTTCCATGCAAAGGGATGAGATATTCCATCTCATTATTGGTCATGATGGGCATGGATATAGTATGACCTATGGAATGGGGATTCCTCGTTCTGTAGTATCACGTGTTGATGTTTTCAGTCTTGTTGTTGCTAGGCATACACAATAGATGTTAGATATCGAGGCACGATTGTGTGCTTCCAAGGAGGTAAATGTGCAACTGATCACTGAGGTTAGAACACTGCGAGAATATGTGCGTCCGGGTGATGGTGCAGGGGATCATACGATGCAAGTTTATACTGAATTTATTTATTTACATTATATTATTTTTGTTATTAAAATCTTTATAATTTTTATTTGTTGTAGGCCCCTGGAACACCGGATGGAGGTAGCACCCATGGCCACGCATGACACATCATATTCATGATGTGTGTTTCTTTTATATTTATTTTTGAATTAATGTTATATATTTATTTAGAGTTTAAATATATAATTGTTTGAAGGTGATACTAGGATAGAATATACAATTATGTGGCAGTTTATTTATTTTCTAGTGTCTTTTTTATACATGGGAGCGGAGGTGCGAGGGGGGGGGGGGGTGGCGGTGTCGCACAAGCTGTGCCTGGGCGCAGTGGGGAAAAATGTGGTAGAGAGGAAAAACACGGGTAGGGAAGGGTTGAGTTACACCTCCTCTAATACCATGAAGAACCATACTCTCTACCTCATTGAGAGGTGGAGCCCTTTATTTATAGATAGAGGAAAAGGAATACAAGACAGAGCAAACCAATGTGAGATTCCAAAATACAAATAGCTGGATCCAAAAAAATCCATGAAAGAAAATGTGTCGTGTACGCTAACTTCCCATACTCGTTAAAGTTATTGCATGACTTTCTATTACTTTTTAAAAACAATCTTAACATCTTATGAAAATTGGTCCCTTGGTTGAAGTTGCTTTAAACTGTTCTGTTTGATTATAGTGTAGTCATGGTTGGCTCTCAAGGCCATGGTTGGCTCTCAAGGCCATGGTTTCACACTCACTGTTTCACTTTCTCTTTCATTTTAGGCATTCAAATAGGAAGAGTGGAACATTTTTCTCATCAAACTTTGTTAATTATTATCTGAAATTGATTTTTTGTTTTTCTTAGGGGTGTCCATGGGTCGGGTTGGGGGCCTTTCTAGACCCAACCCGATCAAAAAAGGTCGGGTTGGGTTGCATGCTTTGTGAGCAGCTGACCTGACCCAACCCAACCCGTTGGGGTCGGGTTACCCAATGCATGAAAAAAGACCCAACCCAAACCAACCCACTGTGGGTCATGTCAATTTGGGTCAGCTTATATGTGTAAAACCTAACTCGACCTGACCCAACCTGATGAACCCATACTCAGACCCGTGACCCGGCCCCAAACCCAGCCCCCCCCCCCCCCTCCAGCAACCCCACCCCATCACCACCTGCAGTAGCCTCCCCCTCCCCCTATCCCCCTTGCCTGCACTAGCCCCCACTCCCCCCCTACAACAGACTTCCTGCCCTCCCCCCCAGCCCCCTGCAGCCCCCCACTCCCTCCCCCCAAGCCCCCTGCAGCAGCCCCTCCCCCATGGTGTGACCTAGCCCCCCAGACCCAGCCCCCCACACCCTCCCCACCTGTAGTAGCCCCCCCTATCTGCAACAACCTCCCATCCCCCTACAGAAACCTCCTCACCCTCACCCTCCCCCCCCATCCCCCACCCCCCTACAACAACCCCTCCCCCATAGTGTGACCAATCTCATGCCCCACATCCTAAAATGTGCCAACATAAACCATTTCTAACCATCAAAGAACTAAAACTATTCATCCTCCCAAAAAACTATCAAACAAAAAAATATAACATATCCTTGTACCATAAAACTACTACCATAATTTTAGAGATCTCCAATACATGGAAGACCTAGTAGATTCTACTAGATGAATAAAAAATAGTTGTAAACCACAAAATCAATCCCCCATTATAGCATTGAATACTCAAGAATTTATTACCATTCCAATATAATGCTACTCCAACATAACATAATCTAGAAACCCATATTAACCATGACTAATATCTAACCTATGAGGCTATGAGTAGATCAAGGAGGTAGAACCAAGAATAATATAAAATGGAAGGAAAAAAGAAACTGGTGATGGAAAGTTCTAAAACCACCAGTAGAGAAAAATAGTTCGAAAAGAAGATATCAAAACCTCAAGACTAAAAAATTATGAAACTAGAAAAAATATGGAAAATGCATTGTGATACCCCACCCCCCTATAGGAGGCCCCCCTACCCTCCCCTCCCCCAACCCCTGCCTATAGTAGCCCCCCTCCCCTCCCCTCCCCCCAAGCCCCCCTGCCTGCTAGCAGCAGCATCACCCCCTGTAGTGGCCTCCCCCCTCCCCTCATACCCCTGCAATGTAGCATCATAGAAAAAGTTGAGAAACTATAAGTCCAAAGTTGGTTGCGGTAGGTGTCGTCCAAGCTTTCAACACCAAACATGTTAAATCACCCTTCTTTGAATTCATCCAGCCTCCATCACAATAGTGGATGGTAGGAACCGTTTGAGGAAAAACATGTTTAATATCTAACAATTTCTTCATACCTTCAATTAGTGTCTGGTTCCTTATTTATTTGATCAATGTTCCAGGACTCTATAGAGAAGATGGTCGGTCGAGAGATCTGGTAATTTTTTTCTGGCATGTTAGGACAAAAATGATAGACTCCCCCAGTCCCGATTGAAATAGTTGAACAATATTGTATGTATTCAGCAAGTATGAAACATTACTTACGGGTAAATGAAAGAAGAAATTATCCGAGTATAGGTACTCCCCTGCCCAAGCCAGCTAGACAACTCCCTAAAACAGAAGAATATCCCTTTCCTGCCTCATTTTCCCTATTCCCCCCCCCTTTAAAATAGAAAACCCCCTCTCGCTACATCACATGGACCCGGTATTAATTCTCCCTTGAAATAACTGTCTTAACCCTTGTAGAATAGGTTAACCAGTCCCCTCTTTTACCTAAAGCTTTATCAGTTACCTCTAAAGATCCAAGAGAAGTTGTCGAGCAATGGAAAATCAGAATTCTGTGAACCGCCGAGGAGTTCATATCTTTGATGGATAAAACTACCACAATTAGAGGAATAAAATGCTTCCTTACCTACTTTCTCTAGGCCTTGAGGTACATGATACTGTTATAATCAGTTTTCAACCTGTTGCTAATAATGCTCATTTGAATCAAGATAATAAAAGAAATATGGAGCTGGATGGAAAGGCATACTCATGCTAATAAAAGAAATATGGATATGGATGAAAAGGCACAAAATTCTATTTTGATTAATTTTCCAGAGAAGGTCTGAACTAAGGTGATGGGTCTTGCAACAACCAAAGAGATATGGGATAAATTGAGGAGCGATCATGAGGGAAACATCAAAGTGAAGGAAGTCAAGCTTCAAATTTAGAGGAGCAGATTGGAGGATATTAAGATGACGAGAGATGATCTATCCACCCCTGCAGCAAGCCCCTAGCCTATGGTATCCCCCTCCTCTCCCCTCCCCCTAGGTGAATTTTACTAACTTCTTTACACATGATTGTGAATGCTTCACTATTTGAATTACAAACAAGGAAACTGTAGTTCCCTATAATTCTAAATCTTGATCTTTTTATTAGATTCTTTAGGAGATGTTTTCCTTAGAAGTACATAAGAATTGTGGTTATTGAAATGTTTAAAATTTTTCTAGGGTATGTGAGGTTGACATTCATTGTTTTTGTTTTGTAAAGTTTCTTGTCTTCTTCTAAGAATATATTTTTCATTACAGGCTGAGAACCCTTTGCGGAAAATAATCTACACACATGATGCATCAGTATCTTTACTGTTTTACATTCATCGATTTGCTGGTCATCAGTTTCTCATAATTTTGCGCTTACTGAAATGGAATATATTGTTACCACATAGCTCCATTTCCTTTATGATAGGTGGTTGGATGCCTATGCCCCTAGTCCAACAAGTAGAGTTGGAAAATTTGATATTGTTTAGGTGAAATGGTTCCAGAATGTGTTTTTGTTCTATAGATTTCATTCTAGTGTTAATAATATATAATGATAATCTATGATAGTTGATGATCACATCTCTGAATGACCCATTAAAACTATTTTTCTCCATTTATTGATCCTTTGGTGGTAAATTAAAACATGGGTAGGGGGATTGCAACCACTACACCAAGTAATATCCACCTGATAATAAGTGTGAGTAAGCCTTTTAAATACATTTGTGCATGTTTGTGTTATTTCTTTATTTATCATTCATTATCATCTTATCACCATCATGAACTAATCAAACTAATCAATTTGAATTTGTTTTGTTTATCTTTTGTATCTTCTTGTAGGTTTTTTGAAACAGAAGATTGGAATGAATTGGAGATATTTGGATTGTTGGACATGTGAGAACTGCATATTTTTCCTGCTGTTTTGGAGCTATATGCTATTTTTGGTGAGGCCTCTCTAGCGGTTTGGAGATGTTTGTTTATCTTTTCCTGTTGTTCTGGAGCTGTTTGTTATTTTCTATTTTTTATTTTCTATGTGGTGCTGTTCTGGAGCTGTTTATATTTTCCTGTTTGTCATTTGCTATTTGGTTTTTTGGAGTTGTGCAGTTCTGGAAGCAGAACTGCATATTTTATTTTAATTTTTTTTCCAGGTTAGTGACCGCCGTAGGGGGTCACTAATGCCTACCTCAAATGCTCCAGCACCGACTAAAGCATTCCCACAGAAATAAAAAAAAGTGTAGCGACTGCCATAGGAGGTCGCTAAAAGGTGAGGTAGATTGCCTATAGTGACCGCCATTGGCGGTCGCTAAAGCTCTTCACTGACGGGCCAACAGCGACCACCATTGGTGGTTGCAAAGCGGTCTGTAAAGACCTTTAGTGACCGCCAATGACAGTCGCTAAAGGGCCAATTTCTAGTAGTGCCTTTATCAGTGCTAAAAAAGCACTGATAAAATACCTATTTATCAACGCTAAAATTATAGCACTGGTAAATACATCTTTTATCGGTGCTAAAAAAGTGCTGATAAAGGACATCTTTATCAGCGTTAAAAAATGCTGAAAAATGTATAATTTTAATAATTTATTTATATTATTATATATTTATTTAAAATGATATATAGGATAAATATATATTTATTTATTAATATTTATAACTATAAAGAGTTTATATTTATAAATATTTGTATATAATTGTTAATATATATATATATTAATAAAATTATAATATTATATGTATAATTTTATAATTATTTATATATATAGTTATAATTATAATTACAAATTTATTTGAAAAGTATTTATATATATCATTAAAAATATAATAAAATATATTTATTATTTAAATATATTTAATGTAATTTTATAAGTACATTTTTATAACATATATAGTTCATATGGGTAACATTATGAATTAATCAATATACCACATCAATGGACAATGTGATCTAATGTATAAATGAACATTTAGGCATTATACATAACATATATGCATGATCAATATATTCATTGACCAAAATCATTAGAAAACACATATATATTCAATAATTTTAATTATAAATATATATATATTAAAAATTATTATATATTTATAAATAAAATAAATAATATAAATAAAATAAATATAAAATATATAAAAAATATAATGAATGAATCCAATAAATCTTATAAATGTAATAAATTAATCTAATAAATCTAATAAATATAAATCTAATAAATCTCTAATAAATATAATAAATATATTTATTATTTAATCTAATTTATTATAATCTTATAATTATTTAATTATATATATATATATATATATATTTAATTATAGCCTTAGAAATACCTTTTTCAATTAAAACATTATATATATATATTTGAATTATTAAAAAATATATATTAATTATAAAAACTTGTTTTTTATTTAATGTATACAAATAAACATTATTTTTGAATGTAAATATAATAATTTTATATAAATTAATGATATTTTTTTTAAAAACTTTTATCAGTGCTAATAATAATGCTGATAAAGGCCCACCCCTTTATTAGTGCTTTCTGCTTAGCACAGATAAAAGGCAGTGCTTCCCTTGCCATGTTTTGTGGTAGTATGATGAATTCCCTCAAATAGAGAAGGTCCTTTAAGACCCGATGGATACCATTTGACCCTCCTCTAAAGATGAAGCATCATAGATAAGGAATTGCATCATGATCTCTCTTTACCCATGGTCACAAGTAAAAGAAAGAACAAGATAAAGACAACTATCTCTAACAAATCCATAGAGACTGGTTCTTATATGCCGACAATGGATATTCCATTCATTAAAGGAAATAAGGGAAATAATGTCACCATTGATGACAAAAACTTTCATATGGTCACCTATATGAAAGCCATCTCGCTCGTCCTTTCACCTAAGTCTAGACCAGCATACAAAGAAGAGGAAAATGTTTCCTTGGAACTCCCAAAGGATAGTTTGGTGATGGGCATGGAGCATCCCTCGACTCCATTGGATTCTGGTAAAAATAGATTTATCTTGCTTGACATATTAAACAGATCTAATAGTAAGGAGGTTTTCTGTAAATAATTTGAGAATGCTCATGCTATCAAAACTGTAATAAGGAGCAACCATGAGAAGGTATCCTCGAAGGGTGTAGGTCTGACCAACGAACATGATTCACACCTTGAAGATCTCATCCTATCAGATGATTCTCAAGTGGATGACAAGATATGATGATGACTCAAAACTTGGAAGCGGGACCATCATTTGAAAAGTAGAGGTGGTAGTCATTCCCATAGATGAGTAACTACTTTAACTTTTTGGTAGTGGTTATCATGAACCATCAATTCCCATTCTCTCTTGTAATTTGTTGTTTTTTATTTTCAATAAATTTTGGGACCATGGGAAAAATCCCATTGTTCATGATATACTCGTAATAATTTTGTCATTTATATAATTAATATCACATATTTATTAATTTTTCTTTATTTTTATGTGTTTTTAATTCACGTTAATGCTACGAATTCACTTTTTAATATTTTTTTAATTTATTTTATTATTATATATTCATTAATAATGTTAAAAATATATTTAATCATTTTTTAATTTTTATTTATACATATATTTATTTATACATGTAATATTTTCAATATGTTTATAATTTATATGAATAATATTTATTTGTTTTTTATTTATTAAGTTTGAACATTTAAAATATGTTTGAAATTTATATAATTAATATATTTAAATTATTTTTTTTAATAATTTTGTAATTTAAATAGTTAATTATAAAATTATATATATATATATATTAAAAGTATTTATAAAATTATAAATAAATAAATATATATTTTAAAAAATATTAAAATATAATAAATATGTTTAAATAATAAATATATTTATGGGTGCTGACGATGGAAAATGCAGGCATTGTCTGTGGGTTTAGGTGTGCGATGAAGGATAGTGCTTCGATGATCGATTTCTAGCTGCAACAATGTGGGGCTCCTAGTTGACCTTTGAGAGGATGATCTACGACTGTCATCTGACGATATGGGCCTTGTCAGCAGGCATGCACTATGGATGACCACCTTAGAAGCAATGAAGAGGCTGATCCGGATGGTGGCGGCTGGTTATTGGTGGGTTGCAACTAAGGATTACGAGAGCAAAGATGAATAGGGGCCTTGTGCCAATTGATGATGCAGGTCTTCAGGAAAAGACTTAAATAAGGTCTTCTAACATTTAATATAGGGGTCTACAGACTTATATAATGTTTAATAAATGGGTCATGATGGATGGGTTATCCTTGGGGGGTTATGACCTATCCGACCAATGTGTGAGTGTGTGTGTGTGTGTGTTTAATTGTAATTGTACCCCCAATACCTAATATATATATATATTAATATAATTATATATATACATAAATGTATAAATATATATAAGTATATAGACATGCGTGGTGTGGCAGGCACATATACCTCGTTACTCAATAACATGTTTGCTTCCGGGGGTTGTTTAAGTGGTACCGTGTAAGGCGGTCACTCCCTAGAAACAAAAATAATGCGAGTTCGAGTCCTACCACACTCGAATTTATTCAGAGGCATGTGGTGCATGGGTGGTGCATGGGTTGGGTCCAGAACATGCGTGGTGTGACGCCCACCTATACCTCGTTACCCAATAACACATTCAGTTGGGGGCTTACCCGAGTGGTAAAAGCTCCTCGTAATCCTACATTAGAACCGAGTTCAAATCTGTATGGGAGCATATTTTTGTAGGTACTCTTTAAATATTGTAGTAGACGATGACACAGACATGACATAGACTTGGTGACACAGACAGTATGATGCAGACATGATGCTGCACCGGGCCTTTGGTCCAGTTAGTTGGTATTTGAGCCATGTAATGGGTTTCATACCCAATGGGCCTTCAGGCCATGTACTAAATAAATAATTTTTGATGGGTGGACTATCCCTTGGGGGGCTATGATCTGCCTTTCTGACCTATGTGTGTAGTGTGTGTGTGTTTAATGTAATTTTACTCCCAAACACCTAATATATATATATATAATTATATTTATAATTATATACAAATATTTATAAATATAAACATATATAATTATACATATAAATATATAAATATATATAAATATATAAATATATTTATAATTATATATAAATACTTTCTAAATATATTTATTTATAATTATAATTATAAATAAATAAATATATATTTAAATAATTATAAAATTATAATAAATACATTTAAATAATAAATATATATATTATATTTATAAATATATATTTATATATTAACAAAAAATAATAATCAAAGAGGTTCGAGTGTGAGTTGGAAAGCCAACCCACACCCACAAAATTTATTAGGAAAAAAGAAATGCAATAAACAAGAAAAGGTGAAGGCTGACAAAGAAAGAAATCCCACAACAAAGGGATCAATTCATGTCACTCCCTCTAGAACTCAGGTTCCTCAGGTAATGACCTCTATTCTTTGGGTGACGACCCCTCCTCCATGTCATAGTACTTTGAGGAAACATTAGTTCATCATCTGATAGAGAATCAGAAGAGTCTTCTGGAATGACACAACTCTTATATTTCCAAGATAGATCCTGAAAATATAGACTCAGGTTTTGACGGCAGCCATATTCAAAAAAATTTTATAGTAGTTTTTGGACTAATAGGTAGTCTCCATAGAAAAAAAATGTTTGGTTCCATTTCAACAAAGGTAACTTCAAGTTGTAAGACAAACCACTCAACCATCACTTCCATAATACCTCATGGGTACCTTTCACCCTCATAATCCTTCAGAGGGGTTATGAAGTTTTTTGACCATGCAGATTCACAATATTGGATCAAATCCTTTCCAAATGCATCATAAGTGGTTTTCATAATGTTAGATAAATGGGATGGATAATGTAACGAACCAACCCAAGTACCCTCTCAAACTATTACCCGACCCGATCCTCCACATACCCAAAGGACATTCCCAATCCCCACGGGTTTATGACTAGCACCCGGGAATCAAACAACAACTAGAGGGAATGATTTTTCCCAACATGAAACAACAACATGTCACATATATACAACAAAAAAATATAAGAAAAGATAAATATATGTCATAACTGAAAAAAACAACGGAAACCAAACAACTCAAGAGAAGAAACAATCTCTAAGTACAGGTCCAACCAAAAATTACTACTAAAATAGAAAAACTAACTAATCCATATGATAGCATGGGAAGACTCCCACAATCTCACCACCAGCTACTCAACTCAGCTGACATAAAACCTCACCACATCATTGTGGCACCTTGCCTTTACTTTCATTGAAGGAGATGACTAGGTATACGTATCGCCGAATGGGTATGAAGGGTGTGAGCTAACAGAATTAGTAGGGTCTCACCCAGGTGTTCCATATCAAGTCTCTGAACAATAATCCAAGCATGCTCAACTTTAAAGAAAACAAGGCATGATAACAGTTTAACAATTTTTATATCAAAAGCATGGAAAAACAATTTAATTACCCCCTTTTACACATTTCCAAATAAATAAGGTAAACTAGTTTCAAATAATTTCATATCCATATATCACAGTAGATATATCATGTCAAAAAAAAGTAGGCAACACATATCATATCAAATCCATGGTAGTACAATCAAAATAGTTTAAGGAAAAAGCAGCACAAATTGTCCAAAAGCACAGGTCACATCACACCAAAGATCACACTAGGTCAAGATAGCTAGGAAACTCATACCTAACATAAAATAATCACACTCATTAAGACACTAGACATATGCATCAAGTCCAGTGAGTAGATAAATACCCTAGAAAGTAAACCCCCAACAGGTCTAACAAGTCCCTAGAACAATGGACCTAGGGAGAAAAGGAAAGGCTTATGAGAAAACCCCCCAATAGTGGATGAGACCTATCACTATACCTTCAACCTAAGTACCCAAGGCTTCCCATGTGTTCTATTTTCCAAACTAGTTCATCAAACCATTTCCATCAAACCATTCTTTGAAAACCATTTCACAAAACCATTTCATAATTCTTTGAAAACCCTTTTCCATTTACCAAAACTAGGGGAAACCATCTTTTATAAAAAACCAATTCCACCCACACAAAAAAAAAATTTCAATCATGCCATTTCATTTAATAAAACAATTTATCAAAAACATGAGCACTGCAGTTCACCAACATAGGTTAGAGACAAAATCAACTACCTCAAAACTTGGGTTGCAAACACCCACAATTAAATCCACTATAAAAAAGAAACCAACAATGAAAAAGGATTCCCTAGAATCAGTCTAGAACTCTTATAATTGATTAAATTTAACAAAAAGGTTGGTGGAGAAGAGGAAACAACACATACCTCAAGAATGCATGCCCACTACACCACAACCCACAAAGGAAACAGACCTCAGAACAAGATCACACAATGAATCTAGAGAGAAAAAAGAAGAAACATCACCATTGGTCAATATATCCAATTACACAACACAATGATGCTACCATGATCAAATAAATGAAGTAGACAAGATTACTCTCCTAGAGAGATGCAATCCAATAATAACGACAATCAATCATCGAATGAATAAACCCAGATCAAACATAGACTCCCAAAATTGCTAGAAGAGATCTCTAGGTTGATAGGGAAGAAGACTGTGGAAGAATGAATGAAAAATCAACTGATGCAGTGCCCTAAAATCCTTGTCCATGACATTTACATGGTGTGTAAACCATTTACACATCATCTAATCCTTGGGACTCAGATATGCCAATAATCCATTTCCTTTTTATTAAAATATAATTTTTTAATATTAGATGACATTTAATCCTTACACGTTGTGTAATCCTTTCATGTTGTGTACCAGATTCATGGAATCTTCCCTACAGAACTTACACGTCGTGTACTCCCATTAAACGACATGTATTTCCCATGTAGTCTACAAAAGTTTCAAATTCTTTAGAAAATCCTAAAACCAAATCGGGTATTCTCTGAACTTAGGGAGAACACTAAAAATCAATTAATACATTTATACTCAAACTTTATGAATTAAAATAAACATATATCCCTCAACTTTAGGGCGTTATTATTAGAAAATGTTCTCCATCCTTGAGGGTCCCAAGACACACCCAATTTAAAGAGGAAAACAAGAAAAGAAAAGGTAATTACCTAAAAGCAAGTAACCAGATGTTACAAAATCCCCACCATAAGACTTTATATCCCTGAGAAGTCATGTGGAAGAATAAAGTCCAATAAATAGGTGAGGCCACTGCTCCCTCATCAATGACTCTCACTCCCAATTCTGATGAAAATCTAATCCGTGCCACTATAACACTCTAACCAATAGAATTGAATTCCCTTGAAAGACTTTCACTTGAGAGTTAATTATCTCAATTGGCTACTCAACAATAGAAACATATCATTATAACTTAATTTCTTCCTAACTCAGAATGTGAGAGGGATCAGAATGGTATTTCCTGAGCTGTGATACATGGAAAATATTATGTATGTATTCCAACTAAACCGACAGTTCCAACCTATAAGAAACCATCCCAATCCATTTAGCGACCTCAAATAGTCCAACATATCATTGAGCTAACTTTACCTATTTTCCAATCTGATGGTGACCCAACTGAGGAGAAACTTTCAAGAAAACCTGGTCACCTATGAAAAAATACAAAGGATGAATCCGTTGATCTACATAAGACTTCTATTGACTCTGTGCTATAATCAGACACTAATGTATATCTTGAATCCTCATGGAAATCTCCTAAACCAAACTCGGTCCCACCAAAGACGATTCACCCACCTCTTCTCAACAAAGAGGTGATATGGATGGGAAACTATACAAATCCTCAATAGGATCCATTCTAATTGATGACTGGTAACCGTTGTTATAATAAAAATCCCAGATGGCTAACCCAATATCCACTAAAACCCAATACACAAACACAAAGTATATCCTCCATAATATGAATATCATGCTCTGTCTGACTATCTATCTGTAGATGAAAGTTTTACTCAATATAACCTAAGTACCCATCACCTCTTAGAGACTCCTATAGAACCTCAAAGACATTCCATGGATCTTTTAATACAAAAATAGCCTTTACCTTCTCAGGATCAGCTAATAAGCTATGCTTATAACTCATGTTCCCTAATAATTCCACTTCTTGAATCCAGAAGTTTCATTTTGAAATATTTCCATAAAAATAGTGACTCATTAGGATTTCTAAAACCAAACTTATATGGTGCTCGTGCTCATGCTCAGATCTAGAATAAACCAAAATGTAATCCATTAACACTACCAAAAAAGTGTCTAGATATTGACTGAATATCTGATTCATCAAATCCATGAAAATTGTATGAGCATTAGTCAGACCAAATAACATCACAAGATATTAATAATGGCTATATATACTCTTGAAAGAAATATTAAACATATCAAACTCCCAAACCCCGATCTAATGATAACCCAACCGAAGATAAATCTTTGAAATTCACTTCCCCCCTTTAATTGATCAAACAAATCATCCACATGCGGAAAAAATACTTTTTATTAACTATTACCTTGTTCAAATTCTAATAGTCCACACATAATAAAAGTGAACCATTTGAATTATTAGAAAATAGCACTAGGGATGCCCAAGAAAAAACACTAGGGAAAACAAAACCCTTTGTTACTAGATCATCCAACTAAATCTTGATCTCTTTCAGATACACTAGTTCTATATAATAATAACGTATTAATATCAACTACGTACCTGACACCAGATAAATCATAAACTATACCTACACATTTGGAGAAATCTCCGATAAATTATCTAGGAAAATGTCTGGAAAACCCCTTAAAATGGTGGGAAGATCAAAAATAGAAGAAAATTCATCAGGCTAAACTACAACAACAAACAACAAACTCCTAAGCTCCAGGCAGGAAGGTCCTGCATGACCAGACATCAGATCCTCCTCTCCTTGAAACACTCATGAGATCCCATCATACACAAGAAATGATAAATGCCAATGATAAAAATAAACCTCATATTGATGAGAAATAAACCAATCCATCCAGATGATGACATCAAACATATCTAGATCGAGAATAAGAAAATCACAGACTAGATCTGCATCAGCTATCGAAATATGCACAAGCACACTGAAACCCCTGCTCTTTCCTCTTCCCAAAATGTGTCACTAAATCCATAAAAAATGATATGAGATCCATTTAAAAGTTAATAATATTAATAAAACAACCATAAATAAATGAGTGGGAAACATCAGTATCAAATAAAACAACTGCTAATGAAGATGAAATCAAGATGGTACCTATCACTATTGTTGGACCCACATCTACCTCCACTGGAAACTCATCTACTGTGTGAAGGTGCTTCAATCCCAAGACCTATGGCTAGAGCCCTATAGTCTTTGAAGCATCTAAATACGCCATAGTATCCTTTGGAGCTGACAATCCCTGACCATATTAATGAGTAGACATATCAGGATAGAAACATTGCAGATTACTATAATGTTTATAACCGTTACACATCTTTTCAGGTGAAGGACAAGAACACCATGTGTATTTGACCTTTCCACACTGATAGAAAGTCAGAGGCACACCACTAGCTATAACTAGACATGAAAAAGAGGCCTACTGCTGAGAACCACCTCCACCACTCATGTGATGATCTTGCCACTTTCTCTTTTTCCCTTGCACACAACTAAAGCTACCACTAGGTGTAAGAGAAGGAGCAGAATATCTAACCTTGTTTCCCGTATTCATTTATTCCATCATAGACTTGTATACCATCTCTACATAGGTCAAAATCTTTAGCATAAATACCTTCAATATGATATCCAATCACAAACCCTATAGATATTTTTGAGTTTTTAGTTGGTCATTCTTTATAACCTATGGTGAAAAAACAAACCAGCTTAGCAAACTGATTGGTGTACACTGATAGCGAATGCTCTCCCTAATTCAAAGAGAGGAACTATAGAGACCTTTTCATGATCAGTGAATCCAGAAAAAACTACTAGAAGAATAGAGTCTTGAAACACTTTTAGTCCAAGACCACGTGTCTATCTTCTTGTACCATGGAATCCCACCAATGCTTGCTGGAACCCTCAAGTCTGAACACTATGCACTTCACATTGATACTCTCAGAAAGATCCATGAAGTCAAAGATCAGATCAATTGTGTCAAGCTAGTCCTAGGCCTCTTGAGATTCATTCATACCATTAAAGGATGGTGGATTCTCATGAAAGAACTCCCATGATCGATCTCTTTCTCATACATCTCCTGGATGTACCTCAACAATTGTGTTCTAAGCTTATGGAACATTCTGGTCAAAAACACAAATTTCCTACACAATAGCCTCGATAAAGTTCTGATCCATCAAAGGATTCCCTTAAGGAACATCAGTTGCACCCTCCTGAGGAACTCACAGAACACGTCCTGGAGGCATACTACTGCACATTAAAACAAAATAAATGATTATATAATAGAAAAATATATATTCAAACTATAAAATACATAAGAAAAAAAACTAATATTAACATCAAGAACTAAAAATAGAAGACACACATCCCAACAACCCATGGTAACTTGAGTCTTATCATGGTAAGAACTTGACATAAATTCACCTCAACATACCTCTCAAGTTCCAACATTACTATCTACAGTATACCAAATGTTCCAAAATAAGGAATCTTAAGGAAAAACCTCCCTTTGATACCAAACTTTAATGAACCGACCTGAGTACCCTCTCAAACTAGTACCCAACCCGATCTTCCACATACCCAAAGGGAATTCCCAACCCCCAAAGGCTGATAACTAGCACCCATGCATCAAAAAACAACTAGAGGGAATGATTTCACCCAAACTAAAGCAGTAATATGACACATATATACAATGAAAACAAAAAATGGAAAAGATAAATATATACCATAACCTAAAACAAACAGCAAAAACCAAACAACTCAAAGAGAAGAAACAATCTCTAAGTACAGGTCCAACCACAAAGGACTACCAAAATAGGAAAACTAACTACTCCATGTGATCGTGTAGGCAGACTCTAACCATATCATCACTAGATACTCAACTCAGCTGATAGAAAATATCATCACCTCACTGCAGAACCTTGATTTTACCTACATTGAAAGACATAACTAGGTCTATGCACCAATGAAGGGGTATATAAGGTGTGAGCCAATAGGCTCAGTAGGGTCTCATCCAGGTGTTCTATATCAAGTCATTAAACAATAATCCAAGCATTCTCAACTTTAAAGAAAACAAGGAATGCTAACAATTTAACAATTTTTATATCAAACTCATGGAAAAATAATTTAATTTCCTCTTTACAAATTTCAAAATAAATAAGGTAAATCAGTTTCAAATAATGTCATATACATATATTATATAAGATATATCATGTCAAAATAAAACATGCATCATATATCATATCAAATTCATTGTCGTACAATCAAAACAGGACAAGCCAAAAGTAGCCCAAATCAGCCAAAAGTAAAGGTCACATCATGCCAAGGATCATACTAGGCTAGGATAGCTAGGACCCTCATACCTAACATAGATAATAACATATTCATCAAGTCACTAGACATATCCATTGAGTTGAGAGAGTAGAGGGACACCCCAGCAAGTGAACCCCCAACATGCCTAACAAGTCCCTAGA
Organism: Viscum album; assembly: GCA_963277665.1. Classification (NCBI taxonomy): domain Eukaryota; kingdom Viridiplantae; phylum Streptophyta; class Magnoliopsida; order Santalales; family Viscaceae; genus Viscum; species Viscum album. The sequence goes on from OY728138.1 coordinate 41,188,356, forward strand.
ACAATGGGTCTAGTGTACAGAGGAAATCCATATGAGAAACCCCACAAAAGTGGATTAAACCTATTACTATAACTTCCACCTAAGTACCCAAGGTTTACCAAGTGCTCCATTTTCCAAACTAGTTCATCAAACCATTTCCATCAAACCATGCTTTGAAAACCATTTCACAAAACCATTTTATAATGATTTGAAAACCCTTTTCCATTTACCAAAACTAGGGGAAACCATATTTTATAAAAACACAATTCCACTCACACAAAACCAATCATTCAATCATTTCATTTCATTTAATAAAACAAATTATTAAAAATAGAAGTAATGCAGTTCACCAACACATGCTAGAGATATAACCGCCTACCTCAAAACCCAGGTCATACATGCTTGCAATGGAATCCACCACAAGGAAGAAACCAAAAATGAAAATGGAGGCCCTCGAATCAATATAAAATTCTTTAAATTTATTCAATTTAATAGAAGGGTCAATGGAGAAGAGGAAACAACACATACTTCAAGAACACACATTTGCTGCACCATAACCAACAAAGGAAACAAACCCCAAAATGAGGTCATATAATGGATCTAGAGAGAAACAAGAAGAAACATCACCACGAGTTAACAAATATGATAATACAATGAAACTGTGCTACTGTGATCAAAGAAAAAAATAAGTAGAAAGGATTACTCACCTAGAGAGATGTAATCCAACTAAAATAGTGATTAATCGTCAAACGAATCAATATGGATTGAATGGAGACTCCCAAAATCACTGGAAGAGAGTTATAGGTTGAGAGGGAAGAAGGGTGAAGAAGAATGAATGAAAAATAATCCGATGAATCTCTTTAAAATCCATGTCTATGACATTTACATAGTGTGTAAAACCTTTACATGTCTTATAATCCTCAAGACTTAGATATACTAAAAAAATCATCACATTTTTATTAAAAATCGATCTTTTATAATTACACAATGTGTAATATATAAACAGTATATAATCCATTCATGATGTGTACCATATCCATGGAATATTCCCTACATAACTTAAACATCATGTACTCCCATTACACGATGTTTATTTATCCCATAGTTTGTAAAAACTGCATATTCTTTACAAAAACCTCAAACCAACTCGGGCGTTATTTAAACTCGGGGAGAACCCAAAAAAGCTATCAACACATTTATACCCAGAATCCATTAATTAAAAAAACATACATCCTTTAAATTTAGGTCATTTTTCAATGAAAATGTTCACCATCATCGAGAGTCGCAAGACACACTCAATTTAAATAGGAAAACAAGCAAAGAAAAGGAAATTACCTGAAAGTTGGTAACAAGATATTATAGACAAGACCATTATATATTCTATGATTCAAAGATAATCTATTTTCCAAACCTACCATGAGAAACACACTATACCTTTGTATTCATACCACTCTTCCAATGCATTGGAATCTACTAATTATTATCCTTCTTGACCGCCTCCCATAGACATTGTTCAGAATCCCCTACAACAGTGGCCATACAAGCCTACAATACATCCATTTCCCCTGTATCCTCCACCGATGGAGGGATAAATATGTGAGAACCTTAAGGAAATCAATAGTTTCATGCACCATTTCCTCTAATCTAGTTCCAACCAATGAGACCTAATGTGCATCATGTGCAACTTCCTCTTGGCTAGGAATTACAACCTTCTTAGATTGATTAGAAAAAGTAATAATTATTATAGGTTAAGCACATGTTGTGCCCTAGAATGTAGAAATACTGAAAAACATACTGTCTTGAACCTACGAGGTAGTAGTGGACATAAATTCATTTGATCACGCCTACAACATCATATCTTCCACCACAACCTCTATTTCTAGAGGGACAACAACAATCTTGTGTGCAGGAATTAGCGCATCTGCCTTAGGGACTGCATCATCCGCACAACCCATTTCCTCTAGAATAGAATTATTTGGTATCTTTGCATTAATACAAGAATCATGATGAGCAACAAAGATATCTCAACAAGACATAAAATATTTTTCAGGTTTCCTAGAAATAGCATGCACTGCAGCTTGAACACTTGCCACACCCCGAGTGGAAAATTCAGCTTGTCCCTATGGAGAACAATAGGAAGTGGGGAGTAGGATTTCCCCCCACACAAATACATCATCCAAAACTACCAAATTAATGAAAGGAGAGCCTCTTTGACTCTTTCGATGTTTAACCTGAAAGGTGGATTTCCCCTTGCTGTTACCAGTATTCAGAAATTCATCCCCAAGGAACAGCCTGAACCACATATTAACATTCATGGTCCTAGAATATGGGAAGGAAATGGTAGGATTGGTTTCCTCTAGTGATGTAGCAACTCTAGATGATGGGAGATGGGTAGGCAACGACAAGAGTGGTTGCATTACTGAAGCAGAAGGTGAAGGAAATAGTGGACGTAACAACTCCGACTGATGGGAGATGGGTATGCAATGATGAGAGTGGTTGACTCCGGTGATGTAGCGACTCTGGATGATGGGATATAGATAGGAAATGAAAATATTGGTTCCTTTGGTGATATACGATGGCAGGAAACAGTAATGGTGGTGTGAGTGTCTTCAAGTGAATGAGATTGGTGAACCCCCACCCGATGAATGGGGGTGGTGGTCTGGTGGTCATATATATCATTGGCACAACATTATGGAGTGATGATGGATTTCCATCATTTCATTCAACTGGAAATGGTGGGGTAGAAAAACCCCAAGTTGGGGTGTGACAAAAGTAATGATGGTGCGATGGTTGTCCTTAGGTGAATAAGACAAGTGAACCCCCGTTCGACGGTAGGGGTGGTGGTCCAGCGGTTGTCTGTGTCACCAACACGGTGTCCAACAAGACGATGGGGTTGTCCATCATTGGCTTGTAGGAGAGGGTCATTCACCTGGTAGTGCACAAGCAACAAAATTGAATGTAGAAGCAATGCATGGCTGATGTTTATGGGCAATTATTATGGGGCATGATTTATAAGGGGCTTTAGGGTTGTTATTAGTTGGGTCTTCAAGCTATTAATGGGTGGGTTATCCCTTGGGGGGGCTATGACCTCCCCATCGGGGTTGAAAACATGTATACGTGTTTCGGTGTAATTGTACCTCTAAGTACCTAATATATATATATATATATATATACAAACATTTTTAAATATATTTATTTATAATTATAAATATAAATATAAATAAATAAATAAATAAATAAATAATTATAAAACTATATTAAATATATTTAAATAATAAATATGTTTATTATATTTATAATTATATATATTTATACATTAATAAATTAATATATAAATATATATAATTATATAAATATATGAATATATATAAATATATATAATTATATAAATATATAAATATATATATAATTATTTGTAAATACTTTTAAATATATTTATTTATAAGTATAAATATAAATCTATATATATATATATAAATAATTATAAAATTATAATAAATATATTTATTATATTTATAATTATATATATCTATATATTAATAAATATATATACTTATATAATTATATAATTATATATAATTATATATGATTATATAAATATATATAAATATATAAATATATAAATATATATAATTATATAAATATATAAATATATATAGTTACATAAATATATAAATATATAAATATATATAATTATTTAAATATATCTAAATATATGTAATTATGTAATTATATAAATATATCTAATTATATATACACACACACACACATATATTTAGCGACTTCTATAGTTCTAGAGACTCTCTCAAGGCAGAAGCAAAAGCTATGCTCCAAGGCCTCAAACTTTGTCTGTCCAATCACATTCCTCTATCCACAGTGGATACGAACTTAAAAATTGTTTAGAATGCTATCAGAGATCTCTCTCCTATCCCTTGGCATATCACCTACCTGATCCGCAAATGGGAGGCTATCACAATGAATTACATTGAGTTCCTCCATACTTGGAGAGAAGGTAATTGAGTGGATGAATTTCTAGCATCTAAAGCTTCTCAGTCACCCCCCTTATGGTTTTCTCTAGCACCATATCTCTTCCTCCCGAGGGCATTGACTTTTTTATTGGATATTCTCTTGGCCTCCATTTCTTTAGACCCCCTTAATTTTATTTTATTTTTTACTTTCCTTCTCTCAGAGTAATAAAAATTGATGTTGATATATATATATATAAATACATATTTTTAATTCTTTAAATATTGAATTATAATTATATCAATTTAAAATTTTTAATTATATTATTTATATTATTAAAATTAGGTCTTTATTAGTAATTTTTTTTGAAAGTGCTAATAAATCTTTCCCAATCTTTTAAATAAATCCATATCAGAGTTCTCCTTGCTCGTTCTGTTCAAGCTCTCATAGAACCGATTCCCTGTCACCACTCTCTCTATATCATTTCTAACAAATCAACACCTTCAAAAACCATGGTATGTGATCACTTGTGATTCATCTCTCCCTCTCTATGATCTTTGTTAGCTTTTAATTTTTCAAATGGATTAAAAAGGCCCGCGCTGCATGAAGATCTTTGTTTGGCTGCATCTGGGTAGATTCTTATATAATTTTCATGGTCTTATTTCCTTCCCATACTTCAATGTTTTTCACCATCCTCTGTCTCTTTCTATGATTGAACGACCCACACGATGTGGTTATGAATGGTGTTTCATAAAATTTATTGTACAGTTCATGATCTTGTTTCCTTCCAAAACCAAGAGATGTTTTCAAAATATAAATCAGTATGATATACATTAAGAAAATTTTATTGTTAAATATAAATTTATCAACCACTATATATTATTTGATTCTCAATTTAAGTTGAGGTTTTTTAGAGGACCATAGATAGTAATGTGTTATTAGTTTAATAGGAGTATATTATACAATCATCAAATGGAACTATATTTAGAAAAAACCACATTGTCCTTTTAAAACATGTCATTGCCTTGTGTATTTTATTTTTAGTGACCATTAGATTATCATATTTAAAAATTGTATTATTTTTAAGAAACCAAAATATAATTAAAATAACCGAATTTTGTTTGATCTATTTTCACCAGTTGTGTACTTGTGCATCTCATGAGAAAATGACAAGTCATGGATGGGCATGATAAAGAAGACAATTTTTACTAGGAACACCCAATAAAACACCAAACTCATATTGTAATATTATTTTCATAACTCATAAAAAACATTCTACGTTACAAATATTGTAAGAAACCATACATGCAAGGCCCGAATTATTTCTATTTATGTGGATTTTATCTTCTTGTATGATATACCTCCTCTCATATGAATATGATCTCTCTATTTTAAATTATTTATTTATTTATTGAAAGATAATTTATCAATCACTACCCTTAATTATTCCTCATTAACATATTTCTATTATAATTTACATATTTTCACTTCTTATATATTTACATATGAAACATAATTTTATAATTGTTTTATTATCATTATTTTACAAAAATTATTTCTATAAGAATTTATTTATCGATATAATTATATTATGATTGTAACACCCCAAGTTTTTCTAAAAATAAATAGAAATGCATGGAACTTTGTTTTAAGTAGATATTTATAACTAGCCTTTAAACATAATTTTTTCACTTCTATGTTTTGAATTTTCAAGAAACTGTCATCTACAATTGTGTTCAGTAAGTTATTTGGAGTCCGATGAAACCAACTTGTTTTTTTTTGTAAATAGTAACACACCCTTATGAATAGTAAAATTAATAGTAATATGACCCTAATGAATAGTAAATTTTATTATTATTTTATTTTCTTAAGGCTTTAAGATAATAACATCTTGGTTAATTTTTCATTGTGATATAGAAGTAGTTATAGAATTAGAATTGTTAATTTTTGAATTAAGTATTCTTTTATTTAAAAATTAAATTAATAATATTTATAAAATTATTTTCAAAAAATGGACTTCATATTTTAATTCTACACATCAAAAAATGGTTCCGGTAAATTTTTGGGATTTTTCTAAAATTCTTGATTTTTCGATGAATAGTGAAATACGATAAAATACCGTATAATCAAATTATCAGTAAAATACACTATTTATGAGATCATAAGTGATGCAAGACCACTTGGTTCGAACTCACATGACATTATTACCATTTTAGGTCACATGAACTATGACTATTCATAATCTTGGGCAAAAATATTATAATAATGATTAAAATAATGAAAAATACCCCCTCTCCTCCACTATAAATACCACACTCACTCCCCTCTTCTTCCCACACCTCTCAAGCCTTGAGACATGCCTAAGTTCTGATCAATACTCCTCCCAAGGATCTTACCCACGTCCTAGAGCTACTGGTCTAACCAAAAGACCAAAACCAAAGCCCTTAAGAAGAATCTCAAGGAGAAGAGATCAAGAGGTAAACATCCTCTTTTATTTTCTTTATTTTATTTTATTTTATGTTATTATCTTCATTTCCCTTTGGATTATGTTGGGATATTTCATTCCATATACCCCCTTACAGTCCATATTATGTAAGAGTGATGATATATCCCCTTTCTATCATCAAACTATTTTTATGAAATTTTAAGAGACGTCGTTATACTGCCGAATTTTCGTGAGAAATTTCTCAACTTTTCTTTTCCTTCTTCTTAATTCCTCACCTCCTATTATCCAAGAGGAATTAAAGCTCCAGAATCATGTATATTATGTATGTTCTCATGTTCATGAAAAATTCATTATCATTCTTTTGCTTCTCTCCCACTTATTCAAGGAATTAAAAACATTGTCCATGATGTGTTGAATTACCGACATCGTGGACGATGTGATTTCATTTTTCTTTAAATCATTCAAGTCTAGTCATGAAACAATTTTTATGGTTGAACCAGGTTATAATACATGTATTATGTCTCATCAATGGTTCTGGAATTCTTTTGTACACATGGTTTTAATTTATAAAACAAAATGAGGTCATTATTATCAAAGAACCACTAAAATGATCTAAACGAACATCATTAATGTTTTAACTTATGAATGATACTCATGTAATAATTAAAAATATTAATGGTATAATTTATGTTACTGTATATATGTAAATTCTACTCCATTCCAATTCTGGAGTTTTACTTCCAATCAGCAAGAACATCCATCATGAACCAATCTTGGAAATCATGTAAAGAACTCACCCAAAAACAGTGCAAGGAGCAAAATACTAACAATTAAAGGGTGAAATAATGTTATGAAATGATCATATAAGATGTTATAAACATGAAAATGTTTCTTTAAAATACTAATAACACTCTTTTAACCATTATACATGAATTTTAAACAAGTTTTAAGTAAGACAATCATGAGGTAAGAGAATTCTTTACCCAATTTCCATTCTTTGGGTTAACCTTCTACTTCGTTATTTATGTTGTATTAAAATTGTTTGTGTGATGGGTTTTGTTTATATTATGTTGAATTATGTGTATTGACATTGTATATACATATTCCATCCACTCTATTAAGTCTCACTTCAATTATATGATATTTATAAGGGACTTTTCTTTTAAAATCCTCTTTTAAAATTCTATTTTTCAAAATTCAAAAGCAATGTTTTTATGGAATTATTCATGTTGTATGATTATGTTTTGGTTCTTGGGAATTATTTGTGATGAAGGGTTGGACCTATATTTCCCTCCAATAATTTGGGTAAGTGTAATTTGGAGGTTGGACGTATGGCTACTCCATGTGTAACTGTGATGGTTACACAAATTGTAAGGTAGCCGAGAGGGTTAAAAATTATAAGGTAGCTGTGAGGGTTACAATATTATATAAGTAATGCCCCAAGATACCTTTATGTTTATATTTATGTTCTCATGTTTTGTGTGGATCTTGTGTAAATCTCATGTTACACAAAGTAAGTATATATGGGTGACAAGCATGTCTTTTGAAAATGCTTTCATACATTATGAGTATCCATGGACTAATGTGCTCTTTACTTATTTTTCATCCCTTACTGAGATTTTTTGATCATCCCAAGTTTTTAAATGATTTTCATAGGTTAATGGATGTGTAATATAAATAAGGAATCCATGTTAAATGTTGAATAATTTTCAAGGATTCATGTTTAAGTTTTCATGTTTTATATTTTGAAAAAAATGGAAATTGTTCTTTTATAGTATCCACTCTGTAACAATGTGTAATGTTATGAATGTATTATGTCCCAATTATCTAAATATATAAACTTGAAATGATCCTCAATGTAAGAGAAATCATTTTATTGACTAAATTAAAGATTATGTATGTAATAAGGCCGGGTCTTTATAGTTGGTATCAGAGGATGTTTTAGATAACTTTTGGGGTTAGGATGATGTTAAAAGAATACCATAAATGATTTTTACTCTATGATTAATTTGAAATGTTTTAGCATTTAAATATTACCATGTTGCTTCATATAAGATATGTTTGCTTAGAATGGTTGTCTGTAGAAGGAATAGGGATGCTGAAGAGGATAGGCACCCAAAAAATGACATCCTTTTTGATCTACAGCCTGGAATGGTAAGGATTGGAACTGAGTAGTTTGTGATAGTAATGGCTCAGATAACGCAAGAATAAATGGTGGTGGAATCCATGGAAGATAACAAATAGAGTTACCCCAAAGGAACATGACAGTAGTGGAACATTTTATGAGACAACACCCTCCTGCTTTCAATGGATCTTCTGACCCAGTAGAAACTGAAGGATGGATCAAATCCCTTGAAAAGATATTTGATGTTATGGGATGTTCAGATAATAAAAAGGTATATCTCTCCATTTATCATTTTGAAGGTGAAGATGATCAGTGGTGGTCAATGGTAAATAATATCAGGGGTAGAAAAATTTTGATGCCTTAGAGTGGGATGAATTTAAATGTCTTTTCCTTGAAAAATATTTTTCTAAGGTGGTGCAATTTAGGATGGAGAAGCAATTACTTGAATTTAAACAGAAGGAGGAAGATTCAGTGGCCGTGTATGAAGAAAACTTTACTCGACTAGCGAGGTATGCTCCAAATCTTATTCTGGATTTTGATAGAAAAATCAACCACTTTTACTCAGGACTGAATCCAAGGTATTGAAGGGATTTGGCCTCCGGTGAATTCAAAAGTTATGAGAAACTTGTCCGATGTGCTGAGAGGGTAGACATTGAGTTTGATGAAGATCATGTGAATTTTGAAAATAAGTATAATAATAGGTCTAGATAGAAAGATATGGGTAAGAATCAACCAAAGAAATATGATGGTAAGAAAATCTAGTTCCCAGTTTGTGAAAATTATGGCAAGAAACACCCTGGTGAATGTCTTAGCAAAACTGGGAAGTGTTTTAAATGTGGTAAGTTTGGAAATATGGCCCGAGATTGTAATGAAAATGATATAAATACTAATCTTGATAATCAAACTATAAAGTGTTTTAAATGTGATGATATGGGTCACTATGAAAATGCCTACCCAAAGAGAGATCTAAATGATGCAAAGAAGCCATAATACAAGCATAAAGGTGTAGTGGGATCCTTTATGACCACATCGGTAGACGTTGGACCATCCAATAAAGTTGTATCAGGTACTTTTTTTGTTTACTCATATTTTTCTAAAGTTTTTTTGATACGGGGTCTACACATTCCTTCATCTCTGAGATATTTTCAGGTAAATTGGAAATATCACCTCAATAAATGAGACCTGATCTTGTTGTTAAAACACTAGGGGGAAATATTATATCAAATAGGAATTATAAGAATCTTTCTATTAAGATCTGTGGAAATTATTTACCTGCAAACCTTGTTGTTTTACCCTTAACCAAGTTTGATGTTATTCTGGGAATGGATTGGCTTTCTGTTTATCATGTAAAGATTAACTGTAGAGCTAAAGAAGTTGTTTTTCAGAAATAGTTTTTGTTTGTATAAAAGAACAAACCCATACAATTGATAACATATTAGGAATATGAGAAAATATTTAAAGATTTAAATGAAACTTATCTTGCTCATATTGTTGAAAACAAGGGAACTATTCAGATTAATGATGTGCCAGTGGTAAATGAATACCTTGATGTTTTTCCTGACAATTTACCCGATGTCATACCTGATCGGGAAGTCGAATTCAAAATTGACTTAGTTCTTAATGCTAAGCCAATTTCAAAACCCCCTTATCGTATGACTCAGATAGAACTTCTTGAATTGAAAAATCAGTTGCAGGATTTGCTCGATAAATGCTTCATTGATCCTAGCACATCACCATGGAGAGCCCCTGTTTTGTTTATTAAAAAGAAAGATGGTTCCATGAGACTTTTCATTGATTATAGAGCTTTGAATAACATCACTGTTAAAAACAAGTATCCTTTGCCTAATATCGACGACTTGTTTGATCAACTCTAGGGTGCTCAGTACTTTTCCAAGATTTACTTGAGATTCAGATACCATTAGCTGAAGGTGAAGGAGGATGAAATCCCGAAAACAACCTTTCGTACTAGATATGAGAATTATGAATTTGTTGTTATGCCGTTTGGATTAACTAATGCACCTGCTGTATTCATGAATCTTATGAATAGAGTATTTCATGAGTTCTTGGATAAGTTTGTGGTTGTGTTTATTGATGACATTCTGGTATTTTCTAAAAATAAAGAGGAGTATGAAAAACATCTAAGGTTTGTTTTAAAAACCTTAAAAGAAAAGATACTGTATGGAAAATTAAACAGGTGTGATTTTTGGTTGCAACAAATTTCTTTTCTTGGGAACACTGTAAATAAGTATGAAATAATAGTTGATACTACCAAAACAAAGGTGGTTGATGAATGGACAAGACCCACAAATGTTACAGAGATTTGTATTTTTCTTAGGTTAATAGGTTATTACTGACGATTTGTTAAGAACATTGCACGGTTATCTAGCCTGATAACTATGTTAACAAAGAAAGGGGTTAAATTTGTTTGTACAGAAGAATGTGATATTTGTTTTCAAGAACTAAAGCAAAGATTGGTGAATGAACTAGTTTTGGCCTTACCTTCCTAGAATGGTGAGTTTGTCATCTATAGTGATGATTCTTTGAAGGTACTTGGTTGTGTTTTGATGTAGAATGATTAGGTAATTGCCTATGCTTAGAGACAACTTAAACCTCATGAGCTAAATTATCTCACACATGATTTGGAATTGGCAGCTATGGTTTTTGCTTTGAAAATTTGGAGGCATTATTTATAAAGATCCAAATTTCAAATATATACTAACCATAAAAGTCTGAATTATATATTCACTCAGAAGGAATTAAACATGAGGAAAAGAAGATAGCTTGAACTGATAAAGGATTATGATTGCACGATCAATTACCATCCTAAAAAAGCAAACCCGGTGGAAAATTCCTTGAGTCGGAAACATCATGCATCATTAACCATGTTACATTTGGAACATGATCCCTTGATTAATGATTTGATGAATTTTGGCTTAGAAGTTGTCAGTGTAGGAAATACCTTTGTTTTGTTTCAGGTTTCAGTGCAGACATCGTTGTTATAAAGAATTAAGTGAGCGCATAAGGAAGACCGTGAGCTATAGAAAAAGGTAGAATTGGATAAAATGGGTAAGTTTCTAGAATTTAACCATGATAAAGATTGTGTTTTAATATTTGAAAAAAGGTTGTGCGTGCCTATTTATTCTTAGTTGAAGAAAGATTTTTTGCGTGAAGATCATAGTTCTCCATTTTCAGTTCATCCTAGCAGTACTAAGATGTATAGAGACCTTCACGAGTATTATTGGTGGGATGGAATGAAAAGAGATATTATTGATTTTACCATGAAATGTTTGATATGTCAACAGGTTAAAGAAGAGTAGTAGTTACTGAAGGGGATGATTCAACCTTTTCCAGTGCTAGATTGGAAATGGGAGAATGTATCCATAGACTTTGTGGTGGGACTACCTAATACATCTAGAGGTAACAATGAAATTTGGGTTATTGTTGATCGGTGAACAAAATCTACACATTTTCTTTCCATTCAAGATATAATGTATTTGGATCAAATTTCTTGACTATACCTCAATGAGATTGTTAGGTTATATGGATTTCCTCTTTCCATTATATCTAATTGGGATCCCAGGTTCACTTCTAACTTTTGGAAGGGACTTCAGAAGTTGTTAGGCACAAAATTAAATTTCAGTACAGCTTTTCATCCTCAATCAGATTTGAATTCAGAACAAATGATTCAAACTTTGGAGGATAAGATTCGAGTATGTTCAATGGAATACTAGGGAAGTTGGGATCAACATATATCTTTAGTTGAGTTTTCTTATAATAACAGTTTTCATTCCAGTATTCAGATGACACCTTTTGAGGCATTGTATGGGAAGCGGTGTTGGACTCTAGCGTTTTGGGATGAAGTCGGTGAAAGAAAGATGATGGGGCCAGAATTAGTAGAAGAAGTGTCTGAGAAAGTGAAGATGATCCAGCAGTACATGAGGACAGCTCAGAGCAGGCATAAAAGTTATGTAGATAATAGAAGGAAAGACTTCTCTTTCAAGTTAGGTGACTATTTTTTCCTTAAAATATCTCCTCGGAAAAGTGTGATACGTTTCGGTAAGAAAGGGAAGCTAAGTCCATGGTTCATCGGTCCTTCTGAAATCTTGGAGAAAGTTGGAACAGTGGCATACCACGTAGCTTTGCCTCCAAGTTTGTCTCAGGTACACAATGTTTTTCATGTTTTGATATTGAGAAAGTATGTGCTAGATTCATCACATGTCTTGAGTCCAGAAGCAGTTCAGCTGGAAAAGAACCTTTCTTATGAAGAGAAACCAGTTCAGATTCTTGATCGAAGGGAACATGTATTACAGAATAAGGTAATCCACTAGGTAAAGGTTTTTTGGTGAAACCACATGGTTGGATAAGCGATATAAGAGTTTGAAAATGCTATGAGGGAAAAGTACCCTTAGTTGTTTAATAAGTAAATGAAATTGCGAGGACAAAATTTCTAGAAGGTAAGGATAATGTAACACCCCAAGTTTTTCTAAAAATAAATAGAAATGCATGGAACTTTGTTTTAAGTAGATATTTATAACTATCCTTTAAACATAATTTTTCCACTTATATGTTTTTAATTTCAAGAAACTCTCATCTACAATTGGGTTCAGTAAGTTATTTGGAGTCCGATGAAACCAAGTTGTTTTTTTGTGAATAGTAACACACCCTTATGAATAGTAATATGAATAGTAATATGGCCCTAATGAATATTAAATTTTATTATTATTTTATTTTTAAGTCTTTAAGATAATAACATTTTGGTTAATTTTTCATCATGATATAGAAGTAGTTATAGAATTAGAATTGTTAATTTTTGAATTAAGTATGATTTTATTTAAAAATTAAATTAATAATATTTAGAAAATTATTTTCGAAAAATGGACTTCATTTTTGAATTCTACACATCGAAAAATGGTTAGGGTAAATTTTTGGGATTTTTATGAAATTCTTGATTTTTTGATGAATAGTGAAATACGATAAAATACTATATAATCAAATTATCAGTAAAATACACTATTTATGACATCATAAGTGATGCAAGGCCACTTGGTTAGAACTCACATGCCATTATTACTATTTTAGGTCACATTAACTAAGAATATTCATAATCTTGGGCAAAAATATTATAATAATGATTAAAATAATGAAAGATACCCCCTCTCCTCCACTATAAATACCACCCTCACTCCCCTATTATTCACACACCTCTAAAGCCTTGATCTATGCCTAAGTTATGCCCAATACTCCTACCAAGGCTCTTACCCACGTCCTAGAGCTACTGGTCTCACCAAAAGACCAAAACCAATGCCCTTAAGATGGATCTCAAGGAGAAGAGATCAAGAGGCAAACATCCTCTTTTATTTTCTTTCTTTTCTTTCATTTTATGTTATTCTCTTCCTTTACATTTGGATTATGTTGGTATATTTCATTCCACATAGCCCCTTACTATCCATATTATTTAAGAGTGATGAGATATCCCCCTTTTCTCATCAAACTATTTTTATGAAATTTTAAGAGACGCAGTTAGGCTGCCGAATTTTCGTGAGAAATTTCTCAAGTTTTCTTCTCCTTCTTCTTCTTTCCTCACCTCCTATTATCCAAGAGGAATTAAAGCTCCAGAATCATGTATATTCTAGATGTTATCATGTTCATGGAAAATTCATCATCATTCTTCTGCTCCTCTCCCACCTATTCAAGGAATTAAAAACATTGTCCATGATGCGTCGAATTACCAACATCGTGGACGATGTGATTTCATTTTTATTTAAATCCTTCAAGTCGGGTAATGAAACCATTTTTATGGTTAAACCCGGTTATAATATATTTACTATTTCTCATCAATGGTTCTTCAATTCTTTTTTACACATGGTTTTAATTTATAAAACAAAATGAGGTCGTTATTATCAAAGAACCACTAACATGATCTAAACAAACATCATTAATGTTTTAACTTATGAATCATCCTAATGTAAGAATTAAAAATGTTAAATGGTATAATTTATGTTACCATATATATTTAAATACTACTACATTCCAATCCTGGAGTTTCACTTCCAATCGACAAGAACATCCATCATGAACCAATCTTGTAAATCATGTAAAGAACTCACCCAAAAACAGTGCAAGGAGCAAAATACTAACAATTAAAGGGTGAAATGATGTTATGAAATGATCATATAAGATGTTATAAACATGAAAATGTTTCTTTAAAATACTAATAACACTCTTTTAATCATTATACAGGAATTTTAAACAAGTTTTAAGTAATAAAATCCTGAGGTAAGGGAATTATTTACCCGATTTCCATTCTTTGGGTTAACCTTCTACTTCGTTATTTATGTTGTATTAAAATTGTTTGTGTGATGGGTTTTGTTTATATTATGTTTAATTATGTTTATTGATAGTGTATATACATATTCCATAAACTCTATTAAGTCTCACTTCAATTATATGATATTTATAAGGGAATTTTCTTTTAAAATCCTCTTTTAAAATTTTATTTTTCAAAATTCAAAAGCAATGTTTTTATGAAATTATTCATGTTGTATGATTATGTTTTGGTTCTTGGGAATTATTTTTGATGAAGGGTTGGACCTATATTTCCCTCCAATAATTTGGGTAAGTGTAATTTGGAGGTTGGACGTATGGTTACTCCATGTGTAACTGCGATGGTTACACAAATTGTAAGGTAGCCGTGAGGGTTAAAAATTATAAGGTAACTGTGAGGCTTACAATATTATGTAAGTAATGCCCCAAGATACCTTTATGATTATATTTATGTTCTCATGTTTTGTGTGGATCTTGTGTAAATCTCACATTACACAAAGTAAGTATATAAGGGTGACAAGCATGTCTTTTGAAAATGCTTTCATACGTTGAAAGTATTCATGGAATAATGTGCTCTTTACTTATTTTTCATCCCTTACTGAGCTTTTGTGCTCATACCAAGTTTTTAAATGATTTTCATAGGTTAATGGATGTGTAAGAGAAAGAAAGAAGCCATGTTAAATGTTGAATAATTATCAAGGAGTCATGTTTAGGTTTTAATGTTTTATATTTTAAAAAATGGAAACTATTTTTTATGGTATCCATTCTATAACAATGTGTAATGTTATGAATGTATTATGTCCCAATTCTCTATATATCTAAACTTGAAAAGATCCTCAATGTAAGAGGAAGTTATTTCTTCACTAAATTCAAGATTATGTATGTAATAAGTCAGGGTCCTTATAATGATGATCATATATATATATATATATGTATATAATTCATAATATTCATATATTATTCTCCAACCAATATCCATTATCCCAAGCTATTGTTGGTTCTCTCTCTCCCTCACCTTCATGCTCATTTTCACTCATTCATCATTATTTCTCGCTCTGATTGCATGGATCTCCTAGCTATGCACTGTAAAAAACCTACCCACTTATCATGTAAGGTGGTGACTACAAATGATAAGTAGACAATGTTTTTGTGGTTCAAAAATGGTGATTGTATCTAAGATCCAAGTATCCCTCCTTCTCCAATAAATTAAAATCGAAAAATCTTTCCCATTTTCTACCATTACCAGGCAAAAGAACCCCAATCATTTTAATATCTCCTTATTTGTTTTTAATTTTTATAGTAATTATGAAATGGGTTTAATTTAGTTTGTATTATTTGTTTCATTTTTTTATATTTATAGCACTTGATAAAAATTATTTCATGATACTTTTGATACTTATACATGTACTATTTATTTATATGTTTTATTTTTTGTTTTAAGTTTTTTCTTAATAATTTTATCTTGTTATGGAATTAATAAGTTTTTATATTTTTTTAATATTGTTTAATATTTTTAAAAATTATTATTATATATATATATTATGGATATCTCTTTTTTATATATATTTTACACATGTGATATTTCAGGAACACATGAGTTATGCACATGGGTTATGGATTTAAAATGAAATATCACGTATAAAATAACTTGACGTTACAATATAACTAGAACATGAGTGGAATAAATTTCTTACATGCCATAAAAAATTTATATTACATAAAAACCCATCACACATTACATTACCGCAAACGAAGTACGACTATATCGACACAAAATATGGCATTGCTCCAATGCCAATGTAGATAACAAAATCAATCCAACACAATAAGAATTACAATGATTGACTCCTCCACCACTACAAAATAATATGAATACCCATAATTATAATCTTATTATCTTAGAATAATGACTTAATGTAGCTTAAATGATTCTTTAATAATTCCATTTTATGGGTTCCAAGCTCATAATTTTGGTGTATTTATTTATTTTGTTAAATATCAATATTACTTAATCAAATAGAATGGATATGAATAAAAAATTAATGGATGTCAATTGTATGAAAAAAGAGCATGAGTATGGGGTGAAAGAGCTCATCAAGTTTTCAAAAGATCATGCATACAAACCTTCTCAAATAGTTTTTTTATGTTTACAATGTTGTTATTCAAGACTAATTAGTCTAGAGGAGTTGGAAGAACACTTAATCTATCATGGAATATATAAAAGTTTTAAATATTGGAATAAACATGGGATAAAACTAAATATAGCTAGTGATTGGGATAAGACTGCATTTTATGGATCATCCAATATGATTACAAGTGTTGACAATGATAAAGACCATATCGATAATGTGATTATAGGTGTGAATGATGATAAAGATTATATTGAGGAATTGATAATAATAGTTAAAGATGAACTTTGAGATTATCTAAAATTGTTTGAGAAGTTAAAGAGTTGTGAAAATATTCCATTTTATGCCAATTGTACTAAATATACAACATTTTCATCTATACTAAAGATTTATAATTTAAAAGTTGTAAATGGATGGAGTGATGCTAGTTTTACTGAAATACTTGATCTCTTGAATGATATGATCCCATAAGACAATAAACTTCCTTGCTGAATATATAATGCTAAATGAATGCGACGTTCAAAGGGTATGATCTATAAAATAGTACATACCTGTAAAAATGACTGTATATAGTTTCTCAAGGACCATAAATCACTTAAAAAATTCCTAAAGTGTGGTGATTATCGATACAAGAAAGATGAATCAGGTCCTATAAAAGTTTAATGAAACTTTCTAATCATTTTAGGGTTTATGCACTTATATGGAAGTGAGGAGACTACAAGAATTTTAATGTGGCATACTGATACAAGAAATAAATATGGGAAACTTCATCACATGTAATAACCTCCTCAGTAGAAGAGAATTGATCACAAGTATCCTGAATTTGGAAACGAGTCGAGAAACCTTCATCTTGCTCTATCTATAGATGGAGTGAATCCTTTTGGTTTTCAAAGCAGCACTCATATTACATGGTTAGTTATGTTTTTAAATTATAAATTTTTATCGTGGTTATGCATGAAACAAAAATACATTATGTTATCTCTTCTTATATCATGACCAAAACAACCAGGTAATTATATTTATGTTTATCTGTATCCATTGATCAAATATTTGAAATTACTATGGGATTTAGGTGTTACATTGTATGATGCTTATAGAAATGAAGATTTTATATTGATATCCATGTTATACAGGATGATAAATGAATTTATTGCTTATGGAAATTTGTTAGGATATAACATTAAAGTAACTCAAGGGTGCACCATTTGTGAATAAGGTATATATTCAATTAGGTTAAAACATTCATCAAGGACTACTTTTCTAGGACATCACAAATTTCTACATCGGTGACATAAGTACTGGTATTGGATGACATAATTCGATGGTATTTCATAAGAACATACAAAACCATCTCCAATAACAGGTGATAAAATGTTTGAGAATGTAAAAGATATGGACACTGATTTTGGTAAACCTTTTTTGAAAAACTTTACACAAACTGATTTGAAAAAGAGATCAGATTTTTTGAATTATCATAATGGAATTGTTTATAAATAAAAAATTTTCTTGATGGTATACATTTTGAAAAAATATATGTGATAGTGTCATTGGAACATTACTAAATGCACTCGAAGAAACAAAGGATAGAATTAAGGCTAGGTTAGACATGATTTACATGGGAATACGAGAAGAGTTGGTGCCAGTGAAGAGTGAAAAAATGTACTTTTATTCCTCCAACTACTTACAAAATTTCCAAGAAAAAAA
This sequence comes from Viscum album, assembly GCA_963277665.1. Classification (NCBI taxonomy): domain Eukaryota; kingdom Viridiplantae; phylum Streptophyta; class Magnoliopsida; order Santalales; family Viscaceae; genus Viscum; species Viscum album. The sequence continues at coordinate 41,207,029 of OY728138.1, forward strand.
GATATCAGTTTTGAAACTTCTTGAATGATGTAAAGGTTCTAAAGGGTTATTTATCAAATATCAATAATATTGTGTTAATGAATGATTTAAAGTTAAAGGGTCTAAAATCACATAACTTTCATGTTTTTATCTAAGATATAATTCCTTTAGCATTAAAATGAATTTTACCCAAGAATATCTATCATAAATTAACAAATATCTATTTATTTTTCAAAGATATATGTAGTAAAGTTATAGATTGAGTGAAATTTCCAACTATAAAAAAGGAAATTCCTGTCATATTATGTGAATTTGATATATTCTTCCCATTGAAATTCTTTGATATGATGGATTACTTAATAGATCAATTATTAAGAGAGATTAAACAATGTGATCCTATAAATTATATATGGATGCACCCCATTTAATGGTATATGAATATTTTGGAAGAGTATGTAAAAAAATCAAAGTCTTCTAGAAATTTGTATCATGAAGCGATATATTGTTGAAGAAGCCATTGAATTTCATACTATATACCTGTATGATGTGGAAAAGATTTTTCTACAAAAATATCATCACACTAGGTGACTTGTAGGTGAAGTAATTTCTAGAATATATATTGTCACAATTACTATTACTGAGTGGGAGCATGCCCACATTTACATTTTTCATAACATTTTAGAGGTTTCCCTATATTTTGAAACCTATAAATCAATTATTAGGAATTTTAATCCATCAAGTGGTGAAATTTGGATATAAAATACACATAATCAATAGTTTATAGCATGGTTTCGAGACTATATTTTTAAGTATTCAACTAAAAATTTGGATTCAATTTTAAGATGAATTTTAAGGATATCCATAGAACTATGTGTGTATACATTATCTTATAATGGTTATGTAATTAATGGTTATACATTCTATAAAAATTAACATGATGAATGCAATACCATGAAAAATAGTGGAGTTACACTTGTGGTTGAAGTGATTCATGTATCTAGTATCAAGGACATGAATCCAATTTGTGATAATATGTCATACTTTGGAATCATCAAACAAATATGGGATTTGGATTATACAACATTCCAAGTACTGATTTTTTAATGAAAGTAGGTTGATAATAGGAATGTTGTTAAAATATATGTATTGAGATTTATGAATGTGGATTTTAGTAAGGAAGGTTACAAAGATAAATTGTTTATAATGGAATCATAGGCAGTAAAAGTATTTTATGTTTTAGATCCCACAAACTGAAAGTGGTCAATTGTTTTGTTATCAACCAAAACCACTGAAGGATCATATGTCAATTCAATTGAGGACGACACTTTCATCAGGTCATCATAATCATTTTTAGTGATTCTAATATAGAAAGGGTCTTTTATATCACATGAGACCATAATAAAGGGATTTGGATACTCGATAGAGGGGTCAAATCCCTTCAAAATTTTAAAAAAGGGAGTTCAATAATCAGGTTATATTTTTTTGTAATATACATTACGTTACCTCATATATTATATATTCACTATTGAATTTATGTAATCTAAATTAAATGTTTAAACACTTCTGTATATAATGACTTCTACACATGCCAATTCTCCTAATCTTGAGGAATAAATAGTTTCTCAACATGTTGGTGCTCCCCAATGCAGAGGAACAACAACCATATGCACATGTTGATACCAAAAATACATAGGAAAAACATATTGATGATGTTGAAGCTAATAAAATGATAGATTGAGAACAACATGTGTCCCTAAAAAACATGATCTACGTAGCATGATAATGTTAGAAAAAATTACTAAGTCAAGAATGAAAGGAATCAAATTCAAGGTTAGATAGAATGCATGTGGCCGGATTTTTAACCCCAACAAGGCTATCTTCAGTAGTTACATTGGGATCACCACTCACATTCATGTGATGATTGATGTAGATTCATGGTACAATGTTGTGACCATGATTAAGAAACTAATTTGGGAATATATTAGGGTAACATTATGATATACTTTATTTACTTTACTAAAACACAAAATAATGAAATGTTGATTTAATCTTCATTATCCCTTATAGAGTGCATTTATAGTTGATGGATCCTGAATTAAATTTGTATTAATTCTCACTAGAAATGATCATAGAGTATTTCACACAATTTTTATGAAGTATTATCTCAAATATTCTGAAGGGAAAATAAACCTGCACCCACCATAGATGTATGCTCACTTGATAAACCAAAAAGCATGGTATGCATTTATTATTCATTATGAGGAGACATATTTTCAAGTATATTGTGACTGGTAATAAATTTATTGAAAACATGTGAATTAATCACTTTGATTAAGAATTATTAATTTATGAAATAAAAAATGAGTGCTTAAAATAAGCAATGAGAAGCAAAACCAACATACCCCTACTACAAATCAAGGATGGGGTAAACTTCACCAGAAAAAATGGTACATATTTTAAATATATCATAATAATTTTATGTGACATGAAATGAAAACATAGTTATGTTCTTTTTTTTATACACATATTGATGAATTGAAATATAAATCCACTTCTATCCCATGTAATGTGCTATGGAAGTAGTAATGTGTAGATAAAGGTGTGATACTAATAGTTGAAAACACACAAAAGAGTGGGAAACATGTATAAGTATGTAATAATAAAAAATATTTTTCTTTAAATTGGTATCACATAATAATTATTACTTATTTTACTATATTTTTTATCTAAATTAGAAATAAGAATCATCATCAACTATAACCTATGGACAACTACTATCAGTGTCCTTGAAGAATATAGAATAGTATGGTCGTATTAGAGGTAAAATTTTTGGGGTGTCACCTTGAACATATTTTGAGAAAATAAATGAATAGGGGGATAAAGATAAGAAAATGGAAGCGATGCAAGCATGATTAACTTCTCTATAATAAATACTTAATTGGCAGTCATAGCTGTTAGAAAATGTTACGGGAAGGAACCAAATAAAAGAATCAAAACAAGAAAAACCACTACGTGAATATACTCCCACCCCACCAACTTTGAGGTGTTCCATTCCCCTTAAATAACTATATTAGAAGAATTAATCAATATTTTCATAATTTTTTATGTGAAATGTGAATTATAAAGACATTGATACCTTTCCTGTACTAATATTCTATATGGTGAAAATGATTATGATTTATATCTATCAACACCCACCCATAAACTTATTGTAAGGGGTATTGTGTACAATATAAAAGGATACATTCTACATAAAAAACAACTTCTAATAGGTTATAAGAGAGTTGGGATTAACATATCTTAAGAGCTGAGCACCAAACTATCTATTCCAATTAATGATGTGGATATTCATATGACCGAGAAAACTATTAGAACTTTCATAGCATGGCTGTTAGATCTTGTAATTTTTTTGATAAGAAGGTATTCATTTACAATTTATTTTTCATGAAAAACCTTTAACAATTAATGAACCAAAGTCTAAAATGATGAATGTTATTATAGAAAGACAAAGGGAAGAGGGTGAAATGGAAGTTAAAATCAAAAAAATCTAAAGGATCAACCAACTAATTGAAAATATATTCACAAAGTAACTTTAACCCGACCATTCAACTTCCTCATTTACTAAAATTAAAGGTTCATATAGATACAATGTTAGCAAGTGTTGATATGACCACAACTGATTTTGAAGAATAGCTGTACAAAAAGGCCATTATAGACTATATAGGTCTTGATAATGTAAATGAAATACTCAAACATTAATGGATATAAGTCTCAGTTGTAAATGTATACTTGATGTCCATTTTCATTATTTGTTTGTCCAATAGTTGATCTACTATGTTAATTATGACTGAATACTATTCATAATTTTTGTAGGTGTATTTGAATGGAAAATACTGTGAATAGAAATTTGGACTCATTATTCCTCACATCACTTATACACAATAATTCTTATTGGAACCAAGGAAATATGAAAGAATAGCAAAAAAACTAGCTGCAATGTTTGAAAGAAAACTTACAAATGATAGAATCTTCTTAATACCCATGATGCAGGGGTAAAACTCTACAATTTAATCATATCAAATATATTTTCATTCATTTAATTACTTATTTATTTTTAGGCATCATTGCTTACCAATTTTAGTCAATTTGGATACTCCAAATATTTATTTTATAGATTCAATGCATGGATACCCAATAAACCAACCACACATGATGAATTTTATCAATTTGTAATATAATACATGCAACATTTCACAAATAAAATTCAAGATATAAATTTTATATTATGTTTTAATGAAAATTATTTTATGATAGGGTGGTGTTTAAATATTATCAAAACCATGGAATGAGGATAGTCCATGAATGATTAAAATAAAACATTCAATATGGCTCTATTTTCCCCCAGTACGCTTTCCTGAGCACACTTCTTCTCTTTCTAGGGTTCCTCCCCCTAACAATAGAGAAACTCGCCTCTTTTTCTCATTCCTTATCTTTAAAATTCAATCCTTTTACTTTATATTCCCATTTTTTCATTCTTGGTTTTTTCTCTTTGGCGACCTAGGTTTTCCTCCTCTTCACCTTATTCTTTCATCCATCCATGGTGCTCCCTCTTTTCCTCTATTGTCGGTTCTCATGACATCCTTTCCATTTCTTTTAGAATCTTTTTTATAGAGTTCTATTCCATTTTATTTTTTGTTATCAATTCATGGTTTTCTTATACTCATACATGTTCTCTTATCACCATAACCTTCATGCTAAACACCATCTTGGTTTATCATAAAGACACTCTGGTGGTTTAGGATTGTGTTGGTGTGAGGTTCAGTGGATCCATCCTTGCAACATTCTCCCTCCTATTCTCTTACTAAAAAAATTATTATTCTTTCCTTCGGTTCAATATGAGGGTATTTGTGGTGGTTTTGGGATAATGTTGGTAGTTGCGAGTCGATGGCAGAGGCTCATCTCAGCTGACAATATCTTCCTCTTTGGTTTCTAGTTTATTCAGATGGTCCACAGTTTCCTTTTTTAGTTGTTTCATCCAGGTGAAGACTATGGTTTCTCCAGTCCTTTTAAGGTTATTTCTAATGGTGTTTCACTTGATACTTTGGCAATGATGGGTTGATGTTGACATTTTTTGTGGAATTGATGGTGCTAGCTTCATCGTGGCTCACTGTAGAGGTATTTTACGCTCTCACACTGCTCTAGATTCTAGGTACATTGCTTCTTTCTAGGTCTATTTGGTGAGATGGATTTCAAGTAAGTTTTGGGATATATTTGTGTGAGTGGTAGGGTGTTCCAGGAGGCGCAACATGTGGTGGTATTCTCTCTTTTTTTGGGTTCCCTTGGTGTTGGTTCTCCATGTTTGTTTCTCCTGTGGCAAGGTGTTTTCAGTTTTTCTTTGTTGATGAAAATAGTGTCGCGACATGTTTTATCTGATTTTTGGGATCTTCTTCTGATATCAAGGTCCTTCAATGGTGCTAGTGATTCTATTTTGGTAGTTTTGATACCAGCCGATGTTTGTGCCGATAATTATGCGGAGGCGGTTTACAGGTGAGAAAGTTTGTCGACGATGTTTCTTTGCGGTTACCGGCGTGTTAATGATGGAGAATATCTAATGATGATGATGCCTTATCAAAAAGGATTTTAGTGTGTTTTTCAATGTGGACATGAACTCCCTGATGTAGGAGGTGACTTGCATCTCAGAATCATGGCCTGAGGTAGTAGGCAGTTTTGGGTTCGTCGTGCTTTTTCAAATTTTGAATTCAAGGACTTGGGTATTGTTTGTTTTGAAGTTTTAATATGGTTTCTCAATGGATATTTTTGATTTTTGGAATATGGGGTGTTTCTGTATTTGTTTTTTGGTCTATGTGGTTCCCACTAAACCCTAAAGTGGATTTTAGAAAATATAAAAAAATGGACTGGAGAGAGAATAGTCCATGAGAAAAAAAATCCTATCTACTTCTACAAATGAATAAGTATTAGGGTATATATAAAAATATTCTACTATAAAAACATATATAAAAACAAATTACTTATTTTTATCAATGTTTCTATAGTTCCCAGAACAAACTAATAGCAAAAAATATGGTTATTATGTTTGAAAATTTATGAAATATATCGTATTCCATCAACAAGCTAGAATCCCTGAAGAGGCATTTCCGATAACAATTACAATTTCATTTAAAATATTTATTAATCCTTTATTTATTTATATTTTTATATTACTACCAAGACTTTAAAAATTCCTCATATTCACAAGAGGAAATAGATTTGTTTAGAAATGAATGGGTAGAATACATGGTGTCATATTGTATACAAACATCATGAAGAGGTGACTTCCTACTACTTATTTAGTGAATTTTATCATCATTTTATCCAATTTTTTTAGTTAATTTACTCATCATTTTTATTTGATACTTATTTTGTTAATTTTCATAGAGGTCATAAAGAAGGATGATATACTCATGATGCACTCATGTACTATGATTATGCACTCAATGAGGATGATACACTCATAATGAGGCACTTTTATTTTTATTCTACAATGCATTCAACATTCTAGGTTATCAAACAAAAATATTATTAGATAACTCCAAACATTGAATGTATTGCATAATAAAAAGACACATTGTGATGTGTAGGAATCAACCACAACTCAATCTGATATACGGTATGCCCAGTATGACTCGAAGTTTCTGTTATTAGTTTATAATTGAATTTTTTTTTTCAAAATCAACATTACATACTCAAAATAGAAATAAAACATTTATATTATTTTGATACATTATGAAAATGATTCATAAGTCATTTTTAACATGTAGGAATCATCCAAACCTCAATCCAGTACATGGTTGTAATGTCCCGACCCAGGTGCCACACATCGATGCTCCAAGCTAGTTGGTCACATGACCTCATGCATGCCTCCTCATACGCTCGTGGATGCCAACTAGTAGCGAGGGTCTTATAAGTCGATAATGGGGAGACTATACCCTCTTTTATCAGATTAATAGACTAGTGGAAGTAATAAAAAATAGAGGAAGCATATATATAACCATAAACAATACCAATATCTCAAGATAATCAATGCAGGAAAATACAATATCCAACTAAAGTAGAAAACATTCCATGATAATGTACATGTCAAGTGTAAAAAAAAGAAAATTGAAAATAAATACATTGAAAAATCCCAAGTGGGTCCTAAACCAAATCTAGTTCCCTCATCCAATCTCTATACCAACTCAACCATATAACACATGAACTTTTCCCTTAACTTGTCCTGCAATAATAAAGTCTATTCAGGTACCGATCATGCAGCTTGAGTAGGGTGTGAGTACAACATAATAGGTCACCAACAACGGTTTCTAAAACAAATCCAATCAATAACAGTGTATGGAGTTGTATCTATAAATAATTAAAATGTGTAAATAAATAGTTATCCCACTGTTAATTAACCTTCATTTAACCACATAATCTCTTGAGTTCCTGAGGACACCTGAACCTCAATACTTTCCTCAGCCCATTCCGGAGTCTGAACAATTTCACATCATCATTTCATATTTGATAAAATTTATAAAACATGTAAATCATTCCAGCATGAGTAATGTGTACTTATGTCTCTAAAATTATGGGTCTAATTCCAGTGAAACCAAATGATGCATAATCTCTTACTCGATAAAGGAGGAATCTCTCACAGTCTTTCCCTTGGCCCAACTCCAAGAAAAATCATGGTCTCCCTTGGAAATCACTATAGAACCTCTCACAGTATTCCTTTTAATAGGCTCCCATGGTCCTCCTCAATAGTCTCTCACGACCCTTCTCAATAGGATCTCACAGTCCTTATCAATTGGCTCTCACAATCCTTCTCAATAATTACTCGCTCACACCCCAATTATCCCATGTGTTACTCCATGACAACATAATCAAAATCATTCCAATAATTAATTCATCAATTAATTAATTACATCGATTTCCATTAATTAATTCTACAATTAATTAATCACCCTAATTCCATTAATTAACCCAATGATTAATTAATCACATCAATCCCCTTAATTAATTCAATAATTAATTAGCTTAACTCAACCAATCTCAATAATCCATAATTAACTCATCAATTAATTGTCCTCAATTCAATATTCAACATTTTGATAATTATCCCAACAATTAAATACCCACAATTAAATAATTAAATACTCTGCTAATTAATTCATTAATTAATTATCTTTATTACATTCCATTATTCAGTTAAAACCCCGATTCCCTTAATTAACTAATTGACCACATTAATTAATTCAATTTATAAATTCCAATTTCTAGAAAAACCCTTGAAATTTCTAAAATAAAATACACATAATTAATATCATGACTTTGGGAATTGAATAATATACTACCCACCTTGATTCATTTATGAACAATCACCCAATTTGAATCTTTAAAATTGAACAGCACAACGACGTAGAATGGGATCCGGATCTAAAAACCCTAAATCAAGATAAAAAAATCAATATATTCTTAATCTATATCTAGATCTAAAATCCTAGATCTAGATTCATAATAATATATCTAGATATAACACAAAAATAGTGAATAACTTCCATTAAATAAAGAGAGAGGTATGAGAGATGAATGGGAAAGCAAGTAGGATAAGATCCACTTACCAGAAGAGGTGTGAATCTTTGATCCAAGATTTGAATCACAAATAACAGAGGTCAAAAGACCTTGTAATCCCTTTATAAAGATCTAAAATTATCAATAATCATAAGGGTACGAGTTTGAGTTGAAATGAGTGAGTTTCGAGGGTTCGAGGGAATTAAAAATTAATTTTTGGGCCAATATAAAAATCGTGCATAGTTTCATGGGTAGGTATGCATGATTTTCCTTAACTAAGCACCTTAATAGTGCACCTATTATTTTAGGGGTTCATAGTTTCACCTTTTAGGGTGAACGGTTCAATAAAACATGCGCCAACCGTACGAATCCCTATTGTCCAAGGTTGCATGGTTTGCTGGGTTGGGGCGCACGATTTTCCCTAACTGTGAGCCAACCATGGGAAACCCTATTTCCTTCGTTTTTTTCCTCAAAATTCATTCAAACAAACTCCAAGGTAAAACCCAATAAAAAAGAAATCAAATAAGAACCAAAGAGTTCCAGAATTAAAGCCTGATTCAACTCTAAAAAAGTTCAATATCTTGCAATCTATCTACCTTATAACAACTCATCCTTGAGCTGCACTCCCAAACATCTCTAAGGTTATGGCCCAAAAATATCGGGCCATTGATCCTGTATATCTACTTCCCTTTACCATGTTTCCTCCTACAAACATCCATGTTTCTATAACACATGAACTATCGACACGATATTTCCCCAAAACACATTCTCACCGTGATCCAATACATGTATCTGATGCTCCTCAACGAACACATCTATTTCTAGATCCACATCATGTACATAAATCACATGATAAGGTTTGTGGTGATAACATTTTAGTTTTGATACATGGAAAACATCATGCATAATACCATATTTCTATGGAATATCCAATCGGTATGCTACCAACTCGATTCTCTCCACAACCTCACACGGTCCGATGAACCTGGGCACCAAATTTCTCTATCTCCATATCCTACAGAGATATAGTCTAAGTGACACCCAAAGGAATACACGATCACCCTCTTTAAACTCTAGGGGTCATTGATGTCTATAATAATATGAATTATTTATACTCTGATCCATATCGATACGTTTTCAAATTATTACACCTGTTCTGACGTCTCCTGCATGAGTATTAGTCCCAAAAATTATAACTCACCTACCTCCATCTAGTAAAAAGGTAATCTAAATAGCCTACTATAAAGAACTTCATATGGTGTCATCTTTATATTTTACCAATAACTATTGTTATAGGAAAACTCCACTAAATCCAATTACTTATACCAAGACCCATTGAAGTCAAGAACACATGCCAGTATCATATCTTCGAGCACCTGTATAGTACGATCTGACTACCCATCTATCTGTGGGTGGAAGGCCATACTAACTAATACTTGTGTACCAATCACATTTTGCAAGCCTTGCCAGAATCATGAAGTAATGTGTGAGTCACAATTAGAAACTATAGTCTGTGGAAACCTGTGTAGACATATTATCTCCCAAACATATGGTTCTCCTAATTGTTCTACTGATAAGGTTTCCCATATAGAAAAGAAATGCTCTATTTTTTTAGTTGATCCACAATAATCTAGATAGAATCATTCTTCCTAATATTCTTCAAAAAAACTACCACAAGGTCCATTGTCATGTCATCCCACTTCCAATCTGTAATGGTAAGGAAATTCAACAAAACCTCAGGTTGTTGTTACTATGCCTTCACTTGCTGACAGGTGTAACATTGTGTCACAAACCCTACTGTCACCTTTTCATTCCTATCCACCAAAAATATCTTCATAGTTCACGATACATTTTGGTCACACCAGGATGTACCACCCACTTTGAGGCTAGAAATTATCACACGATCTCTTATCACATTCTCGTAAGAACAAAAACCCAATTCCTAATATAGATGATCTCATCCTCATCTATGCTCTAATCAGAAGGTGAGTCCCCACCTTCAAGGATTACCCTCAAGGTCAATCACTCCAGATACTCATACTTCCTATCTCAAATCCATCTAAAAAGTATATAACCCACTTAAACTGATACCAAATTCATCTGCTCCTAAATCTCCTAAATCACCACAAGCATCACAACCATCAGAGTCATCATTTTCTATTAAGCATTAAAATCCTGAACTTCCTAAGTCTATGTTTTCCTACTCAAAGCATTAGCCACAATGTTTCCTTTTATGAGCATATATACTAGCTCAAAATAAAATGACTACATATACTCAACCCATCTCCACTGAAAAAGGTTAAAATATAATTGTGAGAAGATATAATCTAAGGTCTTGTGATCCATATACACTATAAACTTCTCACCCAAAAAATAATTCCACCAAAACTTCAAATCATAAACAATGGCTGCCAACTTGAGGTCATGTGTAGGGTAGTGTCGTTTATGAGACCTCAACTGTTGAGACTCGTACGCCACAACTTGATCTCCCTACATCAATATTGATCTGATTCCAATCCCAAAAGCTTCACAATACACCGTATACTCCTCACCTGGATCAGGTATGATTAAGATTGGTGATGATGTCAAGTTCTTATTTAACTCTTGGAAGGAATTATCACATTATTATAACCAATCAAATTTTATTCCCTTTTTGGTCAAGCCCGAAAGAGGCCATGCCAAATGAGAAAAGTCCTGGATATATCTCTGATAATATCTGAATAACCCTATAAAGCTATGGATATCGAATACATTCTTAGGATGTTCTCAAAATAACACTACTTGAACCTTCTATGGATCCATTGACACACCTTCCTTCAAGATGATGTGTCCCAAGAAGTGTACCTAGTCAATACAAAATAGAAACTTAGATATCTTGGTGTATAACCACTTCTCTCTCAATGTACTCAGGACGATGTCAAGATATTGGGCATGATCATCATGATTCTTGGAGTACACCAAGATGTAATCCACAAAAACTACAAAAAATTAATCTAGGTATGGATGAAATATTTTGTTCATCAAGTCCATAACCACTACTAGTGTGTTCAAAAACCCAAATGAAATTACGAAGATATCATATAGGTCATACCTTATTTTGAAAGAAGTTCTCAGTATATCAAAATTCCAAAATTTCAGATGATGATACCCTGATCTCAAGAAAATATTTGAGAACACACAAGCTCATCTTAATTGGTCAAATAGATCATCGATATGCAGAAGGGGATACCAATTCTTCACATTAATCTGGTTCAACTTCTGGTAATCAACACACAAGTATAGAGTTTTGTAAGCCTTCTTAGAAAACAACTCTGGATAACCCCAAGATGACATACTCAGATGGATAAATCCCCTATACTCTAACTCCTTTAGCTGACTATTGATCTCTTGAAGTTTTATTGGTGCCATTATGTATGGTGGAATAGAAAATAGATCATCCCTAGGAATGATCTCAATTGTAAATTTCATATCCCTCTTAGGTGGAAACCCTCATGAGTCTTTAGGAAAGATATCCGGAAACAGGTCCACTACAAGTGGAACAACATCCAATTTTGTACCATCATCATCCAAAATTAGACTAGAAACCAGAGCTATGAGCTATCCCAGTTGCTGAGCAATTGGCCCTACTCGTCCTGTCTAGATATCCCACTCTCTACAGTGAATATAGTTACACTAATAGACATTTAGGCTATAACTATGGTTATAAACCATGGCTATAGGTCCTAAAACCATGGATATAGGTAATATCCATAGTTTGGGGGACCGTGGTTCCCATTGGCGTGTCAATAGGTCCATGACTATATCCACAATTCAAAACCACAACTATGGGTGATTCCATTGAAAGATATATACACGGTTTAAAACTATGGATATAGATCTAGTGCCACGTTGGAAACCACGACATTAGACCTATATCCATGGTTTCCAACATGGCACAAAATCTATAGCCATAGTTTGAAACTGTGGCTATAGTCTACACTTTTTAGAAAAAAAATTCTGGGAATCTTAGAAAACACAAAACTTGACATTAGTTCTAGTAAGTTCATTTATAACCGGGAAAAGGAAAATATTGATATTTTCCATATACAATTACATCAGTGTGATTACATAAAAGATAAAATTAAGCCTCAAAGATATAGAATTCCACTCTACATGAACCATCCAATCAATTTCAATACCCCCATCACGGTCTCACTTTACTTGTTCTGCCATTCACACTATCCATTCAGAAACCTTGGTTCCTTATTACCTTCTGGACCCAGCCCAAAAGAACTTGCTAGATGTGTTCTTCAAATATTTCCCTCTTGAATGAACTTTCCATCTTCAGTCGACAAAAAACAAGAACAAAATAAGTGGTGATGGGGGGGGGACTTATTCATTTTATCTCTACTAATGATTGTATACCTAAATTATTTACCTAAATTACAATGGCATAGAGTGGGAGGGTTCTATAACTATAGAAGAGATGAATGAATTACCTGAAAAATGTTACAAATTCACTTCTAGTGGATAAAATATCCAAATGAGAAGGAAATACAGGGTAAGATCTTACCTGATGATAAGCCTAGGAATAATGAACCCAGTTTTTCCCATAATGCATGAGTCAAATCCATATTGAACCTATAAATCAGTTGTAACCATGGATTTTTCTATATAACCAAAAAAATAGATGAAGTAAAATAATTTATTTACCTATATACATAAGAATAAATACAACTCAAAATAATTCTAGAACAAGATTATATGAATCAGTATGAGCATAATTTTGGGGCGGTGGAACTAGTAGTCATCTAATGGTTGAATCACCAAATCTCATTCAATGGATACATGTTTCTCAACAACTTCATGGGGAAAATTATTAATTATATTCTCTAGTTTAGTACCCACAAAAAGTAAAATATGTTATAGAGGTTCACTGTGAACAATCACTAAAATAGTAATGAAAATGCACAGGAAATTGCATCATCATTATATCATTAAAATGATATGTTACAATAATAACCGCAAAGAGAACAAAGGATATCTAAAAATACACATGCCAACCTATATAGTAAAATAAGAAGATGTAATCTTTTGACACCAAGGATATTTATTTACTTATACAAAACAACATCACTGGTACTTTTGTACAATCATCAGGCTTTCATATCATAGTGCATGGGTTTAATTTTAATATATCATTATTTTAAATTTGATCTTTTCCCATCTTTATTAACATCAGAATTATTTAGTTTAAATATAATTTTATCACACATAGATAAATGGAATAATTGGAAAAATCTATATGTTTTATTTTAAAATTATTCCTCCTCACTAATCTCTTATTCTCTCCCTAATTCAATTCTTTATTTAACTACAAGTATTTTTTCAGAAACAAAACAAATGACACTTATTTTTTTGAACTACTTATCATAATTGATAAATGCTATAAGAAGTTTTCAACAAGTGGTGTCAAACGAATGATAATACTTAACATGTGAAAATGAGAGATCATATAATACCTAATCATAATAGTTTTAGGGTTGAAATGTGGACCCATGCCACTCCCATCTAGCTGGGACTAAGATTATTATAGTTACAACATGAAATTGAATTAGTTCCATGAATATTAAATTAGAAAACTCAGGTACATCCATGTGTGAGGGAGAGAAATAAATAATAAAGCACATCATGCATGAAATAAATAATAATATTACCAAAAAAATTTAGGAATAAGAAACCCACCACAAATAACCATAGATACCAACTGCAATTGAAGAAAATCAGTCAATAAAAAAAAAACAAAATAATATTTCTTAATTCATTTCAAGAATGAATGAAATTTCAAGAATGAAATCATCTACTTTAGTCAGACTGATATAATTTCCAAGCATGTGTTCAAGCCTCTGAATTTTATTCTTCATGTAGTCTGTGCCTTTATCTATGCAGTTCTTTTTTAGACATCAGATGGATCTTACCATCTCTAGCAGCAGAGCCCTCCAGCTTCACTGCTTCCTTTTCTATATGAAGAAACATGACCCTATTCTCATCATCACCAGCACTTGAAAACTCCTTGGCCAAAATAATAATTAGAATATTCTATAAAGTTAAAAACATGGCATGAAAAGAAGCAATGAGAAACATGTATGAAATATAAAATGTTTCAATAAGGAGGCACATGAATTGTATCAATAATGAAAATATACAACAAGAATAGATCATTGGAATATCTATTTGTACCTACAGGAACCTACAAGTCAGACCACAAAACTACATATCCACCAGAGTAAAACTTCATAGTTTGATCATATAATATTCATTAGAAAATCACCATGTTTTTAACATATATAAAATACATAAAGATGATCAATTTAATCATTTACATGAATATGGATGAAAACAACTTTACATCGGGTTATCAATAAAATCATATTATAAGTAAATAATAAAGTATTTTAAAGATGTATGGTGAAATCATTGCATAAAAATACCAACAATGATAATAAAGGAACCAAAACTTGTTATGAAATTATTATGATTACCTAAGCAGCAAAAAAACTAAATAAGAGAAGGAAACAAAAAATTATAGATCAAAACTTCAACATAGACCATCTAAAGTATCCCAATTTTTTCATTTGTAAATTATATCAATTTGGATAACACTCTAAGCCAATAAAATGAAAACATAATAGAATTTGGAAGGAAACTACTATGAGAACAGAAGGAAAAAAAGTAAATAAGAGGAAATGTAAAAAACCATCTCATAGATTCAGGTGAGACCATCCAATGTATCTTAATTTTCTAATTGGTAAATTATATCAATTTGGATAGTAACCAACAATGTTAAGCAATGTAAGAACAAAAATGAATAGTAATTTTCTTTAACATTCCTCTATATAAAGGCCATGATCATAGTGTAGGTTGGCATGGACAACCTAAAACTTATTATATTGAAAGGATACATACATGAAATACCATCATTGCCATTGTTATCATATTAGTAAAATAGAATTTGAACACCATTGAGCTCACCATCACTAAAATAAGGAAACAAGAATGAAATAGAATTAACAGCCATCGACCAATTGGAGAATGAATCTAGAGAGAATAGAGTCTCAATCTTCCCAGAAATAGTTTATCTGAAGCACAACCATCATTGCATAGAACCATCCTCACCAAAACATCCTTAATAGAGTCATAGTGGAAAAAATTATACATGTGGGATGACTATATTTTTTTCAGTACTTCTTTTCAAGGAAACTACTAGGAAATCATGAGAAATATAGATATGTGGTAGAAATGAAAACAATAATGTTATGGTTGAAGTTTTTTATATTTTACTATGTGATATGGTATCTTTGGTTTCATTAACATTGTTAGCATTATATTAAATGAAGGAATGAGTTGATTTATTCAAAGGAAGTTTGATAATCTGGGATTGATAAAATCAAATGTTAAATAAATGAGATGTGTATTAATTAAAAAAAAGAGATATGAATTGGTATTCATTAAATAAAAAACTAGAGAAGATAATAATCATTCAATATAGAGTTGTGTTGAGATTATCATTTATTTTGTATTAGTTTTTAAAATCATTTGTTTCCTACATGATATGTATTGCCCCAACTTTTTCATCTGAATTTTTCAAGGTGGAAGGGGTGAATTTATTTTTATAATATCACCTTATAAAATTTAAAATTTTAGGTTTCCTTCATTAAATAATTTTTCTAGGCATGTCCACATTATTTTAATTAGATTTACACTGATATAGAACTTAACATAATAAAAATATCAAATATTATTCATCCGAAATAGCACTTAACATAATAGAAATATCAAATATTATAAGAATATGTATAAAATACACTTTATTATATAATATGTAGTACATAAAAAATTTCAACCAATTAAAACATGATAAACTCATAATAATAACTCCACATGGAGAACCATTATTATTTTCCTCTAATTTCATATTCTCACCCATTTTATGATTCCAAATAGATAGTTAATGAGGGATTATAACACATTAAATAATTCTCACTAAAATGAAAACTATTTATATATAATATAGAATATAAAATGTTTATAGAAGTGGATATTTTCCACTAATAAATACTAAAATTCATTATTAAGTGAAATTGATAAATAAATTACCAGAAAAAGTCAAATAATAATAATAATTTGGTATTAAAATGGGTTTCATAGATTTAGTGGATTTATTATGTGAAAGTATAATGCTTTACTTCCCCTCAAAAGGCATATAATAATGGGTAATGGTTTTTGGATCATATATATAATAACGATATTGGTATCATTCATCTATGATAATTTTAGGTATATCTATAGAAATTATCATTGTTTTTTATATTTTTTCATTAATACAAGATTTATGATATATTTTATTTGATGTATATTCTATGTCTCAGGAATATATATTTCTAGACTAAGATGATATAGGTGCAGAGTTTGATGTATGTTTTTTGTGAAACATAATGCATGATTGAGATGCAATTATGAGGTTTTGGATGGTGTGTAGCTTCTATAGAAAATTTTCTAAAACGATAACGAGGAAAATTAAATTTTATTTCATGATATTACTTCCCAGGTCCAAATAATTTGTTTTAAACCACGTATAACATTTTTTTTAGTTTTTAGCATAATAATTCCATGTTATTTTACTATAGGGTCACATAATTTTTTTAGAATCCTTATACCATGGAACAATTTCATTATTGAGGGAATCAATCATAATTTCATATCATTGTATAATAATGTATCCATATTATTATTTATTTCCTTCATGTATTCTCATCCAACATATTCAATATAAAATAGACATTAATTGTATTTCCATTTGTCTGATGTATCTTCTAACAAATCATCTCAATAATTTTCACCATGTTTATACACTGTGAAAATTATGATTTCTTTGATTTTAAATTTTAATTTTTTTTTTAAATTCATCCATTTTATTTAAAGATGACTCAACATTATATACAATTTGTTTTAACATAGTCAATATTTTCTAAAGCATCTTAGAAGAAACAACAATAACAATATCAATAACAAAGCATTTTTAAAATACAATATCCTTTTATTTGGATAATATTTCCACTTTTTCAAATCTAGATTATTATATTTATTTTTTATAAGAATCTTATTAATAAAAATATATATCATTACTATTTTACTATATTTTTTTACCGATTATAAACTAAAAATATTCTTTTAGAGGACCTTCCACTCACTCACTTAAAAATAACTTTTTATTACAAAAAACCCTTAGACTGAGGGGGTATAAATCGGTGAAACCCAAATAAGTCACCCCTAAAAATATTTTTATAATCATTAGAAAGAGAACCAATGTTATGAAAAAGAATAATATTTTCACTTGGGCTACCCTTGATTTCCATATTATTTTGTGACAATATTCACCACCCTCCATGTATGAGAGATCTATGTGTCATGGATAATGAGAGAGCTGCATTTTCAGATTTGTTACACAATAGTCCATGTAACATTATAATAATCACAAAATAAGCTAACTAGAATATTGGAATTATATTCAATAGTAGAAATATGAAAATTCTACGACTTTCAAAGAGAGTGACCATTGAGCATGGATTTCACTTTCACCCCCTGGAGTTTCACGAACCATAATAATCATTGAATCTAGACCCCATATAATATCAAAAAATACCACATCCTCTCATTACACCCTAATAGAAAGATCCATTCACATTCAACTTGAGTCTAGTACTATGAGGACACTACTTAACCCGCCAACATTACAAGACAATACCCCTGCCTATAGGATTAAGAGCCACACTTGGGATAAACCCCTTGATGATAATTTTTTTTCACATACATGATGAAGGAGAAAAAGGTCCTTAATTAGTGAATAAATGTTCACTTTAAAGGGGAAAATAGAGATACAATTTACTTAAATACATATGTCTTAAGATTCCTAAATCACCAAACACACTATAGCAAACAACATACTTTGAAACTAAACCTCATTGGGTTGTAGCTCAGTCCCATGAAACCAAGAAGATATGAATTCAATGATATTACCACACTGAACTATAAATCCAATAATCTATTTTATGGGGTTACTTGAATAATCAGTACAGTCACCCTAAAAAAATAAGTGTCTTGTCCTTATAGAATTAGGTATCTCACCACACATACAATAAGAAGCCAATTGAATACCATTTTTATGAATATTATCATCTCTAAGGAGAGATTTTTTTTGAATCCTCCACACTAGAAAATTAATCACCACTAGGATATTCGTTAGGACCAAAAGGGGCCTAGATACCATGAGAGGGGGGGGGGTGAAATAGGGTAAGGATATTCTTTTCAAAATTACCTCTAACCCACTAGATCTTGACCTCTTCATTATAAGGGTCACTCTGTTTGCACTTATGTTTTACTGTTGATCTTATTCTTTCCTTATTTATCTGATGATGATGCTTTGGATGCAATGTAGGAAACTAAGCAGGCAGACACAAAGATTTTTACTTGGTTCACCCTCACTGGGCTATATCCAAGGAGCATACAACAATGATGTGATGATGTAACGAATCCACTAAATCTCACTTCCAATTTACAATATTCGGGTTAGATCACTTATATTCCCAAGCTCACTGCCTTTACAATATTTAGGGTCATCTCACTGCTTTCCCAAGGGTCAGTCCCTATGTCTCTCTCTCTCTGGATCACTACTCGTGGAGAGGATCACCTTCTTCCTCTTCCTTTTCTCACTGTTCTAGAAAGGATCCACCCATAGTTTAAAGAATTGTAGGTCCATTAATTATCACAAATGAATGCATCCTATACTATATGTAGATGCTCTGTTGAAGTCCAATTTTCATCCACTGATGAATACCACTTTGCACCGGATGTACTGGGAAATATTTCAACTTTTGTAAAACCCTATAATGACTGGCGTACTTCTCCAAGCTTGGAATGCCATCGTCACCACACCACTTTCATGAAACTCCCTTCTTCAACCTAAAACTTGGGCAACTCACACCCTTTTATGCCCAAACCAATATTGGCATGCAACTATCAACTGGCACACTTATCCAAGACAGGCATGCAAGTGTCACCAATCCACTTGCATGACACTCTCTTATCTAACTCAGAACTTGGGTGAATCACAACCTTTTACACCCAAACCAATATTGGTATGCAACAATCAATTGGTGCTCAACTTCTGAATATCTTTATACTTGCACGACCAAACCACCACTTGCGCGCCCAAACCACCTGCGCAACTGGAGCTCTAATTTTATCTAAGTTCTAAGATTAATAAAAAAATGAGGAGGGGTAGCCCTCTATTTATAGGCATTTTGGGCACCCTGATCACGGACGCGCAAGTCTCCTCCCGGCACGCAAGTCCATCCGCGTAAGCCTCTGTCTCCCTAGTCACCTAACACGCCCAAACCAAAACATGGGCGACCCTCTTTCCTTTTCTATATTTTGATGTTTTGATATTGAAAAACATATGGCACACAACTTTATAAGCCTCCAAGACACCAGTTCTCTAGTACCTTTTCCAAAAACACTTTTCTCCATTTGTCGATTTTGAGGAATTTTTTTTTGGCAAACACTAGAAAACAACATCACCTTGTATCTTCTCTTTTTGTACCGCATCCAGATCATTAATTCCTTTGTTGAGGTTCTTCTACCAATAAAGGTTTGTCAAAAACATCTATTGAACTTGAAAAATCACCATGAAAACTCTCCTTTGTCAAAAAATTGAACATCATGGTCTTCTTTGTCAATAAAAACAACATGGAGACCCACTTTGTCAACAAACAAAATCACCTAAAAAATGCTTCAATGACACTTTGAGGGATTTTTGTCCAACAATACCCCCATTTGGGTTTTTTGACAACTCTTCTCATAAAATGATACCTTGTTAAATCTCTTTCCATCTTTATCCATCATTCGCCTCTTGTGATCCTGATAGCGATCAAGGATTTACTCAATACATACTCTAAACCCACATGAGAAATGATCGGTGTGAGAAACAAGAGTAAATGAAAAGTTTATTAATGAATCACTTCATTTATGACACCAAAAGTTGACACCAAACTGATACCAATTTCCAAACTGATACCAATTGTTGGTCGCTTGAAATCTTCTAACACCATTCCAATGCCACTATTATGATTTTATCAAAATCCTCAACTATCATGATATCTATTATTTGATTGATCACTTATTTCATCTTATGATTTAATAATCCTCCTTTTTCACATCTTTGGTTCTTGTGTTATCTAAGATAAGCTCTGGGTGATCACTTCAAACACCACATACTCTAATCATGTTGATCCCCCTATCTCACTACTCCACCTATCAGCTTCTCCTTGTGTCTTTGAAAAAGGCATTGTCTCCCTTCATTAGCCACAATTTCTCCCCCTTTAGGAGTCACTCTTTCTCCCCCTTTTTCAGCGAACCCAAATGTCACTCCTTTGTGGTCTGCAACAGAGTAGAGAGCACAAATTAGTACATTAAGGAAAACACACCATACCTAGGGGGGTCATATCCACACTTTTCAAGTGCAGGGAGTCAACTGGACTCCCAAATACAGTCAATGTCTCTCAAAAGATTCCTTGGATAAGGCCTTTGTTAGAATTTCAGCAACCTGTAACTCTGTAGGCACATACTCTAACTTCACAATTCCCTACTCAACCATCTCCTTGATAAAATGATACTTTATTTCAATGTTCTTTTTCTTTGAGTGATGGATAGGATTTTTTCTAATATTTATAACACTTTATTTATCACACTGAATTCTGATCGTGGACATAACTTCAACTCCCATATCATCAATCTGCTACTTCATCCACAACAACTGTGTGCATGTATGATTGGCCGCAATATACTCATCTTCCGTTGTGCTTAATGAAATGAAATCCTGCTTCTTGCTTAGCCAAGCAATACATAGTCCACCAAGATAAAATTCACCTCCTGACATTGATTTCCTGTCATTTTCTGAATTGGCCTAATCTAAATTATTATATCCCAATAATTCTAACTAAGATTTGTCATTATATATCAAGTAGAAATCCACCGTACCCTTGATATACCGAAGTATTATTTTCACTACAAGTATGTGGATTTCCTTGGGATTACATTGATATCTCATTGATTGGAATGTGGAAAATACAATGTCATGCATTTTCACTATCAGGTACATTAAACATATAATAACCTACATATATTCTAATACATTAACTGCATTCCCATCATCATATTTTGATAATTTCATCCGAGTAGCAACCAAAGTCTTCATCTCCTTGGAATTTTACATTCTAAATCTTTTCAAAACCGAAGATTTGAAATCCATCTGTAACACTTTGAACTTCTATTGCACTACATTGGCTAAGAATAATATGATTGTATACATCCTTGAAACAAGTGAGAGTGTATCATCGACATAAATACCCTCTATCTAGAAGTATCCTTTGCACATTAGTCGTGCTTTGTTTCGAATCACTATGCCATCTTAATTCACCTTATTGAAAAAGATCCATTTAGTCCTGATGACATTCTTATCTGCTGGCCTTGAAATAATCTCCAAAGTCTGATTCTTCTCAATCTGGTCTAGTTCTTCATTCATCGCCTAAACCCAGTTTTCATCTTCAACTACATCAACAAAACATTTAGGTTTGACTTGAGATCAGAAATATTTCTACTGTAGTGAATTCATTATTATTATCTTGATAGGTGTTATCTGATCATCAATGATATTTTTCTTATCAATTTCAGCTCGACTTTTTGAATTCTTCATAGATATGAATTTTAATTCTTACTTATCATTATCAGTATCTTCTTCTAAATCAGCAGCTTGTACTTCTACTCCCACTGAGTCTATTGCCTCCTCATCAATTTCATGAGGAATATGTTCACTGTGTTGTTGATGATTCTGTTCATTTTCTATGATAGTGACATTATTTCTCTCAACAACATTTATCAGCTCCTTTTTGAAACACCATTGATATTCCCTCAAAGCTTCTTGGTATCTTGAAAACAGTCAGTTGATACCATAATGTTAAAAAAAATAGGCGAGCATGAAATACATGAATGTTTCTTCTTCTCCCACAATATGTCTTCTCTCGATGGACAACTAAAACCTAAACGAGGACATCCAATTATTTCTTTGATATATCTTGTAGTTGATTATGATATTGAATTCCCCCCTATGTCATACAACCCTTTCTATTATTAGGCCCACTGTTTAGACCCAAAATCATTCTCCTTCTCCTGTATCATTTCTTCACATGAAATTATAGGTTTGAGAAACTTCTCTAGATTACTTACATTAATGAGATCATAATTAGGATAATTAACCACTTAGCAATGAGATATCAACAAAATATCTAATCCTATTGAGTTGGAACTTGGTGCAGGAGACAAGGGATAATGTTAATAACAAAATCACTTTCTATTGCTCTTAGTTTCTACCTTTATTTTTCAACTTCAGTTCCTGATTTGAATCAATTGAAACTCTAGAGAATATCACTTTATCACTCTGCATCTTTTGATGCCACTTACCCTTGGATCATATCTCCCTAAAACATAAAACACTCAAAACATTAGTTAACAAAATTTATATAAATAGGGAGAGGGGAATTTATGGAATCCTCAAGATTAGGATTGTGGTTGATCCTGATGGGTCAACCCTTTGATTCTTTCTTGTAGAGAATCACAATCTTTCCTTGATTCTTCTAGATGCCTAACCAAATTCAATTGATCTGGCCATATGACTAACCATTCATTACCCACATGCTGAGTCTTTTTCTGAAATGTACATTCTGCAGGCCTGGCCTTTCTCACTATTTAGGGTTTAAACCCACTAGTACACATTCCCTTATTTGATGTTCCACCAAAATTCCATTTCCCTTGATTCCTTCTATGAGTAGGAATCTCTCTGCCTTTCATCTTCCCTTTATTCTTCCACCATTGCAAGGATCTTACTCTTTCCTCAACTTTTCTCCATGGAACACAACATCCGTGAATTTCTCAATATATTCTTTGTTCATTTTTCTTTTATGATTTGTTTGAATCATGCCACCCTTTCTTGTTGGTGTAGAGTTTTCCACTAATTTAAAATTCTTATTACTCATAAATAGAGTATATCTCCCGTTTATCTTCTATGTTTGTTCACATTATTTCCAAATGACCATAATCAAAACATACAAAAAATCTTCTATCAAAGGAATTCCTCATTTCATAATTTCTTAGCTAAGATGTTGATGCGGATTGAGTTCTTATTCTGATATTGAGATCCTAAGATTCTAGAAACTTTCTCATAATGTGTCCCAATCTTCCATAGTAATAGTATCTTATGAATGCTTTCTTCTGAGAGGTGTTCCTTTCAGACTTTTCATGATTCTTCTTCTTATTCTCAGATTTAGTAAAATTTATATCTTCATAGTATGAAATTTATTCCTAAGACTCTAAACAAAATCTTGATGTATGAACATGAATCCCACAAAAATATAACATGATATCATTACTTCTTGTAATAGTATTTTTAGGTCTATCTCTAGCACCTACAAGGTTTTTCTTATCTCTGGCGCTTTTCACTACTCTCTTCCTATCATGCATAGGAGTGAGATCATCGTATCCAATTCCAAATTTTCCCAAAATGGATGGCCTTTGGGACAATAATATCCTTTCATGCTTCTCCTCTGAAGTAGCATATTTGGATTTTTTTTCATCATCACCAGCCGAAGGATAATCAAATAGTAAGTGCAAGGAATCCTTTAACTTAGGATTGTCTTTGGAATTGGATTTCTCCATTTCTTTCTTAATTAATTCTATTTCTTCCCCTAGTTTCTGAATCTTATTATCTCTTGATTCAAGTTGAACATTGAGTTCTCTTCTAAGATTCTTCCCACTACTCATCTCATCTCCCAATTCCTGTGTGATCTTATCTATCATGTCATATTTCTCCTTTAGTATAGAGTTCACCTGGGTAAAAGAATCATTACAACATGCATTCTCTTGCTGTAGTATTTTATTCCTCTAAACTAGTTTAGATATTTGCATAGAAAGATCATCATT
The DNA here is from genome assembly GCA_963277665.1 of Viscum album. Classification (NCBI taxonomy): domain Eukaryota; kingdom Viridiplantae; phylum Streptophyta; class Magnoliopsida; order Santalales; family Viscaceae; genus Viscum; species Viscum album. The sequence continues at coordinate 41,231,680 of OY728138.1, forward strand.
CTTGGCTTTCTGATTCTGAATTTTATCTAAGCTCAGATTATTTCCCTTTTCATCAGGTTTTGATTTTTCTACATTTTCAGTTCTCTTCCATAATTCTTTATCTTGGGAATCATTCTTCTCCCTTAGATCAGTAGCTACATAAATAATTCTTTGATTCAATCATCTTAGCTTGTTGATATCTATTTCCTATGCTTGGATCCAGATATCTTTAGATTTAATTTCTTTAGTAAATTTTTGATCCAATTTCCTTTCTTTGTGGACAACTTCCACTTTTGGTATTCATGAAACTTCTTCATCATCAGTAGTTCCTTCATCACTTGGAATATCATGTTCTTCACTCATTCCTTCAGAATCATTGAATGAGTATGAATTTTCACTATACAATTTATCCCAATCATGATTTTGTTCACTACCTAATTCCTTTAACTGAATCACACTATCTCCATAGACACTTACACACTGAGGGATACCACCCGACTTATGCTTCTTCTTTGAAGTTCTACCCTTTTCCATGACAGACTAATATAATAGCAGACTAAATATTTAACTTTAATAATCGACTGACCCAAGTCATAGAAAACAAAAATGATAAAAGAAACCTTCCTCTAATACCAATTATTAGGGCCAAAAGGGGCCTAGATACCCTGAGGGGGGGGGGGGGGGGGGGTGAATCAGGGTATGGATATTCTTTTCAAAATTATCCCTGACCTATTGGATCTTCAACTCTTTATTATAAGGGTCACTTTGTTTACACTTATGTTTTACTGTTGATATTATTCTTTCCTTCTTTATCTGATGATGATGCTTTGGATGCAATGTAGGAAACTAAGCAGACTGACACAAAGATTTTTACTTGGTTCACCCTCACTGGGCTACGTCTAAGGAGTATACAACACCGATGTGCCGATGTACCGAATCCACTAAATCTCACTTCCAATTTAAAATATTCAGGTTATATCACTTCTATTCCTAGGCTCACTACCTTTACAATGTTTAGGGTCAGCTCACTACTTTCCCAAGGGTCACTCCCCATGTCTCTCCCTCTCTCTCTCTGGCTCACTGCCGATGGAGAGGATCACCTTCTTCCTCTTCCTTTTCTCACTACTCTATAAAGGATCCACCCACAATTTAAAGACTTGTAGGTCCCTTCATTATCACAAATGAATGCATCCTCTACTATATGTAGATGCACTGTTGAAGTCTAATTTTCATCCACTAATGAATACCAATTTACAATGGATGTACCGAGAAATATTCCATCTTTTACACAACCCTAGAATGACTGGAATGCTTCTCCAAGCTTGGCGTGCAGGTGTCACCACAACACTTACGCGACACTCCCTTCTTCAACCCAAAACTTGGGCGACTGACACCCTTTTACGCCTAAAGCAATATCGGCGCGCAACTATCAACTAGACCGCTTCTCCAAGCCTAGTGTGCAAGTGTCACCAATCCACTTGCACGAAACTCCCTTCACCAACTCAGAACTTGGGAGACTCACACCCTTTTACGCCCAAACCAATATTTTTTCACAACTATCAATTGGTGTGCAAATTTTGAATATCTTTATACTTGTATGACTAAACCACCACTTGTGCACCAAAACCACCTGCGTGACTGGAGCTCTAATTTTCCTATTGAGCTTGATAAAAAATCAGGAGGGTTAGACCTCTATTTATAGGAAATTTGTCCACCCTAATCACCGGCACGCAAGTCTCCTCCTGGCGTTCAAGTCCAGCCATATAATCCTCTGTCACCTTAGTCACCTTACACACCCAAACCAAAACTTGGGCGCCCCTCTTTCTTTCGCCATATTTTGATGTTCTTATCTTAAAAAAAATATGGCACACAACATTCCAATCCTCTAATACACTAATGCGCAAGTCCCTTTTCCAAAGACACTTTTCTCCATTTGTTAATTTTGAGGCCAAAAAATTTGGTAAACACTGGAAAACAACACCACCTTGTATATTCTCTTTTTGTACCACCTCTAGACCGTTCATTCCTTTGTCGAGGTTCTTCTACCAGTAAAGGTTTGTCAAAAAAATCTCTTGAACTTGAAAAATCACCATGAAAACCTTTTTTTGTCAACAAATTGAACATCATGGTCTTCTTTGTCAATAAACACAACATGGAGACCCACTTTGTCAACAAACACAATCACCTCAAAAATTCTTCAATGAAACCTTGAGGGATTTTTGTCCAACAATATTCTTTCACCATAATGTGGTAGCTCAATATTCCCTATCTGTCTCTACATGCAACATAGAACTATACACCAAATAAGTAAAGTGGAAAGCCTTTGAAAATGAAATCATACATCTATTTTGTTTGTTAACAAGGATAAATCTATCACAAAATGCCCTTACATACTCATAGAGAGTGGTTGAAATAAATATAGGATGAATTATCACCTGTTTAAAGGAGTTTTATAGTATAAGACATCAAGGAAATAAGAGAACATATCCATACTATTTATCTATCCAATAATTAATATCCCCTCTCCCAATAACCCATGTCACTGTATCCTTCAAAGTATCTAAATGATTGAGTATACACCGAACCAAAAATTAAATTCTTCTAGGATTCTCCACCCATCTACCCCATTCAAATCCATATTTTTCCTTCATGAAAATTTACCATATGTATTTTCCTTCAATAACAACCCAAGGAAACTTTCTAGTCATGTCATGTATGGTCCTCTCTACACTACTCACATTGAAACCTACTTATACAAAATTCCTCACCAATATTGTCCAAGACTCTCAAAGAAACTTCCCTTCTTATTTAAAATCCAATATAAAGGAGTAAATAATTTTTTTCATCCTTGTAAAATATCCTTTTTGGGCCTTAATAATAGAAAAAATATGCATTATCATTAATGTATGAATACTATTTACCAACATGATCTTTCCCCACATGAAAGACACTTATATTTCCAATTGAAAATTCCTAAAGAAATAGGAATAACTAGATCCTTGAAAATTCCTAAGAACTGTTCATGTGTTATTTACTTAAATTTAGGCACACAACATAGAAGAGAAAACCCTAAATACCTTTGTGGGTAAGTGAATTCAGGAGTTGTGATCGGTTAAGATCCGCAAGGAGGAGGATGATCATCGGGAGGGGGGGGGGGGTGGCCGCATCAGAGGCACGATGAAGAAGGAGGTGGGTAGGATTCCTAGAAGTAGCATCAAATGGGAGGTGAGGTGTTCATGTTTGGTGGAAGCTTCAAGGGAGGAGGGTCAGAGATGAGAGCTCATGGTGGGGTGGCCTCTTTTGGTGGCAGCGAGGGTTAGCATTGCGAGGGGCACTATCAGGGGATGAGGGTCAAGGGAGGAGAGCTCGTGAGGGGAACCATCGGGGAAGGAGGGTTTCACATAGGAGAGGGTAATGGGAGGGGTTCACATAGAGGAGAAAACTTCCCAAATTTATCTAACCCTATTTCCATGGGTTTTAGTAAAGGGTAACTTTAAATACCCATATAGCCACGATTTTAATTAAAATGTGGCTATAAATTAAGCTACAACCACATACCTATAAAAGTGTGGCTATAGATCCATGGATATAGGTCATTTTTCTAGTAGCGTTATCACCCTTTGGATATTTAAAGTTCACTCTACTCTAGTAATAATCAATGTGGGATTGGTACGAGACAAGCCAATCCATACCCATAATTAGGTTGAAGCATGAATATCAAGAATATAGTGATCCTAGAGAAAATGTTACTCCTTGATCTCAAGAGAAAAACCCAGCACAAATAGATGTCTATAGACCGTACTCCCAATAGTGTATCTATAGTCATTACCCTGCTCACAAACTCTACCGCTAGGCTCAAACCATTAACAAGTTTTGAAAATATAAAGAAATGAGTGACGTTCGTATCAAATAAGGCACTAAATAATGTAAAAGCTATAATAATAGTACCTCTTGATGTTATTAACTTATTAAGAACTTATTATATACTCCCTTTACTTATTTTATATGAAATGGGAATAATTTATGTGAAATATTAATGTTTAAATATTAAATATAATTTTTGAGCACTATTTGAATTCATCCAAATTCAAGTCTGTTTAATGTTTTATTAATAACTATAACCCTACTTATCCAAATTGCATGATTATTATTTTTTAGGGTTAATTACTCAAATTAAAACATTTAATTAGAATTAACCTTTGGCCAAATCATCCATTTGGAGGGTCATATGGTCCACAAAAGAAGACCCAAAGAATCTGTGAAGAAACTAGACCATCCATGATGATTGAGTTACTGGTCTAAATACTGAAGCCCAAATTTTATGAAACTCCAAAATATGTTATTTATTATCCAAAATAATCATGGATAAAAATTTAAAGTTCCAACTACATGAACAAGGGTCCCAAATGATTCTTTGAAGTTCATACAACCATTCTGGAATGGAATTAAAATCCAAACAATATTCAGGACATTACTCATGCTATACTCATCAAATCAAGTTGATAGTTTGTAGTGTGAAAGAGGAGATATAGGTGGACAAATTTTTTGAAGAAAAAATTCGTATTGGAAGGAATATTTCTATTCAAAATCCCATTCACATTTCGGGCATAAAAAAACATGGATAAAAATGGACAGTTTATAATTGTTTACTAAAACCGTCATAACTTTTGCTCAATAAGTTCAAATTCCTCCAAATTTTTAGGGTAGAGGGAAAAAATTATTATATTAAACTTTTAAGAAGTATATATCTCGAGATTCAGTTGTATGGATGTTTAAATCATCGAGCCAATTGGAGGGGTAGTTTTGGAATGAAAACAGTCCACCACCGTGGGCTATAAATACATCCCCCCCTCTCCTTTCAAAAGGGTTGGAATTTCAGAAGAGAGAAGGACACATTGGCACGAAAAAATATTTTCCAAAATATTGTGAGGACCTTACATACTCATGTTTTCACTTTAGAGACCTTTCCTCTTCTCTTTGTTTTAATTTACTTTTGCAGTTTTCTTTGTTTGTAATTTCACAAGTGTTTGTCTTTGTAATTTTTTTTATTGCAAGTTTCTTCTTCAATATATTTTATTCTCACAAAAATCCTATAGTTTAATATTAGTTTTATTAAAATAGTTTAAATCAAGTTAAAACCCTTTCCCTTATTGTTATTTCTCAATCAATCTAAAGTCAGTATTTAATTCCTTTCACTATTTGTGTGTGTGTGTTCGATGCACAACTCTTTTCTTATCCCTTTTATTTTATTAACTTATTAATTCATCATCATAAAATTATAACCAGATTATTAACCACCCAAATGTCTGAGTAAATCTCTCATTGGGGTGAGTTATAATTTAGGTATGTTAAGTTATTTAGAACTTTTTCTCAATGAATATTATTTCAATTAACATTGTGTATGTTGGACTTAAAATGTCATGGATTAATGACTTGTTTTGTTTAATGAGTGGTTTCTATGGATTATTGGAACCATAAAATACATTACCATAAACAAGATATGATTAAGATTATAACCCTAAGTTAAGTTAAGGCTTGGATTAAAGCCTTAACACTTGGGAATTCCATTCAACGTCAGCTTGTGACATGGGTGTTAATTTAATGAAATATAAATCAAGGCTCAAGGATATCAAAAGATGGTATTGAAGTTGATCCTAACAAAATTGAAGTGATCCAATCACTTACTAAACCCACTTCTGTTCGATATATCCATTCATTCCTTGGTTATTCTGGTTTCTATCATCAATTCATCCATAACTTCAGTAGGATTTCCCTCCCACTCACTTGATTTCTCCAAAATGATGTCAGTTCCCATTTCGATGAGGATTTTAAGAGAGCCTTCATTGAACTAAAAACTACTCTTACATCTTCCCCAATAATCCAACCCCCAGATTTTTCCTCATCCTTTGAATTGATGTGTGATGCTTCTAATGGAGCCATTGGGGCTGTTCTTGGTCAAAGAAGAGAAAAAATTCCTCATCTCATCTATTATGCCTCAAAAACTTTGGATGAAACTCAATCTCACTACACTGTGACTGAAAAGAAACTTTTAGCAGTGGTTTTTTACTTAGATAAATTCCAAACCTATCTCTTAGGTACTAAAATCATCATCTTTACAGACCATTCCGCTATAAAGTTCTTACTCAAGAAAAGTGATTCCTAATCGAGGCTAATAAGATGGATCCTAATGATCCCAGAGTTTGACCTTGAAATCAAATATAAACTAGGAAAATAAAACCCTGTGTATGATCACCTAAGTAGAATTTATAATTCTTCTCATTTAGAAATCATTGATCCTGAATTCCCCACTGATCACCTTTCATCTCTCACTCCAAAGTTACCATGGTATGCCCTAATTGTGAACTACATGGCTGCTGGTATTTTTCCTGAATTTTTTTAAAAAGAACAAAAAATGAAGCTAAAAAGTAATTAAAAATTCTATTTTTGGTAAAGATAATAAACTTTGGAAAACTTGGGGTGACATGGTAATTAGGAGACGTGTTGATGAATATGAACATTCCACCATCTTAGAATTATGTCACTCACTTCCTGGAGGTGGCCACTTTGGACCACAAAGGACCTCTCAAAAGGTCCTAGACTCTGGATTCTTCTGGCCTTTACTTTTAAAGGACTCACATGAGTTCTTTCAATCATGTCCCACTTGCTAAAAGTTTGGCACAATTTAAAATATAAATGAAATGCCCCAAAATCCATTAATTTTCTATGAGATCTTCAATGTTTGGGGAATCAATTTCATGGGACCATTCCCCCCTTCCAATGGATTCTCATACATTCTTCTTGCGGTTTATTATGTTTCTAGGAGGGTCTAGGCCAAACCCACTAGAAATGATGATTCACATACTATTATTGAGTCCCTAAAGACACACATCTTCCACCGATTTGGCACACCATGTTCCTTGATAAGTGACTTAGGAACCCATTTTTGTAATAGAACCATGGAATATATTTTGAAAAAGGGTGGTTTTGTACATAAAACTTCAACTGCATATCACCCCCAAAAAAATTGAATGGATGAAATTTCTAATAGAGAAGTGAAAATGGTTCTTTATAGAATTGTAAAACCCACAAGAAAAGACTAGGCTGAAAGACTTGGTGAAGCACTTTGGTCTTATCAAACTTCCTATAAAACACCCATTGGAATGTCTCCTTTTAGGATAGTTTTTGGTAAATCATGTAACTTGATAGTTTAAATCCAATATAATTAATTTTGGGCTGTCAAAACTTGTACTTTTTATTGTGAGAAATCGGGTGAAGAAAGATTGTTGCAATTGGATAAACTGGAGGAGCTTCGACTTGAATCCTATGAGAATTCCAATCTGTATAAAGAAAAGGCTAAGGTACTCCATGACAAACACATCCTGAGAAAGGTATTCCATGAAGGTGAAAAGGTATTGATTTTCAAATATTAACTTCATCTTCACCCAGGTAATCTTAATTCTTGTTGGGAAGGTCCTTTTATTGTTTCTCATGTTTACCCATTTGGTGCAGTGCAAGTCCAAGACCCCTCTTCCAAAAGAACATTCAAAGTTAAAAGACATCAGTTAAAGAATAACCATGAAAGGACACACATCCCAGGAACCACCTCGACTTCCATCAGATCCAAAACTTCCACTAACCCACCACTAGATGAAGATAGCAACCCACCAAATCCAAACCAGGGGGAACCTCTTTCCCTTTAACTCTCTATATATCTCTTCCTCTCTCTACTTTTTTCTTCTTCTTTCTCTCTCTTTCATTTTTTTACACTTTCTTTATCAAACCATTTCCTTTTTATCTTTATCTTTTTCATGGGTGTGTATTTTAAACACACTAAAAAACTAAAAAAAACTAAAAAACTGAAAAACAATAATAAAAATCACTTAAAAAAATATGGAAAAGCAAGAGTCATGATTACTCACCTTCAACTTTTAAAATTTTTTCTAACCATTTTGGGGAGTCAAAAGGTATGGTTTCATCTAAAAAATCTTGTGTTTTCATCATATATTTGGATAAATAATATTGTGTCAAAACCAACAAATTTTGAATGCTCAATTTTTGATTTAGAAAATGATTTTCCCCACCCACGAGGAACAAAATTTGCTTTCATGCCTAGGACACCTATGGAATTATAATTAAAATGTGTGTATTTAACCCCCATTTGTGAGTATTGAGTTTATGGACCTTCCATATGAATTTCCTAATTTCATGTGCATTAATATGATAGAGGCATTTTCTAAACCCCATGAGAATTATAATAGCCAAATAGCTTCCCATTAACCATACATTAAAACTCCTTTTGAAAGACCCTTAGAGCATATGAAAAACTTTTCTTTGATAGCCACATTACAATCCCAATACCTTATCCCACCCAATATCAACATGGATTTTCATTGTATAATTTTTTGAAATTTAAGTGTGGGGGAAATTAATTTCATTTTGGGAAACCTTTTGTTGATTTTAACCATGTTATCATATGATTGAGGGAAAGCATCAATTTAAGTGTAGGGGATAGGTTGTAATTTAGTGGGGTTTGAGAATGTATATATGTTTATCTTGTATGAATGATATTGAAAAGTGTTCAAAAAAATATCAAAAAAAAAATCAAAAAAAAAAAATGAAAATAAGAATGGGTTGTGTCTTGGGTGGGTTAAAAATCACTCTTCCTAAACCTTTGATCTTGTTATAACTATTACAATTAGTGTCGTGAGGTGATCAATCATGGGTTGGGGCATGAGTGTGAGATCTATTTTAAGTTTAACTTTCGAAAAAATAAAAAAAAGAAAAAGAAAAAAAATGAACCATTATGTCATTGGTTGAAGTTTCATGGTTTATAAATATTTCATCTTCTCATCCAATTAAAATTTACTTCCTCTTTTGTGTCTTATTTCACATTTTCATTCCTTCGTAAATATGTGTTTCCATTTCCTTTCATGTCTCATTTCAAAAAAAAATGTGCATTGGTTTTTCAATGTTGGTGTTTTACCCCCTTTTTCTTATCTTTTGGATATCATCTTCCTACTGTCCCATATCCACAGAAAAACCCAAAAAATACCTCTTGATTTTTCAGAACTTTAGGATAGGGAGTGGAAGCTGAGATCTCTTACAAACTCTAAGATTTTCAGTTTTGGTTGGTGAATGAGTGAAGCTCCATAAATTAATTTTATCATCTTGAGAAGAGTAAGTTTTGTGTGCCACCATTTTCCATTTCTAAATTTGAGCATTAAAAAATGAATTGTTTTTGGAACATTGTTTCTGTAACAAATTGTGGTGGAATTCAATATAGATGAGTGAAATTGTCTAAACCTCCCCTGATTAGGGAAAACAAAATTTTAATATTTTTTGGTGAGTGAAAATAAATTTGTAATGTTTTTATATTTGTTGCACATGAGAACATGCACATGCTTAAGTGCGGGGGATTTAATTTTATTAATTTATTAAAAACTTATTATATACCCATTTTATTGATTTTATATGAAATGTTCTTAATTTATGTGAAATATTAATGCTTAAATATTAAATATAGTTTTTGAGCACTATTTGAATTCATCCAGATTCAAGTCTTTCTAATATTTTATTAATAACTCTCACTATACTTATCCAAATTGCATTATTCTTGTTTTTTAGGGTTACTTAATAAAATTAAAACATTTCATTAGAAGGAAACTTTTCCAAATAGTCTATTTTGAGGGTCATATGGTTCATAAAAGAATACCCAAAGAATCTATAAAGAAACTGGACCATCCATGATGATTGAGTTACTGGTCTAAATCTTGAAGCCTAAATTTTATTAAACTTCCCCATATGTTCTTGATTATCCAAAAGAATCATGGATAAAAATTTGAAGGTCCAACTACACGAACAAGGGGCCCAACTGATGCTTTGAAGTCCAACCCACTATTCTGGATGTGAATTAAACTCCCAAAACTATTAATGACATTACTCATGATATAGTTATAAAATAAATTTTATATTTTTCAGTGTAAAAGATTAGATATAGGTGGCCAACTTTTTTGAAGAAATCATTCTTATTTAAAGCCATCTTTCTATTCAAAAATCCATTCATATTTCTACCATAAAAAAAGCATGGATAGAAATGGAATGTTTATAATTGTTTACTAAAACTGCCATAACTTTTTCTAACTACATATAAATACCTCCATTTTTTAGGGTAGAATTAAAACATTATTATCTACAACTTTTAAGAAGGAGATATCTTGAGATTCATATGTATTGATGTCCCAATCATTGAGCCAAGTGGAGGGGTAGTTTTGGAATGAAAACAATCCACCACCATGGGCTATAAATACATTAAATCCTCTCATTTCAAAAGGGTTGGAATTTTAGAAGTGATGAGCACACATTTACATGACCAAATATTTTACAAAATCTTGGTAGGACCTTCCATACTCAAGTTTTCACTTGAAAGGCCTTTCCTCCTCTCTTTGTTTTAATTTACTTTTGAATTTTTCTTCATTTGTAATTTCACAAGTGTTTGTCTTTGTAATTTTGTTTTAATGCATGTTTCTTCTTCAATATATTTTATTCTCATAAAAACTCTATAGTTTAATATTAATATTATAAAAATATTTTAAATCAAGTTAAAACCCTTTCCCTTATTGTGCTTTCTCATTCAATCTAAAGTCAGTATTTAATTCCCTTCACAGTTTGTGTGTCTGTGTTCGAATCACAACTCTTTTCTTATCTTTTTCTTTTTCTTCACTTGTTAATTAATCATCATAAAATTATAACCAGATTATAAACCAACCAAATGGATGAGTAAATATCTCATTGGGGTGAGTTATAATTTAGGTATGTTAAGTGATTGAGAACTTTTGCTTGATGAATAATCTTTGAATTAACATTGTGTATGTTGGACTTAACATGTCATGGATTAATGACTTGTTTTGTTTAAAGAGTGGTTTCCAAGGATTAATGGAACCATAAATACACTACCATAAACAATATACGATTAATATTAGAACCCTAAGTTAAGTTAAGGCTTGTATTAAAGCCTTAACACTTGGGAATTCCAATCAACGTCAACTTGTGACATGGGTGTTAATTTAATGAAATATAAATCAAGGCTCAAGGATATTACAAGCTTAACTACCTAATGATGGACTCACCCCAATATATATTAATTTTTTAAATCAAACATCATCCATAAATTATTTCATAAGCTCTGCAAACAAACCCCCCAAGCATAATACAATCAAATGAAAACAACATATTATTAAAAAGTATCATTGCTGAGGATTCGACCCGAGTACTGCTATACACATTAGCAGAGTACCAAAACCTTGACCAGTCGATAGGCGATAATCGACCATGATTTCACCTCTCACTATCGATGGCGCAACCTCACTATCTAAAAGTGTAGGCTGCACCACATGCAACTATCTTTCCACTCTTCCCTGTGATGCAGTTTGACTTCCCTGAGTTTCACTAATCTGTTGATATGGGTGCTCTTTCCTAGGAGCACTATTCCCACTACCTCTACCACCTTGGATCATATAACTATAACTTCTAGACTGATATGGTGTATAATATCCCCTTCCTGCACCCTGGTTCCATCTATATCCTTTGTCACTAAACGTTTCCTATAGAACCTCTATAAATGTCCCATCTTGTTGCAAGATCGGAACTGCACTGGTGGTCATGGACAATGTTTCCGGAAGTGTCTCGACCTACTAAAATAGTGAAAAATTACTAGAGAAAGGTACTGGGTAACTTACTTTCCCCCCATCCACTCTATTTTCCACTACCTTGGCTAAAGTTATTATAACTATGCTTTCTAATTTCAGAAGTCAAACCTCCTAACCATGAAAAAGAAACCACCTGTCCTGCACTGGAAGTTTCCCTTAGGTTCCCTTCATCTATGAGAGCCCAATAAAACACCTCAACCAACTTTTTTAACTAAAATATGTTAACTTGGGACTTAATCTCACACTTAATTAATTCTTGGAAATGTCTTTTTGTAGCTGTCTCATCTCCTTCCAATACTGAAGCAAAGCACTGTAGGTCTTTAAAGCATCAAGCATAGTTTATCACAAACATGCTCCCCTGAGTCAGCCACATGAACTCAGCAACTCTTTACTACATAAGTGTTTTGGGGTAAAATTGCTCTAGGAAATTATCTGAAAAGTCCTTCCACAACATACCATCAACCTCTCCAGTCCACGCTTGAATGCCCCACCAGTGCTTTGATGATCCTCATAGCATATAAGCGGCCAACTTGACCCTCCTTTTAACAAGTGTCTCTAAATGGTCAAGTATCTTCTCAATAGACTCAACCCAGAACTCATCTCCCTCAGTTACACACTCTCCAGTAAAGGTTGGAGGGGTTTTCAACTGAAAATCCCTTATCCATTCATCCATAATCTTCACAACCCACCCTGGGTCTCTATCCATGAATTGTATTAAGTGAGGAATGTTATCTCAAAACTTCTCCCCTACTTCCTCACTCGACACTATCGGTGTCTCAGGTTCCTCTATTGGTAGAGAAACACCAACCATATCCTCCTATCGTCCTCTTAACAAGCATCGTCATGTAGGAATATATCTATAATTCCAAAAACACACCTTAGGATGCATAACATAACTTTATCACATTTACATAAGATAAAAACCAACAAGTTACAACAAGCCTATTCCCCAAATCTCTCCACGCAGTCAAAACCGAGGAACTATTACTACCCTTAACCATCCCACACCTAGGGTCTTGGCTAACAAGGGAAAAAAAATTCTCATTATTCATGTTTCTAATTTAGATACCCATTTATTCTCATCTTGCATCATTTTACAATATTTCTCAATTTCATGTTAGGTACAATTTTCATTTCAATTTCACAAACAAGGAAAAATAGTTTAAGTTAAACAACTTACCCAAAACCTATTTTCTTGTGTGTTCTTAAAATGATGCATGTCGCAAAATAATACTGAGTGCCTAGAATGATGAATTCAACTCATCTCTCGTGTCATATCGGGCCACGAGTCAAATCTTAGAAAATGTCAACATAAATAATCACAATACACCAAAAGTGAATCACCCAAGGTGAAATAATATTCAACTCTAACAACAATAAACAAAAATAATAATAATCCCACCCTAAGTACTTAGGTTTTCCCCCATACATGGGTTTGCAACTCCCATGCACAAGCTCATGTCCAAGCACTGACTCTTCCTAGTCTCATGTATACCTTTCCCCAAATAGTAATACAAAATAAAAATAATATAAAACTCCTCTGATACCACTTTGTAACATCCTGACTTGGGTACCACACAATGGTGCCCCAAGCTAGTTAGTCACATGACCTCAATCATGCCTACCCATACACCAGAGGATATCTAATAATAATGAGGGTTTGATAATTTGATCATGGGGAGACTATACCCTCTTTTATCAGAGTAATACACTAGTGTAAGTAATAAAAAATAGAGAAAGCATATATATAAGCATAAAAATACCAATATATCAAGATAATCAATGTAGAAAAATACAATATCCAACTAAATTATAGAACATGCAATGCTAATGTACATGTCCAAGTGTCAAAAAAATAAAACTAAAAATAAAGACACTAAAAACTCCCAAGAAGGTCTTGAACCTCATCCAAGATCTATCCCAACTTATCCATCTAACATAGTACCTTTTCCCTTAACCTGTAATGCAATAATAAATTCTATTTGGGTACCGATTAGGCAACCCAAGTAGGGTGTGAGTATAACTCAGTAGGCTACAACCAACAATGTCTAAAACAAATCCAGTCAATAATAGTTTATGTAGTTGTATCAATAAATAATTACAATGTGTAAATAAATAGTTATGACATTATTAATTAACCTTAATTTATCCACATAATATCTCAGGTTCTCGAGGACACCTGAACCTCGATACCTTCTTTGGACCGTGCCATAGTCTGAACCATTTCACACCATCATTTAAAATTTTATAAAATACATAAAACATGTAAATAATTACAGCATGAGTAATGTTCATGTATGGCTCTAATCTCATGGGTCTAATGTGAGTGAAACCAAATGATGCATAATCACTTACTCGAAAAAGGGGGAATCTCTCACGATATTTCCCTTAGCCCGACTCAACTAAAACTCATATTCTCCCTTGGAAATCACTATAGAAGCTCTGATGGTCTTCCTTTCAACATGATCCTATGGTCCTCCTTAATAGGCTCTCACAGTCCTTCTATATAAGCTCTCATGATCCTTCTCAACAGGCTCTCACGGTCCTTCTCAACAATTACTCACTCACACCCCGATTATCCCACGTGTTACTCCATTCCAATGTAATCACAATCATTCCAATAATTTATTCATAAATTAATTAATCACATCAATTTCCATTAATTAATTCTATAATTAATTAATCACCCCAATTCCATTAATTAACACAATTATTAATTAATCATATCAACCCCCTTAATTAATTCAATAATTAATTATCGCAACTCAACAAATCTCAACAATCCATAGTTAATTAACCAATTAATTGAAATCAATTAAATATTCAACATTTCAATAAATAACCTAACAATTAACTGTCCACAATTCCACAATTAAATACTCCAATAATTTATTCATCAATAAATTATCTTGATTCCACAATTCCATTATTGAACTAAAACCCCAATTTCTTCAATTAACTAATTGACCACATTAACTAATTCAATTTAAGAATTTAAATTGCTAAAATAACCTTATAAATATCTATAATCACATGCACATAATTAATATCATGACTTTGTGAATTAAATAATAGATCCCCTACCTTGATTTGTTGACGAATGATCGCCCAATGTAAATCCTTGAAATTGAGCATCAAAACGACTTCCATATCTAAAAACCCTAAATTAAGATAAAAAAACAAGATATAATAAATCTAGATATATATATATATATATATTCCTAGATCTATATTCACAATAATAGATCTAGATATAATCCAAAAATAGATAATAAATCCCCTTAAATAAAGAGAGAAGGATGAGAGATGAGCGGGAAAACAAATAGAATAAGATCTTCTTACTAGGGGAGGTGAGGATCTTCGATATGAGATTTTAATTGTGAAGAAATAATGTTGGAAAACCTTGGAATCCCTCTAAAAATATTTTAAATCATCAAAAATCATAAGGGTCTGAGTTTGGGTCGAAATGGGTGAGTTTCAAGGGTTCGGGGGAATTAAAAACCAATTTTCAGGACACTTTAAAAATCGTGCACGGTTTCCTTGGTAGGGGCACATGGTTTTCCCTAATAGTGAACCTTAATCATGTGCCTATTATTTTAGGGGTGCATGATTTCTCCTTTTAGGGTCCATAGTTTGAAAAATTGTGCTCCAACCGTCTGAACCCCCACTATTCAAGGTTGCACGGTTTTCTCTAACCATGCACCACCATGAAAAACCCTCTTTCCTTCATTTTTTTTCTCAAAATTCACCCAAACACACCCCAAGGTAAAACAAAATAAAAAGTACTCAAATAAGAAAAAAGAGTACCTAAATTCAAGCTCAGTTCAACTCTAGAAAAGGTTAGGATATTACAATGGTGTTCCTGGTATGACAGAGCTAGTAACATGTTCAAAGCTGCTCAAACTCATGTAGGAATTAACCACACCTCAATCAGTCATACCTTAATCTGATAACAGTGTGATTGGTATGACTCAAAGTGCCTGTTTTTAGTTTATAATTTACATTTTACTTCAAAACACTCATCACACAATCAAAACCGAGAAAACACATCCAGATTGTTTTAATAATTTATAAAAATGATACATAATTCATTTTTGAAATGTAGGAATTAATCAAACCTCAATCTGATACACTATGTGTTCATTATGACTCAAAGTTTTTATTTTAAGTTTTAAATTAACATTTTAGTTCAAAAAAACGTGATATACTCAAAAATGAGAAAACACATTCATATTATTTTGATACTTTAGGAAATGATATGTAATAACCCGAGATTTTATAAGATATATTTGTTTTAATTTCTTTCATATCATCTGTTGTACGCTACACCAAGATTATCTTGCGCTATACGCAACACCGTATTAGCTTGCAGTATACGCAACACTATTCTTGGATCGTGTTACACACAATTTCATGTTTGTTTGATAGTAGTTATTGTACGAAACATTGAATATATATATATATATATATATATATATATATATATATATTCAATGTATTTTTTTATACGCAACAACAAAAGAGTCATTCACTACATGCAACCCTAACTCGGCTTGCATTACACGCAGTCGTGACCTTCCTCGATAGCGTGTGTTGTACGCAATACCGGGTTTTACTAAACAAAGATATATTATTATAATATTATTATGAACTAGCCGTCATGAATAGTATTAACTAAATTTCTAATTTTATAACATTATTATTCATCTTACACATTTTCTAGAACATGGTATAAGAACAAAATAAAATTTTCAGGTAAAATAAGTATTTTTCAAAAAATGCAGTTTTGTCGCCTTTTGATGGCGCACCCACGTTAAATCTAGTTTTTGAAATGTTTATAAGTTCAATTTTACAAAATAAACTTCTTCTTTTGAATCAGGATATAAAACTTTACATTGGATAAAGTTTTGATATTTTTCTGATAACTTTCATATTTTAAGGAATAGTAAAAACACGCTATATTTTAATTAAAAACAACTTTTTTAATCATAATAATTTATGTGGTTAAATTATAATATTTAATGGTTTTAAAGTATAAATAGAATATATTTTTACCATTTAATACAATTTATGTCATTAGCATTGATTTTACCTTGAATTCGTAGGTTAAATCAATTAAATCTTTTGCAATGTTTTAAACAAAAACCCGTTTTCTTTCGACAAGGAGATTAATTTTAAATTAATTACTGCAACTTATGTGTTTTTAATTTTGAAAAATGGATTCCATATTTGGAATCAGTGGGTCCAAATTATGTTAATAAGCTACTTTTTATTTTTGGGCATTATGAATAGTAACTACGGTAAATTTTATTTACCATAGTTAAAGGTAAATCGGGTAATTAAGGGTAAATATAAGATTAAACAATTACCCTAACACCTATAAAAATCTTATTGGATGACTAAAAGTAGACCCATATCACCTAAGGGTCGGATTAGAATAATTTAATGGACTTTTTTCCATGAAAATAACTTAATTATTATTAAAACCAAAGAAAGTGACAACATGTCACTCTCTTAAATCTTATAAGTATATTAATTTTAATTTAGTGATAAACTTCATGAATCTTAGAACATGAATAGTCTCCAGAAAGCTAATAAAATTATATACATCATATGAATTTATTTATAATTTTTAGGTATTAAATAATTATCATTAATTGTGACACAATAGTGATGCAGAAAATTGTTTATCTAGTGAAAAATCAAGAATATAGTTTTTATTAAACTAATAGTGACCATAAAAGGCACAAAACCCTGACCAAAACTTATTGGTCATGTAAATGTAAAACATAATCATTCAATGGTCTAATATTTGACCATTTGGAGCCTTATAAAAGTGATTATGACACTTATATTATTTTATTTTAAATGATTCCAAAGTTGTCACCTTCATAATTTAATAAATATAACAATTTAAATATTGTAATTTTAAGATGATAAATTCGATTAAAAGTATTATTGTGAAAGTTAATAGATTTATCCTAATCATAGGATTTTATTTTTAATTTTTATGCAACAAATAAGTATATTAAATAATTATAAACAAAATTTTGTAGTAATTATTTTATTAAGAGATAAACCAAATAAGTGGTTTTAAAAATAATAAAATAAATATTATATTAATTATTTAATGTTCTCCAATACTTTTCTAGATACATATGACCTTTTATGAATCTATTAAAGCTTTTATTTCGAACATATCTTCTGTATATATTTTATTTAAATTCAAATAAATGAATAGTGTCAAAATTGACACTATTGTTATTTTATAAAAATAACATATTATAAAATTGTTTAAAAATCACAAAAATATTTAAAAATTTATAAATTTAAATTTATATGGTATAAAATGTTATAAAGTATCCAATTATGGACAATTCACAACAAATAAGTAATTATTTGTTATAATTTAAAATTTAGAATGTTATTACCACAAATACAATTAAATTGATTAAATAAGGATAAATCAAGTTGATAATGTTTAAAATAAATTCCTATCATGTATAAATTTTATTGGTTGATTAGATTACAACCCTATATCATCTAATATTCTAATATGAGTCATTTTTGGAAGTTTTTAAGTGGTTTTAGATTTATTATAAATTAACATTTTTAAGATTTCCAAAGGTGCCCCTCTCTTCCCTTATAAAAGGGCACCTCCTCCCTCCCTTCCTCACACCAATTTGAGCCTTCAATCTCACCCAAACCCTGAAAAATTATCTTCTCCACTTCCCTATAAACATTATAGAGGTCCTGGTATTCTTCAAAGCCCAATTTTAGTGCCCTAAGAGGAGGTCTCAAAGATGCGCTTCAAAGAAGAGGTAATGTCCGTTACCGATTCTTTCAACTTTATTTCTTATTCTACTTCTTCTTTATTTGTTTCATTATGAAGTAATAATATCAGTATCACTCATATACTGATATGTTATTATAAGTATGAAACAACCCTATTTCACCATCTATCCATCCTACGGAAAACGAAATCACCGCGCGTGCGTACGTACGGAATACCGTCTCCACGCTGTGGTGTAATATGTTTTTCCAACACCACCTTACTTGGATGGGTATAATGGTGTAAAGAATAGCTATACATAGTTAATATAACATCATAATGATTATTATATATTTTATCATCCTATCCTATTCAATTCAATAATTATGGGAACGATATCATTGCTCGTGCGTACGTAAGGACTACCGTCTCCACGACGCGATGAGATTCATTCTCTATGTTAACCATTTAAGAATGATTATAAAGTATATATAAGCAATAATAATGAAAAATATGAAATTATAAAGCTATTGTATGTATGTATATATATATATGTATGTCATCTACTTAATTCCATTCAACTCAATAAGGAAACGAAAACAACATTCATGCGTACGTACGACCTACCGTCTCCATGAATTGTGTATTTCTTTCCATTTATCGATCTATTATATATATGTATATTCTGAATATATATTATATATAAATCATTTTTTATATTCTGGAATTAATTAATCATGATATAATTAATCATATGAGTAATTAAAAGTCAAAACACGAACGAAAAATGAAACGATTTTACCCAAAACGCACTTTAACATGGAATTTACAAAAGAACAGGTAATATAAAGTCATAAGTGAACCATATATGATATCATAACAATAAATATGATTCTGTAATAAGTCAATGACATTATTTAAATCATTATACAGAAGGTTCGGATACATATGAAGCATATCTGACATAAGGTAAGGGATAATTATTCCAATCTCATTCTTATCCGAGATTGTTTATTCGTAAGTATTTACTGGGGTTATGATTATTATCCATGTCCATATGTTCTCAAAATGTTTTCATAAAATGTTTACTTTTCTTCCATGTATTTTTAAAAGTCATTTTTACCCTTTTCTACTTTTACCACATTGTATGGAAGGAATATTTCTTTTACGAGGTACTTTTTGACTTTTCTGGCAAAAGTACGAGAAGAATGTTTTTTTAACGTATATGGAATGAAAGGATTTTTACGGTTTTATAAAGCCATATTTTCATGAAGCTTCCTCCAAAAGATTTCTTGACTATTTTAAACAAAATATTTTTCTTTTAAAATTTCATGACATTTTTTGAAAAGAAATTGATTTTGAAAAAGAAAGGATATTTTCCTCAAGAATTCATTACAAGTGTTTTATCAAAACCATTTTCCATCTAAGATGACATTATTTCATATGTGTATGTTTCAGGTATAAAGTCTCTATGATTTACATGGTTTCACTTTTCTCATTGTGAAATGATATCCATTTCTTTTATATGGATTATGTGATGATGTGATGATGTTTATGAAACCCATTTTATTTGTTGGGTTATTATGAATGATGTATGTTTATTTTGTGGCACAAGTAAGAATGATTTCATTATGAGATGGGTGGGACCTATATCTCCCTCCAATGCATTGGGTAAAGATTTATATCTCATAGGATAGACATGGCTGGAACGGTTTGTTAAACCGGTTCAGTATTACAGGACTGGAACGAGGAGCGAACTCGATTCAGAAAGGGACTTTGTCCACTAAGATGGTCTTGGCAGCAATGCCTTGGATAATTTGGAAATCATATCATGTGCTTAATGGTTTCCGCAATTACATGTTTTATTCCCATGCTATTTTATCATTCTTAATGTTTCTTTATGATCTATTCCTTACGTACTTCCATGTTTTATGTTATTGCTAAATCTTTTTATGTTTAAACATTATGTCCATGATTTTAAGTTCAAATATATATGGTATGTTTTATTTTATCCGTGCTTACCCTTACTGAGCATTTGAGATCACCCTTTTTATGTTTTCTTTTCCTCAGGATATAAAGAAAGGTTTTAGGTAAGAAAAAAAATGGGAAGATCTTTAAGGGAGATGTTGAAGATCTTTCACCACGATTAGAAGATTATGTTCCAAGTTTCCAAAGACACTAAACTATTACGGTCCTTGTGTGTCTATTTTTGTTATGTACTAAGTATTCCGAAAAAGTAATATAATGTCCATGTACGTCAAGCTTCAGGTCTCTACAGTTGGTATCAGTGGAAAGGTTTAGTTAACCTTTGGAAACTAGGATGCGAAAACGTTAGTGAGATCCCTAGAGATATTTCTAAGGTATATCTAGGGATGTTCCTAAGGATAAGTATATGTATAGGATATAGTCCTAGAACTACGGTAACGATCTTAGAATTTAACCTAAGATGTTAGATATTGAGGGTGCTCCCCCTTTACTATGTTGTTTTCCCTTGCATGATTTTTTCCTCACACTATTATTTTTGGGTTTTAGAAAATGGCTGGAAACAGGAAGATTCATGATAATGGAGGATATAACAGACAATGGAATGATATTCTTCTTGAGAAACCAAATGAAATAGGATTTGGAAGTCCAAACATCGTTGTTATGCCTAATCATCAATCTCATAATATGATCAATAATCTCAACTTTGGTAAGTTTCCCGACTCAGATAATAAGAGAAAGATGGAGTTTCATGATGATCATAGAGGAAAGAAAGTTCAATTTCCCTCATGTAAATCATGTGGGAAGAGGCATCAGGGAGATTGTTTCAAAGGAACTGGGAGATGCTTTGGGTGTGGAAAAGAAGGACACAAAGCCAGTAAGTGCAAAGGAAAAGGTTCAGTAAACACCAGTGATGAGGATAATGGTATTGCTACGACATCAACAATGGTTAAATGTTTTAAATGTGGAATGTACAGGCATTATGCAAACCAATTCCCTAAGGGAAAGTCTCATGAAGAGAATCAGTATGGTCGTATGGGTAGTATTTATGTTGATGATGATGAAGAGACTACAAATTATATGTGAGATGAAAGAATTGTTGAAGCTCGGTCAATGGTTTAAGAAGGTAGTGGAATGATTACATGTTTATCAAGTGTAATGTTGTATAAGTAATCTCATGGTACTATGGAATAAAGAGACATCTAAGGATTGTTACACTGTTGTCTTTCCTTAAGTTTTGAAAGTGTATGATTAATGGTACCAGTAACCATGAAAGGTTATTCAGATATTTTTGGAAAGTAGATGATATGCGCATAATGAAGGGATAAGGAGAAAATTAAATGTTTGATAGTATTCATGAGCTCATGACTGATATAAGGAGAAGGTTATATCATGGTTTGAGTATATAGAATTTTTTGGATTTTGTTATGTGGAAAGAGTTAACTTTTGACAGCATTCATGTTTTCACTAAGGTTTAATGGGTATTCATTTTTCAGGGAAATACATGATTAAGGTATTCACATGATTGGAATGTGACCAACAAGATATATGGGGGATAAATGATGGTATTCAAATGCTTGGTAGATAACCTTTCTAGTAATTGTTTTCTTTATACTATGAGCTTGGACCGAAGTATTTTAGATAAGCCTAAAGATTGGAATGAATTATGTTGGACATAAGTTATTATTATTTAAGGATAAAACTTTTTTCAATATTATTGATGGGATGTTATAGTAATGTAGTTTTAGAAAAAGGACAACCTGCTGGATGGGTGACAACCCATCGCGTCGGACAAGGCTGTGGGAATCAAACCCACAACCGAAGTGCGACTGGCCTTTATCACCTACCACTGGCCTACAGGAAGTCCCTGTTTAGTAGAAACTAGTTTTATTATATTAAGCAGTATGATATATGAAGTATAAGTCCATTTTAGGAACCATATATGATTAACCTCACCATAGATGGACTTATGTATATTTGATAACTTTTTCTTGAAACAGATGGAATGACACATCATTCTATCACATGATCTGCTAACTCTTCACGAATAACAAATTCAACTTCATTTCTTTAAGAGATGAAGTGTAAATTGTTCAAAGCACGAACAATAGTGAGATTGTACCAAAATCAATCAAGTATTTCTTCTAATTCAAAATTTTCAACTTTAGGGAAATGATACTGAAAACCAAAAATGTTGTCCTAGTGCTCTTATATCCGATGAATCAGATGGTACCTTAGATCATCACAAATTTATGGCTTTGTGATTGATGGCTTTTTCATAGCCATGTTCTCTACCACTCTCCATCAGAACATGATGGTTATATTTCTCTTCCATATCCATATTTTCACCTATGTGGAAACCCAGTGATTAGTTTATTTGGGTAATCATTACGTTTCATACTTTAGTTTTTAAAGTTAAGTTTTGGTATTTCATTTTACAATGTGGGTTTCAATTAAAGAAACTTTCAAGTAGAAAACCATGTATAACCCCGATGAATTTCGAGGGAAAAATTCATTTTAAGGGGGGTAGAATGTAACAAACCGAGATTTTATAAGATATATTCGTTTTAATTTCTTTCATATCATCTATTGTACGCTACACCAATATTATCTTGCGCTATACGCAACACCGTATTAGCTTGCAGTATACGCAACACTATTCTTGGATCGTGTTACACACAATTTCATGTTTGTTTGATAGTAGTTATTCTACAAAACATTGAGTATATATATATATATATTCAATGTATTTTGTTATACACAACAAAAAAAGAGTCATGCACTACATGCAACCCTAACTTGGCTTGCATTACACGCAGTCGCGACCTTCCTCGATAGCGTGTGTTGTACGCAATACCGGGTTTTACTAAACAATGATATATTATTATAATATTATTATTAACTAGCCCTCATGAATAGTATTAACTAAATTTTGAATTTTATAACATTATTATTCATCTTACACATTTTCTAGAACATGGTATAAGAACAAAATAAAATTTTCAGGTAAAATAAGTATTTTTCAAAAAATGCAGTTTTGCCACCTTTTGATGGCGCACGCACGTTAAATCTAGTTTTTGACATGTTTATAAGTTCAATTTTAAAAAATAAACTTCTTATTTTGAATCAGGATATAAAACTTTACATTGGATAAAGTTTTGATATTTTTCTGATAACTTTCATATTTTAAGGAATAGTAAAAACACGCTATATTTTAATTAAAAACAACTTTTTTCATCATAATAATTTTTGTGGTTAAATTATAATATTGAATGGTTTTAAAGTATAAATAGAATATATTTTTACCATTTAATACAATTTATGTCATTATCATTGATTTTACCTGGAATTCGTAGGTTAAATCAATTAAATCTTTTGCAATGTTTTAAACAAAAACCCATTTTCTTTCGACAACAAGATTAATTTTAAATTAATTACTACAACTTATGTGTTTTTAATTTTGAAAAATGGATTCCATATTTGGAATAAGTGGGTCCAAATTATGTTAATAAGCTACTTTTTATTTTTGGGCATTATGAATAGTAACTACGGTAAATTTTATTTACCATAGTTAAAGGTAAATCGGGTAATTAAGGGTAAATATAAGATTAACAAATTACACTAACACCTTTCAAAATCCTATTTGATGACTAAAAGTCGACCTATATCACATAATGGTCGGATTAGAATCATTTAATGGACTTTTTCCATGAAAATAACTTAATTATTATTAAAACCAAAGAGAGTGACAACATGTCACTCTCTTAAATATTATAAGTATATTAATTTTGATTTAGTGATAAACTTCACGAATCTTAGAACATGAATAGTCTAAAGAAATATAATGAAATTATATACATCATATGAATTTATTTATAATTTTTAGGGATTAAATAATTATCATTAATTGTGACACAATAGTGATGCAGAAAATTGTTTATCTAGTGAAAAATCAAGAATATAGTTTTTATTAAAATAATAGTGACCATAAAAGGCACAAAACCCTGACCAAAACTTATTGATCATGTAAATGTAAAACATAATCATCCAATGGTCTAATATTTGACCATTTGGAGCCTTATAAAAGAGATTATGACACTTATATTATTTTATTTTAAATGATGCCAAAGTTGTCACCTTCATAATTTAATAAATATAACAATTTAAATATTGTTATTTTAAGATGATAAATTAGATTAAAAGTATTATTGTGAAAGGTAATATATTTATCTTCATCATAGGAGTTTATTTTTAATTTTTATGCAACAAATAAGTATATTAAATAATTATACAAAAATATTGTAGTAATTATTTTATTAAGAGATAAACCAAATAAGTGGTTTTAAAAATAATAAAATAAATATTATATGAATTATTTAATGTTCTCCAATAATTTTATAGATACATATGACCTTTTATGAATATATTAAATCTTTTATTTTGAACATATCTTCTGTATATATTTTATTTAAATTCAAATAAATGAATAGTGTCAAAATTGACACTATTATTATTTTATAAAAATAACATATTATAAAATTGTTTAAAAATCACAAAAATATTTAAAAATTTATAAATTCAAATTTATATGGTATAAAATGGTATAAAGTATCCAATTATAGACAATTCACAACAAATAAGTAATTATTTGTTATAATTTAAAATTTAGAATGTTATTACCACAAATAAATTAAATTGATTAAATAAGGATAAATCAAGTTGATAATGTTTAAAATAAATTCCTATAATGTATAAATTTTATTGGTTGATGATATTAAAACCCTATATCATCTAATATTCAAACATGAGTCATTTTTTTAAGTTTTTAAGTGGTGTTAGATTTATTATAAATTAATATTTTTAAGATTTCCAAAGGTGCCCCTCTCTTCCCTTATAAAAGGGAACCTCCTCCCTCCCTTCCTCACACCAATTTGAGCCTTCAATCTCAGTCAACCCCTGCCAAATTATCTTCTCCACTTCCCTAGAAACATCCTAGAGGTCCTGGTATTCTTCAAATACCAATTTTAGTGCCCTAATAGGAGGTCTCAAAGAGGCGCTTCAAAGAAGAGGTAATGTCCGTTACCGATTCTTTCAACTTTATTTCTTCTTCTACTTCTTCTTCTTTATTTGTTTCATTATGAAGTAATAACATCAGTATAAATAATATACTTATATGTTATTATAAGTATGAAACAACCCTATTTCACCATCTATCCATCCTACGGAAAACGAAATCACCGCGCGTGCGTACGTACGGAATACCGTCTCCACGCTGTGGTGTAATCTGTTTTTCCAACACCACCTTACTTGGATGGGTATAATGGTGTAAAGAATAAATATACATAGTTATTATAACATCATACTGATTATGATATATTGTATCATCCTATCCTATTCAATTCAATAATTATGGGAATGATATCATCGCTCGTGCGTACGTACGGACTACCGTCTCCACGACGCGATGAGATTCATTCTCTATATTAACCATTTAAGAATGATTATAAAGTATATATAAGAAATAATAATGAAATATATGAAATTATAAAGCTACTGGATTTATGTATATATATATATATGTATTTCATCTACTTAATTCCATTCAACTCAATAAGGAAACGAAAACAGCGTTCATGCGTACGTACGACCTACCGTCTCCATGAACGGTGTATTTCTTTCCATTTATTGATCTATTATATATATGTATATTATGAATATATATTATATATAAATCATGTTTTATATTCTGGAATTAAGTAATCATGATCTAATTAATCATATGAATAATTAAAAGTCAAAACATGAACGACAAATGAAATGATTTTACCCAAAACGCACTTTAACATGGAATTTACAAAAGAACGGGTAATATAAAGTCATAAGTGAACCATATATGATATCATAACAATGAATATGATTCTGTAATAAGTCAATGAAATTATTTAATTCATTATACAAGAGCTTCAGATACATACGAAGCATATCAGACATAAGGTAAGGGATAATTATTCCAATCTCATTCTTATCCGAGATTGTTTATTCGTAAGTATTTACTAGGGTTATGATTATTATCCATGTCCATATGTTCTCAAAATTTTTTCATACAATGTTTAATTTTCTTCCATGTATTTTTAAAATTCGTTTTTACCCTTTTCTACTTTTACTACATTGTATGGAAGGAATATTTCTTTTACGAGGTACTTTTTGACTTTTCCAGCAAAAGTACGAGAAGAATGTTTTTTAACGTATACGGCATGAAATGATTTTTACGGTTTTATAAAGCCATATTTTCATGAAGCTTCCTCCAAAATATTTCATGACTATTTTAAACAAAATCTTTTTCTTTTAAAATTTCATGACATTTTGTGAAAAGAAATTGATTTTGAAAAAGAAAGGATATTTTCCTCAAGAATTCATTACAAGTGTTTTATCAAAACCATTTTCCATATAAGATTACATTATTTCATATGTGTATGTTTCAATTATAAAGTCTCTATGATTTACATGCTTTCACTTTTCTCATTATTAAATGATATCCATTTCTTTTATATGGATTATGTGATGATGGGATGATGTTTATGAAACCCATTTTATTTGTTGGTTTATTATGAATGATGTATGTTTATTTTGTCGCACAAGTAAGAATGATTTAATTATGAGATGGGTGGGACCTATATCTGCCTCCAATGAATTGGGTACAGATTTATATCTCATGAGATAGACATGGCTGGAATGGCATGTTAAACCGGTTCAGTATTACAGGACTGGAACGAGGAGCAAACTCGATTCAGAAAGGGACTTTGTCCACTAAGATGGTCTTGGGAGAAATGCCTTGGCTAATATGGAAATAATATCATGTGCTTAATGGTTTCCACAATTACATGTTTTATTCCCATGCTATTTTATCATTCTTAATGTTTCTTTATGATCTATGCCTTACGTACTTCCATGTTTTATGTTATTGATCAAGCTTTTGATGTTTAAACATTATATTCATGTTTTTAAGTTAAAATGTATATGGTATGTTTTATTTTATCCATGCTTACCCTTACTGAGAATTTGAGCTCACCATTTTTATGTTTTCTTTTCCCCATGATATAAAAAAGGTTTTAGGTAAGACAAAAAAGGGGAAGATCTTTATGGGAGATGTTGAAGATCTTTCACCACAATTAGAAGATTACGTTCCAAGTTTTCAAACACACTAAACTATTAATGTCCTTGTGTGTCTATTTTTGTTATGTACTAAGTATTCCACAAAAGTAATGTAATGTCCATGTACGTCAA
Organism: Viscum album; assembly: GCA_963277665.1. Taxonomy (NCBI): domain Eukaryota; kingdom Viridiplantae; phylum Streptophyta; class Magnoliopsida; order Santalales; family Viscaceae; genus Viscum; species Viscum album. Next base: position 41,259,403 of record OY728138.1, read on the forward strand.
GATTCGGGTCTCTACATGATCCATAATTCCTTTATGACATTTATGAATCATCTACACATCAATTTGATACATAGTGTTTCTGGTATGAATCAAAGTGTCCGTTATGAGTTTAAAATTGTTAATTTAGTAAAAAAATAATATCACTCATTGAGAAATGAGAAAAAACACTCTTATTGTCTTGATACTTTATTAAAATTATTTATAAGTATTTTTTTACATGTAGGAATTAATCTCACATCAAATCGACACATGATGTTACTATTATGACTCAAAGTTCATGTTTTCAGTTTAAATTGAAATTTTAGTAAAAAATACTTTTGGAATAATAAAAATTGAGAAAAAAATTCATATTGTCTTGATACTTTAGGAAATTAATCCATTATTCAGTTTTGATGTGTAGAAATTATATGCATGTAAATCTGATGCATGGTGTGATAGGAATGACTCCAAGTGTGTTTTTTTATTTAAAATTGAAATTCTAGTTCATAACACATGTCACAAACTCAAAACTAAGAAAAAAATTCATATTATTTCGATAATTTAGGAAAAATATCCACAAGTCATTTTTGAAGTTTAGGAATAATTATTACTTCAATCCAATAGACGGTGTGCCTGATATGGCTCAAAGTTTCTGTTATTAGTTTAAAATTGAAAATATAGTTCAAAATATGTGTCACTCATTGAAAACCATGTAAACATGCTTTTATTGTTTTGATAATTTTTGAAAAAGATTCATAAGTCATTTTGACATGCATGAATATATATCACATCAAACCGACATACAATATGACTTGTATGACTCAAAGTGCTTATTTTCAGTTTAAACTGACATTTTAGTAAAAAAGACACATGACATTATCAAAATCAATAAAATTCATTCAGATTGCCTTGATAATTTAGGAAAATGATCCATAAGTCATTTTTGATGTGTAGGAATCATCTTCATTCCAATCGGATGCACGATGTGACAGGTATGACTCCAAGCGTGTCTTTTTATTTAAAATTGACATTTTAGTTCAAAACACATATCACATACTAAAAATCTATAAAACAAATTTTGATTGTTTTTATATTTTTGGAAAAAGATCAATAAGTCATTTGTGATATATAGGAATCAACCTCACCTCAATTCATTATATGGTGTGCTTGATATGACCCAAAGTTCCCTTTATAAGTTTAAAACTGGAAGTTTAGTTCAAAACATGTATTAATCACTAAAAACCAATAAAACACACTTTAATTGTATTTATACTTTAGTAAAAATATTCATAAGTAATTTTTGATGTTTAGAAATTAGTCTCACATCAAACTGACATAATATGTGGCTAGTATGACTCAAAATGCATGTTTTCAGTTTAAATTGACATTTTAGTAAAAAAGACAGGTGACATGATCAAAACCAAAAAACATTATTTTAATTGTCTTCATAATTTATAAAAATGATTCTTAAGTCAATTTTGACATGCAAGAATAATTCTCACATTAATCCAACACATTATGTGACTGTTATGACTCCAAGTGTGTCCTTTTATTTAAAATTGACATTTTATTTTAAAACACATGTTACATACTCGAAACTAAGAAAAAACATTCATAGTGTTTTTATACTTTAGGAAAATGATTCATAAGTGATTTGTGATGTGTAGAAATTAGCCTCACCTCAATCTAATACATTATGTGCTCGATATAACTCAAAGTGTCCGTTATCAGTTTAAAATTGAAAATTAAGTTTGAAATGTGTGCCACTCACTAAAAACAACGAAAAAATGCTCATATTGTACTGATAATTTATAAAATTATTATAATTCATTTATGATGTATAGGAATTAGTCTCATGTCAAATTGACATACAATGTGACCGATATGACTCAAAGTGTGTGTTTTTAGGTTAAATTGGAATTTTAGTAAAAAAGACACGTGAAATACTCAAAACTAAGAAAACACATTAATATTGTGTTTATACTTTAGTAAAATTATCCTTAATCCATTTTTGAAATGTAGGAATCAACTACATTTCAATCCGATGCACGATGTGACTGATATGACTCCAAGTGTATCCTTTTTTTTAAAATTGACATTTTAGTTCAAAACACATGTCACATACTCAAAACCAAGAAAACATATTCAGATTATCTTGATACTTTAGGAAAATAATTCATAATTCATTTTTGATTTTTAGTAATCTGTCTTACCTCAATCTGATACACGGTGTGCTCGATATGACTCGAAGTTTCCGTTATCAGTTTAAAATTGACAATTTAGTTTAAAACATGTGTAACTCACTAAAAACCAAGAAAATATTCTTGGATTATCTTTATAATTTATAAAAATGATTTTTAATTCATTTATTATGTTTAGAAATTAGTCTCATGTCAAAGAAACATACGATGTGACCAATTTGGCTCAAAGTGCATGTTTTTAGTAAAAATTAACATTTTAGTAAAAAAGGCATGTGACATACTCAAAATTAAGAAAACACATTAATATTGTCTTGATAATTTAGGAAAATTATCCTTAATTTATTTTTGACATGCATTAATCAACCTCACATAAATCTGACGTACGATGTGACCAGTATGACTCCAAGCGTGTCCTTTTATTTAAAATTGACATTTTAATTCAAAAAACACTTCACATACTCAAAGCTGAGAAAATTAATTCCGTTTGTTTTTATACTTTAGGAAAATGATACATAAGTAATATGTGATGTGTAGTAATTAGTCGAACCACAATATAATACACAGTGTGCCCAGTATGACTCAAAGTTTCCGTTATCTATTTAAAATTGACAATTATTTTAAAACATATGTTACTCACTAAAAACCAAGAAATCATACTTAGATTGTCTTGATACTTTAGGAAACGATTCCTAAGTCATTTATGATGTGTAGGAATTAGTATCATGTGAAACCAACACATGATTTGATCGGTATGACTCAAAGTGTGTTTTTTCAGTTTAAATTGACATTTTAGTAAAAAATACAGGTGACATACTCAAAATCATGAAAACGCATTTGGATTGTTTTGATATTTTAGGAAATGGTTCCTTAAGTAATTTGTGACATATATGAATAAGCCACATGTAAATATGACGCACAGTGTGACTGATATGACTCAAAGTGTGTCCTTTTATTTTAAATTAACATTTTATTAATATATTGTTTCATATTTATATTTAATTTATTTATTTACAATATTACTAATATAAGAATTATTTTCCTATACATGTGGATTTTTTTCTTGAGTTGGGGTGGTTTGTTCAGAAACTAATACCATGATCGAGATTTTTTGAGAGGGGGTCATGTGGCAAAGACAATGAAACCATTTATGCTTTTGAGTGTTTATGATATTACTTTCTAATGTAATTATAAAAAATAATTTTTTGATATGTGTGTTCTATAGTTTTTTTTCTATTCGTGATGTAATTTTTATTTCGATTAAATTATGAATTTGTATAGAAAAATGTTTGACATGAATACAATGTTTTACCTACTGTAGTGTGCTCTTATTTTAACATCACACTACACTAGGCCGACCTTTATCAATGTAAAAAGAAGTATTGATAAATGACCCTCTTTATCAGTGATTTTCTAGTGATGATAAAAGAGGACCACTTTTAATAGAGATTAGATCAACAACACCTTTTTAGCACTAATAAAGGATTTATATAGAAATTTTAAAACCCATTTCTATAATAGTGAATGAAATATCATTATATTTTTTATTATTATTTTTATCACACACTGCTACATAATTACGCTTATTCAATGCTTCCATTTATCACCGCTATCAAAAATTACTAATAAAGGAATGCTTTTATCAATGTTTTTTAGCACTGACAAAATATTCCCTTCATATATATATATATTAAAAATAATGTATTAATATATAAATATATTTATATTGGTATATATAAAATATATTTACATAAATATGATTTATATGATACTAAATATATATTTACAATTAACATATAATATATTCAGTGAAAAATTACTTAAAAATAATTAAAAATTAATATTAACTAAGTAATAGACATTTAATAACAATTTGGTGTTAAAAAATTTTAAAAATTAATTAATATATTAAGATAAGTTTAAAACAATATTTGAACTTCAAACAGACATAAATTTTGATCTGAATGTTTTTTTGGGATCAACCACATATCAAATCAAAACATGTGAAGAGATCTACACCGTGCTGATTAGGTGGGGATCATTCATTGTTTTTTTATGGTCAAAAAATTTATAGAAGGATTTTAAAACTGATTTTTTAGTTGGCATGTTCTGATTTTTTAATATTCAATGGGATTTCAGCTCTGTTTAAGAGGGTATTCTTGTCTTTTTTTGGTAGAGACTGAATTTATTTAGAGGGCTTATACTATGGTGTTGAAATTTTAATTTATTTTCATAGTTTGGTGTTATATATATATATATATCCATGTATTTACATATAAAACATTTGATTGAACAAATAAATATTTAAATATATTTATATATAAAATTCATTCTTTAATATATAAATCACTTGTCAATAAAAAAAAGTAATCATTTTATTTAAAATAAAAAAAATTCCATTTTATTTATGATATAAAAATGTATAAATATTTATATACCTACAAAAATGTATATGTATTAAAAAACATATATATATATATATTCATGTATATATTCTAATACATGTAAATAAATATTAACATATAATATATATAAATAAATATAAATATAAATATAAATATAAGTATTTATATATAGGAGCACACACACACATGTATATATAAATATAAACACACACACAAACATATTTTATAAATGTATTTAAAAATAATTATATAAATATATATAAATATATAAATATAAATACGAGCACACACACAAATGAATATAAATATAAACATATACACAAAAACATATTTTATAAATGCATTTGAAATAATTAAATATAAATATATGGTAAAATATATATGGATAAAAATATATATCTAAATATATATAAATAAATAGATATATATTATAAAACATAGAAAAAAATAATATGGACCAGTGGTAAGGGAATAGGGGCATAGAGGTGGAGGTTCCATTTTCAAATTCAACCAAGCACGTAGAGGTGGTAGGGCTAGCGAGCATTATTAAAGGGGTGAGCGGTCTGGCTTGGGAGTGTTGATAAAGGGCTCTAGTTTGTGCTGATAAAGGTACACAAGGATGAGAGAGTGCTGATAATGGTGTGGTGATGAGCACTGATAAAGGTGGTGGGGTGGGTGATAAGGACTAAAAATTATGAGCACTGATAAACCCCACTTTTATTAATGTTTTTTGAGTGGTGATAACAAAACCAACTTTTAAAGATTCTTACAATATCTGCACCTTTTTAGTGCTGATAAAACACCTTTTTCACGCTATTAAAGGGTGGATTTGTAGTAGTTATAATATATTTTTTTCATTTTCATTTGTTTTTCATTTAAATCAAGAAAAGAACTATGTTTTTTGAAATTTTTTATTAATTTTTTCAATATTTAATTTTTTTAATGACATGATATATTATTTATTATTGCTCTATCTTTTTTTATAAGATAACATGGTTTATTCATTTTTATTTTATTTTTCATATAAAATAACAGATCTAAAAATGTTTTTGTTCTTGGTTAATTTTTTTAGCATTCTTCCTCATGGGTGAGTGGTATGGGATGAGGAAATATTTAGTAATTGCTCACCTGAGTTCAAGTCCTTGGGGGTGTTTCTTTTGGCTACATCCTATTTCACGAGATGGATGAAATTTATTATATAATTTTTTATAATAAAAATTTATTATTATTATTATTATAAATAATCTTGTAAGAATATTTTATTTTTTATTTATTTATTTTTTATAGAACATGTGTTTCATTTTTTGTTAGATGTGAAAAATATAAGTTTTCAATGTTTTTTATATAATATAACATATTTTACAAATAATTTCACTTTTTTCTCATTTGAACCATGAAACAAGATATAAATTATGTGTCCTTGATTTGATTTTATTAATAATATAACATAGATTTCAATAATTATAATAATAACAATTGTTCTTTTTCTTATTATTGAAGGTTCCGGGTGTAGTGGAAGCATCAGATGGGGCATGCCTAACTTTAATTCTTGAGATGGTTAATCCGATATTTATATGATGATAAATATAGTGATGAACAAAATTTAATCAAATAATATAGACCATAAATAAATGTAGGAACCAAAAGTGCAAGATCATCAAATATTATTTATAATTAATTTAAGCAATTAAACACTACTAGAAAAAAGCCTATACCAATGGTTTTTAATTGTTGGTATAGGTACTCAAGGCATTGGTATAGCCTATACTAATGGTTTGGAGGGGCATTGAATATATTGGTGTTGGTATATACCTATACCAACAATTTTGGAAAATCATTGGTATAGGTTATATGAAAAACCTATACAATCGGTTTTGAAAAACCATTTGTATAGGTATTGTAAAAATAAAACCAATCTTGGTTTTGATCCCAACACCTCCCATTTATATTCCAACAACCTTACCACTAAGAGAAGATGAATTTTGTGAACATAATTTTATAAATATATATATATATATATGTATATTTACAAGTAATTTAATTTTTTATGTATTTAATGTTATCTGAAAAAAGAATCCATAAAAAATCATGGTACCTATACCTAATATTTTGAGAACTATTGGTATAGTTTCCCTAATTTTTGTGACCTATAACAATAGTTTTGAAAAAATTGTGGGTATACGGTGGGCATGTACCAATGATTTTGAAAAAACCATTGGTATAGGGTCTCTATAAGGGACCTATACCAATGGTTTTGGTAAAACTGTGGGTATAGGGTCTCGATAAGGGACCTATACTAATTATTTTGGGCAAAACCATTTTTATAAGGTCTCTCTAAGGTACCCATACAGATAATTTTTTCCAAACCTTTGGTTTAGGTCCGTTGGTATAGCTCTAATTTCTAGTAGTGAAAGAATTACCTTGAGTGAAATTAATTATTCATTTATGGATATGAAAACATCTCTAAATTGTACCATCATATCATTATAGGAATCAAGAATAGATTCCCTCAAGTGGTGATCGACACATGTTCAATGAACCTCCAAACATTGCCATAGGAATCTTCAAGTGCTATCATGGATGATCTTAATGCTTGCATCATTCTCCTTTGATCACCTAGAGAACCACTTCAAGGAAGGGTCCTCTTAGATATCTCTATACTTGAGAGTGGTGTTTGAGGAGGATCCCTCAACATTATTGAGAGAGTTCTTAGAGAGGGATCACTCCAGGGATTTGAGATAATTCTCTCTGGATCTCATCACACACAACACAAATGAATTGGAACTCTTAAGGAAATAATATAATTGAATTTATATACTGATAGGGTTAGAAAATAATAATTTCACATGCGACCTTATTATTTCCATGATCCTTACGAAACCCTTTTTCTATAATAATAATTATAATATTATTATTTCTTGACATGCGCTAAACTTTCGAATTAAATTTAAAATTATTTATTCAAATAATATTTAATATATATTATTTCTCAATAGACTATTAAACTTAGTCCACCATTCCTCTATAATATTTATTGGGCCTTTAATAATGACTATTTATTTAATAAATAAATATCTTTGCATTATTATCCAATAAATAAATAAATATTATATTCACTAAATAGAAAATAAATATTTATTAAATATTCTTCTCACATAATATTCTCACAAATAACCGGTGATAGAATATATGTGATCAATAAAACATGAATAATTATTAAACCATGTGTGATAATAATATTTATTCAACTTGTTAAATAATAAATAAAAATATATTATTTAACTAAGATTCTAGATACACTTAGTGTGTGACCCTCTAGGCCTCTTTCTCAGGGACATTAAGCAAAGCATCATAAAGTCCAAGGTTAATATCTAGTAACACACCAAGTCAACCATAGAGAAATAAGTTAATTCTGTAATGAAATAATACCTCATATATACACTTACTATGTAATATAATCATTTTATTGTGATATCTCTAATCAAGAAGGTTGCATGTAGGTGCCAACAACCTATGTGATCGATGTGCCATTATTTGACTTTATAGAAATCAAACTTTCCTATAAAAAACCATGGACATGGATTTATTTAGGCTATATAATTTCTATAAAAGTTCTTGAGATATAAAATTCTTTTAAATAATAGAAGGGATAAATACTTTCTCACAATATTCATTAATGAAATATTACTCACGACATACCCAAAATATCCTACCTCACCATGAGAATATGTCATAATAATTTTTATCAATACATATAAGTAAAAAACTTATAATACTCATTAATAATAATGTTAAATTCTAAGGATAAATATGCACATACACAGATAGAAACATCCAATGACACATATAGATATGAATTTACTACTGGCGGGTCTCATTCTCATAATATCTTATACTAGATATTACCATGGGAATACACCATGAGAAGGTACCTCAAAGTCCTATTAGTCTACAACCTTGATATACTATATCATTAATATCCCTTAAATGATTTCATCTGGCTATAAAACTTATATTTAAGAATATTATTGTGATAGTTTTGGGTTCTCATCATAGCGGGGAACTATTATGACCTTTCAGTGAAAACGATACTCTTAGGACATTATCACATATTTTTTATATAGAAGAACAATCATGAAGTGATAAAGAGATTATTAATATTCAAAAAAATGAATATAGGCTATCATAAAGTACATAGAAGTTGGTTCTAGGGAACCAACTCCAATAGACTCCTAGTTTCACTAGAGCCAACTGTTAACAAACTCCACTCTGATATCTCTCAGAAAATACTCATGATTCTCCTAAGATAGGACTTTAGTCAAGGATCCTGACACATTTTCTTATGTGAGAACTCTTCTTACTGCAACTTCAGCCCTTTTAGAGAAATCCATCAAGATGTTATACTTATTGATTATGTTATTTGTCTGTTGGTGTAACCTTGGATATTTTTCCATATCCACCACTATTGTATTATCACAACACAATGTGATAGGGTCTTTACTACTAGGTATTACATCAAGCTCCTAGAAATTTTTTTATATCCAAATGGATTCCTTGGGTACATAATAATCCACTATATACTCAAACTATATTGTAGAATTAGAGACAACTGGTTTCTTTGAAATATTCCATCTCACAGCTCCTTAGTTGATACAAAAAACATATATTGACTTCAACTTTAGATCAATCTAATCTATTTGAAAAAATATAATTAGTATAACCCCTGATGACTAGCTCCTCACCTCATCTATAAATTTGGAACATATCCTTAGTTCTTCTCAAATACTTAAGTTAAAATTAATAGCATACCAATGCTATTATCCTAGATCATATTGATATCTTCCCACCATGATCAATGCATAGGAAACATTAAGTCTTGTACATAACATGGAATACATGATTGATCCTATCACTAAAGTGTATGAGATATTACTCATTATCTCTTTCTACTTTTGTGTTTGAGGAAACATTTTATTTTAAAAATATATACCATATGAAACTAGAATCAAACCCCTCTTGGATTGTTTCATACTAAATCTCTTTAGTATCAGGTCAATGTATACACTTTGATTTAGTTTAAGCATCCTCTTAGATCTATCATGAATGATATTGATCCCTAGAATATAGGATGCTTCACCTAATTCCTTCATAGAGAAACACTTGTTTAACCAATTATTAATGGACTGTAAGACGGGTATTTTATTTCTAATACATAATATGCCATCAACATATATTACTAGGATAATGAATGTATTCCCACTAAACCTCCTATAAACACATGGATCACATTCATTCTTAATGGAACCAAATTATTTTACAAATTCATTTAATCGAATGTTCCATGAAATAGATTCTTTATTCAATCCATAAATGGTTCTATGCAACTTGAAAATATTTTTGGTATCACTTGGAGTCACAAACCCTTTTGGCTGTGTCATGTTGACATCTTCCTAAAGGTTCCCATTAAGGAAAGTTGTTTTAACATCCATCTACCAAATTTAAAAGTCATGGTAAGATGCTATATAAAATATAATTTTGATGGATTTAAACATGGAAACTAGTGGAAATGTTTCATCATAGTAAATTCCTTGTTTTTTAAACCCTTTAGCCACTATCCTTTCTTTATAAGTATTTAATTTACCTTCCATGTCTGTTTTTCTATTGAATTCCCATTTTCATACTATGATCTATACAATAAATGGTGCATCGAACAGAACCCAAACTTTTTTCAGATATATGGAATCCATTTCATAATTCATGGATTATTTCCATATTGAAACTTATGAGATCTGTACTTCCTCTTTTTAGGATAGAGGTTCATCATTGTCAACCAATAATGAGCCACCATCTTCAGTGGCTAAAAAACCATATCTCTATAGTTCTCTTAACTCTCTAGTGATCCTTGTAATACTTGTGTTTGAAAAAATAATTCTTCCATGGGGACATATGTAATCTATTATTGTAACGATTCTTGTATATCTTGAGCATTAACTTTATTTAAGTCAATCTTTCTCCCATTATCCTTTTTGAGGATGTTCTCCCTCTCAAGAAAGATGACTTGTCTGGAGACAATCAATTTATTGTATGAGGGGTCATGTAATATCTTATTACTAGTTTTTAGGTACTTATTGATCCTCTTTTTGATCATTATTTGGTTCAAACTTGTTTAGGTATTCTTCAGGTGAGTTTTTAAATTTTTTTAGGAGTTTCTAGGCTGTGCACATTTGGCGCATGGTTTTCCCAAACCGTGTTCCCACCGAGTGAAAACTGTGAAACCCTAGATAGTGGGGGTTTACATAGTTGGTGCAGGGTTTGACAAACTTTTCACCCACCTAATAGAAACTATGCACCCTGGTAGAGGGGTGTACGGCTAGGTAACATGGTTTGTCTAAATGTATGGCTCTGCCTAGCTAACCATGCATTCATGACTTCTTTATTCCAAAAAATGTTTTGAAAATTAGAGAACCACTATTTATCCTACTAATCAGACCCAACTTAGCATAAAATGAATTCCTAGGTCTTGGATACTCTCAAGAACCCTTTTTGGCTCCTCCAAACTCTTTATTTGATGAATTTAAGCATCAGTGGAGGATCTAGTCCCTCTTTGGTAAGTGTATCTCCTCCCATTTTTTCTATCCCACCCTCTCTTTATTTCTTCCAAAGGGTATTTTAGATCATCACATGATTTATAGATCTAAACTATGTTGTTTTGGATCTTGAATCATTGTTGGATTTATTGGTCTTTTTTTCCATCATTCATCATTGGAAAGTCCCACTACGAGTGTTGAGTTTTGATTCCATGATTAAAGGTAGGTGGTTTCATTGAGATTTGGCATTTAATAAACCCTTAGTTACTTTATTTGATTTAAATTGATTTCAATTTAATTATGGAAACTTGATTTGATGTGAATTGGAATTGAAATTGAATTGGTATGGATTTTGAGAAAAAACCCCAAATTCAAATGGAATTGGAAATTGGGGTGTACTTTAGAAATTGGTGGAATTGTAAATTGATTTGAGAATTAAATTAAATTGATAAAAAAACCATGTTTGGTTTTATTTTTAAAAGGAATGAAATGATGAAAAACCATGTTTTGGTTTTGAAATTGATTTGGAATATTTAAACAAGAAATTGGGAAATTGAATTTTAAATGATGGTTTAATATGAAATTAAATTAATTACACACTATTGATTGATTTATTAAGCACAAGTGAGCTTGGGTAGTTAGTGGGTTATTTGGTAGAAGCATGCTAGGATGGTAATTCCCTAGAAATAGATTGATGATTACAACTTTAACAGGAACCTAGTTTGACAGATCTTACCCCCGGTGGGATTTTGATGAGTCCTAATTGGAATGAGCCTAAGGGACACGTGTACACATATGCCATGATCACTGATATGTATGAGGATTCTATGATTTAGAACTATCGTACCACAGAGTATATGACCATGGTGCTTGTTGTGATTATTTTTGATATATATTTCACTGATTATGAAACTATTTTATTCATTCTAATTGATTTATATGAACTATTTTATATAAAATGTTTATTAATCAATTTTTTGAAATGTTTTCCATTATTTCTAATGAAATCATGTTTTGTTTTAAATATTAAAATGTATTGACATGCCTATTTTATTTAAAATTGAAATCATTATTTGGTTCATTTATTATGAAATATTATTATGGAACACTTGATGAGACCCTACTAGGATTTATAGCTCACACCCTACCTTTTCCTTTGGGTGTTTGTAGATTTCTTCTACCAAGTCCAAGTAAAGGGAAAGTGCCTATTGGAGGAGGTGGATGTTATTGATACTTTGGGGCTTAGTATGATGTGTCCTTTAGGATTTCAAGTTTTTATTGTTTATTTTTGAGTACTTTTATGATGTTCTATTTGAGTTTTTGATATACATGTTTGATTTCTGGTACTGTCTCCCTTTAGAGTTTTAAGCATACTTATATGTATTTGTTTCTTTTTCAATTTTGTGGAAAAAAAATTCCCACTTTTATATTGTATGATTCTAGGTGATTGTCTCCAACCCATGGGTATTGAGAATTCCCTTTGGGCTATGTTGGGATCATATTGGGTATTAGGGTACCAGGGTATCCGGGCCGGTTTGTGACAAAGTGGTATCAAAGGTGCTGGTTAAAGCATATTTTCTTGATGTCAGTATATAGTTGAGAGATCTTCTGAGGACTTAGGAGGTAGTTATGAGTGATTTCATGGACATATTTCCTCATAACAAGCCTTAAGTCCCCATGGGTGATTTAGGAAAGGAATCTTGAGGACAATTCTAGTCTTTTCCCTAATTTTTATTTTGATATGTTGAAATTAAAATCTTGATATCTTATCTGATGGGATTGACTTACTTATTGATCTAATTGAATTTTTTGATTTGAGTAATCTTATAACATCTTCAATGTTGTTTTCTAGTGTTGTGTAGAATCATTCCTCTGAGAAGATGTGTGAATATGATCCAGGACAAAGCTACTAATGATCCATAATGAGTGAATCCTCTCATGGACTAGAATCTCATTGAGATTATTGTGCATGCTGTGTAAGCTCTAGTATAGGCACCTGCACCTATTCCCATTCAGGATCCAGCTGTGGAATCTTAGAGGGATGAATTTCATAATTTTTCTCAGGAGTTACTTCTCCAAAATCCACAATGTTATAAGTATCTAATAATCCTCAAGAGGTTGAGGATTGACTGAGCGATATTGATATATTTTTTAGTTCTTGGAAATGCCTAATCTGATTAAAGTGAAATGTGACACCTTCAAGCTAGAGGGACTTAGAAGAATATGGTGGGACTCGATGGTGATGGTAAAAATCATGAGGTCTTAGAGTGGAAATAATTTAAAGTTATACTCACTGACTAGTTTTATCCATAGTCTATGGTTTTGTCTAAGGCTATAGAGTTTTTTAAACTTGAGTAGGCTGACAAGACCATGATAGAATATGAGAACTGATTCATTATGCTTGTGCACTTTTCACATGAGATTGAATCGAATGAGAAGATTAATACTTGATGGTTTGATATGGACTTCAATCTAATATTCATTCTTAGGTTTTCTTGATGAAGATCACCTCTTATGCTGATGTGATGGATAAGGAATTGATGGTTGAGCTAGACCTAGTTGGTAAGTCAGGGTTGATGGGAGTTCCTTTTTATCACAATGGAAGTTTTGTGAGTTCCTTAAAAGGAAATAGAAATCATGATGAGTCTCATGGTGGTTCTCTATAGCAGGGTTCTCCTAGACCTCCATCAATTTCTGGAAGAGGCCCTTTGACTTGCTTCCAGTGTGTAAATCCTAGGTATTTGAAACAGGTTTTCACTAAGGAACCCAAGTTATGTGTTTCCTATGGACACTCATGTCACTTGTAAAAGTTTTTATATCTTATCTTCTCTACATAGTAGAATAAGATCATTGGCTTCAAAAAGAACCGTAGTACAATACGATGCTTTAAGATATAAGGGGTTCTAGTCACAAACATTCAGAACAAGGATTCTTTATGCAATGAAAGATTCTCTAGAGGAAGCTGATATAGGTCCAATGACTATGATAGGTACCATCACTATTTCTTCAACTTTAGTAACTTCTTTATTTGATATTGGTGCATCTCATTTGTTAATATCAACCCATGTTGTAAACTTGTTAAATTTTCCTATGGATCTTTTGTCTCATGTGATATATATTACTAAACCCCTTATAATGAAGAGAGAGTAGGGTATCCATTACCCTAATTGTGTTTTCTATTTATCAGATATTGATCTTACTTGGTATTTTATGGTTCTTGACATGAAACCTTGTGATTTCATTTTTGGGATAGATTGTATTATTGCTAATAAGGTCCTAATTGACTATTATCTTTGATGGTTCTCCTTTACTGCACCCGATGGGCTGTTTCGTGTATTTCAGGGAGAATGAGGTCTAAGGTTGAGTAGAGATGTACATTCTTATCTAGAGTTGGGGAAAGTAATATTAGTGTTTTCTTTTGACCTAGAGTGGGAATCTTTTAGCAAGTATCTCCCTCCATTTGTCTTTGAGTTTCGTAATTTTTTTCTTCTAATTTCTCTAGTTTTCCACTGGTAAGAGAGGTAGAGTTTTCTATTGATTTGGTAACTTGTACTCAACCAATATCTATTTCTTCTTACCACATGGAATTGAATGAAATAAAATATTTGAAGACCCAGTTGGATGATGCTTCAGAGGAATGCTTTATACGCCTGAGTGTGTCACCTTGGGAGGTACCTATTCCCTTTGCTATGAAAGATGATATAATACTTTTCCTATGTACTGATTACCATAAAATCAATCGAGTAATGGTGAAGAATAAGTATACATTTCCATGGATTGATGATCTATTTGACTAGTTTAAAGGGGCGAAGTGGTTCTAGAAGATTGATCTTCAGTTTGGTTATCACCAGTTGAGAATAAAAGAATTTGACATTCTAAAAATGCCTTCTAGAGAAGGAAAACCATTATAGTACCTTTTCTTGTCATTTGGTCTAACCTATTCTCATGAAAAATTTATTGATTTTATGAACAAAATATTCCATGAGTATCTTGATACATTCATGGTGGTATTTGTGGATGATATCCTAGTTTATTATACGTATGAGGAAGATCATGTGTGTCATTTGAGAGTAGTGCTGGAATTGTTGAGAAATCACTAACATTATGAAAAGCTATAAAATGTGATTTATGGATTCGGGAAGTGAATATCTTGGGACACATAGTGTTGGAACATGGTATCTTAGTTGATCCTAAGAAGGTGAAATTTTTTATGATATGGGAGCAACCAAAAAATGTTTTCAAGATTCAGTGATTCTTAGGTTTAATGGGATATTATCACTGGTTCATAAATAATTTCAAGAAGTTATATTATTCGATGACCACTCTCACTTGGAAGGGAGTGAAGTTTTCTTGGTATGATAAATGTTAGAGTTAATTTTCTAAGTTGAAACATATTTTGACTTCTATGCTAGTGCTGAATCTTCTAGAGGCCAAGAAGGGATATGTGGTCTTCTGTGATGCATTAGGTTTGTGTTTGGGATGTATTATTCTATAGGTTGATCATGTTGTTGAGAAAAGTATTGTTTTCAACAATACATGTTAATGTTATTTAAAGGGGGAGATTATTGAAAATAATACTCTGTCCCTTTATGATAATTTTGATGCTCACAAATACCCTTAGTTATTTTCTAATGATTTTATTTAGTATTTTGCAGGAATTTATTAATTTATTTTACTCTTGAAATAACAAGAATTTATTACTTATTCGGAATCTACTTTAAGCGCATTATGGAATCACTGTTCATACCTTACGTAGATAAATATAGTGTGGAATCTGCTTTAGTACGTTCTGGAATCACTGTTCATACCCTACGTGGATAAACGTAGCGTAAGGATGAAAAGCGTGTATACTTTTTGAGATAATAGAAAAGTATGGTTAAACAACCATACGTTTTCAGCAAAGTATGGAAGGAGAACCTTACGTTAGGAAGGAACCTTACGTTTTGGTTATCAACAAAGTATGGAAGGAGAACCTTATGTTAGGAAGGAACCTTACATTTTGGTTATCAGAAAAGTATGGAAGGAGAACCGTACGTAAATTCTAAGCGTTATGTTTGTTTCTCAAAAGTATGGTTCATCAACCTTACTTTTGTAAACAACCATACGTTCTTGTAAAAGTATGGATCAAGTAAAAGTATGGATCTTTTACCGTACGTTTGAGTGTTGAAGAAAAAGTATGGATGATTAACCCTACTTTTGTGTTCAACCTTACGTTGTCAACCCTACGTTTGTGTTCAACCTTACGTTGTCAACCCTACATTTGTGTTCAACCTTACGTTGTTAACCTTATGTTTGAAGACTATGTTATTAACCCTATGTATTGAGGCCACGTTATCAAACTTACGTTTGGCATCGAAAATTTTGACAGATGATATTTATGTGCAGCGATCAGTAAGCTGATTTCTGGGCGGATTTCAAGCCAGATTTAAAGTCGTTTATAAAGTACAACTTTGACTGATTCAAATCCGTTTTATTAATGGATTTAAGATTAAATTAAAAGGAGCTTTTTATGCTGAGTCTTAAGGGAGGTTATGACTTCTCTGTAAATTCAAAATTTTGAATATCGCAAATCAGAAGGAAACTTTTATGGATCTAAATGTGCAAGAGATATGCTTTATTATATATGTTCTCTCTGAAACACTAGGTAAATGAGTATGTGATCTATCTATTATTGAAAAAGGTGGAAAACAGATATTGCAACTATTCACGTTGATCTGCTAACTCGAAAGGAGCGTCAAAGCTCTGTTTGTTCAAGAAGAAGGAACTCGATAGAAGGTTCGCCTGTTCTACATCGAATATCTACTATGGATATACTACTGCTGAGGTTGTGAACTATATCTCTATATCTACTACAACTAGATAAACTCAAAACCACTTCATCTTGAAGATCAATATTTCTAGAGACTTCAATCCATCTGCTGTCAATTCCATTCTGTTACAATTGTGAAGATCAACTGGAAAATTTATTTCTGAAATTCTTTTTACTCTTGAGTAACCAGCTTCTCGTTCTAAGCTGTGTAGGTTCGTGTTTGAACCAGAAGGATTTGTTTTTCCTTGGATTGTAAAGGTGTCAACTGCCTGTACTCAGTTGTGAATTGGTTTATGGAAAAGAGGACCAGATAGTGAAAATCACCAAGCTCGTGGAGTTGAGCGTTGGTGGAGTGGACTAGGGGACTTCTGTTCCCTGAACCACTATACATCTTTGTGTTCTTGATTTTACTTATTCCGATGCACGATCAAATTTGATAAAGTATAAAGGACAGAACTCGTTCAAGAAAAGAGTTATCGGAAAATTGCAAAAGACACAATTCACCCCCCTCTTGTGTATAATCTATAGATTCAGATCCAACAATTGGTATCAAAGGTGGAGCTACTGATAGAGACTTAGAAAGGTAGAAGCATTTAAGGATTATACAACAGAGCATCATGACTGATACAAGAGAAGGGATGTCGATGGTCAGAGCACCATATTTTAATGGAGACAACTATGGTTGCTAGAAATCGCGCATGATAATATACCTGAAAAACCTTGGATATAGAGTCTATTCAAAGATTCTGACACCTTATGAAATTCCTGAAAATACTGAGACAAAGTACGATATGAACTCAAAGGCTATAAATGAAATTATTTTCGGTCTAGGACCAGATGAATTTAACAGATTATCTCAGTGCCTGACAACATATGAGATGTGTAAAACAATAGCTGTGGCATTTGAAGGAACAGACAATGTGAGGCAAATGAGATATGCAACTGCCAAATTGAAATTTGATACTTCTAGAATGGTTGAAGGTGAGAGCATTACCCAAATGAATGAAAGATTGACAAAAATTTTCAATAACATAACTGCTCTAGGAGAACCTATCAAGAAGGATGATCAAGCATTAAAATTACTGAGAGTACTTCCTACTCGATGGAATGGTATCTCTGCTGCAATTAAACAATCAACACATGTCAAGGATCTGACTATGAGAGAGCTGATTGGTACACTGATGATGTATGAAGCTAAAATGAAAGATGAGGCTAATGAATATAAAGTGATTATCAAAAGAGAAGATACTGCCTTGAAGGTAACTTCACAAAAAAAGAATATAAAGATGAAGAACAAAGAAGTCAAAGCTAAATCAGAAAGCTCTGACTCATCCAACTTAGATGAAGAACTGGCTCATCTAGCCAGAAAATTTTGAAAATTCTACAGCAAGAAAAGAGGCTTCAACAAATCCTTTAAGGAAGATAATAAGGTAGAAAGATGTTATGAATGAAATAATATGGGGCATATCAGACCAGATTTCCCACAATTGAAGGATGCAAAGAAGAAGAAATTCTTCAAAATAAATGACTTTGAGCAGAAAGACAAGAAATCTATGAAAGCCACTTGAAGTGTATCTGAAGACTCCAGTAGCTCTTCTAAATCAAGATTAGAGAATGTAGAAGTCAATCTAAAAGCAAACATGTGTTTTATGGTAGAAATTGATGAGGTAACCTCATATTACTCCTCTGAATCAAATTCTGAATCAAGCTACACAAATGAAAAACTTACAGCCTACTACAATATGCTTGAAAAAAGATATGACTCACTATTTAAGAAACATAATTCACTAAAAAATATACATAAATCCGTTTCAGATGAAAGAGATACAATGCTGAAACAACATAAGGAATTAAGTGATAAATACAATTCAATTAACACTAACTATATTAATTTTGAATCAAGAATAAAAACACTGCAGGATGAAGTAGAATCTTACAAACAGGCTGCATTGGTTTATACAAAAGGAGAGAATTTATAAAATGAAATTCTTGGAAAAACTTTCATTAAAAAGGAGAGATTTGGAATTGGCAGTAAAGGAGAAAAACCAAATCTATATAAAAATTAGTTTTTTCCTAGCTCTAAAAAGGTTAATTGTAATTTTTGTGGGACAAAGGGACATGTAGCTAAAAACTGTTTCTTAAGACAACCTCAAATTTTTAGTGTTAAGAAAACCTATGTTTCAAAAGACTTATATGATTCAACTAATTTTAAAAGAACAAATCAAATCTGGATCCCTAGATCATTGCTAGCTAACACCCCTGGACCCAAAAAAAAATGGGTACCAAAGCAATTTGTTTGAATGTCTTTGTAGGTAGCAGGCCACCAGAGAAGAAAAGATATATGGTACATGGATAGTGGCTGCTCAAGACATATGAGTGGAAAATCATTGAATTTTTCTTCACTCACTCAAAAGGAAGGAGGACTTGTCACATTTGGTGACAATGCCAAAGGAAAAATCATTGGCATTGGAACTGTTGGAGATCCAAAAACAATCTCAATCAACAAAGTACTTTATGTACAAGGACTAAAACACAATCTGATAAGTATCTCTCAACTTTGTGATGATGGATATACTATTGATTTTACTAAAAATTTATGTACTGTCTCTAAAGATAAACTATTTAAATTTAAAGCACCAAGAACTGAAAATGTCTATACTTTGGATTTAAATTCCTTATGTAAACAACAATTAAACTACTTAACTGATAAAGTAAGTGAATCCTGGATCTGGCATAAAAGACTTGGTCATTGCAATGTATATGTTTTACATAAGTTATCTAAGAATCATTTAGTTTCTGATTTACCAAGTCTCAAATTTGAAAGTGACAGATTTTGTGATGCATGTCAACTTGGCAAGCAACACAAATCATCCTTTAAATATTTTAATAAGGTTGCTACATCTAAACCTCTAGAACTTATTCATATGGATCTGTTTGGACCTTCAATATTATCAAGCTTAGGTGGTAAATTATATGAATATGTTTTAGTTGATGACTATTTAAGATTTACATGGATTTTATATTTGAAATTTAAAAATGAAGCTTTTACTTTATTTTAAAGTTTTTGAAAATCTGTTCAAAATGAAAAAGGGTTTAATATTATCTCATTGAGAAGTGATCATGTTAAAGAATTTGAGAATCTAAAATTTAATTCCTTTTGCTCAAATATGGGTATTAAACACACCTTCTCTGCACCAAGAACTCCTCAACAAAATGGGATTGTAGAAAGAAGAAATAGAACTATTCAAGAAATGGATAGAACTATGTTAAATGAATACAGCCTACCTATATATTTTTGAGAAGAAGCTATGAATAAAACTTGTTATATAATTAATAGAGTTTTAATTAGACCTATTTTGAAAATGACACCCTATGGACTATGGAATAACAGAAAACCTAAAGTAAATTACTTTAATGTTTTTGGATGCAAGGTTTACATCTTAAACACCAAGGATAATCTTGGTAAGTTCGATACAATATCTGATGAAGGTATTTTCTTTGGATATTCTACTACCTCCAAAGCTTATAGAGTTTATAATAA
The DNA here is from genome assembly GCA_963277665.1 of Viscum album. Classification (NCBI taxonomy): domain Eukaryota; kingdom Viridiplantae; phylum Streptophyta; class Magnoliopsida; order Santalales; family Viscaceae; genus Viscum; species Viscum album. The sequence goes on from OY728138.1 coordinate 41,279,922, forward strand.
GAAGTCAATGATTTTTGAAGAATCAGTTCATGTGAAATTTGATGAATCTGATCCCTTTGAGAAAAGGACAGAACAAATGGATGAACATGACTCTAATGATAACATGAGACTTGAGAATTTAAAGAATGATTTTGAAAATGATATAAAAGAAATTCAGTCCTGTTTATAGGAACATGATACTGAAGAACCTTTAAATATATTACCTAGACAGTCTAGAACCCTAAAGAATCACCCTTTAGAAACTGTAATAGGTGACCTAGAAACTGGTGTTCAAACTAGAAGAAACTTAGGAAACCTAGTGGAATTCTCTGCCTTCCTATCTCAACAAGAACCCAAGACTATAGAAGAAGATTTAGATGATGAAAGCTGGGTAATAGCAACGAAATATGAATTAAACCATTTTAAAATAAATTAAGTTTGGGAATTAGTGGAAAGACCTAAGAATTATCCTATAATAGGAACCACATGGGTCTTTAGAAATAAACAGGATGACCAAGGCACAATAACTAGAAATAAAGCAAGATTAGTGGCTAAAGGATATAATCAAGAAGAAGTAATAGATTATTATGAGACTTTTTCACCTGTATCTAGGTTAGAATCCATTAGAATCCTTTTAGCCTATGCATCTTATATGAATTTTAAATTATTTCAGATGGATGTTAAATCTGCCTTTTTAAATGGTTATTTAATGGAGGAAGTTTATGTTGAGCAACCTCCTGGTTTTGAAACCTCTTAAAAACTTGATTCTGTTTTTAAACTTACTAAATATCTTTATGGCCTTAAACAAGCACCTAGAGCTTGGTATAAAAGATTAAGTTCTTTTATTTTGAAAAATGATTTTACTGTTGGAATGGCAGACCCAAAAATCTTTAAGAAAACTGTGAAAAATAATGTTTTATTGGTTCAAATTTATGTTGATGATGTAATATTTAGATCAACTAATAAAACTCTTTGTCATGAATTTTCAAAATTAATGCAAGAAGAATTTGAAATGAGTATGATGGGAGAATTAAATTTTTTTTTGGGTCTTCAAATACTTCAAAAAGATTTTGGAAATATTTTAAATCAAAGAAAATACATTACTGATTTACTTATGAAATTTGGACTTGAAAACAACAAGCCATTTAAAACTCCTATGTGTACTAATATAAAACTTGATTTGGATGAAACTGGGAAATCAATTGACAACAAGTTATATAGAGGTATGATTGGTAGTTTGTTATATCTTACTACTATCAGGCCAGATATAATGTATTCAGTATGTCTTTGTGCAAGATTTCAATCAAATCCTAAAGAATCCCATCTAACTGCTGTTAAAAGAATTTTTAGATATTTAAAAGGAACTGTTTTTCAATCTCTTATTTATCCAAAAACTTCTGATTTCAATTTGATTTCATATTCAGATGCTGACTTTGGAAGTTGTAGATTAGATAGAAAAAGTACATCAGGTAAATGTCACTTTTTAGGAAAGTCTTTAGTATCATGGTCTAGTAAGAAACAACATTCAGTTTCCCTATCAACAGTTGAGGTAGAATATGTTTTTGCTGGCAGTTGCTATGCAAAAGTGTTGTGGATGAAAAACACTCTTATGGACTTTGGATTGAATTTTAATAATACACCTATTTTATGTGATAATACAAGTGAAATTAATATTTCAAAAAATACTATTAGTCATTCTAGAAATAAGCACATTGATATAAGGCATCACTTTTTAAGAGATCATGTTATTAAAAAAGATATATTTTTAAAATTTATAAATACTGAAACTTAATTAGTAGATATTTTTACTAAACCAGTTCCCACTGCAAGGTTTGATTTTATTAAGGGGGAGCTAGGTTTATTTAATTTTAAATAATTTTTATTTTTAATTTACTTTTATTTATTTTAAATTTGATTTTGTTTATTGAATACTGTTTATGATTTTCTTTCTTTCGCCATATGCAAATTTTATTTGTTTTAAATATATGTAATGATTAGTGATTACATGAGAATCAAGGCTCTCAGAGCTTTTTCGACTTCTAAACCCTTTCACTTCTATCAACACCCTTTCAAAATCCGAAAATCGCACTTCCTCTCCTAAACCCTAACCTTCGAACCTATGAAACCCTAACCTTAAAACCTTCAGATACTCTCACAGAAATGGTAAGGACTAAAAGAGCCAGTGAAGCCGAGCCCAACAATGCCAAGAGATAATGCACCGAGGGAAGAAAAATATTACATGGCAAGGTAATCGATCTTGACTGGTTATTTCAGAAAAATCTATTGCTGAAGAAAGCACTGTCATTTCAGAATCTTGAAAAAATGTTCAATAGTGAAAATATGTAATTTCTGTATGAAGTAGAACTTAGATACTTCTTCAAATTTGTACAATTTAGTCTGGGAGATACTGAGGACAATATGTTGGCTAAGATAGAGGATAGGGATTTCTCAATCTCTTCAATAGAGATTAGTCATATTCTCAACTGCCCTCATGAGGGAGTTTTTCATTTCGATTTGAAAAATATTGAAGATTCTATGCATAAATCCGAAGACATCATGTCTTTTCTTTTTGGTACTAAGACAATAAAGAAAATGTTTGTCAAGGATTTGGAGCATGATCAGAAGATTTTGGTCAAATTTATTCAGACTGGAATAGCTCCACGGATGGCAGAAATGGAAAAGATTTTGTACCCAGATATGTATATAATGTTTCTTTTGTTAAGCAATATTAAGTTAAACTTTCCAAGATACATGATAAGGTATCTCAATTACTGCTATCAAAGCGAGGCCCAGATGAATTTCTACCCTTTTGGTCGATTTATTTCTAAACTGTTGTTTAAGAAAGAAATGGTGAGATTAGTGGATGCTTGAGTTAACTGTCATCACAGTAATACGTTTAATTCTTGAACTTTAAGGAAAATTGGATATTTCTGGAGCATAATTAAAGGAAATTTTTTTCCAGTAGGAGCTGAGTAAGACTTAGAGAGTGCTCATGATCAACCTACTAAGTCCAAGGAGGGATAAGCTGAATCTAGAGTCAGTAATGTAGGAAGAAGGATTTGCCTTGTAGTGGCATATTTTGAGGAAGAAAAAAGTCTGGAGGGACTTCAATAAAAAAGAAAGAGGCCATTAAATGAGGAAGTCACTTCCCCCACTTTGGAAACAACCAAATAAGCTTTATTTTCTTATTATTTTGTAAGGGAAGCTGTTGTTGATAAGACCATGGAAGATGTTACTGAAAGAACAACACCAGTAGAGGGATCAGGAGTTCCAGAAGAAGCTAAAAGGGAGAATCAAGAATAGATTGTATCTAATGTTGAAGTTGCACTTCAACAGGAACAATAGATGAAGGCAGTGCCTGGTAAAGAAGTTTACAAACATCAAGAAACTACTAAAAATATTGTTCTTGAAATTCCAGTGGAAGACAAAGATGCAGATGAATGTGATGAACATGCTTCTGAAGCTCAAACAGAGGTACTTCAAGAGGATTTTTCTGTGGAGGAGTTTGAAAACTCTAAATAAAAATCTGTGGACCAACCTTCTCAGGACAGAGAAAAAGAAAAATATGATGCCGAATAATTTCCTTTGGTACTGTTGCATCAACCTAAGACTGTGAATGAAGTACAGGGTGCATCTGATTCAAGGAAAGAAGAAGTTGAAGAACTATACAGAAAGGTATCTCAGTTGGAATCTGAGAATGTTTCTATGAGAAATGACTTAGACTTAGAACATTTGAAGTTTCAAAAGATGAAGGAGTGTACAGTTTCAAGGCAAGAAGTTGAAATGTTTAAAGAGGATATGCTGACTACTGTTACACAACTGAAATCTAAAATGGTTATGAAGTTAGATTTTTCAGATTTGAAGTTGTTTATGGAGAACCAATTTGCATCAGTTGCAAATAATGATGTTAGTGGATCAGGTACTTCACCTGATTTAATCAAAAGGTTTCAGGCTATCACAGCTGCGATGAGCAACATGAATGATAGGATACAAGATCTTCAATGTAACACTGCTCCTTTTTCAGTGTTGCTGGACAATCAGAAGTTCTTAGTGGATCAACTGACATATAGTGAGCCATCAATCAGAATTATGTTAAATCAGTTATCATAGAAGCTGTCAGTATTTGTTGAAAAAGAGGAAAGGATGCATGAATTTTTTAGAGTCAATTTAATTGAGGATATTCATATGAATCAAGAGAACAGAGAGCTCATTATCAAGCTTGGAGATGGGATGATGAAGAGACTTCGGGAACAGTTTATAGAAATCAAGTCTGCAATTCAGAGGAGATAGCACCTGTTGCCTATCTTACCCAAACCTTGATTCCTGTGTATATCATTGTCATGTATATATTGTTATTTTTGAATGAAAATTTTCTTCATTATTTATTTGTTTCTTTCTTTATTTGTTTTACTGACTTTATTTTTTTTTGATATGCCAGTACTCCATATTTAATTATTGATAAACAGTTCATAATAGCATTTACTAATAGTTCGGTGCAATATTAAAAGTGTTAAAATCCATGATTTTTCATTCTTTTTGATATCAAAAAAAGGGGGAGAATTTGTATAAACACAACATCAAAACCTCAACATTTTATTTAGGAGGAGAATTAAATGAGAAATTTGGATTTATAATTATCTTTTTGGTGGAGAAGTTTTTATTTAAAACTTTATAACTAATTTTGAAAGTTAATTTTGTTTAAATAATTTTAATTATTTTATGGGTTTTTTGATCATCAAAAAGGGGGATATTGTTGTGAAAAGTATTGTTTTCAATAATACACATTAATGTTATTTAAAGGGGGAGATTATTGAAAATAATACTCTGTCTCTTTATGATAATTTTGATGCTCACAAATACCCTTAGTTATTTTCTAATGATTTTATTTAGTATTTTGCAGGAATTTATTAATCTATTTACTCTTGAAATAATGATAATTTATTACTTATTTAGAATTTACTTTAAGCGCATTCTGGAATCACTGTTCATACCTTACGTAGATAAATATAGCACAGAATCTGCTTTAGCGCGTTCTGGAATCACTATTCATACCCTACGTGGATAAACATAGCGTAAGGATGAAAAGCGTGTATAATTTTTGAGATAAGAGAAAAGTATAGTTAAACAACCATACGTTTTCAGAAAAGTATGGAAGTAGAACCTTACGTTAGGAAGGAACCTTACGTTTTGGTTATCAACAAAGTATGGAATGAGAACCTTATGTTAGGAAGGAACCTTACGTTTTGGTTATCAGCAAAGTATGGAAGGAGAACCATACGTAAATTCTAAGTGTTACGTTTGTTTCTCAAAAGTATGGTTCATAAACCTTACTTTTGTAAACAACCATACGTTCTTGGAAAAGTATGGATCAAGTAAAAGTATGGATCTTTTACCGTACGTTTGAGTGTTGAAGAAAAAGTATGAATGATCAACCCTACGTTTGTGTCCAACCTTACATTGTCAACCCTACATTTGTGTTCAACCTTACGTTGTCAACCCTACGTTTGTGTTCAAACTTACGTTGTCAACCTTATGTTTTAAGACTATGTTATTAACCCTACGTTTTGAGGCCACGTCATCAAACTTACGTTTGGCATTCGAAATTTTGATAGACGATATTTATGTGCAGCGATCAGTAAGCTGGTTTCTGGGCGGATTTCAATCCGAATTTAAAGTCGTTTCTAAAGTATGACTTTGACTAATTCAAAGATTTTTTATTAATGGATTTAAGATCAAATTAAAAGGATTTTTTTATGCGGAGTCTTAAGGGAATTTACGACTTCTCTGTAAATTCAAATTTTTGAATATCGCGAATCAGAAGGTGACTTTTATGGATCTAAATGTGTAGGAGATATGATTTATTATATATGTTCTCTCTGAAACACTAGGTACATGAGTATGTGATCAATATATTATTGAAAAAGGTGGAAAATAGAGATTGCAATTATTCACATTGATCTGCTGACTCAAAAGGAGCATCAAATCTCTGTTTGTTTAAGAAGAAGGAACTCGATAGAAGATTCGCCTATTCTACATCGAATATCTACTGTGGATCTACTACTGCTGAGGTTGTGAACTACATATCTATATCTACTGCAATGGGATCAACTCAGAACTACTTCGTCTTGAAGATCAATATTTCTAGAGACTTCAATCCATCTACTGTCAATTGCATTCTGTTGCAATTGTGAAGATCAACTGGAAAATTTATTTCTGAAATTCTTTTTATTCTTGAGTAACCAGCTTCTCATTCTAAGCTATGTAGGTTCATGTTTGAACCAAAAGGATTTGTTTTTCCTTGGATTGTAAAGGTGTCAACTGCCTGTACTCAGTTGTGAATCGGTCTGTGGAAAAGAGGACCAGATAGTGAAAATCACCAAGCTCGTGGAGTTGAGTGTTGGTGGAGTGGACTAGGGGCCTTCTGTTCCCTGAACCACTACACATCTTTATGTTCTTGATTTTACTTATTCCGCTGCACGATCAAATCTGATAAAGTATAAAGGACAGAACTCGTTCAAGAAAAGTGTTATTGAAAAATTTCAAAAGACACAATTCACCCCCCTCTTGTGTATAATCTGTAGATTCAGATCCAACACATGTGGTATCCTTTTTATTGATAAATATTAGGCCACATGATAAGAATTACCTGACCCAAGACCTTGAAATTGCATCTTAAAGAGTTGATGGAATTCCCTTTTTGTAGAAATATTAACCATGGATACTAACCACAAGAGATTGGGTTATATCTTCTCTAAAAAATATTTGAACCTACACCATAGGTGTTGAGTGGATTACCTAAAATACATTTATTTTAACATCTCATATACCTCATGGAAATGGAATATCATTGATAATTCTTTGAGAAGGAAAATTCCGACCAAATCCATGAAAGAACCATCAGAAGAGTAGAACTTGATGGATCTTTTTGCACAGTTACATTTAGGAGTTTGAGAAACAGTGTATGAGGTTGTCTTGGCTAGTGTTTAGTTAAAATACTCTCTTCTCAAGATGATTCTTTAGGGAAAAAATCTTGACGATGAGTTACATGTAATTAGATAATCACTTTATGGTGGGGATACTATTGTTGAATGGAAGTTCTCCACAAAGGGTATTCTATGTTTTTGGAGTTGGGTTATTATACCATTAGCTTTGAGGAAATTTGTGGTGGGGTATTTTCATAATTCCCAATGGGATGTGCACCTAAGAACTAAAAACATGTTTTATGATATGTGGCATTGATTCTGGTGGCCAGGCATGAGAGATGACATTGTTGATTTTGTCTCTAATTATTGTACCTTCCAATTGGTTAAATCTGAGCACCAGAGACCATATGGTTTTATTTAGACACTTATAGTACTAAATTGTAAGTGGGATGAGATCTCTATATAATTTTTAGTTTGGTCTCCATGTACCCATAGAAAGAAGAATGCAATATGGGTTGTGATTTATAGGATAACTAAATCAAATCACTTTATACCCATTCTTGATACAACCAATGTTGAGGAGCTAGGAAATATCTATGTGAGAGAGATTTTTCCTTTAGAAAAAGTTACATCTGATGTAGTCTCTGATAGATATCCTTGTTTTACTTCTCACTTTTGGAGAAGCATTTAGAAGGAACTAGGATCTCAGGTTTGTTTGAGTACAACATACCACCCATAAATGGATGGCTAGATAGAGATGGCTATATATATTCTTAAAGATATTCTTTATACCAATGTCCTTGATTTTTGTGGGGATAGGGATGACCATTTGGGACTAGTTGATTTTTATTATAAAAATAGTTACTAGTCTACAATCATAATGGATGATTTTGTGGAATTGTATGGCCTAACTTCTATATCTTAATTGTGTTGGTCGGATATCAGTGAAAGTTCCTTGGTTGGACCAAGCTTGGTCTGAGAGATGATAAAAAAGATTAAATTGATTCATTATAGGAAGTTTATAGAGAATATATGATATAAATATTATCCTAATTTTCATTGTAAACCATTGGAATTTTCTATTGCTGACTAGGTGTTCTTGAAAGTTTCACCGCATTTAGGTCATTGAAGGCTTGAGAGGTAAGGGGATATTTCTCTTAATTTTGTGGGAAATTTTGTGGTTGTTGATAATGTAGGGAAATTGGCTTACCATTTATCACTTCTACCATAGCTAACATTGATACATAACATGTTCTATGTATCTTATATTCAGAAATATCTTTCTAATCCATCTCATGTTCTAAGATGGAGTGTCAAGCTTGATTTATCTATGATATAACATCAAGGTTAGGATATTTTATTCTAATACTAGGGTACTTCATGGGAGGACGATACCTTTAGTCTGAGTGCTCTGAAAACATGGTTATGATATGCATGATATGTGGGATAGAGAGGCATTGATGGGAGAACAGTGGCATCATCTTTTTTGATATGGAAACTTTTTGATAGGATTTATAGGGACAGAAAGTTTCTATGGTGGGGAGGTTGTAACATATTTTATTGGTTATTGGTTACTAATTTACCCTTTTATTAATCATTATTTTTTTGGGTTTTTTAGGGATGTTTTGGGTGAGTTTTTGAAAATATTTGGAAGTTTATGGGCTGTGCACGATTGGCACACGATTTTCCCAAACCATGAACCCACCTAGTGAAAACCGTGAAAGCTTGGACAATGAAGGTTTTCATGGTTAGTGCATGGTTTGAATAAATGTATGCCCAACTAGTAGAAACAGTGCACCCTAGTAGAGTGGCACAAGGTTAGGGTTTGTAGTTAGTCTAACAGTGTGGACCTACCCAACTAACCATGCGTGCAAGAATTTTTTATTCTGATTTTTTTTGAAAAATTACTGAACCCCTGTTTAACCTCCCGATTGATCCCAAATCGGCATAACATGAATTACTAGTCCTTTGAGGCTCCCAAGACCCCTTTTTGGCTTTTCCAAACCATTTCTTTGATGAATTTAAGCACCGATGGAAGATCCAATCCCTCTCCGGTAAGTGGATCTCCTCCTATTCTTTCTCTCCCACTCTCTCTTTCTTTCCTCCACATGATTTATTAGATCATCACATGATTTATGGATCTAAAATATGTTTTTTTTGGATCTTAAATTATATTTTTATTTCTTGGTCTCTATTTCTGTCGTTCATCATTAGAAGATCCCATTGTTGGTGTTGAGTTTTGATTCCATGATTAAAGGTAGGTGTTTCCATTGAGATTTTTCATTTAATAAAACTTTGATTGTTTGATTTTATTTAAATTGTTTTCAATTGAATCATGGAAAACCAATTTAATTCTAATTGGAATTGAAATTTAATTGGTATCTATTTTGAGAAAAAAACTCCAATTCCAATAGAATTGGAAATTGGGTCGTACTTTATAAATCGGTGGAATTGTAAATTGATTTGATAATTAACCTTTGAAAATGGATTAAATTGAATTAATAAAAAAACCATGTTTGGTTTTATTTTAAAATGGTATGAAATTATGAAAAACCATGTTTTGGTTTTGAAATTGATTTTTCATATTGAAATGAGAAATTGGGAAATTGAATTGTAAATGAAGTTTTGATTTTAAATGAAATGAATTCCCAACTATTGATTGATTGAATGATTAATCACATGTGTTCCTGGGTCGTTAGTGGGTTATTTAGGACAAAAATTCCAGGATGGTAACTTCCCAGCAATGGATTGGAGATTATAAATCTAAAAAAAACCTAGTTAGGAATATCTTATCCCTGATGCAATTTTGATGAGTCACAATAAACATGATCCTGAGGGACATGTGTACACATATTCCATGATCACTAATATTAGAGTGTGAGGAACCTATGATTGAGAAATACCACACCACATGGTAGATGACTATGGTTCTTATTGTGATTATTTTGATATATATTCCATTGATTATGAAACTATTTTATTCATGCCGGTTTATTTATATAAACTATTTTATATAATTTTTTATTAAGACATTGTTTGAAATGTTTTCCATCATTTATAATTAAATCATGTTTTTTTTAAATATGAAAATGTTTTCTATGCCTAATTTATTTAAAATTTAAAGCATGATTTGGTTATTTATTATGACATCTTATTATGGAACACTTGGTTAGACCCTACTGAGATTTATAGCTCACACCCCACCTTTTCCTTTGGGAGTTTGTAGATTTTATTTTACTAGGTCTAAGAAAAGGGAAAGCGCCTCTTGGAGGGGGTGGATGTTCTTGATCCTTTAGGTATTGGAGAAATTTTTTTCCTTTGGGTTATTGAGTTTTTCTTATCCACTTTTGAGTACTTTGATGATGTACTACTTGGATTTTTGATATACCTGTTTGATTTTTTTACTATCACCCTTTGGATTTTTGAGTATACCTATATGAATATTTTCATTCTACTAGTTTGGGGAAAAATAATTCCCACTTTTATCTTGTATAATTCTAGGTGCTAGTCACCAACCCATGGGGATAAGGAATGCCCTTCGAGCTATGTCAGGATCAGATCAGGTATTAGGGTACTAGGGTATCTGGGCCAGTTTATGAAAATTTATATAGGTAGTATTCATTTGTTTCCTTATGATACCCTATAAAGATAAACTTTGTGCCCTAGTGTGCTAGTTTGTTTCCTAATGTTTCCGAATAAATTATGTGTAGTGGAAAAAAAAAGTTCTGACAGACACTAGGCAATCTATCCTTTTTAACCTCTGAATAAGATGTCATAGTTAAATGATTTCTCATCGGGTTCCGCATTTTTTTCTAATGAAAAGACATGACATGTGGTTTTACCAATGGTTTATTGTGGGGGGTTCAATGTCTTGTGAAATCATTCTCATTGATTTCAAAATTTTTTGTACTTAATGGAAACTCTTAATGGTTACCACATCCATAACTAAGTACATACCTACTTTTCAAAGGCAGACGGTCAATTGGGGTTTCAAACCCAATAATGCTTAGGAACTCACATTGGTCAAGTGGATGGGAGGTCAGGCACATCAAACCATTTTTTGGTAGAATTATTTCCTACTCTTGGACTCTATTATAAATTTAATATATATTCACGAATCTCTTCTTAATCCTGATATAGAACTGGTTAAACTAAAAAAAATCAACTATTTAATCCTTCCATGTATAAAGGGAGGTATATTAAAGAGTCCATCTATATGTATTTTAGTTTCTTAATATGTTTCTTGTTAATGGGTATCTTCTTATATTTTGAATCTATATAGCTAGGCACTCCATAGTTCACTACCATCTAGGGAGGCGATTAATATTTTGAGGATGGTATTGAACCTTTATGAGGCATCCTACATACCCTTCTTATAATAGGAATCAAAACCCATGTCGTTTTTTGAACCCATGCAGTTTAACATCATTCAGAAAGGACATATATGAGGGAACTTAGGCAATGGGTATTGAGATTGATCCTTAGGAAGGCATCATACATATCCTAGTTATGGTAAGAATCAGAGTCATCATAGTTTTAGTATACCCCCGAGACATACCTCAAGGTGGAATCCCTTTAATGGGGGAAGTCATATCATGTTGTTGAATAGGACTTACACTATGAGGTTTCCTTGTTTAGGATAGATTCCTGATGTTTATGATATGATAATTTCAAATCCCTAAGCCCATGTGATTCATTCTCGGTGTGAGAAACAAGGGATAATAAGTAATCAATCTCATCTTATGTGGATTTAAGACTTATGCATTGGGGTAGTCCTATTAAATGTTTGATATGAATCTTGAGCCTTAGGGAGGCGTCCTATGTATCCTGATTATAATAGGAATCAAATTCATCATAGTTCAATTTTCTTCTCAATCCACTGGTGGATGAGGAGGAATGATAATCCCATGGGAGAGATTGTGTCCCAATGGTTATAATGTTAGAGACATATAGGGGATTACATTGAGATGGATGACCATTATATCTCAGACCTTAGGAAGGAATTCTATGTATCCTATTTATAAAAGGAATCAGATTCCTTGTAGTTCATTTGGGAATATTCCTAAATATTCCCACTGGAAAAGGTTATCATGTCCCGAGACATCTTCTTAACATGTCCTGATTGCCTACTTGACATATCTTTACTGTCTTCCTAATGTTCCTAGGATGCTCGTATGACATGTATAAGGATGTCCATACATGTGCTGAATGCCTGGAGGACATACCAAAAGACAATCATATAATCCAATTTAATTTTCCAAAGGACATAACATAATCTGAATAACATGTTTGGAGGACATCATATGATCAAGGATGACATGTCTGGTGGGTGTTTCAAGATCAAGTATGACATGTATGGAGGGTGCCACATGACGTGACTAACATTTATGGAGGACATCACATTATTTGGATGAATTTTCTAGAGGCTGTCACATGATCAAGGTTGACATGTCTAGAGGGTGTCACATGACCTGGTTGACATGTCTGAAGGACATCGCATGATCTAGATTATTTTTCTAGGGAACATCATGAGACCTGGATAACATTCTATGTGGAAATCATGAGACTTGGATTACATGCCCTAGTGCCATCACATTACTTAGGAAACTTTTATAGAGGACATCACAAGATTTGGTTGGAAATCCTGGAGGAATTTTTAATACTTGGGAGGCATGACTAGAGGGAATTACATGACTTGAAATTTCTAAGGGAAATCACATGATCCAAGTGCAATTTTTATAGAGTGTTTCATGAATTGGAAAACATATCCCAGTGCTGTCGCATGATCCGGGTGGGTTATGAAAAGCACATGAAGATTACTATATCCTTATTCACATTATTCACCAATCCTTTTAAGTCTTTATTCCATCCTTTATTATGTATGTGCCTCAAGGTTTTTCAAGTGTTATATTATTTTAGGTTTTTCATGACCCACATGCATGACCTCCTTTGCATAATCCGATTAACACGCCAGAAGTCCTTCACATGATTTATAGAGTGATCATGAGAAGCACATATTCATGTTGTGTGATCCCTTAGGTCATTCCTTAGGTTTTACCTGGAATAAGACCTTTGCGATCATTTGACCAGTTGCTCTGATAAGTCCACTATCAAGTTCCCATGTAGTAGTCACCTGTGGTGTTTTTTTGCTAAGGGAGAGGGATTTATATTCATCGCAACCCTAGTTATACACTTCCTTGTAAGGTGGGTATCTCATAAAATATGAGTTGGATTTGGTGGATGGATTTTTGTATCATTACCTTTGCATGTTACTTCCATGGGCCATCCATGGTGTCACATGATGACATTGATTGTGATAATGTTCCTCCATATATATGTTTATTGGACCCTATATAGTTAAATGGATTTCACTTAACCATGTTGAAATGTCAAAGAGGTTTCACAAGGTTATTATGACATGTCTAGGAGTCTTTGCAAGATTAGGAAACTCATTAAAAGGATTTCACATGATCGAAGATGACTTATATGGGGTCCTTCATGAGAAAAAGGCATATTGTTAGTGGGGCCTTTATGGGATCATGTCGACATGTCAAGGGTCCTTTCATGAGATGAAGTTTTATTTTCAAGGGGGGATCCATGGGATCAGGATGACATGCTGAGGGGTCTCTTCATGATCAATGGTGATTGACCGAGATGTATAAACCCTTTCACATGAATATCAATGTATCTTCCCTTCATGGGAAGATTCTACATTTTCCCTTTTTTTATTTCCTTCTTTATTCTATAAGGATAATAGATATCACGAAGTTGTGTGAGTGTTGTCTAGGAATATCATTATCCTTGTCTGTGATGTGCCACATGATCAATGATGGATCTCGCAGTGTTGTGTAATCGTTATCATGGAAAAAACCCCTATTTATCTATAGTGAACCACATGATCAGTGCAAGATCTCATGAAAGCATGAAAGAATCATCATGAATGGGTTATCTTCTTGTCTGTGGAACACCACATGATCAGTGATAGATCTTGTGATGAAATGTGAGAATTTTCATGGACAACCACTCTACTTGTCTATGGATCTGAAAGGGAATCACATGTTCAATGGTGGATCTCACAACGGTTTGCTGACATTGTTAGGGAAAATCACTCTACTTTCCTTTGATGCATCACGTATTCAATGATGGATCTCATAATTTCATGAATACATTTTTAGGGATAGTCACTCTTCTTTGCCTTTGATGGACCATATGTTTAGAGCTGTATGATTCTATATCATGAGTAAGGGTGCTTTCATGTCAAGGAAACATTCCAAAGGGTGCATGGATAGTGTTTCAATCTATCACATGAATGCCACATAACCCAAGCCACTAGAAGGTGTTGCACGACCGAAGGTTTGCATGAGGGCATCGTACGACATTCAAATACTCATGTGATTGAGTAAAGGAGGTAAAGTAATGGATACTCATGAAGATTTAAATCCTCATTCCCATGAAACACATACATGAAATATTTATCCTCTTTATATGATGATATCAGGCGCAAAATGGATCTTCTCATGCACACATGAATATTGCATGTGTGCGGTGTGTAATTCTATAGTATCAATAAAATGTAGTGATCCTTGAGTGTTATTCGTGCTTAGATTTCATGGTACATCAAATAAATTATTTAGGTCTTGATCATCTCTAGTTGTTGAGTTTTTTTCCACAATTCTTCACATAATAAGGTATGTAGTAATTCACTCTCCTTCTCCATGAGGGAAATCCCATGATATGAACAGAACTTCGTGTTCAGATGACATTTCTTATATATGAGATATTAGTCCTATATTTTCATGATCATGAAGCCCTTGTGGTATCAAAACCTTTCACATGAATGGTTATGTGACACATTAGCCTTTTTAATGAGTTATTTCACCAAGGAAGATCATGAGGTCTCACCTCTTCATGTTAATTATTACGTGATGGATTTCTCGCATATAATCCTTTACATAACCTTTATATGAGCTCAAGATACTCTGTTTTGTGAGGGAAATGCGAACTATATTCTCCCAATTCTCAATGGAAATCTTAGACTCATGGTCTCCTTGTATTTATATATTATCACACTACATCTTATCAACATTTTTTAAAATATCTTTTCTGATTAAAAAAAAGGTGCCTCAAAGGCAGCATCGACGATGCCACCTTTGTGATTATTCCCAAAGGATTCATCGCTTCTACCGCCTTTCCCCTAATTTTTTTGTATTTTAAATATTATTTTTTATATATTTAAAATTTTAATTTTTTGATTTTATTTTGTTATGTTTATTTATATATATAAATAAAACAAAATGTTTCAGCAGAATTTATCTCTTATTCAAGAACATTACTTTTATAGCCTATAAAATATAAATTATAATACCAATATAAATGAAAATTAAAACATGGATTAAACAAATAATAATTAGTCAAAAACAAAAATAATTTCATAAATTTGTTTGATGAAAAATAATTTATAAGCTTCCTAATCCACTAACTTGAAACTTAAAAATGTTTCAAGTATGTGACTTTTATATCCTATAAAATATAAACTATAAGACCAACATAAATAAAAATTATAACATTGATTAAACATATAATAAGTAGTCGAAAAAAATAATTTCTTAAAAAATGTGGATGAAAAATAATTTATAAGCTTTCTAATCCACCAACTTGAAACTTAAAAATGATTCAAGTACGTGACTTTGATAGCCTATAAAATATAAACTATAAGACCAATATAAATGAAAAATTAAAACATGTATTAAACATATAATAAGTAGTCAAAAATAAAAATATTTTCATAAATTTTTTTGATGGAAAATAATTTATAAGCTTTCTAATCCACCAACTTGAAACATAAAAATGTTTAAATTACGTGACTTTTCTAGCCTATAAAATATAAACTATAAGACCAATATAAATAAAAATTAAAAAATTTATTAAACATATGATAAATAGTCAAAAATAAAAATAATCTCTTAAAAAAAGTTGATGAAAAATAATTTATAAGCTTTCTAATCCACCAAATTGAAACTTAAAAATGTTTCAAGTATGTGACTTTTCTAGCCTATAAAATATAAACTATACGATCAATATAAATAAAAATTAAAACATTGATTAAAAATATAATAAATAGTGTAAAATAAAAATATTTTTTAAATAATTTTGATGAAAAATAATTTATAATCTTTCTAATCCACCAACATGAAACTTAAAAATATTTCAAGTATGTGACTTTTCTAGCCTATAAAATATAAAATTTAAGACTAATATAAATGAAAATTAAAAAATTGATTAAATATATTATAAATAGTCGAAAATAAAAACAATTTCTTAAAAAATATTGATGAAAAATAATTTATAATCTTTCTAATCCACCAACTTGAAACTTAAAAATGTTTCAAGTATGTGACTTTTCTAGCCTATAAAATATAAACTATAAGACCAATATAAATGAAAATTAAAAAATTTATTAAATATATAAGAAATAGTCGAATTTTTAATTTTTATTTATATGGGTCTTATATTTTATATTTTATAGTCTTTCAAAGTAAAGTAGGTGGATTTGCATCCTCCTAGACATTCCTTATTTTTTCTCTTACTTTTGAGTAACTTTTCTTACATTCCTTTCATTTTCATTTATTTATTTTATTTATGAAAATATTTATTTTAAACAACATTTTAGATGTTTATTATATCTTTTAAATTTTATTTAAATTGTTTTAATACTGTATATTTTATAATATTTTAAATTTATCTACTTGAAATTTAATAATTATTCCTATGTTTCAAGTAGTCAACTTTGAAAGATGTCAAATATAAACAGTGCCTAAAATTTTAATTAAAATTGAAACACTGGATCAATATATAATAAGGGATGATAGTAATAATAGTATATTCATATCAATAGACATAAATCATATTAATGAACATGTACAATCACTGTCCATGTCTATGGCGAGGAGATTCTGTCCCACATGGTGTTCTGTGAATAGGACATCTACTTCAAGTTTGTTGTGGAGTCTGATAACCTGGAAAGGGAAGATCCTCAGGCACTAGAATATTTACTATCTAATACTCCAACTATGTTTCAGTGGGAGGATCTATCAATTTCATGTCATACTATGCTCCTGATCCTTCTCCTACTTGAGTGGTAGAAGGACCTGTCATCATCGCAGTGGGGAACCAAGCCTGTGATGGAGCTATACCCCAAGGATGTGATGGATCTGGACCCAAAGGCTATGATGGATCTGGACCCCATGGATAAGATGGATCTGGACCCCAATATAGAGAAAACTACAGATATCCTATCAAGAAATACAGATCCCATTCCACATAAGGCACATCCTCAATCGACTGAGGCTGGACTACTAGAGGGTCGACCTCTGCCTATGGAATAGGTGAGGCCTCACGTGAAGCACGACACTGTCTACATCATAATATTCATGGATCCTCAGCACCAGAAGCTACTACAAGATGTTACTCTGGGGAAGGAACCTCCTCTCTCTGGGTTGGACTCTCAAAGATGCTCCTGAAAAGCACACGATAAGATGACATTAGCTCCAGTGCTTCAACATGGACGACTACCCAGCTAAAGACCCCATCCTCCTCTTCATCAATCATGAAAACAAGATTCTCTAAGTGACCTAAAAATATATTCAAAATGAATTAGAAAATAGTTCAATAAAAAAACTAATGGAAATTTATTGACTTACAATCTTATGAATCTCTCTTCTGTGTCGAGTAAGATATACTATAGACTTCAGTTTATACCATGGATCATACTCAACCTGCTCCAAAAGAAAGAATCAATTCGTAGGTACACCCTGTATACAAAAATTTTCACATTTATACCATTAGTTGAAAAAGCCGACATGTACTCAACACCAGTCCTCATCCTGCGTCCCTGTCAGCTTCACCTCATAAAGCTTATCTATCTGTCTTGGTGGTAATGGAATTGGCTGAGCATAGAAAAACTTGCACATGACTCTATTAGGTTGTTACCACTTAATAATATGTAAGTGAATGAGGGGAACTACAACCATAGAATCCTCAATCCCAATAGTGCAGTATGGTGGCAACTAGTCTATAATAGTCTAGTATGGAAGGCATGAACTCTAAAATGACATGTGAAATTTTGTAAAAAAATCTCCTTACTAAAAACAAAAATTAATGCTATTATTAAATTTTTTAGGCAGTGATAGATTGTATATATATACCTGGTCGGGTAAGAGACAGTCCAACTTGAGTTGATATACACCCAAATAGTGTCTCAGAACCACGTGGAAACTCTGTCTTTGACACCACCTATAAAATACAACACTGATAGTGAAAAATAATGAGAAATTAAATTCAATAATTCCTAGTAGCATCATAAACCAATAGAAATGACTGATCATACCATAGTCCATGAGGAGAATCATGAAACACCTCCATCATGATCGGCAGACCAGTAAACTCAGGGCGGAATGAGGGGATGCGCTCCCATGCCCACATCTAAAGAAGGATAATGCATCCCCTGAGACCTATGTGGTCTTTGTGGGATAGCTTGCATAATGATCTATACGTGTATGCCAAGTAGGATGATCCCTAGCTATAAGTCCCATCCCAATTGGAGTCCTCTAGTAGGGGTAGATACATTATGTGTATGTGCATCTCCGAGTGATCAGTACACATGGTCCATTCAATGATCCATAATATATATGCACGAGCATAACACATGACAATTTGTTCATGAGCATCATCAAGTAAATGTGGAATCTACGCATCCAACCAAGGAATAGATATCGACGCTCCATCTATACCCCTATGGTTGAAAAAAATGTCAACACCTAAAAATCACGAAGCAAGGTCAGACCAAGATGCATGAGTGTGTCGAATAACGACTTCCCCCAAGATAAGAAGACTGAGAAACTCTACCACATCCTAGAGGGTGATGGTCATCTCTCCCTTAGGCAGGTGGAATGTGTGTGTCTCTGGTCTCTACCTCTCCACAAGGGCAGTAAGAAGGTGATGGTCGACAAATGTGAAATTTGATATGACAATGCCATAGAAGCCAACATGGCACAAGTATAGTCTAATGGAATATGGAGTCTACCTGTGATGAAAATTATGCACTCGACACACCTTGATTGATCGATCCTAACCACCGTCTAACACGACCTGGGAAACATGGCTATCTTGGTGAGTGAGTAGTATGGTATCATCCATCTATATATAAACAAATGAAATGAGTCGTAAGTATAAAATTTAAATATAACGTTATGGATAGCAGAATGTTATGACTTGTATAATGAAAGACATGTCACATTTATTCACATTGTTTTATGAAGTTATTTTTACCCAAAGAATGGGGCATGTCTTCATGTTTTTCAAAGCATATTACTAACATGTTTTTAAGATATGATTTTACCTAGAAATGGGTGTTTTGTAAGATATGGTTTTATATATTTATATAGATCAATAATTTTTCATTTTTATGTAAATGTTTATTAGAAAATAGTGTGATTTTTAATTTATGTATGACTGTCCACATGATGGTATGTTTCATGATTATTTTCTCACATTTATAGGTTATTCTGTAATACTAACTGAACTTCAAGAAAGAATTTGTGGGAAATGAACCATGATGTAGGAGGAATGATGAAAATGACGATGATGATGACATAAACTCATTCTATTACCATCTTCATTTTCACTATTCCACCTACTCCATGGTTTATTTCCTAAAAATTCTTTCTTGAAGTTCAGTTAGTGGTACAGAATCAGCTGTACTAATCTATGTTGTTGGTTGTATACTATAAAAAGCTTCTTTCTCAGTTTTTATAACCTCCCCATAGTAGTATACACAATTAAAACATGACTCTATACATAAAAAATGTTTTCTGATCATGATTCTGATAGTGTAACTAATATTGAAAAAGATGGTTGATCATATAATCTTTATTATACTAAAATTTTATAACATATTATTGTACCATAATATATGATACTATAATTTTGTTATATAAAATTTTATTATAATATCAATCACATAATGTTTTGAAAACTGAGGTAAAGGAAATATGTTTTTGGGTTTACAATTCATCTTTTAGGTTTTAGGGTTTAGAGATTAGGGTTTAAGATATTGGGTTTTGGGTCTAGTTTTTTGGATTTTTTTGTAAACTTTTAGGGTTTAGGTTTATGATTTTAGGGTTAGGGTTTATGTTTTAAGGTTTAGTGTTTATTATTTTGATATTAGGTTATTGGGAATAGGTTTTTATGTTTTGGTCTCAGATTTTAGGTTTTATAGTTTACGTTCTAGGGTTTCAGATACAGTGTTTTGGGTCTAGGTTTTATGATTTTTTGGTTCGGTTTTAGTGTTTGGGTTTATGAATTCAAGGGAAGGGTTTATGTTTTATGGTTTAGGTTTAGAATTTTGAGATTATGGTATATGGAAGATGTTTTTGGGTTTAGTGTTCAGCTTTAAGGTTTTGGGGTTTAGAAAAATGAGGTAAAAAAAGAGATAACAACATATAATTTATAATATGAGAATTTCACAATGAAGAAAATACATAATTGTGTATGGGGGTGTGAACTCAACCTAAAATTGTTAGGGAATCATTTCTAGTTATGACCTTATTGATGAAATATGGTGCGTCTCAAACTCTACTCTTGTTCTTGAGGCTAGTCCATCTCATTTTTCATCCTTCTGGCCTTTAGTCTCTCATGGGGACACAACTGATTAATGTCTGGTGTTACTATCAGCTGGCCTTCAAGAATTGGGAAATAATGAAACTCCCTAATAGGCATCCATGGTGCAACATAACAGTTATAAATGGTGTCTATCTAGTACAATGGATCAACATATTCTTCCCATGATATGTTCACAGAGGTACATGCTGTGATGGTGTATGCACATGTAAATCGTAAGGCTTGAAAGTTTCCACATTGACATTTCCTCATTTCCAGTAATACCACCATTTTTCACCGATGCTATTTGTGATGGAGTCCAAATGCTATTGAACTTCAAATCGAGAGTATTCTCATTGAAAAAGGTAGACATGATAACTAGAATCTTCTTTAATATTATTTTCAATCTCTCATTGAAAGTGTCTTCCGTACCTTAGCCCCTACTTCATTTCATCTGATGCTAGTTTTTGTCTATCAACAAAGTACTTCATGCAATTATATAATGTCTTATGAACTAGTGTAGTTATAGGTGACTTGCGAAGCCCTTTGAAGACACCATTGATGCAATCCACAATGTTTGTGGTCATGTGTCCATACCTCTTCCCCTGTCATATGCCAATGTCCATTTTTCTTTTATAATTCACAACATATAATCATAAACTTCTTGATTAGACATGTGGATTTGTTAAAAAGGTTATTCAAAACACTATTTATATAGCTCATATTCTACATAGAATAGATTATATTTCACATAAATTGATTTTATCTTTACATTTAAATTGTAAATAATAAAAAAGACAATGCGTACTAAGCCTCTTGATTGCCTTCTTCATCAGTTCATTGTGGAATTTTTTATGCAGGTTTCTAGAAATGTGTCTAATGTAGAACCGATGATGTTGGTGAGATGGTTACTGATACATGCAAAAAACAAACTCCATGATTCATAGTTTTCTTTCTCTATAATGGAAAAGGAAAGAGAAAGTGGTGAAAAATTTCCTTCTTGGGTTGCTGAAATCAACAATATGCCCTTATTTTTTCTGTATAGAAACATTCCATCAATCTGAATAAACTGTTTGCTAAAACGAAATGCAGAGACACATGGGAGGAATTCCCAAATCAACTAATGAAATTGAACACGAGATGGATCAAGTCAGTTATCTTGAGACACATGTTCATTTGAATCAATATGAAATAAAACTTGGTTATGGTTCCTCATTATGGCTAGTAGTTGTAGCAACACCCGATACGAGTCATCCCAATCACTATAGACCTTCATAATTTCCTTCTGTTTCTCCATACATGCCTTATTATAGGAAATCATATAACCAAATGTATGTTGTATAATATCTTGCACAAGGGATATCGAAACATCTTGGAATATCCTAATCATCTCAAATAAAATGGATGACACAAATTCTATATCCAAGGAGGTATGTTATTGTGTCAATGTTGGCTGAATGCAAGTATGAGATGCCTCAATCCTCGAGATTCTCCAACCTCCAAATGCAATGTCTGGAATTTCCCTCAAGAGGAATTTGTAATCATCCCCATACTTCTCACACTGTATGAGATGTTTACTATGACCTGATTCTTAAACTATATATCTATATTGCCTCTAAATATGAAATCTATTTAGAGTTCTTTTTAATGCATCTTTACTTAGAAAATTCCTTCTAACATATATGGTTTTTTCTAGCTCACTAAACCTATCTA
The DNA here is from genome assembly GCA_963277665.1 of Viscum album. NCBI lineage: Eukaryota > Viridiplantae > Streptophyta > Magnoliopsida > Santalales > Viscaceae > Viscum > Viscum album. The sequence goes on from OY728138.1 coordinate 41,302,193, forward strand.
GTACAACTCTGGGAAACTCAGTCGCTGGTGTGAGAACATTATTATCGAATTCAGGCACACGTGTCATTTCTTATGACCAAGATGCAAATATTGGTGGATGATTTATTTTAGGATGAGGCTGTTGTACAACTAATGCATTTCTAGAAACTTCCTCCCTAACTTCCACTGGTCCCTCCTCATCAGCACTATTGTCTCCATCTGTTCCATCATTACAAAACTCCTCATTAGAGGTCGTATTGACATGTATATCCAAGAGATCATCTAGGTTGTCCTCTTCTGCATCATTTGGAATAGGCTCAATTTCATGGGTCCGACTATCTCCAACCACTCTTGTAAGTCTATGCCTTCATACAACTAGACGTTGTTGTTGTACAGTAGAAACATCAACATATAACTCTATCACGGTACCATCTGACCATTGAAAAAATAAATTTATTTATTGGACCCACTGTGCATCAGCAACCAATGGAAAAGCTAGATGCCACAGTGTTTTTGGGAATTACAAATGTCTATATCTCATAGACTTGATCTCTTGATCGGGTCCCATATTTAAGGAACCACAAATTCTGTCTTGAAGGTCACTTAAGGTTACACAATCATCTGTACTAACCACTGTTATTAGTTGTACATTGTAATATGATCCTTGATCAATTTTAATAACCTCCCCATAGTAGTACACATAGGAAAACATAACTCCCTACGTCAAAAATGTTTTTTTGATCAAGATTATTATATTAATGTTGCATTATATAAAATTTAATTACAATATAAGTAACAAAATGTTTTGGAAACCGAGGTAAAAATAAGAGGAAACATCAAATTATTTTATTTATCATTGATAAAATAAAAATTATGATCATATAAATAGAAATGGAGAAGAACAAATACATTAAATAACACAGGAATTCTTTATAACATACAAAAAACCCTTAACATTTTTTAATAGAATGGGATTTGGATGAGATGAGGCTCACTTTGAACGTGAGATAAAATCCAATTTATTTTCACTTCCTACCTTAATAACATATTTGAAAGATATTTATTTATCTTTGAAATTTTGAAAATCTTTCAGACTACTTATAACATATCTTAGATGATATTAGAAGGCCAAAATATTTCTAAAATTCCAAAGTTAAATACATATCATTTGAAGATGTTATTAAGATACCAAGTGAAAATAAGATATATTTTACCTCACCTCTAAAGTGAGGCTCATCTCATCCAAACCAAATTCTATTAAACAATTTCAAGATATTTCTTGTATGTTTTAAATCATTCATGTGTTATTTAATGTGTTCGTTCTACTCCATTTCACTTTATATGATCGTAAGTTTCATTATATAATCATTATATGTATTTATTTTTTAATCCCATGTTATTCATTAATTAATCTATAATTAATTATTACTAATAATAACTATTATTTCTAAACTATATAATCATTATGATACTAAAATTTTAAAACAATTTTTTATATCCTAAACTATGATACTAATGATTCTTAGTACATTTTTTTACTAAGTTAATCATTCTTTAATCATTACTAATAATAACTATTATTTCTAAACTATGAAGTGTTTCATGTTCAAAAACTCTACACTATTCATGTGTCTTATTTACTAAGTAGTAGGTGGTAATCATGAGTTTGATCTAGAACTGAGGCTCTCTCTCTGCATTGGTAGAACTCTGGATGAAGTCGGATGAGTATCAAGCTTGAGGAGCATAGAGGGGTTATACACAATGAGGTTAATTCCATGGTTTCCCTACAGGCCAATGAAGGTGTAGAAAATAACGATCCCACCATCATAGTAATGACACATTATACTCCATCACAATGGATAATTCAACATTCATGTGATATGTAAAGTTTTAGGGTTTAGGTTTATGATTTTAGGGTTAGGGTTTAGGTTTTAATGTTTAGGGTTTATTATTTTGATATTAGGTTATTGGGAATAAGTTTTTATATTTAGGTATTAGCTTTTAGGTTTTACATTTTAAGTATTAGGGTTTTAAATATAGTGTTTTTGGTCTAGGTTTTATGATTTTTTGGTTCGGTTTTAGGTTTTGGGTTTATGAATTCAAGGGCAGGGTTTATGTTTTAAGGTTTAGGGTTTAAAATTCTGAGATTATGGTATAGGGAATATTTTTTTGGGTTTATTTTTCACCTTTTAGGTTTTGGGGTTTTAAAAACTGAGGTAAAAAGAAGAAATAACAACATATAATTTACAATATGGGAATCTCACAATGAAGAAAATACATAATTGTGGTTGAGGGTGTGAACTGGACCCGACAATGTTAGGGAATCATTTCCAGTTATGACCTTCTTGATGAAATGTGGTGCATCTCAAACTATTACCTTGTTCTTGAGGCCAGTCCATCTCATTCCGCATGTTGTTGTCCTTCGGTCTTCCATGGGGACACAACCGATTGATGTCAGGTATCACTATCGGTTGGCCTTGGGGAATTGGGAAATAAAAAAACTCCCCAATAGGCATCAATGGTGCATCATAAAATTTATCAATGGTGTCCATATAGTACAATGAATCGACATATTCTTCCCACAAAATGTTCATAGAGGCACATGCTATGATGGAGTGTGTGCATGGAAACCGTAAGGCCTGAAAGTTTCCACATTAAAATTGCATCATTTCTAGTAATACCACCATTTTTTCATCGATGCTATTTGTGATGGGGTCCAAACGCTCTTAAACTTAAAATTGAGAGTCTTCTCATTGAAAAAGGCAAAAATTATAACCACAAGCTTCTTCAACATTCTTTTCAATCTCTCTTTGAAAGTGTCTTTCGTACCTTAACCCCTATTGCATTCCGTATGATGATAGTTTTTGTCTATCAACAAAATACTTCATGCAACGATATAATGTCTCTTGAACTAGGGCAGTTATAGGTAACTTGAGAAGCCCTTTTAAGTCACTATTTATGCACTCCACAGTGTTTGTGGTCATGTGTCCATACCTCTTCCCCCCGTCATATGTCAATGTCAATTTTTCTTTTGGAATTCACAACATATAATCATAAACTTCTTGATTAGACTTGAATATTTGTTTGAAACATTCTTCAAACCACCATTTATCTAGCTCGTATGATACAAATAAGAGATGATATTTCACAATTATTGATTTTATCTTTTTGTTTAAATAGTAAAAAATAACAAATACAATGCGTACCAAGCCTCATGATTTCCTTCTTCATCAGTTCATTGTGGAATTTTTTATGCACTTTTCTAGAAATGTGTCTAATGCAGAAGCGATGATGTGCATTTTGATATCTACATGTATTAGGATCCATATTTATTGCCCCATTAATTACCTTATGTTTATCAGATATCAAACAAACACCCCGAATGTTGGTGAAATGGTTGCTGATACAGGCCAAAAACCAACTCCATGATTCATAGTTTTCTTTCTCTACAATGGAAAAGACAAGAATAAGAGGTGAACAGTTTCTATATTGGGTTTCCAAAATAAAAAAATATACCCTTTTTTTTCTATATAGAAAAATTTCATCAATTTGAATAAACTGTTTGCTGAAACTAAATGCAGAGATATAGGGGAGGAATTCCTAGAACAACCAATGAAATTGAACACAAGACGAATCAAGTTAGTTTTCTTAAGAAACATGTTTATTTGAATCAATATGGAAGGAAACTTGGTTATGGTTCCTCAGTATGGATATAAATTGCAGAAACACCCGATACGAGTCATCCCAATCACTATAGACCTTCAAAATTGCCTTCTGTTTCATCATCCATGCCTTATTATAGTAAATCATATAACTGATTGTCTGTTGTATACTCTCTTGCACAAGGGATATTAGAACATCTTGGAATTTTCTAACCATCTCAACGATAATGGATGACACAGATTCTGCATCCAATGAGGTATTATCTTGTGTCAAGCTTGGATGAATGCAAGTATGAGCTGGCTCAATCCTCGATATTCTCTAACCTCCAAATGCAATGTTTGAAATTGCCCTCAAACAAAATCTACAATCATATCCATACTTATCACACTATATGATATATTTACTATGACCTAATTCCTAAAATATATATCTCTAGTGCATCTCAATATGAAATATATTTAGCATACTTTTTAATGCATCTTTACTTGGAAAATTACTTCCAATATATAATGTTTTTTCCAGCTCACTAAACCTATCTGGTACAACTCTGGGAAACTCAATTTTGGGTGTGAGAACATTATTGTTGAATTGAGGCACATGTTTCATTACTTATAACCAAGATACAAAGAGTGGTGGATGATTTATTATAGGTTGAGGCTACTGTACAACTAATTTATTTATAGAAACTTCCTCCCTAACTTCTGCTGGTCCCTCCTCATCAACACTATTGTCTCCATTTTGTTCCATCATTATGAAATTCCTCATCGGAAGTCATATTGACATATATATATCTGGGAGATAATCTAGGTTTTCCTCTTATGGATCATTTAGAATAGGCTCAATTTAATGGGTTAGACTATCTTAAACCACTCTTGTAAGTTTATGTCTTCGTACAACTGGACGTTATTGTTGTATAGTAGAAATATCAAGGTATAAATCTATTATGGTACCATCTGACCATTGATAAAATAAATTTATTTCTTGGACCCAATGTGCATCAACAACCAATGGACAAGCTAGATGCCACAATGTTGTTGGGAATTGAAAATGTCTATAGCTCATAGAATTTATCTCTTGATCAGGTCTCAAATTTAAGAAACCATGAATTATATCTTGAAGGTCACTTAAGATTACACAATCACCTGTACTAACCACTATTATTGGTTGCATACTGTAATATTCTGCTCGATCAATTTGAATAACCTCCCTGTAGCAGTACACACAGGCAAACATGACTCCTTACATCAAAAATGTTTTTTTGATCAAGATAATGATAGTAATGTTTCATTATATAAAAGTTTATTACAATATAAGTCACAAAATGTTTTGGAAACTGATGTAAAAAGAAGAGAAAACATCAAATTAGTTTATTTATCATTGATAAAATAAAAATTATGATTATATAAATTGAAATGAAGAACAAAAAGGACATTAAATAACACATGAATTCTTTAAAACATACAAAAAACCTTAACATTTTTCAATAGAATGTGATTTGAATGAGATGAGACTAACTTCAAACGTGAGGTAAAATTCAGTTTATTTTCACTTCCTACCTTAATAAAATCCTCAAAAGGAATGTATTTTACTTTTAAAATTTTATAATCTTTCAAAATTCTAATAACATATGTTAGATGTTATTAGAAGGCCAAAAGATTTCAAAAATTCCAAATTTAAATACATATCATTCGAAGATGTTATTAAGAAACCAAATGAAAATAAGATGGATTTTACCTCACCTCCAAATTGAGGCTCATCTCATGCAAACCACACTATATTGAAAAATTTCAAGGTATTTCTTGTATGTTGTAAAGCATTCATGTTTTATTTAATGTGTTTGTTCTACACCATTTCACTTTATATGATCATAACTGTCATTAGATAATCATTATATGTATTTATTTTTTAATCCTATGTTATTCTTAATTAATCTATAATTAATCATTAATAATAATAGCTATTATTTATAAACTATATAATCTTTATGATACTAAAATTTTAAAAGATTTTCTTATATCCTAAACTATGATTCTAATGATTCTTAGTACATTTTTACTGAGTTAATCATTATTTAATCATTATTTAATAATTACTGATTTATTCATTAGTTAATCATTCTTCAATCAGTCTATAATCATTCCTTATTAAATCATTAATCATATGATATTAATTAGTTAATTATTATTAGCTTATCATTGTATGTATTCATTTTTTAATCCTAAGTTATTAATTAATTAATCAATAATAAATCATTACTAATAATAAGTATTATTTATACACTATATATAACTAATTAAACTACTTAATAAATAAAATCTTTAAAACTAACTAAAAAGAATTCAATTAATAATAATAGATTTCATTCTATAATGCCTTTGACCTTGTCTATTTCATTCTACATCATCATAATTATCATTTTATCATTGATAAATATATATATTTGATTTTTATTTTCTTAGGTGCTTTAGTAGTTTATAAATAAAATATGAATCATCGAAAGCATATCCCTCGGAAGTGTAAAACTAGGAGTGCATCAAGGCCCATTGTCGTGCATCAGTTCCCGTTGGAGTCTAGCTCAAAGCGGTGTTTTTGGGTTTTATCCCTAGGTACATCTGTGCTAGATCCACATCTACTTGTTTGTATCCAGATAGGGATTTGATTTCTTAGATAACCATATAATCTTTTTGCTACCAAAATTTTACTATACTTAATCCTAAGTTATTCTATACTTAATCTATACTGAATATATACTTAATCATTACTAATAATAATTGTTATTCCAAACTATATATAACTAGTTAAGTAAATTAATATACAAAATATTTATAACTAAGTAAAGTACTTAAAAAATGAAATATTTATAACTAAAAATAATTCAATTAAATAAATAAAAAACATAAAATTAAATTAAAAATACTTATAAGTGATTCTTTTCAAAAATATGGGCCTTCTTTTGGACCACTGACTCCACCGCAAGGAAAATGCGGTTTTAGAGAGATAAGTATTGGAATGAAGAGAGATGGGAGAAAATAGAAGTGAGGAGAAGGGGGGGGGGTAGTGCCCTTTTATAGGGAGTTTAGGGAAAGGTGGCACCACCGATGCTACCTTTCTCCTCACGTAAAGGTGAAAGGTGACACACCCCAGCCGAATTTTTCATGTTGTTGATCTGGGTCAAACACGGCAGGGGGTGGGGGTGGGGGAAGGCGGCAGTGCCGCTGCCGACTTTAACACATATTTTTAATTTTTTTTAAACTAATCTATTTTTAATTTTTTTTCATAAAAAATATTAAAAAAAAACTCTTTGCTCAACCGATGCTCAACTGAGAAAGGTGGAATGTCCTATAAAAACTCTTCCATGTATCATACCAACTTACTCAGATCTAAGGATATAAGTGAATTGAAAAATCTTTATGTGATGAAGTGTTTCAAGTTTAGAAACTCAACACTATTCATGTGTCTTAATTTCCAAGTAGTAGGTGGTAATAATGAGTTTGAACTAGAATCGGTGCTCTCTATTTGCACTGGTGGAACTCTGGATAAAGCCAGATGAGAAGCAAGATTGAGGAGTATAGAGGGGTTATAACCAATGAGGTTAATTCAATGGTTTCCATACAGGCCAATGAAGGTGTAGAAAATAATGATCCCACCATTATATGAACCAAAAATTATACTCCTTCACAATGGATAATTCAATATGCATGTGATATTACCACCCCTACGTACTTCTTAGTAGACTATGCATGTGAGCTTGACATCAGGGCATCCCAATACACTTACGATAATTCATGAATTTGTGTGATCACATAGAATCACATAGGCCTCTCATCATTGCATAGTTTGTATGGGGAATTTTATGTCCACACTGAAAAATTTATTCATGCATAAGATATTCATGAACTAACTTATTTTTATTGGCTCATTTTCATGTATTATATACACTCTTGGTGGTGGGATCACATGAAATCTTAGCTGCATGGCCTATTTTTGATGCTCACCCCATATATTTTTCATTGGTTTGGTCATAGTCTCTTATCCATAATAATATCAGCCCGAATGTTCGACTACGCACCTGATTAAGAAGGTGTGGTGCTTCTCTGATCGCACGACTATTAGTCACATAGATGATTCTTCTTCTTTGTGTGATATAATATCATGCTTAAGTCCCAGGCGCAACAAGCGAGATGAAACTATGGCATAACCAGGTTGAAGAAGACAACACATTATGTAGTTTATCCATCACGTGATATGAACCTATTTGAATCAAATCAATAGTTATATTTTATTTATTTTAATTGATTTATTGTCATTATTATTATTTTGAAACACATAATAATAATAATAATTATAAAAATAAAAATAAAAATAAAAACTCTCCTTCAAATACGGTAATCAATCTGCACACCCCAAGAGTCACTATCACATATCACTATGAATTATGATCAGTCAAACACTCATCACATTTGTATATCCATGGAAAATTGCATGGAAAACATTCAACAATGTTAACATAATTCCCCCTTTAGAATTGGATTCATTTAGAATAAAAAGAATCTTATTCTAAGGTAAATATAAAACACTTTTCCATAAATCTGAAGGATGATTAATTCCTCATGGGTGTATATCACATATAGAGGGTGATCTAATTTTTTTCCTAGGTCAGTGGACCTAAAGAGAATAGATATTTTTTTTATAAGGATATATAGTGGGACCCACAATCTTTATATATTTTTATTCATATTGCACTAATTTTTTCCTAATCTTCATATAGGGGATGAGTTAGCGGGTTTGGGCTTGGATTTTTCTTAGGCTTCCCTCTTAAGGGTTTTTGGAATAACAAGTTTTATGAATCCTCAATTTATGTGTTCTCAATATTTCCTTAAGCATGAAAAGTGAATGTATAGTGAGAAGAGACTTGAATATTTCCCAAGATTCCCTTTTCAAGTTTTTAACCTAGTGAAATTTGTGTCTCTTTTAGTTGGCTAGTTTAAGGTATAAAAAACTTGAACATTGTTATGCTATAGTTTAGGGTATTATATCTTGGACCTTATATTGTTGTAGTTTAGGTTATTTTAGTTTAGAACTTCTATTGTTGTAGTTTAGGGTCCTTTAGCTCATACCTTATATTTATTTAGTATAAGGTCTTTTATCATGGACCTTCTATTACTGTAGTTTTAGGATCTTTTGGATTAGACATTCTATTATTGTAGTTTAGGGTATTTTAGATCAAAACTTGAGATGCTATGCAGTTTAAATTCTTACTTATAGGACTTTATTGATGAATATAGAATGGGGAAGACATGTCGAGGATGAAACAAATCACCCTAAGGTGATGAGTTCTTCTCCAGTGTTTTCGAGGCTCATGAGGATCAATGTTCATTTACTATGAGGAGGGGATTCCTCTAATTGGTAGGTCTAATCCCTTATGCATGAGTCCATAGGGATTACATGCATGGTCAAGTAAAGGGGATCCCCACTTGTTTTTGAAAGCCATGGAATATTTTGGAGATGGTATGGGTGGATGATAAAATATTAGGGAAGTCGAGTCCACCTGGATAGTTGGAGTATAGGTTGTGTAAATAAAATGTACAAGAGTTTGAATCGATGAATCATGGAATGGGGAATACATACTGGGGATGATCCAAAACACCCTAAGGTGATGAGTTCCACCACAGTGTCACCAGGTCTCATTGAGGATTAGAGATCCTTTCCTATAAAGAGAATATACCTCTAGTTGGTAGTTCAAATCCCTTATTCGTGAGTCTATAGGAATTACATGAACAATCAAGTAGAGGTGATCCCCACTTTTTTCCAAGGCCATGAAAGATTTGAGAAGACTCAAATGTCTAGAAAATAAAGTGGGGTATGAATAAAAGAACTATATAAGAAGGGGTTTGGAACCCATGACAGTTTAGCTCTTAGTTGGGAAGTCAGGCCCTATGCCTTATGGTTTCAAGTCACGGGGTTGGGTCCATCAAAAGGATTGGGAATGGAGTGTCACATTCATACTTTGAGAAAGGGTACAAAACACAGTGATGCAATGTTGAGGGTTTCTAATCTTCTTGAATAGTATTTCATGGGGATTGTAAATCATGGCCCAAATTTATCAGGTCATAAGGATGATATGGGACAATCATGCCAAGTATGACCCACAACAACCTAAGGTGTTGCATTCCACCATAGTGATTTCAGGTCTCACAAGGATCCAAAATCCCTTTTTTCAAGGTAATAACACATTTTATTGATAGTTAGGAGCTGATATGTGGGAGCCATAGGAATACATGAATATTCAAACAAATGGTCACTTAAAGCTAGGTATCCTCTTCCAAGGGGCATAGAAGGTTTATGGAGACCTGAGGTGCTCAAATCATGAAGTTTTATCAGTAGAAAATATAATATTCAAGAAGGTTTTGAGTTCTCTAAAAGTTGTGTCACCACCTAGTGAACACGTTATCAAGATGAAGAGATGTGATGAATCATTACTATAACTTTTTCTTGGAATAGGGGGTGCTGAAATAATGGGTCAAATTTTAATAGTGCCATAAAGTGGGACCAATGATTTGTATGCCTTTTTTATTTGTGATCTAATTTTTTCCTAAAATTTGGTGATGAAGTGTTTAGTGAGCAGAGATTTGACTTTTAATCAGGATTCCCTTTTCGGGTAATCAACCTGACAATTTTTTTGTCTCTTTCTATAGTAGTTTAAGGTCTTGAAATTTGGACCATTAAAGGCTAAAGTTTAAGGTCATATAGATTTGAACAATGTGAAATCATTTTAAGGTTGTAAAGTAAATGGAGTTAGTATGAGGGGTATGTTGCACAATATCCTAATTTGGATAGCTAGGGTCAAGATTACTCCAAAAACCTTCTTAGTTGGAGATAAAAATGCTATAAACCATGGATCAAGGTTTTCACACCATGAATAATGATATGGTATAATCATATCGGGGATGGCCCAGAACACCCTAATGTGCTGAGTTCTTCCACAACAACATTAGGGCTCACTAGGATCTAAAATACCTTTTGCAAGGTAATGATGCATTTGGCTGAAAGTTGGGAGCTCATATACAAGATACATAGGCATAAATTCATATTCAAACAAAGGGTATCTTGAATCTGGGTATCATTTTATAAGGTCCATGTGAGTTTTGTGGCAACTTGAGGTTATTAAGACATGAAGTGTGATTTAAGGGTTAAGGGGGTTAAAAGATAATGGAATTACCATATACCCTAGTTGACTGGGGAAAATCTCTTATGGAACTTTGATAAGAAATGACGATGGATGATGGCCTACACATTTTAATGTCATGAATTGGGGTCATATTTATCATGACATTTTAACGTCAAGCGACCAGAAAGTTTTCCTTTCCTTGCAGTTTAACATCATGAGGTAAAGACATTGGAAATGACATGAAATTTTTTCAAGATATACTTTGGGAAAATTTTCATTGGTCTCAGGGGTATTTAGATTCACGAGGTATCTTTTATCCATAAACATTATTATTGGTGGGTAGCCATATACTGGGGCCCTTCTTGCGTAAATTTATCATGTGTACAAAGAAGTTGTATGTAGATATGGATTGTGCATAGGTAGAATCATCTTGTATGACTCAAACCTCTTAAAAAAGAGGTATATACTGCTTTCACGTTCCATTCAATGTGAAGTATTTTTTTGTGAAGTTTAACATCATGAGAATAAGACATTCACTGCATAGGTCCAGTCCATATGTAGTTAGGGGTGCATCTCTTTTTATCATTTTATATGTTGAAGATGGACCCATGAATAGATACCTGGGTGTCAATATGTATCTTATGATGATAGGAATCAAGACATTCATAGTTCTTGCATGAAATCTTGCTATGTAGGTCTGACCCATACACAGGGAGGGGGTCACATATTGTTTTTTTATATTGCAGTTGGACCCAAGATTGGAGATCCAGGAATCACTACACATCCTGTGATGAAAGGAATCAAGGCACACATAGTTATTGAATAAGAAACTCTCTACATAGGTCTAAACCATACATATAAGGGGAAATTGTTCCCATTTATTATTGTAACAAGACCCATGATTGGAGATCTGGGCATCGCTATGTATCCTGTGATGACAGGAATCAGTCCATACATAGTTCATGAGAAACCATGCAGTTTAGAATCATATGGAAAGGATGTATGTTCCTTGATGTAAAAAGGAAATATTGTAGCTGGACACAAGACAAGAGATCTAGGTGTCACTACATATCCCGCAATAGGAATAATCAATCCACACATAGTTATTGAATGGAGGGGTGGTGAGAGACCAATACTAAGGATAGTGGTCCTCTTGGGTGAGTTCAAGAGTAATGCATAATTTAATTTCATGAAAGAGACATCAACCATGTAGTTTATCATTATGTAGTCAGGACTTATGGTGTGCCTTTTAAAGTCTTGCATCCAGGACTATGCCAACCCTATCATACTGACATGTCTTGATCAAGTGGGGGAAGACTTTACCAGAGTTCCTAATTCCACGTGAGCTATGATCAGTTTGAGAAACAAGGAATGGATGAGGTTTATTTCATGATATGGAGTAAATTAAATTAAAGTTCATGGGAATTTTGTATCATGTGGTGGTTGGGACAAGATATATGATCTAGGAATCCCTATGTATCTCATTTGAATGAGAATCAAGACAGACATAGTTTTGAAAAATAGTGTAGTCTAGTTTCATGTGGTGAGGATATCAGCCATGTAATTTAATGTCACATGGTAAGGAAGAATGTGACTCAATGTAAAAAACAAAGTATCAAAGATGGACCCACGAATGAAGATATGAGAATCACTACATATCCATTAATGACAGGAATCAAGACACACATAGTTCTTAAATGAGAAACCCCCTACATAGGTCTAAACCATACATAGAGGGGGGAATTATTCTAGATGATTATTATAAATAGACCCATGATTAGAGACCCAGGTATCACTATAAATACTATGATGAGAGGAATCAATCCACACATAGTTCTTGAGAAACCATGCAGTTTAATTTCATCTGGTAATGACTTCAATCATGCATTTTAATGTCACGCGGTAAGGATGAAGGTTACCTACCATGAAATAGAAGGCCTAAACATTATTTCATAGTCTGATGTATTGTGATTGGGATGAATGTATTGTGGTTGGACCCAGGATTTGAGATCTAGGCATCATTATGTATCTTGTGATGATAGGAATCAACCCACACTTAGTTCTTGAATAGGAAACAATCCACATAGGTCTGAACCATATTCATAGTGGGTCATAATTCCCATTGATTGTTGTTGGTAGACCTAGGATTAGATACATGGGCATCACTATGTATCCTGAGATGAAAGGAATCCATCCACATATAGTTATTAGATTGGGAATTCTCTTTGTGGATCCGACTTACACTTAGGGACCATATTACTTCATTTCTCTTTTATACAGATCTAGCTTGTGTGCGATGAATCATCAATGAGATGATGCTTCCCATGTAGTTTAACTTTATAAAATAAAGACGCATTTCATTTAGTTTAATGTTATGTGGTTAGGACATGTTTTTTATAGTTTACCATCATGCGGACAAGACATATTTGTGTAGTTTTTCATAATGTGGCCAGGATGATAATAATTCTTGATTAAATATATGAAAATTATTTCTTAAGAAACCTCACATTAGTGGGTGGTATGATGTGTTCCCCATCCATTATGGAAAATGAGTAAGTTCCATTATGATAGAACTTATATACAATATAAGGCCCTTCCCATTTGGGTTATATCTTGGGGGGTTTCTTTCCTAGTATCATTGGGGTTTAAAGATACAATACTAGTTCTCCTTGAAGCAACAAAAAGAGGCAACCCTTTTTTTACAAGGATCACGCAATCCAATTATAATGGATTTCAAGGTTGTGAAATGTACAAAACCTTTTCTCATTGAGCATCTCTAATTCATCTAGCCACTTTTGTGATTTCTAATCATCTGAGAGTTTTCCACAGATAACTATTCGAAGCGAGGAAAATGGACTTCTATGGGAAACACTTCCTCAGTTCTGTACACTAATTAATACAGAGTCACTTGTGTAGCAGTGTACATGGTAGTACAATAATCCCATAAAATAAGGAGGAGATTGTCTAACTAGATATTCCTATTCTTATTCACCATCTTCTAGAGTGTATTTTATAGAGTCTTATTGAAGGCCTCTATTTTTTCATTTTTCACTACATGATAGCGGGATGAATGGTTGGACTTGATGTTGCACTCCTGGTACAATTTCTTAAACTTATTAGAACATAATTTGGTGTCATTGTCTTTCAATATCATGTGAGGGACTAAAAATCTGGTGATAATATAGGACTTCATGAAGTTGATGATATTATTTGTCCCAACTTCCTTGAGGGTTATTTCCTCATCCCATTTAGAAAAGAAGTCGGTAGTAGTAAGGAAGCACTTAATCTGCTTAGTTTTGGTTAAGGGATATAGCCCCACAAAATCCATCCCCCATACTAAAAACAAATAAGAATATTTATCTCTATGTATAAATTATAGGGGTTGATGGATGAAGTTTGAATGAATATGGAATTCATGAAATTTACTAATGAATTCCACATATTTATATATCATTATTTTTCAGTAGTAACCGAGCCACCTAATTTGACGGGGGATCCTGGTTATATATTGATGAGTTCTGCTAGTGACTAGATAGAATTATTCCATTATGGTGGGAATATCTCTTTATACTATACATATGAGGAGGATTCCATCAAAGGCTCACTTATATATGTTTTTACTCATTTGGCCCACCCCGAAGGGTGAAGTTCACTACACGACACCAATTTTTTTTCTCTTCCACCTTGATATGTCAAGAGAGTCCCATTTTGGATATAATAAATTGTTTTATCCATCCATATAGGGGTGGATATTAGTTTATCATGCTCTAGTGTGGTGTTCATATGATGGATTTCTTCCATGTCATAGATGATGACATATGAGACCATCATTCGGTACATGATTCAGAATAACAACTCATCCTGATTAGGTTCATCTAGAATTTTATCTTCATTATATAGTGTGTTGAAATGAGAATTATATGACTTGGGGACATGATACAACATGGGTTCAAAAGAGAAATATACCATTATTCCTCTAACATAGCTTATGAGAGGGACATGTTCTTACTTTTTAATGGCATATTTTCCATTGATCATCTTTATTACTAGCTATAAATCCCCTTTTATGTTCAGGTAGGATATCTACAGTTGTAGGAATAGTTCCAAGATAGTGATGAGGGCTTGGTATTTGACCTCATTATTCATGCATCCTTCAGATAGTGTGAAATTGTTGGAAAACATTTCTTTTCCTGGAGAAAAAAATATAATCACCTGACTAACCCAGTTGAGCTTCAAATTTTCCAACCTTTTTATGATAGTACTTTAGGAGGCACTATCAAAATACATCTCCCATGTTCAAGGAGTGCCATGGGAATAGAAAACATATTTATCTGGAAGTTTGGTGTCCACTTTTGTACTTTCTAGTGTGATATGTTCTGTAAGGAAATCATCTAGGGTCCGTCCTGTCAATTAATTTTGTGACATGAACTGGATGTCATACTGTTGTAGAATAGTTACCCATCAGGATTAATTCCTAGTTAACACAGGATGGACAATAATATAATTTAGAAGGTCAATAGGAGATACTAGGTGAAAGTTTTTGTGATGAAAGTAATATATCAGTTTTTTCATTGCAAAGATGACCATGATGAAGTTTCTATCTACATTAGAATATCAAGTCTTAGTTCCTATAATCTTTTGGATGAGGTAGTAAAGACTTTTACTATTCCCCGTATCATTTTTCTATGATAGGAGAGTTCCAAGGGATCATTCCATGGTGGCCACATACAAGATGATTGAATTTCCTTCCATTGATGGCATCAAGACCAGTGGGTACAACAGGTACTGCTTGAGACTCTCAAAGTCTTCTCAGAAGTCCTCATAACATCGGTAGATGAATCTCTTATTCATTAGCTTGGATAAGGGGATGGATTTTCTGGCTAGGTTGGCTATGAAACTCTAAATGCACATGAGGTTCCCTTAGATCCCCCTCAGTCCTTTGAGATTCTATGTCATGACCTGTCCCTCGGGGCCCATGCTGTGATATACCCCAAGTCCACCTCTTGAAGGCTAGGGGTTAGATATTAGCACCAAATCTATAAAACTAAAAGTGGGAGGCATTTTCCTGAGTACCTATATGCATGCATACACAACCACATCCAAAATCTGGAAAAAGTAAACAAGCACGACACTAAACAACCACTAAGTAAAAGTATAACTAAAAGTCAAATGGTCTAGAATACAAACCCAACAAAAGACTAATTAGAAAACAAGGAAGTAAAAAAGAAACTCGGGATAGCCATATGCTGAAAACCCCACCTAATGGGTCAGTACAGAGTAGCTGCTGAAAGCCATAGAAGTACGTCCTGTCTGCCTAGTCTCACTAGAAACCACTAGGTCCTGGGCCACCAAGTCCTCCATCAAGGCAGTGGTCGTCTTCACTAGACACAACACCTGCGGGCGAAACCTGTGTAGGGGTGAGTAACAAAATACTTAGTAGGGACCCAAAAACAAAAAAGGAAAGACCACGAAGAAATCAATAACCAAACCATAAATCATGATCACCAAGCACGATCACGAAGCAAGACAGATCACACTAGGTATATTCTAGAGTAGGATAATAGAACCATTAGTCACATCATCGAACATCATGGGTTGCTGGAGAACTCCTTTTCAATGAGTACAGTGGGTCTTCCAGGTCACATAGAAGATGCTTCCCACTAACCTTAGGACTGCTATTATACTCATCCCTAATGAGTACCATGGGTATGTTGGGTCACATAGAAGACACTCCCCACCAAGGGCATGTCAGGTCACACAAAAGTTGCTTCCCACTAATCTATGGCCATACTGAGGTACTCCCCTTGTCTAGTACCACGGGTCTACTGAGTCACACAGAAGCTGCTCCCCACCGTGAGCCTATGAATTCATACAGAAGTCACTTTCCACTGGGCCATAGTATCCGATCCACATATGGTCGCTCGTCAGTATTCTATAGGTTTTATCCAACTGCAAGGTTTCTGTACACTGCATGATTGATCTCAGTAGAACCACTCCTCAATCCATTCATCAAATTTTATCTTCTATTAAATCCTCCATAAATTATTCTAAAAGACCCGTCTCATCATGAGGGTTCCAAACCTGCAAATGGCTCATCAATCAGATGCCCAATTTTCAAGATATTGATGGTTTTCTATAAAGGGGATAGTTGGGTCTAGGTCCAGCCCGACCCAGTTGGACCGACCTAACCCGGGGTGCACCAACCCAACTCAGGTCTACCGACCCAACCCGACCTGGGTCCATCCCATTGCCCTGCTTGGTCCGCCACACCGAGACATAGCTGAAAGCCACATCTAGCTCCCTGCTCACCCCGTGGTCCACCCAAGGTCATTCCCTCCACCATAGTTAAGATATCAGGGCCTGACTACGATGCGGTTGGCCAATCTGGCTGGTTGTACTCCCATAGGCAGTCAAGAGACCATGTGCCCCCGAAGAGTGTGACCCGTGGTTGCGGGATGCTCCACCGACGCGGTTGAGGGCCGCATCACTACCACCAGCTGCCGGATCTTCCTAGCATACCATCGTGGCACGCTGACTCTATCTCGTGGCTGCCACCATGGGCTACCACTTTCAGGCTCTTCTGTGAACCCTCGGGTCCACACTGTTGGTTTGTTTTTTGCACCGACTATGCCTCTAACCTCCGTGGGGTATCACCTTCCCCAAGAAGGCCTTTAAATTTCCTTAATACCATTTTGAAAATTTTTCCACCAAGAACACAAAAGGAAAAGTGGGGGAGGGGGGTTCCTTCTTTATGTTGGCACACACACTTTTTTTATAAGTTTAAATAAAGGGAGGCTTGGCAAGGATGTTTTATCAACAAAAAAAATCAACCCCAAATAGAAATCCAAGAAACATACCCTTCCAAAAGAACGAACGATCCACTTATCAACCTATTAATGGGTTGATCTGTTTTTTTCATTTAGAATGAATAATAGGGAAAACATAAACCAAAACAAACCCCTACCTCAATCTAGATTCTTCATTGAATCACTTCACCCTCTAGGATTCAAGATCCATTGGCATTCGTCGCTTCCCGGTCCCTTTCTTCATAAGGCATCGATGCCGCTAGCGATCCTACTAGCGTTCGTTGTTCATCATTGGAGAGGAATTTTATCATAGGTTCATTGGAGAAAAATTCCATGGTTTAATTCCCAACTCTCCAATGCGTTATCCAAATAAAAGGAAAACACGTCTCAACATTTCTGTTATGCTGTGACGTCACGTCGTTACACTGTTTCATTTATGAAACAATGTATCTGTTATGATCCCTTTACAATCCATTAAGGAGCTTCCATTGTTATGCCTCATACCTACACCATAGTGCCATCATCCTCCACTCAATTTTTCAAAAGAAAAGAAAATAAATTTTTTAAGTTATTTTATTATTTTTTGAAAAGTTTGAAAATTAAATTTTCTGTCCGTTCCTTACCGGTCGAAGTTAAGTCCTTTCTAGTTGAATCCCAACAATTTGAGTTCAACGGTACCCTCAGATTTTCGATCCGAGCACTGGTTCAAAATTTAGAAAAAACCGCTCACATTTTTACTTAAGTGAACTTAAAAAAATTCAAAATTCCATTCTGGGCTCACCGGGCCTCGGAATAATGTTTTGTCAAAGCATGTGGTCTCGAAATAATTCCATGAAAATTTAAAAAGAATTTATATATAAATTCTAGGAAGTTAAATTATAAGAGGGTTAAATTTATATAATTACACTAGTCTTTTTGGGATTGACCTCAATGTCATGGTGGTGTACAACAAATCCAAGGAATTTCCCTTATGTTACACCAAAAGCGTATTTCAGTGGATTCATCTTCAAATTGTGAAACCAAAAATTGTAAAATATTTTTTGAATATTCTTGAGGTGATCACATCATAGTTGGGATTTGGCCACCAAGTTTTTGATATAACATTCTATCATTCATCCCAGGAAGGGATTAATGATATTATCCATAGTGATTTGATAAGTAGTGCCAAAATTCTTTAGTCCAAAGGGAATGAAATGGTAGAAAATGATCACCTCGGGTGCTCTGAAGGAAATTTATTCCTCATATTACAGGGAGATATTTATTTTATTATACCCCAAATAACCATCCATGAAGGAAAGGAATTAGAAGCTAGCAGTTACATCAATCAAGATTTCTGTGATCGGTAATGGGAAGTTGTCCTTTGGGAAATGTCAATTAAGGTCTCTAAAATTGATATAAAACCTAATATTACCATTATTTTTCTTGATATGGAGTATTTTTGTGATCCATATTGAGTATTGAACCTCTTTAAAAAGAAATTATTTGGTTAATTTGTCAACTTCCAATTCTACGTTGGTATTGTGGGAGGGGTGCATCCTCCTGGCTGCTTTCTTGAAACCTTGATGGTTGTCAGGTAAGACTAGATGATGTGTGGCCACATTGGGGTTCATATTGGGCATTTATATATAATTACAAGAAAAAATATTGATGTTTCTTTAGAAATTCAATGTAAATATCTTGATCCTTGAGAGGCCTAGTGATAATAATCAATATGGGTTATGAGTCTTCTTCTATTCCTAGATTTACCTACCTGATCTCATTGATGGTAGTGGAGACACCTTCCTTAAATATGAGAGGGTCATTATTGAGGTCATCCTATTATTCTTACACCCCTGAGTCTATAGAAGAATATCTTAACATTGTAGGAAATATGAGGGAATCTCTATCACTATCAGGATGAGAGATTCCATGGGAAGAGACATTGTCATCCTGAAGTTCCAGAGTTATTTCAGAGAGATTCTAGAGTTGATTATTTTATCTTAAACTGTCACTAGGGAAATAAGAAGCTTGGACATATAGGATTAGGTAAACTAACTCAATTATATTTATGGCTATCACATAATCACTATAAAAAATACTCTAGGAATTCACAAGGGTGGTCCCCATGCCATTAAATGATACAACCTGCATATTTTCATCTATAATTGGTTGTCACCCATTGTTTATAGAAACCAACTTCAGTGTATACAAATTCACAAGACTCTAAGGGATTTTTGTCACCATGTAATATGTCAACCTTACCATCGATTGGGTATTTCAAACACTGATGAAATGTTGAAGTTACCATTATGTGGCTGTGAAGCCAAGGTCTTCCAAGTAGGACATTATATGCTGTGTATTATTGGATAACCATGAAATTAGAATTATATGTGAGGTCCCCAAACCCATATTTGAGATTAATCTTCATGAGAGTTATTTTATCGCTATTATCATACCCCTGAATGGTCAATTTTGTGGTAGATAAGTCCCCTTTTCTATATCCTAAAAATTAAAGGTTCCTAACTAGGATGAGGCTGATCCTAGAACTATTTTCAATCATAAAATTTTGGATGTTTAAATTATCAACTCTTCCAGAGATGTAAAGGTGTCCGATGTGTCCCTGGATGACCTATTCCTGATCTTGCTCCATGAATGAGATAGTGACATGGAATTATGATGAAAAAATCTCCACTTGATAAACCTCAGCTACAAACACTTATATATTGAACTCATATAGAATTTTTATGGCTTCAACGAGTATATTTATAAGTTCTTTTGAAAGATGGATCACATCTAGGATTGAGATTTTAGTTTGGAAATCCACAAACTATATTAGAATGTTATACTTTTTTTCAAGATGTTTGTGATTACCTATATGAGGATACTTCTTATTTTGAGGGTTAGAATATGGGGTGTTGGAGGTGGATGAGCATTATGCTTGTGTAGAATTTGATGAAGCATCTAGTGCCAGTGGCGTAGGTCACACTGACCTTCCCCTTTTCCTTGATGAGACACTCACACCCCTTCCAAACGGTCATATAAGATGACTGGTTATGGACGACCACTGGAGGGCTATAGGACACCTTCATGTCTCTTTCAGTCTTGATGGAGTGATTTACCATTGGAATTATCTATATAAATGTCCTCTTTGGGGGTGTGAATAAGATATTAGGTCTAACCACACCCGCACTTTCCTCTGTATCCTTGGATCCTGCACTTGTGGCCTCTGGTTACTCAATCATGTATGAGGGAATCATACTCAAAGGAATATTCATTATTAGAGAAGGGGTCTACCAAGTGTATTATGTTAACAGAACCAAAGATGATCTCTTCATATGATAAGAGTTCCATTTTATCGGACAGTTCTTGTGCTTCATATGTTGTAGGAATGAAGTCTATAAGAGCCAGAGCCTGCATAAGTGCTATGTATGATTCTTTAACTTATGTTTCTTCCTATGCTCGATGATTACATCCACATAAAAAAGGCATATTTTATGTCCCTTACCTAGGTGAAAAAAATATTATGGGTTAGAAAATATGTTCTCTTAGGGTGTCATGATCTTGATTGAAAGTCATTTGAGCCATCCAACTATCAAACTTTTACCCACGCTTGGCCAGATGTTTTTTCCAATCAACTTATTTTTATTACTAGGTAATGGTTACACAAGTCACCTATGCTGAGGGGTTATCCAAAACCACCTATTCATAATCAACCATTCTTTGGAGGAAGTCATTGGAGAAAAAAAAACCCTGGATGTTGTGACCTAGACTTCTATGGAAAGGGAAATATTCAAGAAGATCAGTGAGGTTGACCTCATTAGGTTTCCTGGGTTATGGAATCTTGAGAAGGTTATTTTCCATGGTTGCGAGGAAATAACTGAATAACTTCTCATTTCATAAGGAGTATGATTTATTCATTCCTTCCTCAAATCCTGAGCGACCCTGATCTCTTTTCACTTATGAACGAGGGTGATTTTGTTGTTGCTGCTGCTCGATAGGAGGTGATGGATGATTTAGGACCTGCCTAGGTTCTTGGGAAGGTATTGCTACTAGTTTGAGGGTAACATTAGTAGTTTTTGACTCTCTAATACTTTTCCCCTATGTTTAGGGGATAGACTGATATTTAGCTTGGGTATTCTAAATAGAATCTTCCATACATTATTCTATTTCATGGAATTTTCTTGAATATTTGATTGGGACCAGGGGTGTCTGTGACTCATCTTAGATATTTTGAGCACAAAGTTCCAATAATTTCTCCTTTGAAATAGGGATGCTGAGTGAATATATCTTAAACCTTTCCATCTAGCTATGAAGTCAGAAAAACTCTCAATTTCCCATCCTACAATGCATCCTACTAGAAGGCCGCTATACCAAAAAATGGCTGACACTATTAGAGTCTATACAAAACACATAAGCTTGGTAACCTCCCATTAATCTCAAGGGCCCATCATCAAACCACATTAGGACACAAAATTAGTGAGATAATATTTTGAATCTATTATACCATTAAAGGTTGAGAAGGTAGGATTACCAAAATTAGGTGGGGGAAAAGTTTCATCCACCCATTTGGGATATGGATTCTTCTCGGGCTGCATAGGTGCATGTCACCCTTAAATGGATTCCATTCATGTAGTTAGGGACTCACTAACATTGAGTAGTTCCATAGGTACTTCTATCTAAGCTGCATCCCATCTACATGGAGTGGGATAATATTAATGAGGTGGCCTCATCTTCATTTCCCACTGATTCTTGATCTATACTAAGACTAAATGATCACCCTGGAAGAGGAGAGGCTATCACTGTAATGGTGGGAAGTTGAAATCAATATACAATTCCTCATTTATATAGACCAAATTCCTAGATCCAAAGCTAGTTTGATTCTCTTATAGAAATATCATATCTTTTCTAATGTATTAGAGGAGGAATATTCATCTAATCTTGAAGATGATACCCAATGGGAATGTTTCCCCTCAGTAGCTCCTTGTTGAGTTGTCTGAGATTTTGTATCTCATTATCATATTATTCCAATTGATCCTTCATGGAAGGAATTTCAGATCTTCTAGGTGATGAGTGGGATATGAACACTTCTTTCCCCATATCTTTGGGAGTGTTCCACCATAGAGGTGGAAAATCAATATTCAGAGGTGCTAGGTTTTGGACTCTCCTCTGGTTCCGCATATGTTTAGGCTTAGTCAGTGATCCAAATCACCCTTATCTCGAGGTATATTTTATGTATTATGTCCCTATACATTTAAATCTTGATCCACATTATTTTTTTGTTGCTGATTACAGAATTCATAGAGATATATCAAGAAATGGTAGTTGTCCAATTACTCTTGATGTAACAAGGTAAATCTTTACTGCTTGCATCAGGGTCTTTTTTCTAACCCCTAGACATATTTAACTTTTTTGGATTATGTAATCTATGGGGTCTGATTTCCCTCACCATATGTTCCTCTTATCTTGACCTGTGAGTAGTGAACTTGATGGAGTTTTTAGTCATGATTTCCAAAAGGCCCTCAAATAGTAAAGGTTTGTCTTGCAGTGAGAGGAATGGATGGGAAACCAACCATTGATATTTACCTCATATCCTAGAGAAGACTAATTTCCTCTTCGATGATGAAGATGAAAAAAATTCCCCCATTCCTATGGGATGAGGGCTATTTAGGTCCACAATTGACATTTGTCGATCCTTTTGTTGAGAATCTGATGATTTCGGTTGAGGATTTGATGACTCATGGGATAGGAATTGAGATATAGATTCCCCCACCCTTGTGGTCTATGGTTGATCTAGAACTAACAATAATTTCTCTAGAACCCTCTTGGGATGTGATGAACCTAGTTACGATGATTGAGATAAAAATCCCCCTAGCCCTGTGGGATAAGGATGATTTGCAGTTGCTACTAATATATCCTGAATCCTCTCAGGGATTGATGATCTGAAGGGTGGAGGTGGTGGTAAATATTTCCCTATATTGATGGGTTGGGTTTACTCCTAGATGGATTCTTTGATAGATACTACTATGACCCATTTGATTTGGTGTAGTTATGCTCATATATGAGTTTGGTGTAATGGAAGCCTATGATGAAATTCATTTTTATGGGAAGTTGTTGGGTTGGACACAAATTTGGCTTCTGTTTGTAAAATGTGTTCCCATTTCTTTGAGGGGCCTAGTTCAAAGGTCTTTTGTCAGTCCTCTCCCTCCATTCATGATGTATTGGTATTGTTAAATAAGGGGGAATTACATCGTAGTGAACAACTAGCTCACGTGTTACCTAGTCCCTTTATCTCACCAGAGTAAATGATGTTATAGGATGCCATATTTTAGAGGATATGCTATTATGGAGACATAGTGAAGTGAAATGATCCATAATTACCTCATCCCCAGATACATACATCTAATAAGGCTTTGGGATTCATTATATAGAGAGTTTTCATGATATGAAGACAAGCACTATGTAAGAATTTTTCATTCTCTTCCATTCATGGGTTATGAGCTATGAAAAATGTGGCCATATCCCACTGAATATAGAGTGTATTGATAGTATAAAGGTGATCATCATAACCCAAAAAAGATAGGTTTCAAGCCTTCAACCACTTATGAGTTTCCCGCATATTTTAGTATAGATAAGGAATGCACTCCTCTAGATTATCCGAGATCTCATAGTCATAAGTGGTGAAGTTATATAACATGTTTGGGAGGTTGTTTCTAGACAACTCTTTCTATATTTCAATGTTGCCTTCCTCTTCATCTAGCTTACACAAATCAACCTGGTCAGACCACAAAAGCTTCTTCTTGGGGTCACATACTGATCATGGTGAAGGGTTGCTCATTGTTGACTGGGAACAATATACGGTTGACCCAGGTGTTTTGATAACCTCTCTATATTAATGTGTATGAGTTATAAGAACCTATATATATGTATCTGTCTAAGAAATGGGAGGATTTACTTGTCCGATGGAGATATCACTATGGGGAGGTTGACCACGGTGGATGTTAGGAGTAGAGTCCCTACGATCCATCTTCACACTACCTTAAGGAGGAATATAATGATAATAATCACCTTTTACTAAAGTTGAAGAGTAGAAAAACCCTTCTGGTTTTTCAGATATACGTTGAAATGACTCAAGGACACTGGCATTGAGCAGGTTAGGGATATGAGAGTCATTCTACATCATGGCCAGAATACGCCGACCTGCCTTTTGGTGTTGTGAAGTGATATGATCCCTCTATATAATGGTTGTGAAAATATGTTGATAAAATTTTGGTGCTACAAAAATATGATCCTCTAATATCCTGAAGGCCTTCATTTTTTATTGATTTGTGATAATCCTCCTTTCAAGGGGTGAGGTGAAACCCTTACAAAGCCCGTAGGCATAAGTATTACATGGTCCGTAGGCCTTATAGGAATTCATTGCTCGTAGGCATCAAACATCACATATAACTCAGACTAACCACTTGAAACTTCTCCTCCCCATCATCTTCATCATGAAATTATCTCTAAACCTTCACATGGATGTTTGGCTAGGCTTTTCCATGCATGCACCGACTTATCTCGATGGCAGGTGCCATACCCTCTCATTATTGCAATTCGTTTAGCTTCTGCTATGGTGAAATCTCTTTGTTCATCTCCTTCTGAAACTTGTTTCTTGTAGGTTGTCTGGTTTGAATCTGCACTTAAGGTAGCCTAAAGGCCTTGAGGTTCCCCAAAGGCCTTACTGACCCGAAGGCCAGGGTGGACCGAAGGTCTTAAAGGACTCGGGGATGAAATCGGTGGCCTGAAGGCCCAAACGGGGGAGTATTCTCGGCTGCTACAGTTCCAAACAGTGCCTACTACAGTACCTACTACAGTACTACTACAGTACTGCTACAGTACCAAAAATTAGCCTCTGCCTGGATTTGATCCTGGGTCTCTTGGATGCACTTAAGGGGTCCTCACCAATTGGGCTGAGGCTCATGTGCATAGAAATATGATTCCACTACTAAGAATTAGCTGGAGTATGCTAGTGAGCTTTTGTATTTTTAGTAGGAGTATAACCCTATCTGTGGGTTGTTGTTAGAATATGTCAGTCAACCCGAGATGATGTGGTAAGCCTGATCCAAATATGAATTCCCCACCAGAATATGCTAATAGTCCTTCTAAGTGGGAGAAGAAATATAAGACTCCTTCTATATATCGTCTTAAGGATGATAGTGTAGTCATTCGTTGGTAGAAGTAGGGGTATGAGCCTAGCTTCTATGAGCTGTTGGAATATTCTAAGTAGCGTCACTAACTGGAATATGAGATTATCCCAAGGTGTGTGACAATATAACTTGGTGGTCCCTAATTTGAGCGAGGATGTGAGACTGATCTCATGCCTTTGGAATATGTTGTCAGTCATTTTCGGTAAGGGTATGAGCCTTTCCTAAGGTAGGTTCTAATCTGACTTTGTGAGCCCTTGTTGGTATTAGAATATGATCCCGGTCTGATTCC
This sequence comes from Viscum album, assembly GCA_963277665.1. NCBI lineage: Eukaryota > Viridiplantae > Streptophyta > Magnoliopsida > Santalales > Viscaceae > Viscum > Viscum album. Next base: position 41,328,263 of record OY728138.1, read on the forward strand.
TTTAGAGTATGCCACCAATATTATTTGAAATGAATTTGAACCTATCCTAAGGCTTGTGCCACTCTCACTTGGTGAGACCTAATTGGAATAGGAATATGAGCCAATTCCAGTGCCTCATCCTTTACTAGAATATGCTGGTAATCCTTTTAGATGGGAGAAATAATGTGCGCTTGCTTTAGAGAAATCACTTGTTCATAATGATTAGAGTGTTGTGCTACCCTGGCTGTAGGGATAGAAATATGCATCTATCTATATATCTATACCAGTGCCAGAATATTTCAGTTGAGTTCTTCAGCTATTTCTAGAATGAAGTGACATTTTATCAAAGTGTTCATAGGAATATAGACCTTCACATTTTATATCTCCAATATATACAAGAATATATCTTCGATTGGGGAGGGGATATAATAACACTTATGTCCTCTTTTTTCCACCAGAATATGCCAATGGGCTTCATGCATGGGGGAAGGGATATGTCCCTCCCCCATGATTTCTATAGAAATATGCTCGAAGACTTGATTCAAGGGGGCAGGTATATGAACCTACCCACTAGCTACCATCAGAATATGCCATCAGGATTCTTGAGTGGAAGTGGGGATTTGAGACCACTCTTGGTTATCCAAAACTTTCTATACTTGATGTGACTTTCTTAATACCTATTCATAAGCATTAGAGGTGTAAATGTGTTGGGTGGTGACCTCAATAGATGAATGAGGGGAATCAGTGGGATAATGATAGTGATAATGGTTGATAAGATACCTCCTAGGAAGCTCCTAAACCAAAAGGGAGCCATATGTGACTCCTTGATCTACCTTTATTAGCTACTGAAGGTGGTGATTGTCACACTTTGAGGAAAAGCTTATGAAGTGATTAGTGGTGGAAAAGAGAACCACTGGTTTCACTATAGATGTTTTTGTATGGTGTATAATATTCAGTTTCAGTTTTTGGATACCCTTTAATGAAACTACAAGGGTCAATATTGTACCATGTTAGTGGTATTCCAAGACCATTGCATTCATCACCTAATGATGAAGGTGTTGGGTGGGTGAGGTCGTTCTATGACCTGAAGGGGTTGTAGTCATATCTGATTTTCCCAAATAGTCATTGGATGAAGACATGATATTAGGTTAGGGAGTTGTTTTTGAGTGCAGTATCTATATTCATAAAGATAATAAGGAATATGGTCAATAATTAGTGTATCATCACTGACATGATACATGCTCAATCAGATTTTCACAGGAAACACAATTGTCTTTTCTTAATCCTATTTCGTCCATTCATCTATCAAGGACTTGTCACAACAAGGATGGACTAATTTAATGAGGACATCAGTTTCATGGTATTGTACATCAAGCATGAAATTTTCCATTTACATATGATGTGTAAAATGAAATGGTCTAATTCAAGGTCAATTGATCATTTTTATTATTTGAGAGATTCATGTTAGGTTCACCATTTTTGTTTATGATTAAATGTTGTGTGATGGGAAAATATAGTACGATGGGAACTAGGAAGTCTATCCTTTTTAACCCATGAATAAGATTTCATAGTTAAATTATTTCTTGTCAGGTTCACCATTTTTTTTTCTGAGGAAAAGACACGATATGTTGTTTTTCTCGATGGTTGATTGTGGGGGGTTCAATGTATTGTGCAATCATTCATGTTAGGTTCACCATTTTTTGTTCTTAATGGAACTCCTAATGGTTCCCATATCCATAACTATGTATAGACCTACTTTCCAAATGTAGGAATTCAATTGGGTTTTAGATCCAACGATGCTTAGGAACTCACATTGGTCAAGAGGATGGGAGGTCAGGCTCATCACACACTTTTGGGGAGAATTATTTCCTACTCTGGGAATCTCTTATAGATTTAAGATATGTTCATGAATCTCTTCCTAATCCCAATATATAACTAGTTTCCCTAAAAAAATGATCAAGTGTTGAATCATTACAGGTATAAAAGGAGGTCAACCAACGAGTCCATCTTTATATATCAGAGGTTCTTCATCTATTTCCCATTAATGGGTAACTGTTTATATTTTGAAGCCATATAGCTAAGAACACTAGATTTTACTAGAATCTAGGGAGGCAATTAATATATTGAGAATGGTATTGAACATTTATGAGGTTTTCTAAACACATTTATTATAATAGGAATCAAAATCCATGTAGTTCGTTGAACTCGTGCAGTTCAACATAATGTGGAAATGATATATATGATGGAACTTAGGAACTAGGTATTGAAATTGTTCCTTAGGAAATCATCCTACTATCCAGGTTATGGTTGGAATCAGAGTCATCTTAGTTTTATCATGCCCCCTAGACTTACCCCTAGGTGGATTCCCTTACATGGGGATAGTCATATCATGCTGTTGAGTGGGGATTACACTCTGAGGTCTCCTTAGTTAGGGGGGATTCATGATCTGAATGCTATGATCAATGAAAATCCACAACCCCACGTGATGCATTCTTGGTGTGAGAAACATGGGATAAAAAGTGACTAGTCTCATCGTATATGGATACATGACTTACACACCGAGGATATCCTATGGGATGTTGATATGGAGATCAAGCCTTAGGGAGGCATCCTATCTATAATGGTTATAGAAGGTATCAAATTAATCATAGTTCAATTGACTTATCAATTCAATGGTGGATGAGAAGGAATGATAATCCCATGGGAGAGATTGGGTCCTGATGGTTAGAATGTTAGATAAATGGAGGGGCTTACACCGAGATGGATTCCCATTAGATCTCAGGCCTTAGGACGGTTTCCTATGTATCATATTTATAGAAAGAGTCAAATTTCTCATAGTTTAGTTTTGTATATGCCTGAATATTCCCACTAGACAAGGTTATCATGTCCTAGGATGTCTAGATGACACATCTTGATTTCCTTCTTGACATATCTCGATTGTCTTCCTAATATACCTAGGGTGCCTGTATGACATGTCTGAGGATGTACAGACATGTCCTAGCAACCTAGCAGACATTCCCAAAGACAATTGAATTATATTGTTGAATTATATGAAGTACATCACATAATATGAATAACATTCCTAGAGGAAATCACATGATCATGGCTAACATGTATGGAGGGTGTCACCTGATCAAGGCTGACATGTCTGGAGGGCGTCACGACTGACATGTCTGGAGGACATTGCATGATCTGGATGAATTTTCTATAGGGTGTTTCATGATCATGGATAACATGTCTAGAGGGTGTCGCATGACCTAGATGACATGCCTAGAGGGAATAACATGACCTAGATAGCTTTTCTAAGGAACATTGTAAGACCCAAATGACAAGCCCTGAGAACATCATGAGACCTAGCTGACATGACCTGGTGCAACCACATAACTTGGGAGACATGTATGGAGGACATCGTAAGATTTGGTTTGGAAGCTTGGAGGACTTTTCATGACTTGAGAGGCATGACTAGAGGGTGTCACATGACTTTCTTGACATTTCTAAGGGACATCACATGATCTAAATGGCATGTTGAGAGAGTGTTGCATGACTTGGGTAACACATCCCAGTGTTGTCACATGATTTGAGTGGGTCATGAAAAACACATAAAGATAATAGTATCCATCTTCTCATAAGTCTCCTATACTTTTCAATATTTATTCCATCCTTTATTGCATATATTCCTCATGGGTTGTCAAGTGTAAGCTTATTTTTGGTTTCACGTGACCCATTCAACATGCAGAACCTCCTTATCATAATCCAACTGACATACCAGAAGTCCTTTTCGTGTTCTATAGAGTGATCACATGAAGTGAATATTTATGTAGTGTGATCCTCTATGCCATTAACTAGATTTTACCTAGAATAATATATTTGCGATCGTATTAATAGATGCTCCAAGAAGTCCACTCTTGTGCTCCCATGTAGTAGTCGCCCCATGGTGGTTTTTTTGTGATGAGGGAGATGAATTTATAGGCATTGATTCCCCAGTTATATGTTGCCTTGAGAAACATGTATATTAAAAAAATATGATCTAGAGTTTATGGAGATATTTTTTTGTATCACATTCTTCACATGATCCTACCGTGGGTCATCCATGTCACCGTATGATGACAAAAAATGTGAGAATGTTCCAACATCACCATATTTATTTTAAATCTACCAATCAAATGGATTTAACCTAACCATGTTGACTTGTAAAAGAGGTTTCAAAGGGAAAGGATGACATATCTAGCAGTCTTTACGAGATCAGGATGCTCATGGAAAGAATTTCACATGATCAAAGATGACTTGTCTAGGGTCCTTTGTGAGACAAAGAATTCTATCAAGGGGGATCCCACATGATCAAATTGACATGTCAAGGGAACTTTCCCGAGATGAAGAATTCTTATTAGGAGGGGCTCCGTGAGATCACAGTGACATGTACAGGTGTCTCTGCATGATCAATGGTGATCACTTGGGACAAATGACCCATTTCACATGAATATTATCATATCTTCCATTCGAAAGAAGATTTCAACTTTTCTATTTTTATTTCATTATTTATTCTACAAGGAAAATATATCTCATGAAGTTTTGAAAATTTTTTTGAGGACAAAAAATCTAATGGTCTATGATGCATTGTGTGAACAATGATGGATCTTACAGTGCTGTGTGGGAATTTTCATGGACAACCCCTCTAGTTGTCTATGGTACACCACATGATCAACGTGGGATCTCCTAATTTCATGTGAGAATCATCATGGAAAATATATCTGGTTATTTGTGGAACATAATATGATCAGTAATGGATCCCGTGAAGCTGTACAATCTCATGGATGTAGAGGTGTCCTAATTCCTCTACCAATCCATGCTTCCAGATGGGTAGGAAGTGAGTCGACTTAGTGAGTTGATCAACGATCACCCAGATTGAATCATGGCCCATGTACATTCATGGTAACCCCATCATAAAGTCCATGGAGATATCATTACTCTTCTATTATGCTACCTCAAGTGGTTTTGAGAAGGCTTCTGGGCCTGATACTTGGTCTTCAGTTGTTGATAAGTGGGGCATCATGAAATAAACTCTGCCATTGCTTTCTTCATCCCTGGCCACCAGTAATAATGTCGGAGCCCCTGATATAACTTTTTCACACTAGGATGTACCTCCAAAGGGGATGTATGGAACTCCCTCAATACCTCTTCCCGTAACATAACTGGTTCTATGATGCATCCTATGAAAAGGATGACAAGCTCCCCACCTATTGAAAATCCATCAGGAGCCTTTCCTGAGGATAACTAAGAACGCCAGGCCTTTTATTCAACATCCACAAGCCGTGGCCTACCTAAATTGCTATAAGAGTGTGGGAGTGAAAACCATCGACTGAAGGTAAGCTTCTCCATCATCATCCATGAAGAATATCTACATCGTAGATAGCTTCTCTGTCACCTCACTCAGTAGTTGTAAACTAGACCTCTTGCTGAGCACATCTTCCATCACATTCCCCTTCCCTAGAGTGTAGACTATCTCAAAGTGATTGTCCTGTAGGAACTCTATCCATCACCAATGTCTCACATTTGGGTCCTTCTATGAGAATATATACCCGAGAATCTTGTGGTTGGAGTAGACGTTAAACCGTTCACCCATCAAGTAGTGTCTCGACATATTTAAGGCAAAGAGCACTACTACTATCTCTAAGTCATGGGTTGTGTAGTTCTTCTCATTCTTCTAAAACTTCCATGACTCATTGGTGATCACCACTCTCTCCTGCATTAGGAAACAACCTAGTTTGTTCCTTTATGCGTCACAAAAAACTACATACCCAATTCCCTCTTTCGATAGTCTCAAGATGGGGGCACTCTTCAGTATCCGTATCATCTCCTAGAAACTCTGATGGAACTTATATATCCACAAAAGGGTTTTCCCTTCCATTTCAAGGCTGATAAAGGTGCTACTACTCTAGAAAAGTTAAGCACAAATCTTTGATAGTATCTAGACAACCCCAAGAAACTGCGCACCTCAATCATGCTCCTGGGTGGTTCCCAAGAAACCAATGAATCTATCTTCACCGGATCCACTGCAACTCCATCCTATGAGATGATGTGTCCTAGAAAGTATACCCCTAGAATCTAGAACTAGAACTTCAAGATCTTACCATAAATATGTTACTCTTAGAGTGTATCCAGGACTATCCTCAGGTGTGTAGCGTGCTCCTCCTCTGATGTTGAGTACACTAAGATGTCATCAATGAAGACTACCACAAAATGATCAAGGTAAGGCTAGAAGATCCTATTCATGAGTCCAATGAACACCATTGGGGCATTGGTCATGCCAAAAGGCATAACCAAAAACTCATAGTGGTCGTACTGACATCTAATTGCTGTCTTCGGTACATCCTCATCCCGTACCCAAAGTTGGTGATAACATGATTTGAGGTCTATCTTCGAGAACCACCTCACTTCCTTTAGCTGATCGAAGAGGTCATCAATTCTCAGCAGTGGATACTTGTTCTTCAAATTCACCGAGTTCAGGTGCCGAAAGTCCACGCATAGCCTCAAGCTCTCATCTTCCTTATTGGAAAACAACACTGGGGCTTCCCATGGTGAAATGATGGGCCTTACGAACCCCTTATCCTATAAGTCCTCTAGCTTTACCCTTAAATCACATAGATATGCGGGAGCCATCCAATATGATTGTATTGATATCATCACTGTCATGGGGTATAGGTCAATGCAGAAGTTTAACTCCCTGTGAGAAGGTAGTCCCAAAACATCCTTAGGAAAGACATCCTCATACTCATACACCACTACAAGAAATACTAGACTCCTCTCATCCACTGCACTAAGGGTGTGGCTATACAACTGGTGAGTGATCGAATGCACCCTCATTCAAGAAAGTCCATCCTATACTGAAAAGGTTCCCTTCTCATTGGTAAATGGAAACCTAGTCCCATCCCCGTGAACACACCACACTTTGCACCTAAAATAGTTGATCTGAACATGAACTATAGATAACTATTCCATATCCAAGATGATGTCGTAAGGCCTCAATGCTGCTACTAGGAGATCCCAGCCAAAGATCTCACCTCCTAGAATAATCTCACACTAATAACAACAGTCTGTAATCATTAAATCCCCTCCCATATGAGTATCTAATTGTAAGGATTGATCCAAAGACTCCACCAGAATCTCTGAGCCTCGAAAGAGGTCCATGGTAAGGAAATAGTGACAGGAACCTATGTCTATAAGAACTAAAAATAAGGTGGATAAGACACAAATCTTACCTCTAATCATCTCTAGAGCACCGTGGTTATAGTCCTCCATCACCTGAAGCTAGCCTCACACCTATCCACTAGATCCCTGAGCCTGTGGTGGACCACTTGGGGGTGGTGGCGATAGCACCTCGAACCATTGTTCACTACCTGCCGCTCAGCCTGCTTCCATACCACATCCATTTCCATGCAGACCTCCTCGCTCGAACCTCTGCCTCTACCTTGGTGGTCCCTCGACCTTCTACTAATCATTTGTGTGGTGGGTCAGGAAGTCACGAGCCACGTGTCCCTACCCACCACACATGAAGCATAACCTAGTCCCCTACTGACTCCCTCTGCTCTGGGAGCCCTGCACTGCTGACCCTGAGTCCTGAGGTCACCCTCTAAAATACCTGGCCTACTTGGGACCCTTCGTCTCCTGCCTGTTTCTCACCAATAAAGACTCTACTACCTGAGGTCTGATGGTGGTTCTAGCTATTAATGCTTTCTTCACTAGGAATCTCGCCATAAGAAGGGATCACTCAAGAACTCCAGCCTGAGTGGGGATGCTAAGTGACACCATGGATGCCCTAATCTCCCATACGAGTCCCTGCTCAAAGTTCTGAGACCTAAAGAAAGGGTCCTATATCATGTATGAGGAGTAGAGAGATAGGTCTGTAAACCTCACAGAGTACTAATCCACTAACACGTTTCCCTATTGCAGATGAAGTGACTCATGTATGCGCATAGAGCGCAAGGTTGCAGGAAAAAAATCCTCCCGAAAAAGCCGCTCAAAGTATGTCCAGGTGAGGTTCACCTCATCATGCGTTTGGATGGTAAGTATCCACAATCTCACTACCGATCCCTTCAGAAGGCTCACAACCAAGATCTCCATCTGGTCAAGCAGTGTCCTCACTAAGAGGAAGACCCGTGTCACTACCTCCAGCCAGTTCTCAGCGACCTGAGGATCTGTCTCTCCCCTTAACGTGGGAGGTCTCTGTCTCTGGAACTCATGTAAGGCACTAAGCCTGCACACATTCCCTACTGGTAACGTTGGTAGTAACTACTGATCAAAAAGTGGTGGGAACACCGGTGAAGCACTCGGTGGTGCCATCTCTAGAACTGGTCCTTGAACCGACGCCTCATCACTAGGCAAGCTATCCTCATAGCCACACATAAGAATCTGAGCTACCCATCTAAGTGGAGGCATCCTGAAATAGATCAAGATGTACCATGGTCAAAATATTTATAACTAGTGAGATGACTCTTATTCAAGAATATCATAAGGATACACTTATGAAACCAGTGTTTTCATGTATAGAGTCGAAAAACAGAATTCAAGGTCCTAGTGTATGGATACGTCGACCACCTCACCAACACTAGACTCCCTAAATATGAAATTCAAACTTGAAACATTAAACACTGTTTACCCAAAACAAAGCATTAGACTCTCAGTCTCTGAGGTAGAACAGACCACCTCTAATACCACTTTGTCATGACCCGTCCCCCGGGTCCTGTGCTATGACATACCCCAAGCCCGCCTCCCAAAGTCCAGGGGTTGTAAACTAGCACCGAAGCTGTCAACCTGAAAATAGGAGGCATTTTCCTAGGTACCTATACACATGCACACACAACCATGTCCCAAATCTGGAAAAGTAAACAAGAATGCCACTAAACAACCACTGAGTATAAGTACAACTAAAATTAAAATGGGCCAGAATACAAAACCAAAAAAATACTAAATAGAAAATAGGGAAGTACAAAAGAATATCTGGATAACCATCCGATAAAAACCCCAACTGATGGGTTGGTACAGAGTAGCTACTAGAAGCCGTAGAAGTACATCCTGTATGCTTGGTCTCTTGGGGTACCACCGGGTCCTGGGCCACCGAGTCCTCCGTCAAGGCAGAGGTTGTCTCCACCAGACACAAAACGTGTGGGAAAAGCCCATGTAGGGGTGAGTAACAAGATACTCATTAGGGACCCACAAAAAACAAAGTAAAGACCCAAAAACAATCCACAACCAAACCCCAAATCATCATCACTAAGCATGATCATGAAGTAAGACAACTCACACCAGGTATATTCTAGAGTAGGATAGTAGAACCATTAGTCACATCATTGAACAACATGGGATGCTAGAGAACTACTCCCAAATGAGTACAGTGGGCCTTAAATGTCACACAAAAGCCGCTTCCCACTAACCTTAGGAATTCTGTGGTACTCATCCTTGATGAGTACTGTGGGTATGATGGGTCACATAGAAGTCACTCCCCACTGTGGGTATGCTGGGTCACATAGAAGATGATTCCCACTAATCTATGGATATACTGAGGTACTCTTCTTATCAAGTACCATGGGTCTGCTAGGGTCACACAGAAGATACTCCCCACCGTGGGCCTACCTGGTCACATAGAAGCTGTTTCCCACTGGGCCATAGTATTCGATCCACATAAGGTTGCTCGTCAGCAGTCTTTAGGTCTCAACCAACTGCAGGGATTTTGTATGTAGCAAGTTTGATCTCGGGAGAACCATTCCTCAATCCATTTATCAAAATTTCAACTTCCATGAAATTATATATAGAGTATGAAAAAAGATCCATCTCTTTGTGAGGGTTCCAACCCTACAAACAACTCGTCCATCAGACGCCCAATTTTCAAGATATTGACATTTTTCCAAAAAAAAGGCTAGTTGGGTCTGGGTCTGGTTTGACCTGGTCAGAACGACCCGACTCAAGTTCCACACACCCGACATGGGTCCAGTCTGTTTGGCCAGAGGTCTGGCCCACTGGCTTGCCTGGTCCACCAGGCCGGGACGCAGCTGGAAGCCATGTTCGGCTCCATACTCACCCCGCGGTCGACACAGGGTCATTCCCTCTACTATGGTCGATAGGAAGTGTCTCAGCTCTAGTGTGGCTAGCCAATCCAACTGGCTAGACTCCCCAGGCAGTTGAGAGACCACGTAACCCCGAAGAGCATGGCCCGTAGTTGCGATCCGCTCCACTGACGCGGCATAGGGCTGTGTCTCTGCCACCAACCACTAGCTCTTCCCATCACACCACCTCCTTCCCACGAATGCCGCCATGGTCCACCACCGATAGGCTCTTTCGCGGACCCTTAGGTCCTCACCGGTGGTCCGTTTTTTGCACCGATTTTGGCTCCAACCTTCGTGGGGTATCACCTTCCCTATGAAGTCCTTGAAATTTCCGTGACGCTATTTTGAAAATTTGTCCACCAAGATTGCACAAGGACGAGTGGGGGAGGGAGGGGGGGGGGGGGGTCCGTCCTTGTTCATGTCAGCCTTCACTCTCTGTGTTAGATGTTTAAAACAAGGAGGGATTGGGAAGGATATTCTATCAACAAAAAAATTCAATCCCGAATAAAAATCCCAAAAACATCACCCTCCCGTAAGAACGGAAAATATGCATATCAACTTGATCATAGGTTGATTCACATTTGTTATTTAGAATAAAGAATGGGGAAAACATAAACAAAAAAAACCCCAACCTTGATCAATGTTTGTCATTGAAGCACTCCACCCTCGAGGATTCAAGCTCCGTTGGTGTTCGTCACTTCCCGATCCTGTTCTTCATAAGGCATCGACGTCGCTAGAGATCCTGCCAGCATTTTTTGTTCATCGTTGGAGAGGAATTTTTTAGTAGGTTCATCAGTGAAAAATTACATGGTTTAATTCCCAACTATCCAATATGTTATCCTAATAAAAGGAAAACATGTTGTAGTGTTTCTGTTATGCTGCGATGCCACGTCGTTACACTGTTTAATTTATGAAACAACACATCTGTTACACTTCCTTTACAAGACATTAAGGAGATTCCATTATTATGCCTGTTTGCTGCACCATAGTACTATTTTCCATTTCTCAATGGTGTGAAAGAAAATAAAATAACTTTTTTAAATTCTATTATTATTTTCCAAAAAGTTTGAAAATTAACTTTTCTATCTGACCCTTTCCGGTCAAAGTTAAGTCCTTTCTAGGAAAATCTTGGCATTCTGAGTTCAATGGTTCCATCATATTTTCGATCTGAGCACCGGTTCAAAAGTTATAAAAACTTTCTCTCATTTTTACTTAAGTGAACTTAAAAAAAGTTCAAAATTCCATTCTGAACTCATCAGGTATCAGAATCATGTGCTGTCAAAGCGTACGATCTCGAAATAATTCTATAAATTTTTTTAAAAAATTATATGGAAATTCCAAGACATTACATTATAAGGGGGTGAAATTTATATAATTATAATAGTATTTTTGGGATTGACCTCAATGTCATGGTGGTGTACTAAAAATCCAAGGAATTTCCCTTATATTACCCCGAAAGCGTATTTCAGTGGATTCATCTTCAAACTGTGCAACTGAAACTTTTCAAATATATTTTGAAGATTCGTGAGGTGATCACATCATAGTTGAGATTTGGATACCAGCTTTTTGACATAACATTCTATTATTCATCCCAAGAAGGGATTAAAGATATGATGCCTGGTGCGTTGATAAGTAGTGCCAACATAATTTAGTCTAAAGGGAATGAAATGGTAGAAAATGATCACCTGGGGTGCTTTGAAGGAAATTTATTATTCATATTTTGGGGCCATATTTATTTTATTATACCCCAAATAACCATCCATGAAGGAAAGGACTTTTAAGTTAGTAGTTGCATCAATCAGGATTTCTGTGATTGATAATGGGAAGTTGTCCTTTGGAAAATGTCAATTAAGGTCTCTAAAATTTCTATAGACCCTAATCTTACCATTATTTTTCTTGATATGGATGATGTTTGTGATCCATCTTGGGTATTGATACTCCCAAAAAAATGGCTTTGATCAATTTTTCATCTTCCAATTATACATTAATATTGTGGGAGGGGTGCATTCTCTTGGCCACCTGCTTGAAACCTTGATTGTTTTCGGGCAAGACTAGATGATGTGTGGCCCCTTGGGGTTCATACTGGGCATTTATATATAATTCCTAGAAAAAAATATTGATGTTTCTTTAGGAATTCAATGTACATCTCTTGATCCATGAGAGGCATAGCGATACTAATCAATATAGTTTACCAATCTTCTTATATTCCCAGATTTACCTACCCGATCTCATTGATGGTGGTGGAGACACCTTCCTTAAATATGGAAGGGTCATTATTGAGGTCATCCTCTTCTTCTTACACCCCTAAGTCTATGGATGAATCTCTAGACATGGTAGGAAATCTGAGGGCATCTCTATCACTATCAGGATGAGAGAGGCCATTGGAAGAAACATTATCATCCTAAAGTTCTAGATTTATTTTATAGAGATTATGGAGTTAATTATTTTCTTTTACACTGTCACTAGGGAAAGAAGAAGCTTGGACATCTGGGATTAGGTAAACTACCTCAATTAAATTTATGGGTATCTAATAATCACTATCTAGCATACTCTAGGGATTGATAAGGGTGGTCCCCATGCCATTGGAGGATACAAACTACATATTTTCATATAGCATTGGTTGTCACCCATCATTTATACAAACCAAATTCAGTGTATATAGGTTCACAAGACTCGAAGGGAGTGTTGTCACCATGCAATATGTCAACCTTTCCATCGACTGGGTATTTCAAACACTGATGAAATGTTAAAGTTACCGCCATGTGGCTATGAAGCCAAGGTCTTCCAAGAAGGAAATTATATACTTTGTATTATTGAATAACCATGTACTTAGCATTAGATGTGAGATCCAAAAACCGAGCTTTGAGATTAATCTTCCTGAGATGTATTTTATAGCTATTATCATACCTTTGAATGGTCAACTTTGTGGGAGATAAGTCCCCTTTTCTATATCCCAAACATCAAAGGGTCTGAACTAGGATGAGGCTGATCCTAGAACCATTTTCAATAATATCATTTTGGATGCTGAAATTTTCAAGTCTTCCAAAGACATAAAGGTGTCTGATGTGTCCCTGGATGACCTCTTCCTGATCTTTCTCCCTGAATGAGATAGTCACATGGAATTATGATGACATAGTATCCACTTGATAAACCTCAACTTCAAAAACTTCCATATTAAACTCATATGGAATCTAGATGGCTTAAAATAGTGAATTTCTTAGTTCTTTTGAAATATGGATCACATATAGGATTGAGATTTTAGATGGGAAAACCAAAAACTATATTAGAATTTCATACTTTTTTCTAGAGGTTTTTGATTCCCTATGTGGGGATTATCCTTATTGTGATGGTTAATAGATGGGGTGTTGGAGGTGGATGAGCCTCATTCTTGTGCAGAGGTTGATGGAGCATCTGGTTCTAGTGGTGTAGGTCACACCGACCTTCCCCTTTGGCCCGATTAGACGATTACACCTCTTTCAAATGGCCATGTAAGATAAATGGGTATAGACGACCACTGGAGGGTTCTAGGACACATCCATGTCTCTTTTAGGCTTGATGGAGTGATTTACCATTGATTTCAGCTACATATATGTCCTATTTGGGTGTGTGATTAAGATATTGGGTCCAGCCATGCCCACACTTTCCTCAGTATCCTTAGCTCCTGCACTTGAGGTCCCTGGTTCCTCAATTAGGTATGAGGGAATCATACTCAGGGTCATATTAATCATCAGAGAAGGGGTCTACCAAGTGTATTATGTTAACATAACCAAATATGATATCTTCATCTGACGAGGGTTCTATTTTATGGGGTGGTTCTTGTGCTACAAATGTTGTAGGAAAGAAGTCTATAAGAGCCAGAGATTACATAGGAGATAAGTATGATTCTTTAACTTTTGTCTCTTCCTATTCCTGATGATTACATATACCTACAAAAGTTATATTTTATGTCACTTACCTAGGTTACAGAACCATTATGGGTTTGAAAATATGTTCTCTTAGGGTGTCATGAGATTGATTGAATGTCTTTTGAGTCATCAATTGTCGAAATTCTACCCACACCTAGCATGATTGTTTTTCCAATCACCTTATTTTTCTAACTGGGTAATGGTTACACAAGTCACCTATGCTGGGGGTTGTCCAACATCACCTATTCAGAATCATCCTTTCTTTGGAGGAAGTCATTGAAGAGAAAACAACCCTAGATATTGTGATCTAGCCTTCTATAGAAATAGAAATATTCAGGATGATCAGTGAGGTTGACCTCATTGGGTTTCCTAGGCTATGGAATCTTGATAAGGTTATTTTCCATGGTTTTGAGGAAATAACTGTATAACCTCTCATTTCACAAGGAGTATGATTTATTCATTCCTTCCTCAAATCCAAAGTGACCCTGATCTCTTTTTTCATCTAAACGAGGGTGATTTTATTGTTTCTGCTACTTGATAGAAGGTAATGTATGATTCAAGACCTGACTAGGTGCTTGGGAAGGTACTGCTACTAGTTTGAGGGTAACATCAGTAGTTTTTGCCTCTCTAATCCTTCTCCCATATGCTGAGAGAATATACTAAGATTTAGATTAGGTCTACTAAATGGAATCTTCTAGACACTGTTCTGTTTCTAAGAATTCATGGAAATTTCCTGGATATTTCATTAGGTTTAGGGGTGTCTGTAGATCATCTTAGATATTTTCAGAACAAAGTTCCAGTAATTTCTCGTTTGAGAGAGGGATGCTGAGTGAATATGTTAAACTTTTCCATCTTGATATGAAGTCAGAAACCTTATAGTTTTCATGCTGCTTTTAGTTTTTCAGGTCAACAATTTTCATTTTCCTTAAATTATAAATAAAATGGTAAAGTAATTGTTGATGAAGGTATTACCATCCTATAACAAATCCTACTAGAAGGTTGATATACTAAAAAAGGCTGAACCTATTAGAGTCTATACAAAACACCTAAGATCGGTCTCCTCCCGCTGATCTCAAGGGCCCATCATAAAACCACATTGGGACACAAACTGAGTGAGATACTATTCTGGATCTATTATATCACTGAAGTTTGAGAAGGTAAGATTACCAAAATTAGTTGGGGGGAAAGTGTCATTCACCCATTTGGGATATTTCTTCTTCTCAACATGCACAGGTACATATCACCCTTCAATGTCTTCCATTCAAGAAGTCAGGGACTTAATAAAATTGAGTAGTTCTATAGGTACTTCTGTCAAAGATGCCTCCCATATACATGGAGTAGGAGAAGCTTAATTAGGTGGCCTCATTTTCATTTACCACTGATTCTAGATCCATACTAAGACTAAATTATCACCTTGTAAGAGGAGAGGCTATCACCTTAATGGTGGGAAGTTGTAATCATCTTCAACTTCCTCATTTATGTAGACCATATTCTTTGATCCAAAGATAGTTTGATGATCTTATAGGAATATTGTCTCTTTCCTGATGTATAGGAAGAGTAATATTCATCTCATCTTGAAGATGATACCCAATGGGAATGTTTCCCCTCAGTAGCTCCTCATTGAGTTGTCAAAGATTTTGTATCTCATTCTCATATTATTCCAATTGATCCTTAATGGAAGAAATTTAATATCTTATGGGTGAGGAGTGGGATATGAACACTTCTTTTCCCTTATCTTTGGTAGTGTTCCACCATAGAGGTGGATAACCAATATTTAAAGTTGATAGGTTTTGGAATCTCTTTTGGTTATGTATATTTTTAGGCTTAGTCAGTGCATCCAAATCAACCTCATCCTAAGGTATATTTTATTTATTATGTCCCTCTGCATTTACATCTTGATCCACATTATTTTTGTTGTTGGCGGTGATGAAATTCATATAGGTATATCAGGAAATGGTATTTGTCCTATTTCTCTCGATGTAACAGGGTAAATCTCAACTTATTTCATAAAGGGTTTTTTTCTAAGCCATGGACATATTTGACCTTTTTGGATTATGACCTATATGGGGTTTGATTTCCCTCTCCATTGTTCCTCTTATCCCAGCCTTTGGGTAGTGAACTTGAGGGAGTTTTTGGTCATGATTTTTGAAAGGCCCACGAATAGAAAAGTTCGTCTTGTGGTGAGAGGAATGGATGGGACACCAACCATTGATATTTACCTCTTATCCTAGAGAATACTAATTTCCTCTGTGATGATGATGATGAAAAAAAATCCCCCATCCCTATGGGATGGGGATATTCAAGGCCATAATTGGCATTTGTTGATCCTTTTGTTGAGGATCTGATGATTTCGGCTGAGGATTTGATGACTCATGGGACAGCTCAAACTACTAATAATTTTGCTAGAACCCTCTTGTTATGTGATGAATCTAGTTATGATTATTGAGATACAAATTTCCACAGCCCTGTGGGATAGGGTTGATTTGAACCTGCTACTAATATGTCCTGAATCCTTTCAAGGATTGATGATCCGAGGGGTGGAGGTGGTGGTAAATATTGCCCTAGATTGATGGTATGGGTTTACTCCTAGATTGATACTATGATAGCTGCTACTATGACCCATTTGATTTGGATAGTTATGCTCATATATGAGTTGGGAGTAATGGAATCCTAAGATGAAATTCAATTTCAATGGGAAGTTATTGGGTTGGACACAAATTTGGATTCTATGTCTAAAATGTGTTCCTATTTATTTTAGGGTCATAATACAGAGGTCTTTTTTCAGTCCTCCCCCTCCATTCATGATGTATTGGAATTGTTAAATAGGGGTAATTACATTGCAGTGAACAACTAGATCACGTGTTACCTAGTCCCTTGATCTCACCAGAGTTTATAATGTTACAAGATGCGGTATTTTAGAGGATATGCTATTCTAGAGATATAGTAAAGTTAAATTATCCATGCTTCCCTCATCCCTAGATACACACATCTGATAAGGCTTTTGGAATTAGTCTATATAGAGTTTTCATGATACGAATACAAACACTACGTAGGTGTTTTTCATTCTCTTCCATTCATGGGTTCCAAGCTATAAAAAAATGTGGCCTTATCCCACTGAAAATAGAGTGTATTGATGGTATGAAGGTGAACCTCATATCTTAGACAAGAGAGGTTTCAAGACTTATACCACTGATGAGTTTCCCACATATTTTAGTGCAGGTAAGGCTTGCACTCCTCTATATTATCTGATATCTCATAGTCATAAGTGGTGAAGGGATATAACATGGTTTGGAGGTTGTTTCTAGATAAATATTTCCATATTTCCATGCTTCCTTCCTATTCATCTGGCTTACATGGCTCCACCTAGTCAGACCACAAAAGTTTCTTCTTGGGGTCTCCTACTGATCATGGTGAAAGGTTGCTAGTTGTTAACTAGGAACAATATACAGTTGAACCTTGTGTTTCAATAACCTCTCTACATGAAGGAGTATGAGTTATAAGAACATCTCTATATTTAAGAGTCTAAGAAATGGGAGGATTTACTTGTACGATGGAGATATCACCCTAGGAAGGTTGACTGTGATGGATGTTAGGAGTAGAGTCCCTACGATCCATCTTTACACTACCATGAGGAGGAATATCATGATAATAATCAACTTTTACTTCATTTTAAGATAAAAAAATCCTTGATGTGTTGCATATATACGTCGAACTACCTCAAGGACACTGGCATTGAGCAGGTTAGGGATATGAGTCTCATTCTACATCATGGACGAAATATGCCAACCTAACTTTTGGTGTTGTGTAGGGATATGAGACTTCTACATGATGGTTGTGAAAATATGTTGAAAACATTTTGGGGCAATAGAAATATGATCCCACTACTGAGAAGTAGTTGGAGTATGCTAGTGAGCTTCTATATTTTGGCCAGGAGTATGAGCCTTCCTGTGATTTGTTTTCGGAATATGCCCGTCAACCCTAGCTGAAGTGGGGAGCCTGATCCAAATATGAATTCCCCACCAAAATATACTGATGGTCCTTCGAAATGGGAGAATGAATATAAGAATCCTTTTATATATCCAATTAAGGATGTTGTTGTAGTTGTTCATTGGCAGAAGTGGGGGTATGAGTCTGGCTTCAATGAGCTGCTGGAATTTGCTAAGTAACTTCACTGACTGGAATATGATACTATCCCAAGGCGTGTTCCACTGTCACCTGGTGGGCCCTAGTTTGAGCAAGGATTTGAGACTGATCTTGTGCCTTTGGAATACATTATCATTAATTTTTAATTGGGGTACGAGCCTTTCCTAAGGTAGGTGCTGATCTCACCTGGTGAGACCTAGTTGGAATTAGAATATGATCTCAATCTAATGCCTTTAGAGTATGCCACCAATATTTTTTGAAAATAATGGGAACCTGTTTAGAGGAATGTGCCACTCTCACTTGGTGAGACCTAGTTGGAATACGAATATGAGCCCAATCTGGTGCCTCATCCTTTACTAGAATATGCTATAAATCCTTCTAGATGGGAGCAAGAATGTGCATTTTTCTAGAGAAACCACTTGTTCATGTTGATTAGAGTGTTGTGCTACCCTGGCTGTAGGGATAGAAATATGAATCTATCCCTATATCTGTACTAGTGCTAGGATATTTTAGTATATTTCTTCAGCTATTTCTATAATGCAGTTACATTTTAGCAAAGTATTAATAGGAATGTAGATCTTTAGATTTTCTATCTTCAATATATACAAAAATATATATTCGATTTAAGTGGGGATATAATACCACTTATGTCCTCTTTGTACCATTAGAATATGTCGATGGGATTCATGAATGGAGGAAGCGATATGTGACTCCCCCATGATTTCTATAGGAATATTCTTGTAGACTTGATCTGAGGGGGCATGTATATGAAACTACCCACTGGATACCATCAGAATATTCCATCATCCTTCTTCAATGGAAGTGGGGATATGAGCCCACTCATGGTTATCCAACACTTTCTATACTTGACGTGACTTTCTTAATGCCCATTCATGGGCATTAGAGGGGGAAATATGTTGGGTGGTGACCTAAAAAGGTGAATGAGGGGCATCAATGGGATGCCGCTGGTGACAGTGGTTGACTGGAGCCCTCCTATAAAGCTCCTAAACTAGAAGGGAGCCATAGGCGACTCCTTGATCCACCTTTATTAAATACTGAAAGTGGTGATTATCTCACTTTGAGGAAAATCTTCTGAAGTGATTTGTGGTGGAAAAGAGAACCATTGGTTTTATTGTAGATTTTGTTGGAAGATGAAGAATCTTCAGTTTTAGTGTTTGTAGACCATTTAATGCAACATCAAGGGTCAATATTGTACCGTGTTAGTGGTATTCCAAGACCATTGCATTCATCACCCAATTCTGATGGTGTTGGGTGGGTGAGGTCATTCGGTGACATGAAGGGGTTGTAGTCATATCTGATTTTACCAAACAATCATTGGACGAAGACATGATATTGGGTTAGGGAGTTGTTTTTGAGTGCAATATCTATAGTTATAAAGACAATAAGGAATAGGGTCACTG
This sequence comes from Viscum album, assembly GCA_963277665.1. Classification (NCBI taxonomy): domain Eukaryota; kingdom Viridiplantae; phylum Streptophyta; class Magnoliopsida; order Santalales; family Viscaceae; genus Viscum; species Viscum album. The sequence continues at coordinate 41,347,808 of OY728138.1, forward strand.
ATTAGTGCATCATCACAGACATGATACATGCTCAATCAGATTTTCACAGGTAACACAATTGTCCTTTCTTATTCCTGTTTTGTCCATTCTGCTTGCAAGGATATGTCACAACAAGGATGGACTAATTTCATGAGGACCTCATTTTCATGGTATTGTACATCGAGTGTGAAATTTTCATATGTGTATGATGTGTAAAATGAATTGGTCTGATGCATGGTCAACTGATCATTTTTATTATTTGATTGATTATTATCAGGTTCACCATTTTTGTTTATGATGAAATGATGTGGGGTGGAAAAAAATAGTCTGATGGGAACTTGGAAGTCTATCCTTTTTAACCCATGAAGTATATTTCGTTATTAAATTATTTCATGTGAGGTTCACCTTTTTGTTTCCAATGAAAAGACACGACATGTTGTTTTTCCCAATGGTTGATTATGGGGGGTTCAATGTATTGTGAAATCATTCATATCAGGTTCACCATTTTTTATTCCTAATATAAACTCCCAATGGTTCCCATATCCATAAAAAATTATAGATCTGCTTTCCAAATTTAGTAATTCAATTGGGTTTTTAGATACAACAATGCTGAGGAACTCACATTGGTCGAGAGGATGGGAAGTCAGGCTCATCACACACTTTTGGGGAGAATTATTTCCTACTTTGGGAATCTCTTATATATTTAAGATATGTTCATTAATCTATTCCTAATCTCAATATATAACTAGTTTCCCTAAAAAATGATCAAGTGTTGAATCATTACGGGTATAAAGGGAGGTCAACCAATGAGTCCATCTTTATGTATCCAAGGTTCTTCATCCATTTACCATTAATGAGTAACTAATTATATTTTTAAGCCATATAGTTAAGAACTCTAGAGTTTACTAGCATCTGGGAGGCAATTAATATCTTGAGTATGGTATTGAACATTTATGACGAATTCCACATACCTTGATTATAATAGGAATCAAAATCCATGTAGTTCATTGAACTCGTGGAGTTCAACATAATGTGGAAAGGATATATATGATGGAACTTAGGAACTGGGTATTAAAATTATTCCTTAGGCAGTCATCCTACATATTGTGGTTATGGTTGGAATCATAGTCATCGTATTTTGATCATTCCCCTAGGACTTACCCTTAGGTGGGTGACCTTATATGGGGACATTCATATCATGCCATTGAATGGGGCTTACACTCCAAGGTTTCCTTAGCTAGGGGAGATTCATGATGTGAATGATATGATTAATGAAAATTCACAATCCCACGTGATCCATTATTGGTGTGATAAATAAGGAATAACAAGTGACCAATCTCATCATCTATGTATACAGGACTTACACATCGAGGAGATCCTATGGGTAGTTTGATATGGAGATCAAGCCTTAGGGAGGCATCCTATGTATCTTGGTTATAGAAGGAATCAAATTCACCATAGTTCAGTTGCCTTCTCAATTAAATAGTGGATGAGGAGGAATGATAATCCTATTAGAGATATTGAGTCTTTATGGTTATAATGTCATAGAATTAAAGGGGATTACACTAAGATGGATTCTCATTAGATATTAGGCCTTAGGACGGTTTCCTATGTATCCTATTTATAGTAGGAATCAAATTTTTCATAGTTTAGTTTGGGATATGCTTGAATATTCCCACTAGACAAGGTTATCATCTCCCAGGATGTCTACATGATACATCCAGATTGATTTCTTTACATATCTCTATTGTCTTCCTAACATACCTAGGTTTCTTGTATGACATGTCTAAGGATGTATAGACATGTCCTATCTTCCTAGCAGACATTCCCAAAGACAATTGCATGATCTAGTTGAATTATATAAAGAACATAACATAATATTAATAACATGCCTGGAGGAAATCAAATGATCATGGCTAACATGTGTAACACCCCAAGATTTCATAGTATGTTATCTCTTCAAAGAAATTCAATAACTTGCGTCACACACAACACTGATTTCAATCACACCACAACTTACCAAACTAGTCATTCAAAAAGCGGTTATGAATAGTATTAACTGAATTTTGAATTTTATATACTATATATAATTTTAGAATACATATTATGTGTTTATTAGACATAATATAAGAACAAATTCATTTTTTCAGATAAAAGAAGTATTTTTCAAAAAATGCAATTTTACGGCATTTTAATGGTGAACCTTTTTTTAAAACCAATATTTTACACTTTTATATATTCAATTTAATTTAATTAAATTATTATTTATAATTGGGACATAAAAATTTAGTTTGGATAAATTTTTGGTACTTTTCTGATAACTTTCATATTTTGATGAATAGTGAAAAATACTAAATTTTAATTAAAAACAAGTTTTTTAATCGAAATAATTTATATTGTTAAATTATAAATTTGAGTGGTTTTAAAGTATAATTAGATTATATTTTTATAATTTAATATAATTTAGGTCATTGGATGTAATTTTAAATTTAAACTGAACATAAATAAGTGTTAATCTTTTGATAGTTATTATTTAATAAAAACACGCGTTTTGTTTTGACAACGAGAATTAATTTTAAATTAATTTCTTCCACTTATGTATTCTTAATTTGGAAAAATTAATTCCATATTTTGAATCATGAGGTCAAAATTGTGTAAATATGCAACTTTTAGTTTTAGACATTATGAATATTTACTTCAGTAAATATTTTATTTAACATGGTTAAAGGGTAAATATGGTAAATCAGGGTAAACAAATATTATTATAATAATATTAAATTTCCATAACTTGTATCCTATTTCTATTAGTTGATACATTTTCGACCATGGGAATCCTTGGGTATATTTTGGGACCACTTAGAGCCACTTTAGAGTGATAACGACACTTTATATTAATTAATTTAAAGTAAAAACAATAATGACATAAACATATATCTTTTAGTAAAAAAATTTTTACAAGGTTTTATATAAGTTATATTTTAGACTATAAATATTAATTAGAAATATAAAACAATTTCCTACATAATGGTATTTTATTTATAATTTTTATAAATTAATTAATTAATTTTTTTATGATACAATGATGATCCAGTAATTACCTTATTAATGAAGGAATCAAATAAATGGTATTATAAATATTAAAATAAATATAATTTAAAAGTTTTTATGACATAAAATAATTTTCTAGGTTAATATGACATGTTAGCATTGATTCAATGTATCTTGTTATAAGTAATAAAGTTGTCATTACTTTCACAAAAACCAAATACAAACTAGTGTCAAAATTGACATAAATGAGTTTTTAAAAAAAATATTATATTATTGAAGTATATAATATTCCTAAAAAATATAAGGTTTGGACAAAGGGATTAAATAATATTATATATGTCATTAATGAACCATTTTTGGTTCTCTTGGAAGTTTATAGTAAGTTTAACCATGTAGTGTAAGAATACAAGAAGACACGATAAAAGTTAAATTATTTAACTAAGAGTTAAATCTAAAAGATAAGGTTAATATAGTGACCTAAACCTGTCTAAAACCTATTGGTTGAGTGGTTTTCGACCCATAAACAACTTATACTAGAAATAAATCATTTTGGAGCCATTATATACCAGAAATTATTTTATTATAAAATAATATTTCAGGCTTTTCCTAAAGTGACCCTCACCTCTCTTATAAAAGGGTACTTCCCCTTCTCTCAAAATCACACCTCCAAAGCCATTTGTATCAGCTACAACTTGCCCAAATATCCTACCAAATTCCATCAAATCAACATAGAGTCCTTAATTTGATCATAAATACATCCTAATGAGCCCTTTTGTTCAAATCAAAAGGAAAAACCCGAATAAGAAATAATAATTTCACCACCCTTTTTCAAGTTCTTTTCTTCTTTCACTTCCTCTTTATTTGTTATTTCCCTAACAAAATAATTAATCCAGTACCTCCTACATACTTTGATGTTATTATAAATATGGTACAACCATATTCGTTATTCTATCAATCCTATAAATGACCAAGTGACCATACCTGCGTACGCACGACTTACCGTCTCTATGTCGTGATGTGGTTTGTTATTCGAACACTTCATTATTTGGATGGGTATAAAAATGAGTATAACTGATATAAATAATAAATATAACATCTATATTTATGATATACCATCAAATTACATATGATTTCACCATCAATATAATGTTATTGTCGCTCGTGCGTACGTACAGATTACCGTCTTCACGACGCGATGAGATTCGTTTCCACATTCACCATTCAACGATGATTATAAAAATATAGATTATTAATAAGTATGTAATACATGAAATAATAATGAGACTTAATATATATATATATATATATATATATATATGTATGTATGTACTTACATATATCTTATTCACTTACTTCCATTCAACATGATATGAAAACGGAAACATCGTTTATGCGTACGTACGACCTACCGTCTCCATAAATGGTGTCTTCCATTTCATATATCTATCTATTATAAATATTTATATTCTAAATATATATGATATATAAATCATGTGTTATATTCTTGAAGTATGTAAATCATGATCTAAATGATACGATCAAGAATAACAAGTTAAAACACGTACGATAAAGAAAGCGATTATTACCCGAAATGTTAATTTAACATGGAAATCACTATTAAATGGGTAGTATAAAGTCATAAATGAATCATGTATGATATAATAAATATTAATATAGTTATATTATAATTTAAAAATATACTATATTCATTATACAGTAGGTTAAACGTACCCTCGACCAAACGAAAGTGGAAGGTAAGGGTTAATTTCACAATCTCTTTATTATCCGAGATTGTTTTTACGTAAGTATCTACTGGGACCTCTTTATCATCCACGTCCATGTTTCTTAAAAACGTATTTAATTTTTTTTACTATTTACTAGACTATGGTTTAAAGTCATTTATACCCTTATTTTAATTTTTATAAAATGGTTTTAAAGGAATCTTTCCGTCATATTCCAAATAAGGTACTTTTTGACCTTTTCAACAAATTAAGGTAAGAATGTTTTTTTAACTTATAAAATAGGTGTGGTTATTCTCCGCCATTATATAACCATTGAAGCTTCCCTTACAATATTATAATAATATTTTCAAAATAAATATTTTCTTTTATAATTATGTGACTCTTAAATGATTTCAAATTAGAAAGAGATATTTCTCTCAAATAGTTTTGATTTCATCTTTGTCAACATCCATTGATAAAATTTACACTTGTTTGAAGTTGATTTATTATGACACAAGTCTTCCATATTGTATTTAAGGTTTTGTGATATGTTTTACTATAGATTTGTTATTTTTATACCATTCATGGTTTATGGTTAAAGTATTGACAGTTCATATGCTAGTTTTAATACAAATGTTTATGTTATGTTTCAACCTTTTCATATGAGGAATGTATTGGACTTAGTAAGGGACGGGTGGAGCCCGCTATATCTCCTCGATGCATCGGTAGGTTTCATGAGACAATTAGAAGCCGAATTGTCTGAGGCCTTTCCCAATTTGATATATCCTTTTGGTCGAGGCCTTAATCATTTTTAGAAGTCTTGTCCAAGGCCTTGACAAAATGTTTCAGAATGTATGAAATTATACATTCCCTCATTATGAAAATAATATTGATGGTTCATGTGGTTATTTGACTAGTAGAATACCCATGACTATGTTTTATTATGGCATTATTTACTCAGATTATATTCCTTCCATAAAGTGTACATGTTTATTATTTGTAAAGGAATGTGTTTTCAATTATTCACCATGCCTAATGTTTATATTCTCTTATGCTATATTGCTTATCCTTACTGAGTGTTTGAGCTCACCCCTTTCTTATGTTTTATTTTCCTAGGATTACAAGAAGTGTATTATGATTGATAAGAAGGGTTAAGCTAGGGGATTAATGGAATTCTAAAAGGATCATTTATGTTGTGTTTTATTTTTATAATGTGTAATGTAACGTTCATATATATAATCTATTTTGCAAGACTACTAAACTGATTGGTCCTTTGTGACATGGTTCCTTGTAATCATACTAATGTATTAAAATAATGCACTAGCTCCAGGATTCTGGGGTTGGGGCGTTATAGTTGGTATCAGAGGAAGTTTAATACATACCTTGGAAACTAGATTTATAAAAACTCTATTTAGAGAACATTACCCTAAGATAGACTTTGATGATTAGTATAGAAGAACTTCCTAGAATTTTGGTAATATAGAAATTTTGTGAATTTTCCAAGCAATGAATCACTTTCTGGATTCGAGAAGGTAGAGGTGGCTCTGGCACATATGTACCTAGGAGTGGAAACTCTGACAAGGAGTCTCAGGCTTGACCTAGGGTATCCTTGTACATGACAATGGTACTTACTGCACTCTTGGTTATGACACTCTCGGGGTATATGATTAGGATAATTTAAATTTTATTTACAAGCCATTATGAAGGATTTATGAGTAAATACTTCTTCAAATAAAACACTTTATGATTATATATTACATGCATAATCTTTTCAATTTACATTAGGTATTTTACAAGTTTGGAATTATACATTGAGATTCATAAACTAACATATTGTATTCCATTTTTTAGAAATGGATCCTAGTATAAGGAATGATAACTCCAGCAATACACATGATCCAAAGAGTAAGAATGATCATATCTTTCATGGTATTAAGCCAACATTTCAAAAAGAAATAGTCTTCTACATATTATCATCATATGAAGAAATGATATTATGTGTTAATAAGATATGTAAATAATTTTCTGAGTCCTATGGCTTTTAAGGGAAGCCAAAGAAGAAAAGGATGGTATAAAGAAAGATGGATAAAGGGAATAAGGGAAAGAAGGATTTTCCCATATGTGATAACTGTGGAAAGAATCACCATGGTAAATTCTTGAAGGGAATGGGTGTTTGTTATAAGTGTGGAGAAAAATTACACTGAGTATGTGATTTTAAGGGTAAGAAAAAGGTTTCAAATGTATAATGATTCATATACAAGGAGTTGGAACACTACGTGAATCAATGTACAAATCATCATAGTATACCACAAATGATGCTGTTGGATAATAATCAAGTTATGATATTACCATAGATGAAGAGTAATGACTAGTGTTCTTATGTTGATATTAAAGAATTATGTCATTTGAGTGTTATATCAATGATGTACTGGTTATATGAATTATAGAAATAAATAAATATTGTACTACAGTAATATTTCATTGAGAATTTGAGATTACATGGTACTAAGAAAAGTAAATCAAAAATAAGTTAAACTTTGTGGAAAATAAATGGTTGAAAGAAAGATAAACCTAAATATGGTCCTAATACTGAGGTAGTGATTTTGGAATAAGAGATGGTTGATTTGGATAAATTATATTGGATATTCTTGACTACCTTGGAACTGATTAATGGTTTTTTTATTCCATCATTGTTGAAGTATTTAAAATTTTTGTATATAAGGAATATATCTAGTATTCTATAAGGAATAAGGGAGCACAAATCAATAAGTTTTTATGGTAATTCAGGGTGTCACCATGTTTTAAAGGAATACATGATGAAGGTATTGTGGAAAAAAGAGATCTTCATTGTGTTTACCTTCCTTATAAATTTTAGACTGTGGGTTTGGACATAAGTATTTTGGATAAGTCTAAAGGTTAGAATGGATTAAGTTTGAAATTGGATACTATTGTTAAGGTTAAATAATTTCTTAAGATTATTTTTGTATTGTTATAAAAAGGACAACCCGGATGTCGGGCGACAACCCGTCGCGTTCAGCAAGGCCGTGAGACTTGAACTCACAACCGAAGGGCGACAATGGTGCATCACATAACACTGGTTTATGTGATGTCCTGGTTTTTATAATATAGTTTTTTTAAAAAGTCTTACAAATGAATTATAAATTCACTATTTTTGGAACTCTATAAGATTAGGATATATAGAATATTTTTGAATTCTATTATCTTTTTGAGTGAAAGATGAGTTTGTGGTAGGAATTAGTTGAAGGATGATACTCTACTTTTCAAGTATATTTTTTTACTCTTATTCTATGAATAAATTAATTCTTAAACTTTAGGGAAGGGATCATAAAACCAAAAATGTGTTATCCTAATACCTTATGTTTTATTGAACCAATGATATTTTAAATCATCATAGATTGATGGTTTTGAGGCCCTCAATTTTACACTTGTTTGTGATTGATGACCTCAATCACTCCCTATAAATATTTAAATTTTTTGTCCAATTATGTGTTTCTAATTTCCACCAATGTTCTCCTAATAGAGATCATAATTTGGTGGTGAATTTATATTTCCCTTTCCCTCTTATTCAGACTAAATTTTATTAACCCAATTTCAGATGTAGGTTTTCCACAAAGGTATTTTTTTATTTTTAACCATTTATTTTCGAAGAAAAATTTCAAATTGGGAGGACACAACTTATTGAAGGAGGGGAGAATGTAACACCCCAATATTTCATAGTACATTATCTCTTCAAATAAATTCAATAACTTGTGTTACACTCAACACTAAGTTCAAGCGCACCACGACTTACCAAACTAGTCGTTCAAAAAGCAGTTATGAATAGTATTAACAGAATTTTGAATTTTATATACTTCATATAATATTATAATCCATATTATGTGCTTATTAGACATAATATAAGAACAAATTCATTTTTTTAGATAAAAGAAGTATTTTTCAAAAAATGCAATTTTACCGCCTTTTAATGGAAAACCTTTTCTTAAACCAATATTTTACACTTTTATAAATTCAATTTAACAAAATTAAATTATTCTTTAGAATCAGGACATTAAAATTTAGTTTTGATACATTTTTGGTACTTTTTCGATAAATTTCATATTTTGATGAATAGTGAAAAATACTAAATTTTAATTAAAAACAACTTTTTTAATCGAAATAATTTATAGTGTTAATTTATAAATTTGAGTGGTTTTAAAGTATCATTAGATTATATTTTTGTCATTTAATATAATTTAGGTCATTGGATGTAATTTTACATTTAAACTGAACATAAACAAGTGTTAATCTATTGATAGTTATTATTTCTTAAAAACACGCTTTTTGTTTTCACAATGGGAATTAATTTTAAATTAATTTCTACCACTTATGTGTTTTGAATTTGAAAAAATGGATTCCATATTTGGAATGAGGAGGCTTATATTGTGTAAATATGTAACTTTTATTTTTATAAATTATGAATATTTACTTCAATAAATATTTTATTTACCATGGTTAAAGGGTAAATCTGGTAAATAAGGGTAAAAAAATATTATTATAATAATATTAAATTACCCTAAAATGTGTCCTATTCCTATTTTTTTATACATTTACAACCATGGTCTTCCTTGGGAAGATTTTGGGACCCCTTGGAGCCCCTTGAGAGTGATAATGACACTTTATATTAATTAATTTAAAGTAAAGACAAAAATGACATAAACATATATCTTTTAGTAAAACAATTTTTACTAGGTGTTATATCAGTTATATTTTAGACTATAAATATTAATTAGAAATATAAAAAAATTTCCTATATAATGTTATTTTGTTAATAATTTTTAGACATGAAATAATTAAATTTATTTCTGACACAATGATGATGCAGTAATTACCTTATTAATGAATGAATCAAATAAATGGTATTATAAATATTAAAATAAATATAATTTCAAAGTTTTTATGACATAAAATAATTTTATAGGTGAATATAACATGTTATAATTTATTCAATGTATCTTGTTTTACGTAATCAAGTTGTGATGACTTTCACAAAAACCAAATACTAAATAGTGTCAAAATTGACATAAATGAGTTTTTAAAACAAATATTATATTATTAAAGTATATAATATTCCCAAAAATCTAAGGTTCGGCCAAAGGGATTAAATAATATTATATATGTCATAAATTAAGCGCTTGAGATTCTCTTGTAAGTTTATAGTAAGTTTATTAACCATGTAGTGTAAGAATACAAGAAGACACAGTAAAAGTTAAACTATTTAACTAAGAGTTAAATCTAAAAGATAAGGTTAATATGGTGACTTAAAACTATCTAAAACCTATTGGTTGAGTGTTTTTAGACCCATACCCACATTATCCTATAAATAAATCCTTTTGGAGCCATTATAAACCGAAAATGATTTTATTATAAAATAATATTTCAAGCTTTTCCAAAAGTGACCCCCACCTCTCTTATAAAAGGGTATTTACAATTATCTCCAAATAACACCTCCAACGCCATTTGTATCAGCCAAACCTTGCCCAAATATCCTACCAAATTGTCTCACATAAACCTAGAGTCCTTACTTTGATCAGAAATCCAACCTAAGGATCCATTTTGATCAACTCAAAAAGAAACACCCGAAGAAGAGGTAATAATTTCACCACCCTCTTTCACATTCTTTTCTTCTTCCACTTCCTCTTTCTTTGTTGTTTTCATACCAAAATAATAACTCCAGTACCTACTATATACTGTGATGTTATTATAAATATGGTACAACCATATTCTTTATTCTATCCGTCCTATAAATGACAAAGTCACTATACGTGCGTATGTACGGATTACCGTCTCCACGTCGTGGTGTAGTTTGTTATTCAAGCACTTCATTATTTTGATGGGTATAATAATGAATATAAATGATTTAAATAAAAAATATAAAATGTTAATTATTATTTATATATGATATACCATCCAATTACATATGATTTCACCATCAATATAATGATATTGTCACTTGTGCGTACGTACGGATTACCGTCTCCACGACGTGATGAGATTCATTTCCACATTCACCATTCAACGATGATTATAAAAATATATATTATTAATAAGTATGTAATATATGATATAATAATTCTACTTAATATATATATATGTATGTAATTACATATATCTTATTCACTTACTTCCATTCAATATGATATGAAAATAGAAACATCGTTTATGCATATGTACGACCTACTGTCTCCATAAACGATGTCTTCCATTTCATATATCTATCTATTATAAATATTTATATTCTAAATATATATGATATATAAATCATGTGTTATATTATGAAAGTATGTAAATCATGATCTAAATGATACGATCAAGAATAACAAGTTAAAACACGTACGATAAATAAAGTGATTATTACCCAAAATGTTAATTTAACATGGAGATCATTATTAAATAGGTAGTATAAAGTCATAAATGAATCATGTATGATATAATAAATATGAATATGGTTCTGATATAATTTAATAACATACTATTTTCATTATATATGTGGTTAAACGTACCCTCGACCAAAGGAAAGTGGAAGGTAAGGGTTAATTTCACAATCTCTTTATTATCCAAGGTTATTTTTACAAAAGTATCTACTTGGACCTCTTTATCATCCACATCCATGTTTCTTAAAAATGTATTTAAAATTTATTTTTTCTATTTACTAGAATATGGTTTAAATTCATTTATACCCTTGTTTTAATTTTTATAAAATGGTTTGAAAGGAATCTTTCCGTTGTTTTCCAAACAAGGTACATTATGACCTTTTCGAAAAATTAAGGTTAGAATGTTTTTTTAACTTATAAAGAAGGTGTGGTTATTCTCCAATATTATATCACCTTTGATGCTTCCCTTACAATGTTATAAGAATATTTTCAAAATAAATGTTTTCTATTATAATTATGTGACTCTTAAATTATTTCAAAATAGAAAGAGACATTTCTCTCAAATAGTTCTGATTCTATCTATGTAAACATCCTTTGATAAAATTTCCAGTTGTTTGAAGTTGATTTATTATGATAAAAATATTCCATATTGTATTTAAGGTTTTGTGATATGTTTGAATATGGATATGTTATTTTAATACCATTCATGATTTATGGTTAAAGTATTGACATTTCATATGCTAGTTTTAATATAAATGTTTATGTTGTGTTTCAACCTTTTCATATGAGTAATGTATTGGACTTAGTAAGTGACAGGTATAGCAGGCTACAGATCCTCAGTGCATTGATAGGTCTCATGAGACAATTAGACATGGAATTGGCTGAGGCCTTTTCCAATTTGATATATGGTTTTGTCCGAGGCCTTAATCATTTTTAGAAGTCTTGGCCGAGTCCTTGAAAAAATGTTTCAGAATGTCTAACATTATACATTCCCTAATTATGAAAATAATATTGATAGTTCATGTGGTTATTCGACTAGTAGAATACCCATGACTATGTTTTATTATGGCATTATTTACTCAGCTTATATTTATACCATAAAGTATACATGTTTATTATTTGTAAAGGCATGTGTTTTCAATTATTCACCATGCCTAATGTTTATGTTATCTTCTACTGTATTGCTTACCCTTACCGAGCATTTGAGACCACCCCATTCTTATGTTTTATTTTCCCACGATTCCAAGAAGTGTATTATGATTGATAAGTAGGGTTAAGCTATGGGATTAATGGAGTTCTCAAAGGATCATTTATGTTGTGTTTTATTTTTCTAATGTGTAATGTAATGTTCATGTATGTAATCTATTTTCCAATACTGCTAAACTGATCGGTCCTTTGGGACTTGATTCCTTGTAATCATGCCATTGTATTAAAAAAATGCACTGGCTCTCGATTTCTGGTGTCGGGGCGTTACAACATGTATGGAGGGTGTCAAATGATCAAGGTTGACATGTCTGGAGGGTGTCACGACTGACATGTCCAGAGGACATTACATTATTTGGATGACATTTCTAGAGGGTGTTGCATGATCATGGATTACTTGTTTATAGGGTGTTGCATGACCTAGATGACATGTCTAGAGGACATCACATGATCTAGATAACTTGTTTGAGGAACATTTTAAGTCCCAAATGACATGCCCTGAGAACACCATGAGACCTAAATGACATGCCCTAGTGCCACTACATAACTTGGGAGAGATGACTGGAGGACATAAGAAGATTTTGTTGGAAATATCAGAGGACTTTTCATGACTTGGGAGGTATGACCGGAGGGTGTCACATGACTTTATTAACATGTCTAAGGGACATCGCATGATCCAAATGGCATGTTTAGAGAGTGTTTCATGGATTGGGAAACATATCCCAGTGTTGTATCATGATTTGGGTGGGTCATGAAAAACAAATGAAGATCATAGTATCCATATTTGCATAAGTCTCCCATCCTTTTGAGTATTTATTCCAGTCTTTATTGCATATATTCCCCATGGTTTGTCAAGTGTTAGCTTATTTTAGGTTTCACGTGACCCATTCAACATGTGGAACCTCCTTCTCATAATCCAACTAACATGCCAGAATTCATTTTCATAATCTATAGAGTGATCACATGAAGTGCATATTCATGTTGTGTGATACCCTATATAATTCCACAGATTTTACCTGGAAGAATATATTTGAGATATAATGAATAGTCACTCCAAGAAGTCCACTCTTGTGTTCCCATGTAGTAGTCGCCCTGTGGTGGTTGTTTTTGTGATGAGGGAGATGAATTTATAGGCCTTGCTTCCCTGGTTATATGCTGCCTTGCACAACATGTATATCAAAAAAATATGATCTAGAGTTGATGGAGATATTTTTTGTATCACATTCTTCACTTGATCCTTCCATGGGTCATCCATGTCACCACATGATGACAACGAATGCAAGAATGATCCACCATCACCATTATTATTATACCTCTACCAATCAAATAGATTTCACCCAACCATGTTGACATGTCAAATAGGTTTCAAAGGGAAAGGCCGACATGTCTATGAGTCTTTTAGAGATCAGGATGATTATGCAAAGGATTTCACATGATCAAAGATGACTTGTTTGGGGTCCTTTATGAGACAAAGATGCCTATCAAGGTGTCTCCCATAGGATCAGACTGACATGTTGAGGGGACTTTTGTTAGATGAATAATTATTATTAGGAGGGGATCCATAAGATTATAATGACATGTAGAGGGATATCCATGTGATCAATGGTGATCACCTGGGACAAATAACCCATTTCGCATGAAGATCAGCATATTTTCCATTCTTAAGAAGATTTCAACTTTTCCATTTTTATTTAATCATTTATTCTACAAAGAAAATATATCTCATGAAATTTTGAAATTGTTTTCAAGGAGAAAAAATCTACTGGTCTATGATGCATTTTGTGAAAAATAATGGATCTTGCAGTACTGTGTGAGAATTGTTGTGGAAAAACCCTCTATTTGTCTGTGGTACACCCCAAGATCAGTGTGGGATATCATGATGGAATACGAGCATAATCATGGAAAAAATATATGCTTGTTTTTGGAACATCATATGATTAGTATTGGATCCTATAATGATGCGTGAGCATTATCATGGACAACCGCTCTATTTTTCTATTATAACGTCCCTGACCCAAGAGCCACAAACCTAGTGCCCCAAGCCGGGTCACCACATGACCTCAAACCCATCTCCCCATACACCAAAAGTGTTAAACTAGCGATGAGGGTCTAATAGACCACATGGGGGAGAATATACTCCAGTAAATGAGTAATCCATATCATATAACAAATGAAATAGAGGAAAAAACAAGAAAAAAATTCAAAATCATGTATAACCAACCATTTCCCAAAAAACGGTACCAACCATAGAAAATAGTAAAATATTTCATGTCATGATAAATAGTGCCAAGTGAACAAAACCCAAAATAAATACAAACATAAAAATCCCCAAAATAGTCCTGAATCCAAGTTCAGAACCTCATCCATGCACATCCCAAGCCTAACTCAACTCCCAAGCATAAGGCCTTTTCCCTTATTGTAACCTAGAAGCATAAAATATGCTTGGATACCCATGGAACCTGAGTAGGGAATGATTTCAACTTCGTAGGCCACCACTAACGGTATCTAAAAAATATCCAGTCTAAATAGATATTGCATGAAAATAATAAACAAATGAAAAGTAAACAAAAGACACCTTGGGTTACATTACTTAACAACCTTTACTTTCTCCATTTCTAACCTTAGTAGCATTTTCAAAATTTTCATCATCTTCAATAATTAATTCATTATCAACATGTGTTCCAATTTTTAGACATTTACATCATTCACATAAGGTTTTAAGGCATTCATCACTATGCATAAGGTAATAAGTCAATTCCCTATCCCACTAGGGATAATCAAATCACAAAAAACAAATTATCCCCACCTCAAATCCCTAGTCTATGTGGAATGAAACCATCAGGGGAATAGAGATCCATCCCCTTACCTAACCCATGCACTGTGGGGTGGATTTTAGAGCTTCAATCTAGCTCAACTAGTGGGAATAGAACCTCAGTCAATAATCCACACTACCAAGCCATGTGCACATGCTTATATATATAATCACCACACATACCATGCCACAAACCATACATAAAATAAACACATAACAATAACAATCCACACAACCAACATGGGAATTATTATTATTCCATAACCCATTAACACATTTACCATTTACATTTCATCACCAATTTTTCCCCATTCTCATTTTCAAGCCCCAACCCATTGGGTATACCTCATAATTACCATGTAGTAACTCATTAAACCTATTCATAAATTTACTTATGAAGTTTTTTCTACTTATTCTTAAATTCAAAAGCCTTTACCAATTTAACATGTTCATCATTTAATATGAACTAACGCTCTTAGGGATCCCAACATAATTCATAAGCCATTTGACACAATCCCAATTAACTCAATTGACCCATTACCATGCCATGAGAAGCAACCCCTTAAGATATTATCAAACCTAGGAACAAATACCAATATTCCATTTCCAAATTAATTAAACATATTAACATGTTTAAAAAGGGATCTATGTTATCACATGTCACTTCCACACTTGACTTTACCAATTCTTAGGTTTGGGAATGTCGACACACCCCATGGGTGAACCTAAATCATTCTATTCAACCTTGATGTATCCCATGAGGATCTTGAGGGGTTAAATTCATCATTTAGACTCCCATTTTACCAAATATCACTCAAAGTATCAAACAAAAAACAAGGTGGAACCAAGAACACAACTCACATGCACAAATCCACATCAAAACTATGGGATATAACTTATAGACCACTTACCTAAAATCCATTAACGAACGCAATCTTAATCATAGCCTTAGATATGGATTCAAACAAACTTTGAATCCTCAACCTAGATTCCACTAGAAAAAGGGTGTTTTATGGATTTAAAAGAAGATGGGAGGAACTATAAGCCCTAATATGAAAAAAGGAAGCAATAAGAGGATTAAACTTACCCATAGCTTTGATAAAAAACCAAAAGCACTACAAATAACCTAGAGATGAAGGAGTTTGATCCTTGGGATATCTTGTGGGTTTTGGGTCATCAATAGGGCTAGAGGTAGGATAAAGGGGAGAAATAATGGGTGGAAATTAAAAATATAGAGATGAAAAAATTGTAAATTTTTCAACTTTTAATGGGGTGCATGATTTACCTGCACTGTTTTCCAAACCGTGCGGAAGCCACTATCCAAGGTAAGTAAGGTCACATGGTTACCTAGGGATATTAAAATGGTTTTAAAAACTATGAAACAACTATGTGAAATGAAACTATCTCAAACCGCACAGTTTGTATCTCCCCTTGCACGATTTTCACTAACCGTGCAACATGCATAGAAAGGCCATTTTCCTTTTTATTTTATTCTATGAACCCCCAAAACACCCCAAATATTCCTTTTACTCCTAAAAAACAATTCATTAAAAAAATGAGATTAAAACCAAAATTTATACAAGTGAATACCTCTACAAATTTTGGGATCTTACAACCTCCCCACTTTATAACAACTCATCCTCGAGCTGCATTCCCAAGCATCACTGAGCTTCTGAAGAAAAGAGACTGGGCCACTAGGCCTACATATCTGGTTCCCGATCCCAAGTTTCTTCTTTGAAATTACCATGTTGTCAAAAAAACTCTAACCAAAGGCACAACCTTTTCCCACAATACTTTCTCACTGTGGTCCACAACATGAACCAAATGCTCCTTGAAGGACACATCATCGTACATCTCAACATCCTCAACATCAATTACATGCGATGGGTTTGGGTGATAATAAAAAATATATGACATGTGAAAGACACCGTTCATACCTCTATACTATTGTGGAAGATCCAATCTGTATTCCACCAGTCTAATCCTCTCCACAATCTCAAATGACCCCATGTACTTAGGCACCAAATTTCCCTATTTCTGAATTCGATGGTAACCCAACCTTAGAGACACCCAAAGAAGCACACTATCACCCACCATAAACTCAAGAGGTCTATGAAGATGATCTGCATATGACTTTTTCCTACTCTGAGCTGTTTCTATATGCTTCTGTACCAAATGAACCTCTTATGATGTCTCTTGTACGAGACTCGGTCCCAAAAACTCTGATTCCCCAGCTTATAGCCAATCTAAAAGAGATATACATGGACTCCCATAGATAACCTCAAATGGAACCATTTTAATCATATCATGAAAACTATTTTTTTAGGAAAATTCAACAATAAATTAGTGTTCTTCTAAAGAACCACCAAAATCTAGAACATAATCCCTCAATATATCTTCTAGAACCTGAATTGTATGCTACAACTACCCGTTCGTTTGTAGGTGAAATTCCATACTAAAAAACACCTAGTTACCAAGTGCCTTCTGTAATCCCTGTGAGAAGCACAATGTGAAATATGGATCATGATATGAAACTATAGTCAGTGATACTCCATGCAACTACACTGTCTCCCAAATGTATAACTCCCCCTACTGGTCAATGGTGAATGTCTCATGAATTGAAAAGTAATGAGGTACCTTAGTCAATAGATCCATGACAACCCATATCGCATCATTATTATGAGGCATCCTCAGAAGACCCGCTACAAAATCCATTATTACATTGTCCCACTTCCACTCTAGAATGGGAAATGGATATAACAACTCCCTTGTGAATTAATGGTCGAAATTCACTTACTGAAAAGTAGGGCATCATTTCACAAAACCTACAACCTATTTATTCATTCCTGACCACCAATACTGCCTATGAATATCATGATAAATCTTGATCAAACCAGGACGCACTTTCCACTCTGATGCATGAAACTCGCGCATCAACTCTTCCCGCACACATACCTCACAACCACATGGGAATAACCAAAAAAATTCTATCATCACCAATAGTCCAACTAGAAGGTGACTCCCCACCTTTAAGAATTTCCCTCATATCCAAACACTATATATTATCAAGATAACTCTACTTGACCTAGATCAAAATCATGGAATCAGCTACTAAGGATGCAAGAGTTATTTTCCTGATTTAATCCTACACCTATAAATGCATCTCATTAAGAAACACCATCATCTAACACTTAGAACTAGATTCCTAAACTTCCTGACTTTGAGTTTTCAAACTCAAAAAATATGAAACACTATTTCCCTTTCTAAGTTTATAAACCAACTTGAAATCAAAGTATTATAGGTACTTGACCCATATTTACTAATGAAGATTCATATCACATTGTGATAAGATATAATTAAGAATTTTATGATCATTATACATGGTAAACCATTATCCCAACAAGTAATTCTTCCAGCATTTCAAGTCATAAACCACTACAGCCAATTCAAGATTGTGCATAGGGTAATTTATTTAATGAGGCCTCAATTTATTTAACCCATACACAACAACCCGATCATCCTTCATCAACACAACTCCAAGAACAACAATAGATGCATCATAAAACATGATATACCCTTTTCCTGACTTGATTAGTATTAGAATTTTCATGGTAGTTAACTGCTTCTTAAACTCTTGGAAATCATTCTCAAATTCCACAGTCCACTAAAACTTGATACCTTTCTTGGTCAAGCCTAAAATTGGTGCTTCCAAATGGGGAAAATCCTTGATAAACCTTTGATAATAACCCATTAAACCTACAAAACTTTAGACCTTTGAAACATTCTTGGGTTTCTACTAAGAAACAACTGCATTCCCTTTCTCTGGGTCCACTAATACGCATTCCTCAGAGATAATGTGACCCAATAAATGCACCCTATCAATCCAAAATTGTCATTTATATAGCTTGTCATAGAGCCTATGATCTATTAGTATACTTAGTAATATGTCAATATGTTTGGAATGATCATCATGAGTCTTTGAGTATATAAAGAAATAATCAATAAAAATGACTAAAATTAATCTATGTGTGGGATGAATATTCTATTCATTAGAGCCATAAAAATTACAGGTGCATTATTCAACCTAAATAATATTAGAACAAACTCATACAACCCATACCTAATCCTAAAGGTAGTTTGATGTAAATTAGAAGGCCTCACCCTAAGTTGGTGATACCCCGGTCTCAAATCAATTTTAGAAAGAATAGAAGAATCTCTCAACTAGACAAAGAGATCATAAATTCTTGGAAAAGGGTAGCAGTTCTTAACTATCATCTGATTTAGCTTCCTATAATTGAAACATAACCACAATGACCCATCAAACTTCTTAGAAAATAACACTGGATATCCCCAAAGTGATGTACAAGGATGAATAAAACCTTTATTATCCAATTACTCCAACTGATTTTTCAGTTCTTGGAGTTTTTCTGATGCTGTTCAATACAACGGAATGGAAACTGGTTCTGATCTCGACATCAATTCTCTTGTGAACTCAACATATCTCTTAAGAAGAATTCCAAATAAGTCTTCTATAAACCCATCCTGGAACTGATCCACCATAGGAGGAAAGACATGCTACTCTACTCATCCTTCATTAAGCAGAAGACAATCTACTAAGGATTTGATTTCACCCAATTGCGAAAAAACCAGACCTGCATGGCCCAATCAAACATCCCACTCACAATGATGGAAATAAGTGTCTCCATCAAGAGTTGTGAATGTTACCCAATGTTGGTAATAGTCAATATGGTCCTGGTACAATGTCAGCCAATCCAAACCCATAATCAGGTCAAAAACTGACATCTTGAGGATAAAAAAGTACCACTAAAAATGGTACCCACCAACCTCTAAAGTACAACCCTTACATTGTATGACACTTTATGCTCTCAACCCTAGAGTTTTGTCAATTGAAATAACCCCAAACACATGTTCGATGGCTAGGACCAACACAACTACTAACTGAGTAGAGATAAAAGAATGCATGACACCTATGACAAATAAAGCACTAACGAGAGTGGAATATATAAGAATCGTACCTTGAACATTAGATAGTCTAGCCCTACCACCTCCAGGTGTAGACTGAACTGTGTGAAGATGACCTACTCCTCTACCCCAAACTCTAGCCTAAGTACCTATCACTGCACTACCCTATTGGTAAGGATGATATCACCCTAGAGTACCACATCCACCACCCCTAATAGTACGGTCTGTGGAGCTCCAACTGCCTACCTGATATGGGGTAACCAACCCCATGCATACACACATATTCTACCTCTGACTTCCATCTATGACCAACTATCTAGGGTTCCTACAAAACCTCTATATGTATCCCAACCTGTTGCATGAACAACACTCAACTGGTGGTCGGGGACACCGACTATGTATGTTCCCTGGCCTACCACAGTGGTAATAGAACACCTTATCACCACCCTAAGAGGCTGGACCTCTCTTCTGACTGCTCTGTACACTTTCACCTAGATGGAAACTCAAAAAATTATGCTTCCTACCCTTATAAGTCACACCACTCATTCGCCTATCTGGCCCCAAAAGTCCACTATATGAAGCCCCCTTCATATTCCCTTATGAGATAAGGGCCCAATCCACTACATATGAAAACCTATTAAAATAGAAGATTTTCACCTAGGACCTAATCTTGTTCCTAATCCCATCTTGTAAATGTTTCACCATAGCTTCCTTGTCTCCTACCAATATTGAAACAAAGTGGCGCAAGTCAGTGAAATGACGAGAATAATCCATAACTGAAACAACCCCTTGGGTCAAACTCATAAACTCAGTATCCTTCTCCCACCTCAAGGGTTTTGTATAGAAGTGTTCTAGAAAATTTTCTTGGAAATATTTCCATACCATTCCTTTATCCCATTTAGTATAAATGATGATGTCCCAACAATGCTTTTCATAATCTCACAACATATAAACTGTCAAATTGACTAGCTTCTTAGAGGGAGTCTCTAAATTCTCAAAAATCATTTGGATGGACTCTATCTAAAACTCAGATGCCTCTGGCCATCCCTCTCTAGTGAAGGTCAGAGGGTTTTGTAGTTGAAACTCTCTAGTCCACTTGAATATACTAGTTACAACCCACCCTAGGTGTCATTCCATCATCTTTATAAAATGAGAAAAGTTCTAAAAAAACTACTCTTCTCAATTACCACGAATCACTAGATCTTCTTACTCCACAATTGGGGAATCATTCTTAGAAACATCCTATTGTTTACCTACTAGAAAAAATCTTTGTGGTGACATTTATCTATAATTCCAAAAACAATCTTTAGAACACATAAAATAAATATTTCATAGTTTATACAAAATAAGGCTCTCTACTAGCAATAAACAATTAATTTCACATACAATGCCTGAAAAGACACTGTTCATCTTGAAAAATAACCTCGAATATCACTACTGTGGGTCATGGATAACCTAGGTAAACCAAGATACATAGTCATGAGGATTTCATTAGAAATGTTTTTGAAACTAATTTAATGTTCACAACATGCATCTTCCTCTTAGACACATTTCCCATTCCCCAACTAGCCATAGAAAATATTTTTATTCACTAGCACCCTTAATTAAGCACAATTATTTAACCAGTATTCAAAATTTTATTTCCTTTTTAACAATTGCATCATTTTATTAGACACTATTTTCTTCAAGTTGTTCAAGAAGGTCAAATTCATTATACACCTTTATATCCCACACACCCATCCCGTGTGTTCCAATCATGATGCGTGTCACTTATATACCTAGGTGTCTATAATTATGTATGAATGTGAAATCCTATTCCATTCCAACCATAAGATAAATACCATAAAATATTCACATCACACAATAAGTGCATCACCCAAGGGTTCAATATCATCAAACGTAACAACACACAATATAAACAACAATTCCCACCCAAGGTGAATTGGGTTTTCCCTTATATATGTGTTAGCCACTCCCAAGAACGAGCTTATTGAAAAGACCCGACAAATCCTCGACCATAGAAAATAACTCCTCTAATACCACTTCATAACATCCTCGACCTAGGAACCACTAACCCAGTGCCCTGTTCTAGGTCTCCACATGACCTCAAGAGTGCCTCCCCATATGCCAGAGGTTTTTGACTAGTAGAGAGTGTCTGATAGATCACATGGGGAGACTATACCATAATTACCAGAGTAATCCACAAAAAATAACAAATGAAATAGCAAAAAATATAGGTAAAAATTTAGAATCATGCATAACTGAACACTTCCCAAATAGAGTACCAACCATAGACAATAGTAAAATATGTCATTTCATGATAAACAATACCTAGTGAACAAAACCCAAAATAAATACAAACAATAAAATCCCCAAAATGGTCCTGAATCTAAATCCAAAACCTTATCCATGCACGTCCTAAGCCCGACTCAACTCTCAAGCATGGGGACTTTCCCCTTTCCTTGACCCACAACTATGAAATCTGTTTGGGTACCCACGATGCCCAAGCAGGGTGTGAGTACAACTCAGTAGGCTGCCACCAATGGTGTTTAGAAAATATCTAGTCTAAATAGATAGTTCGTGAAAATAATAAATAAATTATAAGTAAACAAAATACAACTCGGGTGCCATTATTTAATATCCTTTAATTTATCCATTTCTAACCTTAGTACCATTTTCATTATTTTCTTCATCTTCAATACTTAATTCGTTATCAACATGTGTTCCATTGGTTATACATGTACATCATTCACACAAGGGTTTAAGACATTCATCACTATGTATAAGGGAATAAGTCAAGTACCTATCTCACTAAGGATAATCACATCACAACAAACACATTATCCTCACTTCAAAGACCTATTCTATGAAAAATTCAACCATCAGGGGAATAGAGCTCCATCCCCTTCCCCAACCCTTCCATTGTGGGGTGGAGTTTAGAGCCTCAGTCTAACTCAAACCATGGGCATTGAACCTTAGTCAATAACCCACACTACCAATCCATGTGCACATTCTTATATATATATATATATATATATATATATATATATATATATCCAATAACCACACATACCATTCTAGAAACCATACACAAGAAAAATACATAACAATCACAATCTATACAACCAACATGGGAATTATTATTATTCCATAACCCATTAACACATTTACCATTTACATTCCATCACCCATTTTTCTACATTCTCATTTTCAAGCCCCAACCCATTAGGTATACCCCATAATTCCAATGTATTAACTCATTCAACCGACTCGTCAATTACCATATGAAGGTTTATCTATATATTCTTTAATTCACAATCCTTTACTAAATTAACTTTTTCATCATTTTATATGCACTAACCCTATTATTGATTCCAACATAATTCATAATCTATTTGAAATAATCCCAATTAACTCAATTGACCCATTACCATGACATGAAAAAATCTCTTTAAGCCATTATCAAACCTAGGAAAAACTAAAAACATTATATTTTCAACTCAATTAAACATATTAACATGTTTAAAAAGGGATCTACATTATCACACGTCCCTTCCACACTTTAATTGAAAAATTATTATAGGTTATGGAATATAGGGGCACCCCATGGGTTGCCTTAAATTATTCTATTAAATATTGATGTATACCATGGGTATTTTGAGGGGTTCAATTCATCATTTAGACACCCATTTTACCAAATATCACTCAAATTATCAAACTCACAACAAGGTGGAACCAAGAACACAACACACATGCACAAATCCACATCAAAACTATGAGATATAACTTGTAGACCACCTACCTCGAATCCATTGATGAACACACTCTTAATCATATACTTAGATATGAATTCAAAGACCATTTTAAGACTCAACCTATATTACACTAGAAAAGAGGGTTTTAGGGCTTTGGAAGAATATGGGAAGAACTATAAGCCCTAATTCGAAAAAAGGAAGAAAGAGGAGGATTAGAGTTACCTGGAGATCCAAACAAAAACCTAAGACACTCCAAACAGCCTAAAGATGAGGGAGTTTGATCCTTGGGAAATATTGAGGGGTTTGGGTCATCATTAGGGATAGAGGTAGGAGAAAGGGGAGAAAAATTAGGTGGAACTTAAAAATCCCGAGATGACAAAATTGTAATTTTTCCCACTTTTAATGGGACACATGGTTTACCTGCACAGTTTTCCAAACCGTGCACAAACCATGTGAAATACAACATCCAAGGGAAGTGAGGACGCACAATTACTTGGGGAGCTTTTCACAGTTTGAAAAACCATGCTAAAACCATGTGGAATTCAATTTCCTCAAACCACATAGTTTGGATCTCCCCTTGCACAGTTTGCACTAACTATGTTCAGACCATGAAACATGCACCAAAATGCCATTTTCCTTTTTCATTAATGTACCAAAACCCCAAAACAACCTTGAGATTCCTCATAATCCTGATAAACAATTCATTAACCCCAAAAAAGAGATTGAAACCAAAATTTAAACAAGGGAATACCTCCATGAAGTCTGGAATCTTAAATATATGGATCTGAAGGGGAATACCATGTTCAATGATGGATCTCGCGTTGGCATGAGAACATTGTTAGGGGTAGTCACTTTTATTTCCTTTGATGCATCACATGTTTAATGATGGATATCATGATAGAGTGTGGACATTGTTAGGGACAATCACTATGATTGCCTTTGATGCATCATGTGTTTATAGTTGTATAATTCCATAACATTACTGAGGGTGTTTTCATGTCAAGGTTTCATGAAAAAGGATGCATAGCTATTATTATAATCTATTGCTTGAATATCACAAAACCTAAGACACTTAAAGGTGTTTCGTGACCAAAGGTTCACATGAGGGCATTGTATGATGTTTAAATCCTCATGTGATTGAGTAAAGGAGGAAAAGCGATGGATTCTCATGAAGATTTCACTCCTCATTATCATTACACATAGACATAGAATATGTATTCTCTTCACATGTTGATATTAATAAAGACATGGATATTTTCATGCATTCATGAATATTGTATGTGTGAAGTTTGGACTTCCATCAGATCAATACGATGTAGTGAGCATTAAGTGTTATCCATAATCATATTTCATGTTGCATCGTATAAATTATTTAGTTCTTGATCAATTCTAGTTGTTGAGTTGTTTTCCATAATTCCTTACATAATAAGGTATACAAAAATTCACTCTCCTTCTCCATGAGAGTAGACCGATGATATAAAAAATTATTTTTATTCACATGATGGTGTTTATATATGGGATATTAATCCTATATTTTCATGATCTTTAATACCTTGCAGTATCATAGCCTTTCACATGACTGATTACACGACACCTCAACCTATTTCATGAATTCTTATAATAAGGAAGATCACAGGGTCTCAACTCTTCATCTGAATGATTATGAGATGGATTTATCACATTTTCTATTTTACTTAATCCTTATACATGATCGTGATACTCTATTTTGTGAGGAAAATGAGAACTCTCTTCTCCCGAATGGCAGTGTCCCTCTCTAACTCGTGGTCTCCTTATATTTATAGATGAAGTATCACACTGCATTTTCTCAACTGAGAAAGGTGGAATAACCTATAAACACGCTCTTACATCCATCATATTGACTTAATTAGATCCAAGGATATCAATTATTTTAATAATCCTCATGGGATGCTATGCTGTGAGTTCAGAAACACTCCACTATTCATGTGTCTTCTTCGCCAAGTAGTAGTCAGTAATCATGAGTTTTAGGCAAAAAATGGACTCTCTATCAACACTAACGAGACTCTAGATAAATATAGATGAGAAGAAATCTTGAGGAGCACAAAGGGGTTACACCCAATGAGGTTGATTTCCTGGTTTCCCTACAGTTCAATGAAGGTGAAACAAATAATGATCCTACCGATAGGGGAAACATGAATTATCCTCCTTATTTGGAATGGATAATTCAATGTGAATGTGATAGTACCATCCCTACAGACTTTATAAAAGACCATATATATGATATTTACATTTGGTAATATAGACACATTCACAATAATTCATGATTTTTTGTGATCACATAGCCTCATTGAGGCCTCTCGTCACCACATATTCTACATTGGAAATTTCATGTGCGCACTGCAGAATTTCTTCATGCATAAGATGTTAATAAAATCACTTATTTTTAGTATATCATATTGATATATTATATATGATCCTAGTGTTGTACCCACATGACATCATGGATGCATTACCTATTTTTGATGCTCACCACATATCTATTTCACTAATTCAGTCATAGGCCTATTATCCATAATAATATCAGCACTGATGTTCAACCGCACACCTGGAAAAGTAGGTGTGATGATTATCTTCTCGCATGACTGTGAGTCATGTAGATGATTCTCTTTCTCTTTATGATATAATATCAATAATGGGATCTTCTTATTACCACATTTCATATAGTTTTCTTGACATGAGGGGTAGTGGTGTGAGCGAGCTCATGCACTTGAGGATCTTCTGGTGTGTGATATCAATCCTAGGCACAACAAGTGAGTTGAAACTTTAGTACCATGAGTTTGAATAAGACAGTGCATGATGTAGTTTATCTATCATGTGATATTCACCTATTTGAAAAAATATAGTTCCATTTTATTTTATTTATTATCATCATTATTATTTACAAACATATAATAATAATAATAAATAAATAATAACACTCCTTAAAATATAGTAATCAATGCACACACCCCAAGCGTCACTATCACATGTCACTATGAATTATGATTAATCAAACACTCATCACATGTGTCTATCTGAGGAAAAGTTCATGGAATACGTTTAGTGTAATCAACACCTGAGGACTTAAGAAATTCCTTGAATCCCCAAACACATGTATGTGATAAAACATGTTTCTTTCCACACCATAAATTGAAGGGAGTCCCATTTTTTCTTTAGTTGGTACATGGTTTAGTGTGGATGTTTCAGTTTTTAATTAATATCCCCAAAGGGATAATGAATGATCTACATAAATCATCATCAGCCTTACCATGTATAATGACGTACAATTTTTTCCTTTCACTAACACCATTCCAGTATGGTGTGTAAGGAGTAGTGAGTTGAGATGGAATCATAAAATCCCTTAGAAATTTTATAAACTATTGGTTAAGATATTCACCACCTTGATCCGATTAAATCTTCTGTATCTTCTTTCCAAGTTGATTATCTAATTGATTCTTGAATTCTTTTTATTTCTCAAAGGAGTTAAACTTATACCTCATCAATTAAACATAGCCACATCTACTCAAGTCATCAGTAAAATCTATGAAGTAAGAGTATCCACCCCTAGATTCTACTAGAAATGGTCCACACACATCAGTGTATACCAATCCTAAAAGACCTATAGCCCCTTCACCCTATCCACCAAATGGTGGTTGGGTCATTTTTCCTTATAAATAATCATGAAATATTTCAAGTGGATTTAGCTCAAAAGATTATAAATTACTATCTTATCAGATCTTTGTAAAATGCTTCTCATTTACCTGACCAATATGGTGATTTCATAGTTGGGTGTTATATGAGTCATTTGAAAACAATTCATTATATATTTTCAATACTTTATTTTCATAATTTAATACATAAAGAATGTTATTTAAATGTTCCATACCATAACATATGTTTTCTTTATAAAAGAAAAACATCTTATTTCTAAATTTGAAAATACAACCATCTACATCCATGCATGATAAAAAAATTATTTTTTTGGTAACAATTAGTACATAATAACAATATCCTAAAACAAATATCATTCTTATTGGTAACGAAAGATGGTGGTTACTGATGTCTAGAGAAGCCAACCTCACTCCATTAGTAGCTCAAAAATCCATCCATCCTATAGAAATATTTTGGAATCTACTTGGTTCCTAAATTTAGATACAAATGTGAGCTCCAAAAGATTTATCTAATATCCAATGTGTAGATATTTAAATATTACACTTGATAATGAATGCACATATAGCTTCCCCTTTATTCTAGGTGTAATTCAACTTTCAGTGGATTAACTTCCCACATGAAAAACATACTGCTTCCTTTTCCTTTCCCTACCTTTGGATCTTTATCTTCTTAGAAGTATGGTACTAGGGAGATTTAGACTTTTTAGGAGTCTTGGGTCCCTTTACCTTGTTCTTCCTTTTCTTATTCACCATAAAAACCGTGGGATTTTCACATTCGATGTCATTTTCCACCTGATGAATCAGAGTAAGAAGTTCCAAAAATCTCTTCTGATTATTTATCATGTCATAATTAATAATAAAACTGGATAAAGATTTGGGTAGTGAGGAAAGTTAGAGATATATGGATAAATCATCTAGGAATTTAATCCCTAATATGTCTAAACATTCAATGTATCCAATAAAATTGACTACATGAGTCCCAACTAGTGTTGACTCTCTAAGATTAGTTTTAAATAGAGCATTGGATATCTCATATATCTCTTATATATCCTTTTCTTATTAGATATATCAAAGGTGATAAATCATGCTATATGCATCCATTTCCTCATGTTACTTTAAAAGATAATAGTTCATGGATGATAGCATGAAAAAATGAACATCTTGGTAATCGTTCAAATGTTTCTCATAGAAAGATAACTCTTCATCACTAGCCTCCTTACTAGGTGATTTAGAAATAGGTTCTTCCATTACATAAGATTTCCTTTCATGGTGTAGGATAACCTATAAGTGCCTTTCCCACTCTTTTAAATTTGTACTGGTAATAAGGTTATCCATCTCAAGTATGGATCATAGTGATATTTTTGAAGTCATTTTATTGTTTTTTCTACAAATAAGATGATCATAGTTTTAGTACTTTTTCTAATAAAATTTAGAAAAAATAATAAATATTATATTTATTAATCTATTTTATAGAAACATAATATCTCTCACCAATGTATTTAAAATATCCCATTTCTTGTACTTTCTAGTGGCAAGGATCCATATTCCCATTCTCATCACCTTGAATTTAGTCGATTAAGAAATTTGAAGCATTTTAGGTAGACATTCCAAATTTTAGCTGAATTAACTCATAGTTCCTTGACCTATTGAGTGGACTTCCTAGTCATGAAATCCTTAAATTGGATTTCCTAAAAATATTCCTCTTAGTTACACAAATTCCAACTTTAGCATCCAACCCTTGATGTGAACTAAGTTAAGTCAACATAGAACTTCATGTTAGAATTCCGCAATAATCGAAATCACCCCAAATTTGGCTAGTCAAGAACTTTGAACTATGGTTTGATTTTAACTGATTTATTGAAAGGCTATACCAACATAATATATATAATTGAGGTATTTTATCTTTTATGAATAAATTTCCAATTATTATCTTTATTAGATGATTTTTAATATTAATTTTTTTTACTTAAGTGATTAACCACATCTTAGATAATGTTTACACTTAAGTCTGTTTATTTTAGTTCTATAGTTCATTCTTGTTAATTCGTTAATTCATGTGATTATTAAAAACATCCATAATTAAATAACCATGAAACTTTACAAAAATAAAATAATAAAGTTTTATGTACATGATCTTTTACTAATGTTTAGTTTATCTAGCGAATGATAAACTAACCATCAACCTAGGGAGAAAACACCCTGAACCATTTATGGTTTGTGTTGCAACTTTCCACCTATCCACCTATGTATCTCTCTTGGATTGGTTTCACCTCGGATCCAAAATTTAATCACCTCCACTATCTTGGGAGCTCTATCCATTACATATTTTTTTACTCACTTGTAGGTGATGGGAATCAAAGGATTGGTTAAGGGGTTTATATAAAATAATCTATGGGCACATATTCCCTACTATAATGAGAGGAGGATGATACATATTCCAAAAATTTAATTTTATAATAAATTAAAAAAACCAATCACATAAAAGGTCTGGTCTAGGCTTATGATCATCCACATGCATTCAAAAAATTATGCATTTAATAAAATTAACATCCAATTATAATCATTCTTATTTAAGATAAATAATTCTTGAATCAATTAATTATATTATTTAATTAATAAATTTTTTATCTTAATTATCATTAAAGTTTTCTTGAGATTATAATTCATTATAATTTTAAACAAATTAAATAAATTTATTTAAAATTAACCATGTAAAAAAATGTAATTTCGAGGGAACATAGTGATTAGCCATCCAAACATGTATTATACTCATATATTGTATACTCTTGCAACATATTACATCCACAACTTATTATATAATTTCATGGTGTAATCTATCAACTTAATGAAAAAATAACACATGGTATTTACGTAGGGTGTTATGCTTCAATGAACGTAGAGTAATAACTATAATATGACTTACACATGATATGAAAATCTGAACATTACCTTGAAATTAATTAGACATATTATATATAACCCATCACATGGAATGTACGATCAACTTAATGAAATTATATAATAAGTTCATTAAAGTAGTGTTCTGTATAATTTGGTAAAAGTACATGATGTTTACATTGAAGTCACAAGACTTGTATTATTCTCACAATCTATCTGCGACACGCGCATAGGGACTCGACCTGTAACCATGACATGGAAAATATTTGAGTAAAGGATGTGTACATGGGATACACAGTGTGTGGTATCTAAGTTACATAGTCACCAGTAATGTAGGATGTGTAATAGGATACACGACCCATCTATGACTATTGGAATACACTTCATGTACGGAAGTTACATGATGTGTACTCTAACTGACCATGTGATAGGCTAGCCCAATAAACACATAGTGTGTAATTAAATTCACCGTGTGTAAAAAATGCACATGTCTTGGATTAATTCCAAATTAATTCTAGGTGAATTAAACACTAGTACTTTATGTACACCACCAGGTTATATGGAAAGCACTCTTGTATTGTTTGGTACTACTCAACACCTTTGGATGATATCTTCAAATTTATTTCCTTCTTAAAATTAATCAATTTGATTATATTTTTGAGAAAAAATAGGAATAAATAATATATCAAAATTTTAATTAAATAAGGATTAAACTAGAATTGAAAAACTAATGAAAATTTGTAAATCAATCAATGAACTTTAAATAATTATAAATAATTATACGACCCCTCTAATACCACTTGAAGGTTTTGAGTGTATCAGAAGCGTCAGATGGGGCATGCCCGACTCTATTTTTTATCATGATCAATAACTAATCCGATATTTACATGATGATAAACACCATGATCAACATAATTTAATCAAAGAATATAGATAATAGATAAACACCATAATCAAAAGCATATGATCATCACATATTATTTATAATTAACTTAAGTAATTAATGAATTACCTTGTGGGAAATTATTTATTTTTTGATGGATATGACAACATATCTATATTATAATCTCATTTCATTAAAGTAATCAAGAACATATTCCCTCCAGCGGTGATCCACACATACTCAACGAACCTTCGAATGTCATCATAGGAATATCTGGGTGCTAGCATGGCATACCCTAATGCTTATATCATTCTCCTTTTATCACCATGAGAATTACTTCAAGGAAGTGTTATATTCAATCTTTGTAGACATGAGATTAGTTGTGGTGATCTCTCTTCATTCTTTAGAGTGCCCTTGGAGAGGGATCTCTCTAGGTCTTTGAGAGGATTCTCTCAAGATCTCTCTGTATAGAACAAAAATGAATTGTCTCTCTTAATAAAATAATATAATTAGGGTTATATACCTTTATATTTAGAAAATAATAATTGCACTTGTACCCTTATTATATTTATAATCCCTAAAAAAACCCATGTCTATAATAATAATAATAATATTATTTCTTAATATGCGCTAAACATGATGACTAAACTAAATATTATTTATTCAAATAATATTAAATATATATTATTTCTCACCAGACCATTAAAATTGATCCTCCATTCCTCCATAATATTTATTGGTCCTTGAATAATGAATATTTATTTAATAAATATATATCACTGCATTATTCAATGATAAATAAATAAATATTATATTCACTAAATAGAAAATAAATATTTATTAAATATTTTGCTCACATAATATTCTCTCAAATAACTGGTGAAGAAATATATATAATCAAGAAAACCTGAATAATTATTAAACCATATGTGGGAATAATTTTTCTTCAACTTATTAAATAATAAATAATAATATATAATTTAGCTGATATTCTAGATACACTAAGTGTGTGACCCTCTAGGCCTGTTTCTTAGTGGCATTATGAAAAGTATCCAAATTACAAGGTTTGCATCTAGAAACATGAAAAGGTTCCCATAGAGAAAGAATTTAGTGCCACAATGACATAATACCTCATATAGATGATTACTATATAATATAATCCTTTTATTGTGATATCTCTAATCAAGTAGGTTGCATGCTGGTTCCATCAACCAATGTGCTTGATGTCGCTTTGTTTGAATTTTTAGAAATTGAACATGCCTATAGAACACCATGGCCATAGATTTATTTAGGCTATATAATTTCCATCAAAGGGTCTAAGATATAAACTTCCATTAAATAACAGAATAGACAATTCCTTTCTCACATTATTCATTAATGAAATATTACTCGTGATGCGCCCAATGTATCCTACCTTACTACAAGTATTTGTTGTAATGGTTTTCATCAATACATAAAAGTACATGACTTATAATAATCATTAATAATAATCTTAAAGTCTAAGGATCAATACACACATATGTCGATAGAAACATCCAATAACACATATAAATGTGGATTTCTTACTAGTGGGTCTTATTCTCATAATATCCAACACTAGATATTACGAAGGGCGTACACCATGAGAAGGCCAATCAATTTTCTATGAGTCTCGACCCCTAATAAACTATGTCATTTGTGTCCCTCAAATAATATCATTTGGATATAGAATATATATTTAAGAATATTATCATGGCACTTCTAGGTTCCCATCATAGTGTGGAACTAATATGACCTTTCAGTGTGACAACTACTTTGAGGACATTATCACATACTATGTTACCCTTAAGAACAATCATGATGTGATAAAGAGTTTATTAATATTAAAAAAATCAATACAATCTATCATAAAGTACACAAAAGTTGGTTTTAGGGAACCAACTCAAACAATTATTAGTTATTGACCATATTTTATGTTTTAGTTTTTATTAACTTTTTTTAATACAATGTATATTTTATCTTTATTAAATTTTTATTTAAAAAATAGAAATGACACATGCTCTATATTTTATTGATAATAAAACTTCTGTGTTTCTCTAATTTTAATTTATTTATTTTGTTTTTGTCTTTATTCTTATTCATTTTTTGATAAAATAGATGTTTTCTGATACTATTTTAATGCTTTTAATATTGTGATACCAAATGATCATGAATTTTTGATAGAATTTTTTTATTTATCAATTTTATTGATGTTAGATATAAATTTTAAAAATACAGTAGTAAGAGTTTGTACTACCATTAATTTTTGATTCAACTATATTTTAATTTTTTAAAACTAAAAACTATATGAGAATTTTATTCAAAATATTATTTTTCTTAGATTGCATTTCACTATTTTCATATAGTTCAATAATAGTTTATTTTTTTTAAACATTATTTTTTTGTATGAAATATTGATTTATATCTTATAGAAATTTTTGAGGGATTATTTCATTTTATGGATACTTTTGAAACAAAAAATGCCTTTCTATTTAATAGTTTGGACTTATAGATAAGTATATTGCATGTATTTTTAAATTAATTTTATTTATGTAAGAAAATAGTTTGGTTCAATGCTTAATGAAATATATATCAACAAGGGAGGAAAATATATGATTGTATCCTCGATGTTATAACAACCCAAGTGACACTAAAGATAATTTGGAACATGGAGGTGACATGTAAAATCATGTATGTCTGGGGTAACATGTGTTGGTACTAGGATTGTAGTTGAAGTATAAAAATCTAGTATTTTAATATTTCATCATTAGACTGATGTCATAGATTTTTCTCCAGTGAAGTGTAATGCCTTGTTACAACCCAAGGATATCATGTGGAAAAAATTAAGCAAAAAAAAAAAATAAAAATAAAAAAATAATCGAGCCATTAGATTATTTGATTTCAATCGTATGTGTGTTCCAATCATAGAAAAAAATTGTCGCTTGAAAGAACCTAAGTCAAAACCCTTTATATCTTCCAAACGCATTATGGAAGCTTACTTGAACATTGATCTTCGATCTTCTGGAAATATCATGGAGAATCAAAGTAGCCTTTGATGTAGACATGATTACAAGAGCATTGGTTCTTTGATCAAGGAGGGAGTTATTGGATCAAGGTGCTCAAATTGTTAGATCTAATTTAGTTATCTACCATATTATATAGGTAGGGTTAAATATCAAAAAATTTACTTAGAACCCCTGAATATAATTGTCCATCTAAATAAGAACTAAATGACATTAATATCTAAGCAACTACATTATAAATGTAATTTATATTTTATCACTTTCTTGTAACATCCAAAATATTTTATTTAATAAAATCCAAGTTGTTAAATTGATTCACTTCTCCTATAAATATATCAATGAACCTTGAATAAAAGATTATTCGTTTATAAAATATATTTTCCTCATATTCACTCAACACTTTCAAATATATTATGTATATAAATCCATCCTCTATTAATCTAAAATAAAATGATATCGAATTTATTTATTTCTTACAATCGGTCAAACTCATACATATCTCATCCCCACCATGGTACCCACCATATCCTAAATTCCAATTCGTTAGCATTGTCCAATATTTTGAATACGCTTTGTGTGTGACTCTCTAGATCCTTATCTCGATAGTAGTGAATTTTACTCACATACTAGGAGGGAGATCTATCAACCCATAAATGACCCTAATAATCCAATGTCACAACCCCCCTCACTCCATTGGTACTCCTTCTAGGAAATTAGTGAACCGAAGGAGTAACCCCTCAAGTCCTACTTCCAATAGACCCTAGGTTAGAGATTTTAATTGAGGGTATAAAATAATCAAACGAGATAAATTACCTACAATATCCCGAGATCATAACATAAAACCACCGACCAATCCACCATGCTATAAAATAAATAAACCAAAATCTCATACAAGAAATATCCCACATTCATGAATATAGAAAAGATGAAAAAATATTTAAAGATAAAACAATACCAAAAGTAAATCCAGTGTAAACAAGTGAAAAAACCCAAGAATCTATATAGTAATGACCAACTCGATCACCTAAGTCCTCCTAGAAACCTGAAAAATAATTTATATATACATAGTATGAGAATAACATGTATACTCAGTAGGATCATACCAAAGGTCTCTTGTGAAAAATTTAAAAGAGAATACTAATAGCTTAATGAAAAAACAACTAAAATAACTTGAAACTAAATAGGATAACTAATCCCCCCTTCCTCACCAAAGCTATCTCACTAAATAATGAATCTAATAATAGTAAAATAATATCATAATAATGTAGAGAAATTTTCTCCAAAATAACTTCCCCATTGATTTTCTACCCTTTCACAATGATAAGACATCATTTACCCCCACCCCTTATATACCCCCCATTAATGTCACAAACTATATATCTTGTCTCTTGAAATTAACTTCATATCAAGTCTCATGACACTAACCCCATATCAAGTCTCATGACACTAAACCCATATCAAGTCTCATGACACTAACCCCATAACAAATCTCATGAAATAAACCACATATCTCGTATCAGGTAACCAGGGTAGTAGGGTATCATGAATACATATGGAATCAACCTCGTGTCCTTCTCCTACCATGCAACACCCCACCGCATATCTCGTCATCCAGTAGTTGGTGTGCTAGGATTTAAAATTTTGGAGTCTTTTTAGCTATTGAATTATTAGACCGCATAGTTAGTAGTAACCATGCGGCGCCCATGTAGGTGACCAAGTGGGTTTGTGTTATGGTACACAACTTGTGCATGGTTTATTAAAATGCGAGGAAATCATGTAGTTGGGATCTGTGAGTTGATAGTTCTGATGAAAATAGTTTGAGCACATTTTTCTCAACTACAAATCTATCTAGGAGTAACCGTGTGAGGGTGCCTAGCCTAGGTATTGTTCAGTGCATAATTTGTTAAATCGTGCAGGTTTCCTATTTTTTTATTTGTTTCTTTATTTTTTCTTTACCTCCCTAATTTATTTCCTCTTACCCTATTTATGTGAGTCTCACAACTCCCCCACGACTAACACACCACATGGCCCGCAACCCCTTGTACCTCACAACCTTTTCTAGTGCGAAGAATCCACCAAATTGCTTCCACTTTTGGGGTCAATCCTTCTAGGTAAGAACTTTAGATCTATCCTCTTCCCTATATTTGGCGTTTTTCTTCTCCCCACCACCCCTCTCATTTTTTTCGAACCCTAAGGTGTGGGTTGACTTAGTTTTTCAGTTTTCTTTTATTGTAAGAGTGTGAAGTGGGTCTCTTAGGAAAACTTTGGGTATGTTTCAGCTTCTAATACAGAAGGAAAATCATTTCAGACCCTTTCAGTCCACCTGACACCATTTTGAGGTAGGTTTTATTATACCTTTTCTTTTGGTCTGATATTAATTAGTTTTTTATTGTAAATTTTGGGTTTATAATATTGTTGTAGCACATCTTGGACCTTACTAGGGTGGTTTTGGGCCACTATTATCGAGGACCTATAGGCATATGCATAAGTAGACATTTATATATGTAAGTACCCCTTTTTATATCTTTACACACGGGATGATGAATATATATAATGGGTCTAGGTTTTCTTACATGTGTATATGAAAATTCATACGTGTGTAAGTATAAAGGGGTATATACACATATAATAATATATATAAGGATCCCCTTTTACATATTTGGACATGCAAATATGTAAAATGGGGCTTGTATTCCTTTTATATAAGTGAAGGTGCATATGCATACAATTGGAAAAGGGAAGATTCTAGTTGCTGTTATATAAAGCAATGTATGTTGAGTTCAAGGTAGGTGCCCTATTCTTTAGAATTTAATTTTAATTCATTGATTTATTAATCATTTTAAAAGTACATTTTTATATTTATGTGGTATATAAATTTTATTTAAAACTAATTTCACCTCTTGGAATTGGTTTCTTATTTATCTACACAACTTTTCTAAGCCAGTTTACAAGTTTTTCTTTAAATTGGAAGTATACTAAATGTTTAAAATAGTTTTTTAAATGATTAATAACATGTGAAGTGTGTTTCTTAGAACTCAAAGGATTTGGTTAAATGTGTTATTTAAAACTTGGCCTGTTTGGAACCTTGAAGTGTAGTTTGGAATGAAATGTCTTGAAAGGCGTTTGGCATCTTTCGAACATGAATGATAAATTCAAACTAGTTTTGGGTAATGGTTTTGAAATGGTAAATGTTTAGCCTCATTTGGAAATTTGATAAGTTATATGTGTGATGAGAACCTTTATGGTGGACCCTTTGAGGAGAGGGTCATCACATAGGTGTTGTCGGTGTTTGGGCTAGGCAAGCACGATGGCATATTTGGGTTATTGGTTTATTACATGCATGTGAGGACCTCCTCATTCACAATGTAATATTATCAAGTAATTTCTAGGAATCATCTAGAGGGTCGAGTGATGGTGTCTTATCGATCTGGATTTTATGGGTTGGTACCCTCTAGATTTGCTGAGAGGCCAGGTGGGATGTGCCACTGATGAGGCTAGTTTAGAGTAGCTAGTTGGTTTTAGACTATAGAGTTTCATCATATACTGGAAGGTGAGTCCAAACTGAGTAGATCTAGGGATTTATTCTAGATATGTTTAGTAAATTTCAATGATTACATATTTTTATGAACCTATTTTTTTCACTTTTGTTACGTGATCCCATGACACCTATTTCACACATATGCTAATTTCCTCCATTTTCTAGTATTTTTATATAGTGAAACCCTTGATTTCATATTAAAATATATATTCTATAATTTCTTTTATTTTAAATGAATTTATTGAAATTAATTTTCATTCTTTGAAAATTATTTTGGAAAATATAATGGAAAGGGTTTTTTCCTAAAAATGTAATCTCATTAATTTTTTAAAGGATGAAAAACCTTATTTTCATTTGTCTTATTTTCAAAATGGCATGACATGGATTTATTTTTTAATTTAAGGCATAGGGAATAGTTTATTCAGTCACACCTATTGAGTTTTAATACTCACACCTATAGATCACATTTTTTAGTTTATGGTGTTGCTTCTAGCATAGATTTGGTCTCCATGGTGTAAGGTTTCTTTAGAAGTTAGTAGTGACCCACATGGTCACTTGGAGGTTTGTGTGGTTTTATTTATTTCTTATACTAGAGGTTATTTTTATTTGTTAGTTTATATTTATTTATTTTTCATTTTTATGGTCCAAATAATTTCCAATTACTTTATATTTGATGACCAACACTAGTTTTATACGTATGAGGACTAGAAATTCCTCATAGGCGTTGTCACGGGATGAATTAGATGATCGGTTTGGGGTCGACCCATCTTGGTTCATGAAAAAATTGTATCAAAGGAGGCCCTTATTGTTTGGGGTGTCTAGTAGATCGGTGATAGGATTGTTAGGAACCAGGAGGTAAGTCATAGATCGATGCCTGATCACCACCACTCATGATAAGAATTGAGTCACTAGGGGTAGTTGGGTTCCAAGTTTTTTATTTTTGATCTTGGGTTTATGCTATAGGCATTTTTTAAGTTCAATGAGCTTGTGTATGTTGGGAGATGATAGTGGAAGTGAGTTGGTTTTACATGGTGAGATTATATAGAATAGAAAACCATATGGAGCTCACATGCATGGTTTAATGCGCTTCCATTGGTTGGTTCATACTCAGTGCATGGTCTACTAGACCATGTGGTTGGGGTATACATGACCACAAGTTATCTTTTCTTGTTATTTTGGTTTTGGTGATGCTTCGGTCTGATTTGGGTTGGTGTGAGTGAATTTTGAAAAGAAAATGATTTCTTTAAATGGTTTCTAGATTAAAAAAGTGTGTTTTAAAAGTGAAATTGATTTGGAAATTTGAAAAATTTGGAAAGATGTGGAGAAAAATTGAATTCATAATTTTTGTAAATGCTTGGTTTTAATGATATAATGGTATATATGACCCTTAATATTCATTATGTATTTTCACACATATGTGTGTGTGTATAGAAAGTGCATGTTGGTATATATGTGTGGATTATATAAGCAGAAGTGGGATGCACACATATGTGACAGTTCATAGGATGTCTCGAGTGAGTATTTAAAATAAAATATTTGAATTTTTTTTCCAAAGTTGTTTCTTGAAAAGGAAAATGGTTTCTATTAAAAAAGGTATTCTTTTATAATGGTAAATTTGGTTTTAAATTGAAAAGTGATGTGGTGTTTTTAATTTTAAAGCAT
Organism: Viscum album; assembly: GCA_963277665.1. NCBI lineage: Eukaryota > Viridiplantae > Streptophyta > Magnoliopsida > Santalales > Viscaceae > Viscum > Viscum album. The sequence goes on from OY728138.1 coordinate 41,387,451, forward strand.
ATGTGATGAAATGGTTTTGGAAGTGGGAAAAGTGGTTTTCAATTTAAAATGGAAAATGGTGTTTTTTAAGAGGAATCTTGGCATGTTTTTTATGTTGTTGTGGTTTTTTCCATTTAAATTTTATTTTTATTTGATGTGGTTTGTGATGTGTTGGTCTACGAGATTTCTATTTAGTTCAAAATGGTAATTGGTTGAGTATTGGTTTGCATTGATTTGGTTTTGTGCTTTATGTTGTTTGGAGTATGCTACCTAAAAAGACACAAAAGTTTTATAAGGAGTTTCTTCCAATTATTGGACATACCCAAACTCTTATAAGAGTAGTGGAGTCAATATATTATCGATCAGTGATTGTTATATATAGTCATTGAAGCATGTTAGAGGTTGTTGAGTGAATTAGGGAAGTTGATATTGTCTTTATGTTTTTGGGAACTCCAAATTCCATGAGAGTGTGAGTTGTCTTAGGTGAGGATTGGGATTGGACCAATGGAAGGTTATCGTTCCATCCTCATTATGAGTTGGGATGTATTGGGTGGTTTTCAAGACCACTTTCATCTAGTTGTTTATTCTTTAGGAAGTGAAGGTGTGGAAAGTGCTAGAGCTCATGGATGTTTGATAAGGCCAACAGATGGTGAAGGGGTATGATTACCATTTCAATGAACTAGTTTTCTTTCTCTAGTTATAGTGTCGATATATTAGTTGGGAATTTCTATTTTGTGTGGGGTCTACATACAAGGTTCAAGGATCACATCCTTTCATTTGGGAAAATCTCCGAAGGAATCCCAATGCAGTTTATTATGGTTTATTTTGGTGCCTGTGGAGGTTCCCCATATGGTGAGGAGTGTGAACCAAAGGAACCCATTTTATACAAGTCTCCTTGTCCATTAATACCTTTTATTGTCAGATAATTAGCATTTTTGTTTCCATTACGATCAATTTTTTTTCACTCTAAGCCATATTTCTATAATCCTACAAAGTCTTGTTGATGGTGTGGTCATGGAAAATTCTTGTAAGTTGTGTTTTAAGAAGAAAAAGCCTTGGCCAGAGGTTTCTAGTTCTTGAATACAAGGAATCAGATGATTCAAGACACCAGGGATCCATCCATAGGTCTTAGTGTAAATATTTTCACATAATCAAGGAATGTCCATGTGTTGAGGATGTACATCCAACATGTTTTCTACAACTTCAGAGTAGAGACCATTAAAGTTTCCCCCTATTGTGGATTTATGTGATTGTTAAACATTGTTTTGATGATCCTGATAGCCAATCTTGAAATTTATATGATTTTGCCTTATGGATGTGAATTGTTAAATTGTTATCCTTCTCATGATTCGGTTTTGGATTCAAGTTTTTCTCATTATGGATATTCTCATATCTTGTAGAAAATGATGAATTGTGGTTTGGTTCACTGCTTAGTTTGGAGTTTCTTTCATCAGGGACCCCATGTGGTGGGGTTTGGTTTGTGTAGGGAGTTCTATACTAGGTTTGTGTTGGTTTTCCCATGTATGTCCATGCTGGTTGTTCTTATATAGTCAGATCCTAAATGGTGGGAATACCCAACACTGATCTTGTTGTGGTTTCTTCTAGATTTAGTTGGTTTTAGCTTACTTCTAATAGTGTGAAGACCTTTATCTTCTCTATATGGATCTCTTTATTGTGGGTTTCTCTAGAGATGGTTAATTTTTAATTGTGGAGTTGAAAATACACACTCAGTTTCATGGTTTTGTTTGGAATTGATTAGTTTTGAGTCTTTGTTTTGTTCCACATTTGTCTAGGTGACTTTCTTGGGTGAGAAAGTGTTAATAGTGGGGAGACTTGTCACACCCCAACCCAACATCTATCTTTTATTTAATTTATTTTTGGTCTTATTACATTTGGTTATTGAGGGGTTCGAGTTTTGGTAGTTGGAAGGTTGTAATTTAATTTTTGAAGGTTTTTTAGCTATTGCATGGTAAGTCCGCATGGTTAATATTAACCGTATGATTCCTATGTGGGTATCCAGGTGGGTTTGTGTTGTGGTGTATGGTTTATGCATAGTTTATTAAAAAATGTGGAAAGAATCCAGTTGGGATCTATGAGTTGACATTTCTAAGTGGACTGGTTTGAGCATAGTTTTTCCAAACATGCATATGCCTAGGTGTAACCGTGCAAGGGTTCCTGGCCTAGGCAGTGACCAGTGCACAGTTAGAACATAGTTTGGTAAACTGTGCGGTTTGCATGTTTTTTTTTAAAATTTTGTTTTTTCTTTTTATTTATTTATTATTTTCTTTTCCTATATCATTTTTTCCTCTCCCCTCTCCGTGAGTCAGGCGACTCCCCTAAGACTGACCCCCATGGTGCGTGACCCCTCCCACCTCACGACCTCCTCGGGTGTGGTGAATCCAATAGATTTCTTCTAGTTTTGTGGTTTATCCTTCGATGTAAGCACTCATGATCCCTCCTCCACCCTTGATTTGGTGTTTTTCCTCTCCTCGTTATCCCTATAATTTTCATTGATCTATAGGGTATGGGTTGACATAGTTTCTTCTATTTTCTTCCATTTTTAGGGTGTGAAATGTGTCTCTTGAGTCAGCTTTGGGTGCGTTTCAACATCCACCGCCAACTGTGAAGCATTTCAGACCATTTTAGTCCACCCACCACTATTTTGAGGCTGGTTTTCTTTTATCTTTTATTTTGGACTAATTTTAATTTGGGGTTTTGTAATTTTTTCTTTCATAATATCGTTTTAGCCCATTTTGGACCTCATTATAGTGGTTTTAAGCCACCATTTTCAATGACTTATAAGCGTATGCATAGGTAGGCTTGTATATATGTAGTTTTACTCTTTATATATATATTCAACCAAGGAAGGATGAACATATATAATGGGGATAGGTGTGATCACATGTGTATATGAAAATGAATATGTGTATAAGTGTAAAGGGTTATATGAACATATAAGAATATATATAATAACCCCCTTATAGCATCCCTCATTTTTATTACATAACATTTCATTATATTTTAAAACAGAGGATCTTTAAAGTCTAGTGTCTCGGAAATCAGGAACATAATACATGAAAACATAAAACATTATTCTAATACACTTATAATGCTTCATCATATGTTCATACTAAGTACAATTACTGCATCTCATAACCTGGAGACATACATTAAAGGAAAGGGTGAGCAGAAGGCTCAGTAAGGGAAAACAAGGGAAACAGTTTACTTGTGACATCAATAAGAACTTGATGAAATACATAAAGACACAAGAAATGGAAGAAGAGGCACATAATAATAAAAATAATATGAATCATAACTTGAATATGTGGCTAAAACATTAATTTTAGACATTTAATAACATATCCCCAAGTTCTATCCCCAAGGTGTCATAAAAATTACCAAGGCTATTCACCAAGGTATCGTAAAACTTATCATCGCAAGAGATTAATTTCTTTACCCAATGCATTGGAGTGATATCAGGTATCAGTCATAATATGTATTTATTTTCATTTTATATACATATATCATAATCAAACATCTCATAAATAACCCAAAGATAATAAAATAAATGGGTTTCATATCAAAATCGTGATGTTTTAAAAAGTGCTTAAAAACAAGATCATTATGTCATTTATAAACAATGGAATGGGAATGATGGTTTTATGTATTCCAATTACAGAATAAAATATATCATTTTTACATCTTGATTAATACCCCTATAAATGAAATAGGTTTGTGTATTCACATAAGAAAAATAAGATAATTTCTCGAGAAAAAGAGAGATATTTTGAGATGAAAATTATGCAGCATAATATCTATATAAAATGGTTTTTGAAAACATTAAAAAGATAGGGGAAAAGGGTAAAATACTAATAAATAACGCATAATACAGCATAAGGATAGAATAAAATGTAAATAAGAACATGGTATGGATATTTGAATGACATACCACATGAAAAGGAAACTTGAAAGAAAAGAGAAGATACAATTTCTTTTACGAAAATTCGACAACCTAACAGCATCACTTAAAATTATAGAAAATAAGTTAATGAGAGTGGAACGGGTCTCCAATTATTTGAACATAAAATGGACAATGATAATGATATATAATAACATACCCCAATATAGTAAAATGGAAACTATAATGCATAACTGAAAGGAAGTCTTGACTAAAAGAAGAGGGTGAAGGGTTCCCTTACCTTGAAGAGTAAATTAAAAAACATGAAGGTTGGGACCATAGGGGGCATGAAGGAACCTTGGGAGGACTATTTGGGAAGTAAAAAGACCATATATCGTTTAGGTGGAATTTAGAATGAAATTAATGAAGAAATGGGTTGGTATTTATAGCAAAAGTGAGGGAATGTTTTATTAATTTCCAAGGGACACCTCATTAGTGGTATTTGCAAACCCATGGGATTGCCCATGGTATTTTACCATGGTATTGGCCACTTGGGACACATCATAACATATATTAATGTACACAAGTTGACCAGAATTATTACAACATGATTACATCATTAATGATGTCATTAAACACATTGAAACTCAAAACTGTATTTTTACTATTCACAAAAAAACAAAACATTTTATAAAAATCTCATAAATTAACCCTAACCTAATATTGATGCTCTGAATTCAAAAATGAACTCCATTTTTTAAAAATAATTTTTTAATTATGAGATATTTAATTTTTAAGTAAAAACACTATTTACCCGAAAAAATGCTAATACTTAACTAATAATTTCTGAAACAGTTATTTAATTATGCTATTGTATTAATTTACCATTCATGATTCCTTAATTATATTTATACTTAATTAAGTGAGGTTACTATTGCATCGGTCACATTACTATTCATAAGGGTTATATTACTATTCATAATTTACTATTCACCAAAAAATAAGTTGATTTTATTAGAATCTAAATTTATTACCGATCAAAACTGTACAAGACCATTTTTTGAAAATCATATCACATTATTATTTATTAAAAGTTTTAAAAAAATATATTTTAAAATACATTTTTTCCAATATTCATCGATAATATGAAACTTTTATAAATTTATCCTATATTTATTTTTATATTTTAAAATCACAAATTCTATCATAATAATAAATAATAATTTTATTTATACACAAGGATTACAAAAAGTAACTAAGGACTCGTTACATAGCCCCTTATAACACCTGCATAGGACCAAAGAATAAGGTGTGCAATGGTGATAGAATCTTGAGGCGGCTTAGACAACATTGCCTGAGTGGTGATTTTTATTAACTTGAACTTTTACTATAAGCGACTTCGTTCAAGCTTAACTATTAAAGTTAGGCTTGGGATTGGTCCAAAGAAAAGCCCGGTGATGCTACCTCTTTCCCAAGCTCTAAAAGATGGGATTCATACGGCCTGAGTCTACTATATGTGGCCATCGACTCTTCTTTCTGTATTAATTAACCATGATAATTTATTCTTATAAGCAATAATCATAACATTAAGAGTATAGTTTTTAATGTTCATATTGACCAATGATCATATAACAGTTGAAACCCAATAGTCTCATTTTAATTATACTAACTTCATTAATTAAAGGATATAGTTTTTTTGAGTATAAAATAAAATAACACACAAAATTAGGAAAAAAATATTATTAAAAATTTTGGGTCGTTACATTCTTATCCCCTTAATAAATTTTGTCCCCAAAATTTAAACCCATACCCTTAGAAGAGAAAATGTGTGGGTACTTCTTCTTCATAAACTCCCCTAGTTCCCACGTGTCTTCTTCACATTTGTGGTTCCTCCACAACACCTTAACTAGGTGGGTAGTATTGTTTTGTAGAACCTTGTCTCTATGATCTAAGATCACCACCGGCTGCTCCTCAAAAGAAAGGTCATGTTTCAGTTGTACCACCTCTGGGTTTAGTACATGTGAAGGGTCAGGTATGTACTTCCTCAATAGGGAGACATGGAAGACATCATGAACTTGTGCTAGGTTTTGAGGAAGTGCAAACCGATATTCCACTTCTCCTATGAAATCAAGGATTTCATAGGGGCTAATGTACCTAGGGCTGAGAGTACCTTTCTTCCCAAACCTCATGAATCTCTTATAAGGTGAGATTCGAAGAAAGACTTTGTCACCAACATCAAACTCCAAGTCCCTTCAACGATTGTCAGCCTAGCTCCTTTTCTGACTCTGAGAAGCCTTAATGTGTTGCTGGATGGCATGGAATTTTCCTATCATCTATTGCACAAGATCAAGCCCAAGAAGATTTCTCTCACCAGCTTCATCCCAACAAGTAGGAGTTATACATTGCTTCACATATAGAGCATCATAAGGTGCCATTTGGATGCTCGATTAGAAGCTGTAGTTGTAAGAGAACTCAACTAATGGGAGATGTTGATCCCATCCAACTTTAAATTACATTAAACAGGTTCTTATTATATCCTCGAGTGTTTGAATAGTCATTTTTGATTGTCCATCAGTTTAGGGGTGATAGTCCATACTAAAATTCAATTCAGTGCTAAGAGAATATTGAATACTTCTCTAGAATTTTGATGTAAACCTTGGATCATGATCAGATATGATAAAAAGTGGAACTCCATGTAGCCTTACCACTTCCTTCACTTAAATCCTAGAAATTTTTCAAGAGATAAATCTTCCTGAATAGAGATAAAATTGGAAGTCTTGGTGAGACGGTCCATAATAACCCATATCACATTGTTTCCATTGGAAGTTCTCGAGAGACCAGTGACAAATTCCATAGTGATATTGTCCCACTTCTATGCTAGTATGGGTAGTGGTTGTAATACCCCTTTAGAAAGTTGTCGCTCTGCCTTCACTTTCTAACAAACTAGGCACCTTGTAGTGAAGTTAGTAATCCCCCTCTTCATATTATCCCACTAATAATGATCATGAAGGTCTCTATACATTCTTGTACTTACAGGATGTATAAAGAATATAGATCTATGAGCTTTATCCATCAACTCTTTCTTTATTTCCAAAATATATGGAACACATAGTCTTGTACGAAATTTTAGTACACCTTCTTGATAAATATTGAGCTCAGGAAACTTACCATCCTTTATGGACTCAAACTTATTCTGTAACAAAGAATCTTATTTATGAGATTTCTTGATCTTATCTAGTAATGAAGGTTGAGAAATAATTTGGGTTAGGGTTTATGATGTGCCTTACCTTATAATTCCCATGTACAGCTTTACTAGGTCAGCGATCAAAGGTTCTCTTGGAATCCTCATCATGGATAGAACAACTAGGTCTTTCCTACTTAATTCATCAGCAATTTTATTTTCTCTTTTAGGATGGTAATGAATTGAAAAATCAGAGTCTTTAAGAAGTTTCAACCATCTCCTCTATCTCATGTTCAATTATTTTTGTGTGAAAATATACTTCATACTTTTATGGTCTCTGTATATATCACATTTCTACACATAAAGATAGTTTCTCCATATCATTAGAGAAAAAACGACCACAGCCAGCTCAAGATGATGCATAGGATAGTTCTTCTCATGATTCTTCAACTATAGAGATTCATAATAAATGAACTTGTCATTTTTCATGATAACTCACCCAAGACCTTTCAGAGATGCATTGTTAAAAATAAATAATCCTTCTCCACTTGATTAATGAATTATCATCTGTGCAGTAACCAATCTCTTCTTCAGATCTTGGAAACTTTCCTCACACTCCTTTTTCCAGATAAACTTGACCCCTTTTCATGTTAACTTGGTTAATAGATTAAAAAGTTGTGAAAAGTTTTTCACAAACCTACTATAATATCCTGCTAATCTAATAAAACTATGAATCTCAGTTATTGTTGTAGGATGAGGACACTCCTATACAACCTTTGTCTTTGTTGGGTCAACTGTGATTACTTCATTTTTTATAATGTTCCCCAATAAAGAAACTTATTGTAACCAAAATTCACATTTGCTAAACTTTCCAAAAACCCTCTCTTTTCGTAGAGTTTTCAAAACAACCCTTAGATTATTCTCATTCTCCTCGCAAATTTTAGAATATATCAGAATATCATCAATAAAAACTACCACAAAATTATAAAGGTAGTCCTTAAAGACTCTATTCATCAAATCCATAGAAATAGTAGGTGCATTAGTCAGTCCGAAGGAAATAACAACAAAATCATAATACCCATATCTTGATCGGAAGGTAGCTTTTGGAATATATTTTTCTTCACCCTCAATTGATGATAACCAGATCAAAGATCAATATTGGAGAATAATTGAGCCCCATGAAGTTGGTTAAATAAGTCATCAACTCTTGGAAGTGGGTATTTTTTCTTCACTTTGATCCAATTCAGTTCTCTATAATCAATGCATAGCCGCATTGATCCATCCTTCTTCACAAAGAGAAAATGTGCCCCCTATGGAGACACACTCGGTCAGATAAAACCCTCCTCCAAAAGATCTTGGAGTTGTTTCTTTAATTCCTCCAGCTCCACATTTTCCATCATATATGGGGTCTTTGATATCAGATGAGATCCAGGTATGGGTTCAATGGAGAACTATACCTCTCTTTCTGGGGGAGGTTTGGGTAACTCCTCATAAAATATGTCAATTTATTTCTAGACAATTGGGACATTTTATATCCTTATACTCTCATTTCATTCTTCTTCTTCACTTATGAACTCCATAAAGAAGGATATAAGAGGTTATTCTAGACAAAGTCCAGGTTGATATATCTCTCCTTTGAAGATAACTGTAGGTTTTCTATTCAAGACAATTTATATTTCCTTTCTTCTGCATTTGATCTTAGTATTATAATTTGAGAGCCATTTCATCCCTAGTATAATGTTGAATTTTATCATGGGAATCACTAATAGTTTTATGATAAGATTTTGCCCACCAAATTAAATACTAGAGTTTCTAAACATTGATGATGCTTGGATAATACCACCAGGAGTCTTGACTGATAAATCTACTTTTATAAATTCAGGGGTTGATTCTAAATTCTTTGAAAACTTGGAGGACATAAAGGAATGTGTAGAACCAGAATCAAACAAAGTACTTTCTACCTTTGAGAGAAAAACAAGAGTACCTACCAGCACATCATTTGGCGCTTCAAATTTAGCCATAGTGATAGTGAAAGCATGAACTTATTCCCTTTTCCTTTGCTGAGGATGATGGTGATTCCCCTCCACTATCCTCAAATTTTGACAGTTATTGGAAAAGTTTCCAAGTTGTCCACACTTATAGCATTGGACATTAGGTTGGGCCTGCACTATCTTCCCCATGTCATTAGTGTTGGAAAGTTAAGGCTTTACCTCACTACGAAAATTCCGCGAGATATGACCATATCTTCCACACTTGTAGTACTTCCTACTTCTGAGCAGGCAATTCCCTGAATTCTTTCCCCACATTTATTACACAAGAGACGTTTCACTTTTTTTCCTCCTCTTCCCTGGTAAAAGCTTTTCCCTAAGCTTGGATCTATTTATCTGTTCTTTTCATTGGATTTATGAGACTACTGTGTCTCACTAAACTCTAATTTGACTTTCATCGCACTCCACACAATCTTATCATAGCTATCATAGTCTCGGTTGGCTATATTCTTTCGCAGATGAGGTCTTAGTCCACCAAAGAATCTATCAACATTCCCATTAAGATACATGAAAAATAATGAGGTGTAATGGAAAATTGTTGTGAAGTTTATCTCATAGCTTCCAATAGATTCATTCTCCTTCTACTTCAGCTCGAGACACTCCTTCTCCATTATTTTTATCATAGAATGAGGGAAATACTTATTAAAGAAGATCCCTATGGACTATTCCCACTCCATAGCTTTAACCTCCACTCTTGGACTCATGCTTTTAATTAATTCCCACAACTGATAAGCTTCTCCCTATAAATAGTAAACATCCATGGTGACCTTATCTTATTCCAAACAGTAGAGCACAAAAAATATATTCTCTATAGACTTGATCCACTGTTCATAAATAAATGGGTCAGTAGATCCACTAAAGGTTGGTGGTCATTGATGCATAAAGGACTCAACAGAATGTTGTTACCTTCACGGTGAGATCAGTCTCTCAGCTTGATTCAAGTTATTTCCCATAACATGAGTCAGTTGGTTTATCATTCTCATGAAATTTTCCATTCTGGATTCCATCAAAGGGCCGTCAGTGCATGGTATATTGTGGTCACCATTTGCATGGTTCCTCCTATTTCCAACCAATTTCTAAAAGAATAAAACCTTAGTTAGAAGCTTATTTCATTTATGAATCTTTTAACTATAAATTATTTTTATGTCTTAAATCTTTATGCTTAAATATATTATTCTTTAACAACAATTTCATTTCTCTATAAATCCTTCATAATGATTCATAAAAAGCTTATGATTAATCAAACATATCCCTAGGAGTGTCAAACTAAGATTGCAGCAAGACCCGTTGTCATATATCAGGATACCTCGAGTCAAGCCTGAAACTTCTTGTCAGAGTTTTCACTCCTAGGTATATATGTTCCAGATCCATATCAACTTATTCGTATCTAGACATGGATTTATTTGTTCAGAAACCACTTACTTAATATTTCAGCAAAATACCAAGAATTTTTCCTATATTTAATATTTTCTATAGGGTTCCTTCTAAAGTTTTCATTGCATAATTTCCAAAAAATAACTAAGCTATCCTTTGATTCCAACTATAGTATCCCACCTTTTTATTACATAAATTTTCATTACATTTTACAAATAGATGATCTTAAAAGTCTAGTGTCTTGGAAATCTGAAACATAATACATGAAAACATAAAAAATTCTTCTAATACAATTTTAATTATTCATCATAGGTTAATACTAAGTAAAATTACTGAATCTCATAACCTGAAGACATACATCAAAGGAAAGTATGGGCATAAGGCCTAGTAAGGGAAAGCAAGGGAAACAATTTACTTGTGATATCAATAAGAAGTTGATAAAATACATAAAGGAATGAGCAATGGAAGAGGAGGCATATCATAATAAAAAAATAATCATAACTTGAATATGTGGCTACAACTTCTATTTTAGTAATTCATGAACATATCACCAAGGTCCATCCCCAAGGTGTCATAAAAATTATCAAGGTTATTCACCATGGTCTCATTAAACTTTTCATCTCTAGAGATTAATTTCTTTACCAAATGCATTTGAGAACTATCAGAGTGCACCATTAATATGTATTTATTGTCTTGTGATCCACATATATCATAATCAAACATTTCATAAATAACCCAAAGAGAATAAAATAAATGGGTTTCATATCAAAACCGTGATGTTTTAAGAAGTGGTTAAAAACAAGATCATTATGTCATTTATAACCAATGGAAAGGGAACCAGGGTTTTATGTATGTAAATTATAGAATAAAATTGATCATTTTTATGTCTTGATGAATAATCCTAGAAATGAAATAGGTTTGGGTATTCACATAAATAAAATAAGAGAATTTCTTGAGAAAAAGAGAGAAATTTTGAGACGAAAATTCTACATCATAAAGACTATAAAACATGGTTTTCGAAAGCATTAAAAATAGAGAGGACAAGGTTAAACCACTCATAAATAAATTATAATATAGTATATAAACATAATAAAATTTAAATAAGAACATGGTATGTAGATTTTAATGACATACCACATGAAAAGGAAACTTGAAAGAAAATAGAAGATGCAATTTCTTTTAAGAAAATTCGACAGCCTAACAGCATCACTTAAAAATCCAAAAAATTAGTTGATGATATTGGAAAGGGTATCTAATAATTTTTACATAAAATTTACAGAAATAATGATATATAATAATATACCCCAACATAGTAATATGCAAACTAGAAGACATAACTTAAAGAAAGTCTTGACTAAAGAGGTGGGTGAAGGGTTCCCTTACCTTGAAGAGTAACTTCAAAAAATCAAAGGATGAGATCTTTGGGGGATTTATGGGACCTTGGGAGGACTCATTTGGAGGTAAAAAGACCAGATCTTCGTTTAGGAGGAATTTTGAATTAAATTAATGAAGAAATGGGTTGGTATTTATAGCAAAAGTGAGGTAAAATTTTATTAATTTCTAAGGGACACCTCATTAGTGGTATTTGAAAAACCATGGGATTTTCCATGGTATTTCCCCCTGGTATTGGACACTTGGGACACCTCATAACATATCTTACTTTATGAAATTCAACCATAACTATTAAATTATGATTACATCCTTAATGATGTCATTAAACACACCAAAACTCAAAACTGTATTTTTACTATTCACCAAAAAACAAAACATTTTATAAAAATATCATAAATTCACCCCAACCTAATATCTATGCTCTGAATTCAAAAATTAACTCCATTTTATGAAAATAATTTTCTAATTATGAGATATTTAAATTTTAAGTAAAAACACTATTTACTCAAAAAAATACTAATACTTAACTAATAATTTCTGAAACAATTATTTATTTATGCTATTATATCACCTTACCATTCAAGATGTATAAATTATATGTATACTTAATTAAGTGAGGTTACTATTCCATTGGTCACATTACTATTCATAAGGGTAGTATTACTATTCATAATTTACTATTCACGAAAAAATAATTTGATCTTATTAGAATCTAAATTTCTTACAAATCACAACTGTAGAAGAACATTTTTTGAAAATCATATAACATTATTAATTATTTATAGTTTAAAAAATATATTTTAAAATACCTTTTTTCCAATATTTATCAATAATATAGAAATTTTATAAATTCATCTTATATTTATCTTGATATTTGAAAATCACAAATTTTACCATAATAAGAAATAACAATTTTATTTATACAGAAGGATTACACAAAGTAACTAAGGCCTTATGATGTAGCCCCTTATAAAACATGTATAGGATATAAGAGTAAGGTGTGCAATGGTGAAAGAATATTAGGGCGACTCAAACAACATTGCCCGAGTGGTGATTTTTATCAACTTGAACTTATCCTATAAGTGATTCCGTTTAAGCTTAACATGTTGAAGTTCAGCTTAGGTTTGGTACAGAGCAAAGCCCAGTGATGCTACCTCCTTCCAAAACTATGAAAGATGGGCTTTGTACGACCCGAGTCTACTAGTTGAGGCCATCGAATCTTCTTTCTGTATTAATTAACCATGATCATTTGTAATTATAAACAATAATCATAATGTTTAGAGTATAGTTTCCAACAGTCATATTGACCAACAATCATATAATAGTCGAAACCCAACAGTCTCATTTTAATTATATTCACTTCATTAATTAAAGGATATAGTTTTGTTGAGTATAAAATAAAATAATACACAAAATTAGGAAACAAATATTATTCAAAAGTTTAGGTCATTAATCCCCTTGTTTATATTTGGACATGAAAATATGTATATAAGGTTTGGTGTCCTTATATATAAACGAAGGTTCATATGTGTACTGGCAGAAAAGAGAAGATTCAATTTTCCATCATCTAAAGTAGCATGACTTGAGTTTGAGGTAGGTTACCTATGACCGAGCCTTCAATTTTAATTCCTTGATTTATTGATAATTTTAAAAGTATTTTTTTTATATTTATGTTGTGTGTGTGTGTGTGTATTTTAGGTAAAATTGATTGTGCCTCTTGGAATTAGTTTCTTATTTATCTACACAACTTGTCTAATCCTATTTAAAAGTTTACCTTTAAATGTGAAGTATCCTAAATGTTTAAAATAGTTTTCTAAATGATTCCTAACATGTGAAGTGTATTTCTTAGAACTAAAAGGATTTGGTTAAATTTTTTATATAAAACATGTCTCATTTGACACCTTGAAGTGTAGTTTGGAAATCAAATTACTTGAAAGGCACGTTTGGAACCTTGAAGTGTAGTTTGGAAATCAAATGACTTGAAATGACCATTTCGAATCTTACGAACATGAATGATATCTTCACCATGGTTTTGGGGAATGGTTTTGAAATGGTAAATGTGTTTCATTGTTTTTAATTTTGATAAGTTGTATATGTGATGGGAACCTCTTTAGTGGACCCTTTGAGAAGAGGGTCATCACATAGGCGGTGTTAGTTTTTTGGTCTAGGTAAGCACAACAACATATGTATGTTATTTGTTTATGACATGTGTGTGAGGGCCTCCTTATTCACCATATACTATTATCATGGGATTCTTAGGTGTCATTTAGAGGGTCCAGTAACAGTTTATTATCTACTATGATTTGACAGGTTGGTACCCCCAGAATATTTTGAGAGGCTAGGCGGTATGTACCACTAGTGAGGCTAGTTTAGAGTAACTAGTTGGTTATTGACTATGGAGCTGAACCATATGATGACAGGTGATTCAGAACCAAGTACATTTAGGGATTGATTCTAGATATGTTTTGGAAATTCCCCTGATTACAAATTTGTATGAACCTATTTTATTTTGTGGAACTTTTGATACTTGATCCCATGACACATGTTTAAAAAATATGCTATTTTACTATGTTTTATAATATTTATTTAGTGACACCCTTACTTTTTATTTCATATTAAAATACTTGTTCCAGAACTATTTTTCTTTTAAATAAATTTATTGAAATTACTTTTCATGATTTGGAAATTATTTTGGAAAATGTAATGGAAATAGGGTTTTATTAAAAATAGAAGTCTGATAATTGTTTTTTAAAGGATAGAAAACCTTATGTTCATATGTCTTATTTTCAAACTAGCATGAATTTACTTTCATTTTAAAGGTAAGGTATATAAAATAGTTTGTTTAGGCACACCTGCTGAGTTTTAATACTCACATATGTAGCATATCTTTTTTTTATCTTCTAGTGCTACTCATTACTTGGATTCAGCATCCATGGTGTGATGTTGGTTTAGAGATTAGTGGTGATCTGTAGGGTCATGTGGATGTATGTTTTGTTTTATTTATTTCCTCTAATAGTGGTTATTTGTTCAATTTATATTTATTTAATTTTCATTTATTTATATGAAAAATAATTCCTAATTACTTTATCTTTGATACTCGAAACTAGTTTCCAGCCAAGGAGGATCAGGAATGCCTCTTGAGCCTTGTAACAGGCTGGATTGGGTGACCACTTTGGGATTTAACTTGATTTTTTCATGAAAAAATGGTATCAAAGGAGGCCATTTTTATTTAGGGTGTCTAGTAGATCGAAGATTTGATATTTTAGGCTTAGGATTTAGGTCATGGATTAGTTCCTGATCACCACCACTTGTGATAAGACCTAATTCACTAGGGGTATTTGGGTTTTGAGTCCTTATTTTTGATTTTGGGTTTATACTATTCGAATTTTTTGATTTGTATGAGATTTTTTATGTTGGGGGATGACATTGGAAGTGAGCTGGTGCTACATGTTGAGCTTACGTGGTATAGAAAACCACGTGGAGCTAATGTTCATGGTTTAATGTGATTCTAGTGGTTGGTTCATGCTTAATTCATGGTATTCTAAACCATGTGGCTTGGGTATGCATGACCACTAGTTCAATTTTCTAGTTATTTTGGTATTGGTGATACGTCGGTGAGATTTGGGTTGGTGTGAGTGGATTTTGAAAGGAAAATGATTTTTTAAATGGTTTACATATTGAAAAAATGTGTTTTAAAAGTGAAATTGATTCGTAATTTGGAAAATTTTGGGAAAATATGGAGGTAAAGTGAATTAGGAATTTGCTAAATGCTTGGTTTTAATGGTAATATGGTATGTATAACCATTGATATTCCTTATGTACATTCACATATGTGTGTGTATGGAAAGTGCATGTTGATATGTATATGTGAATGATATAAGTGGATGTGGGATGCATATATATGTGATAGTTTATAATATAAAATAAAATTTTTGACCTGGTTTTTCCAAAGTTTTTTCTTGAAAAGGAAAATGATTTCTGTTAAAAAAGGATTCTTTTAAAATGGTATTTTTGGTTTTGAAGGAAAATGTGAGGTGGTGTTTTTAATTTTAAATTGTATATGCTGCAATGGTTTTTGAAGTGGAAAAATGGTTTTCAATTTAAAATGGAAAATAATGTTTTTTAAAAGTGGGTTCTTATATTGTTTTGAGACATTGTTGTGTTTTTTTTTCCGGTTGAGATTATATTTTTCTTTGAGTTGGTTTGTGATTGTTGGTCTATGAGATTTGTGTTTTGTTTAAAATATTAATTGGTTGAGTTTTGGTTGTGTTGATTGGATTTTGTTATTTACATTGTTTAGAGTATGCTGCTCAGAAAGACCGAGAAGGTTTCTAGGAGTCTCTTCTAGTTGTTGGCCCTACTCAGACTCCTAGAGGAGTGGAAGAGTTGAGATCTTCTTGATTGGTTCTTGTTTTATGTGTTAATCGAAGTCCATTATATGTTTTTGAGTGACTTGGGGAAGTTGAGAGTGTCTTTAAGTTTTTGGGAACTCTATATTCTGTGAGAGTGTGAGTTTTCTTGAGTATGTTTGAAGGACTAGGACTAAACCAGTAGAAGGTGATCGTTCTATCCTTACTGTTAGTTGAGATGCCTTGGGAAATTTTCAAGACCACTTTTATTCAGTGGTTTATTCTTGAGGAAGTGAAGGAGAGGAAAGTGATAGAGTTCATGGATTTTTGACAAGGTTAATAGAAAATGAAGGGGTATGTTGATAATTTCAATGATCTGGTTTTCTTTCTCTAGTGATAATGATGAGATATCAGCTGGAAGTTCAAATTTTGTGTGGGTTCTCTATCCAGAGTTCAAGGATCATGTCCTTTCATCTAGGAAAGTCTCATAAGGTGTAACATGGTCATTGATAACCATTTATTTTGGTCCCCGTGGAGGTTCCCCATCCAACGAGGAGCGTGAACTAGATGAACCCATTTCAAACAAGTCTCATTGTCAGCTATTACCTTTCATTTTTAGTCCATTTCCTTATTTGTTTCTGATTTTCTTGGGTTTGTAACTCTAAGTCATCTTTCCACAATCCTACAAATTCTTGTTGAAGGTGCGGTCAGGGAAAAGTCCTGTAAGTCATGGTTTGGTTCGCCACTTAGTTTGGAGTTTCTTTCTTTGAGGCCCCCTTATGGTGGGGATTGGTTTGTGCGGGGAGTTCCCAGGTTGGTCTATGTTGGTTTTCCCATGTTAGTCTGTGATGGTTGGACTAATGTGTTCAGTTCATAAATGGTGGGGAGACCCACCAAAGATCTTATTGTGGTTTCTTTTAGAGTTGGTCAGTTCTAGTTGGTTTCTAATGGTGTGAAGACTTTTTTCTTCTCTCAGTGGTTCTCCTTGTTGTGGGTTTCTCTAGAGATGGTAGAGTGTGACCTGTGGAGTTTAAAGGTCACACCAAGTTTCATGGTTTTGTTTGGAATTGATTAGTTTTGAGTCTTGGTTTTATTCCACATTTGGCTGAGTGACTTTATGGGGGTATAAAGTGTTAATGGTGGGGGAAATTTCCATACCTCGGCCTAAATACTCTCTTTTCTTTTATATATTTTTGGTCTTATTTCATTTGATTCTTTAATGGGTTTGAGGTTTGGTATTTGGTGGGTCAGGATATAATTTTCGGAGGCTTTTTAGTTGTTTCACGGTTAGCCCACATGGTTAGTAGTAATCATGTGGTTCCCATGCAGGTGCCTAGGGAGGTCTATGTTGTGACACACGAATGGCAAATAATTTATTAAATAGGTTGGAAAGCATGTGGTTAGGATCTATGAGTTGATAGTGCCGGGTGGAATTATTTGAGTATGGTTTTCTCAACCATGCATCTTCCTAGGGGTAACTGTGTGAGGGTGCTTGTCCTATGTAGTGACCAGTGCACGGTTGATGCACATTTTGGTAAACAGTGCAGGCTTCCCAATTTTTTAATTTTTTTGGTTTTTTATTCCTTTATTTTCTCTTTTCTTACCTCTTTTCTTTCCTCCCCCATCATTTCGTGTCATGCGACTCCCCCACGGCCACCCCCCACATGGAGCCTGACCCTCCCTCCTCTTAGCCTCCTCTGGTGTGATGAATCCACAGTATTTATCACAGTTTTTCGAATGATCCTTCAAGGAAATAATTTCTAATTCCTCATCCTCCCTTGATTTAGTGTTTTTCCTCTCCCTATTTCCCCTTTCATTTTGGCTGAACCCTAGGGTGTGGGTTAACCTTTTTTTTTGTTTTTTTTCATTCTTAGGTTGTGTAGTGGCCCTCTCAGGTCATATTTTAGTGTATTTCCATGTCCTCCATCAAAGGAAAATCATTTTGGTCTACCTGCCACCATTTTGAGGTAGGTTTTCTCCTTCCTTTTCTTTTGGCCTAATTTTAATTAGGTTTTTTCTATTTTTAGGGTTTCTAATATTGTTATAGTGCATCTTGGACCTCATTTGGGTGGTTTTGAGAATCTGTTGTCTAGGAATTATAGTTGTATTCATAGGTAGGAATACATATATATATATATATATATATATATATATTCCCCCTTTATATATATTCACCAGTTGTAGGATGATTATATATAATGGGGATAGTTGTTATTACATGTGTATATAAAAATTCATACATGTGTAAGTGTAAAAGGGAATATGCACATATACACATATATGTAAGGATACTTTTTTATATATTTGTCCATGAAAATATGTATATAGGTTCTAGGTGTCCTTATATATAAGAGAAAGTGCATATGTGTGCAAGAAGAAAAGGTAATATTTGACTTTCCATCCTCTAATGTAGTGTGCCTTAAATTTGAGGTAGATTCCCTATGGATGAGACTTTAATTTGAATTCCTTGATTGCTCGAGCATTTTAAAAGTATATTTTTATATTTATGTGGTATATATATATGTTAGGTAAAATTGATTTTGCCTCTTGGAATTGATTTTTTATTTATGTACATGACATGTCTAAGCCAATTTAAAAGTTAGTCTTTAAATGTGAAGCATCCTAAATGTTTAAAATAGTTTTCTAAGTGATTCCTAATATGTGAAGAGTATTTATTAGAACTCAAAGGCTTTGGTTAAACGTGTTATCTAAAACATGGATCATTTGGCACCTCAAAGTATAGTTTAGAAATCAAATGACTTGAAAGGTTCATTTTGAATCTTCTGAACATGAATGATATCTTCACCCTGGTTTTGGGGAATGGTTTGTAAATAGTAAATTTGTAGGCCCATTTTGTACTTTGAGATGTTTGATGTGTTTTAGGAACCTCTATGGTGGAACCTTTGAGGATAGGTTCATCACATTGGTGGTTTTAGTGTTTGGGACAGGAAAGTTTGGTGGAATGTATGGGTTATTGGTTTCTTCCACACATTTCAGGACCTCCTCATTCACCATTTACTATTATTAGAGGATTCCTAGGCATCATCTAGAGGGTCGAGTGATGGTTGTTTAACGACCCCGATTAGACGGGTTGGTACCCCCTGTATTTGATGAGAGGCTAGGTGGGATGTGCCATTAGTGAGGCTAGTTTATAACATCTAGCTGGTTCCAGATTATGGAGTTACACCATACACTGGCAGGTGAGTCCTAACCAAATACATATATGGATTTCTTATAAATATGTTTAGTAAATTCCCATGATTACATATTTTTATGATTCTATTTAATTTTGTGGCACTTTTGGTACTTGATCCTATGACACCTATTTTATATATACACTACTTTACTCTATTTTCTAGTATTTTTATAAAGTGACACCCTTGCTTTGTATTTCATATTAAAATAACTATTTCAACACTATTTTTATTTTAATGGAATTTATTGAAATGATTTTTCATGATTGGTAAATTTTTTTTGAAAATATAATGGAAACCATTTTTTCTTTAAAAATGGAAGCCTATTAATTATTTTTTTAAAGGATGGAAATCCTTATTTTCATATGTTATATTTTTAAACTGGAATGACTTGGATTTATATTTAAAGGTAAAGAAGAGTGAATAGTTTATTTGGGCATGCCTACTGAGTTTTAATACTCATGCCTATTGCTTATCTTTGTTTAGCTTCTGTTGATGCTTCCAGCTCCGATTTGTTCACTATGGTGTGATGTTGTTTTAGTGGTTGATGGTGACCCACATGGTCACATGGAGGTATGTGAAATTTTATTTATTTCCATTTCTAGTGGTTATTCATATTTTTTAGTTTATATTTTTTATTTGTCATTTTTATGGGCCAAATCATTACCAATTTCTTTATCTTTGATTCTTGACACTAGTTTCAGGCCCCGAAGGATTTGGAACGCCACTCAGGTCTTATCATGGGCCATATCGAGTGACTAGTTTGGGGTTGACCTGACTTGGTTCGTGACATGGGGTATGTATAAAATTCATAAAAAAATGTAATTATATTGTAGTCTTGTATAATTACACACCTATGAGTTCACACAAGAAACACCACCATGACCACTGTCAAGTCACTATTGATATCGCACCACCAAGTACTGCCTCTAATACAAAACAACCAACCACAATCATCAGATAATGGATAATGAACCATGTTCCATTTCCCATTATCTTATTTAATAAATCAGCCACCAAGATTCATTCATTTAGTTATTAGTTTAAATTCACACCAATGAATTCTTTAGACATCATCAATATTATTCTATTTCTACTGAACTACTATAAAGAAACCACCACCACACTTCCATATTATTCTTCCATAATAATTTCTATTTAAGAATTAGTTGGTTGATTAAACCATTACCACATATCAAATTTCCATTCCACTTACATTTTTATATTCATTATTTACATCCCATTCCTTTCCTTTCATACCGCTGGGAATCACCACACTGCTAAAAAATTGTTCACATAATATTATAATCACAAACCAACCATATATTGTATCTATATCCACATAATAATTAAGATCAATAATATTTCTTTATTCATACAATACATGGGTGATCATTATTTATATTCAATTCCAAACTATACTATAACCCATTTAATTACTAGATTTATTTATTATTTAATTATGTTAATTGATCCCAACAACAAGAATATCAAAAAATCATATTCTCAAGGGAAATTAGTTTCATAATGTATAAGGGTTTATATAGAAAAAACACACATAACAAATGTTATTTAATTAAATTGTCTTAAATGTTGTAACAATATTAGAATTCACTCACCACTTTATTCCCATAATTATTTTAGTACCTTTATTATCATATTTATTAATTATAATTTTTTTTTCATTTTATTTTACATAATTAATATATCTATAACACATGAAATAATGTAGGAAATATAGATAAAATATATTTACAACACTTTCCCTTTCTTACTTACAACCTCCCGATTTATTTAGTTCTTTAAGTTAATTCAAATTGATTATCCAATGGGAAAAAGCATGATAGTATCAAAATTTACACAAAATAAAAGAGTATATATTGAATGACCTGCCTCTCACAAGGAGCTTCAAGAACACAACACCAAGAATAGAAGATAGGGAGGTGATACACGCATTTATAGAAAACATAGGTAAAGCTTTAGATGATTTTTAGAAGACTCAAAAAACCCATATGATAGGGTTATGGATCATTGAGACTCAATAGAATGAAATGGGATTGAATTAGAGAGATACATTTTATTTTCATAAATAATAGGGGATTCTTGGAGGACTCCCATGAAACTCTCTAAAAACTCCCATTTAATTCACAATTAAATTTTAATTTTCTATTTAATTCCTCCCATGAAATATTTCAAGACTCTTAAAATTAATGAGGTTAAAAAGATATAATATTAATCCCTTAACAACTAATTTACACATTAAATCCATTTAATTTGGTTAAAAATGTGTTACAGGTCAAAAGGAAAGTAAAAAGGAAGGTTTTGTACTCAAAACACTACCCTCATGCGAGAAGCATGCATTGTGTAAGTGTATCATGGTTTTAACCTTATATGGTTATTTAACCTTAAATGGTCCTTAAAAACTCAAAATGTCCCTTAATAATGGATAAGGAATTTTTAGGCACACTTACGCAACTCAACAGAACTGAACTTTACTTTTACACAAGATGGGTAACTAACAAGCTATCCTTATGCAAGAATCAACTGAACTTTATGTAGGATAAATAAAACCCATACTAACTTTTCAAGAGTTGGTAAGGAACATTAAATGAGTTTTAGAAACTCTAAAGGAACCTTACATAGTGGTGAACAACCTTTACCTGATGAAAGGTATGACCCTTATGTGATCCATGCAAAACCAACCGAAACTTTACACATCTAAAGGAAAAATAATTCTAACCTTACAAAGTGTATTGGAGATCTAGGTCACCCATATAAAATTAATAGAAAAATGAGGTTACCTATACCCAATAGAGGTTTTACGTAAAGGTAAATAAAATTTTATAAAAACTTTTTTTCATTAAGTTAACTTATAAATTAAAAATGAAAAAGCTTCCACACACCCTTTTTACACTCTTAATGCCTAGAAACACAAAGGGTGGGATTTATAAATCTAGTACCTTACATTAGATAAATATCAAACAATTATCAATGTTAAGAATCAAAACTAACCAAAAAATCGAAAAGAAACACCAACCAATATAAACCACCAAACACTCCCCCAAGAGATACCTCTCAAACAAGGATGAAACTATATCTCAAAACCAAATAGGATTAAAAATAATAATAGCAAGAAGTAAAACAACCATAAAAAATGTATAAAATAAAAAAAACCAAAAATTTTGGGATAAAACTACCCTAGGTACTAGATTTACATTTGTTAGTCCCACTCCCAAGTACTCTCCTATGAGACAACATGCCTCCATAAGACTTAGACCAAGGGACTAATACTTCCTCACATCACCTTATCCCAATAGTATTGGATCTTGATCATTTATTCCATGAATGTTGCATCATCTTTGATATAGAACTCCCCCAAATCAATGAAATGATAATTATCATGAAGATACTAGTGGAGCTAGGACATGTGGAAGACATCATGAACCCTATCTAGCTATGGTTGTAGCATCAATCACTAAGACAACTCGTCAATGTGCTCCAATAGCTTGAAGGGTCCAACAAACCAGGGTGACATAATAAGTTTGTCTCTAGTGAGGTGAAATACCTGATTACAACATGATGATATCATATAGAAGAAATTATTTCAAAAAATTAATCAAACCATTATATCATTCAATTTCGATCATTTTTATGTACCACTTACAGCCAATAATCATCACACTAAATAACCGAAACTGAAACCCTCGAGATAACCCACAAATGTTCCAGAATCTTGCTTAAATTTTGATCTTAGATCTTCAGGTGAGAGAACTTATAATTGAAGCATCCTTTAATGTTGACATGATCGCAGGAGCACCAATTCTTTGATCTAGGAGGGAGTTCTTGGATTTAGGTGCTCAAATATATCTCTTCTCTCTATAGAACTTAAGAGTGGGGAGAGAGAAGCTCTAAAATTATAGATATGAGTAGTAATATAAAATTTGGATATCTCAAAGCCTATATTGGTAGGGTTAAGTTTCATAAATTGCACATAGGCTCCAAAAATAAAATTAACCTCATAAATAAGAACAAAATCACATTAATAACTAACTAACTATGTCATAAATTTCATTTATAATTTATTACTTTATTATAACACCAAAAATATGTTATATGATAAAATAAAATACATTAAATCAACTCCTATCTTCCATAAATATATTAATTAACCTTGAATAAAATATTATTCATTTGTAAAATATATTTTCCTCATATTCTCTTAACACTTGTGAATACCTTGAGAACATAAATTAATCCTTTATTATTCTAAACTCTATTAATATTGAATTTATTTATTTATTTTGATTGATTAAACTAGGACATATCTCAACCCCCATTATGGGGCCCACTATTTCCTAAAATTTAATTTGTTAGAATTGACAAAGCTTCTGAATACACTTTGTGTGTGACCCTTTGGGCCCTTATCTTGATAGTAGTGAGTTATAAACATATACTAGAAGTGAATTCTATCAACCCATCAAGTATCCTAAGGAGATAAGGTTTAGTTGTATAAATACCAATGTCTCCTACATACAGATTCTATTTTATAGAATCTCTTTTCCGTGTCATATCTCATAAATAAGTACTCACACTTCATGTCATCATTATTTCTTAACTTATTAATTTATTATCTTATTCAATAGACTTACCTTTTCCCCACCATGTCCATGGATTTCATAAAGGCACTACCATCCTGTTCAACCAACCCTGAGATATCTCTTCCTTAATTGGGAATTAACAGATCCTATCTTGATTTTTCAATCAATACCATACCACTAATGATATAACCAATAAAATCTACCTCACCATAAACATAAATGTCACAGTTTTCATCTTGCATCAAATTATGAGATCAAATGTTACACATTGATAATGATCTCAAGTCAATATACCAATACACATTCTCATAGAATAAGTCTCAATACTTATGATCTCCCAACATCTGATATCCAGACATCATATGTTTCCTATCAATATGATGTATCTAGATGATAATAAATATATTTATTATTATTGTCAAAGTATATTGTGGTTCTCATTATATCTAATAAAGATTATAACCTTTTGATACAAAAAATAATATAAGTATATTACCATACAAATAATAGACACAAAATTATAAACACTATCATGATAAGATAACATCATGAATAATTCTATGTATACATGACATGGTAATTGAAAAGTACTATTCAAGTTGCATATAGGTTACCCACTTAAAAAAACATGTTTATATTTCAGTTTAGGTGATAAGGAATCAAATATAGGGTTTTGATTATGGGGCATGGTCAATTTTGGAAGACACTAGTTTTTAAGGGATTAGAAAATAAATTAAAATACTAGGAAAATCAGTTTTCTGGATCATGAAAATTAGTGTACATTCATAGATCACTCCTAATATTTGTCTTGAATAATAATAATCATGTTAATATAAAGAAATTTATAAGGCTATTGGAATTATATTTAACTTAAGTTTGGATTACATGTTGTTCACTCTTTAGAACATTAATGGAGGAATTTGATGTAGATAGTCCTATAAAACTTAGGATTTTTATTAATATGGAGTACAATGAGGGATATTGGATTTCTATCAAATACACATGTCTTATAAATTTTTCTAAGATTATGGGAGACAGATTCATGGATAAATGGGGATGTATTTTTTCTTTATTATAACCAATATTATTTTTTTACTAAAAATGTATATAAATTATGAACATAGTTTAAAACTATAGAAGGAAAAGGGGAAAACATATTATTTTTATCAAAGTAATGTTTTGGTATATTTTATTAAAACTCATCTGTTTAGGGAATTGTGGAACTTTCATTGAGTTTGTTTTTCAAGTGACTCACCAAATTTATGAGTACTGTATCTAAAAAATGAGTGTTCTAAAGGGGGGTCTTTCTACATATATAACCTTGAAAATTAATGTAAAGAGTAATTTCAGTGAACTATAACTTTATTCAAGGAAATCACTAGTAGAGATATTTCTAGAATTAATTCAATCAAGGAGGTTGGAGGGTATTGGGTAAACATGAAATATGTGAAGTGTAAAATCTAATAGAATGGGTTTCTAAAATATCAAATCCCAATTTACAATTGTGAGATTGTGACTAGGGAATCGACATAAAAGTTTTTAAGGTCCTCGTATGGGATATAGGTCAAGGTTGGATGTCATGATAGGGGGGATTATTTTAAAAACAAAACACTAAAAGTCAAGAGAAAATAAAAAAATAATCTTATAATAAGAATATAATTGAGTATGTGTAAGAGAATATAAAATATTAATTTAATAAAAGTAGTGTTAGTTAGTCGAATTTGGAAATATATTTATTTTATTGAGTTAGAAAAATAGAATAATGTTATGTGTATGAAAATTTAATTAATTAAGAATATCAGATATAAAAAAAGTTACTTAATTAGGTTAATAAATAACTAAAAACAAGAAAGTATATAGTAATTATAAAGGTGTATCAATATAAATCAATTGAAGAAATTTTGAATTTAAAATAAGTGATAATGTAATTTGAGTATGTGATAATGAAATTATGAGGAAATGTAGAAATAAATAAAGGAGAGAGAGAGAGAGAGTTATTTGATAAATAATGTAATTTACAAAATTTTCATAGAGGTACAAATTATTTTAAGTTCAGTTAAACCATATTTAAGTTTTCTTCTTGGATCAGACCCTGATAACCACACCATTTAGTCTGATTGGTTTTATTTTGGAAAGGAAGTATGGGAGTTGGAGACTGGATGAAAAACCAATTCATGTCATGATTGAAATTCATGATGTGAATGAAATTCACAATGTGAATCACTATATGAAAAACCCCTGAATATTTATTAAAGGACATGAATTTAATTCTTATCATGAATCCCATTCATGATGTGAACTAGTTTTTCTTGGAAGAAAAAGAAAACCTGAGGAATTCATTATGTGAATTCCATTCACATCATGAATATGTCATGAATTTTTTTAAAGGGTAAGAACCCCTCATTAATCTATCCTTCTTTTAACATGCAGTGCCCCCTTTTCCTGTTGAAGCTCATCCCATGCCTAAAGCCAGGATTTGAGGTTTCTCCCTAATTTGAGATCCTATTACTTCACTATCAGTTGTGTTGGATTCATATCAGTAAGATATTCATTCCTATTCTTTCATTTATTGGTTTATCTTTCCACCCTCAATGATATTTTTGTGCAAGATAATATTCCATTTTTATGTAATTTTTGTATTTTTCTGATTTATTCTATTTTAGTATGATTTAATATTGATAACTAACAAGGAGAGTTCTACCAACCTAAGGTAGGTGGTTTAGTTCTTTTTCCCTAAAGTCTCATTACCTTATATGGTGCGTCTTCATGCCGCACATGATACCCTTCTGATGATGCCTCATAAATGTAAAATTAATTAAATTAAATATTGTTTCAATGCTTTGTATAATTCTAGAAACCCATGAACCACTGTCGAAGGATGACTACCTCGATATAAGCCACCCCTAAGGGTGTTCCTTCCTTAAAGGCCTAAGTGGATTATGCCTTGGAATTAGTCGAACTAATGAATGTGATATATTTAATGGTCCCTTGTGAATGTAATGTATTTTAAAATTGGACCAAGGGAAAATGGTATTCTACAGGTAGAGTCCAATTCCCTTAATGTTGTATCTTGTATGAACCACATTAAATGACTTAGAAAACATGACTAAAATTCATTTTTGAATTGAATATGTTTAATTCTAGCTATGAAAATTATTTTTTATCAAGATAAGGGTGATACAAGTGTCCAAATTAATGATGCCTTGGGCATGATCGTTGAGATTAAAAATGGAAGTTATAATTGAATTTCAATGCACTGAGAGTGATAGATGGGTTCTTCATATAATACCATGGATGAGAAGAATGAGAGGATGTATTTATGCTTCCCATGAGTGATATATGGTTCCCAAGTGGATTATATTGGATAGAATCAATAGGAATTGTTACCATAGCATGCCACAAGCGATACCTAGTTACTAATGTGGTACAACATGGATAGAATTGGAGGGTTGTTATTTATACCATTTTGTGAGTGATACAGGGGTCATTATATGGGTTCCTTGGATGGAATCCTACAAAGATGAGTTTTATAGTGAACCTAGAGAGATAATTATGTTCCTTTTTTATGGAATTCCTTGGGCTGGCTCATAATGTCAATTACTTAGAACTAAAGATGATTTCACCAAGAAAAATAACATTCTTGGGTTCAGTCCAAGATTTATACTTGACTTATATGATGACTCAGTTATATCTCCATGATCATATGTCATGAGGGTTGTAAAACCCATCATAAGTAAGGGTGGATGCCTTGGGCTTATGCCTTGGGTCCTGTCTATTGCAACATATCTCTATATAGGAACATATATGACACTATGTATATAAGGACTATATATAAATACTTTATATATATATATATATATATAAATTTACATATAGGGTGACATTTTTTAGAGACATTCAGATTAAGATAAAGAAGGTAGTGTCAGTCAGGTATCCCATGAGGAACCCTTCCTGATGTGATTTATTTATTTTCTACCTTACATTTATGATTACATAAACATTTCCTATCTTATATGCATAGACTAAAAAATCATAGGCACCTTTGGTGGTTTCATTCTGAATATATATCACACCTTGTTTAGGACACCAATTGGTACCCAAATATACCTTATGGATGTAGAAAGGGGAAAAGGGAAGCATCCAACTTTGGATGTTTGACTTACTGTTCTAGGATGGAGTATGAAAGAAGAGGATAAAGCATGAGATCATGATGCCAGTGGAGGTAGTTTTTGGTATTTTGGTTTTTTATAGCAAGTTGTATATTCTTGTACCATTGTAACCCATTTACTTCCCCCCTTTTCACATCATATAACATGAGCATCATTCTGTACATGATATTGATTTAGATTCCACCTAATTATAATATCAAGATTGTTATTATTTTTCCACTTCTGATTATTTATTACTATTTCAACTACTTACTATTATTATATACCACCATGATACACTCTAATCATGGGGGTATAAACTCCACACTATACCACAATAGACCCCTGCTACTATTCGACAGCCTCTGGCATATGGGGAGGAGTGCTTGAGGTCATGTGGATGACCAGGTTCATTTACTTATGAGTGAACCATGTCTAGGATGCTACAAAGTGGTATCATAGGCCTTTTCCTTTGGTATTACTATTTGGGTGTTATACAAGTGACTAGGAATGTATCATAATTTGGTAATGAGCCTATGCTTATAAGTAGCTAACCCATGCACAAGGGAAATAAAAATTACCTAGTTTGGGATATTATTATTATTGGTTTTCACCTATTACTATTGTACTAATTTTTTCATTGGGTGACGAACATGGTTTGTGGTGTTATTATTATTATTTTTATTATTATTATGGAATTATTTTTCTTTAGCCTGGAATGATAAAAAGGTATCATCTCATGCCTAATATAGGAACTTAAGAATTTAAACGTCACGCATTATGCCATGCTATATAGGTATATATCATTGCTTGAATTTTCTATTTTTCTTGCTATATATTACTGGTGCCTTGACTATTATGTATTTTAGATGTGCTAACATTTTTTTTAGGGATAGAATATTTGGATTAATTAATGTTTTTGCATCAATATAAATGGTGTTTTCCCATATAAATTGATGGTGACACCTTAATTATCCAATTATACCATGTTTAATCCATGGAACACTGGTTCCATGGGATGAGATGTTATATGATTTGATTACACAAAGGACATTTATAATTTAGAAAGTATGTACTTCTATAAATTGAAAATGACAATTCGTTTAATCAAATCATTTTATATGACATGTTACATCATAATATTGGATGTAAGGGCTAGGACATATTAACATGACATTCCAATTGCAATTTATCTATATACATATAGATGAGTATGAACTTAACTAAATTCAAATTATTATATAAAAATGGTTATCGTTAAATGAGGATTCCAATTGAAATGTAAAGGGTGTTTTACACTATACCTTGCAATTGAAACTTCATATAATGAGACCCATAATATATAATCTAAGACATTTTCCTTAATGTGACCTTAGTATTGGAGAGTAAGAAGTGTCTCTTGTGGCCTCTGGGATATTTCTTATCACCTAGACCTAGATTTAGGAGCAAGAAGATGTGTTTAATATTATTTATAGTAAGTCTATATACTTGAAATTTTTTATTATCATTGATCCTACCCATTGTTAAATCTTATTTTAGGCGTGTGTTTTGAAATTATAGAGCTACGTTGGTATGAAATCCTCAAGTTGCTAGGAGGGTGGAAATGACCGTACTCTAGAGGTAGTGGTCCCTGAGCCACCTGTATTTCCTCCTATGGTACCACTTTAAGCACCTATAGTCATTCCTCCTATGGGTGCCAAAACATAGTTCCAAAATAGATTCCTATACTTTATATAGTCTATACAGGGCGATCCATGACCTACCCCTATTATGGTAGAGTTTAAGAGAGAATTGTAGTAGCAACATCCTCCCTCCTTATCGGGGTATGGTGGTCCTTAGGATACTGAGTTATGGCTAGAGGCCTTTCTATGAATCTTAAATCATTTAAGGTAGCCTCCAGAGTGGAGGGTTAGTCTCACAACCTTTATGTTTCATGATTCTACCAAGCATTGGTGGGACTTTATCACCCAAGATGGTCGATATCAGGGTGTGGTTTAGGTGGACTTCAAGACAACCTTCTATGACCACTTCTTTCTAAAGATGCTAAGAGTGGAATATTCTAGATATTTTATGAACCTATAGTAGGGTTATATGTTTTTATGGAGTGTTTGACTCATTTTATAACACCCTAAGATTTCATAGTACGTTATTTCTTCAAAGTAATTCAATAACTTTCACTACACACAACACTGGGTTCATGCGCACCACGACTTACCAAACTAGCCATTCGAATGCGGTTATGAATAGTATTAACTGAATTTTGAACTTTATATTATACTTATAATTTCAGAATCAATATAATCAGTTTCTTAGACATAATTTAAGAACAAATTCATTTTTTCAGATAAAAGAAGTATTTTTAAAAAAAATGAAATTTTACCACCTTTTAATGGGGAACCCTTTTTCAATCAAATATTTGACACTTTTATATATTCAATTTGACAAAATAATTTTCTTCTTTAGAATTGGGACATTAAAATTTAGCTTGGATAAATTTTTGGTACTTTTCTGATAACTTTCATATTTTGATGAATAGTTAAAAAACTAAATTTTAATTGAAAACAACTTTTTTAATCGAAATACTTTATAGTGTTAAATTATGCATTTGAATGGTTTTGAAGTATAATTAGATTATATTTTTATCATTTAATACAATTTAGGTTATTATAAGTAATTTTATATTTAAATTTGACATAAACACATGTCAATCTCTTGATAGTTTTTACTTTTTAAAAAACCCCGTCTTTTGGTCTTGACAACGGGAATTAATTTTAAATTAATAAATACAGATTATATGATTTGAATTTGATAAAATGGATTTCAGTTTTTAATTCAGAATATCAAAATTAGCTTAGGGTAAAATTTTGGTATTTTTCTGAAAACTTTCAATTTTTGATGAATAGTGAAAAACACTGTGTTGTTATTTAAAACCGAATTTTTATTTAAATTTTTATTTATTTTATTTATTTTAAGTAAAAATATATATAATACCTATATAATTTTAATGTAATTCATTTGAGTCATTTTATAATAAAATTATATGTATAAACTTTATCGAACGTTTTACCGTCTTTTACACAACTCCTAGGAGCATTTGAAGATTTGCATAAAACTTAATTTTACCACTTCTGTGAGTTGAATTTTGAAAATTCGAGAGACACGGTTGATATCAGTAAGTAAAATGTGGTTCAATAAGATGAAAATAATTTTTGGTGAATAGTAACTTTTGACTTTTATTTACTACAGTTAAAAGTAAAAAGGGTAATTGAGGGTAAAAATGATATCATAATTACCCTAACACATATCCTAATTCTATTGGATAATTTTAATTTGACCAAAAAAAACCTTAGGAATAAAATATTATCCTTTAGGTCCACTTGGACTAGATTAGGACATTTATTATTATTTAATTCAAAGAAGAGTTAAAAGTGTTAAATTCCATGTTTAATAACTAAACCATTTTTGATTTTGGGTTACACATAATATAAATTCAACTATAAATATTAATTAGAAATTGAAAAATATTTCCTACATAATGGTATTTTATTTATAATTTTTATACATTGAATAATTTAATTTAATTATGACACAATGATGATGCAGTAATTACCTTATTAATGAAATATTAAAATAATTGATATTATAAATACCCAAATAAATGTAATTTGAGACTTTTTATGAATTTAACTAATTTTCTAGGTTAATATGACATTTTAGGGTTGATTAAATGAATTTTTTTCGAAGTAATAATGCTGTTATGAATTTAGAAAAAACAAAATACCAAATAGTGTCAAAATTGACATAAAAGAGTTTTTAAAACAAATATTATTTTATTATTTTGTATTCTATTCCTAAAAATATAATGTTCAGACAAAGGGCTTAAATAATATTATATATGTCTTTAATTAACCACTTGGGGTTCTCTTGGAAGTTTATAGAATGTTTATTAACTATATAATATAAAAATACAAAGAGACATGGTAAATGTCAAACTATTTAACTTAGAGTTAAATATAACATATAAGGTTAATATTGTGACCCAAACCTATGTAAAACCCATTGGTTGAGTGGATTTAGACCCATACCCACCTTAGCCATTAAATAATACATTTTTTAGCCATTAGAAACCGAAAATTATTTTATTATAAAATAATATTTTAAGTTTTTCCTAAGGTGCCCATCACCCCTCTTATAAAAGGGCACTTCCCCTTCTCTCAAATTCACACCTCCAAAGCCATTTGGCTCCGCCAAAACCTACCCAAATATCCTAAAAACTATCCTTCCTTCATCCTAGAGGCCTTATTTTGATCAGAAAGCCAACCTAAGGATCCATTTTGATCAAATCAAAAGGAAGAACCCGAAGAAGAGGTAATGATTTCACCACCCTCTTTCAAGTTCTTTTCTTTTTTCCACTTACTCTTTCTTTGTTATTACCATACCAAAATAACAAATCCATTACCTTATTTATAATTTGATGTTATTATAAATATGGCACAACCATATTCATTATTTTATCCATCCTATGAATGATAATGTCACCATGCGTGCGTACATATGAATTACCGTCTCCACGCCGTGGTGTAATTTGTTATTCAACACTATCTTATTTGGATGGATATAATGATGAAAAATATGTATATAAATAATTAAAATAACATGATAATGTATCTATAAAATTAATATACCATCCAATTCCACACCTTTAAGGAAATGATATTGTCGCTTGTGCGTATGTACGGATTACCGTCTCCACGACTCGATGAGATTCATTTCCACGTTCACCATTCATCGACGATTATAAAAATATATATTACTAATAAGTATTTAATATATGACATAATAATGATACTGGAGATATATATATATATACATATATATATATATATGTATGTATTTATGTACTTAGATATATCTTATTCACTTACTTATGTTTAATACGATATGAAAACAGAAACATCGTTTATGCGTACGTACGACCAACCATCTCCATAAATGGTGTTTTCCATTTCATATATATATCTATTATAAATATTTATTTTCTAAATATGTATGATTTATAAATCAAGGTTTATATTCTGGAATTATTTAAATCATTATCTAAATGATACGGTCAAGAATAACAAGTTAAAATATGTATGATAAAGAAAGAGATTATTACCTGAAATGTTAATTTAACATGAAAATCATTATTAAATGGGTAGTATAAGGTCATAAATGAATCATGTATGATATAATAAATATTAATATGGTTCTGGTATAATCTAATAACATACAATGGTCATTATACAATAGGTTAAATGTACCCTCATCCAAAGGAAAGTGCAAGGTAAGGGTTATTTTCGCAATATCTTTATTATCCGAGGTTGTTTTTATGTAATTATCTACTGGGACATATTTATTATCCATGTTTGTGTTTCATAAAAGAGTTTTCAAAGGGAATATTTTTATGGTATTTTTTATGAAACATCATTTGAAAATGTTTTAAAGATTTATTCTTCTAAACCTTTCTCATTAATTTCCATGTTTTCAAAATGCTTTTAAGGATTTATTTGTATGGACATGAATGTTTTAAAATGTTAAATCATTTAAAAAGTTTCAAAGTGGTATGTGACACTTTGATTCATAACTATCTTTTAAATGGATTCCTTTATAAATTATGTGACTTTTAAATGATTTCATGAAAAAGGGATATTTCTCTCAATGATTTTTACTGATCATTTTCAATTATGTCAACATCCTCTATGAGATATTATTCTTGATCGAGGTTGATTTATTATGATACAAATCTTCCATATTGTATTTAAGGTTTTGTGATTTGTTTGACTATGGATGAGTTATTTTTATTCCATTCATGGTTTATGGTTAAAGTATTGAAATTTCATATACTAGTTTTAATATAAATGTTTATGTTATATTTCAACCTTTTATTAAGATGAATTTATTGGACTAGTATATTCTGGGTTGGAGACCAGTAAAAGTAAGCCCTTCGGGATGGGGTTTGGTTACAGTAGTCCCTCCGGGTTGGAGTCCGTTTACAGAGGCTCTCCGGGTTTGAGTCTGGTTACAGAGGCTCTCCGGGTTGGAGTTCGGTTACAGAGGCTCTTTGGGTTGGGGTTCGGTTACAGTTATCCCCTAGGTCCTAGCACGAGGCCTTGACACAAAAATTAAAGTCTGGTACTATAAATTCTCTCATTATGAAATCAGTTATTACATGTGATTTTTCGACTAGTAGAATATCCATGTGCATGTTTATATGTTAATGTTTGATTTATTTTTGCCATATTATGTTCAAGTTTATGTTTAAAAGGATATTGTTTTTATTACACATATTGTCTTAAAATTTTATAGCTTCCGCTAAATTATTTACCTTTACTGAGCATCTGAGCTCACCCCTTTCTTATGTTTTATTTTCCCGGGATCCCAAGAAGTGTTTTATGTTTGAGTTGCAGGGTTAAGATAAGGGAACAATGGAATTATCAAAGAATTTTTTTGTGTTGTATGTTATAAAGTGTAATGTAATGTTCATGCATGTAATCTATTCTCCAAGTCTTCTAAACTAATCAGTCTTTCAGGACTTGATTCCTTGTAATCATTCCAATGTATTAAAATAATGCACCGACTCTGGGAATCTAGGGTTGGGGCATTACAGTTGGTATCATAGGAAGTTTAACAACAAACTTGGAAATAGATCTAGATAATCTCTGATTAGAGAACACTACCCTAAAATAGACTTTGAGCATTAGTATAGAATAACTTCCTAGAATTTTGGTAAGGTATAGATTTTTTGAGTTTTCCATGCAATACATCCCTGTCTGGATACGAGAAGATAGAGGTGGATCTGACACAGATGTACCTAGGGGTAAAACCCGAAAACACCGCTTTGAGCTAGACTCGAATAGTAACTGGTGCACGAAAATGGGCCCTATTGCACTCTTGGTTATGACACTCCAGGGGTATATGCTTTAGATAATTCAAATTTTCATTACAAGCCATTATGAAGGATTTAGGTGTAAATACTTCCTCAAATAAAACATTTTTATTATTATGGATTATATCTATAAACTGTTCAATTTACGTTAGGTATTTTTTACATGTTTTGAATTATTCATTGTTATTCATAAACTAACCTAGTGTATGCCATTGTTTACAAATGGCGCCCAGTAGAAGGAATGAGAACTCCAACAATACGTATGATCAAAAGAGTAAGAAGGATCATATCTTTCATGGTATTAAGACAACATTTAGAAGGGAAATAGTCTCCCTTGTATTCTCAACATATGAAGAAATAATATCACATGTTAATAAGATAAGTAAATAATTTTCTGAGTCCTATGGATTTTAAAGGAATCAAGATAAAAAAAGGATGGTAGAGAGAAAGATGGATAAAGAGAAGATGGGAAAGAAGGATTTTACCATATGTGATAAATGTGGAATGAATCACCTTGGTAAATGCTTGAAAGGAATGGAAGTTTGTTATAAGTGTGGAGAAAAAGGACACCATGTACATGATTGCAAGGGTAAGAAAGAGGTTTCAAATGTAAAATGATTCATCTACAAGGTGTTGGGACACTACACAAATCAATGTCCCAGTCATCAGATTATACCGTAAATGATGCTATTGGATAATAATAAAGTTATAATACTACCTAAAATGAAGAGGAATGACTAGTGTTCTTATGTTATTATTTTAGAATAATTTCATTTGAGTGTTGTAGCAACAATATATTGGTTATATGAATTATGGAGATAAATAAGGATCGTACTGTAGTACTATTTTATTGAGGATTTGAGATTATATGGTTCTAAGAAAATTGACTTAATAGTAAGCTACACTTTTTTGGAAAATACATGGTAGAAGGAAAGGTAATCCTTAATATGGTCCTAATAATGAGGTAGTGATTTTGGAATAAGAGATGGTTGATTTGGATAAATTATATTGGATATTATTGACTCCCTTAGAACTGATTAATAGTTTGTTTATTTCATCATTGTTGGAATATTCAAAAAAATTAGATATAAGGGATATATCCAGTATTCTATAAATAATAAGGGAGCATGAATTTAATCAATAAGGTTTTATGGTAATTTAGGGAGTTACCATGTTTTAAAAGAATACATGATGAAGGTGTTCACATGTTATTACATGGAAAAAGGATCTTCATTGTATTTAACTTATAAATTTTGGACTTTGAGTTTGGATAGAAGTATTTTGGATAAGTCTAATGGTTGGAAGAAATTATGTTTGAAATTGGATAAAATTTTTAAGGTTATTTTTGGATTATCATAAAAAGGACAGCCCAGAGGTCGGGCGACAACTGGTCGCGTCCGGCAAGGCCGTGAGACTTGAACCCGCAACTGAAGGGTGACAAGGGTGCCTCACCTACCACTGGCCTACGTGTTGTCTTGGACTGTATAATGTAGTTTTTTTTTAAAAGTTGTGATAGGTGAATTATAAATTCATTATTTTTGTAACCCTATATGATTAGGATAAATAGAATATTTTTTTGAAATCTTTTGGAGTGAAAGTTGAGTTTGTGGTAGGAACTAGTTAAAGGATGTAACTCTACTTGTCAAGTATATATATATATATATATATATATATATATATATATATTCCATCTTATTCTATGACTAAATTAATTCTTAAAATTTATTTAAGGGACTTCATCTCAACCTCCTTTCATTGAGACATCCTTTGATTTCTAAATGACTTTCTTTTATATAGTGTATAAAACCCTTTGACTTTTCATTTCAATGGGAATCTTTTTCTACAAAGTGTTTTACTAAACAAAAAAAAGGAATGTTCTTTTTATATAAGCGGTGATTAAGACCTTTATACCACCACAAATTTTATTTGATCTTTGGCTTCCTTAACAAGCCAAAATTTTTTCTTAAAAAAGAAAATAAATACCATATACTCTTTTTACGTATTTTCGTATTGAAAGTGGTTTTGATAATGGATTTGTTATGTCAATATATTTAAATGATATGTTGTGATTGATGACTTCAATCACTCCCTATAAATATTTACGTTTTCCCTCCAATTATGTGTTTCTAATTGCCACCAATGTTCTCCTAATAGAGATCATAATTTGGTGGTGACCCTTTAATTTCCCTTTTCCTCTTATTAAGACTAAATTTTATTAACCCAATTTCCGATGTGGGTTTTCCCACAATGGTATTTTCTATTTTCAACATTTTATTTTCAAAGAACAATTTCAAATTTTAAATACACAATTTATTTAAAAAGGCAAGAATGTAACACCCCAAGATTTCATAGTACGTTATTTCTTCCAAGTAATTCAATAACTTGCACTACACGCAACACTGAGTTAATGCGCACCAAGGTTTACCAAACTAGCCGTTCGAAAGCAGTTATGAATAGTATTAACTTAATTTTAAACTTTATATAATCTTTATAATTTTAGAATCCATATAATGAGTTTCATAGACATAATTTAAGAACAAATTCATTTTTTCAGATAAAAGAAGTATTTTTCAAAAAAATGCAATTTTACCACCTTTTAATAGAGAACCATTTTTTCAATCCAATATTTGATACTTTTATATATTAAATTTGACAAAATAAACTTCTTATTTAGAATTAGGACATTAAAATTTAGTTTGGATAATTTTTTGGTACTTTTCTGATAACTTTTATATTTTGATGAATAGTTAAAAAAAACTAAATTTTAATTGAAAACAACTTTTTTAATCAAAATACTTTATAGTGTTAAATTATGAATTTGAATGGTTTTAAAGTATATTTAGATTATATTTTTATCATTTAATACAATATAGGTCATTATAAGTAATTTCAAATTTAAATTTGACATAAACACATGTCAATCTTTTCATAGTTTTTCCTTTTTTAAAAACCCGCTTTTTGGTTTTGACAACGAAAATTAATTTTAAATTAATAAATGTAGAATCTATGTTTTGAATTTTATAAAATAGACTTAATTTTTGAATTTATAATATCAAAATTAGCTTAGGGAAAATTTTTGGTATTTTTCTAAAAACATTCAATTTTTGATGAATAGTGAAAAACATTGTGTTATTATTTAAAACCGACTTTTTATTTAAAGAATTATTTATTTTATTTATTTTAAGTCAAAATATATATATATATAATACTTATATAAGTTCAATTTAATTCATTGGATTCATTTTATAATAAAATTAGATGTATACAATTTTATCGAACGTTTTACCGTCTTTTACCCACCTCCTAGGAGCATTTGCAAATTTGCATAAAACGTAATTTTACCACTTCTGTGAGTTGAATTTCAAAAATCTGAGAGACACGATTAATATCAGTAAGTAAAATGTGGTTCAATAAGATAAAAATAATTTTTGGTGAATAGTAACTATTGACTTTTATTTACCACGGTTAAAAGTAAATAAGGTAATTAAGGGTAAAAATGATATCATAATTACCCTAACACTTGTCCTAATTATATTGGATAAGTTTAATTTGAACAAAAACAACCTTAGGAATAAAATATGATCCTTTAGGTCCAATTGGACTAGTTTAGTACATTTATTATATTTTAATTCACAGAAGAGTTAAAAGTGTTAAATTCAAAGTTTAATAAGTAAAATATTTTTAATATAAGGTTATACATAATATAATTTTGAATATAAATATTAATTAGAAAGATAAAAAAGATTTCCTACATATTGGTATTTTATTTATAATTTTTATACATTAAATAATTTAATTTATTCATGACACAATGATGGTACAGTAATTACCTTATTAATACATTATTAAAATAATTGATATTATAAATACCCAAATAAATGAAATTTGAAACTTTTTATGAATTAAACTAATTTTATAGGTTAATATGAAATTTTAAAGTTGATTAAATGATTTTTTTTCGAATTAATAATGCTGTTATGAATTTAGAAAAAACAAAATACCAAATAGTGTCAAAATTGACATAAAAGAGTTTTTTAAACAAATATTATATTATTAATTGGTATTCTATTCTTAAAAATCTATGGTTTGTCCAAAGGGCTTAAATACTATTATATATGTCATTAATGAACCACTTGGTTTTCTCTTGTATGTTTATAGTAAGTTTATTAACCATATAATATAAAAATACAAAGAGACATGATAAATGTCAAACTATTTAACCAAGAGTTAAATATAAAAGATAAGGTTAATATAGTGACCCAAACCTGTATAAAACCTATTGGTTGAGTGGTTTTAGACCCATAAAAACCTTAAACATTAATGAATACATTTTTTAGCCATTAGAAAACGAAAATTATTTGATTATAAAATAATATTTTAAGTTTTTCCTAAGGCTCCCCTCACCCATCTTTTAAAAGGGAACTTCACCTTCTCTCAAATTCACACCTCCAAAGCCATTTGGCTCGGACAAAACCTGACCAAATCTCCTCCCAACTATCCTCAATTTATCCTAGAATCCTTAGTGTGATAAGAAGGCCAACCTAAGGATCCCTTTTGATCAAATCAAAAGGAAGAACGCGAAAAAGAGGTAATGATTTCACCGCCCTCTTTCAAGTTCTTTTCTTCTTCCACTTACTCTTTATTTGTTATTACCATACTAAAATAATAACTCCAGTAACTTATATATAATACGATGTTATTATAAATATGGAACAACCATATTCATTTTTTTATCCATCTTATGAATGATAATGTCACCATGCGTGCGTACATACGACTTACCATCTCCACACTGTGGAGTAATTTGTTATTCAACACCATCTTATTTGGATGGATATAATGATGAGAAATATGTATATAAATAATGAAAATAACATGATAATGTCCCTATAAAATTAATATACCATCCAATTCCACACTTTTAAGGAAATTATATTGTCTCTCATGAGTACGTACGGATTACCGTCTCCACGACGTGATGAGATTCATTTCCACGTTCACCATTCATCGACGATTATAAAAATATATATTACCAATAAGTATGTAATATATGACATAATAATACTACTGGATATATATATACATGTGTGTGTGTGTGTGTGTATTTATGTACTTACATATATCTTATTCACTTACTTTTGTTCAATACGATATGAAAACAGAAACAACATTTATGCGTACGTACGGCCTACCGTCTCCATAAACGGTGCTTTCAATTTCATATATCTATATATTATAAATATTTATATTGTAAATATATATGATATATAAATCAAGGATTATATTCTGGAAGTATTTAAATCATGATCTAAATGATACGATCAAGAATAACAAGTTAAAATATATACGATAAGGAAAGAGATTGTTACCTGAAATGTTAATTTAACATGAAAATCATTATTAAATGGGTAGTGTAAAGTCATAAATGAAGCATGTATGATATAATAAATATGAATATGGTTCTGTTATAATCTAATACCATACAATGGTCATTATACAGAAGGTTAAATGTGCCCTCGACCAAATGAAAGTGCAAGGTAAGGGTTATTTTCACAATCTCTTTATTATCCGAGGTTGTTTTTACGTAAGTATCTACTGGGAAATATTTATCATCCATGTCCATGTTTCATAAAAAAGTTTTCAAAGGGAATATTTTTAAGGTGATTTTTACTAAAATATCATTTTTAATTTTTTTAAATACTTATTCTTCTAAACCTTTCTCATTAATGTCCATGTTTTCAAAATGGTTTTAAGGATTTATTTGTATGGACATGAATGTTTTAAAATGTTAATTCATTTCAAAAGTTTAAAAGTTTTATGGGAAACTTTGATTCAAAACTATCTTTTAAATGGATTCCTTTATAAATTATGTAACTTTTAATTGATTTCATGAAAAATGGATATTTCTCTCAGTGATTTTTTCTGATCATTTTCAACTATGTCAAGATCCTTTACGAGATATTATTCTTGATCGAGGTTGATTTGTTATGATACAAATATTCCATATTTTATTTAAGGTTTTCTGATATTTTTGATTGTGGATGAGTTATTTTTATCCCATTCATGGTTTATGGTTTAAGTATTGACATTTCATATGCTAGTTTTAATACGAATGTTTATGTTATATTTCAACCTTTTCTTAAGATGAATGTATTAGACTAGTATGTTCTGGGTTGGGGACCAATAAAAGTAAGCCCTCTGGGTTGGGGTCCAGTTACAACAGTCCCTCTAGGTTGGAGTCTGGTTACAGAGGCTCTCTGGGTTGGAGTCCAGTTACATAGGCTCTCCAGGTTGGAGTTCGGTTACAGAGGCTCTACGGGTTGGGGTCCGATTACAGTTATCCCTTAGGTCCTCGCACGAGGCCTTGAAACAGAAATTAATGTCTGGTAATATACATTCACTCATTATGAAATTTGTTATTACATGTTATTATTCGACTAGTAGAATATCCATGTGCATATTTATGTGGTAATGTTTGATTTATTTTTTCTATATTATGTTCAAGGTTATGTTTAAAAAGATATTGTTTTTATTACACATCTTACCTTAAAAGTTTATAGCTTCTGCTAAATTATTTACCCTTACTGAGCATATGATCTCACCCATTTCTTATGTTTTATTTTCCCAGGATCCCAAGAAGTGTTTTATGTTTGAGATGCAGGGTTAAGCTAAGGGAACAATGGAATTCTCAAAGGATTTTTTTTGTGTTGTATGTTAGAAAGTGTAATGTAATGTTCATGCATGTAATCTATTTTCCAAGACTGCTAAATTGATCAGTTTTTGGGACTTGATTCCTTGTAATCACGCCAATGTATTAAAATAATGCACCGACTCTGGGAATCTAGGGTTGGGGCGTTACACATTTCATTGAGCTTTAGTGCTTCGCACTGACCCTTGTTAGTTATGGGTTGATGACCGGGAGATGGTTTTAAGATGCGATTGGATACACCATCTGATCATAGGTAAATGTGTCACGACCCGACCCTACTCGGGCTTGAGCCGCAACTACCCCAAGCTTGCCTCCATAGGCCAGGGGCTGGCGACCAGCGCCGAAGGTACAACAACTCGGGGAGGCCTTTGCCTAAGTACCTGTACACACCCACACGCAGCACACTCAATACAAAAGTGCTGAGTAAAAAGAAAAGTAAAGGCAACTGCTATATATATAACCCACAAAGTGAATCGAACTCTATACAGTACAAGTAAAGAAAAGGGGCAAAACATGAACCCAACCAAAAAGTGCCACAACCCGGCAACAGGTAAACGAAAAGAAACAGCTGACGGGTCTGCCACCTGGAACCTGGCCATGAACACCGTACGCGGTCCAAGCTCCCAAGCTCTTACGCTCCACTGAAGTCCCGCTCCACCTGTCCGTCGTCTGTAAGGGCACACCAAGTGTGGGCAAAGCCCAAGAAGAGGTGAGTATAAAAATACTCAGTAGGATACCTATAAGGCTCGAGGGAGAAACAAAGGAGGTACCGAAGGGTGAGCGGTAGAGCGAACAGAAAAGTAGAGGAGTACAACTGAAAGTGCAGTAAGAGTCCAGCTCAACCCAACAAGAGAAAGAAGATAGACTCGTCCAGACACAAGGGGCTAGAAACGGTGAGAAGACGAACTTCCCGTCGAGTCTTCGCTACCTATAGCAGGAGAGTAGACTCATCCAACCACGAGAAGCTAGACACGGAAAGCACGTGGCATACCCCGCGCATCTTTGCCTCTCCTAGAAGGAGAGCAGCCAAAACCCAAGGAGTGGGTACTCATACGAGGTATATACATATATATGCTCTGCCAAGAAGCCCGAACAAGCTCGTAAGGGGATCTCCGTCCCATAGCTCAGCCCAAGAAAACAAGTAGCCAACAGTCCCAGACATAACCCCATCATCGATGCCCAGCATCCCGCACGTCTGCCCTGAACTGCAAGCCAAGGGGCTCAATCACCGCACCTTGACACTATCCGCTTTTGGAGGCACTGAATCGCCCGCATGGTTTTAGATCGCGTCACAAGAATGCGTCTCGGTGGGGAAAGTGCCCCTCATACTTGAGAGTTCTATGGAAAGTCAAACCACACCTCGTCACTGCCCTGCAGTCGAGAGGTCTCCCCAAAGCTATAGTCGTTCCATCATCGACCCGTACAACCAAGGGTCCTGCTCTGGTAATCACGGAGGAAAGCCACAGACTAGCCTAGTCGGAAGGACTGAGTCTGGAATTCCAACTGGTGTCCCACTGCCCGGCCCCGCTGGAGGCTAATTCATAACCAAATGTCGGGAGACCCACTGCCCAGCCCTGCTGGAGGGTAAACCTTATTACATCGTCAGGTGACCCACTACCTAGCCCCGCTGGAGGGTAAACCTTAATACATCGTCAGGCGACCCACTACCTAGCCCCACTGGAGGGTAAACCTTAATACATCGTCAGACGACCCACTACCCAGCCCCGCTGGAGGGTAAACCATAATCAGATATCGGGTGACCCACTACCCAGCCCTTCTGGAGGGTAAACCCTAATACATTGTTAGGCGACCCACTACCCAGCCCCACTAGAGGGTAAACCATAATCAGATATCAGGTGACCCACTGCCCAGCCCTGCTGGAGGGTAAACCCAAATACATCGTCAGGCGACCCACTGCCCAGCCCCGCTGGAGGGTAAACCAAATTACATCATCAGGCGACCCACTGCCCAACCTTGCTGGGGGGTAGACTTGGAACAAGCCGACAGGCGACCCACTGCCCAGCCTTGCTGGAGGGTAGACCTGGAACTAGACGATGGGCGACCCACTGCCTAGCCGTGCTGGAGGGTAGGCCCTAAGAGGTCGTCGGGTGACCCACTGCCCAGTCTCTGCTGGAGGGTAGACCCTAAGTGTCGGGTGACCCACTGCCTAGTCTCTGCTGGAGGGTAGACCCTAAAAGCTGATGAGTAACCCACTGCCCAGTCTCACTGGAGGGTAAAACTCAGAACTGCTCTGGCCACATCCACTAAGGGGTACAACACTG
The DNA here is from genome assembly GCA_963277665.1 of Viscum album. NCBI lineage: Eukaryota > Viridiplantae > Streptophyta > Magnoliopsida > Santalales > Viscaceae > Viscum > Viscum album. The sequence goes on from OY728138.1 coordinate 41,431,531, forward strand.
GCCAACCAAACACGGAGTGAGTATCGCGCAACCCCCCAACTCCAGCACAACTCACCCAAAAGGGGTGCAGCGTCTGCTCCAGCACTGGGTGTCACTAGCATCGCTACCGGCCAATCCATCGCGAGCGAAACCAGGGGGAGACCACTCAACCCTGCTGGTCAAAAAACGAGCACAAAGAGACCCTCTACGCCGTGGGAGGTCCAAGTACGCAAAGCAGAACCCGGCATGCACGTGGGGACCACACAATGTGTGGCCCCATCTCAACCCCAACTGAGCACACAACCATCCTCAGGTACAAACAACCACACGTACCTCCAAGCACTCTCATATACTCCTGGAGCATACCTCATTCCAGCCCTAAGGCTATCGTGCACACGACACCCAATGTCAACGTGAAGGTGTGACATAACAACTCCAACTTGCCACCTCATCAGCTGAGGCACAACCAACCACATCTCATGAACCATTTATATCACTCTCCCAAGAGTGCGTGATCACATGCCAAGGGTCCGCTACAAACAAGGTAGGGAGAACCACTGCTGGAGAACCTTCCATGCTGCCACATTTAATAAGATCGCGTATAATGCTCTGCACAACCAAACAGATCACACCGTTGTAATCTTCGTGGAAAAACACCCGAGATCGACTACAAACTGGCCTCCAACGGATATCCGACGGAAAAGTCACCGACACCGCCTCACGCCCGAACGGCGTCCCGTGATCCCGAGCCTCGGCCCCGAAAACAGTCGGGCGTATCCCACCACTGTGATCCCCTCGGTAAAACATGTCAAAAGCACTACTCACTTGAGTGTAACGGATATCCGGAGAAAAAGGTGAATCCGGGCACACCGTACACGAGCGGTGCCACGTGGGACCCGCATCCTGGTCTGGAAACTCAACTAACGAATCGCACCATTGCGATCCTCTCGAAAAATCACACAAGATGGACTATTCACTTGTCCAAAACGGTTGCCCGGTGATAAAGCTGGAAAATCACCGTCGACGCCCAAACGACCCTCGTGGGCCCCGCACCATCGTGCCGAATTAGGGTGGGTGGATTGCACCACTGCAATCCCCTCGGAAAAACATCCAGAAACGACTGCTCGCACGCCCCGAACGGACGTCTGGTGAAAAAGTTGTGAAACGCTGCCCGCAGCTCAAAGGACGGGCCGTGGGGCCCGCGCCTCAACATCGGGATCAATGCCTGGAACCACCCTGGAAAGCTTTTCCCCTGTGCCAGGGTCCCAACGCCACTGACGGTGCTCAAAACGGACGCCGGACGCGTCTGCGCCGTCCAAAATAAGAATCTCGGGAGAAACGCTCGTCCACTTAAAGACATGGCGTGCCTCCGCGGCCCCTCGTTTTGGGAATTAAAAATTCCCAAAACTATCTCAAAATGTCCGCCTCGACAATACGGCCCCACAGCCGTAGACGACGTACAAATCGGACACCCGTATTGAGAATTACGGGTGTCCGAAGGGGGGGGGGGACCCCTTGGGCTGGACCGACCGGTCCGCCCAACCTGGCTCGGCCCGCGACTCAGCCGCGCGGACCGGTGCCGGTTCGCGGCCCGCCTGTAGACCGGCCACGCGGGCCGGTCTCCTCACCGTGTGAATACCTGCCAGGCGTGGGTCTTTTCCTTCTCCACGGGGTCGCGGCGTGCGACCCCGTTATCCCGGGTCTACCGGCCGGTACAGCCGATCGGTCTTTCCGCTCCGCGCCGCGCGAGGCCGTCGCAGCCGGGGCTTGCTGCCGCATCGAAGAGCGCCGTTGCCGGAGAGGGGAGTCGCTGCCAGGGAGGGAACCCGCCGCCATCCACCGCCGTCGAAACCCGCCGGACCACCGTACCACCATCGCCTGGAGATCGCCGGACCACCGTGCCGCCCGGAAAACCCCAAAAACCCGCAGATCTTCGCCGAGCCATTGAGGAGGCTTCAGAGGTTGTATTTCGAATCCGAAACAAGCATTGGAAAGCTCAGATAACGTACTACGCAACCATGGGAATCTATTGATGATCAGATAACATTTCGACACTATAAATTGGGCTCAAAGATTTCGGGAAATTAAAAACGAAATGAAAACAACTCCTACCTCTTGGGCGTTGCCTGGGGATTCACGGGGAGTCCGCCACCGCTCCGCTGGCTTTCCGGAATTGGCTCGCTGGAGGTGCCTCTCCAGAGTTCTTCTCCAGAGCTGGAAGAGAGGGGGAGGGTTTGAGTTAGAAGGAGAAGAAGAGGAAGAAGGGGGTGGGGGTGCGTTTAAGTAGAAAACACTTAAACGCCCGCCCGACAGCCCCAAACCCGAAATCCCGACGGGGTCGGGATTTAGCCTCCCCTAGGCTAAGAACCACGCTCTGAGTGCAACGGTGGTCTCATAATTTTATTTCAAGACCCCGTTCAAAAGTTACTAAACTTAGCGCCCGAGGCCACCAAATTACGAAAACGCCCCTGAGGCCATTTTTCACAGACGGCCCGCGCCTGCAAAACTTATACCCCTCATAGGGTAAATGGAATTCTACGAACTCAACGGTGCCCTCGGTTTTCCAATACGAGCCACCGTTTAAGAGATACTCGAGTTTCACCATTAAACGAATAAATTAATTAATTAATTTATCCATCTAACATTCCAGAAGCGGGCGAGGGGTCCAAACATCCTGCGCCAACAATTTTTATGTCGTTCCTAGGGTAAACACCCCATTCCGGACCCATCCGTACACTCGGATCCCTGATCCGGAACTCCGTTTAGATGTTATCCCATTTATTTGGCGTTTCTAGTGTGAACACACTGAAAATTTAATTCCGGCCACTCTGGGGCTCGGAATCGCACGCCGTCTGAAGACGCTGCTCTGGAATATCATCAAGAATATTCTAAAGTCTTTCACAGCAAAAACCGGGTTATTAAATCATTCCCTCCTTCAAGCTTTTCATCCCCGAAAAGCAAGACTAGGGAGCAACACAGGGTACTAAGCCCACACCTGGCTTTCCCGTACCCAAAAGAACCCACGCATGCCTTTGCGTCACCGCACACGGACCAAAGGATTGATCCGTTCATGCGAGGTCAACCCTTGCCGACGTCGTGCACCCACTCAAGACTTTGGGGTTAGGGCAAGGTGGTAGGGTACCTCGCCATCCCTTTGCATGGTCTCAAACGGCCCGAAGGCCCTCGGGGGTAGCTAACCTCCCCGGTCAAACCTCTACGTCGCACGCCGCGACTGGAATCACCGCCCGCACCTGAAACAAGGCCAGGTGATTCCCTCCTTCAGAATATCCATATGGTGAAACACCCAAGGATATCTGGTCATACGAGATTCCATAGTCTATGTCTCTCAACCAAGACTCTCTTACATGCTTGGAAGCGAAGGAGTCAACACCATCGACTAAAGAAAAAGGTCTCACGCCTTTTTCCTTACCAATACAGGGTTACACCCGACGCCCTGCGTCACCCTGGTAACACCTCAAACAAGGAGCAGGGAGAAAATCATTTCACACGCAGAGCCTGACAATTCTACTGCAAGAAGTAGAAGAGTCTCAAGGGGTACCTCTCACTATCCTGTGCTCTGCAGGATCATAGACATCCAAAGCTCGCGGCTACCCGCGGTCCCAACCGTCAGCTCCCGGACCCTGACGTGGACCACCTAGTGGTGATGGGGAGATCTCGTAACATTGTCCACCACCTCTAGCTCCTCCCGCTCCTCTTCTAACACCACCTATCTAGCCACTACTCCGATCACAGTGCTGCCTCTATCGTGGTGGTGCACCTGCTGCCTGCCCGAAGCTCTCAGCAACTCAGGTCGGGCAGTCTCGTGCCAAGTGACCTCGCCCATCACAAGCATAGCACTGACTCTCTTTGGGATGCACTGGTGCCCTCCGGCGCCACTGTGGTGTACGACCATGCCCCTGAATCCGGTTGTCAGAAAGCCACCTATGTCGAGGTCCCGCTTGCCGACGCCCACTAGCTGCGGCAGACGTATCGGCTCCAATGTGTCTGCTGCCACCACCAACTCAATAACGTGACAGGAAGCCCTCTATCACCAGTGCCTGATCTAGCACCCCGACATATGTGGAAATGCCCAAGGGTACTATGACAGCACGGATCTCTCAGCGGAGACCCTGCTCAAACTTCCGCTCTTGGATGTTGTCGTCACGGACCAAGTCCGGGTAAAAGCGTGCACGGTCTGCAAAACTAGCCGCGTACTCGGCCACCGTCATCCCTCCCTGCTGAAACTGCAGGAGCTCCTCAATCCGAATGGAGCGCGAGCAGAAGGGGAAAAACTCCTCACGAAACAACAACTGAAAGTCGTCCCACGAAAGTGACGACTCGTCAAGAAACTGAGTCACCAGACTCCACCAACGCCAAGCTGCTCCACGAAAAAGGGTGGCTTCCAAAGCCACTCTCTGATCTTCCGGCATCTGAACAAGCCTAAAAAGGTGAACCACTGCCTCGAGCCAAACCTCTGCTGCCTGAGGGTCTGGCTCACCACTGAACCTCAGTGGTCTCTACCGCTGGAACTCATGGAGCGCGCTCAACCTGCGCTCAAGCTCAGCATGCTCTGCTGAAACTGCCTGCTGCTCAACAGGTGGGGGTGCTGCTACCGGCCCACCCGGAGAAAGGGGCTCACACGATGGGTCCTGGACTGTGGCCTCATAGCTCACTGGGTCATCGTCACGAACCAAAGCTGGTATCCTGGCTGGCTGTCCTCGCGGAGACATCCTAAAAATTATCAAGGAGTGTCGCGGTCAGATGAGCATATATGTATATACCGACAACAACAACGATGGGGAGCTGACTCAAGAAGGAAACTCAAGACTCAGTCCTATGTGATGCACAACCAAATTTCCCTGAAACAAGTGTCTCAGCATGCCGAGTCGACAAGTGGGTTATCAAGGTCCTGGTGAATGGATACGTCGGTCGCCGCACCATCACTGGACTCCCTGGCCTGAGAGCCGCTCTCGAGACACGTTAACACTGTTGCCATATATCCCAACCAATTCCTCTTTTAGGGACGTCCGAAGAACGTCCCAAGGAACGAACCACCTCTGATACCACTTTGTCATGACCCGACCCTACCCGGGCTCGAGCCGCAACTACCCCAAGCCCACCTCCAAAGGCCAGGGGCTGGCGACCAGCGCCAATGGCACAACAACTCGGGGAGGCCTTTTCCTAAGTACCTGTACACACCCACACGCAGCACACTCAATGCAAAAGTGCAGAGTAAAAAGAAAAGTAAAGGCAACTACTATATATATAAACCACAAAGTGCATCGACCTCTATATAGTACAAGTAAAGAAAAGGGAAAAAACACACGCCCAAACAAAAAGTGCAACAACCCAACAATAGGTAAATGAAAAGAAACAGCTGACGGGTCTGCCACCTGGAACCCGGCCATGACCACCGCACGCGGTCCAATCTCCCAAGCTCCTACGCTCCACTGAAGTCACGGTCCACCTGTCCTTCGTCTGCAAGGGCACACCAAGTGCGGGAAAAGCCCAAGCAGGGGTGAGTATAAAAACACGCAGTAGGATACCCTGAAGGCTCGAGGGAGAAACAAAGGAGGTACCGAAGGGTGAGCGGTAGAGCGAACAGAAAAGTAGAGGAGTACAACTGAAAGTGCAGTAAGAGTCCAGCTCAACCCAACAAGAGAAAGAAGATAGACTCGTCCAGACACAAGGGGCTGGAAATGGTGAGAAGACGAACTTCCGGTCGAGTCTTCGCTACCTATAGCAGAAGAGTAGACTCGTCCAACCACGAGAAGCTAGAAACGGAAAGCACATGGCATACCCCGCGTGCCTTTGCCTCTCCTAGAAGGAGAGCAGCCAAAACCCAAGGAGTGGGTACTCGTAAGAGGTATATACATATATATGCTCTACCAAGAAGCCCGAACAAGCTCGTAAGGGGATCTCCGTCCCATAGCTCAGCCCAAGAAAACAAGTAGCCAACAGTCCCAGACATAACCCCATCATCGATGCCCAGCATCCCACACGTCTGCCCTGAACCGCAAGCTAAGGGGCTCAATCACCGCACCTTGACACTATCCGCTTTAGGCGGCACTGACTCGCTCACACGATTTTAGATCACGTCACAAGAACGCGTCTCAGTGGGGAAAGTGCCCCTCATACTTGAGAGTTCTATGGAAAGTAAAACCACACCTCGTCACTGCCCTGCAGTCGAGAGGTCTCCACAAAGCCATAGCCATTCCATCACCGACCCGTACAACCAAGGGTCCCACTCCGGTAATCACGGAGGAAAGCCACAGATTAGCCTAGTCGGAAGGACTGAGTCTGGAATGCCAACTGGTGTCCCACTACCCAGCCCCACTGGAGGGTAATTCATAACCAAATGTCGGGAGACCCACTGCCCAGCCCTACTGGAGAGTAAACCTTAATACATCGTCAGGCGACCCACTACCCAGCCCCACTAGAGGGTAAACCTTAATACATCGTAAAGCGACCCACTACCCAGCCCCGCTGGAGGGTAAAACTTAATACATCGTCAGGCGACCCACTACTCAGCCCTGCTGGAGGGTAAACCATAATCAGATATTGGGTGACCCACTGCCCAGCCCTGCTGGAGGGTAAACCCTAATACATTGTCAGGCAACCCACTACCCAGCCCTGCTGGAGGGTAAACCATAATCAGGTATCGGGTGACCCACTGCCCAGCCCTGCTGGAGGGTAAACCCTAATACATAGTTAGGCGACCCACTTCCCAGCCCTGCTGGAGGGTAAACCAAATTACATCATCAGGCGACCCACTTCCCAACCTTGCTGGAGGGTAGACCTGGAACAAGCCGACATGCGATCCACTGCCCAACCTTGCTGGAGGGTAGACCTGGAACTAGACGACGGGTGACCCACTGCCCAGCCCTGCAGGAGGTTAGGCCCTAAGAGGTCATCGGGTGACCCACTGCCCAGTCTCTACTGGAGGGTAGACCCTGAGTGTTGGGTGACCCACTGCCCAGTCTCTGCTGGAGGGTAGACTCTAAAAGTCGATGAGTAACCCACTGCCCAGTCTCACTGGAGGGTAAAACTCAGAACTGCTCTGGCCACATCCACTGAGGGGTATAACACTGGCCAACCAAACACAGAGTGGGTATCGCGCAACCCCCCAACTCCAGCACAACTCACCCAAAAGGGGTGCAGCGTCTGCTCTAGTACTGGGTGTCACTAGCACCGCTACCGGCCAATCCATTGCGAGCGAAACCATGGGGAGACCACTCTACCCTGCTGGTCAAACAAATGAGCACAAAGGTACCCTCTACGCCGTGAGAGGTCCAAGTACGCAAAGCAGAACCCGGCACGCACGTGGGGCCCACACAACGTGTGGCCCCATCTCAACCCCAACAGAGCGCACAACCATCCTCAGGTACAAACAACCACACGTACCTCCAAGCACTCCCGTATACTCCCGGAGCATACCTCATTCCAGCCCTAAGGATTTCGTGCGCACGACACCCAATGTCAACGTGAAGGTGTGACATAACAACTCCAACCTGCCACCTCATCAGCTGAGGCATAGCCAACCACATCTCATGAACCATTTATATCACTCTCCCAAGAGTGCACTATCACACGCCAAGGGTCCGCTATAAACAAGGTAGGGCGAACCACCGCTGGAGCACCTTCCATGCTTCCACATTTAACAAGATCGCGTATAATGCTCCACACAACCAAACGGATCGCACTGTTGTAATCCTCATGGAAAAACACCCGAGATCGACTAGTTACTAGCCTCCAACGGATATCCGACGGAAAATTCACCAACACCGCCTCACGCCCGAACGACGTCCCGTGATCCCGAGCCTCGGCCCCAAAAACAGTCGGGCACATCGCACCACTGCGATCCCCTCAGGAAAACACGTCAAAAGCACTACTCACTTGAGTGAAATGGATATCCGGAGAAAAAGGTGCAGCCCGGCGCACCGTACACGAGCAGTGCCACGTGGGACCCACATCCCGGTCCCAAAACTCAACGAATAGATCACACCGTTTCGATCCTCTCGAAAAAGCACACAAGATGGACTATTCACTTGTCCAAAACGGTTGCCCGGTGATAAAGCTGGAAAATCACCGTCGACGCCCAAACGACCCTCGTGGGCCCTGCACCATCATGCCGAATTTGGGCGGGCGGATTGCACTATTGCAATCCCCTCAGAAAAACATCCAGAAATGAATGCTCGCACGCCCCGAATGGACGTCCGGTGAAAAAGCCGTGAAACGCTGCCCGCAGCTCAAAGGACGGGCCGTGGGGCCCACGCCTCAACTTCGGCCTCAACACCTGGAACCGCCCTGGAAAGCTTCGCCCCAGCTCCAGGGTCCCAACGCCACTGACGGCGCTCAAAACGGACGCCGGACGCGTCCGTGCCGTCCGAAACAAGAATCTCGGGAGAAACGCTCGTCCACTTAAAGACACGTCGTGCCTCCGTGGCCCCTCGTTTCGGGAATTAAAAATTCCCGAAACTCTCTCAACATGTCCGCCTCGACGATACGGCCCCATATCCGTAGACGGCGTACAAATCGAACACCCGTATTGAGAATTACGGGTGTCCGAAGGGGGGGGAACCCCTTGGGCTGGACCGGCCGGTCCGCCCATCCTGGCCCGGCCCGCGGCTCAGCCGCGCGGACCGGTGCCATTTCACGGCACGCCTGCAGACCGGCCACACGGGCCGGTCTCCTCGCAGCGTGAAGACCTGCCAGGCGCGGGTCTTTGCCTCCTCCACGGGGTCGCGGCGTGCGACCCCGGTATCCCGGGTCAACCGGCCGGCACAGCCGGCCGGTCTTTCCGCTCCGTGCCGCACGAGGCCGCCGCGGACGGGGCTTGCTGCTGCGCTGAAGAGCGTCGTCACCAGGGAGGGAACCCGCCGCCAGCCGCCGCCGTCGAAACCCGCCGGACCACCGTACCACCACTGCCTGGAGATCGCCGGACCACCGTGCCGGCCGGAAAACCCCAAAAACCCATAGATCTTCACCGAGCCATTGCGGAGGCTTCAGAGGTCAGATTTTGAATCCGAAACAAGCGTTGGAAAGCTCGGATAACATACTACACGACCATGGGAATCGATCGATGATCAGATAAAATTTAGACACTATAAATTGGGCTCAAAGATTGCGGGAAATTAAAAATGAAACGAAAACGACTCCTACCTCTTGGGCGATGCCCAGGGGTTCACGGGGAGTCTGCCACCGCTCTGCTGCCTTTCCAGAATTGGCTCGCCGGAGGTGCCTCGCCGGAGTGGTTCACCGGAGCTGGAGGAGAGGGGGAGGGTTTGAGTTAGAAGGAGAAGAAGAAGAAGAAGAGGGTGGGGGTGCATTTAAGTAGAAAACACTTAAACGCCCGCCCGCCAGCCCCAAACCCAAACTCTTGACGGGGTCGGGATTTAGCCTCCCCTAGGCTAGGAACCATGCTCTGAGTGCAACGGCGGTCTCAGAATTTTATTTCGAGACCCCATTCAAAAGTTACTAAACTTAGCGCCTGAGGCCGCCAAATTACGAAAACGCCCCTGGGGCCATTTTTCACAGACGGCCCACGCCCACAAAACTTATACACCTCCTAGGGTAAACGGAATGCTCCGAACTCAAAGGTGCCCTCAGGTTTCCAATCCTAGCCACCGTTTAAGAGATACTCGAGTTTCACCATTAAACGAATAAATTAATTAATTAATTTATCCGTCTAACATTCCAGAAGCGGGCGAGGGGTCCAAACATCCCGCACCAACAAGTTTTATGTCGTTACTAGGGTAAAAACCCCATTCCAGACCCATATGTACACTCGGATCCCTGATCAGGAACTCTGTTTAGAAGTTATCCCATTTATTTGGCGTTTCCAGTGTGAATGCACTGAAAATTTAATTCCGGCCACTCCGGGGCTCGGAATCGCACGCCGTCTAAAGACACTGCTCTGGAATATCATCAAGAATATTCCAAAGTCTTTCACAGAAAAAACCGGGTTCTTAAAAAATGTATTTAGAGAGACCAATATTTTAGACATAATGAACCACGACCTCATCAGTGAGTAGAACCTGGGGGAGGTTAGCAGTGCGAGCTAGGTCACTTCAGAAATGGGATAGGGAGGCAGTTTGTCTTGTGGAAGGAAATGTCATTTCGAGTCCTATCATATGAGAAATTATAGTTATATGACACAAACTAATAGTTATGTGGTGTGTCAGAAGTGTGGTATGGGAGGATATAAGAATCCATGATATATAAAAGACCCAATTTAGTGTTGATCTTGTAGTAGTATGGGAAACCATAAACATTTTTTCTAGAATTTCCTTCCAATTCCTAGTGAAAATGGATATGTAATAAATCCATATTCAGGTGTAGGATCAGTAGCTCCATGTTAAGTATGAATATGGACTATTACCAGTTGATTAGTCCAATGATATTGATGTTGATGAGGTATCTAGACTTTAGATTTATTGTTCTAACAAAGAGGACCTACCCAGGTTAGCTATGTTTCATCTCAGGCCTATGGATGTGGCCATATCTATATAGAAAAACATTCTTATGATGGGTAGATTCTAAGGATTTATACAATTTTAGGAACTATTCTAGTATCCTCCATTTTATTTTCTTACTTATTGTACATAGTCACTTTTAATTCTTTCATATCTATGACAATTATGTGATGTTCGAGCTTAGAAATAGAGTACTTACACCCTCCAAATTTTTTTTTTCCATTTTCTGAATAAACCACTTTATGGGTGAGTGGTAACCTCACAATCATAAATAACAAATTTCAAAACACCACAACACATTAATGGAATACAACTTCAAAGTCTAACCCAGAACATCAAAATGAAAATTCAAAATTCAAAATCAAAACAGAACACTGCAATCAAAAAATCCACCTGTCAACACCTCAGGGCGTGAACCGCCTCGAGCCACACCTCTAAATCGCAACCTGATTCACAATCATTCCTCCATCATCGGCATCGCCAGTGAACAGATACCATTGGAACAACACACATCGCCATTGGAAAAATTGAAAAACCTTCAAAATTATTTGGAGGGACAACCTGAGATCATCATTCACAACGGTGGGAGTGAAACAATATCCCACGAACCAGTAAACAGTTCATCCGAAGACCAACAACATAAAAAATCAACATCACTAAGGACTGCGAGATCCTGGAACACCTTCGACCACTCAAACTCACCTCTGAAGACACCTTGAAATCCACCACACAGATCTGACTGGGAGGAGAGTGGTGAAATCTTGGAGCAAGAGAAGAGTAGGAATGGACATCGGTGTGAAGAAACATCAACACCGGAAACAGTTTAAATTGTCGAGGATGATATCCATTAACAAAAAAAATGAAAAAATCCAAACAAAAATCGTGACCAAAGAACAACACCATGATCGAAAGACCTCAAGAGAAAGAAAATACCAAAATTAAACCAATTAAGGAGACTAAAACCATAAGGTAGGAGAGGAAATATACGAACTATGACTCCTGGAGCACCGTTGAGCACTCAATCGACACATCCCAAACCCCCCATGAGAGCCACTACAACAGACCAAAATGGAGTCTAATGTAGTAGATCTGGGAGCAAGAGCAGTGATTGAGGCTATCCAGGCGCCGATAGCAAGACATGGTCGTGGAGAGATGGAAACGCCTAACCAGGATGTGTGGAAAGATAACGGAGAAAATTAGTGAAGGAACACGCGAAGATAGAGGCTCTGGAGAAGAACTAGATCATCATAGAGAAACTCGTCCGTGAAGGTGAATCGAGACAGAAGGCAAAACCTGAAAATGAGATGGAGTCCGAAACCCTAGAAGGGGCAGCGCACTCACGAGAGCCGTCTCGGGGGAGACATGAGCCATCCAGTAAATAGAGTACTTTTATGGCATGATTAATCTCAACACACTATTGAGGATCCAAACCAATACAGTATGATGATGTAATGGATTTAATGTTGAGATAGGTGTTTATCATTTTATATCAAAACCCCTTTTTCCCCAAGATGATAGGTTTTGATGTCATACTCATAATGGATTGGTTAGTGCCATATCATGCTCATGTTGATTTCCATCACTAGAGTGTTCCCTTCACATAAACTGAGGGTGGTACCTACATTTATAAGGGTGAATTGGATGTCTATAAGAGTTGATCTAGACTCGAGAATCCTGGGATGGGAAGAGTGATAACTGATATGGCTAGTATCTTTATGAGAAATCAGGGTATGCGACATATGGAGTTCCCTCCCATGGTAGATCATTTAAGGGATGTTTTATATGATGAATTATCTAGATTACCTCCTATGAGAGAGGTGGATTTTACCATTGATATTTTTCTAGGAGTGGAACTACAATCCTTTCCTCCTTATAGGATGTCACTTATTAATCTCTATGAAATTAAGAAGTAGCTAGAGGATTTGGAAGCTTAGGGTTTTTTCTGAACTAGTACTTCACCGTGGAGTTCACCTATTCTATTTTACAAGAAGGTGGATGGAACCCCTAGGATTTTTGTGGATTATATTTGGTTGAACTATCTTATCATTAAGAAATTTTATCCACTTCCATGTATAGATGACCTCTTGAACAATATCCAAGGATTAATGATTTTCTACAAGATCGATTTAAGGTCGGGCTACCATCATGTGTGTGTTATACCATTAGACATACCATGTACATCATTTTATAGTATATATGGAATGTACGAGTAGTTTCTTATGTCATTCGATCTCATGATTTTGCTAGCATTTTTCATGGCCCTAATGAATTGGGTTTTCCACCTGTATCTATATTCATTTGTGGTGGTATTCATGGATGATATCTTGGTATATTTTCACACTCAAAATGATCATTCCAAGAATCTTTATATCATTATTAATACACTAAGAGATCACTAGCTATATTATAAGATAAAATAATTCCAATTTTTTATCAATAAGGTTCACTTATTATGTTGTATCAACTCAGATGTAAGAGTGTCTGTTGAACCAGAGAAGGTGAGAACCATAATTTCCTAGAAGAAGCCCAAGAATTTCTTTGAAATACATAGTTTATTGGGGATATATTTATATTAAATTTGTTTTATTTTTAATTTTTCATTAATATTAACACCTATTATGATCTTGACTAAAAAGGGTGTTAAGTTTTTATGGGTAGGTACATGTGTGACATCCTTTTCGAAACTAAGAGGGAGACTGACTTCAACACTGAACCTGATTCTAGAAGATTTAGGCAGAAGTTATACAATGAGTTTTTCTGCTATAGTAAATGAGATTACAGTAGTTATAATATAGGGAGATAAAGTTGTGGTGTATGTGTCTTTCTAGATAAGGCCTTACGAGCATAATTTCTCTATGCATGACCTTGAGCTAGAAGCTGTGGTTCATGATTTATGTTGTTGGAGGCATTATCTATTGGTGGAGTAGTTCATCATTTACACAGACCAAAAAAGTCTCAAATACATTTTCACATAGTGTTATTTAAATCTTAGGTAGCGTAGGTGGTTAGAATACATATAATTATTTGGCTTTGTGCTCACTTATACACCTAGAAAGGGAAATGAAGTAGCTGACGGCTTAAGCCAAAAGACTCAAACACATTCCATCCAAGAGGCCATTAGTGAGTGCAAATTGATGGATCTGTTTTATGGGATGCACCTATAGGTTTAGGAATATCATGGAAAACATGTTTTAACATCTTTTTTATTGACATATTCCCTTCTGAAACCAGTAATAATTACAAAACTTTCAGATACCGAGGGCCTAGTCTTGAGGGAGAGTGTCTCAGAAGAGGACCCATCACCTGGTTGGGTTATTAATGAGGATGATATTTTGAAATTCAATGAATATATCTAGGTTACTTCATACATAAAATAATAATTTGTGTGGGGTATCATGCCTTAATTTGGGTATTATACCATGGGTTTACCAAGATGTATTGAGATGTATATTATCAATATTTATGGCCTGGTATGAAGAGACGGATCACAAGTTTTATCACATGGTTTCTCACCTGTTAGTAGGTGAATGTGGAACTCTGGTGGCCTACCAAAATTTCATAGACTCTATCTATTCCTGAGTGGAAATGGGATGATGTCACTATTGATTTCATAATGGGCTTGTCGATATCCCCTCGATGAAGTGACACAATATGGGTGATTGTCAACAGGTTGACCAAGGGCATACACTTTATTCTATGAGATTAAAAGGATTTAACTTTAAAAGACTATATGTATTCATGGTGTTCCCCATTATATCCTGTTAGATATGGATTCTTAGTTTACATTGTGGTTCTGTTTTGGGTTACAGAAAGCATTGGGTTCACAGGTGAATCTGAGTACAAAATATCACCCTTAGACTAATAGTCAGTCTGATAATATGATATGGTTATTAGAAGACATAATCCAGGCATACATCCTTGATTTTATATGTTCTTGGGAGACTCACCTACCTCTAATTGACTTTTCTTATTATTAAATATTTTAGGATACTGTTCAGATGGATCTCTATGAGGACCTATATGGTTGGTCATACCGTTCACCCCTGTTCTAGTTAGATCTAGGTGAGGCAGCACTACTGGGACCTCATCTTATTTAAGAATATTTATAGTTGGTACAACTTATTCATAAGCTTATGGCTATAGATTAGTCTTGGAAGAAGTCTTATACCGATTGAAACTGTAGACCTATAGAGTTAGAGGTGGAACATTAGGTTTTTCTGTGAGTTTCTCCAAGAACAATTCATAGATGTATTTTGACATAGGGAAAGTTATCACCTCATTATGCTGGTAATTTTGAGAACTTTGAGAGAGTGAGTCCGATATCCTATCAGATGGATTTACCTCAGAGGTAATGGTCCATGCATGACATCTTCCATGTATCACAGCTTCACTGTTATTATTTTAGTCATCTTATTTGTCTGATCCTGAGAATATAGAGCTAGAAACATATGCTTCCTTTGGGGATTATTCTATATATATCATTGACTAGAGCATGAATTTTCTTCGAGGTAGGTTGCTTCCTCTAGTACATGAGATTTCCCAAGGAGGATCAATGAATCATTGATAAGGGGAGGGGATGAATCGGTGACATATTTTTATTTTGACTTTTCCCTTTTTGAAACATACTTTACCTCTTTTTAAATAGTTATCCCCTTAATGAAAATAAAACAATCACACACCCACAAGAACACAAGAATTTACAAGGTTCCCTACTCAACAAGAGTTGATATCTCCTTGGTATGGTTTGGAAACAATCCAATACCACACAATCCACTAGAAAACAATCCTTTTGTGTGCATACAATAAGTAGGATATACCCTTACACTTGTGAATCACTATGTTCAATACAATAGTGCATGTGGTTCAAGTAGCATGAAATGATGTAATAATTTTTTTTAACAAGTTAAGAAACATGTTACCGTCTTGTCTTGTCAACTTTAGAAAATATAGTATTCAAAAAAATTATTCACTTTCTTACTCAGAAGAAGGTAAGAACTTATATGAACTTTGTAATGAAACTCAATCAGATAACCTAGTCTGATTACCAGCCTGATTTCTCAATTTTATAATATAACTCTTCTAGAATTCTAATGAAACAAATCTAAACTACTTCCACCTTATTATAGAAATTCAAATATGAAGGAAAGATATGAAATTAGTTCAATAATATAGTCTAACTATAGATTAACCAAATTTACTGAATCATAAATTTTCTTAAAACTTTGAATACATATTTGAATCCTTCAATTCTTCTCAAATCTTCTTGATTCTTCTCAATCTTTCTTGAATCTTCTCACAACTTCAGCTTGCCTCAAACTTTATTAAATATCTGTAGTCTGATTCTAATTTCTATTCTAATTTCTTCATTATGATGAATAAAAAAATTTATTCATTACATTTTTTCACTCCAATTTAAATATATGAAATCAAATGAGTTCTCATTAGGATTCTCGATACCAATTAAAAACAAATTGCTCATTCTGATTCTTTGTACCAGCTATTAGATATAGCACATTGAAACCATTACACCACAACCATTATTTCTATTTCATTAGACTTTAGTCACCTTTATTTTTATATAAACATAGTTTAAACTTATAAATATTCCAACACTTATCATAATCAATTCAGCATCATCTTTAAACTTCTTAAAGAATATTTCCAGACCCCCCTTTACAACACTATCACAAAGCACTTCAAACAAAACTCATCTTCTTTTCTTCAAACTGATGATCCTATGTCTGATGAATTTATTAGTGTCATCCTACATTTGATGAATCAGTATCTACTTTACTTTGATAATCAATGTCATAACAAGTTTGATGAATCTTGAACCAATTGGAAAACATACCAGAGATCTCTTTTCTCATGACCTAATAGAAGAAACCAACAATTCATCTTGATGAGAATGGTTGACGACATTGTTGATCGAATTATGATTTACTTACATGCATTGATACCAAAAACTTCCAACAAAATAGATATTCCTCCAATTCTCTTTTTCAACCATCACTGCATCTGATGATTGATGTTAGCATCACTCTGGTTGTCAACGACACACTGCATTCGATAAACCGACATTAGTTTCAACTTTTGGAAAAATATTCCTTTTCTAAATATGATTCAAATAAACTTATTTCTATGAATATTTGTATCTCATGTCTTATTGGTATGATTTAAAAACAAAACCTTCATCTTCTTACCTTAAAAAAAAAACTTCTCATCCTTTAAATAAGTCTATGTATGGTGATCTCACACCAATAAACTGAGACAAAAAAGATTTGCCTTTACAAAATTTCTTATTCCATAAACTTTATCTGGTATCATGACTTCCTCAGGATTTTGAGAACATTAAAGACTAACATATCATCATTTGACTTGTAATGTAAAGTATTATAAATTCCCATCCTTTCAAATTTGTTTTTTATTTTTAATCAAACCTCAATATGATTGGAAGCACTTGTTCTCCCCCTTTCCTTTATAAAGCTAGCGTCACAAGTCTTCCAGATAACTTATGATTTATAAGAACTCCAAGATTAGAAAAGCATTATCAAATTTACATCAAAACCCAGAAAACTCCGAAATAGATTCTCATTATGATCTTCATTTCATTTTGAACCAGAGGTGAGTTCGATGAATCTTTTATCCTATAAATCTTTTTCTAAAACCGAAGGAATTTCTTAATAATTTTGAGCCTGATCATCTGAATATGATGGTGAGTCTAATTTTCAACTCTTAAAAAGTGAATTAATTTCTTTTATTCTTTTAAAACAAAGTAAAATACTATCAACACAAACTTCTTTTAGCTATAAAAGCATATTCCTTCCCACTTGGTCCCAAATATCTCTCGCTTTGGATTTTGTTATCAAACAAGATTCATAAATGACTAAACTTTTTAATCTCAAGATACAGATTACTTATCAAAAATTCTAAGCCAACGTGAGCTAACTCATTGTAGGAAACATGAATTATTGACAACAAAACCATGTTGACCAAAAGTAGTGAATCATGAAAAAAATGAAACATATTCAACTTTTCTTCACATATTTCTTTACTTATTCAACATTACTATATTTTTTTCCAAAAAACACTCCAACAAACTGTTAAAATAGTTCACACACTTACATACTGAATTCATAGCTTACCCACAACCCCCCTACATACATGCTTCCTTAAAATGTTTAGAAGATATTAATGGTCATATTTATGAAAAAATTCTCTCCCTTTAAAACACTATTTGAAAACTAGATGGGAGGGATAGAAAAAACAAATACCACAACCTTAATGAGAAAGAGGTTGGACCCCGATTTTCCACCTCATTTTATAAAAATCTTCCTTTGGTAAAGGTTTTGTGAAAATGTTAGCAACTTATTCTGATGTAATAATATACTCTGTATTTAATTCATTCTTCTCCACATGCCATTTGATGAAATGATATTTTATATCAATATTTTTTGAATGAGAATATTATACCATATTTCTAGTAGTATTGATTTCAATTCGATTATCACATCCCAAGTGAAAGGGTAACTTTACTTCAAAAAGTAAGTATTCTAAATGAGTCTTTATCCACATAAGTTGGGTATCCACTTGAGTATTAGCAAAATACTTAGATTCATCCATGATAAGAGTTACTAAATTCTTTTTCTTTATATTCCAACTAATACAAACTTTTCCCAGAAAAAAGACTCCACTTGATATAGATCTTCTATCATCCACATTTCTTTCCCAATCCGCATCTGAATACCCAAACCAGTCAATATTTTCTGATCTATCATACCTGATGATAAAATTTTTTATACCTTTTATATATCCTGGAATTATTTTTCCAGCCAATAGATTCTATTATTTTATAGAAAAAAGAAATATCACACATAAGTTAACAACTTAAAAAATTTCAGGTCTTGAGGCAGTCAAATATAACAAACATCCAATAAGCTTTCAAAACTATTTGTAATCAACTTCCATTCCTTCTATATATTTAGAAAACTTGGTTCCCATATAAATTAGTGTGGAAACTATTTTTTAATTTTTTATGCCAAACTTCTTAAGAAGATCCTTATCATAATACTCCTGAGAAAGAAAAATGTGTTTCTTGTTTTATAATATTTGTAACCCAAGAAAGTATTTCATTTTACCTAGCATGGACATCATAATTTTTTTATCTCTTTAGGATATATTTCATAGGTTTTTTCATCATTCCTAGAAAAGATAATTTCATCAAATTTAAAAAATATGATGAGGGAAAACTCCTGAATTTTTTTATGTACAAATTAATATCAACTCTTCCTTTCTTAAAACACGTCTTTCTTAAGCAAGTTTCTAATTTGGAATATCATGACCTCAGATCATGTTTTACCCCATACATGCATTTATTCAATTTAAACACATAAATTTAATCTTTACCAATAAAAAATCCACATGGTTGTACAATATAAACTTCCTCATCAAGATCACCATTAAAAAAGATGATTTCACATCCATCTAAAAAATATTATAACTTTTTTTATCATCATAAAGTAAGGAATAACCCTTTTTATTAAAAAATAAAGAAAAACTGTAAAAGGATAACAGATGGGGTCATACAAGCATTCATTCCATCATTCCAAAGAGACACTCAAATTTTGTAACTTAGTTATACAATAATAAAAATAAAGATTCAGATTATTTCTAATCTTTACGAGAGGATAAAAAATGTTTCATATGAATTAATGCATTCAATCTGTGAGAATACTTTACATAATAATCTTTCATTGTTTCTTATCACTTTACCATCTTCATTTAGCTTGTTCTAGAAAAATCAATTTGTACCAATAAGATTTTTGTTATTTGGTTTTGGTATGAGTTACCATGTATTATTCTTTTCTATTTTATCCAGCTCTTCATTCATATCCTAAACCCATTTGGAATGATTGAAAGCTTTATTCACATTTTCAGCTTAAATTTTGAATATAAGGAAGTATGTGTAATAATACTTTATTTTCTTATTATTTGAACCTTTTTATGTTGATCACTAATAATGTTTTGTGATTTGATTCCTCATCCTAGGATGATATTTTTGAGATTCTTCCTCATCAATGGAAATAGATTAGTATGATTCTTCTTCCTGAGTAGGATTACCATTGTCGATATCCTTATCTAAATTCTCAACAATAATTATTTTATCCCATTCATCTTTCTTATCCACATGAGTTTATTTATCTTATTCATCTTTTTTAATAACTTTCACATCAACAGAGTCAACTAATATTCCTAATTATTTTTTGAAACATCTTTATCCTCTTAATTTCTATGCATCTCCATGAAAAATTACATCTTCACCTCTTTGGTCAAACTGTACAAGGTTTACACCTTTCTTCTTTATGATTCATAGACTCCCAAAAATTGGTACGTTTTTCAAACTTGTATTTTTTTCATAAAACATTTCATATGGAGTCATATCTTAACTTTTCCTATAGAAACATAAGATTTGGATATACATAGTAGTGATCATGGATTACCTTAAAAATTAATGAGACAGACTAAGTTTATGTAAAATAGTTCACCTTATTTCCACCAAACTTATATTTTTTACTTTTAGCAACACCATTTTGTTGAGGAGTGTATGGTGTACTAAACTCAAGATGAATTCCATTATTCTCATGATAATTTTTAGAATTTTCATTTTTGTATTCACCACTATTATGTATTCTAAACTTCTTCACTGAATACTCACATTCTTTCTCTACTTTGCTCCAGAAAATTTAAAAAATTTCAGAGCATCTAACTTATGTTTCATATACATAACAAATTTAATATGATTAATGTCATCAATGAAAGTAATAAATCAATTCTATCAATGGGTTTATTGTTTTCTCATTTACCCTAAAATATCTGAGTGAATTACTTCCAAGGGTAGTTTTGAACAAATCTCAAATTTCTTATTCACAGAGTTTGTAATTTTTGATTTTTATAAAATTGTGAAAGACTGACATCTTCTTCTTAAAATATCAAGAATACAAAATATGTTGTCTTACTTTGATAAAATGATCATGTTTATCTGAAACATGTGTCCCAACATTTTATGTAACAACTGATTTTATTCCACCATACCTAATTAATAATAGTTTTTAACCTCACCAACTTGGAACAAGTTTTCTTTTGTACGTTGTCCTCTTTTAACTATCTTTCCATCTTCATCACTTTTCATAAAAAACCATTTTTTCTGAAAATAACTTCGTTTCCTTCATAAAAAATTTGTGAAAAAATTATCAAGTTGTTTTTCATCCCATTAACAAAGAAATATTTCTTGGATTTTAACATTTCTTACCCAAAGATGGTTGATCCAACACCTTTGATTCTGAGAGATTATTCATTTCTAAATATCACTGTTCCTTATTTGAAATATTTAACATTATTTAATAATTCCAAATCTCTTATCATATGATAAGAACAAAAAATATTCAAAATAAAATATCATTCTCCTTTTATAGCATTGAGTTCAGTTTCTACAATAAGGGATTTTTCTTTCCTTTTGTCTTTCTTCACATCTGACTTATGAGAGTTGTTAAGAAACATTTTTTGTGTTAGTAACAAAATAAGATTAAATTTTTAAAGGTTTCCATGTTGTTCACATATTTAAAAAATAGTTTTCAAAGGTTGGAATATATTTTCAACTTTCACACCAACCTTCTCATATTTCTTAAAAACATCATTCTTTGACCTCTTCCTTTGAGAGTATTTACTCCCCCTCAAATGTTCCCTTCAAAAATCTGTGCAATAGTAATACTATTGTTTGTTAAACAAAAATATGTTTTTTATATGTTAAAATCCACCAAAATACCAATAGTATGCATAGAAATAAAATTTTACATTGATACTTTCATACTGTTTGGAGTTGTAATAATGTTTCTCAACAACCTTATTATCTTTCTTATCATAATTTTTTTGAAAACCAACCTTTTTTTATCAACCAAAATTTTATTTTTCATATCGGTTTTATTTTAATCCATATCGAAACCAGAAGTAATAGAAACGTTTTCATAATCAAAGTTTTTATAAATTTATTACTTCTCTACTTTTTTGGTATTGTCCACATATATAAGTTTCCCCACATTATATTTATCGGAAACAATTTCATCTTTCTGATCAACCTTTTAATGTAAATTTTATTCTTCTCATGTTTAACATTTCTAGAGATTTTACCTAATTCAGAGATATATTTATTGAAACTTGTAACCCTCTCTTAAGCCGTTTAAAGTTTTTTTAGACAACTTCAAACTCTTCTTTATTTTATTTCATCTTAACTTTCAGATGTTCATTACAATTATTTTCATTATCAAAATATTTTTTCAAGTCTTCAATCTCTTCCAAAAGATTAAATTTTTCATTAGGAAGACATTATTTATTGTTTTTTGAATAGTATTAATTTTTTCACTTCTTGATTTCTTTCTCAAGACTCCCAATCTTTCTTAGACATGCTTTCAATTCTTCTTCCAAATGAAATTCTAACCGAGTTTCTTCTTCTTTAGAATAACTGCTTCTGATCTCTACATTGATCACTGTTTCTATGAAAGTATTTTCTCTAGACTTATCAAATACTTTTTGTATTAAACTTCACTATATTCCTATTTATAAAATTTAGATAAGAAACTTCTTTATTTGGATTTGAATAAATTTCTATCTTTCACTTTGGAATAAGATTTATCCTTATCACCCTATTTCTTCCATGATCTTATTTTCCTTCTATTATTATAATAACTATACTCTTCTTTATTTATTCAAGAAAAATTAACCAAAATGTTCCCAATGTATCCACATTTAAAACATTTCAAGATAATTTTCAATTTATATTTTTATACCTCTTTTTACATTTTTATAAAGGAAGGATAAAAATTCATCAATATTTTTATATGCCGCATTTTTTGAATCAAAATCACCAGATTCTTATTCTTTAAAAATATTATTTAAATTTTCCTTATTGGAATCCTTGAAATAAATTTCTATATAAACTTTATTTCCTTTCAAAACTTTTTCCCTTTTCATTTCATAAGTAATGATAGTACTGTACAAATCATCTATAGATAGTGTTTCTAGATCACTATCTTCCAGAGAGGAAAATTTTGCATCAAAATTGTCTGGAATAATTCTCAAGATCTTTGAAACAATAGTATAATCTTTTGAATTTTCATCTAGACATATGGAAGTGCTAACAAAGTCATTTACCCCTGGTAAAGAAGTCACCAAAATATTCGTAGTCATGCATCTTGAGATCTTCATACTTAAGCCTCCAGATTTGTAGCTTGTCCTTATTCACCTTTGTATTGACTTTATAAATGTTATTCATCTTATCCTAGATACCTTTAGTAGTGGAAACACCCTTCTATATTAAAATCTCACTTTCATAAAGTAATGAGAGTAAAATATTCTTGTAACTTCCATGATTCTGAATATTATTCTTTTCAACTAATGTTAGAGGAATTTTTTTATCAATATAAAGAAAATCCATATATTACAGCTTCAAGAACATCATACCCAAAAGACATAAGATAAGGAAACATTATATATTTCTAGATATTATAGTTCTTACTATAAAATACCAGAATACCCTTACTTTTCACACAATTCAGATTCTCCATCACAACTTCTCTTCAAAAATTTCATTAAAGAGTAAAAGGAGGGATCCTTTGTATGATACCAATTGAGATTGGCCAAGAAGGATCAATGAATCACTGAGAGGGGGAGGGGGTGAATCAATGATATCTTTTTTCTTTTAAGTTTTCCATTTTTGAAAAAACCTTCACTATCTATTAAAGAGTTATCACCTTGATTAAAATAAAATAATCAAACATCCATAAGAACATAAGAATTTATAAGGTTCACTACTCAACAAGAGTAGCTACGTCCTTGATATGGTTTGTAAACAATCCAATACCACAAAATCTACTAGAAAATAATCCTTTTATGTAGATAAAACAAGTAGGATATACCCTTAAACTTGTGGAGAACTATATTCAATACAATAGTGCATTTTCATAAAGTATAACAAAATGATGTAATAAAATTTTGTGTAACAATGTAAGAAACATGTCATTATACTGCCTTGCCAACTTTCACAAATATAATCTTCAAAAATAATTCTTCACTTTATTACCTAACAGTATGAAAAAAATTCTCTAAACTTTGTAATGATACTCATTCTGATAACCCAATATGATTTCGTATCCGATTGATCAATCCGATAATATAACTCTGTCATAATACCATTGAAACAAATCTGAACTACTTCCCCCTCAGTCTAGAAATCCCAATCTGATTGCTCAGTCTGATCTGGAAACTCTTAGTATGATATTTCTTCTTTGTATATGGAAACTCTTATATCTAAAATCTTTTAGGGCTTAACCTTCTCTCTTCACTCATGAACAATACAAGTGTCATAAATGACAAAGTACTTCCAAATATTTATATAAGTTCCAAAGATTCAGAAAAACTTTTCTGCTTAACAAAATCTACCAAATCATAAATTTTACATACATTTTAGATATATATTTCACCCCTTAAATGCTTCTCAATTATTCTTGAATATTCTTGAACATTCTTAAATCTTTTCACAACTTTAGATCACCTCATAATTTGTTAATAATCTTCAATCTAATTTTTATTTCAATTATAATTTCTTCATTATGATGAAGACAATGGATTCTTTATTATGTTGTTCCATACCAATTGTAATATATGAAAGAAAATGACTTATCATTAAAATTCTTGCAACCAAATGAAAAAAAACTTCTCATTCTGATGCTATGTACCGACTATTAGATATAGTACATTAAAACCATTATACCAAAAACATTGTTTCTACTTCATTAGACTTCAATCACCTTTCATTTTCTATAAACATAGTGGAAATTATAAATATTACAACACTTATCAATAAAACTTAAGTATTATATTCAAACTTCTTCAATAATATTTACATAACCCCTTTGAAAAAACTATCACAAATCATTTAAAAAAACTCTTCTTAATTTCTTCAGACTGATGATCTTGTATCCTATGAATTTATTGGTGTCAGCCCACATCTGATGAATTAGTCTATGCTTCACTATAATAATCAATGTTGGTTCCAATCTGATAAATCTTGAACCAATTAAAAAATATATTATATATCTCTTTTCTCATGACCCAATAGAAAAAACTAACAATTTATCTTGATGATAATGGTTGACTACATTGTTGATCGATATCTGACTTCCTTACACACATCAGTCCTAAAAACTTCCAACAAAACAAATATACCTTTGATTATTTTTTGTAAACATCACTACATCTAATGATAGTTGTTAGTACCACTCCGATTATCAGTGACACACTGTGTCTGATAAACTAGAATCAGATTCCACTTTAGTAACTTTTTTCATTTCTAAATATGATTCACATCAAATTCTTTATCTAAATATTTTTATCTCGTGGATTATTGGTCTGAAGAAAAACCAACATCTTTGTCTTCTTACCTTCTGAACAAAAACTTATCATCCTTAAAATAAGTCTGTATTCAGTGATCTCACACTAATGAACTAAAAAAGTAAATATTTGTCTTTAAGAAATTTCTTATTCCACAAAATTTAGTTTGTATCATGACTTCCTCATGGATTTTAGAACATTAAATATTAGAATAATTTTTTTTAACTTATAGTGGAAAGTATTGTAACTTCCCATCCTTTATAGATTCCTCTTTCCTTCCATTAAAACATCAATATTATTGGAATCAATTATTCTCCCACTTTCATTCATAAATATAACATCACAAGTCTTCCAGATAACTTATGATTTATGAGAACTCCAAGATCAGCGAAGTATCTCCATATTTACATTGAAGCCAAAAAGGCTCCATAATAGCTTCTCATTATGATATTCCTTTAATTTTGGACCATTGGTGAGTCTAATGAACATTTGCTCCTAGAAGTATTCTTCTCAAACTCATGAACTTTATTAAGAATTTTGAGTCTGATCATCTGAATATGATGGCAAGTCTGGTTGTTAACTCTTACAAGTTGAATTGATTTCTTTTATTATTTGACAATAAAAAACAATAATATTAGAGAAAACTTATTTCAAATTCAAAAAATTCTTCCAAACAACTTGGTCATAAAATTATGGGTTCTATGGAAGAACAACTACATATAGGATGAGACCTAGGAGAGAGAGGTTGATGTACATTCTCTGTGGACAGAACTTTTCTTAGATGATGTTTTACCACCCTCATAAGGGAAAATCAAGGAAGATTTATTTTAAGGAGGTTAGGTTGTAATGTCCTAAATTTTTAAAGAGTTATGGATTATTTTAAATTAAGTTAAACCATTTTTATGTTTTTCTTTTGGATTAGACCCTGATAACTGCACCTTTAGGCTAATCAGATTATTTTTGGAAAGGAAGGTAGCAGGGGGTGGAGTCTAGATGAAAAACCAATTCATGACGTGAATGTAATTCATGATATGAATAAATATAGAAATACCCCATTAATTTTTTTATAGGAAATGAATTAAATGCATTTCATTAATTCTATTCATGTCATGAACTAGTTTTTCCTATAAGAAAAAGAAAACTTGAGTAATTTACAATATGAATTACATTCACATCATGAATATGTCATGAAACATTTTTTAAAAGGGGTCGAACCCCTCATTAATCTATCCCCATTCCAACATATAATGACCCATTATCTTATTGAAGATCCTATCACTCCTAAAGCTAGTATTTGAGGTTTCTCCCTTGTCCAAGCTCTGATTCCTTTATCATCGGTTGCGTTGGATGCGTATCAGTAAGAGATTAATTCCTCTTCCTTATTTTCTCAGTTTATATTTCCATCCTTGGTGATATTTTGTTATGGGATAATATTCCCTATTTTAGGGAATTTATCTATTTTTCTAATTTATTATACTATAGATCGATTTAATGGATGATAATAGATGAGTAGATTTCTACCAACCTAAGTTAACTAGTTTAGTTATTTTTCCTTAAACTCTCATTTCCTTAAATGGTATGACATTGTGCCATGTGCTAGAACCTTTTGATAGAACCTCATAAATGTAAAATTAATTAAATTAAATGATGCTAGCATGATTTGTGTAATTATAGAAACCCAAGAATCACCATCTGAGGATGAATACCTAGACATGATCCACCCTTAAGGGTGTGCCTTTCTTAAAGTCCAAAGAGCCTCATGCCTTGGAGTTAATTGAACTAATAAATAAAGTGTAATTAATTTTCCCTTTTTAATGTAATATATTATAGAATTGGACCAAGGTAAAATGGTGGGATATATGTAGAGACCATTTCCCTTGATATTTTAGCTTGGATTAACCACATTAAATGACTTAGACAGCATGGAAAAAATGTATGGTTAAAAGGTATAACTTTAATGGAAACTATGAAGATTATTTTATATCTAGACAAGGGAGATAAAAGAGCCTGAATTAAGGACACCTTGGGTAGGTTTATAAACCTTAAAAAAATGGGAAGTTATAATTGAATTTCAATACGTCCAGAGTGATACATAGGTTATTTATAGAACATCATGGATTGGCTCACTAATTAGATTTATTTATGCTTCCCATGAGTGATACATGGATCCCTAGCATATTACCTTGTACAAACTCAATAGGTATTGTTACTATATCATGAAATAAGTGATTCTTGGTTCCCAATGTGGCACACCATGGACAAAATTAGAGGGTTATGCTTTATACCATTTCATGAGTGATACATGGATCCTTATACGGGTTCCTTGGATAGAAACCTATGATGATGTGTTTTATAGTGAACCTGGAGTGATACCTAGGTTCATTCTTTACCAAATTCCTTAGATGAGATCTGGATTCCAATTAATTAAAACTAAGGATAAGTTTACTAAGACAAATAACATACTTGGGTTTGGTCAATGATTTATACTTGACTTGTATAATGGCCCACTAATATCTCCATGCTCATATTCCATGAGAGTTGTGAAACCCCTCATAAGTAAGGGGGATGCCTTGGGATTATGCCTCAGGTCTTGACTATTTCTATATATCTCTATATATTCACATATATAACTATATGTATATGTGGCTAACATATATACATAATTTATATATACATGTAAATGTACATGCATGGTGATATTTATTCAGATACATAGGGATTAAGATGAAGTAGGTAGTGTCGGTCGGGTATACCATGGGGAAACCAGTCCAATGTGATTTATTTATTTACTACATTATGTTTATGATTACGTACACACTACTCATCTTATATGCACATACTAGATTGTTCTAGAAAATGTTGGTGGTGGTCTACCGAGTATATCTCCTACCCTATCTAGGCCTCCATTGGGCACCCGAATAGACCTTATGGATGTAGGAAGGGACAAAGGGAAGCATTCAGCTTTTGATGATTGAATTACTATTCTATGATAGAGTATGATAGAAAAGGACCGAGCCTATACTCTTGATGCAAGTTGAGGCATTTTTTGGTCTTTATGTATTTTTGTATTGCATGATGTATATGCTTGTACCCCTATAACCTGGTTACTCCCCCCTTTTGAATATCAAATGACATGAGCATCATTTTGTATGTGATATTGATTCAGCTTTCATCTACTTATTATATCTGAATGGTTATTATTATTATTTTCATGATTGTTCATTACTATTTCTACTTATTAATAGTATTATATACCATTATTATACACTTTGATCATGGGATTATAGTCTCCCCACTATACCATCATAGACCCTCGCTACTAGACGATAGTATCTGATGTATAGAGAGGTGCACTTGAGATCATGTGGCTGACCAGGTTTGGTTACTGATGAATAAATTCGGTCTGGGATGCTAACAATAATTTCAACAATAGATCAGTGTGATCCCCTATATATCCTCCCATTAGATTGAGAAGATTTTTTATTTCTCCCTTGATTTTAATAGATATTAAGTAAAAAAATCCTCCCATGTATTTTCATGGTTGTGTCAAGAAATCATCCTCCCTTAATATATCTATAATAAGAACTCATTGATGAAGATCCCCCACTTTGTGGTTATGAACACCCTTTGTAGAACTATATACAAGTTTAAAGATATTTTCTTGGTTAAAATACATTAAAAATACTTATCTATAAAGATGGATAGGAAAATTATAGAGGAGACATAGAAAAGTAATTTAGAAGAGATTCTAAGAGATTGAGAATTGAAATTGTCTCATGAGAGGTTTTTGAGATTAGTGGAGATGATCACTTTGGTTCATTGTAGGAACATTCTAATTAGTTGTTCATTCCACCAGTATTTCACAAGCCTCCAAGGTACTTTATTTATAGCCTCCAAAATTTTTAGGAACATTTTGAAATCCATGAGATTCATTAATCAACTTCAAATTCCAATAAATATATTTGAGATCCACTCACATTAAGAATTTTCACTTGTTGAATTAGTTCCACTAGCTAGCCAGAAGATCCCACTGGCTAGCCAGTGAGACTATTGCAGACTCATCGAATATGTCTACCATTACTAGATACCTGATGAAATTCTATCGACTAGCTGGTTGTATTTTTCTCCATGGGTGATTCTTTCCATCACCATTGGCTATTTGATGCCCTTCCACTGGGTAGCTGATGCTACCTAAAGCCTTGAATCACACTTTGGTCCATCAAAAATTCCATCAAGGTCTTAATTTAGACTTAGTATCTTCCTTATATGATTTCAACAACCATTTGAAACATCAAAATATGACTTTAATGATCCTTAAAAATCCTTCAACAAGTTCAAGATGATTCATTCATTTGTTTAATCAAATTTAATACATGGAATATCATCATTGAAACTAAAATCAACTCAAATGAAATGATTAGATACAAAATTGAGTGTTTTTTATCAAAAAAAACACTATAAGAGAGAGAGGTAAAAAAAGGGAGGAGGTTGAGGTGGATGCGAATATTTTCCATAGGGGTTGAGGTTGAGATATGAGTTACAAAATTTGAAGTGGATATATTGTACTCAAGGAAATGGTATTAGGTTGTATGCATCAAGGATTTCATTAATTTTTTGATTTAATAAATTACTTATGTTACACTTTAGTTATGTTATAGGAGGATCTAGTGCAAACCCATATGAAGTAATGTGGTTAATAGGAACCCTCAATAAACTTGATCCTTACTTTATTGTATGAGGAGATATTTTTCAAAAGACATCTTTCTAATACAAGGGGTCAATGGAGTTCCCTAGGGTTGTGAGAACTGAGTATTTGATATTATGGATGTTTTTTTAAAGATTTTTATTATAGATTTTATCTTTAATATTCAAGAATAATTTTTTTATTGTAATTATGATAATGGAACAAAATTTATTATTGTGGAAGAGTTTAGTAGATTGTTTGAAGTTACCTATAATTTTTAAATAGGGATTTGAGAAGTTTGATAAAGATAAGAATGCCATGAAATGTTTTGTGTTAGTGGTTTTAGTATTAACATGGCATGATGATCATTTTGGGATTCACACCATTCAAGTGAAGTCATTTCCCTATGGTAAATAATGATATTTTGGTGGAGAAATAACAAAAATGTTGTGGTAGATGTAATTTCATGGAATTGAAATAGTTCAGAGGTATAACCATGCCCACTATAGGGGAGAATTATAGAATATAAGATTCATTTGATGCCATAGAGACAATTATGCCATTATTTATTTGATTTTTAATATTTTTTAAGGATTAATGGTTGGAATTGTTCACTAAAGGAACCACCACGGTGTGGTGGTTTAGACCGTGTCATGGTCCACCTTAGGTTACACAGTGGCATGGTGAGTGTCACCACACCATATCATACTTGAATTTACCCTTGTAACTTTTGATGATTATAGTATTTATTGTCAACCTCTGGGAAGAATCTTGGGAAAATTGATGTAAAAATTTTATATTGTTTTTGAGGAGTTTATAGATGGCCAACATTGAATTAAAATAAGTTTTTTGGTTTGATGAAGGAATTTAGATGTTGTGGAGAAGCTAAAATTTGACTATGTCTTTTTGTGTATGAGTTATCTGTAGATTTGTGTAACATCCAATGTGACTTGCCTATGATTCATTTGAAAATATATATATGAGTCATTTCCTCTATGACATGAAATTTTGGAAAAGGAATGAGTTTCTTACAAGTCATTTCTATCTGTGTATGATTCATTATTATACATATATGAGTCATTCCTATCTACATATGAGTCATTTCCTTTGTGACATGGAAATTTGGAAAAAGGAATGACCTATATACGAGTCATTCCTATCTACCTATGAGTCATTACTATTAGTGTAAGAGTCATTCCATGGTATGTATAGATTACTGAACTATACAAATGAGTTATCTATAGTTATGTATGAGTCTTGACTAACTTAGAAAAATATGAGACACCAATTAAATGAAAATGTTAATTGCTAGAATTATTTTTATCAAGAGATATTAAATAAAATGATGCCAGAGCTAAGATTCAGTGATTAAAACGTCACCATTAAATTATGATTAAAACTATATGAAGAATCTATGATCCACATAACCATGAGAACATTTGTATGATGGAGATTTAAATTTGATATGAGACTATTTGTTAAGAAACAATAAATATTAATTTTAGAATGTAAATGTTATGGTGATTTGATGTTATTTATTTCCTAAATCACATAACAATCAATCTGTGATACAAGTTGAGTTTTGTTAATATGATTTATATTTTGTGAGTATGAATATCATGTGAAGAAGTTGATAATGAAATGGGTAATGGTATATACTGTTATTCCTTGACAGTAATATCTATTGGGTGATTTTTCATGTTGAAAATAAAATTATTTTCAAATGAGTTTTTGAAATGTATGAGTTTTTCAAAAGGAATAGATATATTTTTTTGTTTCATAGTGAAGAACTCTTATCAAGCTACAAGGAGGTTGGAAAAATTAAAGTTGATTTTAATCCTATTGAAATCAAGAAGAGATTACTGCATAGTATTTTTGGAATGCTCATGCATATCGGAAAGTTTCATAAATGTTAAAGTAGTCTCCCAAGTTCTTTTGTTAATCTAATTAAATGAAAAAGGGTATATTTGTAATGTTTCATGAGAGGACATGGGCAGCTAATATACATGACAGGGTTTGGTGAGAGATGCATGAAAGATGGTGGAGATGAAAAATGTGAAAACGGTCATTTTTTTGAGAATCTTGATACATGAAATATTAAAGTTTTTGGTATATTAAAAATACTTGGAACATTAATGAATCAAAATTTATACAAAAACGTGTTTCAAAGATAGAGAATATTGTTGTTGAGAAAAAAGGGAGTATGTCGAGGAAGCAAGCATGTTTGTGAGAAAAAGGATCCAAGAGAATGAATCTAGTAGGTTGGATATCTTTGAATATCGGTGATCTTGAGATTTTAGTGATTGAAAAGAAGCAAATATTCAAGGATCTACATACAGTGAGTAAGAAATAAATTATGCTCTATCTTAAATTGGTTTTCATAAAATTTCATGGTTCTTGAAGAAGTGTGTTATATATTTATATATATTTCAAAGGCTTGAAGATGAGGAATTTTTATTTATTATTGGAGAAACCTATATATATTACTGGTCCCACTCAACCGATGTTGTGAACTTTTTATCACAACTAGCGGGACAGAGTATAAATAAACCTGCAATTAGTGGGATGTTGAACTATAGGTAAAAAATGATAAATTTATACCCACTGTGAGCTGGTGATAAATTCATAGTAGATAATCTTTAAACTGCACTACAGAAAAAATGGATTTTGTGATGAGAAACAAATCCCATCGCAAATAGTCCTTAAAAAAATATTTGTGACATGAATGTTTTCCCACTACAAATACCTTTGGCGTGAAAAGTGAGTCAAATAGTGGGAAAGGTATTTGTGATGAGAATTAATTCTTGTCGCAAATACCTTTTGTCATTATAGTTATTTTTAACGAGAATTAACTCCCGTTGTAATTAAACTATTGACAAAAGACTATTTACGACGGGTCCCTTCACAAATACCTTTTATACTGTCGGTGTAATTACTAATGGTGGGTACTAATTGCGATAGGACCCATCATAACTAGTACTATTTGTGACGTGAAACCTATCACGAATAGTCCTGTCACAAATTATCTAACCTATATATACCCCACTTGATTTGTTTTCATTATCTTCTCCACTAAAATCTCCTCTCCTCCCTGACTCTCATATTTTTCTGCATAAACTCTTAAAAGTTTAAAATTTTATAGGGAAGCAAATTTTGAGCTTTGCATCCACTATAAGATTCAATTTTAAGGTATTTATTTACTTTTTTTTTATTTTTTTATTATTTTAATTTATTTTATATTAGTAATAATTATTATTAATTAGCAGTAATTAGATTTAATTAGAATTATTTAGTATTATTTTGTAGTAATTAGTTTTAAGTAATAATAATTATATTTAATGAGAAGTATTTAGTTTTAATTATTAATTATTAATTATTAATTTGAAGTATTTAGTTTTAATTATCATTAATTAATGCTAATTATTAGAAATTAGCTGTAATTATTATAAATTAGCAATAATTAGTATATAAAACTAGTAATTAGAAAAAATTATCCGTAATAAGGGGGAATTAGTAAAAATTAACGGAAATGAGTGGGAATTAACAGAACTTTGTAATAACTTATAGATATTAGTAATAAATAATAAAGAGCATTAATTAATAATAATTAGTAAAAATTATCAGTAATTATTAGAAATTGACCATAATTATTAGAAATTAGAAATAATTACTAAAAATTAGTGATAAATAGTAAAAATTAGTGGTAAATAGCAACGATTATTGGTAATTAATAATAATTAGTACTAAATCGTGAAAATTAGTGATAATTATAGTTAATTACTAAAATTTAGTGGTAATTAGTAAAAATTAGTGGTAATTAGCGGTACTTAGTAAAAATTAGTGTTAATTAGTGGTACTTAGTAAAAATTAGCCATAATTAATTGTACTTAGTAAAAATTAGTGGTATTTTGTAAAAAATTAGTGGTAATTACTAAATATTAATGGTGATTAGTAATATTTGGTGGAAATTATAAAACATTATCCATACTTAGTCTAAATTAGAAGTAATTAGTAGGACATAGTAAAAATTAGCGGTATTGAGTAAAAAATAGCAGTATTTAGTAAAAATTAGAGGTAATTAGTATAAATTAGTAGTAATTAGTAAAAATTAGTCATAATTATTAAAAAATAGTGGCACTAGCATCAATTATTAAAAAATTGGGATAATTAGTAGAAATTAGTGGTAATTAGCGGTACTTAGTAAAAATAAGATCCATGTAGTAAAAATAAGAGGGACTTATTTGAAATTAGTAGTAATTACTAAAAATTAGTGATACTTAGTAAAAATTAGCATTAATTAGCAGTACTTAGAAAAAATTAGCAGTAATTAGTGATACTTAGTAAAAATAAGTGGCACTTAGAAAAAATAATCAACCATTAGTAAAAATTAGAGGTACCTAGCAGAAATTAGTGGTAGTTAGTGAAAATAAGCAACACTTAGTAAAAATTAGTAGTAATTACAAAAAATTATGTGTAATTAGTAGTAATTAGTAAATATAGTGGTAATTAGAAAAAACTAGATGTAATTAGTGGTATTTAGTAAAATTTAGCAGGAATTAATGGCACTTAATATAAATTAGCTGCATTTTGTAAAAATTGGCAGCACTTAGTAAAAATTAGCAGCACTTTAAAAATTAGTGGTAATAAATAGCACTTAGTATTAATTAGTGTTACATGGTGAAAATTATTGGTATATGGTAAAAATCAGCGATACATAGTAAAAATTAGAAGTAATTAGAATAAATTAGCATTAATTAGAAATAATTTGCAGTAATTATTAAAAATTATTAGTAATTAGTAATAATTAATGGTAATTAGCATTAACTATTGGTAATTAGTAATAACTTGTAGTAATTACTAAAATTTACCGATAATTAGCAGTACTTAGAAAAAATTATCGGTAATTAGCGACACTTAGTAAAAATTAGTGGTAATTAAAAGCACTTAGTAATAATTAGAGACACTTAGTAAAAATTAGTGATTCTTAGAAAAAATTAGTGGTAATTATCAATACTTAGTAAAAATAAGTGGTACTTCATAAAAAATATCAATAATTATTAAAAATTAGTGGTAATTAGTAATAATTAGTGGTAATTATTAAAAATTAGTGATAATTAGTAGTAATTAGTGGTAGTTACTCAAAATTAAAAAACTTATCTGTAATTAGGGGTATTCAGTAAAAATTATCAATAATTAGAAGTACTTAGTAAAACTTAGTAAAAAATATCACCACTTAGTAAAAATTAGTGGTAATCAGCAGTACTTAATAAAAATAATCTATGCTTGATAATAGCAATAATTTCTAAAAAATAGTGGTAATTTGTAATAATTAGTGGTCATTACTAAAAATTAGAGGTGATTAGTAATAAGTACCAGTAATTAGTAATAATTAACAGTAATTAGTAATAATTTGTAGTAATTACTAAAAAATAGTGGTAATTATTAAAAATTAATGGTAATTACTAAAAAATAGAGACACTTAATAAAAATTTGCAGTAATTACTAAAACTTTTCGATAATTAGTAAAAATATATTACAAATAGATAAAATTAATAATATTTACAATTAAATTATAATATTTTATTTTATTTACCCCTTTTGGATTTCCGTTTTCTTATATAGAATTATTCATATTTTATTATTTTATATTTTTTAGAGAAATATTGAATAAGGAAGTCAATAAAAATCTTTGTCACATGATCATAATTGGAGAAATCATCAAAAAAATCCAAAAGGTTTTGGTATAAATACTATATATACTGAGGGTATTGAAGATTTTTTATCATTTGCATCATCAAAACTAGAATTGGTTTCAGAAGGGATAAATAAGTGTCCATACA
The DNA here is from genome assembly GCA_963277665.1 of Viscum album. Classification (NCBI taxonomy): domain Eukaryota; kingdom Viridiplantae; phylum Streptophyta; class Magnoliopsida; order Santalales; family Viscaceae; genus Viscum; species Viscum album. The sequence goes on from OY728138.1 coordinate 41,466,951, forward strand.
TGAAATGTGTTATATGTTGGTTTGACACATTTGATAACATTGGGGTTATCTATTGAATTTTGGTTTCTGAAAAGATTATGTTTTTTGGTATCAACATGGTGAATGTAGTTCTAGAGAAAATTTTAATAATTATGTTCAAGTTCCATCACAGTTTCAAACTTTAGTTCATGATTTTTTTGGCCTATATTTTCAATAAACTAAAACCCAGGTTGATATTGATTTCACTCTTGAGTTAGAATCATCTTGATTTTATGAGTTTCTGAAATATTTTGAGGATTACTTATATCCTGGTTCTAAGATAAGAAAATTTGAAGTGGTTAAAAATTTTATGGTTATTAAATGAGATAATGGAATGTCAAATAGCTATTTTGATCAAATATTCTCTTTGGTTAAATCACTATTACCCAAAGAAAATGTGTTGCCTACAAATTTCTATGAGAGAAAGAGGATGGTTTATAATTTGGGTCTTGGTTATCAAAAGATTCATGCATGTTTAAATGATTGATTATTATAATATGGTGGAAATGAGTAATTAGTTAGTTATCCTACTTGTTGAAAATCGAGGTACAAAGAGGCTAAACTAGACAAGTCTGGACTGATTCTTGCTAAATATTTGTGGTATTTCCCACTTACACCCATATTGTATATTTTATTTTTGCTAATGGTTTCTACCCATTTGGTTCTTATGGTAGTTCATATTCTTGTTGGCCTATTTTTATTACTCCATACAACTTACCTTATTAGATGTTGATGAATGAGATATATATATTTTTGAACTTATTAATTCAAGGACATCCCAAAAAGAATATCAATGTTTAATTGAATCCATTGATTGAAGTAATGGAGTCAGTATAAAAGATTTTTTAGTGAAACAAAATTTCCTAATGAAAACAACATTAATGTGGTGAATTAGTGACTTTCCATCACATGGAATGTTATTTGGATGGAGTACAAATGGTCTAAAATTATATCTATACAATATGACTGGAAACAAATAATTTACGCTCTTTATTGGGAGAAAACCTTATTTTTTCGACAGCCATAACAGATTTCTTCCTATTGATCATTCTTTCCAAAGGAATAGAAATAATTTCAAAAAATGTACAATTGAAAGATATGGAACTCCCAAAATGATCTCATGTATTGATCTAAAATCAATTGTCTCTTCATTACCTCCCATTACCTTTGTACTAACTATAATACAACAAAAAATAGATAGATTTAATAAAGATCATAATTAGATTAAATGAAATATTTTTGGGGATATTACCTATTTGTCTGATTTATTGGTTCGTTACATGTTGTATGTCATGCATATTGAGAAGTAATATTGTGATAATATATTTTTTATAGTTTTGGACACACCCGGTAAGACCAAAAACAATTTAAATGAATGATCATATCTTACCCAAATTTGTAAGCAACTAGAACTTGATTTTTTTTGAAAATGATAGATCATGGAATTTAATGAAGACAAAAGCAACTTATAAATTTTCTAAAGATAACCATTTGTTATATTTTTAGTAGATTTTATATTTGAGACTACCGAATGGTTATGTTTACAATCTAGATAGATGTGTCAGAAATAATCATATTACTGGATTAAAAAGTCATGTTTTTTATGTTATATTATAAATAATTATACCAATTGGATTTAGAGGTTTTTTTTGAATTCTTAAATTTGGGAATAAATAAAAAAACATCATATTTTTTCTAAGACATTTGTGTGGTGAGAATATATTATGATGCAATTAGTATACTACAATAATATGTTGTTTTAATTTTATATAAGTTGGAAATTTTTTCCACCAATTTTCTTTGATTAATGAAACATTTGATATTAAATTTTCCATATGAAGAAAATTGTAGAGGACTAGTATAGTTCTAATGGATACCCCCATATGAGAGATTCATAAGAAAACTAATGAAAAAGGCATGTAATAAATCATCACTTGAAGGGTCAATTTTAGAATCTTATTTACTGTAGGAAGTTTATTTAATTATATCCTATTATTTCCAACCTGAATGTCCTTAAAAATATAACTGAATGGGCTGTAATGAGGGAAATGTTGATGGTGCACTGAACATTCAATTATCAATTTTTAGTTAGCTTAAACTTGGCTTTGGTGGATTTCATGAACGATGGATTTCAGATGATGAACATCATAGGGCTCATATATATGTTATGATCAATTATGAAGATATAAAATGATTTATATAGTGATTGTTACTACCGTATATTCTTTAATTATTATTTTTATAAATAAATTAATATTATTTTATTTTTAGATTATATGATGATCATATCAAGATTTTTTTTGACAAATTACACTAATTTATCTTAAAGAATGTCAACAACACAATTTTTTCTACAGGTTTCAAATACCAATAAATTAAATTGTTTATTGTTTAACATATGCAGCCAATATTTTATTTTTTATATTATTAATTTCTTTTTGATTTTTTAGGTATTGTAACATGCAGATAAAATTGATAATCGATTATGTGTATTGAGTAACCCACAGCCCAAAATGGTAAAATCTTATAATACATATGTGGAGAATGGTTTTTCATTTCATACATGTGTATATAGTGAATAAAAAAATGAATATCAGTTTTTTCTTGAGAGGATCTCATAATAGAGAAAGTGTAGCTGACTTTATGACATTTTGGATAAAATAATTGAACTGTGTTATCGATGATAGAATTATTTAACAATGTTCAAATTCTATTGGTTTGATACTGATAAAGGATTTCATGTTCATCCTCACCATGTAATCATTGAAATTAAATATAAAATCCTTCTTATAGTAAATGAACCAATTTTATAGGCTCATCAAGTACACCAAATATATTATGAAAATTATTATGCTACTTCAAGAGCATTAATTTATTGGTGGATTATTATTAAAATGAAATTACATGATAATAAGTTTATGAAAAGTGAATTTGGTTCTATTTAAGTGCAAGGAATTGAAAATTTTCAAGAGATAACTCAAAATATATCTTTTCAATTAAGAGAAACAAATATCAATGATGAAAACCCATAGTTACAAGTTGATGGTGATAATGTTGTTGATTATATAACAAATGAATTTGAATTAACAAGCGATAATGGAGATAAAAAACAATAGAAATTGATGATATTGAGGATGAATATGAAGATATCTGCACCATCATATACAAATATGAGAATAAAGATGAAGAATGAAACAATTACTTGTTGTTTATAGTAAATAAAAACATATATAATACACATATTCAATTATTTACTGATAACTCTCCTTTTGTGTTTCAGATGACTGAAGAGACTTATGATTACATCTTTCACAACCTCCAGGAAGTTGTACTACTTAGTGATGAGACTAATGATATTTTATCATAACCTTAGGTTGCAGGTGGTGCATCGACTCAGAGGGGGCATGGTAGGCAAGATTGATGATTCCCAACCCTACTCCCTAGTGACGTCATCATCTAGATTTTAAACCATGCAGGTAGAGGTATGTTCATTTGTGTAATTAAATTAATTTTCCTTATAATTTTTTAGTAATTTATTTATGTACTAATTATTTTATTATTTATTATATTTTACTATAGTTTTTCTCATATAGTTGTTAGGTAGGAGAGTGCTATTATGTGGAATTGTTTTTTGGAGCATGGGTGGCATGTGATCATATTCCCACTAATGTTCAGTAGAACATGTTTCATCATTGGATGGTATATAAATATATAGTATTTATTTTTAAATTTATTTAATTATTAACTTTATATTATTGATTATTTGTAGGTTTTATGGTATCACATAAATGATAGCATGAAGAAATAAATTTGGGATACTTGATAGGCCTTAATACGTGATTGATGTCATCTGTTTTTTTCATAATATATGGAAGATAGGCATGAAGAAAGCTGAAGTTACAATTTTGGATCAATATTGCTGCACTCATCGACCTGATTACATCTCCCCTCAGGTTTGGGATGGATTATATTCATATTGATTGGAAGAAAATTTTCATAGCAGACTATCGTTAAGTCAGAAAAACCATGGGAGATAGGAGGTCACCCCTAGAGTTGGTAGTCTTATATTCAGTATTCATCGACTACATCTGATAAGTACATTTATTTAATAATTTATATATCTTTAAATGTAATCTGGTTATTTTATTTTTCATATATGTACTTTAACAACCTGATATTATAGAGTTTTATGTGTACAAGAGGATGTACATGGACCCAGTCACCAGAGATATTACTTGTGATTGATAGTTAAAGATTGTGGTTAGTATTTTTTGTTTCAAAATTAAATAAAAATAATGTTTTATCTATATTAATTTCAAATTTTATTTTAAGGATTCATATTAGGTGGTGAATTATCACACATATAATGAGAGGTAGGCCAATACCAAGGGTCAGGCCACTAGTGCAATGGGATTTGATGATGAAAAATTGATTCAAGTGCCTCAATATTCTTTCAAGAAAGGCCGAGTTGTTGGTATCAGCTTTCGCTTGATGCTTGAGAGTTATAATGGTACTATTGTTATATTATCATCCAACTCAAGGGGATCTCATGAAGATTCTTCATTATTGGATACACAGTTTGAGGAGAAGTTTTGATCTCAAGATGGGGTTATAGAGACCCTATATAGAGAGCAGGAAGAGTTTCATCAGCAGTAGGAGCATTGTCATGAGCTATATCGTGAATATGTGTAGGAGAAACAATAGATAATGGAGTACATGTAGAATTTGTCCTAGGGTATAAGGATGGATTTCCCTCCACCACCTCCTCCAGATGACCCTCCCCATCCCTAGCGAATTATGTATTTTTTAGTTACATTTATTATTTTAAAAATTTAAATGAACAATTTTTTTAAATATTGTTATTAAGTCATAAATTTATAGTTTTTTATAGTGTGTTATTTTTATATTATTATATTTATTTTTTTTTATCTTTTTTATTTATTAATTGTTTCCCATTTTTTGATTTTTTTGATTTTTTATAATTATTTGTGACATGACACTAATCCCATCACAAATGGTGTTTTAGATTATTTGAAATAGGATTATTGGCCTATCTCAAATATTATTTAATAATGGGAGTCATCTACCATTTTAAATAAGAATATATATAAATGTTTTATATATTTTTTTGATAGGAAAACCCCAGTAGTAAAAAATGTATTTTGTGATGGACCGTCATAAAAAAAGGTATTTATGAGGTGTTTTTCAACAAAGGTCCATGTGTGATGGTTTCCTATCACAAATAAATATTTGTAATGGGATCACATCATAAATATCCCATCACAAATAAGGTATAATCTAGTAGTTTTAGAACAACATCCGACTATAGTAAGGAATAAGATCTCATAATGAGGCATAACCTTGTAAAACATTTATGCTTTACTTGTATTTTTTTATTTACTATAATCATCGTTAAAGGTTGAGTGTAATTGTTTGAGAGTATAATGACTCATACTTTACATACATTGTTAACACTTCAAAATTGAAGCATACTTATTACAACATATAACAAAACCACGAAATGACCGTATAGGTATAGTGTCTTTAGAAACTGGGAAACATAAACAACTGGTTCATAAAGCGTCTACACTGTCTCCCATTTATTTCATCATATCTATAGTCCCTTTTGGCATATCTTACTTAGTAACCTTCTTCCTGACCTGGGGAAAGAAAACATACAAAAGGGTGAGCTCAAATGCTCAGTAAGGGTAAACAAAAGAAATATCAATCACATCATATTCATAAGAACATAACTTTTGGAAATCTTAACATGCAAAAGAGAGCATAATTTCATAACATGGGATAAATCATAGTAGTGAAATGGAATCCCAATAATCATAACATAAAACATGAAACTTTGTTGCATACATACATAATCATAGAGAATCATTTCTTATTAGTCAAGACCTATTGCCAAGACTATCTTAGTGGACAAAGTCCATTTCTGAACCGAGTTCACTCCTCGTTTCAGTCCTGTTTCACTGAACCGGTATAACCTACCATTCCAGCCATGTCTATCTCATGAGATATAAAATATTTACCCAATGCATTGGAGGGAGATATAGGTCCCACCTATCTCATAATGATACCATTCTTATGTGTGCCACAAAATCATAAATCATACATCATTTCATAACCCATGTAATAAAAATTGGAATCTTAAACATCGTGACATCATCCAACAATTAATATAAGATAAAATAATTCATAAAAATAATTCCATCACAACATAATCAAATCAATTTAATAATACGGATATAAATATAACCCTATATTATCTTAGATGGAAAATAATTTTGATAAAACACTTGAACTCCATTCTTGAGGAAAATATCCTTTCAACTTCAAAAACATTTTCCTTTCTTAACATGGCATAAAATTTTAAACTAAAAGGAGTTGTTTAAAAATAAAGTTGAAAACTTGTAAAAAAATATTCTTGGAAATAATGTTTTAAAAATCCATTCATGCCATATAAGTTAAAAAAACATTCTTCTCGTACTTTTTTCAGAAAAGTCAAAAAGTACCTCGTATGAAAAACGACAAAATATTCCCTTCATATATTTTACTAAAAAATCAAAGAAGGGTAAAATTGGATATAAACTATTTTAGAAGGATATAAATATTACATATTGATGAAACATGGATGTGGATGATAGAATACACCCCAGTAAATACCAAAGTATAAACAATCTCGGATAAAAATGAGATTGTGATATTTCCCTTACCTTAGGTCCGATTTGCTTCGTAAGTGTCCGAACCTCCTGTATAATGATTTAAATAATGTTATTGACTTATTCCAAAATCATACTTATTGTTATGATATCATATATGGTCATATTCTTAGCTTCTTATTAGTAATATTTCATTACTACTTGTTATTCGGGTGTTTATTACTTTTTGTTCTTATGCGAGTTTTGTCGAATAAATTATTATTATTCTCTTTAGGTTACAGATAACTCATTTCCAGAATGGTATTAGTGTAATATATATCATATTCATTCATTCAATTCATTTATATAATAATTATGAAATGAAGATCATGTAGAACGAGTCGCATCACATCGTGGAGACGGTATTTCGTACGTACGCACGAGTGATGATATCATTCCTATGATCGTGGAATTGTATTGGAGTGTATTTATACTATTTAATAATCAATATAAATTTATAATAGTCATATATAGTCATTATTTACACCATTATACCCATTCAAGTAAGGTGGTGGTTTAAAAATAGATTACACCACGGCGTGGAGACGGTATTCGGTACGTACGCACGCGCGGTGATTCATTTTTCCATAGGATGGATAGATGGTGAAATAGGGTTGTTTCATACTTATAATAACATATCAGTATATGAGTGATACTGATGTTATTACTTCATAATGAAACAACTAAAGAAGAAGAAGTGTAAGAAGAAATAAAGATGAAAGAATCGGTAACGGACATTACCTCTTCTTTGAAGTGCTTCTTTGAGACCTCCTTTTAGGGCACTAAAATAGGTCTTTGAAGAAGACAAGAACCTCTAGGATGTTTCTAGGGAAGTGTAGAGGAGAAATTTTCAGGGGTTGGCCGAGCTTGAAGGCTCAAAGTGATGTGAGGAAGAGGGGGAGGAGGTGCCCTTTTATAAGGGAGGAGATGGGCACCTTTGGAATAACTAAAAATATTATTTTATTATAAAGTCAAATTAGGTTTTTAATAGATCCAAATTGATATATTTCTAAGATAAGGTGGGTAGGGGTCGAAAGTCTCTCATCCAATAGAATTTAGACAAGTTTAGGTATCAATTTTAACCTTATCATTTAGATTTAACTTTAACTTAGATAATTTAACTTTTACCGTGTCTTCTTGTTTTCTTGCACTATAAGGTTAATAAACTTACTATATCAAGCCAAAAGAACCCCAAGTTGTTTATTATTAAAATATATAACCTTATCTAAGTCATTTGGCCGAACCTTAGATTTTTAGGAATAAAATAACAATTAATAATATAATATTTGTTTTAAAAACTACTTTTGTCAATTTTGACACTATTTAGTAATTGATTTTTGTGAAAATAATAACAGAATTATTATTTCTAACCAAGTTACTTAAATCAATAATAACATGTCATATTAACCTATAAAATTAGTTTAATTAATAAAAAGTCTCAAATTACCTTTATTTGGGTAATTATAACATCAATTATGTCAATATTTCATTAATAAGATAATTACTGCATCATCATTGTGTCATAAATAAATTAAATTATTTAATGTCTAAAAATTACAAATAAAATACCATTATGTAGGAAATATTTTTATCTTTCTAATGAATATTTATAGTCTAATTTATCTTATCTATAACCCCATATTAAAAATGATTTACTTATTAAACTTTGATTTTAACTATTTTAACCCTTCTTTAAATAAATTAATAATAAATGTCCTAATCTAATCCAAGTGGGACTAAATGGTCATATTTTATTCCTAAGTTTGTTTTTGGTCTAATTACAATTGTCCAATAGAATTAGGACATGTTTTAGGGTAATAATAATATCATTTTTACCCTTAATTAGACTATTTACTTTTAACCGTGGTAAAAAAAGTAAAAGTTACTATTCACCAAAAAATTATTTTCATCTCATTGAACCACATTTTACTTACTGACATCAACTGTGTCTCTCAGATTTTCAAAATTCCACTCACAGAAGCGGTAAAATTAAGTTTTATGAAAAATTCAGTTTTTTAACTACCACTTAGTCATTTCACTATTCATCAAAAATTGAAAGTTTTTAGAAAAATACCAAAATTCCACTCTAAGCTCATTTCGATATTCCGAATCCAAACATGAAGTCCATTTTGAAAAAAAAATTTATAAAATTTCAAAAATTGGTTATTACTATTCATAACGGCTAGTTTTAATAATATTTTAATAGCATATCATTGTTTAGTGAAACTCGATATTGCGTACGACACAAGCTATCGAGGAAGGCCGCGGTTGCGTGTAAAGCAAGCCAAGCTAGTGTTGTGTGTAGTGAAAGATTTCTTTGATGATTTATATAACATAAAAACAAAATATTTCACATAAAAGTCTCGGGTGTTACATTCTACCCCCCTTAAAATGAATCTCGCCCTCGAAATTCGTCACTTTGTAACGAACAGATGAGGATACCTCTCCCTCATCATATCCTCAAGCTCCCATGTAGCTTCTTCTAATTGGTGGTTCCTCCATAAAACTTTCACCAATCGAGTGATCTTGCTTCGTAGGATTTTTTTGCTACGATCCAGAATCTCTATCGGCTGTTCTTCATAAGAAAGATCTTGCTCCTGCGGTACAACTTCTGAGATAAGTACATGTGAAGGATCAGGTATGTACTCTCTTAGGAGAGATACATGGAACACATCATGAACTTGAGAGAGATTCGGTGGAAGCTCCAATCAATAAGCTACCTTCCCAACACGATCCAATATTTCGAAAGGACCGATATATCTAGGGCTCAACTTCCCCTTCTTTCAAAATCTCATGACTCTCTTCCAGGGAGATATTCATAAGAACATTTTATCACCCACTTCAAACTCTAGGTCTTTTCTTCAGTTGTCGGCATAACTTTTCTGTCGACTCTGAGCTTCTCTTATGTGTTCTTGAATAGATCTGACCTTTTTTGCCATTTCATCAATGAGATCAGGTCCTAATAGCTTTTTTTCCCCAACTACATCCCAGCAAGTTGGAGTCCTGCATTTCTTTCCATAGAGAGCTTCATAAGGAGCCATCTGAATACTGGAGTGAAAGATATTATTATAAGAAAATTCCACCAAAGGTAGGTGTTGATCCCAACCACCTTTGAAATACATAGAGCAAGCTCTCAACATATCTTCTAGAGTTTGAATAGTTCTCTCAGATTGACCGTCTGTCTGAGGATGATAAGCAGTGCTGAAACTCAACTCTGTATCCAGAGTATGCTGAAGACTTCGCCAGAACATTGAGGTAAATCTTGGATCCCGATCAGATATAATAGAAAGTGGTACTACATGCAATCTTACCACTTCCTTTACATATATCTTGGAAAGCTGATCCAGAGAGAAATCCACTCTAATAGAAATGAAGTGTGCAGACTTGGTAAGATGATCAACTATGACCCAGATAGCATTATTGACTTTGGATGTTTTAGGAAGTCCTGTGACAAAGTCCATAGTGATGTTTTCCCATTTCCATTCGGGTATGGGTAATGGTTGTAACATCCCCTTAGACTTCTGTCTCTCAGCTTTAACTTGCTGACAAACCAAGCATCGAGAAACATATTCAGCAACATCTCTTTTCATGCCATCCCACCAGAAGTACTCTTTCAGGTCCCTATACATCTTCGTGCTTCCAGGATGAATAGAGAATGAAGAACTATGAGCCGCATCCAGCAGCTCCTTCTTTAATTCCAGGATGGGAGGAACACAAACCAGATTCCTGAACTTTATTATCCCATCACAATCAAGGTTGAATTCAGGAACATTTCTCACCTTCTTTTGTAACTCGACATCTTCTTTCTGTGCCTCTTTAATCTTCACATGTATAGATGGTTGAACATTCATTTGAGAAAGATAAGATTTTTCCCCTTCCATTATAATTCCAAGATCCATCCTTTGTAAATCCATAAATATTGGATCTTTTGTGATAATCATCATGGATAAACTGGAATGGTCTTGTCGACTTAATGCATCTGCCACCTTGTTTGCTTTCCCAGGGTGGTAATGGATTGGGCAGTCATAATCCTTAATCAACTCCAACCATCTTCTTTGACGCATATTCAGCTCCTTTTGTGTGAAAATATAATTTAAACTTTTATGATCAGTATAAATGTCACACATTTCTCCATAAAGATAATGCCTCCAAATCTTTAATGTAGAGATTACCGCAGCTAACTCCAAATCATGTGTTGGGTAATTTTGCTCATGGATTTTCAACTGTCATGAGGCATAAGCTATCACCATATCATTTTACATAAGAACACACCCCAATCCCTTCTTGGATGCATCACTATAGATCACAAACCTTTCTCCACTACAAGGCAGTGTGAGTACAGGTGCACTGGATAACCTTCTTTTCAACTCCTTGAAATTCTCTTCACATTCTTCCATCCAAACAAACTTAACTCCTTTCTGAGTCAACTTGGTGAGTTGATTAGATAATCGTGAAAAATCTTTCACAAAACGTCGATAATATCCAGAAAAACCAAGAAAACTTTGGATCTCAGTTACTGTTGTTGGTCTCGACCATCTTTCAATAACCTCTGTTTTTGCTGGATCCACAGATATCCCCTCTTTTGAGATTATGTGACCCAAAAATGAAACTTTTTGAAGCCAAAATTCACACTTGGTAAATTTGGCATAAAGCTTCTCCTTTCTCAGGGTCTTAAATAAAATTCTCAAGTGATCTTCATGTTCTTTATTGCTCTTTGAATAGACAAGAATATTGTCTATAAAGACTACCACAAATTGATCACGATAGTCTCTAAAGACTCTATTAATCAGATCCATGAAGATTGCAGGGGAATTAGTAAGACCAAATGGCATCACTATAAATTCATAGTGTCCATACCTTGTACGGAAAGATGTCTTTGGTATATCCTCCCTTTTGACCCTTAATTAATGATACCCAGAATGAAGATCAATCTTGGAAAAGTATTGAGCTCCGGGTAGTTGGTCAAATAAGTCATCAATGCGTGGGAGAGGATATTTGTTCTTGATAGTGATCTTGTTAAGTTCTCGATAATCAATGCAGAGTATCATTGATCCTTATTTTTTCTTAACAAATAGAACAGCTGCTCCCCAAGGTGATGCACTAGGGCATATGAATCCCTTATCAAGATTCTCTTGGAGTTGCTTCTTCAATTCCTGCAACTCAATTGGGGCCATTCTATAAGGTGTCTTTGAAATTGGCAAAGCACCCGGTACGAGTTCTATTGAAAACTTAACTTCACAATTTGGTGGGAGACCTGGTAATTACTCCAGAAAGACATCATCAAACTCCCGTACAATGGGAATATTCTTAATCGTGAGTTTCTCACCAACCATTTGAGATAAATAACCTTCATTTAGTGGAATCAAGACCCATAAGGTAGAAGGAATTTTCACTGGAAGGTTATGTTCATCCTTGCATTGATAGACGATCATAGATTGATCTGGAATATGAAATGTGACTTCCCTTCTTTGGAAATTGATATGAGCTCCATATAAAGAATGTCAATCCATGCCAAGAATCACATCAAATTCCACTATAGGAAGGATCACAAGATTTGCAAGAAGCACTTTCCCAAAAACTTTGATCAGAGAAGAATTATAAACTTTTGATGCGACTGTTGTGCCATTAGGTGTTGTCACAGCTAACTCAAAATCTAATTGTTGAGGTAATTTGGTGATACCCTTAGAAAATTCTTTAGAAATAAAAGAGTGGTTGGATATAGAATCAAATAAAACATTTTCTACTTTAGAGTGGATGGTAAGTGTACCTTTCACCACATCGTTATCATACTCCCCATTGCTTATAGAAATTGCATGTGACTTTCCTTTGTCTTTAGCCTTAAGAGTTTGTTGACATCGACCATCATCATCAACCCTTAGATTAGGGCATTTATTGGAATAATGTCCCATCTCCTTGAACTTGAAACATTGAAGTGTAGTAGGTTCATTCTGTGTATCCCTTCCTTTGTTTGCATCATTAGACATCTTCTTCCCATCATCGCGGCATTCAAATGGCCGATGATCTTCCTTTACACATTTGAAACATTTACTTGCACCTTTAAGACAACTCCCTCCATGTTTCTTTCCACACTTTGAGCATAAGGGAATGCTCATCCTCTTTTCAGTGTGCTCTTTAGATTTTCCTTTGAATTCCATTTTCCTCTTCTAGTCAAACCCATATGACTGATGGGTTACTCCAATCTCCATCTCAACTTTGAGAGCACATCGAACGATTTCCTCATAGCTATTGAAGTCCCTTATGCCTAAGGCCCTTCGAAGACTTGGTTTTAAGCCACTAAATAATCGATCGATCTTACTCTCAGGTTGGATAATAATACCAGAAGCGTACCTTGCAAGTCTTGTAAAATTTGCTTCATAGGTACCAACAGATTCATCATCCTTTTGCTTCAGTTCAAGAAACTCTTTCTCCATCTTTGTTCGGAGAATACGAGGGAAGTACTTATTGAAAAATAAGTTCCTGAACTCATCCCATTACATGGACTCAATTTCATCCCTTTTCCTCGTATTCTTAATAATATTACACCATTGATCATCATCACCTTCCAAACGATACACTGCTAAGATGACTTTATCATGCTCAGAACATTGAAGAACTGAAAATATCTTTTCAGTAGTACTAATCAATTGTTCAGCAACTAATGGATCAGTAGACCCGCTGAATGAAGGTGGACGCTGTCTCATGAAGGATTTAACAGAATTTTGCTCCTTCCTTTGCTCGTTTGGAAGTCTTGTATGATTCAAAGCTTGAGAAAGTTGTGTAAGCATGGCTACAATATTTTTCATTCCATCTCCCATAAAGTTTGGTTGCTCAGGGGGACAATCATTGTATTGACCATCGCATTCCGAATTAACATGGTTCCTTCGGGTTCTAGACATTGACTAAAACCAAGAAGAATAGTGTGAGAAACACTAATTATAATAGGAAAACAAAATAATCAAGAATAAAATTTCATACTTAAGGTCTTATCCTAGGTTATTCATGGCCATTTATAAAACACTAAGATTGTGTTTTATGCTTAGAATTATCCTTAGGGTTCTTACTAAGGCTTTCACATCCCAGTTTCCAAAGGTTGACTATACCTTTCCTCTGATACCAACTATAACGACCCATACTTTACATACATTTTTAACACTTCAAAATTGAATCATACTTATTACAACATATAACAAAACCACAAAAGGACAGTATATGTATAGTGTCTTTAGAAACTGGGAAACATAAACAACTGGTTCATAAAGCGTCTGCACTGTCTCCCATTTATTTCATCATATCTATAGTCTTTTTTGGCATATCTTACTTAATAACCTTCTTCCTGACCTGGGGAAAGAAAACATACAAAATGGTGAGCTCAAATGCTCAGTAAGGTTAAACAAAGGAAATATCAATCACATCATATTCATAATAACATAACTTTTGGAAATCTTAACCTGCAAAAGAGAGCATAATTTCATAACATGGGATAAATCATAGTAGTGAAATGGAATCCCAATAATCATAACATAAAACATAAAACTTTGTGGCATACACACATAATCATAAAGAATAATTTCTTATTAGTTAAGACTCATTTCCAAGACTATCTTAGTGGACAAAGTCCATTTCTGAACCGAGTTCACTCCTCGTTTTAGTCCTGTTTCACTGAACCGGTATAACCTACCGTTCCAGCCATGTCTATCTCATGAGATATAAAATCTTTACCCAATGCATTGGAGGGAGATATAGGTCCCACCCATCTCATAATGATACCATTCTTATGTGTGCCACAAAATCATAAATCATACATCATTGCATAACCCATGTAATAAAAATGGGAATCTTAAACATCATGACATCATCAAACAATTCATATAAGATAAAGGAATTCATAAAAATAATTCCATCACAACATAATCAAATCAATGTAATAATAGGGATAGAAATATAACCCTATATTATCTTAGATGAAAAATAATTTTGATAAAACACTTAAACTCCATTCTTGAGGAAAATATCCTTTCTACTTCAAAAACATTTTCCTTTCTTAACATGTCATACAATTTTAAACTAAAAGAAGTTGTTTAAAAATAAAATTTAAAACTTGTAAAGGAAGCTTCTTGGAAATAATGTTTTTAAAATCCATTCATGCCGTATAAGTTAAAAAAAACATTCTTCTCATACTTTTATCGAAAAAGTCAAAAAGTACCTCGTATGAAAAACGACAAAAGATTCCCTTCATATCTTTTACTAAAAACTCAAAGAAGGGTAAAATTGGATATAAACCATTGTATAAGGATATAAATATAACATATTGAGGAAACATGGATGTGGAAGATAGAATACACCCCAGTAAATACCAAAGTATAAACAATCTCGGATAAAAATGAGATTGTGATATTTCCCTTACCTTAGGTCCAATTTGATTCGTAAGTGTCTGAACCTCCTGTATAATGATTTAAATAATGTTATTGACTTATTCCAGAATCATACTTATTGTTATGATATCATATATGGTCATATTCTTAGCTTCTTATTAGTAATATTTCATTACTACTTGCTATTCGGGTGTTTATTACTTTTTGTTCTTATGCATGTTTTGTCGAATAAATTCTTATTCTTCTCTTTAGGTTACAGATACCTCATTTCCAGAATGGTATTATTGTAATATATATCATATTCATTCATTCATTCAATTCATTTATATAATCATTATGAAACGAAGATCATGTAGAATGAGTCGCATCACATCGTGGAGACGGTATTCCGTACGTACGCACGAGTGATGATATCATTCCTATGATCGTGGAATTGTATTGGAGTGTATGTATACTATTTCAGAATCAATATCACTTTATAATAGTCATATATAGTCATTATTTACACCATTATACCCATTCAAGTAAGGTGGTGGTGGAAAATAGATTACACCACGGCGTGGAGACGGTATTCCGTACGTACGCACACGTGGTGATTTCTTTTTCCGTAGGATGGATCGATGGTGAAATAGGGTTGTTTCATACTTATAATAACATATCAGTATATGAGTGATACTGATTTTATTACTTCATAATGAAACAACTAAAGAAGAAGAAGTGGAAGAAGAAATAAAGATGAAAGAATCGGTAACGGACATTACCTTTTCTTTGAAGTGCTTCTTTGAGACCTCCTTTTAGGGCACTAAAATAGGTCTTTGAAGAATACCATAACCTCTATGATGTTTCTAGGGAAGTGGATAGGTGAAATTTACAGGGGTTGGCCGAGCTTGAAGGCTCAAAGTGATGTGAGGAAGAGGGGAAGGAGGTTCCCTTTTATAATGGAGGAGAGGGGCACCTTTGTAATAACAAAAAATATTATTTTGTTATAAAGTCAAATTCGGTTTTTAATAGCTCAAAATTGAAATATTTAGAAGATAAGGTGGGTAGGGGTCGAAATCCTCTCATCCAATAGAATTTAGACAAGTTTAGGTATCAATTTTAACCTTATCATTTAGATTTAACTTTAAGTTAGATAATTTAACTTTTACCGTCTCTTCTTGTTTTCTTGCACTATAAGGTTAATAAACTTACTATATCAAGCCAAACGAACCCCAAGCTGTTTATTATTAAAATATATAACCTTATCTAAGTCATTTGGCCGAACCTTATATTTTTAGGAATAAAATAACAATTAATAATATAATATTTGTTTTAAAAACTATTTTCGTCAATTGTGACACTATTTAGTAATTGATTTTTTTGAAAATAATAATAGAATTATTAGTTCGAACCAAGTTACTTAAATCAATAATAACATGTCATATTAACCTATAAAATTAGTTTAATTCATAAAAAGTCTCAAATTACATTTATTTGGGTATTTATAACATCAATTATGTCAATATTTCATTAATAAGATAATTACTGCATCATCATTTTGTCATAAATAAATTAAATTATTTAACGTCTAAAAATTACAAATAAAATACCATTATGTAGGAAATATTTTTAGATTTCTAATGAATATTTATAGTCGAATTTATCTTATGTATAACCCCATATTAAAAATGATTTACTTATTAAACTTTGATTTTAACTATTTTAACCCTTCGTTAAATAAATTAATAATAAATGTCCTAATCTAATCCAACTGGGAATTAATGGTCATATTTTATTCCTAAGGTTGTTTTTGGTCGAATTAAACTTGTCCAATAGAATTAGGACATGTGTTAGGGTAATAATAATATCATTCTTACCCTTAATTACCCTATTTACTTTTAACCATGGTAAAAAAATTAAAAAGTTACTATTCACCAAAAAATTATTTTCATCTCATTGAACCACATTTTACTTACTGACATCAGCCGTGTCTTTCGGATTTTCTAAATTCCACTCATAGAAGCGGTAAAATTATGTTTTATGAAAAATTCAGTTTTTTAACTACCACTTAGTGGTTTCACTATTCATCAAAAATTGAAAGTTTTTAGAAAAATACCGAAATTCCACCCTTGGCTAATTTCGATATTACGAATCCAAAAATGAAGTCCATTTTGAAAAATAAAATTTATAAAATTTCAAAAGGTGGTTATTACTATTCATAATGGCTAGTTTTAATAATATTTTAATAGCATATCATTGTTTAGTGAAACTCAGTAATGCGTACGACACAAGCTATCGAGGAAGGCCGCGGTTGCGTGTAAAGCAAGCCAACCTAGTGTTGTGTGTAGTGAAAGATTCATTTGACGATTTATATAACATAAAAAAAATATTTCACATAAAAGTCTAGGGTGTTACAGAGAGAGAGAATCAAATCTTAATTATTTTTAGAGTTTTATTTCTAAATCAAAATGTAATTATAAAATTTGGGATACACTGATTTACCCATATCAGTGTGTCCATTTGATCCACTAACACTAGAAATTGGTATCAAAGATGAAGGTTCCATCTGTTAGATTATATCTTTTTGAAGGATGGATAACATAAAATTGTTGAATAGTTGAGGTGTGCCCAAATTTTATAGAACAAATTTTCATGCATGATGAAATAGAATGTGTTCACATTTATTATCTTTGGGTCTAAAAGTTATTGATGCATCTACAATGAGATTTCCACCCATTCAAAGGAGAAATAAAATGATATTTTTTTATAAAAAGAATCATAAGCTTGATAGAAAATCTAGGAAATCCATTTTTATCTCTCTTTGAAAAAGTTTTTACCAAAGTGATGAGGCTACAGAATACCAAAGAGGTTTGGGATAAAATTGAAAGTATTTTTTAATGAAATGTAAAACTGAAAATAATACAAGTTATATATTTGGAGAAGTAGGATTGAAGATATAAAGATGTATGAGGATTAAAATATTGATGTCTACTTCACTAGGGTCAATGAAATTGTAAGAAATATTAGAGTCTTTGGTGAAAAATATGAGAATTCTATTATTGTAAAGAAACGTAAAAGAAAATTCCTTAAAAAAATTGATCCTAATATTTATTTTCTATAGGATAGGTGGGATATATCATTAGATAAGATTCACAACATTCTCATTTCATATGAAATTTTGAAGGCATCTGTATTCAAAAAGAAAGTGAAAGATGAGATGAATTTTGAATTCATAAGGAATCTTATTTTGAAAGAAGAATAACAAGAATAATCTAGTGAGATTGATTATAGTGATTGTATAACAAAATAATTATCACACTTATCTCCAAAAATTTAAGGCAACAGACAATATAAAGGGAAAATACACTTAAAATGGTTCATATGTGGAGGTATTTGACACTTTGTAGTCACCAGAAAAAATAAGTAAAACTCTGAGTGTGATACTGAATATAAAGATGAAAAATACCAAAAGAAGAAATGATGAAAATGGTATAAAATAGTGTATTTTTTTTCTAATAAGAAGAAATTATCAAGAATAAAGAGAAAACATTTGATTAGTAAAGAAGATGATGATGAAAATTCATCTTGAAGTCAATAAGTGGATGATGATTTAGTGAAATTTACCAATTTCATGGAACATATGGAGAGGGAAGAAACTTTCTCAAGTTTTGATGAGGAATTTTGTAATGAAACATACATGGTGAATATGATCAAATATGAGTTGAAATCTTTTTTAGAGAAAAATATAATGATCAAGAGGGAATTAAAAATGTTAAAGAAGGCTAATGGAAAGAAGTCTGAATCAATCAAGGATTTTCATAAGAAGGAAACTAAATACGTTAATTTGTCTAAATTAAAACCTACTAAGATAGAAAAAATCAAGAAAGATCTCAAATAAAGGCTTGTGTTGAATGAATATAAAGTAATAAGGCTGAAATTTAAATTTTTAACAACTAAAAATTTGTTTGAAAATGATAAAAGAAAACATTAGAAAAATGATTGAAGTAAGATATGAATCATTTACAATGGATGATAATAAATTCGCATCAAATTTGGATAAACCCATTCTTGATATTTATAAAAATATCAAATTTTGTTTATCTAATTGTGTAGTTGATAATCTAATTTCTGTACTAGTCTAGATCAGAGAAGATGATGAGAAATACTCTTCTAAATAAAAGTAGGAAGGTAAAATTCCTAGAAAATGTTCTCTCCCTAAAAGAATCAAGATCAAAGAAAATATGTTTTATAAATACAAAAAACCATGAATGTAATTTTCTACACTGAATTATATCTACAAAACAATATTCATATTTAGTGTCTACTTTTTGTGCTATGAGATTTTTGTTTATAAGGCCTACACTTTTTTTTTCAACATGTACTTACTTAGAAGAAGGTATGAATGAAGGGGGGAATCCATGAGATGAAAAATAATGAGTCTCCAAAGAAAAAGAATCTGAACAAGAATAATTCAAGTATACCTACCCAAAATAGATTTGAAATCATAGAGGAAATTTGTGTATTATGTGAAATGATAAACATTATGCTGAGAAATGTATGAAAAATCTCTAAGGAAAATTTTCCTATAAATAAAATTTTAAAGGAGTCTAAAATAAAATTCAATAAGAAAATTCACTCACCATGTAAGTGACTTTGAAAGATAGAAAATGTGTAAGATCATGAATCCATGGCTATAGGCATTCTTCATATATGACTTGAGACACCAAAACCATGATAAACACAAAAGAACTTAAATGAGGAGATGTTATATTTGGCAACAATAGTTCTTTAAAAATAAAATGAGTTGGAATTGCTAAAATTAGGTCCAAAGTAATCAAATGTAAAAAGGTTTTGTTTCTGTAAAGTTTGAAATACCATTTACTCTATGTGATTCAATTTTTAAAATAAGTAAATGAAGTGGTGTTTCAAAGGAACTCTTATAACACCAACAGTTCCAAAGATGGAAGTATCATAATAAAAGGTGAAATAACAAGTAGAAAATAATTTTAAATTGTATATAGAACTAAATTATGATATATTAATTCCAAGGATGTGAATGATCTACATAATAAGATACTTGGTAAATGTGGTCAAGGAAACATGAGAAAGATTTACAATAATTGAGTGGTGGTAGATCTTCCCAAACATAAAAAGGGAAAGAGAAGTGGTGTGTGAAACATGTCATAAAGGGAATATGGTATAAGGGAAACACAATAAAGTTTATATTCAGACCACTAAAATATTAGAACTCATATATTCAGATGTTTCATGACCCCTTACCCCAAAAGGTACCCCTCTTGGGCTGACAATGAAATAAGGGAGATGATGACACATGTAGACCACCACTAATAGGCCATGGGTTGGAGATAAGCACCGAGGGTATATCATGCAAAAAAATGGGAGGCATTAACCTATTAGATATTAGAAATGAGAGATAAGATAGAAACACCCAACAAATCCTAATCAAGATACAATTAAAATTTCCTAATTACATGCATGTAATTTCATACATCTGAAAAAATGTAAGAAACCTATAAGTACCAAAAGATATCCTCAAAAGTAACGAAAAAGCCCAAAAAACTCTTGAACAACCCATATGATCTAGTAATATCCATAATGATCAAAAACCATCTCTTGAGGAGCTAAAAAACTTTTAATAAATATGTAGGGTGAGAATAACAAGTATTCTTACTTGGATTCTCCCCAAAGCCTCTTGTGCAAAAGATAAAGTAATCATACTAAATCCTAGTGAACAATAGGTGAATCTAACTCATCATCGAATCAAAGTATACTATATTCTTATCCACACCAAGGATATCTCTAAAAAATTATCATGTAAAAGAGATCATATAATATAATATCAAAAAAAGTACCCCACTACCACTTCCCCACTAGTTTTCCACTCCTCTCAAACATCACACATCTGAAGCTATATCTCTCCAAAAGTAATCCTACTCGAAGACACTTGGGCTAATATAACACCCCATAAATCCCTCGAATCACATCATATCATCACATACCTTGTACAATGTACATCACATCATTTCATCATCCCATGCCACATCTCCATATAGTAACTAAGTCATTTTTTGGAGCCACCAAAATCTGTATGTCAATTATTATACCTCAAGCCATCCCAACCAATACATGAAATTCCTATAATAATATATAGGATACTATATCTAGAGATACATGTGTGTGAAATAACCACAAGCCATTACAACCCTCTACACACATATATGATAAAGGTAACCACTATGTATACCTTCACATAATAATATCAGGATACAAGAGTAGAGAAAGACGGGGTAGTCAGCTATTTGTTCTATTCCAACCTAGATATTGGGGAATAAAACCTCCCATAGTCCACTAGGTGTCAGTCAGCCTACCAATATGGGTGGGTTAGAATATGAAAAAACAGAACATATAAGAAATAATATAGCTCAGAACCACACTATAAGCATCAACCCAGTCATAAGATCAACTATAAATAACAACCCTCTGAAACCCAACTTCCCGTTCTAAGAACGAGATATTCTATAAGAATACCAACATTTAAGAAGAATTTATTTACTTATTTCCATAAAACATTTCACATCACACCGAATCTTTTAATTAATCATTAACATTTCTTAAAATTACTTTAACATGATTATAAACTAATTCTCATGCCCTCCAGGTGTAAACAAACAGACTCCATAGTTTCTTAAGATTATCATCATTTGTAGCATTCCAAGAAACAAAAACCTCATGGGTTAAAACATTTATTATTCAATATCATTTAATAATTCTAGGTACTCTAGGAATCATCCTAATCAACTATAACAAGAGATGCATATAAAAGCATAAATAACTACCTCAAGCAGAGGGGAAAGGAATGCTGGTAAAAAACCAACCCATCCATCCAACATTTAAAGAAGATTTATTATCTAATAATCATGTAATTCCCCGAAACCAGAAACTTGAAGATGGTGCATTATTTTTTAAATTGTCATGATTACAATGAATCAAATCCCAAAGGACCGATTGGTTTAGTATTCTTGAAGAAACCATATACAAACATGGAATTCATTTTACATTGGGAGAATAATACAACATATAATACATAACAAAAACTAAAGGTTATGTAGGGGTAATATATGCACTACGTTAGTTTATGTTGGAATTTATATATACAGCGTAAGGGTAGCCTATCATGTGAGTAAGGGTAAACCAAGATTTTGAATGGATGTGTAATGTTAAAGGATGAGCTATGTAAGTGTAATTTTATTTTTTAAAGGATGCTAAGGATAAATATGAGCTGCATAATGGTATTTCCAATTCCACATAAGGGTAACACCTAAATTATAATAGTTACATAAGGGTGTCCTAGAGTTTACATAGGAAGCATAAGGGTAAATAATTATCCACACTCAATAACATTGAACTACATAAGGGTAAACCATGTTACCCTTATACATTTCCCTTTTTGGGAAAAAATAATTAAAAACCTTGTTTTTATGTTTTCTTCTTCCTAGCTTGATCTTGTAAACCTTTTGACAAATCGAAAAGCCAAATTTTGTGGGAATTAATTCCCTTGACTTGTTAAAAGTTATAACCCATATTTTAAAATATTTAAAACCTTTAAATTAAATAATCATTTCAAAGACTAAATTAAATGATAAATTTAATTTGGGAATATCAATGTTTCAAGCCACCATATACCTTTTCTTAAGAAATACCCAAACCTTATCTTGTATTTTTTTGATATACCTTTGAGTTTGAGTAGTCCATAAATTCCTTTACATGAGATCTATGAATTATTATTTGAAAAAAACAAATTTTCATCTAGTTTCCTAGAATAATAGAACCAACTATTCCTCTCTTATGTTGGTTGTTGTGTCTTAAAGAGGAAACTTTACCCAGGTAGTATTATTTATTATTTTTCCCTTATTTTGATGAGTCACTATGAATCTATTTATTCCTTTTATATTGGAAAAATTGTATAAAGATATCTTAAATGATAATAACACAAAAATTACAAAAGAATGAAAAATAATTATTTTCTCAAGTTTATCTAGGATTATTCTAGAGGGATAAAATTTTTATTGTATGTAAGTTATGATTTTATCTAATGAAGAAAGGTTAGGTTATGTCATAACTTAAAATAATAATTTGTAATTATCCATGAGAGATAAAGTTTTATCGCATGTGGTTTATTTATTTATTTTTGAAAAAACATGTTGTAATAGGTTTTAGGAATACTTGGAATTCAGTTTGAACTAAAAAATATACAGATGTGATTCAAGATATGATTCATTGAAAAACCATGGTGATAATGATAGAATCATTTTAAGATTCATTATTTTTATATAAAATGATTTTTTTTGTAAATTAATTAATTAATATTTCCAGAAATTGATTGTTTTATTATTAAATTGAAGGATACAAAAAATATTTGAATACAAGATAAACAATGAATTATTCAAGTTGAAAATGATGTCCCATGACATAACATAGGTAAATGACCAACTCTAAGGATTAAAATGGTTGAATCAAGCCAAAACAGCGGTGAAGCTACTCGAAAATAGCCGTTCACATCATGAATGTACTTTTAACGACATGAAAATTTCCAAAATTTATTACATAAAGACCAGTATATGAATAAACACACCCATAGGAGGACATTGAAAAGTTACAGTGTGATACTATGTTCACAACGTGAATCATGTGGGCTAGGCCCAAATTCTATATATTTTGATGTAAATAATGATGGGTACACCTATTTTCTACTTGATACCATTTAGAAACCTTGATATTAACTAAGAATATGTTTATTACTTCATTTATAGCATTCTAATCAAGAAATATGCCTATAAATTAAAGGCTATGGGGATTCATATATTGATTGTTTGGAAAGGGGAAGCTCTAGATAACGACTTTATACTACATTATTTTACACCATTCTTTATTTTATTTTCTTTCATTCCCAAAATTCTGTCCTTATCCCACATTAACTAATTTACCTTTCAAATGGAAGGATAAAAGATATAATTTATCGGTAAAGGGGGATGCAAGACCATTTTTTCTATTTTTTAGTTTTTGTGATTAATTTAATAAAACCCTTTCTTCCTTATGAAATTTTCTTTCAATTCTAAATTTATATTTCTAAATATACAATGCAAATATATTAGGTTTATATTCTATTAATATTAATTTTCCTGGTCAATGATCCGTAATCTCTTTCCACCCAATTTTAGTCTCTATACGATGGAACATGCTAGGGTTAGGTGGTGAGTTCTTGGAAATAATCCACACATGTGATGAATTATGGTTGGAAATATTGGTTGTTAGGTAATAAAAATACCTAGTTGAGGATTACGCAAATTAATCATGAGGAACCTCTAAAATGATCACACACATAGGAAGGAGGGTAAATAAATCTAAGATTTTAGTTAGGAATATTCTCACCATCACTATCTATACAAGGGAGAGAGAAGAAGCGATCATGGAATCTCTCTCTTACCATCTTAACAAAAAAAGGTAAAAATTGGAAACCAAGTTAGTGTTGCAATTTTTCTATCCATTCTCAACCCAATCACTATTTTCATCAATTTTTTAGATAATTTAATTTAATTTTCTTTCAAAATAAATTTCATAAATCAAATCAAAACCAGTTTCTCTAAAAACAACTTAAGGAGTGACAAAACATTTTATGAACACTCCTATTTAAGAGAATACATAAGGTTAATATCTATACTATACTTAGGAAATTAATTGATTTTCCAAGACCCATGATAATGTGTGCATCTAATAATATCTAAAATATTGATGTAGGAAGTTCTTTACCATTTTGGGATCACATATAAACTATTTCCATGGTATTATTCATGTGTCAAAATGGTTTGCGTTATATATTGATGGTGATTTATTTTGGGTGTATACATTGTCATGATACCCATATATGACCCTTGTTTCCATGAGAACTGTTAGAATAGATTGATTCAATTCTTGATGTTTATTTATAGTTATATTATATATATCATTATTTTATGCAATGTTTGTTTATCATGTCATACCTTGTTTTTTATTATCTTGCCTTTGGTGGTTTGGTGCTTCATATATGTGATAGGTGGTTTCCATGGTATGATTTCCCCTTATAGGGGGAGTGTACATGATGTGCGATGACAACTATGGTGGAGCATGATAGCCTCATATCTCAGACGTAACTCGATGCACCTTATGGATATTGATTAATATGTTGATACTCAATGAAACTTGTGGAAAATGAGTATAAAGGTAACAACTAAATCCAACTTGTGAATACCGAGTTTCATGTCAAAACATGATTAATCTTGAGGGTATCAAGAAACATGTTGATAACTTGATTCACCTTGTGGATACCGAGTTGTATGTTGAAAACCTTATGTCTAGTTCCAATATTTTATAATATATCTGTTTATCCTTTCTGCATGGATCCAAATAAAGTATAATTGAGGGTTTATGGTGGATTAGTTCACATATGACTTCCTGATATGTGATTGTGTGATGATATTCTTGTTATGAATTTATTATTATCATGTAATACACCTATTATACATGTTGAAATTTTTTAAAGATACATTGGCAATATCTTATTGGGTTTTATTCCTCACACCCTACATGGGTATCTCAATGCACATAAAGACTTCATGTTTAGGGATCCGAGTAAGGGAAATGGTCCTATGGATGATGGTTTAGAAGTAGGGCATGGAGATGGTGGTGGACCGGGAAAAAATTTAGAGGAATCCAAAATTTTATTTTTATTTATTTACCTGCTACACTTTTATATTATGGTTTGTATTTCCTTATAGGATCCTATATTTTATTTGTATAACATGTATTCCATATTTTACTTTATTCTTGTTACTCTTATTATTTATTATATTTCTTATTTAGTTATTATTTATGATATGAAATTACAATAAGAGTATAGTCTCCCCACTATTGGACTTAGACCCTCACTGCTAGTTGACAATCTCTTGCATATAGGGAGGCATGTATGGGGTCATGTGGCACTCTGGTTTGGGCCCGATGATTTGGGCCGGGGCATTAAAAAATGGTATTTGAGGATAGTTTTCTACTATTATTTTTTGACTAACCTATGACATGGTAGAATGGAGATATCTATGTAGGAATCCGGCTAAAAAGTTTCATTGTTCCTGTCCGGATCATGTGTAATGAACCTCTGAGTTTTCATTCACAAGTTCACATTTACAGTTTCTGATATTTTTGGGTGGGTTCATACATCATGCCTAGGAATTTAGGTTCACATTCCATATATATACCTATTATTGTGTTTTATATTAGTTATTAATTTTTTCCATGATGTGTACTATCTTTTTGGGATAGTTTATCTGTTGTGTGATATATCTATTTTTCGTGTTATTGTAATATATTTTTTTGTGTTAACTAATTAAATAGAGCATAATATTATGTAATATTTGTATATATATGAATTTGACAAACATGTTGGTCTGAGACATTGGTTAGTTATAGGATGGGTATATCATGGTTTGTTAGTAGACTCTTAGGATAAACTTTACGAGATTCTATAGACTATTTAGTATTTTTCATAGTGTCTTAATATGTTCTAATTATTTCCCTTTGTATTTCTGACAAATATCACCTCAAAGAAGTTAGAATGGATCACTTGATTGAGCTGTACAAAATATCCCCACAAAATAGGAAGTTCTTGTTATACCATTATTTGTATAGGATAATGTAGCTGAGTATACTCCCACACCCATTCTAGTGGTTCAAGTAGAAGGACCAATTCAGTAAGGGGTATTCCACTCAATACCTATTCAAGGCAGTGGATCTTCCAGGAACATTGTTGATTATTATCAGAATGTTACACCCTATTATCCTCCATCCTACCAAGGCATCAAAGTCCATTATGATACTGATGAATAAATTAACATCATCGAGTAAACATTAGAACTAGTAGAGACTCTAGTAAAATCGACATAGCTATAGGGTCTTCTATCATCCTTTGGTAGTAGGAAAAATAAGGCATGAGTTTCATTCTAAGTTGATGATGAATAATCATAGAAGAGCTAGGGTTTTCCAACACCTTATGTGAGAGAAATTGGTGCTCAGTGCTTCAACTATGGACATACTATTCATTATCAAAAAATTTATCCAAAGACACATAACAAGTGTCATTGGTGTGGAAAGATTGGGAATCTTTAGTAGTTCTACTCGAGATCGTTAAGGATAAGGTCCTGAAGAAGTGAAGGACATGTGCAACATATGAACCATGGATCCAACTGGGGTCCTTAGTAATAGAATAATATGATAATGACTCATTCTCATTTTGCATCCCAGGAAAGGGTCACAGAGCTGAGGCATATCATGATTATATAGTGGAGAAGGCTCTGGAGGATGGTGGTAAGGGACTATACTATTCGTGGTATGATGTTGATCAATTATATATTATTAACTATCTTATTTGACATTGGTGCTTCCCATTCCTTTATACTTTTTCATTTAGTTACTAGACTTGATTTATAAGTCAAGTTATCCTCTGAGTTACTTTTACTTAATACACCATTGGGAATGAAAGTGGACCTCCTTCAGCGATTCCCAAAGTGTCCTTTACCCATCATAGGTTATGTACATATATAGTAATTTATGTAACTATATATGATGAGCTTTGATGTCATTATCAGTATGAACTGGTTGAATAGATTTTGATATCCCATTGATTTCTATAATAGGTGGGCATCGTTTAGTTTAAATAAGGGAGATAATTATGTAATGACCAATGGATGGTAATTTGGAGAAGGTAGTATTTGTATATAATTTAGTCATCTTTGGATGATCACAACACAAATTGTGGGCTCAAATCTTTCTACTTGATCAGTGGCATCCCCCTCGCCTTTTTCTCGAAGTGTGTATTTCTATGAATATGCCTTTATAGATGTGATAACATGACTTTATATTGATAGAAGAGTTAAATTTTATATAGAGTTAGTGTCGATAAAACAACCAATTTTGTTACCCCCTTATTTTATGGTGATGTATGAGCTAAAGGAAATCAAGGTGCCACCAAAGGACTTGGAACAGAAGGGTTTTATCAAGCTGAGAAAATCACCATGGGGTGAACCTACCATGTTCACAAAGAAGTAAGTCAATAGTCTTAGACTCTATATAGATTACCTTGAGATGAACTATGTGAATACAAAGATAAAATAATCCTTTCCTAGGAAAAATGATCTTTTTGATTAGTTACATGGATCCTAGTTGTTCTCCTTAATTGATATTTGGTCAATCTACCACTAGTTGCAATTTTGAGAGGACGATATCCTGAAGATGATGCTTCATATAATATATGGGTTGTATGAGTATATGGTGATATCATTTGGTTTAACCAATGTGACAGATCTCATAAACAAGATATTCCAACCATATATATACTTGTTCAACATGGTGTTCATTGAAGACATCCTCATCCACTCTCTAACACCAGAAAAACATGCTTGAAATCTTGAGATTGTCCTAAGTACCCTTTGAGCATGTCAACTTTATGCCAAGCTATTGAAGTGTAAATTTTTTATTCAAGAGGTGAAATTATTAGGGAATGAGGTATTTGTGGTAGGTATATCCATGGATCTAGATGGATGAGAAAGATATACGTCTGTGAGATTATACAATTAAATGGAATTTCCTTGGTAATTATGTCTGACTGAGACACACATTTTATATCATGGGTTCAATAGGTCTTGTAGAAGGCCCCGTGGGCTTAGTTGAGGTTAATCAAAACATACCATCCATAGATGGATGGCTAGTCTGAGCAGAAAATTCACATATTAGAGGATATTCTCAGAGCTTATGTTATATACTATGGTGAAACTTGGGATGAGCACATAACCTTAGTGTATTTTTATTACAACAACAGTTTCCAGACATCTATTCTGATGGAACCATTTGAGGCTCTCTATGGATAGCCATACTGCTCACCATTGTATTGGCATGAGGCAAGTGAGGAAGTAGTTTTTGGGACCAATATGTTGTAGGGTGGATTATATAGGGTTAAATTGATTAATAATAAGTTGGTGACCACTCAGACTAGAAAGTGATCATATGTAGATCAAAAGAGATGACCATTGGATTTTACTATTAGATACCATGTATTCTTGAGATTGTAACCTTGGTTGGTGCATCATCATTTTTGAAAGTAGGGGAAACTAGAACTGTGGTTTTTTAGACCCTTTAAGATCATCAAATTTTTTGGGACAATCACACACTATCTAGATCTTCCTCCATATTATTGATGTATGCATGATGTGTTGCATTTTTCTCAACTTCAAAGGTATATACCTGATTCCACACATTTTATAGATTGTTAGGATGTTGAATTGAAGATAGATACATCTTATGAGGAGAAACCAATGTGTATCATTGAACGGAGTGAGAAAGTCATTTGAGGAAAGATTGTACTGATTTTTAGAATCTTATGGAAACATGGATGGATCGAGGGGGAAACTTGGGAGAAAAAGTCAAACATTCAAGATTAGTGGTCTGAGTTGTTTGAGCATGACTGCTAGAGAAACTTTTGAAAAAAAAGAAGTCATTAGAGGGGGATAATTTTAATATTATCAGTTTTTAAATGTTCTTAAAACCCTCTTTTTAAAACAATTTAAATATATTTTATATGAAAAATTTTAAAAATTCATATAAATTCTTACCCTTAAGCTGCACCTATTCTTTTCATAAGGGAAAAGAGGGTTTTAAAGACATTTTGTAAGGGTAATCTCAAGATTTAATGAGATACATAATTGTGAATAAGATATTATATGAGTTTATTAAGGGTAATTGAGATATTAATAAACTATGTATACATATTAATTCACATACATAAGGGTAACACCATGTTTTTGAAGGCTATATAAGGGTAAATACATTTTTCTACGGGTTGCATAAGAGTAGACCTAAGTTTATAAAGGTTACATAAGGTTAAAATATGAATTATGTAGGGGTGTGTTTGAATTTATATACATTTCATAAGGTTTTCCTAGCTTGTACGTAAGGGTAATCTAGTGTTTTTAATTTCTATGCAAGGGTAAAGTCTGAATTGTGTTTGGGTAACTTCAATTTCCTAAAGGATGTGTAAGGGTAAACAAGAGTTTCACAAGGGTAGTTTATATGGTGTGGAAGGTCAACACCTAAATTATAAGGGTTACATAAGGGAAACATAGATTTTACACATGGTATATATGGTTAACTCAATTTTAGCACCTTTATATTTTAAAGTAACACTATGTTTGATAGAATATACAACATGCAATATCGAGCCTAAACAAATGAAAAAATTTTATAATTTAAATATGACCATTATAACATAGTCGTTGAATTAGAAGCTATAAATAATATCAACAAAATTATGAAATATATATAAATTAACTACTCAACACAAATATATTGATTAATTCTAAGGAAATAAGTACTCAATTTTCAGTAAAGTTTTTTATGCTTTAGAAATACATCTTCTTCAAAAAGGATTTTTATTTCTATTTATGATGAAATATTATATTTAATTTATGGAAATTATATAAATTGTAGTTTATAAAAATAATATCCTTTTTAAATTATCAGATAAAAATTATCTTAGGGTGAAATTTTCATATTTTTCTGAAAAGCTTGATTTTCTAGTGAAAAGTGAAAATACAAATTTTTATTGAAAATTGTATTTTTATTTCAAGAATTTACAAAGTTTAATTTTGTTTTAAAATGATTTATTACCAAAATTATTTATATTATATTATAAATAATACAATTAAGTTCATTATAATCAATTTTATGATTGAATTTTGTATAAATACAAAACTATACATAAACGGCATTTTTTTCATAAAAATTGATTTTTTATTGGGTTCTGTATTTAGATTTTAAATTAATTACAGATAATTATATAAATTGAATCTTGAAAAATGGATTCCATATTTTTAATTATGTGGTAAAAATTTGGTAAATAGGCCTCTTTTATTTTTATCCATTATGAATGGTAACCATAGTAAATAATTGTCCTCATGATAATGGTAAAATAAGCTAATAAAGGGTGAAAATAACACGATAAATATTAAAACATAACCCTAACAGTTTAATTTATTTCATTGTATGATTATATTTCATCCATAATCATAAAAAATTTGAATATATGAACTTTTTTTCCATTTGGACATGATTTTGACATTTATATTATTTTATTTAATGAAAAGTCAAAAATTTCATTCTCTTTATTTTATAATGTTTAAATTTTTTTACATAAAGATAAATAGAGTTTGTGTTCTTTTATAAATATTTATTTTAATTATAAATTATATTTTTTTATTGTGGTAATTTATTTATAATTTTTAGTGATGAAATAAATACCTTAAATGCTTGCGCAACACCGATAAAATATTTATTTAATTAATAGAAAAATAAATTAAACAATTTTTAAAATATTAAACGTGATATTATTTCAATGAGTTAACATTTCACATGAATTTCATAGATATACATGACATTTTATGAAGGTTTTAAAATATTATATTCAAATTACCCCTTTTTCTTGATGTATTTAAAGTAAAATTAAATTAATAGTATTAAAAATGACATTAATGATATTTTATGATAAATAACATTTTATTAAATGATTTAAAATTAATAGAAAAATTATATTTAGAAAAATTAATTTGATATGGATTTAAGCATAAACCATGGTATAATTATGGGTCATTTTTTTATTTTATAGTAATATTATTAATCCTTAAAGGGTAGAAAATTTAATATTACTGTAATTGTAAAAAATGGTTAAAAGGGATTAAAACTAGACAATGGTGAAAAAAACAAAAAATTGTCCAAATTTTATTTTATGGGAGGATTTAAAATTATAATCACATTATATTCTAATTATTTCAATTTATATTCATTTGAGAATGAAAAATAATTTATATTAATTTAAAAATTTATGAAATTCTAAGAATGGCTCTCCCCTCAATTATAAAAAGACACCTCTCATTTATTGTCTTTACACCACTTTGAGCCATCTGAATAGACCAAAACCTGAAAATTCCCATTCTAAACATTCTTATACAAGTTATATAGGTTCCTATAATTTGAAAAGACTAACCCTGGGTCCCTTAATAATATATCTAATGGAAGTTTACCAAAGAAGAGGTATTTGTATTTACCAAATATTTCAAGTGTATCTCTTCTTATACATCATCTTAATGTGTTGTAAACATCCTAAAATAATAAATAAAGTATCATGAATATACTGATATTTTATTATTATTATGGGACAACCATATTCCATCTCTTTTCCTTCCTATAAAATCAAAGGCATTGCTTGTGCATACATAAGACTTACTTTCCCAATGTAGTGGGGTAATTCATTTTTCACCACCACTTTACTTAAATGGTTATAAAGATGGAACTAATGATTATATTTTATATTAATGAAATATATATTATTATTGAACTAAAATATCACATATATTTTCTTACCTTACAATTCCTTGGAAAAAGATAATGTCTCTTGTGCGTACCAGTGGACTACCACCTCCATGATGCGAAATGATACATTTTTAATTTACATTTTACATGGATGGTAACAGGGATATATTTAATTACTATATATGATATATATGATATAATAATTATTCTTTAAATATTTATTATTATTCACCTTACTTTCATTCTATCCGTCGAAAAGTGAAATAAATGTCCATGCGTAGGTACAACCAACCATCTCCATGAATAGTGTAATTCATTTTTCTATCTCTGTATTTTATGGATGACAAAAAATATATATATAATGAATATATAGGTTATTTATACCATTAATAAAAATATTTAATTGATAAATCTATAATTAAAGTGAAATAACTGAGATTACTGAATCAAAACACACTTGAAAAAAACCAGTTAGCACCTGAAATAATGATAATAATAAAATATTATTAAAAAGAGGGTGATAAAATGATATAAATGGTTCATGTGTGATATTATATATATTAATATGGTTATAATATATAATTATAATAAATTTAAATTTATTATACTAGATTTTAGAGCACATACGAAAGAATTTATACCCAAGGTAAATATTTTCATCTCAATTTCCACTCTATTGAGACATATTTTCCATTATACACCAATTTACATTATGTGATGTATATACCACCCTTTAAAAATTTTAACATGAATATATATTAATTAATAATTATTAATGATCCAATTAAAGTTATAATTTAAAGAGTAATGTTTAAAAGAATATCTGATCTTATTCCTCTTTTTGATTAGGTATATTTTTCTTGCATATCGATATTTTATAGAATTGTTTTACAAAAAAAATTATTTCTCAAATGATTTATAACGAAATTTTTCCCATGTTTGAACTTTTATTAAATGGTTTAAAAATAATATTCTTTTCATTTTCTGATCAAGGTAATTTTTTACTTTTTACCAAAAATGTGAAAGGAATCTTTATTTTAATATACTCAACATGAACAAAATTTTCCTGCTATCATAACCGCTCATTTATTTTAAGATTCATTTAAAATTTTAGAAGGTTATTTTTTTTAAAAAAATTCCATAAAATTCTAGAAATTTTTATTTTTTAAGAGTAATTTTCAATGTGAAATTAGTATTTCTTTCAAGAATGTTTTTATTGATGTTTCTATTGTATTTCTATTCATCAACAATCATAAACCTTTATTTTACTTATAATCCTTTAGGGATATATTGTAATTATACTATAAATATTAATTATTTGGATGGTTTAAGATCTATTTGACCTGGGAAAGTATTTACATTCACTTTCTTGATTATTTTTTTAGTCATTTACTTTCCCTTAAAACATTCACTTTCTTGTGATCATTGTAAATTACATTTACTTTAAATATATATATTATTTATTATGGATATTCTTATTTGTTAAACCATATATTATTTGTACATATGGTGTTATTTTATTGACTAGGAAAATATTTATATTATGTATTCTTTACTCAATACAAATATTTGTTAATAAGGTCTATTGTTTATTTAATTTGATCATTCAATATATGAGGAATGAATTAGACATAAAGTGATGGGTGGGGATTAGAATTATATATCCCCTTGATGCATCGAATGGTATCATGAGATAAATTAGTAATCTAACATTAAATGGGTCTTTAACCATAGTTTTAAAATTTCTTTTTGTAAGGTACTAATGATAGAGATATCATGATATCTAAAAGTATGATGACCAATAGTATGCATTTCCTTCATAGAGAATTTAATTATTATTATCCAAGATATTATTTCATTGATATTTTCCATGGATGTATTTTACGATCAAGCTATTAACTAAATAGAATTTTTTTTAGTCATTAATCTTACTATATTTATTATACCTTATTTAATCATGATAGCTTCCACTATAAATAACCCTTATTTAGTATCTGATTTCACCCATTTATTTGTTTTATTTTACCCAAGATATGAAGAAAGATATTATTAATAATATCAAGGATTAAAGAACATTTTTATGGTATATAATTTATATTTACAATCTAATATAGATATCATGTTTATATTTTTTTTCTTCAAGACTACTAAACTAATCGAT
This sequence comes from Viscum album, assembly GCA_963277665.1. NCBI lineage: Eukaryota > Viridiplantae > Streptophyta > Magnoliopsida > Santalales > Viscaceae > Viscum > Viscum album. Next base: position 41,501,654 of record OY728138.1, read on the forward strand.
ATTTCAGGGCTAGATTGCTTGTTTATATGATAATTTAATAAACTAGACACCATATTTGGGTTACTAGATTTGGGGTTTTTACTATTGGTATTAGAGTAATAGTAGTAGAAATATTGGGATCTCGATTTAATAAAATATTGATTAGTGAACATAACACTATGGATGAATTTGAGGAAAAGTCTAATAATAGGATAATATCATAATGTTATGGTTATAATCATGTATGAACTAGGTTAAAACCAAGGTTTCATAGATTGAAAATAAGGTGTTAGGATTTGGAAATCTTATAAATGGTTTTTTTCATAATTGTATTGTTTCCCACTATGATTATTGTTTCTCACATCACGCTTTTTGGTTTTAGTCAATGGATGAAACTAAAAGGAAACTTGTTAGTGTTGAATGTAATGGAAAATATTGTGATTATGAGAAACCAAATTGGATGATGACAGAGTGAAAGATGTTATGATTATGCTTAATTAGTTATCCTGATACATGATTAACAATTTTCACCATAACCACATCTCAGACTCACAAAATATGAAGAGGAAAGTGTTTACTGTGTGCTCAGGTAGTGAAGACCATGGAGGAAAGAATTATCAATTTCATTTAGGTTAGAAATGTGGAAAGAGTCAAACCAAGGAATGTGTGAAAGGAATGGGAATGCGTAATTAATGGAAAATAAGGGCATAGATCAAAAAATTGTAAAGGAAAATAAATGGTATAATGGAATAAAATAAATTTCATCCTATAACACCATATATAGTTCAATGTATTTTGTGTAGAGTATATCGGAATTATTTGAGTCAATGATATAATCCAAGAGTTAACTCCTATATTAAAGAATAAAATATGACATGTCAATTATTGAAATTGAAGGACTGAAATATTTATTCCTTGGTATTTTATAATTATATCATAGAAGTGTCATGCCAATGATATTCTGGTAATAAGAATCACATTACATCTAAGAATTGTTCTATTGTAGTTTTTCATAAATTATTTTTAAGAATATGTTTAATGGTATCGATAACCAATAAATGTGATTTTTTATATTTTTGAAGTACACATAGAAAAGGGGAATATAACCCTTAATATGTTCTTGATGTTAAAGTGATAATGTTTAGTCATTATAAACATATGATTGACATTGATGAAGCAGATCAAGTAGAATTTATGACCTTGAAAAAGATTAGTGATTTTCTTATGAAGTAATTTATAATGGAGTTTACTGGATTTCATATTTATGACATATAATTTATAATTTATGATTTTGTTTAAGGAATAAGAAGTGAATCAATTTTTGAGGCATGCATGTTTTCATTAAGGTTTTATAGGGATCAGGGTATTAAAATATTTGGTATATTCCATTAAAAGGTACTTTATGTTTTTTAGAAAACTAATCATAATTTTATTTTGGAAATTTAGTGACCTTTATTCTAGTTTTTTTGGAATTTGAATTTGGTCATACATATTTTGGAAGGGTCTTAAGGTTAACTACTTATGGAATAAATTAAGTTGAACTTTGGATATTATTATTTGAGTTTAAAGTATGATTTATCATATTGGATAACCTATGATAACTATTTTTTGGTAAATATTAATAGGAAAAAATGAATTATGAATCTTAGGATTCGTTAAAAGTATTTTAGGCATGAAAAATTCATCTTGAATATCAATTTCTTGGCATAAGAGATGAAGTGGAAATTTATCAAAGAACAACCAAAGAATGAAATTGTGATTATGACATAGAAAGAAATAAAGTATGTTTATTTTCTCAAGTTACTTATCTAGAGAGTAAAATAATACATCACTTTAGGAAAATTACCTTGAAATTAAAACATTATATGTTTACTTTCCTTTCCAATGAATAAATGATCTTTTAACTCATTGAAAATTTATGGATTTTTGGTGGTTAAATATTCATGATCATTTTCTATATCACTCTATATGAATCCTTGGGTGTTAGGTTTCTCTTCCATTTCAATATTTTTACTTCCTAACGATGTTATTGTATTTTGAAACCTAGTTTTGTGGTGACCTTTATACTTATCTTTCAATATTTTTAAGAGGATGTTTTATTAAACCATTTTATGATATCATTTTTATATAAATTAATTTTCAAATATAAAACCATTAACAAATGAACATAAGTTAAAATTTTTATGAAACAATTTAATGAAGGGGATGAATGTAACACCCCAATATTTTAAAAGAACATTATGTTTGATAGTATATATGAAATGCAACACCGAGCCTAAATGAAAAAAGAGAATATTATTATTTATAAAAACAAAATTATTAATATAATTATGAAATATATATAAATTAACTACTAAGTATAAATTAATTTATTAATTCTTTGAAAATAAATACTCAATTTTTAGTAAATATATTTAATGCTCTAGAAATGTGTTTTCTTCAAAAATGATTTTCAATGTTTTTTATGAGAAAATATTATAATTAATTTTTGGAACTTATATAAATTTTATTTTATGAAAATAATAATATTTTTTAAATCATCATATCAAAATTATCTTAGGGTGAAATTTTTGTATTTTTCTAAAAAGATTTCTTTTCCTGTGAATAGTGGAAAATACAGTTTTTTATTGAAAATGTATTTTTATTTCAAGAATTTACAAAGTTAAATATTTTTTTAAAGTAATTTAAAAATAAAATTGGATATATTTTATAATTAATAATACAATTAAGTTCATTAGAATCAATTTTATGATTGAATTTTCTATAAAAACCTTTTTATACGTAAAAGGCATTTTTCGGAAAAAAATTTCATTGTGTTTTGAATTTTGATTTTAAATTAATTACTACCAATTATAGAAAATTAATCATGAAAAATGGATTAAATATTTGGAATCGGTAGTTATAAATTTGTTAAATAGGACTCTTTTAGTTTTTATTATTATGAATAGTAACCATTGTAAATAATTATCACCACTGTAAAGGTAAAATGAGTTAGTAAAGTCTAAAAATAATGTGATAATTACGAAAAAGTAACTATAAAATTTTAATTAATTTTATTTTATGATTATATTTTATCCATAATAATCCAAAATTAAAATATATAACCTTTTTTCTATTTTTCCATTATTTTTACATTTATATTATTTTATTTAAAGAAAAGTAAAAAATGTCATTTTATTTGTTTTATTATCATTAAATTTTTGACATAAAGATAAAAACAGGATATGTTATTATATGAATATTAATTTTAAATATAAATGATTTATTTTTATAATGGTAATTTATTTATAAATTTTAGTCATAAAATAATTACCTTAAATGCTTGTGCAACATCGACACAACACTTATTTAACAAATAGAAAAATAAAATAAATGATTTTAAAAATATTAAAAGTGAAGTAATTTGTATAAGTAAACATGTAACACAAATTTTATAGATATTTATTATATTTTAGAGAGGTTTTAAAGGATTTTATTTTAATTCATCATTTTTCTAGATGTATTTAAAGTCAAATTAAAGGAATAGTGTTAAAAATGACAATAATGGCATTTTATAAATACTAATATTTTCTTAAATGATTTAAAATTCATAAAAATATTAGATTTTACCAAACGAATGGGATATGGATTTATAAATATACCATGGTACATTTATATTGTATTTTTCATTTTATAGTAACATTATTAACCCTTAAAGGGTATAAAACTTTAATATGACGGCAATTGTCAAAAGGGATAATGAGGGGTTAAAACTAAAAGATAAGGGTGAAAACATTGACCAAAAGTGTCAAAATTTTATTTTATAATATTATTTAAATTTATAATCATATTATATTATAATTATATCAATTTTTATCCATTTGGGAATGAGAAATTATTTATATTAATTTAATATTTTAAGAAATTTCAAGAATGCCTCTCTCCTCAATTATAAAGGACACCTCTCCTTTCTCTTATTTAAAAAAATTTGAGAGATAAATATTGACCAAAATATACCCATTACTCTTATTAAAATCCTTATACAAGTTTTAGAGGATCTTTTCATTCCAAAAGACCAACCATAGGTTCTTTAAGAAGAGATCTAAAGGAAGTCTATCAAATAAGATGTAATTATTTTTACCGACTTTTTCAAGTTTATTTACTCTTATACTTAATATTTATTTGTTATAACCATCCTAAAATAATAAATATATTATAATAAATATAATTAAATATTATTATGATTATGGTGAAACCATATTACATGTCTTTTCCATCCCATGGAAAGTGAAAACATCGCTCGTTCGTACATACGACCTACTCTCACCACATAGTGGGGTAATTCGTTTTTCATAACCACTTTACTTAGATGGTTATAAAGATATAAATAATGATTATATATGATATTTATGACATAAATATTATTATAGAACTAAATTATCATATATAACCTCTTACCTTTCAATCTGTTGGAAAATGATAACGTTGCTCGTGTATGCGTGTGGACTACCACCTCCACGAAGCGATGTGATCCATTTTTCATTTACTCATTATATGGATGAAAATAAGGATGTATTTAATAACTATATATGATATATATTATTTTTTTGAAAAATATGATGGGTGAATACCCCTTTATTGAACATAAAAACCTCTTTTGTGGACTAGGAGAAGAGGAAACTCGTTATATGACAGAGGCATAAAAGCCTATGAAAACAAGAACTGAAGCTCCTAAGATGATCCTAAGTGACCAATTGGAAGTAGATTGTAGGATAAGAAATAGAAAAATCTCATCATGTCCCTAAAAATATTTATTATTATTCATTTTATTTCATCCAATACATCAAAAATTAAAAACAACATTCATACGTCTATACGACCAACTGTTTCCATGAGCGATGTAATTCATTTTTATATCTATATCTTTGATGAATAACTCAATATATATATATATATATATATATATTGAATATATATGATATTTATAATATGAATAATATTTTCAATATGATGTAACTATAATAAAAGTACAAGTACCATTACTATCAAATCAAAACATACATGAAAAAAATAGTTAACACCCAAAATAAGGATAATAATAAAATAATATAATCAAAAATGCGATAAATGTAATAAATAATTCATATATGATATTATATATATTAATATGGTTAATTAATATAATAATAATAAATGTCAATTTATTATATAGGATGTGAGAGAACCTATGTAGTAATTTATACCTAAGGTAAGAGATTTTCATTTAAATTTCAACTCCATTAAGACATGTTTGGTATTAAGAACCTATTTACTTTATGTGATGTATATAATGACCATTTGAAGAATTTAAACATAATATCTATATATTCATGATGAATAATGATCCAATTAAATTTAATTTTTCAAGAGTTATGTTTAAAAGAAAAACTGATCTTATTCCTTTTTTGATCAGGTATATTTTTCTTTCATATCAATATTTTCTAAAATTATTCTAAAAAATTGTTTTTATTTATCAAATTATTTAGTAAATGAATTTTTACCCTTGTTTTAATTTTTATGAAATGGTTTAAAAGGAACCTTATTATCATTTTTGTAACTCCCTGACCCTAGAAGCCTGGAGCCAGAGCAATATTTTTTTACATTGGAATGATTATAAAGAATCAAATCCCAAAGGTTTAATCAGTTTCACAATATTGGAAAGCCATATTACATACATGAAACCCATAAAACATTGGGAATAAAAAAATACAAAATGATACATAATAAAATGAAATAAAAAACATCCCTGGAATATTATTTCAAAGATTTATTCTTGACAACCTAGGGAAAGGAAATATAATTAGGGTGAGCTCAAATACTCAACAAGGTTAAGTAAATAAGAATAAATCACTACTATAAATTGGACTATTTGGTATGAAAACCGATTGAAAAAAACTATTTGTGACGGGATGTGGACTCATCACAAATAGTTTCCTCTAGATTATTAAAAAAAGTATTTGCAACAGGCCATCGCAAAAGTTCCTACCATAAATATTTTCTTAGAGATTATTTTAAAAAAATTATTTGCGACGGGCCGTCACAAAAGGTCCCATCATAAATAACCTAAAAAAAATAAAATTGAATAAAATAATATTATTAATAAAAATAAAATAATATTATAAATTAATAATAAAATAATATTAGAAAATTATAATAATAATAATAATATATATAATATTAATATAATAATAATAAAAATTAAATAATATAAATAATAGAAAAATAATAAAAATAATAAAATAATAAAATAAAATAATTAATATTGTTATTAATATAATAATAATAATATTATTAATATTAATGAAATAATAATAATAATATTAATAAAATAATGAAAAATTATAAAATCATAAAAAAATCACCATTCGTAAAAATATGAAAAAATAAAAAATAAATAAAATAAATAAAATAAATAAAAAAGTAAAAAAAATAAAAAATAAAATAAAAAACAAAATACATAAAAAAATATGTAATATTTAAAAAAATATAAAAAATGACCAATATATAAATGTAAATAGTTAATATTACAAAATATATTTGTATTCAAATATTTTATCATAAAAAACATATATATATCACTGGGGGAGGGGGTCCTCTGGAGGAGCTGGAGGAGATGGTGGAGGGAACTCCATCCCTAAACCACGAGTCAAACGTCACATGTAGTCTATCTACCCACACTGCTACTGCCACCATCAACGCATCTCCTCCTTCCACTGATGCTGCTATCGTCAGAGCTCTTCCTGCTGTTGCTGCTGCCATTAACGAATCTCCTACTGCTGCCATTAATGCATCTCCTCATCCTCCCTACACACACTCTCCATAAGCTCATTTTGAGCTCGCAGCTAATTCTGATATTGTGCAGCAGATGATGATGACTCTCCATGAGCTCCTATAAAGCTAGATGCCAACATCACAGCGGTACCATAATAACTCCTAGGTGTCAATTGAGAGCTAATACCAACAATTTGGCCTTTCTCAAAGGCATAATAGTTCGCCTACATCCATACAACCTTATCTAATTGGTGGGAATCAGTCTGGCCCTAGATCTCACTCATACTCTTAGTCCGTGTCTCATATACCAAAGCCTCAAATGACCCCTTCAATTGCAATTTAAAATTCAAATAGTTAAAATATTATTTGTAGTTGATTTTAAAACTCAAAATGATATTATACTAACCATAATATGATACTCACGATCACCCATAATCTCTCTATTAACTAAAAATTTGTACATCCTCTTAAAAAATCTGAACTCTCTAACATTAGACTGTTCGATTTACTATTTGAATATAAATTAAAATGTTACATTTAAATTTATATAAATTATTTTTAAAAAAAGTACTTAGAATATTTTCCTTGTGTGTACTAAATGTATGACTACCAGTTACCTCATGTCTCCCCCAGTTTTGTTGACCTATCGATGATCTCCTCTAAAAACATCCATCCATCCAATATTAATATAATCCATCTCCAACCTAAGATGAAATGTAATCAAGTCAGTTGGCATAACAAGACTCATCAAACTCTATCACTCCTACTTTCTTCATTGCTTTCCTTCTCAAATTGTGAAAAAACTAACGTCAATGCTCATGGATAAACCCCTCACATGCCTTCCAAATAGGACCACACATGATCTCATCGATGGGACACCATAAAACCTACAAATAAATTATAATATCAAGTTATTAATTAAATAAATTTCAAAATATATATTATTTATTTAAGTACCAACCAATGATCAAACATGTGGTGCTGAACATGAACATGAATCTTATCCATTGTGATCCATGATTTAGAAAAATAATTACGCAATATAGAACTCCCCTATCCAATAGATATATATGAAAAGTTGTGAAAAAATAACCAAAAAATTAATATATTAATAAATTAATGAAAACTAACTAAAATAAAAAGGTAAATATACCTATGCATGTGTGGATCAAAACAAATATGTGGACATCACTTAGGGATAGAGTCATAAATCATCAATTGGGAAAAACCACGCCTCCTCCGAGTCTTCCCTAAACCACCAGAAGTCCGAGGATCAGATGGTCCAACATCTTTCTCATCCAAAGGTAGATCGAGCTCCTTCAACTAATGAAATAGATCCTGATCCATCTGAAACACGAAATAACTATTGTTAGAAAATAGTTAAAAATAACTATTATATATAGATATGTTTTATATATGATTATAAAGAACATTTAACCATGTCAATATTCATCTATATCCTCATATTCATATCTGATGATGTCAATTTCTTCATATTCCTCCTCAATATCATCAATTTCCATATAAGTTTCAGTCTCATCATCTCTTGTCATTTCAAATTCATTTGTAACATCATTAAAATCATCTTCGACATCAAAACTTAACTATGGGGTTTCATCATTGATATTCTTTTTTATTAGTGAAAAATATGGGTTCAGAGCAGTCTCTTGAAAATTTTCAATTCATTGCACTTCAATGGAACCACATTCACTTTGAGTAAACTGATTTTCTCAAGTTTTAATTTTTATTATGCTCCACCAATTTCCCAACTCTTTTGGCATAGAATAGTAATTTGCATAATAAATTTGATGTGCCTGATGAGCCAATAAAAATGATTAATTTAATTTAAGAAGACTTTTATATTTAATATCAATGATTCCATGGGTTAGATGAACATGAAAGGCTCTCTCTGAGTATCTAACCACTAATATTTAAACACCATTATGTAATTCTATCATAGATAACACAATTTAATAATTTTTTACAGTATGCCGTAAAAGTTAAATTTAGTTTCTCTATGATGATATCCTCTCAAGATGGCACCACTATTAATTTTTTTTTGATTCCCCATATACACATGTATGAAATTAAAAACCATTCATGACATATACATTATAAAATTTATCCATTTTGGATGTTGGGTTACTCAAGACACACAATAAATTATCAATTTTATCATCATGTTGAAATATCCATTTTTTTAAAACAATTATCAATATAAAAATTAATAAATTTATTTTATATGTTAAACTATGAATAATTTATGTAACTAGTTTTTGAAACTAGTAGGAAGAATTATTTTGCCGATGTTCTTTAAGAGCACCTACTGTTATTTGTGGAAGCTGTTTCTTTATATGATTATTATATAACCTACATATAAAATAAGATTAATTACAATAAAAAAGATTATAGAATAAGTTATAGGATCAATCATAGTACAAATGGTTTCATTTATTCATAGTTGAACAAAATATATGTATGAGCTCTTTGATGTTCATCATCTAAAATCTATCATTCATGAACTCCATCGAAGCCAAGTTTGGGTTGACTAGAAACTGATAATTGATTTCTCATATCATCATCCACATTTATCTCATTATAACCCATGTAGTTTTTTTGAGGTATATTAAGATCCAAAATAATGAGAGATGAAAAAGAAATTTCCTCTTAAAAATAAGCTTCTATAATTGAGCATTCAATCAGTGCGTTGTTACATAATTTTTTCTTTAATTTCTGCATGCATATCTCGAATGGGTACATCTATTAGAACTGTAATAGACCTACACATTTTTATACATGAAAAAAATGTAATATCAAATGTTTCATTGAGTAAAAGATATCCATCATAAAGATTTTTCCAGTTTATATAAAATTAAAACAACATATTCTTGCAGTCTGATTAGTGCATTGTAGTCTGTTGCCACCACAAAAATGTCTCAGAAAAAATATAACATATCTGTTGTCGCTCCCCAAATCATATAAATCAAAAAAAAAATATTAATCAGATTAGTAGAATTATTTCCATTATAACATTATAGTCATGAATTTTTAATCTAGTAATACGACCATTTCCGACACATCTGTCCAAATTAGAAGTATAACCATATGGAAGTCTCAAATACACAATCCACTAAAAAAATAATAATGGATTTTATTTGGGTAGTGTATAAGATTCTTTTGGATTTATTAACTTTATGATCTGAAATTTTCAAACAGTTTGAGTTCTGGTCGCCTGTAAATTTTGGAAAGATCTAATCGTGCATTTACATTATCTTTGGTCTTACCTGGTGTATCCAAAACTATATGAAATAAATTATCAAAATATTTCTTCTCAATATGAATGACATCCAACATGTGATGAACTAACAAATCAGACTAATATGGTTGACCCCAAAAAATTCTCCATTTTATCCAATTGTGTTCTTTCCCAAATCCATCAATTTTCTATTGGTTTATTGTTGGTCCAAATGTGATGGGAGGTAATGAAGACATAATTGATTTTACCTCTATACATGAGATAATTATTGGAGTTTCATTTCTTTCATTTGGATCTTTTCTGAAATGATATTTGTTCCTCAAAAAAGGATGATCAGTTGGAAGGAATCTGTGATGACTGTTGAAGAAACTAGGTTTTTTCCACTAATGAGGATAAACACTTTGCTACCTCTCATACAGTACGAACATGATTTTGGACCATGTGTACTCCAGCTAGATAATATTCCAGATGTTAGGAAGTAACTAATTTTCCACATCAAGGTTACTATTAGAAGGAAATTCTATTTCGCAGAAACATCATATGTACTGACACCATTATTCCATAATGAATTTATCTCATCAATCAATGGTTTCAAATAAACATCTATATGCTTTTTTGGATGTCCTGGAATTAATAAGGCAAAAAAGATATATGGCTCATTCATCAACATCCAAGGTGGTAAATTGTATGGAGTTATAAATATTGTCCAACATGAATACTGACTACCTTAAGAACAAAATGGATAAAAATCATCATTAGAAATACCCAATCACACTTTTTGGGATTCTAAAAAAAAGATAGATGCAATTTTTCAAAATGTTTCCATGAAACACCATTGAAGGGATGATTAAAGATTTTAGGAGAAGAAATATTGGTTTTTTCCATGACATAAATGCCGCCATATTTTGAGACATAAATGAATTCTTCAATCAGGGTGTAAGTGGGAAATATATCAACTATTTTACGTGAATCAATCCAGACTTCCCTAGTTGATCCTCTTTATACATCAATTTTCCACATGTGGGATGACTATCCAATGACTCATTTTCACGATAATATAAGATGTAATAATTTTAACATGCATGAATCTTCTGATAACTAAGACCTATATTATGAACCAGCCTCTTACCCTCATAGAAATTTTTAGGTAACACATTTCCTTCTGGTAACAGTGTTTTAACCAAATAAAATATCTTATCCAAATAGCTATTTGAAATTACATCATCTGATTTAATAGCTATAAATTTTTTAAATTCTTCAAATTTTCATATCTTTCATCTAGGATATATGGATTCTTCAGTGAAACTCAATAACTCATAAAATTAAGATGGTTCCAACTCAGGATTTAAATCAATATCATCCTGAGCTTCAGTTTGTTGAAAATATGGACCTTCCACATACTGTACTAAATTTTGAAACCATGATAGATTCTGAACAAAATTATTTGTATCTTCTCTGGAACTTCTTTTACCATGTTGATACCAAAAAACATAATCTAGTTGAAATAAAAAATATAATGGATGACCTCCAAAATTGTCAAATGGTTCAAACATTCTTAGAGAACTTTTTTACAAGGACAATTAATTGTTTCTTCAGAAATAAATTTTGGTTTTAATGATGCAAATGATAAGAAAGCTTTAACACCCCCAATATATATATGATTTAAACCAGAACTATTTGGATTCTTATGCTAATTTATCCAACCACAATCATCTAATAATGACTGTTGTCGGCTTCCTTATTCCATATTTCTTTAAAAAATAATATAATTAGTTTTTTTGAATAATTTGATATAAGAAAAACACTATCCAAAAAAGATAAGAAATTTAAATTCACTTTTCGAGAAATTTATAACAATTTCTATTATTTCATAGTTATTTATAGTATTTTTTTAATATTTTTTCTAATATATACTACTTTATCATAATTTATACTAATTACCTATAATTATATGTAATTGTGGATAATTTATACTAATTACTCATAATTTCAAGTGACACAATTTCCAACGGATTAGCGGAAGCTCTTTTTCCTGATGTCTCATCTCCTTGAAACTTTCTCCAACTGAAATCACTATGAAAAAATTGTTCAGAAGTACGAATATTCATTTTCATTTACATGAGAATGGAGAGTAGGGAGGCCTCACCATAGTACTCTTCATTCCCATGACTATGAAAATGGATATCTGTACATCATAGCATATTTTTCATAGTGATTTCAGTCAGGGAAAGTTATAAGCAAATGAGTCGTTAGGAAAAAGAGCCTCTTTTTCCTAACTACTCATCTCCTTTCAACTTTCTCTAACTGAAATCAGTATGAAAATTCTACTCTAACATATGCATATCAATTCTCATTAATATGTAAATGTATATCCATACATTAGAGAAGATTTTTAATAGTGATTTCAGTGAGAGAAATTAGCAAGGAGAAAAGCCTTAAAGCAAAAGGAATGCTTCCAATATTTAGGAAATTGTGCCAATTTATTATGAATTTATCGTGAATTATTGCTAATTATTCCAAATTATTTCTAATTATTCCTAATTATTCCTAATTATTCTTAATTATTCATAATTATTATTAATTATTACTAATTTATCTAAATTATTTCTAATAAATCCTAATTTTTTTCTAATTAATCCAAATTATTACAAATTAATCCTAATTATTACTAATTATTACTAATTATTAAAATTATTACGAATTATTACAAATTATTACTAATTATTACTAATTATTACAAATTATTAAAAATTATAACAAAGTATTCCTAATTATTTTTAATTATTCCTAATTATTCCTAATTATCCACATTTATTCTTAATTATTACTAATTATTCTTAATTATTACTAATTATTCTTAATTATTAATAATTATTCTTAATTATTCTAATTTATTACTATTTATTCCTAATTATTACTATTTATTACTAATTAACCCTAATTATTACTAATTAATCTTAATTCTTACTATTTATTCCTAATTAATCCTAATTATTACTAATTATTGCTAATTATTTCTAATTATTTATAATTATTGCTAATTATTCGTAATTATTACTAATTATTACTAATTAAACCTGATTATTACTAATTAATCATAATTATTACTAATTAATTATAATTATTAGTAATTAACCCTAATTATTACTAATTAATCCTAATTAGTACTAATTACTCCCAATTTTACTAATTAATCCTAATTATTACTAATTATTAATAATTATTACTAATTATTACTCATTTTTACTAATTATCCCTAATTATTACAAATTATTCCTTATTATTACTAATTATTCCTAATTATTCCTAATTATTACTAATTATTCCAAATTATTACTAATTATTCTTAATTATTCATAATTGGTACTATTTATTACTATTTATTCCTAATTGTTACAATTTATTAAATTTTATTACTATTTATTACTATTTATTAATAATTATTACTATTTGTAACTAATTATTACTATTTATTACCATTTATTAGTATTTTTACAATTTATTACTAATTAATACTAATTAATACTAATTAATACTAATTATTACTATTTATTAATAATTATTACTTATTATTACTAATTAATCCAAATTATTACTAATTAGTCCAAATTAATACTAATTAATCCTAATTATTATTAATTAATCCTAATTATTAATAATTAATTATCACGACCCGTTCCCTGGGGCCCATGCCATGACTACCCCAATCCCGCTTTCCATAGGCCAGGGGCTGACGACTAGCACCAAAGGCGTGATTCCCTAAAACTGGGAAGTCATTGCCTTTATAACCTGTAACACACACACACAAGCAAGCACACAGCTGGACGAAACACCAAGTAAACTGTATAACAAAAGAGTGCTGAAAGTAAAAGGGGCCATAATACAAGCCCAATTGGAATGTACAAGTACAACTGAATAAAGGAAAACAGCTCCTCGATCGTCCACTGGGAAATCCTACTTGAAAGGTAGGTACAGATAGCCTCCACAACACTCCACTTCTGTTCGTCTCCTCAGTGTACCGTCACGCCGTGTGGTCCTCCTCTAGGTACCGTCCAATCCTGGTATACTAAGCCTCGATCAGCGATGTCCGTCGTCTGCATCCATCAAAATGAGGTGCGGGCAAAGCCAGTGCAGAGGTGAGTATAACGATACTTAGTCAGGACCCCGAGACCCTCAAGGTCTCACAAAATCCAACAAGGATAAACCACAAGGTATGAAATCAGTAGATAACCCCACTTAGGTATATGCCCATACATATACCTAAGTTATCAAGTAATCTATCTCAATCATGAGTAAAATACAAAAGTTACTGACTCAGCTCACACAGGTATACAACTTTTGTTGAGAGTTAGAGATGATTAGATGTAGCCACTAAATCATCTATTTTGTCGAACCCACGTAGAATCCTGGTACAGAAATCAGAACCGTCGAACCCACACAAGATCCAGGAACAATATTTAGAGCTTTCGAACCCACACGGGATCTAGGAACAATAATCAGAACTGTCAAACCCACACAGGATCCAAGAACAGTAGTCAGAACTGTCGAACCCACACAGGATCCAGGAACAGTAGTTAGAGCTGTCGAACCCACATAGGATACAGGAACAGCAGTCAGAACTGTCGAACCCACAAAGGATACAGGAATAATAGTGAGAACTGTCTAACCCACACAGGATCCAGGAATAGTAGTCAGAGCTGTCGAACCCACACAGGATCGAGGAACAGTAGTCAGAGCTGCCGAACCCATACAGGATCCAGGAATAGTAGTCAGAGCTGTCGAACCCACATAGGATCCAGGAAAAATAGTCAGAGCTATCGAACCCACACAGGATCCTGGAATAGTAGTCAGAAAGCATCCAACCACAGGATTTCCATACAAGCATGCTTGATTATGGGAGGGTCCACTCCTTAAGCCAAGTGTCAATACATAAACTTCCACAAATTCCCACAAAGAAATATCTCGAAGGTCCTCCTCGTCATAGGGGTCGCAACGCAACCGACGACACGTCAATCAGATGCCCGGTCTGTGAGTTATTAGCCTTTTAGTCCCAGGGGCCCGGTTGGATTTGTGCACGATCCAACCTGACCGTATCTCAACTATACCCCAAACTCTAGTGGGGTATACTCAAAGGGACCGTTAAGATCCAAGATTACTAGCGCCGCTGATGGTTCATCAAACAGATGTTTAGTACCAAATATATGGCCAAAGGAAGTAAAGGTTGGTAGTAGGTCTGGGTCCGCTCTGACCCGGTCGGACCGACCCGGCCCGATATAGTTTGGGCCGACCTGGTATGGGTCGACCTGGCCTAACCCGTTGGGTCCGGCCTGGACCGTTGTGTTCGGCCCCGCCCGCTGGGCCCAGCCTAGTAGACCGCGAGGATGGTCTGGCCCGGGCACAGGGCCGGTTCGGCCCGACACGGCTCAGCCCAGAGGGTGCGGCCGAGACCGGTTCGTCTAGGGCGCCGCGGGGGAACGCGGGCCAGCTCGAAAGGCCGGCACGTCCAGGGTGATGGTTCGGCCGGGAGGCTGGCATGGCCTATCGGTTCGGCCAGGGTGCCGGTTCGGCTAGGAGCCAGGTGACTACTCGAGAGGTGGCCGTGCAGGCCGGCGGGTGGCCTGGAGGCAACCGGGAGGCAGCCGGGTGGGCCAGAAGGTGGCCGGGTAGGCCGACGGGGCTCAGCCGGGGCCGGTTCAACCGGTGGCGGTGCGGGACGCCGTGAGGTGGCGCGGGTCATGGAGGCTGCGGGTAGCGCGACCTTCGTCACCAAGTCGTTTCGTCCCCATGCTGAAGGACATCACAAAAGAGATCGACGATGGGTGGCAGGCCATGTTAGTTTGGCCTGCACCCACTGCGTTTAGGGTGATAGAAATCGGTCCTTTAGAACAAACCACAACAATCCACCCTAAAAAAGAAAGCATCCTCATTCTTTGTTTTGAAGAAAGGAAGAACATGGAACTTTAAATGAAATGAAACCCCTACCCTTGTTCATTGTTTGACGGTGAAATCGCAGGAGAAGATGGAAGGGATCGTCTTTCGTCGTGTCCGGCACACACTTCCAATCCCAAGCTCGTTCGTCAGCTCATTGAAGACGTTGTGGAGGGAAGTCCGGTTGAAGACGTCCCATGTTGATAGGATTCTAGGATGAAGGTTGAAGGAGATCATTACTGGTGTTCTTCGTTCTTCATTCTTCATTCTTCATTGGGAGATGAGGTTCGTCGTTGGAGAACTCTATTTCTCCCAAGCTCTCCTCTCCACAATATTCCACCCAAATTCCAAAAGTGATATGATTTCCCCAATTTAATTGTTGGCACAATATTCAAATTGGGGAAATTAATTACTTAGGATGGCATATTAAGGGTGGTGTGTTGGACACATTAAAGTCAGAGGATGTCAAGAGGCTCTCCCTCATTAATGAGGGGAGTTGAGAGGTTTTCCTCTCCTCTCATTAATAGGGGTCAGGTGGTCCCCACCCCTATTATTCAAAATGAGAGGTTATGTGGTCTCGGGTGGTCCGCACTATATTAACCTCGCATGGGAGGTTAAGGCGTGGTTGTCCCCACCACCATAACCTCTCATGACTGGTTATGGCCTGGTGGTCCCCACTTCCAACCTCCACATGGAGGCTATAGTTCTAGTGGGTCCTACCTCCCAACACCCACATGATTGTTGGTAAAATAAAAATAAAGTTTCACACACATTTATTTTTATTTTAATCTTTTTCGTAAAACCCCAAAACTATGTTTTATTCTCGACCCACTGTCATCGAGGTAAAAGTATTCTTAAACGAATATTGGAGCTGCGAGTTCAATGGTTCCCTCTGATTTCAATTCTGAGCACTGGTTCAAAATTTATAAAAACCCACTCGAATTTTCAATGAACGTACCCAAACAAAACTTCAGAAATTGATTCCGGGCACACCAGGCCTCGAAATCACACTCTGTCAATTTTCGCAGACTCGTAAAATTCTCATTTAATTAAGAAAAATTACATGGAAATTCTGGGTCTTTACATTAATCCTAATTATTACTCACTATTATGAACTACTCCTATTTATTCTTAATTTTTACTATTTACTACAATTTATTACTACTTATTCCAAATTATTACTATTTATTACTATTTATTACCATTTATTACTATTTATTTTTTTTTATTACAAATTATTACAAATTATTACTATTTATTACTATTTATTACTAATTATTTATAATTATTACTAATTGCTACTAATTATTACTAATTAGACCTAATTGTTCCTAATTAATCATAATAATTTCTAATTAATTCAAATTATTGCTAATTAATCCTAATTATTGATAAATAATCCTAATAATTTCTAATTAATCATAATTATTACTAATTAATCTAAATTATTGCTAATTAATCCTAATTTTTTCTAATAATCCTAATTATTTCTAATTAATCCTAATTATTAATTAATAATCCTAATTATTACTAATTATTCTTAATTATTACTATTTAATCCTAATTCTTACTAATTCTTACTAATTATTACTAAATATTACTAAATATTACTAATTATTACTAAATATCACTAATTATTACAAAATAACACTAATTATTACTAAATAATACTAATTATTACAAATTATTACTTATTACTATTAATTACTAATTATTACAAGTTATTACTATTTATTAATAATTATTACTATTTATTACCAATTATTACTAATTATTACTAATTGATCCTAATTATTACAATTTAATCATAATTATTACTATTTAATCATTATTAGTACCAATTAATCGTAATTATTACTAATTAATCGTAATTATTACTAATTAATCGCAATTATTACTAATTAATCGTAATTAGTACTAATTAATCGCAATTATTACTAATTAATCCTAATTGTTACTAATTAATCTTAATTGTTACTAATTAATCCAAATTATTACTAATTAATCCTAATTATTACTAATTAAAACTAATTATTAGTAACTAATCCAAATTATTATTAAATAATTCTAATTATTACAAATTAATCCTAATTAATCACAATTATTACTATTTAATCCTAATTATTACTATTTAATCATAATTATTACTAATTATTACTATTTATTATTAATTATTCATAATTATTACTAATTATTCATAATTATTACTAATTATTCATAATTATTACTAATTATTCATAATTATTACTAATTATTACTAATTATTACTATTTATTCCTAATTATTCCTAATTACTCCTAATTATTATTAATTATTCTTAATTATTACTAATTGTTCATAATTATTCCTAACTATTACAAATTATTCTTAATTAATCATATTTATTACTAATTATTACTAATTATGACTAATTATTCATATTTATTACTAATTATTACTAATTATTACTAATTATGACTAATTATCTTTAATTATAACTAATTATTAACAATTATGAGTAATTATGAAAAATTATTATTATTTATAAATATTTATTTCAATTTACTACTTATTAAAGCTAATTTTTACTAATTATCGCTAATTATTACTAATTATGACTAATTTTTAATGATTATTAATAATTTTTCTGAATTAATACTAATGACTACTAATGACTAATAATTAATATAACGATTAATTAATACTAATTAATACAAATCACACATATTCGTAAAAAAATAATGAAAAATAAAATGATCTAATTCTAATTTAATTTAATTGCAGCTAATTAACAATAATTATAACTAATATCAAATAAAACGAATTAACGAAAAAATAAAAGAAAGAGATAAATACTTTAAAACTGAATCTTTTGGAGTATTTAAGTCACGGACATTGCTCTGATTTAAAATTTTTAGCTTAGAAAAATTTTGAAAGAGAAAATGTAAGTAGAGATGGAGAAATGAGTAGAGAAAGGAGTGAAATGAGAGGAAAAAAATGGGGGGTATATATAGGTTAGATTAGTTGCGACATAATTAATTGTGACAGGTTCCATCGCAAATACTAACCCACCTATTAATTAGGGGTAATAATTAAAAAAGAATTTGTGATAGGATCTTATGCCCGTCGCAAATACCCTTCCCGCAGTTTGGCGCGCAACTCGTGCAAAACCTTTTGCGACATGTACCATCTACCCATCATAAATAATTAATTATTTGTGATGGGTAGAGGGTCCCATCAGAAATAGTCCCTTCCGACAAACTTTTTTGTGACGAGACCCTTCCCGTCACAAATAACCATTTTTTCATTATGAATACTGAATTGATGAGAACAATCGACATGTAAAGGTAAATAATTGATAACACATTCCATTTAACCAATGAAACTAAATATGAAATGCATCCATATATATATTGACATAAAATCTCATGGATGAATAATAACTAAAGCTAAATGAGAGAAATGTTTAATTATTGGATGCCATGTTTCCTAGGTACATGGTACCTTTATTGTAAAGACATTTCACAAGTTAGTTTATAAAAAACTAGGTATAAACCGATTTGGTTTGGAAAACCTTATCTCTACTGCCAAGACCTTTCACAAGAAAATTTATAATCTAATGGTTACAAATACAATGGGTTTTTTCAACCTAATTTCATTCTATTAGACTACCGATACATCAAGGGGATTACTTTAAATGGCCCCCAACCCGTGTCATACCAGTCAAAAGCATTCCTCATATATCAAATAATCAATTTAATAAATAAACAAT
Source organism: Viscum album (assembly GCA_963277665.1). NCBI lineage: Eukaryota > Viridiplantae > Streptophyta > Magnoliopsida > Santalales > Viscaceae > Viscum > Viscum album. The sequence continues at coordinate 41,521,357 of OY728138.1, forward strand.
GTGCCTTATCATCAAATGTATGTATTTAACAAAAGATACAGATTTATCAATTATTCCTTAGTGGAGGATAAGTAAAAAAAAAGCATTGTTTACATTGATGAAATGAAATACCGTTGTAATATTATTAAAACATTCTTGAGGTAAATAATCTTTAAACATTCCAAAGTGTCTCATACCACTTTGAAACATTTAAATCATAATCCCCACAAAGAAATAACATTAATTAAAATTTATAATAACATGAGATTAAGAATATTCATGATATAACAAGTCAAAGCATAGTATATACACCATATAAAAGTGAATTGGTGCATAACAATAAATAAGTATCAATGGAATGAAAATTGTGACGAAATCCCTTACTTTGAGTCTGACTTGTCATGTGTGTATTTATATTCATGAATAATAAACTTATGTTAATTACTTACTTTACTCAGAACCTTTTTAATGTTTATCATTAATTTTATTTCACTTATTTCAATGTTTTAAACAACTTGAATGTTCATGATATAACATGTGAAAGCATAGTATATACACCATATAAAAGTGAATTGGTGCAAAACAATAAATATGTCTCGATGAGGCTTTCTAATGACTACTTGGATGTTTTTTTGGTCTTGTAGTTGTTTTGGACATATTTTTTATTAAGTCTTGTTTCCCATCTTGTAATGGTTTCCTCTTTCCCATTTCTAAAAGAGGATTTTCATTTCTTTGTTTAATAAAATGGGGCTTGATGCTCAACATTTAATTAAAAAAATGTTTTAAACAACTATATAAACAATTAATTTTACGTCAGGTGTTTTGACCAAATTTGGTTCATGTGTTTAAATGATTTTGTAGGTCAACTAAGGTCAAAAGTGTCATTATATAAACATATCCATAATAAAAATTATGACATAATTTTTGTATTTATGAATAAATTATAATATTAAAAAAATAATTAAGGATGGTTATGAAAAATGAACCAACGTTAGAGTCATAGAGATGATAGGTCATACATATGCATGAGTAACATTCCCATTTTTCAATGATCATTATTTAAAGAGGGTAAGTAACATTATATCTCTCCATAATGATCATTATATCATAAATACCATATTATTTAATCATATATACTTTTATATATAATTCTTGTGATGTAAATGGAATCACATCGTGTTGAGGAGGCAGTAATCCACACGTCTATGACCAGCGTTATCACTTTATAAGTGCACGAGAGGGTAATAAATAAAATGTTATATATTATATTTTAAAATATTTAATTATGCAATTAATATCATATATTTTCTTTTATGTCACATATTTTTAATTAAAACCATCCTTTATATATTCCATGTATCATGTGATCGAATCATATCACTTTTAGGAGGCGGTAGTCCACACATCCCCAAATAATGTTATCATATTTACACAAAATGGAGAGTTTAAAGATATGTGTTATAAAATAATTAAATAAGCATAAAGATAATATATATATATCATATATATTATATATTAATGGGGTGTCTATCATAATGTCCTCCATGAGAGTAGGTAAAGGAAAAACAAACAACTTCGCTTCATGAGGCGGTAGTTCATCATACACAAGAATAGTATGTTCATTACCCATTATATAGAATTATGTGTAAGTTCAGGTAAAACCCTTAACATAAAAACATCTCGGTACATTGACTATACTATTGTTATTATATAATAATGGAATAATAAAAGTTGATGGGGGTGGAGAATGGAAATAAAACTAAAGATCTGGAGGAACTATGTTACCTCCTTTTTGGGTAAATCTTTTTGGTTTTCACCAAAGGACTTCCTTTATTTTCTTTATGTCAAAGGTGAGACTTCAAGGTTTAAGTTATAGATGTTTATACATTATTTGGGAAGATATTTTTTAAGAAAAATTGGCTTGGGAGGTGTGAGGGAGGGGAAGAGTGAATGCATTTTTATAGTGGAGGAGGGGTGACACTCTTGTAAATAACGAAAGGTATACATTAATTGGAGGCATAATTTACCTAATTTTACTCTAAAATGAAAAAATAATAGTTTAAATAGGAACAATGTTCGATAAAATCCTCAACCATACAAAAATCAGTGCATTTTTATAAATTGGTTTCTTAATTTCTAAGTTTTTCCAAATTTATAATTTTTGGTTTTTTTAAAGAAACACGTTTTATAACCTATGTAAATTAACCATTAAGACTAAAGTAATATTTATAATAAAATATAGAGAAAATGAATTATAAATTGGATATCAAATTTAAAAGATAAAAAACCTATGTGTGTTTGAAATTAATTTTAAAACAAGAACATGTTGCATACAAAAACACTACGTTAACCCAAACCTTGCTCATAATGTTTTTACAAACTATGGGTCAATAGGTTAATTATAAAAGAAAATTGGTCCATTAATAGACAATATTTAATATTTGTTAACAGTTAAAATTACTTAGTAGAATATAGGTTTTTTTATTAATTTTAAATCATTTCACAAAATATAATTTATTATAAAATAACATTAGTGTCAATTTTGACATTACTTATTTAATTTTAGTTTAAAAAATATAAAAAAAATATTGGTATTAAAATATATTAAGTTCAGAGCTGTGTAACATTATATATTCATCTAGAAAATAACTAAATTTAACAATTCAAAAAAAATTCTTCACTTTGAATATTTATATTATAATTTATTTTAATTGATTGTAAAATAAATAATCACTCCATTGGCATTTCTTAAGCATTTTAAGTAACTAATTCAACTCTAAAAATTAATGATAAAATATTATGATAAAAATAACCCGTTTATCTTTCAAAATAATATTTATAACATAAAATATGATGTTTTTACATATCTCAATGTTTTATAAATGTTAATGGTAAGGAAGGTCCCATTTTTGTCCTTTTCCTTACTTAACTTATCATATAGAGAACTTTCATGAAATATTATCCCAATAAACCATAAAATTAGAACCAAGAGGGTATATGGTAGAAAAATTGGTATCCAATGGCTTTTCAAAAAATTTCTAATTCCATTTGGTACTTAAGAATAAGGTTTAGTCCCTTATTAAGTTTAATTTTACCTTAATCGCCCTAATTAATTTTAATCACTTTCAATAATACTTTTGATCCAAAATTATATTGATCTTATTAGACCAAAAATATTATACTAATTACAATAATATATTTCATTTTTTAAAAATTCATTTCACAGAAGTATAAAAATTATGTTTAACGCTAATCCCACAGACATGGTGAGAAAGTGGGTTTTTAAAGTAAAAATGTTAAAAAATTTAATAAGTATTTACACTAAATTTCAATGTAAAAATTATTCCAATGAAATAAATTGGATTAATATATGTTCAATAGATCTATATTTACTTAAAAAACCAATTTAAAATATAATTTAACATTAATAATTATCTAAATGAAAAGATACTTTTTAACTAAAATGAATTATTTTTCAGTATTAATCAAAAAATGAAACTTCTGAAAAATACCAAAAATCACACTAAGATAATTTAGACATTCTGAATTAAAAAATGAATTTTTTTAAAAAAATAAAATTTATAAAGCTTCCAAAATTTAATTTTAAAATAGGTGTGCCATTAAAAGGCTGTAAAACTTGGTATTACGTGTAACACAAGCTAACTCAGTATTATGTGTAGTATAAGATTAAATGGGTGTTGTGTATAAAGAAAGATAGAAAAAAATTAATTTTATTCTAAAATAAAAATATATTAAAGTCTTGGGGTGTTACATTCTCCCCACCTTAGTTAAATTGTGTTCTCATAATTTAAACATGGTCTTAGTAATCTAGAGTTTGATATTTGAAAATACTATTGTTGAAAAACCCACATCATAAATTAGCTCAATAACACATATTATTAATGATATGGTAAATGAAATGTGAAGTTCCCCACAAAATTAGGATTTAGAATAGGAGAAAATTAGTGAAATTCTGAACATGTAAGAGATATCTGACCATCATGTTTTGATGGAGAGTGAGAGAGAACATGTTCTGCAAAAACTTGTAGACCACAAAACCATAATCCATAGGTGTGAATAAAGGTAATTGATATCATAAAAAATAATGATAATAGGAAAATATTTTTGTTTAAAGAGAATAAATAGTTAAAGATGCTTCATATAGTGAAGTAATACAATAATATCTAAAACCTAATCCCAAGATCAACTTAAAACATTTCATAAATAGTTTACCTTATGAACCTTCTAAGTATTATGATCTGAAAATTAGAATCATTTCTTAGGAAGTTAGTAGTATCCTATTTACTTTATCTATATCAAGCATCTATTTATCCAAGAATCATTGTCTCAACATTAGGAACATATTAAGGGTTATCATTCCCTCAACCATATGTTTTTTTTAAAATAACTTACTACTGAATCACTTTTCTTGGTACCATTCAATATATGATCTCAAATCCTTATTGAAATAGTACTTCAGTACAATACTAATATCTTTCAAAATTCTTATCACCATTTCAAAACTAATAAAATACTTTTACAATATTACTCAAGGATCTAAATAAATAGGAACATTAATCATTCTACTTCAGTATTATCAATAACATAATCTTGACCTTGATCCCTTATCTTTTTCTGAGGTATATTCCCTTGATGTTTGGGGCATTCATTTTCATAGTGAACAATATTCTTACTATAAAAGCATTGCTCATTTGATTTTTATTTCTTTCCCCTGCAATCAAAAACATGGTGGAATTTTTATACACACTTCTAACAAACTCTCATACCCTTCATGAAAGTATTAGGGTGTTTCTTTCCACAATTACCACATGCAAGAAAATATTTCATTCTCTTATTTGCCTTATACATTTTATGATATACATTACTCTTTTTCCATGGATTTCCTTTGAATCCATAATACTTAGATAATTCTTTCTCTATCATTATGGAACATAAAACTATTTCATCATATGATAAAATTGGGTGACCAGTTCCCTTCGGAGACTTGGATTAAAACCTTTAAAAAAGTGATCAATATTGCACTTCATGTTGTGTATATAATCCATAACATACTTGGATAACCTTTTAAGGTAGATTCATAATCCAAAACACTTTATTCATCCTTTTTCTTTAATCTAAGGAACTTTCTCTTCATCTCAGTTTTTTGCTCATGGGAGAAATATTTGTTGAATAATGACTCCTTAATGGATTTTCATTCCATGATTTCTATTTCTTTATCCTCCCAAGTATTCTGGATTAGAGACCACCATTGATCAACAACACCTTTGAGACAATACACCATAATTGTAACATTTTCCTTTTTTCCGCATCCCAAATCCATAAATATATTCTTCAAAGACTTAATCTATTGCTCATATGCCATTAGATCAGTAGTCCTGCTAAATGATGGGGGCCTAAGTCAAATAAAGTGATCCAAAATCAGATATTCTCAGTATGGAACATGTTTCTCTACTCGGGAAAGGTTGTGTGTCATAACTTGATTAAGCTTCCCTAATATATCCATTACTTGCTCAGTTCCAATACCAGTTATGTAGAATCTCTTAGAAGGTAAACATATAGATTTTCCATGAGTATTGGCACACTTCTTCCTTATAGGTTCCATTTCTAAACTACAATATATACTATATTAGATCATAAAATCATGAAATTTGTATAACAGTAAATATAGTGTACCACTTAACAAAAATTGAAAAGTTTATGCATACCTAATCTCATAATAATAAACATGGTTTCTTTGGGAATGTCTTTACTTTCAAATATTTCATAATATTTTGTATATAATATGTGAATTATCCTAAGCATATCCCCCAGGAGTGTCAAACCAGGAGCATAGTAAGGCATGCCGTCATGTACTGGGTTACGCCGAGTCAGGCCTGACACACCTTTGTTACTTCTAGGTACATATATGATTGAACCAAATCCACTAGAAGTATCCACACATGGATGTATTGTTAAAAATACCCACAATATATATACCTTAAAAAGTTATATGATATTCTTATATACTTATTCTTAAAGTCTACCTTAGGGTTATGTTTCTTAATCTATGTTTTCTAAATATAGTTTCCATGGTTACAGTTAAACCTACCTTTGATATCAATTATAAATCCCTGACCCCATAAGCCCAGAGACGGTGTATTATTTTATTACATTGACATGATTATAAGGAATACAATCCCAAATGACTGATTAGTTTAACATTCTTAGAAAGCAATATTACATACCTAAAATCCATAATACATTGGTAAATAGAAAATATAAAAATGATACATAATAAATTGACATAAACATCTTTGAAATATTATTCAAATATTTTTTCTTCATAACCTAGGGAAATGAAACATAATAATAGTGAGATCAAGTAGTCAGTAAGGGTAAATAAATTGGGAGAAATATTGAATTTATGAGAATAATCAACATGGAAAGATAAATAACTGATAACCCATGAAATTTAATCAATGAAAATTAATATGAAATGCATCCATAGATATATGGATGAAAAATATCATGGATAAATAATAACTAAATATAAATGAGTGAAATAATTAATTATTAGATTCTATGTGCATGTTAACTTACCCATAAGACCTTTCAAAAAATGGTTTATAACATACTGGGTAAAAAATTATTTGGTTTGGAAACCTTATCTCTACTATCAAGACCTTTCATAAGAAAGTTTATAATATACTGACTACAAACACAAATGTTTTTTCCAACCTAATTTTCTCCCATGATACTACCGATGTATTGAGGGTCTTACTTTAAATGGTCCCCAAACTGTTTCATACCAGTCCAAATCATTTCTCATATATCTAATAACTAATTAAATAAATAAAAAATGTGTCTTATCATGAAATGTTTATATTGAATAAAGGACAAAGATTTATCAATAATTACTTAGTGAAGGATAATTAAGAACAGGTGTTGTTATGTTGAGGAATGTAAATACCGTTGAAATATCATTAAAACATTCTTGAGAAAAATAATCATTAAACATTCCAAAGTGTCCCATACTAATTTAAAACATTTGAATTATAATACCCATGAAAGAATAACATTAAATAAAACATAGAATAATGATAGGGATAAAATTTTACTCATTTTTATATTCATTTTAATTATTTAAAACCTCCAAATTTTATCAATATGAGCTTATATGGATCAATTTTGGATTTATGGTCTATTTTGAGAAAAAATGATTTTTTTTTTTCAATTCTTGAATTTTTACAGAATTTTATCAAAAAGGTATTTTGGTAATAAAATTTAAAATATTAATAAAATTTAATTTATTACTTTTTTGGATGATTTATAGATTTATTTTCTTTAACATTTTCTTCAGGACAAAGATTTGATTCAGATATCTTAAGGCCCCAAAAAATAATTGAATTTGGAAAATACTCTGGACGGACAACATGGAACCCATCTCGGTAACAGATTCAAAACTAGGTGTAAAAAAATAAAATTGAGGTAATTATACCTATAATGGAACTAGTACACATATAATAATACTTAAAATAAATTTCATTGAGTTATGAGATCATAAAGGTGTCTATTAGACGAAATACAGTGAAGGAATATTCCTGGAACCTTCATCCAGAAAAATTCATGTACAATAATAACTCCATAAATTATTCTAGGAGAGTCCAAATAATCTTAAATATGGATTTGAAATAGGAAATTAAATTTCAAGCATCCTATAATAAGGGAACTTGGGATAATTCTAAAATATATTATGCCAAATAGGAGCATACATTCGGGGAACTGATTCTACTCAAAACATTTCTTCTTTTATTTTCTCTCTTTTCTCATTTATAGTTTTGTAATATCTTACTCTTACCCATTAATATATATTACCCTTACCATGGTGGGGTAAAAATTGGAGTTATTAGCAAAGGGTTGGTTTTCTATTTTGTAATGCATGTGTTCATTCACTTTGTTGAATAAAAATTCTATCTCTCTTTTGCAATGTTGTCTTCAATTTCATATAGTGGTTTCTATTATCAATTGTGATCATATATTTTTTTCTTTTGTTATGGATTTTTGATTTTTAAATGATAATTATCTCCCTTTACTGGGTTTTGGTTTATATATGATGGAATAGACCAAGTCTTATTGGTGAAGTACTTGATGATCGTCAGTACTTCAAAAGGGGTCGTAAATGTTTTTGATTGTTTGGGATAAACAAGATAGGATCAGGTATTGCCCAAGTAAATTAAGGATATTTACTACAACTATATTTCACATGGAAGTAGATTAGACAAAACTAAGATCTTTTTAAGGAATTCTGTCACCATTACCATTCAACCAAATGAGTGAGAGGAAATGATCATGGAATCTCACAACTGAGTAGATGATGTTTGAATGAAATAGAATAATGATAACATTGAAATTAGAAACTTAACACCAACATAATCACCCTTCTCATATCATAGTTCATAATATCTTGGGTTTTTAAATTTTTTTCAATCATTTTCTTAATTAATTTCGTTTTCTTATGATTCTAAAATCAAATCAATTCAAAAACTACCCCATTTTATCCTCTAATTAAAAGTGACAAACTATTTTTGTGAGCACTCCTCTTTATGATAATTCCTAGGGTTAATCACTAGACTAAACTTATGGAATATAAAAATATTTTTTTATCATGCCCCATGATAGAAATTCACTAAACTGGGTACCATTTACAAGGATTCATTTTCATAATCTAATTGTAAATATTTTACTTGTTTTGAATTTAAAAAAATTTAAATTTTTTTTTCAATGACGTATCCAAAATGCAATTATTCTACAAGGAATGACTACACACATGTGAAACATAAACATGAGGAATCTATTTTATAATACAATATAGCTTAAGTAAAGGAACATAAAGATTACATAGAAGGGCTAAGAAGACAAATTGGAAGGCTAACCGAATATATCCATGCTACCCAAGAGAAACCAGATCCTGCACTACATGTGGGGGGTCAACAAGATATTGATGACTTCTAGAATGAATGTGAAGAATAAATTTATCTCCCTATTATTTATAAATAACTTGATTTAGTGGTGGAATAAAGTTCACCACCCATATATGAAATTGAAAAAGAGATGGAGGATCTTGACTACATGCCTCCATCCACTGAGAATTAACTCCAAGAGGTGATTTCTACTGAAGAATATAGTGAAGCTAAAAAAACCCAGGGAGATGATATTTTCATGAACTCATTATTTTATAATCTTTTGAAACTGAATTGAGTATCAACTTTAATTGTTTTAAATTTTTATATTTTTCCAACACTTTCATTTCCTTAAAGGAGAAAGGTGATTTAAAAGAATATGCACCTGATGAGAAACATATAGAGATCCTTGAACATGTTAAACCGTTATTTAAGGGATTTCATGAGGAGATCCAAGTGGATTTTGATAATAAAACCGAGACAATAATTTCTTACATTAAAGGAGACTAATTTGATATTAATACTTCAGGCTTTAATTTTTTGAAAATAGAAATACACTATGATATTCCCTTTTACTACACATTTGAGGCATCATTCCTTGAGAAACCACTAAAAAATGAAGCAGAGGTCATGCAAGTGGAAATGATGAAATAGGAGGAGCCATTATATATCCTACCCCCACCATTAATGTTTATATAATTACAATGGGGGGGTGAATTTGGTGTATTATATCTTTTATTTCCTCAACAAAAAGGAAGAAGTTTATGCTGGAAAGAATAATTTTTTGTTGGTTCATGAGCATGAAACTTAACCCACCATCAGATTGGGGATAACTGATTAGAACTTCCCATCTAGAGGTAGTAAAAACCCTGAGCCCACTTGGGGGATCATACCTAGATTTATCCTTTACTTTCATTCTAGTACGTTCATTTTAAATCTTAGGAATTTATATTTCAAATTCAGTCTTAGGAATTATTCTAGCATTCATCCCTCTCACTCCTATCTTATTGAGCTCTAATGACATGATCCTTATGGTTAATTGAGATTTTTTATTTTATAGGTTCATGATGGAAAAATCAAGACTCATATATTGGAAGATAAGGAATAATATTTATGGGAAAGGGAGTTTATTTTTATTGTTTAAACTTTTAAACTCCTTATATTTTTGGTTCCAAAACATGTTTTGAGATAATGATAAGAATTTCATTCATACACTTAATTGAATTATTTTCTTGACTTATCTAGGAGACATAAGTTTCTTAAGAATATAGTGATGAAGTGTTTTAGATTTCAACATTAATGAAATTGAATGAGTAAAATAGAGAATTTAATGTTTAAAATGAAGTAAAGATATTGAAACGAGGACTCAAGATTTGATGGAATTAATTAATTCATTTAAATGAAATTTCCTAACCATCTTGTATGATTTGAATTTTTTAAATTCATGTGAATTGATTTCTTATTATTGATCATTACTTGAGTTATTTTACAATATAATATGTCTCATTCTCAAGAGGATTGATAGACTAATTACTTATTATTTATCTTGAGCATATTTCTTGGGTGATCTTGGGAGATGTCACCAGCCAGAACTTGTATTGAAACTTGTCAAAACTATGACTGTAAAAAAACACATTTAAAATGATTAAGGCATCTTTTGAAAAGAAATTAACCTTAAAGAACACATTTACATTAATACATATTTATCCCATAGAGACCATGAATTACATTTATATGGATGAGCCATGTTTGAACCCATTTTTATCCATTCGTACCCTACTATTGGTATTTGCATTATATTTTAAAGATAAAGTGTGGGGGTAAAAAGAATCATGATGGAAGGGACGATATACATTATAAGGAAGATGATTGGGGGTGATATTTTGGTAATGATAAGGGTTATTTGACTAATTCATTGCACTCTTTATTGTTTTAACCCTCTTTAATAAAAAAATGAAAAAGACAAAAGAACAAAAAAATTATAAAAATGGGTTGTGATTTGGGAAAACAAAAAATCACAATTACAAGACCTATGATTTTTTTCATAGGTGGTTAGGTGGTGGATGTTAGGTTTATTATAAAGAATAAATTTATAAAAATAAAAAAAATGAAAATGTTCCTTGATATATAAAAAAAGTATAAAAGTAAAAAAAAATATTCAAGAGGCTGAAGGAATCATACATTATGCATAATTTTATCATGATCTTACTTTGAGTTTGGGGAAGTGAGATTTGGTAATTTGAATGGGATAATTTCCTTACACTTTTATTTTTGATATCATGCATTTTACTTAAGAGATAAACTTCATAATTTATCCTTGATATTTAAAAGCATGAAATCCTACGAACCATAAGCCTAAAAGTAATTTGAACCTTTATTGCAAGTCCTCATGATTTATGTGCCTTTTGTCTTTACGAATTGGAGAAAGTAGTTCATTTAGAAGACTATAAATAAAGAACATTTTCTCATGATATGAGAATAACAATACTTCAATTATTTCATGATAGATGAGAGAAAAGAATCAAAAGTTAGGTAAATTATTATTTGGAATGTTTAATAATAATAAATTGAGAAGATTGAATGAATGAAAGAATACATATCATAATTTTTAAAAGGGGAAAGTAAAATACATGAATTGATTAATTATTTGAAAAATTGGTGATTAAATTGTTATTTTATGTGGATTTTTTAATTTTTTATTTGAACTTGAAAATTGATTTATTTTATTTGTAAAGACCCGTAAATTTCAAAGAAATTTTTTTTCTTAATTTTCTATGGAATTTTACAAGAACGCAGTTTTTGACAGCACCTGATTCTGAGGCCTGGTGTGCCCGGAATCATTTTCGGAAGTTTGTCTCGGGTACATTTAGTGAACGAACGAGCGGGTTTTTCTAACTTTTGAACCGGTGCTCGGAATTGAATTTCTAGGGCACCGATGGAATCGCAGCGCCGATATTTTTTTAGAAACACCTCTTCCAAAGTTGCATTTGCTTGAGTGTGATTTTTAATTTTTGGGCTTTAAGTTAAGAAATAAAATTATGTGGTATGGAAAACTTTATTTTATTTCACTTAAAGTCATTTAAATCCACTTAAAGATACTTAAGCTGAGTTGAAGCAGATAGGGTAGAATCCAAAATATCCTACCCTCTTGGTAGGATATTTGTGAGGTGGGGCCTGCACGAGCCCCACCGTTTCTTTTCCGCTAAGTAACGCACCCGCGAAAACCCTTTTTAATGAAAGTCAACTGGGGCGTTTTCTTAAACAATTAAACTCTCCTATTTAATTGGGCAGTTTATTCGTTGAAATTAATTCTATGAATTAATTTGTTCGTTTCTTAACCTGTTTCAAACCGTTGGCATATTAATAAAATAAGACCAACACACCTTTCTTCTGGGATGCGATTTGTTGAGAGGATTTGGAGATTATGTGCCTTCAACCTCCTTCACAAAGAACGCGAAGAACGCGAAGAACACGAAGAACGCCGGCCACTGACGAAGGGTGACGAAGAACGCCCAACCCCTGGAGATCGACGCGACGCCGACGCTTCTTCCGCGACGTTCGTTCCCCGTGACAAATCTTCGATCAACTGCTTGAGGTAAGAGATTTCAAATGTTTTAAATCTTTTTGGATTATAACAACAACATGGATTTAATTGTTGTAATTAAATCTGTATATTCTTGATCCTCAGAGTTCGTCGACGCGACGCCTTTCCGCGACGACGCAACGCCCTTCCGTGACGCGACGATCCTATCCTTCCGCGACGGTAAATTCCGCGAAGAACTCTCGTTCGACAGCGACGGTGAGGTAGGGATTTTTATTTGAAAAATAATATTTTATTCCCGTAGTTGTTTCCTTCTAAAACAAAGAGCTCGGAATCAAAGTGCAATTTTAATTTATTAAAATTGTATCTTGTAGTGTTTTCATGTGTTAATCATTATTGCTCGATTGTTATCACCTAACACGGAGGGTGCGGCCCAAACAAACACGGCCTGAAAACACTCCACAGTTCTTCATTGATGTGCGAAACGGCGGACAACGACAAAACGGGCCGCAGAGACGATTTGTTGATTCCGTAGTGAAGAATGGGACCTGGGAGGAGCTACGGCGCAGATAGAAATGGAATCGGACCACCAGAGAAACTCCGGTGGCCCTTAGAATCCACCAGCGGTGCCGGCTTCTGGAGGCGGCGACCGACCTGACCTGTGACCGCGCGGGTCCGGTGAGACACAGGACGCTGCAGAGCTGCGTCCACTGACCAAGCGCGGCCCCAGACTCCTCTTCCCGTGGGGGCTGCACGCCCCTCGACTCCCCTTGCTCGGCTGCTCGGCTGAGCTGAGCCGAGCCGAGCCGACCCACCAGCCAGGTCGAGCCCAGGTCGGGCGTGGCCGCCCTGGCCGGGCCGGGTCGCGCAAAACTGGGTCGGTCCGGGTCCAGACCCCCTGTTTCCGGACCTTTTCGGTCTTTGGCTCATAACTTGAGCTACGGGCCGCCGAACGACGCACCGTCAGCGGCGATACGATCCTTGGATCGAGACAGTTGTTTAGGTATATCACACTCAAGGTTTTGGAATACTTTGGGTTCGGCCGGGTTGGTTCGTACACGAAACCAACCGGGCCCTCGGAGCGGAAACGCTCATATCTTGAGATTTAGACGTCCGATTGACGTGCCGTCAAGTTTGTTGTTTTCCTCTAAGTGAGACGGATCTTTTGGCTTACTCTGCCTGAGGTTTGGACCCAGGTGGAGTATGGTTGGGTTGGTTTTGACATAAAAACCAACCAGGACCCTGGGACGAAAAAGCCAATAACTCTCAGACCGGGTGTCCGATTGACGCACCGTCTACGGTGTTGAGTTCCTGTTGATGATACAGAACTTTTGGATACATCAACTCTAGACTATGTGTCAGTTGATGTATCAGCCTCTCGGCTCGTGGAGCAGACCCTCCGAACGAGCTTGCTGTGTGTGGGAACCCTAGAGCAAGCTGCGACTGCTACTGTGACGACGACGACTATACAGAGATCCTCAGTGGATTCGACTACGACGATGATGAAAATAGTACGAGAATCCTTCTTGTTTTTGGCAGTGAACACTACAGTACATCTTGGGATACGTCAACTCCGGATACATGTCAGTTGATGCATCGACCTCTTAGCTCGTGGAGTGGACCCCCCCCAGAACGAGCATGCTGTGGGCGGAAACCCTAGAGCCGGTTAAGACTTGACGATGGATGATCGAACGACTCGGTGTGTTACGGATAGCCCAGTGGGGAGTGCTTTGTTGTAGCGGCATACCCACGGCGGAAGAGCGCTTGGTTGTAGCGGCAGACCCGCGGTACTCAATAGAAGGAGTACCTCTAAAGGCTATGAGGGGGAGTGCTTGGTTGTAGCGGCAGACCCACGACGGAGGAGCGCTTGGTTGTAGCAGCATGGGGGAGCGCTTGGTTGTAGTGGCAGACCCACGATGGAGGAGCGCTTGGTTGTAGCAGCACATGGGAGCGCTTGGTTGTAGCGGCAGACCCACGACGGAGGAGCGCTTCGTTGTAGCGGCTGACCCGTGGTACTCAACAGAAGGATTACCTCTCGGGGAAATGAGGGGGAGCACTTGGTTGCAGCGGCAGACCCATGGTGGGAAGCGCTTGGTTGTAGCAGCATGCCCACAGTACTCGATAGGTGGAGTACTACAGCAGTCCAAGGCAAGAGGGAAGTGCTTGGTTGTAGCGGCATAACCACTGTACTTGATGGAGAAGGAGTTTCCCAATAGCTATGGGTTCAACTTCATGATCAATCCTGTGTGGGTCATTACAGGGGTTAGTACCTATCGATCCTTTGTGGGTACGACGACTTAGATGGATCAGTGATCATCTCTATCGTCATTCGAAGAAGTATACCTGTGTGAGCTGAAACCATGTTTTCTTTCCTTTGTGGATTGTGTTGTGCCATCCTTTGTGGATTTACATTTTACTTTTCTCTGTGGATTGTGTTGTGCTATCCTGTGTAGATTTAAGTTTTGCTTTCCTGTGTGGACTGGGTTGTACTTGAGCTCGGATGTTGGAGCCGAGAGAGAATTGATGACTTAGGTATATGTATGGGCATATACCTAAGTCCTGTCAGATGTTACTTCGTGATTGTATCTTTCCTTTGTGGATTATAATTTTTGGATTCTGGGAGACCTTATGGGGTCTCGGGGTCTCTACTGAGTAGCTTATACTCACCCCTACATGGGCTATGCCCACACTACGTTGTGTTGGTTGCAGACGACGGACAGCGCTGATCGTGGTGGAGGCTTGCGGAGCAGGATGGTACCTGGAGGTGGACCACTGGGCGGGACGTACTCGGAGCGGTCGGTTGGACCCGAGGAGTAGTGGAGGCTATCTGTACCCACCCTTCAGGTGGGATTCCAGTGGATAGCTCGACGTCGCGTCTTTACTTTTCAAACACTATTTTCCCTTTCCAGTTGTACTTTACTTTCAATTTGGGTTTGTATTCTGGCCCACTTACTTTCCGCACTTACTGTTGTACCAGTTTTTAATTAGTGTTTACTTCTGCCTGGTTACTCTGTGGTGTTTGTTGTTTACTTTACAAAGGCAATGCCTTCCCTTTACCGGGATTTACGCCTTGGTGCTAGTCGCCAGCCCCTGGCCTATGGAAGGCGGGCTTGGGGTAGTCACGGCACGGGCCCCGAGGACGGGTCGTGACAAATTGGTATCAAAGGAGTTCGGTTCTACCACAGACTCTGATCTTTCTACTATGTGAAGCAATAGTGTTGAGCGTATTGAGTGTGGTTATCAGTCCAGGGAGTCCAGTATTGGTGCGGCGGCTCACGTATCCGTACACCAGGACCCTAACTTCTGATTTCTGACTTAATGCACGAAAACATTGATTGCATGTGTGTTTCAAGTTTTCTTTGTGATTACTTATGTCAGCTTACCAGGTATACTGTTCTGACCATGGCGCACCTATTTCTTTTTAGGATGGCCCCACAAAGGCAGCCAGCTAGGGTTCCGAGAGTTGAGCGTGACGACAGCCCGCCGAGCGATGAGTGTAACACCCGAGACTTTTATGTTATATAAATCATCAAAGGAATCTTTTTCTATACAACACTTGCTTGACTTGCTTTACACGCAATCGCGACCTTCCTCGATAGCTTGCGTCGTACGCAATACCGAGTTTCACTAAACAACAATATGCTATTAAAACAAGCCGTTAAGAATAGTAATAACCACTTTTTGAAATTTTATAAATTTTATTTTTCAATATGGACTTCATTTTTGGACTCATAATATCGAAATTAGCCTAGGGTGAAATTTTGGTATTTTTCTGAAAACTTTCAATTTTTGATGAATAGTGAAACCACTAAGTGGTAGGTTAAAAACTGAATTTTGCATAAAACTTAATTTTACCGCTTCTGTGATTGGAATTTCGAAAATCCGAGAGACACGGTTAATATCAAGGACTAACATGTGGTTCAATGAGATGAAAATAATTTTTTGGTGAATAGTAACTTTTTACTTTTTTTACCGCGGTTAATAGTAAATAGGGTAACTAAGGGTAAATATGATATTAATATTACCCTAACACATGTCCTAATTCTATTGGACAAGTTTAATTCGACCAAAAACAAACTTAGGAATAAAATATGACCATTTAGGCCCACTTGGATTAGATTAGGACATTTATTATTAATTTATTTAAAGAAGGGTTAAAATAGTTAAAATCAAAGTTTAATAAGTAAATCATTTTTAATATGGGGTTATACATAAGATAAATTAAATTGTAAATATTCATTAGAAAGATAAAAAGATTTACTACATGATGATATTTTATTTGTAATTTTTAGACATCAAATAATTTAATTTATTTATGACACAAAGATGATGCAGTAATTATCTTATTAATGAAATATTGACATAATTGATGTTATAAACACCAAAATAAATGTAATTTGAGACTTTTTATGAATTCAACTAATTTTATAGGTTACTATGATATATTAATGTTGATTTAATCAACTTGGTTTGAACATATAATTCTTTTATGACTTTCACAAAAATCATATATCAAATAGTGTCAAAATTGACACAAAATAGTTTTTAAATCAAATATTATATTATTAATTGTTATTTTATTCCTAAAAATCTAAGGTTCGGCCAAATGACTTAGATAAGGATATATATTTTAATAATAAACAATTTTGGGTTCGTTTGGCATGTTATAGTAAGTGTATTAACCATATAGTGAAAGAAAACAAAAAGACATGGTAAAAGTTAAATTATTTAACTTAGAGTTAAATCTAATTGATAAGGTTAAAATAATACCCTAAACTTGTCTAAATCCTATTGGTTGATAGGATTTCGACCCATCCCCACTTTATCTTCGAAATAAGACCCTTTGGAACCATTATAAACCGATTTTGACTTTAATATAAAATAATATTTTGAGATATTCCTAAGGTGCCCCTCTCCTCCCTTATAAAAGGGCACCTCCTCCCCCTCCTCCTCACACCAAATTGAGCACTCAAGCTCGGCCAACCCCTGCCATTTTCTCCTCTCCACTTCCCTAGAATAACCCTAGAGGTCCTGGTCTTCTCCAAAGACCAATCTTAGTTCCTTAAGTGGAGGATTCAAAGAAGCGTTCCAAAGAAGAGGTAATATCCATTACCGATCTTTTCAATTTCTTTCTTCTTCAACTTCTTCTCCTTTAGTTGTTTCATGATAAAGTAATAACATAAGTATTACTTACATACTGATATGTTATTATAAATATGAAACAACCCTAATTCACCTTCTATCCATCCTACGGAAAAATGAAATCACCGCGCGTGCGTACGTACGGAATACCGTCTCCACGCCGTGGTGTAATCTATTTTCCACTATCACCTTACAAGGATGGGTATAATGGTGTAATGAGTAACTATATATGATTATTATGAAGTAATATTGATACTGAAATAATATATATATATATACTCCAATACAATTCCACGATCATAGGAACGATATCATCACTCGTGCGTACGTACGGAATACCGTCTCCACGATGTGATGCGACTCGTTCTACATGATCTTCATTTAATAATGATTATATAAATGAATTGAATGAATAAATATGATATATGTTACACTAATACCATTCTGGATATAAGGAATCTATAACCTTAAAAGAAGAATAAGAATGTATTCGGCAAAACACGCATAAGAACAAAAGGCAATAAAGACCCGAGTAACAAGTAACCATGAAATATTACTATCAAGAAGCTAAGAATATGAATATGTATGATTCTGGAATAAGTAAATAACATTATTTAAACCATTATACAGGAGCTTCGGACACGTACAAAGCAAATTGGACTTAAGGTAAGGGAAAATATCACAATCTCACTTTTATCCGAGATTGTTTTTACTTTGGTAATTACTGGGGTGTATTTTATCATCCACATCCATGTTACCTCAATATGTAATATTATTTCCATCCTTCTACAATAGTTTATATCCAATTTTACCCTTCGGTGAGTTTTTAGTAAAGAATATGAAAGGAATCTTTTGTCATTTTTCCGTACGAGGTACTTTTTGACTTTTCCGACAAAAGTACGAAGAATGTTTTTTTAACTTATACGGCATGAATGGATTTTTAAAACATTATATCCAAGAAGCTTCCTTTACAAGTTTTCAAGATTATTTTTAATCAACATCTTTTATTTTAAAGTTGTATGAGATGTTATGAAAGGAAAAAGAGTTTTTGAAGAACAAAGGATATTTTCCTCAAGAATGGAGTTCAAGTGTTTAATCAAAATTATTTTCCATCTAAGATAATAAAGGGTTCTGTTTTTATCCCTATTATTACATTGATTTGATCATGTTGTGATGGAATTATTTTTATGAATTCCTTTATCTTATATGAATTGATTTACGATGTCATGATGTTTCAAGAATCCCATTTTTGTTACATTTGTTATGCGATGATGTATGTTTTATGATTATGTGGCACACATAAGAAAGGATTCATTATAAGATGGGTGGGACCTATATCTCCCTCCAATGCATTGGGTAAAGATTTTATATCTCATGAGATAGACATGGCTGGAACGGAAGGTTATTTCGGTTCAGTGATACAGGACTGAAACGAGGAGTGAACTCGGTTCAGAAAGGGTCTTTGTCCACTAAGATAGTCTTGGCAATGAGTCATGACTAACAAGAAATGATTTTCCATGATTATGTGTGCATGCCACAAAGTTTCAAGTTTTATGTTATGATTATGGGGATCTCATTTTCACTTCTATGATTTATTCCATGTTAAGATTTTATGATCTCTTTTGCAGGTTATGATTTTCAAAAAAAAAAGATATGATATGATTTTTATTTCCTTTATTTGCCCTTGCTGAGCATTTGAGCTCACCCTTTTATGTTTTCTTTTCCCCAGGTCAGGAAGATGGATATTAAGTAGAATATGCTAAAAGGGACCCTACATATGATGAAATATATGGGAGACACTGTAGAAGATTTATGAACCAGTTGTTTATGTATCCCAGTTTCTAAAGACGCTATACCTATACGGTCCTTTGTGGTTTTGTCATATGTTGTAATAAGTGTGCTTCAATTTTGAAGTATTAACAATGTATGTAAAGTATGGGTCGTTAGAGTTGGTATCAGAGGAAAGGTATAGTCAACCTTTGGAAACTAGGATGTGAAAGCCTTAGTAAGAACCCTAAGGATAAGTCTAAGCATAGAAGACAATCTTAGTGTTTTAGAAATGGCCTTGAATAACCTAGGATAAGACCATAAGCATGAAAATTTTATTCTTGAATTATGTGGTTTCCTATTATAATAAGTGTTGCTCACACTATTCTTCTTGGTTTTAGTCAATGGCTGGAACCCGAAGGAACTGTGTTAATGCGGAATGCGATGGGCAATGCAATGATTGTCCCCCTGAGCAACCAAACGATATAGGAGCTGGAATGCAAAATCTTGTAGCCATGCTCACACAACTTTCTCAAGCTATGAATCATGCAGGATTTCCAAACGAGCAAAGGAGGGAGCAACATTCTGTTGAATCCTTCATGAGGCAGCGTCCACCTTCTTTCAGCGGGTCTACTGATCTATTAGTTTCTGAACAATGGATTAGTACTACTGAAAAGATATTTTCAGTTCTTCAATGTTCTGAACATGATAAAGTCATCCTAGCAGTGTATCGTTTGGAAGGAGATGCTGATCAATGGTGGAATCTTATTAAGAATACGAGGCAAAGGGATGAAATTGAGTCTATGGAATGGGACGAGTTCAATAACTTATTTTTCAATAAGTACTTCCCTCGTATTCTCCGAACAAAGATGGAGAAAGAGTTCCTTGAACTGAAACAAAGGGATGATGAATCTGTTAGTACCTATGAAGCAAATTTTACAAGACTTGCAAGGTACGCTTCTGGTATTATTATCCAACCTGAGAGTAAGATCGATCGATTCTTTAGTGGCTTAAAACCAAGTCTTCGAAGGGCGTTAGCCATAAGAGACTTCAATAGCTACGAGGAAATCGTTCGATGTGCTCTCAAAGTTGAGATGGAGATTGGAGTAACCCATCAGTCACATGGGTTTTATAAGAAGAGGAAGATGGAATTCAAAGAAAAATCTAAAGAGCACACAGAAAAGAAGATGAGATTTTCCTTATGCTCAAAGTGTGGAAAGAAACATGGAGGGAGTTGTCTTAAAGGGACAAGTAAATGTTTTAAATGTGGAAAGGAAGGTCATCGGGCATTTGAATGCCGTGATAATGGGAAGAAGATGTCTAATGATGCAAACAAAGGAAGGGATACACAGAATGAACCAACTACACTTCAATGTTTCAAGTGCAAGGAGATGGGGCATTATGCCAATCAATGCCCAAATCCAAGGGTTGATGATGATGGTCGACGTCAACAAACTCTTAAAGCTAAAGACAAAGGAAAGTCACATGCAATTTCTATCAGCGATGTGGAGTACGATAACGATGTGGTGAAAGGTACACTTACCATCCACTCTAAAGTAGCAAATGTTTTATTTGATTCTGGATCCACCCACTCTTTTATTTCTGAAGACTTTTCTAAGGGTATCACCGTACTACCTCAACAATTAGATGTTGAGTTAGCTGTGACAACACCTAATGGCACATCAATCGCATCAAAAGTTTATAATTCTTCTCCGATCGAAGTTTGTGGGAAATTGCTTCCTGCAAATCTTGTGATCCTTCCTTTAGTGGAATTTGATGTGATTCTTGGCATAGATTGGCTTTCTCTACATGGAGCTCATATCAATTGCCAAAGAAGGGAAGTCACATTTCATACTCCAGATCAATCTACGATCGTATACCAATGCAAGGATGAACATAACCTTCCAGTGGAAATTTCTTTCATCTTATGGGTATTGATCCCACTAAATGAAGGTTATTTATCTCAAATGGTTGGTGAGAAACTCACAATTAAGAATATGCCCATTGTACGGGAGTTTGATGATGTCTTTCCGGAGGAATTACCGGGTCTTCCACCAAATCGTGAAGTTGAGTTTTCAATAGAACTCGTACCGGGTGATTTGCCTATTTCAAAGACACCTTTTAGAATGGCCCCAATTGAGTTGCAGGAATTGAAGAAGCAACTCCAAGAGAATCTTGATAAGGGATTCATACGCCCTAGTGCGTCACCTTGGGGAGCACCTGTTCTATTTGTTAAGAAGAAAGATGGATCAATGAGACTCTGCATTGATTATCGAGAACTTAACAAGATCACTATCAAGAACAAATATCCTCTCCCATGCATTGATGACTTATTTGACCAACTACGCGGAGCTCAATACTTTTCCAAGATTGATCTTCGTTCAGGGTATCATCAATTAAGGGTCAAAAGGGAGGATATATACCAAAGACGGCTTTCCGTACAAGGTATGGACACTATGAATTTATAGTGATGCCATTTGGTCTTACTAATGCCCCTGCTATCTTCATGGATCTAATGAATAGAGTCTTTAGAGACTATCTTGATCAATTTGTGGTAGTCTTTATAGATGATATTCTTGTCTATTCAAAGAGCAAGGAAGAGCATGAAGATCACTTGAGAATTATATTGAAGACCCTGAGAAAGGAGAAGCTTTATGCCAAATTTACCAAGTGTGAATTTTGGCTTCAAAAAGTTGCATTTTTGGGTCATATAATCTCAAAAGAGGGGATATCTGTGGATCCAGCAAAAACAGAGGTTATCGAAAGATGGTCGAGACCAACAACAGTAACTGAGATCCGAAGTTTTCTTGGTTTGGCTGGATATTATCGACGTTTTGTAAAAGATTTTTCACGATTATCTAATCCACTCACCAAGTTGACTCGGAAAGGAGTTAAGTTTGTCTGGACAGAGGAATGTGAAGAGAATTTCAAGGAGTTGAAAAGAAGGTTATCCAGTGCACCTGTGCTCACACTGCCTTGTAGTGGAGAAAGGTTTGTGATCTACAGTGATGCATCCAAGAAGGGATTGGGGTGTGTTCTTATGAAAAATGATATGGTGATAGCTTATGCCTCACGACAGTTGAAAATCCATGAGCAAAATTACCCAACACATGATTTGGAGTTGGCTGCGGTAATCTTTGCATTAAAGATTTGGAGGCATTACCTTTATGGTGAAAGGTGTGATATCTATACTGATCATAAAAGTTTAAAGTATATTTTCACACAAAAGGAGTTGAACATGCGTCAAAGAAGATGGTTGGAGCTGATTAAGGATTACGACTGCTCAATCCATTACCACCCTGGGAAATCAAACAAGGTGGAAGATGCATTAAGTCGACAAGACCATGCTAGTTTATCCATGATGAGGATCACAAAAGATCCAATATTTATGGATTTACAAAGGATGGATCTTGGAATTATAATGGAAGGGGAAAAATCTTATCTTTCTCAAATGAATGTTCAACCATCTATACATGTGAAGATTAAAGAGGCACAGAAAGAAGATGTCGAGTTACAAAAGAAGGTGAGAAATGTTCCTGAATTCAACCTTGATTGTGATGGGATAATAAAGTTCAGGAATCGGGTTTGTGTTCCTTCCATCCCCGAATTAAAGAAGGATCTACTGGATGAGGCTCATAGTTCTTCATTCTCTATTCATCCTGGAAGCACGAAGATGTATAGGGACCTGAAAGAGTACTTCTGGTGGGATGGCATGAAAATAGATGTTGCTGAATATGTCTCTCGATGCTTGGTTTGTCAACAAGTTAAAGCTGAGAGACAGAAGTCTAAAGGGATGTTACAACCATTACCCATACCCGAATGGAAATGGGAAAACATCACTATGGACTTTGTCACAGGACTTCCTAAAACATCCAAAGGCAATAATGCTATCTGGGTCATAGTTGATCGTCTTACAAAGTCTGCACACTTCATAGCTATTAGAGAGGATTTCTCTCTAGATCAGCTTGCCAGGATATATGTAAAGGAAGTGGTAAGATTGCATGGAGTACCACTTTCTATTATATCTGATCGGGATCCGAGATTTACCTCGAAGTTCTGGCGAAGTCTTCAGCATACTCTGGATACAGAGTTGAGTTTCAGCACTGCTTATCATCCCCAGACAGACGGTCAATCTGAGAGAACAATTCAAACCCTAGAAGATATGTTGAGAGCTTGCTCTATGGATTTCAAAGGAGGTTGGTATCAACACCTACCTTTGGTAGAATTTTCTTATAATAATAGCTTTCACTCCAGTATTCAGATGGCTCCTTATGAAGCTCTCTATGGAAGGAAATGCAGGACTCCAACTTGCTGGGATGAAGTTGGGGAAAGAAAGCTATTAGGACCTGATCTCGTTGATGAAATGGCAGAAAAGGTCAGATCTATTCAACAACACATAAGAGCAGCTCAGAGTCGACAGAAAAGCTATGCCGACAACCGAAGAAAAGACCTAGAGTTTGAAGTGGGTGATAAAGTGTTCTTACGAATATCTCCCTGGAAGAGGGTTATGAGATTTGTAAAGAAGGGGAAGTTGAGCCCTAGATATATCGGTCCTTTCGAAATACTGGATCGTGTTGGGAAGGTAGCTTACCGATTGGAGCTTCCACCGAATCTCTCTCAAGTTCACGATGTGTTCCATGTATCTCTCCTGAGAAAGTACATACCAAATCCTTCACATGTACTCAGCTCAGAAGTTGTACCGCTGGAGCAAGATCTTTCTTATGAAGAACAGCCGATAGAGATTCTGGATCGTTGCGAAAAAGTCCTACGAAACAAGACCACTCGCTTGGTGAAAGTTTTATGGAGAAACCACGAACTTGAAGAAGCTACATGGGAGCTTGAGGATATGATGAGGGAGAAGTATCCTCATCTGTTTGTTGCAAAGTGACGAATTTCGAGGGAGAAATTCTTTTTAAGGGGGGTAGAATGTAACACCCGAGACTTTTATGTTATATAAATCATCAAAGGAATCTTTTTCTATACAACACTTGCTTGACTTGCTTTACACACAATCGCGACCTTCCTCGATAGCTTGCGTCGTACGCAATACCGAGTTTCACTAAACAACAATATGCTATTAAAACTAGCCGTTAAGAATAGTAATAACCACTTTTTGAAATTTTATAAATTTTATTTTTCAAAATGGACTTCATTTTTGGACTCATAATATCGAAATTAGCCTAGGGTGAAATTTTGGTATTTTTCTGAAAACTTTCAATTTTTGATGAATAGTGAAACCACTAAGTGGTAGGTTAAAAACTGAATTTTGCATAAAACTTAATTTTACCGCTTCTGTGATTGGAATTTCGAAAATCCGAGAGACACGGTTAATATCAAGGACTAACATGTGGTTCAATGAGATGAAAATAATTTTTTGGTGAATAGTAACTTTTTACTTTTTTTACCGCGGTTAATAGTAAATAGGGTAACTAAGGGTAAATATGATATTAATATTACCCTAACACATGTCCTAATTCTATTGGACAAGTGTAATTCGACCAAAAACAAACTTAGGAATAAAATATGACCATTTAGGACCACTTGGATTAGATTAGGACATTTATTATTAATTTATTTAAAGAAGGGTTAAAATAGTTAAAATCAAAGTTTAATAAGTAAATCATTTTTAATATGGGGTTATACATAAGATAAATTAAATTGTAAATATTAATTAGAAAGATAAAAAGATTTCCTACATGATGATATTTTATTTGTAATTTTTAGACATCAAATAATTTAATTTATTTATGACACAAAGATGATGCAGTAATTATCTTATTAATGAAATATTGACATAATTGATGTTATAAACACCAAAATAAATGTAATTTGAGACTTTTTATGAATTCAACTAATTTTATAGGTTACTATGATATATTAATGTTGATTTAATCAACTTGGTTTGAACATATAATTCTTTTATGACTTTTACAAAAATCATATATCAAATAGTTTCAAAATTGACACAAAATAGTTTTTAAATCAAATATTATATTATTAATTGTTATTTTATTCCTACAAAATCTAAGGTTCGGCCAAATGACTTAGATAAGGATATATATTTTAATAATAAACAATTTTGGGTTCGTTTGGCATGTTATAGTAAGTGTATTAACCATATAGTGAAAGAAAACAAAAAGACATGGTAAAAGTTAAATTATTTAACTTAGAGTTAAATCTAATTGATAAGGTTAAAATAATACCCTAAACTTGTCTAAATCCTATTGGTTGATAGGATTTCGACCCATCCCCACTTTATCTTCGAAATAAGACCCTTTGGAACCATTATAAACCGATTTTGACTTTAATATAAAATAATATTTTGAGATATTCCTAAGGTGCCCCTCTCCTCCCTTATAAAAGGGCACCTCCTCCCCCTCCTCCTCACACCAAATTGAGCACTCAAGCTCGTCCAACCCCTGACATTTTCTCCTCTCCACTTCCCTAGAATAACCCTAGAGGTCCTGGTCTTCTCCAAAGACCAATCTTAGTTCCTTAAGTGGAGGATTCAAAGAAGCGTTCCAAAGAAGAGGTAATATCCATTACCGATCTTTTCAATTTCTTTCTTCTTCAACTTCTTCTCCTTTAGTTGTTTCATGATAAAGTAATAACATCAGTATTACTTACATACTGATATGTTATTATAAATATGAAACAACCCTAATTCACCTTCTATCCATCCTACGGAAAAATGAAATCACCGCGCGTGCGTACGTACGGAATACCGTCTCCACGCCGTGGTGTAATCTATTTTCCACCATCACCTTACAAGGATGGGTATAATGGTGTAATGAGTAACTATATATGATTATTATGAAGTAATATTGATACTGAAATAATATATATATATATATACTCCAATACAATTCCACGATCATAGGAACGATATCATCACTCGTGCGTACGTACGGAATACCATCTCCACGATGTGATGCGACTCGTTCTACATGATCTTCATTTCATAATGATTATATAAATGAATTGAATGAATAAATATGATATATGTTACACTAATACCATTCTGGATATAAGGAATCTATAACCTTAAAAGAAGAATAAGAATGTATTCGGCAAAACACGCATAAGAACAAAAGGCAATAAAGACCCGAGTAACAAGTAACCATGAAATATTACTATCAAGAAGCTAAGAATATGAATATGTATGATTCTGGAATAAGTCAATAACATTATTTAAACCATTATACAGGAGCTTAGGACACGTACAAAGAAAATTGGACTTAAGGTAAGGGAAAATATCACAATCTCACTTTTATCCGAGATTGTTTTTACTTTGGTAATTACTGGGGTGTATTTTATCATCCACATCCATGTTACCTCAATATGTAATATTATTTCCATCCTTCTACAATAGTTTATATCCAATTTTACCCTTCGGTGAGTTTTTAGTAAAGAATATGAAAGGAATCTTTTGTCATTTTTCCGTACGAGGTACTTTTTGACTTTTCCGACAAAAGTACGAAGAATGTTTTTTTAACTTATACGGCATGAATGGATTTTTAAAACATTATATCCAAGAAGCTTACTTTACAAGTTTTCAAGATTATTTTTAATCAACATCTTTTATTTTAAAGTTGTATGACATGTTATGAAAGGAAAAAGGGTTTTTGAAGAACAAAGGATATTTTCCTCAAGAATGGAGTTCAAGTGTTTAATCAAAATTATTTTCCATCTAAGATAATAAAGGGTTCTGTTTTTATCCGTATTATTACATTGATTTGATCATGTTGTGATGGAATTATTTTTATGAATTCCTTTATCTTATATGAATTGATTTACGATGTCATGATGTTTCAAGAATCCCATTTTTGTTACATTTGTTATGCGATGATGTATGTTTTATGATTATGTGGCACACATAAGAAAGGATTCATTATAAGATGGGTGGGACCTATATCTCCCTCCAATGCATTGGGTAAATATTTTATATCTCATGAGATAGACATGGCTGGAACGGAAGGTTATTTCGGTTCAGTGATACAGGACTGAAACGAGGAGTGAACTCGGTTCAGAAAGGGACTTTGTCCACTAAGATAGTCTTGGCAATGAGTCATGACTAACAAGAAATGATTTTCCATGATTATGTGTGCATGCCACAAAGTTTCAAGTTTTATGTTATGATTATGGGGATCTCATTTTCACTTCTATGATTTATTCCATGTTAAGATTTTATGATCTCTTTTGCAGGTTATGATTTTCAAAAAAAAAAGATATGATATGATTTTTATTTCCTTTATTTGCCCTTGCTGAGCATTTGAGCTCACCCTTTTATGTTTTCTTTTCCCCAGGTCAGGAAGATGGATATTAAGTAGAATATGCTAAAAGGGACCCTAGATATGATGAAATATATGGGAGACACTGTAGAAGATTTATGAACCAGTTGTTTATGTATCCCAGTTTCTAAAGACGCTATACCTATACGGTCCTTTGTGGTTTTGTCATATGTTGTAATAAGTGTGCTTCAATTTTGAAGTATTAACAATGTATGTAAAGTATGGGTCGTTAGAATGAGGCCTCGGTACAGGGCCCTTTGACAACAGAGGCACCAGCGGTACCACTACCCGCCGAGCCACCGATGCTTCTAGCCCCGACCGCTGACAATGCACGTCGCCTTAGTGCACTGTATGAGTTCCAGCGCCAGCGACCGCCCAGGTTCCACGGGGAGACGGACCCCCAGGCAGCCAATGACTGGTTGGAGGCGGTTGTATGAGTTTTCTGGTTAGTGAGGACACCAGCAGACCTTATGGTGGTCCTTGCAGCGAGCCTCCTGCATGCGGCAGCAGGCAGATGGTGGATCTTGATGCTCCAGGTGCACGACGAGGCATCACTCCTTTGGACGGACTTTGAGAGCCTTTTTCGCTCCGAGTTCATCCCAGCCACCCTCTGAGCAGTGCGCATCCAGGAGCTACTACAACTACGGTAGGGTAGCATGACAGTATCCCAGTACGCGGTGAGGTTTACCGATCTCTCGTGCTATTCCACGAACATGGTACGGGACCCATTCTTCAGGGCCCGAACCTTCGAGCAGGGGCACAGGCAAGAGATCAGAGCTTCAGTTGTTTCTCACAGCATTCCGACACAGACAGGAGTGTTGGAGCGAGACCTCTTAGTGGAGAGTTTCCTTGCTGAGCAGTCTCCAGCAGTAGGACCCACCACTAGCCAGCATGCAGCAGAGTCTTTTGCAGTGGGTAGTAGACAGATGACGCAGGGGTCCAAGAGGACTTGACCTATCGGTGGTCGACCGCGTGACACATGATCGATTGTGCGAGGCACCCGGGGTGGAAAATGACTTACCATGAGCGGACAGTGTTACTCCTGCGGAGGGGTTGGTGGCATGGCTTGTGACTATCCGACCCACCATACGGATGACCAGCAGATGAACGAAGGACCTCCCAGGTAGAGGCAGAGGATCGATCGAGGCGGATCGCATGGAGCAGGAGACCGTGGCAGGGGAGCCGGCCATGCAGCTGGAGGTGGACGACGCTTCGAGGTGTTGCCACCACCACCACCAGGAGGTCCACCATGACCATAGGGAGCTGGTGGAAATGGGAGAGCTCAGCTTCAGTCAGCTGAGGTCTACGATCGTGGAGCTCCGGGAGCAGATGAACAGGAGCGGGTCTAGCTCCCGACCTGGAGACTTTTGTTTCTGTTGCTTCTAGTGTTGTTGATGTTTGTTGTAGATGTTTTGTGTCTTTGTACTTTGAGATGCAGTAATAAAATACACTTTTCTTGTGGCGTTTACCTTCCTGTCCTCTCTTTTAGTTGTTACTAAGAGGTTCCGGTTTAAAAACTGTTGACTTGACCCTCACTTTGAGATACCTACTGGAGGAGACCCAGTGACCACACACTGATGCCGACAGTGTGACTCAACCCTTGGAGGCGAGAGTAACAGTTAGATCTCTTGGTAGTAGCATCGAGGCCTTACGCCGTCATCCTTGGTATGGAATAGTATCATCCATGTCAGGATTGACTGTATTAGGTGAAGAACATGGTTCATCCAGAGGATGAGACCGGATTTCTCCTATCGGCAAAGAAGAAATCTCAGTAGCTCTTGAAGGATCAGAGAAGGTCTAGGTCATCCAGGAGCGGATGAGGACAGCTCAAAGCTGACAGAAGTCTTATACTAATAGGAGGCGGAGGCCACTAGAGTTCGAGGATGGCGACCACGTCTTCTTGTGGGTCTCACCTAGACGTGGTTAACAGAGATTTGTCCGAGGTGGCAAGTTGTCTCCACGCTTCATCGGACCATTCCAGGTCCTCAGCAGGATCGGCGAGGTGGCTTATCGCCTGGCTCTACCACCTCAGTTGCACCGGATGCCCGACATCTTCCACGTATCTCAGCTGAGGAGATACGTGCACGACCTGACACATATCATTGACCATGGAGCTAGACGTTGATGATGGGGCGACTTTACGGAGGTCCCGGTGGAGATCGAGGATCGACAGGAGCAGGTCCTACGTGGACGATCGATTCCTCTAGTGTGCATCATATGGCAACACGAGAACCTCCAGGAGAGCACTTGGGAGCGGGAGGCTCAGATGCATGCTCAGTACCCACATTTGTTTCCATAGCTTATGATGTATCTTCACGGGGACGTAAAGCCCTATGGTGGGAGTGATGTAAAGACCTGTAAATTTCAAGGAAATTTTTTTTCTTAATTTTCTTTGGAATTTTACAAGAACACAGTTTCTAATGGCACCTAATTCCGAGGCCCGGTGTGCCCGGAATCATTTTTGGAAGTTCGGCTCGAGTACATTCAGTGAACGAATGAGCGGGTTTTTCTAACTTTTTAACTGGTGCTTGGAATCAAATTCCGAGGGCACCGGTGGAATCGCAGCACCAGTATTTTCTTAGAAACGCCTCTTCCAGAGTTGCGTTTGCTCGAGTGTGGTTTTTAATTTTTGGGTTTTAAGTTAAGAAATAAAATAATGTGGTATGAAAAACTTTATTTTATTTCAATTAAAGCCACTTAAAGCCACTTAAAGCTGGTTAAGATGAGTTGAAGCGGATAGGGTGGAATCCAAAATATCCTACCCTCTTGGTAGGATATTTGTGAGGTGGGGCCCACACGAGCCCCACCGTTTCTTTTCCGCTATGTAACGCACCCGCGAAAACCCTTTTTAATAAAAGTCAACTGGGGCATTTTCTTAAACAATTAAACTCTCCTATTTAATTGGGCAGTTTATTCGTTGAAAGTAATTCTATGAATTAATTTGTTTGTTTCTTAACCTGTTTCAAACCGTTGGCATATTAATAAAATAAGACCAACACACCTTTCTTCTGGGATGCGATTTGTTGAGAGGATTTGGAGATTCTGTGCCTTCAACCTCCTTCGCGAAGAATGCGGAGAACGCGAAGAACGCGAAGAATGCCAGCCTCTGACGAAGGGCGATGAAGGACGCCCAACCCTTGGAGATCGACTCGATGCCGACGCTTATTCCACGATGTTCTTTCCTTGCGACAAATCTTCGACCAACTGCTCGAGGTAGGAGATTTCAAATCTTTCAAATCTTTTGGGATTATAACAACAACATGGATTTAATTGTTGTCATTAAATCTGTATGTTCTTGATCCTCAGAGTTCGTCGATGCGACGCCTTTCCACGACGACGCAATGCCCTTCTGCGACGCGACGATCCTCTCCTTCCGTGATGGTAAATTCCGCGAAGAACTCTTGTTCGACGACGACGGCGTGGTAGGGATTTTTATTTGAAAAATAATATTTTATTCCTGTAGTTGTTTCCTTCTAAAACAAAGAGCCTAGAATCAAAGTGCAATTTTAATTTATTAAAATTGTATCTTGTTGTGTTTTCATGTGTTGATCATTATTTCCCGATTGTTATCACCTAACGCGGAGGGTGCGGGAAAAACAAACACGGTCTGACAACACTCCGCAGCTCTTCGTTGATGTGAAAAACGACGGACGATGACAAAACGGGCTGCAGAGATGATTTGTTGATTTCGCAGTGAAGAACAGGACCCGGGAGGAGCTATGGCGCAGACAGAAATGGAATCAGACCACCGGAGCAACTCCGGTGGCCCGCAGAATCCACCGGCGGCGCCGGTGACCGGAGGCGGCCGACCAGACCCGCGACTGCACGGGTCCGGCGAGACATGGGATGCGGCAGAGCCTCGTCCGCTGACCGAGCACGGCCCCACGCGGGGCCGCGGCTCCTCTTCCCGCGGGGGCTGCACGCCCCGCGGCTCCCCTTGCTCGGCCGCTCGGCCGAGCCGAGCCGAGCCGAGCCGAGCCGAGCTGACCCGCCAGCCGGGTTGTGACCGGGCCGGGTTGCGAAAACCAGGTCGGACCAGAACCCGAGTCGGGTCGACCCGGTTCGGGCCGACCCAAGGGGGGTTGGGCCGGGCCCAGACCCCCCGTTTCCGGACCTTTTCGGTCTTTTGCTCATATCTTGAGCTACAGGCCTCCGAACGATGAGCCGTCAGCAGCGATACGATCCTTGGATCGATATGGTCATTTCGGTATATCACACTCAAGGTTTCAGAATACTTTGGGTTTGGCCGGGTAGGTTCGTACATGAAACCAACCGGGCCCTCAGAGCGGAAACGCTCATATCTTGAGCTTCGGACGTCCGATTGATGTGCTATAGACTTTGTTGTTTTACTCTAAGTGAGATGGATCTTTTGGCTTACTCCGCCCAAGGTTTGGACACAGGTGGAGTACGGTCGGGTTGGTTTTGACTTAAAAATCAACCGGGCCCCTGGGTCGAAAAAGCCAATAACTCTCAGACCGGTTGTCCGATTGACGCGCCGTCTGCGGCGTTGAGTTCCTGTTGACGATACGGAAATTTTGGATACATCAAATCTGGACTATGTGTCAATTTATGTATCAGCCTCTCGGCTCATGGAGCGGACCCTCCGAACGAGCTTGCTGTGTGCGGTAACCCTAGAGCTAGCTGCGACTACTACTGTGATGACGACGACTGTACAAAGATTCTCAGTGGATTCGACTGCGAAGATGATGAAAACAGTACAGGAATCCTCCGTGTTTTCAGCAATGACCACTAAAGTACATCTTGGGATACGTCAACTCCGGACTACATGTCAGTTGATGCATCGACCTCTTAGCTCGTGGTGTGGACCCTCCCGGAACGAGCATGCTGTGGGCGGAAACCCTAGAGCTGGTTAAGACTTGACGACGGCTGATCGAACGACTCGGTGTGTTACGGATAGCCCAATGGGGAGTGCTTGGTTGTAGCGGCAGACCCACGGTGGACGAGCGCTTGGTTGTAGTGGCAGACCCGCGGTACTCAACAGGAGGAGTACCTCTGGAGGCTATGAAGGGGAGCGCTTGGTTGTAGCGGCAGACCCACGATGGAGGAACGCTTGGTTATAGCAGCACGGGGGAGCACTTGGCTATAGTGGCAGACCCACGATGGAGGAGCACTTGGTTGTAGCAGCACGGGGGAGCACTTGGTTGTAGCGGCAGAACCCCGATGGAGGAGCGCTTGGTTGTAGCGGCTGACCCGTGGTACTCAACAGAAGGAGTACCTCTAGGGGCTATGAGGGGGAGTGCTTGGTTGTAGCGGCAGACCCATGGTGGGAAGCGCTTGGTTGTAGCAGCAGGCCCACAGTACTCGATAGGTGGAGTACTACAGCAGTCCCAGGTAAGAGGGAAGCGCTTGGTTGTAGCGGCATAACCACTATACTTGATGGAGAAGGAGTTTCCCAATAGCTATGGGTTCAATTTCATGATCGATCCTGTGTGGGTCATTGCGGGGGTTAGTACCTATTGATCATTTGTGGGTCCGACGGCTTAGATGGATCAGTGATCATCTCTATCGTCATTCGAAGAAGTATACCTGTGTGAGCTGAAACCCTGTTTGCTTTCCTTTTTGGATTGTGTTGTGCCATCCTGTGTGGATTTACGTTTTACTTTTCTTTGTGGATTGTGTTGTGCAATCCTGTGTGGATTTACGTTTTGCTTTCCTGTGTGGACTGGGTTTTACTTGAGCTCGGATGTTGGAGCCGAGCGAGAATTGATGACTTAGGTATATGTATGGGCATTTACCTAAGCCGTGTCGGATGTTACTTCGTGATTGTATCTTTCCTTTGTGGATTATCCGTTGCGGATTCGGGGAGAACTTCGGCGTCTCGGGGTCTCTACTGAGTAGCTTATACTCACCCCTGCACGGGCTATACCCGCACTACGTTGTGTTAATTGCAGATGATGGACAACGCTGATCATGGTGGAGGCTTGCGGAGCAGGATGGTACCTGGAGGTGGACCACTGGGCGGGACGTACTCGGAGCAGTCGGATGGACTTGAGGAGTAGTGGAGGCTATTTGTACCCACCCTTCAGGTGGGATTCCAGTGGATAGCTCGACGTCACGGCCTTACTTTTCAGTTGCTGTTTTCCCTTTCCAGTTGTACTTTACTTTTAGTTTGGGTTTGTATTCTGGCCCACTTACTTTCCGCACTTACTGTTGTACCAGTTTTTACTTAGTGTTTACTTCTGCCTGCTTACTCTATGGTGTTTGTTGTTTACTTTACAAAGACAATGCCATCCCTTTACCGGGATTTACGCCTTGGTGTTAGTCGCCAGCCCTGGCCTATGGAAGGCAGGCTTGGGGTAGTCATGGCATGGGCCCCGAGGACGGGTCGTGACATTATTAATTTGGAATTTGAATATTTTTAACATTAGTGTTCTCTTAATTCCATGTTGGGATTTTATACTTGAGGAAAAGCATGATTTAAGTGTGAGGTAATATTTTGAGATAATATTTTACTCATTTTTATATGTATTTAAATTTGTTAAAATCTCTAAATTTTCTCAATTTTATCTTATAGGGATCAATTTTTTATTTATGGTGTGTTTTGAGCAAAAATGTAAAAATTGGTCAATTTTTGAATTTTTACAGAATTTTATCACAAGGGTATTTTGATAATAAATTTTAAAGTATTAATACAATTTGAGTGATTATGTTTTTGGATGATTCATTAATTTATTTTACTAAACATTGTATTTAGGACAAAGATGTTATCCAGACATCTTGAGGCCTGAAAAAATCATCGAAGTTGGAAAATCCTTCGGGCGGATAACGTGGACCCCACATCTATAATGGAAGCACAAATCATTATAAACACCTAAAATTTAGGTTATTATATCTATAGTGTAATTAGTACTAATATAATTGTTCTTAAAATAAATTTCATAGAGTTATGAGATCATAAATGTGGCCTTTTAACGAAATACTTTAAAGGAAGCTTCCTGGAGCCTTCATCCAGAAAATGTCATGGTCAATAATAATTCTCTAACATCCTTTGTATGAATAAAATTAATTTAATTTTTTTTGGTATGATATGAAATTAAATTTACAACCTCATATAATAAGGTAACCTTTTCTCATTAGAAAATATATTGTGCCTAAAAAGAGCATACATTTTGGGAACAAATTTTGCTCAAAAACTTTTCTTCTTTTTGTTTTTTCTCTTTTCTCATTCATAGTTGGGTAATGTATTATTCTTCCAGATTCATATAGATTAACCTCACCATGGTGGGGTAAAAATTGGAGTGATTGTGGAATGGTTGGTTTTATATTTTTTAATGCTTGATTTCATTCACTTAATTGGATAAAAATTATATCTCTCTTCTACAATGTTGTTTTCAATTTCATATAGTAGTTTTTATTATCATGTGCAATCGTATTTGATTTTGATTCCATTATTGATTTTTTCTTTATAAAATAATCATTATATCTATATAATAGGTCTTGGTTTATATACTATGGAATATACCAAGTCTTAGCGGTGAAGTACTCAATGATCACCAGTATGTGTGAAGGGGGTAAGGAATGTTTTTTTATTGTTTTTGATAAATAAAACCCGATCGGGTATTGCCCATGTCAATTAAGGATATTTATTACAATAATCATGAACATGGAATGAGAGTAGACCAAACTCATATCTTAGTAATGTATTCTCTCACCATCACCATTCGACCAAATGAGTGAGAGGAAACGATCATGGAATCTCACTTTAAACAACTTAGCATAAGAAGTTTGGATAAAATAGAACTAGGATATCATTTCAATTAGAAAACTAACCTCGACCTAATCACCCTTCTCATATAATAATTTTCAATATCCTGTTTTATCAAGAAAATTTCAATAATTTTCTTAATTAATTTCTTTTTAATCTCATTCCAAAATCAAATCAATTAAAAAACTACCCAATTTTCTTTCTAATTAAAAGTGACAAACTATTTTGTGTGCACCTCTCTTCAGGAGACTTCCTAGGGTTAATTACTAGACTACACTTAGAGAATATAAAAATACTTTTTTCCAATTCCTCACAACAGGCATGCGTCAAATAACATGAGATTAAATATATTCATTATATAACATTTCAAAGTACAGTATATACACCAAATAAATTGGTGCATAAAAAAAATAAGTCCCAATGAAATGTTAATTAAGATAAAACACCTTTCCTTGAGTTTGAATTGTAACATGTGTCTTTATAATATTGAATAATAAAATTTTGTTAATTATTTACTTTCTTGATAACTTTTTTAATTTTTATCATTAATTTTATTTCACTTATTACAATGTTATAAACAACTAATTTAACAATTAGTTTACGTCGGGTGTTTTGACAAAATTCAGTTCATGTGTTAAAGAAACTTTGGTTGGTCAGATATGGTAAAAGGGGTCATTATATAAACATATCAAGAATAATAATCATGAAATAAATAAATATTTATACATTAATTATACTTTTAAAACCAATCCTGAAGGATGGTTATGAAAAATGAACTAATGTTACAATCATAGAGATGGTAGGTCGTATGTATGCATGAGTAACATTCCCATTTTTCAATGATCATCATGCAAAGAGGGTAAGTAACATTATATATCTCCAAAATGATAATTATATAATAAATACCATGTTATTTAATAATATATACTTATATATATTTATAATTATTATGTAAAATGAATCACATCATGCTGAGGAAGCGGTAGTCTACATGTCCCTGACTAACGTTGTCACATTATAAGTGCATGAGAGGGTAACAAAGTAAATGCTATATATTATATTTCCATAAAAGTAATTATGTCATGAATATAATGTAAATGTGTTTTATGTAACATATATTTAATTAAAACTACCCCTTATACATTCCATGCATCGTGTGACCGAATCACATCGCTTTTAAGAGGCAGTAGTCCACACTTCCACAAGCGACGTTATCTTATTTACACATAATGAAGAGTATAAAGATATGTGTTATAAAATAATTAAATAATAATAAATACATAATATACATAATATATATCATATATAAATATATTTTTCATCATAATTTCCACCATGAGAGGCGGTTAAGTAAAAATAAACAACATCGCTTTGTGCGGCAGTAGTTCGCCGTACACAATAACGGTAAGTTTGTTACACATTAGATGGAAGTGTATATAATTTCAGGTATAAAAATTATAAAAAAACATCCTAGTATTTTTATGATGCTTTTGTTTTTATATAATCATGGAATAAAAAAATTTGAGGGGGTGGATAATGGAAAAAAACAAAAGAACTTGTAGAAAGATGTTACCTATTTTTTGGGAAACTCCTTTTAGTTTTCACCAAAGGACTTACATGATTTGATTTATGCCCAATTTGAGGATTATATTTTTAATGGAGTGATTTTTATAATCAATTTGGTTAGATCTTGGTCGATCCAAAGTTGATTGGGAGGTGTGAGGAAGGAGAAGAGTGAATGA
Organism: Viscum album; assembly: GCA_963277665.1. NCBI lineage: Eukaryota > Viridiplantae > Streptophyta > Magnoliopsida > Santalales > Viscaceae > Viscum > Viscum album. Next base: position 41,558,505 of record OY728138.1, read on the forward strand.
ATTTTTATAGTGGGGGAGGAGTGACACTCTTATGAATACTAAAATGTATACATTAATGAGAGGTTTACTTTACCTAATGTGCCTCAAAAATGTAAAATTAACAGTTTAAAGGAGATTAATGGCCGAGAAGAACCTCCAAAACACATAAATAAGTGCATCTTTGTACTTTTGTTTCTGAATTTCTATATTTCCCCAATTTTATCATTTTGGTTTTATTAATGAAACTAGTTTTATAAAGTATGTAAATTAACCATTGAGACTAAATTAAAGTGAGATTTATTATAAAATATAGATACAATTAATTATAAATATTATATTTATTTTAAAAAATAAAAAAACCATTTGTGTTGGAAATTTATATTAAAACAAGCTCAAGTAACACACCAAAACACTACTTTAACCCAGACCATGTTAACAATGTTTTTACAAACTATGGGATAATAGGTTAATCATAAAAGATCAATTGGTACATTAATAGACCATATTTAATATTTATTAACACTTAAAAGTAACTTAGATTATTATGGTATTTTTATTAATTTTAAACCATTTAATAAAGTATAATTTATTATAAAATAACATTAATGTCAATTTTGGCATTACTTATTTAATTTTAATTTGAAAAATATCAAAACAATATTAGAATTAAAATATATAAATTTCACAGATGTGTGACATTATATATTCATCTAAAAAATAATTAAAGATAATAATTTAATCAATTTTCTTCACATTCAATATTTATAGTATCATTTATTTTAGTTGATTATTAACCAAATAATTACTATATTGGTGTTTCATAAACATTTTAAGTAATTAGGTCATCTCTAAATAATAATTATAAATTATTATTATAAAAATAACCAATTTATATTTCAAAATTATATGTATAACTGAAAATATTATGTTTTCAACATATCAAAAAGTTTTATAAATGTTAAAGGTAAGGAAGTTACCATTTTTCTCATTTTCCATAATTAACTTATCATATAGATAAATTTCATGAAATAATATCACAATTAAACAAAAAATTAGAACCAATAGGTGATATGGTCGAACTACTAGAATAAAATGGATTTTGGACAAGATTCTGTGTCATTTTGGACCATAAAATTATGGTTTAGTCCGTCGTGATGCTAAATTTCACCTTAATTGCTATAATTAATTTTAATCACTATCACAAATATGTTTTGGAAAAAAATTAATTTGATATTATTATACCAAAAATATTATAACAATTATGACCATTTATTTCTGTATTTCAAAATTTAAATCAAAGATGTGGGAAAATTAAGTTTAACACTAATCCCATAGACATGATGAGAAAGTGAGTTTTTTAAGTTTTTTTAAAGGTTGAGGCCGAAGCCTCAATTTATTATTTAAATCAAACATCTCTTTAGACAAGGTAGAGGGAGACCCATTACATAGAACGAAGGCCTAATGCCAAGTGACCTGAATACAAGGCTTAAAAGCCCATTAGATGGGCTAAAATTCCGTTTTTAACTAAATGCTGTATTTTTCACTATTCATCAAAAAATGAAACTTCTCAGAAAAATACAAAAAATAAACCCTATTATAATTTTGACATTTTTAATTAAAAAATCAATTTTATTTTGACATGTAAAATTTATAAAATTTCCAAAATGTAGTTTTAAAACAAGAGTGCCATTAAAGGTGGTAAAACTTGGTATTGTATGTAACACAGGCTAACTCAGAATTGTCTGTAACATAAGATTAAATTAGTGTTTCATATAAATAAATATAGAAACAAAATTTATTTTATTTTAAAATAAAATATATAGTATATTTTTGGTTGTTATTATTTTCTAAACAAGATACTTTTTATCTTTTACCAAAAATGTGATTGAAATCTTTATTTTAACATACTCAGCATGAGAATAATTTTCCCGCCATCATGTCCGTAACTTTCTTTGATGCTTCCTTTAAAATTTTACAATGTTTTTTAAAGAAAATTATTTTCTAAATATTCTGAAAATTTTTAGTTTGGAAAATTTATTTTCAAAGTAAAAAAGGTTATTTCCCTCAAGAATATTTTTGATGATAGTGTTTATGGTATTTTTATTCATCAAAAACAACAAGCCTTTATTTTAATTATAATATACTAGGGATATGTCATAATTATACCATCCTTATTCTATCTATAGATGTTTTATTACCAGTTTTACTAGGGAAAGTATTGACATTTAATTTCTTGATTAATATTGTATTCATTAACTTTCCCTTAAAACATTCACTTTCCAATAATAATTAGACATTACGTTTCCCTTAAGTATCCATATTTTTTTATCATGGATATGATTATTGATTAAACCATATATCATTTATACATATTGTGTTATTTTATTGACTAGGGAAATATTGATATTGTATTATTAACTCAATAAAAATATTTGTTAATAAGGTATATTGTTTATTTAAGTTTATCATTCTACATATGATGAATGAATTTAACATACAGTGATGGGTGGTGCCTAGAATTATATAGACCCTTGATGTATCAATAGGTCTCATGAGAAAAATTAAAAATACAACATTAAATGGGACTTTTCCAATAGTTTTAAACTATCTTGATGCAAGGTCTTGATGATATTGACTTCATTATATTTGGAATCATGACCTCTATTATTATGAACTTCCTTCATTTAGAATTAAATTATTATTATCTGTGAGATTATTTCATTAATATTATCCACATATGAATTTTTTTATAAATATATTTACTAAATGACATGTGTTTTAAGTTATTTACAATTCCATATTGATTATACCTTATTTACTCATGATAGCTTCTACTATATATAACTCTTACCAAGAATCCTATTTCACCCCTTTGTTTGTTTTATTTTCCCCAGGATATGAAGAATTATATTATGAATAATATCAAGGATGTAATAATGTTATTTATATTATGTACTTTATATTTCTAATGTAATATGGAAATCTTGTATGTATCTAGTTTTTCAAGACTACTAAACTAATCGGTCCTTCAGGATTAGATCTGTTGTATCTCTGATAATAAAATAAATTAGAAATCACATATGTGTTAATATAGTTGGGTTATTACATCATTAACCTTACTTGTTATCTATAAGATGCATAAGGGTAAGACATGTAACCCTTACACGGTGCCCATTTTGGAAAAAATGTTTTAAAAACCTTATTTTTGCGTTTTTTGCTTCCTAGCTCGATCCTGTAACCAATTTGAAAAATTTGAAATCAAAAATCATGGTAATAAATTCATTTGACTCAGTAAAATATGTAACCCCTATTTTAAAATATTTCATACATTCACATTCAATAATCATTTCAATGAACAAATTAAATGATGGATTTAATTTGGGATTATCAATGTTATGATCCACCCATGATTATTTCTTAAAAGATACCCAAACCTTATCTTTCCTTTTTTTATAATCATTTAAGTTTGGGTAGTCTAAAAATTAGTTTATAAGATATTTGTGAAGTCTTATTCAACCAAACCAAGTTCGCATCCAGTTTCTAGGCATGGTAGAACCAACTGTTCCTCTCTTCTGTTGGATGTTGTATCTTAAATAGAGGAAAAATACCTAGGTAGGAATTTTTATTAATTTTCTATTATATTTATGAATGAATATGAATCTAATTAGTACTTTTCAACAAGATAACTTTTACAAATATCTATTAAATCATAATAGCCTAAAAATTATCAAATAATGACACAAAAATATTATCTCAAGTTTATCTAGGATTATTCAAGAGAGAGAAAATTATTATCATATGATTTTTTATTTTATCTAATGAAGAAATTATAACTCAGTCCATTACTTAAAATAATAATTCTGAACTATATAGGAGAGAAAAATGTTATCTCATGTGGTGCTTTTATTTCTTTTTGAAATAAAATATTGAAATAAGTTCTAAGAATCATTTGAGAGTGGTTTTATGTGACTAATATGTGAACATGATTTAAGTGATGATTCCTTGAAAAAACTTAGTGATAACATTGAAAATATTGAGAAAGTAAGTTGCTTAGAATTTTGGGATCCCTTATATAAGTTTTACATTGTATGATTCAAGTATTAGTATGGTCTGTGTTATCCATTGATGGTGATTTCTTTTGGGTGTATTAATTTTTGTGACACTCATATGTGATCCTTGTTTCCAAGAGAAATGTTTGAATAGATTGATGTCATGATTTATATTGATTCAAATATTTATTTATGGATATATTATATATTCCATGATGTTATTATATGTTTTTTATCATGATATACCTTGTTATATATTATATTTCCTTTGGAGGTTTGGTTCTTGGTACACATGATAGGTGGCCATCATGGTATGATTACCCCTTAGAGGGGGTGTGTGCATGATATGTGATGATGAAGAAAACAGTGGAGCATGATAGAATTCTGGAACAAATGTAACTTTATGTACCCTATGGAAACAGAGTAATATGATGATACTCAATGGACCTTTGGGATACTATGTATTGAGTAAATAACTCGATTCACCTTGTGGATACCGAGTAACATGTCAATAATCGATGCAACTTCTTGATACTAAGAATCATTTCAAAAACTCAATGCACCATGTGAATATTGAGTTCTATGTTTATATCCTTATGTATAGTTATGATATTTTTTGAAATATCCATCTATATTTCTAGCATTGATCCAAATTAGGAATGTCTGAGGGTTTATGGTGTGATGGGAGTGATTTTTCAGGAACCTAAAATTAAAAAATTATTATTTTTCAAATAATGAAATATAATTTACACATAAGGATTATCTCTCAAGGAGTCCACTTACACACACCAAATTTCTATTTTCATTATTTATAAAACAAATAATATACTAATAAATAAAGGCTAATATATTTGGGGGTTAGAAATGCATAAAATATATAAATATAAAAACCAAACACATAGAAGGAGATATGAAAAAAATAAGTTAGAGAATAAGCTTTGTTGTTTTTAAGTGATCATGGTGATGTTATCATTGTTCTTAAATAAATATAATATCATAATACAATTCAATATTGAGATTGACCCTATCACAGAATACCTTACCATTTTATTGTTATTATCTTATACTGACCCTCCACACGTGGGACAATAATCTCTCACATAAACTCCATTATGAAACTCTACACTATATGCAACATTATAATGATGAAGAATATGGATAAAAATGAATGGTAATACAAATAAAATAGTTTTGAAAGAGGGGTTAACCCTATATAAAAATAGTTTAAACACTACTGATTATTTGGAATAATATAATGAAAATATTTTAAGCACAAAAAACTCAAGCACCACCACTCCCCCCCTCAAACAACAATGAAGGTTAGTTTTCCATTTTCATAGATATTAGAAGGATCATGAAGAGATAAAAAAATAGAAAAATAGAAGAAAGGATAGATAGGAAAAACTAACTAATATATATTAAACATATAAAGAGAAATTATAGTAGAAAAATTACACACATGGGCCATGAAATGACCAATCTAAGTTTCTAACCCTTGACATGGAAGTGGGGGTGCATTTTTATAGTGAGGGGAGTGTAAAATTTTTTCTCTAATTATGTATTTCTAAATATTATATGTTTTGGGAATTATAAATTTTATAATTTGATTTTTTTATTCTAAAAATTTGTTTATTATTTTCTTCCCCATTCTCTTACAAAATTTCGGCCTTTTTATACATGTATATCCAATGTTATTAAAGATTTAGTCCGAATATATTTTTAATTAGAGAGACTATTAGAATTCCATGGCATGAAATTTCTATCCATTTATGGAATCGAATAAGGTTGAATCTTGAGTGGACAATGTTAATGAAAGTGGTTCCCATAAGTTTCTCAATCGCAAAGTTAAATTTCAGCTAATTTTAGCTTAAATTTTTTGAGATATGGGCCCATCTACAAAATCTATTCAATTTGAGAAAAAATCAATGGATAAAATTACATTCTACTTTTGGGATTCTTAATTTAGGATTAAGATTTGGATCCAGTTTAATGAAATAAATACCATCATGTTTTGAATCAGGAAAAATGAATTTAATGATTTGGATTATCATAGAATAAGTTAGGGGGAAAACACCAATCTAATATAAAAATATTAAAATTAAAAAAGTATGCCATTTTAACAATTAGGATCAAATTATTAATAAAACCAAAAAAATTAACAATTACCCTTAAAATATGAAAATATTTGGATTAGAAAATTTATTTTTGGAATTTTATATATGAAATTATGAGGTTAATCAACCCCCACTATCACACCCAATGTATAAACTACTCTATAGTTCTGTTTAGATTGATTCCTTTTTATTTTCACTTACTTCTGAGTGTTTTTACCCTGAAATTTGAAATTTTGGTAGGTTAGAGGGTGGTATAAGGATAGAAAAAGGTTAGTATGAACCATTCTCGAGCTCTAAAAAAATTTTATGGCCAAGACAGAGACACCAATTATCCAATAGAATTAGGCACACAAGTGTGCATCCTTCCCTAGGAGGCTATACCACCTAAGGCATAAGCACCTAGCCCCCACATGGTTAGGCACACAATGTGTGAAATTGTTCGGGAAAAACTATGTAGATTCATATTGTTGGGAAATAAAATCCCATATGGTTGAAAAACAATCTAGAAGACCCTACAATTAAACTTTGTGGCCTATCTAGGTTATTTAAAAATGGTGTTTTCCCATTTTCCCACCCCTTTCCCTCCAAAAATCTGTTGAAGCCCTCGACCTACCTATTTTTATTTGAACCAACCCCAGGAGGTTTCTACTTTCTTTCTACTCCCTTCCCATGACCTTCTCTCTTGTCCAATTTCTCTACCATTTCCTTGTGTGATCATCTCAGGTGAGAATCTATTCTCCTCTATTACCTTCTTCTTCCTCCTTCTTTATTCCCTTGTGGTGACATGAGGTTGGTCAAAACCTATGGTATTTTTATGGTTTGATTTTTGTGATTTATTTTATTACTAGGTTTTTATTCTATCTTTAAAGCTTACTTAGAATCAATTGAGTTGGGATTGGGTCTCACACATTAAAGAAAGCAATTTTTTCTTTGATTTGAGGTATATTAACCTATTTACGAGCCTTTAATATGAAAAATATTATTTCATGGTGATTTATTAGATTTTTTTATTATACTATGATTTAAGTATATTATCTAAATTGATTATGATTCCTAGAACTGGATTTTAATTTGTTTTACATGTTTTTTCCTAAACATTAACATGTGTGTTTTTTGTTAAAGTATGTTTTCATGCTCGTTTTAAATTGTTAAAGATTCTAAATGTTCAAATATATTTCAAATGATTTCTAATATGTGAATTGTATATTACCAAAGTTTTTCTGTTCGTTTGATCATTATTATACTAATTCGTGATGACATGTTTAGTTTTCTAAGGATCTTTCAAAGGATTTCAAAATCCCTTTAATTGTTAAATGTGACTTATTCACTTATACATACATACTTACATATATCTAGGTGAATTGTTTTTATATATTCAATCATGGTGATTAGAACATGTACATTTTAAAAAAGGTTATATATATATATATTTCAAGGTGTACATGAGTCTAATCATGAAGTGTGGTTTTGAAACATGAAATCTTTGAGAAAATATGGTTTTCCAAAATAAAAGTGTTTTATTTCAAAAATGATTTTGTTTTATTAGAAAATTGAAAATTTTATGGACGTGAAACCCCATATTAAGGAATACAATTTGAAATGGAAATGTGGTTTGTGTTTCAAATACCTAGGAACTGATGTAAGCCCAATAAGGGGGATTATGCTTTGTTTTGGTAACATGAAAGGTGGTATGCTTGATAAGGGAGTTCTGAGTTAAGAAAGTGAGTGGTATATTTTTTCAAAGGATGTGATAAGTATGTATATGATAGTTTGGTCAAAACTCACCTATATTTATATGTCAAAAGAAGCCTTGGGTTATTAATAAGGATTTCTAGGTACGCATGAAAAATTATTTTAGATTATTCACTGACTTGTAGCCTTGAGTTAGATAACCTGAATTCTCTTAGGATAAGCTCCTCAGTTGAACTGGTGAGGGTATTAATGAGTGTTAGGGAAGTGTTATAAGGGTCTAGAACTTGTGGATATTGATCTATTAGGTATGTTTTTATGGATTTTTCCTATTACATCTCATCTATCTCCTAAGATACCATGGGACCTATTTTATATGTACAATAATTTCCTCAGTATTGTAGAATTTTTATAAAATGGTTTCTACATTATAAATTTTTATTGGAAACATTTTTCAGTATGTGTATCTTTTTAAAAATGTTTTATTAGAAAATACATATTTTATTGTAAACTATTTTGGAAATAAAATGGGAATTGGTTTTCTGGAGCTTAGCCTGTAACTTATTTTAAAAGTGTGAAAAATGTATTTTTATATGTTGTATGTTTAATGTTTCATTTAATATATTTTTATTTAATGGTAAGGCATAGGGTGTGGTTTCTCCTTGGGCATCGCCACCCAGAATATCGGTGATCATGCCTACATTTGGATTTTTAGTTTCAGGTTTAGTTTACTCTGGATTTCTCATGGAGTAAGTGTGGTTTTGTGGTTGGTGGTGACCCATGGGGTCACATTGAGGTATGTCTAGTTTTATTTCTTTTATGCTTCTAGTTTATTATAATTTATAATTTATTATTTTGTTGTTTCATGGGATAAATTATTCCTATTTGAGTTATTTTTTATGATTGAAACTAGTTTCAAACTTTGTAGGATCAAGAATGTCTCTCGGGCCTTATTGCAGGCCACTTCAGGTGCCTAGTTTAGGGTCGAACTAGGTTAGTTCTTGAAAAAATGGTATCTGATCCATGTTATTTTATCCATAGTAACCTTGTATATCTTATAATTATCCCTTATTATTTGGGGCTTTTCAATAGTTTTTTTCTTGGATTGTTAGAATTTAAGTGGTCAATTTTGGGTAGGTGCTTGATCATGACATATTTGAAAGGATGCTTGAACTACCACTATGGTCTAAGATGTTTTTTTCTTGAATACAGGCTTTAATATTAGATTTTTCATAGGATTTTAGTCTTTATTTGAGTTTTTATGATAGTAATTGAGAACTTATGGATTGTTTTTAGAAGCTCCAAAACATGGAGATAATTATTGGAGGGATTTAGAGGGTTCCTGGTTATTATGAATAGTCTGCAAACCATGCACATACTATGAAAATACCTTTATTTACCTCTAGTGAGATTTTCATGGTTGGAACATATTCTACCAAAACATGTGTCCATTAATATACACAACACATGATCTTCCATTTTTTTTCAATTTTGGTTCATTGAGTGTTGGATTTATTTATTTCATCCTTATTGTTGGTTTACATTGGTGTTAAGATATCTCTCTTGAGTTTAAAAATATGTTTTGTTTATCAAATATGGAATTTACAAAGAAAAAACCTTGGATTGTTTGAAAATTTAATGGAATTTTTGGGATTCTTAAAGGATTTTTGAAATATAGAAGGAAAATAGAGTTGAAAATTACTTATTTGAGGACATAGGGTGAATTTAAATATTTTTTGGGATAGTTTAAGAAATTGTTTGATATGGAATCAAACTTTGTTTGGCATTTGGTATTCCTAATGAATGTTCACATATGTGTACTTGTATGGTAAGTTAATGCTTGTTTGTATGTGTAGATGTGTGTTACAGAAATGGATATGTGTGTATATATAGGTCTTCATAGGATTCCATTGGTGAGTGTTTAAATTAAAAAGTTTGATTTGGTTTTCCAAAATGATTTTCAAAAGAAATAATTTCACTGTTTTGATGAGGGAGTATTCTTCGGTGTTTTGGGGACTTCATTTTTTTAGTTTTTAGTATTTTTATATTGGGTGTGTTATTGAAATGATGTTTTGATTTTGGTTTTTCAATTTATGATTGAGACATATAGTTTTGGTTTGTGATGTGTTTTGATTCAGTTTCATGATTCTAATTTTTATAGTATACCCCCACTAAGATCCAAGGAATATTGGAGAGGATATATGGGTGGTTCTTCAACCACATGTCCTTTGGTTGACCAAGTATCATATCAGTTGTTTAGATAATGTTTTCTAGATATGGATCCTAGTGGTTCTTATCCAACTTCTCAGTATCAAGAATTATTTAAAAAATTTTGAGAGTTGAACCCTCCCCATTTAATCAGGTTTCTAGAAAAAGGGAAAGCCAAAGAATGGTTATGAATCATTGAGGATATATTCGTTTAACTTGATCTCCCCAAGTCTCTTAATATCAAGTTGGAAACCATTATATTGGAAGGCCTATGATATAAGTGGTGGAATTTCATTTTTCTGATCGAACTACAAAAGGCCACTCATGGGAAATCTTAAAAAAAATATCCAAAAGTATTTCTAGGAATTCATGAAGGAAAAAAGGGTATAGAATTGTACCATATTGATAATTTTTTTCAATGGTATTATATTATTCTAATAGTTTCACCGACCTAGTTTAGTATCTTTGAGTACTTGTTGGAGTTTAATCCTTCAAGGCTCGATTATTTGAAAAGTCATCTGTCTAAAAAAATAGGCAATGTATTCATTCCTCAAAACTTATGAATATGTTATGAGGCATGCTATCTAGACCCAATACAATTTCATTGGAGATATAGAGGTGGTTGATGCCTTTACTATTCTTGGGAGAAGTGGTGGAAGTTCCATTAAAGGGAAGGGATGAAAGCTATGTTTATCCTATTGAGAAGTGGTATGAAAATACCAATATGTTTCTTCTCACTAGATTCACCTGAGAGTAAGTTTTGGGTATTCCATAAATTTGGGAAGTTAGGGAATAAGAAGTATTCATGTCATGAAGAACCATAGACTTACTATACTTGTGGACATCTGGGTAATTTTTAACAATTTTGTTGGGGTGTTTCTAGGGAATGACATGGAGCTTAATCCACTCCTTTGAAGGATCCCCCATCCCAATTATAGAAGCATGTTATTGATGTGAGATTTTTTGGAGTTTATTTTGTTGTAAATTTAGTCTTTTTTTGGTTATTATTTCTGGTGGTGGTGATTTCTTTTTGGGGATGGAAGGAAATGTTATGTATCTTTTGGGAGTTATACTTTAATAGAAGTGGCTTTCTTGGGAAATTATAAATCATATAATTGTGGAATTGTGGTGTTTCTTATTCCGTGTTTTGTGTCACATGGATTTAATTTATTAAGGCTCAGTATTTTGTTTCAACTTGGGAAATCACTGATCAACTAGAGTCATAATATGGAGGGGAGACCACCATATAAGGAGCTCATGGGGAACTCAGTTCCCAAGCTTACTTTTTTGGGTAACTCCTTATCTCCACCCAACCTGGCCCTGAACATAGTAGTTTGGATGGCAAGGATATTGGTCTATGTCATGGATTCTTGTGGAGATCCTAAAATAACCATGATAGTTTTTTTAGTGATTTCTATGTTAGGTTTTGAGGTGTTCCTTGTTTTGAGGTTCTGTTTAGAGATATGAGATTCCTTCTCTTTCCATTCTCCATTTTTATGGTTTAAATTCCTTGGTCTCACTATTTGTATCCTTGGATGTTTGGTTTAAATCTTGTGGATGAAAATTTTATTCTTTTTTAGGATTTAAGAGCATTGAGTTTTAGAAGAAAAAGTGAGTGTTGGTTATTATCCTTTAGTTTTTCAAGTTCTTTCTTGAGTGGCAGTTAATCCTCTCTCGTGACTTGATCAATTAGAGCATTTCGGACTTCATGAGGGTAGAAATTGTCATGGTGGAGTTAATTATCACACCTCAACCTAAAAAATACTCTAAATGTTTTGTTTGTTTTGAGCCCTTTTTATTTTCATTTCCTTCTAGGTGTTTTTCCATGAAATAGTAAATTTCTAGAGGTCTGAGGGTGGTGAATAGTTAGCACAAAGTTAGTAGATACCATTCAATATCCCTTAGAAAACAATGTAGCCTATAAAATGAACTTAGTATCCCATATAGTTATGTACACGGGCATACATCCTTCCCTAGGAGGCTGTGCAGACTAAGGTAAAAACACCAAATCTCCACACAATTAGGTTCATGGTTTGTGAAACAACATGGACCAAACTATCTGGTACCATATTATTGGGACATAAGAACCCTCACAGTTGGCACATAGTTTGGAAGACCATATGGTAAAACCATGCGACCACCCTAGGTTTTTCAAAAATGGTGTTTTTCCATTTCCACCTCCCCCCTTTCACCAAATATTCGCTGGATCCTTCCCCCTCCCCATTTTTGTTTAACCCATCTCCCATGGGGTTTCTCCTCACATGAAAAACTTTCCCTCTACCTCCTATATTCGATGATTTCTATATAATTTCCTAGTGAAATCATCTCAGGTGAGCATCTCTTCTCCTATGTCACCTTTTTCATCCTCCTTCTTCTTTCCCTTTTCGTGGTGTGAGGTTGGCCAAACACTAGGGTATTTTTCATGGTCTGATTTTTATGCTTAATTTTTAACGTAGGGTTTTCTTCAATATTGTGGTCTTACTTGGACTTGAATAAGGTGGGATTAGGTCTCGTGCATTAAAGGAAGCGAGTTTTTCTTTGATTTGAGGTAGGTTACCCTATGTCAAAGCCTTTAATTTTAAAGTCATTATTGATTGGTGGTTTATTGGATGTTTTAATTATATTATGAAGTAAGAAGATTATGAAAAATGGTTGTGATGATTCATATTGTGTATTCACTTATTTTAAATGTTTTCCTATGCTTTAACATGTTTGTTTTTTTATTAAAGTATGTTTTCAAGCTCATTACAAAGTGTTAAAAATTCTAAATGTTCAATTTTTTTCCAAATGATTTTTAACATGTGAATTGAAAATTACCAGAGGTGTTTTGGTCTTTCTATTAGTTTTCTACTAAGTCTTGATGGAATGTTTCATTTTCTAAGTATTTTGTAAAGGATTTAAAAATCCATTAAATTGTTATATGTGACTCTATATCTATTGCACACAAAAAGATATAGGTTCCCTCTTGGTACATATTCACTCATGGTGATGGGAATATATACATTAGAATAAGGGGTATTTATAAATATATTTCAAGGTGTATATGTGTCTAAGTGTGAAGTGTGGTTTTGTAAATTGAAAGATTTTGGAAAATGTGCTTTTCCAAAATAAAAATGTTTTCTTTATAAAATGATGTGGACTGATTAGAACTTTGAAATATTTTATATAAATGAATAAAAATCCAAAGGAATTATACTTGAAATGAAAATGTGGTCTTTGTTCCAAATGTGTGGAATGTGATTTAATCCATGTAAAAGGGATTGTTCTTTATTTAGGTAACTTGATAGAGGGTTTCAATTGAGAATAGAGTCCATAGGTGAGAAAGTGAACGGGTTATTTGTATAAAAGATGTGATAATTATATATATGAGATCCTGGTAAAAACTCTCCTCTAATAATACATCATTGGAAGCATTTGGTAGTTAAGAGGGAGCCCCAGGTACACATGCTGCACTAGTTTAGATTACACACCAACTAGAAGACCTGAGTTAGATAACCAGATTTCTATTGGGATAATCCCCTCAGTTAAATTAGTAAGGGTGTATCTAAGTGTTAGGTTAGTGTTATTAGTTTCTAAAGATAGTGGAAATTAACTGATTATATAGATGTTTATGGTTGTTTCCAAGGAAATATCATATCACTCTTAAGATCCCAAGGAACCTGTTTTACAGGTACACTATTTTCCTCAGTTTTGCAGCAGTTTTATAAATTGGTTTCACTATTATCCCTTTTTACTGGAACCCTTTTTTAGTTCATGTTTCCTTTATATATATTTTTTATTAGAAAATAATTATTTCTTTAGAAATTATTTTGTAAATAAAAAAGAAATTAGTTTTCCAAATATTAGCCTAATACTTGTTTTAAAGAGAAAAAACCCTATTTTTATATGTTTATTTTTAAAATATAATTTAATATATTTCTCTTTAAGGGTAAGGAATAGGTCAAGGTTTATCCTTGGGTATCCATACTGATCATCTCAGTTCTCATTCCTAAATTATCATATTTAGTTTTAGGTTCAGTTAGCTCCATATAACTCATAGAGCGAGTTTGGTTTTGTGGTTAGTGGTGACTTATAGGGTCACATGGTGGAATGTCTAGTTTTATTTCTCTTCCATTGATAGTATTGTTTTGTTTTTATGTTCTTATTTACTCATTTTCTGTTTCAGGTTCAAAATAGTTCCCAATTAAGTTATGTTGGATGCCCGACACTAGTTTCTATCATGGGGGAATCGAAAATACCCCTTGAGTCTTTTTGTAGGCTGGTTTAAGTTACTAATTCAGGGTCGACATTGGTTGGTTCGTGAAACCTACACATAAAAATTTCACCCCTAATCAATCATCAAATATCCAAATCAAAATCCGCACTAAAATAAAAAGTGATAAAATTTCAAATATCTTTTCCAAAATGGAATTCCATCATGTATAATATATTAAAACCAATTCCCTTTATTTTCTTCTCTAAAATTTAAATTCAGTCAACCTCAAAAATCTATTCATGACCCTATCACACCTACCACAAATTGAAATTAATGTCACTCTTCACTCATGATAAATTAAATTTGGAGTTATTCTCATAATTAGAAGGTGAATGTGTCACTATAGGCTTGTGAAAATTTTCATCTCTTTATATTGGAAGATATAAAAATGATATTAATCACGAGGTATTTTTCAAGGTGAATTCTATGGATATGGGTTGGTGGGTAAAATATTTAAAAATTTAAGACGAAAAGTATGAGGTTGAACTTTTAAACAAAATCAAATGAATATTCAAGTGAAAACATGAGAAATATAACTCACTCAATTACCCTTACATGTGAAACAAAACACCCCCTTTGACATGGGAAATGAGGCAAAAAGTGATTACAATGAATGATTTCATCCCAATTATCCCATTTTGTATATTTTTTCTTTTTTTTTCTTCTTATAATATTTCTTATGAAGTATGAGATGAAAATTGAATAAAATTAAAAAATAAAAATTTATGAACTTTATTTTTGATGGGGAAATGAGTCAAAAATGTAAGCACAATGGAAAATTCAATATCATCTCTATTTTTTTTTTATATTTTTCAATTTTTTAGAGATCCAAATGATAGGAATGAAGCAGAATTATTGAAAGTGACTCATTCCCATTATAAAATTCCTAAGATGATGAAACACACCTCACACACCCAAAAATAAGTTGTATCCCAAATAACACAAATGAATATCCCTTCCCCCACACTCAAACATGAAATATTCATGAAAAATATTAATAGTGAAGGCATAAAGGGAAAAATTTTCTTGTAATGTAATTTAAACCTATAAAGAAATTCATTTTTATAAGGTCTAAATAAGGATAAATGTAAAGGTGTGTATCACATTAAAATATGGATATACAAATAAATTCCTCAATCACATCAAAGATATTTTATAAACTTCAGATCTTTGAAATAGAATAATCACAAGTTCTGGTTTTCACATAAGTATAAATTTTCTCCTAATAATTTATGGGTATTAGGATGAATATATCCAAAGGGTTTAGAATAAATCACATGAAGGTAAAAAAATAATTTGAGTCAGTGTTTCATGGTAATTAATTTAAAAAATATTTCAAAATCATAAAAATGTTTTAAAATAAAATTCCATTAAAAAGTCTCTACACCAACAATTAATTTAAAATCCATTTTATCCATATTTTAAAAAAAATAACTCAAAATCAATTAATGTTTGAAAAATGAAAAAAAATATTCATTGAAGATCAAGCTTCCTAAAATGTAAAAAAATCAAAATACACAAAGACTGCTAAGAAGGTTGTCACTCCACCCCAACTTAAAATTTACTACCCTTAATTTAAGCTCTACAAAATAAAAAAGACAAGGGAGGAAATCCAAAGAGAAGGAAAGATAAAAATTGAATTTATTTTTCAATGTAAGCATTAATTTAAGATCATATATACTACCACAAAGACCTAGAAACCAAGAAAATAATAAAACATTATAAAAAGTAAATAAAAAAGACTAATAAAGTAAAAAGAAGAGGGTTAAAACTTGGTTTGACACACTAAGTGGGTATTGGTTTTTGACTACTTCCAATTGGTAGTTTTTGTGGTCACCAATAGTTTTATGTTGGATATGGATTGCATAATTTGAACAAAAATCTTTTCCCTTCCATAGTACACTCTTTCACATAGGTTATAGGGGACTCCATGAATAGAGTTGAATAATTAAATCCCGTTAGCAATATAGTACATCTTGCGAGGTGGGGGAAAGAGAAAAATGAGATCTCCTTATTTACTACCACAAATTGTGTAGCCTATTCAACTTCGACATCGAAGGATTTCTTATGTGACATTGTTTCAAAAAATTAAGAAAATGTGAAGTTAGAAAACAATTCAACTTGAATTTTATTAAAATATGAAGAATTAATGAATAAATCTACCCCATGAAGTAGTTCAACTTGATACTTGAATTCTTTAGGAAAGACCATTGAGAACATGATCTCAGTATGGGGATCTTCTTTTTCTCCTTTCAAAGTAAAATAGAGGTAGAGTGGTGACAATTTTTCATTATAAAATATGGGAGAATCACATGCCACTTCATATTTTAAAAATTATGACTAGTATTCATCAAAATATTATTAATATTCAATAATTGAATCAAACGACATGTCTTCTTTAGATACCTTCTCTATATATTTTTATCCAAGGATGAATGGATAATATATATATGTATTGAATACATCCTCATGTTTTTTAACTATTAACATTAGTGGAACATGTTTTACCACATCTTTAATGTGTTTTTATTGCTGCACTGACCTCAAATATTTTATTTCTTCTAAGGAAGTAGAAATGATATTTATTTGGTTTCTCATTACTTTAAGAATATTGAAATTTTCATCAATCAATATAATTTTTTTGAAGTTCAGTACATAAATAATCATTCCAATAAATATCTTACATTTTATTATTAGCATTCCTAGTATAATAAAAATCACTACAAAAATCCATCTTTACCAAAGAAATAAAATATATGAAATGAAATTCTATTTTTTTGAAATTCCTGATATTTTTTTTATTTCTTAAAAAAATTGTGTGCAAGTGATTATCCTCCCCAAAAATGACGCCAAATTTTTGATAGTGATATTTCATAAATAAAAAATCAATAAATTATTATTTTCCTTAGCAGTTAATATAGTACAAACCCAAGGTCGATCTCTTGAGGAGGCTTCTCACACACACTGATTTTTTGTAATCACTATTTATGAAATAAATAATATAATACTAATGACATATTAATAAATATATTGTTTGGAAATGCATAAAATTTATAAATATGAAAAAAAGAAGAAGATAACAAATAAAGAAGTTAATGAATAAGAATTTTTGTTCTTAGGAGATCATGGTGATGTCATAATTGTTTTTCAAATATTACAATCTCATTATCTCAATAAATGTTGAGATCAAACCTATCAATCCACACCATCCCATTGAATTGTTATTATCCTACACCTACGTTCCACATACAAGATAATAACCCCAAACATCATCACCACAATTCCACTCCACCCTGTATGCAGCATTATGACAATGCAGGAGAGGAATAAAAATAAATGAGAAGAAGGATAAAATAGTATTCAAAGCGGGGTGAACCCTGCAGAAAAAAAATTACCACTACTAAATTTCTCATAATAAAATAATGAAAAAACATTAAATCACAAAGAAATCAAGAACCACCACTCACCTTCTCGAACAACAATGATGGCCAGTTCTCCATTTTCATAGAGATTAGAAGGAGTATGGTGGGAGAAAAAAATAAAAAAATGAAATAGAAGAGATATATAGGAAGAAAAACTAACTAATATATTTTAAAAATATAAATGAAATTTTCAAAAAAAATACTACGTACATAGCCTATGAAATGGACAACATAAGTTTCTAACCCTTGACATGTAATTGGAGGTGCATTTTTATTATGAGGGTAGTAGAACATTTTGCCTCTAATTCTATCCCTCTAAATTTTCCACCTGTTTGGCATAATAAATTACTAAATTTATAATTTTTTTATCCTTAAAGGTTGCTAATTAATTTCATCCCCATGCTCCAAAAAAATTTAATCTTTTTTGTACATGTGTATCTAAAGTTATGATTGATTTACTCAAAAAATATTTTCTATCTTGGAGACTATTTGAATTCAAAACTTTTATATTTTTATCTATTTATTGCATTGAATAAGGATGAATCGCAAGTATAAATAGTTAATGAAAATGTTCCTCATAATATTATAGGTATCCATGATAAAGATAATCTCATTTGGGATGACTAGTTTTGAGATATAGATCCATATCCAAAATCCATTCAATCTGGTTAAAAATTCCAATGCTTGAATTGAATGCTCCTTTTGGGATTCATAATTTAGGAATCAGATTTGTACCATATTAAATGTGTAGTTACGTAAAATTAATTTTCTTAATAAAATTCTTTTTCCAACCATTTTTTTATTTTGGGATGGTTTTGGTAAATGAATATGGCTTATTAAGATAAAATAGGCTTAAAGAAGTGTTTTGGTAAGTTTACTACCAAAACACAAGGAACCATGTTGTAGCCTAAGGGGATATGAACTAACAAGACTTCCCATAAAATTTGGAGTATATTATACCATAACTATGGGTGTGGAGGGCCATTCAAAGTAGGATATGTTGTGGCCCTAACCATGGAGGCTAAGTCTGTTACAGGCTATGCCCTAGCATCTCATACCATGCCATAAGACTAACTCTATATCAGTTACAAACTCATATTTGGGTCTTCAGTATTCAAGAATTAAATTCATTCAGTTTATTAAATTTTTGAGTGCAATTAATAGGTTTTATGAAGTTATTTTCATGTGAATGGAACCTAACAAGGTTCCTAATGAATACCCTAGCTCCCCTCCATCATTTAACATCATTCCAAGATCTCTTGAGGGCATGAGACCCACACCACAGTTCACCTATCCCACATTGTAGGCCCTTCCATTTTCTCCTTGGCATCCAGTCTTTGCTGTGGTGACCCTCTGCTAACATTGTTTTGTGCCATGGTGTCCAAATTATACATGGTTACTGATATGGTATAACCTCTACGCTGAAGCTAACTCCCTATTCCACAGAGAGCCCAAAATTTCCAGAAGCTTGTCCTCCTCCTTCTTAGACCAACCTTGTCAATCTATTTGGCGATAGTCGATCCAAGGAGATATTGATGGGTGATCTCATTCCAGTTTGTTTGATAACATGGTTTCCTGACCAATAACTTCAATGTTATTTGACATTGATGTCAATGACTTGTGGTAGGAAGTTATTTAAATTCTTGGTCTCACATTTAAACTTATTACCATGATAAATTTTTATGTGTTGGATATTAATACCATGATTGATTGTGATCACATGTGGGAGAGTGTATAGCGGATGATATTTGATTCCATTGGAGATATTAGTGTAGATCATTTTCATGTTTGATTTTTATTACATGATGCTATGTGTTATGATACATTCTCATGATGTTATTCTATTCCTATTGTATATTTGTTACCATTCCTTGGTGGTTGTGAGTGGTACTTAAGATAGGTGTACTATCATGACATATTTATCTTGTTTGTGGGGGAGTGTGATGATACTTATTTGTAGTGATGAGAGACTTGATCACATGGTGTAGGTATAAAGTATCCATGCTTCCATGTTGTTCACTCACACAAGGTAGCCTTGATTTCCCAAGTTGAACTCTCTTTGAGGTAGCATGGTTGACGGAGTACATGATATTTTTGATTTTTAGGATGCAGGTGACATGGTATTCTTGATGGATAGATGATGATGGTTCATATGTACACACCACACCATGATGATTCCATATAGGGAATGGTTCAGTTACTGAAAATTTAATCCTTTATCTTTTAACATTGAGATGAATCACGTATGATATGGGGTTTGTGGCAGCTTGGATGGCACACGAACACTCAATCCTAGATTTTATGTTTTTTCGTTTATTTAATTTATTATTATTCTTATTGAATAAACATGTTATACTTGTGTATAGTAGGTTAAAGATGCATTGGTGGTGTCCTATTGAATCTTTTACTCACACCCTACTCTGACATTTCGATGCACTTGTAGATTTTATGATATAAGTAAAAAAGGGAATGAACCATATGGTGTAAAGATGAGCATAGAAGGATTGATTTGTTATTGGATCAGGATGGACTAAAGTGGACCTTACAATTCATTCGTTTTATGTATTCTCTTTGTTTCTATAGATAGGCTTTCCACATTACTAGTCATTTTATCTATATAACAGGTATTCCATTATTCAGTTTCACATGATTACTTTGATGATTTATTATATTATTTATTATTATTATCAATCCTATGAAATGATATAGAAGGTATAATCTCCCAATTTATGGACTCATAATCTCACTGCTAGTCAAAAGCCTCTTGCATGTAGATACTCGCGCATGAGGTCACATAACTCTCAGCTCCGACCCGGTGATCAGGCCAGGTTGTTACAAAGTGCTATTTGAAGCATTATGATTTTACTAACTTTTTTTTATCCTACCTTGATTTGGGATAGGATATATAGGATTTATTATGGTTGGGACTAGGGTATGGGAGAATTTTCTAGTGCCTAAAAAACATTGTTTAGTAGACCTATGAGTTCCCATAAAAATGGGAACTTTGGGTTTTGGTATTACTATTGACTAAATTCATATCAGGTTATATACATGATATTGATATGTGGTTTATGAGATTTGACATATGTTCATGCATAATGAATAGTAACATATGTTCACATGCCATATATATATATATACACAAGTTGTTATGCTATATATTAGTTCTTTAATCAAATTCCATGATTTTTGTTATCTGTTCGGGATAGTTTCCTTGTGTGATATATCTATGTTTCCATGTTAGTGTGATATATATTTACTTGAATTAATTAGTTGAATTTATAATGATGTTTTCTTTGTATATTTATATGATTAATGTGATTAACATGTTGTAATAGAGAATAGGGTTAGTGTTAGGAGGGGAATACCCTGTGATGAGGGCAGACTCATAAAAAAACCTTGTGTGATCCCATAAAATAATTAGGATACATTTATGTTCCTAATTTTTATTTTTTTACAGAATATTATACCTCAAAGACATTTGGTGTGACCCTCAGTTGGGTAGGATACTCTAGAGATCATTCCCGAACCTGACCTAGTGGTGCAGACTGTGGTTCCTTACTATCCACCACTGAAATCCATAGCAGACTAAGCTAAGGATTTCTAACTCTAGAACCCCCCATACCTTTAGGGCATGGACAGACCACATGATGATAATTATTTAAGGGATACCATAGATATAATCTTTAATCTCATTGAGACACCTTCAAATAGGAAGGTGAAGCAGGTACCATTCATGATGTAGGGACCATCTAACCATTGGTGAGGAGTTATGGGTTAGGACATTCAATGATAGGGACTCTCATGGTAAACCATGTCACTCAAAAATTTATTGGAATGAAGTGGGATAGGTAATAGTTTTGGGAACTAGAATGGTTTAGGAGACCTTAGAGAGAGCGAAGCTTATTCAAAAGTGCTTGATCACCACTCAAATCAGATAGAGATCTTATACTGATTGGAGGATGCGACCTTTGGAGTTCATATTGGGTGATCATGTTTTATCAAGAGCGACTCCCAAGTTGGGAAACAAATTTTTGAGGAATTAGGGTAATCTAGAACCTAATTTTATTGAAACCTTTGAGATCACTAAATTGATAGGTTTTGTGGCGTATCGTCTGTACATCCCTACTCATTATCAAGGTATTAACATCATGTTCCATGTTTCATAGCTTTAGAGGTACAGAACCAACCTTGTTCATGTTATTGATTGCTAGGATATTGAGAAATACACAAATTCATATTATGAGGAGTACCCAATATAGATAGTAGATTGGAGTGAGAAAGTGATTTGATTGAATATGGTGAAGCTCTTCAGGATTTAGTGGAAGAATTTCAGATCCAAGATAATACTTGGGAGCATGAGGCTAATGTTCGAGATTAATGGCCTAAGTTTCTTGGGAAGGAACCCTAGATATGATTCTCAAGGATAATAATTATTTATAGGGGAATACTTAAAAACCCTTTTAATTCATATGCTTATGAAAATTCTTATTTCCACCATGTTTTTGAGTTTGGTATTGTTTTGTAAAAAGCATGTGGATTAAGAATCTAAAAGAGGATTAAAGAAGTGTTTTAGAAATTTTCCTATCCATACATGAGTAGACAATCTAAACCCCTGATGGATACATCGTAGAAGGACTTATCATGCTATTTGGAGGATCTTACACCACCACCATGGCTATGGAGGGACATTTAGAGGAGTCTGTTCTATGGCCTTGACCATAGAGGCTGGGTCCATTAGAGGTTATGCTATAGAACCTCAGAACACATTGTAGAACTAACTTTGTATCATTTATAGACACATATTTAGGTCTTCAATATTTTATAATTAAATTCATTCAATGAATTAAATACATGAATTAAATTTTTAGGTTTTATTAGGGTTTTATAAAGGAATTTTCATTCGGATTGAACTTCCCTAGGTTCCCTATAAATACCCCAGTTACCCTCTATCATTCATCATCATTCCCAAAACTACCAAGGGTATGAGCTCCATGCCATAATTCACCCCTCCTTTTCCACATGCCCTCCCCTTTTCACTATTTCATCTATCCTACTCCATGATCACCCTCTCCCTATGCTATAATGTGTCATGGTATCTAGTTTGTTCTGTGGTGACTAATCTAACATACCCTTCATGAAGAAACCACCACTCAGTGCTATGGGGAAACTTGAATTTACCTAAGATCTTTCTCCTCCTTCTTGGACAAAAGTTGTTGATATCTTTGGTTACAATTGACCCAAGGATATCTTGATGGGTGATCATATTTCGATTGGTGCATGAACATGATTTCTTTATCGATTCCTTCAATGAACTTTTATGTGGATGTCAATGACTTGTGGTAGTAAGTTCCTTAAATTCTTGGGCTCATGTTTACACTTGTTTCTAGGATGAATTTTTATGTTTTGGATTTTTATTCCATGCTTGATTGTGATCACATGTGGGTGTGTGTGTAGACCTTAATATTTGCTTTCCTGAGTGATATTAGTGTAGCTCATTTCCATGTTTTATTTCTATTACATGATGTTATTTGTGTTACTATATTATCATGATGTTATTTTATAAATTTTTGTGGTATCAAACTATATGTATGTTACCATGCCTTGGGGGTTGTGAGTGGTACTTAAGAAAGTTATACCATCATGAAATATTTATCCCTTTGAAGGGGAGTGCACTAAATTGAATTTATGGTGAAGAGAGACTTAAGCACAGGTTGTAGGTACAAGGTAACCATATTTACATACTATGAATGCACTCAAGGAATCCCTATGTTTATGATTTCTACTCACTAGGAGGTAGCCTAGTCAATGGAGTACACTATATTATCAATTTTGAGGATGTCAGGTGACATGTTCTCCTTGATGGATAGATAGAACTAGGTTTCATGTGCACAAAACACCATGAGGATTACATATAGGGGTTGGTTTGGTTATTAATTATTTATTCATTTATCTTTTTACATGGATACAAATAAGGTATGGCTAGGGGTTCGTGGAAGCTTGGCTAGTGCATGACCACTCAGTTTTGGATTTTATGTTTTTACCTTATTTTATTTATTATTATTATAGCATGGATATGTTATAATTAAGCACAATAGGTTAATTATGCATTGGTGGTTTCCTAATAAGTCTTATACTCACACCCTACTTGTGAATTTTGATGTGCTTTTATATTTTATGAGAGATTAAGTGAAGTGTAAAGACCCTAACCCCAGTTGCCCAGAGTTAATGCCTTACTTAATTACATTGACATAATAATAATGGAAGTCACATATTTAATGACCAAATAGTTTTGTTTTCTGAAAAAAATACATACATCTATTTTAAATTATAACTTGAAAGAAAAAACAATATATAAATTCCTTTAGAAAAATCCACAACTACTAAATTATCCCTACTGTTCATTCCTAATATACTTCCTCACATCTTGGGGAAAAATAAAACATAAGAAAGGTGTGAAATCATATGCTTAGTAAGGGTTGGAGATACAAAATAAGATATCATAAACACAATCATTATTCATAATTAATAAATAAAAACACATGACATTAAAAATAAACTTCAGCATAATATGGAAGGAATAAAAGTTGATCAAATAATGTCATAATAAAACACAACTGTTGATATTATACTAGTTGAAAAATAACATGGAATATCAATTAATAATTTCATAATGATTGAATTCATACCGATGAACATCTAAATCAAATCATCGAGGCCTCGACCAAGAAAACTAAAAATTATTAATGCCTCGACCTAAACCATATCTCAAAATAGGAAAGGCCTCGACCAAGTCTATATCTATTTTGTATCATGAGAGATACCGATTCATCTAGGTCATATAGAAGGTCCCACACATCACTTTATAAGTCCAATGAATTCTTCATATGAATGGGGTTAAAGATAAAAAATATGAACATATTATATGTAAATAACTTTCCCCAATCTGTAAACAAAATCACTAACCAAACAGAGTAGCATGATGAATGGTATCAAGATAACACATACACAGTCAAACTGGTCATAAAACATTTAATATCATATGGTAGATTACAATAAAAATAGATCAATCTTAATAAATCATAAAATTTAACAGAGGTTTTGAAATATATGGAAAAACTCTAATAAAATCATCGAGGAATTCTTGAGAGAAATACCCCTTTAATTTATAAAGAATGGTTCTTTTGGAAAAATCATTTTTATTTTTCATAATTGTTTGTATAAAACCAGTAATAAAAAATGTATTTTAAATGAAAAAAATCGTGATTTTATAAAAATAATTGTGTCCTAAAACTGATTATGGTTGGTAATTAAAACTGGGTAAGCAATTGAGACGTTCCCTTTAACCGAGCTTGCGTATCAGGAGGAATTGAAAAGACAACCTTTTAAAAACATTTATTCTCTTATCAAATAATGATGAACTGATTTTGATATATGATTTTTGAACATATAATATAATTTATAATAATTATATAAAATAATGAAGAATGAAATTTTTTTATAGAAGAAGAAAACATAACCCGACTGAAAATGGATGTTCGAGAAGAAATCCCTTACCTTATGCCCAAATGTGTTCTGAACATGACCTTAACATCCTAGATAATCAAATTAAATCCAATAATTATTTAATTTAGAATATTATTTAAATGTATTTGATTTATTATATTTTTATCAAGTTAATTTATGGTTTTTTATGAGTTATAAGATACAATTTTTTCATTTTGGAGTGTTTGTTTCCTTGGTTTTCATGTTCGGTTCAGTTATTTATAAGTAATGGATTTCATGTAAAATTGGTATAATTCTCCATAATTGGATTTATATGTTATTGAAGAACATATAAAAGTTTAAATGGTTATATACATCATTTTGTTATATGGTATGAGGATGGATCATTAGATAATATGTTTAATGATACTCATTTATATAATTACGTCGATTATTGATCATAACAAAGTCATTTTGTTTTATCATTTAACATCATATAAATAAGATACTTTCATAACATAAGAAATTATGTAATAAAAATATCATATCCTTTTTTAATCATAAAAATAGTTTCATTACCATCCTTGAAGGATGAATTGAAGAACGAAAATCCGTTATCCGCAAAGGTTGTAAGTCGGCACCACAAAATGATGATTTCATTTTTAAAATAAGAGAGAGATAGAGAGAAGGGAGTTTGATGAAGGATGTGAAATTAAAATAATACAATTATAGTATATATATTATACTATAGTTATAAAGATAATTTTGATAGAGTAGGTTAGGAGAGAATAATAAATGAAAAAAGAAATTGAAAGGAAATTAAAAGAAAAGGAAAGAGGATTTACCTCTAGAATTATCCTCTTTGAGAACCTCCTTAAGGCACATTGGTTTGGTATTTTGTTGAGACTAAGAGATAATAGATGTGGGGTAGAGTCTCTGGTGAGAATATTAGGTATAAAGTTGACAAGTCTCAAAGGATTACATGTGTGAGGAGAAGTGGTGGTGAGGGTTGGAATTAATAGTGGAGGAGAGGGGTGATTTTTGAATATTTGATTCATTCATTTATTATTTTGGATCAAGAATACGAATATTTTGAGCATTATCGTAAAATATATTAAAATAATTAATGTTATTGTGAGATTATGGTTCTTATATCAGTAATTAATCAAGTAGTAGTTTGTTTATCTTATAATGTATTTATATTGTAAATTACTGTATTTTACTATTCACCAAAAAATCAAGTATTTTATAAAAATATCAAAAATTAACCCTAACCATTTTCAATGTATAGAATTGAAAAATTAACTCCATTTTATGAAAATAATTTCCTAAATATTAGAAATTTAATATTTATTTAAAATCATCATTTATAAGAAAAATACTGATTTTTAAATTATAACCCATTTAATAACACCCAGAAAAATTAACTAAGGTCTCATAAAATTATCCTATAATCACAAGACAACAAAACATTTATTTATGAATCCATTTTATGAAAGTTTATTATATTTTAAATAATTTAATTAATTATAAAATTTTAATTAAATATTTATGACTCGCAAAAATACCAACACTTAATTAATAATTTTTAAAATATTAATTTACTTATCCTATGATATAATTTTATCATACTTTCATTTATGTGATGCCTAAATTTTATTTATACTTTCAGGTGAGTGGTTACTATTCATTATGCTGATTTACTATTCATAAAGTTCATATTACTATTCCTAAGGTCAAGTTACTTTTCATCGGTAAAGGTTCCTTAACTTTTAGAAATACCTCTTATTTCATTCATTATTCATTTATAAAGTTGTTATTATGTTCTATATGTGGTTTTATGTGATTTATACTATGTAAAATAAACATAAGAGGGGAAATATCAATGATAGAATTATGGGTTGTTATATTCTCCCCTCCTACAAAAATTTCATCCTCAATATTTCTATAATGTTACCTCATAAAAAGATTTGGGTAGTTCTTCATTATATGTTCCTCCAGCTCCCATGTCACCTCTTCAATTTTATGATTTTTTCAAAGCACCTTTTACAGACAAATTGTTTGATTCCTCACCACCTATTCTTTAGTGTCCAAAATCTGGATAAGGTCTTCACATTAAGATAAGTCATGTTCCAATTATATTCCATTATAAGTGAGTACATGTGTTGGGTCAGGCATGTAATTTATTAACAATGAGATGTGGAACATATTGTGTACTTTATAAAGGCTTGGTGGAATTTCCAAACAATAAGACACAACTCCAATTCTTTCCAGAATTTCAGTAGGGCCAATGTACTTGGGGCTCAGTTTCCCTTTCTTTCCAAATATTAGAACACCCTTTCATGGAAATACTTTCAAGAAAACATGATCTCCCAGATGAAATTACAAATCCTTCATTCGATTATCAGCATAACTCTTTTACCTACTTTAAGCTGCTTTGATATGTGTTTGAATAGTCTTTACCTTTTCCATTGTTTCCACCACAAGCTCTGGCGCCACAAGCTTCCTTTCACCAACTTCATCCCAACAAGTTTGCGTATGACATCTCTTTCTATACAATTCTTAATAAGGTTGCATTTGAATATTTGAATGTAAACTATTATTGTAGGGAAACTCCACCAAATATAAATATTGATCCCACATACCTTGAAAGTAAAATTAACATGATCTTAAAATGTATTCTAAGGTTTGGATCATTCTTTCCGACTACTCATCAGTTTGAGGGTGATAAGCATTACTCAAATGAAGATCAATATCCAAATCCTTCTGAAGAATTTTCCATAATTTTTGTGTAAATCATGGATCACGATCATACTCTATTGAAATAGGTGCTCTATGAAGTTATAAAACTTCATTTATATTGAGTCTTGGAAGGTGCTCCAGTGGAAATTCCTCCCTTATAGAAAGGAAATGTGGAGATTTGGTATGTTGATCAATAATCACCCATATTGTATCATTCTTTATTGAAATTTTTGGCAATCCAGTGACCAAATCCCTAGTGATATCATACTATTTCCATAAAGGAATAGGCATAGGTTGCATAAATCCTCTAGGATGTTGTCTTTCAACCTTTAATTGTTGAAATACTAAACATCTTGACACATGATCAGTAATTTCTCGCTTCATGTTGTCCCAACAAAAATGTTCCTTTAAATCTATACACATCTTAGTTCTAATATGGTGTATAATGAAATTTGAGTTATGATAATCATCCAATAACTCCCTTTTTAGCTTAGATAAAGATTAAACACATAGTTTCCTCCAAAATTTCATAATTCTATCTTCATAAACGAAGTCTTCCAACTTCCCATCATTCATATCTTTAATTTTATTTTGAATATTCTCGTCATCAGGCTAAGAACTTTTAATCCTTTATAATAAAGATGGTTGTGAATCTAATTGAAAAATTAGCGATGTTTCACCTTCTTTGATAATTATCATATCAATCATTACTAGATCCATGAACATAGTATCCCTTTCAATTCTAATTTTTCTTATAACTCCATGATCCCTCCTACTCAATGCATCATCTACCTTATTTTGATTTCTTGGGTGATAGTGTATTGAATAGTCATAATCCTTAAGCAACTAGAGCCATTTCCTTTTCCTCATATTGAGTTCTTTTTAGGTGAATATATATTTCAAGATCTTTTGATTTGTATATATCTCACATCTTTAACCATAGAGATAATTTATCCATATCTTTAGAGAAAATAATATAGCTGATAACTCAAGATCATTATTTGTAAAGTTCTGTTCATGAGTTTTTAACAGCGTTGATGCATAGAAAATAACTCTATCATTCTGCATATGGAAACATCCAAGTACTTTCTTTGATGCATCACTATAAATAAAAAACACCATTTATAGATGGTAGATTCAAGATTTGAGCATTAAATAACCTCTTCTTCAATTCTTCAAAACATTCTTCACATTATTTTGTCTATATGAAATTAACCCCTTTATGAGTAATTTTGGTTAATGGGATTGCTAATTGGGGGAAGTTCCGAATGAAACACCGATAATAACCTACTAAACCAATAAAACTATATACCTTAATTATGTTCATTAGTGTAGGCCATTCCTAAACAACCTTTTTCTTCATTGGATCAAATGAGATTCCATCCTTAGAGACAATATGGCCACGAAAAAACATATTAAATCCAAAATTCACACTTTCAAAACTTCCCATATAATTTATTTCTTATAAGAGTCTTCAAAACAATTTTTATGTGATTCTCATGGTCTTCATAGCATTTAGAGTACATTAAGATATCATCAATAAATACCAAAAAAAAGTTATCAAGATATTCCTTGAAAACTCTATTCATTAGATCCATGAAAACTTAGGGTGAATTAGTCAATCCCAAAGTCATTACTATAAACTTGTAATGTCCATTACTAGTTCAAAATGATGTATTTGGAATATCTTCATTTCTCACATAGAATAAGTGATATCAAGATTGAAGTTCAATCTCTGAAAAAGTATTGATCTCGATGAAGTTGATTAAATAAACCATAAATGTGAGGTAGGGGATACTTGTTCTTTATTGTAATTTCATCGATTTATCTATAATAAAGGCACAACCTCATGGATCCATCCTTCTTATTAACAAAGAGAACACATGGTCCCTAAGGAGAAACACTAGGGAGAATAAATCCTTTATCCCACAATTCCTATATTTATTTCTTTAGTTCTACTAATTCCATAGTGACCCTTCTATAAGGAGTCTTTGATATAGGTCTTTAACCATGAATTAAATTAATAGAGAACTAAACTTCCCGCTATGGAGTATGTATAGATAAATCCTCTAGAAATATATCAATATGTTTTTGCACAATAGTTACATCCTTAATTTGAATATTTCTTTACTCATCCATAGATATTGTGTTCTCATCCACCCCAATAATTTCATTTAGTAGAGCTACTGGGGGTGGATCTAGATAATAATCAGATGATTATTTTTATTTTCTAAAGATAAGGGATTCTATATCATTCTCAAAAAATTTAACTTCCATCTTCTTTAAATATATTATCACATCATAATTTGAAAGAAAATTCATTCCAAGGATTATATCAAAGTCAATCATAGGTATGATGATAATATCAGAAACTAAATCATGTTTATGTTTTATAAAGGGGACTGAATGACACA
The DNA here is from genome assembly GCA_963277665.1 of Viscum album. NCBI lineage: Eukaryota > Viridiplantae > Streptophyta > Magnoliopsida > Santalales > Viscaceae > Viscum > Viscum album. The sequence continues at coordinate 41,588,862 of OY728138.1, forward strand.
TCTTTGTTGCAATGGTTCTTCACTTAAGAGTTTTTACTGACAAATCCTATATTAAATAAAGAGGGAAATGTCTAATTTTATTGAAAAATTGGGAAGATATAAAAGAATGAGATGATCTAGAATCTAGTAGAGGATTAGCTAAGTATAAGGAAATTATTAATGTACCTGCCACTACATCAATATTACTTTCAACCTTAGTATTTGTGATCACATAAGCTAGAACCTCCTCCCTTGTCCTATTCGGAGGAACATTTCCTTGACGCTTTGTAAAATAAATAGAATAGTGTACCATCTCCCTAAAATTATAGAATTTAAAATTGATAGCTTCTTTATTTCCTTTTCAATCACTATCATGATAACCTTTCTATCCATACTTTTAGAAAACTTCTTTTCTTTTTAATAAGGCCCTAGGGTGTTTCCTTCAACAAGTGCGACATATTGTAAAATTACCCTTTTTATTCTTCCCTTTATCTATTATATCCTATTCTATAATATTCTTCTCTTATTTTTCCTTAAAGTCATAAAACTTGGAGAATATTTTTTCTATCTTAATAACACATGAAACAATATCTTTATAAGATGAGAAACTTTGGGTGAATAGTTCCATTTGAAGGAATGGTTTTAAACCATCAAAGATTTGATCAATATTTCAACTTTTATTATGTATGTTTTACATGAAATGCCTTGTGAACCTTGTAAATTTAGCTTCATAATTTGTAAAATTCCCATCCTCTTTTTGTTTCAAATTCAAGAATTTCAATTCCATATCATTTCAATATTCATAAGGAAAATTTTTTTCTAGGAAAATTTCATTAAAATCCCTCTATTATATATTTGTAATTTCTTCCTCCACCTTTGTGTTTTGAATTATTGACCAACATTGATCCATATCTACCAATATATGATAAACTACTATGAAAACCTTCTCCCTTTCATTACTTCCCAAAGAGAGAAATATATTCTCTAAGGAACTTTTCCACTACATAGATATAAATGGATTTATAGTCCCATTTAAGGATGAAGGTTATTGTCACATAAAGAGGTATAAAATTTATCATCCGTAATGTGGACCAGGATGCTCTATATGGGTAAGGATATTATTCATATCCTGAGTCAGCTTCCCCAGTATGGTTATAAGTTTCTCAGTACCATTCATAGCTCTAGTACCAATATCATTATCTTTCATAGGAGGGAAATCCCTACATGGGATATGCACATTGATACGGTTCTCATTACTTCCATTAAGAACCATTTAATAATAATGGAATACACTAAATTAGGTTATGAATCATAATTCATAATATCAAACTATCAAAACACCAATGATAAATTGAAATATTATTCATAACTAATCTCATAATCATAAACAGGGTTTCTTTGAGGAAAAATTTACTTTTAAATACTTCATAGTGGTTTGTAAAGAAAATTTGAATTATCCTAGCCATATCCCTTGGGAGTGATAAAATTGGTGTGTATTAAGGGTTGTTGTCGTGTACTAGGTTACCCTAAGTTAGGCCTGGAATAACTTGTTAGAGTTTTTACTCCTAGGTAGATCTTTTCCAGAACCACATACACTTATTGTATCGAGACAGAGATGTATCTTCTAGGAATATACTCATAATCTATACCTTACCAAAATTATAGGATGTTATTTTATACTTATCCTCAAAGTCTATCTTAGGGTATTGTTCCTTAATATATTTTTTCTATATCTAATTTCCAAGGTTTCTATTAAACATCCTCTTATACAAACTGTAAAGACCCCGACCACAGTTTCCTAGAGATGGTCCCTTACTTTATTACATTGGAATAATAACCAAGGAAGTTGCATAATAAAGGATATAATAGTTTAGTAGGTTAAAAAAAGATACATACATAAGTTTTACAATAAAAATTTAAAGAAAAAATATATAAATTCCTTTAGAAACATACAATACTTCTAGATTATCCCTACATGTCATTCATAATATACTTCTTCACATCCTAGGAAAAAATAAAACAAAATAAAGGGGTGAGATTAGATGCTCAGTAAGGGTAAGGGATACAGAGAAAAATATCGTAAACAGAAAAATTATTAATGGTTAATAACTAAAAATACTCGACTTTAAAAATAAACTTGAGCATAATATGATAAGAATAAAAGTTGATCAAATAATAAAATAATCAAACATAACCATTGATATTGTACAAGTTGAAAACTCACAAGGACTATGAATTACTAGTTTCATAATGAGGTAATGAATAATATGAGACATATGAATTACATCATCAAGTCCTTGTCCAAGAAAACTAAAAATGATTAATATCTTGACTAAAACCATATCTGAAAATGGGTAAAGCCTCAGCCAAGTCCATATCTATTTTGTCTCATGATACCTACCGATTAATCAAGGGGCTATACAGGTCCCCAACCATCACATTATAAGTCCAATTAATTCCTCATATGAATGGGGTTAATCATAAACAATATGAACATATGATATGTAAATAAATTTCCCTAATTTCTTAACATAATCACTAACCAAACTGAGTAGCATAGAGAATGGTATCAAGATAGAACATCCATAGTCAAACTGTTCATAAACCATTTAATAACATATGGTAGATGAAAATGATAGAAAATAAATCTTAATAAATATTAAAATTCAATAGAGTTGTTGAAATAGATGAAAAGACTTTAATAAAATCATTAAGGAATTGTTGAGAGAAATACCACTTTTACTTTGCAAAGAAGAGTTCTTTTGAAAAAATCATTTTTATTTATCATAATTGTTTGTATGAAACTATTAATGAAAAAATTTATTTGTTTCATAAAAAAATTAGTAATTTTATAAAAATAACGGTGTCTTAAAATGGATTATGGATGGAACTTGAAAATGGTTAAAAAATTGAGACGTTCCCTTTAATTGAGCTTGCATATCGAAAAGAATTAAAAATCGACCGTGTAAAACATTTATTTTATTATCAAATAATGATGAAATGATATGGATATATTATTTTGGAACATATAAATATATATATATATATATATATATATAATTTATAATATTTATATAAAATAATTAATAATTATATTGGCATATATAGGAAGAAATCATAACCCGAATGAAAATGGATGTTCAGGAAGAAAACCCTTATCTTATGTCCGAATGTGTTCTTCACTTGACCTTAGCATCCTGGTTAATCAAATTAAATCCATAAATTATATAATTAAGAACATTAAATACATTTATTTGATTTATTATTATTTTATTAAGTTGATTTATGGTCTTTTTTATGAGTTATAAGATAAAATTTGATCATTCAAGAGTGTTTGTTTCCTTCGTTTTCATGATCGATTCACCTATTTATAAGTAATAGAGTTCATGTAAAATAGGTATAATTAAATATAATTGGATTTATATGTTATTTATGAACATATATAAGTGTAAATGGTTATATATATCAATTGGTTATATGGTATGAGGATGAATCATTAGATAATACATTTAGTGATAATCGTTTAGATTATCACAACAGTTATTGATCATAGAAAAATCATTTTGTTATATCATTTAATATTATGTAAATATGTTACTTAAAAAAAATAATAAAGGTTTTAATACATATATCATAGTCTGGTTTAAGTATAATTTTTTTTTCACTACCAGACTTTAAGGAAAAATTGAATAATGAAAATCTGTCGTTTACAAAGGTTGTAAATCAACACCTCATGAATGATGATTTCATTTCTAAAATAAAAGCGAGAGAGAATGATGTTTGATAAATAATATTACATTAACATGATATAATTCCATTATATAGATTATACTAGAGTTATCATGATCATTTTTACATAAGATGTGTTGAGAGAATAAGAAATGAAAAAGGAAATGGAAAGGAAGTTAAAAGAAAAGGAAATAGGATTTACCTCTAGAATTCTCCTCTCTGAGAACCTCTTTAAGGTGCCTTATTTTGGAATGTTGTTGAGACAAAGAGATCCAAGATGTGTGGGAGAGTCTTGGGTATAATATTGTGTAGAAATTTGACAAGGATAAATGGATTATAGGTGTGAGGAGAACTGGTGGTGAGGGGTGGTATTTATAGTGGAGGAGAGGGGTAAATTTTGACTATTTAATTCATTTGTTTACTATTTTGTCTAAAGACTATGAATAGTTTTATCATTATCATAAAATATTTTAAAATAATTAAAGGAAGTTTTAGATTATTTTGCTTACATTCGCAATGAATCAATTAATAGTGTGTTTATCTTATAATGAAGTTATACCGCATTTTACAGTATTTTACTATTCACCAAAATTCAGTTATTTCAGAAAAATCTCAAAAATAAACCCTATCAATTTTTTAATGTGTAGAATTTAAAAATGAACCGAATTTTATGAAAATAATTTCCTCAATATGGAAATTTTAATTTTTAATTAAAATCATCATTTACTCAAAAAATGTAGATTTTAAAATTATAACTGATTTTATAACACCCTAAAAATTAAACTAAGGTCTCATTAAATTATAAAAAAAATCATAAAACAACAAAATATTTATTTATGGATCCTTTTTATGAAATTGGATTTTATTTTAAATAATTTTATTAATTATAAAATTATAATTAAATATTTATGACTTCCAAAAATACCAACACTTAATTAATAATTTTTAAAATATTAATTTACTTATACTATGATATAATTATATCATAATTTAATTTATGAGATGTATAAATTTTATTTATAATTTCTTGGGTGTTTTTACTATTCATTTGGCTGATTTACTATTCATAATGGTCATATTACTAATCATAAGGTCAAGTTACTATTTCATCGGTATAAGTTCCTTAAATTTTAGAAATACCTATTATTTCCTTTATTCTTTATTTATAATGTTTTTATTATGTTCTTTATGTGGTTGTGATTTATAATATGTAAAATAAACATAATAAGGGATATATCATTGATAGAATTTTGGGTCATTACATTAAGGGAAAGGGCCTTGTGGTTGAAAGTTGAACAGAGGTGGATGAAAATTACAGTAGATCGGGATGGACTCTGGTGGACCTCATAGTTATTTTGTCTTATTTATTTCCTTTATTTCTCTAGATAGGCTTGCTACATTAGAGGTTGTTTATCTATATGTAATGTATACCATTATTCAGTTTTTCATGTTTAATCTAATGATTTATTATATTACATATTTTTATTATCATTCCCATGACATGATACAGTGGGTAAAGTCTCCCAATTAATGTACTTAGACCCTCACTAATAGTCAGAGATCTGTCATTTTTATGGAGGCATGAATTAGCTCAAGTAACACTTAGATAGGACCCGATGTTTGGGTCGGGTTGTTACAGAATTAAACGCATCCCATCATGTTTTGAAGCCTAAAAAATAGAATTTCAAGATGTGGATTATTGTAGAATAAGTTATGTCTGAAATAATAATTTGATATAAAAATATTTAAATTCCAAAAAATAGGTCATTTTCAAAATCAAGCTAAAATTATTAATAATACATAAAATTTTAACAATTACCCAAAAAATATGAAATTCATGTAATTAAAACATTTATTATAGACTTATATATGTGAAATTATGAAATTAATCGTAGAGTACTAGTTAGTGCATGAATTATTGGTATGTGATTGTGTGATTAAATTCTTGTCATGTATTCATTATAATTATTACATGCACGAGTTATACATGTGAATGTGATTGTGTGATTCAATGCTACTTATGCATTTATTATAATCATGACACACACATGTTACACATGTAAATATTTGTTAATTCCTCATTGGTAGTGTCTTACTGGGTTTTATTAGTCACTCCCTACATATGAATCTTTATGAAAATGAGTACATCATGTTTAGAGATCTGGGTAAGGACAAGGGTCCCATGGATAAAGGTTGAGTATTGGAGCATGGATCTTTTGGAATATCATGATGGAATCTGTAGGACTTTGTAGTTTTCATTTTATTTTTCTATCCACTTCAATTTTATACTATGGGTTTTCTTTCAACATTGGGATCCCATATTTTTTATGACATGTATTTCATATTATAGTTTACAATTCTTAATTTGATTAATTATTATATTTCTTATTTAATTATTATATTTGTTATGACATGATACTGAGGTTATATTCTCTCAACGGATGAACTTAGATGATCACTGCTAGTCAAAAGCCTGTTGTGTATGGGGAGGACACATTAGGCCATGTGGAACTCTGATTTAGACTTGATGGTTTTGGCTAGGGTGTTACAATAGAAACTTATTTTTTTATTTCATAAATAATTATATTTCTACAACTGGGTATGCATCTTATATTTTATATTCATCATTTACTACTAATGATTAAAATTTTACTCTATTAGTTGAGAATAAGAAACCATGAACCATACTCATTCCATAATAGAATAATATATCATTGTTTCCAATGGACACAAGAGATTAATGTTTTGGTAATACACAACAAAAAATAATAGGTCAACTATAATTTTCCAACTTGTCAATTATAAGTCGGGTGCTACTCACCACTAATGTTGGAATCAACAATTCTCAATTTTTTGAAGAAATCACCACACATATTTTAATATTTCTAAAATCACTTGGTTTATATATTTGAATACCAATTCATAACACACATATAGTATCTAATACCTAAGAATTATAACTATCAATATTACATGTAATGATGAATATTACTAAAGTATATTCCTCTACTTTCTTTTTTTTTCTTTTCATTAAAATTTATCTTCTAGTGACATTTATTTCCACAGGTAAAGAAAATAGAATCTCGTTTGATGAAATACCTATTTTTTTGGATTCAAAAAATGATGTTGTAAATATTCCTTTGGCATCATAATTACCATTGTCCTTTTTTTTCTTTTTTTTCTTCTTGTTCACCATAACTATAACACCCCGACCCCTCAAGGCTGGAGCCTGTGAATTACTTGTGATATTTTCATGGTAAGAAGGAATAAAATTTCCAAAGGAATGATCAGTTTAGTAGTCTTGAAGAATCAATATACATACATGTAACTCAAATTACATTGGAAATGGTTACAAAATACAATACATAACAAAAAATAAAAACTGTAACCACAGGAACTCAATAAAAAATCACCTCTTCATCACCTATTGATGGAAAACAATGAAAGGGGTGAGCTCAAAATCTCAGTAAGGGTTACAAATAGTATAATAATGAATACAATAACAAGTGAATCATAATCAATCTGACATAATCCATATGGAATGGTGAATAAATGAAAAACTCATGTCATTAATAAACTGATAATGAAACCGCATCCATAGATTTTGTCATAGTGAAAACCTCATGGATAATAAAAACTGATAATGAATAAATAAAATGCTTATTATTTGGACATCATTTATTTGGAACATGAAAGCATAATATCATATAAATGGTTTAGTTATATGGGTATAAACCCGTCTGATTTTTGGAAACAAACTCGAAGTGTTTGTCGCCAACTGATTTGTCTCATGAGACCTACCGATGCATCGAGGGGCTATAGCGGGACCCACCTACCACTGCATGTACAAATAATTCTTTATAAATTGATTAAATACAAGAGAAATATGCCTTTTTAATATCCGTATATAGTAGAGTATATGGATTCATCAATATTTCCAGAATTAAAATAACTTTCCAAATGAACACCATATGTAAAATGGTATACAGTATAGACAACAACATATCCATGATATGAGATTATGGATATTTAATATAATTATAATTCCAAATGAAATTTGATCTCAAATTGGCAGTAGGTACAACACATAATGATTATTAGGTGCATAATACAATGTTATTCACAACAAAATAGTAGTTGAGACAAAGTCTCTTACCACGATGTAATCGGTCGAATCATATGACCAGAACTTAATAACCCTCAAATGAATCATTGAATAACATGAATATAAATAGAATAATGTTATTATATATCAAATGGCAATACACATATATCACATACAAGAAATAAGTGGTGAACAATGAAAGTCTCATAGAAGTGAAAGTGAGATGAGAAACCCCTTACAAACATTTTGGCATGGTAACGAGTGTTATTGTGAGGGATTAATGTGAGGTAAAGGGGTATTAAATTATTTATATGTCACAAGGGAATTATGTTGTAGGTGTGAAAAAACCCCATAATAAGGAATTTAAAATAAAAGGGCACAACATAGGGAAGATTCTTGAACAAAAGTGAGAGAGAGGATCCCTTACCTTACGCTTGAAGGTGTTCTTGTTTGTTCTTAACAACATGAATAATCAAATTTAGCATCATTAATTAATAATTAAATAATGTAATAAACATTTAATTGATATGGTATAACCTTATTATGTTCATTAATGACTTTTTTGATGGGTTTAAGAGATTTAATTTTATTGTTTTGGAAGCATTTTCTTAATTGGATTTATGATTTGTTTACTTGTATTCATGAATGGAAGTTAATTTGAAATGTAGTTAAACATCCATAATTGTTAATATATATTATTAGTTACATTAAATAGATATAAATGATATTATAATGATTTTTTTTATATACCATGTGGATGATTCATTCGATGATTTAAAAATAAATGCTTGGATTTGGCTTGGCGGTTTTGTGCACAATAAACTTATTTTGTATTATTATTCCATATTTTGAACATGTAAATATTACAGAACCTTAATCAAGATAATAAACATATATTATACCTGGTTCAACCATTTAATAGGTTTCATGACCAGTATTAAAGATAGAAATGCAAATTTAAAACACATCTTCCTTGAGTGTGATAAATTTACACATCTCAGATGGTGTTTGAATTTATTGTATAAAAGGAGGGGAAAAAGAGATATTATGGTGAAATATTCCATTACCACAATGAAAATAAAGTACATGTAAGTTATTGTATTTATCATGGAATTTTGATGAGGGGAGGTGAGAAGGGAGAACAAAATAACAGAACTTTGTAAAAGAAAATGAAAGAAAAGAGAAGGAAGGTTCCCCTCTTGAGTACTCCTCCTTGAGAATCTCTTTAAGGCCTTTGTTTTTGGCCTTTTCTTGATACCAGAAGGTCTTTGACATGGGTAGGGGTCTTGGGAAGAGTATTTTGTATAATTTAGGCAAGTCTTGAAGCTTGAGTGGTGTGGGAGGAATAGGGGGTGAGGGGTGGTTTATATAGTGGAGGGGAGAGGGGTTTTCTTAATATTATAATCATTAATTTATTATTTCCTCTCAAGACAACCAATAGTGAGTATTCCATGACAAAGAACAGTAATATATGCATGTCAATTCGAACCAATTGGGCTTAAATCAGCAGATGATCATCAATGACTCTATAAATTACTTATTCCGCATTTATTGTAAATTATCGCATTTTACTAATAATAAAAAAATTACAAATTTTAGGAAAATACAAAAAAATCACCCGAACCGTTTTTCGATGTGTATAATCCAAAAATGAATTCCATTTTCCAAACATAATTTCCTAAATATTATTTATTAATTATTTAATTAAAATCATTATTTAATCGAAAAATATAAACACTTGAAATATTCATCTTCATTTTTTAGGTGCCTAAATTCACTTATACACTCAATGTTATGGATACCAATCATAAAAGTCATATTACTATTCATAAGGGTATGTTACTATTCATAAGGGCAGGTCACTATTCACAAGGGTAGGTTACTATGCACCAAAAATTATGTTAATTCTATCAGACTCTAAATATCATCTTGAACACAACCGTGTATGTCAAATTTTTAACATTCAATTCGTAGAGTTGGAAAATTTAATTTTAATGTCTAGGTTATGGATATATCCTATAATTAACCATGTTTTGTTCCATATAGGCTTAGTGATTCATTAAATATTGGCTATAACTAAAATGTATTTAAGAGAAACATACCATGAAGTGTTTGGGGTGCTACATTATTCCCTCCTTTGGAAATTTTGTCCTCAAAATTTTATGTATGAAACTCACCAAAAATACGTGGGTGGTTCTTTTTCATAACATCCTCAAGTTCCCATATTGCATCCTCCAAATTCTGGTTTCTCCAAATAACCTTTACTAGATGAGTTGTTCGATTTCTCAAAACCTATTCCCTTGTGACAAGAATCCCGATAGGCTTTTCACAGTATGAAAAATTAGGTTCGAGTTCAACTTCTTCATATATGAGTACATGCATTGGGTTTGGAATGTATTTATTTAACAATGACACGTGGAACACATCATGAACTATGGAGAGATTTGGCGGCATCGCTAAAGGGTAAGCTACAGCTCTGATCCTTTCCAAAATTTCAAATGGTCCGATGTACCTGGGGCTCTATTTCCCTTTCTTACCGAACCTTAAGACACCCTTCCAGGGAGATACTTTTAGAAATACATGATCTCCTACTTGGAATTACAATTCCTTTCTCCAGTTGTCAACATAACTCTTCTGCCTACTTTGGGATTCTTTAATATTGGCTTGTATTTTCTTCACCTTTGTCGTGGTCTCTTCAATAAGTATTGGACTTGTAAGTTTCCTCTCACCGACTTCTTCCCAACAATTTGGAGTTCGACATCTCTTTGCATATAATGCTTCATATAGATCCATTTGAATACTTGAAAGGAAAATATTGTGGTCGGAAAATTCCACCAAAGGTCAGTATTGATCCCACATACCTTGGAAGTCAAGAGATCATGACCTCAACATGTCTTGTAAAGTTTGAATAGTCCTTTCAGGCTGTCCATCAGTTTGGGGGTGATAAGAAGTACTCATACGAAGCTCAGAATTCATAGATTTCTGGAGACTTTTCCAGAATTTTGATGTAAACCGGGTATCTCGATCAGATATAATCGATAGAGGTGCACCATGAAGTCTTACAACTTCATTAATATAAAGTATTTTCAAGTGATCATGTGGAAAATCCTCTCTTATAGGAAGAAAATGTGCTGATTTTGTGAGATGATCTATAATTACCCATATTACATCATTCATTCTAGGTGTCCTTGGTTGTCTGGTGAAAAAATCCAACCCAATGTTATCCCACTTCCACATAGTAATAGGTAGAGGTTGCATCACTTCTTTTAAATGTTTTCTCTCTACCTTTACATGTTGACAAACTGGATATCTTGACATGTAGTCAGAAATTGCCTGCTTCATATTATCCCACGAAAAATATTCCTTTATATATCTATACTATAAGGCCCCAACCTTAAACCATACTTAATCTTGAGTTATTACAAGATTACACATTGAGGATCTTTTCAGGTTTAGAGTTCTAGAGAATTAGATCATGAAACTTCCATTACATTCCACATTTAAACAAAGTGGTTACATAAAAGAGAGTATTCATTTTTCCCCTCAACGGAAACATATTTAAAATAAAACATGGATTCTTTCTTAACACATCTTTGACACTATCATAACATCATGTACCTTTCGCTTGACCTATGAAAAACATTTCAAAAACTTGGGATGAGCATAAAAAGCTCAGTAAGTGTTAAAGAAAATATGGAAAAGAAACATGAGTTCATATATAAATAAGAATGAAATCATAATTTACCCATAAAACATAGGCACTTTAACATACCTCATAAAATCATGAATAAATCATAGAAATCATAAGACATAAAGGTAACTTGAGGTATTCATAACATTCTTACGTAGGTAGTAACCCTCTTGGTTACATTTGGAATACCCATAATAGTATATTCCCTAAATCTCTTTGGAGAAACCTTAACGTTTCACTCCTTCACATTACCCAATGCATTGGAGAGCTATATCGGGCTCACCCGCCCTTAGTTTATCACGGAACCACCCGTCTTCATAACAATGCCCAAGAACCACAACATAATCATATCACATAAAACATGCATAAAGGAAACATAACATTTCCACATTTCAATCACAAGATATCAATACACAACATTGATATAAAAACATTATGAAAACCATTTTCAATACCAAAATAAAAGAAAAGTAAAACATGGTATTTATTTTTCTTTTAAAAAGAAGGTATGGCTTGTAGAGGAAGACGAAACTCAAATAATGGTCACGGTGGCAGAGAAGTCGTTGTCGCCACATACGTATGAAAAAAACATTCCCTTTTTCCATTTATTAAATGCTTCGTATAAAAAAGATTCCTTTTGAATAAACATAAAAGTTAAAGGGGTTTATACACCGTATAAAATAAAGTTGTGTATAAAACAAAATATGCCTCAATGAATGGAGATTGAGACGAAGTCCCATACAAAGATGGTATCCTTGGATTAAGGATAAATCAATTACATAATTATGTGTGACAAATGAATACATGAAATATAAGTGGATATTAAGTGTAAAACAATCAGAGTTTATTCACACATATTCATAGAACTACATATTCAAGGAGTACAAGTTTATCCCAAAGAATCAAATTTGGGTTATGAAGTTCCCTTGCAAAAATTTGACAGCCTAACGGCGTCACTACAAAATTCAGAAAATGAGTTGATGAGAGATAAAAGGGGTATCTAATCACATGGAAATAAAATTTAAATCAATAAGGATATAGAAGAACATATCCCAACATAATAGTATGTGAATTAAAAGACATAACAAAAGAAGTATTTTAAAAAGAAGAGGGTGAAAGGTTCCCTTACCGACATGGGTATCTTTCTAGACATGCACCCCGTGAAAGAAGGACAACACAACATTGATGTAAATAATCATAAATAAAAGTATATTACATAATGAATAAAATAATTTTCAGTACATACACCACTCAAAGGAAATTGTGGAAAATGTAGCATAAATCTCACGGGAATAAAAGTGAGAAGAAAAATCCATTACGAAAAATCAGCAACCTAACGACGCCACTTAAAACTTCAAAAATGGATTGATGAGAGAAAATAGGGTCTCTAATAATATTAAAATAATGTTTACAGAAGTGTAATATAAAAGAACATCCCCCAACATAACAAAGAGGAGCTTAAAAGAAATGACATAAAGGAGAGTACTTAAAAAGAAAGAGAGAGGTTAGATCTCTTACGAAAATTCGGCAGCCTAACGGCACCACTCAAAACATCCAAAATGGATTTACAAGAGAGAATATGGTCTCTCATCATATTAACATAAAAATTATAGTAGGATAAATATAAGATAACATCCCAATCATAAGAAATATGAGCATAAAAGTAATGACATAAAAGAGTGTACTTAAAAAAAAGAGAGGTTGGATCCCTTACCTCAAGTCCGACTTGTCTTGTTTGTTTCTTTATATTACTGAATAATAAACTTTGGTCAATTTATAATTGATAAAGGACCTCCTTTATATATTATTATTCAGTTCATATCACATATTATAATGTTATAATAATTGTTTAGTAATGTTAGTTCATATCAGATGTTTTTGCCGATGTTTGGTACATGAGTCAAAAATGAACTTGTTTGAAAAAATGATTGCCCATGTAGTTATAATTAAATAATTTCCAGAATAGTATTAACGATTAAAATATCATATATATCCATTAAATATTCATTTTATACTATTCCATGTCATTAAGAGATAAAAACAAAAAGCACCATTCATGGAGACGGTAGGCCGTACGTACGCATGAACGCTACTTTCATTTTTTTGTCATATGAATGGAATTAAAAATAAATGATATATATATATATATATATTATAATTCAAGTATAATATATATGTTATATATGTCACATATGTTCATTAATTTAATTCTTTATACATTCCATTTATTGCATGTGCGAGTCACATCCCTTTAGGGGGCGGTAGTCCACACTTCCTCATATGAAATTATCGCATTTACACAACATGAAAAGAATAAAGGTATGCTTTAAATATAGAATACAGAAGAATATAGTAAACATAAATACCATATATATCATTTATAAAATACATTTACATCATAATGTCCACCTTTAAAGGTGTTAAAAGAATATTGAACAATCATCGTTTCGTGAGGCAGAAAATCGCCAACCACAGAAACAGTATGTTCTTTAACCATTAGACGAAGGTGTGTGTAAATGTAGCTCAAATAATTATTATAGAAACATCATAGTATATTTAATATACTAGAGGTTTTACAAAAGAAATGAATAAAAAGATTTTAGGGGGTTGGAGAAGAAAAATAAAACAAAAGAACACAAGTGAAGACATTACCTTAAAATTGGGTAACTCCCATTGGTTTGAGCTCAAAGGCTTCCTTGGGAAGACTTCTGCCCAAAGTGAGGCTTCAAAGAGTAATAGAGGGATGTGGAGAGACAAAATGGGCAGGGTTTGTCTGAGCCAAAGGCTTTTGAAGTGTGGGTAAGGAGGTAGAGGTGGGGGCCTTTTATAAGAGGAGAGGAGGGGCACTTTTTGAAAGTAAAGAAATGTTACTTTATTTTAGAATGCGTTTCAGATTTTAATGGTCCCAAATTGATGTGTTTCGAGGATAAGGTGATAAGGGTTCTAAATCCACTCATCAAATAGGTGTTTGACATGTTTAGGTCTTAGATATTACATTATCCTTCCATTTTATTTAAATTGTTAAATAATGAGGTCATCACTGCATCATCATTATGTCATACATAATTTAATTTATTTAATGTCTAAAAATTATAAAAAAACTACAATGATGTAGGATATCTTTCAATATTTCCAATGACTATTTATAGTCAAAAATCTTACTTGTATAACCCCATGTAAAAATTGTTTTAGTAAAACATCTCATGTTTGTGTCATTTTTACTTTAACATTAAATAAAAAGGTATTTATGTCATTTTCCAACCAAAGTGTCTCCATGGGGTCCCCAAGTTGACCCATGGATTTTCTTGGTCGGACATGACACATACAATGAGGGTAGGACATGTGTCTAGGTCATTTCATTTTATTAAAACATTATTCTTACCTTAAACTACACTAATTACCTCTAATTGCGATTAAAAACATAATAAGTTACTATTCACCAAAAAATTATTCTAATACCATTGAACCACATTTTACTTCTTAATGACAACCATGTATGTTCGATTTTTGAAATTCAAAGCACAAAGATGGAAAATTTTCATTTAAACGGAAAATCAGTTTTTATAAGTACTAGTTAGTGGTTTCACTATTCATCAAAAATTGAAGTTTTTCAGAAAAATACCAAAACGTCACCCTAAGCTATATTTGATATTCTGAATTCAAAAATGATGTATATTTTAAAAAAATTCAAAACATATTAGTTTCATTAATTAATTTAATAATTAATTCCCGCTGTCAGAGCAAATAGCGTGTTTTTATGAAACAATAAGTATCAAAAGATTGACACTAGTTTAAGTCCAATTTCAAAGTGAAATTAATTCCAAAGACTGCTATTGGATTAAATGGTAAAAATATATTCTAATTTCACTTTAAAACCAATTAAAACGATAATATAATCATATAAATAAAATATATTAAAAAGAGGTTTTGAATTAAAATACAACATTTTTCACTATTCATTAAAAATTGAACTTTTTCGGAAAAATACCAAAAATGTACTCAAATTAAATTTGGATGTCCCGATTCTAAAGAAGAATTTTATTTTGTCAAATATAACACATAAAATTGTCAAAAAGTGGATTTAAAAGAGGTTCACCATCAAAAGGTGGTTAATCAACCTTTTGAAGAATATTAGAATGTTTACGCTTAAAATTGGATTCATTCGCATTTTTAATCCTCTAACATTTATTGTAAAAAGTAAAAATATTTGAAAAACATATATAATAATTTTTTAGTTATTTCTATTAATTCCTTCCATCACAACAGCTAGGCGTTAACTACCATTTAAAATAATATTATTTTATTATTAGAGTGCAATGTAAGATTCCCAAGAAACTCGTTGTTGCGTGTTGGGTACACCATCGAGCATAGCGTCCCCTTTAAAGTTATATAAATATTTTATTCACAAATATGGATAAATGTGAAAATGTCATACTCTTTATTTACCTGGGCTGTTACATCCTTCCCCCCTTTTGGGAATTGAGTCCTCACAATTTTAAAATTGATCTTGGAAACTTCCTTGAAAGTCCTACATCGGAACAAGATTCGGTAAAAAAATCACTTTAAAATAAAGGAAGATAAGTACATAGGTCACCCGAGTTAACCCATACTAGGATTCCATGTAGGAAAACATGGACATGGAGGAGAAAACATAGGGTCATGTTCTGATGGAGAGTTATAGAAAACATGTCTAGGAGAAAGTTAACCATAAGAAAATCACAAACTTGTGATGGGTTAAACGGTATTCAATTCCCCAGTAGGAAAAGTTAATAGATAACATTTTTGTTTTAAGTTACTTTTTATTGAGGAATTTATTCATAAGGAAACATAATAACTTATCATGTTGACTTTCAACTTTTATTAGATTCCTTACACAAACTCATATTTTCTCCAAAAGATGAGTATTTAGGAAGACTTGTTCACATTAAGAGTACTATAATCAACTTCTAGAGAATCACCTAATCCACAAAGGAGAACTATATACTTCCCATGTCTTTATACTTTAACCAAAAACAAAACCAAAAAGGTTAGTACAAGATCAGATAATCCAGAAAAGGATAACCCTTTATAAAAAGAAAATCTATTCTTAATCTCCAAAATTTGTCCAACAAAACCCAAAGTTCAACGAGGACCATTCGATAAACAATTTGTCCATAAAATTATTCAAAGTAAACCAAAATAGGATTGAAACCCAAATATTTGAAGGATTTAGTCACATAGTCTTCTAAGTGAAATCGTAACATTTATCTCCAAACAACATCAGTTGCTCTTAATGTCTCGTATTGAAAAGTAATTAACCTAATCACATATCCTCCATGATAGGTTAATAAATTTCCATAGATAACCCAAAATCAACTTACTCTTAATTTATAAAATCATATAACTAAAAAGAATCAGTCAAACTAACCAAGGACTTAACGTAGTCCAGTGGTAGGCGATAATTACCAATCGCACTTTGGTTGTGGGTTCGATTCCCGCAGCTTTGTCCGATGCGACGGGTTGTCACACAGTCTGCGTGTTGTCCTTTTTATAAAACTCCAAAAATAACCCTAACATGTTTTAACCTCAATAGTTTCCTTATACCTCTCATTTTCATCCAAATTTGTTATGATCTCAACATCTTAATTCTTGAAGTCTTATTTCACCACCATAAGATAAAATAAAATGATTCCCAAAATGAATAACATCATACCTTGATCATGGAGTCCACTCGGTTTCATCGTCATCTTGCTCATGTAGGTAGAAGTCCCATGCATTACAACAATGATTTAGAGATACTTCAAAATCATTTGCTTCCTCCATCCAAATACACCTTGTACAACATTGGTCATATGGGTGTTCACAGAAAAACAGTTTTGGAAAATAATCATGTATGACATATAATTCCAAAACTTCTGATAAAACATGATTTCTATAAAATAGTCGGACATAATTTGAGTTGAAACTTTCTATTATTGGTCCTATTAAAATACCATAAGTATGTGCCGAAAGACTATATTTTAAAAGCAAATATAAATAGGTTGTGGAAGGGTCTCCTTTATCAGCAACATTTTTAAAATCATAATATGATTCAAAATCTTGTGATAAGGTAATATATTTGAAAACACCTTGATAATATTTACCTTTCTTGAAAATATGAGAATATTGTGAAAATAGTATTTGTCTAAAATCAACCCATGATCCACGATGATAACGAGGTATAGTGGAGGTGTTTGATATCTCAAACAACTTCTTGCAAGTGAGTTGTATGCTAGAAAAACTTTCACAATCATCCGAACATGACTTTGCAATAATTATTGCAAGCATGTCATCAGGAAGAGATAGGAATTTCGTTTGAGATCCTTCTCCTTCCATTCGTAACCGACTTTACTTGACCTGAAAAAAGTTATAAAACAAGGATTTAACTGAAATAATAGATATAGGGACTAATCATGTGTCTAACAAAAACTCCTAATCCGTAAAGTTGTCTAAACCAACCTTTGATACCAACTATAAGGCCCCATCCTTAAACCTTACTTAATCTTGAGTTATTACAAGATTACACATTGACGATATTTTCAGGTTTAGAGTTTTAGAGAATTAGATCATGAAACATCCATTATATTCCACATTTAAACAAAGTGGTTACATAAAAGACAGTATTCATTTTTCCCATCAACGGAAACATATTTAAAATAATTTATGGATTCTTTCTTGACACATCCTTGACACTATCATCACATCATGTACCTTTCCCTTGTCCTGTGAAAAACATTTCAAAAACTTGTGATGAGCATAAAAAGCTCAGTAAGGGTTAAAGAAAATATGGAAAAGAAACATGAGTTCATATATACATAAGAATGAAATCATACTTTACCCATAAAACATAGGCACTTTAACATACCTCATCAAATCATGAATAAATCATAGAAATCATAAGACATAAAGGTAACTTGAGGAATTCATAACATTCTTACGTAGGGAGTAACCCTCTTGGTTACGTTTGGAATACCCATCACAGTATATTCCCTAAATCTCTTCGGAGAAAACATAACGTTTCACTCCTTCACGTTACCCAATGCATTGGAGAGCTATATCGGGCTCACCCGTCTTCATAACAATGCCCAAGAACCACAACATAATCATATCACATAAAACATGCATAAAGGAAACATAACATTTCCACCTTTCAATCACAAGATATCAATACAACACATTGATATAAAAACATTATGAAAACCATTTTCAATACCAAAATAAAATAAAAGTAAAACATGGTATTTATTTTTCTTTTAAAAAGAAGGTATGGCTTGTAGAGGAAGCCGAAACTCAAATAATGGTCACGGCGGCAGAGAAGTCATTGTCACCGCATACGTATGACAAAAACATTCTCTTTTGTTGTTTAGTAAACGCTTTGTATAAAAAAGATTCCTTTTGAATAAATGTAAAAGTCAAAGGGGTTTATACACTGTATAAAAGAAAGTTGTGTATAAAACAAAATATGCCTCAATGAATGGAGATTGAGACGAAGTCCCATACAAAGATGGTATCCTTGGATTAAGGATAAATCAATTACATAATTATGTGTGACAAATTAATACATGAAATATAAGTGGATATTAAGTTTAAAACAATCAGAGGTTATTCACACATATTCATAGAACGACATATTCAAGGAGTACAAGTTTATCCCAAAGAATCAAATTTGGGTTAAGAAGTTCCCTTGAAAAAATTTGACAGCCTAACGGTGTCACTACAAAATTCAGAAAAAGAGTTGATGAGAGATAAAACGGGTATCTCATCACATGGACATAAAATTTAAATCAATAAGTATATAGAAGAACATATCCCAACATAATAGTATGTGAATTAAAAGACATAACAAAAGAAGTCTTTTAAAAAGAGTAGGGTGAAAGGTTCCCTTACCGACATGGGTATCTTTCGAGACATGCACCCCGTGAAAGAAGGACAAGACAACATTGATGTAAATACTCATAAAGTAAAGTATATTACACAATGAGTAAAATAATGGGCATTACATACACCACTCAAAGGAAATTGTGGAAAATGTAGCATAAATCTCATGGGAATAAAAGTGAGAAGAAAAATCCCTTACGAAAACTCGGCAGCCTAAAGGCGCCACTTAAAACTTCCAAAATGGATTGATGAGAGAAAATAGGGTCTCTCATCATATTAACATAAAGTTTAAAGAAATAGGAATATAAAATAACATCCCACAACATAACAAAGAGGAGCTTAAAAGAAGTGACATAAAGTAGAGTACTTAAAAAGAAAGAGAGAGGTTAGATCTCTTACAAAAATTCGGTAGCCTAACGGCGCGACTCAAAACTTATAAAATGGATTGATGAGAAAGAATAGGGTCTCTCATAATATTAACATAAAAAGTACAGTAGGAGTAATATAAGAGAACATCCCAATCATAAGAAATATGATCATAAAAGTAATGACATAAAAGAGTGTACTTAAAAAAAAGAGTGGTTGGATCCCTTACCTCAAGTCCAACATGTCTTGTTCGTTTCTTTATATTCCTGAATAATAAACTTTGGTAAATTTATAATTGCCTAAGGAACTCCTTTATTGATTATTATTAAGTTAATATCACATATTATAATGTTATAATAATTGTTTAGTAATGTTAGTTCATATCAGATGTTTTTGCCGATGTTTGGTACATGAGTCAAAAATGAACTTGTTTGAAAAAATGATTGCCCATGTAGTTATAAGTAAATAATTTCCAGAATATTATTAATGATTAAAATATCATATATATCTAGTACATATTCATACTATTCCATATCATCTGTAGATAAAAACGAAAAGCACCGTTCATGGAGACGGTAGGCCGTACGTACGCATGAACACTACTTTCATTTATTTGTCATATTAATGGAATTAAAAATAAATGATATATATATATATATTATAATTCCAGTATAATATATATGTTATATAGGTCACATATTTTCATTAATTTCATTCTTTATACATTCCATGTATTGCATGTACGAGTCACATCACTTGAGGGGGCGGTAGTCCACACTTCCTCATATGAAATTATCGCATTTACACAACATGAAAATAATAAAGGTATGCTTTAAATATAAAATATAGAAGAATATAGTAAACATAAATACCATATATATAGTATATAAAATACAGTGACATCATAATGGCCACCTTTAAAGGTGTTAAAAGAATATTGAACAATCATCGTTTCGTGTGGTAAAAAATCGCCAACCATAGAAACAATATGTTTTTTAACCATTAGACGAAGGTGTGTGTAAGTGTAGATCGAATAATTCTTATAAAAAAATCCTAGTATATTTAAGATACTTGATTTGTTACAATAGAAATGAATAAAAAAAGTTTAGGGGGTTGTAGAAGCAAAATAAAACAAAATAACACAAGTGAAGACATTACCTTAAAATCGGGTAACTCCCTTTGGTTTGAGCTCAAAGGCTTCCATGGGAAGACTTCTGCCCAAAGTGAGGCTTCAAAGAGTAATAGAGGGATGTGGAGAGACAAAATGGGCAGGGTTTGGCCGAGCCAAAGGCTTTTGAAGTGTGGGTAAGGAGGTAGAGGTGGGGGCCTTTTATAAGAGGAGAGGAGGGGCACTTTTGGAAAGTAAAGAAATGTTACTTTATTTTAGAATGAGTTTCGGATTTTAATGGTCCCACATTGATGTGTTTTGAGGATAAGGTGATAAGGGTTCTAAATCCACTCATGCAATAGGTTTTGGACATTGTTATGTCTTAGATATTACATTATCTTTCCATTTTATTTAAATCGTTAAATAATGAGGTCATCGCTGCATCATCATTATGTCATAAATAATTTAATTTATTTAATGTCTAAAAATTATAAAAAAAATACAATGATGTAGGAAATATTTTTATGTTTCCAATTACTATTTATAGTCAAAAATCTGACTTGTATAACACCATGTAAAAATTGTTTTAGTAAAACATCTCATGTTTGTGTCATTTTTACTTTAACATTAAATAAAAAGGTATTTATGTCATTTTCCAACCAAAGTGTCTCCATGGGGTCCCCAAGTTGACCCATGGATTTTCTTGGTCGGCCATGACACATACAATGAGGGTAGGACATGTGTCTAGGTCATTTCATTTTATTAAAACATTATTCTTACCTTAAACTACACTAATTACCTCTAATTGCGATTAAAAATGTAATAAGTTACTATTCACCAAAAAAATTATTCTAATACCATTGAACCACATTTTACTTCTTAATGACAACCATGTATGTCGGATTTTTAAAATTCAAAACACAAATATGAAAAAATTTCATTTAAATGGAAAATCAGTTTTTATAAGTATCACTTAGTGGTTTCACTATTCATCAGAAATTGAAGTTTTTCAGAAAAATACCAAAAAGTCACCCTAAGATATATTTGATATTCCGAATTCAAAAATGATGTCTATTTTACAAAATTCAAAACATATTAGTTGCATTAATTAATTTAATAATTAATTCCCGCTGTCAGAGCAAATATCATGTTTTTATGAAACAAGAAGTATTAAAAGATTGACACTAGTTTAAGTCCAATTTCAAAGTGAAATTAATTCCAACGACCAATATTGGATTAAATGGTAAAAATATATTCTAATTTCACTTTAAAACCAATTCAAAAGATAATCTAATCATATAAATAAAATATATTAAAAAGAGGTTTTGAATTAAAATACAACATTTTTCACTATTCATTAAAAATTGAACTTTTTCGGAAAAATACCAAAAATTTACACAAAGTAAATTTTGATGTCCCAATTCTAAAGAAGAATTTTATTTTGTCAAATATAACACATAAAATTGTCAAAAAGTGGATTTAAAAGAGGTTCTCCATCAAAATCCGGTTAATCGACCTTTTAAATAATATTAGAATGTTTATGCTTAAAATTTGATTCATTTGCATTTTTAATCCTCTAACATTTATTGTAAAAAGTAAAAATATTTGACAAACATATATAATCATTTTATAGTTAGTTCTATTCATTCCCACCATCACAACAGCTAGGCGTTAACTACCATTTAAAATAATATTATTCTATTATTAGAGTGCAATGTAAGATTCCCAAGAAACTCATTGTTATGTGTTGGGTACGCCATCGAGAATAGCGTCCCCTTTAAAGTTATATAAATATTTTATTCACAAATATGGATAAATGTGAAAATGTCATACTTTTTATTTACCTGGGCTGTTACATATACATCTTGGTACTACCTGGGTGTATAGAGAAATTTGAGCTTTGAGCATCATCTAATAGTCCTTTTTTAGTTCATGTACTGATGGAACACATAAACTCTTCCCAAATTTCCTACTTAATGCATCTTTTACCTTATTCTCCTTTCCTGGGTGGTATTGTAGTGAACAATCATAATATTTGAGTAACTTGAGCCATCTTCTTTTCCTCATGTTGAGTTCTTTTTGTGTGAAAATATATTTCAAACTCTTGTAGTCCTTATAAATCTCACATCTCTCTCTATAGAGATAATGCCTCCATATTTTCAGAGCAAATACTACTGCTACTAACTCAAGATCATGAGTTTTATTATTTTTCTCATTAGTCTTCAACTATCTTTATGCATAAGCAACAACTTTATCGTTTTTCATAAGGAAGCAACCCAGTTCATTCTTTGATGCATCGCTGTATATTACAAATCTGTCACTTCTAGATGGAAGAGTCAAAATTAGAGCATTGAAAAATCTTCTTTTCAATTATTCAAAGCATTTTTTACATTCTTTTGTCCACACAAACTTAACTCCTTTATGTGTGATCTTGGTTAGAGGGTTAGCCAGTCGGGAAAAATTCTGAATGAAACGCTGATAGTAACCTGCTAAGCCAATATACCTGCGTACCTCAGTTATGTTTTTTGGTGTGGACCAATCTTGGATTGCCGTTGTCTTCACATGATCAACTAGGATTCCTCCTTAGAGACAATATGGCCTAGAAAAGAAACTGATTGAATCTAGAATTTTCACTTTCTAAACTTCCCATATAATTTATTTCTTCTAAGAGTTCTTAGAATAACCCACAAATGATTCTCATGGTCTTCATATATTTTTAAGTATATGAGGATATCATCGATGAATATCACAAAAAAGTTACAAGATATTCCTTGAAAAATCTATTCATTAAATCCATGAAAACATAGGGTGCATTTGTCAGAACAAAAGGCATCACTGTAAACTCATAATGCTCATACTTGGTCCAAAATATTGTCTTAAGAATATCTTCCTTCCTTACAGGAAACTGATGATATCTGGATCGAAGGAAAATCTTCGAAAAATATTGAGCTCCATGAAGTTGATGAAATAAATCATCAATCTGGGGTAGTGGATACTCATTCTTTGTTGTAATAGCATTGATTTCCCTATAATCAATGAAGAACATCATGGATCCATATTTCTTCATGATAAAGAGGCCAGGGGATCCCTATGGAGAAACACTTGGTTGAATAAATATATTTTCACTCAAATCCCCTAGTTGTTTCTTTAGCTCCACTAATTCCATAGTGTCCATTCTATAGAGAGACATTGATATATGTCCTATATTAGAAATTAAATAAATAGAGAACTCAACTTCTCGCTCTAGAGGATGTCTAGGTAAATCCTCTGGAAATACATCAATGCACTCTTGCACTATGTTCACATCTTCAATTTTAAGATTTATTTCCTCGCCCATAGATATTGGTTTATCTTCCTCTCCAAGTATTTCATTAATTAGAGCTATATGGGGTGGTTATAGATAAGAATTAGGTGGTGATGTTTCTACCATACAGAAAAGGGATTCGACACCATTTTCAAAAATTGTAACTTCCATCTTCTTATAATAAATCTTCACATCACAATTTGATAGCCAATCCATACCAAGAATTATATCAAATTTATTCATTGGCATGATGATAAGGTTAACAACTAAAGTGCATTTTTGTTTCTAGAGGGGGACTAGTCGACATGCCTTTGTTTCAATGAAACATCTCTTGGGAGTTTTGACTGAAAACTCCTTTATTAAATCAAACTGGAAACATCTAATTTTCTTGGAAAACTAGGAAGATATAAATGAATGCGATGATACAGAATCGAATAAAGTGTTGGCTAAGTTTGAGGAAACAATTAATGTACCTGCCACCACATCATCATGAATTTCAACCTTCGTGGTTGTAATCCCATAGGCTCTCCCTTGTTCTCTTGGATTTTTCTAAGGCATGTTTCCTTGGCGCTTAGGACACTCATTTGCATAGTGTCCCATGTCTCTGTAGTTGTAGCATTTAATATCATTGAATATTTTCTTACCTTTGCATTCATCAGATCGATGAAACTTTTCTCCATAGTTAGATAAGACTCTCATTCCTTTCAAGCATTTCATGAGATGATTCTTTCCATAATTCTCACATAATGGGAATAAATTTTATCTTCTTTGGTGCTTCTCCTTTTCCTTTGTTATTAGAGTAACACTTCTTATCTTGGTTTCCTTTGAAAAGATTTGTTCTAGAAAATTTATTCTCTATTTTGATGGCACTTGATATAATTTCATCATATGATGAAAATTATTGAGAATCCAATGCCCTTTGAAGACATGGCTTAAGACCTTCAAATAAATGATCAATCTTGTCTGCTGAGTCATGAATGTAATCTATGGCATACCTGGCCAGCCTTGTGAAAGTAGCCTCATACTCTACAACACTGTCTTCTTCCCTTTGCTTTAAGCTTTGGAATTTACTCTTCATTTCAGTTCATTGATGACGAGGGAAATATTTTTTGAAAAATATTTCCTTAAAAGTAATCCATTCCAAATATTTTATTTCTTCTTCCTTCGTGGTATTCTGAATCAAGGACCACCATTGATTAGCATCACCCTTGATACAATATACTTCTAGTACTACCTTTTCATTTTCATTGCATCTTAATGCCATGAATATCATTTCAAGGGACTTGATCCATTACTCAGAAACCATTAGGTTAGTAGTTCTACTAAAATATGGGGACTTCTGCCGCATCAAATGATCCAACACTAGTGTGGAATGGTTATTCGTTACAACCTGAGTAATTTTTCCCAATATGGTCATGATCTGATCTACTCCAACATTAACTGTGTTGACTTGCTCAGTAGGGAGATCCCTACCTTTCCCATGTGTATTGATTCCCCCTCTTTTGTTATACACCATTTCTAAATAATGGGATACACTACATTAGTTTATGAATCTCAAATAGAGAATCACTCAACATAGATTGAAATTCTATGCATAACTAATCTTATAAACATGGTTTCTCTGGAGAAAAATTTACATTAAACTCCTTTATAATGGATTGTAAAGAAAATTTCAATTATCCTAAGCATGTCCTCCAGGAGTGTCATAACCAAGTGTGTAGCAAGGCCTGTTGTTGTACACCAGTTCCTATTCGAGTCTTGCTCAAAGCGGTGTTTTTAGGTTTTACCCCTAGATACATCTGTGCCAGAGCCACCTCTACCTACTCATATCCAGACATGAATGTATTGCTTAAAAGATCCACATAATCTATTCCTTACTAAAATACTAGGATGTTCTTGTACGTTTATCCTCAACCATAGGTCTTTGTTCCCTACTATACATTTCCCACTCTAGTTTCTAGTTTTTCTACTAGACTTCTTCTGAAACAAACTGTAACACACCGACCCCTCTAGGCTGGAGCTGGTGCATTACTTGTGATATTGGCATAGTGAGAAAGAATTAAAATCCAAAATGAACGATCAGTTTAGTAGTATTTAAGAAACTAGATAAATATATTTAACTAAAATTACATTGGAAAAGGTTACAAAATACAATATATAACAAAAACTAAAAACTACAATCACCGGAACTCAATAAACAATCACCTCTTCATCACCTATTGATGAAAAACAATGAAAGGGGTGTGCTCAAATTCTCAGTAAGGGTTAAAAATAGAAAAATCATGAATACAATAATAATTGAATCATAATCAATCTAACATAATCAATATGGCATGGTGAATAAATTAAAAACTCACGCCATTAATAAACTGAAAATGAAATAACATCCATAGATTTTGTCATAGTGAAAACCTCATGGATAGTAAAAAATGATAATGAATAAAGAAAATTCTTATTATTTGGATGTCAGGTATATGGCACATGAAACCATAATACTATAAAAACAGTTTAGTTCTATGGGTAGAAACCTGTCTGATTTTTGGAAACAAACTCGAAGGGTTTGTCGCCAACTGATTTGTCTCATGAGACCTACCGACGCATCGAGGGACTATAGCGGGACCCTCATACCGCTGCATGTCCAAATAATTCTTTATACATTGATTCAATACAAGAGAAATATTCCTTTTCAATATTCTTATAGAGTAGATTATATAGATTCATCAATATTTCCACAATTAAAATAACTTTCCAAATAAACACCGTATGTAAAATGGTATACGGTTTAGAAAAAAACATATCCATGATATGGGATTATTGATATTTAAAATAAATATAATTTCAAATGAAATTTGATCTCAAATGGGTAGTAGGTACACCACATAAGGATTATTAGGTGCACAATACAAAGTTAGTCACAATAAAATAGTAGTTGAGACAAAGTCTCTTACCACAATGTAATCAGTCGAATCATATGACCATAACATAATAAACCTCAAATGAATCATTGAATAAATTGAATATAAAGATAATAATGTTATTATATATCAAATGGAATTACACATATATCACATACAAGATATAAGTGGCGAACAATGAAAGTCTCACAAAAGTGAAAGTGAGATGAGAAACCCCTTACAAAACTTTCAGCATGGTAACGAGTGTTATTGTGAGGGATTAATGAGAGGTAAAGGAGTATTCCATTATTTATATGTCCCAAGGGCAGTATGGTGGAGGTGTGAAAAAACACCATCATTATGAATTTAAAATAAAAGCGCACAACGTAGAGAAGATTCTTGAACAAAAGTGAGAGAGAGGATCCCATACCTTACGCTTGAAGGTGTTCTTGTTTGTTCTTAATGACTTGAATAATCAAATTTAGATTCATTAATTAATAATTCCAGAACATAATAAACATTTAATTTGTATGGTATATCCTTATTAAGTTCATTAATGACCTTTTTTATGGGTTTAAGAGATTCAATTTTATTGTTTTGGAATCATTTTCTTAATTGGTTTTATGATTTGTTTACTTGTATTCATGAATGGAAGTTAAATTGAAATGTGTTTAAATATCTAGAATTTTTAATATAAATTATTACTGACTTTAAAAATATATAAATTATCTTATAATGATTTTTTTATATACCATGAGGATAACTCATTCGATGAGATAAAAATAAACGCTTAGATTTGGCTTGGCGGTTTTGTGCACAATAAACTTGTTTTGTATTATTATTCCATATTATGAACATGTAAAGATTATAGAACATTAATCAAGATAAGAAACATATATTATGACCTGTTTCAACTATTTAATAGGTTTCTTGACCAGTATTGAATATATAAATGCAAATTGAAAACACATCTTCCTTGAGTGTGATAAATTTACACATCTCGGATGGTGTTTGAATTTATTGTATAAAAGGAGGGGAAAAAGAGATATTATGATGAAATATTCCATTACCACAATGAAAATACAGTACATTCAAGTTACTGGAATTATCATGACATTTTTATGAGGTAAGATGAGAAGGGGGAACAAAATAATGGAACTTTGTAAAAGAAATTAAAAGAAAAGAGAAGGAAGGTTCACCTCTTGAGTACTTCTCCTTGAGAATCTTCTTAAGGCCTTTTTTTTGGCTTTTTGGTGATACCAGTAGGTCTTGGACATGGGGAAATGGCTTGGGAAAAGTATTTGGAAGAATTTAGGCAAGGATTGAATATTTAGTGGTGTGGGAGGAAGAGGGGGTGAGGGGTGGTTTATATAGTCGAGGGAAGAGGAGTTTTCTTAATATTATAATCATTAATTTATTATTTCCCCTCAAGAAAACCAATAGTAATTATTCCATGACCAAGAACATTAATATATGCATGTGACTTCGAAAAAATTGTGCTTACATCAGCATATCATCATCAATGACTTAATAAATTACTTATTTATCATTTATCGTAAATTATCGCATTTTACGATTCATCAAAAGTTTAGGTATTTCAGAAAAATACGAAAAATTCACCTGAGCCATATTTTGAAGTCTAGAATACAAAAATGAATTCCATTTTTGAAAAATAATTTTATAAATATGATTAATTAAATATTTAATTAAAATCATTATTTAATAGAAAAATATAAACACTTAAAAAATTTATCTTCATTTTTAAGGTGCCTAAATTCACTTATACACTCAAGGGTATGGATACCATTCATAAAAGTCATATTAATATTCATAAGGGTATGTTACTAGTCATAAGGGTAGGTTATTATTCCTAAGGGTAGGTTAAGTTTATCAGAAAATTAAGTTAATTCTATCAGACTCTAAATATCATCTTGAACACAACTGTGTATGTCAGATTTTTAAAATTCAAATCACAGAGTTGGAAAATTTAAGTTTAATGGCTAGGTTATGGATATCTCCTGTAAGTAACCATGGTTTTTTTCATATAGGCTTAGTGATTCATGAAATATTGGCTATAATTAGAATGTATTTAAGAGAAACACACCATGAAGTGTTTGGGGTGCTACATTATTCCCTCCTTCAGAAATTTTGTCCTCGAAATTTTATGTATGAAACTGACCAAAAAGATGTAGGTGATTCCTTTTCATAACATCCTCAGGTTCCCATGTTGCTTCCTCAATATTCTGGTTTCTTCAAAGAACCATTATTAGATGAGTTGTCTGATTTCTCAATACCTTCTCCCTTATGTCAATAATTCTGATAAGATTTTCACAGTATGAAAAATCAAGTTCCAGTTCAATTTCTTCATACATGAGTACAAGTGTTGGGTCTGGCATGTATTTCTTTAACAATGAAATGTGGAACACGTCATGAACTTTGGAGAGATTTGGCAGCATCAATAAACGGTAATCTATAGGTCCGATTCTTTCCAGAATTTGAAATGGTCCAATGTACATGGGGCTCAGTTTCCCTTTCTTACCGAACCTTAAGACACCCTTCCAGGGAGATACTTTCGGAAATACTTGATTTCCAACATGGAATTCCATGTCCTTTCTCTAGTTGTCAGTATAAATCTTCTACCTACTTTGGGATGCTTTAATATGAGCTTGTATTTTCTTCACCTTTGTTGTGGTGTCTTCAATAAGTACTAGGCCTATAAGTTTCCTCTCACCAATTTTTTCCCAACAAGTTGGAGTTCGACATCTCTTTCCATATAATGCTTCATATAGATCCATTTCAATACTAGAATGGAAACTATTGTTATAGGAAAATTCCACCAAAGGAATTTATTAATCCCACATACCTTGGAAGTCAAGAGATCATGACCTCAGCATGTCTTCTAAAGTTTGAATAGTCCTTTCAGAATGTACATCGGTTTTGGGGTGATAAGAAGTACCCATATGAAGCTCAGTATTCAAAGAATTCTGGAGACTTTTCCTGAATGTTGATGTAAACTAGGGATCTAGATCAGATACAACTGATAGAGGTGGAACATGAAGTCTTACAACTTCATTAATATAAAGTCTTACCAAACACTCAAGTGGAAAATCTTCTCTTATAGAAAGGAAATGTGATTATTTTGTGAGATGATCTATAATTACCCATATTTCATCATTCCTTCTAGGTGTCCTTGGTAGTCTGGTGACAAAATCCATCACAATGTTATCCGACTTACACATAGGAATAGGAAGAGGTTCCATCACTCCTTTGTAATGTTGTCTCTATGCCTTCACTTGTTGACAAACTAGACATCTTGACACGTTGTCAGCAATTTCCCGCTTCATATTATCCCACCAAAAATCTGACATTAGATCTCTATACATCTTGGTACTACCTGGGATTATAGAGAAATTTGAGCTATGAGCATCATCTAATAGTTTCCTTTTTTATCTCAGGTACTGATGAAATGCATAACCTCTTCTAAATTTCAGAACTCTGTCTTCATACACGAAGTCAACCAATCTCCCATCCTTAACTGCATTAATTTTCTTGTGAAAATTCTCATCATCAGATTAAGATCTTTTTATATTCTCTAGTAAAGATGGTTAAGAAATCATTTTAAAGAGGAGAGATGTTTCCCCTTCTTTAACAATTTCCATATACATCTTCAGTAGATCCATGAATATAGGATCTCTTTCAATCCTTATTTGAGTCAGAAGGCCATGATATTTCCTGCTTAATACTTCTGCCAACATATTCACCTTTCCTGGGTGGTAGTGTATTGATCAATCGTAATCTTTGAGTAACTCGAGCCATCTTCTTTGCCTCATGTTGAGTTATTTTTGTGTGAAAATGTATTTTAAACTCTTGTGGTCCGTATAAATCTCAAATCTCTCTTCGTAGAGATAATGCCTCCATATTTTTAGAGCAAAGATTACAGATGCTAAATCAAGATCATGAGTTGGATAATTTTTATCATGAGTCTTTTACTATCTTGATGCATAAGCAATAACTTTATCATTTTTCATAAGGATGCAACCCAGTCTATTCTTTGATGCATCGATGTATATTACAAATCCATCACTTCTAGATGGAAGAGTCAAAATTAGAGCATTGACCAATTTTTTTCAATTCTTCGAAGAATTATGTACATTTTTTTGTCCACACAAACTTAACACCTTTACGTGTGATATTGGTTAGCAGGTTAGCCAGTTAGGCAAAATTCTGAATGAAACACCGATAGTAACCTACTAAGCCAATAAAACTGCATACCTCAGTCATGTTTGTTGGCGTGGGCCAATCTTTGATTGCCTTTGTCTTTACAGGATCAACTGGGATTCCATCCATCGAGATAGTATGGCCTAGAAAAGAAACTAATTGAATCCAAAATTCACACTTGCTAAACCTCCCATATAATTTATTTCTTCTAAGAGTTCTGAGAATATCCTGCAAGTTATTCTCATGGTATTCATATATTTTTGAGTATATGATGATATCATCGATGAATACCACAAAACGTTATCAAGATATTTCTTAAAAACTCTATTCATTAAATCCATGGAAATAGAGGGTGCATTTGTCAGTCCAAAAGGCATCAATGTAAACTCATAATGCAGATACTTGGTTAGAAATGTTGTCTTAGGAATATCTTCCTTCGTCACATGCAAATAATGATATCTGGACTGAAGGTCTATCTTTGAGAATTATTGATCTCCATGAACTTGATCAAATAAATCATCAATATGGGGCAGAGGATACTTATTCTTTATTGTAATATCATTTTTTCTCCTGTAATCAATGCAAAGCCTCATGGATCCATCTTTCTTCTTGATAAAGAGGACAGATGATCCCCATGGAGAAACACTATAAATCCTTTTTCACTAAAATCATCTAGTTGTTTCTTTAGATATACTAATTCCATAGTGTCCGTTCTATAGGGAGTCTTTGATATAGGTCTTACATCAGGAATTAAATCAATAGAGAACTCAACTTCCCGCTCTGGAGGATGTTCGGGTAAATCCTTTATAAATACATCAATGTACACTTGCACTATGTGCACATCTTCAATTTGAATATTTCTTTCCCCGGCCATAGATATTCATTTATCTTCATCTCCAAAAATTTCATTTAGTAGAGCTATTGGGGGTGGTTCTAGATAAGAATCAGGTGGCGAGGTTTCTACCCTAAAGATAAGAGATTCTACACCATTTTAAAAAATTGTAACTTCTTTCTTCTTACAATAAACCTTCGCATCATAATTTGACAGCCAATCCATACCAAGAATTATATCAAATTTAGTCATTGGTATGATGATAAGGTTAAAAATTGAAGCACATTTTGGTGTTAGGAAGGGGATTAGTTGACATGCCTTTGTTGCAATGATACATCTCCTGGGAGTTTTGACTGACAACTCCTTTATTAAATCAAATTGGACATATCTAATTTTATTGGAAAATTGGGAAGATATAAATGAATGTAATGATCCAGAATTGAATAATGTGTTGGCTAAGTTTGAGGAAACAATTAAAGTACCTTCCACCATATAATTAGGAATTTCAACATCCATGGTTGTAATCACATAGGATATCCCTTGTTCTATTGGATTTTTCTGAGGCATGTTTCCTTGACGATTAGGACACTAATTTTCATAGTTTTCTATATCCTTGAAATTGTATCATTGAATATAATTGAATTGTTTCTTCCCCTTGCATTCATCATATGTATGACCCTTTTATCTGTAGCTATAGTAGACTCCCATGCCTTTAAATCATTTCCTGAGATGATTATTTCCACAGTTCTCACATAATGGGAATAAATTTGTTCCCTTGCCCTTCTTTGGTGATTCTTCTTTTCCTTTGTTATTAGAGTACTGCTTCTTGTCTAGGTTTCCTTTGAAAATATTTGATCTAGAAAATTCCTTCTCTGTTTTGATGGCACTTGATACAATTTCATAATATGATGAAAATGATTGAGCTGATAATTATCTTAGAAGACTTGGCTTAAGACCTTCAAATAAATGATCAGTCTTGTCTTTTGAGTCATGTATGTAATCTACGGCATACCTGGATAACCTTGTGAAAGTAGCCTCATACTCTACAAAACTATCTTCTTCCATTTGTTTTAAGCTAATTAATTTATTCTTCATTTCAATTCTTTGCTCATGAGGGAAATATTTTTCGAAGAATATTTCCTTAAAAGTCCTCCATTCCATATCTTATATTTCTTCTTCCTTTTTGGTATTATGAATCAAGGACCACCATTGATCAGCGTTGCCCATGAGGCAATATACTTCAAGTATTACCTTTTCATTTTCATTACATCATAATTCCATGAATATCTTTTCAAGGGACTTGATCCATTGCTCAACGACCACTGGGTTAGTAGTCCTGCTAAAATATGGGGCTTTTATCATGCACCAGTTCCCATTTGAGTCTATCTCAAAGCGGTGTTTTCAAGTTTTACCCCTAGATACATCTGTTCCAGAGCTACCTCTTCCTGCTCGTATCCAGAAAGGGATGTATTTCAAAAAAGATCAACATAATCTATTACTTACCAAAATACCAGGATGTTATTGTACATTTATCCTCAAATAATACTTTAGGGCTTTGTTCCCTACTATTCATTTCCTACTATAGTTTCCAATTTTTCTACTAAACTTCCTCTGATAACAACTATAACACCCGACCCTTCTAGGCTAGAGCCGGTGCATTACTTGTGATATTGAAATGGTTAGAAGGAATGAAAATACCAAAGGAAAGATCATTTCAGTTGTCTTAAAGAAACTAGATACATAGATGCAACTCAAATTACATTGTAAAAGGTTACAAAATACAAGACATAACAAAAACTAAAAACTGCAACCACATGAACTCAATAAACGATATCCTCTTCATCACCTGTTGATGGAAAATAATGAAAGGGGTGAGATCAAATGCTTAGTGAGGGTTAAAAATAGTAGAATCATGAATACAATAATAAGTGGATCATAATCAATCTGACATAATCAATATGGAATGGTGAATAAATGAAAACTCACGCCATTAATAAACTGAGAATGAAACCACATCCATAGATTTTTTCATAGTGAAAAAATTATGTATAGTGAAAACTAATAATGAATAAAGAAAATGATTATTATTTATATGTCATGTATCTAGAACATGAAACCATAATACCGTAATAATGGTTTTGTTCTACGGGTAGAAACCTATCTGATTTTTTTAAAACAAACTAGAAGTGTTTGTCTCCAACTGATTTGTCTCATGAGACATACAGATACATCGAGGGGCTATAGAGGGCCCCAATTTCCACTACATGTCCAAATAATTTTTTATACATTGATTCAATACAAGAGTAATATTCCTTTTCAATATCCGCATAGATTAGAGTATATGAAATCATCAATATTTCCATAATTAAAATAACTTTCCAAATAAACAACGTATGTAAAATGGTATAATGTTTAGACAAAAAAATATCCATGATATGAGATTATGAATATTTAATATAAATATATTTTCAAAATAAATTTGATCTCAAATGGGTAGTAGGTACACCACATAATGATTATTAGGTGCACAATACAAAGTTAGTCACAACAAAATAGTAGTTGAGACAAAGTCTCTTACCATAATGTAATCAGTCGAATCATATGACCAGAACTTCATAACCATGAAATGAATCATTTAATAACATGAATATAAATATAATAATGTTATTAAATATCAAATACTAGTACACATATATCTCATACAATAAATAAGTGGTGAACATTGAAAGTCTCACCGAAGTGAAATTGAGATGAGAAACCCCTTACAAACATTTCGGCATGAAAATGAGTGCTATTGTGAGGGATTAATGAGAGGTAAATGGGTATTAAATTATTTATATGTTACAAGGGAATTATGGTGGAGGTGTGAAAAAAACCCCATAATTAGGAATTTAAAATAAAAGGGCACAACATAGGGGAGATTCTTGCACAAAAGTGAGAGAGAGGATCCCTTCCCTTATGCTCGAAGGTGTTCTTGTTTGTTTTTAACGACCTAAATAATAAAAGTTAGCTTCGTTAATTAATAATTAGAGAACCTCATAAACATGTAATTTATATGGTCTAACCTTATTAAGTTTATTAATGACCTTTTTTATGGGTTTAAGAGATTCAATTTTATTGTTTTGGAAGCATTTTCTTACTTGGTTTTATGGTTTGTTTACTTGTATTCATGAAAGGAAGTTAATTTGAAATGTGGTTAAACATCCGTAATAGTTAATATACATTATTAGTGACATTAAAGAGATATAAATGATCTTATAATGATTTTGTTTATATACCATGAGGATGACTTATTCAATGAGTTAAAAATAAACGCTTTGATTTGGCTTGGCAGTTTTGTGCACAATAAACTTGATTTGTATTAGTATTCAATATTATTAACGTGTAAAGATTACAAAACATTAATAAAAATAATATACATATATTATGACCTGGTTCAAACATTTAATAGGTTTCATGACTAGTATTGAATATCGAAATTCAAATTTAAAACACATCTTCCTTGAGTGTTATAAATTTACACATCTCGGACGGTGTTTGCATTTATTGTATAAAAGGAGGGGAAAAAGAGAAATTTTGATGAAATATTCCATTAGAAAAATTAAAATACAGTACATGTAAGGTAATAGAATTATCATGGAAATTGGATGAGGGGAGGTGAGAAGGGAGAACAAAAGAATGGAACTTTGTAAAATAAATTGAAAGAAAAGAGAAGGAAGGCTCACCTCTTCAGTACTCCTCTTTGAGAATCTTCTTAAGGCATTTGTTTTTGGCCTCTTTGTGAGAACATAAGGTCTTGGACGTGGGGATAGGGCTTGGGAAGAGTATTTGGAAGAATTTAGGTATGTCTTGAAGCTTGAGTGGTGTGGGAGGAAGATGGGGTGATGGGTGGTTTATATAGTGGAGGGGAGAGGAGTTTTCTTAATATTATAATCATTAATTTATTATTTTCTCTCAAGACAACCAATAGTGAGTATTACATAACCAAGAACAGTAATATATGCATGTGGCTTCTAACCAATTGGGCTTACATCATCAGATCATCATCAATGACTCAATAAATTCCTTATTTAGCATTTATCGTAAATTATCGCATTTTACTATTCATAAAAAATTTAAGTATTTCATAAAAATACCAAAAATTCACCCTAACCATTTTTTGATATGTAGAATCCAAAAATGAAGTCCATTTTTCAAAAATAATTTCTTAAATATGATTAATTAAATATTTAATTAAAATCATTATTTAATTGAAATATATAAACACTTAAAATTTTCATCTTCATTTTTAAGGTGCCAAAATTCACTTATACACTCAAGGGTATGGATACCATTCATAAAAGTCATATTACTATTCATAAGTGTAAGTTACTATTCATAAGGGCAAGTTACTATTTATAAGGGTAGGTTACTATTCACCAAAAAAATTAAGTTAATTCTATCAGACTCTAAATATCATCTTGAACACAAATGTATTTGTCAGATTTTTAAAATTCAAATTGCAGAGTTGGAAAATTTAAGTTTAATGGCTAGGTTATGGATATCTGCTATAAGTTACCCTGTTTTGTTCCATATAGGCTCAGTGATTCATGAAATATATACTATAACTAGAATTTATTTAAGAGAAACATACCGTGAAGTGTTTGGGGTGCTACAATAACAATTAATTACTTATCGTTAATTATGTTTCTATAATCTTGGTAAACCTTACTCAAAATATATTAAAGCAGTTTCTCTACACTGTTTAGTTTATTTTCCTAAAAAATTGGATTAACTTGATAATAAGGATAATATAATGATATCTATTGAAAAATCATGATCTAACTTGAATCCTAATTTTGTTAACCAACATACTATATCATATTGAGTATAAGAGGACATACCATGATTCAATCTTCCAATTTACACATGTACAATGTAATAATAATAACAGTCATCTCTCAATTCACTTTCTCCTTGAAAGCTTCTGGAAGATGATATAACATGGAATAACCATCCATGTCATGATGGTGCTTTCAAAACTCACTGAAAAAATTATGATTTTATTATAATGTAAACATCAAATGCATCACACACTAGTCTTGTGTAAGCATCTTTTTCACCCTTAATTGCTTCCTGAGGTGGAATATCAGGTAGTGGGGACTATTGAACATATAATTTATTTTTATTTTTTAGTATTATGTGAAATTATCTATACCAATCTTGGAAATTAGTTCTAGTTGGGATATATTATCTATCAAATTTTTATCATAGTGAATTTGTGGTGTTACATGGATTTTTTTACAAAAAGAATATTAGTAGATTAATACATTTTATCTTGATTATTAGTTATAAATAATAAATATTTATTAATCTTAAATGTATCTTATGATTTTATCAAATATTAGTATCCCTCAACTACCATATTTAGAATACTCAGTTACTTGAGTATTCTAGTGAAAATGATCCTTAAAACCTCCCTTCACAGTCCATGCTATGGCCACACCACTACTCGAATAGTCTCATGGTTGGATTTTGGATGACCAAATGAACTAACTTGTATCTCCTTGATCTTTTGAGTGGAGTCCCATCTCTTGACCTTAAATTTGATTCTCTTAATGCGTTGACTCTAAAGGTACAACAAGATATCTATAGATACTTAATTTCTAATAAAATTAGTTAATTCAACCCCCACTCTCATAATAACTTCCCAATAGTAAGAGGCACCCTTAACTAGGGATAAAAATCCCCATGAACATAAAAATTCATTAGAAATCAAGCAAGAGAGGGAATAAATGACTTAATATTTTCTTTGATGGTTTTTATAGTTTTCTCAATGAATCAAATCCATTTTATTTATCACAATTTATTTATATGATCACACCCATAACCTATATATTCTTAAATAGAAAACATTCACTATGTATGTTAATTTGATCTATGTGCAGTTGTTTATTTTTTTATGTGATTGTGTATACATAAGAAAAACAAAAAAATAATAAACCATGCATAAATAAAAATAAAAGATGCGATCGTGATCCAATTTTAATGACTAATCCATTAAGTGAATAATGGATCAAACTATATACTAGTGGTGAATGCTTGAGTCACATCATGTTTGACTCGATTTGTAGCACCCACACCATACAATATATCTATGTCTTGTCTGGAACTTTTCCAAGTCTCAGTGTGGCCCATGTCTTCTTTTAACATCCTCATTATACATGTATAATCACACACTGGTGAGGGGGTACCAAGAATGTGGGGTACACATAAATAATATCACTAATGGTTGAAAAGGACCTTATATATATAATGACGTGGGAGAAAATGAGC
The DNA here is from genome assembly GCA_963277665.1 of Viscum album. Taxonomy (NCBI): domain Eukaryota; kingdom Viridiplantae; phylum Streptophyta; class Magnoliopsida; order Santalales; family Viscaceae; genus Viscum; species Viscum album. The sequence continues at coordinate 41,627,299 of OY728138.1, forward strand.
AGATTATTAGTTATTAAATAATTATTACATACCATCACACAATAAATAATTACATAAATAAATAAATTAATCTCAAACATACATTGGTCTATTTAAGCTCATGATCACACGGTATGCATTAAACATGCATAATGAAATTAAATCAAAGTAATTACATATGAGGGAACTAATTAGTAATTAAAATAAATAAAAAAATTCATAATTTACTTTTCATATTGTCCTGAATATAATTTTATTAGAGACTAAATATTTTTTGGGAATTTTTCATGATTTTTTTTAATTTTTTGGTATTTAAAACCCCCTGAATGGGTTCCAGGTACTGTTATTGATTACTATTTAATCAAGGATACTATTCATCCATGGGTTACTATTCACTTGAGGGTACTATTCTCCCTATGGTTACTATTCAAACTTAGGTACTATTTTCATATATATAAATATGTGTGGGTGTGTGTTTTAATATATATAAATAAATATATATACTCAATATTGTGGAAGACCAGCCTACCACCCCTTCAGAATTCCTACTTTTGGAAGCACCGTAACCTTGAGTTACTATTTATCCCAATTAAAATTAGATATATATATACGTATACATATATATTAAAATTTTTAACCCAAAAATCATTTCTTTGATATTTGGATGGCCAAAAATCGACCGTCCCACCTCATATCAAAGAACCATTAGTGATATTGGGACCATATCAATGATCTCTACTCGAATTCATAAAAAATTAATTATAATTTAACTTAATTATACACATGATTTCATTGATACAACTTTTTGGTACCAAGAACATGAAGTAAGCATACAATGTGGGAAAATTTATTTATTTTTACGGCCGGATCAACATCGTATCATCATCACCAGGGATGCACCATGCCCAGTTATAACCTGAGGATCTCATGTGAAATAAATTAAGCATAAAAAATTAAATATAAAAAATAAAAATTTTATTCCAGTTGGAAACATGTTTCAATCATCATCGATGATAATTTAAGGAAGTAAAAAAACAGGAACCGTCTAGATCTTACACATGAATTACAAAATCTTTCTCAGACATCTATATTTGATCTACGTGTGTTAGTGTAGAGTGAAAAAGGTTCTTTTATATTTCTATGTGGTCATGAGAGTACCACTCCTTTAATATGGGAATAATTTCTTATATTAGGTGATTAAATCTCTCTATTCTCTCTCTAGAACTTGAGAACCCGGAGAGAGAAGATCTCAAATTTGATCTGTGAATAGTTAGATCGAATTTCGGAATATCCTAGCTTATATAGGTAGGGTAAGTCATATAAATTTCACTCAAGACCATAAATATAATTAACCTCCAAAATAAGATCTAAATTACATTAATAATTAAGTATTTGTGTCAGAAATGTCATTTATATTTTTTCACTTTCCTCTAACATCCAAAATATTTTACATGATACAATTTGGGAAATTAATTTAGATTTTTTTTTCTGATAAATATATTAATGAACCTTGAATAAAATATTATTCATTCCTAAAATATATTTTCCTCGTATTCACTTAACACTTGAAAGTACCATTAGTAAATGAATTCAACACATATTTTTCTAAACTTTAATAATAACGAATTTGTTTATTTCTTTTGGTTGATCAAACATGGACATATCCCCACCCCCACTATGGGACCCACCATTCCCTAATCACAAATTCATTAGAATTGTAAAATCATCTGAACATGATTTTTAAGTGACCCTCTATGTCCATATCTTAATTGTAGAGAGTCATACCCATAAGTCAAGAGTAGTATCTAGTTACACATCATGACCTCTAAGGAGAAAATTTTTAGTCATAACAACAAAAGCCTCCTATAAGAATGCACCATGTAATATAATCTCTTTATACCAAGATATCTCATAAATAATGACACACACTTTATGTAATCATACCTTCTCATTTTAGTTATTCATGATCTTATTTGATAGACTTACTTATGATCACCATGTACATGGATTTAATAAAGGTACTAACATCTGTCAACTGAGCCTAAGATACCTATTACTTTCCAAAGTGAAAAATTCTATATTAACCATTCAAATAATTCCATATCACATATGATGTTACCAATATAAGCTACCTAACCACAAAAATAAATATCATGGTTTTCATCTTGTATAACAGTATATGATAAAATAGTACAGATTGATAATGATATCAAGTTGAGAGACCAACTTACTTGTTCACATATAGGAAAAACTAATGCCACCTGAAACATGTGATGTTTCTATTAGTGGGTTAGTTCTCATGATCTCATTTACTTGATATCACCAATTATGAACTTCATGAGAAGGATTCTCAATGATTACGTGCTCCCAAAACCAGGTATTCAGACATAATCTGTGTCCCTTCAGTATCATGTATCTAGATCATATGACATTATATGTTTAAGATTACTATCATAGTTTATCTAGGTTGTCATTATATATAGTAATTTCTATAACTACTTGATACAAAAAATAATATAGGGACATTAAAATATAAATAATGAATGTGTAAATATCAACACTATTATGGTAAGACTAATTATTACACAAATCAATTTATACATGATATGGTAATAAAAAAGTATTGTTAAAGTTGGGTCTATGTCACCCACTTTTACAAAAAATATATGAAATATTACTATTTTTGGAATATTCAAAATCTAGGGATCATTAATGCATCCATCTATATAGAAAAAGTGTACTTTGAAGAGAGAGAATACTGTTACTAGGAAAAAATCGAACACATAAAGGATGCTAGTATGTGTGTATTAAAAAGTTGGGGGTGGTAGTATATCAAGTTGGATGGAGAGTTTTGAAGATCTATGAACCTGAGCTTTTAGTGATTAATAATAAGCCGAGATTTAACGATCTGGATGTAGGGAGTAGGAAATATCTTATCCTCACTATTAAAATGGGTTTAATGTAAGGTCATGCTTCTTTAAGAATTTAGTTTCATCATTATGTATATATCATATGATCAAATAGGAGGATATTTTATTTTTTTCTGGAGAAACAAGAACATACTACAGGTCTTACAAAACTAGTGATGTGTTCTTTTTTACTTCAATAGGCAGGAGCTAGTATAAAAAACATATAATCAGTGGGATGTTAAACATTATATAAAGGATGATACCTTCATACCCAATATAGGTTGTGGATAAATTTATATTGGAAAATCTATATACTAGAACAAGAACTTATTAAAACAAGGATAAGGATCTCATACCGAGTTTAGACCTTGTAAAAAATTTGTGTGTTCATTTTTCTTTTTGATTTAATATATTCATCATGCAAGGCTGAGTGTAATTATGAAATCCCATATCTTTTATAAAATTTATTCCAAGAATTATTACATAAATATACACATAATACAATGAAAAAAGATCAAGAAGAATATTGTCTTTGGGTAATTAGATAGATATCAAAATGACTTAAAAATGGGATAAAATAACATTATTTAAAGACTCACTAAAATTCCCTTTATATTCCATTGATCTTATAAAACTATATAGGATAACATGGGGATGTACATAAGAAAGGGGTGAGCTATAAATCCTAGTAAGGGAATAATAAAATAATAAAATGATGTAAGTGATACATGTGAGTTAAGAGGCATATCCAGGTGACATAAAAGGGTGAAAATCATAAATAAGAACATCAACGCATGATATAAGATGAAAACATCAAGGAATCATAGGAAACAAAATAATTCATGAGATCATAAGAATAAGTCTGGGATAACAAATAAGGCATCATAACATTATTTGTTTAGGCTAACCACCTATAAATGGTATCTCGTGAGATAAAAATATTACTCAATGCATTGGAGGGATATATAATTCTGAGCCCACCCATCACATTCTTATCATATACATGTGTTTGTGTGCCACATAGACCATATAACATAAGAATGCATTTCATAAATTTTAATCCCACAATTAAGGAGTGTAATTTACATAAATTGATGTACCCAATCAATGAAGGATTGTTACATATTTTTGAATTCCTTTGAATGAAAATGGGGATGGGTATTTACAACATAAATATTTGTCATATAAAATCATGGGATAATTTCAACAGCCTAAAAAGTGTACTTAAATATTCATGGAATCATTTAATGAGAGTTAAAGGTGGTATCTAATTATAGGGGAATAATAAGGATAATAAAGTGGGTTTTAAAAACACATTACAACATGATTGATTGTAAATAAAAAGGATAGTACAATGAAATTACTCGAATAAAAAGGAAGAGGAGAGAATCCATTACCTTGAGAGGGTGATACTAAAATCATGGGAGGTGATTTATTAATAGACTCAGAACAACTTAAAAGAGATTTATAAGTGTAGAGGGAGAGTAAATTCATGATCAATTTGTTTTTAGTGAAGTGGAATGGGAGGTTGGGTTGGTATTCATAGAGAAAGAGAGGGTAATTATTTATTAATTTCTAAACATGGGTTTTGGACTCTAAGTGATAAAATAATTAAAAACACACCCTACTCATGGGGTTTTCCTATGATTCCTACCAAATAGGAGTTTTTTTATGTATTGAATTTTTATATGAACAAAATAACATAAAATAATACCATTCATAATGTGGAAGTTTGTCATGTTCATAAATAATTATTTTTAAAAGCTTAAAATATAATACAAGTTTTGTAGGATTCAATATAGGTTTGTAAAATTAATAAAATAGCTTAAAAAATTATTTTAAATGATAGAATTATTTTTGGTCTTTTATTCCCCTTATAGTATTTATTACACCACTTTTTTTCCTATTATGATGTCATAATACATACCGTATATTTATACTATATTTTATTTTTACCAAAAAATTCGACCACCTCAGAAAATTTTGAAAATTTCAAAATTGGATAATTTAAATAAAATAATTTAAAAAATAAGATTTATTTTACAAAAATAATTTTCTAAATATTATAATTTACACTATTAAATAAAAATAATTATTTATTGAAAATATAGTTTTTATGGCACTAACCACTTTTTAACCCTCATAAAAATTAAATTAGACTCCATTAAATTATATTACCTATTTTATTTGAATAAATATTATATAATAATAAAATTTCATGAAAATAACTTTATTTTACAAAAATTATTAAATTTTTAAAAAATGGAATTTTAATTGAAACTATATATTTCCCAAAAATACAATTTTTGTTTCTTCAAATCAAAATAGAATTTTTACTAAATTCATTATTTAATCATATATATATATATATAAAGTAATAACTAAAATGAGATAAAAATAATCATTATTTTATTAGAATTAAAATATATAAATTCTCTCAATTTCGGTCTAGATACATTATCCCTTGTTACGCTAGTGTATTGCCTACTAGTAAGGTGTATGATGTGGTAATTTATTTGGGTGGTTTGATGAAATTTTTTAGACTGTGATATTGATTAACTTGAAATTATCCCATAAACAGTTTAACTCATGTTTTTGTTGTTGAATCTTGGCTTGGACTTGGTCAAGGGTAAAGATCAACGATTCCATATCCCTCAGAAGCTTCAATAAATTGGATTCATAGTGTTTGATCTTTCACGAACCAGATCTGGTCTCCTTCAAAACTAGCACCCGACCTAGTACGTGGAATGACCTGAAGTGTGTTCCCCATACCCATGGGCTAGCACAAGTGCTCGAGTATTATAAAATGAAAATTGGGAACGATTTACCTAAGTTTATAAACATAAAACAATAAATAAATCCAATAAAACAAATATGGGTTTTTCAAACCAAATTATCTTTTACAAAATTTAAAAATTGAGTTACACAATTTAAAGAAATGTTTAAAGACTATTAAAAAGGAACAAAACCAAAAAAGACAACCCATGAACAACCTTATGACAAGGGGAAACTCCCACAAGCCATCTCTAAAACACTGCATCACGAAGGACGATAGAAATCCAGACCACCAACACTAAAAGCTTTACCCAAAATGTGACAAAGATAACCAAGTCTACTTACACCCAAAGTTATAAGTAGGGTGTGATCCAAAGCCTAGTATTATGACACCACAAAAATATTCCATGTGATAATCATTATAAGAAAAAAATCTTGCAAGTTTTGTAAACAAGAAATGCCAGTAAAAATCTTTAAAAGATGAAAATTTAAATAAAATTAGTTTTCAAGTAGGATACTTTAAAATAAATCAACAATTTTAAATATAACTAAAAATCTACTGAATTTATCCATCCAAATATACCATATGTCTATGGTAAGTATAAAATATCAATGAGAACTAGCAATGGGAAAACAACCATAGGCACTAGCTCGTTGTGGGTCTCAGGTGCCTTGTACTCAGTGAAAGTAATCGTACAAATATCCATTCTTGTGCACACGAGGCACTATTAGGGATCATAACCATAACCTAGTGGTCCCCCAACATCATTATTATCATAGTTTAGTTAGTTTTTTCATCGTTAAACTTGTTATGTGAAACAGGGGCCAAACCCCACGGGATCACTAGCATACTAATACACGTCCACCCACCTAGGTACCTGGGATTTCTCTTTTTTGATCAATAAAGTTACACAAGCCATGAAATACAATTTTAACATGAAAATACCACTTAAAATTCACACACACACACCAAACATCACACACACATGTTACATGATCCCCCTTTTCATTAAAATTCATTTTAAAAATTATACTCACACCAAAACCACCCACAACATGTTTCACCTCTCTTTCACACTTCAAAAAATCCTTTCAAAAACTTTAAAAAAAAAATCCAAGATAGTACACATCACATAACTACCCTTTCACATTAAAATAGATCATTTCAAAAGTACACTCCTACCAAAAAAGTTTGGCAATATAGCTGCACCTCTTACATAAATCCAGAAACCATTTAAGACCTTCACAAAACAATTCCAAGGTGTATAACCATGTTTTGCACATAAAATCCTTCTAAAAACCTATTTTAAAAACAAAATCCTACCAATATCACATAAAAACATAGTTTTTAGCCATAACATAATTTAATAAATCTATTCCATGAATCATAAAACAACCTCAATGAATACAACATGGAAGACACAAAAAATATTCATTTTTGCACAAAAATGCCACTTAAAAAACAAACGCTTAACAAATTATACCAAATATAATTTGTGAACCAAAAAAATTGAATAGAATCATGATAAAAATATAAATCAATCAAAACTAACACGGCTAATAATTCTTACACATGGTATCACCTACCAATTGTTCCAAAAACTCTGAACCATGGTGCAAAACTTCAATCGCACCACCGCCACACCACAAGGAAGTGAAATCAAGCCATAATCCACAATATTTAACAAAAATGACACAAAATCAAACCCTATGTACGAAACCTAGATTTTTGACATTTTAGAACCTCAAGAAAAGTGGAAGAAACCATAAGTAAATGGGAAGAACAAGAGAGGAAACCCACTTACTTGAGATATTTTAAATAAAAAATCCCAAATACACTAGTATATTAGTTTAAAAACTGAAAAAAATGAAATTTAGGATCTAATAAGGCAGAGGAAGTCATTTAAGAACTAAAATGGGGGAAAAAGAGTGAAAAATGAAGAAGTTATAAAGGGAACAAATTACTTCTTAAAATCGGGACGATTTGAGAAAGCTTGAGAAGTTTATCCCTAATCTGCAATGGAAATGAGCTCCAAAGAGAGAGAAAAGAATATGGGCGTGTGGATATGTCTGTTGGATTCCAATGGGAGGTGGAATCACTGAATAATAGTAGAAAATTAATAATATATTAAATAAATGTTTTTTTAAAACTAGAAATGGGCTTACAGGTTAGCCTAATTCCTTAAATAAAAACCAAAATCCAACATTATTATGGATTCCTAGAGGGTCAAAATAGATATGGTGGTGTTAATAGGTTAGAGGAGGCCATTTTAGAAGTGTAATTGGTAAGAAATTTTGAAAAAGGAAAGAGTTATAAAAGAAACAAAATTTGGTTTTAAATATGGAAATGGGCTCACGGTTGAACCAAAATCATGAAAACTCACCCTTTCCTCCAAAAATGTATGGGAAACCCCCACATAAAAGAATAATGGAAATTAAATTAAAAAACTACCTTTAAAATAAGTTATGGATATGATAATTCTCTCCCCCATAAAAACTTTCTACCCTCGGAAAGCCATAGAAAGGAAAAAATAAAAAACCAAACCCAATCAAAAGGCCAAAATAGACTCTTTTGCCAAGTTTTGCCCGCCCCCAAAAGGCCAAAACAACTCCAATTGATCAAGAAATGAAGGAATACTCTCACCAACCAAAATATAGACCACTTCTGAAAATGATCATGCATATTCAAACTAAATCCCAAAATAAAACAACTCAAATACTATCCGAACAAGACTCAAGAAACTTACCTAGAATGAACAATGAAAACAAATGAGGTCACCACAGTATTATTTCAACAAAAATGTTGGGTTAACTCCAATCCAAACATTTACTCAAGGTGTAATTTAGAAATTAAATAACTCCAAATGAGACTACCTATTTCTATACCAACACTAGGGACAAAACCATGTTACTGATATGGGAAGACACAAATAGACTCCCCACCATAAATGGCAACTCAATTTTTCCTGAGATAAAATACAGGCACTAATAGGGGGAGGCCCAAACATACTCCCAGGAATAAGGGGTATAATTTCGTTATAATTTTCCCAAAGAACTTATATGAGACCCATAATGGGTCTCCCCACTATAAGAACCAACCATCTTAACTGACTAGCACGGGCCAACATGACAAGACCCAAAAATTTAAAGATTTGGAATGACCACATGGTTAGTCCGCATAGTTTGGGAAATCGTGGTATAAAAATGTAGAGAATTTTATCCAAAGGGAAAAATTTGCAAAGTTAAATGGTCAAAGGTTCATGGCCATGTGGAGACCGTGTAGTAGCTACTGTCTCTTATCACACTGTTTCCTAGATTGGCGCACACTTACTACTAACTATGTGCAAACCGTGAGCTACCATATGCCTAGCCCAATTTTCATACTTTTCTCTAAAAAATCAAAGGACACCAAAGGGGGGATATTATGAACATATGAGATAATGTGGGAACGATATTTCCCCCACCTCTTTCCACCGAATGAGAAAAACTGGATAAAGACCACAATACCAGAGGTTTAAACTATTCCCATCTTTCATACCGAGGATGGGAATTAGACCAACAATTTTTAACGACCTCCGGATTTCCCTAACTACATTCCAGATTCACTCTGGGACCTATGGTGGGAGTTCATATGATCAAAGCATATTCGGCCCCCAGTCAGGCCTTGGGAAACCCCCAATCGAAACTTCTTCTTTTGATGCCACAAACAACTACACTGTGATCCCATATGGGTTCAACAAGACACAAAACAATCCAAAATAACTTTACCAAAACCCGAAATTTTACAGGAACAAGAGCTTATAAGATGAACACACATCACTCCTTGTTTCTTCAGATGAAAAATGGAAAGATGGAAGGACATATGCAAACACATTCCTTTAAATAGAGGATGTCAAGATTTTCTGAAGGGGGTCACACTTCCAAAAAAACAAATACTCTCAGAAGATTGCACAACCTTCATTTTTGTAGTCAAACAAGCACATGATGTCACAAGGTGTCACCGAACATGACCCTTGTGACTGATAAAAACAATATATGGATAGGGACATTATGCTGAGTCCCAAAAAACACACAATTTCTTAAAAATTTCCATATCAGCCTCTCTTGACCATATTCCCCACACCAGTGGTTTAACATGAACCCCTATTTCAGATAGACTAATGAAAGACCCAGAGGCCCTCTCAGACAACATTTTACACTGACAACCCCAGACCGCTCCCACCTTTGGTGACTCAGAAAACTTAAGAAACTAAAGTCTCTATAACCCTTCAATGGACACTCTCCCACTAAAATAGGATCCACAAAACCAATAATAGAAATTGTGTAGACTCAACCTCCAAAGGTCAAGAAAAGGACTCCTTATGTTGATCAACTAGAGGACTTTCCAATGGAGAAGCAATCTGGGTTTCACTTCAGTCATGCATTAAATCATTATGGGGGCATAAACTATCCATTGAGAGAACCCAAGGAACCAACCAAGCTAGTCCATTGGTCAAAAAAATATCACTAGTCAGAACCAAACACATGAGGAGAACCACCAAAAGGGCCTCCTGAACTTTTCCTAGAAGAGACCACTAACCAGCCCTTCAACCCAACATACTGAAAAAAAAACCAAAAACATCATCCAAACAATTGAGGTTCCTAAAATCAAAATATCCCACAAAAATAAAATTTCCAAAAACACATAAGACTCACCACCCAAATCGATCATCAAGACGTCAATTTTTATTTTAAAAGAAGTCACTTTATTGAAAATAAATGGGTTAGTGGTTAGAGTACCCACCAATGGTATCCTTTCTCACACATGTATGTTTCCATGCCACACCAGGCACCCTCCTCATATTCATCCTATAACTCATCCATTCATGCCATTAACCATCCATCATCCCATATAACCCCATGAATGTGGTCGCTCATAGAAATACCAAAGGTTAAAACAAAAATTCCTTCCACTTTTTAAAACCAAGACATTCAACCGGAACATCCCTTTTTCTCAAAACTGCTAACCACAAAATAAAAACCTAATTTACATCTTGCAAAACATTTCAAAAATCCCCAATCATTCAAATAAAAAATCACTTTAAATCCATACATTAATTTCAAAACATTTCATCCAGTTTCAAAACACTCCCAGTTTTATGAAAAAAACTCTCTTTCATCAACACCCATCCATTTAAAAACCCATTTACTCTTATTTAAACAAAATTACAATGATTCATAAAACTTTTGAAATGGTTACTAGTTACCAAATAAATATTTATCTTAAAATCCCACACATAAATTACTAAAACACTTCATCCAACTCAAAACACTTTTCAATAATTCAGTAAATTCTATTTGGAATAGATTTTCAAAACCCACTCTAACATAATTCATACTTTTAAAAGAGGTGTAAACAAACCATTTAACATTTCCATATAGTTCTAAAAATTCATTTCAAAAATTTTAGAAATCAATCCACTTCTTATTTATAGAAAAATAATTTCATAAAAGTTCACATTTATTAAATAAAGTCTTATTTATAATTTTAAAACCAAGAATCCAAGATTCCATAACAAAAGGACACAAGACAATGTGAGAAGAAACTAGTTTTGGTGGGTGACTTGGACATATGGTTGGTGGACAAGATCCAATCACTTCACCATCATAAAGAGTGTTATAAGAAAATATCCTCAACTCTAAATGGATTTCTAGGCCCTATGAGCTCACTGAGACTATTGAACCAACTCTCTTTTCATTTCCCCAACCATTGATGACCTCTGAAAACAAATGGACTCAGATAAAACCTGACTCCCCCTTGGGAATTGAATCCCATTATGAGGTTTTCTGGCCAGTAACCCTACTCGTAATTGGAATTTCAAGTCCTAACAACCCTATCTCTATATTATCTCGACTCTTCCCCAAATAATAAGTCCCAAGAGAGCAAACCTGATGCCTCTGATACCCTTTTGTCACAAACCAGATCCGGTCCCCATCCAAACCGGCACCCGAACTGGTCTATGGAAAGACCCAATGGGTGTTATTGATCCGCATGGGCTGGAACAAGTTCCTGAGTATCATAAAATAAAATTTGGAACAATTTACTAGAGTTTATAAACAAAAACAAAACTAATCCAATAAAACAAATTTGGATTTTTCAAACCAAATTATCTTTTACAAAATTTCAGAATTGAATTAAACTATTTAAAACAATGTTTAAAGACTATTAAAATTAAAAAAAACCAAAAAGGACAGCCCATGAAGTAGCTCATGAAAAGTGGAAACTCCCATAGGCCATATCCAAAACACCACATCATGAAGGACGCTAGAAACCCAGACCATCAGCACTAAAAGCTTTACCCAACCTACGACAAAGATAACCAAGTCTACTTACACCCAAAGGTGTAAGTATGGTGTGAGAAAAATCTATGTATAATTCCACCACAAAATATTCCATATGATAATCATTATAAGTAAAAAATCTTGCAAGTTTTGTAAACAATAAGTGCTAGTAAAAATATTTAGAAGATGCAACTTTAAATAAAATCAGTTTTCAAGTGGGATACTTTAAAATAAATAAACACATTTAAATAGAATGAAAAATATACTAAATTTCTCCAAAAAACATACCATATGATTATTATTAGTATAAAATATCTAACGATCACTACCAATGGGAAAATGACCATAGACATTAGCTTTCTGTGGGTCCTAGGTACCACATACTTGGTGAAAGTAACCATACAAATATCCATTCTCGTGCACATGATCCAATAGTAGGGATCATACCCATAAACTAGTGGCCCCCCAACACCATAATTATCATTGTCTAGTTAGTTTTGTCGTCATCAAACATTCTACATGAAATAGGGGCCAAACCCCACATGATCACTAGCATACTAGTACACGTCCACCCACCTAGATACCTGGGTTTTCCCTCTTGTGATCAAGAAAGTTTGACAAGACATGAAATACAATTTTCACATGAAAATACCTCTTTCAAGTCACAAACACACAAAAAATCCCACACACATGTCACATGATCCCCTTTTTTATTCAAATTCATTTTAAAAATCTTACTAACACCAAAACAACCCACAACACGTCTCACCTCTCTTTCCCACTTCAACAAATCCCTTAATTTTTTTAAAAAAAAAATTCCAAGATAGTACACATAACAAAAATCCATTTCACATTAAAATAGTCTATTTAAAAGGGACACTCCTACCAAAATAGCTTGGAAACATAGTTTCACCTCTTATATAAATCAATAAACCATTTAAAACCTTCACAAAACAATTCCAAGGAGTGTAACCATGTTTTGCTCATAAAATACTTCTAAAAACCCTCTTTTAAGACCAAAATAATACCATAATCACATAAAAATACAATTTTCAGCTATAATATCATTTAATAAAACTATTCCATGAATCATAAAACAACCCCAATGAATACAACATGGAATACACATAAAAAATATTCTTTTTGAAAAAAAATGCCACTTAAAAACCAAACTCTTAACAAATTCTACCAAATATATTTTTCCACAAAACAAAATGGAATAGAATCATTATAAAAATATTAATCAAGAAAAACTAACTTATCCAATAATTCTTACATATGGTATCACCTACTATATGTGGAAAAAACTCCAAACCATTGTGCAAAACATCAATCGCACCACCTCCGCACCACAAGGAAGTGAAGTCAAGCCCTAATACACAATATTTCACTAGAAGTACACAAAATTAAACCCTAGGTATGAACCCTAGCTTCTGGATATTCTAGAACCTCAAGAAAAGTAGATGAAACCCTATGCAAATGACATGAACATGAGAGAAACCCACTTACTCTAGATATCTTGTATAAAACGCCCCAAACACACCATTAACTGAATTTAAAAACATCCAAAATGAAATTTAGGTTCTAATAATGATTAATAGGTCATGTAGGAACTCGAATAGGGGAAAAGAGTGAAAAATGAAGGAGTTATGAAGGAAAGAAATTACCTCTTCAAATATAGATGATTTGAGAAATCTTGAGAATTGTTTCCCTAATCTATGATATAAATGAGATCCAAATATAGATACATGGCTATGGGGGAACTCCTAGGGATATTTTCTTCAATTGGGAGGTGTAATCACAAAAAATAGGAAAAAGTTAATAAGATATTAAATAAACAATTTTTTTAAATCTGGGAATGGGATTACGGGCAGACCTAATTCCTTAAATAAAAATCCAAATCCACCATGATTATGGATTCATATAGGGTCCAAATTGATATTTTGATGTTAATAGGTTAGTAAAGGTCATGTTGGAAGTGGAATGGGTGCAAAATTTTGAAAAATGAAATATTTATAAAAGAAACATAATTGTATTTTAAATATGGAAATGGTCTCACGGTTTGGCCCAAATCATGAAAACTCACCCTTTCCTCCAAAAATGTATTGGAAAACCCCCAAAAAAGCAAGAATTGAAATTAAATAATAAAATAACTTTAAAATAAGTCATGTATGTGACATTATCCTACTGTTTTATACCATCACTTCCACCTTTTATATCGATTAAAAATCATTATAACCCTTAATATCTATAAATCTAAATAGACACTCTAGAATGACTATATTATCAGTACTTATGATGCTTCATGGTCTTTTAATTTTGATAGGATAATTATGGATATATTTTATAGAAGTCAGAAAAATGAATTTTAGTTAATTTGGTTTCTATAAATAATTTATTCATTTAGAAGGGAATTTCAATTATAAAATTTTATGTCATTACATTCTTCCCCATTTCAAAAATTTTACCCTAGAAATTTAATTTCATTCACTAAAATAGATGAGGTTACTTATGTTTCTTCACTTCTTCTAGTCCCCATGTTTTGTCCTCAACCTTGTGGGTTTTCCATAATACTTTGACCATATGATTTTTCTTGTTTTGTAGTTTTTTGTTTTCACAATATAAGATATTCACTGACTTCTCCTCATATGAATGATCATTATATAAAAATGACACCTATAGATTCAGTACATGTGATGGGTCTGGTATGTACTTCATTAGTATTGATACATGAAACACATCATGTATTTGAGATATGTTAGGTGGGATTTCTAGTCGGTAGTCCTCAATTATGATGAGATCAAGGATCTCAAAGGGGTTTATATTTCTAGGAATAAGCTTTAACTTCTTCCAAAACCTAATGAATTTATTCCACAATGATATATGAAGGAACAACTTATCTTCAACCTCATACTCTAGGTCTCATTGATAATTTTATGCACATATTTTTTATTGAATTTTCATGGAATTTATGTGACACTGAAGGTTTTGAACCTTCCCCGACATCACTTGGATAAGATTGAGTCTTTTCAAATTCCTCTATCCAACTTTATCATAGCATATTGGTTCCCAACACCTCTTCCAATATAGATCTTCATAATACACCATTTGAATGTTTGAATCAGAACTGTTGTTATATGAGAACTCCACTAAGGGAAGGTGTTGATCCCAATATCCTTGGAAATCCATTGAGGATGATCTTAGAATATCCTCTAGAGTTTGATAGGTTCTCTCAGACTGACCATCCTTTAGAGGGAGACACTTAGTACTAAAACTCATATCTCTATCCAAAACTAGCTGAAGACAACTATAGGACCTCATGTTAAACCTCATATCTTGATCAGATACAATAGAGAGTTCTACTCCATGTAGTCTTACCACTTCTCTTATGTATATCTTAGAGTGTTTTTAAAGATTGAAGTCATTCTTGATAGAAATGAATTGTTCTAAATTTGTAGGTGATCAACTACCATACAAATTTTGTTTTTACCTTTAGATTTCATGGGGAGTCCTATAACAAAATCCATGGTTATGTTTTCCCATTACCATACAGGTATAGAAAATGGATGTATCATACCATTATAATTTTTTCATCAATCCTTGACTTGTTGGAATACCAAGAATCAAGATACAAAATTTTAAATATCCATCTTCATTCTATCCTACCAAATGTTTTTCTTTAGATATCTATGTATATTAGTTATTCCTAGACAATGAATGAAGGATAAGTTATGCACGTCATTTAAAAGTTATGTATTTAGTTTTGGTTTTAATGGGACACATATCCAAGTTCCAAACTTTATAACTCCATATTTAGAAAAATTTAACTCTAAAATATGCTTTAAATTTCTCTGTTTCAACTCATTTTCTTTTTGGGCCTCTTTGATACTCCCAAGAATGGGTGGTTTAGTATTTATTTTACCAATATTGGAAGAAGTTCCTTTTATGTATCCCATGTACATCATTTTCATATCCAAGAAGCTTGGATCCATTTTTAGTATTCATTATAGATAGGGTTATGGGATACTTTATACATAGAGTATCTAAAAATTTATTCACCTTTGTTGGATTGTAATGAATTGAATAGTCATAATCCTTGATCTTCTCTAACCACATTCGTTGATGAATATTGGGTTCATTTTGTGTGAATATATACATTAGAATTTTATGATCTATATATATCAAACTTCTCCCTGTAGAGATAATTTCTCCAAATTTTCAATGGAAAGATCACTAAAACTAATTCCAAATCATCAATTGAGTAGTTATTCTCATGGTTATTTAATTTTTGGGAGGCATAAGATTCTACCTTTCCATTTTTCATGAGTATGCAACACAAGCCCTTTATTAGACATATCACTGTATATCCAAAATCTTTTCCCACTAGTGGGTAGTATGCCATCTGGTTTAGTGATTAAACTCTTATTTAATTCTTAAAATCTATACTTGTATTCATTGGTACATATAAACTCTCTACCTTTCAGGTTATACTAGTTAGTGGGAATGAAAATCATTCAAAGTTTCTCAAAAATCAACGATAGTACCCAGACAATCAAATTAAACTATAGATCACTGTCACATGTATTGGTCTAGGTTATCCATAAATTTACTCTATCTTCAAAGGATACATAGATATCAATTTTATAGTGTTAACATTCCCCAAGAATGTTACTCACACCATCCAAACACTACTAGAAATATAGGCTATATCCACGGTTCCAAACAGTGGCTATAAGCCCAAAAATCATGGCTATAGGTTATATCCACTGTTTAATGAACCGTGTTTGGTATTGGCACAGATATAGGGAAAAACCTATTGCCATAATTTCAAACCATGGCTAAAGCTGTATAGCCATAGTTCAAACGGTGACTATAGACGTACAACCATGGTTCAAATTGTGGCTAAAGCTTTATATCCACAGTTTGAAACCGTGGAAGAAGCTTTAGCCACATAGGGTCTATAGCCATAGTTTGAAACCATGGATATAAAGATATATCCATGATTTGAACTGCGGCTATATCCCTTCCCATTTCATAAAAACACCCAAAAATAGACCGCACCCCCTAGAAAAATCCCCCTATATAGAACTCCTCCCCCTATAGATCCCCTTGAATTCCTCCTTTATGGAACCCCCCCTAAGACAAACCCCCTCCATGGATAGAACCACCCTGCCCTCCCCCTTGCACAACCCCCTCCCCCCTAAAGACCCCCCTGGATAGCCCCCATCCCTCTTAGATAGAACCCCTAGACGGATCCCCCCATACACAAC
Organism: Viscum album; assembly: GCA_963277665.1. Taxonomy (NCBI): domain Eukaryota; kingdom Viridiplantae; phylum Streptophyta; class Magnoliopsida; order Santalales; family Viscaceae; genus Viscum; species Viscum album. The sequence continues at coordinate 41,644,553 of OY728138.1, forward strand.
CCCCTCCCCCTGAATACCCCCTTGCACCCCTAGACATCCCCTTGGACTGCCCCCATCCCCCCGAGACACCCCACTGGACATCCCCCTCCCTTTTAGACACCCCATGGACAAACCTCCTGTAGACCCCCTTACCCCCTCCTTCCTGGGCATACCACTAACAGACCCCCTCCCCCTCCCCCTAGACAGTCTCCCATCCCTCCTGGACAGCCCCTGGACAGACCCCCCTCCCCTCCCCCTAGAAAGCCCCCATCCCTCCAGGACACCCCTTGAACATATCGCATCCCTAGACAGACCCCCTTCCCCTCCCCCTTGTAGACCCCCTAGAAAACCCTCCATCCCTCCCAGACACCCCACTAGGAAACCCCCTCCCTCCTAGACACCCCTTGGACACCCCCCCCCCCACCCCCATGGACATACCCCCTCCCGGGATAGACCCCCTACCATCCCCCTTTCTGACCTCCTTTCACCCCCTGGACAACCCACATCTCTCCTAGACAGCCCCCATCCCTCTTACCTGGACAACCCCACATCTATCCTGGGCAGCCCACTCCCCCTTGAAAGATCCCCTTTCCCCCTTTCACCCCCTAAACATCCCCCATCCCTCATGGGCATCCCCCTAGAAAGCCCCCTTCCTCTTGGGTATCTCATCCCTCCTGTACAACCCCGAGATAGACACCCCCTCAGATCGACCCCCTACCCCTCCTCCTTGCAGACCCCCTTGCACCCCTGGACAACCCCTATCCCTCCTGGACACCCCACTGGATAGCCCCTCCTCCCTCTTGGACACCCCATGGACAACCCCCCTTGGATAGACCCCCCCTGTAGACCCCCCTTGCACCACCCTGCAGACCCCCTTGCACTCCCCCTCTCTCCTGGAAACCCCCCTGGACAGACCCAACTTCCCTCCCCTGGACAACCCCCCATACCTCTAGAACCCCTCTGGACAGTCCCCCCCTCCCTGGACATACCCCCCTTCCCCCTGTAGACCCCCTGGACAGCCCCCCATCCCTCCTGGACACCCCACTAGACAGCCCCCCCCCCCGGACAGCCCCCTCCCTCCTGGACACCCCCTGGACAGACCCCCCCCCACCCTGGACCCCCTTAACAGACCCCCATATAGAACCCCCTTGCACCCCCTAGACAGCCTCCATCCCTCCTGGATAGCCCCCCTCCTAGACAACCCCTCTCAGTAAAGACCCCCCCTTACACCCCATGTATAGACCCTTCCTCTTGGACATCCCCTGGACACCCCCCCATCCGGGACACCCCTCCTGAACACCTCCCCAAAAATTGACATTAAAATGAAGAACATGTTTTGAAGAAGATATGTGTTTACAAAACATTAAGGTAAAAAGAAGGTTGAAAATAGTATCATTCCTCTAAAAATGTAACAATATTCATCCCTTTTGAAAGAAAATTCAGTGTGCACATGCATTAATTCATTAAAAACCCAAAATGATTTCCAGTCAAATACACAGAAAAACATGTAAATAAACTCTTTTCAGCAGGATAAGAGACAATTACAGTGAAACTTTAACATTAAAATAACCATGAAAATATTTGTTATATTACCACTATACCTTAATTAATGAATATTTAACATATTTTTCAACAAAACAATAATGAAATATAAAATTAACAATAAAAATAATCATACATTAAAACTTAACACTCAGCATGTTTTACCATAAGCAAGAATATTTTCAATAACCATCATAAACAGATTCAGTTCAATAACATCAACATGAAAATTATTAAATAGTTTAAGCACAAACACTCAATAATCATAACATCCTAAAACCAATAATTTCAAAAGTGTTTGAATAAGTGTAAGCATGAATGAATTGTTGTAAACAAGTAAAAAACAAATTAAGTACTCCCCTGTAATGATATGATGAAATTTCTTCTTTTTAATGAAGAAACCATCCTCTTATAATTTTCACTCAACCTGGATATTCTCATTGAAATGCATAAAAATAAACAAAATCAACATTAGATCAATCATTTAAGTTCAACAAAAATAAAACAAGGTTTATAGTGATAAAGTAGTGTCCATGAAGCTCCAATTCAAAGGTGTTTGTTGCAGTGCACTATGGGAAAGATGGATGTCATTCCCCCTAGACCTCCACCATCTCTCCTAGACACTCGACTGGACAACCCCCACTAAAAAAATTGACTTTTACCAACAAAAATTTAGTGACAAATAACAAAATTGTTTGTAAAATTGAGTAATTCCAACAAATATTAACTTTTTTCAGTGATAAGTATACATACCAACAATTATTTTCTCAATAAAATACATCTGTTGGTATTAATTTCTTAATACCAACATATAATTTACTAACAGTTAAATATGTGGTTATATCATAACTATACAAACAATTTTTTTCTAATAAATAAATCCATTGTAATTAATTATTATTTCTAACAAATCCTTATCATCAAAAAATGAATTACAATAAATTATTTAGTAGTCAAAAATATTTTATCAATAATTATTTATATATTTATTAATTATTTAGTATTAAAAAATCATTTTACAATAAAAATAGATGCATATATTTTTAGTTAAAGTAATAATAATTCAATAATATTTAATGAAATGATGATGAATAGTATAAAATAAACATAATTGATCTATATTTTGAGATTATATCTAACGTTTTTTGAAATATTGAATTTTTATTACATATAAAATTATATTATGTTTATTAATCCTATTACGGGTCAAAAAAACAAAAAAACAAAAAACAAAACAAAAGAAAAAACATGCGCCCTCACCCCTCCCTAATCCCACTGTGCCCTAGCCCTCCCATTCACAGCACCACTCCCCTACCTTTCCACTGCCACTCCCCTGATCCACCGCTGACCCACTGTCATTGCCCTGTCATCGCCACCAACCTCGACCTTGTTTCTTCCCTCGACTTCATAGCACTGTGCCACCATCTCCCCCCCAACTCTATCATTGATCCTCCTGAACTCACTATCATCGCACCCCCGAACCCTTTATCACCACTTTTCCCTTCGATAACTCCATTGGCACTACTCCATCAACCCCAATATCCCTACCTCTCCGAGATCCTACCTATGGAATCACGTCTTCACTGGCCTGCCTCCAGGGTCACACCTTGGCATCTTCCAAAGGTATTTTAGTGCATCACATTTTTTTGTATCATTTACTTAATCTCTACTATAGAAAATACTATAGATTTGCTTCATACTTTCATGTAGTAGTAGTTTGTTAATTTAAATTTATAGCATACATATTTAAATTTATTGTTTTTTTCTCTAAACCACTATTTGTGTTTTTGGCTATGGTCTTTTTGGGCTAATTCCAGTCTTCTCATGAGAATGAATAAAGGGTTTTATTCTCACTTATCCATTGTGATTAAGATTCATTTATTTGGTTGTATTTTTTTATCCCCTCAATGTTTTGGTCTTTAAATTTTTAGATGCTTATGTTTTATTACTGGTCTTATCACTTTTAGAACTGATATAATATTCAAGTCGTCTTCCTATACTGAATAACTATTTATAATAGATATATCTGCAGATGGTATTGTTTTAAAACACTTTGAAATTTTTTATAGCACTATTGATATTAATGAATAAATTATCTTAATATAGTTCATTGAAACTTCAGTACCTCAAGTCATGTTACATGTGCCAATCATATTTCCTCAATTGAATCTCTATAAGCACATTCAAGTGTAGCCTACAAGGTAATGGGCCGTAGAATACCTGTAAATGCATAGATGTAGAAAAACTATGGTTGGAGTATTTTATTATAAAATGAGGCTTCTTAATCTTATGTTATATTGGAGACCAATAGTGGCCCTTTAGGTTGGAGTATAGTTGAAATGCTTTGCTGCTTCAATTTTTGTGCCTCAATCATTCCCCAACAGACTCTATATGAAGCCATAATCAACTCTAGCAATAAAAAAAGGTCCTAAATCAATTTATATATAACAATATATATAGTAGTTGTAATTTTTCTGATTACGTGATGTCAAACGAAGGCCCATGTATTGTAGATTTTTTTCTACCTTGAATAATAAGGTTATACTCTTCCTTGGTTATATTTTCCTTGTTACAATTATTGTATTTGTGTGTAAGAGAATATGAATATAAACACTAATGACTTGATTGTCTTCTCAGGGATCCAAACCACTTACTCACTGATTTTTAGTATTTTTTCTTACAACCATTTGTGCAAACCTCATGAAATACTTATGCTTATTTCATATTTTCATTTTTATATGTTTTTTTGTTCATATTGGGCTTCGTATATAAAATATTGAGATTGTGTGTCGCCTTTTGATTATTAATTGAACTTTTATTGGAATTCAAGTGTTATATTCTCATTTAATTCTATAATTTAATTGATCACATGTTTTGTAATATTATGTCATTGAAAACGATGTATGAAACTTATTATTATGATAAGTATTCATGATTCTCAACTCATATTGCATGTGGATAAAGGATTTTTGAAAGGGAGGTGGGTCCAGGAGAGTTAGAATCCTCAGAATGCATTGGAATACAAGAGATTAATCCCTAGTTTTCCACGGTTCTTCAAATTTGTATAGTGACGTTTTTAGGGGCTGCTGAAATACAGACCATCGGTGTTGTGGTGGATCTTGTCACCGTCGGAGCTGCTTCTGCTTATATTTATTCTTCAATGAAAAATAAAGGCTTCATGAATCCTGATAACTTTAAATACTTTAAAGTTTCCTAGCACAGACAACTGATTTATAAGGCAGCGAAGTTCATATATATACTTCCAACTCCTACTTCGGTTTTAGCTCTTCCAATTGGGAAACTTATAAGCTGTAGAGGCCAAGATAGCAAGGGTGAAGAGGTTATCAAAACGTATACTCCCGCTAATTTGGATTTAGATGTTGGGTATTTTTAACTCGATATAAACATGTATCAACGTAGAAGAATGTATCAACTTTTTGAAGAGATACAGGTGAGCAACAGTCTGGCTATAAAGGGACCTTTGGGGCACTTTGAGTACCATCCTGGACAAGTTAGGGCCTTTGGTATTCCTGTTGGTGGTTCTGGGATTACCCCAATGTTTCAGTTTGGGAGGGAAATATTAGAAAACCTGAATGACAAAACCAATGTGCATCTTATATATTCCAATGTCACATCTGAGGATATCCTTTTAATGGAAGAGCTGGATGGTCTTTCTAAGAACTATCCTTATAGGTTCAATATATTTTATGTTCTGAATCATCCCCCAGATGATTGGAACATATGGGTGGGTTTTTTATTGAAGAAGATGATCCAGGACCATTTCCCCACTCTTGTGGCTGATATCCAGATATTGAGGTGTGGTCCTCTACCCATGAACAAGGCCATGGCTTCCCACGTTGATGACCTTATCCATTCCCCTACAATGCAGTTTTAGTTTTGATTCTCTATTTCTATACAAAGAATATTGAGATAAATTATTGGGTATATGATCTTATTTCTTGATCCTCAAGTTTCCATCATTTTTTTGGGTATGTGTTAAAGGGAAAACGATGGATTTAATTTTCATCCTTTGTGATTTTATATTTGTCATTGATAATAATAAAAATGGATTCTTTGCATGTGGATAAAGCTTTTGTATATGCTTTTTAAATATATGCCGGGAATTTCGATTGTCAGTGGAATTGAATCTGCAAATGTTTCTTCATGTTTTTTTGGAAATGAAAAAACACTTGTTTAAAATGACCGGGTCTGTATAATCATGTTGGAGGGTGAATATGGTTGGATTATTAACAAAATCATTTCAAAATTCCATAATTCATCTTGATCACTCAGGTAATTGTGTGTAATATGACTTTAAATTGGTCAATTATTGATTATCATGTATATATAATGTGTTCGATTCAAAGTAGTTACCTTTTAGATAATAGTCCATTCTATTTTACTCAGTAAAATCCTTAATTATTATGTATTTTTATGTTGTAAAACGTTTTACCAATAGAAAATGTGCTTTTACCAAAAGATATGTCCCTGTTGGAAAATGTAAAATATTTTTTAGTGCCCCTCCCTCTGGGACACCCCTAGACAACCCCCACACCCTAGACAGACCCCCCTCCCTGAACAGACCCCCTGCCCCTCCCCCCTACAGACCCCCCTGACACCCCCTGAACAACTCCCCATCCCTCATGGACATCCCCCACCCCTTTTATCTGTACAACCCATATCCCTCTTGGACATACCCCCTCCCTAGATATACCCACTTTCCCTCCCCCCTTGAACCCCCTATACATCCCCCGAACAACCCCCTCCCTCTTGGTAATCCCCCTCCCTCCCAGAATTCCCCTAAAAGACCCCCTCCCTTGATAGACCCCCTTCCCCTCCCCCCTGCATACCCCCCTTTCTCCCCTGGGATAGCCCCCCCATCCCTCCTAGACACCCCTTGGACTACCCTTCACTCATGGATGAACCCCCCTCCCTGGACAGACCCACCTACAGACCACCCTTGCACCCCTGCAGACCCCCTTGCACCCCTCCCACCTAGATAGCCCCCTCCCTGGACAGACCCCCTTCCCCTTGATATCCCTCATCCCTTCATAAAACCCCCTGGAAAGATCCCCCTACCCTCCCCTTGGACATCCCGCCATCCCTCTTGGACATCCCACTAGATAGCCCCCCCCCCCCCTGAACAGAACCTCCATCCTAGACACCCCCTAGGTAGACCCCCACCCTAGAAAGACCCCCTGCCCCTAGAGACCCCCCTTGTACCCCCTGGACAGCCCCCAACCCTGCTGGACAGCCCCTATCCCCCCTCCCTGGACTGACCCCCATCCCCCTTTCACCCCCCCATCGGACAGCCCCCCTCGGACAGCTCCCTCTCCCTTGGGTAGCTCCCTCCCTCTTGGACAACCCCTGGACACCCCTCCCTCTTGATAGCCCCTAAACACCCCCCTCCTGGACCCCCCTCTTAGACACCTCCCTAAAATTTGACTTTAAAAATAAGGTTGAAAGTAGTATCATTCCTCTAAAATGTATCAATATTCATCCCCTTTGAAAGAAAATTTAGTGTGCACATGCATCAATTAAATGAAAACCCAAAATGATTTGTAGTCAAACATGTAGAACAACATGTAAATAAACTCTTTTCAATAGGATAAGAGAAAAATAAAGTGAACATTTAACATTAAAATCACCGTGAAAACATTTTTTATATTTACACTCTACCATCATTAATGAATATTTATCATATTTTCAACAAAAAAGTTAGGAAATATAAATTTCACAATAAAAATCATCATACATTAAAACTCAACACTCATCATGTTTTACCATAAGTAATAATATCTTCAATAACCATCATAAATAAATTCAGTTCAATAACATCAGCATGAAAAGTATTCAACAGTTTAAGCACAAACAATAAAAAAGAACAACATCTTAAAATCAAGAATTTCAAAAGAGTTCCAATTAGTGGCATCAATAATGAATTGTTCTAAACAAGTAAAAACAAAATTAAGTACCCCCTTGTAATGATATGAGTCAATTTTATTCTTTTTAATGAGCCAACCATCCTCTTATATTTTTCACTTAACCTTTATATTCTCATTGAAGTACCAAAAAATAAACAAAATCAACAAAAATTCAATCATTTGAGTTCAACAAAAATAAAACAAGGTCTATGGTGAGAAAGGAGTGGCCATAAAGCTTCAATTCAAAGGTGTTTGGTGTATTGTACTATGGGAAAGATGGATGTCATTCTCCCCCCCTCCAGAAAAGACCCCATCCCTCCCAGACATCCCCCTCCCTCCTAGGCACCCCCTAAGACATGACCCCTCATGGACACCCCCTACCAGAAAACCCCGCTCCCTCTCAGATAGACCCTCCCTCCTGGACACCCCCTTCCCTCTTGGCGACCACCTTACCTCTTTGACACCCCTAGAATATAGCCCCCCATCCCTCTTGGACACCCCCACCTGGACACCCCTCCCTCCTGAATAACCCCCTCCCTGGACAGATCCCACCACCCTTCCCCCTGCACAACCCCTCCCCCCTAGATAGCCCCCATCCCTCCCAGACACCCCTGGATATCCCCCATCCCTTATAGACATCCCCCCTCCAGGACAACCCTCCCTCCGGGAGACCCCCATGGAAATCCCCCATCCCCCTCCCCCAGACACCCCCCAAACACCCCCTCCCTCCGGGAAACCCCCTCCCTCTAGTAGGAAAACCCTATAAAGTATAGGGAGACCCCTAAAATACATGTTCCAATGAATCAATATGATTTCTAAAGCTAACGTTTTCATCAAACACCAAACAGACATGTCATAATAAACTGTGCATATTACATCAAAATAGAGGAAGAGAGATCTACATTAGTTCTCATGTTACTTGTGATATCAATCCAATTATTCAATATTGTTGAGATGAATTAATATGTGTGAAAATCAAACTAAACTTTATTAAAATAGAGACAAATAAATGATAATATAAAATAACCATCAAAGGATGTCAGAAAATAATAAAATAAACAATTATAATATATTTGGAGTAATTTATTTCAAATATAGTGCAAGTACTATGGAAATTTCATATATGAGATATTCATATTCCATATAGAAATATATATAATAGTGAATTTTTATTAACTTGAAACTACTATAAACTAAAAAGATAGTGCAGTAACTGCATCAAACTAAGATAGAATATGATTTAAAGTTCAATAAAAATATAGTGCAATGTCTTATCTATGCAATGAATAATACAGAAAAAATTAATGAATTATAATGATTAATATATAAATTTCGGTAATACACACACACATGTAACATAACAGATAATAATATGTATGTATATTACAATCCACAAAATCTAGTTTTGAGGAAGTAATGAATTCAATAATATGATGTATTCAATATCAATGATTTAGATTATGCAGCATAAACCTTCTTAGACAGTTGGATTGAATTTCACTACCACATGTCATCCAGTGGTAGCAACCTTGATTTTTTTCCTTACAAAAATCATTGTAAAATAATGTTTACAGTGTCAGGATTATAATGAGATTGTTTTTCAATTTTAGGTAAAAAATAAAGTGTGAACTATAAAAATAATATTAACATATTGTATGATAATAATATAACGAAGGGATTATAAGGCCACGTTATTCTGTAAAAACTGTTAATCAATGAAATAATTACAATAAATACATGAATTATGTGGTCAGATGTTGAATTTGATGAACTGGAAAATATAAACACCTACAATTTAATTGAGAAAATTTATGAACAAATAATTTTATAAATGTATTGTACAAGAATTTTTATGTATATAAATTTAAATTTCAATAGATCAAATATTTACAGACCTATAAAAAATGGATATTTTCTACAACAATGAAATCAATGTAAATATCAGTGAATATAATTACATGAGTTCCATGTATGTAACAACATTACACTATCAATTATCCAAAAAATCCCTAGAAAAATTAAAATCTATTCGGTAATTTTAAACTATGCATACCATTTTATGAAAAGTTGATTGAAATAGGTGACTTATGAATAATAAAGGGGAATATGGAAGCAATAAATCAAACCTGTAAGCCCAAATAGGAGGGAAATAAAAGATATGAGACGGTAGTAAATCTCCACAATAGTGAATAATCAAATCACCGTTGATTTTCTATCTATAAACAACATTTATGTAAAGAAATATAGCATTCAAAAGATATTAACAAAGAAATAATCATCAATCTGTCTTGACCAAAAAATGGAGTTATATATTGCTTCCCACTTACAGTTATCCCATATATCACATTAATAATACCCCCTTCTCATTGCATCTATATGAAGACAAAAACAAAATCATTCAGCCTATACAGTAACATGTAAAAAGAATACTGCCAACATGTAAAATTCATTAAGTTGGTAAGGTACTTAGTATGGTATCATGTTCTTTTTTTAATCCTTCAAAATATACTAAATTGAAATGAATAGACTGTTTATAACACTAATCCCTGCAAAAAAATGGAACATGAACTTGTATAGTAATTTTTATAATATAACTAAAAATATAATAATATAGTTAAAAATGGAAGGAAATTTGATGAATTTTGTTTTTATACTCGAATTGATGAAACATTGAAAAATGATTATGAATGTTATGATTTGGTAGAAATATTATTCCATGTGTGATGCACAAATTTCTTTATACATCCTTTATGCCATAAAGAATTCAGATCACATTAAACAACATGAACTAAAAATAAGGGGTATATTTTTTCTGACCAAAACTAACAAAGTTAGTGTGTCAAACTCAATTAATTAGAACTATAAAATCATGACATTCATGAATCATAAATTTTTTGTTTAAAATTTCAACGAAACATAATTTTAGTCTTTAAAAACTATCAAAACCAACCTTTAAATCAATCACTTGACTCAAAAAATGTAGGGCAATTAACTGTTATGTGAAAAAAAACAGAACTTAAATGATATTAGACCTCTATTTGATTCACCATTTTGTCTTCTTTTTCATATCTAACATTTTGTTTCCATTGTATAGAAATTTATTTTCACCATCCAGTAGAGATATATTTCAGCATGTACAGAAAAAATAACAGCTTTTTAATTACCATAAAATAACTTTAATAACCGTTATTTCTGTAAATTTGGATATAGAAGACTTGGGGAATTGAGTTCTCTTCATCATTTCAACTACTCCTACTATTTTTGAATTGAATAGGCTCTAACTTGAATATCCCAAGATAAAAATAAAATTTAAATGTACACCTTCACATTGCCTTATATTGCACATGTTGATTTATAAAAATTCATTCATTGATTTCATATTATTGAAATAGGTTGCATAACCTTAAAAAATCAGTTCTGCAAAGGTTGATAGGAAAAAAAATTCAATAGGTTTCATGATGGGAAACAAATATTACAAGGAAATCAACATGAAAGTGATGCCAAGAAGTTGAAATATTTTTCATTCAATGTAGTTTTTATAGAGAAACAAATCGATGAAGATCATTTCATCAATCTGCACTAAATTTCCCTACAATGAAAAAATAGAGCATCATAATGTAAGAGATGAATAATAAACCTTATTAAATTGATCCAAAATAAATGTATCAAATATTATGAGTACAAGATATCTCTTGAGTGTGCCAAGAATTAGCCTTCCCTTCAACAATTTACTAACCAAAGCCGAAACAAAGCCATAAACATCATCATCTGCAAATTCTACCAATATAATGCCAAAGGAGTTCCATCATCATATTCAATACCCAACATTTTTCAGCCCTCTCACCAAAGGTTTTGAGGGAATATAGGTTCCATAACTACTCATTATATTCATTAAGGTCTATCATATTGGTTAGATTCTTAATTAGTGGTACCGGTGCAACAACGTGAGAATACTGATGAAAATTTATTTATAGAGGGAAACAACATTAATATGGAAGAGTGGGAGGTGGGGAGTCCACCATGAAAAGCGTCAGCCATGAAGAGGAGAGGTGGCATTGATTTGAAGAGTTAGGGTGGAGGGCTTTGATTTGAAGCAACGAGGAGGATGGCACCAAGAGAGAGGTTGATGGTATGGAGGAGAGTGGTCAGGGAATAGGGTTGTTAGAGTATATCGTCACGGTAATGATTTGAAGTGTTAGTTGGGAGGAGGGTCACAAATTGGAGTTGGAAGAGAAGCTTGATGAATATCTAAAAAAATGAGATGGACACCGTTTTTTAATTGAATCGTGGCTATATACTAGCTATAGATATGGACTTATAAAAATGTGGCTATAGACCCATGGCTATAGCTTAAATTTCTACCATTGAAAACTCTCATTTTCTATACTTCACATATAACTTTTCCTTTTACAAGTTATTCAATAAAATATTAAAATTCTCTTCATATTACTCCTTGATTTTGGAGTATACAATAATATCATCTATAAAAACTACCATTAATTTATTGAGTTAACCATTAAATACAATATTACTTAAGTTCATAAAGACAGATGGAGAATTACTGAGTCCAAATGGAAACACTATGAACTCACAGTTCCCAAACAGTGTACGGAAAGTAGTATTTATGATATCCTCATTATTCACCTTTACTTGATAATATCTTGACCATATATCCATAATAAAGTAATATTGGGCTCAACTTAATTGATCAAACAAGTCATTGATCCATGGTAGATGATACTCGTTCTTTATCCTAATATTTTTGAGATCACAATAATCCATTTAGAGACACATTGACCCATCCTTCTTCTTGAAGAAAAGTAATGGAAAACCCCATGATAAAGAACATGGGAATATAAAATCTTTATCTAGATTATCCTTTAGTTTCTTCTTCAGCACTTAATGATCAATAGTGTCCATTCTATATGGAGTTTTTGATATTAGAAAACCTCTGGTTATAAGTTCTATTGCATACTCAAACTCTCAGTTTGGAGGAAGACTAGGTAATTGTTTGGGAAACAAATCAGTGTATTCTCTTATAATAGGAATGTCATAAAGGATTGTATTTTACTTAGTCTCAATCATTTGAGATAGATACGCTAGCTCATTAGGTAAAAATATCCATGTTTGAGATAATGATTCCAAAGGAGATCCATCCCCCCTTACACTTATATGTAATTAGATGGGGATTCAGGATATATAGGGTGATTTTCATCTCCTATAAATTTATATTGGGCTTATAAAAGGAAAACCAATCCATACCCTGAATAGTGATGAATTCCACTAAAGAGAGAATCAAATGGTTTACTGGTAAATTTATCCTACAAATATTGATAGGGGATAAAGTATATACTTGGGATGAAATAATTTCCCTTTTTTATTTTCATTTGTAACTCAACTTCCAGGTTTTGAGGTAGTGTTTGAATAAATATTCTAAACATTCATGTTATGAAATAATGCATAGAATCATAATCATAGAAGAAATTTTAAGTTTATGAATTGATTATAAGACTACCTTTCAATATTTTTTTATAGTTATAATAATTTAATTTACCTAAAATAGACTTTGGGATGATAATTTTTAAACTATTAATCACGTAAAAGAGAAAGTATGAACATTCAAGGGATAACCCATATATTCCTTAAACTATGAATTCCAAAGTTTTAATATAATTAATCCATGGTATATTTCCTAGTAAAAAATTTCATATTAATTTTTTCCTTCATAATGGTTTGTAAAAATATTATGAATTTACCAAAATGATTGCCTAGGAGTTTCAATGTAGGTGTTTAGTAAGGCCTCTTTGTCATTCACCATGTGATAATGAAGTTAATACCCAATGTTCGATTTTTTCAGGGTTATTAGCCCAAGGTATAACTATAAAAGATCTAGATACACTTGTAGTATCCATATAGGGATTTTTTTCTTGGAAACCACTCACTATACAATTTACGAAAATTTAGGTATGTTTTTCTTTGTTTAGTCTTATCCCTAAGTCTTTCACTAAGGTTTTATAATAATAATCCCAAAAAATAACCAGACCTTTCTCTAATACCAACTATGAAAAACCAAATCTTTTTACACTTTATTTTATGACCTACTATATAAAAATACACATAACACAATCCAAAAATAATTATAGACTTAGTTTCTTTGGGTAATTAGTCAAATATCACAATATATTAAATCGGAGAAACAAAAAAATTAATTGAAAACTCCAAAACATGCCCTTATATTCTATTGATCTTCTAAAACTGCGTGAGATAACATGAGTACGTACATTAGAAAAGGGTGATCTATAAAACCCAGTAAGGGAATGATCAAATAAAAACATGATGAAAGTAATACATGTGAGTCAATAAGAATATCAAGGATTCATAAAATGGTGAGAATTATAAACATGAACATTTAAGAATGATATAATAGGATGACTTTAAGGAATCATTGGAATGTGACAATAACATATAACATGAAATAATAAGCATAATTCAAGGATAATAATTGGGGAATCATAACCTAGTGTGATTAGGATAACCACACATGCACAATATGTGGTATCTCAAGAGATAAAAACATTACCCAATGCATTTAAGGGATACAAAATTATAGTCCCACCTGTCACATTCATATCATGTACATTCATTTGTGTGCCACATAGATCATACAATATAAGAATTCATTTTTTAAATTTTAATCCCATGATTAAGAAGTGTGGTTTACATTCATGGATGCCCCCAATATATGAATAATATTTATATCTAGGTGAATACCCATGAGTGGAAATGGGTATGGGTATTTACAACAAAAATGTTTGGCATATAAAATCATGGGATAATTTGAGCAACATAATGAGTGTACATAAATATTCATGGAAGGGTGTAAGGAGAGTGAAATTTGGCATATAAAGGGGATTACCTTGGACCCCACCACATTAAAACCCCTTAATATTACTTTTTTTGTTCTCTGATGTGTTCTTTGTCCCATCCAATAATAAAAAATCAAATTTCATCCAGTTTGAATAAAAATGCTCAGTACAAAGAAAGTATGTGAATAAAATAGAAGAAGACAAAATCTATTACATTGAGAGGGTGATTTTAAAATCCTATGAGGAATTCTTATAATATTTATAACAACTTGGTAGGGATTTAGATATGGATATGGAGAGTAACTTTGGCTAAATGGGTTTTGATTTGAAGAGGAATGAGAGGTTGGGAGGGTATTTATAGGAAAAGAGAGGATAATTCTTTTTTAATATCTAAAATTTGTTCTTGGAATATAAGTGATAGAATTATCAAAACAAAAAACCTTCCCATGTTTTTTAAAACCATAATATTTTAAAATAACACTATGTCTAATAGAGTATACAATACACAACACCGAGCTTAAATGAACCACATAATATTATTATTTAAATATTACCCTTATAACCTAATTGTTAAATTGGTGGGTATTTATAGGGATAAAACATTATGAAAATATGTATAAAAGTTTTTATATTGTATTTATTAATAATCAATAAGTACTTAATTTTCATTAAAATCATTTTTACTTCAAAAAAATCATTTTCTTCAAAAATGGTTTTATTTTTCATTTTGTGTGTGGGAATTAAAAATTAATTCTTGACACTTTTAGACATTTTATTTTATAAAAGGAACATAATTTTTGAAATAATAATATTAAAATTAACTTATGATGAAATTTTATTATTATTATTAAATGATTTATTTTCTAATGAATAGTGAAAAATATTAATTTTCATTGAAAATGGTATTTTTGTTTCAAGAATTTAAAAGGTTAAATTTTGTTTTAAAATTGTTTAAAAGTTAAATTAGTTCTATTATATTATTAATAATATATTTATCTTTTATTAGAATTAATTTTAATGGTAAATTTTGTATAAAATCATCTTTATACTTAAAAGGCATTTTTTCTGAAAAGAAATGTTTTTGTTGTGTGTTGTTATTTAATATTAATTTAATTTCTACCACTTAGTGAAATTGAATCATGAAAAATGGATTCCAAATTTGGAATAATTTTTTTATAAATTTGGTAAATAGTTCTCTTTTATTTTTGGTTATTATGAAAAGCAACCATTGTAAATAATTGTTACCACGATAAGGGTAAAATAGGAAATTAAGTTTAAAAATAATACTATAGAGACTAAAAAGTGTCACCAACACTTGCATTTATCCTATTTTATGAGTTTGTTTCGTCCATGTACATAAAAGTGTTTAATATATGTACAATTTGTGCCATATGTATTTTATTAGGACATTTATATTAATGTAAGAAAATATTAAATACAAAATTTCACTCTCTTGAATTTAATGATTTTAAATTTTTGTAAAAAGTTAAATATAGGAAAAATTAGATTCAAAAATATTATTTAAATGATAAAATAATATTTTGTATAATATTAATTTTATTTATAATTTATTTTAAATAACTACCTTAAAAACTTACACAACACCGATTTATTATTTATTCAATTAATAGAAAAATAAAAAAAAAATTATACTAAAAACTATAAAACTAATATTTTTTGGGTGACTTACTATGGACCACTAATTTTATAGATATGTATAAAATATTTGATATTTTTTTAAATTATATATTTTAATTACATATTTTTCTTGATGTATTTAAAGTCAAATTAAATGAATAGTGTCAAAAATGACATTAACGATATTTAATGAAAATTATATTTTATAAAATTATTTAAAAATAATAAAAATAATGAAATAAGACAATAGAGATAAGACATGGTTTAAAATGTTTTAAATTTTCCATTAATGGGCCAATTTCTACCCTATAAGTCAAATTATAACCCTTTAAGAGTGAAAAAGACATTATCACGATTAAGGATAAAATAGCTCAACTAAGGGGTTAAACCAAAATATAAGGTTAAAAATACCACTGAAACCTGTACTTTTTTTTATTTTTTTGGATATTTAAAACATATATTTGAAATTATGGCATCGTCGTACCACTTTTACATGAAAATGAATTCATTATATTTAAATATTTTTATTAATTCCACATGTGTCCTTTCACTCACTATAAAAAGGAACCACCTTTCATATCTTTTATACACCACTTAGAGCATATTAGATTGAAAAAACCATGAAAAAACCTCTTCTAAAAACCATAATATAATTTATTTAGGTGATGGTTACTAAAATACCAACCCTAGGTTCATTAAAAGTTGATCTGAAGGAGCTATTTCGAAGAACGTGTAATCGCCTTTATCGAATCTTTAAAATTTATTTCATCTTAAACATCATATATATCAATTATAACCATCCTAAAATAATAAATATTGTATGATAAATATTATTATATATTATTATGATTATGGTATAAGCATTTTATATCACTTTTCCATACCATGAAAAGGGGAAACATCGCTTGTGCGTATGTATGACTTACTATCTCCATGTATCAGTGCAATTTGTTTTTCATCACCATTTTACTTGGATGAATAAAAATAAGAAAAAAATGAATATATATAATATTTATGAAATAAATATTTTTTTTAATGATAATATCATATATACCTTCTTAGCTTCTAATCTGTTGGAAAATGATAATGTCGCTCGTGCATACGCGTGGACTACCATCTCCATGAAGCGATGTGGTTAATTTTTTTATTTAAATTTTATATGGATGGTAATAAATAATTATTTAATGAATATATATGATATATATGAAATAAATATTATTATATAAAGGTGAATTATTATTCACCTTTCCTTTGTTCCATCTTTCGAAAAGTGAAAACATTTTTAATCCGCATGTATGACCTACTATCTCCATGAATGATGAAATTCATTTTTATACCCCCTAACATTTATGGATAAATATCAACATAATATATATATGATATTTTTATCATGATTAATATTCTAGATATGATGCAACTAGGATCAAATTAAAAGGACTAAAACTGTCGAACCAAAATATACATGAAAAATGAAACAATTTTCACCTAGAAGGTGATTTTAATAAATAATTATTAATAAACAAGTGATAAAAAGTTATAAGTATATAGTATCATATATATTATTGTGTTTATATAATATATGTATAATAAATATATATTTATTATAAGAGAATTTTGAATGCATACGAAGGAAGTCAGACCTGAGGTAGGGGTTCTCCATCTAAATTTTGTTTGGTTGTGACATATTTGATGTTATGCACCAATTTATGTTTATGAGGTGAATATAATGAACCTTTTACATGTTAATTAATTTATATTCACATGATAATGGTATTTAAAGTTTCATTTGAAGTTGTTAAATCATCAAGATTAAAATTCAAAAGTAACCAAAGCGGTAAGGGTTTATTTCACAATCTCATCATTATTTCGGATTGTTCATGATAAAATCTCCACTCGGAGAATTATTTAATATTTATCTTAAAAAATATATATATTATTCTAATATGGTTATTTATATAAATTAAAAAAAAATTACTTTCATTTTCCACTCTTTAATTACTCAAGATTCTGAAATCACATTTTTAAGTAAAATTAACTTTATTTTTTCTATTCAGTCGAGAATATTTTTCATCCATATACATGTTTTCTAAAAATGCATTCAATAAATATTTTAATATAACTCTTTGATTGTTAAAAGTATTATTAACCAAGATTTAGTTTTCAAATAATGTTCTAAAAATGATTCTTCTTGTATTATTCCAAACACAATACTTTTTAATTTTTTATAATAGTGTGAAAGAAATGTATTCTTTTAACTTATACTACATGAATGAAATATATAGCCATAATGAATGCTCAATCTTTTAAAACTTAAATTACTTGTTACATTTCAAATAAATGTTATTCCTTAATACTTATGAAATTTTTAGATTTTAAATATGTGATTTCAAAGTGAAAATGGGTATTTTACTCAAGAAATTTTCTAGAAATATTTTTAAAGTATTTTTATAAGGGATCGACCATAAACATTACTTAATATTGAGTTATTTCAAGAATAAACCTTGAGGATTTTTTCAGGTTTATATTTTTAGAGAATTTGGACATAACTATTACATCTCAATGATTACAAAGTAGACACTTCTACTCAGTTTCCATTTTTTTCAAAAAATAAAAACTCTTGAACAAAAGATTCATGTCTAGTTCCATGTTATAGACAACATGACATTTCCTTGATCCCATCCTTGACCCTATTCAACTTTATGGCCTAAGAAAAACATTTCAAAAACTTGGGATGAGCATAAAAATCTCAGTAAGGGATACACAAAGAAAGAAAACATTAGATCATCAATATATACATAACATATGATTTTTAACATACCTCATGAAATAATAAGATTTGTGAAATACACATAGAAATCATAAATCATAAAGGTAACTTAAGGCAAACATTACATACTTACATTGTAGCTATCACAACTACATAGGGAGTCACATTTGGAATACCCATCATAGTATATTCCCTAAATCTCTTAGGAGAAACATTGATTTTTACCTCTATCACATAACCCAATGCATTGGAGAGATATCTCGAGCTCACCCACCCAAGGTTTATCACAGAACCACCCGTATACGTAAAAATGGCCAAGAACCATAACATAATCAAAACACATAACTTAAGTATAAAGGAAAGATAACATTCCCACATCGAAATAAAAATATAACATTTTATGACATTAAAATAATAAATCCATTCAAAATCCCATTTTCAATACCAAAATATGTAAAAAGAGTATATGGTATTTATTTTTCTTTTTAAAACATTACAGCTTGTTAAAGAAGCCATAGATCAAATAATACTCGCGGCGGTAGAAAAGGTCGTTGTCACCGCTTATATAAAAAAAGAAACATTCCTTTTTGTCATTTAGTAAAACAATTCGTAGAGAAATGATTCCCTTTGAATTAAATGAAAATTAAAAAGGGTTTTATACACCATATAAAATTAAGTTGTGTAGAAATCAAAATATCCCTTAATGAAAGGAGATTGAGACGAAGTCCCATACAAAGATGATATCCTTATATTAAAGATAAATCAATTAAATAATTATGTGTGAAAAATATAAATACACCCAATATAAGTGGATATTAAGTGTAAAAAAATCAGAGGTCATCCACACATATTCATAGTATGACATAATCAAGAAGTAGAGGTTTAACCCAAATAATTGAAATTGGGTTAAGAAGTTCCCTTACAAAAATTCGACAGCCTAACGACGTCACTTTAAAATTCAGAAAATGAGGTGATGAGAGATAAAAAGGGTATCTCATCACTTGGACATAAAATTTACAGCAATAAGTATATATAATAACACATCCCAATATTAAGAATATGTAAATTAAAAGACCTAACAAAAAGAAGACTTTTAAAAAGAAGAGGGTGAAAGGTTCCCTTACCGATTTGGGTAACTTTCGAAACACACACCCCATGAAATAAGGAATATACAATGTTGATGTAAATACCCATAAACTAAAGTATATTACACAAAGATTAGAAAAATGGGCAGTACATACACCACTCAAAGGAGAGAGTGACAAATATAGCATGAATATCTCGGGAATAAATAGTGAGATAAAAACCCCTTACCTTATTGTAATAAATCGAGTCATATGAACAAAAGATTATAAGAACCAAATGAATCACATAATACCATGAATATAAATAGAATCATGATAATATATATCAGATGTAAGTACACAATACACCACATGCAATAAATAATTGGCGAACAATGGAAATCTCACGGAATTAAAAGTGAGATAAGAAATCTCCTTACATCAAGTCCAACTTGTCTTGTTCGTTTATTTATATTAATGAATAATAAACCTTGGTCAATTTATAATTGCTTAATTACTTCCTTTAAAGTTTATTATTCAATTCATATCACATACTATCATGTTATAATAATTGGTTAATTATGTGAGTTCATATCATATGTTTTGACGATGTTCGGTACATGAGTCAAAAATGAATTTGTTTGAAGTTAATGGTCCATGTAGTTATAAGTAAATCATCTCTGGAATGGTGTTAATGATTTTAAATATCATATATATCCAGTATATATTTATTTAATAATATTCCATAATGTTTGGAGATAAAAAATTGAATGTACTGTTCATGGAGACGGTAGGGGCCGTACATACGCATGAAGGCTACTTTCATTTTTTGTCATATTAGTGGACTTTAAAACTAAATGAGACATAGATATATTATAATTCCATTAAAATATATTTGTCAGATAGGTATCATAAGTTCAAAAATTAAATTCTTTATAAATTCCATGTTTGGCATGAATGAGTCACATTACTTGAGGGGGCGGTTGTCCACACTTCCTCATATGAAATTATCAAATTTGCACAACATGAAAAGCATAAAGGTATGTTTTAAATATAAAATAAAGAATCATAGAGAGGACATAAATATAATATATATCATTTATAAATATATTTCCATCATAATGGCCACCATGAGAGTTGGTAGGAGAAGATTGAACAATCATCGTTTCGTGAGGCAGTAATTCGCCATCCACGGAAACAGTATGTTCTTTAACCATTAGATAGAGGTGTGTGTAAGTGTAGGTAGAATCATTATCATAACAACATACTAGTATATTGAGGATATTTTTGTTATTATGGGATCAAATAATAAGTAGATAGTGGCGAGTGAAGATGGAAAATAAGATAAAGAAACTCGAGAGAAGACATTACCTCTAAATTGGGTAACTCTTTTAGATTTGAGCCAAAGGCTTCCTTTAAAAGACTTACTACCAAAGTGAGGCTTCTACTAGTAATATGGGGATTTTGAGAGATAATATGAGTAGAGTTTGGATAAGGCAAGGGATTGAGAGGTGTGGGTAAGGGGGTAGAGGTGGGGGCATTTTATAAGAGGGAGGAGGGTCACTTTTGGAAAGTCTTGAAATGATACTTTATTATAAAATGATTTTAGGTTTTTAAAGGTCCCAAAATGATATATTTTGAGGAAAAGGTGATAAGGGTTCGAGATCCACCAATCCAATACGTTTTAGATAAGTGTAAGTCTTAGATTTTACCTTATCTTTTCATTTTATTTAAATCATTCAGTAATGAGGTAATCATGGTGTCATAAATAAATAAATTTATTTATTTTCTAAACATTATAAAACAAATAAAATGATGTTGGAAATATTTTTAGATTTCCAATGAATATTTATAGTCTAAGATATCATTTATGTAAAAAAAATTAAATTTTTTTACTTAGGATATACAAACCTTTGTTATATTTCTCTTCTTTTTAAAAAATAATGTCATAAATGTCACTATCACACCCAAGTGACTCCATTGGCCCTCAAGTTTGGTAAAAAGATTCCCATGGTTGGACATGACAAAAACAAGGATTTGGACACATTATTGGAGTCATTTTATATTATTATGATATTATTTTATTACCCTTAACTATCTGATTACTAATTAATCATGATAATTAAAGATAATTGTCATCGTTACTATTCATAATGTTCAAAAACAAAAGAGTATTAATTACAGAATTTGGACCTTATGATTAAAATTATGGAGTCAATTTTACCAAATTTCAAACACATAAATTGCAGTAATTAATTTAAAAATAATTCCCATTGTCAAAACCAAAGATGAGTTTTTAAGAATTAAAATTTATCAAAAGATTGACTTGTTTTTACATCCAACTGAAAATTGAAATTACTTCCAATGAAAAAAATTGTATTAAGTGATAAAAATAAAATTCACTTACACTTTAAAACCAATTAAATGGACAATCAAACTATATAATTAAATTATATGAAAAATCAGTTTTGAAGTAAAATGCAGTATTTTTCACTATTCATTAAAAATTAACATTTGTTAGAAAAATACCAAATATTTATCCAAAGTAAATTTGATATTAAAAATTCAAAAATGATGTCCATTTTACCAAATTCAAACACAGAAGTTTCATTAATTAGTTTTATAAATAATTCTCGCTGTCAAAACAATTAGCGTATTTTTAAGAAACAATATCTATCAAAAGATTGACACTTGTTTATGTCCAATTTCAAATTGAAATTAATTCCAATGAACACCATTGAATTAAATGGTATAAATATATTCTAATTAAACTTTAAAACCAATTATAAATATAATCTAACCATATAAATAAATTATATTAAAAGGAGGTTTTGAATTAAAATACAATATTTTTCGTTATTCATTAAAAATGAACTTTATCGGAAAAATAACAAAAATTTACAAAAAGTACATTTAGATGTCCCGATTCTAAAGAGAGATTTTATTTTTTCAAATATAACATATAAAATTGACAAAAAGTAGTTTTAAAATGGTTCTCCACCAAAAGGTGGTTAATCAACCTTTTAAATAATATTAGAATATTGATTCTTAAAATTGGATTCATTCGCATTTTAAGCCCCTATCATTTATTGGGTAATTGTTAAAATATTTAACAAACACATATAATCTTTTTTTAGTTATTTATGTTCATTCCTGCCATTACAATGGTTATGCGTTAAATACCATTTAAAATAAAATTATTATATTATTAGTGTGCAACGTAATATTTCAAAGAAACTCGTTGTTGCGTATTGGGTACGCCATCGAACATAGCATTACCTTTAAAGTAATATTAAAATATTATTCACAAATATTAATAAATATGAAGATTTCATATTCTTTATTTATCTGGTATGTTAAATCCTTCCCCCCTTTTGGGAATTGCATCCTATCAATTTTAAAATTGGGCTCGGAAACTTCTTTGAAAGCCCCACATCGGAAAAGGAGTAAATAAAACTATCACTTTAAAAGAAAGAAAGAGAAGTAAAATGGTCACCCGAGACAAAAGATACCAGGATTCCATAAAAACATGGATATGGAGGAGAAACAAACCATCAAGGTCTGATGGATAGTGATAGAAAACATGATTTAGGAGAAAGTTAATCACCAGAAAATCACAAACTTGTGATGTGTTAAATGGTATTTGATTCTCCAATAGGAAAAGTTAACATAAAACGTTTTTGTTTTATGTTAATTTTCATTGAGGAATTTATTTATGAGCTTAACTAAAACATAAGGAAACATACTTACTTGTCATGTAGACTTTCATATTTTACTATATTTCTAATACAAACTCATATTTTCTCCAAACGATGAGTATTCATGATGATTTGTTCACATTAAGAGTGCTATAATCAACTTCTGGAGAATCACCTAATCCAAAAAAAACTGAACTATATATTTCCCATGTATTTAGAATTAACCAAAACGAAAATGGTTAGTAAAATATTAGATAATCCCCCAAAAGGATAATCTTTTAAAAAAAGAAAAGCTACTCTTAATCTCCAAAATTTGTCCAACAATACCCAAAGTTCAATAAAGACAATTCAATAAACAACTATCCATAAAATTCTTCAAAGTAATCTGAACTAAGATTGAAACCCAAATCTCCTAAGGATTTAATCACATAGTATTCCAAGATAAATCTTAAAATTTATCTCCAAATAAAATCAGTTACTCTTAAAGTATCATATTGAAAAGTAATTAGCCTAATCACATATCCTCCATGATAGTTTAATCATTTCCATAGATAACCTAAAATAAACTTATTCTTGATTCATAAAATCATATAACTAAAAATAATTAGTCGTACTAACCACATACTTTACGTAGTCCAGTGGTAGTTGATAAATACGAGTTTCACTTTGGTTGTGGGTTCAATTCCCACAACTTTGTCCGACGCGACGGGTTGTCACACAGTATGCGTGTTGTCCTTTTTCAAAAAATATATAATTTTATAGCATTCCTGAAAAGAGATAAATTAATCAAAAAAAAACCATAACATATTTTAACCACAAAGGTTATCTAATAACTTTAGTTTTTAATCACAAAATGTATTAACTGAAAATTGCCTCAAATTCAAGGATCATATAAACCCAAATGGTTCTTTATAACTATATCCACAAAAGAAAAGATAATTATTCCTTGAATAAAATTTTCATATATCAAACATCGGGGTTACACGTAGTATAAAAAGTCTTCTAATGTAATCCCATCATCAAAAGATCATTAATACTTATAATAATTTCACCATTATAAAATCTACCATAACTCTTGAATCCCTTATATGTTGACTTTTCACTCATTAAACATTATTCATAATCCATTAACCATTTGTTTACAACTTATTCTGATATACTTATTTCCTACAAACAAAATAATGAATCATATCCTAAGATTCAATAATAGGAAAACATATGTTAAGAAATAATCCATACCTTTCATTGGTCATTGTCAGTTTCTTCATCCTCAATCGGAATGGAATTAGGTATTGGTAAAAAAATATTTTTACGATCCTGGTGATCCCATTCTCGAAACTTCTTCGTAGGAAATGTGTTTTCATAATGACCATGCACACCACATTTAAAA
Organism: Viscum album; assembly: GCA_963277665.1. NCBI lineage: Eukaryota > Viridiplantae > Streptophyta > Magnoliopsida > Santalales > Viscaceae > Viscum > Viscum album. The sequence goes on from OY728138.1 coordinate 41,669,421, forward strand.
CATTCAATTGATCCTTCAAAATTAACTTCTTTAACTTTCCTAGAGTCAACTAGATGCTTCCTTTTTCCATGGAAGGTTATTGCTTTATGACATTCATTTCCACATCTATATCATCTTTCTGTCCCTTTGAAACATTTTCCTATGTGTTTCTTTCCACATCTTTGACACAAAGGTTTTTGAACATACTTACCTTTATGGTTATTACCTTAACATCCGTAGGGATTTGTTTCTCACATAGATGATGCCTTATAAAAATCACAAAGGTTCATGTGGTCAATCATGACACCAGATTGTTGGTTGAGAATAACCACAAGAGTTTTCATTGCAGATCCCATATCATTCAGTTGCTCGTTCAGAAAACTGTCACAGTTTTCTTCACATCCACTGTTACTTTGGTGACTGCTAGATCCAACCATTTACTAAAAACAAAAATTTCAATGTCAGTATATCAGTAAAATCATCATATAATATCTTAGGAGGAGGGTAAATACTAAGATATACATATTCATTTTATCTTAAACTCATTCACTTTATAAAAATAACTATGACTCTTTCTAAAATCTTAACCATTATGGTAATGTCACTTCTGCTTAAAGAATATCCTAACCTCTAAAGTTATATAAACTTACCTTTGATACCAACTATAAGGCCCCAGCCTTAAACATTACTTAATCTTGAGTTATTTAAAGAATACACCTTGAGGATCTTTTTAGGTTTATAGTTTTAAAGAATTAGGACATAACTATGACATCTCAATGATTACAAAGTAGACACTTCTACTCAGTTTCTAGTTTTTCACAAAATAAAAACTCCTGAAATAAATAATCATTTCTAGTTTTATGTTTTAGATAGCATGACATTTCCTTGATCCCATCCTTGACCCTATTCCACTTTATGTCCTGTGAAAAACATTTGAAAAACTTGGGATGTGCATAAAAAGCTCAGTAAGGGATATATAAAGAAAGAAAACATTAGATCATCAATATATACATAACATAAGCCTTTTAACATACCTCATGAAATCATAAGAATTGTGAAATACACATAGAAATCATAAATCATAAATTTAACTTAAGATATACATAACATACTTACATTGTAGCTATCACAGCTACATAGTGAGTCACATTTGGAATACCCATCACAGTATATTCCCTAATTCTCTTAGGAGAAACATTAACGTTTACCTCCTTCACATTACCCAATGCATTAGAGTTCTATCTCGGGCTCACCCGCCCCAGGTTTATCACGAAACCACCCGTATATGTAACAATGGCCAAGAACCATAACATAATCATAACACCTAACTTAAGTACAAAGGAAAGATAACATTCCCACATTGCAATAAAAATATAACATTTTAATATATTGAAATAATAAATCCATTTAAAAAAATATTTTCATACCAAAATACGTAAGAAGAGTATATGGTATTCAATTTTCTTTTGAAAACATTACGGCTTATTAAGGAATCCATAGATCAAATAATACTCACGTCGGCAGAAAAGGTTGTTGACACTGCTTACGTAAAAAAAGAAACATTATTTTTTATCATTAGTAAAACCCTTCATAGAGAAAATATTACCTTTGAATGAAATTAAAAGTCAATAGGGTTTTATACACTGTATAGAATAAATTCATGTAGAAATTAAAATATGCCTTAATGAAAAAAGATTGAGATGAATTCCGGTACAAAGATGGTATCCTTAGATTAAGGACAAATAAATCACATAATTATGTGTGACAAATATAAATACACCCAATATAAGTGGATATTAAGTGTAAAAAAATTAGAGGTCGTCCACACATATTCATAGTATAACATAATCAATAAGTAGAGGTTTAACCCAAATAATTGAAATTGGGTTAAGAAGTTCCCTTACATAAATTTGACAGCCTAACAGTGTCACTTTAAAATTTAGAAAATTAGTTGATGAGAGATAGAAAGGGTATATCATCACTTGGACATAAAATTTACAGAAATAAGTATATATAAGAACATATCCCAACATTAATAAGATGTAAATTAAAATACCCACCAAAAATAAGTCTTTTAAAAAGAGGAGGGTGAAAGGTTCCCTTACCGATTTGGGTAACTTTCGAAACGTACACCCCGTGAAAGAAGGGATATACAATGTTGATGTAAATACCCATAAATGAAATTATATTACACAAAGTGTAGAATAATGGGCAGTACATACACCACTCAAAGGAGAGAGTGACAAATATATCATGAATCTCTCGGGAATAAATAGTGAGATAAAAACCCCTTACCTCGTTGTAATAAATCAAGTCATATGAACAAAATATAATAAGAACCAAATGAATCACAGAATACCATGAATATAAATAGAATCATGATAATATATATCAAATGGAAGTACACAATACACCACATACAATAAATAATTGGCGAACAATGGAAATCTCACGGAATTAAAAGTGAGATAAGAAATCCCCTTACCTCAAGTCCGACTTGTCTTGTTCGTTTCTTTATATTCATTAATAATAAACCTTGGTCAATTTATAATTGCTCATGTAATTCCTTTAAAGTTTATTATTCAATTCATATCACATACTATCATGTTATAATAATTGGTTAATTATGTGAGTTCATATCATATGTTTTGTCGAAGTTCGGTACATGAGTCAAAAATGAATTTGTTTGAAGTCAATGGTCCATGTAGTTATAAGTACATCATCTCTGGAATTGTGTTCATGATTTTAAATATCATATATATCTAGTATATATTTATTTAATAATATTCCATAATGTTTGGAGATAAAAAATGAAATGTACCGTTCATGGAGACGGTAGGCCGTACATACGTATGAACGCTACTTTCATTTTTTTTCATATTAATGGACTTTAAAACTAAATGAGACATAGATATATTATAATTAAAGTATAATATATATGTTATATAGGTAAAATAAGTTCATTAATTACATTATTTACAAATTCCATGTTTGGCATGAACGAGTCACATCACTTGAGGGGGCAGTTGTCCACACATCCTCATATGAAATTATCACATTTTCACAACACACAAAGCATAAAGGTATGATTTAAATATAAAATACAGAAGAATAGAGATGAAATAAATATAATTAATCATATATAAATATAGTTACATCATAATGGCCACCATGAGAGGTGGTTGGAGAAGATTGAACAATCATCATTTCGTGAGGCAGTAATTCGCAATCCATGGAAACAGTATGTTCTTTAACCATTAGACATAGGTGTGTGTAAGTGTAGGTAAAATCCTAATAATAAAAAAATACTAGTATATTGAGGATATTGTTTTTATTATGTGATCAAATAATAAGAAGATGGTGGTGAGTGAAGAAGGAAAATAAACAAAAGAAACTCGAGAGAAGACATTACCTCTAAATTGGGTAACTCTTTTTGATTTGAGCCATGGATTCCTTGGAAAGACTTCTGCCCAAAGTGAGGCTTCTATGAGTAAGAGAGGGATGTGGAGAGATAATATGAGTAGAGGTTGGACGATCCAAGGGCTTGAGAGGTGTGGGTAAGGGGGTAGAGGTGGGGACCTTTTATAAGAGGGAGGAGGGTCACTTTTGGAATATCTTGAAATGTTACTTTATTATAAAATGATTTTCGGATTTTAAAAGTCCCACAATGATATATTTTTATGATAAGGTGATAAGGGTTCTAAATACACACATAAAATAGGTTTTATAAAAGTTTAAGTCTTATATTTTACCTTATCTTCTCATTTCATTTAAATCTTCCATTAATGAGGTAATCATGGTGTCATAAATAAATTTATTTATTTAATGTCGAAAAATTATAAAAAAATACCATGATGTAGGAAATATTATTAGATTTAGAATGAGTATTTATATTCTAAGAGATCATTTATGTAAACAAAATTAAAATTCTTTTACTTAGGATATACAAACCTTTGTTATATTTCTCTTCTTTTTAAAAAATAATGTCATAAATGTCACTATCACACCCGTGTGACTCCACGGGCCCTAAAGTTTGGTAAAAAGATTCTCATGGTATTACATGACTCAAACAAGAGTATTTGGACACATTTTGGGGTCATTTATTTTGTTATGATATTATTTTATTACCCTTAACTACCTGATTACTAATTAATCATGATAATTAAAGATAATTGTCGTCGTTACAATTCATAATGTTCAAAAAAAGTCTAAATTATATAATTTGGACATTCTGATTCCAAATATGGAATAAATTTTACCAAATTTCAAACACATAAATTTTAGTAATTAATTTAAACATAATTCCCGTTGTCAAAACCAAAGACGAGTTTTTAAAAAGTAAAATTTATCAAAAGATTGACTTGTTTTTACATCCAATTGAAAAGTAAAATTGCTTCAAATGAACAACATTTTATTAAGTGATAAAAACATAATTATTTTAAACTTTAAAATAAATTAAAATGACAATATAACTATATAATTAAATTAGATGAAAAATCATATGTGAAGTAAAATGCAGTATTTTTCACTATTCATTAAAAAATAACATTTGTCAGAAAAATACCAAAAATTTATCCCAAGTAAATTTGATATTCCAAATTAAAAAATGATGAAAATTTTACCAAATTAAAAACATAGAAGTTTCATTAATTAATTTATAATTAATTCCCACTGTCAAAACAAATAGTGTGTTTTTAAGAAACAATATCTATCAAAAGATTGACACTTGTTTATGTCCAATTTCAATGTGAAATTAATTCCAATGACCAAAATTGAATTAAATGGTACAAATATATTCTAATTACACTTTAAAAACAATTAAACAGATAATATAACCATATAAATAAATTATATTAAAATGATGGTTGGAATTAAAATACAGAATTTTTCCCTATTCATTAAAAATGAACTTTATCAAAAAAAGAATAAAAATTTACACAAAGTATATTTTGATGTCCCAATTCTGAATAAGGATTTTATTTTGTCAAATATAACATATAAAATTGACAAAAAGTAGTTTTAAAAAGGGTTCTGCATCAAAAGATGGTTAATTGACCTTTTAAAGAATATTAGAATATTTATTTTTAAAATTGGATTCATTCGCATTCTAAGACTATGTCATTTATTTGGTAATTGTTAAAAAATTTAACACACATATATTATCATTTTGTAGTTAGTTATTTTCATTCCCACCATTAAAACGGCTAGGCGTTAACTACCAATTAAAATAATATTATTATATTATTAGTGTGCATCATAAGAATTCAAAGAAACTCGTTGTTGCATATTGGGTACGCCATTGAACATAGAATTACCTTTAAAGTAATATTTACATTTTATTCACAAATATTAATAAATATGAAAATGTCATATTCTTTATATACCCGGGTTGTTACAATTTTCATCCATGTTAATGTCCTTTTTGTAATTGTATACTTTACTATAGATATACCCCAATTATACCATCGACCATATTTTTATGGATCATTTATGTTAATTTTTTTGGGGGAAATTATTGACATTCTATATGTTAATTATTTCAGTATGTAAATTTATTTATTTTTAATGCATTTTGATTTATTTATATTGGTTATTCATATGATTAATGCATTGGACTTATTAGGTGAATGGTGGATCCTAGAATTACACATCCCCTCAATGAATCAATAGTTTTAATGAGACAAAATTGATTGGTTTCTTGTTCTAGGCCTTACACATTTATATAATATGATTTTTCACAAGGCCTCAATGCTATGATTAATATTTCCGACATTATAAATTCCATCATTATGAAATCCATTATTGATATCCTTGTGATTATTTTAATTGTTATGATATCCATGTATACGTTTCTATCTCATGTTTTTATTTATAGGGAATTATTTTTTCATCATTTATTCCTACCATATTATTCTCTGTGATCAAGTTACTGATTAAATGACATGTGTTTGAGTTATTTACCTTATCATATTTATTATTCCTTATTTATTCAAGATAGATTCATTTGTATGTAACCATTACTAGGCATTTTAAATGACCCAATATTTTTTTTCTTTTCCCCAAGATTCTAGGAAGTGTTGTATGATTGATATGTAGTGATATTCTAGAGAAAATAATGATGTTATCAAAGAAAATACTTTATTATACTTTATATTTTCCAATGTATATGAGATTCAAGTATGTATCTAGTTTTCCAATACTACTATATTATTTGGTACATCAGTATGATATTCCTTGTATCTAGTACAAACATAACAAAGTAACCATCGTATCTAGGAAATCAGATTCTAGGTCTTTACAGTTGGTTTTAGAGGAAGTTTAGTAGAAAACATCAGAACTAGATTTAGGAATACAGAGATTAGGAAACATACCCTCTTAATTGACTGAGGATAAGTCTAAGTATATGATAACACCCTAATGCTTTAGTATGGTATATATAATTTTATTTTATTAGAAATAATTCCTTTTTATGGATACTAAAAGTAGACACAGTTTTAGAACAAATGAATCTTAGAGTAATAACCCTCAAAAGAGTTGGTAAAATATATATTGTCCATCATTTTGGAATATGGTGAGTATGCCCTAATAGAACACCTGGTTTGAAACTCCTAGGGGATATTCTTGGGTTAAGTCACATTTTTAAATGAACCATTATGAAGGATTTGAATTGATGATGACCATGAATGGGCTATATTAAACCTATGGTTTATCATATTGAAAAGAAATTTTCATGATTTATACATCCTATAAATTATTTTCAGGATTATGTGGTTTCCCACAAAGATTATTCTTGGTTATAAACTGTTTTTTGGTTTTAGTCAATGGCCGAGACTAGAAAGAACTGTGTTAATATTGAGCACGATGGGTAATGTGGTGATTATGAGAAACCAAATGGGATGATGAATACAGTGAAAGATATTAAAATTATTCACAATTATTAATCAATACATACAACTAACAACATGAACCTTAACCAAATATTGTACTCACCAATAAAGATAATGACATATTTTACTAAGTTATTGAGTATTGAAGACCTTGGGGGAAAAGGATCAATTTCCTTCATGTAAGAAATGAGGAAAGAGACACCCTAGGGAATGTCACAAAGTAAGAGGAGGATGTTTTCTATGTTTAAATGAATGTCATAGAAAGACATATTACCAAGTATTTCGATGTCTTATATGTGGATAACCTGAGCATTATCCAAGTCAATTCCCTAATCCAAGGGTTAACTTCAAAACCCAAGAAGGACCTATTCCTTGTTAATCATTGAATTTTTAGGATTCAAGTGCTTATTTATTGGGATAAATTAACGATTTACATTGATGAAGTAAATGGGATAGTATTAGTGACCTTGAAGTTGAGGCTTAAATAGCCACTTTTTAGGTTTTATGTTATGATATTTTGATGTGATTTGGAACTTTTTCTATGTTTGTAGAAGAATACTCTATTGGGGTTTAAATAACCCTTTGGGTTAGTATATGATTGGTTATGGTCAATTGGATAATGGAATATAGATAATATTGATGGTTAAAAAGTGATTCGTTAATAATGTGATATTGTTAGATAAATTTATGGTAAAGTTAAGGATTACCATTTAGGATAGTTTCTAAATTTGATTCATGATATTATGGAAAATTGAACTATATTATAAGATTTTATAATGATTTATCATAGGGATTAATGATATGTTTGGTATACTTATTTGTGTTTAATTATATGTAACATTTAGGTTTAACATGTGGTTTAACATGAAAGATTATTTGGAAAGAATACAATTATAGTTTAGAATGTAAGTTAAAAGGTATAAGATCACCATTGAGGTTAAAATTTTCTTTTATTTTTATATTATTGAGGTTAATTGGGATATAGGGTTATCTATTTTGGGAATAATCTAATTTGAACCTTTGGTGTTATTATTGAAATTTTGTAGTAAAATGTATTATTTTTTCATAAGAAGGATAATGTATTTTGGATATTATCTTAAAATATGGTAACCATTTAATTTTTGGTTAAAATTTAAAGATTAGAGTAATAGCTTGTTATCCTTTTTATAGATTATGTGATTCGTTATATGTTAATTTTAGGACTTTAGGAATGAAAAATTCATCTTGAATACTCATTTTTTCAAGAAAGGATGAGATTGTGATGTAAATTAATTAAAGTATGAAATTATACATTCAAATTAAGTATATTTAATTATATTCTTAGTCATATGGTAAAGAAATTATTCATATCGAGAAAAAGGATCTTGAAACTAAAATATTTTCTTATTGTAATCATTTCCAATGAATTGATTGTATTTTCACCCATAAAACATTTATGGGTTTTTGGTTGTTAAATTTATCCTGACCATATTCTATCTAACTTTATATTAGTCCATGGGTGATAGTTTTCTCTTCAATGTCCATATTTTCACTTCTCACTAATTTTTTCATATTTTTAAACCTAGTTTTCTTGTTATTATAGATGACCTTTTTATTTCCCTTTCCCGCTTTTAAGAGGAAGTTTTATTAACCCTTTTTATAACATGGGTTTTCCACAAATAAATTTAAAAATTTGAAACCCTTGATTATTTAGAACAAGTTAAAATTGTGTATATCCAATTTTTTTAAGGGGGATAATGTAACACCCAGAGATTTTAAAATAACACGATGTTCGATAGCATATACAACACACAACATTGAGCTTAATCGAACCACAAAATATTATTATTTAAATATGATCATTATAACCTAGCCACCGAATTGGTTTGTATGTATAGGGTGAAAAAAATTATGAAAATAAGTATAAAGGTTTTGTATAATTTATTTATTAATAATAAATATATAATTAATTTTTATTAAAATCATTTTATACTTCAAAAATACATTTTCTTTAAAAATGGTTTAATTTTTCATTTTTGTACGTGAGAATTAAAATTAATTTATAAAACGTTTAAAAATAAAATTTTATAAAATGAAAATAATTTTGGAAATATTCATACCAATATTAAATTAGAGAAATTTATTTGGATTTTTCTGAAAAAAATGTTTTTCTAGTGAATAATGAATAACGTTGATTTTCATTGAAAACTTTATTTTTGTTTCAAGAATTTACAATGATAAATTTTGTTTTAATATAGTTTAAAAATAAAATTATTTCATTTATATTATTAATAATATAATTAATTCACTATAATCAATTTTATGGCTTGATTTAGTAAAAAACAATTTTAAACTTAAAAGGGTATTTTTCTGAAAAAATATTTTTCATTGCGTTTTGGGTTTTAATATTAAATTCATTTATAACACTTATATAATTTAAATATTGAAAAATAGATTCTATATTTTGAATTATTAGGTTAAAATTTGGTAAATATTCCCCTTTTATTTTTGTTCTTTATAAATAATAACCATATTAGATAACTATCTCCACTGTAAGGGTAAATTCAGAACTTAAGGTTATAAATAATATGATAAGGACTAAATAAAGACCCTAAAACTTAAATTTAACCTATTGGTTGTGTTTAGTTATGAAATATACATAAAACTTTCATATATATGGCCACTTGGTTCCATATTTATTTTATTATGACCATCATATTAATTTAGGAAAAAAATAAATACAAAATGCCACTCTCTTGACTTTAATGAGTAAATTTTTATTACATGGATAACAATAAGAAAAGTTTATTTATAAAAGTTTATTTTAAATTTAATATAATTATTTATCATGGTAATTTATTTCTATGTTTTAGTAATTATATAATTACCTTAAATGCTTACACAATGCAATTTTAATATTTATTTAATTAAATGAAAAATAAAATGAATTATTTTAGAAACTCTAAAAGTAATATTTTTTTGGGTGAGTTAAAGTGATCTGAGAATTTTATTGATATATATGACACATTTTAGATGTATACAATCTCTATATTCTCAATACATTTTTTTCTTGATGTCATTAAATTCAAATTAAATGAATAGTGTCAAAAATGACAATAATGATATTTAATGAAAACAATAACTTATTAATTTATTTAAAAAACATAAAAATATTGAAATAAGAATATAAATTAAATATATGGTCTCAAATTTCATATGATATCAATTTATGGTCCACTGTTTTCCTTATAAGTAAAATTATTATCCTTTAAGAGTGAAGAAGGTGTTATCGCAGTTAAGGTTAAAATTCGTTAACTTAATGGTTAAACCAAAAGATAAGGTAAAAAATACCGCTTAAACATATAAAATTTTTATTGGGTTTTGAGATCTAGAAAATATCCTATATTATATTATAAATTATTTTCAAATTGTTCTACTTTTATAAGAATATGTATTTATTATATTTAAATATTTTTATTATTTCTATGTGTGTCCTTTCACTCACTATAAAGGCACCACCTATACTCTCTTATATTCACCACCTAGAGCCTCTTTGATTGAATAAAACCTTTAAGAAATTATTCTAAAAATTCTTATACAATATTTTGATGTTTTTTCTTCTGAAATGACTAACCATAGGTATCATAAGTGACGATCTAAAGGAGCTCTTTCAAAGAAGAGGTAATCATCTTTGCGGACTCTTTCAAATTTATTTCTTATTGAATATCCTATAAATATGATGTAACTATGATAAAATAATAACTATAGTATCATAAATAAAATTATATGTTATTATTATTATATTATAACAATTTTCTATCACTTTTTCATCCTATAAAAAGAGAAAACATTGCTCGTGCGCACATATGGCTTACCATCTCCAGGTCACGATATTATATATTTTTCATCATAATTTTACTTGGATGGATATAAAGTTGTAGATAACAAAAATATATGAAATTTATGACATATATATTCTTTTTAAAATATAATATCAGATATACCTTATGAACTTCCAATCCATTAGGAAATGACAACATCGCTCATGTGCACGTGTAGACTACCACCTCTATGAAGTGATGTGATTTTTTTCACATTAATTTTATATGAATGGTAATAAGGAATGATTTAATGAATATACATGGCATATATTAAATAAAAAAATTCTTGAAAGCTGAATTATTATTTACCGTTCTTTTGTTTTATCTATTGAAATGTGAAAACAATGTGTATGCATATGTATGACTTACCATCTCCATGAATGGTTTAACTAATTTTTCAGTCTATACCTTTTTGGATATATATATATATATATTGAATATATATGATATTTATATCATGATTAAAACTTTGGAGATGATTTAAATAGGATAAATTATAAGGACCAAAACTACTAAACCAAAACATACATGAAAAACAAAGATGATATCACCCAGAAGATTGATTTTAAAAAAGAATTATTAATAAACTACTGATAAAAGGTTATAAGTAATTGGTATGATATATATGATTATTATTGTGGAATATATTTAAAATAAATATATATTTATTATACAGAAATTCTAAACACATACAAAGGAATTTGGACCTGAGTAAGGGTTCTTCGTCTCAATTTTCATTCATTGATCCATATTTGATGTAATCTACTCATTTATGTTTATGAGGTGTATATACCAATAATTTGAAATATTATATCCTTAATATACATATTTTCATGATATTTAATGTTTTTTTGAATTTTTCAATCATGGGGCTTATTATTCAAAAGTTTCCAAAGTAGTAAGGGTTTATTTCATAATCACATCATTATTCAAGATTTTTTATGTTAAAATCTCTATTGGGGAATTTGTTTGATATTTATTTATTCAACCCAATGTATTTTATTATCCTTTTCTTATTTCTATAAATTACATTTTTCTTTATAATTTACCACTATTTAAGTACTCAAGACATCAAAATCATGTTTTTAAGGAAAAATGGATTTTTTTCTACTTGATCAGAAATATTTTTCTTCCATATCCATGTTTTCTAAAATTGTTTTTAGGAATGTTTTTAATATATATCTATTTTAGTTTTGAGTAATTTTAAACATGATTAATTTTTTACAAAATGGTTTGAAAAGGTATATTCTTGTCATTTTTTAAATGAGGTATTTTTTATTTTTTATAAAAGCATGAAAAGAATGTTTTCTTCTAACTTATAAAATTTAAAAGAAATTTCATGTTTTCGTGACCACTCAATGTTTTGAGGATTAATTTAATAGTTAACAATTCTATTTTAAAACATAATGTTTTAGTCAATATTTGGTAACTTTTTAGGTTCTAATAAGTGATTTCAAAGTGAAATGGGGTATTTTCCTCAATAAATGTTCTAGTGATCCCTTTAAAGTATTTTTATTTTTTTCGACATCCTTTATTGAATCTTATTCTTTACTTGGATTTTAATCCAATTATACAATCCAAAATATTTTTATGGGTTATTTATATTTAATTTTTTAGGGAAAGTATTGAAATTTCATATGCTAGTTATTTTAATATCAGTAATTATTGATGTTTAAGGCATATTGATTCAGTTTTATTGTTTATTTATATGATGAATGAATTTGACTTAATAATTGACAGGTTGGGCCCAAAATTATATATCCCCTTGATGCATTGGTAGGCATTATGAGAAAAACTATATTGGGTATTTTGTTTTGGCCTTACCCATTTATGTCAGATTTCTTGGCATGATGCCTCAACAGTTTTATTAAGATTTCCAGCATTATTCATTATATCATTATGAAATCAGTTATTGATGCCCATGTGATTATTTTAATTGTTATGATAACCATGGATAAGTTTTCAACTCATGTGATTATTTAAAAGAAAATATTTAATCATCATTTATTCCTTATATATTATTCTCTATGATTAAGTTATTGATTAAATGTTATGTGTTTCGGTTATTTACTATTACATATTGATTATGCCTAATTTATTCATGATTGATTCTATTGTACAAAACCTTACTCAGTAACTGAGATCACTATTTATTTGTTTTCCTTTTCCTGGAATGCTAAGAAGTGTACTATGATTGATATGAAGGGATATTCTAGAGAGAATAATGGTGTTCTAAAAGAAAATACTTGAATGAATTATATGTTTTCAAATTTATGTGAGATTCAAGTATGTATCTAGTTTACCAATATTACTAAACTATTTGGTCATTCGGGATATGATTCCTTGTATATAGTGCGAATGAAATAAAGTAACCATCACCTATGGGCTACTAGAGTCCGGTTATATATAGTTTTCACGTGGTTTCTACAAAAGAGTAGTGTTTTCAATATTTTATTATGATAAGAAACTAAATCCTTAAAATTATATCATTCGTGATGTGGAAGTGAGTAATATTCACAAAGAATTATTTTGAAAACCTTAAAATAAAACATAGGTTTTTTTGGATTCATTATAGGTTCCTATAATTAATCCAATAACTTAAAAATGCATTATTTAAAAAAAACCTATTTTTGATTAGGTGTATCCTTTATAGTATTTATTATAACACTTTTGGGTTATTATGATGTCATAATATATACTATATATTTACACCGTATTAAATATTCACCCAAAAATTCTACTGTCTCAAAAGATTAGGAAAAATTCACCATTGAATAATTTCTATATGATGATATAATAAATAATATTTATTTCAACAAATTAATTTTCTAAATATGATTATTTACACTTTTAAATAAAAATACTTATTTAATGGAAAATAGTAGTTGTTACGACAATGGAGACTTTTTAATTCTTATAAAAATCACATAGAATTTATTAAATTAAATTATCATTTATATTTAAATAAATATAATTTAATAATAATATTTCATAAAAATAACATTTATTATAAAATATTATTGATTTTATCAAAAAAATTGTTTTAATTGAAACTATATATTTCCCAAAAATATAATTGAAGTCTCTTCATATAAAAATCTAATTTTTAGTAAACTTTTTATTTAATAATATATTTATATGAAGTAATAATGGAAAAGGGATAAATATAATCATTATTTTATAAAAAATAAAATATATAAATTCAAAATACTAGGGTAAAAATACATAACCTCTTATTACACCATTTTACACCCTATGGTTAAGGTGTGTGATGGTAGTATTTTCTTAGAGTGGTTTGAAAAACATGGTTTGGTCCATGATCTTGATAAAAGGGAACTTCTACCATAAATGCTTTCTCTCGTGTTTTTGTTATTGAATCTTAGCTTGATAATTGTCAAGGTTCATGCCTAGTTTCCATCTCTCTTGAAATATACAATTAATGGGATTCATAGGGTATGATCTTACTAGTCAAGGACAATGATTCTTACTTCTATGTCAATTAGATATTTTTATAACACTTAATATATAATAATATTAATGGTAACTATAGAATGTCTATATTATCAATGTTCATGATTAATGTTCTTTTAAGTCTCATAGGCTAATAATTGCTATATTTTATAACTATCCAAAATAATAAATGAAATATAGTGCATGTGTTTTCTATAAAAAATTTATTCATTCATAATAAAATTTCATTTATAAAATTTTGGGTTGTTACATTCATTTTTTGAGAGAGAGAGAGAGAATAATATATTAATCAGTCATAGAGGTTTATTTCTAAAGAAAAAAAGAAATTATATAAACTAGTATACAATGATTTACCCCTATCAGTGTATCTATTTGATTAATGATAATTATATGTTATTATCATTATATAAGATATCATGATGGATTTTTCATTCTCTTTCTCAAAATTTTATCATGTTTGGTTATTCATCATAAGATGACAGAATTTTAGAGTTTGAACATCTAGAAAATCATTTAAATGTTAAATGATTATTAAAATAATTTACCCAAATGCTTCAAGAGTTTAATTTTTTAGAGAGTTCATAAAATTATTAATAAATATAGGCCAAAAATTTGAGGTTCTGTATAGATTATATAAATTGGTACATTCCTCATAAGAATTGTTATGATTCTATAGTATTGATACTCTTATTAGATCTCCATAAACCACTAAAATTATTGAGATATCACTTATATAAATTCATTAAACAAAAGGTCCTAGTAGAGAATGAATAGAGAGAGATCCTACCCAAGTATCATGTGATTCCTCTGATTTTTTAATAGCTCTAAAGGATGGAGTAATTTTACATCATATCAATGATCATGATCAAATTCTTATGGAAGTATTTGACAAGCTAAATTTATAGTTATAAGGTATCTCTTTCTTGATTTTTTTTATATTAATTAAATTTTTTAGATATATCCAAGCATAAATGGTTTTTAGAGTATTATTTTACTATTTTTTAAATTTTATAAATCACCTTGAAACACTTTAGTGGCATGAGATAAAATCTATCAATGTTTGGGCTGATTTTTTATTGAATAAAAAAATTAAATAGCATGAATTTACCAGAACCAAAATAAAAACTATTAAAAATGTTCATTTTATTTCTTCAAATCGATGGAACTCAACATAATTATTAAGTGAAATGGGAGTGGTGCTTATAACTATTATAAGATCATTCCACCTAGGAATAAAAATTACAGTTTTTGGCCTCTTAATAAAATTGAATAAAAATGTATTGTATGACTATGCTCTACACTATGGTAAACATACATCTATCCCATAGTGGCCTTTAAAAAGAGGAATTTTCATGATATAGGCCAATTCATTTTGTACACGTGAATTCCTAACCAAAATAGTATGCTCCCCATAATGGTTGGGTAAAATTATGAAGGCCAGAATACATTGATATTGAAATTGAAATGTGTTAAACTGAAGTGGACACCAAAATGGTCTAAAAAATGGAATTCCTAGTGGATAAAAATAGAATTCATTACACAATGGTGCAATCCATTTTGGATAGAAATTTAAATAAAATTATATTTTTATTAAAATTATCAAAAGCATTTTCTTGCACAAGAATGAACATACCAAAAATAATTTTTTTTGATTTGATATAGATTTGAAGTGGATGGATATGGTTGAAAATTTATAAAGCATTTATGAATTAATATATGGTAAAATATAAGTGTTTATATTAATTTATAAATAGATTATAAATAACAATATATAATTAATATATATTTTTTTATGTTGGTATGATAAAAGGTTTAAATAAAATCCAATGTGAGATATTTAATTTATGTAAATATTTTATATAAAAAATATAATTTTTATTATTTGAGGATAAAAGTAATTATAAAATTACCTCATATTTTAAAATATAAAGGATTTCATATTAAAACTATGTAAATATTAATATGAAATTTCCATATTAGATGAAGGTGAATTGTTCTAATTTATCTATGCTAAATTATAACGTTTTTATAATTTCTTTATTTATGGGTTTTTCCATAAATTATTTACGTTAGCCTTAAATATATTATTTATTTATTTATTTTTCCCTAATCTATTTAAGGATATAGTTATTTTATATTATGAATGGATGAATACTTTAGTTTAAAGTGTTGAACTAATTCCATAACTTTTTTTACTTGTATACAAGGAGTTATATTCTAGGTATGATAATGGGTTTAGTTGATAGTACCTTAATTCATGAATGTACTTAGTTATTATATTTAATTAATAAGTTTATTATAGTATATACATATTAGGTGTTGATGTTTTGATGGAATTGAGATATCTCTCGAGTAAACTTTCCATGTGTAAAAGTACTTTGGGTTAGATTTCTCACTAGCTTGGATGGTAAGACATGTTTAGAAAAGAAAGTGTTTGATATATATCAGTATAGGATTAAAATTATACATATTTTTTATTTCATATGATTTTAAGGCTTTATAAGAAATTTTTTTATGTACCTTATGCAAGGGATGTATTTGGATGTGTATAAATATTGTTTTATTTTAATTTGGGTTGATAAAAAAAAGATATGAGTTGAGTAAAGAGTTATAAATATATATGGTTTGAATATATTGATTTTGTGAAAGGAATATGATTCCATCCTAAATCATTAGAAATATGAATACATGTAAAGGGAATAACATGAGATAAGTTGATGAGATTAAATGCCCTTTAACATAACAAGAGTTAGATTCCTTTAAAATCGAACACTTTTTAAAAAATTAATCATCCAACCAGGTTGGTTCATGTTAAATATGGATTCTCATGGATTTTCTTGTCAAGACCCGACCCAACGGGGCTCGAGCCGCGACTCCCTAAGCCCGCCTCCAATAGGCCAGGGGCTGGCGACCAGCACCGAGTAGGCTATCACACACATGGGAGGCATTAGCCTAGGGTACCTGTACACACGCACCCACAAACCCCTCCATGCAACAGTACAGAGATAAAGAAACTGAAAATTAAATGCATGCATACACTATCCCACAACCAGAGAGCAACAACAAAAGTACAAGGGAAAAACAGGGCCCACCAAAAGAAAACTACAAAGCGCGTCCAACCTGCTCTGAAGAGGGGAACGCTGCGACAAACACCCGCCAGCAAGCTCCCTCGGCACAACTCCGGTAAACACCCCGGTCAACCTGCTCACTAAGCTCCGCCTGCTCCAGGTCCTCCTGGGACTCTGTCAAAAGGCCTGTGGTATGCACAAGACACAAACATGTGCGGGCAAAGCCTGTGCAGGGGTGAGTATAAACATACTCAGTAGGCACCCCAAAAACCCAAAGCCCAAGGGAGCAACTGAAAGGCAACAGTCCGCTCAACCCAGCCAGAGGGAACCCAGACGAGAGAGAAACTCCATCTCATGACCATCCTCGGCTAAACAGAACTAGTCAGCTCAGCTCAGCTCAGGTGTATGCCCATACATACACCTTGAACAATCTAGATATACACAGCTCATGCCACAAAGCCACAAGAGGTACCGACCTCATCACCAGCAACTGTCCCAACCAGGAGAGTACACCACACGAACACTGTCATATCAGATGACACTCATCCGAGAGATACACTCCATCGGGATACTCGCAAACATCTCAGACGCTCACCAGAGAGACCACGCTCGTCGAATAACATCACTGAGGAAACATCACTGAAACACCATAACCACCAAACTCCTCGGATAGGGGATCGCCGCTAGGGTCCACTAGGGGATACCAAGACCCACTCCGGTATACGTAGCTCACAGATAGGGGATCACTCCCAGGGTCCGCTGGGGATACCACGACCCGATCCGGCATACGTAGTTCTCACAGATAGGGGATCACACCCAGGATCCGCTGGGGGATGCCACAACCCGATCTGGTGCTCGATAGAAGCTCCACACTCAGATAGAGGATCATCATCCATATAAAGATGGTCACGACGATACCGAAACCCTATCTGGTATAACTCGCGATGTAGGGGATCGAAACGAAGATGCTGCAACCCTACCGAAACCACGCGATGAGTAGGGGATCGCATAGCCAACGATACCGTAACCCTACTATAAACCACATGCTGAGTAGGGGATCGTATACCCGACGATGCCACAACCCTACTGAGCACGGCCCATCGCGTAGGGGATCATATTTCTGATGATGCCACAAACCCTACGGGGTTAACCTGCTAGATAGGGGATCGCCGCCCGTAAATAAGCGGTCACAGCGATACCAAGAACCCGATCAAGATAAAGATGCTAGAGGATCCACTCCGGGCCCACCGGAGGGATACCACAACTCTAACAGTTTAAACATCCCATCAAGAGGATCACAAACCCATACGAAGGTTGTGATGCCACACGAACCCTCGTGGGAACGAACCAAGGGAGAACCCTCAACCACTGCTGGTCCGAACGTCGCTAACCCGAGCGACCCACCACAACGCCACACTGCGCACCTCCGAGGCTAAAACCGAGGCCACCATCGCGTTACATGCGGAAAAACACGTAGGATAGGCTGTTTACTAGCCCGAAATGGAGCACCAGTGAAAAAGGCACTATTCACCGTAGCTAGCTCGTGCGGGGCCCACACAATGATCCCGAAACCCATCGAGCGGATCACACCACGACGATCCCCTCAGAAAAACAAGCGGAATCGACTACTCGCTCGCCCAAAACGGACACCCGGTGAAAAAGGTACTATTCACTGAAGGCCGGCTCGGGTGGGGCCCATGCCTGGATTCCGAAACTCATCGAACGGATCGCACCATTGCGATCCTCTCAGAAAAACACACAGGATCGACTATTCATCCGCCAAAATCGGACTCTTGGTGCAAAAGCTACGTTTCTCCGCCAACGCCAAAACCCGGCCTCGTGGGGCCCGCACCCCGTTCTCAGACCCAACACCCGGAAACCATCACAAAAAGTCCGTCGTACCATCAGGGTCTCAACACCACTGACGGCACGTCAATCGGACGCTCCGGGTAGAAGTTACAACGGCCCGAAGTCGTAAAATAATAAAATAATATTATTTTATACGACGTTTCTAACTCCCGAGCCACGATCACGAACCCTTAAAACCTCAAAGAGAGTTCAAAAGGTCCGTCTCGATGCAAGGAGTGCGTCGCCGCAAACGGCTCGCAAATCGGAGTTACGGTTTGCGAGTTACAGGGGTTTAAATAACCCCCGGAACATTCTGGCCGGACCACCGCAAGGTCGCCGGAAACCACCGCGGCGCCGCCGGACTCCGCCGTGCCGGAGCCGGAAACCACCGCGTCGCCGCCGCGCCGCCGCAGAACTCGCCGGAATCCGCCATGGCCGCCGCGGGTCTCACGGGAAAACCGGGTTTTTCGCCGGAAAACTTCCGGGAGCCACCGGGAGCACCCCGGTGCTCCAAATTCAGATCCGAAACATGTTTCGAAAAGCTCGGGACCCGAACTATACAAATCTTATGAAAATTTGAAGAAAAACAACACAAAAACGGGATCCGGGATTGTAAAACTCAAACCGCCTACCTCGCGGGCGACACGCCGACATTCTGCCTCAGATCCACGCTCCAGAGCTTCCGCTGCGCGCTCCTGGAACGTCCGCCGTCGAATTCTGAGCTCGTGGGCGCTCCGTTTCCTCGATTCGGCGGAGTGGCGGCGAAGAACGGTGAAGAACAGTGAAGAACGATAAGGGGGGGGGGGGGGGCGCTGATATTTATATCAGCCGCCCGCCGGCGCCAAACCCGCCTCGGACCCGACGCCCGATGCGAACAAAAGTAAGGTCACCCCTAGGGTAAACGTGCCGTTATGAACGCAACGGTGGTCTCAGATTTTCCATCCGAGACTCCGTTCAGAAGTTATTCGAGCCGATGCTCGCACACTAACTTGCCACTTATTTACGGAAACGCCCCTGGTGGCGTTTCTCACTGCATGCCCGCGCCCGCAAAGATTACACCCCGCCTAGGGTAAACGGCACGTTTCGGACACAACCGTGCCCTCAGATTCCCGTTTTGAGCTACCGTTTAGGAGATATCACACCCTCGCTACGTGCATAGTATAAAAATACTTAATATTTTTATAAAATTAATTCCGGGCACACTGGGCCTCGGAATCGCACGCCATCTTCGCGCCTAGCTCTGGAATTATTCGTAGAAATATTCCAAAGTCTAACAGGGCCAAAAACCCGAGTCGCTACATCCTCCCCCCCTTAGAACTTTTCGTCCCCGAAAATCCCTAAGCACAAGGAAAGCGACTGGACTCTCAACTGGGTCTCACACACCAGCGAGCTCACCACCAACAACCACTCAGGGTCTTACCAACGCCCTGAACAAAACTTGAGCAAGCAACAAAAGGAAAGAGTACTGCTAAATAGTGTCTGACAAACTACTGTAGTAAGTAGAAAAGACACAAGGCGTACCTCTATCCATCTGTGGTGCCTTTGGGTCGACTGCCTCCAGGGCATGCAGCTATCCTCGCCCTCGACCACCAGCTCCCTGAGCTAGGCGTGGACCACTTGGGGGTGGGGGTGGTGGCAACTGGTACTGTCTACCACCGCCTCCCGCTGCACCAGCTCCGACGCCACGTCCGATGCCCTGCGGACCTCCTTGCTCGAGATGCTGCCTCTGCCAAGGCGGTCCATCAACCGGCTCCCTCTCAGCAGCACGTCGGGTCGGACAATCTCTAGCAAGATGTCCCCGACCATCGCAAGCATAACACCGCCTCTCCTGCGGCTGACCAAAACTGGCCTGCGAGCCCTGTGAGCTTCGAGGCTCAGATCCCCCATCCTGGGGTCGCCTTCTGAAACGTCAGCCACGTCCAGACCCCTGAGTCTGACGTCGGCTACCAGATGTCGATCCGACCGACGAAGTCTCAGCTCTCGAGTTCCCAGCACTAACAGGGGGAAACTGCTCAGCCAGAAAACTCTCCACCACCAACGCTCGCTCCAGCACTCCAGCATAGGTGGGCAGGCACAAGGAAACCACACCTGCTCGGATGTCCCTGCGTAAGCCCTGCTCGAAGGTCTGAGCCCTAAAGAACGGGTCTCGAACCATATTCGGGGAGTAGCGCGACAGGTCTATAAACATCGCTGAGTACTCCAACACAGTCATGCTCTCCTGACGAAGCTGCAGAAGCTCATGGATCCGCACTGACCTCAGCGTCACCGGATAGAACCCCTCCCTGAAGAGCCGCTCAAACTCTGCCCACGTGAGCGTCTCCTCGTCATGGGACTGCGTCACCAAACTCCACCATCACCCCGCCGAACCATGCAGAAGGCTCGCTGCTAGGACCACTATCTGATCAGGAGGTGTCCTCACTAGGCGGAAAACTCGAGTAACTGCCTCGAGCCAGTCATCAGCTGCCTGGGGGTCTGGATCACCCTGAAACCTCAGATTTCACTACCTCTGGAACTCGTGCAACGCACTCAGCCTGCGTGCAACCTCGTCCTGCACCGCCGGCACAACCAGCTGCTCGACAGGTGGTGGCTCAACTAGCAAACCACCTGGAGGTGCAACCTCCAAACCTGCGCCCTGCTCCACAGGCACTACACGGGGCGGGTCATCAGCACAATCCTGCTGCAGAACCCTCGCTGGCTATCGTCGTGGAGGCATCCTGAAATACATTCACGACGCACCATAGTCAAAGAGTATATCTAGAGAGCTGACTCAAGAAGGACAAGGAAAAACCAAAAACCCAGTCCTATATAATGCATGTACCATTATGTCCCCACGACCAGTGTACGAATGTCCCGAGTAGAAAGGCAGGTTATCAGAGTCCTGGTGTATGGATACGTCGGCCGCCGCACCAACACTGGAGTCCCTGGCCTGAAAGCCGAACTCGAAACACCCTAACACTGCCACTATGCAACCCAACCCAAACTCACAGCTAGACCAGCTACGCTCTGAGATCCCAAAGGTGGAACCTCCTCTGATACCACTCTCTCAAGACCCAACCCAACGGCGCTCGAGCCGTGACTCCCCAAGCCCGCCTCCAATAGGCCAGGGGCTGCAGACCAGTGCCGAGTAGGCTATCACACACATGGGAGGCATTAGCCTAAGGTACCTGTACACACGCACCCACAAACACCTCTATGCAACAGTGCAGAGATAAAGAAACTAAAAAGTAAATGCATGCATACACTATCCCACAACCAGAGAGCAACAGAAAAATTACAAGGGCAAAACAGGGCCCACCAAAAGAAAACTACATAGCACGTCCAACCTGCTCTGAAGAAGGGGAACACTGCCACAAACACCCGCCAGAAAGCTCCCTCAGCACAGCTCCGGTAAACACCCCGGTCAACCTGCTCACTAAGCTCCGCCTGCTCCGGGTCCTCCTGGGACTCCGTCAAAAGGCCTATAGTCTGCACAAGACACAAACATGTGCAGGCAAAGCCTATGCAGGGGTGAGTATAAACATACTCAGTAGGCACCCCAAAAACCCAAAGCCCAAGGGAGCAACTGAAAGGCAACAGTCAGCTCAACCCAGCCAGAGGGAACCCAGACGAGAGAGAAACTCCATCTCGTGACCATCCTCGGCTAAACACAACTAGTCAGCTCAGCTCAGCTCAGGTGTATGCCCATACATACACCTTGAACAATCCAGATATACACAGCTCACGCCACAAAGCCACAAGAGGTACCGACCTCATCACCAGCAACTGTCCCAACCAGGAGAGTACACCACACGAACACTATCATACCAGATGACACTCATCCGAGAGATACACTCCACCGGGATACTCGCAAACATCTCAGACGCTCACCCGAGAGAACACGCTCGTCGGATAACATCACTGAGGAAACATCGCTGAAACACCATAACCACCAAACTCCTCGGATAGGGGATCGCTGCTAGGGTCCGCTAGGGGATACCAAGACCCACTCCGGTATACGTAGCTCACAGATAGGGGATCACTCCCAGGGTCCGCTGGGGGATACCA
Organism: Viscum album; assembly: GCA_963277665.1. Taxonomy (NCBI): domain Eukaryota; kingdom Viridiplantae; phylum Streptophyta; class Magnoliopsida; order Santalales; family Viscaceae; genus Viscum; species Viscum album. Next base: position 41,692,578 of record OY728138.1, read on the forward strand.
CGACCCGATCTGGCATACGTAGTTCTCACAGATAGGGGATCACACCCAGGATCCGCTTGGGGATGCCACAACCCGATCTGGCGCTCGACAGAAGCTCCACACTCAGATAGAGGATCATCGTCCATATAAAGATGGTCACGACGATACCGGAACCCTATCTGGTATAACTTGAGATGTAGGGGATCGAACCGACGATGCCGCAACCCTACCGAAACCACGCGCTGAGTAGGGGATCACATAGCCAATGATACTGTAACCCTACTATAAACCACATGCTGAGTAGGGGATCATATACCCGATGATGCCACAACCCTACTGAGCACGGCCCACCGGGTAGGGGATCATATTTTTGATGATGCCACAAACCCTACGGGGTTAACCTATTAGATAGGGGATCACCGCCCGTAAATAAGCGGTCACAGCGATACCAAGAACCCGATCTAGATAAAGATGCTAGAGGATCCACTCTGGGCTCACCGGAGGGATACCACAACTCTAACAGTTTAAACATCCCATCGAGAGGATCACAAACCCATACGAAGGTTGTGATGCCACACGAACCGTCGTGGGAACGAACCAAGGGAGAACCCTCAACCACTGCTGGTCCAAACGTCGCTAACCCGAGCGACCCGCCACAATGCCACACTGCGCACCTCCGAGGCCAAAACTGAGGCCACCATCGCGTTCCATGCGGAAAAACACGTAGGATAGGCTGTTCACTCGCCCAAAACGGAGTACTGGTGAAAAAAGGCACTATTCATCGTAGCTAGCTCATGCGGGGCCCACATAACGATCCCGAAACCCATCGAGCGGATCACACCACGACGATCCCCTCGGAAAAACAAGCAAAATCGACTACTCGCTCGCCCAAAACGGACACCCGTTGAAAATGGTACTATTCACCGAAGGCCGGCTCGGGTGGGGCCCATGCCTGGATTCCGAAACTCATTGAACAGATCGCACCATTGCGATCCTCTCGGAAAAACACACAGGATCGACTATTCATCCGCCAAAATTGGACTCCTGATGCAAAAGCTACGTTTCTCCGCAAACGCCAAAACCCGGCCTCGTGGGGCCCGCACCCCGTTCTCAGACCCAACACCCGAAAACCATCACAAAAAGTCCGTCGTACCATCAGGGTCTCAACGCCACTGACGACACGTCAATCGGACGCTCCGGGTAGAAGTTACAACAGCCCGAAGTCGTAAAATAATAAAATAATATTATTTTATACGACGTTTCTAACTCCCGGGCCACGATCCCGAACCCTTAAACCCTCAAAGTGAGTTCAAAAGGTCCGTCTCGATGCAAGGAGCGTGTCGCCGCAAACGGCTCGCAAATCAGAGTTACGGTTTGCGAGTTACAGGGGTTTAAATAACCCCCGGAACATTCTGGCCGGACCACCGCAGGGTCGCCGGAAACCACCGCGGCGCCACCGGACTCCGCCTTGCCGGAGCCGGAAACAACCGCGTCGCCGCCGCGGAACTCGCCAGATTCCGCCATGGCCGCCGCGGGTCTCGCCGGAAAACTTCCGGGAGCCACCGGGAGCACCCCAGTGCTCCAAATTCAGATCCGAAACATGTTTCGGAAAGCTCGGGACCCGAACTATACAAATCTTATGAAAGTTTGAAGAAAAACAACACAAAAACGAGATCCGGGATTGTAAAACTCAAACCGCCTACCTCGCGGGCGACACGCCGACGTTCTGCCTCAGATCCGCGCTCGAGAGCTTCCGATGCGCGCTCCTGGAACGTCCGCCGTCGAATTCTGACCTCGTGGGCGCTCCGTTTGCTCGATTCGGTGGAGTGGCGGCGAAGAACGGTGAAGAACGGCGAAGAACGATAAAGGGGGGGGGGGGGGGGGGGGCGCTGATATTTATATCAGCCACCCGCCGGCGCCAAACCCGCCCCGGACCCGACGCCCGATGCGAACAAAAGTACGGTCACCCCTAGGGTAAACGCGCCGTTCTGAACGCAACATCGGTCTCATATTTTCCATCCGAGACTCCGTTCAGAAGTTATTCGAGCCGACGCTCACACACTAACTTGCCACTTATTTACGGAAACGCCCCTGGTGGCGTTTCTCACCGCAAGCCCGCGCCCGCAAAGATTACACCCCTCCTAGGGTAAACGACACGTTCTGGACGCAACCGTGCCCTCAGATTCCAGTTTTGAGCTACCGTTTAGGAGATATCACACCCTCGATACATGCATAGTATAAAAATACTTAATATTTTTATAAAATTAATTCCGGGCACACCGGGCCTCGAAATCGCATGCCGTCTTCGCGCCTAGCTCTGGAATTATTCGTAGAAATATTCCAAAGTCTGACAGGGCCAAAAAACCGAGTCACTACATTTCTTGCATAAGTAATGAAAGAAATGAAGTGAACCTAAGAGTTAGGTGCCTTATTTTTGGCCTTTTTTGGGTTACGCTTAATAGGGAAACCTTTCGGTAGGATACTCGAGGAACGATGTTCAGTTTATCTATGTGATTAATTTTATAAAGAGTTGTCTGATCAACCATCTAAGAGTCTTATATTATATGATTGTGATGTTATAATAACTAAATAGAAATATGGGGAGAGATATGATAATGTGGACTAATTACTTAATGAAATATGGATACTTCTATACTAATAAATATGATGAAATTTAAAAGAGGTCATAAAATTACTTATTAAATGAATGTAAAAATGATAATGATATAATAAAATATTATGTTTTAGATATAAATAAAATCAACATCATAAAAATTTATTTTGAATCAATCTTAAATAAAGGGAGGAGATTATTGTAATAAAATACATAGACTAGTAGAATACTTAAGAATTGTTCTTAAAGAAAATCTTATGAAAAGACCATTCTTGAGTAACTTATTATTTAATTTTATAAAAAATGATTCTATATGATTACGGGAAGCATAAATGAATCCACATATGGTTTTAAAAGAATTAGATTCATGTTAACATAAGGATATTTTTTCTATAACAATATATTCAATATGATTGAATATGTTAATGGCTTAGAGGGAATTAAGGTTTCATTTAAGGGGTTTTTCTATTGAATTCATTTTGGAATCATCATTAAAAATGTTTCAAAAAATGTGAATGAGTTCAAGAAATTTTGACCTATTTTCATTAAATTATTCATAATATATTAACTAAGGAATGATATTTCTAGGTTTTTGTGATGTATTGATAGTACATGTGAGTAAAAGTTTAAACTAAAAGAAGATAAATCATTAAGAGAGCCTAAAAATATTTATTCTGAAAAAACAATAAAGGTCATTGAAACCTAAAGGTAGAGTTAGGAGGTAATTAAATTGTTTCTATGTGAAGAATTTATCTTATATAACTAAAGAATTATCTGAAAGTACTTTGAATTCTCATGCCAGGTATCAGTGTTATAGAATTATTTCATTAATTTTGAATGGAGTATTATACGAAATGTATAATTTAAAAAAAATTAGTATAAAAGTGTTAATAATAAAGTTAAGAATTGATAAATCTTATAGTTTTAATTTAAAGTATTTGGATAAGGGCTTCTAAATCATGGTTTTAATGTAAAGGAATAACTGAAGATCATATGGATTTTAATAAAAGATGTGTATTTTCATCTCATTCTATTATATGATACGATAAGTTTTTTTATTAACAAAAAATTGTTATGAGGAATATGAGATGATGGTCTTGATACACGCGGTTTATAATCCATTGGATTCTATAACATGTTTGAGAAGAAGATAAGTACAAAAAGAGTTTTATCTAGGGTAAAATTGTTTAACTTTGAAATTTTTTGAAATGTAAGGAATTGATATTCCACATCTCATCATTTTCATGTTTTAAGGAATAAAGTATTTTTTAGAACATTTCTCTAATCATATAGAATACCATATTTTATTTATATATAATAGTTTTTTTTAAATATTCACACTAATAGAAATAAATATTATTTCTTAATACAAAGGATTTTTTGTATCTTAACATTATATTCTAATGAAAATATAGTGTTTAAGATGCTAGTGGGATTATATTTAGACTTTGATAACCAATGTAGACCAGTGGGATAGCTTGTTGGGCAACAGGGGGATCTTTAGGCCGTACATAGGTGAAATCGCACATCGTGTGGGCCAAGGTACACACGTGCCACACATTTCGGCATGGTCCATTTACTATCAGTAGGATTATGAGTATTCTCATAATAGGTTTTACTATACACAGGCAACCAATTGATTGAATGTTTGATGTGGTACCCAATCATGTAGGGTATTGTCCTTCATTAACCAAAACAACATCATCGCACCACATCTCCATTTATCTGGATTTGGACATTTCCTCAATGCCATTTATACCCCTTGAAAACACATTCAACTATCCATAATTAAAAGATAACCTCCATGGGAGATGCTTAGAAACTTAGGCTCGATATAAAAGATAACTACTGAGGCTTGGGATTTCCATGGGTTTTCTTTAGATGCTCGGGTGACTTCAGTGAAGCTCATTTAGAAGAGGAACAAACCATCCATGATGAAGATGTTATCAATTCATCAATTGAGAATGTTAGATAGAAGAAGGAGAAGGCCAAATAATTTGTGCTACATCTCTATGTTGTTATAACAACCACTATGCCATAGACTTGAATCCATATAAATGGATATGTGAACTGAGGATATAATCGGATAAGTGGATATGAAATAGCTATATGGAGATAAATAGGTACATATGAGAATCGTATACATGATCCCATTGATGAAAATTGCTGTGTGAGACCATGGTTAAAAACTGCTATATAGAGAATAACAAAAAACAGATATGTGATCTATGATTGAAACATCAATATGAAACTCCACCAAGATCAGATACGTGATAATTGAGAAGAAAGTGTTTCATCACACACCATTCCTGAAATGTCTAAGTGAATCATGGTATAGTATATAACTGTATTGAAAATTGATATATCGAATGGTTTTGGGAATTATTAGGAATAATAATTGGAATTCACTATAATAAATACTAAAAATCCACATGGATGTGGATTTTATTTAAAATAGAAATGGAAACATCAGTTGTAAATAATATTTAACTGAAGTGGAAGATACATGAATTTGGGGGGTTTGAATTCACTGTAATCCATCTTGGAAGTTTCCATACCATAGTCTACCCACACCATAATGCACCATGAAAATAAATTTAGAAATACCAATATCCATGGATGAGATCCAAATATTTTTTTTGAAAAGAGAATCTTTACTTGAGATATAAGAAGATATGAATGAGGATAGAGGGGGAATTATCCATCTATAAATAGGAGGGTGTTACCTCCATAAAAAAATTAGTGGATCGCACACTGTAAGGGATTTTTCTTCTCTGTTTCTTTTATTCATTTCTACTACTTTAGTTTATATGTATTTTATTTTGTAACCACATTATTTTTAATTAAATTTCTCTATATTTTTTCTTACATAATTAGACATTATTTTCCTTTGTATCTTCCTCTATCTTTATCATTATTCCACCTGACTTCTTATTCTTATTTTTGATGAATGACTAGAGGCCTAGCTATAGGGGGTAGTGTTTCTTGAATTCTATTCATAAATTTTGTAGGTTTTATTTATTTTTGTGGTGATTTTCCACCATGACATAGATCTTAAAATCATATCTATTCTTTTATTTGAAAATATTTCTACCTTACATTGAATTATATCTCTTCACATGATGTAGTTGAGCTATTTAATAGATGAAATAACATATGATTGAGTTATGTCCCAAAATATGACATACGCTCGATTGAGGTGTGTCATAAAACTTGATTATAGAAGGATATGGAGTATTATTTTAAAAATAATATTCCTATGTAGTCAAGATTTCACACCAACTAAATAAAAAAATAGTAGTTCATGAATTATATTTTATGATTGAACTATCAAACTGAATTTAAACAACTAATATGAATAATGAAGGAACCTGAAACCAAAACTTAAGGCCAAGTTCTTTTTTATAACCCCATTATAATAGAATTCCATAATAGTTTATATTTTAATTCTCTCTTTTCCATATCTTTCAATTGTGATCATAAGATAAAAAATAAAAAAAAATTGTTTTAAGTTAATTGGAATTAGTAACTAAATAACTATGAATCTCTTCCAGGAAGATGACCCCGTTCGACCATTACGTTGTATTTGGAAAATATAAATAGTATTTTTTTCCACACCCTAAGAAAAGCGTGGATCAAAACTTGGTGCTATTGTTATGGATCTAATTATTTTCTAAATTACTTTTTATTTTCACACTTTGTAAATAGTTTTTCATTTTTTTAAAAAATCAATTATTTTACTATGGTGTTTTTAAACGATTACTATTATACATTGAACAATTAATCATAGGTGTTGGACCAGGAATAAATGGTTCACAATATTTAAGTGGCCCTCTACAATGGGGTAATGATCTCATGGAACATGTAAAGAAGATTTAAAATGGCTAGGAGATAGGACTTTCATGAATTTATTGGAAAGGTAAATAAAGTCCAAAATGAATATCAAAGATTGAATTATATAAGAGAAGCACCATTGGAGGTGCCCAATTTTACTAAATAGTTCCAAGAGGTCGAGGCACTGCTTAAAGAACATCCCCAACCCAATCATCTAAAGATTTAGATCTGGAACTACCGTAAAATACTAGAGACTTATGATGAAGACTCACATGATTATGTGAATATAAGAGATTAATAAAAACATGGTTAATTTTAGAGTTGTTGGGTAAACAAAGAGATGAAACATGATATCTCCAGTTTTAAATTTGAAGAGACATCACCATTTCATATCTCTCTAGAATTAAAAGAGGAAGAAACCACAAATTGGTGATGTTTGATGAATGTATGGAGGAGATTGAATACCCACCTCCATCCAGTGAGATCTTACTCTAGGAATATCTTACCATTAAAAAAGAAATTTAGGCCAATTGAACATAGGGAGTTGATCCAACCTTAACCACTATATTATCTGATTTTATTAAAACTAACTTGATAATTAACTCCCATTATTTTGAATTTTTAGATTCGGACAATCCATGCTATGTCTTAGAAGAAGATAATGAAGAAGAACATTCACATTTTAATGAACACATGGAACTCACTAAACTTGGGAACATTAATTTGAAAGAGTCCATCAGAAAATAAAAGTTTCCTTTCTAGAGGAAAACAAAGAAGTATTTGTTCACATTGAAAATATAAGTTTAATATTTATTATTCATGTTTTAATTATATTCAAGTGAAATTACATTCTAAACTTCACTTTGATTACAAAATTCATGAATCTCACATGGAGAAAGCATTGAACAATCAAGAAGAGGTTTCACAAGTAGTAACCAAGGCGGGTGATCCATACTCCATCCTACCTACACCATGAAAGCTATAACTTATTTCATAGGGTATTGATTTGGTGTAATCTATCCATGGAATTCTCCTTACCAATAAATAATAAGTGAAAACTATAAAATTCCACATGTGGTGGTTCAAATCCAAGAAGTTGTACCCACCATCCAACTATAGATAACAAAAACTACTACCCATATGGAGGAAAACAAATCCAATTCCCAATTGGGAAATTAAACCAATACTAATATATTTTATTTATTTATAGTATTTTTAAATTTCATTCCTATGAATTAGTTTATAATAAAACCCAATCCATCATATCATTTTAGCTTAATTTACATTGTCCTTATGTTTAATTGATTGATTTATTTTTGTAGGACTTAGATGGCACAAGGTAGCCCCAAAAAATACACGAAGATATAAATAAATATTTATTAAAAAAATGGATTTCATTATTACATTATTTAACTTTTAAACTCTTAACTTTTTCTGAAAAGTCTCTTTTGGACTAAAAATTCCATCATGAGATAAAAACTGGAAACTACATGCCAAATTGGATTTTTCCTTACTTAAATTATCCAGGAGACACGAGTTTCTAAGAAATACTATGATTTTATGTTTTATATATCAATTATAATGATATTTATTGAGTAATATAGAGAATTGAATGATTGGATTGAATCATGGATATTGAATTGATGTCTAATGATTTTAAGGAATTTGTTGATTCATGTAAATGAAATTTCCTTACCATTTTTTCACTTTGAATTTATAAATTTCATGTAAATTTATTTTTTGTTACCATCCATTCCATTATTTATTGAAAATTTCATATGTTCCATTCCGTAGAGTATTTATAGACTCAATACTTTCTATATTTCTTTGAGCATATTTTTTAAGTGATATTAAGGCATGTCACCTTGAATGACTTTCTTGGGAACTTTTCAAAGACATGATAATGAAAAAAATACATTTAAAATGATTGAGTAATTTTTATTAATAAGCCCTTATCTTTGTGAAAACCTTTTACAATGATCCTTGTTTACCCCATAGCTCAACTTTATCCAGAAGGTGAAGTCTAGATGGAGGAGTTTGATGTGGTTGATGGGGTCTTCTGGTGTCAGGAATAAGTTAAATCAGTATATTATGGTGATATATTTCGTGATTCATTTATGGTGTAGATTATAAAGCCTCTTTCAAAGGTGAAGATATACACTAGTGGAGCTCTTCGACAACCTCAATTGGTACGGATATGGTAGATGCTAAATTAGGTGGGTAACTCAAGGTATGGTTCATGACTCGAGGTGAACATGAATTGAGATTCCTTGTTTATTGAGACAGATAATGATGTCTTTTATTTTGGATTTTGTGTATTTTTTGAAGGTGTCAGTGGTGGTAGGGTTTGTCTATGGTGGATTTGGAATTTGGAATTTTTTATGTTGTATGTTGATTGTTTATGTGGGGTATGTGCCCGTGATATGTGCAGGTTTATGTATCATTTCTACTTATCCAAAAATTGGTTTCTAAGAAAATAAAAAAATGGGTAGAGGTGGAAGGAACTTGATACGAATGATCCACATTTTAATCCATTAAAATACATTCCTACCCTACTCTTGTAATTTGAATGATATTTTAATGTTGATGTGTGGGGGAAAGGGAAGTCATGGTAAAAGGTATGCACTACATTATAAGAAAAAAATTTGGGGGAGATATTTTGGGAATTTGGAATGTTTTTGATTCATACATTGAACTTTTGTTTTTTTACCTTATTGAAAAAATTGGAAAAAAGAATGGGTTGTGACTTAGGAAAATAAAAAATCACTACTACAAGATCTATGATTTTTATCATATGTTGTTAGGTGGTGGATGTAAAGATTACTCTAAGAATTAATTTTGAAAAATTAAAAATATTTCAATTTTTTTTAAAAAAATAGAGAAAATTCAATAAGGTTAAATTCATTCATTATGATTTCAC